>OY720420.1:14931478-19931478 GCA_963082815.1 Melanotus villosus
ACATAAAAATGAAAAGCTAGATGATTTTGAATTGAGATGTGATGGGTAGGCCTGCGCGATATGAAAAAATAAAGATATGGAAAAAGTATCGACATATCGATTAAATGTTCTCCTTTAATCATCTTTCGGTGTTACAATTCGGTGGCTAAATGTTAAATAATTTAATGAGGAAACACAAATATAGGGTGTCCCATAATGGATTTCAGTTTTTAAACTTGAATTACTGGTTACTCCTACAAGGCTGGGGGATCGGACGGTTCGCATCTATAGTGTAGGAGAGGGGCGGATTTGTTACTAAAGATGGATCACTGGACGGGCAACTAGCCTGCTTTCTTTGTTGAGGCATATTTCCAAGCCAACGATTGTTACGTGATGGTTAATGACATTCTGTTTAATGATGAAGCCCACTTCCACTTAAATGGCGCGGTAAATAAACACAATAGCCGTTACTAAACTCCTGAGAATTCATGCGAGACACATCAAGACCGCTCCATAGCCCTAAGGTGTCAGTGTGATGTACCATGTCAGCGTTGGGGATTATTGGTCCCTATTTTTTTGAAAATGATCACCGTTAATAGCAACCGCTATGCAGCAATGATTCGTGATTTTTTCAGGCCGGCATCAGCATTACAAGAATTTGTTGGCTACAACAATGAAATGTGGTCTCAACAAGATGGAGCTACCGCACACACGGCACGAAAATCTATGGATGCATTCAGGAACTTATTCCGTAGCAAATTAATTTCCAAGAATGGGGACATAGGCTAGCCACCTAGATCACCAGACTTAAGTCCTATGGAGTTCTTCCTTTGGGGATATTGGAAATCAAAAGTGTACGCTACTCCCCCTGCCAATGTATGCGAATTAAAGCGCCGCATTCAAGAAGAAATGTCACCTGATATGTTTTTAAAAATGCAAGAGCCAGATTAGAAGAATGCCTACAAACAAAGGGAAAGCATCTCGATATTATATTTAAGAAATAAAATCCGCATGCATGCGTTGTAAACTGATGTCAATAAATTTTTTTTCTATTTTGCGTTTAGAATAACTCCATTCTAGTACCCAAATGACGTCATTTGAGTGTTAGAATAAGTGTGTATTTATTCTAAACGCAAAATAGAAAAATTTTTTATTGTTTAATTTATAAAATGGTATAAAGCGACCAAATGAAAAAAATAGTATAAAACACTCGTTGCAGAAGGTCCTTCAAGCACTCATTTGTTTCTTAACTCCCCGCTATGCGGCTCGTTTCGGAATTTCAAATTCGTGCTTGAATAGATGCCTTCTGCAACTTGTATTTTAATATACTATTCTTAAATAACTTTTGTGCTTTTTGTAACCATTCAAAAACGGAAATACATTATGGGACACCCATTACAAATATGCAGTTAGAATTAAGCAAGCGTCTTGTCGCAAAACCCACTCATTTTATCCGCGAAATATTCTTGTCCCACAATAAAGCGTCAGTTTATTCACTAAAAACAAGAACGTCAATAAAACGTGCTTAAATACTAAATTCTTACATCGGTGGCTCAATACGTAGAAACTTTAATGCATTTGCTACCGAAATATGAATTCTATGAACTCATTCCATAACACCGCAAATAAAAATGATATGGATGTATATCGATATTTTTAGAATTCCATATCGATGTATCAAAAAAAAAATTCCAGCCCTACTTAGTGATGACATATCCGATGAGATAAGGTCGATATGAACAACTACGTTGTTGTTGGCAAGCAGTGAGGCTCGTCAGGCTCACGATGTTATTTGAGTATGAGGCTCGTTATTGTTTATCAGGCCATAAGGCTCTGGGACCCATTTAGCCGGCTATTTGCCTAGGACTTCGATATCTAGGCGTAAGTTAGCTATAAGGACCATGACTGTCTGTAAGATACTCAGACGGCGACGCCCGGAGGTGTGCCCCGGGATGGCCCGTCTCCCGTACTTCTGTTCCATTAGCTTCCTAGGGCTTGGGGTTACCTAGGATGGATGGAGCAGTGACGCTATAGGTGAATTCCCATTGTCCGTTTTAATAGATTCATAGGTAGCTGAAGGGGCACTCATTGTCATCATCAATTCCCAACATTCCAGAGGGGTTTTCTACTAGATGCGACGGAATAAAATCATGTTTATTATAAGAGCAATGCGTGAAGGGATTAACCACAAATGATACTAGATTTCATGATAAGTAGGCGTCGAGGAAACCCTCTTAACCCAAGAAAGAGTTGAGGGAAGAATGTTATGCTAACTCCGGGGGGGTGCCCTCCCCTCCCTGTAAGTAACACTAGTCGAACCTATACTGCTAAATGTAGTAATGTGGCCCGTTTTATTTTCATGTGTCGCTGCTGTCTGTATTATATAATTACCAGGGTGATGTGTGCGTATTCAGCTTTGGGTGATTACGAGACCTGGTCGAGGCTATACATTAATCTAACTTCGGTTGAATTAACGTTGTTCCTTGGTAAATTGATCGAATGTGCTTTTATTAACATTAATATCCTGCCATTTTCAATAAATAAATAACTAAACCCGAAACCGCAACCGTCACCTGCCTTCAGCCCCCTCCAGCTTCGGCCCTTTCAACATTTATATACAAAATTTCAGTGACATAAATTAAATATTAAAATATTATTGTCTTTTGTTTATTTACTGTTTGTGATTTTATTATATACTTAAAGTTTAATTATTTACACGAATAATTATTATAACTATAACTTGGTAGCTATAATGAATGGTAACTGATAGATAATTTCATGTTATTCGAATTATCTACAAATTTAAATAACTGTGAAATTTTGCTTATTCCAAATGTCGTCATAGCTATAACAAACAATTCTTTAATATTTTTCTGTGACTAATCTCAGTTTTTACTCTGAATTCGATAACAGAAGTTACACGGAAACTACCACAAAGCACAAAATGTCGAAAATAACAGAAAGCAAATAGAATTAAAACTAAACACAGAAACATGGGAGAAATACAAAGAAATATATGGGACACTAGAAACATCATGGAGCAATATTAGCCGATGAGGCAATGTGGTGTACAAAATATAGAGATAGTTTCCCCTCGGGATTTTTTCGCACTTTCCCTAACTAGCTGAGCCTGAAGATTTTCAGGACTGCCCCAAACTCTCTGTAACAGGGGTGTTCAAACGGTCGATCGCGTAAAGCCGTAAATGATTTAATGCGCACTTAGATCGCCGATATTATGCCAAGTCTGAGCATCCCTACTCAATAAAAATGCATCTGGGCTGACATATTAACGCACAAAAGCCTTGCTTGTGCTTCAGCACTAATAAACTCCTAGTTTAAAGTTGTACAAATTTGAATTCTGTTATAGTTACTAGCAATGCTCGAAGCAACGTAATCAAGGAGTTTAGATTGTTTAAGATTGCATTAAGCATTAAGCAAACCAAACCAACATCATTTCAAATCAAAGCTTTAAAAGCTAATAATACTCCCAATAATCTGCTAGTTTTCTCATTTACCAGCATTAAAACTAACCATTAACTTTGTCTGCCTTATCGTACATTTCCCAAGGTGATTTTCTCCGACACCACTACTCTGATAAGAATGGCATTTAAAAACAATACATCTAACAGCCGTGCGAACTATTAACCGGTACGAAAAACTATATTTACTCGTACCACGTTTGCGTTACACAAAAGAAGATTAAAAAGGAAACTGCAAATGAGTCAAGTAGGGAGGACGGTTAATCTTTTTCCCGCATAAACCGGTGATAAGTATTTTGGTCGTTTTTATTTCTTATCAATACTCCTAAGTCAAACAATAGCCCTATTTGTAGAAGGTTGGCGAAATAAACCTCAAAGTTTTGTTGCTTGGGTCGATAAATTCTGCATTGGATTATTAATATCGTCGTAACTGTCGCCCACACTTATGTATTCGAAGAAACAAACGTAAAACAGAACCAGAACCGTTAATTTTAGGATATAATTTCAGCAACATTGGCTTAAATTACGAAATAAAAACTATTCGTCACCTATCTTTTATTTTGATACATTTTAAACAGTTATGCTACTACACATTGATAATGATAACAAGAGTTTGAAGGTTGTAGGATATCACACATTAATGAATGACGTCAACAAACAAAACATAAATTACCACTCTTTAAACTACCTTTTTTAAAATCATATTAGTGGCCCAAACAAATCCCCCTTGAACGAGGGCAGATTTCCTGGATTAAATATTGAGGTTTTACTCTTGTTAAAACCTTTGCGAAGGTTGAAGGTAATATTCAGAATGGACATTTTCTCAGATTAAACCAGCCAAATATCCACAAACCATCCTTCGCAAGTTTCTATAAAATATCAAAACAACCCTTGTTTTCGTGTAAAGTTTAAAATGAAACAGACGCTTTGCATACAGAACAAAAACAATTGCAAAATAAACGTTAAAAAACCGTTAGTAATCATTATCAAAGCAGAACGAGGTACCATGTCGTATCTACAGTAAAATATTTGCAAAAAGGATCTTATCTACATCAAAGAAAAGTACATTAATCTCCGTATTAAATAAGAGCCAAAACAAAGCCTAATTTAAATATCCATAAATTTCGCCGTGTCTCCGAGGAAATAACATTTTTCCGGTTATTAATTCACGAACAAGTACACGCTAAACCACTTTAGTATAAAACAACGCCAACTACACCACTAGGTTGGAAAATGGAAACGTGAATTAGGGAGGTTTTGTTCGACTTATTCCCTAACATCTAAGCCAGGAGTTTATGTTAAACTTCCAAGGGGTTTGAAATTTAAATCTCATTTACAAGATGTTTGCTTCGATCGATCCTTAAAACCAGTTCCGCAAGTTTTGTGACAAAAATTTCTACAAAGAAAATAATAAGTATCGCCTCTTTTCTCTAAGCAAAGGTTTCCATTTTATAATGAAATACTTTTTTTGATGTTAAAGTAATGGAAAGACTGATGTTGAGGAGGCAAATGCAGACGAATTACATAATTAATAATTTTGAGATACCCAGGCTCATTTCCATGGCAACTGACAAATCGATTGCGAAGTGCCTTTTCTTTGATCTTTAAACTCGAAAAATTCTCTCAAAGTACGAAGTAACTTGTTTAATTTTTTTAAATATTATCAAAGAAAGATATGTACAGCCTTTTTTATTCGGAAGCTCCTAAAAAAGTCTACAAAAACCTCGGTTTCCGCTTCGCAAACCACACGTTAACTAAATGAAATATACAAAATTAATTCGGGATTACATTATAACATAATCAAGGTATTACAAAATAGGATTTGGCGGGCACAAACAAATTAACTGAAGCTTAAAACTAATTACAGGTATGAGCATTATGGACACCGTGTTGTATACCAACGGTCTTCAAAGGCATTTGATCATTTAAAATGTATATCAAAATGGAGAATGGCATACGTCGAACACATTCACATGAATGAAAGACCCAAGCAAAGAAAGCAAGGCAAATACGTCCAAACTCGCAAGCAGACGATATAAATTATATTTTGACATTGAAAGTGTTGTGCTTCGCGAGGTTTTCGTTCTGCAAGTTTAGATGGTAAATCAGGTATTTTATTTAATGGTTCATAAACGTCCGTGACAATGCCCCGATGTAACAACGTAGTAAACCCGTTTAAGATTTTTTTGTGCTATACCACATTCCACTTTTCGAAAAAAAAAGATACGTTTTGAAAGTAATAACATACGAATTTCCTATATTCAAATTCACACACGTAGTGCTGTTTACCTTGCACCTTGCAGTTATACAAAATGCGAAAGTTTTTTCTTTTTATCAATACTATTTATAAACGACCTTTTTATCTTTTAGTACCAAAATACCACACTTCGGCTTTTATTTAGTATATTTCCTTTACAATTATAACTAACAAAAGGATACTCCCAAACCTTTTTACACCAAAATTACTTTCCAAGATTTAAAAAAAAAACATTCATCTGTATACACATACGACCCCGACCATGTACACCATCATTCATCCGCATTAACAGCCTCATCTTATATCCTTAATTTAATCCTAAACAAGGCGTACACTTTACGAATTCATGTAAAAAATTTTATAAAGTGAGCCAGTTTATTAAAATGCAGATAACGTTCATTTTCGTCCGGGCAAGGCCAACGGTTTATGATAATAAATTTCACTCACAGAATGAATTACCTTAATTCACAATAATTTTTTTAAACGTATATTTTTATTATAAACTTCCTAATTCTTAACGCTTCTTTATTTATTTACATTAATAACACCGCATCTCTCTTGCTCTTGCCGATTTCGTGAAATATTACCATACAAATTGCGGCATATGACGTCAAAACGATATAAACATATAAATAAACTTAATCCAGTGAGATTATAACGTAAAGATGAACTTCGTGATTTCCTTTTAAATTACAAAAAAAAACGCAGTCGACTTTTATTATATGTATTTAAAAACCCTTTGGGCCTCAACAGGATGTCATTCTTTCAATTATAACGTGATATTAATGTATTTTCCAATATCTTTAAATTTTCACACATTTCCCAGAAAGTGCCACCCTCGTCAGATAAAACTTATAAGGGTTATCCTCGTACCTTTCCGATCATGTTTAATACAAAATAAACCCCCGAATTACTTCATTAAATTGCAATTTGACCAAAACATGAAACAAATACGAAATGCGACTTAATAGCCTTATTTTTTTAACAAAAACAAGGAAATTTTCCTCTTAAATACCGTTCTTTTTATCAAAGTTTCAGTAGAAAATCGCTTAATTTAGCCGATGACAAATTATTCCCTGAAATACTTTAGTCCATTAATGAAACAACTACGATGAAAAACGATAAACACAGTGGTAATTTAAATTTAACGTAGTTAGCATTTCAGATTTTAAAAACAAAATAAAAACAAATGCATCAAATTTGCTCGACAAAGCTTCTATTTATTTTAACGCCATTTTTATCCAATTCAACTTTGTTAACAGGATACGATGAAGTCTTCAAGTGCTTGGCGCTATTCCTGCAACAATTTAGTCGTTTTCACTATCAACGACGTTAGATTGCGGCAGGTTTCTCATCTGAATAGAAATTCTTTCTTTCAAGGCCACGGAAGAACCAAGAGACAAAATTACGCAACAAGAAAACTTAAAAACCCAGATCTCGACCGCCAAACATAAACAGAAAGTAAGGTCTGTAAAGTGACAAGATCAGAGATACCACAACGCTTAGTACAGTTCACCCAGAAAATTGAGCGGCATCCGTTGATGGTCAGCGCTGGAGTTCCAACATGAGGTAGGTGCCAGCCGCTCCTGCGGCTAAATACACCCTTTAACCCACCTTTAAAATGGCTACCTGGTCACAAACAAAGCCTACTAAAACCTGTTGCACAAAACCGCAATAAAAACAACAGAGCATCGCCGTCAAGTACTCGGAAATAATTAACAAGGAGTCTGAAGTAAAAACGACGTAAACGAAGCCTGGTGTTCCTGCTTTGTCTGCGGGAGCGAGCGGCTAGGCCTATAACATACGCACAGACATGGGTTTTATAAATAACACACCCCTGCGTTACAACCGCAGCACCGATAGCCTGAAAACAACGTTAAACAACTATAAAATAAATATAATTTACCATGTCGGGACCCATATCCTTCATATCCACATGAATCCAGTCATAACCACGTTTGTTTACCACGTAAACATGCTCACTAATAACAAAACACGGCGTCCGGCGTCGCGAAACGTACTTTTCATAACAGAAGGCGCGGCATTCAGCGTCAAACTGAGCACAAACAAAGAACTACCAATCGGAACGCGCTTGCGCCGCACTGCGGTCTCTTCTCGCACTTACCGACCGAGAATTCGCCGTTGGAATCCCAACCACACAGCGCCATGTATTTCTTACACCATTTATCAATAACCGAACAAATCGGACATTAACTTTTCACATTTCCAAGATTATTGTACTTTATCAGAAAATAACTCACAAAATCTATCGAGCATTTATAATTTCCCTTAATAATTCATTTGTTTTTTTTATTTAGATTTTAAAATTGCCCTGGAGAAATACCAGTTCCTTATAATAAAGCGGCCCAAACAATTAAAATTAATAGCAGAACCTTGAAGGATTCAATTGTTTCAAAAATGGCATTGCGACCTTAATCATCCGACACACCAATAGTCTAATTTATACGTGAATATTACCAATCCTTATCTTCTACTGTCATAACAATTCAATGCTCTGCAACTAATATTTTTTAAATATGATTTTCTGGTGATAACACACTTGAAGAATTTATTTATTTATTAAATTATAAACATAACCTATACATTCTCCGTCTCGAAAAAAAAATCAATTATTTAACTATGACAACTGAAGGGTACGTACATAACACCTACACATTTCATATCAGTGCAATTCTGGATTCAATTAATGTTTTATCAGAATAGACAGCAAACGTGACAGTAGACAGGTGCTCAAGTAGTTTATTGACCTATTCACTACTTTTAAGTTTATATATCCATCATTAATCAATCTTCGCTTAGGAATGTTAATCAATTATGAATAGAATTAATTTATAAATATTACAGATCTGCAAAAACCGAGTATAATACGCGACATCCCTAAATTATTAATTAATAATCTTTAAATTTAATCAAAAAAACTTGCGTATTTTAATTATTGATTTCTATTCAATTCAACTTGATATTCTAAATTTAAAAAATGGAGAATACTGTGGGAATTAAAAAAGAGCAAATGTATTTTCAAAAATAGACTAGAAAACGCGAAGAATAATATAAGAAGGTTTTCAACAGCCTTATTAATTTACACTGATTGACATTCATACTCCCACACATTCCCAAAGTACAAACATCTCAACAAGAAACAAAATAATGACAGGCGTAAAATATTAAACAAGTTTTCAATTAAATATCAAGCTGATAATTGCATTAAGGTTATTAGAACAAAACAGGGCGTTATTAGATTTTAATAGCATGCTTTGCACAGGGTGTGGCAAAAATCAGGAAATAGTTTGTAATGGATATTAATTACATTCTGATAATGATAGCCATACCGATGCAGTAAATAAACTTTTAATATTCAGGGGTTGTATAAAAATCAAAAATTAATCTTTACATAAATAACAGCTGAACGGAAAAGCAATCTATAATCACAACCAGTTCTAAGGATTATTTTCTGGAAATTATAAAAACTAACATGATTAAAACGAAAAAAATATGGCATGTGAGTGTATTAATTAACTACAAAAAAGTGCATTAAGATCACATACAAGTGACCTTGTCTAAGCGTGGCGCATAAAAAAATGTCATTCACCCATCATAGCATGTTACTGTAAAAACACACCCAACTAACCCCAATTATTAATCATCCAGAGAACATACAACACCATGACATCCATCATAGAGCACAAAATAATTAAAAGCCAGAAAAATTTTTTATGAAACATTGCATAAGCATAATTTGTTTTGTTACCTACTAATTGTGTTTATAATAAAAAAAGGATAAATGCAGGCCACACTAATTAGGCAACTGTCTTTCATATAAATGCAGATGAAATAACCGACGAGGGAGAAAGCTGCATAACATTTCATTAATGTTGCAATAACCAACTTTGGTTAAGTGTTATTAAGCAGGTCAGTCAGTCAAGGTACAATGTCATTATTTATTTCAACTGATTCTTACAATTAATGCAGATAACATATTAAGAATTGAATATTTAAGATAAGCATTTCCCTTTTCATATCTCATGCTTGAAAACATTTTAATCATATTTGAAAACTTCCATCTTAATTACATAACCAATAGCATGCTCGGATATTTTAGCTTTTTCTATCACTTTGATTTATCGCATTCCAAATCTCTATCATGGGTGATAATTCAACGTTTATTATCAATGGGAAAATACAGCAAGTAGAATTTTTGGAAGTCTTCCCAAGTGTGACAAACGATAAACTACTTTAAATATTTTTGTAATATAAAAAAATTCCTACCTGTCCTTGCTGCATGGGGAGTTGTTGAGCCATAGATTGTTGCAAATATTGCGGAGGTAAAGGAACACCTCTATGTAATTGTCCAGGATAGTAAATAAATTGCTCCGGAGGAATTGATTTACTCTGGCCCATATCATAAAGTCCTGCCATCGCAGCACCGCTAGGTCCCATATATGACATGCTATTTGGTGGAGTAGCCATCTTGTTACCCACCGGGTATTTCCATTTGTCATGATTGTGATTCTGAAACAAATCAGTTTATTAACATTTGTATAAATCTACTAAATGTTATTCACTAAAAACATGGCGAACAGAGCCATTCAACCCTTCATTGGTTGATGACAAGGAAAAGTTTTAATCATATCGTATGTATCTATCAAAGCAGCAGTTTAACATGTTTCAACGCTGAGGCCCACTACCTATTTTATGTAAACCAGCAGCTTAGGAATACAGACAACTGTTACAGCGTTTGTTTATATCACTGCTCAGTTTTCAATCATTGCTTGTTTACTAAAAGAACTACAATTACATTGGGCCGTATGCTGATCTTATGTTTAAAGTTGTCTCTAACTAAAGTCGTGTTTAGCATAAACATAAAACGATATAGCTTTATATAATTTTATATGTGTATAACAGAGATACACGATGTTGCCATGGTAGTTAAACATGACGTTAAATTTAAATATGAGATCAGAATACGGGCCAGTGTCCATATAATCACACACGAAAGTATTTATTGCCTCAAAGATAATCAACAGCGATGACCTGACCTTACAAATTGACTTTTTATCAGTAAAAACCGGAAGCATACATGGAAGAACCTTTACTATGGAATGGTAAACACCCCGTTTGCTATACTTCAGGATGTTACACTTGCCATACATAGACAATAAAAGTATTTACCTACTTACATATTCTACATACAAAATTGCATATTTGACAACATTTTTATATGCAACGTAATATGTAATACTTTGAATCTAAAAAAAAAAACAATACTAATAATGATTTAATGATAACAAACTGTCGTAGCTCTGAATAAAAGGTGCATTTTACTGAATAGTAACTACGTAACATCTCAAGGAATGCTCGACGTGCTCTTATGAGAAAATGCTTAAAAATTTACGACAGGGTCCCTGCTACATTTACATAAAATGAGTTTTGGCGTCCCACTGTTCTTGACCTTTGTAACGTTTTGTTCAAGAAGAAACATTGCTTATTGAAGCATAAATAATTATGCAAATGAAATGGAACCATTTTTTATTCTTGGTAGTTTTCTACTTTAAAACCTAAACGTCCAAGTCGTAAAATTCAAAACGCTGAATTACCAATATTCCGATAACTTCAAATTTGATTCTTGGCTATTAGTAATTACTTAAACGCTAAGTAGACGACTTGAAGTATAAATAGTAAAACAAATTCCTTGCTTTAAACTGAACGTTTACATAAGGAAAATTAATCACTTTTGATAATCACACCTATTTACCAAATTCTTTATTACACTTTACCGACTTTAACTTGCAGGTTTCAACAAAGCAACAAACAAACATAACCCTACTTTATTAGCAAAATACAAAGTATTTCCATTATTGTGATCGTCACATTATTTAGATGGTAAAAGTGGTACTTACATTACTGACGTCAATAATACTATCATCTCCAAGTGCCCACCGAGCCTGTTTTTGTCCAAATGGTGGAAACTCTGGGTCAGGCGGCCGTTGGAAGACGTAGCCAACAGCAGCATCGTCCTGAGTGCGCTGCGGGCTACGATCCATTTCAACTTTTATAGAAGCATCACCACCTCCGTCTCCCAACCACTTCATTTGTTACTAAAACAAAAAACATCATTAGGCTTTCTTATCTAGTTATCTAATACTAAATACTGCCAGAAATTTCTCCTTCGTATATTTATAAATATGCCCATAAACTCTTTTACATACCATAATGTAATCAAAAGTCGACAAAGCAAAGGACGTAATTCGTGTTTTATGTATAATTAACGTAAAAACATTTATGGATTTTAAGATTTTAATCATTTTCGAGGTGAAACTTGTTTAAGCGCTTAAAATTTCGTTTTCTATCCTGAACATATAAAATTAACGGGTGCAATGTAAATATTTATTAAGAAACGATCCCAACTAACAAGAAAATTCGATCAGTTGTTTACAAGATGACATTTCATATTATTCCCGGCATAAAAACAAATGGCTACTTTGACAGTTCTAGTACACAAAGAAATTGCCAGAACTAGAAGTCCGGCCTAAAGCAAAAAATCACTTGATAATCATACAACGTACCTACGTTTATTAAAAGTTAATATCGAACATCAGCAAGGTGTATTATCGTCGATAATTGATGTTCGGGTCGTCGGCGTCGGCTTTGTTATAGATTTTCTCTAAGCACACAAACACAATTTTCGATCACTATTTATACACGAATCTGAGACTCACAACACAAAATATTATCACTAACTATACAAGAAACTATATACAATTTACAATAAATACAAGATTCTCTAATTAAGCCATTTATACAAATTGATATTTGCTGATTTAAAACTGACAGCGATCTACCAGCAGAACGATCGCCATCTTCGCGTCTGCGCGCACAACGAATAACAACTGAACTAATTTTACCGCGAAATTTGAATTATACTGCAGTGTTTGCAAACAATACTTTGAATAGCTAATCTTATCTAAAGCAGATTATTTCAAGATTTTAACAACTGTTATTGAATAAACTGAGTTTATCAACGCAAAATTTTCACACATTTACAATGTTTACTAAAACAAATATTTTATTAACAAAAATCATTACTAAGTGAAGATATTTTACTAAATGAAAACAAAATAAATTATCAGAAACTAATAAAATAATAAATCTCCAACAAATAAATGCATGTTCTAAATATTTCTATTCTCAAAATTTAGTTTTTAAGTTTTCCGTTACAAAACTATAACTGAATTTTAAAGAAATTTATTTATTATCACCGAGTTATTTTTTTATTATCGTATAATTCTTCTTCTTCTTCTTCCGTCTTCAATTTAAGCATTTTGCCTGTTCCTTCTTCGTCTCCTATGCGTCTCTTCCGTTTGCAATGAGATTATCACTCCACCTCTTCCGCAGTCTTCCTGTACTTCTCTGTCCTGGTGATAATTTGTCTCGTGCTACTCTGACTATCCTTTTATCGTTGATCCGATTGATGTGCTTGTTCCATTCGTGTTTTCTGCTTAGTACCCATTCATTAACACTTTCTACTTTGCATGTTCTTCGTATATCTTCGCTCCTTTGCCTGTCCATTAACGTTTTCCCAGCGATTTTGCGCAGCACTTTCATCTCTCATGTTTCCAATAATCTCTTGGTTTTACAATGAGCTTATCTTCTTCTTCTTCATGGCACTACAGTCCCATCTGGACCTGGGCCTTCCGTGTTTTCTGCCTCCAAACAGTCCAAACGTCTCGCTGCTGTTGTTCTCCAATTGCGCACTTTCGGTATTTGTTTGGCGTCCTCTTCGGTGTTGTTTATCCATCTCTGTCTTGGTCATCCTCTTCCCCTTGCACCCTCCATCTGCCCATTACATACTTTCTTTGGGATTCGGTCCTCGCCCATTATATACTTTCTTTGGGATTCGGTCCTCGTCCATTCTTTCCAGGTGTCCCGCCCATTTTATTCTTTGTAGTTTTATAAATTCGACAACATCTGGTTGTTTATATTCCTGCTTCAATTCAAAGTTGTATCGGATTCTCCATTCCTCATTCTCTATTACCGGCCCATATATTTTCCTTAATATTCGTCGTTCCCATCTTGTTAATAGTTAGTTCCTCTGAGTACTTGATGATTGTCGACGTCTCGCTTCCGTATGTCGCCACTGATCTTATCATGGCTTTGTAGATTGTAATTTTTGTTTTTCTTGAGGCTGATTTAGACTTAAATATATGTGAAAGTGAGAAGTAGGATCTGTTTCCAGCTAGTATGCGTTGTTGCATTACCTGTTTGGTGCCATTTTCAGTGTTAATTTGAGATCCTAGATATTTGGATTGCTGCACCATTTCGAAGTTATTATCTCCTATTGTGTAATTTTGGCCAAGTCTTCTTCTTGGTTTCATTGACCTTCAGTCCGATCTTACTGGGCTGTGTTTCTAGTTTGTTAAATATTTCATTGACTTCTCGTTCTGTTCTTGCCACTAGATTTATCGTCTGCGTAAGTAATTATTTAATGTGACTTGCGCATTATTGTGCTATTGAGGTTATCAGGTTATCACTGGTGTTACTTATTGCCTTCTCTTGTGCAATGTTGAATAGCCTCCCACCTTTAGTGGTTGAGAACCTGTCTGTCATTTGATCTTGTATTCTCACTACGGCCTTCGAGTCTATCATCGTTGTTCTGGTAAGTCTTACTAGCTTGCTTGGTATGCCAAAAGCTTCCAGTATATCATATAGCCTGCTCCTGTCTATACTGTCGTAGGCCTCCTTGGAGTCAATGAATAACTCGTAGATTGGTACATTATATTCCCACGATTCTTCCAATATTTGCTGGGTGGTGAAGATTTGGTCAATGGTTGACCGTCCTTCTCTGAACCCTGTCTGATGCTCGCTTAGGATTTCCTTTCCATACTCTGCTATTCTTTATCGTAGTATACTTGTGAATATTTTATGTTATACAGAGCAGCGATACTCCTCTGTAGTTGTTACGGACGTTACAGTTATGTTTGTCACCTTTTTTATAAATGGTTCATATGATCGCCGTGTTCCAATCTTCTGGGACTCTTTCTTCTTTCCATATCTCGGTGATCAGTTTGTGTATTTGTTCGGCTAGTGCTTCCCCTCCGTTTTTTATTAATTCTGCCGCGATATTATCTATTCTAAGTGCCTTGTCTTGTCGTTGTTCAGCCCTCGTATACTTTTAATTTCTTCCTCGTAAGTAGGGTCTGTTATCAGTGGTTGTGCTGTCGAGATTTCTTCTTTTTCATAGCTGTCATTTTCTCTCTCCCCTTGTTTCAATAGGTTCGCAAAATGTTGGCTCCAGATTTCCATCACTTCTTCTGTTTCTACTATGCATTTTCCTTCTTTGTTTTTACATATAGATGGCCTCGGGTAAAAGTCTTGTTTGGTGTTTCTTAGTATATTATACATATAGCCTCTTGACTTCTTTCTTTCTATGTGATTGTTCCAGTTCTTGTATTTGGGAATCCAGCAGTGCTCTCTTCTTTCTTCTCATTAGTTTCTTGGTACTCCTTCTCAATTCCTCGTATTCTTCCCTTCTGTTCCTTGTTGGTCTTTGGATTAGTTTACTTCTGGCTTCGTTTCTTTTATCTATAGCCTTTCTGCATTCATCGTCCCACCATGCTACCCTTGATTTTCTCGTTCTATACGCAACTTCTGCTTCTGCTGTTTTTGTGATACCTTCTCTTATTTCCCCCCCCCTTTGTTCTGCTGTTACATTGACTTCCGCTTCCGCCGTCTCTACCTCTGTCATACGTTCCTTGAACTTTTGTTGGTAGTTTTCTTTCACTTTCTCATCTTTTAGTTTATCCTTATCGAACCTTCTTGTTCTCCTTGTGGGTACCTATTGATTTTGCCTTGTCATCTTGTCAATGCTTTATCTCGGTATCGCCTTGACTAGCATATGATCGGACTCTGCTATTGCTCCTCTCATTGTTCTCGTGTCTATTATACTTGAGCTGTGTCTGGCTGACACTAGTATATGGTCAATTTGGTTGACGGTTCGCCCGTCCGGCGATATCCATATTCTTTTATGGATTTGCTTATGAGGGAACATCGTGCTTTTGATTATCAGTCCTTTCGCTGTGGCAAACTCGATAAGCCTCTCCCCATTGCATGTTCTTCGTATGTCTTCGCTCTTTTCCCTGTCCATTAACGTTTTCCCAGCGATTTCGCGCAGCACCTTCATCTCGGATGTTTCCAATATTCTCTTGGTTTTACAATGAGCTTATCACTCCACCTTTTTTGCGGTATTCCTGTACTCTTTCCTAGTGGTGATTTGTCTCGTGCTACTCTGACGATTCTTTCTTCGTTCATTCGATTGATGTGCTTGTTCCATTCGTGTTTTCTATTTAATACCCATTCATTAATACTTTCTACTTTGAATGTTCTTATTATGTCTTCACTTCATTCCTTCCCCGCCTATTAACGTTTTCCCAGCTATTTTACGCGGCACTTTCATCTCGCATGTTTCCAATAATCTCTTGGTTTTACAATGAGCTTATCACTCCACCTCTTTTGCGGTCTTCCTGTACTCTTTGATTGATGTGTTTGTTCCATTCGTGTTTTCTATTTATTACCCATTCATTAATACTTTCTACTTTGCATGTTCTTCTGATATCTTTACTCCATTCCTTCCCTGCTATTAACGTTTTCCCAGCGATTTTTCGCGGCACTTTCATCTCGCATGTTGCTAATAATCTCTTGATTTTTGATGTGTCTGGCCGGGTGTCTGCGGTGTATGTCATTATTGGTCTTATTGCAGATTTATAAATTCTTGATTTGGCTTCAATTCCTATGTGTTTATTTCCATATAATGTCGTTTATGTAAGCTGCTACTGCTGTTGCCTTCGTTGTTTGATGTTTAACCTCTGTCTCAACATTACCATATCCAGATATTTCTATGCCTAGGTATTTTCAATTTCATTTCTGGTTGTATGATGTTTTCGTCAACGACTAGTTTACATCTAATGGGTGTTTTTAGATGTTGTCATAAATATTTATTTTAGAAGTTGATATCACCATATTAAACGATGTAGCTGTGCAGTTAAATATATTCAGTAACCTTTGATGGCCGTCTTCGTTTTCTGTTACTAACACTGCATCGTCGACACAGAACGGAGTTGTAACATTGCAATCCCCCATTTTGTATCTCCCTAGATTTCGTACTTTTTTTATTATCGCATCCATGATGATGTTGAAAAGAAGCGGACTTAAGGAATCCCCCTGCCCTATGCCGTTTTATACTGGAATTGGTTCGGTGAATTCTCCGTTGATTCTGGCTTGTATTTTGTTTGCGCTGTATATATTTTCTATTGTCTTGATTAGGTTGCAAGGTATTTATTTGTTACAAAGGAAGTGTATTACATCTTTCAGTTGAACACGATCGAATGTTTTCATTTGGTCTATAAAACAAATATAAGCTGATTTGTTATATTCGATCGACTTTTCTGCTATTTGTCTTATAACGAAAACGACATCAGTGTACGACCTTCCGGTTCTAAATCCTTACTGTTCATCCGATGACGCTATGATATTATTTATTTTGTTTGTTATGATCTTTGTGGCTACTTTCAAAGTTGTGCTTAGGAGATTTATACCTCACGAACCTTCTTGTCTCCTTTTTTGAACATGAGAATCGTAGTGCTGGTTCGCCATTCATCTGGTATTCTGTAGTGAGTGAGAATTTTATTGACCGAGATAGCTAGATGCTGAGTAAGGTGTTGTCCACCATATTTAAGTAATTCATTGGGGATTGTCTTTCCCTGGGCTTCTATTTCTGGCGTGCTCTGTTTAACTGTATCCTCTTCTTTATTGTAAACTTCCTTAAGATATCTGACCCAAGTTTCTTTCGTTATATGTTTGACTTCTTTGTGCTCTTATCAAGCGCCACATTTGTTTTTGGAGTTCGTAGAAGTCACTTTCCAATCGTTGGGAAAATATTTCCCACTAATTATTTTTAATCTGCCTTACTAATGTTGTTTCGTTACGTAGGTAGTGCTTTGTATGGCTCATATGATTCGAGAGTTCTTAATGACCGGTATTTCAAAAATGCTTTACTTCTTTCTTCACATATCTCTTTAACATCTTTACAGAACTGCTGTGTTCTATTTCGTATTATGTTTGGTTTATTTAAAGTTCAGGTGCCAAGGGCTTCAGTTGCCGCTTCTTTAATATTTGTTTTAAGTCTGTCCCAGCTCCTTCATTTATTGAATTTATATCTATTTTTGGTTTGAGCCTGCTTTGGTATAACACTTTTATTGCTTCGTCCCATAATAATTCAATGTTTAGTTTTTGTTATTTTATTATTGATGCTATACTTTTCCCCGGCTTTAATTTTATTTTGATTTTTCCAAGTAATAGATTATGGTCGTTGCCAACGTTAGCTGAGTTTAATGTTCTTATGTCCTGTGTTTGTGACGGATGTACACGCCTATCACTTAGTATGTAATCTATTGTTGATCTTTGTCGCCTTGTGTTTTCAAAAGTGAACTTGTATTGTTCTTTAAGAGTAAAGTAAGTGTTGTTAATTCTTAAGTCATTTAGGGCGCACATGTCATTAATTCACCATTATCATTTATAACGTCTTCATTAAACCGCTGGTATTATTTCGCTGCTAATTCGGGCATTAAAGTCTCCTAGAACTACCACATGTACATAGTGTACATCTTGTGATAATGACTCGATTAAAACTAAAACAACTAAAATTCGTTCGTGATGATTGATGATAAGAAACGACAGTCTTGTATGTTATTGGAATGGAGCCAATTCGACCATTTCCTACAGTGCTACAACACAGCGAGAATGTGTGAAGAACCTCAAATATGCTCGCAATGCGAAGGAAATCATTCGTTTAAAAACTGTGTAAATAAAGAAAAAACACCCTCGTGCATCAATCGCCGAAGTACAAATGCAAAATTACTATTTGCCTTCAGATGATACGAGCCAGGAAAATTCTTGCCAAAAAAAAACAGATTATGACTAATGTTGCAAAGAATCATATTAATAGCTGTAGATATTTACAAATTCACGTGTGGAGAAGTTCAGCGGTACATGATCTATTGGAAGTCACGACCACAGAGCTACAGGCAGATATACTGTTAGTAAGTGAACCAAATGTAAAACAAACTGAAGTAAGTGATAAATGGTGGGCGAACGATAACAGGGATAGGTATAAGAAATAAACAAATATTCTAGAAAAAAATGGGAAAAGGTAATAGCTTTGTTTTGGTGAAGCTGGGAAAAGTAAGGATCTACAGCTGTTATTTCACACCCAATTGTGATATGGATGTATCAAGAATTTATTCAGGACCTGTGTAAGGATATGGCTACAACCACAAAAGATAAAATTGTAACTGGGGACTTCAACGTGAAAGCATACAAATAGGAATCAAAAAACGAAGACAGAAGAGGAAAGATGTTAGCAGAGGTAATTAATAGCATCAGAAAACATGGTCATACTCGTCGGCGGAAAGCTACTTTTGTTAGGAGAGAACAGGAGTCATACATAGACCTAACATTAGCATCAGAAACGATAGTGGACCAAGTAAGAGAATGGAAAGTACTAGAAGAAGATACCCTGAGCTTGCATAAGTATTTAAGCTTGGTTATGTTAAATGAAAAAGTTCAAATATAGGCAGAAGATCCAAAATGTAAAGTCGTTGGTTGGGGAACCAATAATATAGACACAGAGGGATTTAAAGAGGCATTTAACAGAAAAACTGCAAACGAAACAACAGTAGTCAGTACTAAAAAAATTGATCGAAATAATAACTGAGATAAGCGACGAAGTTTTACCAAGGAAGGCAGGCACATATAAGGGTAAAAAATGCGCCTACTGGTACGATGAAATCAACGAGCCGAGAAAGAAAAATGTATAAAAGCAAGAAGAGAAGTAAGGGTAAGGGTAAGCAAGAGTAGAAGAAAGGGGGAAGTTAATAAGACCTGAAGAAATGGAAGATCGTAGAAAAAATGGTGAACCATATCATGACCCAGAAAGGGGCAAGGGAAAGGAGGCGAGAAAGAGATTACTAGAGAAATTAATAACTGGAATCCAACTGACACCCTGATGTAATGCTAAGGCGATTCCAGGGTGCCCGTTTACCATCCGGGGGGTGGGGGGAGGTAGTGAGTAGAAATATCGCAGTCCCCCGGAATATGGCAGATCTTCCCGCGGCGACCCTTTTGGAAAGTTTCCCCTCAAAACGAAAAACTAAGTTGTGGCTGTGTATTTAATGTGTATCGCTGTCGCCTATGGCTACTCCTTCTTTGGCCCGCTCCTGTTTTTTTCACTCCACTGTATATCACCAGGTAATCAGTGTATTGTTTTTGGCCTTTTCGTTTCTTTTTGGTCTCTTGTAGAGCACAAATATCAATGTTGTAGTCTTTCAGCTTGTAACGGCGCAAAAGGACTTGAACGAATTACTGATTTTTCTTTTATTTTGTGTTAAATGTAAAGATAAAGATGTAAATGTATGTAACTAATATTAAGACCGATTTTGTAAATAGTTTTAAGATTTCAGAATTAAATAGTTTTAAGGGCACATGGCCATTAAAACGAAACGTTGATATTTAATTTATGTTTCCTTTGTAGGAATTTTTAATTATTTTTCGGTGTCCGAAAAGGATGTTTCTTAATCCTAGCTAAGTTATTGTCGCTTAATCATATGCACTGAAGCGTATTTGCGCAGCAAAGTGCCAAATATAAAGGATGTCAGATTACGTTGCGACACTGCAACGGAACTATAAATATCGGCAGAAATATGAAAGAATTCCTATGGGAAAATTAATTTTTTATGCAAATTCTGATACAAAACCTGCCAGCCGATCGCGGCTAAAGTTCAACATGAAGGTTGATTTGATTTGATAAAAGGAACCCCTTCTATTTTGAAGTTGTCCAAAATTATTGTATAAATACAATTAATCAGAAGAGCAGAGGATTCCATTCCTTACTTACCATACGAAAGCTACTTTGGAATCTCACAAATATCATTGGGCTCCTACACTCCTTAACCCATTTCTCAATCCTATTTACCGTACGAGAGCTACTCTGGGACCTCACAAGTTCTATTAGGCTCGTACATTCCCAAACCCTTTTTATTTTTCAGGAACACAAACGTAAAGAATATAAAATAAAACTCTTCGGATACCACCCTTCTATCATCAGCATGCCACCCGCACCGACTACACAATTAGGTAGTTAGTAAGGGAAAACAATATTTTTAATAAAAACCAAATTTAAAAGGAATTTTATTTTGCACATATTTCATGGTGAAGATACTGAATGATTTAAACTTACTTAGAAATAAAAATATCCTACAATTTACTGTGATGGCCAGCTGCGCGTTACTAATTTTATTTGTCGTTATTTTTTGGGGATTATATTTTAATATATTTCCTTTTATTAAAAGCATAACGTTAGAGGTGTTTTAGGCAATTAGTTGGCAAGAAAGTATTAATTTCATTTGAAAATTAAGAACGGCGACATCATAAATTTTCGGACACAAGCTGTGAAACCCACCGCCCCTTTTTAAGTTAATTCCCCCGGTATTGAGACGAACCGACACAAGTGTGGGTCACGCCTTCTAGTAAAGTTTCAAATTGCAAAGGAAATTTAAATCAAATCATAATATTGTAATTTTGAATTAGACTATTAACTACGAAATGTATTAGTTTTGGACAAATGCCTGCAGCACACCCGTGGGAACGGCTGATAACAACCCCCTCAGTACCACAGATTTTCACTATAAATACGCGACCAAGTTATACCACAGTATCCAATCTACCTTGTATAGTGGTCTGAAGTAGCTATTAGTACACTAATCCTTGTATGAAATTACTGTAAAGTATTCAGTTAGCTGTATTGCACTTTGTTGCTCTGTACTAACTTATAAAATTCTTCATCATACAAACACGTACGTACACAGCTGTAAAGCATTGGGCGCATTCAGGGACGCTCAGCGGCTGATGCGCTAAGTAAGCAAAGTCCCTGAACAGACACGCTGTGAAAAAGCTTATAGTAAGCCGCTGAGAAATTCGCTCAGCGTATAATTTGTTAGCTGACTTTGTCAGCGGTGTCAAAAAAAGGAGCGGGAACCACACAAACTTAATAATTTGTATAAAAACATATTAATTAGGGTGAGCTGGTACACATAGTCCATAATTTGAAGATCATTAGGCATAATTTCTTTAATTTTTGATTTATTGCATAATAGTGAAAGTAACACCTAACCTTACAAAACAAATAACAAACTTTCAAAACAGCTTACTATCAGACGTTTCATTCAGGGAAATACCGTTTGCTGTAATTTAGCATAAGCTGACTAAATTACCGCTTAGCTAAGCAGCTGAGCGTCCCTGAATGCGCCCATTGCTTTTCCGATTGCGGGTTGCGTGTATTAATCAAAGGGTTACGATAGAGTAATTCCGATTTGAGGGGTCTCCAAATGAAATCCAAATTTAACGAACATTACAAAAGTTAGCAATTCTATTTTATTTATCACGTTCAAAATTAGACTGTCAAACTTAGATTAAGGTTGCCCTGTTGTAGGTGATGATCGCAATTAATTACAATCATACGACAATGCTGACTACTGAGACATGTCTTGAACATATTCTCAATCAATGAAAGGGACAAACATCCCTTACAAATACGAGGTACTCAGTGTTCTAGTAATTTTGAGTTGTGCATAGCTCATATATTCGTATTTGAGGGTCACATCGCACACTCACATTATATTTAGAATCGTACATAGCGTACCGGTATACGTACTCAATGGAGGGAAATTCCTTCGTCAAACTTTAAAGGTTGGTTATGATGCCACCTTTGTCTCCGACCGCCTAAGATAGATTTTAATATCAATCTCAATAAACGATCCACTAGAATTAGACATAGCTCTAACTGCCAAAGTAAGAGAAACGAGTAACATCGAGTATTATATAACAAATTACAATTTGGCAATAGAAAACGCTTGCAAAAAGTCATTTTATCTGGCAAAGGCACAAACCAAAGTAAATGATAGAAAAACTATACCATATGGTGGACAGAAGAATTAACGATCATGAGGAAAAGGGTAAACGCCTACAGAAGAAGATATCAAAGCTAACATACCTAGAGATATAAAAGATAATAAATTGGGCGCAAGAAAACAAGGTAAGCTTTAACAAAGAGAAATCCAAAATAATGCTAGTTACAAGGAAAAGAATCTCGAGAAGGCAAAAAATCAGCGTCGACATCAATTACGAAGAAGTAGAACAGGTTACAAATTTAAAAAACCTAGGAATATACATTGACCAGAAATTTGACTTTGATGATACCTACACACATCACGGAGAGATGCTCTAAATAATTAATAAATATTCTGTCCAGATCGGCAAAGATTTCATGGGGACTAGGATACCAGGCTCTAAAAAATATCTATAAGGGAGCTATACTACCAATATTGACTTATGGTGCCACAATTTGAAAAGAAACCCTAAAGAAAGAAGTAAATAGAAGGAAAATTAGAAGAATACAAAGATTAATGTATATAAAAATACTGAAAGCATTCAGAACACTTTCATATGAAGCTTCTTGTGTCCTAACTGGAAATACGCCAATTATAATCAAAATACAAGAAAAAATAGAAATACAAGAAAAAACAAGGGAAATGATAGTAGAAAATGTAAACCATGAAAATCGAGAAAGACTGAATACAATGGAAAATAGAAATAAACAGATTAACATCAAAATTCGAAAAAGACAAATAGGTATATTATTTTCTTTTTGCTCCAAATTGTATAACTAATCAAACCCTAAAGTTATATCCACACCTTTTAAATCACCCTGTATATTATAAGGCTTTCATTGAATGTATCAAAGATATAGACTTAGATAATATACGAGTACTCTAAATATAAAATGTTACATATAAACACAGTTAAGTTAAAATGTTACAAATAAGTATTACTAAGTAGTTAGTATTTAAGAAACATGCAGTAAGTAGTTAGTATTTAAAAAGCATGTAGTATCATGTACAATGATGGAGCATGCTGAATAAACGCATTTAAAAAGAATATATATCAATCACATTCAAAATCGATTTTGTATCGTCACTTATGTACATACAGACCTACAATATAATTTTTTCACGGCCGGGAGTATTTGTCTATTTCTATGATACAAAAATCGTGACAGAAATAATAAATTATCCCCTAGGTACCTAAATAATTTTTCAAAAAATTCCCAAGGGAGTTTTCATTATGAATCACATAATAAAAATCGGCCATTCTAAATTTTAGATGTTTATTAAAGTTTAAAACCCAAAATTGAAACATACTCGTACATTTAAATTATTTGTTTACATTAAAATTTAACGTTACATGTTCACAACTGTAAAAATTAACAGCAGGTACACTATTAAATATAACTACACTTGAATGTCAATATGTCAAAATTGACATTTAGTAAAATTATAGTTGTGTTCATGAATTAGGAACTGCACGCTTTTAATTTCAATGTCTACTTGATAACGAAAGATTTGGGGCGCAAGAGCTTATTATATTTATCACTATACTTAGGCCGTGAAAAAAATAGTATATACCCCTCTGGAGAGAATGCTATTTTTCCTTCGGTGCTTTGTAGCCCTCGGGCTTCGCCCTCTGGCTACAAATTACACCTCAGGAAAAATCTTACATTTCTCTCCCTTGATGTATAATGTACTATTCTTGTGATCAAACCACCGCACTCAGGCCACCCTGATTATGTCAAAATCATAAAACAAAAGGATAATAATTATTCAAAGTCACTGCCCATATCTATTTTATTTGACTTTCCTAGTTTAGTGTTCATGCACTATGTTTATTTACTGTATTTAAATTTATAAATAGGTATCTGTAAATCTGACTATATAATATATGTATTAAACTTAACGGAGTATTTTTATTTCTTGTATTATAAGGTGAGCTACTCTAGATCAACGAAATCACAACAATATTAAGGGACCTATAACTAAACAATTATTCATTTAAATAAAGAGTAAGATTTTCACTTGACCAATAAGGGTTGAGGGTAAAGAAAATCTTAGTGAAAACTAGACGATCACAGTGAAAAACTGTATAAAGGATAACACATCTGAGGTACGTACAGTTACAAGTTACAACTGACTTTGTAGATGATACTCATCAAATCGGTTTGCATCCTAGAAGTTAGAAATAAAACGTTTGATATAGGAACTTTTAAATTTTGTTGTAAATATTCACAATTTCTTTTATTTTTAATAATTTACAATTGAGTTATTATTTTAGAAGTTAAGATTATGTAATCTCATCTCAGGGGGAGGGAGGAGTAACAACCTCGTTAAAAAACCTGGGTTCAGCTGGCTCCGGCTAATAGTACCGAGTAAGGGCCCCGAACCAGGGTTACGGTATGAGCGGTAAACAGCACTATAGAATATTACCGCCATTTAATGGTAAACACATAAATGTATAAGACCGTGCAGAAAGCAAAGGAAAACTACTGCACTGACACATATTACGCAGGAATCGCAATTCCAATTTTAATTAAATCATATAAAGTATCTTCCCAAGTAAATGTGGTAGGAAAATACGGTCTAGGAAAGAGAAATAATAGAGGAGATAGACTTATTGAATTCTGCATGCAACATAAATTAATTGCAACTAATACAATATTCAACCATCATGTCCGAAGGCGCTATACTTGAAAAATGCCAGGAGACATAGCAAGATATCAAATAGATTACATATTAGTCAAGCAAAGGTTTAGAAACCAAATTAAAGACAGTAGAAGCTATCCAGGGCCAGACATAGACAGCGACCACAACATGGTTATGATGAAATATCACAAGAAAAAGAGGACCTATACAGGGAAATTTTCTTTTTAGTATACATATCCCCTATGTATACTCTTATAATAAACGCAATATATAGGCAACCCACTATACTCTGTAAACGTCACGTCATGTGGTGCGTAAAGGTTATGTTTCATGTTTGTAAATAAAAAAAAAATCAAAATTAGTGGAATATCAAAATAATTTTAATTCAACGATTATTCTAAAACATAAAATATCAACAATGCAAAACAGAAAGGAAAATAAAAACCGCAACAGTTAAAATCTAATTTTTTGAAATTAACTTAATTTGATGATTTAAAAAATTAGCATGCTGTGGCAAAAATCATCAAATTAAGTTAATTTTAAAAAATTAGGGCCATATTCATAAACAGTATTTAAAGTTAGTAGGGGTTTAGTAGCTACTAAACCAATATAATTAATATATGTTGCTATAGCAATTAGTAACATCTAACTTTAAACACTGTTTATGAATATGGCTCTTAGTCTTTAACTGTTACTGTTTTTATTTTCCTTTCTGTTTTGTATTGTTGATATTTTATGTTTTAGAATAATCGTTGAATTAAAATTATGTTGATATTCCACTAATTTTGATTTATTTTTTATTTACAAACATGAAACATAACCTTCACGCACCACGTGACGTGACGTTTATAGTGTATAGTGGGTTGCCTATACAGGGAATTTTCTTTTTGGTATACATATCCCCTATGTATACTTTTATAATAAACGCAAATAGGCAACCCACTATACACTATAAACGTCACGTCACGTGGTGCGTAAAGGTTATGTTTCATGTTTGTAAATAAAAAATAAATCAAAATTAGTGGAATATCAACATAATTTTAATTCAACGATTATTCTAAAACATAAAATATCAACAATACAAAACAGAAAGGAAAATAAAAACAGCAACAGTTAAAGACTAATTTTTTGACATTAACTTAATTTGATGATTTTTGCCACAGCATGCTAATTTTTTAACGTTTATAGTGTATAGTGGGTTGCCTATTTGCGTTTATTATAAAAGTATACATAGGGTATATGTATACTAAAAAGAAAATTTCCCTGTATAGAGATGATCCACCCGAAGAGCTCCTAATGAATGAAGCAATAATAAACGATGAAGACAAAGGACTACCAATAAATAAAAGCAGAATTTGACGAGGCTGTAAAGGAACTAGCTAATAATAAAGCCCCGGGTATCGACAACATACCTGCGGAAGTTATCAAATGCTTAAATCGCGATACATTACTGTCGATATTTGACCTCATTATAACGATTTATGAAATTGGACACATCCCTGAAGATTTTACCAAGAGTATAATAGTTACCATACCAAAAAGGCCTGGAAGTCATAAATGTGAAGAGCATCGAACGATAAGCCTTATACCACATGTTCTAAAAATACTGACGAAGATAATATACCGAAGAATTGAGACCAAAATTGAAAATAGACTAACATAAGATCAGTTCGGGTTTCATAAAAACACAGGGACAAGGGAAGCAATTCTAGCAATAAGACTAATTATTGAAAAATGTATTGAAAATGATAAAAAAGTTTATATCGCTTTGATTGATGCAGAAAAGGCATTTGACAACGTGAAATGGAACATGCTGTTTAAATTTCTGAAAGAGTCCGGTATCGACTTTAAGGATATACGCTTCATTTACAATTTCTATACAAATCAAAAGGGAGTAATATCGGTCAATGACGAATAAAGAGAAATACAGATAAAAAAGGGCGTAAGACAGGGATGCGCTTTATCGTCCCTCCTTTTCAATCTGTACACTCAGAAGCAAATGATGAAGTCAATGATTCATGTAACTCAGGAATTAATATACACGGAGAAAAAATTAAAATGTTACGTTTCGCCGACGATATAGGATATAGCCCTACTCTCCAACAGCAAAGAGAAAATAGAACAAACACTAAATATCATGGAAAAGTTAATGAAAACGGAATATAATGTAACAAGTTATGCAATGACATCATCGCTGCGTCGGCTGATCCCGAACGTACGAGTAAATTCGATGAGTCTAGAAAAATCCACACTAGACTGGAGTCAAAGGCCGCAGGTATAAGAGCGGGACCGACAAAACCCCAGGCAGTCTTGAACTGAAGCGCGGCGAGAATTGTGAATACGTATAAATAAATAGTTAAATAAATAACTGTGACAAGTAAATTACTTTAGTGTTCGGTTTTAATATTAGTGTTCCGTTTAGTTTTACGTTAGTGTTTAATTGTTGTTCTTTATAATTATTTCTTTAATAAATTAATTTACACCACGAACCGAGTTTATTTTAAATAAACGTCGTAAAAACGTTACAATAATTTACAATTTAATAGAAAGAAGACTAAAATCAAGACTGAAATAAAAATTGATGGGGAAAAATTAGGCGAGGTGAACGAATATGTATATTTGGAAAGCATCATTACAAAAGATGGGAGAAGCAAAAGAGAGATAAATCACAGAATTCTACAAGCCAAAAGAGCATTCCTAAATAAAAGAAGTCTTCTAACCTGCAAAAATATCTCGCTATACGTAAAAAAGGCATTTATACACAATTTCGTGTGGAGTGTCACTTTGTATGGCTGCGAATCGTGTACCATTAATCTACAAGAAAAAAGGAAGATAGAAGCCTTTGAACAATGGTGTTACAGAAGGATGATGAGAATTAGTTGGACGGACAGAGTTACTAATGACGAAGTACTAGAAAGGGCTGAAGAAAAGAAAAAGATGTGGAAACAGATACAGAAAAGACGAGACCAGCTAATTGGACACATTCTTCGCCGGGACGGAATTCTGGAAACAACTATAGAGGGGAAAATAGAACGATAGAAGGAAAAAGAACTAGGGGACGTCCACGCCATCGATATATTAAACAAATTATGGATGACGTGGGCGCACGTATTTCTATGAAGAAATGAAGAGAAAATCTGGGAGAAGACGAGATTGGAAACATGCCTCAAACCAGTCAAGAGACTGAAGACCTAGAGAGAGAATCTCATCTTCAATAAATATTAACAAAAGAACCAGTTTCAACTTCTCAAAATAGGGAATACAGTATTTACCATGTTTTATTATTAAAGAAAATTTATATTAAGTACCTACAAAGGCATTTTAAACAAATTGAAAAAAATTCCACGAGTAGAAGCTGTGGTATTTGAAACATGCAAATGTTAACAAAATTGCGATAAAAGTTTAACAATCTATCTCTGTTTTGCTAAATGTATTCAAATCATCGTGTGATTTTATGTTGGCAAAATAACACATCTTCTATACATGAGAACCCATTAAAAACCACCTGTCTACAATTTCAATAAAAATTCCAATTTTTCGCTAATAAAACGTCATAGGGAAAATGCATATTATTATTACAAACACATCATTCTGTAATTCAAAGATGAATCATCCAAGTCAACGTATTTTATAAACTCGTACTACGGTTATTTATTAGAACTATTAAGTACCAAACATTTACATAAGAAATTTCCCACCTTTGTGATGGTTACTTTTGTCATGTGGGTGTCATCATTCAGAAGACTCGACCTTCTTCTAATTGTTAGTATTTACAACAGCAAGATTATGAGAACAGGAAAGATTTCCTGCCTAGACGTTCCACTTGAGGTACTACAGTTTAAACTTTTTTATGAGCTCATACTTCTTGAAAACTATTTTAATCATTGTAAATCCTTAGAAATTTCCAGTTTTAAGAACGAATCAAACTAATTGTTTACAAATCATTTAAGATGAATCAATCTGTCATTTCTGTTGCTTTCTGTATGTGATTAGCGCCTTTAATTGCAAAACAGAAATGTTCGCGTGAGTGTTGAGAATTTAATTAAATCTTTTGTATTATTGTCATTATTGTTAAAAGTTACCACGTAAAAATTAAACATTTTGTTTACCAAATTGTTAATGTTTCTTATATAATTGAGTTTTTGTAATGAATAAAATTTGAAATTTAAATGTTTAAACATGAGAAAGCGCTAAAGTGATTTTAATTACATTTTAGTACCGAAATTTTGTTGGATATTTTATATTTCTTTTGCGTTTCCCATGCGTCGTGATGTAAAATACCCGGGTATTTATAACTCAGCGTAAATATTCAGGGTAAATACCCAAAAATTCATAAATACCCGGGTATTTTTGGGTTTAAGATAATCCCGACTTGCAGTATAGTTAAGTCCTTGTAAAATCGGTTTAAATACTTATTCTTAAAATTAATATGAATGCTGTTTATACAGTGATTATAAAAATAAGGAATCGGATTGCCCAGCTCTACAAACTACTGCTGAAAGGGGGCTGGTCAGTGCAGCTAAAGTCTTTTTAGGAAGAACCAAAAAATAAAATTACCCTATTTTATATTCTAAGAAAATAATTGCTATTATTACCTTTACCTTATAAAGGCAGTTGACAAAACTTTGTTCTTTTGTGAGTACTTCAATAAAATTGCAAAAATCAACAAAATGAGCTAAGAATTTATAAATACCCTTTTTTGGTTTATTGCTCTTATGTTTATAGCAAAGTAAATATTGTTATTAGTATCATTACACTCATTTATGGCCATTCTTAAGTCTTCTATTAACCTAATATTTAATAAAAATCTTAAAAAGTTATTATTTAAGCTCATAAAATAAAAAACCCTCATTTTAGGTATTTACCCGGGCCTAGGGTAAATACCCATTTATAAATACCCTGCCCACTGGGTATTTACCCGGCCCACATCACTACCCAAAATATAAAATTATGAAATACGACAAAAAATCCTAAATATCCACAATCCCTTGTGAATTTATCACATCTCCATCGCATTCCTTTAAATTAACATATAAGACAGGATATAGTGGAACCTTAATCTCGTTTTAATTACAAACCACCGAAACTCGAAGGTTTTTATTTAACCCGTAGAAACTATTCAGTTAATTAAAAATGATTTGCTGGCATTTTTTGTTAATTTCCCAATGTACGTCATTTTCTTGACTAATGAACATTACAATCATTCAAGAAGATGATCTCAGTTGGCATGATTTGCAAATGGAACATTTAAGAAAAAAATGAAATTAACGTTATTTGTATCACGCATCTGTAATTTGATTTGAAAATCAGATTAACGCTTTTAAATCTATTGTTATTTCCTTAATTTTTTGATTAATAATATATTTGCTTCATACAAAATAAAATTATGTAAAATTCAAAATCTAAAATGTCAACGAGTTACTAAAAATTGGCCCAAAATGTTGGAATCTTAAATCTATCATAAAAAAAAACTTCTGGTTATTTCTTTAAACCACTTGACGGATAGCAATTTATTGATTTAAACCCCAAATTTCCTTACTAAAATGTCAAATTACCGCTTTTAGGCTCACCTTAGTAACATACGAAGTTTTCATTTCTGCAAATTAAAGAATTAAATGCATCATAAAATATTTTATTCGCGTTCTAAGATTTAATTTAATTTAATTTAAACGTCAGAATTCCTAGTAGTAGAACAACCATATGAAAAGAAGAAAAACTGACAGAAAAAGCAGAAAATAATTGTGCAGCATCCAGCATTGAACAACAATTATTTGTTGGCCAAAAAAAGATTATAACTACCTGTAATCGTTTAGCAGCAGGAGAGACAGATGAAGATAACACAGGAAAGTAAAAGGATGATAAGAAGGTGAAAAACAAGAGGAAGACAAAGAAAGAGGAGGATAAGAAAAGGAGAACGAAGACAAGTAGAGGCTAGATGGAGAAACCAAGATAAAAAACTAACAGGAAAAGGACGAAGGGAAGAGAAGAAAGGAAGAACAAGAATAATAGTAAGGCGATGGAAAAAGTGAGATGAAGAAAAATAAAAAGACGGAGAATTGTTAGAAAAGGGGGCAAAAGAAGAGGAAGAGTAGCAGGAAGAATGAAATGAAAAAGAACAGTTCTGGAACCACCCCCCACCACTTAGCCTTGAAGTCAAGGTCATGGTTATTAATATACCTCCATCCTACCGAGATCAAGGTTAACTCCACTCTAAGCAAACCCCTTCACCTTATGATCATACCCCACAGCAGCGTCAGATGAATTAATTCAAGGCTGTGAATTTTATCTTATACCTTATTGAAATGAAAACACATATCTTCTTCTTCTTCTCAGCCCATATTAGTCCACTGGACGTAGGCCTCTCCCATAAAAAATATTCGATATCGACATGGTTTTTAATTGGGAGGTATTGGCGTTTAAACGCCACGCTTGCCAGGCGAGTTGGCGAGTGGGTGTAATGTTTGGGAAGGATAAAATAGGTTATAGGTAGGATTTACGTTAGGATCCAACTCTTTCCCGGTATCTGGAGGTGGAGTAGAATCGATGCTCGCGTGGGCAGTGGACAGGTCACTTTCCTGAAGTAGATCTATTCTCCACTGGGGAAAACACCTATGCTTTACATAATTTAATTAGGTACAATCAAAAATGTTTATCGAAAAATAAGTAGATATCCTAAGTACCTATATAGTGATCATAAGCAGATCATACGTTACGATAATGATTGCTGAAATGTAGCAACAATCATCACGTTGGAAGTCTCGTTTGATAGAGCGATATATAAGTATTGACAGTGAATCTGGGCACAAAACAACTCACGGGGTGAAAGAAAAACACAAGATTAAAAGAAACATGTAGTGTTAAAACCAAAATTGTATTTATAACTTAACTAAACTAAACTAAAGTAAATAAAACTAAAGAATTTTGTTGAGTCCACAGTTCCGTGTCCTCGTCGAAATCGTCCAGGTAGATGCGAAACATCTCCTATAGTATGGCGTTGCACACAAACACCTTCTTCTTCCCATCGGACAACTCCAATAAGCTTCTGATGAGGCCCGACATGAATCTGACGACGCTATTCTGTTGGACACCAAACTTTCCTCAATAAAGAGTGGTCGATGGCGCCGCTGCAGCGATAATCCTCGATATTGAAGGTGTATGGCAACAAACATATTTTGAACACTCAGCGAAATGTGTGTAGAACTACTTCGGCTTGGCAACTCGAAAACTAATAATTAGTGTTGCAAATATACATATGCGAAAATAACGCTTATATGCGTTATGAAACAAAATAAAAAATAAGAGGAAGGAGTGGAAAAAAAGGAGGAAGAGGAATAAAAAAGTAAGGGAAGAAGAATTTATATCAACTTTTTTAACATTTGTGTGGCTGCATTGATGAATAAGTTTTCCTTTTATTCTAAATTAATATTAAGCTTCAAACCCCTTAATATCGTCTCTATAATTACTACATTGTGCTTGAAAAATTATTTGGAATAATTTAATCTCCTGCATTTTTAAGTCAGCTAAAGCTTTTTTACTTTACGGATGTAATGGATGTTCATCTGGAACTATCAAATTTTCTGAAGCTACTTCAATTGTTTGCTATCTTCACCATTAAAATTATCGAAACGGTTCTTGTCGGTACCCCTTCAACTGGGCCTTATTTTATTATTAAATATTTAAAACAAATGTTTACATGATAGAAGATTTATGAAGAAACTTTCTCGTCAGATATTATTTGTTGCCCTTCTTTCTGGACATTAACTGTTCCTTACTGTGGATGAACCAAAATTATTATCGACTTCCAAAGTACAAACATGTAATACAGTCGCAAAAAAATACAGATTTTTAAAAATATTCTAACATATGTAAAGGGAGATATATAAAACATAAGACATCTTTTTAAGATATGGAAATTGACAAACTAACAAGTTCGAATTCCTGTAGTCCCATGGATATTTCTACAAGCCGTCGAAGTTTTAATGATATGGACGATTGTACAATCCTAACAATCGGCATTTTAAATTAAAAAATAAACAATAAAAAGGCACAGGAACATTTCATGTAAAAATTCACAGATTTTGCAATCCTTGCAACCATCAGATACATTGGAAATTATAATGCCATATACCGGGTGTCTCAGGTAAGACGCACCATAGGGAAATACCAATGTATTTTTTCAGAAAGGATCCGCGATGCCTTTGGAATATGCATGGATTCAGTGCTCAACGTATGTTATTGTATTTAGTTAACGCTAGAAAGAGATAGAAATACTGAAGGCGTCTGTCATTGCGACAGGCGATTATTTCATTGTTTGTTTTTTATATTTGTCAATTTTGACAGCACCTAAAACTTTCATTTACAATAAAAATACGCAAAATGCGTAATTTTTTAAATCGTCGTTTCTGCATATTTTAAATTGAATTCGCCTTATTACAGCAGCACACGTAAAGAAAACGTAAGTAAATTCTATAAACGTAAATAGTGATTTTAGTAAATGTGTAAAGTATTATGCCATTATAAATAAAGTTTTTAAACTAAGTATACTTATTGTTTTAGTATAATAATAATAATACTTAATGAATCTCTAATTGTGCTTCATTGCATTTTAGATGCCGATTCTTTAGTAACTGACAAGTTTAACAATTTGACGTTTTGTCGCCGTCAAAATTGACAAATATAAAAAATAAACAACGAAATAATCGGCTGTTACAATGACAGACGCCTTCAGTATTTCTATCTCTTTCTAGCGTTAACTAAATACAATAACATATGTTGAGCACTGAATCCATGCATATTCCAAAAGCATCGCGGATCCTTTCTGAAAAAATACATTGGTGTTTCCCTATGGTGCGTCTTACCTGAGACACCCGGTATAATATATTAAACATATAAACTTACCTCACTTACGACTTCGAAATTGTGGAAATATCACACCTCTGAGAGTAAATTAATATTTTTTTTCCAATTGTTACACATGAAGTGGCATTTTAATGTGTCAAATCTAATTATCAAAGCAACATTTTAACGTGAAGGGTGGATAAAGTGTTGCTATAAACATTTTATCCACACTTTCCTTGACGACGTGAATTTTAGAATGAAAATCATGGTGCCTTTAAATTTACACTTTTATAACCTAAAATACTGGTACTTTTTTCAAAAGTTAATTTTATCCAACACCTACCTACTATTTGAAAAAATAGACAAAAGAACGCGCCAATTAAAAGTACTAATTTCTTAAATACTTTTTTGTTTCAACGGCACGAGTTAATGCGGTCACGTTCGAATGTACCCAACCGCGATCCTCCGCTCTTCCCCGCTTCCGCCGAAGGTACCGACACTTTTGCTGTCGCGGAAACTACTAAAATTCTTGTAACTCTGTCCAATATACGAGCGCATAAACATTTTCAATGTTAAAAACTAGATAACTAGATTGACCGAAAAAGGTATCCAAACGTTGCAAATTTTTATCAAAGGTCGTTGAAGTTTTGTATTAAAAACAACAGACATGGAGATTACCAGGAGCTAACAAGAGTATTTTGACACAGAGCACCAGCATCTATTCCTCTGTAATAATAATTGTTAATTTGTTACTCTACCTCTTAGACATGTATTCGGAGGAGAGCGTCGTTAATTTGGTACCCAACGACGAATGGTTACCAGGACTCGATACCGACCTCCAAATATAACTGAAATTCAGATGTCGATCTACACTTAAAATGAAAGCTGTTACAAATATTTAAAGCATAAAAAATGTTACGACTTTAAAAACATTTAAAATTTTGAATAATTTGCGTTAACTGCACTTTATCCAGCGTAGAGATTGCTGTGCCGCTAACGCATAGGTACCCTTAAAAAAGTTGAAGCTGAAGAGATCAGAAAATATCAAAATTTGGGTCTGAAAGTTAAAAGAAGTTGGAAACTTACTTTAGTTCGAATTGTACCGGTAGTGTTGTCGGCCACAGAAATAATACCTAAAACATTAGAAAGGAACATCAATATATAAACATACCACCTTGAAATCTATATTTTAAACATATCTTCTTACACGAAAATTCCTGTCTTTAACACATTAAAAAAGCTGATTGATTGGGAAAGATATCCCTGCAAACGGTTAAAAATCGGATAAATAAATATTAAAGCTAACATCGGCGGTTTTAGGGAATAGCAAAGTTGCCTTGTACACCAAAGATCTCGGGTTCAATCCTGCCAGGTGACCTTTTTAATCAAAAAACATCTGAAAATATGTCCTCTTTAGGTTCGGCAATATTCTAGTCAGGTAGATCATCGGCACTCGCAAACCTAGATCTCATTTATTAAATAAACAAATAATCAATCATCATCAATTATCATGGAGCAGATCCTCGTGGATAAATCAATAAAAAAATAACGTAATTTCAACCCTCGTAGAGCCAAACCCCCGACTGCCACTGAACTGTTTTTTTTTTTACGTTATAATTAAAACCAATTGACATTAAGAGGTTAAAAGAATAATATGAGTCATTGTTGGTAGAACGAAGACGGGAATTTGCGGAAGACGAAGGCGAAGTAGTAGATAAAGAAGAGTTTGAATTTGAACTGATAAATACAGAAGAACTAACAACATGTGTGAAAGAAATGGAAAAGGGAAGATCGACAGGTCCTGGTAATACACCAGCGGAACTTATTAAATATGGCGAAAATACACTTTTAGGACGTCTCAAACATTTACTTAATTTATGTCTTACACAACAAAAACACCCAATGAATGGAAAATATGCATCATCTCATCACTTTTTAAGAAAAGTAGCAGAAATGACCCTAATTGCTATAAAGGATTGAGCGTGACCAATGTTTTGAGCAGGCTATGGGGAAAACTCATCCAAAAAAGACTGTGAACCGAAGTGGGTCAATCTATTAACGACGATCAAAGTTGATTCACACCTGGACACTCATGTATAGACAATTTATTCATTATACAACAATTAATAGAAAAGAAAAAAACAAAAGATCAAGAAGTACGCATTAACTTTATAGATTTAAAGAAGGCCTACAACATCCCAATGAATAGATAGTATACACTGAGGACAATTGGAGTTAGTAACTACTTGCTTAAAATAGTCAAAGAAATATACGAAGATAATGTTAACCAAGGACGGTGCTTGTCGGAACAATAAAGGACTTAGACAGGGATGCAGCCTGTCCCCTCTCCTATTTACTATCTACGTTGAAATAGATTTATGAAAGTGGAAAAAATCATGCGAAAGGATGGGAATACCTGTAAATGACACATACCTCTTCACTGTAAACTTCACCGATGATCAAGCAGTACTAGCCCAAGACTCTTACGATATGGAATTAATGTTAAAACGGTTATATACAGGGTGTTCCGTATCGTTATGTTCAAATTTTGGGAGTATAAAATAGACTTAATTCTAAGACTAAAAAACACAAAAGTGGTAGGTCGATCTTTATTCGTTCTGAAGTTACAGACTTTTGAAATTATAAACCATAAATAACCTAGGTGGCCATGCTACAGGACCACCACGACCAATCCATCGTGGATTTCATGAACAAAAATCATGAAATTCCGGACGGCAATTCCAAAATGTGCTGGTGCACCATCCATCTGCAACCACATGTCTCTTCTTATGATCAGTCATAGTCACCTTGATTTTCAAAACTTAATTCACAAATGCTTATTTTGAAAATCAAGGTAAGTAACTATGCTACGTCAACGAGCACAAGCTTGTATTCAGCAAGAAGGAGGGCATTTTGAAAATATCATTAATTAAAAATTTGTGCAATAAGATAAGTTTTTATTTGGTATAAGAACTTAAATCTGATTATTTATGGTTTATAATTTCAAAGGCCTGTAACTTCAGAACGAATAAAGATCAACCTACCACTTTTGTGTTTTTTAGTCTTAGAATTAAGTCTATTTTATGCTCCCACCCTGTATAGAATATAAGAAATGGGGGTTAGAGGTGAGCTTGGAAAAACTGAATATCTGGTAGTGAATGCCGATGAGAAATTTGAAGTTCTTATAGATGATGGTGTACAAGTGAAGCAGGTAAATAAATTTAAATAGGTACCTAGGGACGATAGTCGATAGTAGATGGAAATGGAATTGTAAACCAAGAAATAGGTACGTCACAGAATTCAAAAAGCTCGGAATGTCATGGGGGTCTTAAATAGTATGTGATGGGATAAGAACATAAACAATTCAAACAAAAAACGAATTGGACAAACCATGGTGGAGACAGTTCTAACATACGGATGTGAGATCTGGACGATGAAAGAAGAAAAACAAAGAGTGATGGCAGTGGAAATGGACTCTCTGAGAATACGAGTCCGAAATTAAAAAATAAGAAATAGAATTGAATGAAGGGAAACGGTAATCAACAGAATAGAGAAGAAAAGTTTAAAGTGGTTCGAACACGTACTACAAATGGACGAATCGAGATGGCCGAAGCGAATGTTTACTTGGAAACCGCCTGGAAGAAACAAAAGAGGTCGCCCTCGAAAATCATGGGATGAGGGAGTTAGACTAGCACTAAGAGATAGAGATATGGATGAAGAAATGAGAAACGGCACATGACCGTGTGGTATGAAGACTGGGATTGGAAATGCAGCGACCAGCTGTCTAATTATTATATTACACAATAATTATAATTGTATTGTATAAATAATTAATCCCAAATATATCGGGTGTCTTAAAAAGAATTACATCTAGTTAGCTTTGAAATTTATTTGCGTGTAAACACCGTGTAAACTATTATATGCCACTTCATTGTTTTAAAGCATTGTATTTCATTTTAAGGCACTTTGTATATACAAGGTGTTAGGTAATGTTTCTGCCAAACTTTGGGGGTGGGTTTGTAACGATAAAAGCAGGGTGCGAATCATACAACTTTTACAGGGGGGGATACTATTGCAGAATTTTTTTATACATATTTTAATGTTATACATTTACACAGACGGAGAAATATTCATCCCCGGCAGGGGTACGATTTTTATTTTACAGGGGGGGGAAATATAAGCACAGCCAGGGAAATCCCTGGCATCCCCGGCGGTGATTCGCACCCTGGATAAAAGGAATAGAAAAGTTCTTATGCCATTTTTTTCTCAGTTGCATTTTTTTTCCTTTAATTATTTTGTGGTTGTTAATAAAGTTTTATTGTTACTTGATGTATTAGACTCGTATTTATCCGTAAAAATGTTGTTCCTGTATCTTTAAGCTTTTGTTTTTGTTATTACAGTAGTTCTCAAAATGGGGTACAGCAAATTAAAGTATGCTTTTTCTCAGAAACTATGTTTATTAGAAAAAAATTGTATAATACTTTTTTGCTCCATTTGTCATTATAAAGCTATTCCCAAAGTTTGGCAGAAGCATTACCTAACACCCTGTATAATTAAAACCCACACAAAATTAAATCAGATTCAAACCACAACAACCTGCAAAATTAATGTGAAAATGTATTAATTGAACTCTTTGTTCTTCTTCCTCTGGTTTTAATTTATCTCAATTTCTCAATTTTTGTTCTTCATTTCTATATCGTAGTCACGCAAAAAATAATATTAATAATAATAACAAAAGCGGAGATTAAATAAAAATAGCACGATATTTAAACTTTTTTACTAAACAGCCTTTTATACACGGTCTACTAAAAACGCAAATAAAGTACTCAACCTTCATTCAAATCTAAAAACCTTGAAATTTTCATAAAAAATAATGTTCTGTAGTAAATTATTAAAAATCATTTCAATTCATAATATGAAATTTGTTTCAAGTTGAAAACAATTATCTTTAAAGATTAGGTAGCTATACATCCGAAGCGAAATGAAAAAAATTTTTACTTTTCTGGCATTAATTAATTACATGTCTTAAACTAAGAATTACATTTTCAAAAATTTCAGGATTTGCTTAAGATGCGCCTTGCTAATGACAAGGAAAAAATAAATGTTGGTTAAAACAGGGGCAGACTGGACCAGCTTTTTTACGTTTGGAATTCCGTTTAGACTTGCTCTAATTAAAAATTAAAAAGTACTCTTATTTACAGTGAGCTCTTACTTAGATTTAGCGCTCCTGAAAAGTTATTATCAGTCCTCCACTGAATCAAAGCTAAATTAAAAAATTTAAAAACCTACTTTCGAATGAAACTGAAGTTTCAAAGTATTCAAATACATTTTTGCGTTTGGAATTCTGTTTAGAATTGGTGTTACTTAAAATTAAAGTGTACTCTTATTTTCAATGAGCTCTTGCTTAGATTTGGTGCTGCTGAAAAGTAAATACCAGCCTTCCACTGGATTAAAGCTAAATTAAAAAAATTAAAAACCTATTTTCGAATGAAACTTAAGTTTCAGAGTACTCAAATAAAACCCGTAAACTAGTTTTCAAAATTCAAATTTCATAAACTTTGTTGTGAATTTTGAAAAAGTAAATACAACAGAAAAGATTGAAATGTCCAGGTGCTTTTGTTTTCTCTTATGAAATGTTTTTTTTTTAATTCCTACTTTAAATTGTTTTTATATTCCCCCTCCCTCCCTAAATAAAATAAAAAGAATAAGGTGGTGTTAAATCTATTAAAAATGGGGGGATTGATTTGTTTTTTCTTTTATAACAATCATTCATAATTTTGGGGATTGTTATTTTTGTAATTTTTGTTTCTGTTTCATTTTTTCGAAAAGCTACATAACTGCACCGAAATTAACATATTCGTTTAAAACGTTAATTCTTAAACGTGCGTTGCATAAATAAAGGGGATTACAATATAATAAAATAGCGTGTAGCACGAGCGCTAGCTGAAATTTCTATTTTTCGCTAAATAAATTCATAAAACGCATCGTACCTTGCACAAAATTATAACATAACTGTTACATCAGGTATAACCACGGGTATAACTAACAGCAATTATGTCTGCAAGGACGAAATAAGAGGTCATTTTGCTTTTATAAATCACACCAAAAATTTTTCAAACAAACAAAACTAAATCATTCCATTTGAACTGATTTTGAATTCCTCATAAATCGTTTCTTCGAAATCGAACCCATTAACAAACAAGCAAATTAAATCTTCTCCTTCCAATTGGGTTTTTATCTCGTCCTGAAGTGCGCGAATAATCCAAAGCTCCGAAAACGCCGCGACAACTCTTCAGTTCGTGTTGATGTGTTACAGCGGTAGGACTTGGATTTACAGTATAATAATTAACCGGAATGAAATTTCTCTTGGTGTGGTTTCTTACCGGAATTCTTGAAGTGCAATTTGGAAAGGGCGACGAGCCTAGATGGAGGGTCGGTCATAGTTACCCTCAACCTCTCCCCCAGGAGATTATGGTCGATGCTGTCAACTACATAGGGCTAGTTCTCCTGCATGTAAGTCCAAATTTATGGATGCGCCATTTAGTCTGTTTAAATGCCCTTAAAAGGGACAAATGCCTACTACAAAAGGGACCACAACCCCAAAACAGATGGGACCTAAAATTAATTTCATTTGACTGATATTCGGGCCTGAAAAAGTGAAAGTGAAAAGTGAATTTATAGCTTTAATTTACGATGTTTTCAGTACTCGATTTATTTTATAGAATTAAGTTCTTTAATTTTATTTTTTTTTCGGTTGAATTAAAAGTATTGAAAGAAACCCTTTCGCCTCTTTTAGATTTAGCTGAAGTTTTTTTCATTAAGTAACAAATATTAAGGATCTTGCAATAATATAAATTCAAAAATATTTATTGGCTTTGAACTTTACTTTCGAACCTTGACTTGAACACTCCCTGGTTATTTATGTTATGTTATAAAAACAATATAAAATCGTCAGAGCGTCCTTCTTAATATTTTATATTTAGAAGCGCTTTTCTGGAAACTGCTGCGTTATAAAAACCAAAAAAGTAAATACATATTTAGTTTAAATTCTGAAACTTCTTAAAATTTCATGAAATTGCTTAACTTTATTAGTTAATAACATACGATTTTAAAAACGTTCTTGGCCTTAAATAATGAAATTAAGTTACGATTATTCAAAATTATTTGCGGTTTAAACATTCTTCACTTCTTAAATTTCTTAGAAGTAGAATACAGCGGTCAGTGTTACATAAATGTAAATTTTCAATATATTCAAAAATGTTGAATTTCAGGAAACTTTCACGTATTTTTTAATATTAATTTATATCGAAGTCAAGTCAAGTTCTGTACTTTTTCTTTCCAACATCTTAAAATAGAAAAGGGTTATTTTAGAAATTAAATTTCTAAGAAATTGTTTGAAATTGCACTGAAAACATTTAAAAACCTGCAAAGGCAATTAAGAAATATATATTTTTAAAGCACTTTAACGAGCATTATTGCTTAATCCAACCTATTTTGATTTTAATGCATCCTTGTGATTGCATAATTCTTCAGAATAAACCATTAATTTTCAAAAATATACGTGGCTGTTGGTGATCATTTGATCCTAATTTATTTTCTGTTGCTTCCTGTTTTTTGTATAACGTGTCGGTTGCTAAAAATCTTTTTTCCCATTTAAATTAACATCGACAATAACATTAGACAATAACTTAATTTGGATTTCACTACCTTTTATTAAATTGAATTTACTAACTTCACCGAGTACTTTTTAGAAATCAAAGTTAAAAGAAATGGTTTTCTATTTCGCATCATAAAAAACATTTTTCTGTCTATTTAAAACCGAAATACAAAAATCAGCAAATTTAATAAGATTTAACAACTTTAATTAAGATAAAATTGTCAGCATTGTTAAAAATAATAATAAAATTAGTTAAGAATATGATACAACCGACAGTTTCATAACTTCCACGTAAACCTAATCTAAGCGTAAGAATACTAAAAGTTTACTTTAAAGTAACACACGAAAAAAACACGAAAAATCCTCTATAAATTAAATTTTTAAATTATAAATTCTGTACATGAAATCAAGGTATGCACATTAGTTTGTAATTAGTCAACCAAAGTCCTTGGTACATATTGGCACAATTTTGTATACAAACGCGATTCAACAAAGATTTAGATAAATTGTTTCCGTGTTCCAATTGCTATGTTTATGAATTACACACAAAATGTGACGTATTTCGTAATCCTGTTGCACAGGCACACAATTCGAATAACGAAAACAACATAGCCTTGTCCCCTTACGGCGCGACGAGCGTACTTGTTGCCCTTGGCGAAGGTGTCCAAGGATCTGCCCTTGACGAAATATTAAGAGCAACCCTTTTGCCGCTCGACGTGTCCGTTACTAGAGTCGGACTTAGGGATATCCACAGACACTTAAAGGTAAGTACCTCAGGCACAGTCGATAAAATTTAAACTCAGAAATTGTATTTCTAGAGCTACTTCATTCCACAGGAGGGGTTTTTAGCTGGATTGACCTTTAGTCACGAAAACGTTACGCTGAAAACTTCATACGAGGACATATTGAGGTTTTATGGTTACGATGTGGATTCATTCAATAACCCTTTATATCCAGATCCATCCACGTCAACCACTACTGAATATCCAAGTTCAGAATCGAGCGAAAGTGACAGCAGTAGTAGTAGCAGCAGCAGCAGTAGCACGGAGACAACAACTCCAACAGCAATAATCACTCCAACTACTATCGAAAATAGGGATCAGTTTACTGATGTGGATTCATTCAATAACCCTTTATACACAAATCCATCCACTTCAACCACTACTGAATATCCAAGTTCAGCATCAAGCGAAAGTAACAGCAGTAGTAGCAGCAGCAGCAGCAGTAGCACGGAGACAACAACTCCAACAACAATAGTCACTCCAACTATTATCGAAAATAGGGATCAGTTTACTGACGCTGAAAGTACAATACCCCCGAATCCATCACAGTTACCAACTACTATTCCGCCAACCACTACCAATGTACTAACTGCCAATACCCGATCAAGTACGGTCGACCAAACAACACCTAGTACTTTACTTTCACCATCTACCATTCCGTTAATTACAACCGTAGCAACGACAGTCAATACTCAACCGGTGACTAGTTTAAATACTGAACCACAAACATCAACCCTACCATCTACCATACCGCCAACCACTACGAGAGCACCAACAATTCAACCACCCACCACAACTATTCAATCGCCCACCACAATTCAACCACCCACTACAACAATTCAACTAAGTACTTCAACAATACCACCTACAGTACCACCACCATCAACCACATCGGCAGTAACCACCACTCAGCCACCTACAACAACAAACCCAACAACCTCACCTGTTCCTGCGACTACAATACCACCGTCTCCTTCAACTACTCAATCTTCTACACCACCTGTTACTACAATTCAAACCACCACCGCTCTACCGACTACTGTGGCTCAGCCAGACACTACAGTATCCCTAAGCAACACAGTCACGACAACAAATTCCGGAAATTCAGTCACCACTACACAGGGCATTACTGCTCCAAGACCAACTTCAATAACTTTAAACATAGACCCAACAACAATTGGTAGTGGAGGTGCAATTCCATTAAGCACTACAGAAGCTGCTCTAGTTACGACCCCAACAATCGGAGCGGACGGCTCAATTAGTATAAATTTTCAACCAACTACTGTTGCAAGTACCGCTGGTACCACCAATGGACCTACCACTGTTACCAGTGAAACAACTACAGAACCAACCAGTGCAACGACAAATTTAAGTACAAATGATCAAGATTCATCAATTACCATAAGCGTAGTACCAAGTACGGTAGGAACCGGTAGCACTGAAGCCACAACTGCAGGTACAACAGAAAATCCTGTCACAATTAATGTACCACCAGGTGGAGATTTACCAACGGGTTTTGAAATTGGCGTCACACCAACAACCGTTGACCCTAGAATTCTGGAGGCTAGAGATATCAGAAGCGTGGCGACAAGTACAGGAACACTAACAAGGTTTAAAGATGACAGAGAACTGGTTAAACTAAAGAGAACGGAAAGTAACTCAGCCCCAATAAAAATGGTCAGAAAAAGGAGTCTCGTATCTCATCAAATCGATTCAACGAATTATTTTGGAAATGGTCCGGGCACAAACAAAAACAGTGAAACCACTGTGTTTACAAATGAAGATTTCATTGATATTGGCGAAGAAACTTCTACAGAAGAATTAAGGTACTCAACTAGAAAGTTATCAGGTGAACCAAGCCCTATATCACTGTTTACCACCATAACAACACATGAAAATTCTATCAGTAGTTCTGAAAGCAGTTCTAGTACAATTAGAAACAGTACTTTCATAGAAACAAATTCAACTACCGTAAGTGAAACCGAAGATTCTAGTAGCGCAAGCGAAGGGACAAGCACAGAAGTTGAATGGAACTTTTCGGAAGGAATATCGACAGATGATTTCGAAAATAACATGAAGGGAAAAACACGTGCCACACGATCGGTAATCGATTACCTCATTGCAAGATATCACGATAACAACGCTCAAGCTCAATCGCAAATCACTTCCGGATATCAACCGATGAAACCGACGACTTTCGCAGTGAATGGGAAAATACGGGAGCCTAATATAAGTTTCATGACCTACGATACCGTGCTTCCTTTCCGGTATATCTCTTATTTGAACGCACTGGCCTTGACCTTTCCGCTGGACAGCACCAAATATTATCTTCTTTTAGTCCTGCCAGTGGACGAAATGGGAATTGATAATTTAGTTAACAATATGCTGAGTACGACTCTTAAACAGATTATTTATAATTTACAACCAACCAGGGTGAAGGCCACCATTCCTAGCTTTATGTTAAAGGGATATGTTGTTCTTACACCTACTTTACAAAAGGTACTTTTATTTATTTTCTCATTTATTGATTATTTTTTAATTAAAAGTTAATTTAATCGAAATTACGTAGCATGCTCCATTTGGTATTAAATGAACGCTTTTAGGTACTTATAACCGACAGGTTTTTTAAGCAGTTATTTTTTTTACTAAAATGCAAACAAGTTAATTTTATTTGTTTCCATTCAATGACAAAATGCTTTACATTTCGCAAGCACAACCTGGTACAATTCCAATTATGGACATCAACAAATTACCTTGATCGACATAATTTCCAACATTTCGAAAGCATTTTATATTAAATATGAAATCGTATATTAAACCGAATTATATAAAAGCAAACCAACATTTCTAACGTTAAACAGAGCAGGTTTGTTGCTTGATCTAACGTTGAAGTCTCCAAGTTTTCCATGTTCTAACTTAATAAAATTAATTCCAGTTTTTGCCTTACTGAAAATTAACTTATTACAAAGTGTATAACTAAAATTAAAATATAGGTAATTTAGTTTACAATACACTATTTTCGTTGAAAATTAAATTGAATAAATGCAAGGCCGTAGCTAGAAATCTTACCGCTAGAACAGTTTTCAGTATACGTATGAAATAAAAAATAAGATGGTTGTTTCATTGAATGTTTGTCCAATAAATATGAATCCATATTTCAAAGCATTTTATTAGGGTGGACAATTTTTTTCCAGATTAGTCACAGGTACGAAATTACAGGGAGAGGCTGGGTGGGTCAGCGCCCACCAAAAAATTCGTTAGCCCACCCTTACGAAACCTTGCTTTCGTAAAAAGAATCATGAATTTTGCTTGTATTATGCGTAATTATTATATTAAATAATCCATGGGGCCACTATAACATTTTTAGGCTCTACTCAACTTTTTTTACACATCTGTCATCTTGTCTTCCCTATTCTGTGCGTGTAGGTACGCAAAGAACCATGGCCTGTTAGAAACTACGTCACCAAATAACCCAATCTCCTGTGTGTACTGTTCAACCAAGGAGCTAACTGCGGAATCAGCTGCTTCGTCCACTGAGCCACCCTCGTATTTACATCGTATTACTATCCCCGTAATATACCCATAACGCCTCCGCGGAGGTCATTCTGTATGCACTTGCAATTCGCAACATCATTATTCTTTGTAGACTTGTCACCATCGACTTATTTATATTTCTCCATCCGCAAGGTTCTATGACTATATGCCATACCGGGGCCCCATAGCTTACTGTTGATTGTACAACACCATTCAGAATGACTCTTTTAAAAGTGCTAAGTCCACCAACGTTAGGCATCAGCATCGAACGGTAACTCTTCTCTCTGCCTTCTTTATAATTTGTTTCACTTGCTCTGTGAAGCTCAACCGCTCGTCCATCCATATTCCCAAGTATTTGCAGCACTTATTTGGTCGGATTACAACAAGGTGATTCATTCTCTCTTTCTGGGTCCTTTTGTAGTGATAGCTTCAGTTCTATTTGGAGCTATACTTAAGTTATTTTCTTCCATCCACCTCTCGATTATATACATATAGGGCCGCGTATGGATATTCCCCCAAGCTAAGTTTATCATTGGCCTTTACGACGAGAGCGAGGTCATCTGCATATGTCACTGTTTCACAGCCTTGTGGGAGTTCCAACCTCAGCACAGGGTCATAAAGGATGTTCCACAGGATCGGACCAAGCATCGACCCCTGCGGAACTCCTTCCCTATAATTAATTCTCTGTGGCTTAGGTAACTGTCTAAAAATTTTTATCAAATAGCCACTCACGCCCAGCTCCCTCAGCCTGTTTATGAGCTTGCTTCATGTGGCAGTATTGAAAACATTCTTAATATCTACCACAACGACCGCACCCCACTTTGTGTTTCTATCAACAGTAGAGTCAATCACATACTTCACGGCGTAATCGTAGAGGACTCTCTCTTAAAACCATATTGTGATTTAGATAGCTCATTTTTAAGCTATTTCTGCATCTAGTCTACCCTTTATCATGCGTTCGTATAATTTCCCCATACTATCCAACAGACATATGGGTCTATAAGCCTGGGATATGTTTTGATCCTTGACAGGCTTCGGTATAAGACAAATCTTTGCATTTTTCCTCACACCTGGCAATTCCTGACTCTCGATCGACTTATTTATGAGTTGGGACTAAACTCAAGATTTCCTTGATGGATTCGCCCACAATTCCATCTGGCCCTGACACCCTTGCTGGATTTAATCTACTTCCCGCAGTTAATAATTCTTCCATACTAAACGGTGCCACTTCCTCCATAATCTCTTCACTCCTCCTATTATCAACCCTTTCTAGAAAAAGTTCCTTTGCAATTCTAAATGCCGCACCGGAGTCCATCCTGTACGGTGAGGGTGGTCTCTTCAGGTGCCTCATGACCAACTGGTATGCCTCGCCTCATACATCGTTTTCTAGTTGTTTGTATAAATTCCTCCAGGGATGCCTCTTAGATCTATTAAATTCTAACTTATATTCTTTCCTGTTATTTTTATATCCTTCTTCCAGGTGCTCAATGAGGAAGGATTCCTTATCGTCTCTCCTTTCTCTAGTTAATCTGCTCCTGGTATGTAAGCACCTTTGCTTCTTTTTATCAATCGCCTCGTTCCACCAGTATGGCTGAGGTGTATTTTGTCCGCTGGTTAGTCTGGTGGATGTTAGGTCTTGTGCAGCTTTAATTCCATCCATGATATTTATGTGTTCTGGATCTTGATTTGCAATCATAATCAGGAGGGCATCTCTAAAGGCGTTCTTATTAATCACTGATCCCGCCTTTAGTTTTTGGTGCTTTATCTTCAACACAAGTAATAAACTTGTGCAGGCTGAGCGACTCATCATCAAAAATTTCCCATTCGGTAATTTTACCTGCCCACCTAATATAGTAAGATTAGTTACGGGCCTGGTTCGGCAATCCCCAACCTTGCGGTTTAAATATTTTCCATAGATATATAATATAACAATTAATATAAATATAAAAAGCAGATTATAAACCTTAAATAATAAGAATGAAAATTACAGGTTCTTCGCTTGTTCTTACGTTGAAGTCTCGAAGTTTTTTAAGTTATAGCTGAAGAAAATTAATTCAAATTTTCGTCGTATTAAAAATTAACTTATTGCGAAATACATAACCAAAATTAAGGCAGAATTTAGTTTCAAAAACATTCTTTTGATAGAAAATTAAATTGATTATCTGGAAACTTGGAGCGTAGCTAATAATAAAAAAATCAAAATGATTTTACAGCTTCAGCACTAAGTTTTCAGTGTAATGGTTTAGGTATGTAAATGTCAGCTGTATATTAAGATTAACACAGTTTAAGATATCTTGCTAGGCTGTAGAAATATTTTCAATATAAATAACTTTTCAAAACGATTAAATGTTAAAATCTGTTAATATTAATATAAATATCAAAAGCACATTATAAACCTTAAATAAAAAGAAAATTAGCGGGTTCGTTGCTTGATCTTACGTTGAAGTCTCCAAATTTTTAAAGAAAATCCGATTTTTTTTCTGCAACAGAAATCAAGTTATTATTAAAATAAAACTAAGTAAATTAAAGCATAACCTCATTCGCTTTAATTTAATATTAAATTAATTATATCAAGATTTAAATATAAACAAAATCGTTGGCTAATCTAGCATTGAACTCTATAAATTTTTTTGCTGGTTCAAATGACTGAAAGTTATTTAAAATCGTCCTTGAATTGATTTGCCCAGCAAGTTATTGTTAAATTAATTTGGCGAAACATTCATAATTTAGAGTTCAAAGTTTTGGCCAAAATTAAAATCTTCGCGCTTTTTTCGGTAAAGATAATAATTAATTACCTTTTTATTTTAAATCGCCTTTTTATTAGTGTGAAATTATTTTACTGAATAATCTTACCGACTAAGAGTTTTAAAAAAAGTAGTTTCGCGTTTGTTAGCTGACCTGACGTTGAACTCTCCGGGTTTTTTATTATTTTTATAATGCAAATTAATTTTAATTTGTTTCGGGCTGAGGAATTCTTTTGTTATTCAATTTTAATACTTAGGCAAGTGACTTTCGATAATCAACAATTAATTTAATTTTTTTTTAAGTTGGGCATACGTCAGATTTTCGAACCTCGACACGCAGATTTTTCACGTATGACAGACGATAAAGATATTTACGTGACGAACATTGAGCAAGCAGTAACAGTAACAATAAGGAATTACGTCGATCCTGCCACTTTACAAAACAACCGTAAGTAAAATCACTATGATTTTTATTAACCTTAGATGCAATCAACCTTGTACTTAACTGACATTACAAAACGTTTACTCTAAATGAAATGTCTCACTCTGTACACAAGCTAATTGTTGATAATCACATTGTTTCATTTAAAAACCAACTAAGCTTGAATCTTGCAACATATGCGTTGAGCAATTTGGAGAATTTTTCACGCTGCATTTCTAATGTTAAAATAATCGCTTTGTCCCAATTTTTGTAGGAAAGTGCACGAAATAATCTCGATTATGATTTTTTCAGAGCATTTTCGACGGCGTGGTCCTGTACATTTCTTAGCCGACCATCCTTTCTTATATTTCGTAATGGATTCACAAATTCACGTCGCTCTAATGGCGGGGAAAATAGTAAATCCTCTTAACTCTAGAATTAGGTGATATGTTTGTTGATTTTTTTTTTTGTTATTAAAATTTGTAAGTACAATATATTTTTTACGTTTAAATTGCCATTTCAAAGGACAACTAAATAAATCTAGTAAGTATTGTAGTTTAACAATTTGTGTACCTACTGCTTTTTTTGTTTACATACAACAATAATATTTCCATCAAAAATAACACTGAAGTAACGGATCATTAGCCTAGTTAACCGTATTCAGTGGATTACCATAACTAATTAACGCTGAATTGTAAATTGTAACATCATTATTTTCACCCAATTGACACAAGATACAAATGCTTTAATTCGTTTGTAATTTAGAAATGTACTGAATCTATTAAAAGAATTTTAATTTCGCAACTGAAAACAAACCAATGGAAATAATTATTTCAACATTTAACTCGAAATTGCCAAAATAGCACAAATAACATGCAAAGGATAAATTAGCAAAAAGCTCATAGGAAACACTGTCTTAGAGATACAATAAAAAGACAACGTCTCTAGTTTAAAATAAGTTATAAAAGCTCAGAAAGGCCCTTCTTGGCTTTCATCTTTCATTATTATCATGGGAGACCCCTTTTTCATCAACCTTTCTTCGTATTTACCCTCGCCTGCTTACATTTTCCTCCTCATCTTTTCCCTCTTCATTACCTTCCTTTGTATTCCTTATTTGTGATTTCTTAATCTTTCACCGTCCATCTTTTCCTCTCATTCATCAGCAAATCTTATTTTTCAACTTGTTCCTTTTATCATTGATACCCTTTGGAACTGTAATACATTTAAGTTCCTTCAAACCTTAAACATTTTTCCTATGTAATTTCATACATTGTTTCATGCCTTATTTACATAATTCACAAGGCAGCAAGGTTATAAAAATCGTTTGAAGTTACAAGGCTGTATGTAGCGTCTTCTCTCTAATTAAAAAAGATTGGTTAAGTAACTTATCCATGTAACATCGACGATCTTAGACATTATCTTCAAGCTGCCATAATTAAAATAAATGTTCACACTGGTGTTAAAGGAGGTATTAATTTAATTGTAAAACAAACAAATCAACTCCTTTGTTGTAAATACAGGCATATAATTCAGTCGATGAGTAGTTTTTCAATGTAGGTAAGCAGGACAGATTAAGTAGTTATCAGAAGGAAAGATTGATTAAACTGATAAAGATAACTGTTTAGTATTTGCTGTACACAATAATGAGTCTGTGGGTAATTCTTTATTCATTCAATTATTATAATCGAATTAGTTTGTAATCGATTATGCAACAAATGGCGTATTTTAGACCGGGTTCTGAAGGGAAGTGAGTATGCAAAATATGAGGACCGCATTCTGCCAATGAATATGAGTTTTGGAGGTCCCAAATTTCAATTTTTTTGATGTTGCCAGCAGCGGTGCGTTTACGCATAGGCGCACTGGGCGCGCGCCTGGTGCCCCCGATTTTTAAGGGCTCCAAATTAAAAAAATATATTATTTCAACATCCTTTAAACACGTGAATTTGTTTTCACAGTCGAATGTATACTAAGCATGTATGTATAGAAGAAGAAACCAAATATCCGTATTTTCTAATTTCTAACAAAAGTCCGCATATCCGTAGCTAAATAGTACTCTATCTAAAATCCGTAGATCTACGGATAAATCCCATAAGTAACGCATCCGGGGAACGCTCTTCTTCAGCACTTAAGAGAATAAAAATTACGAAATTCTGTTGGGTAAGAGCGACTTGCAAATTTAGCTATTCTGTATATACAGAGTGATTCATAATGAGTGTAACAAACTTCGGCATTTTGTTATACATATGTATACATAGGATGTTCTCTTTCCGCTGGGCATAGTAAAGTAATACGCAATTTATTGATAAAAAACATTTATTTATAATTTTTCAAAGTATTCGCCTCCACAGTCAATGAATTTTTGCATCCGTGAAAATCAATCTTCAAAATATTTTCTTCAATCTTCCCGCGTTAGGTTCTTTATTTCATTTTTAAATGCGTCAACCGCTTCTTCGGCCGATGTAAAACGTAAACCCCGTAACTTATCCTTTACACGTGGAAATAAAAAGAAATCATTAGGTGCCAGGTCTGGACTATACGGCGAATGAGCCATTATTTCAACGTTCTGGGCATTCAAATACTCAATCATTCGAGCAGCCGTGTGCGGTCGAGCATTGTCTTGATGCAAGATGGTCCTTCCTCTTGGACGCTTTTCGCGAACATTTTGGAGAACTTGAGGCAAACAAACTGTAGTGTGCCATTCGGCATTAACAGTACAGCGATCCTCTAGTGCTACAGTGGAAACATGTCCAGTAATTCCAAAAAATGTGACGACCATCTTTTTATTACTGCTTTTTTCACGAACAACTTTTGTTGGAGCCAACTCATTCTCAAAGACCCAAACTACTGTCGATTGTTGCTTTTTTTCTGGATCATAGCAGTATACCCAAGTTTCGTCGCCTATAACGATGTTGTACACCAGATTAGACGATCGATTGTCAAAGCGATCTAATGTAGATCTGCACCACCTTACACGGCCTTCTTTTTGAACTGGAGTAAAATTGTGAGGAATCTAACGAGAACAAAGTTTACGTACCTTCAAATGTTTGTGTAAAATAATGTTAATTGCTTTCACACCAATCTTTAGAGTTGCTTGAATACTCCTTACAGTAACATGCCGGTCCTCTACAATCATGTTACGAACAAGACCAATATTCTTTTCGGTAACGGCTGTTTTTGGCTTAGAAGCTCGAAAACTGTTATTTAAGGAAAGTCGACCACGTTGAAATTCATTGTACCACCCTTTATGGTAGATAAAGAACACGACTTGTCACCAAATACACCATTGATTTCCTCGAAACATTGTTTGCGGCTTAAGCCACGTTTGAAATTGTAAAAAATCACAGCTCGATAATGTTCTCTGTTTAATTCCATGATTTCTTGCGAAAAGGACAATTCCGAATTAATTTCAATATTCCTCGTCACGGTAGAGTTCCCTCTCCCCATGCAATTAAGGAGTGGGTACGTAAATTTGAAGAAACAGGTTCAGCTAAAAATGTCAAACATATTAGACCACACAAAAGTGTTAGAAACGCTGATAACATTGATCGCGTTAGAGCAGCTGTAGAACGCAGTCCAAAACGTTCAGTTCGAAAACAATGCCAGGCGTTGGGCTTATCTAGGACTTCTTTACTTATAATTTTGCATAAGGATCTCAATTTTCATTCATACAAAATTCAGATTGTCCAGGCATTAAAACCAACAGATCTTCCAGCTCGCCTTCATTTAACTGAAATCATGTTGCAGTTGCAGATTACTGAATGCTATTTGTAGCTATATTACTTTGTCTGTAATCTAACAAACAGCTACTTTTGACATAATTTCATATTGATAGATTTATATTTGCTACATGAAAATGATGAATATTTTGACAATTCAAAGCTTTTAAATCATTGCCGCTCTGCTGCTCACCTTATAAGGCTTAACTTTAACAAAAGATACGTCATTTTGGAGCAAACCTTTTTTTGATATAGTTATAACCTTAGCAGTTACACGTGTAGAGTTTTGTCCGCTTAAGGCTTCTTCATTAAATTCATTATTATCCATCGCCCCATAAATAAATAACGATGGCTTTTGTAGTACATTTTTAGGAATCAGACTTTTTTTTCGTTATCTTCATACATAATTGACGTAGTTACTCCAGTATCAAGAATTGTTAATGCTTTGTAGCTGATGCAATGTCCTAACTTATTCAATATTGTAATTAAATGTTTAGATCCACTCAGATGATGAACAGATTGAGCTAGAGCTATATGTTTAGGTGTCTGCTTCTCAGTTACAGTAAAAAAATATCAGAAAATGTTGCAAATGATCTTCGAAGAGCACTTTCTCATAATTTTTCGTTCTTTGCACTAAACGGTGCTTGCATAAAAATATTCCAAGTAGACGGTAACGCTCTTTTATTTAATAGCTTCTCTATTAGAACTTCATGGCATAAGTAGCCATTTGGTATAAGCTCAGGAGTTTTTCCTCGGTTGATTTGCACCCGCGACGATTTGATTTGTTGAATCAAGTTCAACCACTTCAGCCAATGACGTTGCCCATGAGTATCATGGGCAAGATTTCGACCTATCAGTCGGATATGCAAACAATACTCTTTCCCCGTACTTATCAATTAAAAGTGATTTGACAACTCGATTTTCTATTACTGCATCCTCTATTTCAGTAAGTTCAGCCACAGAATAAACTCTTAACAGAAGAGACAAAGTGCCGAGTGTGGGGTGGTCAAAATAAGGAGAGCGGGGGCGAACTCGAACACGCCCACTAGCAAGTAAAATTTCCTATTTTGCTGTATATTTAAGTGCAGCGCCAAAGAATTCGGGTGTTATTTATTCAAAATATTGTTTCAATAAAACATAAATACGCGGAAAAAAATGTGGTAATTGGTGTTCAACGCCAAAATGCATAAATAATTAGTATATAATAAATAAAATAAATTAATATCAATTTTTATAATGTCAGCTTCTGTAAGTTTATTTGTTTTAGAAATTGCCGTTAGTACTCAAACATCACCTGGAGCTGTGCCTGAAGTCAGCAGCACTTGCACCCCCAGAAAGCAGATATTATACGATTAAAATTGAAGACCATACAGCTAAGTTACTTGCTGAACCGACGTAGCTCCGCCTTGTGCTGGCAACAAAAACATCAAAGTGCCGCGCGGTCTTGTCGCTTCTGTTAAGAGTTTATTCTGTGGTTCAGCCAACCGTTTAGCCAAGTGAGATAATTTAAATGCGCATTTTGAAAATTTATCTTTTATTTCAGCTATCAGTTTTTCAAAACCATTTTGTAGCATTTTCATTTTTCCAGGTATTTTACCTGATTTGTTTGTAGAGATTCTGGGTAATCTTATACAGGGTGTCCCGCAATAGGATGTACATACCTTCAGTACGTGTTTCTGGCCTCTTTTTAAGTCGAAAACTTCCAACAAACATATGGCCAGGTACACTGAAAAATGTTTGCCTGAAGTGTTCAGTAGAGTTCCAGACAAGGGAATTATGCCCCACCATGATAATGCATCGTCCCATACGGCAGCTTTAACTCTCCAGCTTTTGGCTGGAAAAAATATAAAAGTAATAGAACATCCGCCGTAGTCACCCGATTTAGCAATGTGCGACATTTGGCTATTTTTTGGGCTTAAACGGAATTTGCGCGGTAGAAAGTTTTCGTCTGAAGAAGAGATTGATACCGCAGTTTACGCTTATTTTGAAGGTATTCCGAAAGAAGATTGGTTGGGAGCTTTTAAACAGTGGAAGGAAGGAATGGTCAAGTGTATCACTGCCGAAGCGAATTACTTTGAACATATTTAAAATAAAATCCTAGAAAATATTAACAGTGTTTTTTATTCTCAATCAGCTTGGCCCTCGTAACTATAAAGCTGTTTATTTTTATGTTTCGTTACTTGACCACATTTCAAACATTTTAATTTTCCTGTAGTTTTTCCATAAATCCTTACAGAATGATGAATATTATCACTGTCTGAAACATTTACTTCTGAAGTAGAAGCAGCAGTTTGTTCTAATTCTTTAAATAAAGCTATTTCTCGGCGTCTTATTTTTACCCACTGACATAGCTCGCCATACAATTTCTGTCTACGAAAAACATTGTGCTGTGAAGTCCCGCTTATACAGCTCCTCAAACTTTTCGTCTATCTGCAGCTTTTTTATAGTAACGAACGATGGTAGTTTTGGATCTTTTTCTAAATCATCTAATGAATCACAAAAGAAACCCAGTAACTTGTTCGATCTCTTCCTCTTGAAACTAGTAATATGTAATGACATTTTTCACTCTTTTCAGTAAAAAAAAAACACATAAATAATATAGATATTAGTTAAAATACAAAATTTTATTTCGTAATTTCAAAACACGACCTCTCTTACGACGTTTTCCTAGTCACTGATGCTCTGGTCCAATCTAGCAACATCTACGCAATGGAGTACGGGGCAATACGGTAAGGTAAAAGAAAGGGACCAAAACAACTGCCGGCAACATGTATTTTTATGTTCCTTAGGGTCTCAGGTCAAGGTATTAATTAATATTCCTCGGTCCTCATATTTTGCATACTCAAATACCTTCAGCGCCTGCTCTATATTATGCCGGTTTTAATATCAGTTTAAACCGTTTAAACTTCAGGTTTAAAAAAGAGCTACACCTAGTTTGATTTGGAATTTGTTAGTATGTACGTTTAAGACCGAAACAAAGCATTAGGGCTTACATCTAGATCAACGAGTTACGTGGAAAAAGAACATACAAACCAAACTTCAGCAGCTGAACATGAAATTTCGACAAATGTATTGGCTTCTCGGAAGAATATCTAAGTTATCTCTAAGTAACAAATTACTACTCTACAAAAGAATGATCAAACCAATCTGGACTTATGACGAACAACTCTGGGGATGTGTTGTCAACAAGGATCAAAACAATCCAAAACTCTTCGAGCGCTGGTGGATGCTCCGTGGTACGTCACAAACCAGACCATTCAGGAGAATCTTAGCATCCCATTTGTTAATGACGAGATACACAGATTTGCCCAATTTCTTTGTTATGCTGTATGGAAGAAATAAGTATTACTGCTTTCTTTTTTTTTCTGAAATAAGATGCAAGTTAAGGTGCCCTTCATCCCTAAACCAGGACGTCAATGATGAGACAGTAGAAGTTAAAATGAGACTAACACAGACCAGTAGAGCGGTGGCTTTACTTAACAAAGTGCTGAAGTACAGAAAGATTGAGAAAAATGTTAGGATGATGCTCTATAAAACCCTCATAAGACCGATATGCCAGCGAGTCCTGAACCCTTGCCCAAGCAAATGCGGAAAGATTAGGTAGGTACCTTCGAAAGAAAGGTGCTAAGAAGAATATTAGGACCAATCAAGCATGGAGAAGACGTGAAATCATGAATATCAGCAATCAGACATAGACATTTGTAATTGGAAGACTAAAAGCGCCTACACACACGGCAATTTTAAAGCCAATCTGCAGGGAACAATTTGCAGGGCCCTGCAGATTGACTGGTGTGTAGGCTGATTGAGACAATCAGCGAGAACAATTTAAAAATTGGAGATTGGGTTGCCGCCCATACAATTTTGTTATCGTTCCCTGCAAATTGGGTTGTGTGTAGAGCGATCGGCCCAATTTCACGTCAGTTTGTCCGTTGTCACGGTGCGTTAAACAGGTTTTTTACTACGAGTATTGCGTATAAAAGTTACTACGAAGCGAATACACAGGATGTTGGCCCAAGAAAAACAGGTTTGGATTCAAATTATCGGCCTCTACAAAGATATGCCTTTCCTTTGGGATAAGAAAAATCCAAATTACTTAAATCGAGAGAAGAGACAACAGGGATTTGAAATCATTCTTGAAATATATAAACGTTTCGGCAAAGACTTTTTTCTTTCCCTTAACCATTGTTTGGTCCAATACCTTCTTTTTTCTTCAACTGGCACCATAGACACTGCCAATGCAATGCCTAGTTTTTGTTTTTTCGATAAATATGGAGTCATATCATTTTCTCTATAGACACAGCAACTAATAATTGTGCTGATAGATTGTATCGTGTGGAGAGTCGTTAAGACGGGCAGGGCATATAAGCAGGATGGAGGAGAGGGCAAAAGCAAGAAGAATCGAAGAACAAATCCCTGAAGCAATTAGAAGAAGAGGACGCCCCAAAAAAAAAAGATGGAGGAACGCAGTTAAAGAAGGAAATTGAAAAAGGTTGACGAAGGACAGGCATAGATGGAAAACGAAGCTAGGGGAGGCCAAGGCCCAACATGGGCTGTAGGGTCGCTGAGTAAGTAAGTAATCTGTAACTTATTTTCTTTCAGTTTGCATTTCGTATTTTCCTCTCATTCTATTACTCTCCTACCTTCTTTCTAATATTTGATATTGCTATAGGTAAGTACTTACTCTGATTAATTTTTACCTCTTCTTCCACCAACACTTCTTGCGTTTGTTTGTTCTATTTTTAGGATGGCTAAATGGGCAGAGTAATCTGTGCTATTATTGTTTAATACTTTGGCTTTAGCTACCATCTACCATGTAACTTTTTTTTAATTGAAACGGCAAATTTGCTGTTATTGAGATTGGGCGTTTCCAACGTTACATTCATCACTTCATTTTTGACAGAAAGTATTTCGACAAGAACAAAAATTACAAAATTTACGTTATGTTAGGACCTGTTTATGACGCAATTGGAAATGTTTTAGGTGAAGACAGATCACAAAGTTCTATATGCGGCCGATTAACTAGTGATAATATATTCGATGATGACTTTCGTCCGGGCCTTTTATTCGATATTAGTGCCTCCTGGATTCTGGTAATTAATATACATAGCAATTTGAATAATTCTGTTATTTTTATTTAATAATTGTTTATATAAGTTTATTAGACGACTGTTAATACCAGAGTATGCTAGAAATGCCCAAATGGAATGTCGTACTACACGCCGGTGCCGCTGCAAATGTAAAACCGCACCTCCAAGATGCTGAGTTTTATAAAATAAGATCTACTAAAATGTAATTAACATGAATAAAATTATGCTTGAATGTGAAATCTATTTTTAACGTCAATTAAAGTTAAAATCTCAAGAAATATTGTATAGAAATCAAGGAGCCGGACAAGAAACAAAGGCCAATTTGTTTCGGATCTTTCGCAATTCCTACGTCAGTGTCATCATATTTTTTAAAAAATTGATAGAAAATGTAAGAAATAATATGCACGGAACAATTCTTTTTAGGGTAAGTTAATACAGATATTTTCTAAAAATTAGAAATAGTAAAACGACTTGTAAAAGGTTTTGTTACGGTATAAATGAATTTACTATGTAAATTAATCGACTAGCTTTAAAATTGCATTAAACATAAAGAAAATCTTTTCTTCGATGTATGTTTATATGCAATATAAAAAAATATAAAAGAAACAATGTAAATTCAAATTTACCGCCCTTTTAAGATAAAGTTGCGCACATGCGCACTTGATCGGTTCTATTTAACATCTAAAACACTTGTGAAATGTCAAATTTTTCATTTATGTAATCACAATCAGTATTTACAATTAACGAAAAATAAACATGTTGATGAGTAAGGTACGAGTATTACATCGTTTATATTCACTTTAGTAGAATTGTATTGATATAATCAGTGTTCTAACAGTAAAAGTAGGTTATTTTTTAATCATAACCTAATTATTTTGATTTTATAGATATTTAAGCACACATTAATCCCTGCTGCTGCTATAGTAGCAGTAGATGAAAAACGAAAGGCAGATGATGATTGTTGTGTATGTAAGCCCAGTGAATTACCCATTTATACACTAGATATACCACCAAAGAAAGAAGTATGTATACCGGCAGAGCCTGGGGCTATTGAACAAACTTTTGGTAAAATACGACAAAGTCTATCCGCTATAACGAATGAAGCTAGAGCTGCAACAGTTTTAATAGAGGATTATGCACATCAAGGTTTAGAATATGCCGAATGTAATTATTAAATCGTTTTTATCTTTATCTAAATGCCATTTACTAAGAACTTGGCGATAATGTAAAGCAATTCTTTGACGTAACATTTTTAGCAAGTGTTAGATAAGTATAGCAGGATTTACATTTTCTCGCTGACTAGTAATCAAACATCACGTGGGCTTTGGTCACCATCCGTATTTGTTTACCCCTTTGCCATATTCTCGGTAAATGATGTTTATATAGATACGTTCCTTTATCAAACTCAAACTGTTCTGTTTGTTTGTTATCGAACAGAACATTTAATTTAAATGTCTCTCAATTTTTATATTAACTTTATTAATTTAAATAACTGCAACTTTTATACTAAAAAATTGTCTAATACGAGGGTTTAAACCTTCTTGTTTCATGCGTATTACTCGTCACCATGCATATTCTTGCTTGGTTTATACTAATAAGACATGGTCTATTTGATTTATTACAGTGCCGTCTGGTGACCTCCTTGGAAGTATGTCGACACGATTCTTAGGTTTCCTTCACCTGCGAATTCGATTAGCTTTAACCCGTTACTGTCTGCATGTTTGCTATAATGCCCTATTATCGGCTTATATTCTTCTTCTCTACCCACTATAGCACTGAAGTCCCCAACCACCATTTTAATTCATAATATTCGTTTTTTTCTTCATCATTTTCGGCTTCAGTAGGGACATGCGCTGAAATTTATATATTTTCCTTTTAACCTTGAGCAGTATAACTTACCCGAAATCGCCTTCCACAAAGGTGCCCCTTGCATTCCATATGCCGCTAACTATAATATCTTTTTTCCTTTTTAGCCAGTTTCCCACAATTGTTGTCTTCAAAGAACCATCTTTCCTTGTAACTTTCAGTTTTTTGTTGTATATCAATTTAGTTTGCATATCATTATATGAATGTGTTAGTAAACATATGTCATCTGCATAGTCTAAATCGTGTAGGCGGTTGTTGAGACCCCATATTATGCCCATTCTTTGAAAGTTTGCGTTGTCCATAACCCAATCTAAGGCAATGATAAACAAAAGTGGAGACAGAGGACAGCCTTGTTTAACTCCGGTCAAAATTGGGATGTTATTGCTGCCTTTTCCTCTGTGCAGGATTCTGCAACTGGCGTTGTCATATAGAGCTGTGATTAGTTTTATAATCTTTGGTGGAATGCCCTTCAGATCCAATATCTGCCAGATTGCATTTTGGTTTAGCGAGTCAAACGCGCGTTTGAAATCTACAAACACCATGTAAAGCGGGCTTCTCCGCTCCAGACTTTGTTCGATGATTATTCTGAGGGTATTTGTATGGTCTGTGCATGCTATGTTTGGTCTAAAACCAGCTTGTTCATGTCTAATCCTGGGCTCCAAGTGTTCCATTAGTCTGCTATTTAGTATTTGTGCGAGGACTTTGTTTATTATGTTGAGAAGCGTGATTCCTCTCCAGTTGCTACATTTAGAGAGGTTGCCCTTTTTTGGCAGTTTAATTATGTTCCCTTGTTTCATGTCGTCTGGGATGATTTCGCTTTCCCATATTCCAGCAAATATTGGTTGTAAGACTGTTGCTGTTTGGTGTGGGTCTATTTTGAGAAATTCAGCAGGTACTTTATCTGGACCTACTGCTCGGTCGTTGCGTAGTTTTGATACTGCCTTCTTTATTTCGCTGAGATTTGGAAGGTTGGTATTTATTCCTAGCTGTATTTCTTTTTCTCCTTCTATTTCTGTTTCTTCTGGGGTTTTACTGAGTATTTCTGAGAAATAGTTTTCCCACGTTTTCATTTGTTCTTCCTCCGATGTTATCAGGTCTCCTGCATCATTCTTTAAGGGTTTGTTTGTATTGTATGTTTTGTTTGCTAGTCTCTTGGTTATCCGATATACTTGTTTAAGGTTTTTGTTTTGGGCTGCTTCTTGTGCTTGTTGTGTTAATTTGTCCGTCCATCTTCTTTTATCTCTTCTTGCTGCTCTTTTAACTCTTTTGTTTGTGTCTTGGAGTTGCCTCGCTAGCTGTTGCTGTAATTCGGGTGAATTGGCGTTATTAAGCTTGTTTTTCATTTCTTTTCTTTCTTGTATTATCTTCCATGTGTCTTCTGAAATCCATTCCTCTTGTGGTCTTTTCTTGGTTCCTACGAGTTCTTTGCCTGCTTCATGTAGTTTTTCCTTGAAACTGGCCCAATTTTGCGGATTTGTTTCATTGTTTCTCATACCTGCTTCGTTTTGTTGTTGGCTATAGTTTTTAATTTTTGTTCTAAAGTTGCGGAGTACAAATGGGTTTTCCAGCTTTTCCAGGTTGTATTTTAATATATTTTGCTTGTGGTAGTTTGGTTTGCCTGCTCTTAATTTTAGCTGTATGGTGTCCATCAGTAGGTGGTAATCGCTTGCCATGTCGGCGCCTCTTTTATTGCGCACGTCAAGGAGAGAGTGTCGCCATCTTTTGTCAATCGCTATATGGTCTATCTGGTTTCTTGTCTTTTGGTCTGGCGAAACCCATGTGATCTTATGTATGGTTTTATGCAGGAATAGTGATCCTCCAATGCATAAGTTATTATTCAGACAAAATTCTGTAAATAATTCGCCATTAACAATTTATTAATTTCATATGATATTCCTCAAAGCAGGGTTCCAAACAAAATCCCAACTTACAGTTCTTGCACTCATAAATAGTGTCTTTTCTTATACCGTTCTCCTTACAGTTTTTGCATTTCTTCCTTAGGGTTTTTCCGTTTGGCCCCTTTTTACAATGCTGTATAAAATGATACAAAATTTTATTTTCTGGTGTTTTATACATATGCTCTGGTAAAAGATTTCTAATAACTTGTAGCCTAAAATCATAAAAACGCATTCTGGGCGCTTTGTATTTTTTGTACAGGAGAAATGAGTTCAAGAAAAGTAAATGTATTATGTGCAGACCTATTTTCTTGTACCACCGAATAGTTTTTCTTGAACAGGGGTAGTAGGCCACTAATTGATCTTGACGATCGATACCCCCCATACATTTATTGTAATTAATAATGGGCAACGGCTTTTTCTTTTTCGTTTCCCCGTTTATCAAAATATTGAACCAAGTTATTTTCGAATTCAGTCGAAATATAATTCACCTCCCTTTTATCGCGCCATCTTGCGATCATCACTCCATTTGTGTATTTCGCAATTGTTTCTCCTTTTTTCAATTTAGATTGTTTAACTTCGGGTGGAGCATTTTGCCTATCAATACAGAGAGTACCCGTAGAATGTGTATTTTCATCTAATAACTGTTTAGATAAATTAAAACTATTATAGTAATTATCCATGTATAGGGCATGACCGGCTTTTAATTTTTCTTGCATTAGATGTAAAACAACTTTGGATGCGTGGCCTTTTCCTCCGAAATCATCCAAAGCACCAGTATATACAGAAAATTTTAAAATAAGTCCGCAAGGTTCTGTCAACATATAAAATTTGACCCCATATTTTGAATGTATTGTCTAAATACCAACCTGCCTCGCCAAAGGACCATGGATTCGTCAATGCATAAATCCCTTTGAGGATAATAGACTTCCGACATTTTATTGTTAAAGTAATTAACAACTGGCCTTATTTTAAATAATCGATCAGTTGGATTCGGTAGTCCTTGTCCAGGATTTTGAGCAAAATGCAGGCACCGCGTAAAATCAACAGGAACCTATCACGGCTCATGTAACTCGAAAAGCAAGGTAAATTAAATAAACGGTCTGTCTTCCAATAATCCTGTAGCCGAGTTAATTGAATAGTTCCCATGTGAAAGAACAGCCCCAAAAATATTTTCAGTTCCTCTATAGTAGTATTTTTCCATTTAGAGATTCGCGAATGCTCTTTTTCTGCTTTCGAAAGAAATAATTCATCAGCATATCTATTGGTTTCATCAACAATCAACTGAAAGAGGCTGTTATCCAATAATAGATTAAAAAACTCAATCGGTGAGTTGCCTGTGTAAAAGAAAAGAATAATAAATAGAAAATGCTTTTACTGCCTAATAGAATTAAAATACTAATTATTCGGCAAACGACACTGTAAATAGGCAATAATATAAAAGTAGTATTCTTGGTAGTACCAAGAATACTACTATTCAAAGGAAATTTTGAACAAAAAACATTTACCTACCTGGCAAAGGCACTAACAGTTCATTAATTTTTGTAAAGTTGAAAACTTTAAGATTGGGATTTATTTGCCAGTCGATCATTTCATCATCGTGTGTATCGGGTGCTTGAGGTGCAGACGTTTTGTCACTTTCACTATCTTCACTATCCTCTTCAGCCGCAGACGAGTCGGATTTGTCAAGTTGATCCAGATCTCATACTCGGATCTTCCAATTCATCATCGGATTTATATAGCATCCGGTCAAATGTCGTCGAAATCTATTTTTCGAAGCAACTTTTGGCTTTTTAGAGCACGAAGGGTCGGTTTCGCAATCGTCCATAATGAGCTTAATTTAACTATGTCTTTAGAAATTGCAACAGAAAATGCACAGTAACAACAGATAAGGTAACTGAAGGTTTCAGACTCACCGGGGGCGTCAGCCGCTTCCGTTAAACAAATGCGCAAACGCATAGGCGCGCTTTTGCTAGCACGATATACCAACCTGTCTAGCGTCCGTAATAATCCGAATGGGGCGAACCAGATATGTATAAACCAAAAATAATGTCTTTATAACATGCTGCACAAGTTGCAGAGACATACATGTAGCGCTGGCTGAGATTTGATAGTTGGAGAATATGAATGCTGCAGACGCGCTTGACGCGGCGGCAGCATCCAGTAATAAATCGTGCAGACACACTAGGTGCGTCCGCAGCACCCAATGTGTTAAGGAGCCTTATTAGCCGAAAGTTAATGGGCTTTACTAGCCGAAATGCTTCTTAGCTATAAAAAAATAAAAAACTTTGAGCGCCTCTTACCTTTTCGTTATCGTTTTTATAGCAAAATACAGTCCATACAACGTAGAACACATTATTATTTTTAAACAAACGAATTATTTAAGTAAATTTTAATAATGGGACATCTACATAGCACGTCGTTCGGATTGCAACTAATTCTGTAAACGGCATTCAGACTTTGCAGTATTGTAATGGACTGTGACTTTGGACAGGTAGTTAGAAACAGCGTATGTTTTCAGTTTTGGTTGCTGGGCCTTGTTTGCCGCAGGTACCTTATTCTATCTTTGTTTTCTTATTTCTTTTACTATGTTATTGGTCTTTATGTTTTGTTTCATTTTGATCACTATACTAGGAAATGATCTGTGTCTCCATAAGCTCCTCTATAAGTTCTAACGTCTTATCAATGATGATCTTCTCTTATTTATCATAACATGATCCATCTGGTTCACTTTATTGGTGCGTAGGATTTTGGTATTGTTATGTGTCTAAATTTTGTGCTTACAACATTTAGTTCATTTTTAATTGCAAAGCTTTTTTTTTATTATATTCAAGTCAGCTCAGCATACTATTGCTATACATGACTCAGTTTTACGACTACTTAGGACTAATACTAACTATGTGAGGGTTACATTCCTCTTAATTAATTATTTTAATATATGGTTGTTTCACTATCGGTTAATTGTTATTGACAGTTTGTTTAGAATTGTTGTCACTCTTGTAATAAGTCTTGTGGAAGTTTTCGCTTTAGTCTTTTATGTTGGTTTGCCTGGCCGAGCTTGTAGAAGGCTGCACTTGGATACTCACGTATGTTATTATAAAATTGAATACACAGTTTGTTTATATGGTGCGTTCACTGCTATTCTTATTATTTTATTTTGCAACACTTGTAACTTTTTTAGGTGGGTCTTGGATGTATTACTCCAAACCGGGCACGCGTATGTTATGATCGGTCGTAGTATTGATTTGTAGATTAGCAATAAGCACTCTGTTCGTAGGTGAGATTTTCGGTTTATCAGTGGGTATAATATTGATAGTCTTGCATAACATTCGTTTAGCTTTTTGTTAATGTATATTCCCCAGGTTAGTCTGGTATCCAAATAAATCCCGAGATACTTGACGGCAGCATCCCTTGCGTTCCATTCAATTTTATTTTGATTTATTGTTACGTTTGGTAGATTCTTTATTTGCTTCAGGGTAAATTTTTGTTGAGTTGATCTTAATTTTCCAATTGTCAAACCACATACTTCTCATGTTTAGTGCACTCTGTAAATAGTTTATTGCTGTCCCTAGATTTTCATGTTGAGTAATCAGTGCAGTGTCATCTGTGAACATTGCCAGTGTAGAGTTTTCTGTGATTGTTATGTCGTGGGCGTAGAGGTTAAACAAAATTGGTCCGAGTATGCTTCCTTGCGGTACTCCTGGGTTTATGACTCTTATTGTGGACAGGGTTGCTTACACCCGAACAGCAAACGTTCTACCCGTAATGAATGATATTATGACGTCTATGAGATAATTTGGAATTCCTAGTTTGATCAGTTTATATTTAAGCCCATCATGCCATACTCTATCGAATGCATTTTGAAGGTCGAGGAAGCAAATAACTGTATATATTTTGTTCTGGAAACCTCTTTCAATTGCTTCTGTAATTCTAATTAGTTGGTATGTAGTTGAGTGCTTTCTTCTTTCCGAATTGGTGATGTGGTATAATGTTTCGCTCCTCCAGTATTGATTGTAATCGTTGGTGTATAATTTTTTCCAGAAGTTTTGAGAGCGTTGATAGTAAGCTTATTGGGCGATAGCTATCGGGTATATGTTTATCTTTTCCATTTTTGTGAAATGGCAATATACAGGGTCCGGCACTCCAAGTGTTACAAGTTCAAACTTACCTAAATTGGGTGTTAGTTAAAATTTCTCCCACTAACCATCAACATAGGCATCAAGCAAACATACATAGACAGAAAAACACAAAATTTATTCAACATGCCCTCCTTTGGCTCGACTAATGGCGTCCAATCTTGTCCAAAACGCGTCGCACGCGGCACGAATCTGGCTTTGCGGAATTTTCTCCCATTCTCGCTACAGACTTGCTTTTAAGCTATGAATGCTTTCATGTTTTTTAGTGCACACTTTGGCTTCCATGATACTCCAAATAGAAAAGTCCATCAGGTTAGCGTCTGGTGGGTACGGGGGCCAGAGGGCGACGGAAATGAAATTCGGCACGTTGTCACGGAACCATTCTTGCGTTTCTCGAGCTTTATGCAACGGTGCCGAATCCTGTTGAAACGTGTATGGGTCTGAACCGAAATGCTAGTTTGCCCAGGGCTTTAAAGCTCCATCTAAGACAGTCTGTCGGTAGACAGCTCCATCCACCTTTACACACTTGTCCAAAAATACGAGAGGTGAGCGCCCGTTTGCCGTCACCGCCGCCCACACCATGACCTGAGCAGGGGCTTGCTTCCTCGTAGCTACCACTCGACTTGAATTGTCCATCGACTTCCTCTTTAACCATACGCGATCATTTCGTTTGTTCACAAACTGCTGGATCGTAAAATTTTTCTCGTCGGAAAATACGATATTCGGCAACTCTCCGCTGGCGTGCTGGCGTTTTAACTCCTTGGCTCTCCGAAGTCTTACTTTCATTTGAGCTGGGGTAAGCTCTGCTTTTTCTGTATTTTGTAGGGCGTAACCTGAAGGTCATTTTTGAGTATGCGGCGGATGCTCCTGTCAGATACTTTTAGACTTTTGGCCAATTCATTAGCACTGCGCCGCGGATTTCTTCGAATTCGTTCCCGGGCCTTTTTGACCATAGATTCTCCGGTGGCCAATTTTTTTCTTCCACCTTTGTTACGTTTTTCTACAGAACCAGTCTCCTTGTACCTCTTAATCGTACGACGGATGAACATTCGGTTCGCATTTTGATTTTTGAGCAACTTGAAAATTTGAGGGGCTGATTTTTCCTCCAAATGGAGGGCAATAACAGCGTTACGTTTAATTTCCATCGCGACCAGGACAGCAATGACTCGTACTTGTCCAAATGCAAACGCTAAACTGACAAACAATTGAAGCAGCTACACTGCAGTGTCTAGTTGATAGTGCTAGCATCAGCGGTTTTGTTTTCTCGGGGCTCTGAACTTTGTAACACTTGGAGTGCCGGACCCTGTAATAGCGTGTTTCCATTAACTTGGGAAGTAACCAAGTCTGAGACACGCGTTAACGATTGTAGCTAAAAACGCTAGTGACTTAGTTGTAAGATGTTTCAAGATTGGGTTTGTGATTTGATCTGATCCAGGCGATTTCTTATTTGGGAGTTTCGAAATAATTTCCTTGATCTCTGTTGGTGAAGTTGGTGTAAACTCTCTCGGATTCTGACTGATGTAGTCTTTGATAGTTCTGTTTACTTCTTGCAGATGATCTTGTGATGTGTTCGTGTCATTTGGTGTAAAAACTTGTTCATATTGTGATGCTAGCAAGTTTGCTTTTTCTTCATCAGTGACGTATGAGGTATTGTTGTCTGTTAAAGGGTGAATAATGTTTGGTTGTCGTATTAGTCGCTTCGTGGCCTGCCACATTGTTGCGTCACGTGGTTGGAGTTCTTCTATATGTTTGTTGTACATGCTATACTTATAGTTATCTAGTTGCCATCTAACCCGGTGGATGAGTTGATTTGTTAGTGTTTTTAAATGTGGGCGCCGCGTCCTTTGCCATTCTCGTCTTATTTTGTTTTTCAATTTGATGAGGTTTAATATTTCTACTGGAGTACATGGATAACATCGTTTTTTGTTATTCTTTTCTGTCACTGCTGATTGGATGCTAGTTTTCATATCTTCACTGTACTGTTGTATTGCTGCATCTATATCGTCGGTTGTGTGAATATGTCCTGGGCTTTTAATATTCTTGTCTAGTTCGGAGTTAAAGTTTTCCCAATCGATCTTGCCTTCTATTAGTCTGGGTACTACTGGTGTCTGTTGCACTGCATCGTATTTTGAGATACCATTAAATGTTTCCTGTAAATCGTCATCAAAGTTTTCCCTAATAATTTCTTCTTCGTCGTTTTCTGTTGGGGGCGTAAACATTTATAAAAGTTATATTGTTAAACTTTTCTCATATTCTTAGTAGGCTTAGTCTTCCATTAATTGGTGTGAAGTTGATTATCGTGTTCTTTATTTCATTATCTATTAAAAATCCTGTTCCTGCATATGCTTGTTTTTCTTCTCTGCTGTAATGTGTATTTTTCATTTTGGATATCACCTGTTCCTGCCCATTGTAATTCTTGCAATGCAGTATCTTCAAATAAATAATTAGAAACTTTTGATAACTAAATTATACCTGTGAAACAATAGAATTAAAGCAAAGTGTTGAATTGGTTCAGTTATTGCTCTGACACCTTGCACTATATTCTGTTTGCTCTGTTCTTAAAACAAGTAAACGAATGCACCTTATATTTCATATAATAAATTTACAGGTGTTCTTGAATATCTACAAGAAGAAGAAAATACGACACCGAAATATGGAGCCATAGCTGTAGGTGGTGTAGCTGGATATATTTTAGGATTACGGGGAAAATTTTTCCGAAGAACACTGTATGCATCTGCAGGAGCACTTGGAATGGCCGCTTTATGTTATCCTAAGCAAGCATCGGAATATTCACAAATTGGCATTACAGAAGGAAAACGATATTCGACAATTCTATATAACTTTATATACGGTGGTAAAAACAAATTTTGAATCTTTAAATTTATTTTACTTCTTTGTTAATATACTTAATATGTCTAGTTAAAAAAGATGATCCAGCACTGGAGCTCCCATCTTTACCTAAGCTTCCAACAACCTTTTCGGAAGCCTGGGATACAGCAAAATCTTTAGGAAACTCGTTAAAATCGGAATCTTCTGTTACAGATCCAAAAGTGAAACAGGTATCTGCTGTTAATCGTGAAATTAATTCTCTCGCTATTATTACCGAAACCCATGAAGAAGCAACCAATAAATCCTGTCATTGTCCTATTGGAGCCTGTTTAGGTCACCATGATGAACCTCCAACCAATATAGAATCTGTCAAAGGTTTCCTTTCTTTTCTTATTTACCCCTAAATATCCCTCCCATTGTACCAAGTTTATTTTATTCCGAACCAAAATTGTGAATTATAAATTATAAATAATCTAAGCAGTTTTATTCGATATGTTAGCTTATATGTTATTGTTTCTTGTTTACAGAAAACTTCTGAACAAGAAAAATCCACTAGCGAAACCAAATAGAAATCGGCATGTCTAAATTAATGTTTTAATTGAATAAACTTCTGTAATTACGTAACTGAACTTTTATTTTTTTTTTTGTTTTGAAAAAACAGGCTAATTATAAACAACAATTATTAAAAAACAAATACTATCTAACTGCTATCACAGCAGATAAACTTAAAATATATTATTTCTTTTTTACACATTTTTCTTACTTCACACATTTTGATTAATAAAATACAACTGAATAATAATATGAAAAATATAGTGAATTTACATTAGAAAACAAGCTGTAAAACAAATACTTAGTGATGGGTATTTCGAGTGTTGTTAACTTAAATCAGGATTTCATGCACAAGTTTATTAAGAATATTGAACTTCTCAGAGTTATATTCCTATTATTTAACATGTACAATAAAACTAACAAATACATGAGGTTCCTTAAATTCAGAAATGACTTAGTTCATAATGTTATTTGATCAACTTATAAGCCATTAGTGTCGAAAAGCAGCACACATCAAATGAGTGTATGAAAATATCTAAATTAGATAAAGTCCTACTAAACATTTGAGTCCTAAAAATGCTTATTAATTTTGTCCCATTGAAAACTAGCTTCAAGTTGGTTAGTAAAAAGTTTACAACTACCTACAGTGCAATAAATATTTTATACACCTACAGTTAATCGAACAACATATCCTGGGTTTTTGACCAATTCGAATTCAAGAAATACCCAGTACCTCAATTTCTTTTTACAGCAACAATGCGAGATTAAATTTTTATATTTTCTCACTAAATAGCACTCACTTAAAATGGATAGCGTAATTTACAAATCAAAGTAAAACTGAAAAATTAAAACATTTCCACGATATTCAATCGACCAGTAATCTTTCACACATTATCGCAATATCTATATCACATCTCATTATACCAAAATATATTTTAACATAACTAACTAACACTACCGATCTGAAAATATAAATCAACATTAGATAGGTATCTAAACTAAAAATACTATTTAATTCATATTCCTCTAAAGCTCGTCCATCACACAATGTCCCTTCAGTTTGGATTTTGAGAGTATGAATATAAGCATAATATTGAATTAGAATTCTTTACAGTAACAGCGTTAGAATACTTGAATGAAATGTAAATATTGGTACATATTTATACGTAATAGCGTTTCCACTTAGCCTAAAGCTTTAGGGGATCTTGTTCACCGAATGGGATATAATTTCCTTCAAAGTAACCTGTCTTGTTGCGGGCTTTTTCGCATTTTTTATCTGCAAACTAATACTGTTTCGTGTGGAATAACGACTTCTGTTAAGTTCCTCCTGTAATTTTTTTGCAAATTTCAAATCTTCCTCCTCCTGCAACTGCTTCAAATTATTTTTGATATTGTTACTACTAAACCTTATCTTGTTATGATTGGTGCTTTCCAGCACAATGGCACCGTTTGTTTTTGCCTTAAGCTCATTGAGATTTTTGTTATCAAATCCATAAAATGGAGGACTAACTACTTTATTACTGGTTGAAATCTTTGCCTTTTTTGGACTACAAATTTCTTCTTTAAACAGACTAGATCGTATTCGTTTTCGTTTCGAAGGTGTGGTATAACTAGCTAAATTATTAATCGAATTTTTATCTGGTGTCTTTTCACCAATTTTTGCGCTATTTTTATTTCGAGTTTCATATTTTTTAGGAGTGCAAAGAATATCCGTAACTTGTGTACTGCTTCTAGTTTGTCTTTTAGGACTTTCTTCGGTAACAGTTGCAGCCGACTTCGTTACCGTTGGTAATTCAGTTATGGTTGTATCACATGACTGTTCCACTAAGCTACGCTTTAACTCTTTACTTTTGATTTCCGTTTCGTTTTCTGGAGTATTTAGGGGAAACGTTATAATTCTAACGACGGCAAATGCAGATCCCAAAACTGCGTGCGTAAAATCTGTTTCTCCCTTAGGAGGTCTGAAACACCATAAGATTATAAGTTTTAAATAACACTGTGCACAATACTACTTACCCTATAATTACAGTATTTGCAGTACGAATAACTGCAGGAACTTTAATAATAGGTACTCTCCTCGATAAAGGAACATACCTTTGCTCTATAGGCTTAAAATATCTACATTCTGAATCTATGGAGTCATTACTATCACTAGCTTCGCCTTCTGTGACAATTTTCCTCAATTTATCCTGTATTCTCAAATTTAATAAAGTTGCCTTATCGAAAGAAGCTTTATTTACATAATCCTTATTTTTATCTTGGCACAAAATTTTACATGTATATTCTTTCGTAGTTTCCGAACCAGGTTGCAATGTAACGGTAAGTTTCTTTTGACTCATATTTTTTAATAACCTATCAATCGGTCCTTGTTTTTTCACTTTAGATTTAGACGGTAATGCGCTACATTTTGAACTAGAAGGACCTGGGTCAAAGTTATATTCCTTCGCTAATTTCTTTGCCACTTGCTCGCTTAAACGTAAGTTTTCTTCACGGACGGTTTCTTCGTATTCTTCCCGTTCTTTAAGTTTCTTAATATACTCTTCGCTAGCTTTAATCTCGGCATCACGTTGCTTTTGCACTTCCCTATCTTCTTTAACTTTCTGTATTTCATATTCGCGACGAATTTCCCCGGGAGCTGTCAACTGCCTCCGAATATCTAAAGGACATTTAAGAGAAAGTGACAGCTAAAAGTAGGGTTATGGTAAAATAAAAAACGAACCTTCTCCAGCGTATTCTTCGTCTCCTGCTAATTTATTTTTCACCTGTTCGGGAAACCGTTTTTGTATAGCCTCCCACAAAGCACAATTAATTAATTTATTGTCTTTTTTAGAGGTCCTAAGCCAAGAACCAATTCGTACCCTACACAGTGGGCATACGAGATTTGCGTTAGCGACTGTGCCTTCAAAACAAGAAGTACAAAAACCATGATTACATGGAAGTGTCACTGGCTCTATTAGGATACTTCTACATATTGGACACAGTACATCCTTTAACGTTAAATTATTATAATTATTGTTATTTGCGACACTAACACGTTTGACACTTCGCCTAGGAGCCATATTTATTTACATTTGACACTCGCGATTTGACGTTCAACAAATACCTAGAGTCTGTAGAGCTGAATATTTTAAGGGGATGTAAAATAAAACTTTTTCAGCTTATAACTTATTGAAAATGTAACGGTAGCTGGTACTTATTAATCAATTTTAGGGTTTATTTATAAAAAACTGGAAGACTGTTAATTATATTATTAGTTAAAATAGCCGGCTAGGAGTTAAGAATCTTTGGTAAAATACAGGGAGTTATCAATAAGTACAAAAATATCAAGGAATTTTAAACTTTTATAAGGAAAATGTCTTTTGCCATCAATTAGACTTACAGAGGATGCCAATTCAATTCTGTCTTTAATTTTACTAATTATAAATTATGTTTAGTTAAAAAAGTTTACAAATAATGATCCAATTTTACGAAGAAAACAATAGTGCCAACCATAATATGTCACACGAATTTTTTTTTAAATATTATGCTGTTTAAATAACTTTAAAGAATATTATTTGCATTACGCCAATGTAATTAAACTTTTATTACATGCGTGAATACGAAAAATCATCCTAATGTGGTTTTATTACGACTATTTGGCCTTCCCTCATATGAATTTGTTGCCAACAGTGTAAACAAGAAAACGCTAAAAAGTCCCAGGTTATTTCACAATCGTTAAATGTTTATGTATTTATAACCATAAATACTGTTTATATTATTACATAACACTTAATTTTGTATTTTATACAAATAATCTCATCTAATAAGAATCAAATGTATCCCCAGTAGGTAACCCAAGCAAAAATAGGTTTGTAGTACTAAAGATACTCCTTTCAGAACTTCAAGAATGAGTAGTACAAGTGATAACATTCGCAGAGATGTCCTCCATACATTTTTTAATGCAGGACCTGTAAGTTTAGATATTATAGAACCGAATTTCTACCTAGGTAACCTATCAGCTGCTACTGATATAGGTACAATAACAAAATATAGAATAACGCACATTCTTACGATAGATACGTGCCCTCTTCCACGACACATTTTAGAACTGAAAAACGTTACCACCAAATTTATACAGCTTTCTGACTTACCTAAAGAAGACTTATTAAGGTACTTGGACGAAAGTAAAGATTTTATAAATTCAGGTCTTACACATGGGGTAGTTTTAGTGCATTGTTATTACGGTGTCTCTCGTAGTGCAACTGTTGTGATAGCATATATTATGCATAAATATCAGTTGAGTTATGCTGAAGCTTTTGAACAAGTTAAGGCTAAACGTTCCATTGTCTTCCCAAATCAAGGGTTTGTGGCGCAGCTAAAACTTTACAAAGAAATGGGGTATAAAATTGACAAAAATAGCATGAAATATAAAGTGTATCGTCTAGGAATGGCTGCTGATAGAGTTAGAAGGGCAAAAATCTTACCGCAAGATTTTTTCGACTTGATAAAACCGGATCCTGGTATTACCAGAATTCAGCCCGAACCCAATGTATATCGTTGTAAAAAATGCCGTCGCATTGTAGCATCAGAATCAAATCTAATCACTCATCAAGATACACAATCAGCTGCTAGGAGCTTCTGTACTAAAACATACTTCATTGAACCGTTATCCTGGATGAATAATATTACACAATCGACACAAGGAAAACTTCATTGTCCAAAATGCAGTATCAAACTGGGTTCGTTTAGTTGGATAATGGGATGTCAGTGCCCTTGTGGTTGTCAAGTAGCTCCTGCTTTCTATCTTACACCGTCCAAAGTTGATTGGACCAATGTCGTTAAAAATGTAGAAGTAACTATATAAAAATCAAATATTTTAATAACATTCCATAAAATTTATGTAAAATTTGTATTGTATACATCGGAATTGGATGTTGCCTGCCCATTTTTGAGAAATTTTACGAAAAAAAAATGTAACTAAAAAATTTAAATGTAGGTATGTATTTAATATTATACAAGAATGAAGCTGTTATGAAAGTACAATAATGAATACAGTATTATATATGGTTCCTTCCTTTATTCGGAAAATTTTGTCTTCACATTGTAGCTTGTACATTAGGATCTATCACTAGTATTAATCTTATTTAAAGTGAAATCAAATCTTGTGCACAAGAATGTTATTGTAAACACAATTAGTTTTAAGATAGTTTTATTTGTTGTTAATATTTGAGTCTTACATCTAATAATGATATTTAATTGTAATGTGATATCAAACTCCAAAGATGTACCTGTTGCTTCTTTAAATAAAACGTTTACAAATCATTCTCTCGCTATATCTAGCTATAAAATACTATTATGGTGGGAATTGTATTTAAAAATATGTTTCAATTTCAATACATAATAATACTGTAACGAAGTGGCTTTTGCTTTTATTGATAAAGATGGTAGAGTCTTATAGCAACTTCATTACGAGTGTTAAAAAGCTTTGCAACATCAAATATATTATTATAAGTTTACATACAAACATTATTTAAACGGGTCTACAAATATGAAATCCAAAACACTTAACAAGTTCTAAGTCTGATGGACTTAAGACAAGATACAAAACCTTAACATTACTATCTACTTACATGAATAACACATCTTTACAAACCAACCTGGTAAGGGTCTCTCGTCTGAATACAAATCAGTCATCGTAGTGAGACTCTTGGTAAGAGACTAATTTTACTATGGGAAAGCCCATGTATTTATACTGCCCAGAGTCGTAACATCTGTTCAAACTGTTTATACAATTTATCATTAAGTATTGCTTTACATAAACATTAGTCATGGTCGTTCTTGTTATTTAAGTGCAGGTGCAATGCAAGTGTGCATTAATCACCGTTGCTTATCTGAAAATATCGTAAGACATTGCGATGATTTAGAACCTAACCAGATGTTTGCATGACACATATTTATGCAGGTGCATGTCTAGTTGATAAACACATTTAACTTCTTCTTATAACAATAATTATTGCGTAACCTGCGATATCAGTTATACTCAAATATTAACATATTGAATTTAGTAATTCATTTCCTAAAGAAATGCTTTTATATGATATTTGTTTAATTCACTACATTACAATACCATTTAAAAAAAACAGCGCAGATAACTTGTATACAACTCTCTTTGATCCTTGAACTCCATCAGGAGCGTAGGACCACGTTGCCATCTTGTTCTTTGTTCCGCTTTCCCTGTGGGTTCCAGTACAGTGCCTATCTTGCTATGTGGTTTTCATTCCTCCTTGGCGTATGACCAATCTATTTCCATTTGCATTTCTTTATTTCTTTCCCCATAGGTTTCTGTTCTGCTCTTTCCCAGAGCTCTGTGTTTGTTATTACATCTGGCCATCTGACATTTAAGATATTTCTTAGGCATCTGTTTATGAAGCACTATAATTTGTGTGTTATAGCTTCTGTTACCAGCCAGGACTCACTACCGTATAAAGCTACCGACTTGACATTGGAATTAAATAACCTAATTTTAGACGATTTCCATATTCTTGTTACTTGTGCGAAAGCCGCTTTTGCTTTGTTGATTTACGTCTGTATCTGCTCCTCCATCCCCAGTAATCATGCCTCGCAGATAACAGAAGCTGTTCATGCATTCCACATTATTCCCATCAAGCGTGTGTTCACTTTGTTCGGATTCTGATTTCTGTTGTCTTCACGTTTATGTGTATGCTCATTTTTTTGGCTTCTTGTTTTACTTTTATTAGCTTACTCTCCATATCACGGAAGCTTTGGCTCAGCAAACAGACGTCGCCAGCATAGTCAAGGTCTTCTAGGTGTTCTCTTTAGGTTCTGCTCTTTGGTTGCGTTCTCCATTATCTCGTCCATCACGCAGAGGAAAAAAATCGGCGACAGGAGACACCCTTGCCTTACACCAGTTTCAACATTTGTTTCATTTGCTAGCCTTCGCTGATGTACAACTTTACAGGTGAAGTCTCTGTAGCTCTCTTTTCTGAGGTCTATTAGTTTCTTGGGGATTTTTTTGGCTCTCAGTGCTTACTGTTTCTGGTTATGCGGTCGAAGGCCTTCTGAAAATCTATGAACATCGGGTATAGGCTGGCTTGATACTCTATAATTATCCTAATAGTTTTTATTTAGTCTATGCACGACCTACCGCTTTGAAAACCGGCTTGCTCCTTCTGTAGTTGTGCTTCTATGCATCATTGAATACGGTCTAATATTTTTTTACTGGTATTTTAGTCAGTAGCCCCTCCTTCCACTCGTCTGGTAGTTTATTTGTTTGCCATATTGTTCGAACACTGGTTTTAATATTCTTGCAGTAATTATAGCGTTTGCTTTTAGTTCTTCTGCGGTAATATCACCTATACCCAGCGATTTTCTATTATTAAGTGACATTATTGCTCTTTCAACCTCTTTAGTCGTGGGGGGTTTGTATTTATTCTATTGACAGGTTGTATCTCGTCCTCCTCCGGTTCATTTTCTTCCTCCTCTCCGTGTTCTGTTCTCTCTTCTTCCTGCTTGAAGGTATTTTGGAAGTGTCCTTGCTATCTTTCTAATTACTCTTCCTCAGTTAGCAGTAGCTTATTGTTTGTGTCTCTAATGGGCATTGATCGATATGCTGTATTATCTCCGCGTTAGTGTTCGTGTTATCTGGTAAACTTTCCACATGTTATTTATTTGTGCTGCCTTTTCCGCTTCTTCTGCAAGGTCCTCTATCCATTTGCGCTTATCTTGCCTTATGCTTCTCTTAACAATCTACAACAAGTAATATAAAAAGAGATATTTCTACAGAATCAGTATTTCTTAAAGGGATTTGAAAAACAGTGAAATGTTATGAAATTTTACCTTTATTTGTACCTACTGATTTTCTTATCATTTTATTTCTCTCTCAAGTGACAAAGAAGAAGAGGGAAGGAAGGACACTAAAAATGAAAATGATGAACGCGAGGAGAGTTCCATAATAGGTATATGAGAGTTCCAGTGACCCTAATAACATTATATACAGGGTTGCTCATTAGTGCGTCAAAGTCCAATATAGGCTTTATTAAATAAAACTGGAGGAATTTATTTTATAAAAAGTGGTACAGTAACAAAAAACGCACATTTAAAAAATAATTTGAATTATACAGGGTGTCGCCCTAAAGCGGGGCACATTCGAGAATACTTTTTTAAAATGAAACACCCTGTATATTTTTTGTTTTTTCTAATCTGCTTTAAATTGTCTTTTCAACGATCCCTGGGTTTTTGTTTTTGGATGACGCATGTCGCATTGTTGTTATTAACGAAAATTTTTAAAAAATGGTCGCGACAAGGTTTACCATACTAATTCCATGCGACAATATTACGATTAGCTAAGACAAAATTATTTGGTAAGTATGCACCCAAGGGATGTGTTGAACCTACAAAATAATCAAACATTAATTTTATTATACAGGGTATTTGTTACGATGCAGTCAATTTGGCGATTGTCAAAGAGCGTTTACTGAATTTTTTCAAATGGAACACCCTGTATATTATTAAATTTTTGGAATGACGCGTTAATTGCGCTTAATTTTTGTTAATAATGTCCTATATCCAAACCCAATAATTTCAGAAATATTTTTACTTTTTCATTACAAACCGCTAAATTATTTGTTTTCGATTCGATCTAGTGTACTGGGCAAACGCTTTGACAAACTAAAACAAATAAAGACAAAACCTTTCGAATATTTTGAAAAATTGTTTTGCCACGAAATGTGTAGCTTAATAATTGAATGGACAAATATAAAAATTTCTAATTTAAGAGAAAAATATAAAAGAAAAAATAAACCAGAGCTGGCAAACTGATGAAATAGAGCTGAAAGCTTTTTTGGGGTTATTACTTATTACTATATTCCCCTATTTTAAAATCAAGTATGTAATGAGGATATTGTAACAAAGACGAGTATTAAAATATTAACCAAAGCTTGAATTGCATTCAAGTTGTTAAATTAACTTGTACACGAGTGTTGATGTGACGTCATGCAGTTACTAAGGTCGTTAACTGAATAGAGGCACACGTGCGGCAAATCGAGTTACAGCGTTTAAGAATGCTAGGAAAATCACGTAGTAATGAAACCCGATACTCGCTACGTGCTTTAATGCAGTTTTAACAATACCCACGCGTAAGTTAAGGTACTAAATATTGTAAAAGGGGGTTCGATTTACTGTATAAAAGCGTAACTGAAATGTATCAGAGCATGGTCTTTATCCTGCCATCATCCAAGCAGCACCGTCAGTAAATCAACACCCGTCAAGATGTGACTACATGTAAGATTGTTTTTATGTTAACTTAAATTACTATTCTGGACCTGTAAAATGTTTGTGTTAAATTATAATTTAAACTCATTCAACGGACTTAGTCATTTAAATGTAATTTTGGACTTAGAAAATATTTGTGTTAAATTATTTAAATTCATTTCATGTACTTAGTCGTTTTAAATGTGATTGAGACTTGTATAACTTTTTAATATAATCAGAACTTCATAATTCATATTTGTTCACGTTGAAGCTGAACTTGTAATCATTTACATTAATGTACTTTGAACTGGGACTTGGAAACATTTATATTGTTTTGTAAAACTAAAAGCACTGATAGGAAATACATAATGGTTAGTTGAATTAGACTTTCATTCAATACCTCTCGCACAGCTAAGCAAACCCCCCGTAACGACTGTGAGTCATGTCTCTACCATCAGCATTGAATTAACTTAATTTATTTAGCTTATTATAATTAAAAAGATAACTGAGTGGAAACCAGATGGAAAAAAACATAAAGGAAGACCGAGAAACAGTTGGAGGGAAAATGTATTGGAGGATCTAAAGGCAATGGGAATAGTGAACTGGAGAATAATATGTAGGGACAGAAAACAATGGAAAAAAGTGGCAGAGGCAGCGAAGACACGCCCAAGTCTATAACAGTAGGCGATAGTGAAAAAAGCAGAACCTCTTATGTATCCCCCCTAACTCTAGTCAGGATAAGGGATACCATCCGCAAGGATACGGCCATAACTCTTTGAGTTTCGCGCCACATATATATACATATATATATTATTATACAGCCCCTACTCACTACGTTACAATATCAGGATAATTTTTGTTGCTGATGGGACTGGAAAACAGATATTTAGAGCCTACAATGTTTTGAGATTTGATAACCCTGAGGATAGAGAGGAGAGAAAGAAAGAACATGCAGGTGTTTTTCGACCTATTTATTCGTAATGTAAAAAATTCCTATGTAGTTGGCTAATGTATGTATGAGTCGATGAGATGTTGGTTGGATTTCGTGATAGATGTGCCTTCAAAGTATAGATAGGTACAGCTTGAAGATAATGTGTCTGACTGATGTCTGCACAAGTTATTTATATAATGCATACATCATGTGGGAAAAGATTCAGATGATTATGGTCTCTCTAACACTAAAAACAAAAATGGGCAAGCCATCTCAAGCAGTTATCAGGCTAGCAAAACCCCTCTTTGGATCCACCAAAAACGTGACAGCTGATAACTAGTTCTCATTAATGGAATTAGTCGAATGTTTGCTAAAGAATAAATTAACCATTTAAAAAAAAAAAAAAAACAAACGAGAAATTCCAACAGAATTTCTACTACTGAAAGGTAGACCAGTAAATGATACTCTATATGGTTTGACGAAAGCGCAAGCCCTTCTGGATTTTGGATTCGATGTGGAGGGTAAACCTAAGTTTACATGAACTTAGGCCACAAAGCAGGCCCATTGTGCTACCTCCCTCACAGCACCCTGCCTGCTTGCATCACTCAAGCAGGGCCGTCTTAACAAATTTGAGCGCCCTGGGCTAAAAAAAGAATTTGCGCCTTCATCATATTGGATTGAATAATACGTATAATTAACGCCCCGGTACTGAGTACAGGAGCTTTATTCTTGAAATCATTTGCTTATTTCATAGATTGTTAATGATTTTCATAGAAATTTCTAAAATGTTTGTTAAAGTTTAACGAAGTTTCAAATTAAATAAAAATCAAACTCAGTTCTTCGGCTCCCTGGACTATAGCCCATTTAGCCCAATGGATAAGGAGGACCTGCACTCAAGCTAAACCTACCCTTTCGGTGTACCTGAGAATGGGTGGACCACTCTGCGGCTCGGTGTGCCCAGCCCTCTCGACACTGTAAAGGTCTAAGAGGGTAAAAGAGAAAAAAAGAAAGAAAATACACAGAAAAACATGTCACTTGTTTGGAATGCTCTAAAAAATGTTGCATCAACTGTTGCAATTTGGTTTGACTGAACTGAGCCCTTATATCTTGCTTTTGTGGATTACGAAAAAGCATTCGACAGTGTCGAATTATGGGCTATAGAAAGGGCGATGAATAACTGTCGAATCGATTCAAGATATATAAATTTAATACACAACATCTATAAGAACGCAATAATGACTATACAACCAGAGGAAAACATCTCCATTCTAATTAAGAGAGGAGTAAGGCAGAGAGATGTAATATTTCCAAAGCTAAAATAATGACAAACAGAGGAAACCAGAAATGTTGCTGTCGACGGCTGTATTTTGGAAACGGTAAAAGAATACATATGTTTGGGACAAGTTATTAAACTAAACAGTGAAAACCAAACTGCAGAAATCGCCAGAAGAACCAAGTTAGCATGGGCAGGGTTCGAAAAATTGTGATGGGTCCTCAAAAACCATAAAATACCACAATACTTAAGAAGCCAGAGTTTCAACCAATGTATTTTACCAATCTTGACATACAGGTGTCAAACCTGGACACTCACGAAAGCTAATATAAAAAAGCTGGCAAAAACAGAAAGAACAATAGAAAGGGTGAAGTTGGGGATAAAACTGTCAGATAAAAAGAAAAATACCTGGATAAAAGATCGAACAAAGGTTGAAGATGCAACAGCAAAAGTGGAGCTTCGCAGGTCACACAATTAAACAAACAGACAACAGGTGGAATACGATAATTCAACAATGGAAACCATATCTAGGACAAAGAACAAGAGGACGATTTTAGGAGAACAGCAGCATTGCATTGGAAACGCGTATTTCAAAATAGGGATCGATGGTGAGAAACGGGAGAGGCCGATATCCAAAGATGGATACCTAACGACTAAGAAGAAGACGAAGAACTGAGCCTCTGCATGAATTTTAATGTTTGAGTTCAGAAATCATATTTTTGTTTTCTGTTGTTAGTTAAATCTTTATTAAATTAGAATGTAAAGTTCGTTCATTCGTCATCGTTAACCTCTTATACCTTTCGAGAGCGTCGTTAATTAGGCACCCAACGATGAATGGTCATCAGGGCTCAATACCGACCTCCAAACTGCAGGAAAATCCTGCTGATTGGGAGATTCAAACCAAGGACTGGCGCAATGCTAGAGCCTTATGCTCTACCACTGTGCCACCCTGACATTGCAAATGTAAAGTTTTTGTTTTTCTTTTGAGTAACCACACTGCGGTCTGAAAGGCCTATTGTGCGGGGACTACACTTATATTAACTTAAATCTAAGAGTATGCAAAGATGCAGTGGGGGAACGGCGGGGCGGTTTGAACCCGAACCAGAGCACACCAATACATCTGGTGGCCCAGCTCCAAGCAGGAACGCTCTCGGCCACCAAGGTCGCCCGAATGTTAAAACTTTTAATTTTTTTTTCTAAAAAATTGGTAACATTAGAGAACAAAAACAACACTTTTTAAAAATACTACTACAGCTGTGTATAAAGTACCGTTTCAATGTGTAAAAGTTTATTTCTAAATAAATTATTAAACATTACACTACTTTTAATAATTTCATCATAAAATTTGAAAATTTGCCAGAATACAAATAATATTGGAGAAAAATTCACCGTCAGTCTAAGTGTTCCAACAAGAAGTGTCTGCAGTTAAGGGTTAAATTTCACTAAGAAACGTAATGTTTTTTTAATATTACACCCTGTACGAAATGGATTCCATTACTATTAACAAATGACTTAAAATTTATCAACTAAATGTAAAATATGTTGTTGTTCATTATCCCTCCATTCTTGGTCTCCTTCGTCACCTAAATTTCCTGCGTACTCTCGCATAACATGTCTAATAGTCTTAAGGGAAGCTCCGCGAAGATTAAGAATTTGAGTAACCCTTTGTTTAATGGTAGTAGGACCAGCGGCACATATTTCTACGATTATGTAGTCAACGAGCTGCAATGTAAATAAACCACCTTCTAAACGCTTCAGGTACAGAGAATCTTCCTCCATATTAGTTTCATCTAAAGTGGTGTCTAAAGTTTCAACTTTTTCCAAATATTTGAAATGAAGTTCCATTAAACGATCAACTTTCTCATGATCATTTTCTGTAAATTTACTTACAAGTCGTTGTCTTTGAGAACCACGACAGTTTCTTAACATTGATGCAATGATAGATGTTACATGTTCTTCGTGTTCTTCCGTGGACAATACTCTTTTCCTATTTTTCCGAGGAGTTTTCATGAATAATGGAAAAATCGTTCGTAAACCAAGAATATCCACAAATTTGTTGCAATTATCTCGACCATGAGGACCAGACATGGCATAATCTAAGACTTTTAATGAACCATTTCGTGAAGTTTTCTTTTCTCGTAACATTAGATTCATAAGCTGTAAACCTTCGCCTCTTAAAAAACGTTCTCTATTTGGCATTACCATTAAAGCACTACACAAAGAATTGAATAGATTTTCCATTAACTCGTGCTCTTCCGCAGTTGCCGGATCATGTCGTTTATAAAAAGCAAGCTGTTGCAATAAAGTATCTATTCCATCCATTTCACCTAAAGCTATACGGTTTCCATTATTATCTTGTAATAATATCGACAATAATTCACTTGCATAAAGTTTATTGGCATCAAATGGTGCCTTTAACTTGAGACGGCGCAATAACCACTGCAATAAACCTTGTTTCGGTGCTTCATTACAAACTTCAGTGCGCAACTCTGTTAGATTTTCAATTATGGATAAAGTATTATGGACACCATCCGATTCTTCTTTGACTGTTTCATCCAAACGGTCCAGATTTTGCACCAATAATGCAATTACCTGCTGTTCTAATAAAGAATCTATTAAAGCTTCTGCACCTTCTTCTGATTCATGAAGTATATCAACATCTGTTAATTCTTGCAACAAATCTAATGCTGCAACCTTAAAAATATTCCCATATCATTCTGTTTACATTTCAAATTTATTATTTATACTTACTGTAACATCTGTATTGTCATGGGAAAGCAATTCTAAAAGACTTGGTATTACACGTAATTTAACCAGTAAAGGGTAATAATCAGGAGCAGTAGCTAAAACTCTCATTTCTTGTAAAATTTCATGTAATTCTACTTCACTTTCCATAAATTTTTCAGGAGAATCGGGAAATTTAATCCGCATTTCTCTGTTCTTTAAACTACGTTTTTCAAAATTTAAAATTATACGTTTGATACCTACTTCATCAAGCACTTCACCCTAAAATAAGGTTCTATGAAAATCTGCTAATACCAAACGGCTATCATAACAAACCTCGACTTGTTCAGTTTCAACAAACTTTAGTATTTCTTGCCGTTCTTCTTCAGAGATGTGATCAAGTGCTTGTACTGAAGGCGTAGGAGAAGGAGGTTTAGCCATTTGGCTGGCTTTTGCTCGTGCAAGTCTACGCATCTTACGTTGTCTTTCGTTATCATCTTCTTCGGCTTCATCTGCTTCTGTTGGTCGTTTTACAGCTTGCGGTGGCTACAGACATAATAGGAAATTTTAATGCTTAAAATTGTATAATATTACATTACCTTATACGTTAATAATTCACCAATATCCATTCTCTTTGATTAATAATGTTTTACATGTAGATTTTCAACAATAAAAACAATTTAGGTTAGAGAGAAAAACTCATTGGTTGCATTCAATGATTCAATATAGTTAAGTTAGGCGAATGTAACGGTAACTGGTAATCTTCGGCTAGTCGCTCAGGGGAGATTATCACGCGGTTATTGGTGTTTATACTCGACTACTACCAGAATTTGCAGCGCTTTTACTAGCCAGAGATATATTACACATAGCGAGAGAGTACAATATACAGCGAGTTGCGAGTAAAGTAATCCAGTTTTCAACTTAATTCGCGTTAGTAGAGCGAAGGGCTAATTAACTACATAACGTTACTACATTGAGCGGGTTTAGTAGCAGAGAGTAAATTCGCAAGAAGCGAGTAGTTAGTAAAGTCACCCAATGTAATTGAGGCTTTAGTGTGAACCGAGTACCATGAGATCAAAAAGTAGAAAATAGTTGGCAGCACATTTTTTAAAAATCCCTATAATAATTCAAATAATATTATATTGGCTGCATGGAATTAGCCAGTGCATGCGCACTTTGTTTATTTTGACATCCTGTGGTTTTTTGAGGTTACTTGAATTAATGTTTGCACTGAAAAAATGGTTTGCATTTTGAGCATTTATTATAATTTAATAATAAATTGAAGATTCATTCTCTAGTTGTTTTATTCAAATTTCAGGTTTTTCCATCCCAAAATTCTTATCCTTGGTGAAGCCACTATACTCCTGTTAATTACCTTATTTTTGAAGGGCTGCCAACTATTTTCTACTTTTTGATCTCATTGTATGTTAACTAGCAATTAGAAAACTAAGTAAATCATGAATTTCATTTAACTAGAAATTTACAACAATTCAAAGTACCTATAGCTGTGAAGCTAACAAAATTTATATTGTTAGGAAGTTCCTAACAAAAAGTACAGAATGATCAGAAATGGTTGAGGATTGTTTTGAATTTCCCGCCTCTCAATCTAGGGATTTTCTAACTATTTGGTGTGCAATCGCCTGCGATTTAGGGAGTTTGAACAGTGACGGGTTTAAATTATTATGTTAGGTTATGTTTATAACTAACTGTGGAATTTTCTTTTAGTAGAAGTGTTTTAAAAATGCCCTTTACAGAGGAGCAAAACGCTTTTATTTTAAAAGCTCACTTTCGTAGTGGTATACGTAACGCTGATGGAACATGGAGTCATTAGTAATGGCTCCTAATAACCCTATGCGGGACGCCTATGAATGCTGCCAACTTCTGAAACAAAATCATAGGCAGGAAATTCAAAACAATCCTCAACCATTCTGATCATAGTGTAGAGCGGAAAAAGCACAGCTTCAACGTGCGTTGCTGAATGTAACCATTGGTAACCGTGGGATTTTAGTAATTTTCATGTGATTTTATTGGTAGCTCATAATACCCTACATTTGTGGGTTAGGTTAGAATTTCGTTCATTCTTTCGTTTTCGTTACGCTGTGCTTGTTCTCACATTGGGCTAAGGCCGTTTGGCAACTTGCACCAAATACTACAAACAGAAACAAATTTTAAAAATGACTTCAAACGCAGAACTTGCTTGTGTATATTCCGCACTCATCTTAGCCGACGACGATGTTGCTATTACCGTAAGTAAAAATGTCTAAAATTCATTTTAGAGGTTAGCAATAACTGCATGTTTATATCATTGTAATCTTGTAACATCGATACTGTAAAATATCTTTGACGTTTTGTTAGACTTATATTAGTGGAATATAAGTATATTCTATCAATTAATACTAGTATTTCTTTAAAGGGCGAAAAGATTCAAACAATCTTGAAAGCTGCTAATGTCGATGTCGAACCTTACTGGCCCGGCCTTTTCGCCAAAGCTTTAGAAGGCGTCAATGTTAAAGAATTGATCACCAAAATTGGATCTGGTGCTGGAGCAGCTCCTGCTGCCGCCCCAGCTGCTGGTGCACCTGCTGCTGCTGCTCCCGCAGCCGCCAAGGAGGAGAAGAAGAAGGAATCCGAACCAGAGGAATCAGATGATGACATGGGTCTTGGACTCTTTGATTAAAAACAATTATTGTTTTGTACCATTTAGTTTTTAAGGAAAAACAATAAAACTTGTTTTTTAGAATTGCTTGTTTTTTATTTTTTGTTTGACGGACATGCGGACCAATAAGCTTTTCACATTCCGATTTTATTCTTACAGGTAGGAGGATGTAAATAATTACATCTTAGGTCTAAGTTTTAAGATCGATTCAGAATATGTGGCAAATGCGCAAATTACGCTGATAAATGTTTGCAAAGGTAGATATGCACTTGAAGGCAAATCTCAATGAGACAAGTAGAGATTGTATGAGCTTGCAAGTGTAGACTTTGGTATGTAACAAACTACTTCGAGTTATTTGGGAAATGACTGAACCGACCTACATGTTGTTGGCTCAACGAAAAATGTTTATGCTTAGCTTAGACTTATTTAAAACAGGATTTGGAATTTATCTAAACAAGAATAGCAAAATAAATAGACATTTATTTTTACAGTAAACTATTTTTGTTGTGATTTCTAACAATCTAGTAAAATTTTTCAGTTGACCATTATTCTTTTCACAAATAAGTCCTGTAGTAAAAAGTATATAAATATAATTCTAATGACAAGCTGCACTTTTGTTTTAAAATCACACAAAACTGATCAGGAAACGTCACTGCAACATTTGAGCTCTTTATTTTACTGGAACAGGTCCGAACAATTACTTCTGTTTACCTTAATACGACCAGTCATTATTTACGGAGCAGCAACCTGGGTGCTTACAAAAAAGTATGAGGAACAATTGAAAGTAGCAGAAGGAAAACTACTGGGCTTCACAAAAATAAAAGAAGGTATCTGGATCCCAAAAATGAACTTCGAAATAGATAGACCAAGAACTAGGAAACGAAATCACAAAGATTAAGATAGTTAGGAGGGCACGTCTGGAGAAGTAATGAATCACTAAAATTAATAACGGAGTGGATCCCAGATTATAAAGGAAGGCCTAAGCTAACATGGATACAACATAACAAAAATAAAAAGTGAAATAACAAACACAAACACAAGTGAAGTGAAAAAAACAATTTGTTTAAGTGTAAACATAGTAGTAAAGACTAATCCCCTAGCTGCAAATGGAAAAGGATTATGAACGCTGTCCCAAGCAGGCCATAACCCCGAGGGTTGAGGAGCCTCTTAATCAATCAGGTAGAATACTAATAATATTTTGTCATATTTCATATATTCACAAAACTATTAAATTTTAAGTTTTAAAATAATTTATTAGATTGCTCGTATTTTATACTAATTTATAAACTATGTGAACAATACACGTAGTTACAATTACCACATAGCTCTTTGTACACCAGAGAGTTTATTATAATCGGCTAAATGTCTAAACATAATTCTACTTAATCGCCAACGATACACAATTCCTCTGGGCCTTGACGTAATAACACACCGTTTACAAAGTCTCATCCATCCTGAATCTCTTGGTAACGCAGCTATTTCTTTGTCGGTTATTTCTCGCAATTCAGGGGGTAAAATATCATTTTTGCGTAATGAATTTAATCGTATTCGCAATGGATGATATTCAGTTACCATTTTTCGTCGTTTAACATCTCGAATCATACGAGCATCTACCCATTTTGTACGAATTTGCTGTAATTACAAACATTTTTTTAAGGTTATATAACTCCAAATATCCAATTATCATAATTAATATAACTTTGATAGTTTTGCAAGATAGGTATTATGCTATGCATCATATACTTACATTCTGCCCATTAATTTGAGGTAATTTGTTTAATAAATTTGTAAATGTTTGGAAACACCTGAGTGCCATATTTGAGGTTAGATTCGTTAGATTGCCTTCTAACCTGCATAGTGTTCTGTGACCTGCATTAAAGCTTAAATTGAAGGCAGGGTCTTTACATTCTTATAGGAGAATATGAATATTTTAATTACCAAATTTTCAAATACTGACTTACACTATTAAAAATGCAGAAATCAAAACCTCTTCTTTATACGAGTATAGGACGACTACCCATTTGCATTTGTCGTTCGTTTCCAAAATTTCTTATCATTTGAGTTTCCTTTCAGCCATTGTACTTTTTATGTATGTTTCTCAGGTCTTCCTCTTTTTCTTCTACCCTCCGGAAACCATCGTGTTAGTTTTGACCATCTATTTTGTGGCATGTGTTTAACGTGTTCATACCATTGGAGAGCCCTATTTTCCAACGCTTTAGTTATTGAGCAAGTTATTTCCATTTGCCTTCAAATATCCTCTGTTCTAAGCCTGTCTCTTCTTGTTACCTATCTCGTGTAATTCAATTCTGCCCTTCTTAATTTGTCTCATATCGATTTTGTCATAGGCCACATTTCAGCTCCGTATAATATTATATTTTCCACTATACTGTGGAAAAGTCTTTTTTGTTTCCTTACTAAGGTTTCCATTCCACAGTAGTCCGTGCTCTTGTCGCTTGTTTTCCCATTGAGATTCTGGTGTTAATAAATCTTTCACATGTTCCTGTATCAGTTATTATTGAGCCTAGATATTTGAAGGTGTAAGAGGGCTAGGCTTGCATGTTGCACGTCCCAGGTTTGAATCCCTATGTTGGTGGAGATTTTTTCTCAGGCCTCTGGGATAGGTACTAGGCCTGGTAAGACCATTCACAGTTGGGCTTAATTATCTGTGCTCTACTTGGAAGACTGGTCTATGAGATAGAGTAACAAGACCACTACACACGTAGTAACACACACATGACACAGCCGTCTAACTTGAAGTAACGCCTAAAGACGGTTCCGAGCAGATTGGCTATACACACATACAAGACACACACAAAAACAGAACTATCGAAATCTTTTACTACAAACACGGGGTTAAAACAGGGAGATTTCTTATCAATAGTGCTATTTAACTTACGCTCCATGTTGCCGGCCATGCTCCGTTAACGCCGATACCTTTACCTTTACTAGAAAGAATAATAAGAAAAAAAGTAAGATTAATAGAGCAGAAACAATAATGAAAAACTCCCATCAGTGTCTTGCATACGCGGATGACGTCGCAATAATCTTAAGAACAAAAGAAGAACTTAAGACCGTAATACAGAGATTAGCCATGGAAGCCGAGAAGTTTGGATTATCAGACAGCAGGTTACAAAATAATCAACAATTGATAATTAAAATGAACGAAAAACGCTCTACGATAGAGAAAGCCGAAAGTGTGGTATACTTAGGAGTTGAAATTACATACAAGCGAAGGAACTACACTCAGGTGCAAAAAAAACGGGTCATTTTTTTTTCTATTAATTTTTATGTTGTTGTAGTACTTAGAATAAAGCTTTTAGTATTTTACAATGAAAGAGACCATCAGGGTGTAGAAAAAAACAACATATGTTACATATCAGTTTATTTAATGAACATTAATAAGCGAAAATGATAATGTACGTATACAATAAAGAAAATGCATTTCCACAAAATAAACTTAACAGAGATTAAGAATGAAAATTTAATTTGAAGAGATTTCAATACTTTGTATTGCCTCCTCTAGCCCATGCCACTAATGAGCTCACGAATATCATTTTGCGGAATATTCTGCCATTCTTCCTGAAGTGCCACACGAAGATCATTTATTGTGGTTGGTCCTTTAACACTCCTGCCCAGCATGTCCCAAACATGTTCTATAGGATTTCCATCTAGGGTACATGCTGGCCAGTTTAGTTTTCCTATTCCAACTTCATCCAAGTATTCAGTGACGCACCTTGCTGAATGCGGTCTCGCGTTATCCTGCATCAGAACAAAGTCATCGCCGATAAATGGAGCAAATGGAATTACGTAATTTGCCAAAACCTCCTCAATATACCGCTGTGCAATCAATAACAATCAATTCGGTGCAGGCATCCATTGACATTCCTGCCCACACCATCACTGAACCTCCACCATGGCTAACCTGGGGGGTTAAACCTGCACTCCGCAGATCGTTCTCCCGTTCGTCTCCATACTTGTTCTCTTCCATCTGGTGAATGTAGGCAGAACCTAGACTCGTCAGTAAACAGTACGGTACAGTACTCCATTGTGCCAATGTTCGCGAGTCTGGCTACTCGGTGACGTGGGAGTAGTTTTGGTCCAGCTGCTGGTCTGCAAGCTTTTAAGCCAACTTCTTGTAACCTTCAACGAACTGTCCACACAATCACATCTGTTTTTTTTTTGTCTCCATTGAAGTCAAATGACGATTCCGTAGAGTATTAAGAACGAAAAATCGGTCGTCGTTAGCAGTCGTTTTTTGTTTCCTGCCAGATCCCGGCCTCCGCGTATTTCTGCCAGTCTCTCTAAACCGTTCAATTGCTCTTTGGACAGTAAAAAGACCGACATGAAGTAATCTAGCCACACACCGCTGGCTTCTTCCATCTTCCACAAGAGCTACAGCTTTTGCACAATCTTCAGCATTTAGAATCATAATGAACACACTAATCTGTATTGGGAATGACAGTAAATCGAAAACAAACGAATAAAAACAGTAGGCACCTTGATGCTCTATGCATAACGTCGAATGGGCAATAGGTAGTGAAGAACGCGTATCTTTAAATTTCATTTTCGCTTATTAATGTTCATTAAATAAACCAAAGAATCAGGAAGCAATAGAAAGACAGAGAAATAAATAAATAGAAATAGAAATAAATCAACAGAATATAGAAAAAGATGACAATGAACAAACCAAGAAAACAGCCCAATCAATACTCGCACCGATAAAAGAAATACAAAATATTAGACAGAAATTGGGTGAAGCAAAAGAAAGGAAGAAACCAAAAAATAAATAGCAATTAGAAATAAGTAAATGGACGGAAAAGGAGAAGACGGCCCAGGCAACGAACTATGAATACCTATATGAAAAACGAAGAAAATAAAAACACCAAAAGACGAATAATAAACCTAAACATAGAAAAAATGCAACAAATCAGAATTACCAAATCAAAAGATGATATCATAGACAAAATCAAAAAACTAAAAATTGATAAAACACAGGAAGAGGAAAAAATAAAGATGAGGCAAAGATATAAGAATAAAAAGAACAAAAAAAGGAAAGCGTGGTTAATAAAAACACGGAGGAAGAAATAGCAGACACCAAAGGAAAGGAACCAAAAATAGACAAACATAAACAAGACAAAATAAACATAAACAAACAGAATAAAACAGATACAATGGTCGGTATTCTGATCTCATATTTAAATTTAACGTCATGTTTAATTACCATGGCAACATCGCGTATCTCTGTTACACACATATAAAATGAAATAAAGCTATATCGTTTTATGTTTACTCTAAACACAACTTTAGTTAGAGACAACTTTAAACATAAGATCAGAATACGGCCCAATATGTGATTTTTTAAAAACTCAATTGCAGCAGGCCGTATTCTGACTTAATACAGACAGTTCTAAGGTTATTAAGACAGAATACGGCCTGCTGCAATTGAGTTTTTAAAAAATCACATTGTAAATATAACACATCAAAAAATAGAAAAGTGGAAAATATCAGGAGAGGTAGGTACATGGAATATAAGTACGATTAATGGTAAAGAAATAGAACTAATTGAGAATATGAAAGAACTAAACATAAATATGAGGACGATGAACAAGGCAAAGAAAACGGACTACCGAATACAGGAACAAATAGCAACAAATAAACCAAACAAATACATAACACTAAAAGTAGATGATCGCAACAATTCAAGGCCCTATGATAATGAAGAAATTGAGAAAGTGGAAGAATTCGATACTAGAACCACTAAATACATTGGATGCTGGAATGTAAGAACCATGTACGCGATCGGCAAAACAAACCAAGTCATAACGGAGATGGAAAAATATAGGATGGACATATTAGGGTTGAGTGAAACCAGATGGCTAGGCAAAGGCGAAATAAAACTAGAGCGAGGGAAATCGTTGTTATATTCTGGAAAAGTAGAGGAAGATGCTTATTTTGAAAATGGAGTAGCTCTGATGATGACCCAAGAAGCTAGAAAAGCACTATTGGAATGGGGAAGTTTCTCTGAAAGAATAATTACGGCCAGATTCAAAGCGAAGTTTTTTAACATCATAATAATAAATATTTATGCCCCGACAAACACAGATTCACAAGAGAAAAAAGAAGAATTTTATGAACAATTGCAGAAAGAGCACGATAACATACGTAATAAGTAATAAGCATAAAAGAGACATAATAATAATGCTAGGTGATATGAATGCTAAGATTGGTAAGGATAATACAGGCAGAGAAGGGATAGGTGAGACAAATGAGAACGGTAAGATGCTGCTAGATTTCTGTGCAACAAATAATTTAGTTGTTGGGGGAAGCATTTTCCCACACAAACCCATCCACAAAACATGGACGGCACCCGATGGGAAAACAAAAAATCAAATTGACCACGTAACTATTGAAAAGAAACACAAGAAATGCCTTATGGATGTTAGAGCTATGCGTGGAGCTGATGTGGGGTCCGACCATGCACTAGTTAGGGCAAAGTTTAGAGTGAAACTAAAAGCAATACATAGAGAGAAGCAAAGGAAAATTAAATACAACACTCAACGCTTTAAAGATAAAGAAACACAAAAACATTTCCAATCTAAACTGAAGGAAAGATTAGAAGGAAGTTACAACATAGATGAGAACACTATAGATCAACTCTGGAATAAATACAAAGAAGCCATGACGGATACAGCAGAAGAACTAATCGGCAGGAGAAGAAAACATGATAAGATGTGGATGACACAGAACACATGGGTACTAATCGAAGAAAGAAGCAAGATTAAACAAAACATCTTAAATGAGTTGACACCAGAGACGAAAGAGCAGTTGGAGCAATTATACTGGAGTAAAGACAAACAAATCAAAAAAAGTGCAAGAAAAGATCGAAGGAAGCAACACGAGGAGCTAATGAAGAAAGCAGAAAAAGCGGGTAGAACGAATGATATGAGGGCCTTATATAATACAACGCGGAAAATTGCAGGCCAGAAATTCGTGAATACAACGCACATGAAAGATAAAGAAGGTAATGTACTCAAATCGGAGCAGGAGATAGTTGAGAGATAGCTGGAATATTTTAAAGGAATTCACTCGACAAGGGAAAGAAGGGATGAAGAAGATAATAACGAAGATAATGAAGAGGACGAAAATGAAACCCTAGAACTGAACATGAATACAAGTGAGGTTTCAAAAGAAGAAATTCAGATTGCTATACATAAGCTGAAGAACGACAAGGCAGCAGGTGGAGCAACTTTTAGACACCGACCCATTTTTCTAAAAAAAAAGCTCTTGCGCAAACCATATTGGCTGAAACACATCGTCAGCACCTGCTCCAGACCTAATTGAAGCTTTTTTCTTCTTTAGTAAATGCCTAAATGTAACCATGAGCGACCTTTTCTAAGCTTTTAAATTGTCTGTTGCAATATTAGCCATGTTTAAACTAATTCTCTTCCAGGCATCATGCACTTTGTGGTTTTTGTCACTTGAATCCCATACAACTCTCACTCGCATAAGGTTCTAAAAACTTTATTGTTAATTCGTTGCTCCAATTGTTCTGCATATTATCAATCAAAAGTACAGGCACGTCCTTCTCTTTTGCACACTCGGTGGCAACTGAGCGGGAGAGCAGAATGTAAACACTCACTTGTGCTGTCGGTTCTTTAACTTCCCCACAAAATACTGCCAACGAAGGGAGTGCCGAACAGCGGCAATGGCAGGAGCATGGTCAGCGCGAGTGACGTGTTTACATACTCGCGCTGCTCACTGCCACGGAAGTGAATTGAATGTAAACCAGGTATAAGAGATGGAGGTTGTAGTAAAATATGACAAATGTAACATATTTACATTTTCTAACACTAATATCTTATACTGTTTGTATGGTGCATAAGAGCTCACTTGTTATGTTGCCTTTAAAATACGTTTTCTCTATAAAATACGCTTTTCTCTATAAAATACGTCGTTGCCTAGCAATCTTCGCATTTTGTTTATTGTGACGCGTCTCAAATATAATAATTTATTAAAATTTCTAATAATATATTGGTGAAAGATATTAGTGTTAGAAAAAATCTTGAAGACAACTCGTGTTTTATAGTTTAAAAATCTCGGTCTATCAAATCCTCGGCTCACTTCGTTCGCTCGGATTTGAACTACGACCTTGATTTTTAAACCTTCTATAAAACACTTGTTGTCTTAATAGCTATTTACATACTGCTGAATAAAACACTAGATTTCAATAGACGAAAGGTGGGTTGCACAAAAATTTTATTAAGTCAACGAATAATCAAAGTTAATAAAAGAGCATCTTTTTTGTTTACTAATACATTATTTGCCATATGCATTCAAATTTTGATTCGATGAAGCTGTTAAATCATGTTTGTGCAACCTGCTCTAAGTAATTTATCAATAATATCAGGTGGTAGTATGTAATAGTAAATTATTTAATAATAATAAATGTACATGTTATACAATAAATTAAACTAAATAGTATTATACTTAAATATTTAATTTTGCAATTTATACTGATAACGTATTAACATAACCAAAGTAAAAATCTAAAAGACAAATTTAGTTTTTTATATACTGACAGTGGCAGGGTGTGTGACGAAACTAAAAGGGTGGTGGTAGGTATACTGAGTACAACTAGTACCCCATGGTAGATTTACGTTGATTAACTATGTACCAAACAGCATGTTAATGATGACAAATCAAAGTTCTAAATTAACTATTTATAAGATACTGGTAAATGGTACTACAGTCACCTTTAGACAATAAAAAGTCATTTCAAGTTCCAAGCTTCTTTATTGAATATTTACAGAAGCTGTTACACAAGTCAACATTTATATGTTTCAAGTCTATCATCATCAGTAAGATAAGAGAATCAACAAACAATATCAATAATTAAAAAAAAAAAACTTAAACCTAATCAAAAAATGCCGCTCTTTTTCTTTAAAATAAAGCCACAAGTAACGAACTAAAACCAAAAGCTAAGATCATAAATAAGAATTAAATAAACCTAAATATGCGAGATAACCCTGAAATCCTTTCCTCCGGAACTCTTTACGATGAAAATAATTTTGTTGGAGCCACCTAGAGAAGAGCAACAAGTACCGATTATTGATGAAGATGTTCTTGAGGCTGGCTGCGGCGTTGACTAAGCCTAGTTATTTCTTTTTCTGGGCTTTCTCGGCGGCCTTCGTGACTTTACCTGCCGTATCCTTGAACACTACCGACTTGATAACACCTACGGCAACCGTTTGACGCATGTCACGTACAGCAAAACGACCCAAAGGTGGGAACTCCTGGAAAGATTCGACGCACATCGGCTTGCTGGGAACTAGGTTAACGATAGCTGCATCGCCTGACTTAATGGCTTTAGGATTCTCTTCTGTTGTTTTACCAGTACGACGATCACACTTCTCTTTGATCTCTGCAAATTTGCAAGCAATATGGGCCGTGTGACAATCCAATACTGGAGTGTACCCATTTGCAATTTGACCGGGATGATTAAGAACGATTACCTATAAAATCAGAATTTTAGCAATGCCATTTCCGTCTTATCAAATAATTAAATATACCTGCGCCATAAAATCAGCAGCACCCCTAGGTGGGTTACTTTTGGAATCGCCAGCAACGTATCCACGTCGCAGTTCCTTCACGGATACGTTCTTAACGTTAAAACCAACGTTATCGCCAGGAACAGCTTCTTGTAAAGCTTCGTGATGCATTTCAACAGACTTAACTTCAGTGGTAAGTCCAGGTGGAGCAAAAGTAACAACCATGCCAGGTTTTAAAATACCAGTTTCAACTCTGCCAACTGGTACGGTACCAATACCTCCAATTTTGTAGACATCCTGTGGACAAAATTTTAGGAATGATTAAAATGCATTAATAAATTTTAAGTCAGCATAGTGATGATTTGTACAGACTGTTCGCTGTAGTTTAATCGTTCATATTATCAATCTATAAACTCATTCCATTTAGAGCAAACGTTTAACGTTCAAATATAGGAATGTTTTAATTTAATTTGGTCATTGCTAGAAAACAAACTTTAGCGGTTGCGAGTTGGTAACAGAAATTTTTGTAGATTTATGAATCATAGGCTAATTACAACCTCAATCAATTACAAATAATGTCATCACACTTATACCGGGTGGTGCACTGCCTCACGCACCATAGGAATTTCAATGGTAATTTTTTAATATGTAAATATTTGTTTCCCTAATTATTTTAGACCAAAAGTGTAATTAAGTTTTTTGTAGAGAAAAAAACACCCCATTCAATGATGCTATTTTACAAAATTTTTGAGTTTCATGTAACAGAAAAACTGTGAGGATTAATTTGTGCACTTTGACAAAAATCAATGCCATGAAATTTTTGAAACAGAGGGGTGGAGCTATGACGCTATTATAGCTCCACCCCTCTGTCATAATGACACTTTGAAATTATTTTTCAATACGAAAAATGTAACTTTTTGACCTTGGCAAACAAATAACCATTATTCGACAAATTCAACAGGAAGGGAAATTATTTTTTAAAACAAACTCAACGGAAAATAAAATTATTTTATCGCCAACCGTCAGTAAAGCCATGCATTACCATAGCGATTTGCGGCAGTAAACAAACACTTTATCTTACTGTACAAATCAAGCATTTTACCTGCCGCTAATGTTAATCAACATAACCATGACTGTATGACATTGAACAAAAATCGTTTGTTCCTGTCACAGCTCCAACAGTAAAAGTTTTGTCGCGAGTTATTTATAGAAAATAATGGAAGTTATTTTTATCAATTACAGTGCAACCTCGATAATCCGAACTAATAGAAATTAGGGCGGTTCGGATTTGGCATTTGTTCGGATTAACGAATTTTACTTAAAAAGGTGTTTCACATAATAAAAACAAAATCTTGAACTTTTTGTCGGAATTGCCTTTGAAATGGCTCAATGGTGGAGGTATCGGTGGATAATTTCTCTCCGCTAACAGTTAGTTGCCGTATTCCAAATCGCTTTTTAAATTTGTCTAGCCATCCAGAGCTTGCTTGAAAATCAGTTTTACCAGTAGGTAATCTTTTCATAGAAAAATTTTGCCTTTTCTCGCAAAATTTCTCCCGACAGTGGCGTGTTAAGAGATCTTTCTTGAAGAAACCACGTTAAAGTGCAGATTCAACTCGTGGATGTTCAGCGGCCCTCAGAGTTTTTCGCTTCTTCGGATCTTTATCAGCGGTTCTAACAAAATTAATAATTTTGTCTTTGTTTTTCTCAATATCACTAATCGTAGATTTCTCGACACCGTAGTTTTTAGCTAATTGTGTCGTACATTGTTCACTATCAAGCTTATTGAAAACTTCACCTTTTTCAAAGACACTTAAAGTCGTATGTTTCCTTTTTTGGGACATTATTGTGAAATCACGTTCGTAATAACTGGCATTGAATGCACACTACCGGCGAAAGATAAGAACAATTCAGCCTGTGAGCTGTAAGCATCCGGGCTTGCTGGCTACTGGAAACGTCACGGTTAGCATAAACATTATTAGTCACATCGAATTTTGTGTCTGCATAATCAGAAATGCAACAGTGGCGTTCTGACGCACGTAACTAGGATTTTCAGGTTTAGTTCGGATTATCGAATTTTCGATTGTCGCAGTTGTTCGGATTACTGGAGTTAGTTATGAGTTCGGATTACTGGAGGTTCGGATTATCGTGTGTTCGGATTATAGAGGTTGCACTGTATACATTTTTAAGGTTGGCTGTATACATTTTTAAGGTTGGCGATACAATTTTGTATGCAACACGTCAGTAAAGTGTCTTTACCGAACTCGCCTCACTCGGCTCATAATCTCAGACTCGTTCGATAAAGAATCACTTTACTGACTTGGTACATAAATAACTATTATGTGACAATTTTAACAAGTGTAACTAACTGACAAGTCAGACTGTTTCAGTAATTCCAAGGCATCAGTGATTTTGATCAAAGTGCAAGAATTAATTTCCAGTTTTTCTGTTACGGAAAAATTGAAAAACTGCAAGATAATATCATTGGATGGGGCATTTTTTTCTCTACAAAAAACATATTTACACTTTTGGTCCAAAATAATTAGGGAAGCCAATATTTACAAATTAAAAATTTACCATTGAAATTCCTACGGTGCGTAAGGCAATGCACCAGCTGGTATAGAGGTAATGTCAATTTTTTCATTATTGCAAAATAGGACGCGATGTATACAGGTTCAGACATGCATACACCAAAAGACGCACACATCACAGATGAAATGAAACCATAGCAGTTAGCAAATACTGTGAACAACTGGATCGCTTAATAAATAAAAATAAATAAACTTTCCTCCTTAATTAATCGGAAGTGTTATTCTGCATCAAGATAACGCGCGTCCGCATACTTCGAGACTGACTGCCGCTAAAATTGAAGAGCTGGGTTGGGAATTATTATCACATCCACATCCAGCATATTTACCAGATATCGTTCCATCGGATTTTCATTTATTTCGATGTTTACAGAATTATTAAGACAGTAGAGAACTGAAGGATTTTCAAAATGTAAAAACCTCAACAGTTTTATTCAAATGGCATATTTCAGTTTATGAATAGATGGCAAACAGTTGTAAATAATAATGGAAATTATTGATTAAAAGTTTTGGTGTGTTTTATTGATCGACGATACATTGGAACCTCACACTTATATTAATTCATACATGCAGCTAATCATCACGATTTTACTTTTTATTTATAAACAAATAGGTTTTGTGGGTGTTTTGCTATCAGTTGCTAAAACTTCAAAAAGTATAACAAATAACAAAAACCGGAGATGAATTGTTCTCCTACATTATATCATTGTTAAAAGAAACACATGTTACGAACACAACACAAAAATCCATGTTATCTTCATAAATAATTTAAAGGCATTGGAGGACCTAGGAATACCAATTAATTCAATTGATAAAAATGACTATAAATGGAACATCTAACACTGTTATGATAAACAATACACAATCAGAATAGTTTATGGGAGGGAAGGTTCGAGACAGAAAGATCGACCCTCTACAACTCTATTTATAATTTTAATGCTGGAATAATAATAAGAGAAAGTGGCGTAAACACAACAGGAAGAATAACTAACAAAAATCATCAAGCTTATACCGATGATATAACTCTTTTAACAAGGACTTTCGGAGAGTTAGAGCAAATAATGAGAAACTTGGAAAATGCGGCAAGAACAACAGGTCTAGACATTCATCATCAGCCTTCCTAAACTCTTGCTATCTCTTTCTATTCTGAGCCGCTTGTATCCAATAGCTAGGTGGTCTTCCTATACTCCTGTAGGCCTCATGTCCCAGTCGTGTATTAATAAGTGTATAGTGCATGTGTCGTGTCTTGTTACTATCTGAAGTCGACCACTCCGCAGAAACAAAATCGTTAATTGTAACCAAGCGATTAAATGGCTTCACTCACTCAAGTACAGACTTCGCACAATGAGGAATGCTTCGTAAAAATTCTTGCCAACATGTGAGATTCGAACCAGATTGCTAGCTGGGAGCCTAGCGCTCTTACCACTATATACCTCTATATTACGGACAGTTTATTAAGTCCCAACCGTCTGAACAGTATTATTACCTCTCTATAACAGACACCGACATCATTTTTCTGAGATGACAGTTGAAATTTAAGCAGAACAATAAAATTTGTGTCAGACACAACAATACGTGCAGATTTGGTACACTACTCATTCGTAACTGACCTGTTTTTATGCGAGTCAAATTTCTTGCAAATTGTGTGTCAAAATACCCCAAAAACGTACATCTTTATCGCTTAAATTAATCTAAAATTGAGGTGTTCGAATTCGCTTCTAATGGAATGGAATGAAACAATACCCAGCCTTATTGCGTCCTTTAATCCCAAACAAATTTTTAATGCTGATGAGACCAATTATTTTTTAGAGCCCTTCGAAACAAAACCATTTAAAACAAGAAAAGTGCGGTGGAGGCAAACAGTTCAAAGAAAGACTTACAATTCTTTTATGTGCTAGCATAATTGGTGATTTAATTATTGTTGATGTTGAAGCATATTCTCATGTTGATCGGAACCGGACGTGTGTTATCGGTGTGGCCAGTGAACCTCAAATCGTAAGTTTAACACAAACTTTTCCAGCGAACGACATTAACAATTATTGTGGTCCCGCTTAAAACCTTGACAATTAAAACTAAGTACATTAAAGTCATATTGGGCCCTTCGGAAGGGTACCGGGACTAATCAAAATATGACTAACGATAATAAACGCGATAGCAGACCACCAGCAGATAAAAGTAAAATATATATGTTTGAAAATAACACACTAATCAAAACCAACAAATATTATGTTCCCTCAAATACAAACAACACAGAAGCGATTTATCGCGGATGTCATGCAACGCCATCAACAAACATGGAAACCGAATCTCAAGACACAACAAAAAAAGACAAAATCCCGCCAACCTACTTACACGAAGGTGATAACTTTCAAAAAGTAATAGAAGACATTAGAAAGATAGCAACAACAGATTTTACCACAGCATGCAAGGGCAAATTCCTTCGAATAAACCTAACCTGCACAGATGATTACCGTAAACTTACAAGCTTTTACGACGAGAATAACTTAAAATATCATACATTCTGCAATCCCGAAACCCAAGCTAAACAACTATCAGTCGTGATTGGCAGCACAAAATACAGACTCTACAAAATAAGATTCTACGTATAGCCACAAATTCTCCATGGTATACATATAAGAAACCGCCAACTGCATGCCGAGCTAAATATTCCAACCATAGAAGAGTTCATTAAAAGATCAGCGGAAACCTTCTTCAAAAATATAAATAACTGTGCAAGAGCAGCCCACTATACCCTAGGGATGAGGCACATACATCAAAGCCTGAAACGTAAACTGACGCAAGATCTCCTCTCAACCAACGACAGTAGTGATAACGAAGTATAATTAATTAAACTAAATAGTGAATGGGTAAGTCAGCAAGGCAATCCCGTAGCGCCAATAGTGTTACATGTAAGCAAGTTAACAAAACCATGTATAGCACTAGACTGCTGATCTGGTTAAATAAACTAAAAAAAAAAAAAAAAACTTAGAAACAGAAGATACAAGTGTGGATATTATTCAGATGACAAAAGAAGTAATTGTTACTTTAAGCGATAATGAATGTGAGGAAATTGAACCACCAACAGAAAGTTCAACCCATTCTTACAACGAAGCACGGCATGAACTAGCGAAATTAGAGGATTTTATTTTACGTATGGAAGATGGTGTTGGCCTTTCAATGCTTTCGAAATTAAAACTTCCATTTCGAGAATAAATAAATTAGCCAAAAACAGACATTTACACCAAACTACCTTGAACGATTTTTTTAACCGGACAAAACATCCAGTCCCATCGCTGTCCGCTATATAGAGGTTACACTGTAATTACATCCTAACACGAAGACAAGAATATGAATTAACAAAAAGCTATCAGACGAAATCCAAATAACGACTGGGATTAGACAAGGAAACCTAGTAATGGATAAAATCGTAGATAAAGTTAAGTAGTAGTGTAGAATTACTTAGGGGAAGGAGGGGACATTCAGCCATGGGGAACATTTAGCCACTGTAAATATTGTCACCTTATATTTTATTCCACCCTGAATTAAACAAGTGTTAAGACATTTACAAATACCCTATTTAAAAAAATTCTCGTAGGTGCTGAATGTTCCCCTCCTTCCCCTATTTAAGATTTAGCAACTGGCAGAGGAATACCCATTCAGAGGTTAAAAAAACGTGAAGAAACTCCTTACTACAGCAAACCTTCAAATGATATTTTATATCGATATTACAATATTTTCTTTATATGCTTTTATTTTTAAATAAAAGCTTTACTTCTAATTTCGCAAGATTTTTAATTCCTAAATTTTTGTAATAAAAATAATTGCCTTTTACAATTGTAATCGAAGAAGATAATCCAACAGCAACAGATATTGTAAATATGACGGGGATGGCAAAGAACAAATTATAAATTGAATTTAAATTTTTTAAAGACATATTTGTATCCTATGCCATTCAAATTTCAGTCACAACGGATCAATCATTGCTGGTTCAGAATAAAAAGTGATTTCTTATAAGCACTGGCATTTAAAAAAAAAACCTTTAACTTAACACCTTTAATTTTAGAGGACTTTTTACACATTCAATAATACGCTCAAATAAACTTTCCTACCAAATTTCAAAACTTACCGATTTATTTTTTTATTTGCTAAAAAACGGCCTTCATTGCCTGGACTAACATTAACTGAATTAACTCGTTAAATTAAATTTAATTTTGTTGATATTATTGAAAAAAAATATGTACTGTACTGATCTGGAAATTTTTTTATAGGGTTTCCTATTACATCATTTAATTCTCTACCACATTTGTTCCAAATTATTTGAACTTATATGTTTCATGGTCTATTTTTATGTAAGGTTAATGTTCCTGCAATGATTATGGTACCTATTTTTAAAACTTCCAAGTGGTAACAGTATAAATATAGAATTCCAATTTTTGTACTTTTTTCAAGTATTCTATTTTGTGAATTATATTTTTAACTAAGAAATAGTTCTTTAAAATACTATTGCATAATATCTCCAAATATGATACTTAAAAAGTATTTTTAACTTAACGGATATATAGAAACATACTGAATTTTTTCTTGTTCAGCTTACTAGCACCAACTGCAATGGTCATTAGTTTTTTTACACTTACGTCTAACGGAACTTACTAGGTTTGGACGTCAACCAACGCTCTGGCGGTGGCAGAGCCCAAAACCCAGGCCTCTTAATTGTTAAGCGAGGCCCTATATTGCATTTTGAATAGGGGAATTATTTCTAAGAATTTTCTAGAAGAGGTAAAAATGTTTACCTGTAAGGGAAGACGAAGAGGTTTGTCAGTAGGACGGCTAGGTGGTAAAATAGCATCCAAAGCCTCAATGAGTGTTTTGCCTTCAGCCTTTCCTTCTTTACGATCGACAGCCCATCCCTTGAACCATGGCATCTTCTCAGAGGGTTCCAACATGTTGTCGCCGTTCCAACCAGAAATTGGGACGAAAGCAACAGCAGCAGGATTGTAGCCAATTTTCTTAATATATGAAGATACTTCTTTTTTAATTTCTTCGAAGCGAGTTTCAGAATATGGAGGTTCGGTAGAGTCCATCTTATTAACGCCGACGACAAGTTGTTTTACGCCCAATGTGAAAGCTAACAATGCATGCTCGCGAGTTTGTCCGTTTTTCGAAATGCCAGCTTCAAATTCACCGGTACCTGCGGCTACGATTAATACAGCACAATCAGCCTGAGAAGTACCGGTAATCATGTTCTTTATGAAATCTCTGTGTCCAGGAGCGTCGATGATTGTAACGTAATACTTGGCAGTTTCGAATTTCCACAAGGCAATATCGATAGTAATACCACGTTCTCGTTCGGCCTTAAGTTTGTCTAATACCCACGCATATTTGAATGAACCTTTACCCATTTCTTGGGCTTCCTTTTCGAATTTTTCGATGGTACGCTTATCGATACCCCCGCATTTGTAAATCAAATGTCCGGTGGTGGTCGATTTGCCTGAATCTACATGGCCGATAACCACGATGTTAATATGAATCTTTTCTTTGCCCATTTTGAGTGATTTTCAGAAAACTGCAGGGCAACAACTGAAATAATAATAAAGTAATTGATTCAACTGCAGAATACAATGGGTGGTTAATTAAAGTGGCCTTGATGCAATCAGTCAGTTAGGGATTCGTTTTACTTTAATGAGTAATGAAACTAAAGGGACTTGAGTAATGATTTGGTGAACTAATTCCAACGCCATTTTGTGATGCAACATCAAAGGATGGTACAAAATTGACAAAAACTCTCTGAATATAAATAACGTTAAAATCAATATTAACCAGCACATTCACAATTATCGATTTGCGCATAAATTAAACCATTTTTTAATTCCTGACAAACGCTAATAATTAAAAAAATCGCTACCGGTTTAGGATTGCAATGTGGGTGGTCTGTTCAAAAATGCATCTACCGGCAAATTAAAATACAATGCATAAAACGACGTTCCAATGATCCTACATAACAGCAAAAGATTGACATTTTGGCAGTGAATCTTATAATAATTAATAAAATAAATTCCCAACACAATGGAAGCCAATGCGCTAGTTACAAATTACTGCATAAAATACTATTCAAACGCTATTATGTCAAGCTGCAATAATATCTGCCAAAAACCTGTTCTGCATCAAATGACAAATTGAATAATTTCGCCGATAGATGAATTCAAATATACGATTAATACCATAATCGGTATTAAAGGTCTAATAAACCGGTAAGTTTCCCGCAAAATACCTTTTAAATTTTATCTTGCGGTTAAGCACAAAAACACAGATAAGTTGCAAGTTGTTGATGTTTGGTTTCAGGGCAAATATTATCGGAAAACCCAATCGTTTTTCCAAACACTAAACACTCACCTTTGCGTGCACACAAGAGGGCGATGAAAAGGAAACTGCCCTTGGCGTGCGCGCGCAAGCGGATATATGAGGAGAAATGCTATGGCGGGGGATGTATTGATTTATACCCTTAAATTAATTATAAATTGAAATTTACACTTTTTCTTGGTATGAACTTCTGCACTTACACCGTAAAACTTAATTGCGATTAATTTTTTATTATTCCACTGTCATTTTGTCTTTATTATTCAATTATTTTAATTTTAAATATAACAAAATTTCCATCTAGTAGGGAACCAATCAAACTTTAGAGGAAGTGACGTAACGAATTTTCCGAATGTGCCCTAAATTCAAATTCAAATTTACGCTGATTTAATTATATTGCAACAATTTTTTATTACATTTTTGCCATCATAAAAATGTACGTACAATAAAGCAAAATTTTGAAAGTTGCGAAATTTATTTCAAACAAATTTCTAATATTGTGAAATATTTTGTAAAAACTGCCACAGTAGTATGCCTCATTCCTACTCCGATTATTCAATAATTAGTCACTACATGAATCATTTTAGTTAATTTTTTAAAGTGTCTGAATACCAAATCAAAACAATGTAGCAATCCAGGAAAATGAAAAATTAATTGAATAATACTTTAGTCTTTATAAAAATATTTACTTCTAAGCAAATGGTTTATAAATAAAATTTGAATCTTACGTAACAATGCAAAGAAATAGAATTGCCCAACCACTTGTAATTGAATGATCAATAGATATTTTACTATTTCTGGCGTTATAGATTTAACAATTTGTGTATTTTTTTATACATAAATGAAATTAAACCAATAAGAATAAAGCAATTGTTTTTAATGAAAACAGGAAAGCAGTTTCACAGCTTGAAATTACAGCAGCTTATCGTATCAAATATTTAATAAGTACACCGTTGTATAGTTGGAACACTGGTATCACCTGGTATAAGGAATGTAAATACGATATTGTAATTCTCTTATCAGTTTATATAGAAACAAAGCCAATAATAAATCTAAAATAGAATCTTTAAATATAACAAAAACACATTTATGTACAAGAAAATATACAAGTTAAACTTAAAATTATTGTGGTTTCCCAGGTGATGACCACATTGGTAAATAATTGGTCCAACCTCGATTTGCAAGATCACCTCTAGCGACCATATTTAATTTATTAGTTTCTTCGGGACTGAATTTTAATATTGTATTAAGGACAGGCACTAAATGGGAACGTTCATCTCCACTGTTCGATGTTACAAACTAAAAATTGAAACTTAACATCACACTGATAATAAAATTGCTCAGAATTTACCTTAAAAACCACATTTTTAAGATATTCCAAATTTTCAGCATGTTTTTCACGCTCAACTGAGCGTTGTTGCCTTCTAATTTCCTCTTTCAAGAGTTTATTCATTTGTACGTGTTTTGCCAAATCCTGTTCTGTATCGGCTAACAGCGCAGTTAGATGGATAACCTTAGTCTCATTTTCAATTAATTGCTTTCTTACAAAACCTATATCTTGATCTGACTCATTGCTTAATAATCGGTCTAGAGGAACAGGATGGGTATGATTTATTGTCTCTACATTTTCAGATCCTTCACCTTGCTCACGAGGTACTGTAGGTGGCACAAGTGGAGGCACTTCTGGGGCAGGAATAACTTTCTCCATTTTACTTTGAAGTTCGATTATTTCACGGTTGTGGCGAACCTCTTGTTCTGACAACTGTTGACGGTAACACTGAGCCAATGTTTCAGCATGCACCTAAAATTAAAATTAATTTATACTTAAATCTCCCTAAAAGTGCAAACTGATTTTTTAATATTAAATAAATTAAAAGTGGACACTTATGACCCGCTTTATTGTTCAACGAACACTTACTTTCAAACCCCTGATTGCTTCTGCATGTTCCGAAACAGATTTTTGATGTTTTGTAGAAAGTGCCTCAAGCTGTTTTCGCTGTTCTTCCAATGAAATTTCTAAATCTCGACATTTGCCTTCAATTTGCTCTTTCTCTACTTTCAGTTTGGCATTTTCGTCGTTTAATTTTTCCATTGAACTCCTAAAATTATATTATGTAATAAAAAATTTTAAAACGAACAGCCACAAAGTACAAAACTTGCTTTAATTCTCTAAGTTCCGAAGTTAAAACTGCAACTTGTGCTTTAAAGCTTGCAGCCTCTTCAGATAATTTTTCTTCTAGGCCAACATCTCTTGTTTGATTTTGACGAAGTACACTTTGAGCTCTCACCTTATACCCTTGATAATCTTTCTGAATTCCTTTCAGTTCATCTTCCTTTAATTTTAGACTCTCTTCTACTTCTCTTAGCCTCTGTTCCAAACCTAAGTTTTGACTTCTCAGGTAATCTTTTTCCGATTTTAATGTGCTATTTGATTTTTGATTCTCAGCAACAATTTTTGAAAGTTGAGTAGCTAAATCCTCATTTTCAGCTCGACAATCTTCTATTGTATGTGTTAAATCTTGTATTTTATCGTCTTTTTGAATAATTACGGCTTCTAAATCGCTTATACTCTTTTTATAAGCTTGTATTTCGTTTCGAGCACAGTTTAAATCAGTCTCTTCGCTTTGAACGCGTTCTTCAAGGAGACGATTTTGTTCCTTAACAGAACTGAAGGTACTTTTTTGAGTATCTATTTGATTTTTAAGTTTATTGATTAATTCTTGCTTCTTTTCTAATTTCTGTGTTAGATCCTTCAGACTTCGTTCATAATCTTGCATTTCTAAATTAAGCACCGATTGCTTCTTGCGTTCGTTGTGCGATTCATGTAGGGAATTCTTTGTAGTGGTATGTTTCTCGATTTCTGCCTGAAGAGATTTTTCTTTTGCTTCCAATTGCGCATTTAATTTGGTTATTTGATTTTCAAAATCTTTTTTTAATACATTATTTGCTTCCAATTCTTTCTTTAGATTCTGTACTTTACTGCTTACCTAAAAAATATATAGTTTACCTTATAAATTATGATTAAAAATCTGAATGCACGAAAGCACAGTGGATTAAACAGTATGATTTGCAACGAGGGTAGCACCCATAAATCCTGCAAACTAATAGATCAAGTGCACCAAGGAAATCAAGCATGCCATGAAACAAATGTTTATTGTTTTGAAGTTTGACAGTTCAAATTTAGTTTTGATAATTGCAACAGTTATTTTACAAGCTAATTTTAAAGTAAGCGTTGTGCAGCAAAAATGGAATTTAACGAGAGAAAATTTTAGGACTCGACTTCAGTATGCGCTATGGTTTGACGCGCATTATAGTGGACACCGTACTTGACATAGCGTTTTGGCAGCGGCGCTTATTGGAGGTTAGACGTAGAGAAAGAATAGCTAGTTAATTGCTATACCAAGTATGATTATTGCCGTAGCGTATACTAGAGTTTTACCAATTTTAGAGCCATGATTTACTATGATTTTAAAAATTCTCTATCTCCGAAAGAAAGCGTTGCATGACTTCGTACTGCATTTGGTGACCAAGTGCCTTCGCAGAGGACTGTTTACAGCCAGCGTTGGGCATCACTGGAGTGATACATTACTCATGGAATATATATATTATATTAATCAGCTCTCCAAGCCTTTGAGGCTTATGGCTTTATGTATAACGTGCTTCCATTGACCCCTTTCCATTGCTTTTTTCTCCCAGTCTTTGATGCCGAGTTCTTCTAGGTCCTCTATCACACATTGCTGCCAATAATCATGGAATAATCATGATTAAAAAATTGAAACTTTTTTTACTCTTTACTCATTACTCGTAGTACGTGAATATTACTCTTACTCATTATTCGTCAATTATTACTCATTCGAAATTTTAGACCAGGTTCTCGTTTTTCGTCTATAGTTTTGTATATTGTTCTTTGTACTATGTAGATGTTAGGTTTTCCCAACGGATAGATTTGCGAATACTGTGTATGAAACATCACAACGTGCTATGACATTTTGATATTATCCACAGTAGTGCCGGGAAAAAATATCGATATATATCGATACTTATCGATATATCGAATAACGATATCGGAATGATAAAATATCGATATATCGATACTTATCGATATATCGATACATCGATACATATCGATACATATCGATATATATCGATACTTGTCGATATTTATCGATATATCGATATTTATCGATATATCGATATATCTGTTTTATAGATATTTTTTTGATATCGATATTTTTGATAACTTTTTTAATATCCCCCAGCCCTAGTTGCGAGTAGTACCCAGAAAAAATATCGATATATCGATACTTATCGATGTATCGAATAACGATATCGGAATGATAAAATATCGATATATCGATACTTATCGATACATCGATACATATCGATATATATCGATACTTATCGATATTTATCGATATATCGGTTTTATCGATATTTTTTTGATATCGATATTTTCGATAACTTTTTTAATATCGCCCAGCCTTAATCCACAGTGCTACCCGTTAGTACTTGTTAGCGCACCCAAACCCGAACCAATGTTGTATTTATCATACAGTCCTGACCTGGCACCCTCCGATTACTTTTTATTTTCTTAACCAAAGGATAAAATGCGTGGTGTGCGATTTGTAACTCCCGAAATGCCGCCGAAAGCTTCAAAAACCTGGTTTCTCAAGTGACTCAAGAAGAGTGAAATTTATGTTTTGAAAATTGGTTTTATCGAATGCGCAAATGTATTGAGTTTAAGGATGAATATTTTGAAAAGCAATATTAATTTGCATAAATGTATGGTGCTAGCCTCGTAGTCAATCGTCAAGATTTGAAAATAAAAAATTTAACAAAAACTCACCTGTTTTTTCCAGTTTTCAGTAGTTGATTTTTCTTTGTTTAAAGCTTCAATTTCAAACCTTAATTTGGTTATTGTTTCATCATTATTAGCTAATTGTTTTTTATTGTTACTTATATCCAAAGCTGCCGCATCCAATTTTTTAGAATACTCCTTCATTTCTTTCTTTTGTTGTTCAATTTCATCTTGCAATTTATCACACTGTGCCTGTAATGTTTGAACGGTTTTCAAACTACTTGCAAGTTTTTGTTGTGTATCTGCCTTTTCACTCTGTTCTTTGGTTAGTTCATTAGTTAAATCACGTATTTTTCCTTTCAATTTTAAAGCCAGAGTTCGTAATTTACCGTATCTTTCTTCCCATGATCCTTCTAAATCTCTGATACGACTCATTTCTTCGGTTCTGGAAATAGTCGATGTTGACATAGTTTCACTTTCTGCATAATTAACTTCTTGTGAGACATCAGACAAATGTGATGTATTCAATTTTTCACGTAATACTGATAATTCATTTCGTAACTGTGCTATTTCTTCATCTTTCTGATCATGAAACAAAAAAACATTATAAGCATGCAACATTTACATTTTAACTATATCAACTTGTAAAGGTTAGTCTTATGAATATTATTAAGAATAAATGTTATATTTAATTTAACTCTCATTTATGTATGTATATACAGCCATTTGAATTAAACTCAACAATACCTAATAATAAGATAGTTAGCTTTATGAAAGTTTTGGTCACGCATATACCAGGGGTCGGCAAACTGTGGCTTGCGAGCCATATGTGGGTCTGAAGACTTCACGTCTTAGTACCGAAATAGAAGAATTGGAAAGAGAAAAATGCTGTCTGATTTCACAGCACAAGCAGACTGCCATAAAAGACCTACAGAAGGCAGACTCAATGATTTTCAATACTTGGAATAGTCGTCTGGACTCATATTATGAGTTAAAAAAATTTGCATTTGGTGTTCTTAGTAACTTCCGATCTACATATTCATGTGAGCAATCGTTTTCTAACATGAATTCCATTAAATGTAAATTGAGGAGCCAAATTACTGATACCAACTTGGAATCGTGCCTTAAATTAAAAACAACTAGTTACAAACCGGACATACAGAAACTTTCTCAGGAAATGCAAGTTCATTGCTCACACTGATTAAAACCAATGTGAATTTTTCTTATTTTAATAAAGATATAATTAATACTATTAACTACTTGTTATAATATTACTTTAAATTTTCCTTATTTGTAAAAATATATTTATGGCTCTCGAATAATTTTTAAATTGTTGTGAGGGTCAGGACTGGCTCTTTCGTCTTGAAAGTTTCCTGATCCCTAGTAAGTATATACTAACCACTAACCACATGGACTCTTTAGTAGAGGGAATTACTTAATAGCTAAAACTTGTCAGGTGCAAAATGCAGATTTCTACACAACTATTTTCATTACATAAAAGTTCAGCATTGCCAGACTATCTCTCACAATCATTCTTGGAATTCTATACTGTTTGGTCGCTACTGCAAAATTTTTACAATATAACCAAAGAATATGATACTATAGAAAAATAATTTTAGCAGCAGAGAAAGAAGGAAGCGTAAAACAGGAAATAAAGAACGGAAAAAAATTGTCAGAAAATACAAAACAACTAATAAAGAAAAGAGAGCAATTGAAACAACAACAAAGTAAAAGAAGCTTGATTGAATACAGTGAACTAAATAAGTTAACCAAAAGAGAAATAAGGAAGGACTTACGAAGATACGAAAAAGAAAAAATTGAAGAAGTATTAGAAGAATCAAGTTCTATAAAGAAATTGAACAAAGAATTATCTGAAGGAAGACAATTGATCACAGAAATAAAGAAACAACAGGATGACTTGATAAGGAAAAGAAAGCCGATAGTCCAAGAAGCAACCAAATATTACAAAAATTTGTACAAAAACAACAGAGAAAGAAGAGAACAAAAACAAAGGGAGGAAAAGAAGAAATATATGACCAAATAGAAGAAGCAATAACCGGACTAAAGAAAAATAAGACTTCAGGAGAAGATAAAATTAAAAACGAGACGCAGTCGAGTTGCATATACAACCGAGATACTTTAAGCGTTTTCGCAAGTGTTATTCAAAATTTTTATTGTTGATCAACTACTTATGTTAGTCATGAGCATATCTAAAGCTGCTTACGAGAAGGTTTATTCAAGTTTCTGCCATTGGCGTTTTATATAGACAATTATTGTTGCTATTTCCTTCGTGTTTTAAATGTTTTTTAAAACACGTTGTTATGGGAAACGTGTTTTAAAATGCTGTTTATAATCTAGGATAGGAAACGTGTTTTAAAATGCTGTTTATAATCTACGATGTGGATATTAAAAAGGTGACTTAAAATGTCACCAACAAAAAAATATTATTATATTAGTTTTCGATATTTTTTCATAATTTTGTTTAATAGAAAATTGCGCGGATTTTAAACTCTTAAACAAATAATTGTATTATTCAAAGTAAGGACTTACCTTAATAAGAGTACCATGTAAATCATTGAAGCTTATAGTCGATTGACTTAACGATTGATTCTTCAATAAATCAATATCATGTTCTAGTTTTGTAACGATTTCTTCCTTTTGACGTATAATTTCCAAATGTTTACTATTTTGTGTTTCCTGCACTTTAATGTTTCTTAATAATTCATCACAGTACTCCTGTTGTTTCGATATTGTTTCACCACGTTCTTTTAACACTTGATTCATCTCATTCATTTCAGCAAGAAGTTCGGAATTTTCTCGTTTTAGAACAGTAAACTGGTCGTCATCTAAATTCACCTGATTATTAAAATCATTCATAGGATTTTTTGCACAAACTTCTAATAACTTCTGCTCTAAATCGGAGTTCTTTTCTAGTAAATTTTTGTTTTCTTGAACAAGTTTCGTTATTTCATTCGCAGATTGCTCGGCTAATTTAATTTCTGTCGATTTTAACAATTGCAACTCCGACTGCAGATCTATTATTGTTTTATTTAAATTATCGATTTTTTCCAAATCTTCTTCGTGAAGATTTGAAGTGTCTTTTAACTTGTGCTCTAATTCGTTTATTTTCTTTATAGAATTTACATTTTCTTCAAGTTTCTGTTGTAAATTTTGTTTTAACATTTCAATTTCTATTTGAAGTTCTTCCATTTTGGCTTTTAAACTACAACTTTCTTTTTCCCCTTGATCTTTCAGTATTTTCAACTCGCTTACTAAAGTGTCAGACTGTTCCTTAAATGAATTACGTTCTAAATGTAAAGCTTTAACTTCGCCTTTAAGTTTCTCTATTTGTTTTAGTGACACATTTATTTCTTCTATTAAATGTTTATTATCTGAATTTAATTGGTCAGTTTGATCATTTTCTAGTTTTGATTTTAAAACTTCAAAGCTACCTGAAATAAAAAACTGTATTAGATTAGAATGAGATTTACACAAGCAATTGCTGTTACAAAACAAAATCTTAAAAACAATATGTTAATGAATTGAAACCTAATGGTCGGTATTCTGATCTCATATTTAAATTTAACGTCATGTTTAATTACCATGGCAACATCGGGTATCTTTGTTATACACATATAAAATTATATAAAGCTATATCGTTTTATGTTTACGCTAAACACGACTTTAGTTAGAGACAACTTTAAACATAAGATCAGAATACGGCCCAATGTTTGTAATATAATTATCATCTACAATCTGAATAGTTGAAAGTTTAATAGCTAGAACTAAAAAGCTGCTCGTTATTAAACGAAAACCAAAATTCGCTTCGGTCTTGCCATGTCAAATCGTATGGACTGATAATAATTTACGCATGCTTCACTTTACCTGCAAGTTCGTTATTATGACTATTTAAAGCATAATTTTCACTTTCCATCGCAGCAATTTTGTGTTTGTGATTTTCATTATCTGATGCTAATTGCAATTTTTCTTCTTCTAACTCCTTAAATTGATCTATTACTTTACCCGAAAATTCTTGTAATTGTACTTCCCACAATTTCACTTGTTGTACATAACTTTTAAATGTTTCCAAGATATCCATTTTATGTTGTTTGAGAATTTTAACGTCCCCGGCAAATTTTACAATTTTGGAATGATATAATTTTAATTTATCCTTAAGTTTTCCGTTTATATTTTCTAAATCTGAAGCTACACCGCTGGATACTATTTGATTGTTAGATAATTTATTAGACATAGTTACAATATCTTGCTGTAATTTTTCAACTAATGCTTTGTTTTTGTGAAGCTCAATGTTAAGATCATCTGCTGTATTTAAGTAGGTTTCATTTTGTTTATTTCTCTCGTCAACTATGGCTTTTAAATCAACAATCAAAACTTCTGCATTTTTGTAATTTACCTTCAGTGTTTCAATATTTTCTGATAAGTCATCGTTTTTCTCCATTAGTTCTTTGTTTGAGTTCATTAAATTACTGTTAGTCTTCCTCATTTCTTCACATTCTATTTGTAAAGTATCGACTACCTTAATTTTCTCAATTAAATCGGCGGATACATCTTTCTTTTCCAGTTCCAATAACTGTTGCTGCTGTTGTAGTCCAATCCTCTTTAATTCCTCTGTTTGTTTTTCTAAAGTATCTAGGTGTGTTAAAAGCTGTTCATTATCCTCGGTTAATCGATTAACTTGCCGTTGATAACTTTGGTTTTCTGTATCTAATTCGATGATTTTGTTTTCGGATTTACTTAAATTAAGTTCGCAGTCTTTTAACTTATTATGTATCACATCTCTCTGGCTTTTTATTTCGTCTAAACTTGTAACTAAGTTGAGTTTTTGTTGTGTTAAATTTTCAAGTAACTCTTCAGCAGCAGCAGGAGCATTAGGCGAACTAGCTGAATTTACTTGTACTTTTAATTTCTGCTTTAAATTGTTATTCTCCTCGATTAAAGAATCTTTACTCTGCTTTGCTTTTTGTAGGATATTCAAAAGACTCCTATATTTTTTTATAATTTCTTCTTTGGATAAGTCCTCCAAGGGTAGTTTTTTAGAGGTATCTACAGAAGTATCCATTTCTACTCAATTAATTAAACATTACTGGGTGTTCTGTGATTACTGGTTATCAAAATATTTATTACTGAAAATGTAACTTTTACAGTACCTTATTCATTAAATTCTTGGCAAAATTGTTATTAAACAATTTCACACGTATTTTGACACATCTACTACACGCATTTTTTATTTTTTATCACATGACAGCTGACATTGGCATGCATGTTGACCAACCTTATGGAAGGAAATGTATGATTTAACAATTCAACTTCAAACCTATTTGTCTTGGGAGTAATTTTTATGTTATCTGTGGGAGAAATTAAAAAAATGTACGAACATTAAAAATTGTAATTACATTTACATCCATTAATTATCAAATTAAATGATACTTTAATTTATTTGTTTGTGCTACTTGCTGCCCAAATTAATATATTGGCTGCACTGTTAATAAATGACAATTGACAATTTATCAACTGAGTCAAAAGCGATCTTAACCTCATGATTACGAACAATTGTTGCTTACATATTTGAGGCCGTAGATTTCACTAAAGCATACATTTTTAGTTTTAACTATGAATATGTAGAAATCCGTTTTAAACTGTTTAAGCGAATTTCTACCGTAACGTTATTTTTCCAAATTTTGTATTTAAGAAAGCTGTTTTTGTACTACTTAGGCCTTCGGAATGGATAGCTACATGAATGTAGAAATTTCTGATCATGATTTGGTAAAATTTGTACAAGATTGGATAGTATCATCTTGCAAGTCGATATGTAATATTTACTCAACAAAATGTCGTTTTGAATCGCTGTCTTGAATTTTCCAAAATTATTAATTTACCTGTATTACTCCTTGCTTGATAATATTATTCAAAGTACTATCAAACACAGCACCAAGTAATCATTCATAAACTACTTTGATTTTAGATAAATCAGTGGTTAAATACTGCAAATTTTTCTCAGAGTTCCACAGAAAAATTAGAAATTTTGCATAAATTACAAGAATTTTTAGTACGTAAAGTACCAAACCTTTTGCCAGAATTCCTCGACAACATACTGAATTTCGCAACGGATAAAAGCGCCGACATAAAAAAAGCTTTAGTTAGTTTTATCGAAGAGGCATGGTAAGTGTAAATGAACAATATATTTTTTACAAATTAATACTTTTTGTATACAGTAAGGTCAACGAATCATTATTAACTAAAGTCATGGTAAATCTACATATGCTGCTCTGCGTTGAGAGTATTCCCGTACAAAAACGAGTTATTCAAGCGGCGATAACTATTTATCGAAAAATGTTAAGTTGGTTATGTAAAGCACTATTTATTACTCAAGAAATGGAACAGGCATGGAATCAGTTAAATGTTATAAAAGTAGAAATAGTAAACATGGTTGATAGTGACAACGATGGAGTACGAACTAGTTCCGTGAAATTCTTAGAATGTGTTGTGCTGCTGCAGACATATCCAGATCAAAATGAAAATAGGTCTCCTAATGATTTTTCATTAGAAGATGTACCTCTCACATTAAAAATCGCTAGAAGAAGGAAGCTCGAAGAAGAAGCACAGTAAATATTTTGTCAGTTCCGTCGACGATTAAATTATTTTCATTGTTTGCTTTCAGTAAAATATTTGATTTGTTGGTTAAATTTAATGGTTCGCAACATATAAGTAGCGCAAATTTGTTTGCATGTGTTGGAGCTCTAACAAATATTGCAAAAAACAGGCCGGAATTCATGGGAAAAGTTGTATCCGCTATTGAATTATTACATTCAAATTTACCACCAACATTAGGTGCAACCCAAGTGAATTCGATCAGAAAAAAACTTAAATTTGAACTTACCACTCTTATTAAGCATTATGTTGCTTATGATTACTTGGAAAATATTACAACTATGTTACTGGAATTAGGTATAATTTATTATTTATTTATATTATTATTAGCTTTGTATCAATAATAATTGCTTGAAGGCTATACACAACAAGAAGTTCAAAAAATGATGCCGAAAGTGGAAGAACGAAGGAGAGTTGCAAAACGTGTAATGTCCGAAGATTCTTATCAACAAAATAATAAAAAAGCAAGACTCGAAAACGATTCAGAAGCAGAAATACCGGAACAACAGCAGAAATTGGCAACCGACGTAAATGAAAAATTTGTTTTAGATAATTTAAATATAGATATCGCCGTACAATTGGTATTGTCTACACTAATAAAATTACCAAATGTCATACCAAATCAATTTAAAATCGATTACGCCGCATTTTTAAAAATGGGACATGTTGGAGAAGTGAAAGTCTTAGGAAAAATGTTGGCCATTCAATTATTAGAAGCCGGACTTGGACCCGGCGCTGATATTTTACAAACTCCACCTCCTGTCAAAGAAAAGTCACCCGATGCGGAATCTGGAAGTCGGAAAAAAGATGTAGTTGATGAAGATAAGGTTGGTGAATTTATTTATTTGTAATTAAGTGATAATAAATTTTGAAATTGCAGTCTAATAAAAAAGAACGTGTTAAAGTTCCTCGGATAAAAACTCTTAAATTAGCGGAAATTACTAAACCTCTTGATAAGAATATGAAAGAGAGATTACTTTTGGGAGCTGTGCAAAGAGTATTAAGCATAGATAAACTTACAGCCGGTTTTCTTCGACAAAAAGTTATCGTTACTTTAGCGTCATCGTTTAGCGAAGTTGTTCGTTCGAATGTTCTTGCATTCCTTGTTTCCGATCTTAGAACACATTTGGATTCAGCTCTGGCTTGGCTGTTTGAAGAATATAGTATTATGCAGGTACTTACTATTAAACAATGAAAATACTCAAATTAAAAAAAACTTACTTATTAGGGTTTTACGAGACTACCAGCGTTGCGACGTGATGGTCGATTAGATCAAGGTTATAATGCCCTTTTAAGCACTTTTATAAATATTTCATCGTCGGATGCTTTGGTACTTTCACGATTATTATTAGAAGCACCTCTTGTAACCGATCAAGTATTAGAACAATTGTGCGTTATATGTGGTGACGAACAACGTTGTGCATGGGCTTTGGGTCTTTTACGAGATCTTGTAGTTCGTCGACCGCCTAAACAAGCTGTTTTCCTTAATGCACTTTTGGCTCATACTACTCACGAATCAAACGAAGTACATGATTGTGCCATAAATCATATCGTACAGTTATATAAACGTCAAAATTTGAAATCAACTATTGAAAAATTTGTACAGCTGCATTTGGATTTTTTACGTTTAGGACAACCACCATTGAGTTTATTTGGTGAATCTCAAGGACGCATGAATGGCGGTGATACTTGGAGTGACGATCTTGTACGTGCTTGTTTGCTACCGTATGTGTCCCTCTTATCGATAAATGAAAGTTTGATCCATGATCTTGCAAAGGTTTATATACAAACAAATGCAGATATAAAACGTACAATTTTACGTTTACTCGAAGGACCTATTAGGATGATGGGTATGGATTCTGTAGAATTACTGAAATTAGTTGAAGAGTGTCCTAAAGGTTCAGAAACTCTTGTCACTCGGGTTATACATATTCTAACTGATAAAGGTCAACCCAGCCCACAACTTGTACAACGTGTTAGGGATCTTTATCAAACTCGGGTATCCGATGTACGATTTCTTATTCCTGTTCTTAATGGACTTACTAAGAAAGAGGTATAGATTTTGTTGATGAATTTATTAATATCAGCTCTAACGATTTTATTTTGTAGGTAATTGCAGCCTTACCAAAACTTATTAAACTAAATCCTGTAGTAGTAAGAGAAGTGTTTAATCGTCTTTTGGGTTTGCATGGAGATAGTCCTATTACTCCTACGGAGTTATTAGTTGCATTGCATCTTATAGATACTGGCAAGGCTGATCTTAAGACGGTTATGAAAGCAACATCTATGTGTTTAAACGAAAAACAGGTATTTGTGATTTTTATAATAGTAATAATTCTTTTCTGTAAGTTTGTTGTGGCAAAGTTTTACATTTTATACTCTGTTTCGGGTATTTCACCATCAATTGCTAAAAATAAAGGGTTAACAATTAAAACTATTTAAAACACCGAACTTGGAGACAAGTTTATGCCTCTTTGGGTTTTTTAAAATTTATTGTACAGCACAGCACCGATTGCTGTAGCCATACAACCAACTTTATCTTTCTTTCTTTGTCCGGTAAAGCCCCGTATTACCCTTTAGGGTGTCAAGTCAACTTTATCTAAGTTTATAAAACCAATAAAATGTATATTATAGTTTATGGGTGCACCCACAGAAGGAGCTTATGAGGTTAAAGCCCATCCTCCTCCCTCGATCATGAAACAATGCTTTTATTTAGTCTTTTTTCAGTTCCAAAGACACCCCACACGTTGAGATCATTAATTATCGCTGTTACATTGGTTATTTGTTTGTTTCTAAAGCTTCTCCAAACAAAAATACTGAGTTTGCCCATGTTTCAGCTGTATCATGCAACTGCCAGTATCCAAATTTGTGTGAACTAATATCTTTTCCTTCTTCTTTCGTTGGCTATGTTGTCCTCTGTGGAGGATATTGTCTTTCTTGACTGGATTTACACAATGAGAGGCATCTGTCCCCAGTTTGTCTTTCATGTTGGCTTAGCTTTTCTTAGTTCACATTTGGGGATGGTATAGAGCTTTTCTGCATACGATCTCTCACTCTTTCTTGTTTTTAGGTGTTTCTTTCCATCTTTTTACCTTCAGAATTTGTAGGGCGCTAGTAATATTATCGTTCCACCTAATCTTCGGTCTTCCTCGTTTCTTCACTACCCCTGGATTTCAGTTACTAATTTTCTTTACTATGTTGCTCAGTGTCTCCATTTATTGCTATTATTTCCTGTTTCATCAGATGTCTGACCCTCTTTTTTTCAGCGGCATATGTTATTGTTGGTTTTATCATTGTATACTCTTAATTTTGTTATTGTCTTTAAGTTGGATTCCTAAATATAGTTATGTTTATTATTATAGGCAGTTTTGGGTCCCAGGTTGATTCTCTTCGTGATTTCTATTTGTATAAGTATAATTTTCTATTGTAAGATTAGATCCCAAATAATTAAAACTATCAATTTGTTCGAACTTACATCTCTGTATTCTTATATTTTTCTTTTTCCTTAAACATCATTATATATTTAGTTTTGTTTTCGTTGATTATTAGACCATATTTATTCTTTAGCTTCTCTTTTTAATTTTATAAAATCCTGTTTCATAGTTTTCATGTTTTTACTTGTGATAACTACATCATCAGCATATGCCATTAACTGTGTTATTTTAGTGGTAATTGCTCCCCTTATTTTTGTTTTTCTTATAATTGTTTCTAGTATTATGTTAAACAACAGTGGAGACAATGCATCTCCCTTTCTTACTCCATTTGACACTTTTATCTCTTCCAAAAGTCCAACTGGAGTTTGAATTTTTACCGTATTATTTTGTAATGTTATTGTAATTAGGTTAATTAATTTTTGTGGAACATGTAGTTCTCGTAAAGCTTCGATTACCTTAGGTCTTTTCACTTTATCAAACGCTTATTTAAAGTCAATAAATAAATTGTGCATAATTACTTTGTATTCTTTATATTTCTCTGCTATTTATCTCATGATATAGATTCCATCTATTGTACTATGATTTTTTCCGATCTCCTTTTTTGTATGTTGTCTGAATCTAAATAAGCACGTAAATATTTTGTATACTGAACTGTTATACCCTTATAATTGGAGCGCAGCTGCCTATTTCCTCCTTTATAAATATCGGTACGTCGTTCCACTATTCCATTCCTTTGGTATCTCTTCCTCTTGTCGTATTGTTTTAATTAACTCATGTATTTCCCGCTTGATCTTTGTCCCTCTGTGTTTTATTAGTTTGTTAATTATGCCGTTTGGCCCGGCTGCTTTTTCCAACTTTCAGGACTATTTATGATTTATTCTAAATCTTTTTATTCTGGGTTTACTTCTTCTTGTTCAGTTCTTATTCTGCTTTCCTTTCTTCCATTATTTTGTATTCTATTTTCTCCGACCCTATCTTCTGTTAACTTTTTGTTCTGTTAAATTTATTATGCTCTTCTATTTTTTTTATTCTATTTTTGCACCATTCTTCCTTTTTTGTTCTACATAGTCTTTCTACTTGTTTTCTCTTCTCTTGATATTCTTGTTTATCTCTAGCCATCTCTTCCATGCTTCGTTTTTTTTTTGTTAATAATTTTTTTTACAGTCTTCATCGAACCATTCATTTCCTTTATGCTTTCCTGATGTATTTCTAAACACATTCGCCGAGATTACTATTGTTTCCCTTATTTTTGTCCATTTTTCGTCTACATAAGTTTTCGTTTTGACTTTTCTTAGGCTTTCTGTTATCCTATTTTTATATTATTTCCTTATTTCTTCCTTCTTAACTTTTGCATTATCCCATTTAAAGCTCTTCTTTCCTATTTCCTGTGTCGTGGTTGCTATTTTTTCTTTTACTTTTGCCATTACTAAGTAATGGTCATTTCCACAGTTGCATCTAAAATCGAATTTTGTCTCCTTTTTGAAATCAGAATGTTTTCAATTTGTGAGGAGTATCTACCCCCTGGCGAGTTCCAAGTTATCTTGTGATTAAATTTATGTCTGAATATACTCTCCGTGGCGCTACAGGACCTGGGCCCCCCGTATTTTTTCCCTCCATTCTTCCCTTTTTTGTGCAGTAATCATCCAGTTTTGGGTGTTAAGTATTTGCTGTGCATCCTCTTCTATGTTATCGGACCATCTTTGTCTTGGACGGCCCCTATTTCTTCTGCCTTCAATTCATCCTTGGTGTATTTTCTTTGGTATTCTATGTACTTCCATTCGTTCTACATGCCCTGCCCATTTCAGTCTTAGCAGTTTTGCAAATTCTACTGTTTGCCTCCTTATACAGTTGTCTCAATTCAAAATTGTACCTTATTCTCCATATGCCATCCTCTTGTACAGGGCCAAAAATTCTTCGTAATATTCGCCTTTCGAAGCGCAGTAATGTTTCTTCTGCCTCTTTGGTCATTGGCCATGTCTGGCATCCATATGTGACCACCAGTCTGATAATAGTTTTATAAATCTTTAATTTGGTTGTTCTTGTTATACAGATTGTCCGAAAACCAGTCTAAACATACAAAAATTAATGAGTGCAACAAGGAAGACATAAACAATATGGGTAGCACAACAAAGATAGAATGCAATCATGGCTAGGTAAACTTTTAAACTAAAGATCTCTCTCCAATAACAAGCAAGCAAGCAAAAACAACTGTCATAAATATTTTATCTGTCATTAAAAGCATATAAAGTCAAAGTGTGCAATTTAAAACCACGATATGCTGTTCAATTGTGAAGAAGAGATGTGATACTATAAGAACCAGTAATCTTTTAATGACAGATAAAATATTTATGACAGATGTTTTTGCTTGCTTGCTTGTTATTGGAGAAAGATCTTTAGTTTAAAAATTTACCTAGCCGTGATTGCATTCTATCTTTGTTGTGCTACCCATATTGCTTATGTCTTCCTTGTTGCACTCATTAATTTTTGTATTTTTAGACTGGTTTTCGGACAATCTGTATATGATGCTTTAAAGATTTATATTAATGAGAAATATGTTCTGTTCCCTGCTGTAACACGTAGTTAAGTTTCTTTCATTATCTTGTTCTCACTATTTATTTGAGTTCCCAGCAGGTATTTGAATGTTTGTCCTCTATTGTAAAGTTTTGACCTATTCTTCTTGGAGGTTTTACTGTTAACATTTTTGTCTTCTGCTTGTTGATCTGCAGTCCAATCCTTTGGGCTAGTGTTTCTATTTTTCTGTATATGTCCTTAACTTCTCTTTGCGATCTTGCTACCAGGTTGATATCATCTGCACATCCGATCACTTGGTGTGACTTGTTATTGATGGTACTGCCAGTGTTGTTTGTTGCTTCTCTAATTACTTTTTGTGTCTGAATACGGTGGTACTAATTATCAGGCCGTTGACTGCTGTGAAGTTGCCCAGTAGATTCTCATTATTATTAGTTCTTTCATGAATTGTATTCGTCCCTGCTACCATCCCATTCCTTTCCTCCATACCAGTGGTCGTCACACTTTTCTGGTCAAGGGCCACATAGGACAATGTGAGGTATCATTGAGGGCCGCACACTTATGAATTGGATATTTGTAGGTACAGTGTTCGCATTTAGATATGTCGCTTTTATAATGTAATTTAGGTTCAAAAGGCGACATCTCTAAACGTAGGTACATTAGTAATGCTAATGCAACCTACCTCTTAAGACAAAATAACTAGCCTAGTTCGCGCATTCCCTTATAAACACGCGTTCGTGCACTCTGGTGGGTTCTATAAACATCCCGTCTCTTCACTACTTAGTTTTAGTAGTTCCGCTAATCTCCAAAAGATGGCGCTAGCAGTATTGTAACAATATAATTTTTAATTAGCAAGAAAGAATGCTGTTTGACGACCGCTGCATACCTATTTGGGCGTTAAAATCACCAATTATGATTTTTGTGTCGTAACTTGGTATCCCCTACATTGCTTTTTGCGGGGTTGAGTAAAAGTCTTCTTTGTATTCCTCCTCTGCTGTTTTGGTTCACGTATATTCATTTACTACCGTTAAATTTGCAAATTTTCCTTTTATTGGAAGTGTTGAAATTCTATTGTGTATGCGTTGGATATGTATCGTTTTTTTTCCGTATTTCCTGTTTTATGAACCCTGTGCCTCTTTGTCGTTGTACTATAAATGAACGTATAATTGCCTTTTTTGATTCTACTTTCCCCCCCTACCATCTTATTTCTTGTACACCCAGTATATCTAACTTATATTGCTTCGCGATTTCAATCATTTTCATTTAATTTCCCAATTTTTAGCATTGTTTCAACACAAATTTTCAATGTAGTTTATTAACATCTCTCTCAGTTAGTTTGCTTAATTACTAATTTAAAGTTGCTCAACATTTTGTCTTTGTCTTAAGGTGGCTAACATTGTACTTCAAGTTGTCTATTATCATTACAAGTGATTTACTTGTGTAGTTACTTCCGAGTGAGTGATCCTTAATATTGAAAAATACCGAGGCGACAAATGATAAAAATTGAACCCAGAAAATAGACGCAATTGTAAAATAATTCTGTTTTATTTTAAATAGGTTTTTACTCAAGAAGTTCTTGCTGTTGTCTTACAACAGTTAATGGATCAAACACCCTTACCAACTCTTCTTATGCGCACAGTTATTCAAGCACTTGGTTCTCATCCTCGACTCTCTGGTTTTGTGATGAATATTCTTCAGCGCCTTATTTTAAAACAGGTGAATTAATATGGCATTAAAAAGCATAAAATATCAAAATCATCGAAAATTCCAGGTTTGGAAACAAAAAGTTGTCTGGGAAGGGTTTGTAAAATGTTGCCAACGGACTCGTCCTCAGAGTTTTTCAGTATTAATGCAACTGCCGGCTCCACAGTTATCCGAAGCTCTCAATATGTGTCCTGATTTGCGAGAACCTTTAAAGCAATATTTACAGAATTTTACAGAAGGCCAGCGAACACATATACCTTCTGCTGTACAAGAAATTCTTATGGGACCCCCAACTACGATTCAACAAAAGCCTCCAGAAATGGTTCCTGTAAGTGTTTGTTTAAATTTAACATATAAATGATTCACGGAAAAATAATCGATGTTTCTTTTGTAGCCTCCAATAATAACCTCCGATATATTGCCCCCACCACTTTCTTCGATGGAACCACTTCCACCGGGCATGGAATAATATTGTTGTATATATGTATCATGTAAGTAAATATTTACTGAGTTAGATATATTTCATTAAAAGTGAATTAAGATATACATATAACACATTAACATATAATTGTGCACAATCTGTAAGAATATCATATAAAATAGTTTGATAAAAAATAAGTGTATTTTTTTGTGAAAATTTAAGTATAAACTATGAAGATGCATAGAATAAAGAATAATTTTGTAAGCCAGCCCGTGTTCACAATTTCGGTGTAAATTTCTTTTTTCGACTTTTGCTGAGAACCTTTTTTTTGCTTCCTGTCATTGTCGACTCAAATGTTAAAACAACATTTGACATACAGCGTCCGGTTCCATAATATTCAGATGATCTTGTGCTAAGACTACTAGAACTCGGTGTGTACTGTAGACGTGGCCCAGGGAGTTGCAATTCATGTTCCATTGTATAACGAGTAATATGAGGTGTTAATTCTTGATATCTTGTTGAAGCTTCTGCTAATTGTTGTAAACCACTTTTGTTTGCATCTTGCAGTTGACGTATCAAAATATTTTTCTGAAATAATTCAATGTTAGATATAAAAACCATTGCATTAGAGTTTCGATTTTTACATGGTATTTTTCAGTATGTCTCATATCTAAATTTTTCATGCAGCCATGTAAATGACGATCTGCTCTGTTGATTTTTTCAAGCTGTTGTGTTTCATGTCGTTGCATATCACTGTATTCAATGTCAACTACCTTCAGACCTTCTCCTGCCTCCATTTTTTCATCTTCAACTGTACTCAAGGTTTCGTTCAGTTCTTTAAAAAATTATTAAAATCGTACCTTTTTTCTTCTAAAGAATTAGAAATATTATTACCTCTTAACTGATTTTTTTTACTTACTAATTCCCGTTTTCTATTACGAACATCAGCCGTTATCTTACTTATTTCTGTTTCTAGTATTTGCATTTCTTCTGCTTCTTTATCTGTAATTTAAAATCATTATAGGTAACAATTCTTGAAAAGGAAGGGGGCTTTAGTGGTGCAACACATTCAGAATCTGTTTTGTGACCAATTCACACAGTGGTGCTATGTAAAATTTCCATAAGCCGCCAAGCTGTGAATCCTATTATACAGGGTGTTTATTAAACACACGGCAAAAATTAAGGGGGTTATTCCTTGGGCTATTTTAAGATTTTTGTGTCCTTGGATGATTTTCGGAAAGACGCTTTGTTGCGAAGATACAGGGCGATAAAAGTTTGGATATTTTAAAAAATTTAATGTAGCCTAAGTAAAACGCTGGTGTACTGCACTGGGCCTGTCGAATACAAGAAATGTACAGAAATCCGTATTTATCGTTTTAACAACATTCCGATTACTAAAAACTGATATTATTTGCAGTCACACCATGCTAGTGCAGATAGCGAAAACACTATTAGTTTTACCGTAGATTTCATACGTTGTTGATTACGTTTCCAATGTTACTTGTCATTTTCTCCCTTTAAAAGTTGTCAAAATTGATTGCGGCTCGTATGTTTGTGTGATAATTAAACATTTGTTAGTGAAGTTCTCTAATATGAATCGCTATACGAACGCCGAGATGACTGATATACATTTTATGTATGGACTTGCCATTGGGAATTTGTTAGAGGCTAGGCGGTTGTACAGTGAACGATTTCCCAATCGTCATGTTCCTGATAGAAAAACCTGCCAAAGTATTCATCAACGTCTTCATGAAACAGGTACATTTAAACGAAATGAAGGACCAGGAAAGCCAAATACAGTAACAACGGTAGAATTGGAAGAAAATGTGCTGAACATGGTAGAGGAAGATCCAGGTACTTCTACCAGAAAAATGGCAAATGCGTTCAATGTCAGTAATAGGACTGTGTGGAAAATTTTGAAGCAGCAGTGTTTGTATCCATACCATATTCAGCGCATTTAGGCACTTATTCCTGCTGATTTTCCTCCACGTATTGCATTTTGTCAATGACTTCTGTATACATTGGTTCAAATCTCTCAACTACTGGCGCTGATTCTTTTTACCGATGAAGCAGAAATGCAATTAGGAACTTCCATAATAACCATGTGTGGGCTGATGAAAACCCACATGCGGTACTTGAAGACCGTTTCCAACATCAATTTTCATTAAACATTTGATTTGGAATTGTGGGTGACTGGCTAATTGCCATATTCATATTTTGCATTTAAAAACTCACGAACAACCACATTAAAATGTGCTGGTGCACTATCGCGCATAAACCACATTACATTTCTCATTGCCAATGGTACATCCTCACCGGTAATTCTTCCCGGTAGAAATACCGGTGAGGATGTACAGTTGTGGACAGAAAAAAATAGGACAGTGTTTTTTTTCTAGTTTAAAATGGCCCCTGGGTTGTAATTTGATTGCAAGTCAATGTGACAAATATCAGAATTATAAAGCCAAAATCAAGCAACTAAATTTTATAGAATAAAGTTTACTTGATTTTTCGAGTTGTCCTATTTTTTTCTGTCCACAACTGTACCATTGGCAATGAGAAATGTAATGTGGTTTATGCGCGATGGTGCACCAGCACATTTTAATGTGGTTGTTCGTGAGTTTTTAAATGCAAAATATGAATATGATAGCTGGATTGGCTGAGGTGGACCTCACATATGGCCTGCTCGATTCCCAGACTTAAATCCCTTCGATTTTTTTCTATAGGGCCATTTGAAGACATTAGTGTACACTACTCCAGTGGAAAATGAAGAAGATTTGAGAAATAGAATAATTGATGGGTGTAATGTAATAAGAAACACCCCTGGTGTTTTTGAACGAGTTTGGCAGTCAATGAGAAGAAGATTGGATGCATGCATCCTAGCTGGTGGTAGTCATTTTCAACAGTTTTTGTAATTAAGAATCTTGAAAGTAATAAAGTACTGTTTCTTTTCGAAAAGCTTTTATCGCCCCGAATCTTCGCAACCGAAAATCATCCAAGGACACAAAAATCTTAAAATAGCCCAAGGAATAATCCCCTTAATTTTTGCCGCATGTTTAGTAAACACCCTGTATAAGTCTGGATCTGAGTAAGCAAAACAAAAAGTTTTGGTAAAAGTAGCATAATTTTTATCGGTGACTTAGAGCTAAAAACATGAATAGTTAATGTATCTTAAATGCAAAAACAGGCCCCTTTTTTGACTTAGGAAAGGAAATTGAACTCCTAAAAACATTAAAAGAGATATATAAAAATATAGCAGCAGACAGCAACATACTCTTTTAAATGGTACTATCAAAAGAGGATGTTGCCATTTAAAAAAACTGATGATGATGTCATAACTCGAACAGGGATGACGTAATAAAAAATATATGTATACCAAAAAAATGCGCATCAAAAAAATAAAATCGACGTGTCCGAGCATTATTTTCTTACTTGCCCGATAAAGATTTTATCGAATTTGTTCCAACCTTTACGTGCTCACTGTATAAAAGTACACTAATTAAAATGAACGAAGATGACAAAATAATTATAATATTACCGCAACTCAAAGAAATGATTAAAAACAAGAAAATAGAAAATGGTGGGTTAACAGTAATTGAAAGCAGTTACTCCATTAGAACGGAGGACTAGAATTGTGAAGACAAAAACAAAAATTGTCCTCTCAGTGAAAGAGGAACTACAACATGACGATTACATAGACTATATATAAGACAAGCTGAAGAAAATAAAGGTAAATAGCAAAAACCACAACAACAATAAAGCAGTATGCATAATCAACGTAGAGGGGAAGGAGGATGTCACGAGGAAAGTAATAAAATATATGTTCAACCAAGAACTGGAAGTGACAATACATATCAAACAGAAGACGAAACCAAACACCACTGGCACGAAGAACCAAGAACAAGAATGGCAAACACCAAGAAAAAGAAATAGGAACAGAAAAGATAACACAATAATTATCAATCATGAGAAGGGGACAGATAGAAGTTATGCAGACATGGTGAGGGAGATGAGGAAAAATATACAACCTGAAAAATCATTAATTTCAGAAAAAATTACATTTAAATTTTGATCTAGTAGGCTTAAAAAGTTGAACGTAGCAAACAAAAGCACTTCATCTGGCAAGTTGTTTGTGATAAGCAAGTACTTTGTGAGTTTATCAGCATTTAAATTGATAATATTAAGCGGCCAAAACTTGCGTTTACTGTTTTCAGTGGTCCACTATGTATTACTACATATCAATTAATATGATGCTAATATCATATTTCCCTATGTTATTTATGTTAAATAATTTTACTGAAAATACTTACCAAATTCACTAACAGCTGATAAATTCTTTTTGTAAGTAATATTAGACATATTAACAACTCGAAGTGTATTTTCCATGGCGATTATTTCTTTTTCCACTCTTTTTACTTTTGCATCAAGTTGGTCGCCTTCTTGTTGTAACATGTATTTTTCTTGAGCATTTTTTATTTTAAAATGCGTTACTGATAATGGTTGTCCGTCTTCATCTTTTCCTAATGCTGCTATTGCAATAGCAAACCGTTGCTTCAGTTGTTCTATTTTTATCTTTCTAGCCATAATATCACGTTTTAATCGACCTTTGTCTTCTTCTAAATTGCGACGTTTAGCACTAAGGATTTCTTTGTTAGCATTTATTTCTATCTGTCGTTCTCTCATCGCCTTTAATTAGAATTTTTGAGTTTTATTTACTTTTGCAAACTTTACGATATATATCTACATAAATTTTAATGTACCTACTTACCATTTCCAATTCAAGTTTTAATCGTTGTAAATTGTATATAGCATTGTCTTCTCGTTTTGCTATATTTTGTAATTGGTTCACACGTAATCGTAATATATTTTCGTCGACCTGCTTTCGTTGAGAACGTTGCTTTGCTAATGACGATTGTTTTGTTCCGAGTTCAAACGATAATACTTCAGTTTGTAATTTGTCTTTTAAAACGTCCATTTTCTCAGAATCGGTTTGAATAGCAGTCGCAAGACGACGCATTTCATTTTCTATTTGCGTTACTTGTCCGCTAAGCATCGCTTTGAACTGCAAAGATTTACTATTAATATTTTATTGTTGATTTTCTTATTTTTAATATTTAGTATTTGGTTATAGAAATTTGTTTTAATAAGTTTTGGTGACATATTTAGGGGGTGTACTTAGTGCAAGTGTTTTTTATAGATGATTATCTGCTACGCTTACATCATTTTCTTCAGCATAAATTCTTTCAAGCTCGTGTATTCTCTCCAAGCGTAGTTCTTTATTTTCATCGGTAATTTGTCCTTCTAACTTGTCTAATCTACTTTGCATCTGACTTATAACAAAATCCTATGAAAAACAATATATTTTAAGTAATTTAACTGGTTGGATTGAAGAAAATAAAAAGCTTACCAATTCATAATTAATCTCCCTTTGTCTTTCCAAGTGACGATTCGACTCTTGACGGCTTTTCTTCATGACATTTGTAGCTATTTCGCAACTAGATATTTCCATATCTTTAAGTTTAGCCGTATCTTTTAAATCGTTTAATGTTTGTTGTGTTCGGAATAATACGCCCTGCATTCTTTCAATATCTTGTTCCAAGACTCGAGCATTACGTTGTTCAACTTCGATCATTTGCTCTAATTCAGTGGCACGTTCTCCTGCAGACATTGAGGAATTTTTTACATCGTTTAATTTATTTTCCAAAGTCTCTAATTCCATTTCCATTTGTTGAATTTTAATTTCTGTATTGGCAATATCGTTAATTATATTTCGACCGTGCACTCTTTCTTTTTCCAAGAAGTTTGACGATGAAATTAAGTTACGTTTAAGCACATTCGCCTAAAAATACTTGTTGTTGTAAACCGTATGCATCGTATTTCAATTACACATTACCTCGCTATTTAAAGTTAAAACATATTGTACTAAATCATTTAACTCCCTTCGTAACTTGCATGATGAATGATTGGCTTCTTCAATTTGTTGCTCTAATTCTTTGTTGTTATTGACTTCGTTATTTAGGAATTCATTTTGTTCATTTAATTTTTCTTGTTCTTCTTGTATTAAATCTTGTGCCATTGATATTTCTTTAACAGTTTGATCTATATTTTCGTCACGACCTCTTAAAGTTTTTACTGCCTCTTGCCATTGATGGACAAGTGCAGTTTCTTCTTCTCTTTTTTGTTTAAAAACCTTCCCTGAAAGTGTAATTAATAATTAAATCAATAGGTAACAAATTGATAGGCATATCAGGGACATCCCTGTACATCGGAACTAGCCTAACGCGAACTGACTACAAGAGCACAAGGAGCAATTATTAACCAAGAGATTGCTCGGAGAGCATTTCTAGACATAGAATGCGCTTTCAACAGTACCTCCTTTGAACTCAATTAAATTACAAGAGTAGTGGATGAGCGATGGGTTAAAGTCATGCTGAAAAATAGGAAAATAATAATAACCCTTGGAGATATAATCAGGAGGACAATCGTAACCAAAGGATGTCCGCAGGGGGGAGGACTTTCACCTCTCCTTGAGAGCCTAGCAATTGACGGCCTTCTCGCTGAACTGGAGAGGTGGTGCTTAAAAGAAGGACTTTCGGTCAACCTGAACAAGACTTTGGTCGTCCCACTTACACTTAGAAGAAACCTCCAAGATTTGAAGGAAATACGAATCAGCGAACAACCAATACCCATGGGAAAAGAAGTCAAATATTTGGGTGTCACCCTTCAATCACTTGGGAAAGGTTACTAACAAAGCCACTTGTGCTTTTAGAAGAACATGCCTACAGTCTGAAACCAAAGATGGTTTTGTGGGTATATACATGAGAATGATTATACCAACAATCACAAAATATGTCTCTATCCTCTGGTGGCATAATACCAGAAACAGAGTGGTAATTAACTAATTAAATAAACTACATAGGCTTGTCTGCGTAGGGATAACTGGGGCGATGTCATCTACACCTACAGCCTCGATGGAAACAATGGTAAATCTTCCCCCACTTCACTTAGTGGAAAGTGCACCGTAGAATGGGAGCCAACACCGAGATCTTCACCATACTGGAGAAAAACCACAAACTTAATATGCAATCTGATAAAATCAACACCGTTTGGGACTTTAGAAAACCTTTCAGGGTAGTATGTCACGTGCCAAACTGGCACTTCAACATTATAGGGGGATGGTAAAGTCCCTTAAGCGCGCGGCTAGCTAAAACAGTGGAGAAGGGCGGTTCGCAACGGTAAAACCCTTATTCAAATAAGGGTGGTCGTAAAAGGGATTACATTGTCGAGCGCCACTGTGATATGTCACCCGGAGGTCTAAATAAGAACCCACCACAGAAAATTCCCAAGGGCTCGCACAAGGGTTGTCGTTTAGACTGCTATGTGACTTACCTTGCTGAACTGACAATAACTTACTTTACTGGAACTCTTAAAACTTGTAGGCAGGCTAACACTTTATACATTAATCTTTAACCAGAACACTAATACACAAAATGATTGGGAAGGGCTGAACACAATAACAAGGCCATGCTAAATTGACAATGAAATATTTAATGAATCAAAAGACACATAAATGAATACAAAGAAATTACACAAGAGACAATCAAAAATGTTACGTTAAAACAAATAATAAAAGTTACGCTTACTTTAAAGGACAGTGGAATGGAGGGTACTGTATTTACGTTACTTACTGCAAAACATTTACAAACTTAGCCCCTCAATTCCAAACAAAAGATAGGATCAACAAAAGTTAAATTAACAATTCGATAAGCACCGTTTAAATTTACGCATGCAACACAATACAAAATATTCACTTGAATTGGCTTAAAACTTGAACTCTAACCTGAACGCAAAAGTCTTTACTTGAACACAAATTTACTGAGACGAACTAGTCAATTCTGGTTGGCAGCGGCCCTCAATCTTTACTATGTGAATGTTAGATCCGCCCAAGGCGAGATTCACAAAGCTTTCAACAATACCGCTGGGCAAACACAGATTGTTCAGACATCGGCTATTACTTTACGAGTTGCAAACAAAACACAAAAACAAAAGAAAAGGCGGTACCTACTTATTAAACTCTAAAAACACTGAACAATAGGCCTGCCGGCAAGCAAGCGGCAATCGTAGAAATCAAAACTGACGTTAAAAACATAAACGGCAAAGCAGGAGCAGCATAAATGAAGTAAATACCTGGCGAGATGTTTGTACTTAAGAACCAGGGAGTGACGTGACGGACGTGAGACTGGGAAGAGCTATGATGTTCTTTCTTTCAAGACGGGTGCAAAACGACGAAGGATAATCCTTAGGCTTTGGGTTTTCATAATCCCACAGCCTCATACGAGGAAATTGGGTGAGAAACAGTACTCCAACTATCACTAAAACTTTTCACACAAAACTATATCTTTCCGAAATTTTAATGACACTCTTTTGGTGAATCCGACCAAGTCGTAAATTGTAATCCTCCCCAAGGGTTACCGATAATAGAGGTCTTTCCGGTGTAATTTAAGGACCCAAGCTGGATACGATAAACTCGCACCACGTCTTAAATGACGTCCGATATGGTTGACAGACTGTCATGCACTGAGGAGGGGTGCTGTAGAGGACTCCAACCATGATAAACAGGTCAGCTGACAGGGGATTCCCCACACCGTATCACGAGAAGTTGCAATAACGGAAACAAGATGAGATCATGCCTTGATAAAATACACGTGAATTTAGGTCACTTTGGGGTTTTTAACAAAGGGAACTTTTACCAAGACGAAACATATTGAAATGACTTGAGGATTTCGTAGAACTCCAAGCAAAACGCGCTAAGTTGCCGTAACCTTGGATGCCATTTAAACTAAAACGGAATTAACTGTAGCAAAAATAACATAACAAGGCACGAAATTAAAATTACGAAGGACAGGACCGTACTCAAGAATTTACCACAAATTTAAAATGACTCTAAATTTCCCAAATAACACGGAATTGCAAAACCACGTGACAAGTAATACCTGAAAGGGGTGATGAAAAACGAAAATGAGAGCTGATCCAAAGACAAGGATCTGTATGGTGTACAGATGATTCAAATACAGAACACGGCTCACGAGCAGTAGTGCTAGAGGTAAGAACAGGGAATGGTATTAGTGTAAACCTAGGTCAACTCATCTTAGTCTTCCAAGCTGAAATAATAGCCATAACGGTATGTACATAAAGTATGGTGGAGAGGGGTTTAGAAAACAGGCTAATCTCCATCTTAACAGACAGCCAAGCGGCGTTATAGTCTTTCGAAAGTGTTGTGGTTAACTGTACACAAACACTGGTGACACTGACCGATCGCAATAGAGTTTACTTAGAATGGGTCCCAGGACACCAAGGTTATGAAGGCAATGAAAGAGCTGACCAACTAGGGAGATCAGCCTCTGAGCAAAGGCTGCTTATCTAACCACAAAAGGGAAGGAAAACATAAAACCTACTAGGAGCAAATACAGGTACACAGGCACTCTCGAGCGCTAATGATGCCCCTTCCAGCAAGAGATGCTAACCAGAAAACAACTAAGGTGAATAACAGGAGACTGTAACCTTAGGAAACATAACGCATATTATTAATGATCCAACTCGCAGATTGTGTGAAGAAGAAGAAGAGACAGCACTACATGTCCTATGTGAATGTCCAGCTCTCGGAGCCCAAAGATTCAAACACTTCGGGGCTCATTTATGTAGAACCGAATGAAATGGAGATTGCACCCATCAGCAGTATTCTCGACTTCTTTAGTGGTACAGGTCTGATGGAGTAAATTACTTTTTGGGGCACAATAAGCCTAGAACTTCAGTGCAGTGGGTGAAGACCACACCCAGAATAAATTTAAAAAAACAAATTGAAGGATGTTAAAAGTGTTTTATTTTATTTACAGTATTTTTCATCTAGCATTTGGGTTTTGACGTCAACTTTACCCTGCCCAAAAACTGTAAGAATAGACACGCGTTCGTACGCAGTAGGTAATGAAAACCTAGTTTAGGAAGAGATGAAGTATAGTTGGATTGTGAATTTATCGACAGGGCCTTGACGTCACTACCAAAATCCTAGGTGAAAAATACTGTAGTTTACCTGTTCTTTCCATAATTTGCTCGTAATTAGCAACGTCACCGACTATCTTTTGAAGTGTTTTTTTGCGAGTTATCACTTCGGTTTGTAAATTTTGTCTTCTAGCTTCGAGTTCCTTTGCTTTCTTTTCATCCTCTTTAGAAAATTTTTTTAGCAGTTCGTTATCTTCGTCTCGTTTTTTTAAAGACTCCTCCCAAGCATTCAAAGCTTCGCTATCCCACTTCGTTTCAATTTTCATCTTTTCAATTTTAGTCATGCCCCTGTCTAGATCCCCTTTTTTGTTTGCTATCCGAGTATCAATTTCTTGTTCTTGCTTTATCATCTGACGTATTTCTTGGTCCACTCTTGCTTTTTCCGATTGTGTTAACAAAAATTTATGCTCTTGCGTATCCAAATGTTGTTGATAAATCGTTAGAAGATTCTATAACAAACTAATTGCTTAAAAACGACAACTTTTATATTGTCTTTGAATTAAATAAAACTTTTCATGGAATATTGAATACATACAGTGTGTCCCAGAATTGATGTTACAATAGGTGCGATGGACTAAAAATTTTTGAATTTTATTTTAAAATTGTGGGATTAAGTCCTGCTTGGTTTGAAGAGAAATTTAAGAATATTTTCAGTTTTTGAAAAACAAGTCGGCCTTGACATTGAAGCGAAAACTATTTTCTTTTCAGGTAAAGTACCCTTTTTGTTCATGATACGGCAAAATTTTACTAAGAAAAGTTGTTCAGAATGAGAAATTATGGTCCTATACAAAATTTCAGAAAGATTAGTCAACGATTATCTTTTAATGGCCTCCTGGCAGTTATGTTGAATGGTTGAATAAATAATTTATTGTAGATCAATGTTATTATTACGGTTCGTAAGTTAAATTTCTTATAAATACTATTTGTTTCGTTCAATGTTCTACAAATAAAATTTTTAATAAATACAATTTATTTTGTTTAATCTAAAAAATGACGGTTTAATCAAAGTACGTAGATCTTCCTGAAATTTTGTATAGTTCCATAATTTCTCATTCTGAACAACTTTTCTTAGTAAACTTTTGCTGTATCATGAACAAAAAGGGTACTTTACCTGAAAAGAAAATAGTTTTCGCTTCAATGTCAAGACCGACTTGTTTTTCAAAAACTGAAAATATTCTTAAAATTCTCTTCCAACCAAGCAGGACTTAATCCCACAATCTTAAAATAAAATTCAAAAATTGTTAGTCCATCGCACCTATTGTAGCATCAATCCTGGGACACACTGTATATGAATTTTGGCAAAAAACAAGTAACACATTTGTTGCGATTTGTTTGATTAGTTGTGAAATTACTCCTTAATTTTTTATGTCCAACAGGTCATCTAAGTGCAGAAAAGAATATTTTTATATGTTAAATATGTTAGTCATTTGTTTTGCAAAACATGAGTGTGTACCACCAATCTATGCACATGCACGATATGATATGCTGTACCTATATAAAGTATTACAGTAAGTATGTCCATGTGTTAAAAGGCACAGTAAAGATTGGAACATGGAACATAAAAACACTTTTAACCGTTGGAAGAATTGAAGAAGTAGCAAAGGAACAGATGCGTTATAAAGTAGACAGAACAGTGCTACAAGAATCAGGATGAAATCAACAAACTTGTCAATTATAAATGCATATGCACCAACAGAGGTAGCCAGCGAGAATGAAAAAGAGCAATTCTACAGCAAATTGGTATTAGGCAACTTTAATGCCCAAATTGGGAAAGAAGATTATATCGGGTGTCTCAGGTAAGATGCAACATAGGGAAACATCAATGTATTTTTTTAGAATGGATCCGCGATACTTTCGGAATATGTATGGATTCAGCGTTTAACATATAATGTTCATTAAAAAAAAAAAAAAACTAGCAGCAATCCCTGGAAATGATTTTCATATGTAACATACAGCCCAAAGGTACGTTTTCGTAAGAACAAATTGGGGCGACTTGTTGGCCCGACATGTTTGCCGACCGACAAGTTGGTAAAATTGACAGGTGTTTATGTTGTCACTTGTCTGCAACGGACATGTCGAGAGAACGATCTTCGAATCGAAATCTGCAGTTTGCAAGATGGCAGATGATGAAGTACTACAGGTTATATCAACTTTCAGAGTGTTGGCAGGAAGCCATGCGATACTAGAAAGTCAAAAAGAGTCAAAACGGAAACGCAAAAGATGGTACGTTAGAAGTTGTTTAGCGAAGAGACGTTTGGAAGGTGCATATAGCTCGTTAATGAATGGTCTTCGCTTGCAAAGTGGATATGAGAACTTCATTCGCATGTCTGTCACCGAGTTTGAACAGTTACTTCACCTAGTTGCTCCTCTTATTATTAAAAATTGACTGTTTACGTAGTGACAAACGAACGCCGACTCGACATGTGGGGCTAATTTTTGCATTAAACTATCACTTTTCTTTACTTGTAGAATAATCTATTATTCTTTATTAATTATATGACTACATCTAAGCTTGTGAAGATCACCGTACCAACTAACAATATTTTTGGATCTGATTCTGTTTAAAGAAAATACGTAAACTTATTCCCATTAAAAGATGTTTCAGGTAACATGGGCGTACATGTTTGTAAGAAATCCTTATGTGCTTTTCTGCAGCGAATATAACTAAGAAATTTAAATGTATATTTACAGTAACAATAAAATTTACATGAAATACTTGATGTATAAATAAACAAATAGAAAAAGAGAATTATTTTAATCTTTATTCTTCTTGAATTCTTTTAGTCTTTGAATATTCTTTTAGAATTCTAAATATCCTTCAAATTATTGCGAACAGCTTCTGCATTAATTAATTAGCTTAAGGTGAGTCCTACGGTTAATTGCAATTAAAATAAAAATTCGTACCTGAGTTTCATCATTTTGTTGCTTGACGAACTTCAAATGATTTGCGAAAGCATTATAACGTGATTCCTCAGTTTCATAATATTGAGTGGCTCTTGCTTTTTTAAGCATAAGTTCTTCGACCCGAATTTGTAAAGATTGATTTTCTTTATTCGCTACAGGCAAATGCATCCCAGTTGTCCAACCCATTCTTTTCAGTATATCTTCTATACTTGGATCCATTTTTAGTTTAATGCACAAGAAGTAAAATAAATAAAATTATGTAAAAATCAATTAAGTATCTGACAGTGACAATGCGTGTACCCAAATGTGTTTGTTTACTAATGGTTGCCATAGCAATAGGAGTGAGTTCCCGCCTTCCTCCCTGTGCTAAATTTGGCTGGAGCATGTGCTGTAGGATCAACAGTTTAGATTTAAAAATAGACATTACTATTTTAAGTATTTTATGTTATTGCAAGGTAAGATTCAGCACAGCTTGTGTTGAACTAATTTTATTATGTTTTTATAAGTTTATTATAATATATTATATAATTAGTACAAGTTTCTAATATAATTTAAAAAATAATTTATAATACATGATGGAAATGTCTCTTTTATCCTGTCCACTGTGTTTAAAACCACATTTCCAAGGTGTTGATGCATTACGATCAAGTTTAATAAATGTTGCTACCACCCATATTTCATGTCCGGTGTGCAGCGAACTACTTTTAGGGCTCGATAAGCTTACCATTCACTTGTTTTCCCATATTTCTGGTAGTAAAGTTTCTCAGGACAATAGTTCACAAACAAATATAAGAAATGAAGTTGAAAACGAGAAACAAACAATATCGGAAAGCAATTTAAATCAAAATGCATTTAATGTAATTGAAGATATTGAAATGAGGGAAAATAATATTGAATCTACTACGGAAGAAAAAATACAAAATGTAACCTGTGATATTTGTAACTTTCATTTTTCTGATGAAAATATTTTGGATCTTCACCAAAAATTGTTGCATCAAACATCGCCAGATAAGAAAAGTGGTAAATATAATTACCACTGCCATTTGTGTAATAAACAATTTAAAATGCGTGGGAGTCTGATGGTGCATTTACGAGTAGCACATTTCGGATACGTTCAGAGCAACCATCACAGGAATTCTGTGAATTATAAAGAAGAATCAAATAATGTGAAACTATTATCAAGTAATGAGAATGTACAGAATACGTCAGATAAAGAAGAACCTCAAATATTGTTGATGCTTTCACCAAATACACCGTCAGAAAAACGTAAAGTTCTTAATGCTGCTCCAAAGAGCCAAGAAAATAAACAATGGGAGTGCGAAGTTTGCCTTAAACTATTCACAACGAAATATTTTTTAAAGAAACATAAGCGTTTACATACAGGTTTGGATATAGCAATAAATTGCATTGCATGCTTAACACGTTTGAATTTTAGGTGAAATGCCGTATTATTGTTCACAATGTAACAAATATTTCACGTTTCAACAGTCATACCATAAACATATGTTATATCATTCCGATGACAAGCCACATATTTGCTCAGAATGTGGTCGAGCATTTAAAGAGTTGTCGACGTTACACAACCATGAAAGAATACATTCAGGCGAGCGACCATTCTCATGTGAAACTTGTGGTGAGTTTTGTTGAATTGATATTAGGTAATTACATAGTATTTATTTGTTACCAGGTGTGATCTATGTTTTCAACTATAAAAGTACAACAATGATAATAGCAACAATTATTTTTGTTTTAGGCAAATGTTTCCGACAGAGAGTATCGTATTTAGTACATAGACGAATTCATACTGGTGTAATGCCATATAAATGTACTGCATGCAATAAAACTTTCAGATATAAAGTAAGCCAACGTTCTCATAAATGCCCAGTTAATCCTCCAGGTTGTGTAGTTAGAACCCCGGATTTAGTCGAAAAACTTATTCAGAATCATAAAGATAAGAATAGTACTAAAACAACAGATCAGAATGTTGTTAAAACTCAAGAACAAATCACAGAGCTTCATATAAATAGTGACAATCGCAACAGTATTAAGCAAAATTTACCTATAGAAGTTAAAGATGTTATTAACATGAATGCCGTTCAAGAAAATTTTGGTTTTGTAGAACAAAATCTACACCTTGATATGCAGGATAGCACAAGTTTAAATGTTGTTCAAGACTACTTACAAGACAACAGCTTTATCGATAAAATGCATCAAGATGATAATACTGGCAGTACTGCAGGACAAGAAGATGCTCATAAATTTTCTAGTTACTATAATGATAATACTTGTAAGTATTACCTATTAGATTTTGTGGCTTTATACCTAAACAATTTATATTTAGGTACTACGAAGGAAGATGCCACAGTTTCATTTACGTCTTCCGATGCGGGAAACCCCGACTTTTTTGCCTTAATTTTATCCCCGGTTTTATCAGATGTACAGTCATTATGCCTTTCTAATTACACAGACGCACAAAATAATAACAAAAAGGAAAACAAAGTTACCATATCCGATGCTGATACACTACAAACAATTAATGAAGAATCATTTAAAGAACTACTGTATGGACCTAATTCTAAAATAGAATAAACAATTAAAATTAGATAAGAAACAAATTAAATTTTATAAAATTACCTACTTCTCGTTTTATTTCGCATATAATTATAAGTCTTTAAAAAAGTAATAAATAAGGTGTTTAGGTAGGTACTTAATTTAAACACATTTAGTAATAAGTATTATACAAGAACAACATCAAAGTAAACTACACATTCTTCGTTTACTTTTTTCTGATTGCTCTAAAATAGCACGTACAGCTGCTTGGAAAACATCATCGATACCTTCTCGTGTAACTGACGAGCATTCAACATAATTTTGAGCTCGTATAGAATTTTTCAGTTTAACTCCATCTTCTCTACTTAGGCAGTATACTTGTGGATCACTTCGTAAATCCATTTTAGTTCCTAATTAAAAAAATAATTTGTTCATATCAAGATCTACATTCTGTTCACTGATCTCGTAAACACCAAATTTATGTTGGCATGGACTGAACAATTGGTATCTCTTGGCACAGAAAATTTGCTTTGTAATGTTGTTGTTGCTGGTTAGTTTTTATATGATCGAAGGGAAATTTGAAATCTGACATTTAAAAAAATTATAAAATGCAATCATGCAATGTTGAACCACAGAGTGTGGTTGAACCATGAATTTTACCGAAAGAGGGCAGAAGGCAGTTTATCTATGTTACAAAGAAATAAAAACTGTATATGGAACTATTTACAAAAAATTGTTTTTGACATCTGTCAACATAACAGCATAACCCAACATTTCAGAGGGAACTAATAAATATCCATTAATATACAGGGTATCCCAAAATTGACGCCCGTGCTTCTGGGATTTGATTCAGGGGGCTAAAAGAAATCGAAAATGAAGAGTGGAAAATTTTCCGTTTGTCTTTTGTTATAGAGTTATCAATAAAAAACAAAAATTTAAGAATAAACTTTAAACTTTATTAAAAACGAATAATATTTGAAAACAAGTTATTTTCCACATCTGTTGTCACAAAAAGGGCTGAAATAGGTTGCCTCCTACTTCAAGGCAAACATTCACACGATTTATCATTGAAGCACGAACTCTCTGTCTCTGTAGCATATTTTCGTCTGTTGACACCACAGCAGCATGAATACGAGCTACGATATCTTCAGAATTCACAACAGGTTCGCGGTAAACTTTTTCTTTCAAATAGCAAATAGCCCCAGAAAAAGTAATCCGTGGGATTCAGATCGGGTGATCTATGAGGCCATTATTTGCATTTTCATCAATAACTCGATAACAAATGACAATCGGAAAATTTTCCACTCTTCAGTTTCGATTTCTTTTAGCCCCCTGAATCAAATCCCAGAAGCACGGGCGTCAATTTTGGGACACCCTGTATATCTCACTAAATTTTAAAAACATGTAGTGCTGCCAATTCAAGAACAAGAAAATACGCCAGATATTTGAATTTAGTGTTTTTCATACTGATGTAAAATGTCTCGTTTTACTTCAAAATCTAGAAGGTCTTGGATCATATAAAAATGCAATTTTAAAATCAAGTACACATAGACTTCAATTGTCATTGAATAAATATTACTTTTGTCTAATGACAAGTGTCAAAACATTAAAATTTAGTGAATTTTGCAGTAAATAAATGCATACATACCTACAAGGACTATCGGAGTTTTAGGTTTAAAGTGTTTCACTTCAGGTGCCCATTTATCGGCTACATTTTCATAAGCACTTTGCGAATCAACAGAAAAACAGATTAGAAAGCAGTTGGTCTAAAACCAAATTAAATTATTAAGGTAATCGCAATAGTTAAACTTATTTTACCGTTGTGTAAGAGAGCGGTCTTAATCGTGCATAATCTTCTTGCCCCGCAGTATCCAGTAGTTGCACATTATACTCTCTATCGTCTACGTTTATAAAGCCAGCGTAGTTTTCAAAAACGGTAGGTTCATAACCGCTAGGTGATGCATCTGTGGTAAATCGGATAAGCATACAAGTTTTACCTACGAAACCATCACCTACAGCAGTTATTCGAAATGATTCATTCATATCTTAATTATATAAATAGGTGTTTAGCTCAATACACTCGATTAAAACTTTTCTATTTTGAAAACAGGTTAAATGGATTGCAGTACATAGTTGATTGTTCCTGTTTAAAGTGCTTATCTAATCTAATCAGAAGAGGAAAACTTATTCGATTTAATAAAGTTACTACTATCTTCAAATAATGACATCCTCACATAGGGAATATGACTATGAAGCAATTATGAACAAATTTATTAAAAAGGTTACCATTAATTTATTATTCTATGTATACACTTATTTTATGTAACTTTATTAGGACGTTACTAGTGGACAGTTAGAAGGTAAGAAAAATGACCTGGATGCAAAGCATTGGAATTCTTTATGTGAATATTATGAAGCAAAAGGCAAATTCGAGTGTGCAGAAACGACTGCTAATGAAATGTGTAACTTGCATTTTAATAAAATAAAAGCGCGAAGCAATATCGATTTAGAACACAGTATTCTTAAAGAAAAACTAGAAAATTTATTGTCGGTAAATGAAGATCTTAAAATGAAAAACAAAAAGGAAACGTAATAATATTAATAATTTAATAGATACCTACAATTTAATGCTAGAAATTTAATTTTAGGGATGTAATTCATAGTAAAATCGATGAATTGTGGGAAAAAATCCAACAGTTACCATATGATTTTGTAAGTTTTAAATTATTTCCAAAAGTAAGTAATTAATTATTTTGTTTTAAGGATAATGATAATATAAATACTCAGATTCATAATCATATCGAAGCCATAAATTTAATAGAACAGAGAATTATGAACTTAAAAGCAGAGCAAGAATTAAAAGATTCCATGCAAAACATCGAGCCTGAGATATTAAACATACAGCTTACCAAAGTGATTAAAAAAGAAGGCCGTGAAGAGATTGAAAATCCAGCCAAAGCGAATGTTCATTTGGTAGCATTACATCGAGATATAACGTTCTTGAAAAATAAAATTCGGGATTATATTATTAAGAATAGTATTTGATTTTTTAATATTAAGGTTAGCATAGGTATTTAGTTGTTTGTGATCTATCAAAAATTTGCTTAATATTTGTCGGTATTAGCGGTTATGTTTGTAATTATTAACATTAAAAATTCTGAAACAGTAACAGTATTTATGTTGTTAATTTTTATTATTATTATATTATATAATTCACTAGTTCTGTACAAGGTGAATAAGTGAATAATTTGTAGGAAATTCGCCTCTCAAATAAAGTAATTTAAAACTTAACACTATTGCATTAATGTGGGCAGCACCTGTTGCACAGTTCTAGTCATCCATTTGTTAATTATTTACCATCATATTACAGAAGTATGATTGAACAGTGGGTGACAAAGGGGGTAATACCCCTCTTTGCCCAATAGCTAGGGTGGCGCAGTGGTAAGAGCGTCAGGCTAGCATTACATTAGTCCTTGTTTCAAATCTCCCGATGGGCAGCATTTTCTTGTAGTCTGGAGGTCGGCATCGAGTCCTGGTTGGACACCAAATTAACGACGTTTTCCTCCGAATACAGATCTAAGAGGTAGAGTAACAAGGTCACGCACACTCACTCATACACAAAGCAAAGCTAGTTTGCGTTTGTAGCAAAAGCTAGGTTACACATGCAGCTTGGACAGCGCTAAAAAACTAGTGTGGCCGCCAAACTATCACTGCGTGATCTCCTGGCTATAAATGCCATGCTCTAAATAAATACATAAATAAAACCCCTCTTCTAAGTTTCATAATAATTCCTGGTTTAAGGATTATTTTGGAATATTAAAAATTGAATCGTTTAGGTTAAATACCTAGTTTATATTTAAAGAAAATTACCAGTGTTGAAAGCACATGTTTATGGTTTAAGAGCAAAACAGATCAAGTCAAAGCATAATGGTGACCATATCGGCTGCATATCCATTCTGAATTGCGAAACCCTTGGTTACGCAGTAGACCAAGTGGGCCGTCTTAAGATACTTAGAGCAACATAATCTTCTTAAAAAGACCCTGTACTGAAGCACATCGGTGAACGTGACCACCTTGTCTGACCGTTCCTTCGCCACTTAGAATGAAACAACCTCTATCAAATAGTGCAGAACGTTGCAAAAAAGATTTCAAGTTTTTTTTCAATGGTGTAACTCCTGTGAAAATCTTAAAACTAATTCACCCCCAAGAGTATTTTGTGTTTATAAGGAAAAGAAGAATTACAATACTTGTATAAGGAATAAGAAATAACACAATTCATAGAGACACAAAGGGTTCAGTGGTTAGGACATGTGAGAATCCTTGCCAATACAACTACGGCGATTCTTCTTACGGCAGATCCTATCGGTCATCCCTCCTTTGGTGGCTAGCAAATCCCAACTTGTTGCTAAAGGTTCTGTCACACTGCTGACAGTACAGTTGGTCTTCTGGATTGTAAGTATAGATTCTAATTGCAATCTCTCTTTGCTGATGTTTGGTTTCTTCTCTCTTGGTGTACTTGGTTTGAAGACAATTTTTTTTATAAGCTTCTACAGCACTGTGTGTACGTCTTCTCCAGGGATTACGCTCACTGGCTTCGGATTCCTATGAGCTGACATTCATACCTACACCTTTCATATTCCTTTTGACCACATCTTCGTACCTTAGACCAGGAGTCGGAAAACTTTTGAAACGGAAGAGCCAATCCTGTCCCTCACAACAATTTAAAAATTATTCGAGAACCATAAATTTCACATTTCGCCATCACCAACGTTATCTTGCCTGGTAGAGGGCGTCCTCTGCACACTTATTAGTCACTTTGTTTGGCTGCCCTGTGTGCCATGTGCTCAACCATCTCCTCCACTCTCATCCTCCCTTTAAGCTTATGAAACAATGTTATACTCATATCCTTTCAAATGGCTCCCGTTAAGCAGGACCTGCTAAATTGCAGTGTGCGGAGCTGGCCTTTCAATTTTACTTCAGAGCCACATGTACAACATATCAAAAGAGCCGCATATGTACTAAGGACAACTGAAATGAACACTCTCAGAGCGATTATAGGAAAAATATGGTTGGATGGAATATGAAACCAGAAAGTGGGAGAAGCTTGGCAAGTGACAGACGTTGTAAAGTTTGCAAAAGTAAAAGGAAAATACTAGGACGAAGAAATTAGTAGAAGAAGCAACAAAAGGCTAATTAAAATAACACGAGATTGAAAGCCACAACGATACCCAAGCCCAGGAATCACAGAAAAGATGAGCAAAAAGACTCATCAATAGACTCCATGCCATAGATGGGTGAAGAAAAACAGACAACGTGTGTAATGTAAGAGAAGAACAGGAAGAAGAATTATTATCAGATCATCGGTGTACACAAGAATATTTAAAGTGATGTGTTGTTTAAACATATTCCTGGATTGCCTAGAGGTTTCCATTTTTTTTAATTAAATCTTTTATATAGGTACATATGTGTTGAACAAAGTGGGCGATAAGCTGCAAAACCAAAAATGAGCTTGTGGTCATACTTAATGGTAGTAAGACCCATTGTCACCTACACATTTGTAGCGTGGTGGACAAAAACCAAAGAAAGTACAGCACAAAACAAGTACGGCCTGTATGGTAGTTACAGGTGTTATGCACACCTGCCCAACAGCAATGTTAAACCTTCTCCCCTTACACTTATAAGTAAGGAAGATTGCGATGTAAAGTGCTTTCAGATTGCAATTAAACAAATAATTTAAATCAAGAGATCTAATTGGACATTTAGAAATTCTGATATTCTTAACCAACTGACATATTAATGCCAGTTAGGTTCAACTACAAGCCACTGTTTCAAGTGGTTATTTCGGACCACCAAATGACAGTGACCGGTGTGGGCATAGGTAGGCTTAAGGTCCAGGAGTAAGGCTATCCAAAGCCTTGGATATAGCTCCACAATACTTCAAGCAGAAATTCATGCTACAGATGTCTGTGCATAAGTATGGCTAAGAAAACGCTGTAGTAGAGCCAGAATCTCTATTTTATCAGACAGCCAAGCAGCACTTAAACCTCTGAGTCTAAAGTCACTTGGGAATGTCTACAAACAGTAAATCAGCCGGTAAAAAACAACAAGTTAACCTTGGTGTGGGTGCCAGGCCATAAAGCCATTGCCGGAAACGAGACAGCTGATCGATTTGCTATTGAAGCAGAGTCAGAGTCTCACTTTATTAGATTATTAGTCCTGAATCGTTTTGCGGCGTAGCAAAAAGCTACAAAATGGCCGAGATCAATAACTGGAAAAATCCCAAAAGTCCTATTATTGATGCAACTTTACACTTTACAGGCTTAAGGCGGGCGAACAACAAACAGGAGTTAAGGCTTATAATAAGCTGAGGGTAACCAATGAAGATTCTGTGAAGATTCGCCTGAAACAGCGGAACATAATTATGTAGGTAGCTACTCTTTGCAACTGCAAAGTTATAATCCGCAAAAAGTTTCAATACCTCCAAACGTGAGATTAACACCTGAAGAAGTGAGCAAAATAGTTCCCAAGAAAGTCCTAAGGTTCATAAGTAGCTTAGGACTTGAGGGGTTCTATTAGATCAGAAGGGTTTCACAAAAGATCTAACTAGGTCGTAGTGATGAGAGGCACTCATTATGCCTAAACGATCCCATTCACAATCAATAATCTACTTATATTTTCTGCAATTTTTAAACATCCTGTACATAAAATTTAGTAACGCGAGTTGCATATACGTAGAGGGTATTCCATTCTTAATGGCGAAACCCTTGGTTGCGCAGTACACCAAGTGGGTCGTCTTAAGATACTTAGAGCAACATAATCTTCTTAAAAAGACGCTGTACCGAAGCACATTGGTTAACGTGACCACCTTGTCTGACCGTTACTTCGCCACTTAGAATGGAACAACCTCTACACAGGACACAGGTACATCGTAGATCGTACCAATCACCGATCGGTTTTTGTAATCTTTGACTTTTGAACAAAAGAGCATTAAATATCAAGTATTTATAGTATACAGTATGTCCCCGGATTGAGTTTACAATAAGTATGATTGACCAAAAATTTTCGAATTGGAATTTCATATTTTGGGATTCCGCCCTGCTTGGTCTGAAAGTTATTTTTAGTTTACTTTCGATTTTTTAAAATCAAGTAGGCCTTTACAGTTGAGCAATAACTCTTTTCGTTTCAGGTAAAGTACCTTTTCCGTTCACAGTACGCCAAAGTGTTACTAAGAAAAGTTGTTCAGAATGAAAAGTTATGGCGGTGTACAAATTTTCAGAACGATCGGCCTACTTTGATAAAATTCATTATTTGTTAATTTCGTTTCAGGTAAAGTACTGTTTCCATTCACAGTACGCTAATATTTTACTAAGAAAAGTTGTTCAGAATAAAAAGTTATGGAGTTATGCAAATTTTCAGAATGATCGGCCTACTTTGATAAAATCCAGTATTGGTCAGTAAGTCAAAGTAGGCCGATCATTCTGAAAATTTGCATAACTCCATAACCTTTTATTCTGAACAACTTTTCTTAATAAAATATTGGCGTACTGTGAATGGAAACAGTACTTTACCTGAAACGAAATTGACAAATAATGAATTTTATCAAAGTAGGCCGATCGTTCTGAAAATTTGTACACCGCCATAACTTTTCATTATGAACAACTTTTCTTAGTAACACTTTGGCGTACTGTGAACGAAAAAGGTACTTTACCTGAAACGAAAAGAGTTATTGCTCAACTGTAAAGGCCTACTTGATTTTAAAAAATCGAAAGTAAACTAAAAATAAGTTTCAGACCAAGCAGGGTGGAATCCCAAAATATGAAATTCCAATTCGAAAATTTTTGGTCAATCATACCTATTGTAAACTCAATCCGGGGACATACTGTATAATATAGGTATTAGCCAAATTTGATGCGATTTTGTTCAGAATAGTCAGTCAGTGGTTTATACAACTAATAAAATTAATAAGATTTAAATTCCGAAGTTTATTCAACTATGAACTTTGGTATCGGCAATCGGCGCCGTAAGCTGTGATAGGTTCGACCTCTAGATTTAGAAAGATTAATTATTTCAAACACGATTTTTTTAAAAGTCCTAATAAACTTCACGTGTTAAATACGTAATTAGTTTTTATTGTGATAATTTACGAAGAAACTTACTACTTTTACGAACTAAAATATAAATCGTAGCATCTAACCTTGCTTTTTAAAAATTAGTTTTTAATAGAGCAGCCCGTACTTAATTCAGGAGCAGTAATAAGGTTTATTTGTTGTTTAGTCCAAGTACGTACGTGACTTGCTACTAGTTGATTATGGCTGGTAAGTCGTATAACCGTAAACAAGTAATTATTTTTAAATTGCATATAAATCTTTGCGATTTATTGTATTCTAACCTAATTTTTTATGTTATCTCAGTTGCCTGTTGTAAATTTTAGCCACAAATCCTTACATTCATTTGTTAAAAACAACATCAGTTGGTGGAAAGGAATACAAATACTATGACCTCTCGGCTTTAGGTGAAAAGTATAGTAAGTTTCCCAGCTTAATTAATTTTGTAACAATACTTATTTGATTACACTTTTAGCCAAATTGCCTTACTCCATTCGGATACTATTAGAATCAGCAGTACGTAACTGTGATAATTTTCAAGTTACGCAAAAAGATGTCGAAAACATCCTTAATTGGGAAAAAAATCAAGCTTTGGAAAATGGCATTGAAGTTGCATTCAAACCAGCTAGGGTTATTTTACAGGTATGCTGCTGCTTATCTTAATTTATTTAAAATGGTTGATATAGCGACAGCAATTGGTTGTTATTTTCCGCTACATTTATCAGATTATTAGGTCACTTTTATATTGAATAAAGATTTAAACTAGTTCTACCTACGTAAAGTAATTTTAAAATTTGCCGCAATTTTATGTACAAGCAAAAAGATTTGTGTTGCAGTTGTGAATTTTGGTTGTGAATGTACAATTCTTAATATAATGTTCGAAAAGATTACCTCAACTATAAATTAAAGAATGATTGCGAGTGCGAGTGACGATAAACTTATACAATATGTAGGAAAAAACAACTATAATATCGTTCCGAGTTTGCTAACATACGATATTATACTTTTTCATAATTTTAACCATTAAAATGCGACTTAATTTAGGATTTTACTGGTGTACCAGCAGTCGTTGATTTTGCCGCCATGCGAGATGCCATTAAAAATTTGGGCGGTGATCCACAAAAAATAAATCCAATTTGTCCAGCCGATCTTGTAATTGATCATTCAGTTCAAGTGGACTTTGTGCGATCGTACGTATTTATTAAAAAAAAACTAAGCTTGTATTAAATTACTAATTTTATGTTAAACATCCAGACCAGATGCACTTCAAAAGAATCAGGATTTAGAGTTCGAGCGTAATAAGGAACGATTTATGTTTTTGAAGGTATGTTTATAGGAGTAATCTAATATACTTTTTAATACAGTTTGAATTTTACAGTGGGGAGCAAAAGCATTTGATAATATGTTAATCGTTCCGCCTGGAAGTGGAATTGTGCACCAGGTTAATTTGGAATATCTTGCTAGAGTTGTATTTAGTGGGCAGGAAAGCTCTATTCTTTATCCTGATACAGTTGTAAGTATGATTTTGTGGTTTTATGTTTGCGTTACGTGATGAAACTATATTTTAATTACAAAATTATATAACTATAATGTGGGAGCATAGAAAGTTCGGACTTGCACTTCAATTTTAACTAAATAAAAATTGATATTTAATTTGTAAATTGAAAATAATAACTGGCCCCTTTAAAAATCTATGTACAATAAAGTCTTCCATAATGTAATCAACATCAAGTTTAAATTTTCCGCAGAAGCGAGGGTACTTGTTTGTATTATTAATAAAAAAATTGAAAACTTAAAGGATTTACGTTTTACTGTAATTAATCAGTGTTTATTTCCTGAATATAATTTTCCTTTATGTTGTGGTAGACTCTATTATGAATAAACTTAATGAAGCACTACTTCGGTTAAAAGCAAAGCACATATTGCTATAAATTGCATAAAGCAAAATATTATTAGACGTACTTAAATAGTCAAAGTAATAAAGCAAAACAGTAAACACTAGGATATGTAAGTGTAGGCCATTTTATATACAAAAGAAAGATGCGCAATAGTCGGTATTGTTTTTTCCGTAGCAGTTGGACAGTTAGCAATGCACTTTGCTTGTGTGCTATAGTCGCATGTTTACCCTTCTAAGTTGACCTTATTTTTGTCATTTATGTATATTATAGCACATTGAATAAATTTGCTGTAAGATGCTCCGATTGCGCCAAATAAATATTAACAACAGATTATAAATTGTTAGAACAGAAATAACACCGTTCTCTGAACATTGTTGGTTTTGCTTCATTAAGTAAAGATAAAAAAAGGCCAATAACTTGTGATGTTACCTTTAAGGGATAATAATACAATTATGCTTTATCAATTAACGTTAGCTAGTTCCACCGCAGCATGTTGTTATATATCTTTGCATTAATTAAATGCTAGGCAGATTACCCTAAATACACGAAGATCACTTTGGTTTGCACCAAAATTTTCTTTTTATGTGAAATGGCATGTATATTTGACATTGATTTTTAATTATGACTTTTGAACTATTAATGTATTAATAAGTACGGTAAACGACTGCAGACTTGTGTATATTTTTTAAATTTACATAACTTAGAGCCTAATTATTCCTTTAAAAATAGCATGGTGTTTTATTCATGCATATTGTTATTGTATAAAGATGTATCAAAGTTCAAAGAAATGTACTGTTCACAACAGGTTCGTAGCCAGAGCCAAAGGCTAAAGCGAGTAAAAGAAAATTTAGGTCGAACAATAAAACAAAAAGCAAATATTTTACTATATGTATTTTATTTTTTAGATGATATAGGATTATGAAAAACGGGGCACTTAAATGAGTTGAATTTTTTTTTTTTTAAATGTATAAAATGAAACAGCAAATACAAACAATTTTTATCTTACTACAACTGAAGGTGTCTTTTTTAGAATTACATACTCGTACCACTATTTCTAGATCAATCTTCTCTTTATCCTTTTGATAATTTCGGCTTTGGATTCTGGTTCAGTTGTTTGCAACCATTTCTTCCATTCTTTCCTGTTTCGTGCTAGTCTTTTCATTTCCTTTATTGTTTTCCCTCTGTTGGTGCCCAATTCTTCTATTCTTTTAGTCAATTTTTTTTCGTGATCTTCTATTTTTTCAAGTATATCCCATTTCCATTACTTTTTTTTTAAACCAGTCTTGTTGAATTCATTTTTATTATGTGTCCATTTCATCTTTCTTTAATGACTTGTTCATTTCTTACTCTATCCCATTTTATTAAACCACTTCATCATCATATGTTTCTGTAACCCTCGGTTGGAGTTATGACCTACCTTTCGGCTTTCCAAATCCATGTGGCACTGAAGTGGATTAGTCTTTACAGTGCTTAGGTTTACATACACAATATTTTAGATCACATAATTATGTCCAAATGTTAAATTACTACCTATATCTTTTCCACTATTTTTTTAGAGTTGATTGTGTGGTTTAGCTTGCTCTACTATTTCTTGCCAATCTTTTCTGTTGAGTGATTTTCAACCATGTTAACTTTGGTCTTCCTCTTGTTCTATTATCTTGTGGTTTCCACTACATTATCGTTTTAATAGTTCTATCATTACTCGCTTGCCATACAACATGTCCTAATCCAGTGGTCTCAAACACAAATTGTATGCGGGCCGAATGCACGATCTGAAAGCAGGTTACGGGCCGGAATTTTTTTTTTACAAAATGAGAGTGAATACCTATATTGCACCATGCAGCTGTGCATCCAGCTAACCAACTAGTGACTGACTCAAGGAAAATATACACTGAAAACCAAAAAAAGTGGCCACCCCATATATTTTAACACATTCACTGCCGATTAATATTTTGAACTCTCCCCAGTGGCCAATACCTTGTAATTATTCTGATACCTTTAATATTAATCATAAGCTACTGAAAAAGTTAATTCGGAAACTGACTATAAAATATTGTAGTAAAAACCTTTCCCTAGGTGCCTACTAATACAGAAGACGTTTGTGCGATGCCTACAGCAAAATACTAGTATAAAGCTACAGCAAAGCATCACGCCACGTGTGCGTGGTAGGCACCGCGCGAACATCGCCGACCACGCCACGTATGCGTGGTCGGCAGTGAATGTGTTAATGTATAAGAGCAACGATGCGTGCGGCATCAGCACTAGTTATAGGCATTATTTATTTATAACACTCATATCAACAAAATTTGACAAAAATTAAGAAGCGCATTTTAAATTCACACTTCTAAGAAAATCGACTGTAAGCTGCATGTACTAAAGGGTGGCCACTTTTTTTGGCTTTCAGTGTATATTAGAAATACCAACTCAGCAATTGGAAACACCAGAATACTGAAGCGCCACCAACTGTCGGCCGGCGAACTAAATTTACTGATTGTACCGACGTCCCACCTTACCCCAGTCACGTGGCCTTGGCACACAAGCATACAGTGACAAAGACAAAGCCCCAACCTATTCATTCTATCTCATTTTCCTTCAATAGCAGTCGCGCACATAAGCTCAGTCCATATCTCTATGTCTCTAAAACTATAAGCACCGTATTTACAACAAATGCATAATTGAAATGTATGTAAAATTGTTTCTGGGGCCGCATGCGGCCCGCGGGCCGCCAGTTTGAGACCACTGTCCTAATCAATGTAATATCTGTGATTTTATAAATCTTGCAGTGTTGTCATACCCAATCTCTGATTCAATTTCGTGATTCATTTTTAATCTCCATTCGTTATCATCGGTTTTTATTGGGCCAAGTATCTTTCGTAATATTTTTCTGTAATTTCTTGTTAAGAGTTCTTCGTCTTTTATTGTTAATGCCCACTTCTCACTTCTATAAGTAATTACCGGTCTTATAAGGGTTTTATAAATTTTCGGTTTAGTTCTTTTACTAATTTCAATATTCAAATTTATACTTGCTAATTTCTACCAGTTTATTTACTTCTCTTAGATTCCTTGTGCATTTGATATATTTAGTTTTATGCTGGTTAATATCCAGCCTATTTCGTTTGTTATACTATCTACAAGGTGTGTTCAATTGAAACCCATCTTTAGTTCATAAAACATTTATTCAGAAATATAATTACCACCACAATTGAGGCACCTATCCCATCGTTTCACCAACCGATGTATACAGTGCCGGATTATCCTTGAGACGCGTGCCTCAGGGCCCGACGACAACATCATGCAAGACTTTGCTTCCAAGAAGTCAAGATAGAAATATATTAGTGTTTGTTAGGAAGTTTTCGTTATGTTATGTTCACAGTTTTTGATTTAATTTTATTATAATCTTTTGTTTTATGAAACATGTTTTTTGCTTTGATTTTGCGTTTTTTTTTAAATACGACAAATAGCAGTGCTTCGTATTTTTTTTCATATAAGGGCCCGAGAATATTAAGCGCCTCAGGCCCGAAAGTTTCTTGATCCGGCACTGGATGTATACCCTGCTCATAGAATTTTTGTGGCTGCTGACTGAAGAATTCTTTTACAGCGTTTTGCACTTCTGCGTCCAACTGAAAACGTTTACCTTTTAACGCCTTTTTCAGTGGCCCAAAAATATGAAAATCACAAGACAATAAATCTGGGCTGTAGGGTGGATGCTCTAAAATCCTCCATTTCTTCTGTTGACTATTTTCTTTTACTACATTGGCGACATGAGGCCGAGCATTGTCGTGAAGCAGAATGACACCACTTGAAAGCTTCCCTGGACGTTTTTGTCTTATTGCTTGATGATGCTTGTTCAGTACAGGTTTGCATTGATATTTACTCTAGGGATGGGTTTCAATTGAACACACCTCGTAGTTTGATTACTATGTGATGTAGTTGCTTTTTTGTTGTAGCTATTATTGCAATATTGTCTGCATAACTAGATACTTGGACCATTTTCATCTTTATAGTTCCTGTTATTTTGAGTTCTTTTATAATCCATTGCAGAGCAATATTAAAAAGTGTTGGCGATTTTATTAGGCCACTAGACTTTTCTTTAAATTTCATTTCATGTCATTTGTTTATTACCCATGAATCCCAATGTGTCATAATAATGATGTTATTAAGATGGTGTCTCCACTCCTTCAATTGTTTGTGAACTGTATTCTTTGACAAGTTGCATACTAGTTCCAACAATTGCTGTAAGATGGCGCTAATGACAGTTGAATATTGACACCAAGAACTGCCAAAATATTTAATTGTATCGGGAAGGTACTGGTGCATTATGGGTGCGGGTATTTGATTCAAACAGTTTGAAAACCAAAAATGCGCTATTGCCCCTTGGGCGCTAATACCCCACTTTCCCCTACCATGTTGCCATTTTAATTGTTCCCACCCTTTTTTCTTCTAATCCTTTATTTGTAATCCTATCCTTGGAGTGGGTATTTAGTTTTTTAGAGCCTGTTCCTCTTATTTTACCAGGCCTCCTCCCTCCTTTTCCGACCATCCATACTTTGTGCCGTTTATTTACATTTTCCTATATCTATTTATATTAATGTTTTAAGCTTTATTGTTAGAATTAACTAAACTTTTGAAATTACAGAAGTAATTGAAAATTATAATTTGATTTTGACACCCTGTATCTCCTAATATTAACTTTTGAACTATGTAAATTGTAATATTTTAACCCCACAAATCTACTATTGGTCTATGTTTCATTACTCATAGGGCACCCTGTGTATGACAAAGTATATTTTTTGTCAGACAATGATTGTTCATAAAATAAATAAATATTAAAAAGTATTTCGTAATATTTACGTAATATAATTTAAATGAAAATTCCATTTTAAATAAGAATTTTTGGCTTTAATTCTGGTTCTATGAAGCATTAATTATTTTCACTAGGTGGGTACCGATTCTCATACCACAATGATAAACGGTTTAGGAGTTCTTGGATGGGGAGTTGGTGGAATCGAAGCGGAAGCTGTTATGTTAGGACAAGCTATTAGTATGCTACTACCACAAGTTGTTGGTTATTATCTTCATGGCGCATTAGGACCCTATGTTACATCAACCGACCTAGTTCTTACCGTCACTAAGGTACGTAGTTCTTTGCTTAATAAATAAATAAATTGTTTTAAATATATCACACAATTACCTTCAGAATCTGCGTCAACTAGGGGTCGTAGGAAAATTTGTAGAGTTTTATGGTCCTGGTGTGGCAGCTCTTTCGATTGCAGATCGAGCGACTATCGCTAATATGTGTCCTGAATATGGTGCTACTGTAGGTTTCTTCCCTGTTGATAATTACTCATTAACTTATCTGCGTCAGACAAGTATGCCAATTAGCTAAAATGCTATAAATTATTTTTCTAATAAACATTTTTGTAGATCGCCCAGATCATCAAGTTGCGATGATAGAAGCCTACCTAAGAGCTACCCAGCAATTACGTGATTATTCATTAGGAAATGAACCAGTTTTCAGTCAGAGTGTATCGCTTGATTTATCTACAGTTGTATCATCTGTTAGTGGACCAAAACGACCCAATGATCGAGTTTCCGTTATTGACATGAAGGTTGATTTTGTCAACTGTTTGAAAAATAAGGTATGTATTTATTTATAGTAATACCGCAAGGCTTCTGGTTTTATCAATTTTTTGTTTTACATGGAAACAGTTATTTAGCAAAACGCAGGTGTAGTTATGAGTTTGTCAGATGAGCCATTTGGCGTAATGATTGTTAGTACAAAGAACTTTCCTATAGAAATGTAGTGGTTTTTGATGAAAAATATTTATAATAAACTGCCCAATTTGTAATAACAGAAATTTAGTCAGTTTATATGGTAAAGTAGTTTTATTGGTGCCCTTATTACTACAAGAATTTGTTAGTTTAAACAATTTAACAAATATTCATAATTTCCCGAACAATTCTTTTTGGGAAGGAGAGATCAAAAGAATAGCATTGAAAATATTCCATTGGAAGGCATTTGTTTTCATGGCTAAAAAACAATATTTTTATCAAAACAGTCACCACAAATAACATTCAGAGAATAAGTATCTGTGATAAATATAATAAAAGACTTCTTTTAGAAAATTTAAACTCTATAGTAGACAACATTATTGTCCTATTGGTATAGACTGGATTTTAGGTGAAATTTTTAGGTGATGAGTCATCCAAATAGGTAAATCCATAAACATACTAAATGTTTCTAAATAAGGTCTGTAATTCCAACAAAATTCTTTAAAAATGTTTTAAGAATTTTTCTAGAATTACTGTATAATATACTAACAATGAGATAATAACTAATAAGTAATAACTATATAACTTAAGTAAGTTCTTTTCAACTTTATTTTTATTATTTATTAAATTTTGCTGTTGCCCGCACCTGTACGGTTTTGTTTCTTCAATAACAAACGAAAACTTGGCCACGCCTATTGTAAATAAATGTGAACTGTGCCATCCTTTTACATGCGTTATGAAACACTACTATAATTTCTAGCTAGCGGTAATAGTAAACAACTGTTTTAAAAGTTGTTTTAACTTACTACTTAAGTGTGCTGCTCTACTGAAATGATTTTACTAAATTTTTACTAGATCCGGTCTCTACTTATTGGCAAACACACTCACAATGTGTTTAATATTCGTTCAGGGTCTGAGGTGTGGATTTCCTATATTAGCAATAGTGTTACTTGTATACGGCTAAAATTCTTCCATAACAATGTAAGGTCTTGTTATATGTATTATGGAAACACAGTTCTTCTTCTTCCTTGTCGGTGTTCATTACGAATGTCGTGACTTCTTCAAGGTGCATACACAGAGTTTGTAACCTCTCGCCATTGATCTCTGTTTTCAGCGTTTCTTATGATCTTTAATACTGAAGGTTTTGTGAGGTTTGAGACTTGATCTAGGAATCTGCCTCTCCTTATTTTTCCATCTACATTTTCTTGGATGGTCAGGTTTTCGATTCCATCCCGCCTGATGACGTGTTCCACGAAGTTTAGTATTATTCTTCACTGAACCTTTGGCAGCAAATGATCTCTGTCATTGATGCTAAGTTCTCTTAATATTGATGTGTTTGTTCTGCAGGCGGTCCATGGGATTCGCATCATCCTGCGATACCACGTCATTTCGAAGCTTTCGATCTTTTTACGGCAAGTTGCGTTGCAGGTTCGGGTTTGCAGGCCACAAGTTACAATTGGGAAGATCATTGACTGGACTAGTCTTTGCTTTGTATATTTACTTATCTGATGATTTTTTCAGATTTTCATAAGTCTTGCTAAGGCTGTCTTTGCCATTCCTACTCTTCTCCTAACTTCTTCACAGTTCCCATTGTTTGTTACTAACAATTTCAGGTAGATTTGTATGTCTGTAAGGTGGTGGCAATCCTGCTCTACTAACAATTATCAGGGAGCATTTTGAGCGGTTGAGCTTTAGGCCAACCTCGGCACTAGGTTGTTCGATTCGTCGTACGAAGGCTACCATTTCTTTTTCTAAGGATGCGAGCATTGTAGTGTCATCTGCTTATCTGAGGTTGGATATTTTTCTTCCAGTTATCGACACTCCACCATTCCAGTCTTCTGTTGATGTTCTCAGTATCCATTCTCCATATATGTTAAATAGTAATGGAGAGAGGACGCAGCCCTGTCTAATTCCCTTGCTTATCATTCCTGACAAAGGCTCTATTATGCGAGTATATTAAGTTTTTGATTAGCCAGATGAGATGTTCTGGTATCCCTATTTCGTAGTATTTGCCACAGTTTGTCCCATCTTACTGTGTCGATAGTCTTTGTGTAATCCAGAAAGCAGAATAATGCTGGCACATTGTACTCATAGCATTTCTCGATAATATGCTTTATGTTAATTAGTTATTCCCTTGTGTCGCGGCCTACCATGAACCCTGCTTATTCAGGGGTGATTTGTGGAAGGAGATATGGTTTAAGCCATTCTTGAATGTTGTATAACATTATCTTACTTGCGTGTGAAATCAGCGCAATTATTCTGCAGTTTTCGCATAGGTTGCTTGGTCTTTTTTTATGGATGGGAATACATCATTCCCTTGGCCAACTCCTGACTTCCAGATTTTATTGCATATTTCATGTACTATTTTGATTCCAACTAATATCTCTATCAGTTCCAGATGACTTGTGGTATTCGAGCTTTCGTAAAGCCAATCCTATTTCTTGTATTAAAACCAATGGTTTAGATTGTTCTGGTTTCTCCATATGTTGATCGTCATTTGTGACAGTCATTAGCTGTTGGCAGTGTGCATTCCATCTTTCAATAATTTCGGATTTCGATGTTAGTATTTTTTACCTGCCTGGTTTTTTGATGGGGATTGAACATGGTTGAAATGTTTTTGTTAGTTTTTTGATTTTCTTGAAGAGGTCTCGAGGTTCATTCTTCTGTCAGTGGCTCTCTATTTCATCACAAATGGATTGTATGTACAGGTTCTTATCTCTCCTTGTTGCTTGGGATATTCCTTTATAAAGATTGTTATATTTGAATATTGTTTGCTCATTGCTTAGTCCTAATTGTTTAATGTTTCGTTGTCTATCAATGAGGGCCCATATGTAAGGTTTTTTTGATATTATTCGCTGCTGTAGTTATGACTGTAAACCAATGACTGTTTGCATTTTTCCCATAACTCATCTGAGTTTGATTGGCGTATTTCGTCAGTGTTTATTCTAGTTAACTTTTCTGTAGTTGTGGCGATAAATAAAGTAACTTAAGTAAATTTATTGAAAAGTAAACACTTTGTATATTCTGATCAATTTATTGACAAATAAGTACATTATTTTGTGCAAAAGTTATGTTAACACACCAAGTTATAATATGCAAATGCATTTTGATCATGTGCAAAAGCAGTAGAGTGCAAATCACAGACTTTACGTAATAGTTATTTATGTAGCAAGGGCGTAAAGAAGCTGTTTTTGGCTCACGGCATGAAGTTTATATCTAGCATGAGGTGCAAAGTACTGAAAGCGATAACACACTCAATTATAATTTAAATAAAATGCCCAGGGCATAAAGTATCTTGAAGTATTAAAAGCGGCGTTTTACACCCAGAATCTTAGAAACAATTTATTTATAACTAAGCATTTGAAAATGAAAAAAGTATTTGAAATACCTACAGTGTTGACAAATTTGAAATATTAAGTTTAACAGCAATGACTGTTGGTTTATCTTTGAAGTGCTTAAAGGGTATCCTTAGGGCCAATGGCAATTGAAAATTTTAAAATACATGTCGCATTAAAAATGCAAGCCTAATTTGTTGTAACTTGTTAATGTTTTGATAAACCAGTTACACAGAAATATTTTATGCCAAGGGTTTTTCAAAGTTAAAAGGTCATTTAAGAAATTTGTATAATCTAAATGATTAAAAGCTGAATTGCCTAATTGAAGTAAAAATAAATGCATTGACTGATTGCTCAATGACAATATTTAATGTCCTACCCTTCCATACAAATAACACTATGGCACCACTGTTTTTGCAATTTCAAATTGTTTGTAAATATTTGTCTGTAGTTAGATACCTAATCATCAATTGATAATCCAAGATTGAACTTACTATTCATTAAATTGTGTGCCAATTAACATTTTCATTTTCTTCAAGAAGCAAGTATTTACATTGCATAACCAGACTGTTGTTTTTGTTTAAATGTTGGAATTATAAACTATGGTTGAAAGTACATCTTAACTTATTTAAATTATGTAAACATTTACATAAACGATAAGGAATTTTATAAAGAAAATTGCATTCTAATAGATGTGAGGCAAATTAAGACAAATTGTTAATTTTTCAGCTTATAGCACAGTACAAGCCAGCTTGTATTAAACAGAAATGAACAGATGTAAAATGTTTTTAAAACATAATTATGGTGTAAACTCCACAATTTGAAATAACTGCATTATATCTGCATCTGTAAGGCGATTGTTAATAAAAAGAAGGACTTCTTACATTCTTGTATATGTAAAAAAAATTGTATTAAGTAGTAAATGATTTTTGGTAAATATCACGAACATTTTGAAAAAAACAGTAACATTTCCTCCGATGGAATTCAGTTTTCTCTTCAACAAGTCGGACAACTTTCAAGGCATCAATGATATCTTGACATTTTAACGAATAAGAACTGTGAATGCAAGTACAAAGTTCACCAGTAAACCTCCTTTTTATTTCTTGCAAAACTGTGTGCTAATATAAGTATTAGTGGCATTCTTCAAATATTTGTTATGGACACTGCTAAATATAAATAATTAAAAGAATATTGTAGAGAATTGGCAAACTAAGCAAATAAGTTACATTCTGGAATGAAAGATAAGAATAATATTTTTTGGAATAACAAAATCAAGAACTTATAAATTATGTGTAGATTACTGATTTGGTATTTCAGTACAAGTTTAAACTAAAAATTGATTTAAGTCAGTTTAAACTAGAACTTAATGTCAAGCCTTAATATAATTATGCTCTACACATACTTTAAGTTGTTTGATGCTAAATTTTGGCTTAAACCCAATTAATTAAAATTAACATATTTTACAAAATTTATAATCATTAATCATTCATCACCATCATTCTGGCATTACAGCTCTTGGTCTCCGTTACCATCCTCTCACACCAATGGTTTGTAGGTCTGCTTCGACATCATCTAAGAACCTTGATCTCAGCCTTCTGCGTGTGCGCTGCCCCGCTGGTCTTCCTAATAATATTTTCCCGAACATGACCCTTATTTGCTCAGTCTCATAACTTGCCCTACCCATCTGAGTCGACCCACTTTAATCGTCTTCACTATATCTGGATCACGGTAAAGCCTGAAAAGTTCAAAGTTATGCCTTTGTCTCCAATGCCCATTTTCATTTATGGCCCCATATATTGTAACGAAGTGCCTTTTGCATTTATTGATTAAGATGGTAGAGACTTATAGCAACTTAATTACGAGTGTTTAAGCTTTGTGTTTGCAAGAGGTTTTATTAAAGTACACGGTTAACTAACATCAAATATATTGTTATAAGTTTAAATACAAACATTATTTAACTGTTTCACAAATATTAAATCCAAACACTTAACAAGTTCTAAGTCTGATGGACTTAAGACAAGATACAAAAATATTATTATTAAGTTACAATAAATCTTTACTTACATGGATAACTTTAGAAACATACACATCTTGAATGTAACCCAACCCTGGGCTGAGGGCCAAGGGTAGGTCCTTGTAAAGCCTTCTCGTCTAGATCTTAATCAGACATCGTAGTGAGACTCTATTCAGAGACTGATTTTCCTATGGTGAGGATCACATATTTATACTACCAAGATGTGTTTTTCTCTCTTACATTTAAACATCTGCTTAAGTTAGAACAAGGGTTCCATTCATTCTTACATTGTATGAATATAGGTCACACAACAACCCACGCTAATTTTAGTATAAACAAATGCAACTTTGTCTTACAATGTTATGGTTGCGCAATATAACCAGCTGCATCGTATGACTCATATTTACACAAGTGCATCTGTAGTTTATAAACAGAATTAACGATTCTTACTTTGTAGTGATTGCACAACTTATTATATCAGACCACACCTAAATGCCAACTTATTTAACTCAAACAACGTTTCAAGTTATCATTTAAGTAATCCACTATCTTACAATATCCTCAGAGTTTTTCTCTCAAAGCACCCCAGCATTGATTGATCTCATTTTGTCAGTGTCCAAGTTTCTGAGCCATATGTCATCACTGGTCTAATTAATGTTTTATATAATTTACTTGTGGGGTGTATGAGGCTAGCATATAAATAGTTTGTCTTGTTGGTATTTATTATCAATCTCATACTACTAGCTTTAGAGCTTCCTTAGCTCCCCTTTGTGATCTACCAATGATCATCAGCATAGGCAAGTACTTGTGTCATCCTATTCTATATGGTTTCTGTCCTGTTGCGCCCCAAGAGTCTTAATACTTTTACTAGCATCAGATTGAAAAGCACGTAGGATAGAGCGTGTCCCTGTTGGAGACCATTATTGGTTTCAAATTTTTCTGCCAGCTCGTTATTATTCGCACTTTGCAATGCACCTCTGCCATTGTGAGTTCCACAAGTCTTACCAAATGTTGTGGTATTTCAAATTCTCCCATGGCTTCATATAGTTTTTGTCTGTCCCCTTAAAATCCACAAAAATATGGTGAGTTTGTACTCCATGTCCTTTTCAAGTATTTGTTGATGATGGTTGCTATTTGGTGTATCGTTGATTTTCCGCCTCTGAAGCCTCGTACTGCATATGGGCATATGCGTTCACAGAGTATATTGGCAAATATTTTATATGCTGTATTTAATAATGTGAAGCCCCGATAATTTGAGCATTCCCATACGTTTCCTTTCTTGTATATTGTGCATGCGATTTCCGTGTTCCATTCGTCTGGAATAATTTTTTAGTTCCAAATTTGAAGTATTAAATTGTACATTGCATTTATTAGTCCTTTGCCTCTGCTCTTAAACAGTTCCAAGGCTTCCTGGGCTCTTGAATAATTTTTCTATAGCTTCTCGACTTCCTGTCGTGTTGGCCGATCTTGTTCCCGTGGTTCTTCTCTTGTTTCACCTGGTGTATTTACATGTTCTTGTTCTGGGGGTTGCTCTTCTGGGTTTAGTAGCAGTAGCATTTAAAACCATTACTCAAATTAAAATTGTAAATTTGCTGTCTCCAACTAATCGGATGTTCTTGCATTTCTTTCTAATTTTTTTTTTCGTACTGTTACTACAGTTCTGAAATTTAGTTGTATTTGCAATTACATGTGAGTTAGTAAATAGCTGATATTGTTATTTAGATAAATTTTGAGAAACCATACTATTAAGCTATAAATTGTATCAGTTGGGTTAATTTAGGTTTGGACAAATGATATAGCTACTCTCTGTTGCATAAAGTTAAAAAAAAAAATCAATCCAATCAGGATTCACACAAGTTTTTTGTTCAGCCCTGGTTTAATACTGTAAAAATTGCCATGAAACAAATTGAAACAAAGTTTTTTTTAAACTAAGTTACATTAGATTCCTAAGGGTGAAACTCCTTAGTTTCTTTTTAATTTGAGTAAGGGTAATATTAACAACTGTAGCCATGGGCGCATTCAGGATTTTTGCTTGGAGAGGGCTTTATAAGTAACACAATAGTAATAATAATTGCCTATAATAAAAATAGTGTCGAGGCGGATTCCTTTGCAAGGAGTAGCCAGCCAATGTTTAGTTACTCGGCATACATAAACCTAGGCTTCATTTAAAAAATATATAAGTTGAAATGAAAGCTGCATTTGATTCATGGATCTTTCATAATAGATCAACACTTGTATTGATAATTTTTAGTTTCTGTCACAAAATTTTAAACAACTCAATAGGTAATTAGAGTTTTTTTTTTAGCAACCATTAAACAGTTTTCTCAGAGAAAATTTTCCAGTTATTATACTGAAATCTATGGCTTTCTATTTTATTTTCAGTGTTACTTTCAAAATTTTATACCATGAGTTCAAAAAGTCTTTACATAAGGGTTGGCCACGAGACACAAAAATAATGTCAATTTCAAGATTTAGAATTTATTAACTGTCATCATTGTGTTGCTGGCATAATACTGTTGTGCAGATTTCAATAAAATTGTAAAAACAAAGGTTCTAAATCTTGCAGTAGACATTACTTTTGTGTCTCATGGCCAACCCTTGTAAATGTAAAAACTTTTTGAACTCACGGTACAACTAATAAGATATTTTTTTATAACTTACAGTATGATACTATCGAATACATTGTAATCCTGTATGAAAAAAATAAATGTTGCTCAAAAATTTCCGGCTAATCAAAAAATTAATTGTAGCTGGTGGACTTCATCAAAGTACAAATTATATAAAATACCTATGGCTCGCTATTTTATAGTAGGTGTTATTATCAAAAGTGCTATGCAACAAACTTTTGTAATAATCTAAAACCATTAACAAATCAAATATTATATAAAACAAATTTTCAACCAACCAAACGCAAATTCTTTCTGAAGAAGTAACTGGTAATGCAGCATGATCTCCACCCGGTGATGTTTCAGAATAGCATTACCGAGGCGAAGGCCATTGTGTATTACGGCAATTGTATTGGTGTTCTTCCTAAAGCTGGCCATTGACGATCGTTCCAAATGGAGTGGCGAGACAGTTGAGTGGAGCGGTTGGAGTGAAGAAAAATTTCGGAGGGTCATTGACGATCGCTCCACTCCATTCCATCGCTCCAATCCTCTCCAATGCCACGGGCGACTACTTATATCTATACGTGATACAGGGTGTCCCAAAATTAGAGCGACAAACTTTGGGTGATTATAAAATATAAAGGACAACAAAACTAGCAATTTTTGTTCATAAGCCCATGTCCGCAAATGAGCCATTTTGGCACTAGGGTGATTCGTACAATTATTTCAACTCCGAAACTGCTCTAGATACGACCTGGAACTTTAGAGGTAAACTTATATTTGCGGACATGGGCTTATCAACAAAAATTGCTTGTTTTGGTGTCCTTTATAACCACCCAAAGTTTGTCGGTCTAATTTTGGGACACCCTGTATATAAAATCTGTGGCGACTACAATCCAGCATTGTGTTTGCTTTCCTATTTTCGTTATATTTTTTGTAACAAAAACAAAGTTTTTGCTGATATGAGTCATGGATGAAGAATTGCTCCTTGTTTCAACGGCTGTTTGCTTGTAAGTGAAGTCCTAAGTAAACAAAGATTTTGCACTGACGAGCGCGCCGTACCGCTCCATCACATCACTTTTTCACATTCACGGTCAGTTGGAGTGTTGGAGCGACACGATGGATTTTCGGACCGATGGAAATCCGTCCGCTCCTCATCGCTCCAATAAATCCACATGAGATTGTACACTGACGGTCGTTCTTTGAAATGGTAGGTTCCATTTGGCTTGGAGTGATTGGATTTGAACGATCGTCAGTGGCGACCTTAAGGCTTTCTTCCTGGACCTGAAACACATTCTTAAGAAATCTGTTTAAATTGTACTTGCTCGTTAACTTTTTTTTATATTATCACAAAGAACTACCGAAGTAAGCAACATTACAGAATAAAACTATATACAAATTCTCCCAGTTATGTAGAAATAGGACACAACACGAAGTGGTCTCAACCCGGTGATGATTTTAAAGTAACATAACTGAGGCGAAGATCAATGTGTATTGCATCAACTAAATCGGTAATATACTTTGTGCTCTTCAGAACTCAAGTCAAACATAGGTAGAAACGTCCAATAAAAGCTTTTCAGCTTGGACATAAAAGAAACCCCAAGTTTGATGTAATTAAAACACATCCCCCTAGTAGTTCCTTATATGCACAGGCTGATTCTTGTTTTCTTGATTACTTCGTTTGATGTATAGACTTGCCATAGCCAAGGATCCTAGTTGTTGGTGTCCTAACATTAAAAAAATAACTTAAATATTTACTACCAATACTTAAAATACAGACTAGAAATTATCATTAGCAATTAGCTAAAAGCTGCTGCAAATTTATGACTGTAAGGAACTAAAAAATGCGATATGATCAAATACACATATCTCATTAGTAGTTCCTTATAGTCACTAATTCGTAATACATGGCGAGGCCCTCTTAACATAGCCAATCAACCCCTGTAACACCTAAAATTAGAAATTTAGCAGTAAAATTGACCAGATTTAATTTAAACAAACAGGTAGTTATTATTAGAATAGGTTGGTAAACAAATGTTGCCCTTATAATTCACTACAAGATAAACTACACCCAGTGATGGTTTTAAAATCCCATTTACTGAGCATTGTTTCTCAGACAGAGAATTACTGAATATTCCACTTGCTGATCTGACCTGTTTTAATATTAATTATATTACCTGTTGTCCTACCTAAAACTGTGTTGTCATTATAAAATCGCTGTAACACAAATTAAACCCAGTGGTTTTTTAAAAAATACAACAACCGAGCCTAGTTTGCCGCACAGAGAATTTAGTTCGGATACAACCAATGCTGATCGGGAAAATAAGCAGCATCATGCTGAAAAATATAAAAAATTTAGAACAGGAAAGTCGAACTTGTAAATATATTTTGGTTATAACTACAAACGACTTAAATCCACTGATGTTTCAATGTATCATCAACAAAATTTATGTCGGTTTTAGTTAAGCCCAAATATAAATTGATGAAACAAGATTGTCGTGAAAATCCGCCCCTGCAACAGGGGCAATTTTACTTAAAAAAAAAGATAAACCTGTGAATAAGGGTACCTTTACCATTGTGGTATTAACCTGAAAAAAGCTGGATGTTATTATAATGTCAACAATCAATTTGAACAAATTGCTGGAAAGGACAAAATATAAGTTGCGTTGCCAAGAACGATGATAATTCACTATTCAACAAAGTAAAACCAGTGTTCATTTAAAATGCGGAACCACCGGAGCTACTCTGTCGAACAGGGAATTGAATATTAATTGTACTAACAATTGCCTCATCTTCGGTTCACAATAACTTAAAATTGGCACCCTGGCTTGCCTTTTTATGAGGAACTAAATTTAAAAAAAAAATCTGAAAAAATTAGTGAAACTAAATATTAAAAAATCGTGATGATTGGTTAGCTTCAACTTAGGACAAATCTACCCCGGTGATTTTTTAAATATAGCATCACCATGGTTAGACTTACCCTAATTTAAAACTATTTAATTGTTGACGATATACTGGTTAAACTTGTTGATAGTATAATCTGATATCGGACAATCTAAACCCAGTGATGATTCAATTACAGACATCACCTGATTGCAGATTATCGACAACAAATTACAGTTTTTCAATTGTTTGACGGTCCTCGGCATACTGAAATGCTGATGTTATAATTCTATATCAGACGATCTAAACCCGGTGATGATTCCTAACACACCAACCAGATTTAGATTATCAAATGTAGATTATAAAAATACGTTTATCGAATATGAAACAGAACAAGTGAAATTTAACTTTGATGTCATGGGAGGGTCTTGAAAAATCCAGTACATGAAATATGGATGCTGCTGATTAACTGGACTGAAAATTAAATTAATATAAATTAGATATTAAATATAAAAACTGAAACCAGAGCTTGTCATATGATGACTGATTGGTTTTAACTAAGGATAATTGTACCCCGGTGGTGGTTTAAATATAACATCACCGAAGATCGAACTACCCTCAGTTAAGAACCTTTAGGCGGGTGTCAGACAGAGTTTTTACCAACTTTTTAAACCAGTATATTTAAATGCATCCCGTCATACTGCATCGACCGTCCCCGATCGTCCTCAACCGTCTACGACCGACCAGTTTGAAATTTAGGGCTTGTTCGAAATTGTTGTCGGTGGTCGTCGTGGTCGATGAACAGTCAATGAGTTTTCCGTTATTTGTAAAACACGGCGTACACGTTATCGGGTTCTAGCAGTGAAATTGTTGATTCTATTATTTATATTTATTAGTATTATTCCATGGAGGGACGGACAGCCGAGAAATAGACAAATTAATTTGTTTAATTAGAGACAATCGGTCATTATATGATCAAGCATTGTCGGCGTATTCAATGACGATGACATTTTTTACTTCCCAATAAGTTATGGTATTTTAATTGTTATGACACAAATAATTGCAATTACAGAAAAAAACGATCAGCTTTTGGTAAATAAGTGTAAACCACATAACATTACACCTTAGTGTAAACTACCGTCATGTATATCAACCACCACTAATGCTACTGGTAGACGGTGGTCGAGGCATCCTGTGTGACAACAACTTTAAAAACTTACCGGTCGTGGACGAGCGATATCGGTCGATCGAAGTCCTGTCTGACACCCGCCTTAAGTGCACATGATGATCGATCAGTCCTTTAACTCCTTGCTATTATAATTTGGTGTTCAATACTCTAAGTCCAGTGATGATTCAGATATAAACATTATAGTATTTCCTTGAACACACAAAATCGACGGTGGTCTCCCAACTGGAAACGTTGCTATTATAATAAGTATCGGATAATCTAACCCCGGTGATGATTTTAAAACTCACATCCCCTAGTATTAGATTATCAAACACAAATTATGATCTTCCTTGCTTCTTTTGTCCACCTGAAACAAATAGAATATGTTAGTAAAATAGAAATGAGAAGTATAGGGTTTTTCAAAAGTAAGTCATATTTTGAAATACTGATATTTTTATCAATCATTGAGCAATTTGAAAATTAAAAATGCCTGTATGTGCAGAAAGAAATGGGATTTATTAAAAAAATTACATTTATCGTAAATGTTGTATGTGGCCGCCATTTTCTTCTTGAACAAGAAGTAACCTTTCTTCAATACTATAAACCGCAGCTCTGAGTAGGTCTGCTGGAATAGCTGCTATGTTTTGTGTAATGGATTCCTTCAATTGATCGATTGAATTAGGGTTGGTTAAAAACACCCTTTCTTTTAGATATCTCCACAAAACATAGCAGCTATTCCAGCAGACCTACTCAGAGCTGAGGTTTATAGTATTGAAGAAAGGTTCAGTGCCGTATCTAGGTAATTTTGCGCCCTGGGCAAACTTGATTCCTTGCGCCCCCCGTCACTCCGGATCTTAATTATTTCTTATCTAAAAAAATTTTATTAATAAAGATTGTAGGATTATCTGAAAAAACATGTACGAAAGAGTCTGAATTTGCGCCCCCTCTGAGTTTGCGCCCTGGGCAGGTGCCCCTATGGCCCTGCCCTAGATACGGCACTGGAAAGGTTACTTCTTGTTCAAGAAGAAAATGGCGGCCACATACAACATTTACGATAAATGTAATATTTTTAATAAATCCCATTTCTTTCTGCACATACAGGCATTTTTAATTTTCAAATTGCTCAATGATTAATAGAAATATCAATATTTCAAAATACGACTTACTTTTGAAAAACCCTATTTATGAACATTAATATAAATTTACAGTTGTATAATTATGTAAATATGTAACTAAATGAGACTGTAGAATATCTTGCACATAATAATCTTTGATCAGTCGAGCTTTATGAATTTGAAAGCACATGAAGGTAGACCACCAAAGAATACTTGAACAAATAAAAATCGTAACCAAACTTGATGATCCTATGGTTGTAGTAATGCTGCTGTTGCAATTCACTGTCACACAATTTTCACCCAGTGATGTAATAAATAACACCAACTGGTTAAAAACCGCCGGACAGGAAATTACAATGTTCGTTGCAGAACAATGCTAAAACTGATGATGTAACTGAAGAATAGTCGAACAGAGTACTCTCTGTTTGGTCTAGCTTTATGAACTTAAAAAACATATAAGCCACACCATCCAAAGAATTTTATGAACGACAATAAAGACTACACTGGGCCGAAGAAATTCTGAGTGTTAGCAAGTGGTAACTTGAATGATTTTAACCCAGTGATGTATCAAATGTAACATAACTGAAGCTAAAACCATCCAAATTAAGTCACTTTTTCTCGGCTAAGACAGGCCACTCTTCTGATTTTTCGTAGGTTGTTAGTATAACCCTCTGTCAGAGAAATTTAAACCCAGTGATTGTTTCGAATGTAATTACTGGAGATAAACCTCCCGATAGCGAATTGACTTCCAAAAGCCGTGAATACAAATTACAAGTTGTTTATATAGCCCCCTATCAGGAAGATACATTCCCAGTGATGGTTTTTATATAACATCTACTGAGGATAAATCTCCCGATAGCAAATTATAAGCTATGAAAATTGTAAATAGAAGTAAATCTCAGTCCTGCGATAAATTGTACATAGTAAATTCTGACTAGTCTGGCTTTATGAAATAAAATTATTCAGATGTATAAGTCAGACAGCCAAAATGTGCACAAAATATTAAGGTTCATGATTAATTACATTTCATATATGCAACCGAACATAATCAGTAACTTAAAAACCAATTTCCTATACTATCGATACAATGACAATGATGCAGAACGATCACGCAGAGTAATTTCTGATGGTCCAGCCCATGAAATTTAATTTCGTAAGCGAAACTACCAAAAAGCACTACACATGAAAAGTAAGCATGTTGAATGAATTACACCAATCAAGTAACTATAACGAGATTATAGTAATATTGACTTCAAAAACATAATAACTTCGATATGCTTAAAATGATTTTTGATACAGTATAACTGCAAAAAATAACTTAATATAATAATAAACGTTGAGATATGGACCAATACAGGTAAGAAACTATTGATTGCGATATAGTAAAAATACATATCACACCATTAGTTCCTTAACTGTGTAAGTCAGTTGTGTATAATTTTACAAACCTTGTTTAAAAAAATACGGAAATAGAAATGCTGTTCTTCTTTCGTAATAATCGAAAAACATTGCTGACAAAGCAGGTAACACATATATCAAAAATTCAGGTACAAAGCTTCATCTAAACAAACCAAAATTCCTTCTGAAGAAGTAAAACTGGTAAGGCATCATGATCTCTACCCGGTGATGTTTCAGAATAGCAGTACCGAGGCAAAGGTCATTGTGTATTACAGCAGTTATATTGATGTTCTTCCTATGGCGTTTTTCCTGGAACTGAAAAAATATTCTCAAGAAATCTGTTTAAATTTTACTTGCTCGTTATTTTTCTTTTATATTAACAGAATTTTACATCTTCACAAAGAACTGCAAAAGTTAGTAACATTTACAGAATAAAATATAAATAAATTCTCCCCAGTTCTGTAGAAATAGTAGACAACACAAGGTGGTCTCAACCCGGTGATGATCTTAAAGTAACATAACAGTGGCCAAGATCAATATGTATTGCATCAACTAAATCAGTAATATACTTTGTGCTCTTCAGAACTCAAGTCAAACATAGGTAAAAACGTCCAATAGAAGCTTTTCAGCTTGGACGTAAAAGAAACCCCAAGTTTGATGTAATTAAAACACATCACCCTAGTAGTTCCTTATATGCACAAGCTCTGATTCTTGTGTTCTTAATTACTTCGTTTGATGTATAGACTTGCCATAGCCAAGGATCCTAGTTGTTGGTGTCCTAACATTAAAAAAAAATTACTTAGATATTTACTACCAATACTTAAAATACACACTAGAAATTTGATCATTAGCAATTAGCTAAAAGCTGCTGCAAATTTATGACTGTAAGAAACTAAAAAATGCGATATTATCAAATACACATATCTCATTAGTAGTTCCTTATAGTCACTAATTCGTAATACATGGCAAGGCCCTCTTAACATAGCCAATCAACCCCTGTAACACCTAAAATTAGAAATTTACAAGTGAAATTGACCAGATTTAAATTAAACGAAGAGGTAGTTATTATTAGAATAGGTTGGAAAACAAATGTGATGGTTTTAAAATCCCATTTACCGAGCATTGTTTCTCAGACAGAGAATTACTGAATATTTCACTTGCAACTGATCTGACCTGGTTTAAAATTAATTATATTACCTGTCAGCCCACCTAGAACTGTGTTTTTATAAAATCGCTGTGCCACAAATTAAGCCCAGTGGTTTTTTAAAAAATACAACAACCAAGCCTAGTTTGCTGCACAGAGAATTTGAGTTCGGATACAACCAACGCTGATCAGGAAAATAGGCAGCATCCTGCTGAAAAATATAAATAAACTAGAACAGGAAAGTAGATTATTTGTAAATATATTTTGGTTATAACTACAAACGATTTAAATCCAGTGATGTTCCAATGTATCATCAGTAAAATTTATGTCGGTTAAGCCCAAATATAAATTGATGAAACAAGATTGTTATGAAAATTCGCCCCTGCAACAGTTAATTTTACTTAGCACACTAAAAACCAGCTCCTATAAAAACCACTTAATATGAGTTTCCAGCAGAAGTAAAGAAATGAACGATTATAATTCACCATCCAACAAAGTAAAACCAGTGTTCATTTAAAATGCAGAACCACTCTGTCGAACAGGGAATTGAACATTAATTGTACTAACAATCGCTTCATCAAAATTGGTACACTGGCTTGTCTGTAATGAAGAACTAATTATAAAAAAATCACAATGATTGATTAGTTTTAACTTAGAACAAATCTACACCGGTGATGTTTTAAATATAACATCACCATGGTTAGACTCGCCCTAATTTAAAACTATTTAATTGTTGACGATGTACTGGTTAAACTTGTTGGTGGAATAATCTGATATCAGACAATCTAAATCCAGTGATGATTCAAATACAGACATCACCTGACTGAAGATTATCAACAACAAATTACAGTTTTTTAATTGTTTGACCGTCCTCGGCATACTGAAATGCTGATGTTATAATTCTATATCAGACGATCTAAACCCGGTGATGATTCCTAACACACCAACCAGATTTAGATTATCAAATGTAGATTATAAAAATCTCTTGAAAATGCGTTTATTGGATCTGAAACAGAACAAGTAAACTTTAAACTTTGATGTCGTGGGTAGGTCGTGAAAAATCTAGAACATGAAATACTGATGCTGCTGATAAACGACTGCAAATTAAAAATAAATTTGTTAACTATGAATTATTATAATATAAAAACCGAAACCAGAGCTTGTCGAATGATGATTGATTGGTTTTGACTAAGGATAATTGTACCCCGGTGGTGGTTTAAATATAACATCACCGAAGATAGAACTACCCTCAGTTAGGAACCTTTAAGTGCGCATGATGATCGATCAGTCCTTGAACTCGTTGGTGTTCAATACTCTAAGTCCAGTGATGATTCAGATATAAACATTACTAGATTTAGACTATCGAATACAAATAGTATTTCCTTGAACACACAAAATCGAAGGTGGTCTCCCAACTGGAAACGTTGCCATTATAATAAGTATCGGATAATCTAACCCCGGTGATGATTTTAAAACTCACATCCCCTGGTATTAGATTATCAAACACAAATTACTATCTTCCTTGCTTCTTTTGTCCACCTGAAACAAACAGAATATGTTAGTAAAATAAAAATGAGAAGTATATGAACAACATTAATATAAATTTACAGTTGTATAATTATGTAAATATATAACTAAATGAGACTGTAGAATATCTTGTACATAGTAATCTCTGATCAGTCTAGCTTTATGAATTTTAAAGCACATGAAGGTAGACCACCAAAGAGTACTCGAACAAATAAAAATCTTAACCAAACTTGACAATCCTGGGATGATCCTGGGGTTGTAGTAAAGCTGCTGTTGTAATTCACTCTCACACAGTTTTCACCCAGTGATGTAATAAATAACACCAACTGGTTAAAAACCGCCGGACAGAAAATTACAATGTTCATTGAAGAACTATGCTAAAATTGATGATGTAACTGAAGAATAGTCGAACAGAGTACTCTCAGTTTGGTCTAGCTTTATGAACTTAAAAAACATATAAGCTACACCATTCAAAGAATGTTACGAACGACAATAAAGATTACACTGGGCCGAAGAAATTGTAGGTGTTAGCAAGTGGTAACTTGGAAGATTTTAACCCAGTGATGTATAAAATGTAACATAACCGAAGCTAAAACCATCCAAATTAAGTCACTTTTTCACGGCTAAGACAGGCCACTCTTCTGATTTTTCGTAGGTTGTTAGTATAACCCTCTGTCAGAGAGATTTAAACCCAGTGATTGTTTCGAATGTAATTACTGGAGATAAACCCCCCGATAGCAAATTAACTTCCAAAGGCTGTGAATACAAATTACAAGTTGTTTATATCAAAAATTCAGGTACAAAGCTTCAACTAAACAAACCAAAATTCCTTCTGAAGAAGTAAAACTGGTAAGGCATCATGATCTCTACCCGGTGATGTTTCAGAATAGCAGTACCGAAGCAAAGGTCATTGTGTATTACAGCAGTTGTATTGTTCTTCCTATGGCGGTTTTCCTGGAACTGAAAAAACATTCTCAAGAAATCTGTTTAAATTATACTTGCCGTTATTTTTTTTTATATTAACAGAATTTTATATCTTCACAAAGAACTGCAAAAGTAACATTACATAATAAAACTATAAATAAATTCTCCCCAGTTCTGTGGAAATAGTAGACAACACGAGGTGGTCTCGACCCTGTGATGATCTTAAAGTAACTTAACCGAGGCCTAGATCAACATGTATTTCAACAACTAAATCGGTAATTCGGCTCTTCAGAACAGTCAAACATAGGTAGAAACGTCCAATAGAAGCTTTTCAACTTGGGCATAAAAGGAACCCCCAATTTGATGTAATTAAAACACACCACCCTAGTAGTTCCTTATATGCACAAGCTGATGTTTCTTGATTACTTCATTTGATGTATAGACTTGCTATAGCCAAGGATTCTAGTTGTTGGTGTCCTAATATTAAAAAAAACTTTACTTAAATATTTACTACCATTACTTAAAATACAGAACTAGAACTTTGATCATTAGCAATTAGCTAAAAGCTGCAGCAAATTTATGAATGTAACGAACTAAAAAATGTGATATGATCAAATACACATATCCCATTAGTAGTTCCTTAGACTCACAAATTCGTAATACATGGCAAGGCCCTCTTAACATAGCCAATCAACTTCTGTAAGACCTAAAATAAGAAATTTAGCAGTAAAATTGACCAGATTTAAATTAAAGGAACAGGTAATTATTATTAGAATAGGCTGGAAAACAAATGTTGCCCTAATAACTCACTGCAAGATAAACAACACCCAGTGATGATTTTAAAATCCCACCTACTGAGCATTGTTTCTCAGACAGAGAATTATAAACATTTAATAACAGGAAACCTGAAAGTTTGAAAATAATTAGTTAAATTACATAATTATTGAATATTTCACTTGTAACTGATTTGACCTGTTTTAAGATTTATTATATTACCTGTCATCCCACCTAGAACTGTGTTGTCGTTATAAAATCACTGACACAAATTAAACCCAGTGGTTTTTTTAAAAATACAACAACCGAGTCTAGTTTGCCGCACAGAGAATTTAGTTCGGATACAACCAACGCCAATCGGAAAAATAAGTAGCATCCTGCTGAAAAATAAAAAAAAATTAGAACAGGAACTCAGATAACTTATAAATGTTTTGGTTATAACTACAAACGACTTAAATTCACTGATGTTCCAATGTATTTTCAGTAAAATTTATGTCGGTTTTACTTACGCCCAAATATAAATTGATGAAACAAGATTGTTGTGAAAATCCGCCCCTAATTTTACTTAAAAAAAAGGTAAAGCTGTAAATAAGGGTAGCTATTTTTATTTACCTTCAAAACAATAGGGTCCATGGAAGTTTAAATATCGGCCTTTACCATTGTGGTATTAACCTGAAAAAAGCTGGTTGTTATTATTTCAACAATTAATTGAAAAAATTGCTGTAATGGACAAAATTGGGAAGTTACCAGGATTGCTATAATTCACCATCAGACAGACTAAAACCAGTGATGGTGCAGACATACAGCAACTGGATCTACCTTGCCAAACGGGGAATAAGGACATCAGTTTGCTGTAAAATGTAAATTGTTAAATGTCAGTACTTTTTAAGTTGAAATTGATTGCCCTGAAAATAGCACACTAAAAACCAGCTGCTATAAAAACCACTTAATATGAGTTTCCCAGCAGAAGTAAAGAAATGAAGAACGACTATAATTCACCATCCAACAAAGTAAAACCAGTGTTCATTTAAAATGCAGAACGACCGGAGCTACTCTGTCGAACAGGGAATTGAACATTAATTGTACTAGCAATTGCCTCATCAAAATTTGTACATTGGCTTGCCTGTAATGAGGAATTAATTATAAAAAAGTCACGATGATTGATTAGCTTTAACTTAGGACAAATCTACCCCGGTGATGTTTTAAATATAGCATCACCATGGTTAGACTTACCCTAATTTAAAACTGTTTAATTGTTGACGATGTACTGGTTAAACTTGTTGGTGGTATAATCTGATATCGGACAATCTAAACCCAGTGATGATTCAAATACAGACATCACCTGACTGCAGATTATCGACAACAAATTACAGTTTTTCAATTGTTTGACGGTCTTCGGCATACTGAAATTCTGATGTTATAATTCTATATCAGACGATCTAAACCCGGTGATGATTCCTAACACACCAACCAGATTTAGATTATCAAATGTAGATTATAAAATTACGTTTATCGGATCTGAAACAGAACAAGTCAAATTTAACTTGGATGTCATGGGTGGGTCTTGAAAAATCCAGTACATGAAATTAAATTAGAAATTAAATATAACACTGAAACCAGAGCTTGTCGTATGATGATTAATTGGTTTTGACTAAGGATAATTGTACCCCGGTGGTGGTTTCAATATAACATCACCGAAGATAGAACTACCCTCAGTTAAGAACCTTTAAGTGCACATGATGATTTATCAGTTCTTTAACTCGTCGCTATTATAATTTGGTGTTCGATACTGTAAGTCCAGTGATGATTCAGATATAAACATTACTAGATTTATGCTATCGAATACAAATTATAGTATTTCCTTGAACACACAAAATTGACGGTGGTCTCCCAACTGGAAACTTTGCCATTATAATAGGTATCGGATAATCTAACCCCGGTGATGATTTTAAAACTCACATCCCCTGGTATTAGATTATCAAACACAAATTACGATCTTCCTTGCTTCTTTTGTCCACCTGAAACATACAGAATATGTTAGTAAAATTAAAAAAAGAAGAAGTGTATGAACAACATTAACATAAATTTACGGTTGTATAATTATGTAAATATACAATGTGTCCAAGATAAGGATGAAATGCATGAGGATCTTGAAAACGGTAAAAAATACAGGGTGGCTCAAATAAAAAAAAAGTTGCGTAATTTTGAGCTCAATAAAATACCGCCTCAAAATTTGAAAAATTCCGAAATTTTGGAAAAACGTTTTCATTTTTTTCTGAGTTTATTTGAAGAGATATTTAAAATTATTTCACACTTTATTATTTCAACTTTTTCCCATCTATAAGATGGCATTACCAAATTTATAATTTGAGCCACCCTATATCTTTTACCGTTTTCAAAATCCCCATGCATTTCATCCTTATCCTGGACACCCTGTAAAACTAAAGTAGAATATCTTGCACATAGTAATCTCTGATCAGTCTAGCTTTATGAATTTTAAAGCACATGAAGGTAGACCACCAAAGAGTACTTGAACAAATAAAAATCGTAACCAAACTTGATGATCCTATGATTGTAGTAATGCTGCTGTTGTAATTCACTGTCAAAACAATTTTCACCCAGTGATGTAATAAATAACACCAACTGGTTAAAAACTGCCGGACAGGAAATTACAATGTTCATTGAAGAACGATGCTAAAACTGATGATGTAACTGAAGAATAGTCGAACAGAGAACTCTCTGTTTGGTCTAGCTTTATGAACTTAAAAAACATATAAGCCACACCATTCAAAGAATGTTACGAACGACAATAAAGACTACACTGGGCCGAAGAAATTCTGAGTGTTAGCAAGTGATAACGTGGATGATTTTAACCCAGTGATGTATCAAATGTAACATGACTGACGCTAAAACCATCCAAATTAAGTCACTTTTTCATGGCTAAGACAGACCACTCTTCTGATTTTTCGTAGGTTGTTAGTATAACCCTCTGTCATAGAAATTTAAACCCAGTGATTGTTTCGAATGTAATTACTGGAGATAAACCTCCCGATAGCGAATACACTTCCAAAGGCTGTGAATACAAATTACAAGTTGTTCATATAACCTTCTATCAGGAAGATACATTCCCAGTGATAGTTTTTATATAACATCAACTGAGGATAAATCTCTCGATAGCAAATTATAAGCTCTGAAAATTGTAAGTAGAAGTAAATGTCAGTCCTGCGATAAATTGTACATAGTAAATTCTGACTAGTCTGGCTTTATGAAATAAAATTATTCATATAAGTCAGACAGCCAAAATGTGCACAAAATATTAAGATTCCTAATTAATTACATTTCATATTATGCAGCTGAACACAATCAGTAACTTAAAAGTCAATTTCTTATACTATCGATACAATGAGAATGATGTAGAACGATCACGCAGAGCAATTTCTGATGGTTCAGCCCATGAAATAAACTTCTTAAGCCAAACTACAAAAAGCACTACACATGAAAAGGAAGCATGTTGAATGAATTACACCAATCAAGTAACTAAAATGAGATTATAATAATATTGACTTCAAAAACATAAGAACGATATGCTTAAAATAATTTTTGATACTGGATAACTGCAAAAAATAACTTAATATAATAATAAGCGTTGAGATATGGACCAATACAGGTAAGAAACTATTGATTGCGATATAGTAAAAATACATATCACTCCATTAGTTCCTTAACTGTGTAAGTCAGTTGTGTATAATTTTACAAACCCTGTTTAAAAAAATACGGAAATAGATATACTGTTCTTCTTCTGTAATAATCGGAAAACATTGCTGACAAAGTTGGTAACATATATTCAACTAAACAAACCAAAATTCCTTGTGAAGGAGTAAAACTGGTAAGGCATCATGATCTCTACCCGGTGATGTTTCAGAATAGCAGTACCGAGGCAAAGGTCATTGTGTATTACAGCAGTTGTATTGATGTTCTTCCTGGGATTTTTTCCTGGACCTAAAAAACATTCAAGAAATCTACTTAAATTGCCCTACTTGTTCATTAACTTATTTTATACTAACAGAATGTTACGTATTCACAAAGAACTATAGAAGTAAGTAACATTACAGAATAAAATTATAAATAAAGTTCTATAGAAATAGTAGACAACACGAGGTGGTCTCGACCCGGTGATGATCTTAAAGTAACTTAACCGAGGCCTGGATCAACATGTATTTCAACAACTAAATCGGTAATTTGGTTCTTCAGAACAGTCAAACATAGGTAGAAACGTCCAATAGAAGCTTTTCAACTTGGGCATAAAAGGAACCCCCAATTTGATGTAATTAAAACACATCATACCAGTAGTTCCTTATATGCACAGGCTGATGTTTCTTGATTACTTCAATCGATGTATAAACTTGCTATAGCCAAGGATCCCAGTTGTTGGTGTCCTAACATTAAAAAAACTTTACTACCAATTCTTAAAATACACAACTAGAAATTTGATCATTAGCAATTAGCTAAAAGCTGCAGCAAATTTATGAATGTAACGAACTAAAAAATGTGATATGATCAAATACACATATGTATCTCATTAGTAGTTCCTTACAGTCACAAATTCGTAATACATGACAAGGCCCTCTTAACATAGCCAATCAACTTCTGTAAGACCTTAAAATTAGAAATTTAGCAGTAAAATTGACCAGATTTAAATTAAAGGAACAGGTAATTATTATTAGAATAGGCTGGAAAACAAATGTTGCCCTTATAACTCACTGCAAGATAAGCAACACCCAGTGATGATTTTAAAATCCCACCTACTGAGCATTGTTTCTCAGACAGAGAATTATAAACATTCAATAACAGGAAACCTGAAAGTTATGAAAATAATAAGTTAAATTACATAATTATTGAACATTTCACTTGCAAGTGATCTGACCTGTTTTAGGATTTATTATATTACCTGTCATCCCACCTAGAACTGTGTTGTCGTTATAAAATTGCTGTGACACAAATTAAACCCAGTGGTTTTTTAAAAAATACAACAACCGAGTCCAGTTTGCCGCACAGGGAATGTAGTTCGGATACAACCAACGCCAATCGGGAAAATATAAACTAAATTAGAACGGGAAAGTAGATAACTTGTATATGTTTTGGTTATAACTACAAAGGACTTAAATCCACTGATGTTTCAATGTATCATCAGTAAAATTTATGTCGGTTTTAGTTAAGCCCAAATATAAATTGATGATACAAAATGGTCATGAAAATCCGTCCCTGCAACAGTTAATTTTACTTTAAAAAAAAAAGGTAAACCTGTAAATAAGGGTAGCTATTTTTGTTTACCTTCAAAGCAAAAGGGGCCATGGAAGTTTAAATATCGGCCTTTACCGTTGTGGTATTAACCTGAAAAAAGATGGATGTTATTATTTTAATAATTAATTGAAACAATTGCTGTAATGGACAAAATTGGGAAGTTATCAGGATGCTATAATTCACCACCAGACAGACTAAAACCAGTGATGGTGCAGACATACAGCAAGTGGATCTACCTTGCCAAACGGGGAATAAGAACATTAGTTTGCTATAAAATGTAAATTGTTAAATGTGAGTACTTTTGAAGTTGAAAATGATTGCCCTGAAAATAGCACCACTTAATATGAGTTTCCAGCAGAAGTAAAGGAATGAAGAACGATGATAATTCACCATCCAACAAAGTAAAACCAGTGTTCATTTAAAATGCAGAACCACTGGAGCTGCTCTGTCGAACAGGGAATTGAACATTAATTATACTAACAATTACTTCATCAAAATTGGTACACTGGCTTGCCTGTAATGAAGAAATAATTATAAAAAAATCATGATGATTGATTAGCATTAACTTAGGACAAATCTACACCGGTGATGATTTAAATATAGCATCACCATGGTTAGACTCACCCTAATTTAAAACTATTTAATTGTTGACGATGTACTAGATAAACTTGTTGGTATTATAATTTGATATCGGACAATCTAAACCCAGTGATGATTCAAATACAAACATCACCTGACTTTAGATTATCGACAACAAATAACAGTTTTTCAAAGGTATTCACAAAGCGAATCGTTTAATGATCTCCGACGTGCTGAAATGCTGATGTTATAATTCTATATCAGACGATCTAAACCCGGTGATGATTCCTAACACACCAACCAAATTTAGATTATCAAATGTAGATTATAAAAATACGTTTATCGGATCTGAAACAGAACAAGTGAAATTTAACTTTGATGTCGTGGGAGGGTCTTGAAAAATCCAGTACATGAAATACGGATGTTGCTGATTAACTGGACTGAAAATTCAATTAATATAAATTAGAAATTAAATATAAAAACTGAAACCAGAGCTTGTCATATGATGACTGATTGGTTTTAACTAAGGATAATTGTACCCCGGTGGTGGTTTAAATATAACATCACCGAAGATATAACTACCCTCAGTTAAGAACCTTTAAGTGCGTATGATGTTCGATACTCTTAAGTCCAGTGATGATTCAGATATAAACATTACTAGATTTAGACTATCGAATACAAATTATAGTATTTCCTTGAACACACAAAATCGAAGGTGGTCTCCCGACTGGAAACGTTGCTATTATAATAAGTATTGGATAATCTAACCCCGGTGATGATTTTGAAACTCACATCCCCTGGTATTAGATTATCAAACACAAATTACAATCTTCCTTGCTTCTTTTGTCCAGCTGAAACAAACAGAATATGTTAGTAAAATAAAAATGAGAAGTATATGAACAACATTAATATAAATTTACAGTTGTATAATTATGTAAATATATAACTAAATGAGACTGTCGAATATCTTGCACATAGTAATCTTTGATTAGTCTAGCTTTATGAATTTTAAAGCACATGAAGGTAGACCACCAAAGAGTACTCGAACAAATAAAAATCGTAACCAAACTTTATGATCCTATGGTTGTAGTAATGCTGCTGTTGTAATTCACTGTCAAACAATTTTCGCCCAGTGATGTAACAAATAACACTAACTGGTTAAAAACTGCTGGACAGGAAATCACAATGTTTTAAGAATGACACCAATGATTATATTGACGAGGATGTAACTGAAGAATAGTCGAACAGCGTACTTGAACAAATAAAAATCTTAACCAAACTTGACAATCCTGGGATGATCCTGGGGTTGTAGTAAAGCTGCTGTTGTAATTCACTGTCACACAATTTTCACCCAGTGATGTAATAAATAACACCAACTGGTTAAAAACCGCCGGACAGAAAATTACAATGTTCATTGAAGAACGATGCTAAAACTGATGATGTAACTGAAGAATAGTCGAACAGAGTACTCTCAGTTTGGTCTAGCTTTATGAACTTAAAAACATATAAGCCACACCATCCAAAGAATGTTACGAACGACAATAAAGACTACACTGGGCCGAAGAAATTCTGGGTGTTAGCAAGTGGTAACTTGGATGATTTTAACCCAGTGATGTATCAAATGTAACATAACTGAAGCCAAAACCACCTAAGTTAAGTCACTTTTTCACGACTAAGACAGGCCACTCTTCTGATTCTTCGTAGGTTGTTAGTATAACCCTCTGTCAGAGAGATTTAAACCCAGTGATTGTTTCAAATTTAATTACTGGAGATAAACCCCCCGATAGCGAATCGACTTCCAAAGGCTGTGAATACAAATTACAAGTAGTTCATATAAACTTCTATCAGGAAGATAGATTCCCAGTGATGGTTTTTATATAACATCTACTGAGGATAAATCTCCCGATAGCAAATTGTAAGCTCTGAAAATTGTAAATAGAAGTAAATGTCAGTCCTGCGATAAATTGTACATAGTAATTTCTGACTAGTCTGGCTTTATGAAATAAAATTATTCATATACTAAGTCAGATAGCCAAAATGTGCACAAAATATTGAGGTTCCTGATTACTCAAGTCACACATAGGTAAAAACGTCCAATAGAAGCTCTTCAGCTTGGACATAAAAGAAACCCCAAGTTTGATGTAATTAAAACACATCACCCTAGTAGTTCCTTACATGCACAGGCTGATTCTTGTTTTGTTGATTACTTCATTCGATGTATAGACTTGCCATAGTCAAGGATTCTAGTTGTTGGTCTCCTAACATTAAAAAAAATTTACTTAAATAAAAAAAGCTGCTGCAAATTTATGACTGTAAGGAACTAAAAAATGCGATATGATCAAATACACATATCTCATTAGTAGTTCCTTATAGTCACTAATTCGTAATACATGGCGAGGCCCTCTTAACATAGCCAATCAACCCCTGTAACACCTAAAATTAGAAATTTACAAGTAAAATTGACCAGTTTTAAATTAAAGGAACAGGTAGTTATTATTAGAATATGTTGGAAAACAAAAAATGTTGCCCTTATAATTCACTGCAAGATAAACTACACCCAGTGATGATTTTAAAATCCCACCTACTGAGCATTGTTTCTCAGACAGAGAATTATAAACATTCAATAACAGGAAACCTGAAAGTTATGAAAATAATTAGTTAAATTACATAATTATTGAATATTTCACTTGCAAGTGATCTGACCTGTTTTAAGATTAATTATATTACCTGTCATCCCACCTAGAACTGGGTCGTCGTTATAAAATCGCTGAGACACAAATTAAGCCCAGTGGTTTTTTAAAAACTACAATCACCGAGTCTAGTTTGCCGCACAGAGAATTGAGTTCGTATACAACCAGCGCCAATCGGGAAAATAAGTAGCATCCTGCTGAAAAATATAAAAAAATTAGAAGAACAGGAAAGTAGATAACTTGTAAATATGTTTTGGTTATAACTACAAACGACTTAAATCCACTGATGTTTCAATATATCATCAGTAAAATTTATGTCGGTTTTAGTTAAGCCCCAAATATAAATGGTGCAGACATACAGCAACTGGATCTACCTTGCCAATTGGGGAATAAGAAAATCAGTTTGCTATAAAATGTAAATTGTTAAATGTCAATAATTATGAAGTTGTACCATTCAGTCAATTGCCCTTGCTTGTGTTTGTTATAATCTGAAAAATAAAATAAAGATGATTGCCCTGAAAATAGCATACTAAAAACCAGCTCCTATAAATACCACTTAAAATGAGTTTCCAGCAGAAGTAAAGGAATGAAGAACGATGATAATTCACTATTCAACAAAGTAAAACCAGTGTTCATTTAAAATGCAGAACCACCGGAGCTACTCTGTCGAACAGGGAATTGAATATTAATTTATTTTACTAACAATTGGTACACTGGCTTGCCTATAATGGGGATCTAATAAAAAAAAAAAATAGAAACAAATTAGTGATACTAAAGTTTAAAAAATCACGATGGTTGGTTAGCTGTAACTACCCCGGTGATGTTTTAAATATAGCATCACTGTGGTGAGAGTCACCCAGACTGTTGACAATGTGTTTTAACTAGTTAAACTTGATGGTGGTATAATTTGATATCAGACAATCTAAACCCAGTGATGATTCAAATACAGACATCATCTGACTTCAGATTATCGACAACAAATTACAATTTGTCAAAGGTATCCACAAAACGAATTATCTAAATTTAAAAAAACATGATGATTGGTTAGCTTCCACTTAGGAAAAATCTACCCCGGTGATGTTTTAAATATAGCATCACCATGGTTAGACTTACCCTAATTTAAAACTATTTAATTGTTGAGGATGTACTGGTTAAACTTGGTGGTATAATTTGATATCTGACAATCTAAACCCAGTGATGATTCAAATACAAACATCACCTAACTTCAGATTATCAACAACAAATCACAGTTTTTCAAAGGTGTTCACAAAGCGAATTGTTTAGCAATCCTTGGCATGCTGAAATGCTGATGGTATAATTCTACATCAGATGATCTAAACCCGGTGATGATTCCTAACACACCAACCAGATTTAGATTATCAAATGTAGATTATAAAAACCTCTTGAAAATACGTTTATCGCATCTGAAACAGAACAAGTAAAATTTTATGTCGTGGGTGGGCCCTAAAAAATCCAGAACATGAAATACCGATGCTGCTGATTAAATGGGCTGCAAATTAAAAATAAATTGGCCAAATATAAATTATAGGTAATATAAAAACCGAAACCAGAGCTTGTCGAATGATGATTGATTGGTTTTGACTAAGGATAATTGTACCCCGGTGGTGGTTTAAATATAACATCACCGAAGATAGAACTACCCTCATTTAAGAACCTTTAAGTGCACATGATGATCGATCAGTCGTTGAACTCGTTGCTATTATAATTTGGTATTCAATACTCTAAGTCCAGTGATGATTCAGATATAAACATTACTAGATTTAGACTATCGAATACAAATTATAGTATTTCGTTGAACACACAAAATCGACGGTGGTCTCCCAACTGGAAACGTTGCTATTATAATAAGTATCGGATAATCTAACCCCGGTGATGATTTTAAAACTCACATCCCCTGGTATTAGATTATCAAACACAAATTACGATCTTCCTTGCTTCTTTTGTCCACCTGAAACATACAGAATATGCTAGTAAAATTAAAATAAGAAGTATATGAACAACAGTAATATAAATTTACAGTTGTATAATTATGTAAATAATATAACTAAATGAGACTGTAGAATATTTTGCCCATAGTAATCTTTGATCAGTCTAGCTTTATGAATTTTAAAGCACATGAAGGTAGACCACCAAAGAGTACTTGAACAAATAAAAATCGTAACCAAACTTAATGATACTGTGGTTGTAGTAATGCTGCTGTTGTAATTCACTGTCAAACAATTTTCGCCCAGTGATGTAACAAATAACACTAACTGGTTAAAAACTGCTGGATAGGAAATCACATTGTTTTAAGAATGACACCAATGATTATATTGACGAGGATGTAACTGAAGAATAGTCGAACAGCGTACTTGAACAAATAAAAATTGTAACCAAACTTGACAATCCTGGGATGATCCTGGGGTTGTAGTAACGCTGCTGTTGTAATTCACTGTCACACAATTTTCACCCAGTGATGTAATAAATAACACCGACTGGTTAAAAACCGCCGGACAGAAAATTACAATGTTCATTGAAGAACTGTGCTAAAACTGCTGATGTAACTGAAGAATAGTCGAACAGAGTACTCTCAGTTTGGTCTAGCTTTATGAACTTAAAAAACATATAAGCTACACCATTCAAAGAATGTTACGAACGACAATAAAGATTACACTGGGCCGAAGAAATTGTAGGTGTTAGCAAGTGGTAACTTGGAAGATCTTAACCCAGTGATGTGTCAAATGTAACATAACCGAAGCTAAAACCATCCAAATTAAGTCACTTTTTCACGGCTAAGACAGGCCACTCTTCTGATTTTTCGTAGGTTGTTAGTATAACCCTCTGTCAGAGAGATTTAAACCCAGTGATTGTTTCGAATGTAATTACTGGAGATAAACCCCCCGATAGCGAATCAACTTCCAAAGGCTGTAAATACAAATTACAGTTGTTCATATAACCTTCTATCAGGAAGATATATTCCCAGTGATGGTTTTTATATAACATCTACTGAGGATAAATCTCCCCCTAGCAAATTATAAGCTCTGAAAATTGTAAATAGAAGTAAATCTCAATCCTGCGTTAAATTGTACATAGTAAATTCTGACTAGTCTGGCTTTATGAAACCAAATTATTCATATAAGTCAAACAGTCAAAAGTAATATGCACAAAGTATTAAAGATTTTTATGTAAATGAACATAATAACTTAAAAATGAATTTCATATGCTATCGATGCAATGACAATGATGCAGAACGATCACGCAGAGCAATTTCTGATGGTCCAGCCCATGAAATAAACTTCGTAAGCCAAACTACCAAAAAGCACTACACATGAAAACGAAGCATGTCGAATGAATTACACCATTCAAGCAACTCATATGAAATTCTACTAATATTGACATCAAACACATTTCGATATGCTTAAAATAATTTTTGACACAGTATAACTGCAAAAACTAACTTAATATAATAATAAACGTTGAGATATGGACCAATACAGATAAGAAACTATTGATTGCGATATAGTAAAAATACATATCACACCATTAGTTCCTTAACTGTGTAAGCCGATTGTGTGTAATTATACAAAAAATACACAAATAGAGATCCCTTCCTGCACCTAACTACCGAACTGAGATTGAAAACAAGCTAAGAGGCTGTTGAGTCGTTGTCCTAGTTGAGTCAAATTCATAAATTTTGTTCACAGTTGCAGTGGGCATTTTCGAGAGAAAGCAAGACGCACAACGATTTTGCTTTCCGCCGAAGATATTCAATGCAATTGCGGACAAAATTCTGCAATAACAGCTCAACAGCCTGTAAGAAAATTCAAAGCCTAGGATAGTAAATTGTGGGGAGCCCTAATCCGCCTAATTAATTATTTTTATGATTTACCTAAGGTGTTTTGGCATGTTCATGAATTCAATTTCAAAAATAAATGTAATTAAAATTTTAAATACTGAAACTTAATGAATTTGATATTAGAATAGCATTTTAATTGACCTAAAAATTTCCATTACCCATATTTAAATTGCAATTAAAATTTAAGAAAAATAACTGAGCATAATATTTAGTATATTAAACAAATATGCCTCCCCTTTTATATAAGTTAAGGGACCACAACAAATATTAGAGAATAAACTTTGATAATACATAGGAACATGATGAAATACAAAACATGTTGATGTAAAAATGGTTTACTAAGCAAATCGACATGAAAAATAAATGAAGTTTAGAATGTTTGCACAGATAAATAAAGGCAAACTTTAACTTTAAAACTAAATATTGCCAGGGGTTAATCCTAAACAAAGTTAAAAAAAATGAAAAATCAAGGAATTTTGAAAAATCCAATAAAAAAACATTAAAAACTCGGTATATAAAAAATGAAAGAATTTACAAGCAAAAGTCAGTTGAAGTACCTACACAAAAGGAATCAAAATGGACTGCCATAAACCAGTTCCTTTCCTTCAAACCAACTATTAAATGTAATAATAGTAAACAGCAACAAATATTTACATCAAAGTTTTAAAAAACAAAAGCAATAAAAAGAAAATATGAAACTGAATGAGATGAAAAACTCAAACAGTTTACAAAAGCAAAAAAAAAGTAAATAGCTCTTACCAAAATGTCCCAGATGGTTAAGACCAGAACTCACTGAACCACTAGAAAGCACAAGTTGTAACTATCACTTAGTACTTCAACTTCCCTATTTATTGCACTTAGGTCAGAGTGCAGCATAGGCACTCTGGAGGCATGGTGGGGGAAGCCACTTAGCCAATAGGAAGGCTTAGTTAGGGAGTGCACTACACCTTATGGAAGGTAAACAGTTCTGAAAATTAACTGAAATTTTGTGTTCTTGGAATTTTAGGTACTTAGTAATTGTTGGATATTAATTAGCTTTTGAATATTATAACAAACAATAAAACTTAAGAAATTGTTCATTTTAGGGATATATTTGGTTATTTGTAAAGAAATGGCTCATAAATAATTAGATAACAAGAAATGTTTCTTTGCCACAAAGTTAATAATACAACTGGTTTTTTAATAACTTTAAGCATTTTTTAATTAGTTGCTGTAGGGTTGCTAACGGAGACGTTGATCGAAGTCAGTGCTATAGTTAACAATCAAAACTGCATTTGAATTTCTACATTTTATTGGAAATGGCCATATTGTCTTTAATAATTAGATCTTTATTACATACTTCATCAAATACTATACATAAATTTGTTGAAAGTTCAAGTAAAACATCGGTGAGGCTTGTATGTTAATCATCGTAAAAGCTTCCACATTCATATGCTTCATTGAATACTCAAACCACTTTGAGGTTGTAAAAGTTTAAAATTTAGTATAAAAACTAAAATATAACTAAATATTCTGTAATAACTTATAGAGTTTCCCCATTTCTGTTATTAATGCAAAAATTTGCAAAATTGTAAGAAAGGCTACAGGTTGCGGTTTATTTTTCCTGAGCGATTTGCCTATTGGAGCCCTATAATAAGCTTTTACAATAAAAAAAGAAGAATTAAATTCTGTAGCAATGTTGTTTTGTTATGATCGTTTATTGGTTTCATTACAATAATATTAATAGCATTTTATGTTAAAAAAGCAGTTTATTGGACTGTTGGTGGTAATCTAGCATTAAATACTTCAGTGATCCTGATTACAAATGTTCGGAGATACGTTGTAGCTGGGCATTTGTAATTCGAGAATGATTCAGATTTGAATTGGCCGAATGTAAGGGATTGTAGAAAATACTTTTAATTTGTCTGCTTAGTTAAGTAATCGAAGCAATTAAAACTGGATTTAAACCAGTTAAAAAACAAAAAGCTTGATTAATACAAAGTCCCACCATTTAGTGTTGATGCTTTTACCCTATGATTGGAATCATCGAAATGTTAAAGCACATATGCCTGATTATAAATAAAAAGCAAATATTTGATTATAAATTGCAATATTGTGGCCTGTTTTCGATATATGCTTAAAATACATAACATGTTTTTGCATTATTAATGTTTATTTAAACCATCCTTGGGCCTCTCGGTGGTGTAGCGGAGGAGTGTCTGTTTCACGATCGAGAGGTCCCATGTTCGGATCAGACCCCAGAGTCGAACCCGTATAGGTTTAGTAGGATAAGTTTAGAAGACGCCGATAAACTTAATTTAAAAAAAAAACATCCTCAACACTGAAAGGTAAAAGAGGCTACAGATACACAATTTAGAAAGTATCAACATTCAATAACCAATCCTGTATAATACTTATTTTATTAATTTATATTTTCTTGTGGGTTTGTGGTGATCTTTGTGATACTTTTAAGGGGTAGTTCACCATGAATTGCTGAAAATTTAAAGTTAAACAGACATCTAACCATAAAAACAAGGTGATGTTTTGTAGAACACTTATTTTGTAACACATTATTAGTCTGTTTTTCAAATACATGACAAATAGTTGCCGCAAAATTTACAGGCTTTCTTGTTGTTTCTTGAATTAACCTGCTGAGGTAAAAATATTTGGTTTCATTTTAGTATTATTTCACATTGCATAATTCATTAAGTAAAATGTCTTTAGGTGTTTGAAAATAGCATAATATAGAAATCAAGGAATTTCCCTGTCATTAAGGTCTTTGTTGCTCAAAGACAATTGTTAACTTTCTATTATTGTAAGTGAATCATTGCAAATTTTTCATAAATTTTAGTAATTTTACCCTAAACATTTGCTCTTCTGTAGTTCTTAATAAACCTGGGAAGGTCATGGGTTTGAGGATTAGTGCGTAGAAAAGATTTCACATCAATAATCCCTTGTGACTTGAACTTGGTCGTTACTCATTAGTCGTACTTATAGAATATTTAAGGTATTAACCTTGTAACTTTTGCAAATATCAAGTTTCTAAGAAATAGGCCCTGAAAACAAATCACCTGATTTTAATTTTTCCTGGGATTTTAGTGTTTTGTTGTATTTCATTTAGATTTTTTGCAAACATTGGGAGTTATATGAACTCTTTTACTATTGTTATAAATTTTTGATAAATTCACAAACTTGAATTGAAAGTTTGGAAGCTAGAATTATTATTTTTTGTTGTTTTTTTGGACATCAGTTGTAGTTATTACTTTTAAATTTATTAAAAATTCAGCTGTAAGGTAGATTCAAACCTGGATCATTTTCTTTAAAAAGTGGACACCAAAATACGCTTCTAAATTATTACAATAACCTCTTGTTTTCATAAATTTTATAAAGCCGTACTTATACGTAATTTATAAATATGTTTATATGTGAATATTAATAAATGCCTGTAAAGTAAACAATGAAATAGTATTGCATGGTGATTAATAAGGTGTAATGTTACGGTTATTTATCTATAAAGTAGTAAATAAGAGATAAAATTGTAGCAGTGAAAAATGTTGTCGTTTTAGTTTTGATTATTATGAATTACTAAAGAGGAGAGTATTCTGAGTATAATAATTAAATTTGTATAAGATAGAAAATCATACATTTACATAATAATATATTACATTTCTAAGGTTTTAAAAAGTATCAGTTTTCAACATTTTAAAAGTCATTCACGTAAAACTTTCATTGGAGTTAATGCAGAAATTTAGAAAGTTTTGTCTAATTTAATGAATGTCACAAGTTTAGATGGAGGTACAATTAAGGACTATTGGAATAACCCTTTGGTAATTTTCCATAAATTTGCATAATTGCTTATTAATATGTTTGTAATAGAAAATCGGATTCCACAGAAATAAAGCTTTACTATCTTATTTACCAAACATAAGGATTTAAAATTATATTTGTTTCTGTTTATTGATAAATATAATATTTTTAAACATAAGCGATGAATTCAAACTTTTAATCTGAAAGAGATGTAGGTACTAAAGTTACTTTTAATAATTTTAAAAGTTTTAGGACATTTTTGCCGTTTCTTCTCGGGTACATTGATAAGTTAAAATGTGCTTTTAAAAACTAGTATCTTTGTTACTTAGTACACAGTAACATCATTACTATTGTCTGTAACAATGCCGGTTGAAGGCTAATTGTTTAGAAACCAGTCTTACTCATTCAGGGAAGATTACTTTGGAATGCTTTTGAAAAGGCCCCCTTTAAGTGATTTGAAGTAAAGTAAGAAAGTAAATATTAATGAATTTATTTTTGTCTTCCTTTAAAAGGTGTAGTGTTAGGTAGCTTCTTGAAAACCATTCTCAAATTAATTTTTAAGAAATATTAAATTTCGAAGAGTCAAATAGAAACCCATTGAAAATTATCATAAATGCCGTTTTAAAGTTGCATTATTTTCTTGTTTGTCTATTTGATTTTCGATGCAAGTTAAAAGCACTTCACAATAACTGTATAACTGAAGGTTTCAGTTGGGGTGGATGGTGTTGTTATGAGTTGCTTAAACCAAAGGTTGTGAGTGATTACAATCTCAACTCAGCTTTGTGAGGTTTTTTTATGCAGAGTTAACTGTTGGTTTTAATTACTATTCTGTAATGTTTAATAATCATTAATCTTTTTATTATTTTTTTTAAATACAAAAATATTCTGATAGAGTATGATACAATAATAAACCACAAGCAGCAGCAACATAAATTAATAGATATTTAAATTTTTCCGCCTGTTTGGTTTGTACTCAAGTTCCAGCAATTTGTTCCAAGTAAAAAGAGTTAACTCGAAATGTTCCCTTTGGTAATAGAAACGCCAATCAGTCCAGCTTTGATAAATAAACCCAGAAGACAATCATCGAGCTAAAAAGAGAGTTTCAAATGGGCAACAGAATGCACCTCATATTAATTTGTAATTAATTAGTAATTAGGGTTTTATCAACTGGTTTGTAAGTAATAAGTTACTAAACCAGCCAGACTGTTATTTCGACTTCACCAAACATGTTATAGTATGCTTTTTTATTTTTGAAATTTCATGGTTGTGTATAAATAAATTGCTGATGGAGTGTGATGCGTTCCTTTTACTACTTCTCGTATTAAACAATTTTTTTTAGCTGTAACTAAACTTCAGTTAGTTACAAAATGAAACATTTACTGTAGTGCATCACAATAGTCCTTAAAAAATTAGCTAATCTCCAAGTTTAGTAAACTGTGGTGATTGTTTTGGCATTTGTAGTATGTCGCTACGTCACTATTTATTGAAATTAAAAGTTACCACCACTTTTTGGTGAAATTGATTCACTTGTTTTGCTTAGACTAAGCAGCCGAACAAGAGGGAATCAGAGCAATGTTAAATGTAGGGCTACAGTATGGGATGTTGTTCAATATTCGGTGATTCAGTTTTTGGAAAACACCTGCATTGTCTTTTCATTTGTCAGCTTCCATTTCCACTCTTTTGTTGTATAATCCTTTTGTACTTTTGTTTTTGTTTGTGTAGTATTACTTAACTACTACTTAAATAATTATGTTCTAAATCTAGAGGATTGTTGTGGCGAGTTTGACATTTTATATTTCTTTATTGGGATTTTCGCCATTAGTTTCTAAAATGAAATTATATTAATTATCTAATAATTAATGATTCGTTTCTCCAATTATGGTCCCCGAAACCTTGCATGTTATTATTGTTATTAGATTCTTAATATAATTGCATTTTAGAAACTGGTGGTGAAAATCCCAATAAAGTAATAATTAATACTGAATGTAATGTTGTTATAAGTCAATAAAAGAGCTGTGCTTATTGATATCCAATTTGCCGTATTATATTAAATTTAAATAGTATTTTGTCCGACACCTAAAAGGGTACATGGAAGAGGAGAAAGAAAAATTTTATTTTGATTGCCTAAATATTGTAACATTTTACATTATCGAATCGATTGCCTGGAACAATTTTACATCGAAACGTTGACTACTCGAAACTCGGAACAACTTGAACGATTCATTTCCGAATCGATTTATGAATTCTCTTCGTACAAAACTGTCAAAAATTACTTGGCATCGAGCCTAGTGAATCGATTCACTTCTTTTTAATCATTCACAACTAACACATCCCCACTGAGCAAAATTATACCTTAATTTTTATAGTTGTTATTTAGTTCTGTTTGAAAACAAAAATAGATTTTTTCTCTTAAACCTTAGGTTTTTTGTACTTAAAATATTTGTTAACTTTTAATTTTATATGTCTTATTATTTTCTTAACAATTAGTGCATTGCTGGTAAACTAACGAATCTCAATTTGGATACTGATTTTTATTAATTGTTCTTAAACACTCACTGTACTACTGCGCAACAGTGAGTTTGCTAATATTTCTTCTTCTAGCACATGGGAGACATCGTGTCTGCTTGTCTTAAGCCTCGGTCAATTTTAACTTTTTCGGGTGTTAATTCATCGTCAATTTTTATATGTATGGTTGCTCTGGCGTCTTTTAGGCTTTTAACGATTGCTCACAATTCCACCGTATCAAAGGCTTTTTGGAAATCGATGTATGCTAAATGTATAGGCACAGTGTACTCTTCGCATTTTCCAATTAGTATGCGCACTGTGTATAAGTGGTCGATAGTGCTGAACCCTCTTCCGAAGCCCATTTGCTTTACTGGCTGGAAAAAATCAAATTTTCCAGTTAACAGGTTTATGATAATTTTTGTAAATAATTTGTAGAGATGTGAAAGCAAACTTATTAGTCGATAATTACCAATCTCCATTTTATCTTTCTTTTTATAAAGAAATATGACTTCAAGGAGGCGGTGTGGTAGTGAGTATTGGCTAGGTGCAGCGCTCTGCACAGTTAAGCATCGGTGTCCATGGTCAGAACCCGATCCAGGCTCAGCTCACTACGGCTCGGTGTGTCCTCCTCGCCAAGCTAAGGGCCTTAATGGCCTGTTAAAAGCTGAATAATAAAATATGACTTCAGCATTTCTCCACTTGGATGGTATTTGTTCTTGATCTAAGCATCGATTCAAAAGTGTTTTTTTCGCCTGTATTAGATTACCTGGTGAGCGGCCATTTTTCTTTTGATTTAGAACTCGTTGAATATCTTCTTTGGTTGTTTCTGAAATTTCTTCAAACGGAAAATTTTTAAGCCATTTACGATTTGCTGACGATATAGTTATTATATATACAGATGCAGAACAGTTAAAAGAAATGGTGGAAGAACTAGATTGAGCTTTACAAAGAATAGGTCTAAAAATGAAATCTCGCCAAAACAAAAGTAACGACGAATAGTCAAATACAGTTTAACATACAACAGCACAATGTAGAAAAAGTAAATGAATACATAGGTATATTTAGGGCATTGCATAACACTTGGAAAAGCAAATCAGGTTGCTGAGCTTTCAAGAAGAATCAGGCTAGGTTGGGCAGCCTTCAGACGACTTGGATATATCTTTAACAATGCGGAGATCCCGATATGTTTAAAAAGAAAGGTGTTTGACTCATGCATAATCCCTGAAACTATGATATTCACCAAAAAGAGCATAAGAAAGTTAAAAACGACCCAAAGAGCAATGGAAAGGATAAGAATAAGAAACATTGATATTCGAAGAAGAACTAGGGTCACAGACATCACACATAGGATAGTGGTAAAGTGGAATTGGGCAGGACGCACAGGCCGAAAATTAAACGAAAAATGGTCAAATCACGAGCCTACAAAGCAGATGGGCAGATAACCTAAGGAAAATTGCCCGCAGAAACTGGTTGAGAATAGCTCAGGATAGAACAACATGGAAAAACTTAAGGGAGGCTTATGTTCTACAGTGGACAGAGAGAAGCTGAAGAAGAAGAGGCACATTGGATGATGCATAATATAACAACAATAGTCAATTCCATTGCCATGACAACTAGTGTCTTTTTAAGTTCCATTAGTGCACCTATACGCCTACCATTCATAACTTGAATACCACATAGCTGTTTCTGTGCTTTCTCTCAAAATTGTTAGTACTGCTACCTTTTCGACATTTTAATAATGAATTCTGTTATATTAGTAAAAAGCCTAAAATAACTATAAAAGAAACACCTGGTAGACCTACCCCTGTTATAACAATGAAACGAACTTTTATGTTGAAAACAAGACAAATTAATAGATACTTTACTTAAGCAATTAAACTTTCAAAACTTAGTATCCTATTTTTTGGTTTTCATTTATAATGAAGCTTCTTGGATGGACAACTAACTTTTAAAATTGTTTTTAGTAAGCTGACTTTATATTATGAAAGTACCATACTGTTATTATGAATTTGCGCCCCCTCCCTTTCTCCTGAAGAAAAATAAAGCATGGGTAGCCATAGTGAGTTGCTGTCGCGGCTCAGTTGGTTCAGATTGTGTCTGACCACTGAGATTAAGACTGGCCCAGGTTCGATTCCCAGGGCCATACATACATCGAAAACACCTGATTGCTTCCGCAAACCACCGAGGTATTCTGCTTAGTAAGTCTTCTCTGGAGTAGAAGTGCAAGCACTTCCGAGGTTCGGAGTCCATATAAAACTGTAGGTCCCCTATGTCTGTAGGCTATTTGACACGTACCTACACTACAGACATATGAAGAGAAGACCGGCAACACCCTGTAAAAGGGCATGGCACTTCAAGAATAGCTAAATTTCTGGCCAACTAGTTTGATGGTTATATTAATTGTCTTATAAACCAGCTGTTTTTCGAATCAAAGCAATAACATATTTTTTGTACAGAAATTCTTTTGGATGTAAGATATAATTAGTTTTAAATCAGTGTAATTTTTGATATAATAAAGATTCTTATCAAGGAAGTCCTTTGATCCTGTAAAATTATATAGTAATAGAATGGTTGAGTAAACATAAGTGCATCCACTACGGAAGCTTACTATTATTATTATTGCCATTTTTCACGGTATGTTGTTCGTATTGGTACTAAACAATTCAGGGAAAATTCACTGCTTCCAATTGATTTATCTATCTTATGACAAGAACATCCTGACAATGTGGCAATGCACCCATGATGGTACAATAGTTGTACTGCTTGGAAGCTGCAAGCCTATTCTTCATACTTAAAGTTCAGTACAGGCGAGATACGGCAATGTTATTCTTATGGGAGTTTTGTGGTCAATGTTGACACTTCTCTAAGTTCACTTAAAGTAAAACCAGCTATTAGAAAAGGATTAGCAGTTAGGTGCCTTGAAATACAATAGCCGGATCTATTTATGGTTGACAGGTGTATATTCACTTCCAAGCAGTTTTGTGGTGAAATTTGGCTACCTCGCTTTCCATAAGAGACCCTACTGAACTTTAAGTATGAAAGTAAGAATAGATTGTACTCAAAAAAACAAATAGGATGTCTTTTTGATTTTTTTTTTAAATAAACTATTCATGGTTAAGTGATCTTCTGAGTGACAAGTTGTTACAAGTGGATTACAAGTTAGGCAAATTAAACTGAAATACTTAGTAGGTTGTTCAAGGAGAATTTGTTTTCCTATATTTGAAAACTTCTCCTGAGCATAATCCTTCTAAGCACTTTTAAACCTATAAAACCTTTGTTTAAGGATCTAGAAGCTTGCTTTAAATGAATTTTAAATATTCTTTAAATGTGGTATGTGGTGATTGCTGGATATTTTTAAATTTTAGTTATGGGTGGTGTTACATAGAAATACTCACACAAAACTAACAATTTCAATTTACTTTACAAAATTACTATCATTTTGCTACAAATTGCAAGGATATTTTATACTTAACGTAATTTTGTATAGCATACACATACACATATGTAGTTTGGTTAAAAACTAAAATAGAAGAAGTTGAAACCAAACACCATTTTAAAGAATTTTGTTTTTAACTATATATTGTATTTAGTCTCCTCCATTCTGTGTATTAATAAATATAAGGCGAATTTTTAAATTAAACTTGCAAGTCAATATTTCTTATGTTCAACCTAACTTGGTATTTTGCTATTTTAGGAGGTTTTAAATCACCTTTTTTAATAAAATTTCTCAATTAAAAAACGCCTAATACGTTTTTTGTTTATTTTATTATATTATACAGTAAGTGTATGTTAAGGTGTCGAGTTGCGGTAGCTAGGAACCCCATTCCCACACGATTAGGAAAATTAAGCATTGTTGTTTCCGGTCAGTGCTGGGATGGGTGGCTCGATTGCTCCATTAACATGGCACCTCTCTCCCACGAGGACCAGTCACTATGGGAGAGTAGACCAAAACCCTTCGAACAGTGAAAAAATTTGAAAAATTACAAAAGATGTTTAACCTAGGTGGATTGTTCCACAAAACAGAAAATATCTATAATTTGACAGTTCAATTTACATTTCTTGTTTTTTTAATATCCAAACAAAGTTTAGTCATTTGATTAAACTTTTATCAGCAATAATTTGCAATACTGATAGGTTTTTTCATGTTTACTCTAATATTGTTAATATTAGGTAAAAAATAGTTTAATTGATAGTTTTATGGCTGGCAGAACGACAGAGTGGGAGTGCACGTAGTACTGCAATATAGAAAGTTAAGCAAAGACACTGTAAAGGTATAAAAGGGTAAAAGGAAAAGAAGACGAAAAAGTTTTATTACTAAATTCTATATAAGCTGAATAATTCAGATTAAGGTTTTGCTGCAAAGAAAAATTTTACAGGACAGTCAATTCACTCTTCACCCCCCCCCCCTCAATTTAATATACTTACCACATGAATAGGGTAAAGTGTGGACTGTTTGTAACATAATCTAAAAATGTTGGCATCTGTGTAAGAGCCGTTTCACATGTGACTGATGGTCAGCTCTGATAGATCAGTCCTGACAGTAGAACTATGTGCACATGCCTCTGTTTGATCAGTTTAAAAATGAATCTACAAAGAATCGAACAACGACTTGTTCCGCTTTATGTATTAAAAAATTAATACAGTGTACGAAAAGATGCAAAAGTAGATCTATGTGGATGCATCCAATTTGTTCAACAAGAGTCCTACAAGGTGCACTTGTAACCTTATATTCAAATTTAAGGGAGGACAAACACAGGTTTTTTTTAATTACTTTCATACGTCTATCCATACAGCAATTTTGCAACACTGTTTCAAATACGCCGCTGACTGTCGGGACATATGTGAAATATTCCATAACAATAATAGCTCCAACAGATCCTGACGGTCCGTTATAGACAAGGGTTAACCTGATGCCCCTGCTGGCTCCGAAACTGACGACACGAGTTCCATGTGAAACAGCTAATTTATAATCAGTCACCTATCAGTCGCATGTGAAACGGCTCTAAAGCCCGCTACAGATGCAGAGACTTGCGTGTACAGTTAAAACCGTGCATTCAAAACCGATGGTGTGTAGTAGAAACCTGTAGACTTATTTAGAATGCGCATTCCAATAAACCTGGCGTTGCCTGAATTTTTCCCCGTACAGTTTTGAATGCACGGGGAAAACTCTGCGTGTGTGGTGCAAGATTGCACAATAAATACGTTTTTATTCAGTGCCGCCGGTACTTATTATTTTGTTGGTGGTGTATTGACAATATTACAATAAATTTCAAATCATGTCGGATTTACTCAACTGCTCCTGTGACTTTATGAGTTCCTTCATTGAAATTTATAGAGACAATCATTGTTTATGGAAAATAAAATCGAAGGAATTCTTAATAATGCAAGCGCACGCTACTGCCACTAAACATAATTCATATTCTGCCAACACAGCCGACATTTTGCAACAACTCTTTAGAATAAAACTACTGACAAGTCGCTACGTCTGTGTGAGAATACAGACTACATTGTTTTTGAACGGGTTTGAATGTACATTCAAAACCGCACACGCTAATGGATGATTTTGGTGAAGAATTTGGTAAGGTGGTTGATTAGACTGATTAAACTGTGTTGTTTGCAGGTTTTCGCGTTTGCCTTTTTGGGTATGGCAATAAATGTTGAGGCCATCCAGTCTTTGGGTATTTCCCCAGTTTCGTATATTTATTATATTGAATAATTCCACTAACATGTCAAGGAATCTAGTGTCTGACTCACATATGATCTTGATTTTAATAGCATTTTCTATCTCTTATTTTCATGATTGGTGGTCCAGTCAGCAAAGTTATGTGTCCTTTGGCCTATATTGTGGAAAAGATTTTTAACATATGTTTTCCAAAAGTGGAGTAGTTCAGCAATGTCTGTTACCAAATTATTATCATCCAGTAAACGTATGCTGTTTTTGTTTCTTGTTAACTCATTTATCCTCTTATGCATGTTGTAATAGTCATATCTCTATTCGCACTGTTTGATCTCACTACATTTTTCTGATATGTATGCTTCTTTAGCTTCTCTTATTTTTCTTTTGACCTTCTTGTGTATTTCAAGGTACTTTGTTTGATTTTTGTTCTTAAAGCCCCTTCTCTTTTCCATTAAATTAAGTATATCATCAGTCATCCACTTCCTTCTTTTGACCTTATCTTTTTGAAGAATGTGAATGCATATTGATTGGTTGAACTTGTTCAATTTTTTAAAGTTGTCAGTAATTTTTTTGTTTATTTCTGTTAAATTGCAGCCGAGGGCTTCTTGTACTTGATGTTTTACTTCGGGGTTTTGGAGTTTTTTAATATCTGTCGTTTTGATTGGACTTTTTATGTTTTTCAATTTTTTTAAATTTTCAGTCAATCTTCATCTGTATCCGTAACATCTTTTACCTTTCAATGTTGAGGCTGTTGCATTAATGTATGTGGCTTTTACAGGTGGAATCTACAACTCGGCGCGTTTCTGCGAGTTGCGTCGTTTAATACTTACATACTGCACTATGTGTGTAGTGTAAGTGTTACTCTACCTCTTAGGCCATCAGTGTTCATATTTAGCAATTTTTCTAAATAGAATTTATATTATGCTAGTTTTTTGTGTATTTCTGGTCAGAGTAAGTTTGTGTTATGTTATGACTTATGACCATGGCAGAAACACAGTATACCCAAAAGGTAGAGCTTGTCCAATACTACATGTAGAAAAAATAACTGGTTTATGAAAGTGGTATCATCAAAGGTGGGACACACTGTATATAACTTTCAAGAAAATGAGCATACTGTATATGGATATGCGGTATTCAAAGTGTTTCTCCCTTATTTGATTTAATTTTAATGTATGAACGTATGATTTTTGGATAATGTGCGAATTATATTCTAAAGGATTATTGTGGCGAGTTTTGCATTTTATATTTATTGGGTTTTACGTCATCAGATCAGTTACTAAAATGAATTGTTTGAAAATGGAGATAGAGTTGTCTCAGAAACGTTACATGTTATTGTTGTTATTAGTTAATATATTTCATTTTAGCAACTGGCGGCGTAAAACCCAATAAAGAAATATAAAATGTGAGAATTGGTTACTCTCTAATAATTTATGTACTTTTCTATGTATTAATATAATAGAAAATTTATTTTAATTCGATAGCAATGGACACATTTTGTGTAATTTGATAGGTTTCTTCATGTTTACTCTAATATCGTTGATATTAAGAAAAACATATTACAAAAGAAAAAGCTGCATTATTAAAGTCTATATAAACTGAATAATTAAGATTAAGGTAGTGTTTCAAGCAGAAATTTTGCAGGACATTCAATTCACTCCCTCCCCAATTTAAATATACCCAAAACAATCTCTGAAGGTGTTTTTGGAACCCATGTAACTAGGTTCTGTTAGATTCTACCTGGATTTCCTTTTAAGTGTTCAAAAATCAACTTGTCTTAACAATCCATATTTACTTATCTTAACAATCCATATTTGCTTTTTAAACATGAGTAACTAGGTTCGGTTAGCGATCAAGTTGCGATCTACATAATGGTACTACATGAATAGGGTAGAGTTTGGACTGATTGTAACATAATCTAAAAATTTTGGCATCTGTATAAGCTATAATTAAATCGTCGTTAAGTTGGATGTTGTAAGCCTTGTTTAAGTATCACTCTTCAGTTGCTCTACTTAAAAAAATAGTTATTTTTAATCCTTTCTGACTTACAGCCTTGATGTTTATTTCTAACATTATTTCAATTTTTGCACTTAGGGGTTATGTTTATGTGCCGATGGGCATGGCTGCCTTCGTAAAATAATTTTCAGCTCACAATAACCTAAAAGAATTGAAAATAACGTGGAATAACCTGTTATGTTAATTTGGGGTAATTCTACAGGGTGGATTTTTGACAAAGTAAAATGATAGTCTATTCAAGTTGCTCAACCAAGCTTTTCAAACTAGTGAATTTTCCTTAAATTTCAGGGCCAAATTTAGAGGGCTGTACTTCAGTAGAAGGGCAAATTAGCTTAAAATGCTCTAGTTTTGTCCAAAAAATCACTGCAGTAGCTTGTTGGTATAATTAGAGACACCTTGTATAACAAAATAATTTAAGAGAATTATTCTCTATTGACTGCTTATATTTAGTTTTACGGAATTTGCTTCTTAATAGTAGGATGATTATAGCGAATTTTATTGGTTTATTAGAATTTCAAAATAAACTAAAACAATAAACTAATTAATATGAAATGTCTGTGTGTGAAAGAGCATTTAAATATTTCTACATGTATCCATAAAAAACATCCTTAATTATTATTAAAACATTAATAAAATATAATTTTTTTCAATTACAGATTGGTTTCAAAGGCTTTGGCGTTCCTGAAAGTAACCTCAATGTAGCCGTGAAATTTATGTATAATGGAACTCAATATGAATTGAAGCACGGTAGTGTCATAATAGCAGCAATAACTTCATGTACAAACACGAGCAACCCCAGCGTTATGCTTGGAGCAGGTCTCCTGGCTAAAAATGCAGTAGCATTAGGATTAAATGTAGCTCCTTACATAAAAACTAGCCTTTCACCTGGTTCAGGTGTCGTTACTTATTATTTACGTGAGTCAGGTGTTATTCCTGCTCTTGAAAAGCTGGGCTTTGATATAGTGGGATATGGGTGTATGACTTGTATCGGTAACAGTGGTAGTATCGATGAGAATATTGCGAACACAATTGAAAAGAACGATTTGGTTTGTTGTGGAGTATTATCAGGAAATCGTAACTTTGAAGGTCGGATTCATCCCAATACACGTGCCAATTATTTAGCGAGTCCTTTGCTTGTTATTGCGTACGCTATTGCCGGTAGAGTTGATATCGATTTTGAGACCGAATCCTTAGGGCAACGTCCGGATGGTACACCTATATATTTACGTGAAATTTGGCCCACACGAGATGAAATTCAAGCTGTTGAAAAGAAACACGTAATTCCTGCGATGTTCAAAGAAGTTTACGCTAAGATCGAGACAGGATCTTCTAATTGGCAAGATTTAAATGCCCCAGCTGGTAAATTATATCCGTGGGATACCAGCTCTACGTACATTAAGAATCCACCATTCTTCGATGGAATGACCGAAGCATTACCAGTTCAGAAAACCATCTCCAATGCGCGTGTATTATTATTTTTGGGTGATTCTGTAACAACGGATCACATCAGCCCGGCAGGATCCATCGGACGAACTAGTCCTGCTGCTCGTTATTTAGCACAAAGAGGGCTTACTCCTAAAGATTTTAATTCTTATGGTTCTCGCCGAGGAAACGATGCTATTATGGCAAGAGGTACTTTTGCTAATATTCGTCTTGTTAATAAATTCCTTAATCGGGCTGCTCCTAGAACTATATATATTCCAACAAATGAGGAGGTAAATATTTTTTCTTTCGGGATGTTTTCTTAAGCTTATTACATTTATTTTTAGATGGACGTTTTTGATTGTGCTGAGCGTTATGCTAAAGATAATACATCACTTATTTTAATTTGTGGCAAAGATTATGGAAGTGGTTCAAGTCGAGATTGGGCTGCAAAAGGACCATATTTACTTGTAAGTAAAACCATTCATTTTTGTTTTATTGTTGTAACAATAATACCTATATGTATGTGACCTGTGGGTTGGATGCTAAGTTTCCAATCAATGGAATACAGGTTCAAATGTTGATTGTTGTTGAATTTTTATAAATTCAGAGCGACTGAGTTTGCAATCTATTAACCTAAATTAATTCAAATTAAAATGCCGATGATGCTGCAAAGAAAAAAAATTGATATTGGATAATGCAGTGAGTTAGAGTTGCTTTACTATTGAGTAACATGGAGAACCACTGAGATGTTAATCCTATTAACAGCTAGGCTTTCCTTGTTCAGGTAATGTTCTAGTCAGATTGTTCCAGATAAATTAACTTAAAGATTGCTGTAAGCCAGCAAGCGCATCTAACTTTAGTTTGACCTGACAAAGATGGGGATACTGAATAAATTATTAGTTGGATAATTGTTTCCTCGATATTCAAATGTCTAAATGTACCTATACATATCAACTAGCAAAATAAATTGAATAGGAAATTTTCTATTACATTAGAGACTTTCACATAGAATTAATTTGTTTGCAGCCAAATGATAAGGTTACTTAATAATACAGCAAAGGCAAATTTAGGTAATTATAATGTAATAAAGGTAATTGCATTTTTGATAAGGAAGTGAAGGTATTTAGGTACACAAATTTATTCTTACATAATTGAAAAATTAGTGAATATGTAAATATTCCCCATAATATTTAGGATTATATTTTTGAGAATTTAAAGTTAACTTCTTGTATATTTACACCCATTATCACAAAACAAAGACCTCACTACATGAAAAATTAAGCAGTTGACAACAAAATTTAAAAAAAAGTTGCTAAGGGACTCGTACCTATCCCAAGTGTCACCCATCTTTAGTGGCTTTCATCATTATTAGTAGAAATAATTTTTAATTCATTATTTTAATAAATTACAACATTTTAATTGATAGAATTGATCAAAATCCGTTTTGTTTGTAGACAAACCTAAATTTTGGCAAAGGGTTTTAAAATTTGCAATTTCCAAGAGAAAGTTTCTAAATGACTAAGTACTTAGGTTGGTAAAAGTTAATGACACATTGTTTACATTCCTGAGCTTTAATACCTTGTTGTTCCCAGGCTGATTAAGTAAAGGTCTTTGTCAGTTTTGTTAGTTCCAAAAATAAAACATTAAATCACTATAAACTTATCTAAAATTAACAATCAGAATTGTTTGTTATTATCCTGATTAAATCGCCACATGTATTGTTACTTATATTATTTATTTATTTTATTTATTCATGAACAGGCAGTTACAACTGATAGAGTTCGTATCAACTAATTTATTACATGTGGTAGGTATATAATATAAATGATAATGATAATGTATAACAACGTATATATATATATATTTTTATTATGTTTAATATTTTTAAAAATATTGCTTTTTGACCAAAATCTTTCAAATAGTTCTCTGAATACTAATTTATTTGTTTCCTATCATAAGCATTTATATAGAGATGCAACTTAAAGTCATCCTCCTTGACCTATGATATTGAGAGTTGTATTTTAGCTTGGTCCCAAGAAATGTTGCCAAAAAACAGAACAAATGACAATCACATAAATCTGTATAGTACTTTAATTTTTATTAGTTGTTATTGGTTAAGAGATGACTCTTCATTCTATGAGTTACTGAGAACCACTTTAAATTGGAAAACTTGATATGTAATGGAGTTAGCAACACAAGTAAATTGGGACATTGATCTTAAAAAGTCAATATTGTTATATTTATTACACAAGTTAGTGCTTTACAGTTAAACCATTTTACCAACTTTAGTTGAAATTGATTTCTTCCAATGTTATTTTGCAGCAGTAGCAATATTTTGATTTTAAAATTTTATTGGGCAATTTAATAACCTTTTTTAAGTAATGCTGCTTGTATAGAGATATCAATGAAAGTATGTAATCAATAACAATAATAAAATAGTTCGTAGACTATTACAAATTGATGAGATATTTGATCGATTTGAAAAACACCAAGTTATACATATTAAGTACTTGTAACTCACACAGGTATCTCAGGTTTGATTCCTGAGACCAATGAAGCCCTTTAAAAATTTGTAGAAGGTCATCTAATAATAATAATCTATTAAGCTACTTTATACAGTGCTTAATGTTTGCAGCACATCATAAATTAATAGTATATTATACACGACGCTATAATGAATGCTATTATTACCGAGGATAATGTTTGCAACACGAGCGAGCGAGTTTTGCAATTATCCGAGGTAATAGTAGCCATTATAGCGAGTCGTATACTATACTTTGTCCTCGACTACAAATACGAAGAATTTTTAATTAAAATTTAAATAACAACTCTTCTAAAACCATGTGGTAGGACTATGTTAAACGAAGTGGTAGGATTAGAAACATAATCTATTTCCTTCATTATACACCATAGACAATGATGTTAGAACCGTGAATAATGATTATTCACTGCTGGCAGTGTATAATGGATAGCATTATGTTTGACCAAACACATGAATAATTGACAGATTATTGACTAGTCGTGGACAAATACAATTGCAATGTATCTATATTCTAGCCAATAAGAAACGTTAAATTTAAATATATCAGAAAAAATTATAAATTTCAAAGTAAAACATCACAAACCAACAAATATACATATGTAATAACAAAACAACAACTTCGTTACCTAATAAATAATAAAATTGTGGATCATCTATCTGAAAAGAATAAAACAAAAATAAAAATTATATTATAAATAAATAAATTTAGGTTCTATAATAATATGTACTTTAATGATGAAGCAAATCGTCGTCCTAATTTCAGAACCTCGTAACTCAATTAACTGACATTTTACAGGAGACTGAAAAAACTTCTTAGTGTTTAAAAAATCGATAAAAAATTTCTTTCTTTTTAGTTCCTATTTTTTAAAAGTTCATCCTTTGTAAGTAATGTGTATGTTTCTATGTTAATTTAATTATTCTGCTTTTAAACTGGACTTATGAGGTTTTGACAGAAAAAATACGAACCAATTTGATTTGCTGTTAGAAAATAAATAATTCCTGTTAAAATAATTTAAAAAACAACTATTTAGTATAAATTGTTTATTATTATTAGAAGTATAAACTGAACCAATTATTATTACGGGTTACTAACAGGCCATTGGCCTAGGCTTCGGCCATAAGAATAAGAAGAAGAAGAAGACAAATTTAGGAACATAAAATCATTACAACTTAAAAAATAAAAGAAAATGTGCACACAGCCATTATTGAGATACTAAATTAAAAGCTATAATAGTTTCATTCTATACAATTCTACACAAAAAAAAGTACATAAAGCTTATAACAAACTTAGATTTTATTGTTCACCCTTTATATTGTAAGTTATCATAGATAGAATGAAATTCAGATTACAGATTTTAATATTTGTAGGTTTTCAAATTTCTTTTTTCTATTTTTAAATGTTCTTTGTAAAGGCATTTGAAGGTTTCGATCAGATGATTATGAATTTCTTTTTGTTAACATATCCCATTCATCTTCATAACGTAATTTATATTTAATAGTCCCAGATAGATTGTATTTTAAATCCTGGTTGAATACTGGTATAGTATTGGAGGTTCGAGAAATCTTTAAAAAAATAGAAGGAAAGATAGTTGACTTCATAAAGTCTGGGCTTTATTCTGTCTGACTTACATACAGTAACATGTCCAGCTGGAGTGTATACTTCCATATTGCAAAGTTTTCTTTCAATAACAGCATGCATTGAGTCACACTTTATCTGGGTATGATCTTTTTCCAAAAATTTCTGTATTATTGTGATTTCCTTTTTTTATGCTGCAAAATAGAAACATGCTACCAATAGTGGTGTTGCGGTTCTGGTATGTGCAGCCATCACTGAAGATTATAATTTCATCTCTTTTATCTGTTAATAAATGAAAACGATATTGAATCAAATTCATTTACTGTCAAAGCGCCTTGACCCTCATGCAAAAGGAAACAATGGCCGTCACTATTTTTCGAGTTACATAATGTAAAGTTATAAACTGCAAGTTTAGTTCTATAATATTAGTACGTGGGCTATTAGCACACTTTGTAGATCCATTGTAAAAACCCACTTCATAGTTTCTTTATCCTTCCGTTCTTGGCACACTCTTTTTTATACCAACGATAAAGCTCATACATGCACGTCGAATTTAGGACACACTGTACTCCAAAGTTTACTAATAGATGCATGTATAAATAAACATTGCATATTTTTTAAATCTCAAATAAGATGTATTCACTATGATGCACCTCTACTTACTTCCATATGAAAACTGTGACATACAAGGTTTTACTATGATAGTACAGGCAAATGGACCAAGGCCCGCTGAATTAATATTGCATATAAGGCCTGCCCACTTCATTTAGCCAAGAAGCAATTAGCAAGGACGCAGGCGCCATTTGAGGTGAACTATACATTTGTTGGGCAGGCCTTATCATCGCCAACTGGAATTAATAAGTTGCACTTATACGGCCATCCCATTCCATTTATTTTACATGTTACAATTCATACCTAAAACTTTACAGTTTATACTGTATTTGGCGTCCTCTAATGGGTTTTACCTTAATTAAATTAAACTGTCAGTGTCAGGTTAGATTTTTATAAACGTCTGTACAAGATTAAAAAACACTTTTAAGATGAACAAATACAACTATAGTTTTAAAACTTTTCTACTAAGTGGTTTGGAAGATCGTGAGGTTTTCTTTATAGTGTCCGTTTTCTCTGTACAAATATTATTGAAAACTGGCTATTGTCAGGTAAAGTATTTATGCTTAAGTTTTGGATCTCACTTCTTAAATCTGTTGGAAACATTGGATTTTCTACACTTTTAGTTATTGCAGTTGTCTCTGGAAGATGTATAGAGCTAAGAAAATCCTCATTGTTTTCAATATTTTCCCATTTTTACTTAAAAATGTCAATTTTTCACTTAACCTCAGTAAAAATGTTTACAACAGTGAAAATTTACATAGAAATTTAAAATTTACGTAACTAAGATATAGTTTTTAAGATTTTATATATTTTGAATTTTAAAAATTGTAGGAATTTTAAGATTCCTGTAAATGTTAATGTGATATTTTTTCCCAGAGGGCGTTTTTAACGTACGAATCTGTAAAATGCCGTAATAGCAACTTTCATTGTGATTGAAACGGCCGTATAAGTGCAACTTATTAATTCCAGTTGGCGATGGCCTTATATGCAATATTAATTCAGCGGGCCTTGGAATGGACTTAAAGGTTTCTATTGAAACCTTTAAGTCCTCATAGATGGCAGTTTAAATAACGAAGCGATACGAGGTTTTAAAATTACATAATCAAGCTTATTCTAAATCTAAAGGTAACATTAACTCAATACTGAAAATTTTTGGACTTGCGAGGTTTTGAAATTAGGGTGACGAAATGCAATATCATGACGATTCTCTGACCATGCACACACAATTTTGTTAATATTACTTAATCGCCATCATACGGTCACCACAGCGAATTTTGATTATTGTTTATTTTCCCCAATCTTTGAGATTCCATGTGCAGCATCTCAGAATCTTCAATCTACTTCTCCCTGAATATGCTGCTTTAAGCAGAGGGTTGTGATGGTGTTAGTGTACCTCTCTAGTTTATAATAAAATTTGTTCGCGACAATGGTTGATCAACCTGGACCGTCTAAATGGGCAAAAATTGAAGAAAGAGTAGATTATTCTTGATCTGAAATTTAAAGAAAACTGCTCAAAATGGTACTTACGGCGTGAAATAATTTTATTGATGAATATGATGCTGATAAAGAAATTCATGAAGTTCCAATTTGACCACCCCTTCCAATTCTACGCTTTTTCTTCTACATGCTGCCATGTTTTAGCTCTTCTTCCTCTTGTTTTTTTCCCTACTTCTCTCGCTTCCCATACCTTTTTTACTTGCCTTACATTTAAGTGCCCCCACCATCTCAACTGACCTTCAATTTGTTCCTGTATGGACACTACTCCTAGCCTTCTCCTGATTTCCATGTTTCGGATCTTGTCTGTTTTTTTGATCCCCACCACTCTCCGCAGGAATTTCATCTCTGTCACCTGTATCATACATTTGTCTTTTTGTAGTCACCCACGATTCACTTCCATAGATTACTGTTGGTACGTATACAGATTTGTATATTGACCATTTTGTTTCCTTCAAGATTTCCCTTTTATTAATGAACCCCCTACTTAAAGCTTGGTACAGCTTTGCTGCGACACTATTCTGTTTTTTTATATCAGCTTTGCATGTACCTTTGCTATCAATTATCAATCCTAGGTACTTAAACTGCTCTCATGTTTGATTTTCACGTTATTTATCCAGATGCTCGTCTGCGTCTCCTGCCGGGATATTACCATCATCTTTGTTTTATTTGGGTTAATTCTGAAGTTCTTTGTCTTTAATACCTCATCTCAGATTTGCAGGTTACTCTGTAGAGGTTGTTCAGTCCCCGCAAAAAGGACTATATCGTCCGCGAACGCACATTCCCCTATCGTTACTGGTTGCATATTCTTATATCCCACTTGTAGCTTCTTCATTCGTGGCCTGCACTCTTTTATTACGTCGTTCATCAAGATGATAGACAACAAAGTACTGAGAATTTCTCCTCGTCTCACTCCCTCCGAAGTTATAAACATACCTGTATAAACTCTTGATTGCCGCTATTGTGCCTTTATTCACATTTCTGTTCTGGAGCCTGTTTCATATAGCTTGCCTTGGCACTCTGTCGAAGGCCTTCGTTAGGTCTATAAAGCATGCATAATGCATATGCTACTTGATTGTACTTTATGAATCTGCTAGTTAAATGCCTGAGTGTAAAAATGTGGTCCTGCATACTGTGCCCCGGTCTAAATTCACTCTGAGTGTCATCAAGTTGTGGTTCACTACTTTTCTGAGCTTCCTCTCCAGTATTCTTGCATATAACTTTTACGGTGTAATTGTCACAGCTCGTACTATCCCCTCGTTTGTGTAATGGCATTGTTACTGCTATCTGCCAGTCTTGCGGAATTTTTTTTGTGTTTCTAGGCTAATTCAAACACTCTATGTAACAATTTTCTGTGATCGTAGCGATCGGTCGTGTTTACTGCATGCGCCGCGCTAAATCGATTGCCGGTATAAGTTGCGGAATTGAATTATTTTTGCCCTGGTAGGGCATTATAAAATTTAAATAATGGCTTTAAATTGTGGAAAATGTGCTGGAGATCTAAAAAGAAATGATAAATCACTACAGTGTTCTGGACTATGTGATAAAATTTTTCATATGAAATGCACCAATATTACTGAACCAAATTATAATGTAATAATTAGTAGTAAAAATCTGGGATGGTTTTGTGACATATGTGCGGATAAAAAAAATAATTATTTGAGATCTACCCTAGATACAATGAGAGTAACAATGACGGATATAGCGGAGGGATTAAAAGCTCAAGATGGGAAATTGGAAAATCTGAAATCTAAAGTTAGCAATCTGGAAACCAACATTAAAGATGCAATTGAAGAGAAAAAAATAGATTCTTATGCTGAAAAACTGAAGTTAAAAAAACACGAACCAGTTATTATTATAAAACCCAAGAACCAGGAACAGAAGAGTTCAGACACGAAAAGAGAAATAAAGAAGTCAATTGATCCAACGGATTTGAAGATTTCTGGATTAAGAACACTTAGCAAGGGCAGGGGTTATCGAGTGCAAAAATAAGGAAACTATAAGTAAAATTAAAGAAAAAGCACAGGCCAAATTAGGTGACGATTATGAAGTAACAGTGCCTAAGAAAAGAATGCCAAAAATTAAAATTGTTGGGTTATCGGAAAGGCTCGCTTCTGAAATAATTGAAGAAAAAATTAAATGCCAGAATAGCTACCTCGAATCTGAAAATGTGTCCATAAAAGTAACATATGTACGAGAAAATAAAAAAGGCAGAGGAAGTTTCACAGCGATAGCCGAAGTAAGGGCAAATGCATATCGCCTATTAATGAAGGAGGAGAAAGTAAACATAAACTGGGACCGTTGTAAAATATATGATGCATTAGAGGTAACACGGTGTTTTAAATGCAGTGGTTTTGGTGATAAGGCCGTACAGTGTAAATCTCAAACAGCCTGTCCCAAATGTGCTGGTGAGCTGGTGAACATCTATTAATTGAGTGTAAAGCTAAAGAAGAGGAAGAAAGATGCGTAAACTGTTCACATGCTGTAGACAAACTAAAAATGAAATTGGATGTTAAACATGCAGCTTGGAATTCAGCTTGCCCCGTACTTCAGAGAAAACTGGAAATAGAAAAACGTAAAATTGATTTTTTAGAATAAAACCTGCTGATATCTAATGTTTAAATTCACAAAGCATGCAAAAAAATCTCGAAGAAATAGAAGTCTTAATTGAAAACAGGAATCCAGCATTAGTATTTTTAAGTGAAACCCGCGTAACTAAGACATTGTGGACAATGAAATAAGCTTCCAAGGATATATGACAATAAGGTGCAATTCAGAAAATCGGCATACGGGTGGAGTAGTAATTATTGTAAAAAATAACATTCAATACAAAGTACTTTCAAATTTTTCATATGGTAAACATTTTTGGTTAATATCAATTAAAGTAACTAAAGGAGTTCAAGCAGGAATATATACAGTGTTGTATCATTCTCCTAGCGCTCAGGCCCGCGCCGTCATGGGTGCGAAGGCGTTCATCGCACACAGGCGGCCACGTCAAAAGGTGGCAAAACGGCACAGCCGATAAAGCGACAGAAAACGCGGCATAAAGAAAAGCAGGAATTGGCACGTGGCAAGAATTAGAGCGGCCGCTTTATAAACCAAAAACAATTTAACAATAAAAATATTCGTAAAAATGTTAAACAACTGTTAGATACAAACCATTGCAACAGCGAGCGCCCTAGCGAAAACCGGCTTTTAGATTTAGGCCTGTCAATTATGGAAAAAACGAGAAAGTTCTTCCACTGTTATCCATATACATAGGTTTTACTTCAATCAAGCTATTTCAAAGGAAAAAATTGGGTATTTCTCAATTAATAAAAAAAAATAATTACGAAAAATTGCGATTTTCAATTTTTTTTTAAATACTTAAAATTTAGCATACGGGCCTAAAATTAAATTCTAAGCAATTTTTTCTAATAATTTTCTTTGATATTTTGTCATCTAGCACCACTTTTTGCGATATCACGGTGATTTTTTTAAATTTGCCGCCGTATCAGTGGTCACGTGACGTACATCAAATTCGATTTTTAGGTTACCGGACATGAAGAACCGATCCTCCCAAAAAGTTTTTTCGATACTCTTATGATAAAAATTTTTCCCATATGTTGCGAACTTTTTGCCGGTCACTGTATAAGGAAACATATTTTACCGCTTTTAAATATAAGTAATACAGTTAAAAAAGGTAAATAGGTAAATCTTTTAACTTATAATTAGCTATCTGTAAGGGCGCAAAATTTAGTTTTGCACACGGGCGGCGAAATAACTTGGCGCGGCCCTGCTAGCGCTAGTACAGCGGAATATCTTGCAAAACTAGAACAGTGGCACGAAGACACCATTCCAGATTGTGTACCTCACACAATTCTAGGTGATTATAATGTAGACATCAGAAATAGTTTTTATAGCGCAAAGTTGAAGCAAATGGTTCAAAATCTAGGCATGAAACAGCTTGTAAAGGAATATACAAGATCGACTTTAATGTCAAATACGATTGTAGATTTAGTTATTACGAATAACAAAAATATGTGTGTTGAGGTTCACGATACTCCTAAAATCACAGATCATAACAGTGTTGAGGTTAAGTTACAAAAACAAGGTGACGGCAGATATTGTGAAACCAAAAAAATATGTAACTGGAGCAAGTATTCACAAAAGAGCTTACTAAACAAGTTAAGTAATAGTAATAGGGACGATGCATTCCAGCAAAACAATAACAACAACGTAACCTTAATAGCAGAAAATATGATAAACAAGTTAAATGCTGCTCTCAGTAGTCTGGCTACTAACACATAAAATTAGTTACGTAAGGTCAGACACAAAGGATTGGTTTACAAAGGAGATAAAAGTTACCCAACAGGAAAGAGATAGACTTTATAAGGTAGCTAAATTGTCAAGAAACGAGAACGATTGGAATAATTTTAAAATCATCAGAAATCATTACAGTAAATTAATTAGAGATAAAAAAAAACTCGTTTTATGAAAACAAAATTCAAGAACATCATAGAGATCCAAATAAATGTGACAAATTATTAAGAGCCTACTCAAGGGTAAATCCAATAAGAAGAACACAAGCATTTTATTCGAGGGGGTGGAAATTACTGACAATGCAGTTATAGCCGAAAAATTTAATCAATTTTATGTAAGCAGCATCGTAGACTTTCGCTGCTTTCCCCATTTTAATCGTTTTTAGTCCTTCCCTTAGCTCATCTATGTTTATGTTTGTTTACTCCTCTTCTTCTTCCTGATCTTGGTTGTTGTTGCTGTTGTCGTTGTTTGTTACCTCTAGTAACTCCCTGAAGTGCTCTTCCCACCTCGCCATTATGTCTTTTTCTTTGATGAGAATCTTTCCATCTTGATGGGAAATTTCCCGAACGGTCGGGTCGGTCCTCTTTGGAGCCGATGAATAGTTTAAAACTACTTATTTGTGCTTTACATATTCTGAAAACATAATCATTGATATAAAAAGCACCCCAATAAGATTCTTTAAGTTTAAAAATAGGAAACTAGTAATCTAGATCAATGTAGTTAATTTTATTATTTTGACTAAACCAATATTGTATAATGTAAGTTGACTGTTCATCTTGTGCATTTATTTTGGTTCATTTCTTGATTGTTCTTTCTCTTGTATTAGTTTTGTCATAGTGTCGCCTCAGCGTTGTTTTGTTCTTCATGTGCTTCGTTTCATTCTAAATCTTGCCTCCCGTATTCTTTGTACTGATCTCACTTTGTTGGTCTGCTATAATTGCCGCTACTACTTGTATGCATTTTAAGGCAGGTGCAATTTCTCGTACTGTCTTATAATGTATTTCATTTAATCTGGGTATTCCTTGAGCATCTCTTAGGTTTCATTTTTATAGCTTGAACTTATTTTTCGTTTTTCTTGTAACTGTTCAAGATTTCAATGCCACATGTTAAAATTGATCTATGCATCCTGTTAGGTACATACTACTAATTTGGTTTCTTTGGCATTTTCTTACATTGCCTTTTTTTGTTCTGGTCATAATCAGCAAAAGCAACATTTCAACTGCTTTCAGATTGTAACAACACAAAATAAGTTTCTTTAGGCTACGTTTACATTGGCTGCGTGGTCGTACGACCTAATAGTCGTACAGACTTTGGTCGTACGCCCAATGTGATTACATTAACCGCATGTTCGTCAGTTCTTTGGTAAAACTCAAAATGAACGCCGTCGCTTGGCAGACAAAACCTCCTATGTGCCAATAACACAATTTTCAAGGAGGAGCAAAAAACGCTTTGTAATTATTTTGAAAATTGTTTTAAATATTTTTTATACACCATTTCCCACGTAGGGTGTTTTAGCAAACACTGCAAAAAGGCCAAAATAATCGACAATAATAGACAAAATCCCTATAGGTATCAGAACAAAATATTGTAACGGTTTTAAAACGTTTATTTAAAACTTCGGTTCGTAGTGTGAATTATTTATTAACAAATTTAAACAATGTAACAGTTAACACGAAACAATAACTTAAACGCTAAAACACAACACTAATATTAACCCGTAACACTAATTAATTTATTTGTACAGTTTGTTTATTTATAACTATTCACGTACATTTATATTAACTTCACCGACGCACATATTGGCTACCGTTTTGTAGGCTGGATTCGACTGCCCGTGTTCGTTTGGTCGCGCCTTATACATATATCCCAGCTTCGTCCTTCCAGAACGTTCCCGTAGTCGCGCGAGAATGAGTAACCGTCGACCACTCTGGAAGCTTTTCGGTGGATGACGCATATGATCCCACACGTGTGCTGACGCATCTCGTTACAATATCACATAAGAGATTTTGCTCACCAAGCGAGGATATGCTATTAGAAAATCTATTATTACCCTTGTTGGCACTACAACCAAGGCCCGCTGAATTAATATTACATATGTATAAGGACTGCCCACTTTATTTAGCCAAGTCGCAATTAGAAAGGACTATGGCGCAATTTGCGGTAAACTATACATTTTTTAAGGGAGAAATTTATAGTTCACCTCAAATGGCGGCATCGTCGTCCTTTCAAATTGCGTCTTGGCTAAATAAAGTGGGCAGGCCTTATATGTAATATTAATTCAGCGGGCCTTGCTACAACAACCAATAATGTGTTGGGTTAATGATATTTTTGCAACAGGCGAAGAACTTGGAGAATTTAGACCTTTTTTTGAGTTGCTAAACGATTCAGAAAGATTTGACGAATATTTCGGAATGAAATCAGAAACATATTCTGGAAAGAATTAAGAACAAATTGCAAAGGCGAGATCCATATTTTGCGGAATCACTCGTACGAATACCCACGAAAAAAACAAAATTGTTTGTTTCTAGTTTTTAGTCGTATCGTCGAATGAATAATATTATTCATTCAACGGTCGTACGTAGTCGTGCGAACTCTTATTACGACAAATACGCATGCAATGTATATCCGGTTATACTAAATTTTAACTCAGTGATTTTGTTCCACACGTACGTATACCGGGTGTCTCAGGTAAGACGCAACATAGGGAAACACCAATGTATTTTTTTTAGAAAGCACCCGCGATATCTTTGGAATATGTATGAATTTAGTGCTCAACGTATGTTATTGAATTTAGTTAACGCTAGAAAGAGATAGAAATACTGTAGGCGTCTGTCATTACGATAGGCGATTATTTCATTGTTTATTTTTTATTTCTGTCAAGTTTGACAGCACCTACAACTATCATTTACAATAAAAATACGCAAAATACGTCACTATTTAAATCGCTATTTCTGCATTCTGCATATTTTAAATGTAATTCGCCTTATTACAACAGCATACGTAAGTAAATTCTATAAAATTGTGAGGTTATCTTTACAAAAATAACATAAATGATAGTTGTAGGTGCTGTCAAACTTGACAGAAATAAAAAATGAACAATGAAATAATCGCCTGTCGCAATAACCGACGTTTTCAGTATTTCTTTCTAGCGTTAACTAAATCCAATAACATACGTTGAGCACTGAATCCATACATATACCAAAGGTATCGCGGATCTTTTCTAAAAAAATACATTGGTGTTTCTCTATGTTGCGTCTTACCTGAGTCACCCGGTATGTACGAGTTCGTACGGCTCGATAGTCGTACGACCACGCAGCCAATGTAACCGTAGCCTTTACTTCTTTATTTTGCCATTCATCTGTAAAGCGAACAAGATTGGTGTTGTCATTATTACTTACAATCCTCCTTTGATTATAAACTTGCTTGCTTCTATGTGCTATATAAGCTTTTTATTGCTTTAATAAGTGTGTTATTTGCGGCTCTTGCTTTCAAAATTTTCCAGATTTTGCCCATATTAGGAGAAGTAAAGATTGTATTTCTTGAGACATGATGTTCTATAAAATCAATAAAGTGAGGTGGAATTAGTGTCAAAGAATATTAAGAACCAACCAAGGTCTGTAATAATTTTGTCTAGACACAGTATACATATAGATGCGTTTTGTGTGTCTAAAGTTAAAGTTAAATACCTTTAAAAACATAGTTTTTCATAATAAAAGTACAGACAGATATGATCAATAATAATATTAGTAAAATAGTTCATAGGTAATTATTTTGTGCGATATTTGATTGGTTTAGCTGTTTTAAATACTTGTAACTAACACAGGTGTCTCAGGCTCGATTCCTGAGACTAACGAAGCCCTTCAAAAATTTGTAGAAGGTCATAATAATATTAATCTATTAAACTACTACTATTTTATACGGTGCTTAATGTTTGTAGTACATCATAAATTAAATACAATTACAATGTATGTATATCAGAGTCAATAAGAAACATTTAAGATTATCACAAAAACGTGTAAATTTCAAAGTAGAACATCACAGGCCAGGCCAACAAATACATATCTTTTATTAGGCTTAAATCTTTTATTGTTAAAAAGGTTTTCAATCGAATATTATAATTGTGATTTTGTAAGTGAGTTAACAAGAAACCCATACTTTCATGGATGGCTAAAAGTGAATTAAAGATATATAAACAAGGAAGAATAAGAAAATTCAAAGTTTGGGAGTATGAACGACAGAGATCACATGATTAAATTGGCAATTAATTATACTCCTTTTTTGTACTATAAAATTTTTATATTATATCGGGTGTTTACAGTCAGACGCAACATAGGGAAACACCAATGTATTTTTTAGAAAAGATCCGGGTTAACCTGCGGAATGTGTACGAATTTAGCACTGAACCTACATAATTGAGTTTATTTGATGCTAGAAAACAATGTAACAGTTAATATGAAACAACAACTTAAACCCTAAAACACAACACTAATATTAACCCGTAACACCAATTAATTTATTTATACAGTTTGTTTATTTATATTAACCGAGCACACTACGCGTCACGTATACCTTTGTAGGTTCTTAATAAAAACTCGCTGTAGACTGATTGTGTTCCTTGGATCGCGCCTTATATATCCCAGCTTCGTCCTTCGAGAACTCCATTCCAGAAAGTTCCCGTAGTCGCGCAAGAATGAGTAACCGTCGACCGCTCTGAAAGCTTCTCGGTGGATGAGGCATATGATCCCACACGTGTGCTGACGCATCCTGCTACATTATTATACTAAAACAATATAATTTAAAAAATTTATTTATAATGCCATAATACTTTACATATATTTACTAAAATCACTATTTACGTAAACGTATAATTGTTACGATTTTCTTGCATAACAATCCTGTACTTCACCAAATTATACATTTTTCTTTATGTAACCAATTTCACACCTATCTACATGAACCATTAAGATTTGTAAGTTGCATTAATAACTTCTGACAGAGATTTTAGTACAACCGACTAGACAAATTCTTATTTTCATTACATTTTAAGTTCATTCGGTCCCTGACTGATGATCATTTGCTTTCTTTTGATATGATTCACTACTATTCCATGATTTTAGTGATATAAACTCGACAATTACGAACATAATGTGCTGGTAATCTGAAATATTGTAAACATAACCTCACATTTTTATAGAATTTACTTAAGTTTTCTTTACGTGTGCTGTTTTAATAAGGCCAATTCAATTTAAAATATGCAGAATGCAGAAACAGCAATTAAAAAAATTACGCATTTTGCGTATTTTTATTGTAAATGAAAGTTGTAGATGCTGTCAAAATTGACAAATATAAAAAGTAAACAATGAAATAATCGCATATCGCGCAAACAAACTCCTGCGCTATTTCTATCTCTTTCTAGCATTAAGCAAGTTCAATCACCCACGTTGAACTCCGAATCCGTACTCATTGCACAGGTCACCCGGATCTTTTCTAAAAATATACATTGCTATTTCCCTATGTTGCGTCTTCCCGTGGACACCCGGTATATTAAAAATTCCATAAGAAAGTATTATTCAAGCTGTTCGCATACCTACACAAATCAGCTTAAACTGGGTATGATTTTAAGTTTAGGGTTGTTTTCAATTTTGTATGATAACGTAATTTTTTGAGTTTTGTCTAAATTGAATTTCAGCTGATTTGCAGTAAACCAATCTACAGATTTGGCTTCACTGTTGTTTAGTAAATCAATTTATTAGAATCATTTTCAGAGCAAATGTAAGTTGTGTCACCAGGGAATAGAATACTTATATAATTGGAATTTAATATGTTTAGTGGGTAGTCGGTATTGACAGCTATTATAAATTCAAATTACACTTTAATACTTCTGGACAAAACACTTAAAACGCGTGTCATTTGTTGATAAGATATTGTATCATGTACCATAAGGTCTTGCAGAAAATGGAACAAAAAATCCAGGTCCGCATTTTAGAAAATGAACTTGATGATGGCCCTGAAATACTGAAACGTTGCATCAAAAATGTAATTAAGCTATTCGATAGAGGACAAAAAGTGGCCATGAGAAAGTGTTTTCCGTTTTCCAATATCTCCTCAAATAAAGCCAAAATTAAATAATTAAATAAAAACGATTCTCCAAAATTTTAGTTTTTTTCACATATTTCAAAAACTGAATAAGTTAGCCCTGATTTTTGAAATGGACATTGTTGGTCCTTTGATTACGCACTTCGCCCCCATTTAGCCGACTCTACCGTTTCCAAGATCCCCATGCATACACGCGAATTTGAATCACCCTGTATAATTTACTTTTTAAAGGATTTTCTCTCATGTTTTATAAGTGTTACTGAATACACTCCATCTACAGCTGTTTTGATGTGTCTTCTTAGAAGCTCTCTAGGGGTATCTTATAATAGCATTCTTGGTATTCTTCTATTTAATATTTTGCGAACTATCTTAATAATCTTCATATTATACCTATGATCTTATATAATTGCTTTATCTCTTTGTTCTTCTCGCCTATTTGCCATTTAACTTTACAGAGATATATCTATGATATGTATAGTTTGTTGTGATTTTCAAAAATTCAAAAAATGAATTAGAACTGTATATGAATACATTTTCACCAAGCATATTATGTGTTTCGTAAAAAAGCGATTTAAAATCTAAATTTTATATTAATTTAAATTTAAAACAAAAAAACATCTAAGTTGAATAAATGAATTTTAGAAATTAAATTCCTTTGGGGAATTTTTATTATTCTTTAAAATAAATTAACAGCAAAAATAAGTTGCTAAGATCATTGTTATTTTTCTGTAGAATTTCGTAAAATTTTTAAGAGGATTAAGAAGAAGCATTAAACTGAAAGTCTTCAGTAAAACCTAGAATAAATACAATAACATGCCAAATTAAACAGAATTTAAGTATTTTCTTTTTTAATAACTCAGATGTTCAAAATGTGCCCTGTTGTTTCTTCTTCTTCTACTATTAGCTAGGGATAACCCCGTCTACTTTACCATCGGATTATGCTTTGTTCTACGGGTGAGGATACCCAGTGTCCATCTCTTGGGTGGTCATCCAGGTAAATATAGGATTTTTCCTGAAAGTAACTGGATTGATACTGGCAAACTCAATTTATTGAAGATATGTATTATCAAATATATTTAATAATCTCAAAATAGGTCCCTTCTGCAGCCACACAGGGCTCCCAGCGATGTTTCCATTGTTGATACGCCTCCATGAACTCCTTTTCCAGGATGCTGATGAGGGGCCTCGTCACGGCCGCTTGAACAGCTTCAACGGTCTAGAATCGGCGTCCTTTCATGTTTCTCTTCAGCCGCAGGAACAGAAAAAAGTCGCACGGGGACAGGTCGGGACTGTAGGGAGGCTATGACAGCGTTGGCACATTTTTCTTGGTCCGAAACTCCCTCGTGATCAACGCCGTGTGGCTCGACGCATTATCCTGGTGTAGGATCCAAGTGTCGGCGATCTCCGGACGGACGCGAACGATGCGTTTTCGAAGTCTTTCCAGAACTTGTACGTAAAAAGCTGCATTCACTGTCGTTGCAGGGGGGACAAACTCCTTGTTGGCGACCCCTTTCGAATCGCGGAACACAATTAGCATGATTTTGATCTTGGACTTGCTCATCTCCTTCTTCAGACGGGGTGATTGTGTTGCTAAGACCCCCCACCACAAGTTTTCCCACCTAGCGCGATGCGCCGTAGCCAGTCCGGTTACTTTCAGGACAAACCCTGTATATGCTAGTCTGTCTTCCTCCATACTGTCTTCATGACTATTCCATTCCTGTCTTCTTCTTTTAACCCACCTTTTTTGATGCATTTGTTTGGTGATCTCTCAATGTCACTTAATATTTTCGTAAGGTCCTCATTTTCACCATGCATATTTTCTGTTTGATTCTCTTTATTTCTGCGTGTTTCTATATGCCATAGGCTAGCACTGGGCAAACCATCTTCACTTTAGTTTATTTATTCACGGCTTGTTTCTGTACTTCTGAATACAGATCTCTGCTGTTAGTGATATCCACCCCTAGATCTTTAAACGTAATTGCCTGTTTCTTCTATCTCAAGCTTACAGCTACATTTTTTCTGTATTGTTAAACTGATGTAATAGCCTCTGTAAATTACTTTAGGAATTTGCTATCTATACTGCGTCATCCATTTAGCATATTATATTTAAGTTGTGATGTCTTATCCTGTAACTTTTCTTTTCTCTAAGCGCCTGTGTCATTTTATCCGTGCTAAGACTGAACAAGAATGGTTTTTGTAATGAGTATCCTTTTTGTATTGCTTTGTTTATTGTAATGTCTTCTGTGATACCTTATGTTGTTTTTATTTTAGTTGTGGTGTTTGTATTAATGTCATCTATTATTTCTTGGTACCGCATGGTCGTTTCTTCTTCTTCTTCTTCTTCTTCTAAAAGCACGATAACCCTAAGTGGGTCTTGGCTACCTCCACAAGCTTGTTTCATTCCTTCCTGTTCCTGCTCTTCCTATCCACGGTCGTTTAAGAAGTTTTAAAATATTATTCTTTCTTACGTAGTCAAATGCCTTATTAATTATTAAAGTCCACAAAGCATAGGTATAAGGGGTAGTTCTATTCTATCGATTTCTGTACCAGTTGTTGTAGCATAAATATTGCATTGATTGTGATATGACATATATAAATATACTCTTATTAAGTGCCATATCCAGGTGTAAAACTCTACCTTTATCTAGATATTGGAAAAATTGTAACAGCACTGACTAAATGCAAACAGTACTTCAGTATCAAAGCTGTATTGACAGTCTCATTACAAATAGTAAAATTGTAGACCTAAATCAAACTGAATAATTACCTATTTGCCCGGAAAGGGCTCCACTAAAAATCTTTTTCAATATCATCCCAGATAGCTCCAAAACACTATTAAATGTGAAATAGCATTAAAACTCGAAAACAGATTCTTAAGTCAATGACATGACATGTTCCTCCTCCTGGGACAAAGCTGAATTTATAGAAGGTATGAGACAATTTTTTTTTGTGCGTACAAAAAATAAAACCATAAACAGATTGTTATTTAATAGTCAAAATAGATATTCGTAATAAAAAAGTAAATTAATTTTTAAATCCAAATAAAATACTATATATTTTTAGTAAACGTTTATTAGAGTTGTAAGCATTTAGTACTATCCAACATTATTATGATACCTACAAGGCCGGTGTCTCCCAGTAACTCCCCGGCTGGTTTACAGTGGCCCATCCACCCTTGACTTTATCCTTTCTGGCTACAACTCGACCATGAACTGTAGAATATCACACTGCACATTCTTCTGAGTGCTTAGGTACAGTTGTATAGTGATTTCAGTGTGGTTTAAAAGTGAAAGGTGCGTGTCCACCTGTCCACTAGCAAGTAACTAGCGACATTTCTTGCGAGAGCGACTTGCAGAAGTGTGTACACTTGTCTGCAAATATTGGTGCAACTCACTCTCTGCAATAATTTGTGAGAGTGGTCTCTGAACTTTTTGCTCAATAAATGTCGGGGCTGTTTACATTATTCAGACTGCAAATTATTGCAAGAAATAATCTTAGAGTTTGGTTCTGTCATTTCTGTCTACAAAAATGTCAACTCAGCAGGTTAAATTTGCTGCTGCATGTATAGCAATTATTTTTTTAAAAAAGAAAAGTCTGGGCGAGAAATTGGATACTGAGAAGATGTGAGCTCGGAGTTTATGAAACACTATTATCTGAATTGAGAGTCGAGGATTCTACAGAAGTCAATAATTTTCTAAGTATGAGTATAAGTGATTTTGATTACCTTTTAGAACTTGTAGGACGTGCATTTTAAAAATCGAGAATAATAAAATTAGCCAAAGTTAATAAATGCGTTTTAAACTCGTTTTACGCTTGTAGATAAGTTGTTTTCTGTCTAAAAATCACTCATAGAAGTTCGTATTGCAGACGGTTTAGTTTCAGGAATTATAAAAATCGAGAATTTTAAAAATAGCAAAAGTTAATAAACTTATGCAATTTACGGCTAATTTAGTGGCGGCTCGTGACTTTAGGAATGGGCGAAGCAGATATTAGCCCCACCTCACCCCTTTGGGGGTAGAGCTGCAGGAGCAGCCCCCCCCCCCCCGGTTGTGTCTTTACATACGTATTTTAGTAGACTTCCGAGCTCGCTGGGAGCGAATTTCCGACACTTTTTGAAAAACTGCTCGGTAGAGGTTGTAGGCCTAGGGGTCCTCTACAACACCCATAAGTCACCTACTGAGGACAACTCCTGTAATTCTGTATTCTGTTATAAAGGTGTTTCGAATTTATAAACCCTTTTTTGGTTAATGGATTTGTTTAATTAGCAGTTGTAGATGTTTATTATGTTAAATAGTTAAGAAAAACCTTAAGGAAATCATGGTAAAAGCGAAATTTAGGTGACGCAAAACGTACGCCGGGGAGTGTACGGCGGCTGAGATACGTGTGAAAAACGTATCTAAGTTCAGCCTGGTACACCGAAACCAAAAGGCAGGTTGCGACTGACGCAGGTCTAGAATCTGTTTCACTTCTCCGTACAAATTTATTTGCAAGCGTGACGTTACCATGGCAACGGGACGTATGCAAACATATGAAAATTGACGCAGTATTCATGTATCAAGGAACCTGCTTCAGTTGAACGCTTGTGGTCTGCAGTATGTACTGCGGAGCGGCATAACCAGCAGGGGCTTGCTGTACCACGTAAAAAATGAAAAATACCGTGTTCTACGGTGCGACATATAGCTACTATCTAATAATTAGGAATGGAAGTAATTATTTCATTCTTTTCTGGTTATATCAACTGAATTAAAGAAAATGAAAAAAATTAAAATGATTTCGGATTTTGAATAAAAAAAACATTTAAGCGAAAAATATAGGTAAAGCGCTGCTTCACCTGCGTCATCAGACGTGCCGCCGCTGGTTGTCGTTAAGTGTTGAATTCGCTGGAAAGACTTTAATGCATTTTGTTTTTTGATCCTGTTGCGATAGTCTCTACTTTGAATGTCTCAAAGCTCGGGTAATAACTCCCACCATGAAATTAGCGTAAACGTTTCATCTTTCGACCAGTGACGTTTCTCCGCCATCTTTTAAATTCACGAACTCTTGGCAAATATTTCCAACACGTTTGGAAACCGTAAGACACTCATGCAATACCAGTTTACACTGCAGATCGTATCACTCTCTGAGAGCAACTGTTGCAAGTGAATTCTGCTTGCCAGCTATAATCTCGGACGTGTCTACACGCAAGTCATTCTCGCAAGAAATTTCGCAAGTTACTTGCTAGTGGACACGCACCTTAAGTTAAAATTTAGCTTAGGATGGCTTCAACTAGAGCTTAAGTATAATGTGGCTTGTCTTAGACATTAGTTATGTTAGCAAACTCCAAAGCGGAAGTACAATATTAGAGATCAATTAATGAATTAATTCAGAAATTTGTAGTTTAAATATGGAAAACATATCGAACAGGAGCACAATTCTTGAAGGTGGTCATTTAAGGGATATAACTTTTCAAATGCAATCAGTAAAAATTGTAATTTATTTTCTTGTTAAAGAGCTAAAATAATTTTTCAAATATCGTTTTCTCTTTTGTAGGGCATTCGTGCAGTAATAGCAGAGTCGTTTGAAAGAATTCATCGTTCCAATTTAGTAGGCATGGGTATAGTGCCTTTACAATTTCTTCCTGATCAAAATGCCGAAACATTAGAACTTACCGGTCTTGAAGCATACACCATCGACTTATCAGCAGATTTGAAACCAGGTCAACATATCCAAGTTAAAACCGACTCAGGTAAAAATTTCGAAGTTCTTCTTAGATTCGATACGGAAGTTGACTTGACCTATTATCAACATGGTGGTATATTGAATTACATGGTACGAAAGGTTGTAAAGGCTTAAATTGGTTTTTTAAATCATTGGGATGAATGTAATGATATTGTTAGAGGTGCTTGTATTGGGGTTTCTTAGTTGTTTTTGTTATTAAAGCAATATTTTAAAATACAGTTCAGTAAAGGTTCGGATGTTGTTTAAAATCTATGTACCAAAGTCATGGTTTTAACACTTACATTGTGGGTTTCGGTTTTTATTACTTACATTATACAGATGGCTTTTAGTCTTATATAATTTTTTATTGTTAATTTGTGCCAATATTGTTGTTAAGAAAAAACTTTTATAAGTTTAAATTTTTTAAGTATGATTTGTTAATATGTAGTACTTGTAACTAATGCATTTATTATTATATCCAAATTATGTCAGTTTTGATATTAAGATATTGCACAAAAAAAATCATAGTTGTTGGCTAGCAATAAAACAAACATTAATAAATACTGCATATATTTTAATGTTTTCTTCTTTTGTCTAACATGTGAATAAATCTAAAAACATATATAAAAATAAAGCATCGGTGCACATATAACCAGGGTAAATATAATAACAGTTATGCATCGTAAGTACTGGCCGATACGTTGCCTCCATGTCCTGTCCAATTAGTGTGTACGAACTTGCCTTCTTGTCCTAGCAATTCGTAAGTGTGAGCTCCAAAATAATCACGTTGAGCTTGTAACAAATTAGCCGGCAGGCGTTCTGAACGATAACCATCGTAAAATGCAAGAGCCGTAGTTAACGCCGGCGTTGGAATTCCTTAAAACAATAATTAAATTCAATTACTGAATATAAGTTTTGTTAAAAGAAGTACCTAAGTTCACAGATGTAACAATAACATTTCTCCACCCATTCTGTGCCTTGCCGATAGCTTCCAAAAAGAAAGGAGCAAGAAGTAAAGAGCTAAGATTAGGATCTTTATCGAAAGCTTTTTTTATTTGACCAAGGAACACCGAGCGAATTATACAACCACCACGCCACATTAAGGCAATCGATCCGTAATCCAATGTCCATTTATGTACAACGGCAGCCTCTCGTAACAACATAAATCCTTGTGCATACGATACGATTTTACTGGCATACAAGGCCTGAAATATATGAACAAATTTTAATTACAAACTAATGCTCGGATAAAAAAATTGCTGAAGTACCTGTTTTAGATCTAGAATGAACTGTTTTTTATCCCCTGTGAAATTAATTTTGGGTCCTGGTAACAGTTTGCTAGCGATCTGTCGTTCGCTTAAAAGCGCCGATAGGCAACGACTAAAAACAGCCTCACCGATTAGTGTAACAGGAACACCATAATTCAAGGCTGCAATCGCTGTCCATTTTCCGGTTCCTTTCTGTCCGGCTGCATCTCGGATTTTAGGCAGAAGATATTTACCTATGTAAAACAAAAGCATTGCGTTACTTATTTTTCAAGATAGGTACATAATTGCTGCAATGATTAAGAGTAAATATACTGTTTCTACAATTCCTCCCACTTACTCTGAATAACTATAATAAGGGAGATTTATTGCCAACAGATAAAATTAATCAATTTACAGGGTAAAAATGGTAAATAAAAACAGCACAGGTTATTTTAATACACAAATTTAACCTTATTAGTTTTAAAATGAACATGAATAAGAAACGTTCATGAGATTAGTAGATAAATATAATTAAACGAAGTTGCCTGCAGAAATAGAGGTCATCTACTAGGTAGATATTTAAACTGCTAAATTGCAGGAGATTTCACATGAAAGAAAATTCAGGCATAGATTATTATGTTCTTGTAGTCACAATAGCAATTCTATCATTTAAACCTTCGTGCAAAAATTATTGTGAAAACACTACATATGCAAATATTTTTCTTTAAACATTTACATTGTTATGAACTAAGTACGCACTCCTGATTTTCAATATTTTAACGATTTACAAGCCGCTTGTACCTAGCAGTAATAATCACGATTGTTTTACGATTAAAACAAATGATGAACAGAGTTTTTTCGCTCCTGAAAGTTACAAGCTTGTTGATAAGGTTTGTGCTTGTCATCCTGCGAGAAAAACCATTGTTAACAGCGGCAATGAAGAGAAGAAGAAAGGGCACTTTGGACTAGAGTTGTGCTTAGCGATACGATATATCGATATCATATCGATTCAGTAAATAAGCAGACAATATCGATATACAATTTAAATATCGATACAGAATCGATATGTATCGTTATAATTATTATTTTTTGCGTTTCGCATTTTTACAAAATAATTTCTAAGTTTTTTACATACGGTTGTTTTAATATGTATAAGCCGACTTTACCCGATCGACGTCGTACAAGTTTACTCTTGTAATTGTTAGCTTGCTGATTGGTTGACGTTCACACAGCTGCTATCTCGGCTCTATTATTTTCCTTTAATTTTTGACATTTGTTATGCAGTTTCAATATATGCCTTAATATTAATTTGTGCTTTATTTATAAAAAATATCGTATCGGTAACGATAATTACCAAGGAATACAATATCGATACAATAACCAAATATCGATACCGTATCGAATGTCAAAAATATCGATAAGCACAACTCTACTTTGGACATCTGAGCAATGGAAATATGTGATTTTCTCCGATACATCCAAATTTAATCTGTTTGGATAGAATAGTGGCATTAAAATCAGCAGGAGAACTGGTGAACGATTTACTACCAACCGTTACGCATTCTCCATATAGGTATAGTGGTATGGGAGAGTTACATCGACTTGCTCATTTTTTCTCCTTTATTCTAAGTTTCAGCCCTTGGACTGTTTTGGCTTCAGTGTAAATTATTCTCGCCAAAATAGCCCAAAATTCCTCAATAGCTCTTGCTTTCGGCACATTCGGCAATTTCCGATAAGGGAATTTCAGCTCCCATTATTAGGGATTCAACAGCTTGTGCCATTACTGCTGACGTGTATCAACAATACTGTCTCCCGATTTTAAAGCAATTTATTAACACTGACCACTCCGACAATAATTATGTATTTTGGCTTGATTTGGCCACTTCTCACTATGCTAAAACTACCCAAAATTGGCTGAGGTCGCAGAGCATCAATTTTATGTCAAAGGATCTTCATCAGCCGAATGTGCCGAAAGCAAGACCTATCGAGGAATATGATGAATACTTACACAGTAAAGTGCCTTTGTTTTAAACTTCATTGAAAGTTAAATGTTTTGTGGCCTCTATTGTAATTTGACTAGCGTGCACATATGAAAATACTGAACCTAACGAAAGTACAATGAATTTAGCTTTTGCGCAGTTAGAGCTTTCTCTACAGAGCTGTAGAGATCACATAAGAAATATATGTTCGCATGTAAAACGTTTATTGATGATGCTTCGTAATATTTCTTGTAGCTACATCTGTTACAAATCTTGTACAAGAAATATGACCGTCTAAAGAAGTGTTTCTCAAAGTGGGTTCCGCGGAACCCTGGGGTTCCACCAGTACTTGCCAAGGGTTCCGCGCAAAGTCCCGCAAAATACAAAAAAATATTTTTTGTTACCGTATTCCCGTATTGCAACGAAATCTCCCACTAATGTACGGTCGTGACGTCAGATTCTGGAATGGATTGATATGTGAATTCTGGGCGGACGTGAGTGTTACTGTTTATTGTTGGAAATATTTCGATGACGGTATATAATCACTAATCACGATCTGGCGGCACGGCGGGATATAGTCCACACGAGTAAGTTCAGTGCAGTAAAAACAAATTAATAGATAGTTCTATTGTTTATGGTTAGTAGTTTTTCGAGTTCGTTTATTAGTTAAGTGTTTTCTAATAAATAAATTAGACCTTATTAGACTTTAAATCGTTACAAAGTGTTTTATTCACACGAGACCCGGAGAGACCGTAACAGTATATAAGTAAATAGGTATAGTGAAAATAAGCGAGATAAATTAGGGATTATCATTACAGGGTAAGTAGTTTTATAAATACTGTAAAATGATAAAAATTGTATTCAAATTAGTTTTAGTAGTCTAATTTACATTGGCATTGATTTTTAGATAAAAATCTAACTGAAAGTTTAAAATGGAGCGGTGGCTAAAACAAGGTACGCTGAAACGTCCTAATCCAGATATTGAGTCATTATCACCCAGCACTTCTCAAGATCCTAATATGCTGACAGAAGTAAATGCACCTGAGAAAAGTTGTTCCGCCAACAAAAAGGAATCCGATCAAAATAAGAATAAGAACGTTAATCAAAAAATAAGAAAATATGACGAAAGCTATATCCGGTTTGGATTCACATTTTCGCAACAACAATCTTCAATGTGTTGTGTGCGGAAAAATATTTCCGAATAGTTCTATGGCACCAGCTAATATGCGTCGTCATTTGGAAACTGTGCATGTGGGATTTCAAGATAAAAACGTTGATTTTTTTAAACGTAAACGTGACAAACTTATGAAGGCTCAAATGTATATGACCCAGGCAGCCCATACCGTAAACGAAAAAGCGACAGAGGCTTCGTTTTTAGTTAGTTACAAAATTGCTCAGGCAGGTGAAGCACATACAATTGCAGTGAATCTCATTAAACCATGTGCAATTAGCATGGTTAAATGTGTGATAGATGAGAAGTCTGCAAAAGAAATATCCAAAATTCCTCTCTCAAATGACACTGTGGCGCGCCGGATAAATGAGTTAGCAACCAACGTTAAAGACCAACTAATTCAGCACATTCGGTCGTGCAGATTTGCTCTACAAATGGATGAGTCGACAGACATGGCAGGACTTGCAATTTTACTGGTCTTTGTTAGATATCAGTATGAAAATTCTCTATCAGAAGATCTTCTTTTATGCAAGCCTCTTCCAGCACATACAACCGGAGCTGAAATTTTTAACCTACTAAATTCTTTTATTAATGACAACGAGGTACCTTGGGAAAACTGCATTGATGTTTGCACAGACGGTGCAAAAGCTATGTTGGGGAAACTTTCTGGAGCTGTTCAACGTGTAAAACAACTTGCAAGAAACTGCACTAGTAGCCATTGCATGATTCATAGGGAAGCACTTGCCACCAAGAAGTTGCCTCTTGAGTTTAAAAATGTCCTCGATGAAGTGGTTAAAATAATAAATTTTATAAAGGCCCGCCCGCTGAATAATAGGTTGTTTAAAATATTGTATGATGATATGGGAAGCGTTCATTCGTCACTTCTTCTACACACAGAAGTAAGGTGGCTATCCCGAGGGAAAGTATTAGCAAGATTTGTTGAACTGAGAGAAGAACTACGTGGGTTCTTTTTTGAGCATGATTGTGAGTTGAAAAATTGTTTGAACGACAAACAGTGGATGTTTAGAGCAGCTTACTTGGGTGATATTTTTGTTAAACTCAACGAAATTAACCTTGCGCTTCAAGGAAAGCAAGTAAATGTGTTCACTGCCAGTGAAAAAATTCAAGCTTTTCAAAAGAAGTTGCAGTTTTGGATTGGCTGTGTCAATCGCCAAGAACTTGATTGTTTTCCAGCTTTAAAAGATGTTTTGGAAGAGGAGAGTATTGATGTTAACACCTATTGGTACAAAGAAGTATCCGAGCATTTACAAAATTTGAGCGAAACATTTGAACAGTATTTTCCCAATGAATATCATAAGAAATTGGAACATTCCTTGTGGATCAAAAACCCATTTATTATCGATGAGAAAAGATTTTCTTTATCAAACCAGGAATATGAAAAATTTCTTGAATTGGCTTCCGATGCTTCATTATCATCAGCTTATAAAAATATTTTGCGTAATTTTTCACGTATTCCGAAACTTTTGAAATGTTTGTAGCAGATGATATGACGTGTTGCCCTCTATGAACTGGCTTACAAAGTATAAAGTCTCCAAACCAACCAATCAACGTACACTAGAACTAATTTCAGATTGGTGGTGCAACAAAAGTTAACATTGATATGGAGTGTCTGGAATTTTACAATTTTCTTAAGAGTCAAAAAGACTTATTAAAACAAATTTCGTCGACGGAAAAATATCAATAATTGTTTTCGTTTTTTATTTGTTATTAAATACGTGACACGAGTTTTTGTCCTGTTTTTTTGTTATCACGGCCTTAGCATTTTTTTCTACACCTATTTAATTATATTGCAATTATTAGCATTTTTTTTGTGAAAAATAGTACCTATAATTCACTGCAGTGAATTATGGATTCATAATTCACTGCAGTGAATTATGATTTCGGCCAATCACAAATACATAAATATTTCGCTAATCCAATCATATTTTAAATCGCCCGCGATCAACTCCTTCTGCGGCTGACAATCGACTCGCGTGACACGCCCAAGTGTGTTGTCATATTGCTTGTTTACAAAGTTATCAAATTTGACTAATTTGAGTCTAATATATTTGTTTAATAGGTGTAGAAAAAGTATCGTATTACATTCGCGATTATGGCCATTATTCGCTCAGATGATTTGTGCCACTCGCCTGACGGCTCGTGGGCTCAAACGTCATCTTCGTGAATAATGGCTGTCATAATCGCTCATATAATAATATACTATTAGTTCATATTATGTAATTTATATTATTTATAAATAACTGTGGTGACCGTTTTCGATCCAAATATTTATGGTCACCTTATCTAAAGAGGCCTTAAGAAACTTCTACAGAGAAGTTGGGATGAGGTTTCTGTCCATGATTACCTATTGTATAAGGATTGTATGTAAAATCATCAGATAATAATAACTACTTATGACATGCCAAAACTTTTTGAACAAGAATTCCTTGTATACGAGATTTATTAGAATTGATAGTTCTAAATATAAAATACACCTGCTTTATCAATTAAATAATTTTGTTTTCATTCTTTTTTTGGAGCATTAGTGTATGCCTAAGTACCTTATATAAAAATTACTTACCATCTGTGTCTTTATATCTTAAAATATTTGTTGTAATTTCTATCAAAAAGCTATCAAGTTCTCCTTTATTCCATTCTTCAAATATATCTGCCATTTCCGCTTGATCCAAACCAATTGCTAACATAAGGTGATAAATTTCACCAATCAATTGCATATCACCATATTCGATTCCATTGTGAACCATTTTAACAAAATGTCCGGCTCCATCAGCTCCGACCCAGTCGCAACAAGGTTGTCCATCAGCTTTAGCAGAAATGCCTTGGAAAATGGGTTTTATATGTGGCCAAGCCTCTTTATGTCCTCCAGGCATTAAACTAGGCCCATATCGAGCTCCCTCTTCCCCACCAGAAACTCCAGCTCCGATAAAACATAAACCTTTTGCTTCGAGTTCAGCACAACGTCTTTGGGTATCGGTATATTCAGAATTACCACCATCGATTATTATATCGCCTTTTTCTAAATGAGGAACGATCTGTTCTATAAAACTATCAACAGCATTTCCGGCTTTCACAAGCATCATAATTCTTCGGGGCGATTTTAGCTTGGAGGCGAGATCTTTTATTGATTCCGCACCAATTATACTTTTGCCTTTTGCTTCGTTTGCTAAAAACTGATGGACTTTTTCAACGGTTCTGTTATATGCAACCACAGTGAAACCATGATCGGCCATGTTTAATATTAAATTTTGGCCCATTACGGCCAGGCCGATTAAGCCTATATCTCCAACTCTGGAAATAAAAAACAGAAAGAATTACGTTACTGTATGTGGAAGACAATGGAAAAACCACTTCAAAGAATATATTTTCCTAATATATAGTTCGAGATTCAAAATCTTTTAAAAGCATTGTTTTGACCTCCCTCGATATCATCTACAATAGATTGATATAGGATATAGATAACAGTCAAAGAAGATTATTGTGTGGACGATAAATAGATATTTATGTTATTTAATAGGCATTAGCTGCTATGGTGTTAGCAACACTCATCAGCATTTTGCTAGACGTAGAGGACTTCCACCTCTGGTAGGAATTTTTACAATTTTCCCTTTCAGAGATTATTTAAAAACTAGTTATCCATATTAATATTCAAGTGGTTATGGAATATACGAAATTAATTCATATTTAATTACATATATTTTTCAAAAAAAAATTAGATGTGTAATATAAAATTCGATGTACAGAAAACGACGTAAAACTACTACAATAAAAAAACTGCAAAAGATAAAGGAATAAAGGTTATTAAATTGGAATTATGTAAAGAAATTCTTAATTCAGATTATCTTAATAACTATGTAGGTAAATGTATCGGAAAAATCTCTTTAATGTGTCTAGTAACATTTTATATTATGCCGTCTACATAAAACAAATTACGTTGTCGGCCTTGACCAATATTCAAAATCTTCTATGTAGCTTAAATTTTGAAAATTAAAAATTGGTAACTCTAAAAAAAAACACACAAACCGTATTTTTATAAAACCTCGATATGAATTAATACACAAAAATCAAAAATTCCAAATTTCTAATAAAAAATGACCTTTTTAACCTACAAAACAAGAATTTATATTTCAAATAGGTACGCAAGTAGCGATTGCAATTAAATAATTTTAAATAAAAATTTAAGTAATAACATTTGAGTAGATCAAATAGTGAGAATCTGATTAAACTATAAAAATTAAAACTGGTTAATAGTAAAAACAAGATAAATTTGCACTTACCTTCCGGACATTTTGGAAAACACCTGCTGAATGTGAGCGATTTCAATTTTACATCCACTGAAGCGGAGCTATCGTGCTGCAATACTAATTTGTTTCGAGGATTGAAAGTCACTTGCCTCCTTTATAGTAATAATCGGAAAGTCACATTGAATCTACAAGGTCATTTATTTGATAAATCACTGAATTTTACTATAAATTGTAAAAGCCTTACTACAATTTCTTACTGATTCATTATTATCGGCAATTATTACAAAGAACAATATCAAGTACCTATCAGCATATTTTATACTTTTTTGTAAAAGAAAAATCATTAAAGCTCTTGAAATTCTAAGTCGATTATCAGCTAATTGTTGTAAAAAGCTGCTAGTCATTGTGGTGATTAATACATACATTTTATAATTGTTAACGCCTTAATTCAGGCAACCTATCAAACACATACAAGTTAGGTAACCCATTTAACAGTTGTGTTGAGAACACAAATTTATCAATCATAATTTCATGTTGTTATTTGTTATGTCCACTTGTTTATTGATGAGTAGGACTATAAAATTGAGGTTATGTTATAAATTTGCGGTATATAAATAATTAAATTAATTTCGAAATTTGGTCATGAAAACTATATAATTTACGATAGAATGAAACCAGTAACAATACAGAATGGTATTGCAGAATATACTGTACAATATTAGTGTTAGTAATTGCTATAATTCATATTTCAGGACAATATTTTGTGATAGGCGCGGTAGCCTTGTGTTGTTACATTAATACATTATTTGGAACGTTTGTATTTGATGATACTGAAGCAATTGTTAAAAACAAAGATGTCTTACCTTCAACACCACTCGTTAATATTTTTAAGAATGATTTTTGGGGCACCGACATTTCCTCGAATTTAAGCCATAAGTCGTATCGTCCTTTGACGATTTTAAGTTATAGGTACTTTTTTACTGCTGTTATTGGAACTTTAATTAATTTTGTCATTCAATTTCAGGTTCAATATTTACTCGACTAATTCCGAATTGAATCCAGTACATTTCCATGTAGTAAATGTGATTTTATACGTAATATTATGTCTGATATCATTACCTGTATTTCGGTTGTTCCTGAAGAGCAAATCAAATAACACACAAGATGTTGCATTTTTATCATGTTTATTATTTACGGTACATCCGATACATACCGAGGTAGTCGCCGGTATTGTAGGAAGAGCTGATATATTAGCGACTATTTTATTTTTAACTTCGTTTTTGTTATACAGTATGGTTGTGAAACAAACATCCCGTATATACTTGTTTTTGGTTGTGATTATTATTTTAGCTGCTACATTATGTAAGGAAACTGCCATAACAGCATTGGTAATTATTTTTTTTTAGTAAATTTAGTATTGGCTAGCAACATTTACACAGTGGAAAAAAAATTGTAGATATTAGTAGGTAATGAACCACTGAAAAGATCAATTTTTAGATTTTTACAGCTTGAAATGCAGTACTTTCAGTCCATAGAGGATGCTAACTTAAAATTCTACGTCGTAATGTAAAAGCATGCATTATTGGAAATACAAGTATTTTAATTTTGTACCAATTTTTGGACCCGCTGTGTATATTAAGGCTTCATCATCAATACTATTTATTAATTAAAAAAATAAATCATGTAAATACAACTAATTGATAATATTTCTTTTTAGGCTGTCTGTTGTTTGTACGATTTTTTATGTAGTAAAATATGGAAGAGTGATTTATCATGGAGTACAATAAAGCAATCAGCTTTTTTACATCGCACATTATTTTTAGTCATCTCAGGATTGTTAATGCTGTATTTTCGTTTTAAAATAATGAATTTCGAAGGACCCAACTTTACAGTTGCTGACAATCCAGCTGCCTTTTCAAATGCAATTTTTACAAGAGTGAGTATCATACTGAAGTAATGAACATTTATTAAATTAATTTGTTTCAGATTTTAACGTACAATTATATATATTTATTAAATTTTATATTATTAGTGTGGCCAGAGTGGCTGTGTTTTGACTGGTCTATGGGTTGTATTCCATTAATTGAAGACTTTTGTGATTTTAGAATATTTTTTCTGGTGATATTTTGGTGTTTTTTAGGTTTTGCTTTATTTAAGCTATTAAGAGATATTTTTAAGCGTAAAATTCGGTAAGTAAATTTTGCGAATTATGGTAAAAATATGTACAGATAAAATCACATAAAAAGAAAGTTGTGCCATGGTCATTATCTGTTTCTATAATAACACCTATACTTAACAATCTTTTTTTCTACAACCACCATGGAAAGTGAGATTTTCAGACTTCGTCTCCATAGATACGAGTATTGAAAATGAGTGTTTGCCGAACAAGTGAAAATTAGCGTGCGGAAAGTTTACTTTCCGCACGCAAATCTGGATTAATCTGGATTTGCGTGCGGAAAGTAAACTTTCCACACTCAAATTTTGATTTGCGTGCGGAAAGTAAACTTTCCACACGCTAATTTGTTTACTTTCCGCACGCAAATCAAAATGTCATAAATGACATTTGATGAATGTCAGATTTGATTTTGCAGAAATATTTAAATTTTTTGTGGTTGTAGAAAAAATAGTGTGTAATACATGTGTTGAAAGCTTGTATTTGCCACACTCATGTGACTGCAGCACTCACTAGCGTTCGTGCTGCAAACTTCACATTCGTGTGGCAAACGCAAGCTTTCAACACTTGTATTACAAATTACTATTTTTATCAGTTCTAGAGTACAAAAAAAATAATAGTTAATTACAAAGATGTCGGATGTGACAAGATAGTATATGAATTATTGAAATATGGAGGAGAAGAACTACATAAAGTGATTTATAGACTGAAATATGGAAAACAGGAAAAATGCCAGAGGAATGAAAACAAGTAGTAATAGTACTGATACACAAAAAGGGGGAAAAAGCAAAATGTGAAAATTACAGAGGAATTAGCCTATTAAACACAACCTATAAAATTTATCGTCAATAATAAAAATGAAATTACAAAAAATAACAGAAAGCATCCTAGGAGAATACCAGGAGGGGTTTAGACCTGGAAGCTGGTCAGTGGACACAATACATATTATGAACCAAATTTTGGAGAAATCAAGGGAACTTATTGCTTATAGACTTCAAACGAGCATTCTATAGCATCAACAGAGAAAGAACGATAGAACTAGGAATACCCACAAAACTAATTAGACTTGTACACTTGATATTAAAGGTAACAGAAGCAATAATTAAAATTCAAGGAATAACAACAAGAAAAATAGAAGTGAATAGCGGAGTGAAACAGGCTGACTCATTGTCTGCAGTATTATTCAATTTTGCTCTAAAAGTAGTAATAAGAAGGGCGGATATTAAAGGAATTATTAACAAAAACAGTATACAAATTGTAGCCTATGCAGATGACATTGTCATAATAAGTAGGAACAGAAAAGAGATGATATCAACTTTCCAAAGGCTGGAAAAGGAAACACAGAAATTAGGGTTAGAAATGAATGAAGGAAAGACAAAGATATGAAAATAGGGAGAAAAAGAAATACATGTAGGAAATTACAAGTTCGAAACAGTAATAAAATTTAATTATTTAGGAAAAGAAGGAGAGAAATAGTAAAGAAAACAAAAACACCTCATGTTAAAAGAATGATCAACAAACATCATATGATGAGGCCATAATCCCATAGGATTGGAGTACCCAGAAGAAGAAGTTGTGTACCAAATATCATTTTTAAATTCACCCTGAACGCATAGCATGCGAGACAACCTGGTATGAAAGCGACTTACGTCTTAAACTTCCATGTTGCCGGCCATATTGCCTTGCTGAGTGCAAGTGCCGATACCTTTTCTTTTATAGCAGTCTTTGCGTTAAGTTTTAAATGCTAGGTAGATTCTCTTAGCTACAAGAAGGTAATTGTGTTTAGCATAACTTTCTTTTTATGTGAAACAGATTATAAGCTGACTTAATTTGCTAAACATACTAGTTTAAATTATTTTGTAACGAATTTTATTTTGCAGTCATATGTATTCCATATTAATAGCGATGTCTTTCATAATATTTCCATTTTTACCCGCATCAAACATATTCCTAAAGGTGGGGTTTGTGATAGCAGAAAGGATTTTACTTTTGCCAAGTCTTGGTTTCACGTTTTTAATCGTACATGGTCTTAGAAAGCTCTCTAGATATTTTAAAGACAATAAAAATGTACGAAGGCAATTTTTTGTAATTAAGTACACGAAATATTTCATTTTTATATTTTTACAGGTTTTCGATATTATGTTTTATTGCTTATGTGTAACATTCGCTCTTCGCACTATACACAGAAATGTAGACTGGTTATCGGAAGAAAATTTATTTAATTCAGCTTTAGAAGTGTGTCCTTTAAATGCAAAGGTGCATTATAATGTAGCTAAAGTTGCCGCCGATAATAACAAAAAGACCTTGGCTGTTGAGGAATATCAAAAGGCCATCAAATTAAACCCCCTTTATGAGCAAGCGATGAATAATTTGGCAAATTTATTACGGGAAGAAAAACAATTTAAAGAAGCTGAAGTTTTGTTGAGGAAAGCTCTAGAAATTCGGTAAGATTTTGATTTACATTAACCAATAAAAAGTAATCAAGATGTTATGTTAATTATTCTAGGCCTAATTTTGCCGCAGCTTGGATGAACCTAGGAATTGTTTTAACAAATTTAAACGAGAGTGAAGAAGCAGAACAATGTTATTTAACAGCAATCACATTTAGGAAACGATATCCCGATTGTTACTATAATTTGGGGAACTTGGTGAGTTGTGTTTTTGATTGATAGACTTTGGTGTCGAGGAATATGTATTTAAAAAAAAAGGAGTTAAAAGTGTTATTGATTTACAGTACTTAGATATAAAACGTAATGATCAAGCATTAAAAGCTTGGGAGAAAGCGGTATCATTTCGACCAACTCATACTGCGGCTTGGAGTAATATGCTAGTCCTTTTAGATAGTTTAAGACAGTACGATGAAGTTTTAGAATTAGGGAGAAAGGCCCTTATGCACAATCCTATGTCGGCGGCTTTACATTTTAGTATTGCAAACACATTGGGCAAAGTTCAAGAATTCGAAAAAGCTGAAAAGCATTTTTTGGAGGCAATCAATCTGAATCCTATAAATGCCTTATATTATTCTAATCTTGGTAAATATTAAACCTAGTATTGTTAATTTAAATCGGTATTAATTAATTCAAACCTTTTAGGTGTTTTGTATCATCGATGGCGCCAACCTCAAAGAGCGATTGAAATGTATAAGAAATCTCTGCAAATAGATCCAAACATGAAAACAGCAGAAAGTAATCTAAGAAAGCTTATGAATATGTAATAGTGAAGACTTAGAGGTAACAAATATAAAAGCTGTTTATTTATTATGATCGGTAAATATATCGATTTTTTTTATAATTGCGTAATTTATTAACTTTACAACAATTACAAAATTAAAGTGATAATAATTACGGTATTATTGCTTTAGAATCAAATAGTCATTTGCCAACCTTGATGATGTCAACTTGCTTTATAAATCAAAGGTATCAGGTTTGATTCCTACTCCAAGTCAGTAAGATTTTGAATGCAGACAAAAAAATTGCTCTAGGTTTTATGCCAATTTGAGGCTTAGTAAAATTCATTATATTAGATGTGTTGAATGTCAAGTGACCAACATCTGTTTCCTCTAACCTCGACTTTGCGACTAAACCTTTGAATGGAGAACCACTCAAATCTATTTAACTCGGGATTTATTAACAAACTAGTTGTGCTCAATCTACTAAGCTGTCAAGAAGCGCATTATGGTTGAAAAGTATTTGCCAAAACCTGGAAATTAGGGCTTAAAACATTTAAATTACTTTAGAATATACTGTGATGTGACCGATTTAAATTGGCTGTTTTTTTAGTATAATAATATTTATCAGTCAGGTCTAGGAGGTAGAGTAACAAGGACTTACACATACATACACATTATACTCTACACATGATGCAGTATGTAGGTAAAAGACGGGCCGGGTTGTGCATTGCATGTGTAGAGCCTCATACGTTAACGCACCAGCCACGACACTGAAAGGTATAAGAGGTTACAGATAATACATACAATATTTATCAGTAAGGGTAGTAAAGTGGCTAGAGTATATTAAATAAGACTCTGTATGAAATCCTTGGGTGGATGGATTTTGTTCTCCGCAGTTTAGTGAAAATATTCATGGTTGAGTACCAAATTAAATGAGTTACTCCAGTTGTAACCAACCTAGTTGCACTGGACTAAGTAACTCTCAGACTAAAGAGTGAGTTTGCAGATAGACTCACTAGTATGAAGAAAGGAAACTGGGAGGACAAAACTCAGATACAAAGACACAGGGGTTATTTTGGTGTGCAGTTCTAGCTTGTTTGTGCAGCTCTAAATTTCAAATGTGCAGTTCTAATTTTAATTTTGTGCAGTACAAAACAAAAATAATTTTATAATTAAAAATTTTAAATAAATCAAAATAAATTAATGCCTTTGGCTACTTGCTGTTCGCTTAGTTTTATCACTATCAAGCACAATACAATGGTTTTTAATTACCCATCCCTAAAGATCACGAACTATCATTCCTCGCAATTATGCGTATAAGTCAAGAACCACCCTGTATATAGTGTACATTAGTGATGGGCGAATTCGAATGAAAAAAATCGGATCATTCGATTGTCGTTGGTATTCGAAATGTTTCGATTGTTGTCGTCAAATCATTCGAATGATTTTTCATTCAGAAACTTGGAAACAATTAGCGAATACCGAATGACGAATGCGAATGAATCCCCACCCACAAATCCACATACCTAGAGTTATTTTTGTACGGCATTAACGACGTCTGAGACGTGCGGGTTGTCGCTGTTGCAAGGCAAGCGTCAGACAAAGATAAAGTAATATACATAACTGCACACCGTATTACGTTAATTTTGAAAGGTTTCGTTTATTACAAGCGCAGTATGAGTTTGCGCATGCAACTCGAGTGATCACTCGCATTACGAATGACGAATGAAAAATCATTCGAATGATTTTTCACTCGAATGAAAAATCATTCGGATGATTTTTCACTCGAATGAAATATCATTCGAATGATTTTTCACTCGAATGAAAAATCATTCGAATGATTTTTCACTCGGAAACGAATGACGAATGAAAAATCATTCGAATGATTTTTTATTCGAGCGAAAAATCATTCGAATGATCATTCGATTGTTGAAGTTATCCGATTGCCGATTATTCGATTCTCAAAATCATTCGATTGTGCCCATCACTAGTGTACATCATAATTTTTATTAAACATATTATTCGATTTTATTGAATTATTACTTGCATGATTTTAAATTTTCAGAAATCAAAAATTTACCCCCCCCCCCTTCTTATCAAACTATCTGAATTCAGTCAGGCTAATTTGTGCAGTTCTAAATTATCCTCAAAATAACCCCTGCAAAGACAAGCTGAAAGACAACATGCGCAAATGCAACTTATCTCCTAATCCTTGGGAATAAGGTGCGCAGAATCGAAATCACTGGAGACAGCAAATCAACCTAAATGTAAGAAACTTTGAACAGAGATGCTTAACCTTTAGCAATAAACTAGGCTATACAAGCCATCAAAATGCTCACGACTATGTGAGCAATAATCGCTGAGTTCATCATTTTGCTTACAACTTCATTTAACTGGTTTATGGGATGACGTAATGAGAACTACAACACACCAGTTTACATTGTGTGCAGTTGCGTTAAATAGTTGCAAATTTTTTGAGATAAATTTTATTTTATATTACTTCTATACATACAAATATAAATACTGTATTGCATACTTGAATAATTAACAACTGTAAAATAAATGTTTGCATTTAAAATGCTTAATATCCAAGCCTAATATTTGAAAGACAGAAAATTGCTTTACAATATATGTAGAGTATTTTTGATTAAGATGAAGAAATTTGGCAGTTTACTTCAGGTATTTCAGTAAATTGTATTTAGTAGGTACTTCCGAATTTACAGGACTTAAGCAAATATTAGCAGGCACTTTAATCATTAGATATCATAATAATTTAAATAGAAGAAATCATCAAAGAAAAACACAAGCCCTTGTATTGTTTGTTTTTTTCTTAACGCTGCATCGTATTGCAGCTTCGAATGTTTCGTTAAGATTTATACGATCCTTAGCCGAACATTCTATGTAATATTCGGCTTTTATTTTACGTTTTAATTTTTTTCCTTCTTTTTCTGATACAGTTTCCTGACTAGGATCCATTCGTAAATCAATTTTGGTTGCTAAAACATAATTTTTTAATTACAAAATTAAATATAATATACAAAAAGACATGCAGATTTACCTACTAATATTATTGGGGAATGAGGCATGTGGTGCCTTACCTCGGGAGCCCATTTTGTTGCTATATTTTCATATGATGCTCTACTACTCACTGAGAAACATATTAGGAAACAGGTTGTCTGAAAATGAATTTGTTTTCTATATAACATGTGCTGCTAAAAATTGATAATGGCTGTAGACATGTATAGGTAAAGGAAGTAAAACTTTGGTCTTACGTCACCGTTCGTGGTAATAGTAATACCACTATAAAAACAAAAATATGCCCTCTTTCCCTGACTCTCCGCCGCTGTCATATTCAGTTACTTTCTCGCGTAAGGTTGGCAGTGATACGTGATCGAGCACAGTGTTGTCATTACAATCCGCGCGTGTTGTTTACGTATGCAGCAATATTTTCTGTTTTTAAGTTTTAATGGTGTTCTTTCAGCGAGTTGCAGCTGCATTAAATTTGAGTGTGACTACCGTTAGTTCTTTTTAAAATTGAATTGTTTAAATTTCATAAAATAAATGTGAAGAAGAGTTGGAAACAAAGTGAGGTTAGATTATTTATATACAGTTGGCAACGCTGCGTATTAACAAACGTCAAAGTATTTATTACGTAAGACCAAAGTTTTGCTTCCTTTACCTATATGTTCAAGTACATCCAACACAGCAATCTAATGCCAGATGATGTCAGTTGCTCGAAACTAAAATCAGGCCATAGCTAGGTCCAAACCCAAGACCTCTCAACCGTGAAGCACACTCCATAAGTGAGAGATCCAAAAGTATATACAATTAAATAGGTATTAAAAAAACAGGTGATACTTTACGAACGTTTTTTGCTGAGTAGTGTTGGATGCACCTTTTTTAAAGTGTAAAACACCAATAATTTTTAAACGTTAGTTATTTTGACCACAATTCCAAATCTATATATCAATAGGTGTTTAATATGAATACCATAAGTGCTGGTTACTAAATACCCACTGAGGCCATGCTGCCATGTTAGTTTTATGAAATGTAAAATTCGTGAACATTTAACGGTTTTTCTTGGCCGTTACTTATATTCAATATTATATCGTCTCTACAAGATGTTAAAAAAATTGTAACGAGCTTGGTAGAACAGATAGTATAACCCAAGAGAAGTCGAAAAGTCTCAGTTTATTTGGGTTCACAAATGACTTGTTTTGAAAATAATCAGCAGTTTTTTAGTAACTTTTTTAACACACATGTTGCCTCCGTTACTGGTATGAATTACTGAACTTTAGACTTGGATTATGGTTCATGCACAATGGTGCTCCATGTTAGCACCTCACAAAAAAGTAGGAGAATGGAAGGAAAGAGAGACGAAAAATAACATAGATGATACACCAACACAGGACATTACCAACAAAGGCCAAAAAACTAGCAAAAGCTAACAGCGAAAGATTAATACATTTTTGCTTAGTAAATAATTTGATGAGTGGAGGCAGTTTATTTAAACACAAAATTATTCATAAAGTAACAGAAAGCACCAGGTAGAAATGCAAAAATTCAAATCGACCATTATTAATTGGCAAAAGGTGGCAAAAATGGTTACAAGTCGTTAGGACTATGCGAGATGCGGATATTGGTTCATACCAGTTCCTAGTTGGAGGAAAAATTAAAATGAAATTAATGGTGCAAAAAATTAATGAGTTCGAAGAGTGGAAGAGAAACAAAAAAACTGATTGAAGAGAGAAAGAACATACAACAAAAAATGGTGCATAAAGAGGAAATGCAATATGAGAAAAATCTGGAGGAATAGTATCATGAAAAGGATAAACAAGTAAAGCAATCAGCAAGAAGAGATAAGAGAATCTTTTTTAACGAAATCTTAGAAATAGCAGAAGAAGCGGCAGCTAGAAATAACTCAAGAACACATTATGAAACTATAAGAATACGGTGGCCACATAAAAGACAAATCGCTAAATTTATTGAGAACAAACAAAGAAATTTTGAACAGATGGGTGGGACACTTTACAGAAATATATAAAAGAACGAAGATCTGACACTATATGAGGCAATAGAATATGAAGAAGTCACAGAAGAGATAGATCTGATAGCTGAAACATTTACCAAAGAAGAAATTAGAATTGGCATAAAGCAACTGAAAGATGGAAAAGTAGTAGAAATGAACTTTATAAATGCCGAGGTATTAAAGGCAGATCTAGAAACTACAATTGAGTTATTATTAAAAAGATATGGGAAAATGAAGTGATACCGAAGGACTAGAGTGAAGGTATTAGTTATAATAAAATTGCCTAAGAAAGGGGATATGAGAAATTGTAATAAATGGAGACCCATAACTCTACTCTGTGTTACATGAAAGAGTATGGCAAGAATTATCTTGAATAGAATTAAGGACCAACTTGACCGAAAGCTCAAAATAAATCAAGCTGGCTTTAGAGCATCGATAATATAAATATATTAAGAATACTCACTGAAGAATATTCATTGAAGAATCAGAATGGCAGAATCAATAATTATATATTGGGTTCATAGACTTTGAAAAGGCTTTCGGTAGAATAGATAGAGAACATGGAAGATTCTGGAACAATACGGTTTGTCTAATAAATATATTAGAATGATAAAATTCTCCTATGATGATTATGGAGCCAGAATACAGCATGAAGGGAAGCTATCAAATATAATAGTTGTTCGGAGTAGTGTTCATCAGGGTTGCATACTCTCACCAATGTTGTTTTAAATTAGGATAGATTGGGTAATGAAAAAAGTAGCCGACAAAAGAACTGGAATTGTTTGGAATGTGTTCGACCGACTTAAAGATCCAAAATATGCAGATGATGTGTGCCTATTAACAGAGGAGAAGAAAATAGAATACCTCTCGAAAACTGCAAAATATACTGGCCTAAAGATAAATGAGAACAAAACAAAAATCATGGAAATAAGCAGTACCTAAAGAAATTAGGAAAATTATGTTAGATGACAAAGAAATAGAAAGAGTTGAGGAGTTCTGCTATCTAGGCTGTGCATTAGAAAAGATGGGAGGATGCAGCCGTGACTAGGGAAGACTCAAAAACCATTTTACACTCTAAAAAGAATATGGTCATCCAGTGAGTTAAGCAGTATTACAAAAATCCGATTGTTTAATACCGAGTGTTTTGTTATATGAGTGTGAAACCTAGAACGGAAGTAAAAAAGACATCCAAGTACTTGTTTAATAAATGTTTGAGGAAAATTATGGGAATATATTGGCCCCAAAAGATATCAAAAGAAGAATTATGGGACAGTACCAAATAAGAAAACAAAAATCGAAAAAGCCTGATGCAGGAGCGACCATGTAATTCCTTCTCACAGATGTCGTCCGTGCTTCAAACAGGATGGGAAGCATTTTGAATACTTTCATTGTCCTAGTAATGCTGCCTGGTTTTTTGTAAATACAATAAAACAGTTCCCAATGGTGCCTAACACAAAATTCTTAATATCTTCAAAGTGTGTTATGTATAGACCCACATGCATTGAAACTTTCCCACTTCTCTTGCGTCATACTACTTGCTCTTGAAGTTTACCCTTTTTTTTTAACATTCGGTATATTATATGATGCCTGAGACATAGAATATAATTTATAGTAAAACTTCGACATGTTTGACATAAGATTTTCTTAAATCAATATACACAGTGCAATCTCAAATTTCTGCCATCAGTTAAATTTGCATCACCATTGTAGCAAGCTATGCGCTTAAAAAATGATGAATGACAATAAACCTAAACATTTTATTTAACTTCTTTATTATTTTTAAGAGGCATAGCTTGTTTCAAAAGTTATAAGCTTTCATAAACATCAGGTTTAAAGAATTTCAATATAAGAGAGTATAAGTTTATAATTAAGTACATACATTTGGATATGACAGCGGTCGTAATCGTTCATAATCTTCTTGACCAGCTGTATCCCATAATGCCATGTTATATTCTTGATCATCTACTGTAATATTTCCAGCATAGTTTTCAAATCTGAAAAATAAATTTTTACCTTAGTTTACTAAGATTAACAGAACTTAATTCTTTGTATAGCTGTATAGCTAGGACCACGAGGAAAAAAGGAATTCTTGGCTATTTTAAACTTAGCTTGGAGAAAGAAATGTATATTAAAGGGATGGAATATTGTCCATACATAAAACAGGAGATCCAAAAAAATGCAATAACTATAGGGGAATCTCACTGCTATGCTCTGCCCTAAAGGTTTATGAGATAATCCTGGAAAATAAACTGCACCAAAAATTGTAGAAAGCCTTTGATATGGTCTGTAGGTAAAGAATATGGAATAGCTTGCTTAGAGAGTAAACTAGTGGATAGTGATATAATTGAATCAATTAAGAGTGTATATACCGGGTGTCTCAGGTAAAATGCAACATAGGGAAATACCAATGTATTTTTTTAGAAAGGATCCGCGATATCTTTGGAATATGTATGCATTCAGTGCTCAACGTATGCTATTGGATTTAGTTAACGCTAGAAAGAAATAGAAATACTAAAGCAATTATTTCATTGTTTATTTTTTATATCTGTCAAAATTGACAAATATAAAAAATAAACAATGAAATAATCGCCTGTCGCAATGACAGACGCCTTTCTAAAAAAATACATTGGTGTTTCCCTAAGTTGCGTTTTACCTAAGACACCCGGTATGTAGAAAAACAAAGGAGTGCGACATGGAGGAAGGAGTATTGAGTCCACTGTTGTTTATTTGTCTTCTCGATGAAGTTATAAAAGAAAATATGCAGTAGGATATCTAAACTTACAATCTGTAACGATAGAAGCCTCTGTATTCACTGATGTTGTAGTGCTTTGTTTCAAGGAGTGGAAAGGAATTAGAAAGAAATATGAAAGTATGGATAAACGTACCTGAAAAATATAATTTAATAGTAAATAAAGGGAAAACCAAGGTGGTGGCTATTACTAACGAAGAAGAAAATTTTAACATCAAAATTGGAGAAGACAGCCTAGAGCAGGCATGGCGAACCTATGGCACGCGTGCCATAGGTGGCCGTATGAAAATTTTGCTGGCACGCGAAGGTCTGACACTATTATAATTTTATTGCTCTAGTAATTAAAAATAGAAATATACATCTCTCGTGAAATTTATAGGGAGTTATTCAAACATAATTGCTAAAGACGGAAAACCATTTTAGTGATAGAGAATATATTAAAGGAGCATGGTTAAAATGCGCATTCTTTGAAGATTTTCAAAATAAAAAATAAATATTAGGAGAATAAAGAATATGGCTAGAAACACGGTGAATGAGTCATTACCGGCAAAAACTACATAATTATAAAATCTTCTGGTTTAATTTCTCTCTGTCTTGATGAGAGTAGTGATATAACCGGATCAGCTTGTTCACCAATTTTTATTCGTTATTGCATTGAGAATAATATTGTAGCGTTTTTAACACGTTTATTTAAACCTTCGGTCCGTGTTGTGAATTATTTATTAACAAATTTAAACAATTTAACAATTAACACGAAACAACAACTTAAACGCTAAAAAACACGATACTAATATTAATCCGAAACACTAACTAATTTATTTATACAGTCTATTTAATTATTATATTCACGCACTTCTATTATTCTCGCATATTTATATTAACCGAGCACTTGATGCGACACTTTGGTAGCTAGCTGGTAAGCTCTCGGTAGTAGCCTAACCCGTTCGCCCAAGGGAATGTGCCTTTATACGCTGTGGGCTTGCAATCCAGTAAGTTCGACGCTCTTCTCGATCACTCGCGGTAGACCTGGAATTTCTATTGGCGGATGACGCATACGATCTCGCACCTGCTCTCCGCGAATGCTGACGCGTCTCGTGACAATATCAAAGAAGAATTGACCAGTTTAACATCATTAGCAATAACATCAAAAGGAATAAGTACTTGTAATGCTGTTATAAATGTACTTGCTAAAAGATAAATAGATCTTTTTAAAACTGTACCAGTAACTACGAAAATTTCTAGAACTATTAAATGTGGTAAACTTGGTGTACCATGGTTTACTTATGTGCAACGACATCCAATGGTTAAGCCATGAAAAATTTCTTCAAAGTTTAGTATTTAGTTTAATACCTGCTTATTAAGTTTATGTTTTTTTGTTAATTTTTAAATGAAATAATTAATTTTTTATTAATTTTTTTTCTCCTGTAAAAACTATTTGGCACATGGGCAACTGGATAAATATTATTTGTAAATTTGTGGCACGCGAACATACAAAGGTTAGCCAACACTGGCCTAGAGCAAGTAGAAGAACTTAAATACCTCGAGGTAATTATAAAGAAAATGAAATAGGAAACCGAATCAAAACAGCAACAAGAACATATAATATGATATATAAAAGTTTTCTAAACAAAAACGAAATATCTACCAAAACTAAGCTGATGCCGTACAAAACAATCTATACACCAATTTTAACATACAGAGCTGAAAATTGGGTGTTGAATGATAAGCAAGAGAAAAGACTACAAGCGGCCGATATGAGATACCTGAGAAAAGTTGCAAGAAGTAAAAGAATAGATAGGAAACGAATTGAAGATATTAGAGGAAACCTTAACACAAAATCTCTGAAGAACAAAATAAAAGAAAAGAAGGTATTATGGACTGGACGCCTGTTTAGGATGGATGAAAATAGGTAAGTTAAGAAGATACTAACAAAACTATTGGGACGATTTTTTGTCATGTTATTATGGGAAGCCAGGACAATAGGCAAAAATACAAACGAAAGTTCTCAACAAATAATCTATTTCTATAAGATTATCGGTAACGGAGAAAGTGTGAATTTGGTTTTTAAACTTTCTGCTGGTTGAAAAAAGTAGCGCATTACTCACTTGTCATATAAATATTCTCATTACCTCAGTTCAGTAAAGCATAAATAACTGATAGGATTTATTATAGGACAGCATTAATTTGAATAAATACAGTGAAACTTTAGAAATATAAGTGAATAAATGTTGTGTAAATCGAAAGGGATACATCACCATTATGTACATTCCAACAAGTGTGAATAAAGCTGAGGAAGAGTTTACTTTATATATAAAAAATAAAACATACAAACAAATACTTACACTGTTGGTACATATTCCATAGGAAATTCATTCGCTGTATATGAAATAAGTAAACAAGTTTTGCCCACCATTCCATCTCCGACTACTGTTATCTTTACATGTTTTACTTGTGATGCCATTTTTACCTTTAAACAAAAATTTCTGAATTATTAAATGATAATGTTACGCATTATGTGAATGTTTAAAAAAATCATTGTTATTTGTGATAACCGAAGAACACGATAACAAAATGCTTTTATGCAAGTGTTTGCAAAAATAAAGTAATTCAACCTTGCTTGTTATGTGCTGTGCATGCTTTTTACCAGCGTACATTTCCAATGGTGTGTAGAATTATTATTCATACTCATTCAGAAAATTTTGGATTTTGAACGATTTTAAAGAAGACCCGATTCATTTTGTAATTCAGTTAAAGAAATCAAAAACAGTGTTTAATCCTGCATATTTATTAGTTAATAATTAAGTTAAATAATTATACTTGAAAAAAAATTATAGAAGGAAAGACAGTACCAAAATCATTTTTTACTTTATTATTTAATCCAAATGCAGTGTTTTAAAAACGGCCCTGGCCCCTTGAAAGTTTAAAAACATTTATATAAAAAGTTTATAAAAATAACATCCAAAGAAGTTTCTTTTAATATATGGAATGCATTTCTAGCTAATCTTTGACTACGGATTATGGTAGTAATGTAAGTTGATACATAACAAAGGTATAATTATATTATAAAAAATAAAAGTTGTTATGCAAGCAAAAATCAATGGGCGTATCCACGGGAAATAAAATTTCTCCTTGGGTATCTACTTTAAATTTTTGCAGGAAGCAGTATATAAATTTATAGATAAACATACCGTCAATATATGCACTGTTAACACAAAAAACCAACCTACATGTTTGTTATTTAAGTAAATATATAATTATGTTGTATAAAAAGCTGCTGCATCAAAATAACCAGTGACAGATATGTGAGTGTAAGAGGTAATGCTTTTATCACTTAGAGGAAATTCTTATCAAAAGCTTATCTAATCTTAGTTAGGCCAATTTACTTACTGGTTTATAAATTTAATTAACACAAAAGTTTATTTATTATTTACAATTTTAAACTGACTAGAAATTGTATTCTACAATAAATAGTATCACAAACAATGGCAGTTTACATTTTTTGTGGTTTTTAAAATTTACTCTTTCTTTCAGAGTTATGAATGAGTGAGTCATTTCAATTATTTTATTTATTTAATGGGTGGTCATTTCATGCTGACCTAATTTATTTGATGACCCTTACTACATCAGGAGCGTACATTTAATTTTAAGGCCGATGTTTAAATTTTTATAATTCTGTTAAATATAAATGTTTCCTCTTATGACGTTCGAGATTAGGGAAAACCGTATATACCGAATGACATGTGGGAAAACCCTTAGAAAATTAATATGAAATTTTGCAAAATAATAATTTTCTCATAAATCGGTATTAATTAATTTAAGCAATAAATGTTCAAAATTAAAAAGTTAACAATAAATTCTAGAATATTTTTTAAAATTTAATTTTTAAAAACATTGATCTATAATAATATTTAATTAATAACAAAAATACATTTTTACTTTTACATTCGAAAGGAAAAGTATATTGAGAGTTGAAGCGAAAATTGAATGTTTTATTTTTATGCGAACTCAATTTAAAATGAAAAATAATTATTTCCTAATTTGGTCCAAAAGTCTTATCGTATTTAAAGATTTCATGTGCCACCACTGGTTGCAATCTCTTGATTTACAAACTTTATCTAGGATGAAAGTTCAGAAAGGTCATAATGTCTCAAACAATAGTTTTTCTTATCTTTTTAATTGTAAATCATTTCAATAAAAATAAACATTAATAAAACAAATATCCAGAGTTTCTTAGAGAAATTATTACATATTTTTATTTTCTAATGAAAAGTTTGTTGGCAAAGGTAATTATAAAGTAGTTTCCAATTATTTAAATAATTAATATAGATATAAAAAATGGTGTCATTTAACAAGGTATCATTACTGTTACTAAAAGCAAGAAGTGTGAAAAAATCTTATTATTAGTTATTAGCATAGAGCAGGGGTGCCCAACCTGTAGCTCGTGGCTCGCGCCATATTTTGATGTGGCTCGTTTTATCAACGATGCACACCTGTAGTAGGTAGCTTGTAGGTGCTAAATGCAGTGTCAGGTTTCACATAAACAATTATGTTTTTCCTATATTTAATTTGTATTTGAATTCTTAATAAATAGGAGTAATAAGAGTTCATAATTACAAATATTCTTTAACATATTACAATTTTTTTTTGTTTGTGCATTATATACGCTTAAAATTGAAATATTAAAATCACAAAATATATCTGTGGCTCGCCTAAAATTTTTAAATTCTAAATTGGTTCGAGTCAAGTTAAAGGTTGGGCACCACTGGCATAGAGTATAAGGTATGCTTTGGTATTAGCAATAAATAAATAAGCAAACACAGTGTTTAAAAAATGTATTTTAGCATGTATAAGCATTAGAGCGGCCTTTGGTAGGGTGATGGGAGGCTGAAGGGACACGTTCAGATTCTGTTTGGCTTGATAGAATGAGAATCTGACCCGCTGTTAGTGTACGCAGCGATGTAGTGTCTCCCTGCTACTTCTTCACCAGAAATTACAAGGTATGAATGCTCACCCCTGCTCACGGACCGCATTAGATTTTCTGATCTACTGTGGTTTACAGATGGATCGAAAACAGATGCAGGCTTCGGTGTTGCATTTACGGCGACCAATCTAGAGTGAGACTGTCTCTCGCACTCGGCAAGTTTCCTAGCATTTTCCAGACTGCAATCTTAAATCTTAGCCTGTGCCCAGGAAAACCTTGCCAGAGGTTACCAGAACAGGCATATCTATATATGCTCCGATAGTCAAACAGCACTCAAAGCTTCTGTAAAAACCAAAGGAATATCGAGTGGCCCTGGAAAGGCAAGGCTCGGCTCAATCAACTGGTTCAACTAAACTGGGTGCCTGGTCACAGTAACATTCCTAGTAAAGAAGAGGCCAACAGGCACGTCTATATGCATAGGTATGCTCCGACAGTGAAGCAGCACTCAAAGCTTTGAGTTCTGTAAAAACCAAAGAAATGTTGAGTGGCCCTGGAAAGGCTTGGCTCAATCAACTCGGTTTAATTAATCTGGGTGTCTGGTCACAGTAACATTCCTGGGGTGTGAGTGTAGACGACCTCCCAGGTGGCACACCCCGGGCAACGCTTAGCGGCTAAAAGTCTACACAAATAGAGAGGTGTGTTATCAGTAACAGCATTATATAGGTTTCTCATACGAAAAATAAATAAACATTCCTGGTAATGAGGAGGGCGATCATCTGGCTAAGCGGGGCTCTCAGAATCCTTTTTAGGCGGCCCTGAACCGGCCCGCTGCCTACCTAAAGCAAACATTCAGCAAGTAATTAGAGACTGGACTCACTCTCAGTTCATCTCATACTAGGCTTCGCGTCCTGGGCTGAGACAAGCGAAGCTACTCATTCACAGACCTTCAAAAACTAGGTTCGAACAGCTTCTTAGGTTCAATGGGAAGCACAGCAGGATAGTCACAGGCCTCCTTATAAGCCATGGCCTATTTAAAAGCCACCTGCATCTGATGGGCTCCTCTGAGGACCCAAGTTGCGGATTCTTCAAAGAAGTAGATAAAACCTCTCTTCATCTTCTTTTACGATGCCCCAGGCCACTTCTTGTGCGGCATCGACTACTTGGAGCCGGTCTTCTAAAGCCTGGCCTTTGGGCTAGGTGCCGATCTGTATGAAGGCATCCCTTAGACCCTTAATTTGCGGCGGATGCAAAATGGGCCTAGGCCTAGGGCCTGAGTGCTGCTACTTTGCACCGCTGAAGAAGAAGAAGAAGATGTACAAGTATTTCTTCAGATAAGTGTTAAGTAGTGAAGAATTTTTTAAAATGTGATCTTTAAAATCAACATAATGCGAAATTTCCCAAAAATTTAAAACTTTGGATCTTTTGAATATTCGCTTTCAGATTTTTAAAGCTTCGCGCATTTTCTGGTTACAAAATGTAACTAAAAACAAGAAATTCCCCAAAATTTAGGCGCATTTTGAATTTCTAACCTTAAAAATTTGAAATTTCTTAATAGTGGTGAAGGTAAATTTATTTTAATAAAATTAAAACGATGTGCATAAAATCGTCAGTTGCTAAATAAATTTTATACTAGTACATAATTTGTTAGTTGAATTAGGTGTTTATTATTTTAGATTCGATTTCAAGAAGTCTAGAAAAAACCACCTTCGATATGGAAATTTTTTTCTATCGAGCAAATGTAGGTACTTATTAGATTTTTAATTTTATTTTTTATAAACACTAGATGTAAAACAGACGTGTGCTGACCATACAGAGCATTGAGAACTTATGATTATTTGGTAAACGTGGCTCGCTTAGTAGAACGAGACCTCAAAGCTCGAACCTTATTAGATTTGTTGTACCAAGCCAAGCTGAGCGTTTTTTAAATTGCTGTAAAGTTCGGAGCTCATTGCAGTCTTGAAGCTCGGTTAAACTTAAAACTCGGTGAAGGCTTGAGGTTCGGTAAATGTTCAACATTCAATTAAATTCAAGAAATTGGTTCCTTGGTAAAGGTTCGAAGCTCAATATAAGCTTAAAGCTTGACAAATGTTCGAAACTCGATAAAAGCTTGAAGTTCGGGAAACGCTCTATGCTCAGCAGTGACGGCTCGTCAGGGACGGCAGGGTCGGCCGGGCCTCACCAAAAATTTAAAAAATAAAAATTAAAATTTTCGGTCAAATAAATATTTTTTATTTAGTTAATGTTAATTAAACGCGAGAACAGTTGCATATTTTATTTACTGTGTTAGAATCATGAATTAATTCTGATCGATCAGAACACAATCCGAAGCTCGCGTTATATACCTAGAAGTGCACGCGATGCTTTTCTACAACAAGTACGGCCAGCCGAAATTGTTTGGGAAATCATGAATTAATTCAGGCGCTACGGCCCGTCCGGTTTGGTGGATCAGAGCACAGTCCGAAGCTCGCGTTATACAGGGTGTATTTGAAGCGACCGTATTCCTTTTAGGAGGTGTTAGTATAGGTCATTTGTAATCGATTTGGCCCTATAATGTATTATCCAAAGCCTACTGGTTTTCGAGATATTTTAATTTTTGTGTTTTTCCAGAAATGCACCATATTTTAGTACTAATATTGAAAACAAAACAAATTAGTAGCAATTATTGCCAATGTTTCGATTGTTATCGTTAGTTTAGATTCTGTTGTTAACTGTAAATCAGAAATTATGTTAGTTAGTTTGATAAGAAAGAATTGCCAGAGCTTAAATCCACAGTTACTGGAAGAGAAATCAAAGAACTCGAAGATTTATCCTAATTTATTCCAAAAATTTGATAATACATTAAACGTGCAAATTATTTGAAAAACTTCTCTATTTTATTACCTTTCAAATGAGGTATAGTTTTTTAAGAAATACCCCATAGTTCCAAAGTTATCGTAAAAACATTAAACTCGAGTGTTGCGAATTCATATTCTACTATTTTAAAAGTAAGCCAATAAATTAAACTTGGCAAGTAAATTAAACACGATTAAAAAAAATATTTTATTAATAGGTTTTTACAAATTATTTTCAAATTGAGCACCTCTATTAGGTATTTCTAGGGCATATCACCAAATCAAATTGGTTTTCTTGTTTTACTTTTATGTTAATTTTTACAATAATTGTTTTGACAAGAAATAAACCTTGTTAAAGTGCTTCAACAAGTTTATGAATTTTTGAATGTGAAAATGGCGTTTTCAAATAGAGAATATGCCAATATTCTTTTTATTTACGGATTTTGCCACGGAAATGCTGCAGAAGCGCAACGGGAATATCAGCGTCGTTTTCCAAATAGTCGCGTTCCGCATGTATCCGTGTTTTCCACTACCTTTCGACGAATCTCCGAAACGGGTAGTGTTGTACGTGTTGCACATGAAGCTGCAGGTGCAAGAGTTAATGTTAATGTAGAGGAAGAAATCTTGAATAGTTTTCACGAAGATCCTTCACGCAGTACAAGAGAGGTAACTCGTCACTTGGGTGTGTCACATTCAAAAGTTTGGTCAGTTCTTCATAAATCAGGACACCACCCATATCATTACACTACAGTCTAAGGACTAGAACATGGGGATCTGGGACGAAGGATTGAATTCTGTAGGTACATTTTAAATAAAAATACCCAAGACAGAACTTTTTTATCGAGAATTTGGTGGACAGATGAATCAAAATTTAATCGTGAAGGTGTTACAAATTTACATAACTTACATCATTGGGCAGAAGAAAATCCCCATTTAACCAGGGACACAAGCTTTCAGAGAAAATTTAGCGTTAACGTTTGGATGGGAATTATTTTAAATAATTTATTAGGGCCTCATTTTTTACCTGATAACCTGAATGGTGCAGCATACGAAGAGCTTCTTCTTAACAATTTATTTGAAATGCTAGACGACGTACCCCTTGCTAACCGACGCTCAATGATATTTCAGCACGACGGTGTCCCGCGCACTACTCTCTACGTTTGCGGGAGTTGTTAAATCAGTGGTTTCCAAATCGTTGGATTGGAAGGAGCGGACCAATATCATGGCCCGCAAGGAGCCCTGATCTAACACCTCTTGATTTTTATGTTTGGGGACATTTTAAATCAATAGTTTACGCGGTGCAAATAAATACAAGGGAGCAGCTAGTAAACAAAATCCAAGAAGCTGCAGTTATTATACAAAATAATATCACCAACAAACCGACCAAGAGTGAGGTAATAAAACGAGCTCGAGCCTGCATCAGAAACAGAGGTGCTCAATTTGGAAATAATTTGTAAAAACCTATTAATAAAATATTTTTAAAAATAGTAGAATATGAATTCGCAACACTCGCGTTTAATGTTTTTACGATATCTTTGGAACTATGAGGTATTTCTTAAAAAACTATACCTCATTTGAAAGGTAATAAAATAGAGAAGTTTTTCAAATAATTTGCACGTTTAATGTGTTATCAAATTTTTGGAATAAATTAGGATAGATCTTCGAGTTCTTTGATTTCTCTTCCAGTAACTGTGGATTTAAGCTCTGGCAATTCTTTCTTATCAAACTAACTAACATAATTTCTGATTTACAGTTAACAACAGAATCTAAACTAACGATAACAATCGAAACATTGGCAATAATTGCTACTAATTTGTTTTGTTTTCAATATTAGTACTAAAATATGGTGCATTTCTGGAAAAACACAAAAATTAAAATATCTCGAAAACCAGTAGGCTTTGGATAATACATTATAGGGTCAAATCGATTACAAATGACCTATACTAACACCTCCTAAAAGGAATACGGTCACTTCAAATACACCCTGTATATAAGTGCACGCGTAGCTTGCTACATACAGGTACGGCCGAGCCCTGCTTCGCCGTACCTTCCCCGATAGTTCTGCGCAAACGAGTGTTCTTGTTTTGTATGATTTTCAGATTTTCGGCTGGTTTTCTGATACCATATCAAATAAAAGATAAACATTTAGGATTCTACTTCTACTTTAAATTAAATGTGGCCATAATTTGCAGTAAAAATAATAATTAGATATTTCAATTTCCCAGTTATTCAACTTTTGTTAAGCACGAATTTGTTAAAACGCGAAAATGAGCATTGTTATTAATTTGTAGGATGAATGTGTTAATTCAAAATCTAAATTCTACAATACTTTGTAGTTTCCAATTTTTAAAATTGAAATAGTGCTAATAATATGATAATTGATAATAACTCTTGTTAACAAGTGCTAGGCTAGCTGAGCCAGTTCGGCTGGCCGGTCCGCACCTTCACGTCACGTGTTACTCGTGCGTGCACTTGTTGCACACAAAAATTTTAAGTCACATATTTTTAATTCATATCCGTAGTTAAGCTGTTAATGAAAGTGTATGTTAAAGTTAAAGTTCAATTTATTATGTTTTTCATTTTTTAGCAGTATTTTGTAACATCTGGGGCCTATAACACAAACACTACAATTGTTACAAGTCTACAAGTAATCTGCCTGTACCTACAAGTCCTACTTAATTCGGTAACACAATGCAAACTGCTACAATATTGTACAACATCAGTAATTTTTACATATGTAGCTACATATGTAATCTACGTAAAACCACCGCACAGTTGGGTATTTGACGAATCTAGCTGGCTAAAAGTCAATTTTGCAAAACTGGCCATACGATAAAACTGCTTTCACTAATTGTACTTTAATGGTGGGGTGATCATCAGCTGTAATCAGTTTTACATATAAAGCCACTGTTTATTATGAAAACCAGGTCAAAGTTTATGCTCATCAGCATTGAGAAAGCTTACCTATTACGTTCCGTTCATAGTGTCCTCTTCAGTTTCGTTTTTTTTTTAATTGTATAGTGAAAGTGAAAATTTGTGTGCCATGGAAACTCCAGAACAAGGTTTTATTTTATGTAGTTTTCATATCCATATTGGCTTTCGTTTAATAACAATATTGCATTTTAAAATATTTATATAAATTGTGATTTTTCTTCAATGTTTGATGTTTTCAAAAGTGGAAAAGTTACATTGCCAAGCCAAACCAAGTCGCAATTTTTATACATGTGATTAAATAAAGCTTTTGTTGACCATGGTTGATGGAAAGGTGTGCAACGCTGCAACAGGAACTAAGTCAACTATGAGATGCTACATCTGTGAAGCAACATCCAAACAATTTAATAAATTGAAACAAGTAGCTCAACAGAATGTTGATGAAGATACCTACAGGTTTGGATTTTTTGAGAGTTTGTTGCATCTTTCCTACAAATTACCCATTAAGAAATGGCAACAAAAATTGGACGACAATGACAAAGCAATTATTGAAGATCGAAAGAAGAAAATTCAAGATGAATTTAGGAGTAAAATGGGAATTATTGTTGACATGCCAAAGCCTGGATTTGGAACGACAAATGATGGCAGGAGTTGAGATAACTGGAAGTGATGCTGAACTCATCAAGCGCCTAAAAGTTATCGTAGAAGTTATCGCGAGTAGCCACAGAATTGACTCAAGAAAGTTTGCCACATACACTATGGATATTGCTAAACTATATGTTGAACTGTATCCATGGTGTCCCATGACTTCCACACTTCACAAAGTGCTCATATATGGCCCAGATGTTGTAGAAAATGCACTTTTTCCAATCGAACAGCTCTCGGAAGAAGCTGTAGAAGCGCGAAACAAGCATTTTCCAAATTATTCTGGGCTGGATTTAATGGATCTTTTTCTTCATATGTTGGTGGAATCAACCATTGCTTCAGCGGATAAGCTCCGAGAATTACGAGAATTACAGCATTGGAATGAGGTCTCCAACCATCTTCCATTCTCGGGAATAAATCACTATTACGAAGTACCAGTGCGTCATGAACACTACCGGGCCAGTTGGCACTAACATAGTAGAATTTTAGATCAGGACCACAAACAGCCATGCAGTTAATTGAATGTTTACCGTGGCGATCTACATAAATTCTGGGAGCGAGCGTCTATATTTATAAGTGTTCCATCCACTGCACCACATACTTCAGGAAAACCGGCTATTGCATGAAATCTTTGTATAACATCCAATATATTATGGGGCCGTGACACTATTTCATCGAATTTAATCTCATCGACAGCATTAACAGTATCATGTACGCATCTACACACAGTCATTTTTGATACTCCAAGTATATCGCAAACACCATGATACTGACCTCCATTTCCTAACCAGTGCAGGGCAATTAATGTTTTCTGCGACGGAGTCAATCCATACCATCGAACTGTTTTATTTGAAAGCGTTAGTCCAATATCCCGAAGAAAATTTTCAAATTGGTGTCTGCTCAGACGAAACCTTTTGTTGAATTCGCTATCACTGAGAAACACAAAGTCTTTTCTCATGTGAAATCGATATTCTCTAGGAATATCTTCATAGTCACTTTCGGAATCACTTGACCACATACCGGGGATAGACACGTAACTGTTTACAGTACGGAAGTTGCCGTAATACTATGCATTTACCCAGAGTTATAAATAAGTAGAACATTATCTACACTTGTAGAGAATACTGTAACGCAATCATACAAGTGTTGACGTTGTGTTACAGAATGCGTTTACATATGAAAAATTTCTTCCGTAATTACTAGCGCCGCACGGGTAATAACAAGATGTGTTGTGTTACGAAATCCTTACACTTGTAGAATATATTTCTACAATTGTATAACTTGTAGTGTTTGTGTTACAGGCCCCTGATGATGTGCCGGAGTCGGCACGAAAACGTTCATGAATAAATTCTAAATTTAATATATTTGTGGGAACTGACTTCGTGTTATTAATTATTGGTATACAATTTATTATTTATCACCATTCCCATTTCGAGAAAAATGGACATCAATCATTTTATTGGTTAAAGAGTTGATGAAAGATGAGAGTTTTCATAATGTTATTATTGACGATTTCGCGACAACTAAACCGCGTAGAATCGATTTAATATTTAAAAATGATTAAATATGTAGAACATAGGACCCTATACCTACATAAATATTGGGCATCTTCGCAACTTACCTTTGTGTTGAACCTGTGTACCTGTCAGTGTCCACAAATGTTTCTATTTTTATTGTTAGAATTTATGTTTGTCAAAGGTTTTGGCTGGCAGTCGGCAGATTGTATTGCAAAACCTTCTTCTCATTTTTAACATTTTTAATTGATTTTTATTGGTTTGAAAACGGAGATACAGTTAGTTGCCTCCGTTACCGTTTTTGATATTGTAATTAACTACATAGTTTTATTTCTTATTATTTGAAAATTGGTGGCGTAGATCTGCAGAGTTCGTAAGGGCCACTCGTTCCAGTTAGCCTGCTAAGGGCGCTGGCGACGCCCCCAATTATTCTTAATATTATAATTTGCTAGTTAATTTCCAATTTTTAAGAAACTGGTGGCGAAAAACCCTACGCTTGGCCGACCCAAGTTTTCAGGGCACGAGCCGTCACTGATGCTCAGTAAAATGCGTATTTGACATTTTTCCAAGCCGAATTTAGTGTTTAGAATTTCCTCTGAGCTTAGAAAAAGCTAAAAATTTCCACCCCCTTGTCACGTGGTTTTGCAATTCCGTGTCATTTGGGAAATTTTGAGTCATTTTAACTTTTTGGTAAATCCTTTAGTACGGCCCTGTCTTTTAATTTTGATCCCGTGTTAATTGTATTATTCTTGGCTGCAGTTTAATTCCATTTTAGTCTGAAGGGCATGAAAGGTTAAGCCCGTCAGTGCGTTTTGCTTGGAGTTCTACGAAATTCTCAACTCATTTCAATATGTTTCGCCATTGTAGAAATGTTCCTTTGTTCAAAATCCCAAGATGTGTATTTGGTCAAGGCATGATCTCATCTTGGTTCAGTTATTGCAGCTTCTCCTGATACAGTTCGGGGAATCCTCCGGTACGCCAGGCCTTGTCAGCTGATTTGTTTCAGCATCCTTTCGACTCTTCTATACCCCCCCTTCCGCAGTGCGTGACAGTTAGTCAACCATATCGGACGTCTTTTAAGACGTGGTGCGAGTTTATCGTTTCCAGCTTGGGTCCTTAAACAACCGGCAGGCCTCCGTTACCGGTAATCCTCGGGGAGGATTACAATTAACGACTTGGTCGGATTCATAAAAAGAGTGCCATACAGTCCGGAAAGATATAGTTTTGTGTGAGAAGTTTGAGTGATTTCCTCAGTTGAGGGATTCAGTAAACCCATAGCCTTTGGATTGTTCTTCGTCGTTTTGCATCCGTCTTGGAAGGAAGAACATTATGGCTTTTCCCAGTCTCACGTCCGTTACGTTACTCCCTGACCGACATCTTGTCAGGTAATTTTACCTTCTTTATGCTGCTCCTACTATGCCGTCTGTTTCAACCTCAGTTAAGAGTTCTACGATTGCCGCTTGTCGGCAGGCCTTTTTAACGTTCTTCAGTTGTTTTAGAGTTTAATAAGTACCGCCTTTTTAGTACTTTTGTGTTTTGTTTGCAACTTGTGAAGTAATAACTGATGTCTGACCAATCTGTGTTTTGTCCAGTGGTATTGTTGAAGGCTTTGTGAAACGCCTTGGGCGGATTGAACATTCGCATCGTAAAGGTTGAGGGCCCTGGCAAACCAGTTGACCAGTTTGTCTTAGTAATTTGTGTTCAAGTAAAGTTCAATTGTGTATCGAATTTTTAGTTTAAGATTTGTTGGTTCCTTATATTGTTTTGCCTGGGAATTGAGGGGCTAAGCTTGTAAATGATTTGCAGTACTTAAATTAAATGTAGTGGCTTCAGTTCTATCGTCCCTTAAAGTAAGCGTACCTTTATGATTTGTGTTAACGTAACATTTTTGATTGCCTCCTGTGTAATTTCTTTGTATTCATTTTTGTGTCTTTTGATTCATTACATATTTCATTGTCAATTTAGTTTGGTCTCATTACTGTGTCCAGTTCCTCCCGATAATATGTGTGCTAGTGTTTTGTTAAAGATTTATGTGCAAAGTGTTAGCCTGCCTACAAGTCTTAAGAGCTCCTGTAAAGTAAGTTGTCTCAGCTAAGCAAGATAAGTCACATCTTGCAGCAGGGAGCAGTCTAAACCCCAACCCCCTTCGAACCCTTGGGAATCTTCTGTGGTGGGTTCCTTTTTGATCTTTGGGTAACTTTAATATCACAGTGGTGCTCAAAAATTTTCATCCCTATTACGACTACCCTTAACTGAAGAGTTTTACCGCTTCGAACCGCCATTCTCCACTGTTTTAGCTAGCCGCGCACCTAAGGGACTGTACCATCCCCCCAGTTTGGCACGTGACACCCTATTGTCTAGTTGGAAATTTTAAAAAGTGTTATACCTACTTACATTTATCGTTTACGCATCACTTAATGCTCTGTTTTAAATCAAATTTTAACAGTGTAGGTATAAATTCAGACAATTTGTTACTATCAATTGAAACAGTGTAGATGATTTTTGGCATTCAAATCTTTTAAGAAAAGTATAAAAGAATCAAAACTCAATGCAATACTAATTCTCAGTGTATATTGGTGTTCATCATATACCTATTTCATATAAATTGATATTGCAATTTAGTGGTTTCTGCCAAATGTAAAGTTAGAGTTAATAAAATGCAGAAAGTAGTACTGATTAAAAGGATTAGAAAGTCCGAAAATATTTAAATAATATCGAGAAATTTTATGTTAAAAATTTTAATTCATATGTTAACATGGTCTGGATAAGTTCTACAAAATAACTTACTACCTACTCACTTACTTAATCCAAGCCTTTCTACCCTAACGAGTGTAAGGCGGAGTGCAGGAATTCTCGGTCTTCCTCTTAATTTTTTCTTCTTAGTTTGTGCTTCAAAATTTTTTCTAATCCTATAGTGTCCCGATTTCATAACATGTCCCAGCCATCTTAACTGTCCTTCTTCTATCGTGACTTGTATCGCTTTGGTCTTTAATCTTTCTCTAAACGTTGTGTTTCTTATTTTGTCAATTGGTTTTTCCATCTATTTTCCTCAGGAACCTCATTTCACCGCTTTGTAATTTAGTTCTCTGCGGTTGTGTTGTAGTTGTAGTCCATACTTCCGAGCCAAATGTTAACATTGGTATTACGTATTACCACTTTCTTAAATAGTTGTACTTTCGCTTCTTTTTGAATTTCTCTTTTGCCTAGGAATGTATTCTTAATCCTATGAAAGAGTCTCCCTGCTGCCCCTGTTCTGGCCTTTATTTGTTCGTTCAATCTTCCGTCCTCCACTACTATTGCCCCTAGGTATTTGAAACTGTACTTGCCCGAAGTTTGTTTCCTCTACTTTAATTTGATGATTTTACAGGCTTTCTTCGTAAATTCTTAAGTTTTCGTTCAGTGTTTTTGTCTCTTGGGGTCAGCACCATATCGTCTGCATATGCTATTTCGGCTATTTTTACTTCCTCCATGTTCCACGATCCCACATCGTATTGCTTGGCTTTTGCTTCTTTAATACACTCATCGAAAACAATCGAGAATAGAAATCTCCGTTGGTGCAACCGCAAACTAGGCTGCATTTAATGCCGGCTTTTCGGCACCCACACTTCCTCTCACATCTTCTCGTGCACCAGCAAAAAATGGAGTTGAGCACAGTTTCAGGAGCCGGAGGGTCCAAGGTGGTGATTAACTCGAGGTTTCCTCCGGCTCCTCGTCCCCAACCCCACATTTCAGGGGTAGTCGGTTTCCTAGCCACTCTTGTACCTGGTGGTAGGCTCTGAAGATGTGATGTTTCGCTGAGCCTTTAGTAGGGGGGAGGGAAGAAAGATCAGGTTTCAGCTTGGTGCTGGACTTTAAAAAAGCTGAGTAGCGATGGCGGTTAAGATCAGTCTGAGTGGAGGGAGCGTGGTATACAGGCAGGAAGATCCTTTCTCCTGCTTCTGCTATGGCGTTTGGAGTTGATGTTGGGTCATAGAAGATGGCTGCTATCTCCTTGATCAACGGTTTCTGTTTGAACAGAGTATACAGCTGTAGCCGACAATGGCAATACGCATTCCCATACCTGGGGCACTATAACTTTGTGTTTGAAAGTTGTTGATCACATGACAGCCCTGTTGCCACTTGGGTCGGGCATTTGGTAGGGGAGAAGGGTTGTAAACCACCCACTACGACCCACCTTAGGTAAACCTCTTCATGTTGAAATTCAACCTGTATAAAAATTTGGCAACGTCTCAGAAATATTATTACCCCTTGATTGGCCAAAAATGCCGTCATTCTCCTCCTCACCCACCCTTAGCAGCTACCTGTCAGACACAAAGTTGTAGCAGCCCAGTATAGCTCCTTATCGGTCAGCTCCCTCAACGACGCCACGCACACCCATCGTGTTTCAAAGCAAACAGTAAACTCGCAAATTATTAGAAATATCGCCCAGCACACCAATGGGATTATAAAATTTGCCAATCAGACAAAAACTTTACACATTTAGGAAGTTCCAAGAAAACCTTTTCTTTTCCCTTAATAATTACTTTTACGGTCTTAGTACTCCATTTTTTGTACGATGTAGTTTCATCAAGAGAGACATCATTTATTTTCAGTTCTTTGTTTTTGCATATATCACATTTTCTTTCTAAGCAAATTTCTTTTAAACTTGAACCACAGCAGATACTTTTACATATGTCATTGGGCAGTCTTTGGTCAATGATTCCTAAAACTTTTAGTTTACTGACTAAAAGATTAAAATTTTCGTGAACTGTACATAGACAGGTTTCACGAGAATGAACACTTGGAAACAGAATCCAAAATGGTCTGTACTTACAAAATCTCGAGTAAGAAATACGAATATTTTTATGTATATCACAAAATTTTTTATATAGATTTTTGGAAGTAGCAGTCAGGTACCGCTTCTGTTTTTTTGTTTTATTTAAAGTAACAGTGTCTTTTTTGCCGGGGCACATGCGGCTATTTTCGTCTTGTTCCAGAAAGTTGCAGACAATTGTTTTAATGTCATTTTCTGCCATTTTTATAGAAACGTTATTTTTCTTGGTGTTGACTTGTCCAAAGAGTTTAGAGCGAAATGATGTGTTCATGTCTTTCACAAGTCGATACCGTTTCATTAAAGGTCCCGAAACACACTCGGCAAATTTTTTTCTTTGGTTGTATCCCTTTACCTTTTCAAAATTATGTCAGTTGTGCAGTTAAGGTTTCACTAAAAACTAGTTTCTTCTTGACTGACGGGGAAACTCTTTCTCCTTGTAGAAAAACATCAACTCTGGTTCTAGGACTAGCATCTGAAATCGGTTTCTTCGTTTCCTTTAGTCGGGTGTATCGTTTTTTATACTTTTCCACCTTTTTCTTCATACTGTTAATCTTGGCTTCTAACACTTTTAAACAGGCCTATTCTGTATCTTGCTTTGTTACCATACCGATTTTCGTTACAAACGTATTCGTTAACTGACGGCTAACGACTTTCGTTACTAATCGTATTCTGTAAGCAGATTCCTACGAATTCGTTTATGTGCTGAGTCGTAACGAAGAACCAACTATTTTAACCAGGATAGTACATCAGTTTCGTTACAGTGTCACCTAGCTCGTAGTAGCTATTTCTTTCTTATTTTAGGGAAGCGTATTTAGCTATCCTTTTTTTTTCAAACCATAACAACATACGTTGTTCCAACCTCATTACTGCGTTAGTTTTTGTGTTCGCACATGTATAAACTAGCAAACACGTAATAAAATGGAAATAACACCACCGATAGTTTTATAAAATTTTCTTCTGGTAGATTAAAGGGATCACTTCTATCCCTGAGGAGACGATTATGATCACGCAAGTTTGCCCTAAACGTTATTTTTTTTTAAGATTGACTTTATTTATTAAACGGACTTCAGTTCTTGGTTACAAATCAAGCCTTATTAACTACAGAGTTTCCACACAGTGAGCTAATATACTGTAATTATTGATATGATTAACTAATGCAAAGTTAATTTACGCATATAAAATTAATAAGTTTCTTGCAATAATAGAATATAATTGAAAGTTTAATATTTAAACATCGTACTCTAATGCATCCAATTGAGCACAAAGCCTGGAAATCGGATTATTTCGAGTGCATATAATAAAAAGTAATGCACCTATTTGGTGGGATCACAGGAACCTTAAAATTAAGTTTGCACAACAACAAAGGGCATTGAACCAGACCATGTAAAAGCTTATAAATAAAAATTGCATCGTTAACTTAAGGTCTCTTGATGATTTGAGAGTTGGTAACTGCAATAATTCAATAAAGTATACCATTTGCTTCTTCTTCAATGGCCATCAACAAATGTACAAAATCCATTTCTGTTCAATGGGTTCAATTTGTCGAAATGTTTTTTAGGTTATCTATGTTTTTGTAAACACGGCGCGGCGGTATCGACACAGTACGCACGCGTGGAACTTTTACGAATTCGTTAAACCTCTGAACGACAAGCCTACAGCTTTCGTAAAGGACTATCAGATGTAACGAATGTCGAACGATCGCGTCAACGAATTTGAGCGGTACAGAATACGAATTTGTAAACGTAACGAATTTTCGCCCGTAACGAATCGTTATCTGTCGTACAGAATAGGCCTGTTAGTCTCCTATAACAAGCAGACCTGTTCCTCTTTACTGTTTTTCTCCCTGATGATTTTCTAGAAAAAGAAGGTCCGGGATTAGATAAGCCAATTTCATTTTCCTGATTCCTGTCTCCAGCATTAAAGAAATTAACGGTACTGTCAGGCGGTGTATGATCTTCCAGGAATTTATTTACTCTTTGTCTTGCTTTAATCCGCTGTTGATAGTTAGCTGCATGTTTACGCCAATTTCTTCTTTTGCGCCTCTTCTCTCTGTTGGTCACCTCAGCTATTAACTTTATTTTCCCATCTTCGCGACGTTTGTGATAACGTTCGCCTTCATTTTTTTTTTAAGTTTCATACAATTCTGGGTCTTTTTTTATTTTTTCACGTCGCCGCCTTTCTGTTGCCTTCTCTTTTCTAATTTGTCTTGTTGTGTTTTTGCCATAATTCAGACTGCAAGAAACAACAGATTAAATTTTCAACTCCGTGTCACACATATCAACACCGTGGACATTGGTATACCATGGAGTTGAAACTAATTAGATATTTTGCCTTTTTAGAACAAGTGACAAAACAATTAAATTATTTTGGTACTAATAAATCGAAGATGTACTTAGACCCTAACAAATTACAACTGTCTCAACCAGTAACTCTTACCTGTTTGATAAGAATCTGGACCATGGAGTTGAACAACTAAAAAGGTATTCACAACAAATTTAAGGTTAACTTAGAAATCGCGTCTCTGCCAACACATCACACTACTTATTTCTTTGCTAGCTTAAGACTACCAGTCTAATAGCAAGTTATGTGATTTCATTAAGAGTGTTGTGGCGCCCTCTGATATATTTAAATGCATTAATCGTAATGTCCATGGAGTTGATGAACTAACCTAGGGGCGCAGTTTTCCTGGCGAACAAAATATAAAAAAAATATTCAGCCATATCCTAAGCTGACATGAATGTTATGGTATATGTTTTTTCTTGTTTACTACTGCGACAAAAATAAACAGCCAGGTTAACTTAACTGTAATATTACTGCTTGAATTGTAAATTTTGTAGAAGGGAGTTGAAATTGTGGCTTGTTTTGGTGACAAGTTTCACAATTAGAAAATATTAATATGAAATAGTCAGCTGCAACGTCTCTAAAAACTAGGTGAAAGCTGTCCAGGGATCATAGTCAATTTTCGAACGTTGGTACGATTTTTTTTTAGTAAGGACCTTCAAATGCTCGGTTTTTTGAGAATGACCCATTTACTTAATACTCATGTAATTATAGAGAAGATTGTAAATGTGAATTCATTAAATTAAAAAAAAAAAATGATTTTGTTTCAATGCTGACTAATTCACCTTACTTATATAAATTCCACTTCGAAGAAATGGCAGTTGATGAAAGCAATCGGCTAAATAGCATTATCTGAATACATCCAATGTTAAAATTATCAGGTTTCTTAACTGTTACGATTTTTGAACTAGTACAATCATCTGTATAAAAATGTTTTAACGCTTAAAAATTAAATCAAACTCAATATTCCTTTATTTGATTATTTATTGTGATTTCTATACAAATATATTGACATTCTTCTTAAGTGGTCGTATGATATTTATATACTGTGACTAGGTGCAACATTATTTTCTAGAGATAATGTTATCATAGTAATTTAGCTGCCATAATCCTTATTAACTTAATACCACTATGTTGAGCAGCTTTATTAAATTTTGTCGATTATTTCCGTTTGTTTTGGTATAACAAATCAAAAGTTGTTTGTACCTGACAAGAGTTTTGTAAACATCGAATATTAATGATCAAACTTATTACACTATTCGAAACATAACATGAATACAGATTGGTTTAACAGATACAGTACTAATGATTATACATGTTTCCCATTAGTTTTCCGTATTTGTTTGAGATTCCACACAATAATTACACATACTAACTTTAAGTAATAAATAATAATAAATATCACAAATATCGTTGCCTAAAAGCAAAAGGCCAATCTAATACAACAATAACAGTAATACTGAAATATGTAATATTTCAAAATGCAACTAAAATAATACCTCATTCTACAACTACTATTAAATTATGGTAAAGACAGTATAGGCAAGTCAATACTTAAAACGACTGTTAATAATTTTGCTAGATAAAATCTAATTTTAAAAACCAACAACAGTTACAACCGATAGCTTGTGCATTTGAAAAAAAAATTGCAACTTACGATGTTAATTTAGGCAGCATAGTACAAATAAATGAAATTACACATTAACAATGAAAATTTTTTTAAAAATCACTGGAAAACACTAGTATTTGAATATTTCGAAAGTTTTCACATTCAACATGTTTTTTACACTTCGTTTACGGATAAAAGATGACCTGTTTTGAATTTACTTTCTTCGTATATACGAGGAAAACCATTTGCCGATTATTAATTTCAATCAGGATAATCAAACTCATTTCCCTTCTGAAAGCTACTCGAGTGTAACTCAACTATTATATTACGCAATTTATTCTATGAGATACTCGACTTCTATTGTTTATTTTACCAACAGATGTATTAATTTGATTATACTTTTTAATATAATGCTAATACCAAGTTGAGAAAGCAGTCTATTGTTTGTCTAATTCTAAAATACCGTTAACACGATTCTATTATTGTACATCGGTGGTGTTTATTTTTTTTTGCATTTCAGTTGCCTTTATCGAGAGAGATAGAGTATTTGTAGGCCAATCGATCTCGCCAGTAACAAAATTTTAAAATTATAAGAAACGTCAAAAATAAGGAATCTTAATTAAGCTTTAAAATTCGAGCAAATACTTGTCCTGATTTTGGTTAAAATCGTGTTACCAAAAATACATATCAGATTTATGTCCGATGCCGGGCAATTTAGGCCTACTATAAAGTAATCATGTACTTTGCTTAACACTAATAATTGATCACGAGAAAATTTTGTTAGCACATTTATGAGAAAAGGAAAACAGAAATGGCAATTATATATCTCTTATTTCAGAGAAAAATGGATCGGTTCTGTTTAGGTCCGCGTATACAGGCATCTTTAAATAAGCGAAACACATCAAAACTGAATGCTTTATCAATCGAAATATGATGTTCTCAAATTTAAAATTAATCCGCTCGTAAATTTAAATCAGATCAACAATTACGAGAACAACTTAAAAATAGATAATAACACTTTTCCTTATCACAACCTTTGTGTTCAGCTAGTTGTGCCACTGGACTCTCCCTTGTTATCCTTGGAAGTGCCCTGTGTTGGTTCCGATGTTGACAGCGATTGCAGTCGAGATGGCAAGTCTGAGCTTGTGACTAGAGCATGTTCACCTAAAATATCTGGCAAGGCATTGCGGCGTCCTGTACGACCGGACGATAGGAATTCTTGGGCATGCAGTGCACAATCAGGTGTTACTGGAGGCTTATTGGTACCGTTACTTGGTCCCGCCGTCTGTTGAGACTCCATGACAGCTAACATTTTTAGTACTAGAAGATAAAAGGTACGCAGCTTTATTACCAAACTGTTAAATTTTGGTTTATGGGAAACTAATGTGGGCTCTGCAATTAGTTAAAATTTAAAAATAATTCTCATAATTAATGTTTAATATAGGTAACCCTCGTATAACATGGCTAAGAGTATAACAGTTTTGTAGTTATGCTGGGCATAATGTCCAGTATATCTTGAGAATCTCCGCCGTTGACTTATTACCAATTAGTTGCTATCAAAACACATTGTTGGAAAATCCCTTTGTTATGGTCTGTGTTACTGAACTTGTGCTTTGTTTAAAGGCATTGATAGTTCTAACTTTTTAACCAATGCAAGAGAAACCTACACGAAATTTAGTGGTGCTATGATTGTATTTAGGAGGGATAAAAGGATTTTGTTTCGGCAGTATCACATATCATAGTTTGTAAGGCGTTTCTTCAGTTGTTGTCATGTATTATTATTAGTCTCATATAGTACAACACGAAATTTCGTAGAAACCTAACTACATTGTTACACAAGGGTTTCCCGTATTTAAAAATCTGGCTATATACAAATGGCATTGCAGTATGCATATGCATTTCTATATTCTAGTGCATAACGAGCTTTTAACTGTACAGAACTTCCTTTCAAAATTTTTAAGCAATATGCGACAGTAAACAACATGATTTATAGTTAATTTGTAATTATATATAGGGTCCGGCAAAAAGCACTGAGCAGTTTAATGTGTTATAACTTCTTGGGGACAAATTATGTTGAATACTGAAAACATCACCAATTCTCAGCAAATGGGTGATGAAATTTGCCAACTTAACTCATGCTGGATATCACGAGTTTCATCATCTGCTCATCTTTTCAAGTAATTTGTGGTTTATATTTATATACCAGATATTTTGAAAACCCCAACCGAAGAACTGGACCCAAAAATATCAGTGAAAGTTTCCAAGTTTGCTCCCGTAGGTACTCAATAACTAAACCAGTATTCAAAAATATTGTAACTTGATTGGTTTTATTTTTATTCGACTTATAAAATGCTCAGTGCCTTTTGCCGTGCCCTGTATAACTAATTTTTTTTTAAATATTTTTGTACAAGTTTTAGTAAAATTATTTCATTCAAGCTAACAGTCTTAAGTGTAGTTAACTTCACTGTTGGTTTTGAGATTTGTAACTTCCAAGATTCACTTGTATATTAATAACAAAGTGTTTTTTTTGCATTGTGACAAAAAAAGTGGACTTTTTTTATCAAAAAATCACAAAGAAAGCAACACTTTTTTTGACTATTTAATTTTACATTTTGCATTAAGTAAGCATGCTTTAAATAAAATATTGTAAATTGTCAGTTTGACAACTGTCAATTCTCAAATCCTTTTTATCCTGTTTTGAGGGATTTAAAATGTAAAAATGCAAAAAAATATTGTGTACAACTCGTATGAAAGCATCTTTTTTTCACTCGTTTAATTGATGCACTCCGGCTTCGCCGTCGTGCATCAAACTTCAAACTCATGAAAAAAAGTATTGCTTTCATTACTAGTTGTACAAATAACTATATACAGCCTAAAATTTGTTTGTAAAGAGTTTACAAATGTAGGCACTATTAATTTCCTAACCACTGTGCCCCGGTGCCCTCTTAAAAACAAAACAAACAAATAAAGCCAGCCGTAGAAGACACTTTGTTATTAATACAAAAGCTGCAGCATAATTTCCGATTTACTAACTTTATAAAATACTGCGACGGTATTTACATGAGTAAGATAAAGTTTTTTGCTTCTTTACTTGGAGAATTTCAGAACAAATCTATGAATGTCATAATCACCATTTATAGATCATAGTCATATTCCGATGTAGATGTAGTCATCCACTACAGTGTAAACTGTGTTGTAGCAGTATTCTTGATCTGAGAACATCAGAAATTACACAAAGCCGGTATTGACGAAGCTATTTCTTAGAAATTACAAAACCGAAAACTGTTAACTTCGGGTTTATTAGACTTTAATGCACTGTCAACACAAACACTTTGCAGGGCCCACCTGTGTTAAGAGCAGTTATAAGTTAGAAAGCGGCAGGCAGGCATGCTTAGGTGCTGTAAGCCACTCAAAAACTGAATAAAGTCAGTGTTGTTATTGTTGACATTTCGCTACCATATCGACTGTTAAAGCCTACTACCAAAAAAACCAACTGACATACGTTAATATCGATATTAATACGTTACTTTGCATTTGATAATGTTTTGCATGCCCCCTACCTTTTCTTCGTTTCAATTTTTGGGGCCTCTTATGGACATTACGTGGTAGAGCTGGGGGGCTTAACCCCAAGAGCTCTTTTTTTGGCATTGTGAAGTGAAATTATCTGTTTAAACGCTTAAATAACCTACCATATGCATTCGTGTGTTACACTATGTTTTTAAACAGGCAAAGACTACACTTTCACTTCTTTTCGAGTCATAAGAAGCCGATTTTGACCTATTTAAAGGTCCAATATGCGAACGTAATAAACTGATCAGTCTCCATATTTGAACAATTGAATGACGCACGCGACCTCCTGTAGCAACTGCAAAAACCCGCAGGTTTATATCCAAACTATTTCGATTTTGGCGCGATTTTGAAATTGGTTACAATTTTATATTTTATTGTGGTATTGCCTAAACAACAAAATGTAACTTTGCATTTTCGGATTTATTTTTACTTTCATTTTATTTTGAACAAATAACTGAAAATTATTCAGTAAAATCAAGTACTCTTTGGTAAAATCAAAGAGCATAAATTGACAAGAGGCTTGGCGTCCACATCGGATGTAACTTGGGTTGCATAAGTTTATTTATTGTTTTTTTTTTGTAAAATATAGCTGCCTGGTTTTTAGGGTGGTTCCCTATACAGGGTGTTAGTAAATAAGTGCGAAAGATTTTAATGGGTGATTGCTGAGGTTTTTTTATGTAAAAAGTTCATATAAACCCAGGTCCGAAAACGCTTAGTTTCCAAGATACAGAGTGTTTAGTTTGTTGTTTTTTTTATATTTTTTTAAATATTTCAAAAACGTTTTGAGATATTCACACAAAATTTGGGATACGCTACGACATGATAAATACCCATATTCTGAAATAGACAGAATATTTCCTCTTAAACCAGTGGCGTCCGTACGGCCATGCGATGACATATTTTTAAAGAAAAAAAACGGCACACCACTGATTTTTCCTAATTCGAAAATGTTTTTTTAAATGTTCCATTAATTGTTAACAAAAATGACCTCTTAGTATTTTGTCGCTCATGTAGCCGTTTTCAAGATAAAAAATTATTTCTAATTATTGTACCTACCACAAAACCGGTATGGGCTATCTAGTAGGCTGCTGTCAAGTACTCCCAAATAGATAGAGTCATCTTGTCAAATTGCAATTTTGTGGGAATATCTCAAATCGTTTTTGAAATATTTAAAAAAATATTTAAAAAAACGAGAAACTAAACACTCTGTATCTTGGAAACTAAGCGTTTTCGGACCTGGGTTTATATGAACTTTTTACATAAAAAAAACCTCAGCAATCACCCATTAAAATCTTTCGCACTTATTTACTAACACCCTGTATACAAATTCGTACACATTTATGGGGTGGACAATCTGTGATGGTTTTAAATGGGAAGTACCCTTATTATCGGAGATAGACAAAAACTGATGTCGGAGTCCAGAACTCTTTTTTGATGCCGATTCAAATTCCGAAATCAGAATTCCGATATTTTCAGTTATTTTTTTACTTAATTCAAAAATTTGCCATTTTGGAAAATTTTACATAGGTAATTCCTTTTGTTTTTAAAGATATCCATAACTACTACACTGGCCTTTTTCCGAGTAGGGGTTGATTTTGCTACCCCGTTAATTTTACGGGTCTACTGTTGATGATGTTAATCTATTACCTGTTATTTTTAAATCATGAGTAATAATATAGGAACTGTTTCGAAATCCCAAGAATTTTAGGTTATAAGATGATTATGCTAATTACTACATTATTTAGATCTTCAGATGAATTAATCTACTGACGCCTACCTCCTTGAACTTGCTGATCCTTGTTTTACTAGAATTCGTGTCAAAGAGCTCAGGTTATCCGTTAATTTAAATGTGCGGCTTTTATTTTTGCGTTATTAAGAGTGCAATTTAAGTACTGTGTGGAGGTGTTTTATTTGTATAGAACTGTGCAGAATTTTAAAATGGTAAGTTTTTAATATATTTAAAACAATGCGTTAGTTTTTGGAAAATAATTAAATTTCTGTAAAATGCAAAATTTGCTGTTTTACTATATTTATAATGGTTTTTTTATTAATAAAATCCCTTTCAGAAAATGTGGTTAACCAAACCAACGTTGCTTCTAGTTTTCGTTTCATTTCTTATTGACAGAAGTGTTACAGCACCATCAGATTCAACAAATTCGTTAGTTGTAAGTTCTACAAGACCATCAGGTGATGTATCAGAAAAGGAGGTATTTATTATTGGTAGATATGTATTAAACATTTCTTATAAAGTTAATATTTTGTACAGGATCATTCAGCAGATTTTAATTTAAATGTACCGCAAATCTATCAGATGCAAGTTAAATCGAATATTAGTAATCGATTTGCTCATACTACCGTTAGAAGTAAAGTAAAAAATTTGGCTAAAAAGGCTCAAGAAGCTACCTTTTCTGTAATTTTACCAGAGAGTGCTTTTATTTCTGGCTTTATTATGGAAATTGACGGAAAGAATTATACAGCCTATGTAAAAGAAAAGGAAGAAGCAAAGAAAACATACGATAATGTACTTATGCTATGGATTGATAAGTAGTTATTTATAAACACAAAATATGTTTTTGTAAATGCAGATTATAATTTTGTGTTTATGTACATAACAAATTTTAAATATTTTTCAATCGAAAATAACCTAATATAATTGTTTTGTAGGCTGTTGCTAGTGGATTAGGGGCAGCGCATGTAGCAGTTAGCGCCCGTGATTCAAGTCGTTTCACTGTTTCTGTAAATGTAGAGCCTGAAAGTAAAGCCTCATTTTATTTAATTTACGAAGAACTTCTTAAACGTCAAGATGGGCATTATGAATTGGTTGTTAATTTGCATCCTGGACAACCTGTTAAGGATTTAAGCGTTGAGGTAAACAATTTTATGTTCTTATTTGATAAAGTGTCGAAAGCAGTTTGAGTGTTTAAGAACTGGATCAAAAAGAAGAACTCAACGTTTCGCTCACTTTCTTAAGGGACTTCATCAGAAGGAAAAGGGGGGCACTAGAAGGGCACGGTAACTTCTTCTGCAGAAGGGTTTCACCTCTAGTTTGGTTTACAAATTAAGTCACCATGCCCTAAGTTTCACCTCTGACGTGGTTCACATGTTGAATGCTCTTTTATTTCCACCGTTTTCCTCCTGACGAAGCCCCTTAAGAAAGAAGGTAAAACGTCTAGCTCTTCTTTCTCAACAGCTGCCTTTTCTAACGCGGAAAATGTTTTTTTTTAACAGTGACACTGACCGACTTGGAATTCATTTCCAAAAAGTCTGTTGAGAATTAGGCATCCTTGAAACAGAATTGCCTTTATGGTGATGTCCTCTAATGAGACCAAAACCTGTCGGCTGACCAGTACAGACTTAGTCCAACTCACATATTATGCTCTTTGTGATGCTGCCAAATATCCCTTCAACGTCTAGAAATACTCTCTTGAAAGGCCTACCCGATTTTTGAGATAACCGAATCCCTCCACATGCACTCCTCATGTATCTTTGTTGTCGTCAATGTTATTAATGTTAACAATATTCGATGGTTTTCTTAAACTTCGCCGTTTCTTATTCTGTTTTGTCCTTATGTACTTGATCCGTCTCAGTTTTATTGTGGATATCGATCACTTTTACTTTGTCTATTAATTTAATTCCTAACATTGATCTTTCCATTTTAGTTTGCGTAATTTCTAATTTCTTTATCAGAATCATATTTCTTATGTAAGTTGCATGTTTGTGCCCCATATGTAATAACCGGTATTATACACTTATTGAATACTTGCCTTTTTAATCTCGGTGATATATCCCCCTTAAAGATCTTTCTGAGTGCCCAGTATTTCTTCCATGCGGCATCGATGCGTCTGTTTAGTTCTTTGTCCATTTTGTTCTGAAATGAAATCAATGTCTTAAGTAAATCACATCTTCTTTGTACTCCAACTCTGAACCTTGGATGTCTATTATTTCTGCCTTTCTGTTGCTAATTAAGTAAGTTTTTTCCAGGTTGATGCTTTACCCCATTTTTTTGTATTCCTTACTAAGGTGTAACAGCATTTTTTTTAACATACTCCTGCTCTCTGCGAATAGGACCACATCATCCACAAATCTTAAGTTGCTTAAATAATATTTATGCTGAATTCGTATTCCCATTTTATTCCATCTTAAATTTTGAAATACTTGCTGCAGAGCTGCAATGAATAACAGCGGTGATAAGGTGTCGCCCTGTTTGACGCTTCTGACTTTGTTTTCCAATTTAATTTTCGCCGTGCCTTCTCTGTGTAGCTCCCTCACTACTACCACATGCTTTTCCGGAACTCCTTGTTGCCTTAGGGCTTCAAACAGTGACCTATCTCGTGTTCTATGCAATCAAATGCTTGTTAAAGTCAACATATGTATGGCAATATTGATAGGTTTCTCAAATTGTTTGAACTTTTCCACTAACTGATTGATTACTTGAATGTGGTGTCACGTGCCAAAGCTGCACTAAAACAATAAATGGGGGATGGTAAATCCCTTATGCGCGCGACTAGCTAAAACAGTGGAGATGGGCGAGTTTGGGTCGCTAAATTCTTTCTCTTCGAGGCTTGAGGGGGTTAGAGGTGACTGCACCCTTGCTGGTGGAGGTACTTACGCTGATAAATGAAAAACACAGACTGCAGCTGCTGGTGGTTAGGTTCACAGTTGGTACACAGATGCTTAACAGAACACAAATAAAGAGGCAGTATGTAATGGCAAAAATATATTTAATGAAACTAAAAGATATTAGGCAAACATTTGAAACAAAAGGGGGTTTATAATTATTATCTTAGATTATGTGAAATAGGCGACCAAGAGAGACCACATTTATTTGGAATAAAACAATATAATTAAACACTTAACTAGGTTCCCTTGATTGCAATTAACGGATGGTGAAAACAAGACAAGCTAGGTACAAACACAAATATAAATGGTTGTACACATGCAACATATAAAACAAGAAAAGTGAATAAATATTGCGATTTTTTCGGTAATGTTCACACTAAAACAAAAGATGACACGCACAAGTTGCTATGATTTAATCACTTAATAGATTGAACAAAAGGGAGGAATGCTTGATTACATATATTACAGATGGTGATTACAGGTGCCTTTCCACGTGCAGAAGATCAGGATGGTGGTACTGACTTGGGGTTTAAATTGGTACGGTTGTAAAACGATGAAAAAAATAATCTTTAATATGGGTTGACTGGATCCCCATGAGAGGAATTACATAGAACTGAACTTGAACACATCACTCAAAACTTCTAACGCAAGTCTATTTCTTTCCGGACTTTCTATTGGTTTCTTTCGGTGAATCCGACTTAGTCGCTTAATTATATCTTTCCATGAAAGATATCGAAAGTAGAAAACCAATCCGGTAATTATCTGAACCTACGTTTGGTATGGTAACCAAAGCACAACTGTTTCTCAGCAAAGCCTACTAGGAACTGCTCAGTCTTTCTCAAATTCGTGAGGCGAAACGATGTAAAAAAAGGATAGACTCAGCGCGTCCCTTTTTCGCGGGGGGCGATTAAGAAAGCCTCGTGCGCGTTGCTCGCTAGGTTACATCACCGGTGGTTCCCCGAAGTACTAGAGACGAAATCGAACCAACCAAGAAAACATTGCCTTATTTGCGCATGCGTTTGGTGAATTATTTGAAATCTTAGCAAGGGATATGCTGCACCAATAAATTGCATCATCATATTTGGTCTTTACGCTTGAAAATTCCACGAAGTAAACTGCGTAGCAACGAAAGTATGTCGAACAAGCACTATAGTTGCAGATTTTACAACTATAGGGCCGGCTCGAATTTACGAAAAATAAGGCTGTAATATACATAATAATTCACGAATAATTCAAAAGACCGTGACAGTGGTCCATCGTGGAATAGCCGCTTCTAAATCTAGCTTGCTTTACAGGTTGGTTCTTTTCTATTGTCTTCTTTATTCTACCCTACTGTGGCAAAGGATTGTATATTGTTTGCAGCAAGCTTATCGGCCGGTAATTATTTATGAGGTTTTTTCTGCCTTTTTTAATAATAAAATGATGGTTGATCTTTTCTGTTGTACAGGGACGATTTCAAACTCGTCTCCTGGAGCTTTTTTTGTTTTTAAAGCTACTTATTGCCCTTCTTATTTCACCTTTAGTGATGTTTATAGTATTTTCCTGTAGGTATCTGTATTTTGTGCTGTCCAGGACTCCGTTGTGTTTAACTTCTTGTTTATGATTTTGCTGGGAGTAGGTATAGTTTTTCATAGAAATTCGTGACAAGTTCTGTAATCTGCGTTCTGTTAAACTTCTTTTGATTTTCTCATCTGTGAGATAGGTTATCCAGTTTTTCCTATCCAATAAGTCTGAGTTGATCTCTTTTGTGGATCCCGAGTCTTCTAAAGTTTTCTTGATGTTTTCATTCTCTGCCTTTCTCAACTCCTTTATAATTTCTCTTTTAGTTAGTTTATTTATTTCGCTGTATTCTATCTTATCTTTTGGTGTACGCATCACATTACAAGAATAAATTTTGCTTAAAAAATGGCGACTGCTAGCATTATGTCATGTGTTGTTTCTCGAAGAGTGTTTTCTAGGTCTTGATAAAAGTTTCCTATTTCTTCTTCTGTCGATTCTGAAGCCGGTGCATACACTTGCACAACGTTCAAATTGCAAGGTTTTGCACTCAGCTTTAGCATTAATACTCTATCACTTACTGGTATGTAGCCTATTACCACATGCTTTTTGGTATTATAATGACTCTAGTTTTGCTCTCCTTGGGATGTCCAGAATGGTATAAAGCATTTTTTGATTGTTTTTCAAAATGTCCCTCCCCTTTCCAGTGCGTTTCTGCAAGATTATACGTTGCAGCTTGACCTCTTTAATTTCTCTTTCGACAATAGATAGCTTCCACATTTGTAATAGACCTTGCACGTTCCATGTGCCCATTTTTAAAATTTGACACAGTTTGGTTACTTCATTCAAAGCATTCCCTTGCGGAGATCCGATTTTCTCAAGGTAGGGTTGAGTGTGGGATGACTAAGGATATAGGGGTAGGACATAGTTCCTCCCATTCATAGGGGTGGGAGAGAACCATGGCTCGTGTGGGTAGGATTGCTTTCCTGAAGTAGACCTATTTTCACTGGGATCACATTACCACATTACTACACACAAAAACAATAAAATCAGAAATTTTAAAATTTGTGCATTGCAGGTAGTCATAGCAGAGAGCAGAAAAATTACTAGCTTGAAGGCTCCACCGCTTCGATCTGGTAACGAAATAGGAAATGAGAAGGCCGATTTGGATCCTCGAGCTGAAATAGAACATATAAATGACACTGCAGCTATTGTAAAATTTTCTCCAAATTTGGAAGGGCAAAAAGAGTTTGCACAGTATTTAGGTACCAAAGAAGATGAAGGTCTTTCTGGACAGTTTGTTGTACAGTATGATGTTGAAAGAGAACCTACTGGTGGAGAGGTCTTCATTCAAGATGGTTATTTTGTTCACTTCTTTGCACCATCGGAATTAACGGCGCTTCCAAAATATGTAGTGTTTATATTGGATACAAGTTCAAGTATGGACAATCAGAAGATTCAACAACTAAAGGAGGCGATGCATAAAATTTTAGAACAATTAAATGAAAACGATCTCTTCCATTTGGTAGAATTTAATTCATACTCAAAAGTATGGAACTTGGATAATCCCAGTGCTAGCATTTCAGTTCCAGACAGAATTCATATTAATGAAGCTTTTGTAATTTTTTATAACTTTAAGGTACCTATTAGTAGTATTTTAATTCCATACACTTTCAGGAACATTCACTACCTAAAGCGTATCCAGCAAATGCAGACAATATTAAAAAATCTAAGAATACTATTTCTAACTTCAGAGCAACTGCAGCTACAGATATTCACACAGCTCTTATGACTGGTTTGCGGCTTGTTCGAGTAACAAGCGCAGAAAGCAGTAATCATCAGCCGATGATAATATTTTTAACAGATGGAGGACCAACTAATGGTATAACTTCTACTGAACAAATAATACATGACGTTAGTAAAAATTTTATTGTAATAATTATTATTATTCTCTATTTTATCTTTTTTTCCTATTACAGGCTACGAAATTTAATACCCAAAGGACTCCTATTTATGCATTGTCTTTTGGAGACGGAGCCGATAAAAACTTTTTACAAAAGCTAGCATTACGTAATTCTGGATTTTCTAAACACATTTACGAGGCCGCCGATGCTTCATTACAATTAGAAGGTTTTTATCGGCAAATATCTTCACCTCTTTTAGCAAATGTTACTTTTAAATACCAACCTTCTGTTACCAGCCTTACAAAAACAGAATTTCCAATTTATTTTGGTGGTTCAGAATTAATAGTGGCAGGATGGAGTGGTAAGATCAGAGCTCAGAGCCTTTCCGTTTAGTTACATTTAGATAATAATTTTTTGTTATGTTATATCAGAAACAGCAGATATTATACCACCTGATGTAGATGCATGGAATGGCTGTAGACTAGTATCTTTTCATCCTACAGTAGAACGATCTGTGTCAAATGTAGAACGTTTATGGGCTTATTTGACAGTAAAACAACTTTTAGAAAAGAAAGAAATCTCAGACGAGGGTGTCCAAGAGTTAAAAAGGAAAGCCCTAGATTTGGCACTGAAATATTCATTTGTTACTTCTGTTAGCTCATTAGTGGTGGTTAAACCAAATGCTACAAATTCAGTTGATACAGAAGCTGCTGATAAAAGTGAGAATTTCTTTGTTTATTAAAAAATTCAACGATTTAAATTTTTTCAGAGCAACCATTAGATCTGCCATCAGGATTACTTTCACATCCTAATGTTGTAAGAAGTAGTGTTCAGCCTGGTAATTTTTTTTTTCTAATAACTCCATGTAAGAAGCTTCACTTTCTTACGGGAATATCTCAGATTTAGTTTCCAAGACTGTTAAACGCCTCATCAAAATTTATAGTTACAAAAACAAACTTTTGCGAGGTTCAGCTTATACCAAATGTTTTTTTCCTTTTTATAGCCCTTAAAAACTAAATTTCAAATAGTGTCTCCCAATAGCAATTCCACATATAACAGGCCCTTTAGGTCCACAACTTTGTTATTCTTTTCCATAACTTCCTATCTCTAGCTTTACTTTTCCAGTTCTTTATGCCTCTTTCTCTTAAGTCTGTCTTCTTTTTTTCTTATAGGTTGGTGTCCCCCAATCTATTTTCTTCAGCTCTCTTTTTTCCATCATTCTTTCTACCGAGTGGTGCATTGCCTTACGCACCATAGCAATTTCAATGGCAATTTTTTAATATGTAAATCTTTGCTTCCCTAATTATTTTAGACCAAAAGTGCAAATACGTTTTTTTGTAGAGAAAAAAAATACCCCATCCAATGATGATATTTTACACAATTTTCGAGTTTCGTGTAACCGAAAAACTGTGGGGATTAATTCGTGCACTTTGTCAAAAATCACTGATGCCACCAAATTTTTTAAACAGAGGGATGGAGCTATGACAGTTTGAAATTATTTTTCAATGCGAAAAATGTAACTTTTTGACCTTGGTAAACAAATAACCAGTATTCATTAAACTACTTCAACAGGAAGGGAAATTACTTTTTCAGTATACCTCTCTGAAAACAGTTGCTTTCCTAACAGTTTAATGGGTTGAGAAAGGGCATCTTTCCCGGGAAAAATTTTTCCCGGCTTATTCCACCTCCATCTGTCAAATAAATAGTCCATCCGTTCGCTGCAAAAAGGGCCCTGTCTCGATTTTTTGCTGGCGCTTTTTCAGTAGTTGCAGGGGATCGGGGTGAACATAGGGTACTATGTCCGGGTGGTGGAAGTGTTAAATTCAAATTGAAATGTTACATCGATGTTTTGTTGAGATTTTTCGCTTGCAATGTGAAATATGTTTCCAGACATCGAGAACAATCCAAAAATACCTCTGCCAGCGTTTTCTGTGGTCAGGTTCGGCGCCTAGGCCCTGCTTTCGGTAAGTCCAGAAAAACGGCCCTCGGCGCCATGATGTAATGGTGAGACTTTTCAACGAAATTCGGGATATAGCTTAACCGTGGTTTTTCTGAAGCTAAGGTGCTATTGCCAGCGGTTTTTTGTGTCACCGGAAGGGGTAATATGCAAAAAAGTGTTTTGCAACTTGGTCCAAAGTCTCACCATTACATCATGGCGCCGAGGGCCGTCTTTCCGGACTTTCCGAAAGCAGGGCCTAGGCGTCGAACCTGACCACAGAAAACGCTGGCAGAGGTATTTTTGGATTGTTCTGGATGTCTAGAAACATATTTCACATTGCAAGCGAAAAATCTCAACAAAACATCGATGTAACATTTCAATTTGAATTTAACAGGTCACATGACCACTTCCATCACCCGGACATAGTACCCTATGTTCACCCCGCTCCCCTGCAACTACTGACAAAGCGCCAGCAAAAAATCGAGACAGGGCCTTTTTTGCAGTGAACGGATGGACTAAAACACTCGATAAACAATTCCAAACAAGCGTTGCTAACTTTGCTAAGGAAACCTCAAAAGCATTCTAAATGGCGTTTGCTATGAGTAACAACGCATATTTTAATTTACGTGTTCTATCGCCGTTTTTCAGAGAGGTATAATGAAAAATATCGTTCATTACACGGCAGAAACTACTTTTCCCGTTCTCGCATGACTTCCCATGTTCAGTTTCGCCTCACACGAGAATTGTCACGCTCGAACGGGAAAAGCCTTGTTTCTCGCCTTCTAATGAAATATGCTATTTAAAACAAACTCAACTGAAAATAAAATTATTTTATGTGACAATTCCACTCATAATCTGTCATCCAATGAAATCCCATTATTTTGGAGAATTGAACCAATCACAATCGAATTATACTGGAAATTTCACTACTACAGGTATTTCAGTAATTTCATTATAATTCGAGGAATTGTCTCTGAATACCATTCGTGACTAGAATTTTACAGGCAATTTTTGCCGTCACGATCACTCTTGCTTGTTGCTTTAGAAAATCGTCACGAGTGTGACAGCACGAGTGACGATTTTCGTTGCAATAAGCAGTCGTGTTCATGACGGCAAAAGAATTGCCGGTAAAATTCTAGTCTGTTGTGGTATTGCTTCTGACAATTTTAACAAGTGTAACTAACTGACAAGCTAGACTGTTTCAGTAATTCCAAGGCATCAGTGATTTTTATCAAAGTGCAAGAATTAATTTCCACAGTTTTTCTTAAATAACCAATTTTATCTAAGCAATCATTCACAATTAGTCTGTATTATGCCATCGTTGGACATCTCTGGTGATTTTTGTTAGTTGAGGCACAGTATAATAAGCTTATACTGTGGTTCAGGTTAAGCAATGCTATTTTATGATATTTCTCTAGTTAGTTCGGTTCACTCTTCTTTTTAAAACAGGTATGCTCATGATGTACTTTTATTTTTTTTTATCCTGTGGCGCTACAGCCCTGGATGGGCTTGGGACTTGTCAACAACTTTTGTTGAAGTATTTTCAGCTAATTTGTATTTACAGAGCAGGGTCCCTACTCCTACTTACTCTATGTATATGACTGAAATGTACACATTAGAAATTACTATCAAACCCCACATTGCTAGTAAGATCTAATGAATAAAATATACACTGAGTGTGTACTGTTTAGGTGTGATTTTATTAGCAAAATACGAAACACTGGTTACTCTTTACGTTATATTACAGTGCATTCACGTTGCAGGCAACACATTCCAAACTAGAGCTTTCGGTAGACCTAGGCCCCCCTTTGACAGTTACGGTTAGTATCGAGTGATCAAATTTAAAATCGGTCTCAATGACCCGTGAAATTAAAAATCGTGTTTTAGCTTGATTTAGGAAGTGTTGACAAAATACAAAACAAATGGCAATTACATAAATCTAGATGCCTTAATTTTTATTACTTAATTGTTATTAGTTAAGACATGAGTTTTAATTTTATGGGTCACTCGGGATGGCTTTCAGTTTTGAAATTTTTTATATTATTTTATAATTTTTAATCTGTAATTTCGGTTACATACATTTTATTAGCTTATGTTTAACAAATTAATGGGCCATATTCTCTCCCTATGTTTAAAGTTATCTCTAATTAAAGTCGTGTTTAATGTAAACGTAAACATAAAACGATGTGTGTATACCAGAGATACAAAATATTACCATGGTAATTAAACACGATGTTAAATTTAAATATAAGGTGAGAATACTGACCAATATCTGTCAAAGAGACTTTATAGTAGCAATATTTTTGCCACCCAAAGATGTTACATCATATTGAACTGCATTTACGTTGCATATTTGCTATTATAAAATCGTAATTGATTAGTTAATATGTGGTTTCTTACTGTAATATTGTTTGTTCTAGAAAGTGGAGGCTCAACATACCAGCATAGATCATCAGATCATCTGATAGGTCTTCCAGTGATAATTTTCGTTAGTATATTTGTGTATTTTTTTATTTCAGTTGGTAACCTTTTGCTACCTATATTTTTATTGGCTCATGTCCAAGAAATTATTATCTATCGAGAACCCCCTTAATAGTGTAACGGTTTTAAAACGTTTGTTTAAAACTTCGGTTCGTTGTGTGAATTATTTATTAACAAATATTAAAATTATTAAGCAACGAAGAAACACGAAATAACAACTTAACACTAAAACACAACACTAATATTAATTCTAATACAAAACACTAATATTAACCCGTAACACTAATTAATTTATTTGTACAGTTTGTTTATTTATAACATTATAACTATTCACGTATATTTATATTTACTTTACCGGCGTACATATTCGCGACCGTTTATGTATGTATGTGTTCGTTTGGTCGCGCATTATATATCCCAGCTTCGTCCTTCCAGAACTTCATTCCAGAACGTTCCCGTAGTCGCGCGAGAATGAGTAACCGTCGACCGCTCTGGAAGCTTTTCGGTGGATAACGCATATGATCCCACACGTGTGGTGACGCATCTCGTTGCAATAGGAATATTTTTATCTTAAAAATATCTTAAATTATTTATTGACTATTGTATTTTCAATTCCGTTTGTTTAAAATTTCCTTTCAATTAAGAAATTATTACTTATTAAATAATTTATAATTTTAGGAAATTTAAATATTTTAATTTTTATTTTAAGCTTCATAAATATAATTAAAAAATTAGAGTTATTGATTGTGGGAATTTGGCCAAGAACGTAATAACAATTAAAAAATCAAAAATTACTTGATACTGAATATCTGCATATCACAGTTTAATTATATATTTTTAGTACGATTTGGTGGTGGTGGTGGTGGTGGTTATGGTGGTGCTCAAAGTTTTAGCCTTGATAGTGATTCTGATCAAGTGACTACCGAACGTCATCAACCAGATATATTTGTTAAACTTCCCTGGTTACGAGGAATTTTCAATCAGAATGGAACATTAAGTTTGTCAACAGATAAATATTTTGTGTAATTTTAAAAATCGGTTTACATCATGTAACTGTAAAAATCAACATATGACTATATTTTAGGAGTATACAAATTAGGATTAGGTGAAACAATATCTGGTACAGTAAGTTGCCCAAAAACTCCTAATAATACTCCTGGTTATTGCACACTACTTTCGGATTGTGAGGAAGTACACAGTGCTTTGACAAGCATATCTATTTATGAAAATCACTTCTGTGTAGTAGGGAATGAGTATGTTTTAAAATATTTATATTTTTAGCTTTATATAATAATTATAATTATCATAGCAATTGCATCAGCTGTAATGAAAGAAAAAAAAATTGCAATGCATATAAATCTAAGAAATAATTAAATTTTTTTTTAGATATGCTGGGGTTTGCTGTCCTAATAGGATAATCCATCAAGGTCCTCACATTGAGTATCATAAATAATTTTGAAACAAGAAGATTTATTATGTTAGTTTTTGTTAACTGAAAAATTAAATATCTAATAATTTTTATTACAATAAAAGATTCTATGTATTACTGTTAAGTTTATTTGTTTTAAATTATGACATTGGTCGGTATTTTTACTTTATATTTGAAAAAGGATTTGAAAACAAAGAATACACAGCTATAGCGTTCATCGACCTACAAAACGCTTTTGATAAAGTGTGGCTGGATGGCCTGATATACAAAATAATTAACCTCGGAACACCTAAGAGCCTAATTAATATAATTAGCTCTTTCCTCAGTAACAGAACTTTTGCGGTCAGAGTTAATGCAACATTATCTAAGAAAAGATCGATAAAAGCGGGAGTCCCGCAAGGGAGTATCCTCGGACCTGTGCTGTTCAACCTATACGTACACGACCTAACGACCACAAATAATACCGCACTTGCAATGTTTGCGGATGATACAGCCATAATAGCTCACAATAACATCCTGTCAGAAGCGGTGAATCACTTACAAGAGGCGCTGAATAGAATAAGCAGATGGCTGGACCAATGGAAAATCAAGGTTAACACAACAAAAAGCCAGGCAAAAATTTTCACCTTAAGACAAATAAGAACACTCCCTAACCTCTACCTTAATCAATCTAAAATAGAGTGGAACACCAGAGATAGTGCAATAAAATACCTTGGTGTGTATCTAGATACAAGGCTAGGATGGGGATATCACATAAATAAAAAAGTGAACGAGTGCTACTCAAGATTAGGACTTTTATACCCGCTTATAAACCGAAAATCACATCTACGAATTGAATGTGCACTGCTGATATATAACTCCATACTCAGACCAATCTTAACATACGCATGTGCAATATGGTCAAATACAAAATTAAATTAAAACGAATTAACAATTTTGGTATTGTTAATTTGTTTTATGCATTTTATTCAGTAATTTGGGTAATAATAGTGCTGTTAAATGAGTGAATATCATGTTAGTTTTGTATTTAATCATCGCTACTAGATCTTAGGTATTAAATTTAAAAAATCGTTCATCTATGTATTAAAAGTATACTTATATGGTACCCCTAGAACGATAATTTAAAAATCTATAAAAAAATATATATACAGGGTGTTGCATTTCAAATAAGAAAGTTGAATATCGCCCTTCAAAACAGTTGACTGATATTGAGAAAGTTATAACGGGAAAATATAGCTTTTATAATGCCATTTAAGAATATATATAGTTTATTGGGTGTAATATTAATAATAAAAGCACTATAAGCTGGGGCCTTTTTTATAAATCGGACGGTATAATTTTCATAAAAAGTGTTTTATAAATACAATAATGTTATTACTAGATAATACCTATTATAAACACATAAATACTAATAAATATTATCTGAGATAAAGTATTAGGTTAAATGATTGAACAAGGACATGGGTTATACCCTTTACGTCATATAAATATTAAGAAAACTTCTAGCAGCAAAATTTCGGCTGCCTTGCCTTTTTAATTTTCCGTGAAGATACGGAAAAATGTAGTCAAGATAAATTAAATGCGTCAATAAATATTTAGAAATTAAAATTCTGCAAAACTGTGTTTATTGAATATAATAGTTATTCACAGCTTAACTTTTTATAAAAACAAAGCCTTTTATTTTATGATTTTAACTTAATTTAGTAGTTCGTTTGTTTTTTTAATGAACAGTATTTGTTACTTATACCTACTAAATCTAAAAGGCTTCTATTAGAGATGTCCTTAATCTGCCAAATATTGCATTATTATAGAGCTGCTATTTTTAAATCATGTACTGTAATATAGGAACTGTTTCGAAATCCCAAGAATTTTAGTTTATAAGAAGATTATGCTAATTACTACATTATTCAGATGAATTAATCTAATGACGCCTAAGTACCTCCTTGAACTTGCTGATCCTTGTTTTACTAGAATTCGTGTCAAAGAGCTCCGGTTATCAGTTAATTTAAATGTGCGGCTTTTATTTTTGCGGTATTAAGAGTGCAATTTAAGTACTGTGTGGAGGTGTTTTATTTGTATAGAACTGTGCAGAATTTTAAAATTGTAAGTTTTTAATATATTTAAAACAATGCCTTAGTTTTTGGAAAATAATTAAATTTTTGTAAAATGCAAAATTTGCTGTTTTATTATATTTATAATGTTTTTTTTATTAATAAAATCCCTTTCAGAAAATGTGGTTAACCAAACCAACGTTGCTACTAGTTTTCGTTTCATTTCTTATTGATAGAAGTGTTACAGCACCATCAGATTCAACAAATTCGTTAGTTGTAAGTTCTACAAGACCATCAGGTGATGTATCAGAAAAGGAGGTATTTATTATTAGTAGATATGTATTAAACATTTCTTATAAAGTTAATATTTTGTACAGGATCATTCAACAGATTTTAATTTAAATGTACCGCAAATCTATCAGATGCAAGTTAAATCGAATATTAGTAATCGATTTGCTCATACTACCGTTACAAGTAAAGTAAAAAATTTGGCTAAAAAGGCTCAAGAAGCAACCTTTTCTGTAATTTTACCAGAGAGTGCTTTTATTTCTGGCTTTATTATGGAAATTGACGGAAAGAATTATACAGCCTATGTAAAAGAAAAGGAAGAAGCAAAGAAAACATACGATAATGTACTTATGTTATGGATTGATAAGTAGTTGTTTATAAACACAAAATATGTTTTTGTAAATGCAGATTATAATTTTGTGTTTATGTACATAACAAATTTTAAATATTTTTCCATCGAAAATAACCTAATATAATTATTTTGTAGGCTGTTGCTAGTGGATTAGGGGCAGCGCATGTAGCAGTTAGCGCCCGTGATTCAAGTCGTTTCACTGTTTCTGTAAATGTAGAGCCTGAAAGTAAAGCCTCATTTTATTTAATTTACGAAGAACTTCTTAAACGTCAAGATGGGCATTATGAATTGGTTGTTAATTTGCATCCTGGACAACCTGTTAAGGATTTAAGTGTTGAGGTAAACAATTTTATGTTCTTATTTGATAAAGTGTCGAAAGCAGTTTGAGTGTTTAAGAACTGGATCAAAAAATAGTAATTTTTAAGATGCGTTAATTTTCCACGGACCTATTCAACCTGACTTTTAGTGGTAGACTAGCAGATGTTAACGCTAAAAGGTAGTGGTTGAAAACATCTGAACAGTATTTTTGTAATGTCATATACCTGTCTGGTGGGCGAAAACCTCCCTCTTGTCGCGCTTGAGTGTCTCGTTCCACCAATGTTTTCCCATTTCAACTTTTAACTCGTCTGACCATCTCGTAGCTGGGCATCCTTGTTTTCTGGCTCCATCCCTCGGTTTCCATTTTGACACTATTTTTGTCCACCTGTTATCTTCCATTCTGTCAATGTGGTCGGCCCACTTCCACTTTTAGAAAGAAGAACTCAACGTTTCGCTCACTTTCTTAAGGGACTTCATCAGAAGGAAAAGGGGGGCACTAGAACGGCACGGTAACTTCTTCTGCAGAAGGGTTTCACTTCTAGTTTGGTTTACAAATTAAGTCACCATGCCCTAAGTTTCACCTCTGACGTGGTTCACATGTTGAATGCTCTTTTATTTCCACCGTTTTCCTCCTGATGAAGCCCCTTAAGAAAGAAGGTAAAACGTCGAGCTGCCTTTTCTAATGCGGAAGATGTTTTTTTTAACACTGACACTGACCGACTTGGAATTCATTTCCAAAAAGTCTGTTGAGAATTAGGCATCCTTGAAACAGAATTGCCTTTATGGTGATGTCCTCTAATGAGACCAAAACCTGTCCGCTGACCAGTACAGACTTAGTCCAACTCACATATATTATTATGCTCTTTGTGATGCTGCCAAATATCCCTTCAACGTCTAGAAATACTTTCTCAAAAGGCCTACCCGATTTTTGAGATAACTGAATGAAGCAACATCTCTCCACGACATCCCCGATTAATAGGCGTTTTGTGATGTGATACAGTGTAAGCCAAGAAATGGTGTGATCGCAGACCTCATCTTCGTCTTCATAAGAAAAAACACTTGGGCAGACTTACTGCCTTCTTTGCTTGAAAATCCCAGGGAATTTCCTAGAAAAGTGATATTTGATTTGGAAATTGATTACTATCCAATCCCTCCACATGCACTCCTCATGTATCTTTGTTGTCGTCAATGTTATTTATGTTAACAATATTCGATGGTTTTCTTAAACTTCGCCGTTTCTTATTCTGTTTTGTCCTTATGTACTTGATCCGTCTCAGTTTTATTGTGGATATCGATCACTTTCACTTTGTCTATTAATTTAATGCCTAACATTGATCTTTCCATTTTAGTCTGCGTAATTTCTAATTTCTTTATCAGAATCATATTTCTTATGTAAGTTGCATGTTTGTGTCCCATATGTAATGACCGGTATTATACACTTATTGAATACTTGCCTTTTTAATCTCGGTAATATATCCCCCTTAAAAGATCTTTCTGAGTGCCCAGTATTTCTTCCATGCGGCATCGATGCGTCTGTTTAGTTCTTTGTCAATTTTGTTCTGAAATGAAATCAATGTCTTAAGTAAATCACGTCTTCTTTGTACTCCAACTCTGAACCTTGGATGTCTATTATTTCTACCTTTCTGTTGCTAATTAAGTAAGTTTTTTCCAGGTTGATGCCTTACCCCATTTTTTTGTATTCCTTACTAAGGTGTAACAGCATTTTTTTTAACATACTCCTGCTCTCCGCGAATAGGACCACATCATCCACAAATCTTAAGTTACCTACTTAAATAATATTTATGTTGAATTCGTATTCCCATTTTATTCCATCTTAAATTTTGAAATACTTGCTGCAGAGCTGCAATGAATAACAGTGGTGATAAGGTGTCGCCCCGTTTGACGCTTCTGACTTTGTTTTCCAATTTAATTTTCGCCGTGCCTTCTCTGTGTAGCTCCCTCACTACTACCACATGCTTTTCCGGAACTCCTTGTTGCCTTAGGGATTCAAACAGTGGCCTATCTCATGTTCTATGCCTATCCTGGAGCTTTTTTGTTTTTAAAGCTAGTTATTGCCCTTCTTATTTCACCTTTAGTGATGTTTATAGTATTTTCCTGTAGGTATCTGTATTTTGTGCTGTCCAGGACTCCGTTGTGTTTAACTTCTTGGTTATGATTTTGCTGGGAGTAGGTATAGTTTTTCATAGAAATTCGTGACAAGTTCTGTAATCTGCGTTCTGTTAAACTTCTTTTGATTTTCTCATCTGTGAGATAGGTTATCCAGTTTTTCCTATCCAATAAGTCTGAGTTGATCTCTTTTGTGGATCCCGAGTCCTCTAAAGTTTTCTTGATCTTTTCATTCTCTGCCTTTCTCAACTCCTTTATAATTTCTCTTTTAGTTAGTTTATTTATTTCGCTGTATTCTATCTTATCTTTTGGTGTACGCATCACATTACAAGAATAAATTTTGCTTAAAAAATGGCGACTGCTAGCATTATGTCATGTGTTGTTTCTCGAAGAGTGTTTTCTAGGTCTTGATAAAAGTTTCCTATTTCTTCTTCTGTCGATTCTGAAGCCGGTACATACACTTGCACAACGTTCAAATTGCAAGGTTTTGCACTCAGCTTTAGCATTAATACTCTATCACTTACTGGAATGTAGCCTATTACCACATGCTTTTTGGTATTATAATGACTCTAGTTTTGCTCTCCTTGGGATGTCCAGAACGGTATAAAGCATTTTTTGATTTTTTTCAAAATGTCCCTCCCCTTTCCAGTGGGTTTCTGCAAGATTATACGTTGCAGCTTGGCCTCTTTAATTTCTCTTTCGACAATAGATAGCTTCCACATTTGTAATAGACCTTGCACGTTCCATGTTTCTCCGGTGATGTTATTAAGATATGGTGTTCCTACTCCCACTATTTTCCATATAAAACTTTTGTACTGTATCGTTTGACAGTGTACGTACTAGTTTAGATATTGGCCGCTAGATGACGGCATAAACTTTGATATTTTATAATCATAACGTAACGTATTTTTATAAAATTTGCACTTTTTGCAGAAGATATTAAAAACACATAAATATAATATAAACGCTGCAGCTTTAAGAACAAATTGATTTTTTTCTTGAATTAAATAGGTTTTTTTCGCAAAAGGTTTGCTGCAATGCTGCAAACAAGCATTTTTATAAATTGTTCTCCCAAATGTTTTTCTGGGCATTTTCGAAAATGAGGTAAAAAGCACGGGCGAAACATAAATACTTTGTGTCGCCAAGAGTTGCGATAACATTCAAAATTAAATATTTTGGCAGTTCTTGGTGTCAACATTCAACTGTCATTAGCGCCATCTTACAGCAATTGTTGGAACTAGTACGCAACTTGTCAAAAAATACAGTTCACAAACAATTGAAGGAGTGGAGACACCATCTTAATAACATCACCGTTTCTCCCATAGGGGTGGGAGAGAACCATGGCTCGTGTGGGTAGGATTGCTTTCCTGAAGTAGACCTATCTTCACTGGGATCACACTACCACATTACTACACACAAAAACAATAAAATCAGAAATTTTAAAATTTGTGCATTGCAGGTAGTCATAGCAGAGAGCAGAAAAATTACTAGCTTGAAGGCACCACCGCTTCGATCTGGTAACGAAATAGGAAATGAGAAGGCCGATTTGGATCCTCGAGCTGAAATAGAACATATAAATGACACTGCAGCTATTGTAAAATTTTCTCCAAATTTGGAACGGCAAAAAGAGTTCGCACAGTATTTAGGTACCAAAGAAGATGAAGGTCTTTCTGGACAGTTTATTGTACAGTATGATGTTGAAAGAGAACCTACTGGTGGAGAGGTCTTCATTCAAGATGGTTATTTTGTTCACTTCTTTGCACCATCGGAATTAACGGCGCTTCCAAAATATGTAGTGTTTATATTGGATACAAGTTCAAGTATGTACAATCAGAAGATTCAACAACTAAAGGAGGCGATGCACAAAATTTTAGAACAATTAAATGAAAACGATCTCTTCCATTTGGTAGAATTTAATTCATACTCAAAAGTATGGAACTTGGATAATCCCAGTGCTAGCATTTCAGTTCCAGACAGAATTGATATTAATGAAGCTTTTGTAATTATTTATAACTTTAAGGTACCTATTAGTAGTATTTTAATTCAATACACTTTCAGGAACATTCACTACCTAAAGCGTATCCAGCAAATGCAGACAATATTAAAAAATCTAAGAATACTATTTCTAACTTCAGAGCAATTGCAGCTACAGATATTCACACAGCTCTTATGACTGGTTTGCGGCTTGTTCGAGTAACAAGCGCAGAAAACAGTAATCATCAGCCGATGATAATATTTTTAACAGATGGAGAACCAACTAATGGTATAACTTCTACTGAACAAATAATACATGACGTTAGTAAAAATTTTATTGTAATAATTATTACTATTCTCTATTTTATCTTTTTTTCCTATTATAGGCTACGAAATTTAATACCCAAAGGACTCCTATTTATGCATTGTCTTTTGGAGACGGAGCCGATAAAAACTTTTTACAAAAGCTAGCATTACGTAATTCTGGATTTTCTAAACACATTTACGAGGCGGCCGATGCTTCATTACAATTAGAAGGTTTTTATCGGCAAATATCTTCACCTCTTCTAGCAAATGTTACTTTTAAATACCAACCTTCTGTTACCAGCCTTACAAAAACAGAATTTCCAATTCATTTTGGTGGTTCAGAATTAATAGTGGCAGGATGGAGTGGTAAGATCAGAGCTCAGAGCCTTTCCGTTTAGTTACATTTAGATAATAATTTTTTGTTATGTTATATCAGAAACAGCAGATATTATACCACCTGATGTAGATGCATGGAATGGCCGTAGACTAGTATCTTTTCGTCCTACAGTAGAACGATCTGTGTCAAATGTAGAACGTTTATGGGCTTATTTGACAGTAAAACAACTTTTAGAAAAGAAAGAAATCTCAGACGAGGGTGTCCAAGAGTTAAAAAAGAAAGCCCTAGATTTGGCACTGAAATATTCATTTGTTACTTCTGTTAGCTCATTAGTGGTGGTTAAACCAAATGCTACAAAGTCAGTTGATACAGAAGCTGCTGATAAAAGTGAGAATTTCTTTGTGTTTGAGCTTTTATTAAAAAATTCAACGATTTAAATTATTGCAGAGCAACCATTAGATCGGCCAGCAGGATTTCTTTCACATAGAAGTAGTATTCAGCCTGGTAAGTTATTAATTTTTTTTTTGTAATAACTTCATGTAAGAAGCTTCGCTTTCTTACGCAAATATCTCAGATTTAATTTCTGAGACTGTTAAACTCCCCCCTCATCAAAATTTACGGTTACAAAAACAAACTTTTGCGAGGTTTAGCTTGTACCAAATGATTTTTCCTCCGTTTTTATAGCCCTTAAAAATACTGTCTCCCAATAGCAATTCCACACTACTGCTACCTATTAACATGCCCTTTATTAGGTCCACAGCTTTGTTATCCTTTTGCATAACTTCCTATCTCTAGCTTTACTTTTCCAGTTATTTATGCCTTTTTCTCTTAAGTCTGTCTTCTTCTCTTTTTCTTATAGGTTGGTGTCCCCCAATCTATTTTCTTCAGCTCTCTTTCTTCCATCAACCTTTCTATATGCCCCAGCCATTGTAGTCTTCTTGATTTTATTACTTCGTCAATCTTTGCACCTTGATATATAGCATATATTTCTTCGTTTGTTCTTCTTATGTAACCATCCTTCGTCTTTTGTCATCCTACTATCCCTCTGATTATTTTCCTTTCCCATCATCTTAGTGCCTCTTGAGTGCTGTTATTTAATACCCATGTTTCACACCCATACAATGCTATTGGTCTCAGTATTGTCTTATAAATCATTATTTTCACGCTCCTGGATAGCTGCTTTGCCCTTATTAGATGGCCCTGCCATATTAGCGTTGCTTAATCTCGCTTCAATTTCATTTTCTTCCTCGTACTTTCTCTAGATCTTTCATTGCTTCGTCGTACCACGTTATTCGGGGTCTACCTCGGTTTCATAGGGTTTCCATTGCATGATAGTTTTTGTTACACTTCCTTTGTCTCTCATCGCATGGCCTAGCCATCTAATATGTTGTGCTTTTATGAGCTTTATAATGTCTTCTTCCTTTATATCTCTTAGTATTTCATGGTTCATCTATGCTTTGAACCGTAGGCCTTCTTAAAATCTATGAAAAGAATAGCTGATGATATTTTGTACTCACAGCAAGTTATTAGCATTTCCTTCATTGTGAAAATTTGGTCATTTGTTCCTGTTCCCTTCCCGAATCCTGCTTGGTATTCCCCTAGTTGCGGTTCTATTCTTGTTTTGCATATCTACCACATCTATCAAGGATATCCCTCTGTAGTTGTTGCATTCAATTTCGTCTCCACTTTTCAGGATCAGTGTTATTGTAGTACTTTCCCAGTTCTTTGGCATTTTTCTTTTCTCCGGGTGTTCAGTATTAGTCCATACATTTTTTGTTTCAGCTCTTCACCGCTATGCTTTATGTTCTCTGCTATAATGCCATTTTGCCTCGGGTTTTTGTTGTTTTTCCGCTGTGATATAATTTCTTCGAATTCTGCACTGGTCGGTTCATCTACTTGGTTTTCCTCTGGCCATTGTGGTGCTTGATCTTCATCCTGTTCACTCTCCCCTTCATTTAACATTTCCTATTTTGTCTTTATCTTCTATCAAATTGTTGTCTTTATTTTTAATGTATAGTATTTGATTGTATATTGGTTCCTCTTCTTAATGTCTGTATAAAAATTTCCCATTTCTTTCATTTTGGTTCATTTCTAGCTCTTTTCTTCTGTCTGTTAATCTTTTTGACTTTGAACCTCTGCTCTTTATATGCTTGTTTATCTTATGTCTCTTATACATTCTTGGTGTATCGTTTTTTTCTGTTGCCTCTTGTCTCTATTTTACGCCATTCTTCGTCAATAGTTCGGTGTAGCTCCCGTACAATTTCAGCTTGGTATCTATTTTGCATTTCCAGTTTTTGTAATTTTTCCATATCAAATGCTTTTTCTTCTTGTCCTTTTTCTTTTTGTTTGGGTGTGTTCTTGAATTTGAGCTCTGTTCTCTGTATGTACTAATGGTTCAAACTTATGTCTGCCCATCTGTATGACCTTATATTTTTGATCACTTTCTGGTGCTGCTTGTCTACTAAAGCATGGTCTATCTGATTGGCATATTTTCCATCTGGTGAGACCAACGTTTCATTGTATATGTCCTTCCTTTTAAAACTTGTATTAATTATTTTCATTTCTTTTTCTTCTGCAAATGCTATAACTCTCTTTCTATTATCACTGCTTTAATGGTGCTTGCTTTCTCCACCTGTTTGTCTGTAGATAGGTTCCCTTCCTATTTTTGCATTTACGTCTCTCATTACTATTCTAATACGAGTTTTTATTCAATTTATGATATACATCTTCCAGCTCTTCATAAAATTGATCTTTCTCCTCTTTGGTTTTCTCTTCTGTTGGCGCATGTGCATTCAGAATTGCGATGGTGCTTTTCTTTTATTTCTATGAGACATAATCTATCGGATATGGGTATAAATTTGGTTACTTTTCCTTTTAACGTGTTTCTCACCAAAAAACCTATCCTGAATTTCTTTGTGTCACCTCCGCTTCTAAAGAACACATATCTTTCTAAATTCTAAACCTAAAGTAGTACTACAATTAGGGCGACAATTTTACTTATAAGTAATTTGGGATTATTTTTATATAGAAATATGTGAAATTAACAGAAATTAACATTTTGAAAACCTTTTTCTAATTTTTTAAAGCATAATTTTCTAGTTTAAACGTGTTATGTTATGTTTATTTAATGTCTCTTTGTCTCATATTATGTTTTTTGTTCCAGCACCAATGCCTTATCCAAGCCATAGGCAGTATGGTGAGTATATCTTAATGTTTTTGTATATACAGTATACCTACCAACTAATTTATATTATCTATTCAGGCAGGGAATGAATGTGGGAAGGTTAAATTCAGACAAGCATTATTGTAAGTTCAGTGAAAACTCATGATTAACTGAAATGCTGTATTATCCCAAACAAAATTGAATTACATTAACAGAAACATTTCATTTTGGACGTATATTACATATATTATTTCTTCGTCAGAATAATAAATTGTCGAAAATAACTTCAGCATAGTTAAAATTTTGCAAACTACCTCAAATATCACATTTTGTTTTGTAATAAAATTGTGTATTGTTGATAAAAGTTGTTTTTGTGGTATCTTATATTGAAAAAGTCTTTGATGTCAATTAAGTTTTGAAAAGTAGGTATTTACTAATGTTTCCCTTGAACTTTTCTTTGTTTCAGTATCATATGGATGTTCTAAAGATCTCACTATTGCTAAATTTTTAATAATTTTGTCTGATAATATAATAATTATTTATTATATCAGTGAGATAAAGGCATTATTAACATACCAATGCGTTGAGTTGTCCGACGAGGGCGTTAGCCCGAGTCGGAGTAAGAGCATGAGTATGTTAATGGCCTTTAGCACACGTATATAATACAACTTTTTATCTATGACTGCTTAAAATTGAAAAAAATTAAATACCTACATAATTTTCCAATTTGACAAAAATTACATAATTTTGACAGGCCAACTTTTTTATTTAAAATCAGAGTAGCATGGTATTTTATTTAAAATCAGAGTAGCATTGTATCTACATAATTTATTTTCGTCATAGCAACTAAACAATTTGTATGTTAATAATTTTATCGTTTTTAATTTTCCTTGATTTGTGGTGAAAATTGTGAGAAAAGTAGATAATTATGAGTGATTGTGAAAGTATTCCGTCGACATAGAAGAAACTGCAATGAAGGTAGTATCTTCATAAAAAAATAAAACTTTTGGTCATAAATTGTCTTATCCAACTGGGTTTGATAATGATTTCATTGTCTCACTCAGTGGGATAATAAACATCATTATCCAACCCAAATGAATGATATAATAGGTTCTTATCCTAGCAGGCGTAGATAAATATGTTTCGGCTTAAATAAAAAATTTAAATTGTATGTACATTGTTCTCCATAACATTTGCTAAACTGACTTACGGATTCGATTCACATATTGGTCATGTCAAGTCATGTTAAATCATTGATTATAAATGTATTAAAGTTTTGAAGCCATGACTAAAATACGAAAAAAAATTTATTATTTGCCTTGTAAAGTAAAACCAATTCAAGAACTAGGTTGTTACGATTTTGCTAATGTTTGTTGGGTTCTGCAAAAAATTATTTTATTTATAACAAAATAATAATGCTAATAACAAAAAAAATAGTAACAATACTTCTTTACTAATTTTTAACATTTAATTTAATTGCATTCAAAGTTTATTTATGTATGTATGTATTGTCGGTAACCTCTTATACCTTTCAGTGTCAAAGCTGGTGCGCTAATGTATGAGGTTCAGTTTATTTATATCGCTAGTTATTTATTTTAACTACATGCATCCCATAAGACTCGCTCGCTTGGCTTGTTCACTTCACTTGATTGATTTGTGACTTTCGGAAATTTATCTCTATATACGTGGTCCCTGTTTACTCTCTTTAAACTTCCCCAATTCCACCAACAGTATTGATTTTGATTACATCTATTTTATCACCTTATGTTTAAAGTTATCTCTAATTAAAGTCCTGTTTAATATAAACATAATATATTGATATGCTCTTACTTCTTTAAGATAATATAATTGCATACAATTTTTAGAAATTTTTAATAAATTCTCAAAGATCTCTCAATCTAGGGTCGCTTAAGGGATCGCTTTTATGAACTTTAAAATTTATAAAATTCATAAAGTAAAATTGTTAACACCTTTAAAATTATGCAAACCTTTACAAATAATCAACAACAAATTCTAATAACTAAATAGACAGTTTCTAAAAAATTAATAAATTTACAAACAACTCGAACAAAACACACTTCCTACTTTGACTCCAAATACACCAAGTCCTGTCCTACTTTCTTTTTGACGATACACTTCCTGCTTTAATTCCAAATTAACCAAAACCTGCCTTATCTTCTTACCAACAACACACTTTCCCCTTTTCTCAATTTAACACCTCACCTTTATCCAAATTTATAACTGTTTCTTCAAAATAAAACTTTATTTCATCAATTTTTTTTTATTATATAACTCCAAATTATATTTTAATATATAACAATAACTATCATTCAGTTTTAAACTAATTATAATTTCAATTTGCTTTGAAATTATTATTAATTGGTAATTATTTAAGTTTAAGTTTTATAATTTTTAAAATTAAACTTTCGTGTACCAATATTAATATTCAACTGTCTATTTATGTCCCATTTCCTTGGTTTTTTTCACTTTCTTATCAACTAGCACTCTATACATTTATTTATGACATATTTATTAAAATTAACTGTCTAGATATCCTACTCGACTTACACATATACAACACTAAATTTTAAATTAACAACTATTTACATTTTAAACATTAAATTTACATTCTTTTAAAGGTGTTTACTTTTTAATAACTCACTTCCTTAAAAGATCATTTTTCTACACCTATTTAATTATATTGCAATTATTAGCATTTTTTTTGTGTAAAATAGTACCTATAATTCACTGCAGTGAATTATGGATTCATAATTCACTGCAGTGAATTATGATTTCGGCCAATCACAAATACATAAATATTTCGCTAATCCAATCATATTTTAAATCGCCCGCGATCAACTCCTTCTGCGGCTGACAATCGACTCGCGTGACACGCCCAAGGTGTTGTCATATTGCTTGTTTACAAAGTTATCAAATCTGACTAATTTGAGTCTAATATATTTGTTTAGTAGGTGTAGAAAAAGTATCGTATTACATTCGCGATTATGGCCATTATTCGCTCAGATGATTTGTGCCACTCGCCTGACGGCTCGTGGGCTCAAACGTCATCTTCGTGAATAATGGCTGTCATAATCGCTCATATAATAATATACTATTAAAACATCATATCAATATATAGCTATAAACAATATACCTTTATGTATATATACCAGAGATATAAATATAAGGTGAGAATGCCGACCAATATCTATCAAGAGACTCTTTAGTAGCAGAATTTTTGCCACCCAAACATCTTGATCTTGTATCATTATATTCATTATATTGGATAGCATTCACGTTGCACTAGTGTTAACTGAATTTGCTATTATGAGATTGTAATTGATTATTTAATATATGGTTTCTTATTGTAATATTGTTTGTTCTAGGAGGTGCAGGCTCCCCATACCATTCTAGCTCTAGGTTTTCCAGTAATAATTTCGGTTAGTATATTTGAATATTTGTATATTTTTTATTATTCTATCATTTTTAATAGAGGTAACTTGTATATGGGCCGGTTGCACAAAGCTTTTGTTAAATTAACGAATGATCAAAGTTGACAAAAGAGCATCATTTTTTGTGGTTTTTATGTTATTTGCCATATGCATTCGAATTTTGATTCGATTTTGTTCACTTTGACGAATGATTAATTTGACCAAGCTGTTAAAACATGTTTGTGCAACCCGCCCTATGAGGTTAAAAATAGTACATACATACATAGGGACTATATAAGTGTATACTGGCTCGAAAATTGGACCATATCTGTCAAGAAACTCTATAGTATGGTCCAATTTTCGAGCCAGGTAATGCACGTCATCAATAAATTTTATGACATCATAACTTGGTGCGCCTACATGAAGTTTGAAACGATTTACAAATTTTATAACCTAAATTTTCTGTTGACATTTTCCTATTATATCGCAATGACAATGACAATGATATACAACACGATCTGTCAAAAATTTGTAAGTGAAATAATATAAACATGCCAAAAACAATACTAACTTTACAAAAAGTAAATATGAGCTAAATTAGAAAATAAAAACCAGATTTTTTCTTATTTTCAAAAATTTATAGACCTTGTGATTAAACACGGCTGCCCAATCTTAGAAAACTACAAAAATAATTTATATTTAGCAATTACATTTTGTATGTTTTTCTCGCGCATTATTGGTAACGCCGAACGTTGATCATGTGATTGATGACGCGCATTACCCGAATCGCCAATTCCACTATAGCAATATTTTTGCCACCCAAAGAACATAAGTCTAGATCTAGATCATCTGGTATGTCTAGGTCTTCCAGTGATACTACCTGTTAGTAACTATATTTCTGTATTTTTTTTTTACTTTTTCATTTTCAGCCGGTAACTTTTTATTACCTACTTATATAATTTTTATTGGCTCATGTCCAAGAAATTATTATCTATAGAGAACCCCCTTAGTAGGAATATTTTTCTCTTAAAAAAACCTTAAATTATTAACTATTACATTGTCAATTCCTTTTGTTTAACATTTCCTTTCAATTGCGAAATTATTACTTATTAAATAATTGGTAAAATTGATAATTTTAGGTAATTTAAATACTTTAATTCTTATTTTAAGCTTCATAAATATAATTAAAAAATTTGAGTTATTGCGAGAATTTGGCCAAGACCGTAATAACAATTAAAAAAATCAAAAATTACTCGATAGTGAATATCTGCATATCACAGTTTAATTATATATTTTTAGTTCGATTTGGTGGCTCTGGTTATCGTGCTCAAAGTTTTAGCCTTGGTAGTGATTCTGATCAAGTGACTACCGAACGTCATCAACCAGATATATTTGTTAAACTTCCATGGTTACGAGGAATTTTCAATCAGAATGGAACAATAAGTTTGTCGACAGGTAAATATTTTGTTTAATTTAAAAAATTGGTTTACATCATGTAACTGTAAAAATCAACATATGACTATATTTTAGGGGTATACAACTTAGGATTAGGTGAAATCATAAGTGGTACAGAAAATTGCCCAAAAACTCCTAATAATACTCCTGGTTATTGCACACTACTTTCGGATTGTGAGGAAGTACACAGTGCTTTGACAAGCATATCTATTTATGAAAATCACTTCTGTGTATTTAGGAATGAGTATGTATTAATAGTTATTTATTATACATGCGGATTAAATTAATGTTTAATGAGCGGTACGTTTAACCGCGCGAGCGGCGGTAGCCGCAATCGCGTTGATACCGTGAGTTAATAAATTAATTTTATTTTTAGCTATTTATAATAATTATAATTATCATAAGTAGCAATTTCACCAGCTGTAAAGAAAGAAAAGAAAATTGCAATGTATATAAATCTAAGTAATAATTGAATTTTGTTTTAGATACGCTGGTGTTTGCTGTCCTAATATGATAATTCATCGTATTCCCTTTCAATAAAATAATTAATTTTGAGCCGAGATTTATTATGTTATTTTTTGTTAACTGAAAAATTAAATTTCTAATAATTTTTATTACAATAAATCATTCTATGTATTACTGTTAAGTTTATTTGTTTTTAATTATGACATTGGTCGGTATTTTTACTTCATATTTATTTAAATTTTAGGCCGTGTTTATTTATTATTATTATTATTGTAACGGTTTTAAAACGTTTATTTAAAACTTCGGTTCGTGGTGTGAATTATTTATTAACAAATATTAAAATTATTGAACAACGAAGAAACACGAAATAACAACTTAACTACTTAACACTAAAACACAACACTAATATGAACCCGTAACACTAATTAATTTATTTGTACAGTTTGTTTATTTATAACTATTCACGTACATTTATATTAACTTCTCCAACCCGACGCACGTATTCGCGACCGTTGAGAAGGCTGGATTAGACAAAATTCTCGTAAGCGAGTGCGCCTTTTATATAGGCCAGCTTTCAGTCTCGTAAGTTCCACATTACTGTGGAACGATTAGTCATAGAATCTTCCAGAACAGCTGATGCATAGGCGCGAAATGATTCACCGAACACCTGACACCTGTCGCTCGTTACATTATTATTTTATTAGCTATACTAGGCAAAGGCCTCCTGTCTTTTTTCGTTCTCACACTGATTGTTCATGTTATTTCGCACTTTTTTAACAAAGGGGTAATTGGTCTAATTACCAATAATGGCTGGTCTTTGCGAGAGAGAAAGAGGTGCCGCTTAACGGAACAGTGGAGCCACCTATTCGAGCACTGGCCGGAGACAGCATAGCTTAATCAAGGCCCGATGAATTAATATTACATATATCGCCTGCCCACTTAATTTAGCCAAGACCCAATATTAAAGGACGATGGCGCCATTTGAGGTGAACTATACATTTCTCCCTTAAAAAATGAATAGTTTACCGCAAATGGCGCCATCGTCCTTTGTAATTGCGTCTTGGCTAAATAAAGTGGGCAGGCCTTGTAAATACCTAATATTAATTCAGCGGGCCTTGGCTTAATGTTCTTGATCGTACCTAACTGCCGCAACTTGGAACCTTAAACATGTTTAATTACTATGGCAATATTGTGTATCTGTTCTACTATTAAAATTATGCAAAACTATATTGTTTTATACTTGGTACTTGATAGCTTATAAATCCCTGAGTAGGGCAAAGACCTCCCCCTTCCTCTTCCATGCTTTTCTATCTCTCGCCTCTTGTTTCCAGTTTCTTCTTGCGTAATTTTCTATTTTGTCCTTCCAACGTCTTTCTGGCTGTCCTCTTCTCCTATTTAGTGCTGTTGGAGACCAAGTTGTAACTAGTTGTCCATCGCTGTTGTACTATGTAGTCTCATAAGATGTTCCGCCCAGTTCCATTTTAATTTTTTACTTCTGGTTATTAAATCTTCTACTTAAGTAGTATAGACTTTTCCATTTTGGACTGGGCTATCCTTAATTTCCGGTACAGTTTTTTTGTCATGCTCCATGTCTCTGCTCCGTAAGTAAGTGTAAGTATGCGGCGCTTCTTTTAATTGCGATACTTGCTTCACTCTTTAGGATTTTCTTTGTAGGCCAAAATTTCTTCCAAGCTAAGTTGATTCTTCATTCGATTTCTTTTTCCATTCTGTTTTTGAATATCAAAATCTGTCCCAGGTATACCGCTCCTTTTACTAGTTCTAGCTTCTTCTCTGATATTATTATTATATCTTGTTGTCTAGCATTGGTTAATGGTTTTGTTTTTCTAAATTTATTTTTAATCCTATATTTTCGCTTTCGGTTACTAAATCCGCCACCATTTCTTGTAATGATTTTCTATTTTCTGCTAGTAAAAGTACGTCGTCTGCAAAACGTAAGTTTGTCAGCTTATCTATTCCAATTTTTGTTCCATGTTCTTGCCATTTAAACATCTGAAAGACATGCTGTAATACACTACAGCGGATCACTTTGTTTTACATTTACTTTAAATTTGACGGTCTTCTACATTGTCTTTTTGATAAAGATCATTATGTTACCACCGTGGTTCGGGGCAACGAAGAAAACGCTGACAATTCGATTTAAGGAATGTATATTCGATAGTAATAAAAATGCACAGGTTATGTACACAGGAATTCAGATATAATATATACACTATATACAGGGTGTATCGTAAATGACACATAATATTTGCACCACGCGATTCTGTGTTAAAAACTGGACAAAAAATTGGACAACTGTTTTAGGCCAAAACGCGTAGTTTTTGAAGAATTGTTAATTAAAGTCTTGTAAACTTAGCAACACTGTGTGGTTAGTCATACTACGTCAGCTGCGGTATCACCAATAGCAACCCGCTTGATTTAATATAATTGCATTGTACAACGTTGCAACAGTTATGAAAAGCACAAGCACTGCAAAAATTCCAAACTTCGGATGGAAATTCTAATTAAACGAAGGGTATGTTGAGTACGCCGAACGTGAATGTCGGAGACTACGGGCGTTGAATGAATAGTATATTATTCATTCAACGCTACGGGCGACGGACGTAGTAGTGGATACTAACTGGGTGAAGCGCAGGATAGTTGGAGAATTCCAACTATGAAGGCTAGAGTTCGGTGGCGAGCCAACAACGAACTGATTTGTAATGGAAAAAAGGAAATGAAAATTCAACGTTATTTCATTCCACCTCGGAGAGATAAGGTGACGGGCCGCTTTTAGGAGGGCAGAACTCCTCTTCAGCCACGAAGAACGGATATGTAAGGATAGGTTAAACTAGGATGTGGATAAACTAGGATAAATAGCTTATAGGTGGAAAATTACATTTGTGATGGCCAGGATTGCTGTATTTACACCCTTTTTGGAGTGGTATGGAGTGCAGGTGGAAGTGTTGTGGGTAGCGCTTAGTTGTACGATCATCGCTGCGGTGATCCGGTAACAATTACATCAATGTGTTGTCTTAATATTTCTTTATCCCTTATGTTATGTAGAATTGTTTCACATATTTTTTGTGGCTGATGGCGTCAACCACTTTGGCTATTAGCCGCATCATCTGCTATTAAAACTACATCAACTCATTGTATCTGTATTTTATTGTGATTCAGTACACGCAGAATTAATAATTAAAACTCAGCAACAAAGGAGACTAAAATTATTATTACCTACTTTAATAGGCAATACAACAAATGATTAATCCAGACGGCAACACTTTCAGAAATGCTACAGATTATGCTTCTGCATTTGCTGATTAGTTGTATTCGAATTTCGATGATATTGAGTTTTTAACTAACGTTACTATAGACTTTGTAAATGATTAGCTACTCTGTACTATTAAAGAGTTAAGGAACATTCATGTCTTGATTCCCAACAATATACCTGTATGTGCAGTGCATGTCATCAGGCCTTTAGCCAAAATCTTTAACATATGATTGCAAAAGTCAGTATTTCCTACAAAATTGATTCCCATCTTTAAATAGATATTTATGGCGCCGCTACGCGGCTACGCCCTGTTGGAAATTAAATCATTTTAATATTATAAATGTTACAAATTCCATTATTCGCCATTGTGAAATATGTAGGTATATGGGAACAACGAAATCAATTTGAACAATTACTTTTATGTCTGTCAATCTTGAAAATGTGTAAGTCTCAAGAAACAAATGAATCGATTGATAACTCCTTAACCGTTGATAAAATCGAACATAAGTTTATTAACATTTTTGACACGCGGAGACATAATTGACAAGCCCTTAAGTTAGCATTAAATTTGGTACACCCTATAGTATTTATTTCTGTATCTGTATCCACAACTCCTTTTACCTTTTGGTATCAAGACTGGTGCTTTAACGTATGAAGCTCTAGGGTTGCATTGCACTACCTAACCCGTCTCTGCGAGTTACGTGGTTGATACACCGTTTTATTCCTACATACTGCACCATGTGTATAGTGTAAGTAGGTGTAGTATCTTGTACTCTACCTCTTAGGCCTGTATTCGGAGGAGAGTATCATTAAATAGGTGCTCAATGACGAATGGTCACTAGATCTTGACATCCTGCCTATCGAGAGATTCCACTGCACCACCCTGGCTTCACCAAAATATTTATGTCATTGGTACCCCATGAGTCACGCATATGTTTAAGATTCACTGTTTGAGGCTCTCAAAATGCGGTTGCTGCTTATTAGAATACGATGAAGACTTTGAGATTGTTCTAGGCGTTCCCTCTATTCCTAACATACTTCTTGATGATGTGTTCTGCTACAATACTATATTTTGTTTTTTCTTTCTTTATTTCATTAATGTGGCAACCTATTTTATATAAATATTTTTAAAGCCACTTTCTTATTTAAACACATGTTTCTGTTTCTACGACCAAGATCAAATAGGTTTTAATATAGTCAAAACAATACCTGTACTGGTGTCATTACAGAAACTCTAGTATGTAAAATAAATGATTTAAAATGTTACTTTACACATTATTAATTCCGTTGCTATGGCAAACAGCTTGAAAAATACAAGAACAAAATTTCATTTCATAGTTGGAATTTATATTTTTAATTGATACAGATAATTTTTTGTGATATCTCTTTTTCTTATAGTCGTAAAAAAAGCAGTATACGCAACACGTACGTAAAGTATCATTATGAAAAACGGCTTATGCCAAAATTCAGTTAGGTACTCGTTCATAATGTACTTGTTATGTAATATCAGCTAATATATATTGTTTTCATACTAGTGCTATGCTTCTGGTGATCTTTTTGTAATAGATTATATAAGAAAAATTCTGAGAAACTAAACATTTATTTATGGAGTTCTAGAAAAACCATAAAAAATTAATTAAATACAATAAGATATTTTAGTATACCGAAAAACTCCAAATGTTAATGTAAAACAAACAAAATAAACTGCACCTCATTTTATGCTAAATAGCAACCTTTGTGTATTTATTATTGACCGTCAGATTTTCATAACTTTCTTAAGAAAAATTTAAAAGAAATCAATAAACTGAAAAAGAGGATGACCTTAAGACTTCCTGGTGCTACCGCAGTTACGGTAACAGTTGTACTAGCAGTGTATTATTTCCATTGATAGAAATGCTATTATTAATAAATTATCAACTATGTAGATGTCAATGTTGATAGTAATCTTTGGCATCGGTTGGTATTTTGAACATCTTATACCTTTCAGTGTCGAAACTGTAATATATGAGGTTTTAGCGGGTACAATGCACAATCTGGTTACATCATTGGTGCGCCATTTGATCCTACATACTGCACCGTGTATGTACGTGTTGGACCTTATTATCCTGCCTCTTAGGCCTGTATTCGGTGGAGAGCATCGTTAATTTGGCGCCCAACGCCGAATGGTCACCAGGACTGAATACCGACCTCCAGATTGCAGAAGAATCCTGCCCATTGGGAGATTCGAACCAAAGACTAAATTAAGATGTCAAAATAAAATTTGGTGTATGTAATATACTATTTTCAGTTTGGTATAATATGGAACGAAGTGACGAGAATAGTTAAAGACAAGAAGAAATAGGGGAAAATAGTGAGTACCTGAAGTGTATTCAGGGAAAGGCTGCACTCGATGTAAACAAACAAGTTTGACAGCGGCTGATTCGCACGGCAAATGCTTTGCGTAAAATTATTGGCTGCGTTAACGTACGCACTTGTAACGTGTACACAGGTAAGTACCGTAAATACATATTTATGTAAAAATGCGTCACCGGCTTATCGGATTAGGGAACTTTCACCTGTATACAACCAATCACAGCCCCTATTTCGACCTCGTGGTTGTCAACCATCACGTGGCTTTGTTTAGATCGAGTGCAGCCTTTCCCTGAACAGACTTTAGTATTAAAGAACAAGATAGTGCGCAGGGTTCGCTAGCTACCCTGTGACATTTAACTTCAGCAGCTGATGAAACACCATTCGTGGTGTCCTTTGCGCCACCAAGGAGCTATAAGATGAATATTACAACTGCGTTACTTTTATTTTAAATGGAATCCCTGCATATTTATACATTTTTGGATTCCCAATTTAATTTTATGTTATACATTAGTATCAAGTATGAAATATTTTAATGGAAAAGTACATTTTTGCGGAAAACTTCATTTATTAATCTAGACTGCCATGACTAGCGTAAAATGACAGTCAGAGTGCCCCAACATTGAACTACAGGGTGAATCCTAAATGGCGGATAATATCCACACCACGTGATTCTGCATAAAAAACAAAGCAAAAAAGTCTTGTACTAATTTAATGTTAACTTCTTAGATGAGGAGTTATTATTGGCAGCCTTAAGTCGTATTCTGGTTTGCTTGTCGTGTGATATGTTTATGAAATAATGATTTTTAGTTGTAGTTTAATCAAGAAAAGAAATAGCTAATCTGTAATTGGTTTACTTAAAATTTCTATCCGAAGTTTGAAATTTTTGCAGTGCATTTGCTTTTCATAAATGTTGCAACGATCTATAATACAATTACAGTAAATCAAGTTGGTGATATTGCAGGTGACGTAATATGACTGACCGCACAGCGTTGCTAAGTTTGCAAAACTTTAATTAACAATTCTTCAAAAACTACAAGTGTTGGCCTAAAACGGTTATAGAATTTTTTGTCCAGTTTTTAACGGAGAATCGCGTGGTGCAAATATTATCCGCCATTTAGGATTCACCCTGTATATGAGCTGAAATAATTTCAAATTTGCTATTTTTATTATAGGTATTTTACATAAGCAAAGCAACAAAAATTATATTTTTTTGTCAATAAATTTTTTATACTGTTATTGTTCATGAGACTTTAAATTTATTACTAAAGGCATTACGTTAAACAAGTTCAAAGAAACCGAACTTATATGGAAGTAATACATTAAACTGCCAATTAAAAGAAAATTAAGATAAAATCTGTTTATAGGAATTTGTAAACTATATGAATGTCAAGGTTTATTGGGTTAACTTGTTTACATAAGTATCCATTTATCAAGTATGTGAATGAATGTTTCTTAATGGTCAAAATAGATATTATCAGGCTAAAACAACTTTAATTGATTTTCCTAATGACGTCAACACCCAAAACATTAGCACTGAAGACGTCATTAGAATTTTAGTATCGAAAGGTTTTAAGGAAAAAGTAAATTACAGAGACAAAGTAACATTAAGTGTAGGTACCTAATAACTTTTAAGAGTGGAATTTGAAAGTTGAAAGGTCATCATTTACAAAAATTTGTATTAAAATTAAGATGTTTTTGTGTACTGGTAAGGATTAGGTCAGCAGGTTAAAGATAAAAAGAGTGACATAATTGTTAGCAAGAACATTTGCTTTTATTACTAAATTAATTTCAGATGAATAATTATTGAGAAATAAGTATTCCTATAAAACAATATTTACCTATTAATTCTCAGAATACACGATTAGCCTATTGTTTTCTTTTATACATTTGAACAACATTAAAAATGTAAATACTATTGTAGATGTAAAAAAGAAAAATGATTATTTATAGGAACAGTTATGAGTAATCTATGTATAATAAATTGGATAATCTAATCTTGCTATAAACTACAAGAAATAATTTAACTTATAACTGGTTATCATATATTATACAACTGGAAATTGGCAATCCCCACAGACTCATCTCTGTTTATAAGGACTGGTATATGCTTAACAGCATCAGTATTACCCGTGATATTGTTGTTGTTAGCTTTGTCCTAATTCAAGGCCATTTCCAATTTATTGTAATTAACCTTGGTGATACAGGTAATCCTCGTTTATTATTATATGTTTCTAATTAAAAAGTTTAAAAATCGTTTGCATATATCTTTTTTTGATTTTTAACAACTTCAATTTTAACATTTAATTTTATGCACAGCGTTTATAAGTAATGAATTATCGTAAAATTAAAAAAAAATCTTTATAAGTACCTGAATTCAAAACATAAACCAACTTTTTAGAACTTTTGTACTTACATTTAACTTAAAAAATTAATAAATATCGTATTTTTATAATATTCATTATTACTTTTGTTCATAAATAACAATAACTAATTTTAAACTAGCTCAATTATTATGCACCTTTATGATTTATTTAATTTTAAATGCTAATATGCAAACTGCATGAATCATAAACCATTAACAAAAGAAGAAAGGAACTTATCCCCGTCATTGAATTTTGTGTCAACAGCATACTAATAACTTCATTCTGATGATTATGAATGTTTAGTTCTGATCATTTAATATTTTAAATAATTGTTTTTATTATTTATAGTAGAAAATGGCCCGTAGCCGTTTGATATTGTCGTTGTTATTAATATCTTTCCTTGCTAATATTTATGCGGCACCTGCAGATACAACAGTTTCGTTAGTTGTGAGTTCTACCGAACCATCCAGTAAAGAAACAACAAAAGAGGTATGCATGTATTGAATCATTATTATTATATAAAAATAATCGATGTTTTATGCAGAATCAATCGACTCAAGATGTGCCGACTGTACCAAAAATTTATCAAATGTATGTCAGATCAAATATTAGTAATCGGTTTGCTCACACAACAATCACGAGTAAAGTAAAAAATGTTGCAAAAAAAGCCCAAGAAGCCACTTTCTCTGTAGTTTTACCAGAAACAGCATTTATTTCTGGTTTTATTATGGAAGTTGATGGAAAGAACTATACTGCCTATGTTAAAGAAAAAGAAGAAGCCAAGCGTGATTACGAACAGGTTTGTTTTAGTGTAAGTTTTGATTTCATGAATAATTGTAACAAATAATTTTAGGCTGTTGCTAGTGGTTTGGGAGCAGCTCATGTCGCTGTTAGTGCACGTGATTCCAATCGTTTTACGGTATCGGTTAATGTGGAACCTGAAAAGAAGGCTGCATTTTACTTAACTTACGAACAGCTGTTGAAACGTGAAGATGGTCATTATGAGCAAGTAATTAATTTACATCCAGGTCAGCCTGTGAACGATCTCACTGTTGAAGTAAGATTTAAAAATTTTATTTTGAACCACTTTAAATGTATGTTCTAATGCAGGTTGTTATAAGCGAAAGTAGAAAAATCATAGATTTGAAAGTACCTCCACTTCGTTCTGGTAATGAAATCGGTAACGAAAATGCAGAACTGGATCCAAGAGCCGATATAGAAGTGGTTAATGATACAGCAGCAGTTGTTAAATTTGTTCCTAACGTAGAAAGACAAAAGCAGTTAGCACATGTTTTAGGAACTAACGAAGAAGAAGGCCTTTCTGGGCAGTTCGTTGTTCAGTACGATGTAGAAAGAGATCCTAAAGGAGGAGAAGTATTAGTACAAGACGGATATTTTGTTCATTTCTTTGCACCATCAGAATTAAATCCTCTGCCTAAACATGTGGTCTTTGTTTTGGATACAAGTGGTAGCATGTATGGACAAAAAATTGAACAGTTAAAACAAGCGATGCACAAAATATTAGAGCAACTTCACGAAGAGGATTTGTTCAGTTTAGTTGAATTTAATACAAATGTTCAAGTATGGAATTTGGACAATTTAAGTGATAGTGTGTGGTTCCCTAGGAGTGTTGTAAATGATGCCTGTTCTTGGAATGTTGCACCTGAAGAAAGTGATGTTCCATTATCAGTAAGTCTTTATAACTTTTCATCTAAAATGAAACTATTATTGTGAATAATTTTTCAGCATTACAAATTCCCAAAAGCATATAAAGCAAATGCTGATAACATTAAGAAGGCTAAAGATGCTGTTTCTAAACTACAATCAACTGGTGGTACTGACATTTACAGTGCTTTAAGAGTTGGTTTGCACCTCGTGGAATTGGCAAAGTCAGGTGAAAGCAAAAATCAACCGATGATAATGTTTTTAACTGATGGAGATCCTACTGTACGTTTAACTTCTACCAGTGAAATTGCAAATAAGGTACAATATTATAATTATTTTGTTAGAATAAAGATTACACCTTAATTAATTTTAGGTTACTGATTATAACTCTGGTATCAGAAAATCCCCAATTTTTGCACTTTCATTTGGAAACGGTGCAGATAAAGATTTCCTTCAGAAATTATCATTGCGTAATTCTGGATTTAATAAACACATATATGAAGCTGCAGATGCTTCCTTACAATTACAAGATTTCTACAATCAAATATCCTCACCACTTTTAGCTGATGTAACCTTCAAATACGAACCTTCTGTTACTAGCTTGACCAAAACTGAATTCCCTATTCACTTTGGTGGTTCAGAACTTGTAGTTGCTGGATGGTGTGGTAAATATATTGTTATGTTACGTTTAGCTTTTTAGTAAATGTTTGATTTTACATTAGGAACACACGATATTGAATCGCCTAGTGTAAATGGTAGGAGTATACATGGCGATATAATTCTTAGACCCACTGTTCAAAGATCAATTTCAAATATCGAACGGTTGTGGGCATACTTGACTGTAAAGCAGTTATTAGACAAGAAAGAAGTTTCCGATAAAGATCAGAAAGAGCTGAAACAGAAAGCTCTCGATTTAGCACTTAAATATTCTTTTGTGACCCCTGTTAGTTCTTTGGTTGTTGTTAAGCCCAATGTTACCAGCGCTGTTGATACTGAAAGTGCTAGCAGTGGTAAGGGTACATTAAATTAATACCTATATTTTATTCATTTTGATTTCGTTTGTTTATTACAGGTACTACAGGTGGTGCATATGGATTTGCTAGTAAGCTTGCTTTACTAATTTGATCTTAAAATATCTGTTAACAAATAAATTCAATTTTGTAAAAAGGTGTAAAGCAAAGATAGCTTAATAATTACTATTTTCAGGTGTAGCAGCTGCACCACAAGCATTTGGCGGTGGTGCTGCATTTGGACAATCAGGACCAGCAGGTTTGCCTGGAGTTCCTGGAATTGCACTATCAAGACCTCCTTCATTAGGATTACCTGCTCAGTACCCATTACCACAATATACAACTCAAATTCCTCACGTTCAATTCACAACACCTTTCTGTCCTCCTCTTATTCTACCGACAACTGAAAAACCAGATTTATTAACAATACTTCCGTGGTTAAAAGATATTTTAAATGAAAGTGGAAAATTAAAATTATCAGCAGGTCAGTATAAGTAATTATCGTGATTATGAGATGTTTAAAATGTTCATAATATGAAACAGGCGAATATAAATTGGGATTAAACGAGACACTGACAGAAACGACAGCTTGTCCAAAAACTCCGCTTGATGCTGCTGGACATTGCAAGTTGCTTAAATCATGTCCCCAGGTTCATTCATTACTTACCAGTGCGGATGTTTTTGAGAAATATTTCTGTGTATTAAAAGACGAGTAAGTATTTGTCCTTCTTTTATCGTTAATCCAAAGTTCTACAGTTACAGTTGTACTTATATTATTTTTTGTAGCTTTGCTGGTGTGTGTTGCCCTGACAACTAATACATTGGAATTTAATGAATGTATAAGAAGAAAAATTGTTTTTTCCGTTAAAAAACATTACTTAATAATAGAATAAGATTTTTTTATTTTTGTAATTTTTTCAATCAAATAAAGATAGTGTGATTGATAATTTAATGTTTTTTTTAATATTTTTCTTTGAAATTATTGTGATTTCTATCTTCCAAGTAATACTGTTAACAGATGTGAATTTTTAAAAACCGCAAAATTTGATTATAACTGCAACTGACAGAGTTCTAAGCAAAAGGTATGACTACCCGAAGCATCAGCGTGTCCAAACTAATTAGAAAGAGATGCTTAAATTAAACAAAATGTGTCTTATAATGATATATGATTATTTCTGTTTAAAAAATTCTCTGTTTGAAAAGATATGGTGATAAACCTTTTACATTCTTGAAGTATCTTTTTACGTATATTTCATATATTCGCTTTACAATAAATTATTGTTTGTTGCTCTTCAATTGTACAATTTTAACTTATATTAAATGTAGTGGTAAGCCAATTAGTTTGAACACCCTGTACATTATTTACAATAAAGGGATTTGTTATATAGGTACAATATTTCAATTATACATTTTTTTCTGATATTCAAATCTTCCTAAATTTCAAATCATTGATCCTTTCTTTAATTTTTAATTAAGAATAATCTATAATAGCCAGGGTAGCCCAGTGGTAGGGCGTTAGGCTAAGGTTGCACTAGTCCATTTGTCGTTGGGCACCTAATTAACGACGCTCTTCTCCGAATACAGGCCTAGGAGGTAGAGTAACAAGGTCTTACACATACATACACATTACACTTTGCACATGGTGCAGTATGTAGGTAAAACGGTGCACCAACTTTCGTAAACCGCAGAGACGGGCCGGGTTATGCATTGCACACGTAGAGCATCATACGTTAACGCACCAGCCTCGACACCGAAAGGTATAAGAGGTTACAGATAATACATACATACATACATAATCTATTGCCTGTTTTTTATTCGTGGTGCTCTTAATATATTAACATTTTTAGTTTATTTTGCAATTATCACCACTAAAATAGAGTTCAGGTTTTATAATTATCAGCTGCCATTTCCGGAAATGGAAATTTTTCTCAGAAACATTTTATATTTGCTAATTCTTATTTTCTATCGCCAAAGTGCTCGAGTGGTTAAGGTATTCAACTACAGAACGGACGGCCTAGGGAAGGTAGTTGTTTGTTGAAGGCGTAGTACTTACCACATCACCCCGTACACAGCGTGAGACAGCCAAGTATGAGAGCGACTTAGAAGGCCTTAACCGTCCATGTTGCTGGTCATACTCCCTCACGTATTGTAAATGCCGATACCTATTAGGTACTTTAATTCTTATTTTATAGTAGTGAAAAATACATAAAAACTAGAGAATAATTTCACAGATCCTAATGGCTTCAAGGTTAGCATAGCTAGCCTTGTAAACCAAAGATTTTAGGGGTTTGATCCCAGCTGAGGTTAGGTGAAATTACAGTATAACACGCTTATAACGGACTCGCTTTTAACGTACATTCGGTTATTACGTACTTAAGAGCTCGGTCTTCTTCGGCTTCTTTTACTACGGACTTCTTATACAACGTACCAAAAATACGTTCTGTAGGCTGCATAATTTCTCTTATAACATACTTTACTATTAAAAAGTGAAATCAGCAAAAGTCGCATAATAGTTTTAATCGCAACGCACACAATGCGGGTATTCCCCGGCGTTTAAGAAATAGTTTACAAGACGAAATTCCATCATGTATGTACTCAGTCGATTGTTAGCCTTTTTGTCACCTACAATTATGCAAACAGACTCCCATAACAGATTTTTTTAAATAACTGAGTAGGTACCTAAATATAGCCTACGTATATATTATCCCTGATCACATAACAATCAGATTCGCCAAGTTAGTGTAAAATCTAGCAGCATTTTTATTCTTAGTTTGCAGTCAGTGGGCAGGCGGCGCCACCATTGCACGGGCAGACACGCAACTCGAGCGACCCTAAAGTGCTTGATTTGTACACAAATCAGGTGATTCCAAGCACTTCAGAGTCGCTCGAGTCGCGTGTCTGCTCGTGCAATGGTGGCGCCGCCTGGCCACTGAATGCAAACTAATCATAAAAATGCCTGCCAGATTTTATATGAACTTGGCGAATCTGATTGTTATGTGATCAGGGGTACCTATTATGTTTCTGAATACAAGTACGTACGATGAAAGATTGCCCCAAGGTCGGGTACGCACTCGTCTAATTTTAAAATTGCTGATATCAGTGGCGTCGTCGCTAAACTGCATCACATATACTCCATGAAAAAACAAGTTTTTGAAATATTGTTTATTCAGTGAATTAATGCCGCATTGTGTAGTTTAATGATTTGTAGAGAAATTAAAAACCACTAAAATGCCATACAAAAATATTGTGAATTCCGAGGTGACTCACATTACCTGTAGTTACGCACTTTAAATAAACCGAATTATACGACGCCACTGGGAAAGCATCACAAAGCATTTGGCTATTGTTTAGACGCCGAATGCTGCCGAACGCACGAACTTTATCTGCGCCACCCGAAGCAATCTTTCATCGTGCTTACTGTGTGAATTGCTCAAAAAATAAAATTTTCTTTTAATTTAGTGCATTTTTTTAAAATGTATACTTCTTTTATAACGTACTGATTGTCATGGTCCCGACGAGTACGTTATAAGCGAGTTATACTGTATTTGCATTATCTCGGATATGATGTAAAACCATACCCAAGTTACATCTTGCCGATAGCAAACTGTTTCTTCACTAATTTCAGTATGATAATTATTACGTAATAGAACCTGTTAGTAATTTGAACATTTAAGCTGCAGTAAGGCATTAGCTAGATATTATTCCAACCTCTTATAATTCCCAGTATATTTAAACTCTTTATGGATGTTAAATTGGTGGTATTAAATAACTTCAGTCATGATAGTATAGTTTTATGCTGGTAACCAATGTTAGCATGAAGTTACAGACTAACAAGAGTAGTTACCGATATTAGCTAGATGTAAAGGTATCAGCACTAACGCCCCATTGTTTCGCACGCTATACTATGAGGTGGTGTGCTAAACAATGCCTACCTTCCCTACTCGACGGTGTTTCAGTTCCAAATTATTTTCATTGACTGAGTAGGCCACCCGCCGAGTATTCGACTCGGGTTTGACCCTGAGAATGTCCGCTGTGTATTCGAATGTCTTAACCACTCGGCCACTCCGGCGACAGTAGTAAAGAGGGCAACTAATAGTTGCAGTCAATTTTTAAGTTTTGCCCAATGTTTGCTTGGCGATATAAAGTGACTATAACAGTTTAGAAACCCTACATTGTTATTAGTAACAACAATTATATTTAATCTAACTTCGAGGTTGGAATGGGTATGTAACTTAATTTGAAATTAATTCTACTATATAGAAATCAGTTTAAAGTTTACATTTGTTTTAAGAAATGTCCAGCGCAATCACTCAGATTTAAAAAATTTGTGCTTAAACCGTAACAGATACCTATCACAAATTAGAAGGAGGCGAAAAAGTTTACTATTGAATGTCTATTTCTGAATAAACAATTATTTAAATTATCGGTCTTACCATTAAAGAATTACTGTCTGATATTGGCTGTGGCACCCATGTTTCACACACTAGTGGTCCATTGATAAGAACCATTGTCACCTCAAAAGATGATTTACGCCTGTATGGAGTGTCATGCCAAATATCATCCAAATCGATCCAAGCGTTTTGTTGTTATAAGAAAAATTAATTTTTATTTAAAGAACTTTGAATCAGAATACTGGCTTAACGAAACGAATTCGGATATAGGTAAGTTGGGTTAAGTCATCTTATTTTGCACCCAGAAATCTGTGGTTAAGCTATGACCACACATTTTCGAGACACACACCCTGTATGTGCTGCTATTATTTTTATTATTATATATGCAAATAGTATTTTAAGTTTAATAAACGTTCTTTTCCTCTCTACGAAATCACCATTAAAATTTGAATTTCTTCGAAAACAATCTGGTTTTTATCTTATCATGTTATAATAAATTCAATATTTTATGAAATTATCAAACAGGCAACAAGATTTAATAATTAAATAACGAATTTAAGTAGAAAACTGATATTAATAGATCTATAAAATTAACAGAATTTTAATTATTTGGTACTAAAAATAGAAAATAATTTACATTATTTATCATATAAAGATACAAACAAGAAACCTTTTAAACATTACGTAGGTACCTAGTGGTTTTTGATGGTATTTCTAAATTTAGTGATATGATTAATGGAATTCATTTAAAGGAATATTTGAATATATTAAATATACCTATAAGGATGTGTCAGAAAGTAATTAGACTACAGCGCCACCAATCAAACAAGTCTGTCAAGTTGGCGTGGTGTGGTGTCGCTGTATTTTAGAGGTACACTCAGTGTCAATAGTACTTTGGCGGTAAATTTAAACGTGTAACATTGTGTATTTGCAAGTTTATTAATTTTTATTATGTACCTACGTTCTTATATAAATTTGTTAAAACTGTTAAAAGAAAATTTAGTAGACAAGTACCAGAATTAGATTTAAGAAGGAAATAAATAAGGAAATTTTATTTTTATTTTAGATAAATTTTGTCTACTATATTTCTGGCTTCGGAATGAACAGTTTTTTCCCTTTACTTGCCATAGCGATAAAAGCGATTAGAAGAAATGGATTCTATAAATAAATACATAAATAGCAATTGAGGTTATGCGAAAATTTCATTTTAAAAATACTTTAAATTATCTATAAAATATATGCCTACCTTATTAGGAATAAGTCGAACAAAAATAATCTTAAAAAAGACTGATTTTTTTTATAAAGAGGAACGAAAGCAGAGAAAATTAAGAAACACAAACACGCGATAACTGTCAATTTGTTAGCTACTTTCACTTTTGACACGGAAGGTACAACGCCGGCAGGAGTTGTAGGTATTGGCTTAAACTTTTACCGCCACGAATTTTTAAAATTAGTTGGCATATTTTCCGATGGATTTGTTTGCTTGGTGGCGCTGTAATTTGGCATTTTATACTTTGGGAAAATATTAAATTAATTTATGATTGTATGCAGGTTCCAAGTGTAATAGTAGATGCATTCCTATAATTGCAGTTACTTAGATTTGTGATTTCATGCACTATTTTTATATCACACCAGTGTTTGATATCATATTGAAGTTTTGCATATGATTTGTAATTATTTTTGCCGTACCTAGTCATATCTTTAATACATCTACATTCAAGTACCTAGTCTATAAATTGAACAGGCATGCAATTAAATTTTGAATCAACAATGAATAATCAGATTAAATAAAGTACCTACCTATCGAGAAGATTACCTTTTCTTGCATTTTATAGAACTAATTTTGTTATTTTGTAATACATCCCCGTATAGTACCTACTGTTAGGATGGTTTTATTACTATTACTATTATTACAGTAAAGAATCATTCTTCAGGAAGAAAAAATTGTTTTTCAGTTTATGTAAATTTATGTAAATGCAGACTAATTTAATAGTAGGTACTTTTTATCGAGTAGTTGTTACCCATATTTTAGTATAGTATAGATAAAGTTTGAATCCTGACAGTTACATAATGATATTTATCTAACCATAAAGATTTAATTCATGCCTGTTTAATTAAAAATTAAATAAATTATTACATAATAGACTCTGGACATAAACAGCTACATACATTACATTGTACACATAACAATATTATTTAACTTTTTCTTACTTTGATATAAAAACAAAACAGGAAATATAAAACTATCAAGGACCTAAATCATGCTGCACTAATTTAACTTTTATCCTTGTACCAAATTGCTAATAATGAACTTACATCGGGGAACGGTTTTTGCCATAAACTACAAAACAATAACGGGATTTTCCAATTTTTAAATAATTTTAAACCCTTTTCTTAATTTCGCAATTTCTTTTATTGAAGCAAACAATAAATTTCCAAAAATTTGTAATTCCAACAAATTATCCTTTTTTAATTAGATACCATTAACAATTTTTTCATTCAAGAAATAATTAAAATTAACATTATTTTGATAACCCAATTATCAAAATAAACAAATACGTCTTCATTTATAAGAATCCCCAGCTTAAGTTCTACATACAAGGAGAACATTCGAGGAACTACTCAACATTTGACTTTGCTTACGTAGGTCTAGTTATCAGAAAATTATTTAGGAATACCCAGAGTGTGGGGCCAGCTTATAAAAGAGTTTTGAAACGAAAAACCTCAGTATCACATCAGCCTTGCTGGTGTTAAAGTGTATTCTGCCTGCAGGGTCAACTTAATATTGTGGTTCACCTTGACACTACAGGTAATTTGCAATTATTATAATGCTGTCCGAATTTATGAACTAATTCTTGTTAACTGAAATTGCAGTAGTAATAAATTTACGAATTTGTTTTAGTTAAGTGTTCGATTTTAGAGAATAATCTATATAAAAACTGTTTACTTACTTCTTTATGCAAATCGAGTAAAAAAAATTTTAAAACTACTCACTCAATAGCTTATTTAAGTAATAAGTAATTTATTTATTTAATTGTATACATTTGTTATTGTTTATACATAAAATTTAAAATACCCCCACAGTAGATATTTTGGCTTGTTTTCATTTGTTAAATTTGTATTTAATATTTATCACTGAAAAATTGAAAATATATTAAGTAACTTACAAATAATGAAATAAATGATTAATTAAAAATGTATGTAACATAAACATTGTCAACACTTAATAATTATTTAATTTTATAGATTTTAAAAAATGGACTATAAACATTCAGGGTTTTTATTCGCCCTGCTGTCATTAATACTGAATCAGAGCTATGCTGCACCAGCAGATACAACATTATCGTTAGTTGTTACATCTACAGAACCTTCCGTTGCTGAATCAGGAAAAGAGGTATTTAAATCAAATCATTTTCAAGTTTTTTTTTTTATGATTTAATTTCTTATTTCAAATAGGGATTTTCACAAGAGAATGTACCAACAGTTCCTAAAATATATCAAATGCGCGTGCATTCAGACATTAGCAATCGTTATGCTAACACAACAATTACAAGCAAAGTGAAGAACGTTGCCACTAAAGCACAAGAAGCTACGTTTTCTGTGATTCTACCAGAAACCGCTTTTATTTCTGGTTTTGTTATGGAAGTTGATGGAAAAAATTACACTGCCTATGTGAAAGAAAAAGAGGAAGCCAAACGTGATTATGATCAGGTTTGTTTACTACCAGAAATGCTTGTTAAATGAGAAATTTTGTATATGACTTTATTTATATTTTTAGGCAGTAGCTAGTGGATTAGGGGCAGCTCATGTAGCAGTTAACACACGTGATTCCAATCGTTTCACAGTTTCAGTCAATGTTGAACCTGAAAAGAAGGCTGCATTTTATTTAACTTACGAACAGCTTTTGAAACGCGACGATGGCCATTACGAACAAGTAATTAACATACATCCTGGTCAACCCGTAAAGGATTTGAGTGTTGAAGTAGTTATAAATGAAAGTAGAAAAATCACAGATTTGAAAGCTCCTCCTCTTCGCTCTGGTAACGAAATAGGAAATGAAAATGCCGATTTGGATCCTCGAGCTGATATCGAACATATAAATGACACAGCAGCCGTTGTTAAATTTACCCCAAATCTTGAAAGACAAAAGCAGTTAGCACATCTTTTAGGTACCAGGGAGGAAGAAGGTTTGGCTGGACAGTTCGTTATACAATACGATGTAGAAAGAGATCCCAAAGGTGGAGAGGTTTTAATCCAAGATGGTTATTTTGTCCATTTCTTTGCACCGGCAGAATTAGAACCTCTTCCTAAGCATGTTGTATTTGTACTCGACACAAGTAGTAGTATGCACGGTGATAAAATTGTACAGTTGAGAGAAGCCATGCTTAAAATATTAGATCAACTTCATGGCAATGATTTATTCAACTTAGTGGAATTTAATACCAATATAAAAGTATGGGATTTGAATAATTCTTCAGCCAGCGTTTGGTATCCTACAACAAATAATAACTATAATTGGGGTGATGATGAAGATAAAGCTAAGTTTGAAGTAAGCTGGTTTAGTATAGTGCGTAGATTATTACAATTATAATATAAACAATTTTAGGATTTCACTTTCCCAAAAGCATATGAAGCAAATGCTGACAATATTAAAAAAGCAAAAGAAACAGTTTCACAAATGCAACCAGATGGTGGAACAGATATTAATACTGGCTTAAAAGTAGGTTTACACTTAGTCGAATTAGCTAAAAAACAAAAGAACGATGACGTTAATCGTCAACCAATAATCATATTTTTAACTGATGGAGAACCAACACATCGTGTAACATCACTTGATGACATTATGAATAAGGTATGTATATGAAAATTTTGTTATTTAAATAAAATTAATTGTATTAATAAAGGAAAAGAATGGCGAAAAGAAATATTGATGTGCATTGCACATTTTAGAGTAATTTTTTTTCACATCCGTTGGAAGTTAAATCTATTACGCTCACCATAGTCCTTTCAAATTTCTGAAAAATTTACTTTTAAGTTTATTGTATTTATTTATTGCTAAAATAAATATCTTTTATTTATGTTTTAGATAGGTGAATTTAATGTTGGTCCCAGGAAATCTGCTATTTTTGCACTTTCTTTTGGGCAAGGCGCAGATAAAAAGTTCTTGGAGAAATTAGCATTGCGCAATTCTGGATTTAATAAACATATATATGAAGCTGCTGATGCTTCCTTACAGTTACAAGATTTTTATAGACAGATATCTTCACCACTTTTAGCTGATGTAACTTTCAAATATGAACCTTCCGTTACTAGTTTAACTACAACTAATTTTCCTATTCATTTTGGTGGTTCCGAATTGGTGGTAGCAGGATGGTGTGGTAAGACAGTTATTTTTTTTTATATATTCATTTGTGTATTAATTGATTTTTATCATATTCAGGAACACCAAGCCTTCCACCACCTGTCGTAGATGGATGGGGCAAACATGGCCAAATTTCGCTTCGACCAACTGTTCAACATTCCGCTTCAAATATCGAAAGATTGTGGGCTTACTTGACAGTTAAACAACTTCTAGAAAAGAAAGAAGCTTCAGATAAGGATAAAGACGAGTTAAAGAAGAAAGCGCTCGATTTGGCTTTGAAATATTCCTTTGTTACTCCTGTCAGTTCTTTAGTTGTAGTTAAACCAAATGGTACTAATGCAGTAGACACCGAAGCTGCTGAAGGTAAAAGCATTTAAACTTTGTTGTATAACAAAACTTAACTAACACTATACATTTTTCGTTACAGGTGGATCACGCGGTGCTGGTTGTAAGTTGTATTATTTCCTTGTTTTTCAGAGCTTGCAATACAATGTTCCTAAATTTTTTAGATGGCGCAGTTTATCAAAAGGTTGGTTATAATTCCGCTGCCATAATACCAGCTTCTGCAAGTGATAATAGTAAGTGTTATCTAATAATTATTTAAATCTGCTTTAATTTTATAATAAATTACCCAATAATTAAAAATTCAGGTATTAGGTAACATATTTTTAAGTTTATATATTACCTTTCATTTTGAAAGTATTTTATAATAACTTTATTTTGCCAATCTGACTGATAGGAAGCATGCTTACCTCAAAAACTTATAATCACTTGTTTTTAAACTTACCCAAAGTTATACAGTGCGAGTAAAAAGTAAGGAATATATTAATTAAAACCGAAACAACCCAGTTTTCGAACAAATCCTCGAACACGTCGATTTTATTTTATGAAAATGCACATTTTGTCATTAAATTCGATTTTCGATCGGCATTTGTTTTCGAGTAATGACGTAAGCGGCATTTTTTTTAAATGGAACCACCTTATTTGTTTTCGTGATTTCGATAAATCTTTTAATTGTCAAAACGTTAACACAAAATCTTGATACCTTACGTAAAAAAAATTTGAGCACAATACAATAATTGAAATGCGTAGAATTGGCCCACAATCGGCAATGTATAAGAAAATTTGTAAGACGGCTCATTTATTGTCCAGAAACCGAGGCATGGCAGTTCCAACGCTTAATCTGATGTTTTAATTTGCTTAGCAACAGTTGTTATTTTTGTTTCATTATTAATAAAAATGTTTTCTAATTTTTATTTGTCTTTTGTTCGAAAATTTTCTTACGTAAGGCGTCAAAATTTTATATTGCCGTTTTCAGAATTAAAGGATCTATCGAAATCATGAAAAAAATATCGCTTACGTCATTACTTGAAAACAAATGACGATCGAAAATCGAATTTAATGGAAAAATGTGCATTTTCATAAAATAAAATCGACGTGTTCGAGGATTTGTTCGAAAACTGGGTTGTTTCGGTTTTAATTAATATACTCCTTACTTTTTATTCGCACTGTATAGATTCATCAAAATTCTAATGGAGCAATGTTAAATCATTACACCAGTTAATTAATTTATATGTATACAATTGATAGCTACATCTAAAAATGTTTTTTACATAACAAAACAAAAATTAAATTATTATAATTCGATATAGCGCTTTAATTTTCAAACTATATAACATTGTTTATTTTTAAAGGATTTTCTGGAGGTTCAGTTTATAGTTCGCCATCATTCGACACTGATCGTATACTAGGACCGCCTGCTCCAGTAGAATACGAGGATGCAGAAGGATTAATTGACTTGCGTGGTGAAAGTGAACCAGCATTTTTCACTACTGCAATTCCTACAACAACGCAGGTTCCAGATTTATTAACTAAACTTCCATGGTTACAAAATATTCTGAATGACGATGGAACTTTAAGCTTACCAGAAGGTTGGTTTGAATTAAATGAATTTAAATTTATATTTTAACTTATTAATTTCTGATGGATTTATGAGTAACAATTGAATTGTGTTTTAGGTAAATACAAGTTAGGACTAAATGTAACACTATCCGATGTGGTATCTTGCCCAAAAACCCCACTTAATGCCGCTGGACACTGTACATTACTTCACTCTTGTCCTCAGGTGCATTCTTTGCTTACCAGCTCAGATGTATTTGTTGAACACTCCTGCGTATTAAAGAATGAGTAAGTTTAGCATTTATTGTATTTCATTACATTTTTTTAACTGTGTTTTTATTTATTTGTAGATTCGCAGGAATTTGCTGCCCTAATAGTTCCTAAATGTTGTAATTGTAAATATAAGCACTGCTCCTTATGGTTACATATCAAAAGTACAACAGTTAAACTGACAATTATAAAGTAAATTAAGTTCAATGAATGTGATATATTTTTTTATTCCGTAGATTAAGTTGTTTCCTATGCAATGTAAAATTTTTCTACTGTTCAAGTTTTTTATGTTATAATAAACAAATGAAGAATATTTGATTTCTTTTTATTTGGGGTACCTACTGAGTGGCATGATGAAGTGGTTGAATGCAGCACTTGAAAAGGAATTTATGTGCATTATCCAGTATTTTAGTCTAAGTCCTAATCGATTGAAAAATGCAATCACTTAAACTGAATTAACTTCTTTATATCTTTAATAGGTACCTGGAAAAATACCACAAATTGCCTCAAAATTGGATTCGCCCAATTATAATTGTTTAATTTTTTCTTGATATTATTCTGATAACCAGGACCGGCCCAAGTTTTTTTGCCGCACCAAGCAAACTTTTTTTTGCGGCCCTATCTAGTTTTTTAATGTCTCCAAAAAGCAATGAAAAAATATTTTTTAAGTAGCTATTTTACGGACTCATTTAAGTCCGTAAAATGGGTCTTTTCCGGACTCAATCCCAAAAAATGTGGTTACTATAGTGACTCATTTAAGTCCGTAAAATGCTATACAGTGTGTCCCAAATTCAATCCCCACCATTATTAGGATCTCGGAAACTATAAAAGCTACAAAGTTGGTTAAATAGGGAAAGTTTTAGGAATTTTAATGCTCATTTCATATCCGTTGAGAAATCACAGCCAACTTTGACCGTTTTCGAGATATCTTGGAAAAACCGAAATTTGGAGTTTTCTGTTTTCCAAAATATCTCGGAAAGTATTAAGTTATTAGTTTCAAGACTTGTACATTGTGAAGGCACTTTTTACGGAGAATCGGGTGGTACCATTTGTTTATATTTATGACGCTTTGTTTCTATTCTATGAACAACTACTTTTGATTTTCATATGGACGCCATATTGAATTTTGTCGTAACTAAACTCAGCTCTTTTTTCTCTTTTCAACGATGTACCACACGTACGGAGTTTTTGAAGAAGAATGGGAATAAAATACATTTTTTCTTTATTCGCGTAGTAGGCTATGATAAAAAAAATGTATTTTATTCCTGCTCTTCTTCAAAAACTCCGTACGTGTGACACATCGTTGCAAAGAGCAAAAAGAGCTGAGTTTAGTTATAACTTTTAACCAATGTTTAAGTCATACGAAAAATAAGGTATGGGTGGATACCAATGTTAAATCAACCCGGCAAGCATTTTTGGAAGGTTATTCTACTGGCCTGAAAAATCCTTCAGGGAAAGGAAAACGGCTTATAATTTGCCATGTTGGAAACGAAAATGGTTTGACTGAAGATGCCCTGATTACCATTCTGAGATGACGGCGGAAGTTTTTGAAAACTGGTTTAAATCGCTATGCCAGAAATTACCAAAAAATTCCGTGGTAGTAATGGATAATGCACCTTATCACAGCCGCCAATTAGAAAAATTACCAACTACAAATTGGGTAAAACAAGATTTAAAAAATTGGCTAACCCAGAAAAACATTCCCTTCGATGACGAAGTGGAATTGGTGGCATTATGCAATCAGCATAAAAATAATTTTAAAGTGTTTGTTGTTGAGGAAATTGCAAAATTTTGTGGGATCGAAGTTTTACGTTTACCGCCGTATCACTGCGAATTAAATCCCATTGAATTGATATGGGCGCAAATTAAAGCGCACGTCGCATCTAAAAAATCGAACCTTCAAATTAGACGAAGTAAAAAATTTATTTTTGGAAGGAATTTCCTTAATTACTTCCGATAAATGGTCGAAATGTGTGGAGCATGTTTTTAAAGAAGAAAAACGCATGTACGAGTTGGATAATATAATCGAAGTAGCCGTAGAGAAACTCGTAATTAACCTTGGCGAAGAAAGTTCGGAAGACGAAAACAGTGATTAATACGTAGATTCGTAATTTCTGGTAAAATTTCAAACAATTCATAACAAAACTATTTGTTAATTACGGTAAGTCATAACTAATCATCTAATTTTACTTCCATTTATTTGAAAACAATATACGTAGGTAATTGCTATTAATGTAATTGTAGGTACTTGCTTATTACTTATTAGTTATTACAAACAATTTGTCAGATGAAGGGCCTTTGTTTACTACGTTCGATTGTTTAAGCCTATTTGATCAAAATTTAAATGTAATTTTTTCTGGAATTAATCGGATTTGAAAAATAAAAAGACTGTTGAAAAGAGAACTGAAAGGCCTTTAGAATTGTATAACACTTGACACCCCTTTCCATTTAAAAATGTTGGGGTGCAATTCACCCTCATCTTAGGGTTGAAGTTGCGTAAATAATACTAATCAATTTAATTTAAATGTCCCCCTTGATACTAAAATTGACGTGTTCGAGCGTTTTTCGCAACATTGATGTTAAGTGGCCAAAACTGGCGTTTACTGTTTTCAGTGGGCCACCCTGTATATTAAATTAATGCGTGTTTAAATATACTTTTATTTTTCTAAATTACTCACCTTCACCGTTACGGCAAGAAAAACACTTTGAAGTTCTGGCTAGAACTATCTAATCTATTGCAGAAGAAATTTGTAAAGCCGATGTCAAGCTATTACAGCGAATTTGTTTTAAATGAATGGGGATTAATGAATTATCAGAAGCTGATAACACGTTGGAATTGAATACACAAAACAAAAACAAGAAGGCTAAAACGGCTATGACAGCGCACCGCCTCCACATAGCCACCATATACAGATTGTCCGAAATCCAATCTAAACATACAAAAATTATTGAGTGCAACAAGGAAGACATAAACAATATGGGTAGCACAACAAAGATAGAATTAAATCATGGCTAGGCAAATTTTTAAACTAAAATCTCTCGCCAATAACAAGCAATATCTATGACAGATGTTTTTGCTTGCTTGCTTGTTATTGACCTAGCCATGATTTCATTCTATCTTTGTTGTGCTACCCATATTGTTTATGTCTTCCTTGTTGCACTCATTAATTTTTGTAATAGATTGGATTTCGGACAATCTGTATATGTAGATCACACTTTTGGCTTTAAAACGCAAAGGTTGCGTTTTTACAAATCTTGACACATGACTCGACGTATACAGTTTGGCGTGTGAGAGATGCTGCCGCAAAATTAAATACAAGACGCGCTCAAAAGAATACCATCATTGTTATCCCTTAAATTATGTCGCTCGAAGCAGTTGCTTGCTTTGATGTGGCCTCCGGTCGACCCAGCTGATAACCCATTTATCAAAATAAACAAATCTATTTTCATTTATAAGAATCCCAAACTTAGCTTCTACATACAAGATACGAGAAGAACATTCGGAGAAGTAGTTATTCCCTTAACATTCGAATTTACTTACGTAGGTTTAGTTATCAGAAAATTACTTTGGGATAACCCGAGTCCCCCGAGTGTGGGACCTACTTATAAAAGAGTTTTGAAATGAAAAACGTCAGTATCACAGAACACCCGTCAGTATCACATCAGCCTTGCTGGTGTTAAAGTGCATTCTGCCTTGAGGGTCAATTTAATATTGTGGTTCGCCTTGACATTACAGGTACCTAATTTGCAATTATTATAATGCCGTCCGAATTTATGAACTAATTCGTGTTAAGTGAAATTGAAATAGTATCTAATAAATTTACGAATTTATTATAGTTTGAGTTTTACAGTACCAATTAAATAAGTGGGTGAATAAAAACTGTTTGTTTACTTATGCAAATCAAGTAAAAGGAATTTTTAAAACCACTTACTTAATAATTTATTTAAGTCAGACGTAATTTATTTATTTTGATGGACCTATACATTTATTAAACTTTTATTTAATATTCATTACTGAAAAATTGAAAAATATATTAGGAAACTCATAAATAATGAAAAAAATTATTAATCAGAAATTAGAATTATTTGAAATGTGTATAATATTGTTAACACTTCGGATTAAATGTACTTAATAATTACTTAAATTTATAGATTTTAAAAAATGGACCTTAAACATTCAGGGATTTTATTTACCTTGCTGTCATTACTATTGAATCAGAGCTTTGCTGCACCAGCAGATGCAACATTATCGTTAGTCGTTACATCTACAGAACCTTCCGTTGCTGAATCAGGAAAAGAGGTAAGTACCTACTTAAATCTCAAATCAAATCATTTTCAAGTTTTTTTGTTATTAATTTATTACTTCAAATAGGGACTTTCACAAGACAATGTACCAACAGTTCCTAAAATATATCAAATGCGCGTGCATTCAGACATTAGCAATCGTTATGCTAACACAACAATTACAAGCAAAGTGAAGAACGTTGCCACTAAAGCACAAGAAGCTACGTTTTCTGTGATTCTACCAGAAAATGCTTTTATTTCTGGTTTTGTTATGGAAGTTGATGGAAAAAATTACACTTCGTATGTGAAAGAAAAAGAGGAAGCCAAACGTGACTATGATCAGGTTTGTTTACTGCCAGAAATGCTTCTTAAATGATAAATTTTGTATATAACGTTATTTATATTTTTAGGCAGTCGCTAGTGGATTAGGGGCAGCTCATGTAGCAGTTAGCGCACGTGATTCCAATCGTTTCACAGTTTCAGTTAACGTTGAACCTGAAAAGAAGGCTGCATTTTATTTAACTTACGAACAGCTTTTGAAACGTGAAGATGGCCATTATGAACAAGTAATTAACATACATCCTGGTCAACCCGTAAAAGATTTGAGTGTTGAAGTAGTTATAAATGAAAGTAGAAAAATCACAAATTTGAAAGCTCCTCCTCTTCGCTCTGGTAATGAGATAGGAAATGAAAAGGCCGATTTGGATCCTCGAGCTGATATAGAACATATAAATGACACAGCAGCTGTCGTTAAATTTACCCCAAATCTGGAAAGGCAGAAGCAGTTAGCACATCTTTTAGGTACCAAGGAGGAAGAAGGTTTGGCTGGACAGTTTGTTATACAATACGATGTAGAAAGAGATCCCAAGGGTGGAGAGGTTTTAATCCAAGATGGTTATTTTGTCCATTTCTTTGCACCGGCAGAATTAGAACCTCTTCCTAAGCATGTTGTATTTGTACTCGACACAAGTAGTAGTATGCACGGTGATAAAATCGTACAACTAAGAGAAGCTATGCTTAAAATATTAGATCAACTTCATGGCAATGATTTATTCAACTTAGTCGAATTTAACAGTAATGCAAAAGTATGGAATTTGAATAATTCTTCAGCCAGCGTTTGGTATCCTACAACAAATGCTAACTATAATTGGAGTGATGATGAAGATAAAGCTAAGTTTGAAGTAAGTTGATTTAGCGTAGTGCCTAGATTATTATATTATAATACAAACTATTTTAGGATTTCACTTTTCCAAAAGCATATACAGTAAATGCTGACAATATTAAAAAAGCAAAAGAAACAGTTTCCCAAATGAGACCAGAAGGCGGAACAGATATTAATACTGGCTTAAAAGTAGGTTTACACTTGGTTGAATTAGCAAAAAAACAAAAGAATGATGATGTTAATCGTCAACCAATAATACTATTTTTAACCGATGGAGAACCGACAGTTCGTGTAAGATCACCTGATGTCATTATGAGTAAGGTATGTACATGAAAATCCTTCTAATTTAATTAAATTTCATTGTATTAATGAAGAAGCGTAATTAGAAGACATTTTAAAGTAATTTTTTACATATTCGTTGGAAGTTATATATTATGTTCACCATAGCCTATTGTATTTATTTATTGTTGAAATAAATATGTTTTATTTATTTTTCAGATAGGTGAATTTAATGTTGGTCCCAGGAAATCTGCTATTTTTGCACTTTCTTTTGGGCAAGGCGCAGATAAAAAATTCTTGGAGAAATTAGCATTGCGCAATTCTGGATTTAATAAACATATATATGAAGCTGCTGATGCTTCCTTACAGTTACAAGATTTTTATAGACAGATATCTTCACCACTTTTAGCTGATGTAACTTTCAAATATGAACCTTCCGTTACTAGTTTAACTACAACTGATTTTCCTATTCATTTTGGTGGTTCCGAATTGGTGGTAGCAGGATGGTGTGGTAAGACAGTTATTATTTTTTGTTGTATGTTCATTCATGTATTAATTGTTTTTTATCGTATTTAGGAACGCCAAGCCTTCCACCACCTGTCGTAGATGGATGGGGCAGACATGGGCAAATTTCGCTTAGACCAACTGTTCAACATTCCGCTTCAAATATTGAAAGATTGTGGGCTTACTTGACAGTTAAACAACTTCTAGAAAAGAAAGAAGCTTCAGATAAGGATAAAGACGAGTTAAAGAAGAAAGCGCTCGATTTGGCTTTAAAATATTCCTTTGTGACACCTGTCAGTTCTTTAGTTGTAGTTAAACCAAATGCTACTAATGCAGTAGACACCGAAGCTGCTGAAGGTAAAAGCATTTAAACTTTGTTGCATAACAAATGTTAATATTATACATTTTTTGTTACAGGTGGATCACCTATTAGTGGTCGTGGTGAGTTTTACTATTTACTTGTTTTTTTTTCGGTGTATAATAAAATGTAACTTTTAGGTGGTTTAGTTCGCAGAAAGGGTGCTCATCATTCCCTTAATATTATACCAGCTTCTGCAAGTAGTAATAGTAAGTGTTATCTAATAATTATTTAAATCTGCTTTAATTTTAGAGCTTATGCCCTTCTGGCTGGTGAAAGGCTTAGATGCGTACTAGGCTAAGTGGGCTAGCTTAACTATTGAGAGAGAGACGATAATCCGCTTAAAAGCACGTTGTACAGAAGTACAGTGGCGTACTATTTTTCCACTATTTAAATTTTACCTAGATTATTTAGTTACCGAATAAAGTTTTTTACGGCTGTAATTCCGTTCGAAATAGATTTAGGTATTTAAATATCAAGAAGCAAGTATGTTCTATGAGCGACAAAAAGCAAAATTCCCGAAACTTACTGTTTTGTAAAAGCTTTATTTACGTTTATGACATTCCGATCATGATGTAACTTAAACAAAGTTTCTTTAATGAATATTTAAGCATTAAATGATAATATTATTGAACTTTCAAATCGAAAAAACCGGTTTTTAATGCACTTTTAACCAGTGTTGAGTAAGTTACTCAGAAATTGTAATTACAATGACTATTATCTATGATCCTAATCTTTTAGAAAATTTGTTTACATAGGTTTCTACAAAAGAATTTGTCATTACCAAATCAAATTTTTCTTTTATTTCGTAGTATGTGGTATATAAGTTGGTTTTTTTAAATACTTGTTGGATTTTATATAAATATAGGTTTATATATTATTTAAGTAAAAATTGTACTGCTTGTGCGTACGCCACTGAATATAGTAGCTCTCAAGGGCGGAGTTACCAGCAAAAGTGACCACCTTGTCTGACCGTTCTTTCGCCAGCCAGAAGAGAATAAGCTCTATAATAAATTACTCCATTATTAAAAATTCAAATATTAGCTACATATTTTTAATTTTAATTTATATATTGCCTTCCGTTTTGAAAGTTTTGGCTAATCTGAATAATAGAAAGCATGCTTGCCTCTAAAACTTATAATCACAGGTTTTATTTCTAAACTTACGCCAAGTTTTCTAAATTTATCAAAATTCTAACGGAGCTATGTTAAACCATTACAGCAGTTATTTAATTTATATACAGCTAGTTGTAAAAGTGTTTTTACGTAACAATACAAAAATTATTATGACTCAATATAGCGCTTTCATTTTCAAACTATATAGCATTGTTTATTTTTAAAGGATTTGCTGGAAGTCCAGCTTATGGTATGTCAGCATTTGACAGTCCTGGTTTACCAGGACCACCTGCACCTTCTCCAGTAGCAGAGGAGAGATTAGAATTGGTTGACCGTCATCTTATAAGTAAACCAACATTTTTCACTACTGAAGTTCCTGCAACAACCCAGGTTCCAGATTTATTAACTAAACTTCCATGGTTAAAGAATATTCTGAATGATGATGGAACTTTAAGCTTACCGGAAGGTTGGTTTGAATTAAATGAATTTAAATTTATATTTTAACTTATTAATTTCTGATGGATTTATGAATAATAATTGAATTGTGTTTTAGGCAAATACAAGTTAGGATTAAATGTAACACTATCCGATATGGTATCTTGTCCAAAAACTCCACTTAATGCCGCTGGACACTGTACGTTACTTCACGCTTGTCCTCAGGTGCATTCTTTGCTTACCAGCTCAGATGTATTTGTTCAACACTCCTGTGTATTAAGGCTGTTTGGTACCTGTTCACTCAAAATAAATCCGCTACGGGGCGCTAGTTGTACTAGGTATTCCCCTCTTCAGTTTACCTACCACCTCCCTTTTACTCTCGTCGCAGGTTTACCACCCGTAATTTGAACGAAAATATAAATTCATCTTTTCGGTTTTTACGTAATGTATTTTATGCTCGGGATATTAAGAATGTGAATTGCGAAAAATTCATTTACATTTTTTTAATATAAATTAGTATATTTACGGATGTTATTGCTAATTGCATATGTCTGTTGGTGGTCCATAATTCCCTTAATATAAAATACCTAATCTGTCCGAGATTTTGGGTTTTAAAATAAATAATAATAAGTAATTATAATAAATTGTAGGACCTCAGAGGTGTCTTAATTAAATTTAAATGATTAAATTAATTTTTTCTCAACATTTTATCGAAAGAGAAACTGCGATTCTTCAACATAATTCATTTATTTTGCCTAACATGTACAGAATGCATATTATTTTTAAATGTACAAAGTACCTATTATCTTGAAAGTTACTAAATAACCTTTAGTTTAAAACTCTACTTAAAAGTTTAAATTAAGAAAGTTATGCAGAATTATGATCGAAAATTATTGAATTCTCCAAAAAATTATTAATAAGAAAGTCTATTGCCATTAGTTATAAATTAAACGGTTATGAAAATAAATAAAATTGAAAAAATTGGTAATTTCTTGTTAATTGTTTCTGAAATATCACAAAAACTTAACATCACTTTATAGGCACAACTTTGCTAATTTAATCTTTAAAAAATTAATGATTGGTATCTCGTATAATGTAGATTATTATGATTATTGAAACTAGTGTCGTCTCTACACATTGAATAGTGTGTAAGTGGAATTTCCTTTGTGCATACATATAAATAAATGGGTAGATTTTATTTTAATCTGAGTTAAATCATATTATTGAGTTTTAAGTTACTAAGCATAAATGCATTCTTAATAAAATCTACCACAAATATATCGAAAATGGTATCTAAGTATGCATAAATACGTTCCCACGTTTCCATCTGGCATGTCCATTTAAATATACCGTAAAAATAAAAATCTAATTTATTTTTTCTCAATTTCGCTGGAATTTTTCTGAATAATCACTCCTCAGATTTTCCATTATCCGTGCTTTTGACAATAGTTAATATTTCTCTTATTCCTCCGGTGTGTAAAATTGACATTCTGCAATATACATGCTAAGAGAATTTATAGATCCTTTAGGAATTGAATTATTAAATGGTCTAGGCTTCAGCAAAACAAAGCCATATATTTCTGCAAGTCGACTTCTTTATGTTTTTGGCGGATTATACAAATTCTTGATGATTGTTTCCTAATCTGGTAAATATTAATAAACAAAAATGTATACTTTTATCCCGTAAACTACCATAATCATCAACACTATTAGAATTTTATACCAGATCTTCCAGAGGATTTCTATCCTTTCCAAAGATATTTGTCATACGTCATACCCAATATCGCTTTTGCAAGAGATTTACTGTTTTACCTTGTCTGAAGGAGGAAATGTTTTTATTGCCTTTCTGCAATAAAAATTGCTCCGACCAAGACTGGAAATCGCATCCAAAACCCTTGATTTACAAATTCTACTTTTTCGTCAAATGGCGCGTAATTTACTACAACATAATGAATATTGCTGTCACATGAGATGGCTAAAATGAAAAATTAACTAGTTAATTATAATTCGGTGAAGTCACTACTTATATTTTTGTGACAAATCTTAATAAAAATATGAAACAATGACCATGTACAGTTATTATCCGATGTTTAATCATCTGGTAATGTTGTTAATAAACCTGGATCATTTTCAGGATCTCTAATTTTTAGTCCACGGGGCAGTCTACCATCTATTATTTCTGGGAGCATACATTTCAAATAAAATTCATTTAATTTTGGGAGCATTTCATTATTCCACAATAGTGAATCTTTGAAAATGCGTTCCACAGAAAAATCATCATCTGTATAGATGATAAAATCGCAGAATTCTTTTCTAGTAATATTTAGTTGACCCTGAATCTGATAGTAATAATTATGGTTTGTTTTCAAACTAGAATAATCAAATATTTATATTAATTAACACCTAAAAACAAAAATTAGACTTACCGAGGACGTCCATCAACAATCTTAAAACATGCAGTTTTTTCTGTTGCATCTTTGAGTAATTTGCCACATAAAGAAGGCAAGCATTTTACTTCTATTAGTCCGTTTGTTGAAACGAGACCATCAGGACTAGCACCGAGAAAGGGGTAACACACATCTAAAAAAATTCCGCATCTTTCAACCTTTATTCCGTTTTCTGCTTCATACTGAGCTATAGCTACACTCTCGTTTTTACGCCCATAAAGAATGGACGGGGTATTTAATTCCTAAAGCAAATGGATAAATTTGCTATTTTAGACGTAGTCACTTGCATAACTTACGCGACCATAAAGCAAACGTTTAACTAAATTATGGCAATGTGTTTTCTTACGGCGTTTTACTACATATCCAAAGTTCGATGCCGTTAAACAGTCTTTGTGAATCTCGCGCCATAATGCATTTTCGTGTTGTCCTCTTGTAGACTGCTCTAATTCAATTTGGTCTTCTCTGCAAGAAACTCGTTTTCGTAGTTTTTCTTGCTGAAAACGCAACGATTCTCTTTCAAGTTGCTGGGTAGTCATATCGGGATCAGCAGATTGCACCCCATAATCTTGATCGGGACCTTGTGTGGGTATTCTTCGTTTTTTATGTGGTACAGCTTCCAATCGTAGTTTCCTTTTGCAAGACACTATGCTTCTACGTTCCATTACCCTTCGGAAAACGTTACCACTATCAGTAGCATGGCGACGTATTTTCATTTGAGAACTTATGTGCCAACTTGGACCTTCAAAAAAAGATAGAGCTGCTCCGTAAGCTCTAGTTATATATGACCCCCTTTTTGAAAAATTAATTCTTTTGCCACCAACAAACTTTGAGAGCAAACTCATGTACCTGAAAGAGTACATTTTTAGATAATGTAGCGTTTTGATAAATTAAATATGCCTTTCAGCTGCATTTGTTGTTTCATTAAAAGCGACCCTATCTGCTTTCAGGATTAGGGGATCAAGAATTTTTATAATTTGATCTAATATTTTACTAGATTCTAGCTGGGGCACCAAATCAAGTTCAAGTTTTTCTTGTCGAGTGCAAAACGAATCGCTAGAATAAAAGGTTGATCGTTGTTCTTCTCCTCGGCGCATTATTAATAAGTTTTTTATACTTACCTACATCCAGTGTGCCTCCCAAATACATGATAAGGTGCATTCGAGATCATCGCTCTAAGGTTTTCTACGTCATACTTCTTGGCCGAATTTTTTATTGCAACACGTACACCTTTTACTAGTCGCTCTATTGGGCTTATACCTTTTGATTTTTCTACCATCAAACGTCTAGCAGATAAGGGATATAATGTGTTTTTAGCTAGTTTATGTAGTTTTTCATTAATACACCGTGTCATATGGTTAGCACATTCTATTTTAACTACTTGTCTTCCATAAGGCACCTTCTTAATAATGTTACTATAAACGCTAGAGTCACCATCACCTAATATTTTTATAATAATAATTGCATTATTAATAAATTAGATGATCCATTATAATATAGCTTTTTATGTATCATATACTATATATTTTGTACCTATATAATATTTGTAAATTAGACCATGTTGTTCAATACTACGACAAAATCCTTCAACAATCGTATCTTTTTCCATTCCAGTTGACGGTCCACTATAATTTAAGAAGCATTCGTGAATCTTTGGTTCCTTATTTTGCATTTTATAGAAAATACACATAGAACACACTTTATTGCGAACTGAAATATATAAGGGTTTTTTTGTCGCAGCTCCTATAATAATACCCTGAAATGTATTGTGCGTATGGTTTATATGTAGACGAAATATTTAGCATGATGTGTATATTTACAACACCACTAGCTGCATTATAACCGTGGCCGTAGGATCTTTTACTCCATCCTCCATCTCCTACGACTGTGATGTAAGGTATGCCGTCAGAAGTAACCTGCCCCTTACTAATAGCAATTTGCCTTTCCTCCTCGCCTGCTAGCTTCATTTTTTCTATCAAATGAGACTCCCAGTGCTAGAAAATTATATTTGTACTACCAGCCTTTACATTCACAAAGACGGAATTGGAATTCAAAATTTTTGTTTTATTGATTCTATTTCAGTTATTTATTTATCTCCAAGATACCTTTTTTATATGTCCTGTATATTTAACATATGTTTTGGCTGTCATAGATGGAATATCCATCAGTGATAGCAACTCTTCAGATTGACTATGGCCTATACCAATGCTCAAAGTACCCCACACAAAATTTTCATTGATGGCTTTATGATCATTAGAAAGATCTGTTGCAATAAGTATCTCTTTATTGCAATTATCGCAACAGAAATGAAGTATCGAGCACAATCCACGGCGGTTTTCTTTGGTGAAAACCATTTCCCCAAAAGTAGGACATTTTAGAGAATGCAATACAACATTATGGTATTGTTTTAGAACGTAACCCAAATCTACGATGCGTCGTCCAATTAATAGTTGGTCAATATCTTTTGGACGTAACAGATTCGTCTCGATATCCATATCTTCAAAGCTACTAATAATAAAACCTGTTTGTAACTGATAAACAGTTAGTTATTATGTTATACCTCTCAGATCCAGTTTCACTTCGTGCCGGTTTAAAATCCGTATGTGGCATTGGCAAATCCGCAGTTATTTCTTCTAAATCATCATTTTGTCTGTTAAAAGGAGTAAGATTCTTAAATGCTGAATAAAGGAAATATTTCGAACCAACTAAATCATTATGTAGGTATAATAATTTACATTCAAATTATCATCTATAGTTAACGTTACCCAGACCTTTTGTCTCAAAATTATCGTTGTAGATTTAAAAGTACAACATACCTCTTAATCTGGTAGACTTTTCTCATTGCTTTAGACAGCTTACTTCGTTTACCAGGTTTAGACAAAAAATGTTTAGGCATGATCTGAAATATTTATAGGTATAGTAGAAGGGAAAGCATTGTGATATAAAAAATGTAAATATGTATGTATGTATTATCTGCAGAGGCGTAAATAGCCTATGGCCAATATGGCCCCGGCCATAGGCGCCTTGTTGCAGAAAGGCGCGAAAATTGTTGCCTTTTCCAGAGGATAAAAAAAAGCGCCGAAAGATAATATTATCGGGTGAAAAGGAGCAAGTTTTAACTAAAGATTTCAAAACTCAGGCGCAAACTATTTTTAAAAATTTAAAAGCTCTTCATCATCTTCAAATTCTAGAAGGAATGGTTAAATGGGATTTATGCGAATCATATCCAAACATAACACTTCTTTGCGGATACTTCTTTGTCTACCCGTAACAGTTCAACAGTTGCTACTGGTGAAAGAAGTTTCAGTAAACTAAAACTTATCAAGAATTTTTTAAGATCAAGTATGAACCAAATTAGGATTAGTAGTTTAAATTTACTTTCTATTGAATATGATGTATTTACACAAGTGGACCTTGATTCAGTCATATTTTGCAAATTCAAAAGCGCGAAAAATTAAAATTATTTAAATAAAACATTCTATTTTAATTTTTTTATACAAGGCGTTTTTACATTGGCGAAAGAACTACACGTGGCGATGTTGGTAATAAAATTCTGAGTCGAAAATCTTAATACCAAAATATTGTACCATGCTTCCTGGGTGTGCAGGGGATCTCCAAAGTTTGAAAATGAAGTCTTTTAATAAGTATTTTAATTCATTATCTGTTGACAGAAAGAGCTGCAAATTAGAAGAAAGAAGAATTGTAAAAATTATTTTTTCATAGATGTTGTTTTTCAGCCCCAAAAGCGTGTTTTAAACATTTCTTCGTTAACTTATTATTGTAAAAAATACATATGGCAGCATTGTAAAACAATAATTATTCTAGAGCGATGTAACAGACTTCCAAGTTACCGTGCTATAACAAAACACCTGTGGTGTGTGGATCCAATGTTGTCAAATGTACGTTCCTTTAAAATGGTTCCTGAGGACAGAGAAAGCATTGTCCAACATTTTGGTATTAAGATTTTCGGCTCAGAATTTTATGACCAACATTGCCAATTTATACACACCCTGTATAATATGGATGTTGTGTATGTGTATTTTTTAATAAATGCGATTTTTTTATCAGGCATTTTAATGAATTTGAATAGGTAGGTACTATTATATCTAGAATCTAGGTCCCATTATTCTATGTATACGCGTTTACTTATAAAAGGCGCATTTTTGTTGACTGGCCACAGGCGCTTTAATTGCTAGTTACGCCTCTGATTATCTGTAACCTCTTATACCTTTCGGCATCGAGGCGGGTGCGTTAAAGTATGAGGTTCTACGCTTGCAATGCACAACCCGGCCTGTCTCTGCGGATTACGAAGTTGGTGCGCCGTTTATACCTACATACTGCACCATGTGTAGAGTGTAATGTGCATGTCTACGTAAGACCTTGTTACTCTACCTCCTAGGCCTGTATTCAGAGGAGAGCGTCGTTAATTTGGTGCCCAACGACGAATGGTCACCAGGGGGATTCGAACCAAGGACTAGCGCATTCCTAGCCTGGCGCTCTACCACTGCGCCGCCTTGGCTATAAAATTTAATGTGACATTTTTAAAAATTACACTACAGTGTATGTAAAGCTACAGGTACTGTGTATACTAAATAGTAAACTGCAAAAAATACTAAATACATAATAAAAACGTCTATATAAAATTGTAATGTAAATCAATTTTAAACTGTCATATTATCGATATTACTGGTTATTATGACAAATATTAATACAAAAACAAATACTTACGTAATTAGTTTTCAACTAGGCACTAAGAACAAAAACACAGTATCGTACAAAACGACTCAGCCGCGATAGCAAAATAACGTGTACCAATATTTATTAAATTGTCACAATTTTGAATTTTTTTTGACATTATAAATTATCGCAGATGCCGAGTATTCCCCTACACTTATTAATAGGCGGGGGTAATTAAAGTGAATAAGAGCTAATGAAGGATGACAAGTGTTAATTACAAGGTTCTACCATTTCGTAGCTTTCTCTATTACTACAACACCGATTTTGATGAAAACAGGATTAACAGCAAGTAGACACCTTGGACAAGGGGATGAATATAATTTTAATTCGATTGACGCATTGGAAGTTATCTAAAAAAATAATATTTATAGAGTAAAATTCGCTGCTGTTTTGAATTCTTTTAAAATAATTATTTTGCGCGAAATGGTTTTTATAACAACAATTAAAATTATGTCATCCCAAAATGGACTAAAAAAGCTATCATTTCCCAAGTGAAACTTGCTAATCCGATAAATGGATGTTTCAAAAGCTAGGAAATAAGATCGGCCCTAAAAGACGTGATAACAGGTAAACTAACAAACTTTTTATATATTTTTATTCGACAAATCTTAATCTAATAATGTGATCTAACAATTTAATAAACATATTTTGCAAAAAATTTAAAAAAAAATTATGTACCAAACAGCCTTAAAGAATGAGTAAGTTTGGCATTTATTGTATTTTATTACATTTTTTAACTGTGTTTTTATTTATTTGTAGATTCGCAGGAATTTGCTGCCCTAATAGTTCCTAAATGTTGTAATTATAAATATAAGCACTGCTCCTTATGGTTACATATCAAAAGTACAACAGTTAAACTGACAATTATAAAGTAAATTAAGTTTTTAGCAATTTAATGAGACTCTCTTTAAGAATTTTAGGTTTTTTTAATATTTTAGGAAAACTGTCATCTGTACAAAACAAATTACACCGAATCGCTCTTTATTATCTAAACAAAAAAACAATATACCCGCAAATCATGGCAATACTGACTAATACAATAATATTAACACGAAACGTTTCGTTATAGTCTCCCCCTCCTGACGTATCAAAACGTCTCGTGGTACGTCAGGTTGATTACTCCTTGGGGTGCTTCCGTGCGCGACCTCGCTTCCTCTTCGGAATGATAGCGGAACTGCTAGGTCCTTCTGCGGAAGAAACGTAAGGTCGCAAGTCCGATACATGGAACTTACCAATGGGGTTTCCTTCAAGATCTTCTATTTCAAAAGACGTTGGGGTTATCTGACGGCGTATTTGATAGGGACCATCTCGTTTGGGAACAAACTTGGAGGTTATTCCCTTCTTTCCACTGCTTAGGACATGGCTTTCTACCAATACTTTATCGGAAGGTTGATAACCCTCTGCACATCGGCGTTTTGCATCTGCCTCTTCTTTACGTCGATCCTGCTTCCTCTTCAACCGTTCGCGGCTTTGACGTAAAAGCGTGGTGAATCGCTTCAGATAAGGGGCGATTTCTTTCTTGAGCAATTCCTTCTTTATTGCATTAATACTGTAAGGAGGCACTGCTATAGGAGGGTGATCGCCTGTCTTGATTTCATGTTCTGCAAAGGGAGTGGGATCTCCCCCTGGTCGAAAGACGTTTTCATATACTTCGAATAACTTATTAAACAGGTTCCTTTCTTCGTTGTTTAATTGCGTACCTTCATCCTCGCGCAGTTGTAAGTGTTTCACAGAAATTTCCTGTATAGAAACCTTTTCCTCTTGGGAACCCATCAAGTCTTCTGCATAATCGTATATATGATCCGGTTTGTCAGCAAAGTACCATCTTTGTTGCCCGTGATCGATTACTATGCCCGCCGCTTGAAGAAAATCAATGCCTAAAAATGTGCGGTTATTTTCCACACGGGGCAACATAATCAGCGTTGTTTGTATCGAGCGGTCCTTGATGATAATTGGGACTTGGGCCACCAGCACATCTTCCTGACGAGCTATCCCGTCGGCAAACGCGAGCGTCATACTTGTACTCGAAACGGGGTAGTCTATTGACCGCAAGTAATCTAACACACGACGACCTGCCATGCTAGCTTGAGCTCCGGAGTCTGCGTAAGCCACACCCGTGCGCCCAAAAATTTCTAACGGTAATAGCGGCCTTGGGCATCCATTTGTCGTGGTTGTTTCCATTACCGTGGTGTAATTTAAGGCTGTTGTAGCAAGGTTTATTGACTTCTTCGAGGTCGAACCGCTGTTGCAAGTGGTACAATTTGAGCGTACCATCCCTGGTGATCCACAACCGTAGCATTTGATCCCGGGTGCATCTGGTACAGTGACCTTGACAGATGGCGACTGTTTTGCGTCTTTCCATACTTTCTTCCGGCACTCTTCGACCGTGTGCCCAAAATTCCGACAATATACACAACGCGGCCGCTCTCTTGTCTGGTGAGAGGGGTCCGCTTGCTTGTGGGGTTTCCGGGTATCCGCTTCGTGCATAGACCGCTCCGCTTCGCGTGCTAACGTAAGAAGATTGTTGAACGTTTTCGCGTCGTCACGTTTTACTCGCTTTCGGACTCGTCGATGAAGTAAGCCGTAAATCATATCAATTTGTATATTTTCGGTAGGAGCTTCTTTTAGTTTTGACAGCATTGCTCTTGCGCGGCTCACGAAAATATCTGTCGACGTTTTATCATCTTGCTCGTCTGCAAATAAGTCGCGATATATTTGATAAGCAGGTTTTCGCGGACCGTACGAATTTTCTAACGCTTCCGTAGCTGCATTCCAGCTTAAGATGGATGATTTGACTCCTTGCCACCAGGTAGCCGCATCCCTTGTCAAAAGCAGAGTCAATCCGCGTAACGCGTTTTCCTCAGAAATGTTCGTGCATTCTTTATACGTGTTTATCGCATCTAAAAATGCGGAAACGTCTTCATCGGTCGCTCCCGAGAACCGTGAAGTACATTTTGCGAAACTTCCTTTTGCTGTAATTGTCGGTACTTCCAGGGTTGTAGATGTGGATCGTGATTGCTGGAAATCAAGCTGTATTTGCCGTATTTGCTCGTTTACTTGCATTTGTACGCCAGCAAGTAGTTGCTGTAATTGTTGCGCAGTCATTTGAACCACGGGTGCATTGTCGTTATCCATATTTACTGTCTCAACTACCGGTGGACAGACAGACTCTTTGATTCCAGAAATGTTTTGCAATCTTTCACTCCGACGGAGACCTTTTGACATTCACACGCACTATTTTAATAAATAACGTGATACAGTTCCACTTTGATTACTTTAATCCCAATAACTCGAAATGTCTTAAACAATCGCGTAAATTGTATAAAAGTTCCACCGCTATAATTTTCGTGAAGCACTACTGCGAAAATTATAGTAGAGTTCTGCAACTATTTTCGTAAACACTATCGCGAAAATCGTTGTAAGAGTTCAGCGTTTTCACTTACCCCAAGTTAAAGTTACTAACCATGGTAGGTTTCCGAACTGCAAACCAAGCGTTCGCGGGTAGCTGACCTGCGGTGACGAGCCCCCGAAAAAAAATGACACTTTGGGTTTGATGCAGTCCTTGAAACTGATGACGTCAGTAGCAGACTGATTTTCGCTGGTCGAACAAAGGGATGGTGTGGTTTGGGTTTGTCACGAACCAAGAATGGCTAAGCACTGCGCCCCCAAACAAAGGAAACCTTCAACTTTCTTTGTATTTACCGCTGGAAAATTGTCTTTCACACTGGATCGTCTCACTGGTTTTTCACAATTTTTAATTTATTTTACGTTGGGCTTTACGTTGGGCTTTACGTTGGGCGCCAGTTTAGCAATTTAATGAGACTCTCTTTAAGAATTTTAGGTTTTTTTAATATTTTAGGAAAACTGTCATCTGTACAAAACAAATTACACCGAATCGCTCTTTATTATCTAAACAAAAAAACAATATACCCGCAAATCATGGCAATACTGACTAATACAATAATATTAACACGAAACGTTTCGTTATAAGTTCAATAAATGTGATATATTTTTTTATTCCGTAGATTAAGTTGTTTCATATGCAATGTAAAATTTTTCTACTGTTCAAGTTTTTTATGTTATAATAAACAAATGAAGAATATTTGATTTTTTCTTATTCAGGGTACCGACTGGTATGATGAAGTGGTTGAATATAGCAGTTGGAAAGCAATTTCCATGCATCATCCAATTTTTTAATCTAAGTAATCAATTGAAAAACACGTTCACTTCAACTGAATTAATTTATTTATATTCTTGATATCTGGAAAAAAAAGTGCCGAGTTGCGGTAGCTAGGTACCCCAGTCAAGTGCGATCACGAGAGTTAAGCTTCGTTGTCTCGGGTCAGTACGACACCTCCCTCTCACATGGTGAGAGTGAGAAAGGAGATCTGACGCTCAGAAGGGCATAAGCATACTTGAAAACACACCGCAAATTTTCCGCGGAATTGGATTCACCCAATGATAAGAAACCATACAAAGAAAACGAAATGGAAAACCAAAAGAAAACAGTACTATTAGCAACACGAAACATTAGATTGCGGAATGGAAGAAATCAGGAAATTTTGCTGGAGGTTGCTGAAACCAAATCTAAAAGGATACTAAAATTTAGAAAGGAAACTCGGGCAAACTATTCATTTTGAAATCAAGAAAAAAGAAGCTTTTAATCTTAGCATGGCTGCCTATGATTTATTATATGGTTAATATAGGTAAAAGAGTTAGTATTAAAATCTCAAGGTCGAAGAGCAGTAGACAATCGGTTTGTAGTTCAGCACTCGCCAGATAAAGTTGTTAACTGTAACCAAACACTTAATTTGAACCTCAAGTATCATTGAATTTTTATAAAGGTCTTTACCCCTGAGTTTGCACCCTTAACCAAGGCTAGGTGGTACTAAATTTGTTTATTTATTGGGTGAAATCTGGCAAAACCCAAGTGAGTAGCAACGGTTCGAGAACATAGTCACTGAATCACTATCAACCACACAAAACACTATTAAAGAAATAGTAGAGGGTATTTTAAAAGCAGTGGAAAAATAAGCCCATGCCACATTGATTTCAGGTACACACGTTTGATAAACAATATATATTGTTATGTACTAGCAATAAATACACACATTTTTATTTTAAATTTATTCTGACAAATTACTATTCTTGCACCACGTAACTGGGCTCCAAATAAATGTTGAACTCGCCACACGTTGGGCCAGCCAAATAAATGTAGTGTAAATTGAACACGTGTACTATGTCTGTGTTGAGTGCAGGTGGGTGTGTGTTAATACCTAAAATTAAATACCAAGAAAACTCAGTACCTAAAATTATTCCTGAAAAATAACTACCAACAACAAACATATACGATTCAAAATACATGAACAAAAATTCAAAATAAATTTAATGAAATGTTTTCGTAGGTTCTAGCTGTACCGCTGTAGGAAATTTAGAAGATTGCAATAAATTAAAGATTGATAATTTTTTGATTTTTGATTCATTAAATAACAAATAAATTTAACTTCACAACTTTTACAATGAAATTCTTTAAAAAAAAAAATTGATATTAATTTTATTATTATAAATTCTGGTTCAAAATTAACTATAGTTCAAAATAAAACACTTATCTGAAATCTTTTCTTAATCTTGTTAAAATTCAATATCGGCAACCCCACATCTCAGGATTCTTATTACAGTTGACCTCGATCTCCGCCAAATCAGCTGCTTCTTGTTGTAGTTGCCGTTTTAAATTCAGGTAAGTCTCTTTCCATTTAATTACTTTCCACTATTTTAATCACTTATTTTAATTAATTACACTTTATTTCTTTTTAGGTTTCTTGTTTGGGTTAAAATTTTATAAGCTCAAAAATATCGTTGGAATAAAACAAACTTTTATTTTATTAAACAATTAAAATAATTATTTATTTTCGAAGAAAATTAAATTGTTCACATCAACAAAATTGGATAAACCACTTGGTTTCCACTTTCACGAAGTTTACATAATATGTAAGTATTAAACTTTGAATTAATACACTTAATTTCTTTTTAAAATATTTTAAATATCGTCGAACTTTATACAATTTTAAATTACAATTCACTGTTTATTTCCGTTGATTTAACTTTTAAAACAATGGTTTCTCATTTAAAAAATCACTTAAGCTTTGGTTTCCTAGGAAGCGGTGCCGTCATTTAACGGCCGTAAAAATACGGTGGGTGACAAGACGCACCGCCAAAAAACGTTGCTGAACTGATTCGTACCATACTGGCTCAGCGCTTCAGATGAGACGACACCGCTCTATTACATTGGGTGTGCGCTACCGCTCTTTTGGAAAACACTTCGCTTAAAATACACGATACCGTTTTTCGTGATGTCACCCACCGTATTTTGACAACCGTTAAATGACGGCACCGATTCCTAGGAAACCAAAGCTTTAGAAAACTTGTCTTTTATTTTGACGTTTAATTTACGTACTTGATTTTCACTTTTTATTTTAAAATAAACGAGAGTGCTGTGACGTCATTTGAATAAAATTAATTTCTGGAGCACAAATTAATACGTGTTACCCCTTTAAGATTTTCACAACAACTGACCTCTTGTTTTCAAGTTTAAACCAATAAAATTCGAGTATCTTACATACTCATGAAATCAAACTGAATATAAAATTAACTATTAAATTCTTATTACTAAATTAAATCTATTATAAAATACATGATAAATAATTAAATTTCTTACAACTAATTTACTATATAATCTTTTGTTAATAATGTTATTTTTAAATTTGATTTTTATGAAATTAAAGTCTGTCAGAATTCATGACTTATTCCTACAAAAGATGAATTTTCAAAATTTTCACTAAACTAATTTAAAAACTATACAATTATGTTAAACATTTAAAAATAATAAGATTTTTACTCTTGTGATTTTTCATTATTTTGTCTATTTTGGCTATAAATTGCGTCTCAATATTTTGACATTTCTCATATAGTTTATTTTTATTGAATAAACTTATAATATTCGCTTTCTGCCTTTATATTATTACTATTCTGAAGCCTTATACGCTTTTACAACTTACTTGCATGTTTTATTTGCTGATTGAATTTTTTTAAATAGTGAAAAACACTAAATTACAATTCTTAAGTGCACATGTACTCAAAATTGTTTATTTTGATAAAATTAAGTTATTAATTTACTTTTACTTGTTATTTCTAGCATGGCAAATTGATTTCTGGGTTCCCAAGAACTAAATCATCTTGAAAAATCTTCATCGTAATATGAAATGGATGTGAAATTTGGATATCGAACATGTATCCTTTTAATCGTCAATCTTTAAAATACTTTTTATGACTTATTTGTTGTTTGTATTTACTTTAAAGTACTTTTATCTGTATGAATAACTTATAACAAAATTTCTAAAATGAATTTGCATGAAAATTATCTCGATATTTAACTTTATGCATTTTGTATGTGTTAATTGTGTTTATCGGAACTGTCAAAATTTGTATTTATTGTATTTGTGTTAAATGTGTGAATAAATTAGTATTGTTCATGAAGTTTTGTGTCCAAAATACACAACAATATATAAGTAATAACTCAATGGTAAGTGTGGCTCTGCATAGAGAAATTGAAGAGTTCCCAATAGAAAGAGGCATCAGACAAGGGGACAACATGTCGCCTAAGTTGTTTACTACCTACTGTCCTAGAATATACGTTTAAAGTTCTCGGCTGGGAGCAGAAAAGTATTAGTATCGACGGAACGAAGTTAAATAACCTACGTTTCGCCGATGGTATAGTACTAATAGCAAATAATATAAGAGACGCTAAGGAAATGCTACAGCAACTCACACACACAACGAACAAAATCGAATTACAAATCAACACACAAAAAATAAAGATTATGACAAACCTAATATTGAGTGAAAAAATAATAAACGGAAATGAGAATATCGAGGAGGTTAGAGAGTACAAGTATCTAGGACACGAAATTCAAATAAACCGGGATAATCAAACGAGTGAGATGCAAAGAAGTATAGGATGGGCCGCGTTCGGAAGAATGAGAGACATTTTCAAAAGTAAACTACCGATAAGTATAAAGAGAAAAGTGTACCTATGAGGCGGAGACTCTCACTCAAACAAAATCAAACGCCAACAAGTTGAAAATCGCCCAACGCAAGATGGAAAGGTCCACGTTAGGAATTAAGCTGAGAGACCAAGTGAAGAATGTTGATATTCGTCAAACAACAAAAGTGAAAGATGTAATAGAATACATAACTGAACTAAAATGGAACTGGGTCGGGCATGTGGCGAGATTCAGAAATAAACGATGGATAAAGAGAGTACTGGAGACCTAGCGAAGACAACCGAATAGAGGTAGACCACCAACATGGTGGAGCGACGTTCTTAAAAGAATAGCCTCAAACTGGATACAGCCTGCACAAGACAGAGAAAATTGGGAAAGCTTAAGGGAGGCCCACGTCCTGCAGTGACGACAACAAGCTGGGCGAAGAAGAAGAAGAGACTAGACTTGCAAGTGCCAAGGATCTCAATGTATGTTGACTGCTTTGGTCAGTTAGAACTACCTACGTAGAATTGGACACTAATTTAACTTTTATCTTTGTACCAAATTGTTAATAATGAACTTACACCGGGGAATGGTTTTTTATCATAAACAACAAAACAATACCGGGATTTTCTAATTTTTTTAGTAAAATAATTTTAAACCCTTGTCTTCACTTCACAATTTCTTTTATTGAAGCAAAAAATATATTTCTAAAAAATTCCAAATAATTGATTTGATGAATCATGGCCAACCCTTATCTAAAATATTTTTGAATTTATGGTATTATTCTGATAACCTAATTATCAAAATAAACAAATCCGTCGTTATTTATAAGAATCCCCAGAAACAAACAATAAATTTCTAAAAATTTGTAATTCCAAAAAATTATCATTTCTTAATTACCATTAACAATTTTTTCATTCAAGTAATAAGTAATTGGAAAGCCTCAATTAAAATTCTGATGAATAAAATGAACATTATTTTCATAACCAAATTAAGTATCAAAATAAACAAATCCTTCTTCATTTATAAGAATCCCCAGCTTAGGTTCAACATTCAAAGAGAACATTCGAAGAACTACTCAACATTCAAATTTGCTCACGTAAGTTTAGTTATCAGAAAATTATTCTGGAATAACCCGAGTGTGAGACCTGCTTATAAAAGAATTTTGAAATGAAAAACATCAGTATCACACCAGCCTTGCTGGTGTTAAAGTGTATTCTTCCTTCAGGGTCAATATAATATTGTGGTTCACCTTGACACTACAGAGGTAATTTGCAATTATTATAAATTAATGCTGTCTGAATTTATGGAGCAATTCTTATTTTTTTGTTTAGTGAAATTACAATAGTAATTAATATAAGAATTTGTTATAGTTAAGTGTTCGATTTTGCAATACTGATTAAATAAGTGGGTGAATATTCTGTATAAAAATTGTTTGTTTACTTATGCAAATCAAGTAAAAAGAATTCTTAAAACCACTTACTCAATAACTTATTTAAGTAATTTATTTATCTTGTTGTTATTGTCTGTTATTATTTATACCTACATAAAATTTAAAACATCTTCACAGTAGATACTTTTAGGCTTGTTTTCATATTTTAAATTTTTATTTAATATTCATCCTTGAAAAATTGAATAATATATTAAGCCACTCATAAATTATGAAATAAATTATTAATCAGATATTAGAATTATTAATCAGAAATGCACATAAATGCATTGTCAACACTTCGGATTAGGTAAATGCCCTTAATAATTACTTAATTTTATAGATTTAAAAAAATGGACTATAAACATTCAGAGATTTTATTTATGTTGCTGTCATTGCTATTGAATCAGAGCTTTGCCGCACCAGCAGATACAACATTATCGTTAGTTGTTACTTCTACAGAACCTTCCGTTGCTGAATCAGGAAAAGAGGTAGTTAAAACAGATCATTTTCAAATTTTTTTTATGTTAACTTCTTATTTCAAATAGGGTCTTTCACAAGAGATTGTACCAACAGTTCCTAAAATATATCAAATGCGCGTGCATTCAGACATTAGCAATCGTTATGCTAACACAACAATTACAAGCAAAGTGAAGAACGTTGCCACTAAAGCACAAGAAGCTACGTTTTCTGTGATTCTACCAGAAAATGCTTTTATTTCTGGTTTTGTTATGGAAGTTGATGGAAAAAATTACACTGCGTATGTGAAAGAAAAAGAGGAAGCCAAACGTGACTATGATCAGGTTTGTTTACTGCCAGAAATGCTTGTTAAATGATAAATTTTGTATATAACGTTATATATATTTTTAGGCAGTCGCTAGTGGATTAGGGGCAGCTCATGTAGCAGTTAGCGCACGTGATTCCAATCGTTTCACAGTATCAGTTAATGTTGAACCTGAAAAGAAGGCAGCATTTTATTTAACTTACGAACAGCTTTTGAAACGTGAAGATGGCCATTACGAACAAGTAATTAACATACATCCTGGTCAACCCGTAAAGGATTTGAGTGTTGAAGTAGTTATAAATGAAAGTAGAAAAATCACAGATTTGAAAGCTCCTCCTCTTCGCTCTGGTAACGAAATAGGAAATGAAAAGGCCGATTTGGATCCTCGAGCTGATATCAAACATATAAATGACACAGCAGCCGTTGTTAAATTTACTCCAAATCTTGAAAGGCAGAAGCAGTTAGCACATCTTTTAGGTACCAAGGAGGAAGAAGGTTTAGCTGGACAGTTCGTTATACAATATGATGTTGAAAGGGATCCCAAAGGTGGAGAGGTTTTAATACAAGATGGTTACTTTGTCCATTTCTTTGCACCGGCAGAATTAGAACCTCTTCCTAAGCATGTTGTATTTGTACTCGACACAAGTAGTAGTATGGACGGTGATAAAATCATACAATTAAGAGAAGCCATGCTTAAAATATTAGATCAACTTCATGGCAAAGATTTATTCAACTTAGTTGAATTTAACACTAATGCAAAAGTATGGGATTTGGATAATTCTTCGGCCAGCGTTTGGTATCCTACAACAAATACTAACTATAATTGGAATGATGATGAAGATAAAGATAAGTTTGAAGTAAGCTGGTTTAGTGTAGTGCGTAGATTATTATAATTATAATATAAACAATTTTAGGATTTCACTTTCCCAAAAGCATATGAAGCAAATGCTGACAATATTAAAAGAGCAAAAGAAACAGTTTCACAAATGAAACCCGATGGCGGAACAGATATTAATACTGGCTTAAAAGTAGGTTTACACTTGGTTGAATTAGCAAAAAAACAAAAGAATGATGATGTTAATCCTCAACCAATAATATTATTTTTAACCGATGGAGATCCGACAGTTCGTGTAAGATCACCTGATGAAATTATGAGGAAGGTATGTATATAAATATCTAGTAATTTAATTAAATTTTATTGTATTATTGAAGAAGCATAATTAAATGAGATGTGATTTAAATCACATATTTTAGAGTAATTGTTTTACATATCTGTTGGGAGTTATTATAAGCTCACCATAGTCGCTTCAAATATCTTAAAAATTTACTTTTAAGTTTATTGTATTTATTTATTGATCTTTCATTTATTTTTTAGATAGGCGAATTTAATGTTGGTCCTAGGAAATCCGCTATTTTTGCACTTTCTTTTGGGTATGGCGCAGATAAAAAATTCTTGGAGAAATTAGCATTGCGCAATTCTGGATTTAATAAACATATATATGAAGCTGCTGATGCTTCCTTACAGTTACAAGATTTTTATAGACAGATATCTTCACCACTTTTAGCTGATGTAACTTTCAAATATGAACCTTCCGTTACTAGTTTAACTACAACTAATTTTCCTATTCATTTTGGTGGTTCCGAATTGGTGGTAGCAGGATGGTGTGGTAAGACAGTTATTATTTTTTGTCATATATTTATTCGTGTACTAATTGTTTTTTATCGTATTTAGGAACGCCAAGCCTTCCACCACCTGTCGTAGATGGATGGGGCGTACATGGGCAAATTTCTCTTACACCAACTGTTCAACATTCTGCTTCAAATATTGAAAGATTGTGGGCATATTTGACAGTTAAACAACTTTTAGAAAAGAAAGAAGTTTCAGATAAGGATAAAGACGAGTTAAAGAAGAAAGCGCTCGATTTGGCTTTAAAATATTCCTTTGTGACACCTGTCAGTTCTTTAGTTGTAGTTAAACCAAATGCCACTAACGCAGTAGACACCGAAGCTGCTGAAGGTAAAAGCATTTAAACTTTGATGTACCTATAACAAATGTTAATATTATAAATTTTTTGTTACAGGTGAATCAGGTGGATCACTTATTGTTGGTGGTGAGTTTTACTATTTACTTGTATTTTTCAGAGCATATAATAAAATATAACCTTTTAGGTGCTCTTCCTCAATACTTTGCATCTGCAGGTGTTAATAGTAGGTGTTATCTAATAATTATTTAAATCTGCTTTAATTTTATAATAAATTACTCAATAATTAAAAATTCGGATATTAGGTACGGTACATATGCTTAAGTTTATATATTGCCTTTTGTTTTTAATAGTATTTTATGTATCTAGGACGAAAAGGAAGTCTTTAAGGTATAGCCGAGGCCGTAATTACTTGCGAGTACCTTAAAGACACTTTTCGTCTGAGGTACATACATAATTTTATGTCATACTGGTTTCTAAAGTTGTTAAATCATTAAAAGAAATCTCCATCAATTTGTAGCAGTATTAGTTTTATAGCTATTAATATAACAAGAATATTATGCGATTTATAATAGACGAGGACGTTGCTAGGTGACGAGGCGCTAGCCGAGTCAACTACGCAACGTCGGAGTCGGTTTAAATCGCATAATATTCGAGTTATATTTCAAGCTTTATCGTATCATTGGCAACAGTTTGTTTATATTATGTAACTAACGAATTATGAAGCCGGAGTTGCTATGCTATTATGTTATACATAATTATTAATAAAAGTGTAATATAAAGTTGTCTTTATAATCAATGATACGATAAAGTAAATAGACGCATCTGTTCGGATCTCCTAGCAACTAGCATTTATAGAACAAAAAGTGACACTTTAAAGTCCTAGGGCTTTAAAATGATACTTTAAAGTTCTAGGACTTTAAAGTATCACTTTTTGTCCTATAAATCGTTCGAAAAACGTTGCTTTAGAAACCAGTATGACATAAAGTATTTTATAACTTAATTTTGCTAATCTGAATGATAGAAAACATGCTTGCCTCAAGAACTTATTATAAAGGGTTTGTTTTTAAACTTACCCAAAAGTTTTCTAGATTTATCAAAATTCTAATAAAACAATGCTAAATTATTTCAGCAGTTATTTAGTTGTAAACGTGTTTCTTACCTATCAAAACAAAAATTAATTATAGCATTGTTTATTTTCAAAGGATTGGCTAGTTTACCAGGGCCACCTGCACCTTCTCTAGTAGCAAATGATGATCTAGGATTAATTGACATTCGTGCTGAACTGGAACCAGTGTTTACGCAAGCTAGCGGTGATAGTGGACCAGCGGCTTCCACTACTGAAGCCCCTACAACAACCCAGATTCCAGATTTATTAACTAAACTTCCATGGTTAAAGAATATTCTGAATGACGATGGCACTTTAAGCTTACCGGAAGGTTGGTTTGAGTTAAAAGACTTATTAATTTTTGATGGATTTATGGGTAACAATTTTTTTTTTTTTATTTACTAATAAAACCCTAAAAGTATACAGAAGATACTATAGAATTGTGTTTTAGGTAAATACAAGTTAGGATTAAATGTAACACTATCCGATGTGGTATCTTGCCCAAAAACCCCGCTTAATGCCGTAGGACACTGTACGTTACTTCACGCTTGTCCTCAGGTGCATTCTTTGCTTACCAGTTCAGATGTATTTGTTCAACACTCCTGCGTATTAAAGAATGAGTAAGTTTGTGACGCACTTATTATATTTTGTTACATTTATTAACTGTGTTTTTATTTATTTGTAGATTCGCAGGAATTTGTTGCCCTAATAGTTCCTAAATGTTGTAATTATAAAAAGCGTTACATATCAAAAGTACAACAGCAAAACTGACAATTATAAAGTAAATTAAGTTCAACGAATGTAATATATTTTTTTATTCTATAGATTAAGTAGAAATTGTTTTGTATGCAAAGTAAAATTTTTCTACTGCTCTAGTTTTTTATATTATAATAAACAAATGAAAGATATTTGATTTCTTTTTATTCGGGGTAACGATTGGTATGATGAAGTGGTTGTATACAGCACTCGGGAAGGAATTTCCATGCATCATCCAGTATTTTAATCTAAGAGAAATCGATTGAAAAACATGATCCTTTAAACTGAATTTATTTATATTCTTGATACTTAACTGGAACCGGCAGTACGGCAGAGTGGGGGGAGGGCACGTAATACTAAAATAAAGAAAGTTAAGCTTGGGCCTGCTGGGCCTGAACTTGAATGGTTGACCGCTCTGGGGCCCGGTGTGCCCAGCCCCTCGACACTGTAATGGTATAAGAGGGTAAAAGAAAAAGGAAGAAAGAAAGATACTTACCTGGAAAAAACAATGAACAAACCATATACGGAAAATGAAATGGAAAACAAAAAAAAAAAACAATGCAATCGGCAACATGGAAGAAATCAAGAAACTATAATGGAACTTGTGGGAACAAAACCTTAGAAAGAAACTCTAGCAAATTATTCCTTTGAAATCAGGAAGAAAATCTTTTAAACTTGGAATGGTTACCTGCAATTTACGTTTAATATAAGAGAGTTACTATTAAAATCTCCAAGCCAAAGAACAGCCGACAATTTTATTTGTAGTTTACCACCCCATAGATAAAATTGTTAAAGGCCGATTCACACTTTCGTTCAGATCACGGTTCGGTCACAGTACGGTCACGGTCAAGTAATTTTGCGTACTATTCACATTGCACGATCATTATGAAGAAGAGCAAAGTGATAACTTGCCCAGAAAGAGAAGACGTAAAAACATATGGGTGCATCCAATGCTTCAGAATAGAAAAACCGAAGGAGAATTTTTCACTTTATACAAAGACCTTATGGACCACGAAACAAAATTTTTTCAATACTTTCAGATGTCAAAGGATAAGTTCTAATACCTACTAAATAAAATTACAGGCGACATCACAAAGAAAAATACACGTTTCCGAGAAGCAATTTCGCCAATTGAGAAGTTAGCAGTTTGTTTAAGGTACGTGCATACATACGGTATGTTTACTTTTTTCATTAATTTATTCAACTGATTTTACATTCTTACGAGAAAATACACAAAGTAAAACTAAGATATTAGTATAATATTAGTACCTAGTATAAATTATTAGCAGCCATTCTCTGGAGAAAAGGTTGAGAGATAGGATCCACACGCAGGGTTATTTATAGAAGAAATGGAATCTGAGGAATAGGAAGAAGGACCCGAAGGAATATTAATAGATTGTTGTGGATTACAGGGAGCTAAAGTTTGGTATTGTGGAAGTAGTTGAGAATTATTTCCACAAACATATTTAGCCTCTATTTGAGACACTACATTAAAAATCTTTGTTTTTGCCATATGTTGATCGATAGGAGAAAACTGCTTTACTGTCGACTTAATCCCGTCAAAGAAATGATCTAAGGCATCTTGTGGTTTAGAAGTTTCTGCGGCCTTTTGGTCGAGTATGTATTTCATTAACGTAGATCCTGCAGTATCGGAAGGAGGAATAAATTTGTTTCTTGTATTTTTAGATTTCTGCCGTTCTAACTTTGAGGCCAATGGAGCTTTCTGCTGAGTGATTGAAACTGTTTTTCTCTGTTTCATCTAGTTCAGCAGAATTTTCAGCAGGTTGATTATCAATGGAATCGAGAGATTCATCACTCGATAAATGTACATTCACTGATGTCAGCCGCTCTTTATCTTTCATGTGACATCTCATCTTCATATTTCCATTTTTTAGTCTTCTTTGCAGCTTCGCCCGTCTTTGTTTTACGGAGGCGGCAAATTTTACGATACTGGGATCGCAGCGATTCCCATCGCTTCTTACAATAGTCAGCACCTATAAAATACAAACCAAATTTATTTTACACGTTAATTTAAGGTGTTATCTAAACAATTGTATTCATTTCAGGTTCCTAGCCACCGGAGATTCTTTTAGAACTATTGCGTTTAGTTACCGACTTGGCCATTCAACTGTAAAAGAAATTGTTACAGATGTATGCGCAGCAATTATTAAAAACATGTCGGAATATATATCAACTCCAACAAGAACAGATTGGATAGAAATTTCAAATAAATTCTGGAACTTATGGAACTTTCCTAATAGTATTGGTGCGTTGGATGGCAAGCATATCGAAATTGTTGCGCCTGCTAATAATGGCTCAAATTTTTTTAACTACAAAAAGACATTTTCTGTTGTCTTGTTGGCTTTAGTAGATGCCAATTATAAGTTTATTGCGGTCGATATAGGATCGTATGGTAAAAACAGCGATGGAGGTATTCTTGCCCAATCCAAGCTAGGAAGAGCTTTAGAAAAAGAAAAGTTGGATATTTCAGAAGATGATAAACTAAGGCCATACCCTGAATACCAAGCACCTAGTGATATAGAAAAGTAGATTTTCAATTATCGACTTTGCCGTGCTCGGCGAATTGTAGAAAATGCATTTGGGATATTAGCCCAGAAATTCCGCATTTACGTACGAAAATTAAATGCGCAACCAGGAAATGTTGAAAACATAATTCTGACGACGTGCATTTTACATAATTTTTTACGTGATTTCAATGTAGTCGAAGGAGTTGCACAGTCGTCTAATGAAGAAAGGAATATTTTTAATGCTTTGCCAAGACAAGGGGGAAATGCAAACGGAGAGGCTTTTGCCGTGAGAGAATCATTTAAGAATTTTTTTAATTCTGAAGCTGGATCGGTGCCTTGGCAAATGAGTAGAATTCAATAATCTCCAATAACCAGAACCATTTTTTGTTAGTTAATAATAAAACGTTGTCAATAAAAATATACTGTTTCTTACCCTTATTATTTAATTGATCTCCTAATTCCTTCCACAATTTGTTTTTATGTACGCTGTCGGAATACCTTTTATCTTCAAAATTGTACAGCTCCTCATGATTTCTCACCAATTCAATTAAGTTTTCATCAATTTTCAATCGTGAATATATCACAAACAAAATATAAAACAGAACTAATATCCCTGACTTTATCGCCACCTGTTCACACTATCGGTGAGTGCACCGAGCGGTACGATCATGATCCGCTCAAAGATTGCTTTGAAAGAAAGACCGCGGTCATTTTACTGGAGCGTGACTAGCCCGTGCCTTATAATGTGAACTACTCCATATAAAACCAATGTTACAATATTTGTCCTGACCGTGATCGTACTGTGACCGAACCGTGATCTAACCGAAAGTGTGAATCGGCCTTAATTGTAACCAAACACTTAAATTCAACTTCAAGCATAGGTGGATTTTTGTAAAAGTCTTCACCATTGGTGAGGTTTCAACCTGTGACTAAGGTTAGGCGATATTGAGTTTGTTTATTTATTAGACGAGATCTAGGTTTGGAGGTGCCAAGGGTCTCAATGTATGTCAACTGCTTTGGCTATTTAGCTTCCCTCTTTTTCTCATTTCACTTTGAAATCTTCTCAATTTTAAGTGAGGAGTTTTGGTCGACCCCCTCAATAATTACCGGTCCTCTTGAGAGAGAGGTGCCACATGAATGGAGTAATCGGTCTACCCATTCCAGTACTGAGTGAAGACAACGATACTTAACTCATGATTGTGTGGGAATGGGGTACTTAGCTATCTTAGCACTACTTGACTAGAATTTTGTTGAACTCTGGAAAGGATTTATCTTCCAGCTGGGATTTAAACCATAACTTTTGGTTTACAAGGTAATCATGCTGCTCCTCTACATCACCAAGGCCGGCCAAATTTTATTCATTAGCTGCCCATACACACAGAGGTGGATCCGTCGGTTGTAACCGCCACGTATAAGTATGTCGGTTTCATCTGTCACGTATTAAAACCGTTCTCATCCACTAACGCAAAGCAAAAGTCCACGGATCAGTCCTTGACAGTTGATCTGTCATATGCAGAACCGCGTGTTAGTGTGCGAAAAACTGCAGATATATCCGCGTATTGAACCGGAACTGTGGAATTTCGACTTGGCAAAAGTTTTGTACTACAAGTATACGGTTCATAAGTGTTAGCAAGTAAGTGAAGTACAAAAATGTTCGGAAATAAAAAAAAACGGGCTTTCTGTTGTGCAATGATTAATATACATATAATAGCAAATAGTAGTGTAAGAAAGCGACGCTCTAAATGGGTTAAAAGTTATTTGCTTAAGAAAAGACAATTAAGCCATCTTCCTCTATTAAAAGAGCTAAGAGAAAATGATCCGGACGATTTTAAGAATTATTTGAGAATGGATATAAAGACATATGACCTTTTATTAAGTTTAGTAAGAGGGGCCCTCACAAAACAAAATACTCCAATGAGAGAAGCAATTGGTCCAGAAGAACGCTTAATGGCTACTCTCCGTTTTCTGGCCATAGGAAGATCTTATGAAGATTTAAAATATTCGGTGGGAATTTCTGCACAGGCGTTGGGATATATAATTCCAGAAACATGTGCCGTTATATTTAACACATTAAAGACAGATTATATGAAGGTAAGAAAAATATTTATCTTAGCATATTATATAACATAACAGTCAACAGTGCATAACATACAAGAGCAATGATTTATACAAGGTGGCCCACTGAAAACGACACCTTCAGAAGACATGTTTAACAAACTGTGGCGAAATAATGTAAATTCCATATTTAGAAAAATATCACCTCCGCAGGGATTCGAACCACTGACCTTCGGCTATACGTGCCACTGCTCTATTGAGCTACAGAGGCAGATCTCTGAAGATGTGATATTCGTCTAAATATAGTAATTGGAAACTGTGAAATCTAGTGTGAATTAGAAATCGTATCCAGTAGTTAATGAGCCGCTAATGTCTAATATATTTCCCCAAAGGAGTGAATCCTTAAAATTTAATTTAAAATAAAACTGTGGCGCTTGAAACGTTCAAATAAAAACTGTCACTCAAACTGTCTGTTAGTTACCGGGAAACGGTTTTCACACGCGGTTAATATGGCAAACAAGTCTGCCCCGTTTAAATCTGGCGCGCGCATTTACCCACTAACTGCAAGATAAATATGCAGGTTTGAACTTCGCAGTTTCAAACCGGCGGATCAACCTCTGTGTGTATGGGCAGCTATTGAATTTAAAAACAAATCAATGTTATTTAAAGGTAAAAGTGGCCGATGATTGTGTGAGAAATAAATGTTTTTTATGTTTATGTTGCAGCTTCGAAAGATGACTTAAAAAAGTCTTTTTTCAATATTTTTAAAAAATAAATTATTTATCGATAAAAACCAGTTTTAAGAATTTTGGCTTTGTAGAATGTTTTCATAAACAGTTTCAGATTTCTATTGAGATTAATTTCTCTAAGAACTAGTTAAAAGTATCAATTAAACCAAATTATGAAATTTGGGACACCCTGTACATAGATTGAAAATAGTATCTTGTTACAATTAATGCTAAATAATATAACAAATACAATAAATTTTTATAACAAATTTAAGAACATGATTTCTATAGTGAGTGGATAATTAATGTACAAAATCAGCATAAATGTATGCATTAATAATGCTTCCATTAACTTTCAAAAATTAAGGTCACATTTTCAGATAACTGATAAACCTTAGCCTTAAGGTGAATAAACTTAAGATTATTGTTTATATAAAAACTGATATCGTTTACAAAGCAGAAAAATATTTTATTCAATTTATAAGTTACAAACAAGTTTAACCTTGAATAAACTGTCCCCTTTTTTAATGTTTTGTGCTCATAGCACTTATGTAATTAAAATAGAATTTACAAATTTTTAGCATGGTAAATTTATGAATAAGTAGTGTGAATGGTAAATACCACAAAGTAGAGATGTTATTGGGAATTTCCAGAATAATTAGCATTAATGTGCTGGGGATTGTAAGTAAATAACTGAAAGTTTGTTTTGGAATAACCAAACATTTAGATGAATTCAAGATTACTTACCATAAATTACTAATATAAGGAAGAAACTGGATGGTTTTAATACGTCTTAATAATAGTACTGTAAGTGTGCAAAACTATATTTACCTACTTTATATTTCTGGTTGTCCTTCAAACAAGTTTGTGTTTTTTTCTAATTTAGCCTACCTAATTATACACTTGATGAAGATTCCTTGGTTTATTTTTATAGGCAAACAGTATTATAATTGAATATGTGAAAGGTCAAATCATTAGCATATGTTACAATTTTTGTAATCCTTTGAAACTGATTAAGTATTACCATTTATTATTTATTGATGAAATAATAAGTAGTTTCTAAGTAGTTTCATATTTTGCTTTCTACAGAAAATTCACAAACTTGAAATAAACTTTAAAATTGGTAACACTAATTTAATTAAACATAACAAATATTTTAGGAAAATGTGGAATTTTAATTTAGTGCAACTACTGCTTTTATTTTTATTTATTACAAAAAATCATTTGGTATTATCAGCACCAGCAGATTCAACACAGTCATTATTGGTATCTTCAACTGAGCCATCTTCGAAAAAAGAAGTAAGTTGAACTTAAAAAGACTTATCAAAATAATCAATTAATATGTTAATGCAGGGAACTACAGATGACAACCCTTTAATAGTACCTAAGATTTATCGAATGCGAATAAAATCTGAAGTTAGTAATCGTTACGCTAATACCACGATTATAAGTAAAGTGAAAAATGTTGCAAATAAATCTCAGGAGGCAACCTTTTCTGTAGTTTTACCAGAAACTGCATTCATTTCTGGATTTATTATGGAAGTTAATGGTAAAAATTACACTGCTTATGTCAAAGAAAAAGAAGAAGCAAAGAAGGCTTATGATGAGGTATGAGGTAAAAACTGTGTTAAAAATTGTGGTTGTTTTATTTTAAATAACAAGTACAAGTTTATGTGTTATATTTATTAACCGAACATTTTGTTTATCGTAGGCTGTTGCAAGTGGATTAAGTGCTGGTCATGTCACTGTGAGCGCTCGAGATTCTAATCGTTTTACAGTATCTGTTAATTTGGAACCTGAAACGAAGGCTGCTTTTTATTTGAATTACGAACAGTTATTAAAACGTGAAGATGGACATTATGAGTTGGTCATTAATTTACACCCAGGACAACCTGTCAAGGATCTCGGTGTTGAAGTAAGTTTTAATTCTTTTTGTACCTGCAAAACTTAATTACTTAATTATAACTTAACCATGAGTAAAATCAGAAGTAAGATCAAAATTCCAATTAAAGCAAGAAGCTTGCATTTAAAATATTGCATGAAAATGGTGGTTGGAACATCCGCAGAAATACCGAATTGAGAATCCAAACTTGATTCAACTAAAGACCGATCTTAAATACAAATTACCTATTTATCGTCTGCTTACACTTACCTCTGTACATACCTAGTTGCTCCCAGTCTCGTTACTTATAAAAATCCCTGATCCTTGTTACTTCAACTTGTACTTTTTTTGTGTTCTTTCATCTTGCAGCGTAATCATACGTTGAGGTCACTACAATATTAGTATTTTAATAATTATTACCTACCACATTAAGGCCCGGTTGTACAATAGCAGTTCAGCGCAGGTTTACCGGTAAACCGCTGTTGAGCCTCAGCAGTTCGTAAATTTCCGTTGTACATTTGGGGTTTAAGATCACGTGCTCGGTTCAAGCGTGGTTTAACTTAAGCCGCTGCGCGCGGAGGTTTAAGGTGGGTTTAAGCTTGGTCCACGAACAGACAATCATACATTTTATGTTCCCAAGTGTTTATTTGTAAAATACATAACCAAATTTAAAAGCGTTTCGTTTTTAGAATTAACCCTAACAGAAAATCATTTCTTTGTAATCACTTGTACCTACGAAATGTTGTTATTTTCGTAAGTATTTCTTAAGTTGTGTAGTTTGAAGAAAAATCTGTAAAAAATTACTAATCATAATACAGCATTATTTGTAATGTAACATTTAATTTTTTTTGTTACTTAATTTATAATGTTATGTTAAACAAATTAAATGCGATAGCTGTCTAATAAAAGGTAAAGTTGATCTTTTGCGATTTTTTTACATTGTTTTCCCTACATTCCGCTGTCTCGTTTACACCTTTGAGTTTGGTGCGATATTTCTTGTTGAATGCGTTCTAAAACAAACGCCACCCCATTTTTTGATAACCTAAATCTTTTTATAAAGGCGGATTTATGCAGCCATTTTCATTTACATTTAATTTAATTTAAATTAAATTAAATGTAAATGAAAATGGTTGCATAAATCCGCCTTAAATTCAGAATCGTTCCATTTCTGAAAATCTATCAATTACATCTGCGAGCTCTAATATATCTTCGTCGTCTGTTAATACTCCCAGAAGCTCCTCCATAGTTAAAAAAAATGTTAATATTATGTGTACAACGCGTAAAACTTCGTAACTAAGTTGAAAGGTTATGGCATAATACACCACAGAACACCCATAATACACAAGAAAGACCATTCGTTTTAAATTTTGACATCTAGTATCAAACAGTTCGCAAGCGTTACTATTACCAACATTAATAATTTTTACTCATCTGAAGCTTAACTGAACTCGACAGCTATTCTTGTATGTACAACGGATGCGCCATTTAAGCTAGGTTTTAGCTTGCCTGCGAGTTTAGCTAAACCGCCGCTGAACTTACACTTGTACAACCGGGCCTTAGAGATTCACAAAGTTATGCGTATTTGATTACTACATTTTGTTTTTAAATTGTTTAATAACTGCATATTTACAATCTACTCTATAATTACATGAGTATTAAGGAAATGGTATATATGATTGTGGCTTGAGTGGAGAAGTCTCCCATCGGTGACGCTCCTGCCATTATTTGCTCTTCATTTGTCAGAACCAGATCTGTAGACCATTGTCGATTTAGTCTTCTGATGTCAGGTACAAGACTGTTTTTGTGGTAGCTATTTGCAGATTTTTGTATTTCATCTGTGATAAATGCAGTGGCGGCTTGTGACTTTAGGAATGGGTAAAGCAGATTATTAGGTCTCCCCTCACCCCTTTCGGGCAGCCCCCTGGTTGTGCGTGAAACTTTTTTCAAAGTTCGAGATCATTCGCTTTTTTATAACTTGAAATTTTGATGGATCCAGGTGAAGCGCTGAATTGGGATCTTAAATCTTTGTGAAGGGTTAAATTGGTTATGTACCAAGGAGCATCCATAATTATCCTCAACGTTTTGAAGTATTTTGGTATTTGTTGGTTTGGTACATCCCCAAAGCTGGATGCCGTACGTCCAGATTGGTTTCAAAATTGCCTTATAAAGTAATAGTTTGTTCTCAGCAGAAAGTTTGGATTTTCTACTCAGCCAATACATTTATTTTAGTTTTAAGTTTAGTTGCATTATTTTTCCTTTGATATGTGCCTTCCACGTTAGCCTCTTATCTAAATGAAGACCCAAGTATTTGACTTCAGATTTAACTGGGATGGGGAGTTATTTAATGTAACTTGTGAACGTGATTTGTGCTGACTTATCTTGATTAACCTTTATTCTCAACTTAGATAACCAATTCTGCAGTATATTCAGGTGTTGTTGTAAAGTATTCGCTGCTGTGGCGGGGCTGTCACTCATGGATAACAGAGTGGTATCGTCTGCGAATGTGGAGATTCTTGTATTTTCGGTGATCGGAATATCCGATGTATATATAAGAAAGAATGGATGCGTTTTGATTTAGAAAGGGCAAGCGAAAGGACAGGCAGGAGTAGGCTTCTACATAAAAAAAGAACTAACAAGACAAATACAAGAATTCAAAGGCTTAACATTAGTAATAAAACTTTGTAATAATGATCTATTAACCATAATACAAGCTTATGCACCAACAGAGAGTATCTCAGAAAAAGAAATTGACCTTAGAACAAGCGATCGCCGAATATAGCGGAAATAAAAACCATCTTTTAATTATAGGTGATCAATAGTAAAATAGGCTGGAGAGTAAAAGGGAAAGAATCGGTTTGTGGCCCTTACGGATATGGCAACCGGAGAAAGGCTTGTAGAATTTGCACCAAGCAATAACTTAACAATTTGTAACACTCTGTTTAAAAAAAGAAGCGGAAGAAGATGGACGTGGCTATCACCCAACGCACAGTATAGAAATGAAATAGATTTCATAATGACAGATAGAAAACAAAGAATACAAAACAACGAAGTAATTAGTAATTTTGATTTTGAAAGCGATCATAGGCTCGTAAGAGCTACAGTAGAGATAAAGAAGTCTAACGAACGCAACAAACTCTTTCAAAATGAAACAAATGAGATAAACAAACAGTGGAATAAACATTCATATAAAACAAAACTGCAATTTGTAGAACGTGATTACAAACAACAAAGCAATAAAACAATACAGGAGCTATATAATGGCTTAGACAAGCAAATATAGATATGACAAAAGATACAAACAAAAAAATGAAACAAAATTTTCCGATGATACTGAAAAACTAATACAAAAAAGGAAAGAACTTAAAACAAAAAGATTAGCAGATGCAACTTCAAGAATTGAGTACATCGAGATAAATAAAATAACCAAACGAGCTATTAGACTAGAAAAGAGAGAAGAGGAAAGGAAAAAAATAGAACTAATACTAAACCAGAGTGGATCAACAAAAAAAAATTTGGAAGCAGGTATCCACAGGTAAACAATGGATAAGCAAACTTCAAGACCCAGAAAACAATGAAATAGTAGAAAATCGAGAAGACATAGTTAGAGTGGCCACAGAATATTACAACAGCCTTTATGCCTCAAAAAGTAATGGTGTAACTATAGAAAAACAGAACCAACAACAACGACTGGATCTCAAAATACTTCAAAAATACAAAAGACAGAAATTAGAAAAGTGATTCAAAAATTAAAAAATGGAAAAACTCCAGGTAACGATAACATTACCAAAAGCTGGTATAGAAGAGATTATAGAACACCTATATACACTATTCAACTGAATATTAGAAGAAGGAAAGATACCTGAACAATGGCAAAAGGCAAAAATAATATTCTTACATAAAAATGGAAGGAAAGATCTTATTTCAAACTATCGTCCGATCAGCTTAATCTCAGCGGTCTATAAAGTATTTGCCACTATTATCCAAAAGTGTATACATAAACATGTAGAAAAAAGCCTAGAGCTAGAACAGGCAGGATTTAGAAAAGGTTACTCCACTATGGACCACTTACACGCTATAAACCAGCTGATAGATAAACATCAAGAATACAACACCACATTATGTATCGGACTGATAGACTTTAAAAAAGCCTTTGACTCCATAGAACGTAAATACATAATAGAAGCCTTAAAATTCTACGATATACAGCATAAGTACATCACTATCATACACACTTCACAACACCACAGCAAGTATAAAAACAGAATTAAACGGACCACAATTTAAATTAGCAAAAGGAGTAAGGCAAGACCTATTTAATATCACCTTGGAATACGGGTTTAAAAATTTAAAGTGGGATAACAGAGGAATTAATATTTCAGGGCAATTTCTGACAAATCTGATGATATGGCAATCTTCGCAAAAAGCTCTCAAGAACTGCAAAAAATACTAGTGTCATTGAACGAACAATGTAAGAAATTCGGACTAGAAATAAACCAAAACAAAACAAACATACTTACTAATAGCAACAAAAATCCATTAACACTAGAAGGGCAGGAGATTAAATATGCAGAGGAAGCAACGTATCTGGAAAAACTAATATCTTTTAAGGACAAAGAGATAAAAGAGGTTCACCGCCGAATAACTTATACATGGAAAAAGTTCTGGTCATTAAAAAGTATTTTAAAAAGCAACATATCAAACAAGTTAAAGAGTAAAATGTTTAATCAATGTGTCATACCATCTTTGATCTACGGAACACAGACATGAACTCTAACAAAAAGTGACCTTTAAAAGCTTAAAGTTACTCAAAATAAATGATAAAATGATAAGACATATATTAAATATAAAACTAAGTGACCCTGTCAGGACAATAGACTTACTAAACCGTTTTCAATCTGAAGACATAATAATCAAGTGTAAAAAACTTAAGTGGAGGTGGGCCGGGCATCTGTCACGAACCAAAGAAAGATGGACTGAAAGAATTACCAGTTGGAGACCTATATTCCAAACAAAGAAAAGAGGACTTTTAAATTTTTTCGTGCCTTTCCAGATAGGTTGGTGTGGTCTTTACTTGAGCGATTCGATATACAATGGTGGCTCTTGAAGGGCTCTGTGGAGCTAACAGTTCAGTCTGTGATAATATGTTTTATGGAGTTCGTTTCGTGTGCGTTGCTACTTGCTTCTTACCCGACGTTTTTGTATGATTAGTTCATGTATATGTTGTGGTAAGGTTTTTTGGTGCTCTTGTATAAATGTTGAGCAGCATGCTGCTTCTTGAATAAGCGTAGTGAGATATTGTACTGCTGAGTCTAATTCATTCGGTTCTTTAATTTTGATGTCGAGTGTTGTGTTATCTTCTACGAATTCGTAAAATTGGTCCCAGTTGGTTTTATTTGAGTGAAGCTTTCACATCGTAGGTTTAGGTATATTATAACACTAATGCTGAGGGTTATGATTATTGGTGTGTGATCTGTTAATAGATCCAGATTGGATTCGGCTTTGATATACAGATCTGAAATACTATTTGTTATAGCAAAATCCAACAAGCTCGGAATTTTATTTATGTCACTCAATCGGTTCACCTGTTGATATATGACTGTAGTTGTGTTTTTGATACCCCCAATGAGTTGCAATATTTTCCTTACGAGGTGCTTGTGTGTAAATCCTTGTCTGTGGAGAGTTTCCCCATGCAGCTGTTGTAGAGTGCTAAATAGTTAAAGATTATGTGCGAAGTTGTTTCTGCTTTTTCTTCGCATAATTTACAAAAAACCGAATGGAGACAATCCTTTCTTTTAGATCTTTGTCGTTGTCCCACGTATAAAGTTTATGAAAATTATATAGGGTAATACTAATTAATTAACAATTACACTTCAAAAATAAGGACATAAATTCTTATAGTTTTAGGTTTTTTTTTAACAAATTTGGTGAGTCAAAACATTAAGTCACGATATTCAATCAAGATAAATTATAAAAAGCACATTAAAGGGATTTATTTACTGTTAAAATATATCCAAAAGTCTAGTGAAATCATTTTAATGTTCCAAACTGAAAAGATACTCGTTTAACTCTAATTCTGGCCTTTGACAACGTTCACTGCCTTGCCTTTACATTAAAGCTAACCAAAACTCATTAAGCTAATTATTTGTTGTATTTATTATTTTAAAAGAATAATTGTAAATAATTTATTTCTAGGTAGTTATTAAAGAAGGTAGAACTATAACGAATTTAAAAGCACCGCCTATTCGTTCCGGTAATGAAATAGGTAATGAAAATTCTGAGTTGGATCCAAGAGCTGATATTGAAGTTTTAAATTCTACAACTGCGATTGTTAAGTTTGCACCGACTTTAGAAAGACAGAAACAGTTGGCACATATTTTGGGTACTAAAGAAAATGAAGGCTTAGCAGGACAATTTATTGTACAATACGATGTCGAACGAGACCCAAAAGGTGGAGAAGTATTGGTACAGGATGGTTATTTTGTACACTTCTTTGCACCTACAGAAATTCCTCCTTTACCGAAACATGTGGTTTTCGTACTTGATACAAGTTACAGTATGTACGATGAAAAAATTGCGCAACTAAAGGAAGCAATGTCTAAAATATTGGAGGAACTTAAAGAGGAGGATTTATTTAATTTGGTTGAATTTAATACAAATGTTAGAGTATGGGATCTTAATAATTATAATGACAGTGTGTGGTTTCCAAATGATATTGAAGATTCCTGGCGAACTGAAGAGGTTGATGTTGATGTATCTGTAAGTAATTTTCAGTTTCAAGAGATGTGTGTTTGTATCATTGATTATTTCAGAATTATACATTCCCTGATGCTTACAAAGCAACTATTGATAATATTAAAAAAGCAAAAGCTACCGTTAGGGCCATGGAACCCAATGGTGGTACAGGTATATATGATGCTTTGATGGTTGGTTTACATTTAATAAACTTGACAAAGGAGCACAATGGTAATGAGAATAACCCCCAACCCATGATTATATTTTTAACTGATGGAGATCCTACAATTGGTATTACTTCAACAGTTGAAATTATAAATAAGGTAAATATCAGGTAGATTGTTACTCTCAGGGCAGGTTGCACAAATATGATTTAACATTTTTGTAACATTAATCTGTTATCTTTCTTGCTTTAATTGAACAAACAAACTGTGTCCACACCCATTTTATTGTATAGTATCAAGAACTTTACATTTATTCGCCATTTCTAATACCCAACGTCACACTACTATCATACACAGAAGCCAGGAGTTAAGGCGACGCTGTCATTGCACTCCATCCTACTTAACAACTACATAAAGGGTTTCCCAATAGGGACGATAGATATGTTTTTAAAATTAAATAAAATACAAAATATTTGAGACAAAAGCAAAACTTTTTCTTTATTTCATAATACAACTTATGACAATTATGTTTTGAATAACACATTATTGAAATGTCCACCTCGGCTTCGTTTGCAGGATCGAATTCTATGAACCCAATTTTTGGTAACTTTTTGCAATAAATCGGGTGTAATTTCATTAATGCAGCATTCGATGTTCAATTTCAAAGCGTCTCTAGTTCGAGGTTTGTTGGCATAGACAAACGACTTCAAATAACCCCACAAGAAGAAGTCCAAAGGTGTTATATCACAACTTCTTGGAGGCCAATTAACAGTTCCATTTCTGGAGATTACAGACTCACCAAACTTTTCTCTCAATAACTCCATAGTGGCATTGGCAATGGGCGCGTTCAGACGGGACTAGCGCTACGTAGTGCTAGCCTAGCGTTACAAGCTATTGGTAGCAACCAGCTGAACGGCCCAATGGCCAAACGCCGCTAGTGTAAACAAATCTCCGCTAGGCTAGCGCTAGTCCCGTCTGAACGCGTCCATTATGTGGTGTTGCACCATCTTGTTGGAAAAACATGTCTTGCAAATTAAGTTCATCCAATTTTGGCCACAAACAATCCGTTAACATTGATCGATAACGCTCACCATTCACTGTTACTCTCCATTTGCATCTTCAAAAACATATTTTTGGATAATAACCAAACATTGTTGAAGCGTGTATTGTGCCATGATGAATTGTAAAACTATACTAAAAACAAATGACAACTAGTGAGATTTCTACAATTTTAGATATGGTTGCTATGACGTTTTAAAAAGATATCGTTCCTATTGGGAAACCCTTTACATACAATACAACAAACCTTAACATAATTTGAAATTTATATATTTTGTCAATTTTGATCACTCATTTTTTGTTTATTAATATGTTATTTCCCATGTGCAATTGTTTTTATTTAATTTTGTCGATTTTAATTAACAATTAATTTGGTGAAACTACTACATCATTTTTGTGCAACTCAGCCTTAACCATTAAAGGTATACTGCATTAAAAATTACTTTGCTTATAGACATCTCAGCATAATTCTGAATCTGGAAATATACCACTTTTTACTCTTTCATTCGGAGATGGTGCGGATAAAAATTTCTTACAAAAGTTATCGCTAAGAAATTCTGGTTTTTCAAGGCATATTTATGAAGCTGCAGATGCTTCTTTACAACTTCAAGATTTTTATCGTCAAATATCATCACCACTTTTAGCCAATGTTACCTTCAAGTATAAACCTACCACAACAAGCCTTACAAAGACAGAGTTTCCTATTCACTTTGGTGGATCAGAAATCGTAGTAGCTGGATGGTGTGGTAAGCTACTATTTTTTCACATTAATATTAATTATTAAAGTATTGCACGCATAAAACCTCATACATTAACGCACCGATCTTGACACCGATAAGAAGTTAACGATAGGCATTGGTTTCACAACCTTGGATGTGTCTTGGCCTGTTCAAAGAATTTATGCCATTCGTTCCTATTGCTGGCAGTTCTTCAGTTCCTTATCTGTAGTTTATGTATGTCTTCTGTAATCTCATCCATATATCTTGTTTTAGGCCTTCCTTTAGCTTTTATGTATTAATTTTCTAAGCCGGTTCCATGTTCTCTATGCTTTGTACGTGGCCTATCCCTCATGCTATTTTTATTGTTGTAATAATGCCTGGTTCCTGATAAATCTGGTACAATTCGTAGTTTTCCTTAATTTCTTTGTAGATGCATCTCGGTATTTGTTTTCCTAAAAGTTCCTAGTAGTATTTCCTCATTTTTTGTTATGATCCATGTCTCTAATCCGTAGAGCAGCCCTGGTCTTATATAAAAGGCATTTGGTGTTTCTAGAAATTACTTCTGAGTGCAGCTGTTCCAGTTGGCTAAGTATATTCTTCGCTTTATCTCGGCTGAGACTTCATTATTATCTGTTATTAATGTCCCCAGCTAAATAATAGTTAACAATTATTAATTGAATTTCATACCTATGCCTTTCTCTTCCACATGCATATATTTTGTTTTATTTGAGTTTATACAGAGTTTTTAGTTTCTATTAGGTTGTAGCAGGATGTAGCAATTATATCAACGTCATCAGCATATACCATTATTTGTACACTTTTATTAATTATTGTTCTTAATATTTATTCCGGAATCACATATAACTTTCTCCAAGGCCAAGTTAAATGACACACAAGTGCGTCGCCCTGTTGGAGTCTGGTTTCAAAGATAAAAGGGTGTGATGTTTCGTCTTGAATCTTGACCTTGTCATCGACTCTAGATAATATTGCTTTAACTAGCTTTATCAGGTGGATTGGAATTTTAAATTCTAGCACTTATTTGTAGAGCTTATTCCTGTTAACCAGTTAACCGTATCATACGTGCTTTTAAAGTGCAGGAAAATGTGGCGAGTCTCAATATTGTACTCGATTGTTTTTTCTAGTATAATGCCGTAAAAGGAATATTGGTTGGTGCTAGACTTCTCTTTAAAAACGCCACACTGGTATCCTCCTATGATTTACTGCATGTACAGTTGAAGACGGATATACCGAGTGTCAATGAAATCTGGGGCACCTCACTTTTTTGATTCTTTTCATTTTATGCAGGTCATGGCACTCTAGATTGATAAATAAAATTTTCTGAACACTTAGAAAATATTCAAGTAACTTATGAAGGTAATTCTGGACTTGTAAAATATTTGTATTAAATTATTTAAACTCATTCGCTGGACTTAGAAAATATTTGTGTTAAATTATTTGTCAGACTGTTATTTGAACACGTAGAAAATATTCAAGTAAATTAATTAAATCCGTTTTACGGACTTAGCCGTTTCATCTGTTAATGGAACACTTAGAAAATATTTGTATTAAATTATTTAAACTCATGCTCAGCACTTAGAAAATGTTTGTGTTAAAATTGTTTAAAGTCATCTTAGAAACTTAGCCGCTGAACTAAAAACGGGATTTGAAACAATTTATCAGATTTGTCACTTTGATTTAAACTTAGAATAACTTATATCTGTTCATGAATCAATAATAATTTGTATTAGTTTAACTTGACTCTGACTTAGAACTTGTAAGAATTATTTGTAAAACTCGAAGTTAATCCTGGACTTAGCCCAATTCCTATGTTATACTGTAAGAACTAAAGCACATAGTTAAAATAAACGAATGCTAGTTAATTGAGACTTCTTATTATCTTGTTATTTGAACCTCTCGTGAGCCAAGCAAATCAACAAGTGGCGTAGGAAAATAAGACTCTACCAAATTTAGTAAAGCTACCCCAATTATCATAGTCGAGTATAGTTCATCATTTAGATTAAATATTAAAAGAAACCAACCAAACCCTTACGTCACAATATATCAAATTTCATTTCTTAAAATATCTTCTTCATTATATTTTAAGCCTTAAACCTGTTTATTTTCAGCAATTCTAGCCGTCTTGTGATATGGATTGCCAGCTTTTCTTCCACCTCTTCAATGGTCTTCCAGGTAACTTTTTTCTTTAAATCTGCCCATCTCGGGCTGTTCGTACTATTCTATTGTTGTCCATACGATTTATATGTGCGTTCCACTATCGTCTGCGTTGTCTCACCCATCGCACGATGTCTTGAACTTGGTTTTATTTCTTATTCTGTCTCGCAGTCATTTCCCTGTTATTGTGCGTAACGTTTTCATTTCCAGCTCTTGTCTCTGCTGCGTATGTCATGATAGGTCTTATACATGATTTGTATATGCGCACTTTACTATCTAAATTAAGGAATTTATTTTGCCATATTATATCTTTCAAGCATCCCGACACTGATGTGGCTTTAATAATTTGATCAGTTACCTCTCCTTTGTCAAATTTCCATAACTAGATATTTCTATACTGAGATATCTGAATGTTCAATACTCTTGTCGTTCAGCACTAACTTACATCTTTGGGGTTCTCTCGCTATAACCATACTTTTTGTTTTTCCACCGATCTTGTCATATTGCCTCCTTTTTAAACGTTTGTAGTAGCCGCTGCAAGTTGTCTTCATTGTTGGATATAATCACTGCGTCGTCTGCATAACATACTATTGAGATTTCACCTGTACTGAGCCTATATCCTCTAGTTGTTGCTGTAATTATTTTGTCCATTATAAGACAAAACAGTGATGGACTCAGGCTATCTCCTTGATGGATTCCTATACAGACAGGCACATCTTTTGAATACCCTTCTTGCATTCGCAGTTTCGTTGTGTTGTTCATATTTAAGTTGTTTATTATTTTAATTATATCATTCGGTATTTCCTTTTCCTGGCATATCTGAAGCTCGCCTTTTAATAGAATGTGATCAAATGCCTTCGTTAAGTCTATGAAGCACATATAAGTATGTAGGTTTGTTAAATTCTAACGCTTTTTCTGTGATTTGTCGGATAATGAAAATAGCGATTTTTGCGAAAGCCCTGCTGTTTTTCGTTCACATCTATAAGTTTATTTATTTCATCGCCAGTCACACTAGTGAACAGTTTGGCTATGGTGTTTAGTAGAGAAATTGTTCGATAATTTGAGTGGTCTTTTTGTTTCCTCTTTTAAATATTGGTATTGACACACTACTTCGCCATTTATCTGGTATTGTTGATTTATCTATTATTTTCTGAAAAAGTGTTGTCTTTAGCTTCTCCGCTGTATTTAATTAATTCATTGAGTATGGTGTCGGGTTCGGAAGCTTTTCTGTTTTTCAGTTTACCTATAACGTCTTTTATTTTGTCTTTGTTGAATATTGTTCGACTTACTAATTGGTTGTGTTCCATGTTTTGAGGAAGATTGGCGTCTTCGTTGGTTACACTGTTGTATTAGGTATTGTAACGAAGCGAGCTTGGGCTGTATAAGTAAATAGCTAACTAAATAATGATGGTAGAGTCTTTTACTCAACCTCGTTATGGGGGGTTTGCTTAGCTGTGCAAGAGGTGTTGAATGAAATTCTAATTCAACTAACATAACATATATTGTTCGAATTCCGAATTATGCTTTACAAATATTATTCATTGACAAAGTTACAAATAAACACATCAAAATATTAACGAGATAAATTACAAAGATTAAGTTAAGTATTGAAACAAAGAGTTACATCCAAACTGTTAACATGGGTCACACCCAAACTACTAGCAAGCCTTACGTTAGATTGAATTACATTTGATATAAATATAGAAAATATTCTTACGTAAACATTTCAGAAATCACATACTGTGGGTTAGGATTGGCCTCTGTACACTACGGTTGTAACTAACTTGAGGGGTCCCCATGCTTGAACCCCCAAGCATCTCGACTGTTCTTAAATGAACATCTTTAGAACGGCACCCATCTTGGCAATAACGTCGGAAACGACATTTAATCCAACCCTTGGGCTACTGCGAGGGTTGGTCCTGTAAGAGTCCATTACCTAGGCTCAATCTGCCTACTCCTAGTTTCGTCGTTAGACCCCCACAGGGAACTGAATTCTGTATGAAATCCGGCCATACTTATACTCCAAGATTTGCCCTTTCTTTCCCACATTTTCAACAGCTGCCTAAGCCAACTGTTTCGTGTTACATCATTTCGCATTAATTCTTACTTTGTATCAACATGAATCATAGTTTTCCATAAACAGATTACGTCATTTTTTGCAGGTGGTCTTTATTAAATATGAAGCACTCTGCAACATTGTAGCACATTGTAATGATTTTGCAACATGACCAGATGTTCAAATGACGCATATCTATCTGCAGGTGCATCCTTAGTTAGTAAACATATTTCATCATTCCTACAATCTAAGGATTGCGTAACTTGGTATATCAGTCACACCCAAATGTCATCTTATTGAATTCATTTCTTATGGCGATGTTTTATATTATTCTGTCCTGATCGAAAATATGCCTCAATAATAAAAATGTTTTCTTGCACAGTGTACATTTTGTGTTGTATTAACACATTTAATTAAAACTGTCTGAAATGAATTAGTTTACTTTTTAATTTTACAATTAACTAATGACAGCTCTGGATAATGCAGTACCAACAACAATATAGTGGCACCTAAAAGGCAACTAGATCTAATTCCTAAAATAAAATATTGAACACAATAAAAATGAAAAAAAAATTTACAGGAGCAGATGATTTAAATCCTCTGGTAGAAGGGTGGGGCATACATGGAACTATTAATTTTACATCAGTTGTTCAACGTCCAGTTTCAAATATAGAACGATTATGGGCATATTTGACGGTTAAACAACTTTTAGAAAAGAAAGAAACATCAGATGAAGACCAAGAAGATTTGGAAAAGAAAGCACTTGACTTAGCTCTTAAATACTCGTTTGTGACACCAGTAAGTTCATTAGTTGTTGTTAAACCAAACGATACCAGGGCTGTTGATACTGAAGCTGCTGAAAAAGGTATAGACTTAAAACTATAAACTTAGAGCAAGTTAACAAATGTCGTTTTTAGGAGGACAACCATTCTTACCATATGCTCAAAGTCTTGCTGGTAAGGAACGTTCTCATATACTATACAAAATAAAATTAATTTAGAAAATTATTTTTTTAGTACCTGCAGGAGGTTTTCCATTAAGTGGCGGTAAGTATATGCGATATAATGGTAATTGCAAAATAATTAATAATTCGTGAAATGTTATCTGTTAGGTTATCTTTCTTTAAAATCTGCAGACAGCGATGTAGCTGATCGCATTGGATATTCATTTGCCATTGCACCATTACAAGAAGAAGCATTAGAATTGGAAGAACAAGAATACGAAGAATCTTTTATAACAAATACACCTGAGTATACAACGGTAGAAAGTGTGGGTCTTTTTTCTGACCTTCCTTGGTTAAATGATATTTTGAACGAAAATGGCACTTTGAATTTACCGTCAGGTATGATTTTTGATGAATTTAACAAAACGTCGTTCGGGTTGGGACCTTTTGAAGAAGAGTTTCGCCTTTGGCTTGGTTGACACGTTGAGTTACTGTGCCCACCATCCCAACCCGGAAATAATAATTGCGTTAACTTTTGTTTGACTTATTACCGTATATTATGATGTTTACTTAATTTTTATTTTCAGGTAAATACAAATTAGGCTTAAATGAAACAGTAACAGATATTGTTAACTGTCCAAAAACACCTTTAAATGAAGCCGGCCATTGCACACTTCTTAATGCATGTCCGCAAGTGAAATCTCTTCTTACAAGTGTTGAAGTATTTGTTGAACATTTTTGTGTTTTGAAAGAAGAGTAAGTATACCAATTTTTTAATGAAGTATCTTTGCTTAACACATTCGCATTCTGCAATTACATAATCAAATTGTTGCAGGTATGCAGGCATCTGTTGTCCGATTTCCAGTTAGATTACAACATATAAAAAACTACTTACAAGTAAGATTGGCCGGTAGCAAACCTTTATCAAAATTTTATTTACGAAATTTTAATTACATTTGCGTCCAAAAATAAATAAGACAGATTATGTAGATTTAATAAAAATCATTAACTCCTCTTTGCAATTTTAAAGCAGTTTAGGAAGGAAGATAATTTAGAGCGGCGATGTTCTTGTTTCTGTAAGACGAAATAGTGGAAGTGAAAAATACGTAATTCGTAAAGACGTACTATTAAATATAAATTTCCAAAGTTTTTATTTTTTCTGATGATGATCTCTATGACTTGTAACTTTTATAAATAATATTTCGCACATCATTAATGATGGATTTGATTGTTAGATCTTTATTTTTATAATTAATGAGAATAAAATAAAGTTACTTTAGTTTCTTCCAAAAATGCCTTGCATAAATAAATAAAAAAATTCCTACCTTCAATATATTTTTTCCCTTGCGAGTGTTCTCTGAAGCCGGTGCAGGACAATCTGTATTATTACTATCTGAAAAATTAGCGAATTACATTTTCAGTACGACAGTTTTCATCTGAATAAAACCTATCGATTTGCGTTCACAAAAACAGCTAGGTATTTCTTGTTCTATTGGTATATCACAACTATTAGTTTCTCCAATGGCACATTCACAATCATCCCCATTTAATAAGAGGTTGACGATATCACATTTGAGAAAAGGATCTGTCTAAAATCAAATACTACGTTAGTTAAAGAATAGACAGTGTAAATAAATTAGTTTAATATTTTGGGTTACTGTTAGTTCTGTTTTTTTTTTATTTATTAGTGATTAAGTTGTTCTTGTTACTTGTTGTGTTTCTTTAACTGTGTTAATAAATAATTCACACCATGAACCAAGGTTTAAATAAATTTTAAAAATGTTGCAGTATCATTCAAATACAAACTAATGATCTGCAGTCCACGAAAAGTTAAAAACGTTGCTACTGAACAGGTTGGATAGATATTTTTTAAAATATTGAAAAACTAAAAATTACCTTGTTTATCTCTTCTATTTCAGTCATTATGGCTTTTTTCTTTTTTTCTTCTTCCAAAGTAACACTATCTGAATCTGCATAGAATAATGGTAGCCATTCATGTTCGATTGATTGAAGTTTATTTATTGGATCTGTAAGGTTCTACATTTAGACATTAGATGTTTATGTTATATTTAGCTATTCAAGTTTTGATTTTCTAAAACGATAAGCAGATTTTACATGTTTACTACTCAATGTGTTTTAGAGAAATCAAACTTGAAGCAAAGATTGTAAGATAACTAGGGCATTAGATACAAACAAAATTATAGCCATTATACGTTGGGTGATAAATTGAGACCTAGTCGGATACACTCCTTTGGGGAAATTCTTTAATGTATTTTTAACGAATTATGAAAATTCTATATATAGAAAAATATCACCTCCAAAGGTCAGTGGTTTAAATAAAACTACATTAAAATCTAAAAATTATTTTTACAATAGGTAGATGGTGGAGTTAATATTTTTTATAACGTTTTTCCTCCATTAAATGATATTTGTAAGAGAAGATAAGGAGCTTATTTGGGTTTTATTATTCGAAAGTGGTCAACATTTCAGCATAGTTTGTGCGTTTGTGGATTGCAAAGGGGTCGTTTGGCTATTAACAGCCTCACATCACTTCGATCTAAAAAGATCTTTTGTGCCAACCCTATAATTATGTTTAAACTTGTAATGAAGTTAATTTCCTTGGGGGCCATTCCTCCTACTTTGGCTGGTGTAAATGTGTAGCCTTTCCGAGGAATTTAAGCCTTCAGCACTGCGACGCATTCAAATAATATAATATGTGTCGTAGTTTCATTTGCAGTTCCATATAGCCTGCACTTTTCAGTATCGGCTTTGCCTACCTTTCTCAGGTGATACCTTAAAGGGCAGTGACCAGTAAGAAGGCTTGTTATTAGTCTTTTCAAGTTGAAGGAGCTGTTCAGCCCTTCTTGACGAGTAGTAAATACATTTTTTCGCTTGATTTTGATCAGGGGTTGTCCTCCAGTAGGACTTTTTGATTCCGTTTCCAAACCTCCTCCGCCACATGGTTTTTGGTTATTCCACAAAACGTTTCTGGTCCGAAAAATGGTGTTTCTGCTCCTTGCTTTGCAAGGGCTTCAGCAGTCTCATTCCCTTCAAATCCTTCATGCCCCGCACCCACATTAAAATTAATCTGTTGCTAGTTGCTGAAGGGTCTTTTTACAGTCCCAGGCTAAATTTAGACTCAAAAATACAAGAATTCAGAGCTTTTAGAGCAGCTTGACTGTCCGAAAGAATATAAACCTTAATACACTCTTGAATACATAGGTCTAGTGCATGGATTTCGGCTTGGAAAATAGTTGAGGTGCTTCCTAAGGATTTAGATATCCTACATTTAGGACCCCTTCGTCCATTTTGGTGCCATCAGTGTACCATACACTCGCTCCAGGATCCAGAATCCACTTGATAAGAGCAGTCGAAATCGTATTCGACTGGCATTATGTCTGAAGGTTTGGCCACAGACTCTAGGTGAATCATATTCACAATCCTTAAGTGTCTAACCAGATCTCCTGATTTAAAAAATTGTGTCTGTTGCAGCCGGAGTGCACTCATCCTAGCCTCTTTCCTGACACAAGTGTAAGGGTAGGAGGTCTAGCAGCATCTCCATTGCTGCTGTGGGGGACAAGCTAACAGCACCTGTAATCCCTAAACAGGCAAGTCTTTAGAGCTTCAGTTTTTGTTCACCATACTAAGGAAGCGTTTGATAACCATTTTGTATGACCAATAGATCATTTTTGGCAGTAGGCCCCCACCTCCTTCCAAAAAATCACTGGCATGTCCACATTGCCATTGTTGCGTTTGTAAGTCTTTTCTAAATGATAGTTCCAGGTTAGTTTTTGGTCGAGAGTAATGCCTAAGTATTTTACTATACAAGAAAATTCTAATGCGAAACACTGGCCAATTTCGAATGTGCTAAAATAATAAAAACTTTTTTTGATAACTTCATTATTTTTTCTTCATCTAATTTATTATGGTTTAAATGTCTGTACCTTATTACTTTTTAAAGTGTTTCTTAAATATTTTTAGAATTTTTATTCAATCTTTCTTTGAGAAAATTTGTGATGTTTATCATAAGAATTAAAATAGCTATTTATAACGACAGATCAATAAAAAAAACAATTAGGGTAGGCTGTGAAATTGAATTATTTTGAATTGGTACTTTAGCCACATCACAGTGACAGTCCGTTATAAAAACGGATGTATGGCAACCCTAGCGCCAAGTCTTTTAGTCTTTACGCAATTAAGTCTTTGTAGACACTGCAGCCCTTGTAATTTGCCGGGTGATCAAATGATCACAGATATGAAAAGGCAAACGTTATTATGAGCGAAGGAATTGTCACATTTTGTCACTAGATATAAAAAGAATCACCTTTCGTAATTAAAATGACATGTCAAACTGTTGATTTTTTTTGTAACCGAATTGGAAAGAATCAAGTGAACCATGTTGCTGCATTAGATTGATGCCGATTGCACCAGTTGCCCATTATTTTCACTTTTGTTTATTTGAAAATGAACAAAATAAGCTGGCAATTAATGCATTTATAAACAAAATTCAATGCAATTTTGTTCAGTATAACCCCTGATCACATAACAATCAGATTCGCCAAGTTAATGTAAAATTTGGCAGGCAGTTTTATGATTAGTTTGCCTTCGGTTGCTAGATGGCGCCAGCATTACAAGAGCAGAAGCGACCCTGAAGTGCTTGGAATCCATACAAATCAGCTGGTAACCGAAGGCAAACTAAGCATAAAACTGCCTGCCAAATTTTACATTAACTTGGCGTATCTGATTGTTATGTGATCAGGGGTATAACTAACTTTAGGTAGGTAGTCGACACAATACATGCAATCTGCTATTAAGTCGGCTATACAACCCTAATAATCAATATCATAAATGAGTTTTAAAATACAGAATTCTAATATAATACACTATTACGTAGGTATTGTTACTTTTAGATTTATAACAGTTATAGTATTTTATTTTACCTATAAAATATGATAGTGACGAACAATCTGATATTGTTATGCTTGAAGATGATGATCGTTTTGGCTCTATTGGAGTATCCGAAGTTGAATCGACTTCATCTGTAAAAATTGATTAATGTCCAGCGTACTGTTCTGGTGATGCAATTTTTTTAAATTTACCTTCCGGTTTAGCTACATTTATTGAATGGCGTATCATGCTTAATTCGTGTTCAGACTGGTTTTCAGATTGATTACCCTGATCTATTTCATAAAAAAGAAATTACAAAATACTAACCCACATTATACCTACTAGACAGAATAAGAGAACCAATTGACTAGTGCCTAAGACACAATCAAGCAGGACTCAGGCTGCATTAAGGAACTATAGACTAAATATGTACATTACGTATAATCATAGATGAAGCCTCAGAATGGAATAAGAAAGTGCATTTAGGATTTATCGATATTGAAAAGGCTTTCGATAAAATAAACCACGAAATACTGTGGAAGATATTTGAAGAATACGGCAGTCCAACCAAGATAATCAGTATAATTAAACTGTTGCACAACTATGGAGCATTTATTGAAAATAATGGACAAATAACCGAAAAATTAAACATTGAGAGTGGGGTTAAACAAGGCTGTGTCCTGTCACCGCTCTTGTTCTTAATAACTATGGATGGGATCATGAAGGGTATAACTTGGAGCTTCGGACAAAACTTACGAAGCCAGACGATGTTTGTCTCATAACGGGAAAACTTTCAGGTATGCAATCATGTATCAACGATTTGAAAACATCAGCAGGGAAATTGCATCTACACATAAATAAAGACAAGTCTAATATCATGGCAATCAGTCCCCAAGGTACAAGAGACATCGAAATCGATGCAGAGAAAATAAATAGAGTAAATGAAGTACTGTATCTGAAAGAAAACTGTCAAAAGGACATCAAATGTACGATATTGAGGGCCCAAGTAGCCTTCAACCAACTGAGAAGAGTATGGAATGCAAATGACCTATCAATTACCAACAAAATCCGTATTTTCAACACCAGGGTTGCGAATCCTGGGCGCCCACTCAAAAACAGATTAATACTATAGGTACAAAGTTTCATGAACAAATGTTTAAGAAGAATTTTGGGCATACGCTGGCCAGACACAATTTCCAACATACAGTTGTGGCAGAGAACCAAACAAACATCAGTTAACGTAGATATCAAAAATTGGTTAGGCCATACATTAAGAAAACGGAACAATGATATCCCAAAGCGAGCCCTGGAATATACAGTTAGAGGTATTAGGAATCCAGGAAGACCCAAGAATACAGAAACATAAATTTGAAATGGAATGAGGTGAAACGCATTGCAATCAACAAAGACCAGTGGAAAACATATGCAGTAAAACACCAATCAAGAACATTAACGAGCAAAACAACTAAATAATTAATCAATTAATCAAATCAAATTAACTAAAAAGACAAGCCAATAACATCAGAAACGTTAGAACACATCGAACAGACCACTTTTTAGTTGTAACATTAAAAAGCTAAATGATAATGATGAAAAACGCAATTATGAGAAACACCTAACAGAAGATCGAAGAAAAAATATACAGTCAGATAACATACAACAAGAATGGGCAACGATTAAGAACACAGTGATGAATAGCATGAACACGTGCATCGAAAGGGATATGTACATGGATTAAAAATGAGTGGTACGATGAAGAGTGTGTTAGAGTAAATAATCTGTATAACAATTAACCTTATTGTGCTATGTGTGAATGTGTCGCCATCTATATTAATATTAATTCAGTGGGCCTTGGTTCAGTTCATGTTATTGCGGCGTTCTATGCACTTCGGTCCGTTATTTTACGTATGTTAATTAAATGTTAATCAATCATAACTCGTTAGTGTTTTCTTTTATCCGAACCCCCTTTTAATCATCACAGAGTGTAACAAAATAATAATGAAAAAAGCGAATTGTGGAAGACATATTTAAGCAACCCAACACAACATAACAAATTGGCCTACAATAGTAAAAGAAAAATAGCTAGTAGAGTAGGTAGCAAGGATGAAAAAAAGAGAATTTATGAACCAAAAAATACAAAATTTTATAAATCATTAAGAGAACAAACAGCGTATAAGGGAATACAAGCAGTACACTAGTTTCAATGTCTCAGAGCACGGTACTCGATCGTTAGGGAAAGGTAACACGGTCATTTTACCCTTCAAACACACTTTACAACGTGATAATTGTGCTGCATCACTCACATCAACCTTGGGTACTACACCATCACGAATCAATTTCACGAGGTCTTTACTGTTTAGATGGCCTAATCTTTCATGCCACTTCATCAATTCTGAACCCATTGGCTGGACTACCGCTTCAGCACACTCTAAGTTCTCACGCACAAAATACAAATCGCCCCGTCGCTCGGCGATTAGCGAAATGTTCCCGCGCTTGTCACGAACAACTGCGTCCTCTTTACGAAAAATCACCTCGTGAGAGAATTATTAGAAGAAGATAGTGATATACTGCAAAGATGAGAGGAACACTATACAGAGGTAATGAACAAAGGTATCCAGGATCATGAAGTTCAAATTCAAGAAGTAGAGACCGAAGAAGACCACAACATTGAAATGCCCCATAGAGAGGAAACAGAAACAGTCCTTAAAGGTCTTAAGAATAACAAAACGCCAGGATCACAGCAGAAATGATTAAAAACGGAGGAATGGGAGGGGGGGGGTCCACCCCGAAAACCCTGATTTATTAGACTCACCACTGACCCCTCTATACACCGATAAAAAAAAATTGTTGCCAACTCAAAATGCAAAGTTGAATTACCATTTGGCTGGACTAAATGGCAAACTTTTTTTAAGATTTTTAAACCACTGCAACTTTTTTGTTATTGGGTTTCTGACAAAAGGTTATTCTGAAAACATGTTTACTTTAGTCCCCTCTACCTACCCTGAAAATGTCCTCCGTACGTTATGAAACACCCTGTATATTTAGGATCGGAAATCAGCAGCGACGGAAACTGTAAAAATGAAGTTATGAAGCGAATTCAAATAGGGAATACTATAAGTTTCGAAAATTACTAACATCTAAAATCTTAAGTGAGCACTCCAAAATGAAAATTCACAAAAGTGTAATCCGACCAAAGGTCATCTATGCGGCTGAAACGTGGTATTAACGAAGACTGAAGAAGAAGCGCTGTTGAGATTCGAACGTAAAGTAATAAGAAGAATTTATGGAGGAGTTAAGGAAAGTGATTTATACAGAGTGTGTCAAAAGTATTAATTTGAAGAGTTGCAAGAAAAAGTTGCAAACGAAAGTTTTTGTGCTAATTGCGGTGCATACAATGACGTTTTTATTTTGTTAGTATCTTTTTTTGTTTGGTTGCTATGGCAACCAACTTTGTTTATTTAAATGAAACCATATATTTTGTTAACATATTTAAAAAGTATAGGTTATTTTCTATTCACCCGTGCTATTACGTCGAACTTAAGAAAAAAAGAAAAAAAAAACAAAAACAAACAAACTCCGCCAAACACCTCGAAAAAAAGAATAATATAGTTGCACTTTGTTTCCATAGCATTTGTTTCTTTAGTTGTCAAATTTTCAAAACGTATCTGATCAAAGTTGATATCTAAATACTTGATATCTGATATCATTTAAGTAACTGATTAATACTATTACTGCAAATCAGTTCACATTTTTTCGTAATGTGGCATGTGGCATTTTAGTAGTATTCAACGCAGTGGCGTAGCCAGAATTCTTTAGCTGCAGGCGCTCAGCATTTTAGTGTTCAACCACTAACAATGTACTTTTCACCTTTTAAGTCGTTAGAAGGTTGGAACAACCAAGAAAAAAATAATTTATTTTAAAAAAATAGTAGATTTTTGCAGGCGCTCAACAGATTTTTTCGCTCGAGCGCCTGTAAATAAGATACTAGCTACGCCACTGATTCAACGTATGATATAATTACTATTATATTATAATAGCACAGGTGAATAGAAAAAAACCAATACTTTTTATAAATATGTTAAGAAAACATATGGTTAGATCACTTAAATAAACGAAGTTGGTTGCCATAGCAACCAAACAAAAAAAGATACTAACAAAATAAAAATGTCATGTGCCGTAATTTGCCCAAAAACTTTCGTGTGCAACTATTTTTGCAACTCTTCAAATTAAAAAGTTACAGGCAATACTAGTTACTTTTGACACACTCTGTATAAGAAAAAGAATGAACGTAGAAATTGAAAACATATTGCAGTAGGTATGCAAATATTTTACGTTTCATCAAGTCCCAAAGAATACAACGATTAGGGCATGTACAAAGGATAAACACAAGTAGGCTTGTACACGAAATAGTAAACTAGAAACCAATAAGAACAAGAGCGAGAGGACGGCCCAGAAAGAGATGGAAGACAAGTGTAATAGAAGATCTAACAAAAATGAAAGTAACAGACTGGGAAGGGACGAGCAGGAACAGGAAGAAATGGAACAAGCTTGTGGAGCTAGCCAAGATCCACTTAGGGTTATCGTGCTCTTAGAAGAAGAAGAACTAAATTAAAAATAAATTAAACAACAATACTAATAATTTTAAAAATGAGAGTGAGAGAATTTACCAGAAATTCAAGACTAGCACCCCTGAATTTCAATGTTTCTGTGCTATTGAATCGCCCTAGGCGCCCTATGTTTCATTAGGAATAAATAGGTAGAAGAAGAAGATACTGTTATGGTGATGCAATTTTCTTTTATATTTACCTGCTGTGGATGATGATTTGTTTGACTGTCTTGAATCAGTCGAAGTTGAATCTACTTCATCTGTAAAATTGATTAATGTCAAGCATACTGTTCTGGTGATGCCGTTTTGTTTTATATTTACCTGCTGTGGATGATGATTTTTCTGACCGACTTGAAGTATTCGTAGCTGCATCTACTTTATCTGTAAAAATGGATTAATGTGGAGCATACTGTTCTGGTGCTGCCATTTTATTTTATATTTACCTGCTGCAGATGATGATTTTATTGATTGTCTTGAGGTATTGCTTAATTCGTGTTCAGACTGGTTTTCAGATTGATTATCCTGATCTATTTCATAAAAAAGAAATTACACTACATATGTGTCAATATTCTAATATTAAGTCATGTAGAAGAATGTTGAAAATTTTTTTATTTATTTATTATTTGATTTACCTGAAGTTTGAGGTTCAGTTTCTATTGGTGGCCTTATTTCAGTGGATGTGACTGAAACTGCAGATGCATCTAGAATATAAATTAAATTAATACAAAAAAATGAGGAAAAGTGATTTATGGGTTTCATATTTAGATAAGGCTGTAGGTATATTCAAATTATTACTTGTATCGGAAAATTACTATGAAAATTTATTTAAATTTGATACAAATCATGTTGAATAAGTATGAAGATCAAGAGCTATAATATATATCCTTAAAGAGGAAGTAAAAAGTGCCATAAAATATTTCAAAAATAAATGGGAGAAGTTGGAGTTGACATCATACATCATAAATGTCATAAAATATGGAACACCGGATGCTGGCCTGATGATTGGACAAGCTCTGTACCAGAGACCTGCACGAGCAAGTAATAGTTATTTACATTATAAGCTGCGAAAGATTACTTTTCGGTGCGAGGGTTTTTGAATGGCCGAGGCTATAGCAGCAGAGGAAGTACAGTGGTGTGGCCACCAAGATCACCAGACTGTATGTCTCTAGATTTTTTCCTTTGGGGTCGGATCAAATAAAGAAAAACCAACAACGAGAGATGATATAAAGCTGAAAATTCGGAATGCTTGCCTATCATTAAGTAATGAAGAAATACTTAGAGCCACTGATAATGTAACTAGAAGAGCTCAACAGTGTTTAGAAGTAAATGGAAGACATTTTGAACACTTGTAACATTGTTTACTTCGGTGACTAGATTTTAAAAGCCGACTTTTCAATTTTGTTTGTTAACAACGAATTTCAAATTTAATAACTTTAATCGAATATTACTTAAAAGGGGTGATAGTAGTAAAATAATTTTTCCTACAAAACTTTCTTCTTTTTTAACGATCTTTTCAACAATACGTTTTTCGACTTATGGTGCCATTTAAAATTTTGGAGTTCTGGACATTGTGGACAAAACTACTCGTGATGCTGACTTTTTCGAGAAATAATAATATCACCATTCGATTCTTTAGTATGACTTATAATAAATTTTTTTATCCCAACTCTCTACGATTCACCGTTCTTTAAAAAAAATACTGATACGGGTGGTCTCATTCACCCTGTATACACATTAGGGTGGCCCTTAATTATGGTTGAAACAAATTTTGACGGGGTCACCCCCCAAATCGATTCTAAAAAAATAAAAAGTAATTTTAAGATTTACCAGCCCTCTCAATTCCATCGTTAAGGGGTGCCCCAAGGGGCGTGCTTTTTCCCATTTAAATAACATAGGTTTTCAGCACACTTCTGGCTTTTATTTTGTTACAAAAGTACGTGTGCCTGAAAAAATCCTGCGAGTGCTGCGATGCATTGCCCACTGATGCCCCTTTCATGGAAAAATTATGGGAGCCAAGTGTCATATCTTAAGCAGATAAATGGGGGGTGAAGAAAGGGGTAATTTTAAAATATTGTCGTTTTTCTCGGTCGCAACGAGTTGTTAAGATATGACACCTGGCTCCCATGATTTTTTCCGTGAAAGGGGCATCAGTGAGTAATGAATCGCAGCACTCGCCGGATTTTTTCAGGGACACATACTTTTGCAAAAAAATAAAAACCAGAAGTGTGCTGAAAACCTATGTTATTTAAATGGGAAAATGCAGGCTCCTTGGGGCACCCCTTAACGATGGAATTTAGAGGTCTGGCAAATCTTAAAATTACTTTTTATTGTTTTAGAATCGATTTGGGGGGTGACCCGGTTAAAATTTGTTTCAACCATAATTAAGGGCCACCCTAATACACATGTGCTTTGTGGACTATCGTAGGGTATCGAAGGTGTTGATTGATATGGGCGTCGATAAACACTTAAATATCACTTATCCAGGGGCTGTATATGAACACCAAAGCCGTAATACAATTAGACGGTTATCGGTCAGATGCCTTAGAGATAAACAAAATGGTAAGGTAAGGCTACATCCTCTCCCCAATTCTTTTCAACATTTATGGAGAATATGACATGAAAGCTGAAACAATGGAATTTCTATCGGTGGAGAAAAAGTAAATAACCTACGTTACGCCGACGACACTGTGCTACTTGCAAGTGATGTTGATAAACTAGATCAACTAATGGGAAAACTAGAAGAAGAAAGTCAAAGCCTTGGATTAGAAATAAATCAGGATCACTGATAGAGAGAATAACAACAGACTCGACATAATACAAATTAGACAGTACAGCAGAGTGGGACTACAATATAGAAAGTAAAGCAAAGATCTGCTTGGTTAGAACGAAAATGGGTGACCACTCTGCGGCTCGGTGTGTTCGGCCCCTCGACGTTGTAAAGGTATAATAGGGTAAAAGGAAAAAAAAAGAAAGAAATATAAAACAGATGTTTTAACAGTTAATAACCTCTAGAAACATCTAAATGATTAGATAAACCTTGCTCAGATATGCTGTCACTGCTAATATTTGAAAACTTGAGAAAATTAAATCTTGTACTTCTACGTTGTAGCAACGACTTTCTTATTTTTGGTGTATCATCATCCCAATATTCCTCACTATTTCCTATTATTTCAGTATTTTCATCAATTGTTAATAATTTACGCGAATTTGTTCTACGATTACTGTTCAGTTCTAATATATTTTCCTCATATGGAGCCGTATCTGAAAATGAAACCTAATTTTTTGAATATTAGTTGAATACAATTTTTTAGTACCTGGTGAAGTTTCGGTGAAAATTAAATTTTCGGTTGTTTCTTTTTGAAGGAGTGACTTATCACTCTGAAATTGTAAAACATAAGGAGAACCACTTGGATGTATATCGCAACTACATACAGTTTCTGTCTGTGTTATTTTGTTACTGGTTGGAATATTTATATTGGAAACAATTTTAATTCCTTCTTCTTCAACTTTAAATTGACACGGTTCAGTATAAATTGTTTCTTGTTCCGTTATAATAGGGACTAAAAATACATAAAATAGTTTTTGCACTCTCGGGCGTAAAGTGACTACTTTTCGCCCGCAAAGAAGGGCGTAAAGTTCATTATTGCAGACCTCGGGTGCACTTTACGCTCGCGACAAATTAATTTGAAATATCACAAAAATACCTTCGCTACAATACAATTTTTATAAAATCACTCTTGCCGTGAATGCGTCAATTTGACATTTTTAAAAATGTCATTGGAAAAATTTTATTATAAATCAAAAAATTTAAATAAAATCTCTGTTCGTGCAAAAAATATTGTATGACCACAGGCGTAATAAGCGACTTTGGCCTTTGGCGTGTTATAAGCCTCGGCGAAAACTTCGGGTTATAATATTCACGCCGCAGGCCAAAATCGCCTTCTTTACGCCCTTGATACATAAATAACTATTAATACCTGGTGAAGTTTCGTTGCAAATTAAATTTTCGGTTGTTTCTTTTTGAAGAAGTGACTTATCACTCTGAAATTGTAAAACATAGTGAGAACCACTTGGATGTATATCGCAACAACAACTACATACAGTTTCTGTCTGTGTTATTTGGTTTCTGGTTGGAATATTTATATTGGAAACAATATTAATTCCTTCTTCTTCAGCTATAACTTTACACGGTTCAGTATAAATTGTTTCTTGTTCCGTTATAATAGGGACTAAAAATACATAAAATAGTTTTAATGATATGTAGATGATGTAAAGTGTTGGCATAAGCATTAAATTTAATATTTTACTATAATCTCAGCGTAAGTGACTACTGTAAAGCAAAGGTAAAGTTAACCACACAGAATTATTTAATTAAAGTTTTTATATAAAGTTAATATCCATATAATATTAGTTGAATACAATTTTTTAATACCTGGTGAAGTTTCGTTGCAAATTAAATTTTCGGTTGTTTCTTTTTGAAGGAGTGACTTATCACTCTGAAATTGTAAAACATAGGGAGAACCAGTTGGATGTATATCGCAACAAGAACTGCATACAGTTTCTGTCTGTGTTATTTGGTTACTGGTTGGAATATTTATATTGGAAACAATTTTAATTCCTTCTTCTTCAACTTTAACTTCACACGGTTCAGTACAAAATGCTTCTTTAACTAATGTTTCTTGTTCCGTTATAAAAGGGACTAAAAATACATAAAATAGTTTTAATGATATGTAGATAATGTAAAGTGCTGGCATAAGCATTAAATTTAATATTTTACTACTATAATCTCAGTAAAGTCTACGTAAGTTTTAAATAGCGGTTGAACCGGTTTTTGTTTCCCCGCCCTATACAGTTTCAGATTTAGTTACAACAAGATATAATGCATGGCAAATTTCACGAGTCAGAGCGGGTCACGGATATAAACTTTGTCTTTGCCAATAGACCAGGGCGTGGCCGCGTGGCTGTGGACGGTATTATGTATGAAAACTAATGATTGTAGTTAATATTTAGAAATAAATAAACGTAAATAGTTTCATTTCAATTCGAATGTATGAATAATTACACCCGCTACAGTTTCCCGTAATAATAATTATCTGTATCTGATGTATACAAAAAATTTGTAAATATCATTTTTATTGTATAAAGGATGAGTAAAAACGTTGGGTTTTATACATAACACCGTACATATCAAACTGCATAGGGCGGGGAAACAAAAACCCGTTCAACCGCTATTTAAAACTTACTTAGACTTTATAAGTGACTACTGGAAAGCAAAGGTAAAGTTAACTACACAAAATTATTTTATTAAAGTTTTTATATAAAGTTATAATATCCATATAGCCAATATAGTTAAACTAAGAAAAAATTAAAAAACAAAGGAAATTTCTTGGCTTTGATCGATTCAAACCGTTTAAGTTAAATGTCATTGTATTTCGCTGCAAATAGTATTTAGGTTGGATTTAAATCTACTTAGTCTGAATTTTCGAAGAGCATTAAACAATATTATTGTTTTTTATTACCGAATGTCTACAACTAAAATCAACACGATGACCAATTCGGCATGCCTTAGTCTACTTATTAATATAAATTGTACCGGTATTTGTGCTTTTTCACTTTTGTTTGTGTAGTTAGGAAGTTAGGTTTGCTATAAAATACGTTTACTTAATTGTATGTTAGTGTTTTCATTAAACATACTTTTTTCTTCAAGCGTTTTCTTGGATGGTTTAGGTTGTTTAGGACACATACCACATGTTCTTTGTTTAACTACAGCTTTCATCACAACCTTGTCCATTGGCATTTGTTGTTTTGTAGCTGTTATCAAATTTCAATTTTTATGTTTAATTTTATTTTAATAAAAGTGTTCAATACTGAAATACCTAAATGTTTATTAAGCAAGCAGTTGTTTTTTAACTGTAAATGTGCAGGGCTGCCGACTGCATTAACCGTAAAAGGTTCAGATAAATTGCTAATTCTGAAAACAACCTGTCAGAATTATGTAATATGAATGTATTTAAAATGTTATTACCTTCTTTGCTTTAACAGGTATTTCCTTTGATGTTCTATGTAATCTAATTGCTGAAATCTTTCTCCACAAGCTACAGCCACGTAATATGCCCCGTGTTGTATTTCGCATGGTACACATATGTGATGACCATATACAGTGTATAAACTGAAAAGATTTAAAGTAAAATTGCAGATTCTAACAGGTAATTCAACTTTTATCTAACTGTAAACTAATTAACACGGCACACGGAAATTTTTCATGCCACCATCAAAGTATGAACCTGTAAGTCAATTCTGAAATAGTTTCGCAATTTTTAATGGTAACAAAACACTGTGAAGCTTATTATTATTATAGCAAGACTCGTTATCGGTAGGCGAGTATTTGAAACACCCTTGATACCTTCAGCGGTATGATGGACTCACTTCAGAGATCCTCAAGACGGCAATCAATATAGATAAAGAAAAAGTCCTGAGGGTGTTGAATAAAATTCTAGGCGAAGGAAAAATTCCCGAGCATGGAAGGCCGCAAACTTATGTTTAATTGGTTTAATTGAAAAACCGAATAAAAATAACCAAGTTAAGAAATTTAGTCCCATATGTCTTCTGAACGAATTCAGAAAGTTGTTTGAGAGAATGATGGTATCAAGACTAACAACAGAGCTGAGTGAAAAACAGAATCTATTCAAAAATCAATTTGGTTTTAGAAAAGGAATGTCAACTACCTATTGACCCGATGTTAGCAATAGAGGAGAAAATCAAGACGTTACGTCAGAAAGCATACAAAAATAGAGAGTATTGCATATTAATTACAATTGACATAGAGAACGCCTTTAATAACGCAGACTGGGGACAAATCTTTGAGCAATTGCAAACCAGAAGAATAAGCAACTATATATAATAAAAATTATATGCAGTTATCTCAGTCAAAGGACACTAATCACTGAACAAGGTAAATATAGGATAAACCGAGGAGTCCTGCAGGGGTCAGCATTAGAACCATTACTGTGGAATATTCTGTTTGGCAACATACTAGAGGCCAAAATGCCTGAAGGTATAACAATATTTGGATACGCCGATGATGTAATGTATATTTGGGTTAACAAAATAAAAGCTATTATTATTATGTGGCGGTGCTAGCCAGAGCTAAAACTAAACAACTGTTAAGATACAACACAATGAAGGCTCTCAATAGAATAATCAAAATTATGGAAGAAAAGAAACTATGTATCACAACGGAGAAAACAGAAATGGTTATATTGTATGGGGGGCGTAAATTAACAAACCTCGAGGTAAAAATAAAAGGGAGGAAAGTGAAAGACTCCAACCAACTTAAATATCTTGGGGTCATATTGTAACGAAGTGACTTAGGGAGGGCTGTATTATAACAATAGTTAAATAAAATAAGTTAATTAAATAATGATGGTAGAGGCTTTGACCCAACTCCGTTACGTGGGATTTACTTAGCTGTGCGAGAGGTTTTAATTCAAAGTCAAATTCAACTAACAAATCATGTATTTAATATCGGTGCTTCTAGTTTTACAAGTCAATATAAATATTTCCCAAGTCTCAGTTCAAAGTACATTGATATAAGTCATTCCAAGTCCGGATGCAAAATGAACGAACATAAATTACGCTGAGTTCCGATTATACTTAAAACGGCTAAGTCTTTAAAATAAATTTAAACAATTTACACAAATATTTTCTAAGTCCAGAATTACATTTAAACGGCTAAGTCCATAGACTGAACTTAAACAATTTACACAAACTAAAGTTATGTTAAAATTAAAACATCTTACATGAATTCACATCTTGAAGGGTGTCGATTTACCGTGGTACTGCATGCTTGATGGCGGAATATAAACCATCTCGTTCTTATGATTTCGTTCAGCTTTTATACAGTAAATTGATCTCCTACTTCCAATATTTAGTACTTTATCTTATGCGCGTGGTAAGTATCAGATTACATGAATACGATGCACTACGTACGTGACTAACTTGCATTCTTTAAGAGATGCAACTTTGCCACATGCCTTCGTCAGTGGAATGACCCGATCGAATGACGTCATATCAGCACACGTGTACTACTAGTTTGAACAACTTGAATGCAATTCAAACTTTGCCTAATATTGTTACATTCGTCTTTGTTACAATATATGAAAGAAACAATCATATGAGACAACACATCCTCTATAGCTATGTTATAAACAAAACCAAGAAAACAGTAGCAGCCTTGGCATGTCTTATGCCCCGTGTAGATGGGCCCAGCCCGCAGAAGAGGAAACTCTTACTGTTTACCGCACACTCCATTATACTTTATGTGGCCCCAATATGGAGCAAGATACTAACATTACTAACCATAAAAAGGTATAGGAGTAGCTTAGTTAAATTACAAAGAAAAATGTGTATCACCGCAACGGGCGCGTACCGCACAATATCGACAGAGGCGGCACAGTTGCTGGCTGACTCCATACCAATCGATCTCATGGCCTTAGAAAGAAGTTACAGCTATAAAGTAGATAAATAGGAAAAAAGAAATAAGGAGAAACACCCTGGAGGCATGGAATACTAGGTGGAAAGTGGACACAGGCAAAGCTAAATGGGCCAAGAGCCTAATACAGGATATACCCACGTGGGTAAATAGGAAGTGTGGCGATGTGGACTGTCACTTAGCACAATTTATAAGTGAACATGGCGTGTTTACCAAATACTTGGTACGATTTAAAAAGCAGGAGATGACGACGCTGAACACACTTTCTTCGGATGCAAGATATGGGGGAAGATTAGAGAGGATATCAATTCAAAAATTGGTGGGGTGCTAACACCGGATAACGTGATCGAGCATATGCTCCTTAGTAAAGAAAACTGGCAAGCGATACCTACACCATATGATCACTGAAATATTAAAAAGTAAAATTGAAATGGGCATCTGAGGACATCAGAAGTAGCGTGTACAATATAGATCAGAACAACGTAAATTAGGCAGGAGATTCTAAAGAGGAACTATAAGTCATCCTGATCAAATGCTCAATGCGGTTCCAGGGTGATATCTACTTCTATCCTGGGAGGGGGGGTTTTAGTCTTTCGAAGATTTTCCCTCCTCCTCCGAGAAATAGTTTATAGAACCCGAAAAGGACTAGTAAAATTATAACAATATTATTGTTGTTTTAAATTTAGATCTACAGTATTTTTCACCTAGGATTTGGGTTGGGACGTCAACGCGCTGCTTATAAATTCACAATCCAACTATACTTCATCTCTTTCTAAACTAGGTTTTCATTAACTATTACGTACGAACGCGTGTCTACCACAGATAACCAAAGTTTGGTTATCTGTGGTGTCTGCCAATACAGTTTTTGGGCGGAATTTGCTGACGTCACAACCCAAATGCTAGATGAAAAATACTGTACAATTACAAATAACATAATACATTAATCAGTATGAACCATTTAAATGTCAAAATATGTAATATCAACTGATATTATAAGTTTTCATGGGAGGGCATTTATGATTTCTCCTAACTCTCCTTAAAATTATAGTAGGTAGTAGGATTACCTCTGAACACCTTCTGGAATATCCATCATATTTGACATATGATTCAATAATTCTTGCCAGTTATATAACTCATGTTCCATCAACACAAATTTAATAGCATGATGTTTCTGTCCATTTACAAAGGCATATATAACAGTCCTTTTATTTTTCTGTGCTAGCAATAATGCCCAATATTTCACGCTGTAATTTTCTTGTTTAATATCTATTTTATTATAATGTTGAGAACATTTTTTCCTGTTTTGGATTTTACGTTCAGATTCTGTAAGATAACTTTATTACTCAAGTCAGTATCTCTGTATCATTAAACAATAAATAAATTTAACTTACCCATGAGGCAATTTTTTGAAATTTTCTTTTCCGCAAGCAACATAGCGGGCACCATGAACTAAATCACTAATAGAACGAATTGATTCTGTTCCGTTTATACTTATTAAGTGGCGAACAGTACCGTATGTTGGTTTTACTACTTGAGTAACATGGTTCAGTACGTTATTCCAAGTTCTTTCTTTGGTAGGGCTTACTAATAATGAAAATCCATGAGCGTCTTCAACACCATTTTCAAACACAAGAATTCTTTTTGCTTTACTTTTTTCGATTTGCTCTGAAATATAGATATAAATTTTACATTATCACAATGGTAAAATATGAAACTGTTATTACGGATGATGTTCATAATAACTAGGATGAAATTTATTCATTATATCACAAGTGATGTAGAATATCACAAAAATTTTTTTAGTAAGTATTAACTAAAGAAATACTAAAATTTAAATTTTATAGAGATTGCCATTTTGACATGTGTCAAAATGGAAATGCCTTAACTGTTTTACGATTCAGATGTTATTAAAAAATTAACTTTCTAATTTTGATTATGTTTTGATTTTAAACTCAAGAATTGTCTTATTATTATTATCTTATTTTGATGCACATACCAAAAAGTCAATTAGTTAGGCTAGGTGCCGACATGCAATTTTTAGTCGGCTGATTGATTGATCGGCCGATCGTCATTCCGCGCTCACTACTGCAATCAAATAGTCAGCCGATCGCGATTCGGGCCTATTTTATGCAACTAAACTATTTAGTTAGTCGATCATGGATTTCGAAGAGGTGACTTGTGTGTGCGCTCTCGAGATACGAAGAAGAAGACTAAAACCAAAAAAAGAATACTGGATGCATCCACTGACTTCTCAACGTTTGTTAAAAGGGCAATTCTACAAACTGCATCAAGAATTACGATCCTATCCCGACAAGTTCTTTAATTATTACCGCATGACTATGAACAGCTTTGATGAGCTTTTGAACTTGGTAGGACCTTCAATAACATATCAAAAAACCACGTGGAGGACTTCCATCCCTCCAGAAGAAAGATTGTCAGTCACGTTGAGGTAAGAAAACGAATATTACTAGTATATTTGACTAAAACTTTATTACTGTTGTACAAACGTAAATTTAAATGAAAAAGTATTTACAAATCATAAAGGTCTGGCTGTGGAGATGGGTTATTATTTGACGATAGAAGGAGATGTATATACCAATAGTTGAGCTGAATGTTGTGGAAAATAATAGCCCACCCTTTGCTGCACATTCTGATTGTAATGAGTTTCTTGAAAATGTTGATGAGCTGGAACTGCAGCAGTAGATGACGTAGGTGTTGGTTGAGTGAATCTTTTAATTATAGTTAGGAATTCCATTTTTACATCAAGTTGTTGCTCATCAGTCAGTTTTTTAAATGATGGCACCAGAGAAAGCAGAAACCATTTATCCTCATAGATTTCCTCAGCCTTCTTGTCCTTTAATATGGTTAACAATGATTCTTCAAACGAAATTTTCTTTGGCTTCTTTGCTGGGGTACGTTATGGCTCGGCGATCCGCTGTGGCAGGGTGGAAGTCGTTTGATGTGTACGTTGTGGCTCGGCGGTCCGCTGTTGCTGGATGGAAGTCGTTTGACTAAGCGCTTCATCTTCATTTCTTCGTCTGAGTGTAGCGGACTTGTTGCGCTGATTGTCTCCCGGTCCTCTATAGTCGGCAGCAAAAACAAGAGCTGATTGAAATAAACATACTTTCGACGTTTGCTAGCGGCTTGACCCGATTTGCCTTTACGTTGTTTATTCAACTTTCTTTTAAAACAGGTTCTTAAGTTTCGCCAATGTTGTTGAATATCTTTACATGTCAAAAAAAATAAAGAAATTAAATAGGACCTATATTTGCATTGCAATTTAATGTGAACTTGAAATTGCATAACTTTATGTAGTTAAACCTTTATTTACAGATACTTGGCAACAGGAAACAGTTTCCATTCACTATATTATGAATATCTGATTGGAACTACAACTATACGGACAATAGTTAGGGACACGTGCGACAAGTTATGGATATGTTTAAAAGCGACATATATGCCAGACAAAAATGAAAATACATGGCGGGAAATAGCTGATAAGTTTGCTACGAGAACAAATTTTTCTAACTGTGTGGGAGCCATCGACGGCAAGCATATCAGAATACAGAAACCAAATCACAGCGGTTCTTTATTCTTTAATTACAAAAACTATTGTTTAGTAATTCTTATGGCTATTGTTGATGCAGAGTATTGTTTTATTTCTATTGATGCCGGATCGTATGGAAGTGCTAGTGATGCACATGTATTTCAGCGCTCAAATTTTGGACGAAAACTTGAGGAGGGACAGCTTTCTATACCACAGAATCGGCTACTATCAAATGATAACGGAACGCCCATGCCATTTGTTTTTGTGGGAGATGAAGCATTCGCCTTATCAGAACACGTTTTACGGCCCTAGGGAAAACAAAACTTGTATCAAATGAAAAGATATTCAACTATAGACTCTTTAGAGCTACAAGAGTGGTAGAATGTGGATTTGGTATTTTGGCTAATAAATGGCGAATCCTACACAGACCTCTAAATGTATCAGTCAACTTCTGTGACAGTATCATTAAAGCTTGTTGCATTCTTCATAACTACGTACGAACGTACGTCAGAAAGACGGGGTACATTTTGAAAATACTCTGTATGAGTGACCTTGTCCTAGTATCAACCCTCCTAATGTGTGAGGTACTCACAATGGAGTAACAACACGAGATTATTTTGCAAAATATTTCAAGTCACCTCAAGGCTCTGTTCCATGGCAGTATGAAAAAATATGACTTACCTAACATGTATATTAATGATACGAGTTTACCTGTAAAGTGTTTAAAATTATTTATATCTTACATTTTGCATTTTTTTCGTGTTGTGTCATATCATTCCACGACTCTATCATTGCCTCACAAACTTCTGTCCATCCGCGGTTAATTATGTTCCGGTCTGAATGTTCTTTCAGGCTTTTGTCGTAAATGGAAGATTTATTTTGTACTGCGTTAATGAACCTTTCGGTCCAATCACCATTCACCATTAATATCAATTCCTAAAAGGCAAACATGTGCATTATTTAATACTAAAACTAAAGCTATTTGTAGTAGTTAAGTCAGTTAGTAAAAATATACCTAATGTACAAATGCGCACGACATGACTTACTATTAATAATAAATAAAATATCTTCCAACATTCTTATTATTACCTTCTTGCGAAGACATCTTGATAGACACTGATGAGAGTAGAAAACACCAATAATTTCACAGAGTTGTCCGATTGTTTCGTTGCAGCATGGCCAGGTTTAAACCTGCAGTGCACATCACAGTTGCGCAGTAGTTGCGTTGCATGCAGTTTGTGATAAAACACAAACTAAATAATCGTCCGATTTAACCGGTGCATGTGAGCGCAGTCTCATAAGAGTCTGTGGGTGTTACTCATGCAACCAAACAGTTGGGCGACTAAAAATTGCATGTCGGCGCCTCGCCTTATAAATATTATCTTTTAAAACAACTTCAACAAATTTTTAGGATTTGTTCCTTCTAAATCCAAAACTTGCATATCCGATAACATGTGTACTATGTGGTAGGCCCTTTTTCTTGATTACTAACAGCAAAGTCTATATCCAAAGAATTTCAGCAAAGGCCAGGGCAGAATTTTTATCGTCCTGGGGTCGAAGATATTAATTTGTATAACTAATTGCAACCCTTTTCGTCATCGATTGGGCAAATTTGCAGATGCAGTTATATGGTTTTGATAATAGCAATTTTTTGTGAAACTTTATCTTCCTTTTCAAACAAAATAAAAAAAATTTTGAATAATTAAGTCTCTCGTTTTATTTGAGTATATCTACATCTACATTTTAAAATATTTTATTTTGTTTTAAAACAAAGTTTTTTACAAAACGTTTCGTTATTTTTAGAGGTAGGTATAGTTTTATCTATTTGCAGCCCTGGATGACGTCAAGGTTAGCATGCTTGTCTTGTAAACTAGAGATCTCGAGTTTGATTCCCAGTCCCAGTCCCAATAAGGTAAAACCGTAAGTCTCATGACAATACAATCTTTAACACGATAAAGATTCCTTCCAGGGATGTATATCCCTTCGGTTTGGCAAAATTCTAGTCGGATAGTGCCATGACCATAGTAGTCAAGATGTGTTGGAAATAATGCATTGCGCTCCTTTCATTGCTAGCACAAGCAGGCTATTTTATATATTTGCTTTGTACGACACATGTTAGGATTGATCGTTTTCATAGCAACCAGTAATATTGTTATTTTGTAATTTGACTTGTCATGTATTCTGTCTTTACATTTTAATAAACAGAATTTCATTAGAACAAAACGAGCTTTGTTCATCAAGATGCATTGTAATCCCTGATACCCACAAACCTAGATTTTACCCAGTAAATACAGAAAAAAATGAATTAGAGATTAGCAGATCTGCTCAGTCGTTTGACTCTGAGTCCGGATCATCGTTTAAGCAATTATTCAGCTGCAAACAATCAATTGTGTTGATAAAGTTTTGGATTCAAATGACAGTGCTAAATCGTAGTTCGAAATTTCTTTGTTTGATATGTTGATATCTTTTTTTTATTTGTGTAACTTGTAATGACGCCAACTTAATTGTTAATTCCAAGACTTCAGCAATGGCTGGGTAATAGTAACTTTGAATTATATCGTCGATTGGTCGATTCCATTGTTAGCCACTACTTTCACAGTATGAAACCATTTCATCTGAATCCGAACTTAATGCAAACAGCACTTCGACTAACTGAAACTTGCTCTACAGAACACTCGTTGCCCAATAATCTGCCATAAGCCAAGATGATTTTGTTCACTAAAAAGAGAAAAATTGAGATACATAGAATATCAAAACTTTTCCAAGTTCAATTAGCCTTCTCACATACATGATGTCAATTATCTGGGTGTTATTTTTGACAAGAAACTGAACTGGAACACTAATGTAAAAACAAAGATAGGGAAGATATGCATGGTTTTCTGGCAGTGTCGCTGTACAATAATAGGTAGACTTTGCTTTACGATTGTATACTGTAATAGTTAGACCCATGTTGACCTATGTTGGTCTGGTGACCCAAAGTCAGGCAAACTAAAACATCAAGTAAACTCACACACATATAATTAATAAAATAATAAAAAATTGTGTAGAATAGCATCAATCGATGCAGTATTTGTTTCTCTACAAAAAACATATTTGCACTTTTGGTCTAAAATAATTGGGGAAGCAAATATTTACATATTAAAAATTTACCATTGAAATCCCTATGGTGCGTGAGGCAATGCACCACCTGGTATGAATGCCGATGATACTTCCGAATATAATATATCCATCTATAGGTACTGATGGATCTAAAACCGTGGAAGGGACTGGTGCAGGAATCTTCTTACATGCCCTGAACCTCCACATAAGTAGAGTACTAGGCCAACTTACTACCATTTTTCAAGTGGAGGTTTTTGCCATTAGGTATGCTAGGTTCAAATGAAATTCTAGAAAGAAAAATTCAGAATAAAATCATCAGGATAGCTAGTGATAAAGTTCTTAAATTCTAAGCTTACTACGGAACCACTTGTTTTCAACGAAACTCTGCGATCACGCAAAACCAATAGTTCCACCGGAATGTCTTCTATTCTGTTCTTTCGCATTATACTAATGGTAGTTTATCACTTTCTTGTGGCTTAGTTAAGAAAGGCAAAGAAACTGCATTTGAAAGTGCGTTCCGTAGTAAGCTTAGAATTTAAGAACTTTAGTAAAGCAGCACTGATGGCTCTAAATAGTTGTAAAATAACGTCAGAAGTAGTACTCCAATGCCACAACACACTAGAGCTAGTTACCAGAAACAATGACCTACAACTTACATGGTTTAAAGGCCAAGCAGCATTGTATGGATTAAGATTAACTACTGCACTTGCTTCGATTAAAGGTGGCTTGTTGGGGGATTTCTGGCAGGAATCTGTAGCATACCTTTGGCTAGCATCCTCACAGTTTTACCAAAGAATATAGAATATTGGTTTTACTGAGAGGACTGGTTGGCTAGGATAAGACCACCAAGGCTGTGTGCATGATTTCTTGGGAGTAGCACAATGAGCTCACTCTCAGGCCTAAGTGCACATGAATGTAGTTCATCCCCTACACCAAATCCAGAATCCAGATCTGTCTGAATCTAGTTTCATATGCACCGTGAATTCCCTGCAAAGTTTTGTTTTTCCACATTCTCTTTCGAAGTCGGAGCAGTTATTCCTTGGTCGGGTCGGATTTGGTGGAACTGAATCTTCGAAAGGAGTCAGGCCACCCATCTCTAAAATAAATGTTTAAAATATTCTTAAGTTAGAGCTTACTTTATTTCAATGCTAATTAGTTATTTATGCAACAGGTGAGTAGTATGGTACTTTTTGGAAGGAGAAGAAAATTTACATTATGAGAATTAAGTAGTTAAGTGACGTAAATCTGCACATTCAAAAAAGGTACTTTGCTCATGTGTTGCATGTAATACCTATTTTATCTACAACAGTAAAAATTTGTAGGATTACAGACATTTTAAAAAATAGATATGACACACATTGCATCTAATTGCAGTGAAAACAAGCTATAAGAAAATCAAAACTTTGCCATCTACCTACCTACCTACGTAAAATCTTAAAATCGTAACATAACTTTTATTCAATATTATGTATTAAATGAATTGCTTTGTTTTTTGGGAATTTGTAAAAAATAATTTAGTTAGGTACTATGTTATGAAACTGTGTAAGGCACAGGTACCAGTTACTAAACTGTTTTTGTGCTGTAAATAAATATACTATATACTATACTATATATGCTCAAGGAGTGACTAAAATTTGACTGTTAAGATTGAGTAGTCACTTTACTCACTGTTGCAGGTAATAGTCATTTATAGGACAAGATTTTATCTACAACAGTAAGAATTTATACGATTTTAAACATACTAAAATTGACATTTTAAAAAATTAATGGTTGGTGTATGGAATTTAAGGATTCTTCAACCCTCTTGATTTTTAACTTTGCAAAGGGAATCTTGTTGATTTTTTTTATCAACCTTCTGCGTCTACTGCTGGACATAGTTCTCCCTCAGTGAGGGGTTTTTGGTTTATTCTCCCATAGTGACCGGTCCTCGTGGAAGGGGTGCCGCATTAACGGAGCAATCGCGCCACCCATTCCAGTACTGACCGGAGACAACAAAGCTTAACTCTCCTGATTGTACTGGACTGGTACTTAGCTACCGCAACTCGGGACCTTTGTTAATTACATTCCCCTACTTATTACATGATAAGTTGTTAATTTGTATAACTCAAAATGTATATTAAGCAAAATTACAACTGGACTGTTAAAATCTTACTAATAAAATAATAGTTATTTACGATATGAGTATCGTAACAACTCATATTACGATACGAGATGGAAAGTTTGTCAAACGAGACCGCAGGTCGAGTTTGACAAATCCATTGAGGATCGTAATATGATGTTACGATATGAATATAGTACAAAGCTTTATCTACTTTCATGAAATTAGCAAAAAAAATTAAATATTTGTCAATGATTAATTGCCTGATGCAAAAGTTGACTGTTCCAATATTCATTGAAATCTAATACGTTAAGGCTTGATTTTTTGTTTATTTGGTGTTGGTTGCTGTCAGTTTGAATGTAAATTGGAACAGTCAACTTTTGCATAAGGTAATTAATTATTGGCAAATATTTAATTTTTTTTGCTAATTTCATGAAAGTAGATAAAGCTTTGTACTATATTTATATCGTAAAAATCGTAAAAAGTGCATAATAAATGTTTATAACAAATAAAATACCTATGAATTCTCTTGTCAATCTGTCATTTTTATGTCAAAAGTTATTACGATACTAGTGCTGTAATATAGTTCATTACAACACGATTTTTCGTTTCGAAATATTGATATTACGAAATGAAAGTAGATAAACAAACTAACCATACGATAGTAACCATAGCTTTTTTAAATAAGTTTGATTAAAATGACCTTTAACAATAGAAAAATTACTGAATTAGGAACTTTAATAGTAATTTGTAATACAAGTGTTGAAAGCTTGCGTTTGCCACACGAATGTGAAGTTTGCAGCACGAACGCCAGTGAGTGCTGCAGTCACATGAGTGTGGCAAATACAAGCTTTCAACACATGTATTACACACTATTTTTTCTACAACCACAAAAAATTTAAATATTTCTGCAAAATCAAATCTGACATTCATCAAATGTCATTTATGACATTTTGATTTGCGTGCGGAAAGTAAACAAATTAGCGTGTGGAAAGTTTACTTTCCGCACGCAAATCAAAATTTGAGTGTGGAAAGTTTACTTTCCGCACGCAAATCCAGATTAATCCAGATTTGCGTGCGGAAAGTAAACTTTCCGCACGCCAATTTTCACTTGTTCGGCAAACACTCATTTTCAATACTCGTATCTATGGAGACGAAGTCTGAAAATCCCACTTTCCATGGTGGTTGTAGAAAAAACTAATTGCAAGTTTGTCCTCACTTGACAACTTATGGCTAGGAATTAGGAATTCAAAGCACTTATCATCGAACATTTTTTAATTACTTTTCTATAATGGTACCAACAGCTAAGGATATATTGCCTTATTAATTAACAAATTCAAATCTTGACAACTTGTGGAAATGGCCGCAATGTCAAGATTTGAACTTGTGTGAAGTATTTGTAAAGCAAGCTCTCAATCTACTATGCAATTGAGTTCCCTTTTACTTATGCTATTGCTTTTAATATTAAGTAAAACAAACCAATGTATACACTGAGATATTTGGCATTAATGTTTCAATTTTACCTAATAAATGAACATTTTTAAAATAGTAGCTTAACAGTATTATTATTTAAATATCGTAGAATATTACCATTATTACTTTAACACTTTCAGTGCCACCAGCCACTTACGTGGCTATATGAGCCTGTACCAGCGGCCACGTACGTGGCCAGTTGTAGGGATACACTAAACACTCAGTTTTTTGCTGGCATTGATAGTGAGTGAATGTTTTTCGTGTCGGTGTGGCAGAAGAATGTTTTAGAGTGAATTTTATCGGGTTGGTTTTAAGTTGCGCGCTGTATTAATTTGGAAAGAGCTGGTCAAACCGAGAAGATAGTGTATGTTGTATAGCAACCCTTATGTAAATTTGTGATTGTAAATAGATAATTTTGGACATAGTTTCATTTCTAAGTTGTGATTATTTGTCTGAATGGGATAATAAGTGACAAAGCAGTTTGTTGAATATACAGTAAACATAAAAATTTGACTGTAGGAGCCTAGGAGCCGCCGACTCCGATCGGCGCCATGCTTGGTTCTGGCCGCCAGTATCCCCAGTCGAAGTGGCAGTGAAAGTGTTAACATAAAAATGCCGTTGTATGTGGAAAACTGTATTCTTTAATACATATAATTAACAACGGTATTCAAATATTAGGTATTTAGATAAAATATCAGTTACACTAAAAATCTTATCTACCTATATTTATTTTACAAATTATATACACATCACAATAAATTAAGACAAACTTAAGAGTTTCATTTCTAAAAATAATATTCTATTACACTTTAAAGTTCAGTGTGTGCAGCATGTGTATGTTTTGCAGCAAAATCAGGAGCATGTAGAAAAACTCCTTCGGCAGTTTGCCAATGAACGGCGGCACCCGATGTGTGTATACCCACGATTTCCATTTGTCCATTTATTGGTCTTCCAAATGTACGTCCAGAAGATGCTAGGTAATGGTCAGTATCTACATGTTTCAGCATTACACTTTCATCTCTTGTCCAATCTCCTGTAATGAAAATATTTAATAATCGTAAAGCCTTCTACTAAGCATCTAAATTAAACTACCTGAGCATACAACAACCCAATGATCACCAGTATCACCTTCACCATCTTCACCGTAGCAACTAATTTCCTGATTTGATGATAAAGGACTAGAGAAAAAGTGCGAATGTAAATTCTTTCCTGTTGCTAAGTGTTCCAATCGTATTGTGGTACCACACTTGACGATTTCTCCACGTTGACATACTTTTCCAGTTGGTGCTTTAATAACCCAGTGACTATTTACATCTTCTTGTACTTCGGTACCTGTTACCGACTGCTGCCCACTTCCGGTTCCATATTTAACGTCATGGGAATGTAACCGTATTCGATAATCGGTATTCATCAATTTAACAACAGATCCACATGTAACATATCTTTGGCGAATTGCTAAAAAGTTGAATTTATGTAAAAATATCGAAATCGTCAAATTTAAATGCCACGCATTCTAAATCGACCAATCACAAAACGCCACAATAAAGGTTATGAAGTGAACTTAAATTTTCAAAAATTAAAAGGAAAAAAGGTTAGGTTTTGGTGCTAATGTGCAATAGTTATTTATTTATTATTATTACCTGTAACTAGATATGCTAGTTCTAACGTTTGAATAATTGTTAAATAAATAGCAATTATCACCGCGAAGTTCATTTTTCTAACCACTATGAATGTGACAGCTTACCCGCAGACGATTATCAACAATTGAACACAGTAACCAACCAAAAACAAGAACAAAACATCAATAGCATAGCCAACTGCGATAATTAAAAATAACTAATGTAATCCGAATTAAAATAAAATTAATCTCAAATTAATAATAATATAGCGCACAGGAAAATAAAATATCGGTTCTTTTTATGGTATCATGTATCATATTATTTAAACCTCCTTCTAATTAAAGTTTTCGTTGAAATATACATAATATAGGCACAGTCTATTTACTAGACTGCGATGTAGGTATAAAACAAAAGGTTTAACATAATTAAATCATTTTTGTATCTGCAATGGATTTAGGGCCGGTTGCACTTAAATTAACTAATGATCAAAGTTGACAAATGAGCATCATTTTTTGTTTACTAATGTGTTATTTCCCATCCCATATGCATTGGAATTTTGATTCGATAGGGTGACCAGAAGTCAACATGACAAAAGGAGGACAAACAAGGCAAAAAAGGATGATTTTTAATAAAAAAGGATGACAAATCTTGAACAAAATTTTTATTAAAGTTCTAACTCATAACATTAAGTAGTATTGTCGTTTTTATAATATTGTATAACTTTTCATTTTTCAATATTTTTCTGACGAACCAATTTTTCGTAAAAGAGACGGATTTTCCATTGAGTAGTAGTTGTAAAACTGCTCGCACGTCATTTTAAAACTACACTTCACTATAATCAAGCCTTATATTGACTCCATGGAGAAGCGGTTTCTTTCCTTTGTCCACTGTGCTGTTATAAGGGAAAAAATGCTGTCCGCTGCTGCATTGTGAGCAGGAATCGCAAAGTAAAATTAGATTGTGGTAAAATTGACAAATTTTTAATAATTCTGGGCAAAGTTCAATTTGTTTTAAATTCTTTAAAAAATGCCCATTTTCTATCCAAAGATAGCGATACAAATTCTTCGTTGATTTGGAACTTTGCTAAACTTTGTTTTAGCAATAAAACTTCATCAAGCAATTTTGTGTCATTGATTTCTATACTTCTTTGCGCTAAAAATTGTACAGAAGGTAAAACATCGTCAAATTTCATGTCTTTATTATTTAGTAGCATCCACTGAAAACATTTGAATTCTTCTAGAGGTTTGCTCCATTTTTCCAAATATTCTATGCATTTAGAATAAACAATTAGAGCATGTTCTTTAAATTGGTCCACTTCTCTTTGGTATCCATTCTCACTTCAAGAATTTAACTCAGCTCTTACTTTCATAGGATCATAGGAATAAATTGTTCCCTATGCCTCTCTTTTGGGGATTGGAACACCGAAGAGAGAATTTGTTGCGCCTCTAAAACAGTTTTGACGGTAAGTTTGCAGTACAGATTTAACTTTTGAGTACGATTGAGGGATAAGAGATTTTTTTGCTTTCAAGTGGTAAAAAAGCGAAAAAGCCGGACGTAAAAAAAAGCCGGCCGGACGTTTTCATTTTGGCCAAAAAACCGGACATGTCCGGCTTTATCCGGACGTCTGGTCACCCTAGATTCGATTTTGTTCACTTTGACATTATTCAATGCTTTGACGAATGATTAATTTGACGAAGCTGTTAAAAGTTAAAACATGTTTGTGCAACCCGCCCTAAGAACAACCACAGTCTAGTAATAAAATAACTTTCTGTGTTAGCTGTTTTTTTTTAAACGATTCTAAAATATACCAGGATTTATTAGTTAAATCATTTTCAGATAATTTGGATTAACTTCGTTAAATAGAAGAACCTTCCTTAAATACTGAATATACTGATTTGAGCTTGCAATATACCTCTAAGGCAATCACGAGTTGCAAATACTCTGCTGCTTTAACTACATATTATGTAGGTCTCCCTCAGTGAGGGGTTTTTGGTTTACTCTCCCATAGTGACCGGCAGTGGCGTGCCTAGAAATTTTGTCTGGGGGGGGTTAACTTATCACTTGATTCCACCAACGGGTTATTTGACCTTAGGGCAAGTTTTAGGAGTCTTGGGATAGTGTAACTTTTAGGAGTCTTGGGGGGGGTTCTAACCCGGAAACCCCCCCCCCATGGGCACGCCACTGGTGACCGGTCCTCGTGGGAGAGAGGTGTCGCGTTAACGGGGCAATGGGGCCACCTTTGAGTATATATACTCAAAGGGGGTTACCTATTGCAGATTCCAATACTGACCGGAGACAACGAAGCTTAATTCTCCTGATCGTACTGGACTTTGGATACCTAGCTACCGCAACTCGGGACCTATTTTAATTAAAAACACACCGTAAAAATCACTTTACTACTAACAATTCGCACGCAAGCTGACAGATTACTACATTGCACTTCTTTTGTTTTTGGCAGTTGTTTTATGCAGTGTTCGATAAATTACAATTTTTGTCATTTTAATTAATTTGTAACTTTAACAATTTTTATCTCATTTTGTGTTGGGCTTTTATTAATTTTTTTTTAACAAATCGACTTCTTATTTTAGTGTGCATGTATGGTTAAATTTTTTCGGATAAGTTGTGTTACACCCTGTATACCCTGGATTAGTGTGATTTGTCAGCTGTCTTAAAATCGGTGGTTCCCCTCAGTATTTTCCATAAATGTTGTTTGAAATTAGAAAATTGAACAAAAAACCTTCCTCAGGGTCTAGCCTTTAGACAGGAACATCTTCGAATGGGAGAAGTGTACAAAAAAATTCTAGAACATTTTACTCTTATTTTGCCGTTCCTGAAATATCTCCCAATACTTCTGGGGCACCCTCTATAAAAGTTACTGATTGGCATATTCTGTGTTAGATTATGTCCGGGTCAGTAGAAGCTTTTAGAGGTGGCCACCCTACCGGAACCCGGTTCAATTTCATGAACGGCGACGTCATTGGTTCGTATAAAACAAAGTGGTTGGAAAAATTTTAACCAGGTTCTTCGCTAAAATTCGCCTAGAGTATAATCAAACGTTTTATCCGGGTTTACGATATCAAAAACATAGACAAGAATATAAAATCAAAAACATAGACAAGAACATAAAATCAAAAACATAGACAAGGACATAAAATCAAAAACATAGACAAGGACATAAAATCAAAAACATAGACAAGGACATAAAATCAAAAACATAGACAAGAACATAAAATCAAAAACAGATGAAAGTTATAGAGTGTTCTGTGGATGAAAGATGATACTTTATTTAGTATTTGTAACTATTTTTTTTCTAATTTCGCGATTGTTTATTATAATCATTTTTACTCGTTACAATAAGAAATATGTTATTTAACTGTTACAATTTACAATTACATATATCAATGTTAATCACACCTTTATATCGCCCAAAGATATCATCATCCTTTTATTATTAAAATAGAAATAATTTTTATCACACCCTATACTTCTAGAGCGTTGGTCATTCTGCTTTTTAAAGTTACCAACATTGAAAAAGGTCGATGAAATTTAGTCTGGAAGTTGTACCAACTTTTAACCTTGAACATAACTTTTGACAATTTGACGTATGATTCACAGTCCCAAGGATGTGATGTTCCCCTCGTAAATGATGTGATACTTGACAGTTGATTGTGAAGTGCTTGTTTTTACGCAATTTTAACATCTGTTTAGCTCATTTTAATCGCTTTTATTTGCCTTAAAATTCTAGTCAATTAATCACTACCTTTATAGTAATATAATTGTTATTTGTTGTTCTTTCCATGTTTTATTGTTCATATTAGGTTAGAAAAAAATATAACTCATTCTTATGCAAATTAAATGATAAGAACAATAGGAAATATATCCCAAACGGGTAATGAGTGCCGGAGAGACTGTGCCTATTTTAGTTTCTACAAACTCAGATGATAGAGTTTTAGTTCACAGTGCTCTAGGTCAGTCTTTGGCTAGTGATAGTTCTGCCGAAGACATTAGTTTAGTTCCTGAAGTCGTTTTCGAACCAACATTGGATTCCCCGGGCATTAATAGAGAGTCGCAGCCTCTCTTAGGAGGGCTTGACGTCTCTTATAATCAATTTCCAGGTGGGAAGATATAAACGTATTGATAAGAAATGAAAATGTTACACAATTTTGGTGTTTTAGATGATCCATCCTTTAGTGATCTCGTTTGGCAAGCAGAAGTTGCTATTGATAATGGCATATTTCCAGAACGCATATCACAGGGATCCAGTGGATCATATTTTGTTAAAATTCCAACTGGAGTAAGTTAAACAAAACGTTACTTTATAAATAGATACTGAGTGATCAGTTTTTTTCAATGAATTAAGAATACATGTAAGTAGATTAAAAAGCTAATGTACTGTTGTTACAGTAAAGCACCATTTTACTTCATTTTGGAAATCATTTTCATCAAAAGTTGGCAAACCAAATGCGGCACTAATATATCCCGGTTTATAATCAGAATCTTTAAGAAAAACTAAAAGCACTGCTATCTTTACGTGCATATGTTGCTGTCGTATGAAGTGAGGATGTGTATATTGCATTAAAAATGCAATTAGATTATCTTTAAAACTAGTTCAAAGATTGAATAAAACTATGATGTTATATTTCGCACTACTTTTTCGTATATTTGGCCACCAGTTTGTAAAATAAAAATTAAATTAATAAGCTATTAATATACAGAACATAACATCGAGACAAGTCTATCTCCGTTTTCAAACAAATTAAAAAGGTTTAAAGGGCTGGTAAAGCTTTATAATTTAAACCTCTTTAATTTGTTTAAAATGGAATTAGACTTGTTTTCGAAATGTTGCATTCAGTGGGTTAATAGTTCAAGCAAACTTGCCACAACAACCTTTCAGAAAATATTTAAAACTATGATGCTCTTTACTACATTCATGTTTTCTTCAAAATGAAAATATGGTAGAAAGAGAGCATATATTAATTAATAAGAGTTTTAGGGGACTTCTTGTTGTGTAGTTTAATGAAGCAGCTTGGTAAAACTCGTACATTCACCATAGCGAATGATATCAATAAGTGTGATCATTGAAATTAATTATTTTTATACAGAAAGTCATGGGAGTATTTAAACCAAAGGATGAAGAACCATATGGGCGGCTGAATCCAAAGTGGACAAAATGGATGCATAAATTATGCTGTCCTTGTTGTTTTGGAAGATCTTGCCTCATTCCTAACCAGGGATATTTATCAGAGGCTGCTGCATTTTTGGTCGACGCTAAGCTCAATCTACATATTGTGCCCAAAACAAAGGTTTGTAGGCGTATTTAACGTTATTATCATCTACAGCTTGTTCATTCTAGGTCGTTAAACTTGTATCGAAAACATTTAACTATCCACGGATAGACAGGCAGAAGGCAAGAATGAAAAGAGCAATTATGGAACAGTTTCCTAATGTGGGTTTGCGTTTTAATAGGATAGGTCTTCCACCAAAGGTATAGCTATTAATTAATGTTGTATATACACAATAACAAAGAGTTTTATTTAGATTGGTTCATTTCAACTTTTTGTCGACGGTTACAAGGATGCAGACTATTGGTTGCGAAGGTTTGAGGTTGAGCCTCTTCCAACCCGAATGGCCCAAAAATTCCAACTTCAGTTTGAACGGCTGGTCGTGTTAGATTATATAATTCGTAATACAGATCGTGGAAATGATAATTGGCTCATAAAATATGACCAACCATCCATAATACCAAACAACGTGAACGGTACTGCTCAGACTGAAAATACGGATACAGTAGATTGGAATTTAGTACAGTTGCCTGAAATAACAATAACAGCTATCGATAACGGTCTGGCATTTCCGTATAAACATCCTGATAGTTGGCGAGCATATCCTTACCATTGGGCATGGTTGCCGCAAGCCAAAGTTCCATTTAGTCGTGAAACAAGGGAGCTCGTACTTCCTTCATTGAGTGATATGAATTTTGTACAGGTACTAGCCGTGGAAGCAGGTTTTGTATTAAATATTTATTGTTGTAATTTTAGGATTTGTGTGATGATTTGCATTTATTGTTTAAACAAGATAAAGGATTTGATCGGGGACTGTTCGAGAGGCAGATGTCTGTTATGAGGGGACAAATTTTAAATTTAACTCAAGCTCTCAAGGATGGTAAATCACCAGTACAACTGGTACAAATGCCGGCTGTGGTCGTAGAAAAACGAGTTGAAAAGTAAGTTTACATCATTTTATTGTAAAATTGTCAATTTCTTACTTTCGGTAAGATTCAGAATATTACAAAAGCATTTCTCCACGTATAAGAATACCGAGTCAGTGTGCTTTGTATTTATTTATTTAAAAAAATTAAGTATTACGCTTAAATTATTAATTTGCAGTTTAAAACTCATTAAAATAGATAATTGAAAAATTAGCATGCCGGTCGTTATTTACCGCCATATTTAGGTTAAACGGGTTACACTGCCCTGATAATGCAAATAAAGATAAGCCTTTTTGTTTGCTAAGATTATCTTCCATTGGACCTTATAATTGGCAAAAACTAAGTTTCTAAAATTCGTATGTATTGATTTAACCATTTTGCACAAAGGTGATATGATTAGATAAAAATTTATTAATAAAAGTTGGTTTTTATGTGAGTATATAAAATGTAAACATCAGTCTGTGAGGTTTTGTTATCTCCTGTTTTGCACACAGCATAAATGAAGTTGTTGCTAGTTAATTCTAATAAACTACTGTGCAAAAGTCTTAGACCACCTAGAAAGTTGCATATAACATAGATATAATCACCCTTATTTCCTAACTTTTTCTAAATCGAATAGAAGTTGAATTTCCAGCGCGACTGCAGATTCCGATAGTTCGTATTCCCTAACGTTAGTAGAAGTTGCTTTTCAGCTTGACTACGATTTGTATCGGTTGCTGTTTACATAAATCTGACAACCTTACTACCGCAAGCAATAATGAGCTTTAACGACTGTTTGACGTTAATCAGACCGGCGCATACAAGCGGCAAATACAAGTTTGTAAGTGACTGATTTTTGCCATTCGTATTGCTTTTCAAAGAGTAAACAGCTTAAATATGTTAATTTAGAATGGGCAATAACAATTCAAAGGTTTGATTCTGGAAAATTTGTCCTTGGTATACAATAATATAATTTTGGCTGTTAACTTTCGCGTTTAATAAATTAACTGTAGTGAATAATTTAATTTTGTGTACTCCATTAATCATTCCACATGTGATTTTTGACCAAATTTGAGTTGTTTTTACCATTTGTGTTGGAATTTGTTCAAGAAGAACAACCTATAAGAGTGTCTGGCACTTGCTTTAATTGCAATAATTCATGCACTTTTAAAGAATCGAAGAATGATCTATTCGGATATCTGTCGACAGCAACTTCGATGACTGAGTACATGTCAAGTTTGATTGCTATCAACGTGGCTTGAGTTATTTCTACACTCGAAATGTGATGAAGTTAGGGAATACCAACTAACAACCACTTCTATTTGACGGACTCATCTCTATTCGATTCGAAGCCTATAGGCATTATTTTTAATCAATACATTGTATGACCACTTTTAATTGTTAGAACATGATTAATACAACGTGGAATGCTTTCATAGAATTTTTGAATAAAAACCAAGGGAATCTTGCGCCATTCTGCTTGTAAAATTTAAAACAATTCGGTACCTATCATTTTTAGATTGCCTTTCAACTTTTTTACTATCTAAGCTAGAGTTGTGCTTAGCGATACGATATATCGATATCATATCGATTCAGTAAACAAGCAGACAATATCGATACACAATTTAAATATCGATGCAGGATAGATATGTATCGTTATAAATATTATTTTTTACGTTTCGCATTTTTACAAAATAATTTCTAAGGTTTTACATACAGTTGGTTTATAAGCCGACTTTACCCGATCGACGTCGTACAAGTTTACTCCTGTAATTGATTTTTTATAAAACTGCTTGCTGATTGGTTGACGTCCACAGTTTCACACAGCTGATGTGTGGCATGGTATGTCTGCCATTATTTTTCTTTAATTTCTGACATTTGTTACTATGCAGTTTCAATATAAGCCTTAATATTAAATTGGCTTTATTTATAAAAAATATCGTATCGGTATCGATAATTACCGAGGAATACAATATCGATACGATAACTAAATATCGATATCGTATCGAATGTCAAAAATATCGATAAGCACAACTCTAATCTAAGCAATCCCATAAATGTTGGAAGATATTGAAATCTGGGTTTTGCGGCGACCATTCCTTAGTTGACAATACCTTTTTCCCTTCTAATTTATTTAAATAAACTTTTACGGCACGAGCAGTGTGGTTCGGATCATTGTCTTGTCAAAAGACAAAATTTTTCCCAATTAAATGCTTACTAGATGGTACTATGTGTGTTTTTAAAATATTTAATTGTACCGATCTGCTGTCAGCTTACGTTCAATTTGTATAAAACTGCATGTGAAGAAAGGCAATTCCAAGAACAAATCCTTAACCATGTTTTCTTCTTCTTTTAGCTCCCTGCAGGGCTCACAGTGAGTTATTTTTTGTTACTATTTTTCCATCCATAAAATCACTTTTTGTTACTTGTTTTTGGGTGCATGGTTTTTCCCTCTTTTTTGTGGGATCCGTTTATAGTATAACCCCTGATCACATAACAATCAGATCCCCCAAGTTCATTAGTTTGCACAAGGCCTGCTGAATTAAATATTACATATTAAGGCCTTACCACTTCTAGAAACAACAGTGGCGCCATTTGCGGTGAACTATACATTTTTTAATGGAGAAATGTATAGTTCACCTCAATTGGCGCCACCGCTGTTTCTAAATTGTGTCTTGGCTAAATGAAGTGGTAAGGCCTTAAATATGTAATATTTAATTCGGCGGGCCTTGCTTGGCGGATCTGATTGTTATGTGATCAGGGGTATAACCTAATTCTCTTTCAAAACTTGCAATCAGAGTTGCCAGATCGGATGCATGTTTTATCGATAAAAAGGTGCGAAACTTTTGGGTAGATTTTAATATTCATTACCTACAGTAACAGCATTGTATACCGATGGTAACATGTTAAAATTTATAGTAATTAACAAATAAAAATGATTTAAAAAGGAATTCAGCCACAGAAGAGAACATAAGTTTTTAAAAATATAAGAAACTTAACTATCAGACTTTTCAGAATATAAATATTTACTAGTCATGGGGTTAATTCATTTTTTATCGATTGAAAAGTCAAAAGTTATTTTATTTGCTATCTGAAATAAATCTCCTGGGGCTTTGTAGTTTTTCAATTTTTTTTATGGCGTTTTTTATCAGTTCTTTGCTGGGGAGATCTTCCTCGATATCTAACATTCTCATAGCTCTCATCCCTTCTATTGTTCCATTTTCTAGCGTACTCTCTTTATATAGTTTTGTAAAATATTCCACCCATCTCCCTTTTATATCTTCTCCAGACCCATAGACTTATCCTTTATTTCCTTTTAATTTTCTTATACTTTTATATTTTCTACCTGTTATCTTCTTCGTTATTTCATACAATTCTTTCAAATCATGTTTTCTCGAGGTGGCTTCTGCTCTGTCTATAATTTCTTGTATGTATTTTTGCTTGTCTCTTTATTTCTTTGAAAATTGTAAGACACTGATTAATGACCAATAGAAACGTTAATATCGGGCATGGTTACCACAGCCACGCCCATATTTCTCGGAAATTTTTTGTTGATTGGTAGACCAACCTAGGCAAAATTAAAAAGTGGAAATTTTTATGTCAAATGTGACAGCTGACGTACAAGTTGCTATGGTTACGTTTCTAAAATTTAAATATGTACTGAATTATTAATGGTGATATCAGTACGATTTTCTTACTGAATCTACACTTGAGCATTAATTCATGTCCGAGAAATTTTTAGTAGTGCATTTCAACAACGTTGTTGAAATGCACACCTAAAAATTTCTGGAAAGAATTAATGCTCTTGTTAGATTATAAGTGAATATTCCACTTTTAACTCTTAATTTTCTTTGCTTTGTTTGGTTTATTTATTTTTACTTTTAGTAATCTTCTTTTATTAATTAGTTCTAGTGCCTGTGATGATATCCATATCTTGTCTTTTGTTTTTTGATTTCCGATAGATTCTGTCGCTGTCTTTTTTAGAACAAATTTGTATGTGTTCCAAATTTTCTTTAAAATCATCTATGTTTCTCATTTCTTCTCTTAGTTTATTTTGGAAGTTTATACATATTTCTGGTTCATTGTTCAGCTTTCTTGTGTTATATTTAATCCTGTATTTTCCAATTTTTTAGTATTTCTTTAAACTAATTCTTAGTTTGGCTCTAACCAACTGATGATCCGATCCTCTCATTACTCGAACGTCTTTTAATGTGTTTTTCCATTTCGTTCCAAACAGAACATGATCTATCTGTTTTTTTAATATCTCCTCCAGATGTTGTCCATGTTAGTGTATGTGTTATGATATCGAAAAATGTTCCTCCGATCATGTTTTATGGTAGGCTTACTACAAACTGCATGTAATGCCTCTCCTTCTCTTCTTCGAATATCTTTTCTCTTGTTTCTAAACAATTCAAATTTTATTTCGTCTGGCCACAGTACCCGACGCCGTTCCTCACTCCAAATCTGGTGGTTTTTCGCAAATGTAAGCATTTTAAGTTTATTACCTTTACTAAATAATGGTTTTCTCAGAGCAACACAGCCTTTTAAACCACGTTATGATAAGGTAAGACGGACGGACGGTTGAAGAATCCAGTTGCTTGTTCAAATTCCTGAGTTAGATGACACGAAGTTTTTTGCCTATTTCGTAAACATTGCACATGTACACTGTCGCCAAAAAGTCTGAGATCACTAACATAAATTTCATGTTATGAGCGATGATTACGTCAATGGATTTCAATGATAAGTTATTTATTGAAATACTTATTCACATTACACAGTAACATAAAGCAATAAACAGAACATAAATTAATCTTTTATAAAAGTATAATGATACAGTCTTAAATTAACTTTTCATCGAAATGATGACCTTTGGCTTTATGCAGGCAATATTTGCAATAAGTTTTTCCGGTTGTATTTGCTTCCAACAGGCTTGAATACTATCCCAAATATTATTTTGTTGGTGATAAGGGATTTCCGTAGTATTCTGTCAATCTCCTCCCATAGTAATTATATCTGACAACTGAGGCAGCCAAGTCATTGTTTTCAAAACCATCCCGTTGCTGTTTACGTTCAATATAACTTGTACAATATTGGGAAGTATGTTTTGGATCATTGTCTTGTTGGAATGTAAATCCTCGTCCAATGATTCTTAATTCAGAAGGAACTGCATGATTTTGAAGTATCCCATGAAATCGTTCTTTGTTCAGTATTCCATCGATTTTTATTAAATCTCCAACTTTACCTCTTCCAAAGCAACTCCGTACCATAATACTTCCCATGCCATGTTTTACAATCAAGAACACAATGAAGATTGTAAGCTTCATTTGCTAATTTTCGAAGGAATCCCAGCTTCCCAAACTTGGATTTGTCAGCCCACAAGACAGATTTCCATTGTTCAATAGACCAACCTTTATAGACATGTGCCCATTCAAGCCTCATTTGTTAGTTTATTTCACGAAATGGTTTTCGCTTGGCAACACAACCTCTAAGTTCAGCAGCATTCAGTCGATTTTTGACGATTTTTAACGCTAATTGGATTTATGCGGTTTTCGTTGATTTCTGCAGCAATAGCAGGCGCTGTAAGCAACCTATTTCTATTGCTATTGTCTTCCTGAATAGTTGTAGTTCGTGGCCTCCTGCATCATTTTCTGCTATTGTAAACCCCTATATCTTTCTTTCGCTCAATAGTTCTAACAGCAGCACCATCATATGAAACTTTAACTTTCTTCGCAATCTGGCGAAGTGAATAGCCTTCCTTTGTAAGGTTGGCGACATACTTGCGGCGTCGCTGCCAACCAAACATTCAATTGACCGAATACTGCAATATAGGGTAGCTACGTAGCTGTGCCGCAGGTATGAACATATCCATAAGGCCGGTGACATATCTGCCGCTGTGATAGGGCCACAAAAACTTTTGGCCTGGCGACATACTTACGGCGCTGCCGCACTCGATCACGCCACTACCAACCACATATTCCATTGACTGAATACTGTAATATAAGTAGCAGCTGTGCCGCAGGTATGAACAACGAATCACATCGAATGCGGCAGCGCCGCTAAGCGTGGCGAAGTCGCTACATGTTGCGACCGAGCCGCAAATGTGACACCTCACATACAAAGCCGTGTGTTACAAAAGGCAAGGCCGCAAAAACCTTTGGGCCAGCGACATACTTGCGGCCACGCCGCTGCCAACCGAATACTGCAATATTCGTAGCGGTTATGCCGCAGGTATGAACATATCCATTAAGGCCGGCGAAATACTTGCGGCGACGCCGCGCGGCAGGGCCACTACGGTGGCGCCGCCACGCGGCAGGGCCACTACGGCATCGCCGCTGCTTTTGTAACACACGGCTTTGTATGTGAGGTGTCACACTTGTGGCGCGCCCGCGGCTCGGTCGCAACATGTAACGACCGCACCGAGCTGAGCGATGTGCTTCGTTGTTTCTTATGCAGATGTTCACACCTGCGGCACGGCCGCTACGTATATTGTAGTATTCGCTGATTGAATATTGCAATATACGTAGCGGCTGTGCCGCAGGTATGAACTTTGAGTATTTGATGTTGGTGTACCAGCATGTCTCTAAAACTGAGTACTCCCGAAATCGTATGCGTTGCATACGCAGTACTTAAAAAGAGAAAACGAAGAAAATACTGGGTTCGTCCATTAAATACAATGAGATTGACTTCAGGAGAATTTCATTGTCTCTATGGAGAATTAAGATACCCAGAGAAAATTTTTAATTATTACAGAATGTCAATAACTTCTTTTGATGAATTAGTCGTATTGAAAAATGTGCTGCAGGAGTTGACATTTGAAAATGTAAATTTGGATGTGAAGCATAAGGCTAAATATTGTAAGATGCACCAATGTTGTTAGTTTGGGCTTTCTTCGGTGAATTTAATACCTCCAAGCGAAATTCCAAATACTCAATTGACTGAATACTGCAATATGCGTAGCGCGGCTGTGAACACCTGCATAAGGCCGGTGATATACTTGCGGTGCCGCCGCGCGGCCGTGCCAGACCCGCAGAAAACTTTTGCACCGGTGCAGACTTGCGGCGACGCCGCGCGCGGCCACGCCGCTGACAACCAAATATTCAATTGACTGAATATTGCAATATACGTAGCGGCTGTGCAGCAGGTGTGAACATCTGCATAAGAAATAATGAAGCTTATCAGATGCTTATATGTTGCGACCGAGCCACGGCCGCGCCGCAGATGTGACACCTCACATATAAAGTCGTATGCTACAAAAGTAGCGGTGCCGCAGATATGTCGCCGGCCTAAGAAACAACGAATCACATCGAATGCGGCCGGTCCCAGAGTACATATTTCAGCATGTTTTTCAACAGTTAATTCTTTTTTAAGTTTTGCCATTGTCACACTACACAAAATTTCTTTTGTGCAAATATCGGTTACACTTCAAAATCCGCAATGCACACAAAAAGACTAAAAATGACATGAACTAGTGTAATTTCGGTTACTTGATGGAACTGTCAAACTTATACGCCATATGAGCAAATTCTAAAATCACAAGGTAGTTGAGAAAACTAGGGAGAAGTTATCAAAGATACTTGATCGAAAAGTTTCCAGCTGTAGTTAATTCAACGACTAAAGAAAATTAACTGCTTTCTTAAATAAAAAAATCAAAACTTTGTGAAAATTAACACTACAACAATTAAGAAAGTCTGTATGCTTCTCCTATACAATAAACATACATTTTTATTCACCAAATTTTGATTCATGCTAAAAAGGCCGAGTGACGTTTTGGCGGCAGTGTAGATATTTTTAATGTTCCTTTGTTAACTTTTTAGGCCTCCCAGATCGAGGTTTGTCGGCAGTTGAACTCGATTTCTTGTATGTGTTAAGTGTCTTATGCACGGCTGTTTGGGATATTTGCAAGTGTTCTTTCAGTTAAGCCATTCTCTGGTAGAAAAGCCATTCTGTATCTCGCTTCAGTATATATCTTTGGTATTTTTATATACCATGAGATTGAAAAAAAAATGATTCTGAGCAGGCCTTGACTAGTACAACACGATTGGCTACACTGGTTCTAGAATGCTAGTCAAGGCCTGCTCAGAATCATCTTTTTTTTGATCTCATGGTACTTTACACCAGAATGTTTACTTAAATATTTCAAAAATCACAAATCTTATTTGAAAGCCTGACTTCTAACAAAACTAAAAAATTATGACAACGAATGTGTTCAGACACGTTTAATTACTTAAAAGGGTTGTCAGAGAGTACTGGTTTTCATGATTTAACATTATAACAATTTAAGTATTAATAAAGATGATATTAAGAAAAGCCTTACTAAAGAAATTTGTTCGTAACAAAGACTTTTGCACAGTAGTGTATACCACGAATAACATACATCTTTAATCCTAAGCTTTTAGTACTTAGACTTATATTTTTCAGAACATACTCTGATGTTCAACAATCCCTATAGTGTCCACAACCCTTTAGCGCATTTTAAAACCCAGAGACTTGGTTCCACAGTCAACTTCAACGGCTTTAACTAGTGATATTTTAGTATTATTATTTATAGCTTTATTCATATTTTAAAACGTTTCCTCTTTCTGCGCATTTTTCTAACTTTCTCAATTTTCTTACAGTTAACCACACTGCTTTTAAAATACCACCAAACCATTTTATCTAAGTCTTACCTTCTTTTTGCTAGACTTTTTCTATTCTTTATTTTAACTTCCTGAACATACTGAAATCCAATAACAAATTTAATCAGCAATACCAACATTTTACACATTAGGATGATTGTAGTTTACATTTTAATGTAATGAAACAATTAAAACAAATTTGTAAAGACTATTAATAAATTTTATTTATTTGTATATTTTTTATTTATAAACAGAAGTAGGGAAAATATTATTTATGAATAGTAGGGGAACTTCACAAAAGTAGTTCACTCCATTTAAACTTTCTTAAATTAATTTGAAAGCTCCTTGTCAATATCCTACAGTAAAATAACAGGTTTAACATGTAAAGTGCATGTGAGACCAATGCGATATGTTGGGTTAGCCATGCAGCTCAAACTTTTATACTTTGCCGTGTGAGGCCTCATCGGTCTGTTATATCAGTGCTTTGCTTATGGAACAGTAAAATAGGTGGTCTAAACCACTGTAAAATGTAAGCTACACTCGAGTGGATTCACTCGGCCTGAAAGTTGTGGTTCTGCTACAAGGAGTACTGTTTTAAAATAAGCTTGTGAGCCCGGAGATTAACTTTTTTTCTATATCATTGTGGCACTTTACGGGTTAAGACATAAAGAAATGCCTGCTAAATATGTAAAAGTGATGAAGGCATTTCTCTTGATCTTGCATGTAAACCTGAATATTTTCTGTGAGATATATGTATAGATGAGACAGCTTTATTGTGTAATAATCAATATTGCATTCTATGTTTCAGATCACAGGGCCAGCATACATCTCGTTTTTTAAGTTTTACGCAACGGTTCCAAGACAAAAGTCCGTTTTTCTCCTGGTGTTAACTTTTATTGTACATAATAAGGGATATATTATTGTATACAGTAACTTTATTTAATATATCAAGTCTATTATAATTTTTAATTGAATTAAAATAAAAGAAATTAAGAATTCGTAAAAATTTACTTTTAGAATAGTTCATATATAACATAAACAGTAAGCGACTACATTTTATTATTATAATATATATTTCTTAACCATTAATACCGGTCCGTACTTTTGCAGCTCTTGGATCGTCGTGTCTTATTACTGTGTATTCTAGTTTATGCTTACGATTATCTCCATCCTTACCGTAATAGTTAACTAGAGCTGCGCTCATAAGTCCCACACCAACTAAAGCCATGAATGTACTTCCGATTACTTCGGGAATTTCATTCCAACCCCTTTTGAATAATGTCACGAGACCTCCTTTGGCAGCTGCCATATTATTCGTATAATTACTAACTTCTTTAGAGTATAACTACTCAATTATTTTACAGAAAATAATGTCACAAAGATAACCACAAAGTTATGATCTGTTATACAATCATAGTTATTTAACTTTTCCACCAAAAAATTACTAAAAACATCTGGGGATTTCTATATTTTAAATTATGTTGGTAGTGCAAGCGTTGAATTGCGAGTGGTGTTGCAATTTGTTTGTTTTCATTCTGTATTTGTCGCCGCATAGAAACTTTTTAAAAGGTATGTAAACAAATATTCAATTTCGTTTAGAATATGTGTTGTTAAAAGTTTTTAAATTGCAGGTAATAGTAATGTATAGTCGAAACATAACCTTACTTCCTGAATAACGCGAAAAATGGGGCGAAAATGTACGGTCCCCAACTGTTTATCTGAGGAAGGCAGATACGAAGACCGAGGGGTGACGTTTCATAAAATACCTTTGCATGTTGATATTCGCCCCAAATGGATGTCATTATGCCACATTCCTGAAGATAAATACAACGTCAAGGTTGTTCACGTTTGCTCTAGACACTTTTTAAAAGCGGACTTTTGTCGTTTTAAGGGTAAAAAATATATGTTAAGGCAAGGTGTATTACCGAGTGTTTTCCCTTGGAGTAAATTGAAAAAAGAAATTTCCGTAGCGGATGATTCTATCAATATAAAAAAGGAAATAACCTCGGAACCCCAAGAAAACGTACAATCTAATACAGAACCAAATATGGCTGATAAAATCCAAGGAACTATAAAAATGGAAACTGAAATAAAACAAGAACCTTCTGATTTATCAGAAGTAGATGTAAAAGAAGAAGCTTTATCGCCGAATCCAGGTGATTCGTTAACAAGTGTACCTCTAACCGAAATAGATGCAAGTACAGGTACAAAGAAATCAAACCTTAATACATTCAATCAGAAATCATCTACAATAATCGAACAAAAAGGAAAGTCAATTCAAACGTCGTCGGGTGTATTAAATTTTACAATAAATACGCGTTTAGAAGCTTTAGATTTTAATCAAATGTGGTTTCCTGCCCGCATTATTGAAGTCGATTATGAAGAAAATGAAGTTTTAATTCATTTCGAAAAATATTCAACTAAATATGATGAATGGATAAGTATGAATAGCCCTCGTTTACGTCCTTTACAACCGGCAGCGAAGAAAGTGCTTACGGACACTTTTGTTGTTGGAGAGAAATGTATGGCTTCTTGGAGTGATTCAAGAAAGTTTCCTGCTAGCGTTACGAAAGTTATCGATAAAGGTTAGTAACTATCAAAAAAATGGTTATGTAATTAGAAAGCATTCTTTATGCAGTAACAGTTTTGCTTTCTTGTCAGATAGATTGAGTGGCATTGTAAAAGAATTATAAACAGTGTTATTAACAGTGTTTTACCAAAATTTTACAGAATTGGTAGTAATGGAAGCTGCAGAATATTTAAATTCACATGATTGAGTTGAAGAACGAGCCCTTAAATAATTTTATTTTGTGTTTGCTGTTTTGCATTTTATTTTTTGTACATTTTATTAGAAATTAATAAAAATCTTTTAGGACTGCAGTCTTTTTCTGTAATTGGTATGATTTTGGTTTTCTTTTTTCATTTTGTAAAGAAGCATTAAGTCTATTTAGTACATAATTACATATGTGTAAATAATGCTAATAAGATTAATTCAAAATTATTTTTTGTGTACCTAATCAGTACATAAAAATGTAATTCAAGGAAATAGATGTGATTTTTTGGTTAATTTTCGGTATTACCTGTGATATGAGGTGAAACCAATTTGCAAGAAATATTCTTAAATATCATGTTACTTAATTGCTTTCTCAATTTTTTATGCCACTCTTGAAATATTTCAGTTTGTGTAATATTTTATTTTTACAGTGTGACATAACCTCAAATTTTAATTATTAATGAAAAATAAATTTATCAAAGTAATTAAAGTAACTTTAATTTTTGTACAGGTTATTTTTTAAATAATAATCTAAATTAGTTTATACAAATTAGAACGAATATTATAAAAATAATTTCTTAAAAATATAAAAAAATAAATTTTTTAACAATCCTTACTTCCTTCAGATACATATGAAGTTCTTTTCAATGATGGCTTTGTGAAAGTATTAAAAACACACAGAATGGCAAAAACACATGGTAAAGCAGTAGGATCGGCTCCTCTTTTCGATCCTGTGACAGGAACCAAACAAGATCGTCGGGATAAGAAACGGAAATTAAATGTGGCCCAATTATTTCGTAAACGAATACGAACTGACGTTGCTGAAGATTCTTCTACACTAGCAACTATGCCAGTGACAGCCCAAGAAGAAAGTTCCTCGAATTCAGCAGACGATCCAGAAATATGGATGCCAAAGTAAGTATTCTTATTTTATAAAGAGTTAGTAGCGGTTAAGTAGTGCTTTTGTATTTTGTGGTAACTCACTGGAGGAAAGAAGTAAAACACGTATTCCTTTAATGCTAACTTTTATTAATCCGTAATTATAACAAGATCACTGTCGTAGGCATCTACGCCGTACAACAATCGGTAACTAACTAAAACTCAAAACGTATTTAATATTTCTTCTTTTATCTTTACATAATAACACCTATCGAATTACTTATTCTGGGGTCTGCACATGCTTGATATAATGCATGTGAAATAGGAATCGGCAAATTGGGATGAAAACAATCTGATCATTCGATTGTTGTCGTCAAAATCATTCGAATGATTTTTAATTCAGGAACGAATGACGAATGCAAATGGATTCCTATCCACATCGAGTTATTTTTGTACTGCATTATAACCACCGGCTGGTACTTGCAGGTTTGCTGTTGCAAGGCAAGCGTTAGACAAAGATAAAGTTATGTATAACTGCACTGAGATTAAGCATGCAACGGTCGGACTCGAGTGATCATTCGTATTCCGAATAATCACTCTCATTCTCTCGGACTCGAGTGATCATTCGTATTCCGAAAAATCACTCGCATTCTGTCAGACTCGAGTGATCATTCGCATTATGAATTGCGAATGATCATTTGAATTCCAGTATCGGTAGTAATCGCTCGGGTTAAAGTGATCATTCGCATTCCGAATGATCATTCGATTGTTAAAATTATCCAATTACCGATTATTCGATTCTCAAAATCATTCGATTGTGCCCAGCACTAATGTGAAGGTTATATATGTATTGCAGGTTGTATACAGCTTTTTATTGCCGTCTCCTGCTTCCTAATCTCCACTTTTTCCGATCCTGCCAATCATTGTCTTGAAGTCACTTGCCTTCATGGCTTCATCTATTTAATTTTTTCAACATCTGGGCAGCCTTTCTTGTTTCCTTCTCTCTGGTGGCACTCATTCCCACAGTAATTTCGGCCATCTTTCATCTGCCATCCTCAGCATTTAACTGTACCAAAGTAACTTCTTGGTGTCTTTTGTGTCTGTTATAATTCCTTCTGCATTCATTCTCCTTTTTATTTCGTCACTGCGTGCGCACTGGAGTTTAGACAGACTACAACTGCAACACCAGAAATCAATTTCTAGGGCATTAAGTTGTTGTTTGTTTCTTTTGTTGATTTCCCAGATTTTATACTCATTGCTCTATATGGTAGTTTTGGTTTCTCTCTTAATGTTCTTGTTCCAAAGCACCGAGTTAAGTTGTTTAATAGTTCATCTTCCTCGGCCTACTTTATTAATTATGTCTTCATTGCTGGTTGCATTTTTTTGTAAAAGTAACTCTAAGGTATTTAAATTTCAAACAAGTCCTTACGTTAGTCTTGTTTAAAATGAGATCATTCCTTGGTTCACCTACTACGACTAAATATTCTGTTTTATTCAGGTTTATTGTTAGACCCCATTTTTCATGTTCTTTGCAAAGTTTACAGAGCATGTAAGAGGTGTCATTTTCATCTGAAGCCAGTAATACTTGATCAGCCGTGAAAAGTGCAGAATATTTTCTCCGATAGGCATGCCCATACTACTGTATTTCCTTTGCCACTCTTTCATATGTAGCGTCGTTCGAGTAAATTTTATGTCGGAGCAATACAGCATCGTTCTTTTAACATCTGTTTCCCTATCTTTATCATACCAGTTTCCCCTACGTAAGGTAAATGTACCGGTAATTGACACTATTAGAGCATTTTTTTATTTGATGAAGCTGTAGCAATATAAAATAAACCTTATGGGACTGATTCTTATATCAGTCGCTTCCTTACACTATGGAGAATCATTCTAATCCAATGATTTACAGAAAAGGTACTTAAAAAAATATTATTTCCGAATTTTTGGAAAACACGACCCTTGTACCAGTAATTGTCAATGGAAAAATTAGACTGCACCAGTAATTAAAACCCCAATAATTGACTTTTGAAAATTAGTATTTTAGGAAAAACAATACTTTAAACTCGAAATATTTTTAATACTGGTCTTTCCCAGTTACAAGTAGTTAATGATGAAAAACAAAACATAATCATTGATGCAATAACTTTCAGAAATAGCCAGTTTACACTGTTCAGTGTGCGCTTCTAATAAATTTTCCAGTTCACCTCCAGAACTGTCAGCCAAATCCATGATTTCATCTAGATCATCTTCAGAGCTGCTGTCGTCATAGTAAGCTGCATCTTTTTTCTCTTTGTGTTTTGAGTTTGCCTCTTCATTTTTGGTTTGATTTTTCAAAAGCCTTGCTTTATTTCGTTTCACCTGTTTCTCAAGTCGTTTTTTCCTTTCTTCTTTTTCTGCAAGCAATTTTGCTTTTTCAGCCTCTTTTTTCCTATGGTATTGCTGCCATTTTTCAGAAGTTATAACAGACGGAATCTTTTCTTTTTTCTTCCTCTTTTTGCTTGAATAATCTTTTTCCGGCCAGAATAACGCACGTTTATTAAAGGATGATGGGATTACGTCTTTCAATGAAGAAACTTTAGCAAGTGGCGAAGACTGCAGTGAAGTAGCCAAAATTTCATTATGAGTTGTTTTGGCTTTTTTTGTTGTCGGTGCTGTAACATAATTTTGTATCGCAGGTGTATTTTCTGATAATTTAAAATGGTCATTGGAGGTACTAACTGGCCCTCTGCATTAGCTGTCAAAAGTACAGTCAAATTCTCCTTTTCGGCATTACTACCAGCAAAGTATACATCTTTTTCGCCCTTTCTTGTCAATATATGACCACCTTTGGGTAATAAGAAGAACGCACTTTCATCTGCGTTGAATACTCGCCTTCCATCTTCTGTTATTTTTAGTAAATCCTTTGTCTTCAAATAGTTTTCAATTTCAGAAAACCAGGAACGGATTTGCATTTCGGTCACATTTTCTCTGGATGCAGTTAAATTTTGAGCAATTCTTTGCCTCAATTGAGGATGCTGCTTAGCGAAGGGGTCAAACCATTTTCTACCTGGTCGATCATTGGTAAATGGGTTGCTTCGTTTCTGATACTTTAAAAGCTTTTGTACACTATCTGCCAGCTGGTCTTTGATAACAGGAAAATGTTTATCCGAAAGTTCAAAAAGCAATTCACCTAAAGGTTGTTCTTCTGGAGGTGAGAGCACAGTTTTTGGTCCTTGTCTGCAATTTATAGGAAGCTTTTCCTTTACTTTGTACATTAGAGTTATTCGTGTTTTGCTACTGCAGCACAACTCTGCCCTTTCTTCACTGTCATTACAGCCTTCTCCATGTCATCTTTGCTATAATTTTGTCGTGGAGGCATATTAGTAAAACGTGTAGGTGCCAGTAATTGACACAAACAGTTCCTAATATTGACATCCATGTCAATTATTGGAACCATACTTGCAAAGTCCTCAATATTTTAAGGAAATCTATGTTAAGTATTACAATGCTTTAAAATTTAAAATCTGAGCAAATTTGAGAATGCTGTCTGTGCTCCAGTAATTGACAATGGATGTCAATTAGTGGCACACCTAAAGAATTTGGTGAACCAGTAATTAACACCCTTCGTGTCCATATTTCCTACCAAATAAATCTAACATTATGCCTTCATATCACTTTTAATAAAATTACTCTTCATGTTAGAATAACAAGCAGTCATTGAAATTGGATTAAAACAGTTTAAATATATGACTTAAAAAATCACCTACCTTAAGATTTTGAGCAAGAAACCCTTGAAAAACGCGACACATACACAAGAGTCAAATTCAACTGCTGTACTCTACCTGCTGTGTTAAGTTAAAACTATCAGGTGTTTGTCAGTGTTACTAATAGGAATGAATAATAATTTCCCTACTGTGTCGTCTTGAAAGAACTACAATTTATCTTAATTTTCTCAAGTGACCCAAAATGTGTCAATTACTGGTACACTGTCAATTATTGGTACACTTACCTTATAGATCTCTTACTGTATTGATATAAATTTTGTGTATACCCGCTTTTTCCATATTAGTCCACAACTTCATATGCCTTGAGCAGATCGACAAATATCAGGCGTACTGCTCTACCACATGTGTAATTTTTTCTAATAAGCGTTGCTTTAATAGGGCGCCATATTGAGTTATCGTATCGATTTAGGTTTAAAATATAATATCGAAAGGACCTGTGTTGTGCTTCTTCTAGTTGATACTTGAGTTTGTTGGTTAGCCAGTTATATGCTATTTTATCTGTTGGTGTATGACTTCGATGCCACTTTGCCACCTTAATTTTCTTTGGAATATTTATATTTTTGTTTTGGGTATCCATGTGCGGCGTGGCTTCATGGACTGCTTTTAGGAGGATTGAGGTTAAGTTATTCATAGCTTCACCTAACTCTTGTGTATCTTTGAGTATTACTTTTAAATTTATGTTATCATTGTTCGAAATCCAATCTAAACATACAAAAATTAATGAGTGCAACAAGGAAGACATAAACAATATGGGTAACACAACAAGGATAGAATGAAATCATGGCTAGGTAAATTTTTAAACTAAAATCTCTCACCAATAACAAGCAATATCTATGACAGATGTTTTTGCTTGCTTGCTTGTTATTGGCGAGAGATCTTTAGTTTAAAAATTTACCTAGCCATGATTTCATTCTATCTTTGTTGTGCTACCCATATTGTTTATGTCTTCCTTGTTGCACTCATTAATTTTTGTATGTTTAGATTGGATTTCGGACAATCTGTATGTATTCCAGTTGGCTTTTGGGTTATGCAGCTTAGGCACTCTCTTGATGTTTATAATAGTTGTGCTGATTGTTGCTACAAAATGCTATAACTGGTGAATGATCAGATGATAGATCATAATTAAATTCTGCATCCATATAGGAGTTAGATATACTATTGGTGACAAAGAAGTCCGGAAGATCTGGTACTTTCTTCGGATCGCACGGCCAGTAAGTTGGTGTGCCTGTTGATAGGAAAACGTATTTTTTTCTTGTAGTACCTACCTTAACCAATTTTCTGCCTTTAGTAGTAGTAAGCCGAAAACCCCAGAGAGTATTCTTACTGTTGTAGTTGCCACCCGCGATAAATTTAGGACCAAGAGTTAAGAAGAATTCCTCGAAGTTGTTCTGTTTTAATTTATATTTCGGGGACAATAAGCAGCAGATATAGTTATGTCATAAGGGAGTGCTTTGACTTTGATTGATGTGGCTTGTAGGCAGTCTTTTGCATATCCTAGTAATTCATAATGATGTATTGTACTTTTTATTAATATTGCACTTCCTGCATGGGCAGTATTATCAGGATGGTTAGTGCGATAAAATTTATAGCCTGGTATTTTAAAGTCAGGTGAGATTTGCTTATTAATAGAATATCGATAAGGTTGTATTGTAGGAAAATTTTTATTTCTTCTTTGTGATGGCATTCCATAAGGAAGGAACTTAGCCGTCATTTTTATCCTACTAGCATGGTTAGCATGCTTAGAACCATGCTATTCTGTTGTAGAAGTTGATTAAAAATTCTATTGAATTCTTCTAGAAATTTGTTGAGCACTTTACTGATGTTATCTTCACTGTTGTTGTTCTGTGTTTGCGGTGTATTATTCACGTTGTTGTTGGCCATTTTGGTGTAGTTATATCTTTCGAGTGATATTTTGGGAGAGGATATTGGCGGTTGGTGGTTGAAATTTGGGATTGATGGCGCATGTGCTTTTAGTGTTCAAGTTACTTTTGTATAATCACAACCTTTGTAACTTGCAGGGTGCGGTCCTTCGCACAAGACGCATGTGGCTGGGGTATCTTTGCTTTTTTTGCAACTTGCAGTGCTGTGTGATCCACCACATTTTACACAGGCAAAATGTCTGTTACAATACATTTTAGTATGTCCGTATAGTTGACATCTTGTGCATTGGATTACATTGTTGTTTTCTGGGAGGTTCGATTTGTACTACACAGTGTTGCAGTGTGCGAATATTATAAATGTTTATTATTAGCAGCTGGTTCCAGATCAATAAAAAACATATTCAGTGGCGTTTTATTCTTTCTATTTAATACTGTAACGAAGTGGCTTATTTCAACATGGTGGGTTAAGGCCGCCTATGTTTTTATATTGATTGTGATGGTAGAGACTTTGAGCCTAACTTCATTACGAGTGTTTAGCTTGGCGGTTGCGGGAGGTTATATTAAAACACCAGATATATTGGTAAAACATTATTTACAAGTACAATTCAACTGTTTTACAAATGGGATCCAAATACATAACCTGATTTAAGTCTGAGCAACCCAATGCGGTGTACGAAACAATAGCATCAATTTATTCTAATAATAATAAACACTAATCTTACATGAACATCTTTATAAAGGCACACATCTTGGCAATAACGTCGTAACGATCTTTTAGTCCAACCCTTGGTTTACTGCAAGGGTTGGTCCTGTAAGAGTCCGTCATCTAAGTCTTAATCTTCCTCCTCCTAGATATCGCTGTCAGACTCCCCCCGGGAACTGAATTCTGTATGAAATCCAACCATACTTATACTCAAAGTTTTGACCCTTCTTTCTTATATTTTAAACCATTTGTTTCGTGTTACATCATTTCGCATTAAATCTTACTTTGTATGAATATGAGACATGGCTTTCCACGAATGGATCACGTCATTTGTCGCAGGTGGTCTTTAGTAAATACTAACTTACACTGCAACATTGTACCATATGAACAACAACAAGCTGAACCAATCAAAGGCAGTGATGTTGTTCACCATGGCCATCCCTTATCTAAATAATTTTTGTTCATATGGTAGTACATTGATATGATTTCACAACATGACCAGATGTTCAAATGACGCATATCTATCTGCAGGTGCACCCTTAGTTAGTAAACACATTTCATCATTGCTACATTGTAAGGATTGCTCAACTTGGTATATCAGCCACACCCAAACGCCATTAAGTTATTCTTTAACATAATCCACTTTATTACAATACATTGATGATGTTTCTAATCTTGTGCCCCAGAGTTGTGAGTTCTTCTTTGATATCTTTAGTGTCCATTGAATGGTGTAGATATTTTATTGCTATTCTGTAGGCCCTTTCCTCTTTTGGTTGGTACGTGTGATGCACAATATTATTATCTTTCATGAATTTGGATAATTTTGTATGTATCTGGAGTAATACAGTTTATTTTTACAGTATCGTGGGACATACTTTTAGTAGTGTATTCTTGTTCGGCGACCTCTGCTAATTTTTTTGTCATTTCCGGGAAGTTGGCTTCTCCATTGATGATTTTTAGGTTATACTGATAACAGAATTCAATCATTCTTTCCCCATTACCATCAATATGTGTATGTGGGTGTTTGAGACCCACCTACCAGTAGTTCCTTTTTGTTTTTGTTTGTTTATTTTTGATAAATTTTCGTAGAACTCATCTTTAGTGGTAGCACTAGCGGCATCATTAGGTACATAAACCCCTATTATCAGTAACTCCTAGCCTCTTATGTTCATTTGTAATTGGATTAGATATTCGTTTTTCTGGTGCCAACTTTATATGTAACATTTTAACTTTTCATTGATAATAATTGATTTATTAAAAATAGGTGGGAAAATGGACGTCCTGTGGGGGTTGATTCAGTGATAGAAACAAATGATGGTTTAAGAAAATCAGTTATCTTAGCCGATCCTCGTCTACCACCAAACTGGCAAAAACATTTGACACAGCGGATTCATGGTGCATCAGCTGGGAATTGGGATACTGTTTTTGTGAGGTAAGTAGCAGTGTTACATGAAACTAAAAATATTACTAATGTTATATATAATGATTTTAGCCCTGAAAGTCGTAAATTCAGAACTCGTGCCGAAATTAAAACTTTTTTGGAAGAAAACCCGCAGCTAAATTACAACGAGAGTATGTTTGACTTTAGCTTACATAAAAAACCTAGAACTGTACGTAGAGCACCACCAATTGTTACTAAAGCTCCTCCGGTGAATACTACGCCTGAACCCAGTCCTGAAGAAGAAAATCCAAACAGTTTAAAAATTCTATTGATTGATGATGCTTATCAGTGTCCGATAGAAGGATGTGGAAAAAACTTTAGGCGTGAAAATTTGGCTCAAATGCATGTAAAGCACTATCACCCTAAGTACACTAAGTATCTCGATTCTACCCCAAATGTTGCTGATTTGGCGTATGCACGGACAGTTGGAGAATCCTTAGATAAATCACCTGATCGAACTTCCAAGACAACACCAGCAAGGCAAGGTCAAAAAGTGTACACACCTAAAGGTTCTGTTTCTAGAACAAACGTTCAATCACCATCTATTGAATCAGATTTGAAGGCCGCACAACCATCCGCGGATTCACAAATGAGTCAGTCTCAATTACAGAAAACAAAAGACTCAGAAATACTAAAATTACTAAACAGCAAACCACCAGAAGAACAGTTGCCAAAGTATCCACCAGGATTACCACCAAATATGTATCCCGATATTAAATTAAAAGATTTACTAAACAAATCAGAAGGTATTCCTAAACGCGAAGACTTAAACCTGAAAAGTTTGATTGCTAGCACCTCAAGGCCCACCGGAATTAAAACACTATTGCCGGTTGTAAGACCAGAAATTAAGAAAGAACTGAAATCTGAAGAAAATCAATACGCAGATCAGGATCCTTGGGGTAAAAATCCCACAAATAGAGGTCACGCAATTAGACAAAATATAAAACGTAAACGACAAGCATCTGAAAATATTGAAGCTTCAAAATACAGAGAAATTGCAGAGGCAGGAAGCTCAGCTGCAATAAAATCAGATGTGCCAAATCGCCCAGAACAAAATCCTGGTTACATAGTAGAAGGTGGGGAGGTTATAAAAATAGTTCGAATGAAGCGTGAAGAGATTATAAATTGTACATGCGGTGTCACAGAAGAAGATGGTCTTATGATACAATGCGAGCTCTGCTTGTGCTGGCAACATGCTTATTGTAATAATATCGAACGTGAAAATCAAGTGCCCGAAAAATATATTTGTTTTATTTGTCAAAATCCGGTAAGACAGCGTTCATCCAAGAAATATTTCCATGATCAAGACTGGTTGAAAAATGGAACATTACCGGTTGCTAATTATCATTGTAAGGATAATGAAGTAGTGAAGAAAAGGTTTGAGAAACTGAAAAAATCCCACGATTTATCTGGTAGGCTCATCGAGTTAAAGGATTACATGCATTCTTTGAAAGTAAAACTAAAAATCGCTGAGTAAGTACATATATAATTTTCATGATTTCAATTCTAAGTTTTAAATTAGAAATAATGCTGCAGTATATTGAGATTTTACTAACTCACAACGATTCAAGAAAGTTCTCATGAAAGTCGAGGGTTTGAATCCCATTAGTTGGTGTTTTAAATCTGGTTGTGGCTCAACTCTAGTATACGCTACGGTTTGACGCCCATTATAGTGGACACCGTACTTGACATAGCGTTTTGGCGGCGGCGCTTATTAGAGGTTAGAAGTAGAGGAAGAATAGCTAGTTAATTGCTATACCAAGTACGATTTTTACCGTAGCGTATACTACAGTTTTGCCCTTGTTTTTTAAGAATGTTTGGTATTTCTGCTGGGTTCGGCAATAGGATTGAATGGTTTTTATTAGGCGGCTGTGAAGAAACAACGAATATATTTGGACTAATTGTTACAAAAACTAAATACACAATTCTGGAAATTTGTTATAACACTTTTAGTTTCCAAAGATCGCATCCCTAAGATGACCACCGTCTTCTTCTATGCATTGCTGCAATCTGTTTCTGAAATTGAGCATAACGTTTCTGAGTAAAACTTCGTTTATCGAATTTATCTCATCACTCTTCGCACATTTTGCAGCATCTTTTGCTAATAAGTTTCTTTTCTTTTCGCGAAGTTTTTCTGCGCCCCCTTTAGATTTTTTCTCCATATTATTAATGAGTCAGTTATATAATGAACGGTCAGTAACTTTTAAATGTATCTACTCTACGAAACTAGCACTAAATTAAAAACTAAGAAATTAGTCTCCTAAATTTAATTTTAAAATAACTGTTATATTTATTTCCCGGTCTTAATCACACGCATTTCGAAAAGGAACTGAGCAACTGAGCTAAATACGTTAAAAATGAATCGCTAACAAAAGAACAAGGGATTGATTACCAATATGTTTAGTACAAATACAGCAAAATCTGTTGACGACAGATGATTAGCCTCATAAACTAAACTCTTAATTACCAATAGGTACAGAATTCATAAAATTAGTACGTGACTTTTGTCTTTTGTCTAAGATTTAGCGCTGCACACAATATCGTTATGACATAGTAAACATGTCCAAGTCCCAACATACAGTGTGTCCCCGGATGGAGTTGACAATAGGTATGATTTACCAAAAATTTTCGATTTGGATTTTCATATTTTGGGATTAATCCCTGCTCGGTCTGAAACTTATTTTTAGTTCACTTTCGATTTTTTTAAATCAAATAGGCCTTTACAGTTGAACAAAAACTCTTTTCGTTTCAGGTAAAGTACCTTTTCCGTTCATAGTACGCCAATGTGTTACTAAGAAAAGTTGTTCAGAATGAAAAGTTATGGCGTTATGCTAATTTTCAAAACGATCGGACTACGTTGATAAAATTCATTATTTGTCAATTTCGTTTCAGGTAAAGTACTGTTTCCGTTCACAGTACGCCAATACGTTGCTAAGAAAAGTTGTTCAAAATGAAAAGTTATGGCGTTATGCAAATTTTCAGAACGATCGGCCTACTTTGATAATGGAAATTGACAATAAGAAAAGAATCTTTATTAGGCCAGTAAAATAAGGATTCAACCTCGGAATGAAAGTAAAGAAGCTGGATATTTGCATGAACCTTTATTTTGACGTTCTGAAGACTGGCTGAAAAGTCTCATATAATCTCGTGTCTGCGTCACAAGATATTAAAGGTCAAAGGTCACGCTGATCGGTTTTTCGCAATTATCTCGTTTGCTATGCGTCATATGCCATTTAGCGTTATTATAAAACTTGTAGATCGTTAAATGATCTACAATTTTTATTTCATGCATTTTGTCGTATGATCAACCGTTCTCGAGATATAGCGCGGAGAGTGGCACGCGCGCATCCCTATATTATATGTATAGGATAACGCTATGTAAACTGCGGAGCCGGGTATACAGCGTGCCATAATCTATCTCATTACATGGGTAACTTTCTTAATATAAAAGTTAGAGGATCCGTTAAATGGGGAAAGCTGGGCAGAATTGCAAGCAAAATCTCATGCCATTTTCAAATTTGACATATGCCATCAACTTTTTTTATTATTTCGAAAAAACTATATACGGATGCGCACGTGCCACACTCCGCGCTATATCTCGAGAACGGTCGATCATACGACAAAATGCATGAAATAAAAATTGTAAATAATTTGATGATCTACAAGTTTTATAATAACATTAAATGCCATATGCCGCATAGCAAACGAGATAATTGCGAAAAACCGATTTTCAGGACCTTTGACCTTTAATATCTTGTAACGCAGACACGAGATTATATGAGACTTTTCAGCCAGTCTTCAGAACGTCAAAATAAAGGTTCATGCAAATATACAGCTTCTTTACTTTCATTCCGTGGTTTACCCCTTATTTCACCTTATTTGACTGGGCTATATTATTAATTTTACGACGATAAGTCATTCTTTATTAAAAATTCTGAAAATTTGCGTAACACCATAACTTTTCATTCTGAACAACTTTTCTTAGTAACACATTGGCGTACTGTGTACGGAAACAGTACTTTACCTGAAACGAAATTGACTAATAATGAATTTTATCAAAGTACGCCGATCGTTCTGAAAATTTGCATAACGCCATAACTTTTCATTTTGAACAACTTTTCTTAGTAACATATTGGCGTACTGTGAACGGAAAAGGTACTTTACCTGAAACGAAAAGAGTTTTTGCTCAACTGTAAAGGCCTCCTACTTGATTTAAAAAAATCGAAAGTGAACTAAAAATAAGTTTCAGACCGAGCAGGGATTAATCCCAAAATATGAAAATCCAATTCGAAAATTTTTGGTCCATGATACCTATTGTCAACTCCATCCGGGGACACACTGTATAAATTCGTGGAACGATTGTTGTTATTATTAGTTATTGGTATGTTTACGTATGAATGTAGAATGTTCCATTTATTAAGCTGCAGCAGCGCATTTCACCCAAAACGGTTATTTTAACGTTTTACTAAACAACGAAAAAATTAATCGTAATAGCAGAAGTCGTTGGCCGGCCTTGGCTTAGTATAGAAATAATTTTTCGATAAGGGTTTATATAACTAAATCGGCCCAAAAATGCATCGGCCCACCGGGATTTCTCCCGGTGTCCCGGTAGGCCAGTCCGCCCCTGGCCAAATGATGTGATTCTGGGCTCGTATATCTTGTGACAATATAAGTTTATTTTAGAAAAAGGTATTTTCCATCAAAGTTGTGAGGCCGAGAAAAGTCTTCTCTATTTTGGTAGAAGATTAAGTTGATAAATTATTATTAGAAGGTTTGGTTTTTAAGTGTAACATTAAATTTAAAAATAATTTTTCTGTTTAAGAAAGTCTTACATTTTTGACATGATTAATAATTATTTATTTATTTATTTATTTATTTAGATTTAACAGGCAGCAGTATACTGATGAGGCCTGAATCCACGTATATACAATGATAATATTTAATAATATATTTAACAACATAATAACATTTAATAACATAACATAACTTAAAACTTAAAATTCCGCTAATTACATTTCAGTTTATTAGTAGTAATTAATTAGACCAAAATCTTCGAAAATTACTTAACTAATGAGACTTTTGCATTTGATAATACGGTTTCATTTTGACATTTATATGATGTTGACTTTTACTTTGTTCATATTCTTTATAAAGCCTGTGTTACATTATACTTTTTTCGTCTAGAAACTTTGACTAATTTACATACTAGATTCCAAACTAAAATCGCCTTTAAAGTAGCTAAACCTGTTTTAAAGCGTATACTCACAGTTTTTAGTTGTACGCAAGTGCGGAAATGCATGTGACTTAAGTTTTGCCAACATCCAAAACCTGTGTTTTTATGAGGGGCTCTTCTGTGGTTTTTATTAGTAGCCATTTATGCTAACTTAAATTAGTAAAATGCTGAAAAACAAACAACACTATTGTTTACTAACAATCACACTTTTTACACGACTTGATTTTGAGGTTATTTAGTTATTTACACTTCGCATATACATTGCACAAGGTTGGTAGTACCGCAATTACCGGCAGTGCGCAGGTCTAGTATTAAAACTTGGATGAAAAATTGGTTCGAACCTAGTTTGAAATAAATTTCTAGACGTTTCTAGTATTAAAACTTGAACTGATCGTTTTCTAATTTACATTATCCTTCTTACAAGTGCGTCTAGTATGAAAATTTCTAGACGAAAAAAGTATAGTGTAACACAGGCTTAATTATCTATTCACTTGGTTGCTGGACACTAAATTGAAATATCTGGTGAATTTTTTTGTTATTGAATTGGCTGCACTACATGTTTTTAAAATTTAGTGAGATATTTAGTTTCCTGAAATGTTGGGTTATGTTGTCAAGTTAACGGATGTCAAACAAAATTCAATTAAATTTAACTGAAGTTCCATATGCAGTTTTTAATTCTTCGTAACATAGATAAATTGCCTTCTGCACTCTTTCGGTAAAATTCATGGTTCAACATTTAGGTTGAAAATTTTTATTTTATAATTTTCTTAAATGTCAGATTTCAAATTTCCCTCCAATCATGTTGTAACCAGAAATAACAACATTTACAAAGCAAATTTTTGTATTAATTGGTACCAATGGTTTGGTGCATGCCAACATAAATCTAGTGTCCACAAGATCAGTGAACAGAATATAGTAATTTATATGCTCAGCTCATAAATGATTGTTTACATTTGATCTTTGTTTAATAAATAATTTTGAAGTGATACAAGTTCCGTTTTCAACTTTTCTCACAAAAAAGTTATTATTTCAACTATTTTAAATAAAATTTTCAATCCGAGCTCTGCATATTCTCCTCATATAACGCATTTCAGCACCGGTGAGTTTCTTGTGATGTGTTGTCAGTGTTGGCAATACTTCCACCGAGTAGAATAGAGATGTGCTAGTCATAAACGATTAGTTCAAAAAGGAGGAATCCGTACACTGAATCGAATGAATAGTTCAACTCCTTTGAGTTTCGAGTCTTGAACGTTTTAATCGCTTAATCCTTTGTGACATACAGTAAAATGGCCTTGGAAAGATTACAGATTACATGATTGCTATAAAATCTATTCAAGTACTTAAGTAAAAGGCTGTTAGTATATTGCACCCATAAAAACTTGAATAATAAAGCATAATATTGATTCATTTATTCTAGGTTCCTATGAAATCTATAAAAATCAATTTCTGAAAACTTAAAAGAAATGATAGAGAAATTAACTGATAGTTTTTTGGCAATAGTTAAACAAACCATCAAATGCCTTTTGAGCAAAGGAATTATCCAACAAAAGAGTGGAAATATAAGTTGACAAGTGAATGTTGATCGAATCTTCTAATAATACTGAACATCCGATGTCATGCCGGTGCATCTAGCATCGCTTCCGTTTGGTCTTTGTTAAGCAAAACGAGTGAATCAGTGAATCATTCGAGAACGAATCAGTTGGGACGAATGAATTGAACTTCGAGCTACTATTTTATTATAGATTTCTAACTTAGTTTTTGTAGCTAATTCCTTCTTGTTTAGAATTGTTTTGTTTCTTTATCTTGTTGGCTATTTCCAAATCGATTCTACCATCACTGCTAATGATTATTCCTAGGTAGTTGTATGCTTTAGCCTTTTCAAGCATTTCGCCGTTGCTGTTGTTTTACAGCAGTTTTCCATAACTTTAGTTTTACTTGCATTTATTGACATGCCTGTTTTCCTGATTTCATCTGCCCAGATGTTAATTTGCTTTTTCTGCTTTTTCTAGTTTATTGGATATTAATACTATGTCGTCTGCATAAATCAATGACTCTATTTTGGTTGGGATAAGGTTTTTATGACCAATTATTAGAGAGTTATCACAAGTACAACACTAAATTTAGCGTACAATCGGACGAATGCGAATGCGCCTACTACATTTAGCGTATTTAGCGTATGCTAAATAAATAACCGCGGTCCGCTATTTTGATAAAATAGCGGAGGGTTTTTGCCTACGTTATTTTGAGTGGTGAGGTTATGTTGCCGTGTTTATAAACAAGTAATTTTTTGTGTTGAGGTTAGGACGTTAGGTTCGGAAACTTTAGCGTACGGTAAAACAGCAGCGTGCGGTAACTCTAAAATGTCATTTACCGTAAAAATAAAATAGCGTATAACATCACGTGATTTTAGCATTAACGGAAATTTAACGTAGTACTTGCGATAATTCCCTATTGTTTTTGATGTCTTGTTACTGCAGTTTTTTAGGATTCTGTCCATACAAATTATGAATAACAGAGGGCTCAAGGAGTCTCCCTGTTTTACTAGTGTTTTTATAGCAAACTTTTCAAATTTACAACCATTGATTTGTACTTCGCCCCATACGTTTCTCTATGTGCTTTTTATGGCATTTATCAATTTTGGTATGACTTGTAATTGTTTGAGGCAATTCCAGATGGTTTTTCTTTTAACGCTATGCTATCAAAAGCAGCTTTCAGGTCTATAAACGTAAAGTATAACTCTTCCATTTTTAGTTCCATTATTTTGCGTAATACACTGATGTGATCTATAGTCTGTCTACTTTTTCTGAAACCTCCCTGTTCTTCTTCCATTTTGTGTTCTATTTGTCGTCTAATTTTTGTTTCCAGAATTTTACTATATATTTTAAGCGGTACCGGTGTCAAGCAGATCGCCCTATAATTTGCGCAGCCGGTATGTAGTCTCTTTTTATCTATAAGAATGACTGTATTTATTTCCCAGTCGTCTGGTATTTTATATTGTTTCAAAGCCATGTTGCATATGTCTGTCAGCTACGACCTGACTTTTTGCCCACCCCATTTAATAAATTCTGATAATACTTTGTTTAGCCCTGCTGCCTTGCCTAATTTTATTTCTCTGATTGTTTGCTTTATCTCCAATGTGCTAATTTCGTCTATGTCGTCTTCTGGGACAATTTCTTCTATTCCTTCTGTAAATGGTCTCCGAGCGTGGCACCACTTATGCTGACCTTCCTAAAGCTTTTAATTGTGTCCAATGGAAGATTTTAGAATGAAAATTAATATATCACAATTTTAGTAAGTTAAGCTGTAAACTTCTGCAGTCTTATTTCTCAAATAGAAGATAGTGCACTTCAGTTAACGGTATTTTGTCTGGTGGGGGAGTCATCCTCAGCGGAGTACCCCAAGTGTCCGTTTTGGGGCCAATTCTATTTTTAATATAAATAACTTGCAGACTGCCGTCTTCGCAGATCGTCTGCTGCTATTCGCTGACGACATAACTCTTATATATTCAAAGTCCGATGAAAATGTTTTATTAAATACCATGGATTTTGAACTCTCAAAGCTTAACGAGTGGTTTACCCCAAATCATCTCAATTTAAATACTGAGAAAACTTCTTACATGATTTTTACTCACCGTGCTGTAGAAGCTAAAAACTATATTGAACCAACTGAATTTTTGGGCATCTATTTGGATTCTGCTTTGAATTGGGAGCAACATGTTAATATATTGTTAACTAAAATTGGCCCTCAGACAGATGAAAAACAAAAAATGTACAGAAACAGACAGGATAACTTACAAGATGTTGAAGCTAGGGGGAGAGACCCTGCTAGAAACTGGTCGTATTCTTCTTAACAAATCCATTGAACAAGGACAAACACCTAAAATATGGCAAGAAGCAGAAGTGATTTTCTTATTCAAAAAAGGAGACACTAAGAAATCTATGATACATAGTTCAAATCGAAGTTATGATGACTGCATATCATACCCTAGTTGCTTCACACATGACTTATGCCATAATTTGTTGGGGTCATTCGTTCCATACCGGTAGAGTCTTTAGACTACAGCGTAAGGTTATTCGTATCTTACTATCCTATAAAGGCTATAGGGATGATGTACCCAAGTCTTCCCAGCTCCGTTATTTGGCTTTTTGTAAAACTGTTTTAGCTTCGTTCCTTCTTTTAGTATATTCTTAGTTTGAATATATTTTTTCCAAGCAATCTTCTTTTCTTTTATTTTAAGTCTGACCTCTTCGTTCCACCACCTTATTCTTTTTTTCCTAGTTGTTATTATGTTTTTTGCTTCATCTAAAAGCGTTTGCTTATGTTTTATCAATTTTTTGTTTAATGAATGGTTGGTGTTTTCTACCTCCCATTTTGTTAATTCCTCGTCAATTTGGTATTGAAACTGTTTTCGTATTTCCTTTCAGTCTATCTATTCTGATTTTGGTATGGATTTTTCTTCTTTTGGGGTTGTTATACTAACTGATGGTCCGTATCTAACTCACTAAATTTGTCTATTTTGATTGATTCAATCTCTTTTTGGTGTAAACAATATAGTCTATCAAAGATTTGATGTTTCTTTCGGGAGCTTCGAAAGTATGGTAGATTTCCTGTTCAAATAGTGAGTTTCTATTGAGTAAATCATTCTCATTGCAAAAAGTTATCATTTTTATTCCTTTCCTTTTCGCCGTACTTTCCCATACATTCTAGTCCCCTGTTTTCGTCCTTTATTGCCCTTGAGTTCCAGTTGCCAATGATCATAATATAATCCGTTACATCTTTGTGTTTGTTGATTATTTTTTGTAAGTCGTCATAGAAGGCTTCTACATTTATTCCTATATCTAATTGTAATTCTATATCCATAATTTTCGATGTACCTAGTTGGATTCCAATTCTTAACTTATTATTATCCCAACTCCTTCCTTACTTTTATTCTCATTTCCTGAATAATATAATATATTGTAATGTTACCTTTGTTTACAATTATTAATAGCCGGTTAGCTCAGTCATTTGGTGGTTAATGAGGTTATTTTTACTTTAATATTTGAATATTAATGCTTTTATGTTTTACTAATCTCTATTTCCCTATCTTCTCTACTTATTATAGATCATATATTATAACAGTATTAAATTAGCTCACATATCACATGTTCAGTTTGCAAATCAACTTTAATCACAATTTCGTATTCATATCCAACATTTAATAATTTTCAATTCATCTTCAACTTCTGCAACATCCAATATAAACCAGACCAAACCTTTTTCTCTCAGAAGAATAACAACCAGTTATTTATTTTGACCTCTTTTATTAGAGGGTTTGAATCCCATTAGTTGGTGTTTTAAATCTTCTTTTTAAAAAATATTTGGTATTTCTATATTGATGTAAAAAATATTAAAAAGACATTTTTACTTTTAGAGCAAAAAATCACCCAAAATTATACTTATGGTCAAAACAATGGGAAAAGTGTCCTCTTCCTGAAAAATTGGATTTAAAACAAGAATCTGAAGATATAAAACCAAAGAATTCGAGTACTGAAACCCAACTCACCAAAAGCGAGTTAGATCTGTTAACCAGTAAAGGTGATCCTCAGGGCGATTCCATGCTATTTTCAATTCTTAAATCGGCAAAAGATGAACAAAAACTGAAAGAAGAATTATCTACCCTTAGTAAAATGGATTTGAATACTTTCATGGATAATAATCTAGAACAGTTGCCTATTCCTCCACCAATTATTCCTCAACCCGAAGCAGCTATCGATTCGGCAGATTGTAAATTAAATCTTTTGGATCATATTGCCCATTGTCAGAACCTTGTTGAAGAAAGATTAAATGATGTTGAAGCCCAAGTTGATTTACTGGATAGTGGAGGCTCTAATACGGATGATGATTTTAATCATAGTTGTCAAACTGTTCAGATGTTATTACGAGATTTAAGTACTCTTAAAGAGTTAAGTCAAAGTAATAGCCTGTGAATTGCTTTTATAATTACAATATTAACATTTAATTTCTTAATCATGCTATTTTGTTTAGTTACCAGTGATGCTTAAATTAAAGTTTTGTTAAATATATTTAAAGTCGATTAGTTTGTTAAGTTTCGGTATGTAAATTAAGAGTGTAATTTACAAATTGGTAAATTGGAAAAAATCATTTAAAATGTTAAGAATATATTATTGTGATACAAAATATTTAAATAATCGAATAATGCAGAACTTATTATAAATTTAAATTTTTGTTGTATTAAGTAGATTTGTTTCGTAAAGAAATTATTACAAATACATTCTTAAGTTATTAAAAATATAAAGTATTGGAGATGTAGCAACTAATTATGTCAAAATTTTGTAGATTTAAATAAAAGTTGTGTTTACCTCTAAATGGATTTTGTTCTTAAAATTTTTAATCTTATATATACAAACAGTTCGTGGCATCACACTTGCAGTTTAATTATGTACCTAAACCTTTCGCTGTCGTTTGACTGATACTTTTACAAGGCAAAAGGTTAAATGCTGTGTGCCATATCTGCATCGATATAAATTGAATGTAAAACACTATTTAACAAATTAGCATAAATATGTGTGTAGTATTAACCATCTTTGGCTTATAATTCATCGCTAATAATTTGTTTACTCCTTCCTAGCCTTCTAAGTTCATTGCTTGATGAATTTTCAACATATTCACATATGTAACTATATCTACTTGCACAGTCAGTTCCATGGTAAGCGTAACTTCGTAAAGCTGGGTTATAAACGAATCGAAGACAACGTCCTTTTCCAGGTATAATACTTGCAGGATCTTTATTTTGTGTAGTTGATCCAGTTGTAGCTTTAACTGGTCGTGCGCTGTTACTCCATATCCAAAGTAATCCAGGATTTAAACCCCCTGTCCAAAAGTCTCGACCTGTATAAGAAATTATTATTTAAACGTATAATCAGAAATGGTAAAATTTTAACGAACCCCTTAAATGTTCCTGGTTTTGGATATAACCAATAACGTCTTGAGTTTCTTCGATAGTTTCCATTTCTGCTAAGACTGCCCCGTACTTCTTACATTGTTTACTTGCTGCTTTCCAGTCTAGTTCTCTTCCTGTGCTTCCAGCGAATAAATAGCAGTTTATTCCTGCTCTGTTGAAATTGTCGGGACATGGTTCTAGAAATTTCTGATTTTAATATTGTGTATAATATGCCCTGTTATTTATTAAAAAAAACGGAGATTCAGTGAAAGAATCAGTATAATAGCTTGAAGTATAAATTTCAAGACATTGTAAGGTGACTCATTTGTTCCATATTAAGCAGAAGCATTTTTGAATGTATACTCTTGCAGTTAGGAGCTTCAAAATTTTTATGCATTAAAAATAATAGGTATCAAAATCAAAATATAATAAAAATGTAGTGGTGAGACTACAGCTATTAAATAATCAGTTTGATGTTTAACTATCAGAACAAGGTTCCTCTTCATCTACTATCAAAATAAGTTTTTCACATTGCATCTATTTTTAAATAGGCAGGTACAACTGTTGTAAATGGAAACCTTACATACCTTCACATAAATAATAAACTGAAAACCCTTACATTAAAATATTACAATGTACACTTCTTGGAACTTAAACTAGTTAAACAATGAATACAGTATTTAAACAGAAATGATGAGCAACAGTATAAGAACCTACAAAATTTAATTTATTTATGGTTTTCCATTTGTAATTCAAAATATTTCACTTCGCGTATCGATTCAAAAATTACGGCCAAAATGTTTTTTGTTGATTAAGGTTCTTTGTATTTCTTAAGGTGTATACAGGGTGGTTGGTTTTTCATTGTCCAGCTTATATCTGCTGAAATATTAAAGATACAAGAAAATATTAAATGTAAGGCTTGTCTAACAGAACTTGTTCTATAAAATGGCGTAAACAATTTTTTTCCATGGCCTACTATTTTCCGAAAAAATCTTTAACTTTGCTTTTTTAAATGGAACACCCTGTATATTTTTTTGGAATATATGTAGTTCTGAGTCAATTTCTCTTTATAGTGATGTATAACAAGTAGGGAATTGCCTTGAAATTATGCCTAATAAAGCAAATAAACAAAATTATGAGAGTTGATGTGATTTTCATTATTTACTGTAATTAACAAAATTATAACATTTATTTAATTATTACAAATTTAAAAAATTAAGTACTAGATAGTAGATAGTGTGTCTTATAATGATTGTTCAAATTGTCCACCATTAAATTCTAAACATTTTTGAGCCCCCTTAATTATGTTTCTCCTGGCGTTATGCAGCATTTCAGGTGTAATTAGCAAGCAAGCTGCGGTGATTTTATTTCTAAGTTCCTGAAGATTTTGAGAAGGAATATCATAAACTTTGTTTTTCAAAAAACCCCATACAAAGAAATCAAGAATGTACAAATCAGGCGATCTGGCAGGCCACAAAATTGATCTTCCGTTGCCGATCCAGTTTTGATCAAATTCATTTCGTAGAAAATTAGTTACTACAGCTCCACTATGAGGTGGGGCGCCATCATGTTGGAACCACAAGTTTCGTCTTACAGCTAATGGAAGATTGTCTATGTAATCTTGGAAAAAAATTGTTTACGCCATTTCATCGAACAAGTTCTGTTAGATAAGTCTTACGTTTAACTTTTTCTTGTATCTTAAATATTTCAGCAGATATAAGCTGGAGAATGAAAAACCAACCACCCTGTATAGACGAGTGCGACGAACCTGTGCGTGTACCATTGCATGTATTGCGTGGAGGACTTTTGGTTCACTACGAACACGCGCTGCACATTAAGTTAGGTTCATGCAGTAGCGATTCGCGATTTCCGCAAAATTTTGCAGTGTTTTTACCAGCTAATTCATGCAGCAACGATTTCACTCGCAGAAAGTAGGTACCGGGTGATCAACGGAATTCATAATTAGAGCAGGATGTGATATTTACCATAAAGTTGGCAACACAGGCTTGCCGCTTGAAATTAAAAATTTTAAGTGTCAGAAATGAGGTTACCTGGTGCATTGAAGCTGTCGAACAACACTTTGAACATTTAAGTAGGTACCTACTGTAATTTCAATAAAAAATTCCAATTTTTTCTTCAATAGTATATTATACACGACGCTATAATGTAGGCTATTATTACCGAGGATAATGTTTGCAACACGAGCGAGCTTGTGAGCGAGTTTTGCAATTATCTGAGGTAATAGTAGCCATTATAGCGAGTCGTATCAAGGCCCGCTGAATTAATATTGCATATAAGGCCTTACCGCTTCATTTAGCCAAGACGCAATTAGCAAGGACGCAGGCGCCATTTGACGTGAACTATGCATTTGTGACAAATGTATAGTTCACGTCAAATGGCGCCTGCGTCCTTGCTAATTGCGTCTTGGCTAAATGAAGCGGTAAGGCCTTATATGCAATATTAATTCAGCGGGCCTTGGTCGTATACTATACTTTATCCACGAAAGTTTGTAGGTGGAGTTGGTATACACCCTGGATATTTACTTTTTGTAACATCAGTTTGGAACACATTGGTTTATTCGATGATTTGATTAATTTGACATATCAGTGATCATACGTTGACCGAAACTTTTTTTCAATGTCACCCTAGACCAAGTTTGAGACGCATTTAAACAGTACTTTTGAATCAATATGTGTATGTATTTAACAACTAAACTAAACATAAATAAATGTACAGTATTTTGCTGATTCTTTGAGTCGGTAGCGTGTCTAGAGCCTCACAAAAGGGGAAGCTGAAGGGTAAAATAAAGCCGCAGACAAAAATTTTTTGATGCAAAAAAGACATTTTTTTACAAACCATAATAAAACCTTACCTTACTTAAAATGAAGTTTGTTTTCTTTTGCAAACTCATAACTCATCTATAACGTCATCATAAAAACTTTTTTCACGAGAATATTCTTGCACTAATTCCTTTTCAATTGATATTAATCCCAAAGCAGAAAGTTTTTCTTGTCCTGTAGAATTCCTAACAAAACTTTTGATTCGTTTAAGCGCGGAAAAGGAACGTTCTGTAAATGCACTTGTGGCGGAGATAGTGAATGTAATCTGCCGGGTTACAGCTTACACAAGACTATTTTTAGTTCGATTTTCAAACGAAATTATGCGTAAAAACGAAAGATTTTTGCATTGATACGATATTTGTATTGTTTATACATATATTAATATGTAACTAATTTCACGTTCATATACTTTTTAATTCCAAAGTAAAACAGTATTTATTTTATTACATAATATTCTTGAACACACGCGTGCTATCGATCTCAGCGAATAAAACAGTATACTGACGGTAAGCTGTGAGCTCGTAGCTTATAAAGCCGTTTCGGGTTATGTCGTGTTTTTCGTCGTTCGTAGTTATGCGTCAGCAGGCAGTTGAATCAGGTTCAAGCTTCGATTAGTATTGAAAAATATTGAAAATAATTATACATATTCGGGTTAACAGGATTACAGGATAATATATAATGTTAATTTTTATTATGCGCTGTAGGTATTTAGTTTACGTAGGTGAAGCTGTGCTTCCCTAGCTTCCATGGTAAACACGCCACTGCAGTTTGAGCCTATAATCATGATTTAATAATATTCGTTTGATTGTTTTTTTCTTAGGTGAGGTCTAGGCTTAGGGGTACCAAGTATCTAAACATAGCAATTACCTACTAGAATACTCGTATTTTCTAAACAATCTTTAAATCCCCGTTTATAGATATTATTAATAAAGATTTCAAAACTGATAATATGCAATAGTTGTTGCTATAATTATTACATAACAACACATTCCTTTGTAAAATATTAATTACAGAATAACCTTGTTTATGAATAATAATTAACATTCTTTAAATTTTTTAACATTTTATCATTCATGATACAACTGGTACGGTTTTATAATTCCATGATTTATATTTAATGGAATTGTCTTCCATTGATTTAGTTACATATTTAAGCTATGCATTATGCATCGGTCAACTTTGCGATTACTTTTAAAGATCCTTTTTTGCTAGGTATACCAACATGTATCGGCAGCTAGCAAAATTTCAATGAAATGAATTTCTTTCTTGTGAAGGTGTACAAATCAAAAAAATGAAGACTGTAGGGTACCTAACATATTATTTTAAGTAATATTTAACAATTTACGAATTTAAAAAATAACCGACGAGGATGGGATTCGAACCCACGCGGGCAGAGCCCATTGGATTAGCAGTCCAACGCCTTAACCACTCGGCCACCTCGTCAATATATACGCGTATATTACTGGATGTACATCAATACCAGGACAAGTTAAGTTACAAAAAATTTAAAAAATTTATAACTTATGTTAAACATTGGTTATTTTTAAAAAAATAGTCATCATTTTTAATATACATGATCTTTAAGGCCATGTTCACCTAATTTATTTAAAACTAAAGCATGATTTATATCAAACAAAAAAAAAACAAACATACTTTTGGATTAAATCAAATTTGAAACTTTAAAGGTAATCCATAACATTTTTGCTATTAAGATAGTTTTTGATTTTTTTTAGATATAAAAAAAATTAAATACTAATTAGGATAAAAATAAATGTGTAGATGTTCCTTTGTTTTAAAAGTTTTAAGGCTCTTGATGCCTGTTGAAATCGTGTCGGTTTGCTTTTGTTTTCCTTAATTTTATTATTTTCAAATAACCTACCTTGACCCATTTTATTCCCGGCCGTAACATAATAGAGCATCTCTTCAACCCTCCTGAGCCTTTTTTCCATGAAATCAACTCGAAAAACGAGCTTTTCTATAGCCCCCAAAAGGTACATATCCGTTTCTGTAACCTGAGGTTTCTTCGTGCCACTTCCATTAGTATTTATAATCTTAATTCCAGGTGAAACTTTGCTTTCCCTTTCATCCTGGTCGGGACTTTCGGTTATCGTTTGATTACTTTCAGAAATATTTCGTATTAGGGGAATTGATTGAATTACTCTATTTTCTCTGTAAAGATTATTTTGGTGTTTTTATCGAGTAAATACCGATTTAAAAATTTAGTTAAGTTGACACGTCAGTTGACAAAAAAGAGGTAAAAAAATGTGAATCTTAAAAGATAAAAAAAATAATTATTATTACCTGTGATTGCTGAGGACCCAATCTTCTAAAATTGAACCCCAAATCCCAGATTCGGTCCAAATTTCAGGTTTTTCGATTTTTCTTACACTGGATGTGTTCGTTAGGTATATTCCAAAAGAACCATGATACAAATGAAAAAACAAAACGTTAAGCAATATAAATTGCATTGTAATTATAGGGAATAAACTTAATCTCACCAGTGTTTAAACGAAACTGTTTAAGTGGAACAAGAGTCTCGTTGATTAATCATAATTTGAAACTCTCTCTTTTCAATAATTTCGAAGTTGGCGCCTCATCTTTCATTTATTTTTTGTGTTATTTTAATATTTATGTATTTGATTTGTTGATATATTTTTACAAGCGGCAATTAAAACAAGGCACTAGAAGTAATTATATATTTCAAATGATTGATTATCATTGCAAACAGTAAAGATCCGCATCAAGAATGATGACACCCTGACCTACTTTTTTCTACGCCACTGGAAAGTCCTGTCGTTCGAGGATATTATTTCGTCTTTATTACTTCTTGGCTTCTTGGTAATTTTTAATGTGTCTTTTGGGATATTCCACTAGTAGAGTTTATTGACTTTTAAATTATATTGATGTAAATAAAAATTGGTGTTATTTTCTGGTTGTTTCTTAAATAATATAATTGATTTTGTAAGAAATTTTGTCATTATCGCTATTAGACTAACTTTGAATTACCAATGGCCGATTAAAAACGTGTGTTGTTCTGTCGCAGGTCTACAACTTTCAACATGAATATTTAAAAAATAAAATCTGTCATTTATTTTTTTTATTAAGATATTTTTCTATCTACCTATAAGTGGAATTGAACCCTAGTCGGCTGGATGAAAATAAAAGTCATAAACTTAAAATGTAACGTATAAAACGAAAGAAATTAAACAATTTTGTTTTTATATCCTAAAATGATTAAATTACTCTACTTTTCTTGATAAGATCCTTTTGGTACTTTCATCGAGAATTAAATATTTTACTTACTTACTTACTAATCCTTTCCCTTATATGTTTGCAGGTGTTGGGATGTTGGTTCTACGCGTTCTTGTGGAAGCTCTTCCATTCCGCTTGTTGCCATTTGAGCCCTCTGCTCTGTAGGATCCTCTCAATCGTTTCATCCCACATTTGCTTAGGCTTTCATCTCCTTCTATTTACGGCCCTCTTACACTTCCACACTCTTTTGGTAATTCTTCCCTCCTCCATCCTTTCCATATGTCCCCACCATCTCAACTGGTTTGACTCTACCTACTTGGTGTTGTAATGCCTGGACAGTCGACATCTGACTTCGGTATTGGGGATTCGATCGCTTCTCGTAACTCCTTCAATGGTTTTTAGTACCTTCATCTCGGATGCCTGTAAGCGAGATGCGTTTTTCTTTGTGAGCGTCCAAGATTCGCTGCTGTTAACTTTTGTGTTTTTCGAAATTGTTTTATTTCTTAAGAAGCTTTTTCTTAGGGCATCAAACAATCGATCCGTAACTCCTATTCTACCATTTAGTTCACTGTCAATACTTCCATTGGCGTCCAGATATTTAAATCGGCTTACCTGCTCTAGGACTTTTCTGCGTTTTTGGTTTGGTCACTTTTAGGGCTGTTTAATGTTTTTTCCCAGATATTTAAAGCATACTGTAATACCACTTCCGTACGGCTCATTAGAAGCAGATCATCAGCGAAGTGGTTGAAGATTTCTATAGCCAATCTCCTACTTTCTGGTTTTTAATTTGCACTCTTTTATGACATCATCTAACACAGTTATAAACAGTAGATTCCTCCCTGGCGTACTCCCTCGCTCGTTTTAAACTCACTAGACTGAACATTTGCTGTTCTCGCCACATTTCTTGTTGCTTGGTAATAACTCTGTATTACTTTGATTAGCCGCTCGCTGACATTTCTTTTCCTTAAGACCTCCCAAATTTTCTCTCTTGGTAGCTTATTGAAAGCCTATTTCAAATCTAGGAACACCGTGAATAAAGGTTCGTTCGCGCTTTCTCTATTGTTTGTCTGTCCGTAAATATTAGGTCCTGTCTCTACCTCCTCTAAATCAGATCTTAATCTTCCTTCGAGAATTCTTTCGTATACCGGTATACCGTATACCTACCTCACTCGGGATACTTAGGAGGAAAATGCCTCTATAATTACTGCAGACTCTGTTGTCGCCTTTTTTGTATAGGGGCACCACTACAGCCAGTTCCCATTCATTTGGGATTCTCTTTTGTTTCCAAGCGACGCTGATTAGCCTCCAAAACAACAATCAGCCGAGCTAGAGGTACAATTTGGCGTTAGATTTATGCCAATATGTTGATGTGTTTTTGAGAAAATCGGCCTTAAAGTTGCGCTTTTCAAAAAATCGCCCAGGGCACAATTTATGACATAGAAACTTCGGGAAAAAATTATTCGATTTCTTTTCAAATTCTCTATTGATCCAGAACATAAAAAAAAATCGTGTGTGTCGTTTCCGAGAAAAGTTTTTTTGAAAATTTGAAAATTTCCCAAACTGTCCGGACTTTTTATTTTTGAAATTTTGAATTTTTTTTCAGCTAGTTCTAATCAGCCGAGCTAGAGGTACAATTTGGCGTTAGATTTATAAAAATATGTTGATGCGTTTTTGAGAAAATCGGCCTTAAAGTGGCGCTTTTCAAAAAATCGCCCAGGGCACAATTTATGACATAGAAACTTCGGGAGAAAATTATTCGATTTCTTTTCAAATGTATTGATTTCCTAAGTAAAATTTTGAAATTTCTTTCAAAGAAAAATCTGCGCCCAAAAAAACATGGCTAACTTCCGTTTCCGGTTCCGGATTTTTTTGAAAAGCTTATTTTATAGATGTACTGTAATTATAGGCCCGCATACCAAATTTGATGAAAATCGGCCCAGTAGTTTTCGAGATATGACGATAACGCACGCACCCACCCACAGACATTTAAAAAAAAAAACACATATTTAGGATGCCTGGACCCCTAAAACGTGTTTTTTTCGAATTTTTATGATTTTGAATTTTTGCACGATTCCAATACTTTCCTATACATGCGTTGCAAGTATGGAAAGTAACTCTAAAACGTGTTTTTTTCGAATTTTTACGATTTTGAATTGGCGCACGATTCCAATACTTTCCTATACATGCGTTGCAAGTATGGAAAGTAAAAAACAGAATGAATACTCACCAGTATAAAATTTACCAATGCACAAATACATATCAATAAATAATTAACAATGTGAATTGTCTTGCATTGTTACTCAATGCACAAACAGCCACTAACTACCAAACCAGCGAAGACCGAAATTTTAAAATTTGGTTTTATATACTTGAAGCTGAAATTTTTGTATAAGTAATATTTTTACTTTTGCATTAAATAACGTTGGTCTTTGATTATTCTAGTCATAAGATCTATATTAGCTATCCGGCGCAGGTAAATTACCAACTAAGAAGGATTAACCTTTCTGAGTAAAATACAGGTAAGTACTTATACCTTGAAGTGTTTATTGAGACTTTAGCTGCATGTTCACGTACCTATCTAAATTTTCTAGTAGAATCTAGCTTGTTTCTTGCTTATTTAACTGAGATTCTAAGTTTCGAATTCGTTTGAGCTTTCAAAAATGGCGTGAAGTCAGCAGTACATAAGGGGGTGCGTATATCTCGTAAATGGGTAGTCTGGCAAAAAAAACTGAAAACGGCACAAAAGAGCACAAACGAAGCACAAACCATTAGTACAAACTATTTCGTTTGTGCTTTCAAAAATGGCGTGAAGTTAGCAGCGCATGGGGGGTGCGTTTATCTCGTAAGGGGGTGGTCTGGCAAAAAAATGAAAACGGCACAAAAGAGCACAAACGAAGCATAAACGATAGCGTACAATAACATTATTTGTGCTTTTAATGTCCCGCTAACTTCACGGACCCCCTTTACTGCAGCCTATTGCAAAGAACTTGTGGATACTATGCCACCATAAACTAAAAAGTTTAGTTTATGATGCCACGTTGGATTGATGCAGTTTTACAAAACAATGGCGGTGTTACACAGTGGTAAAGCGGCTTATTCTTTGACAAGTATTTTCTATGGCGTGTACTAAAATTATTTAACATTCATTTAGATTTGTTTATAAGTTCAACTATGTTTAAATTCACTCTAAATAATGTTAAAATTTAATATCATTTGATAAATAAAACATTATATTTACATTCATTTAATTCAGACGGAGCTACAGGTCTCCAAATATAAGTTTGCCGACACTAGATTTCTAAAACAAAGTGGTGGGGACTCGCCATTTCAGGCTTGACTCTCATACAGCAAACTTAGCATTTTGTACACTCGACGTGAAACGTTTTGAATAAGTTTTGGGATTTATGTTCATAATATTTAATACGTTTCGCATTTATAAGAAAGTGAGTACTGAGCATCCATCGGCAAACTTATATTTGGAGACCTGTAACACACTAAAAATATAAAACATAGCAATAGGCGAACTGTTGTGCAATAGGGCTGGTAGAACCTCGACTTCCAGAAGAAGGTCACAGTCTAAACAATACACAGTCTTAATGCTAGTGTAGAAAACTTTGTATTCGCTCACAGTCTAAGTTATTGGGCAGAGTACAGCTCCGAACGCCGCTCGGTCACTCTCGGAAAAGCAGCAAATGCAACCCGCAATTTTAAGCGAATTTAAGCCCCTATATACGCGAAAACAGAAACATTTTCAATGTTAAAAACGGACAGCCGCAGCGCGTGATCGTTTATATTTTATTTACTATACAATCATTATGCATTATGCATGTACGCGTAAGCCTGTCTTCTATAGGCGCATTTTCTTCACTTCAGTTTAAATTTCTATTCCGACAAATTTTGGTAAATTCCTTCGAACATATACGCTTTAGTCATAGTGTAAATGTGTGAAACCACATTACTGCATGCAGTGGTAAATTCAATAAATTTAATGTTTGTCGGTCAGTATTCAGTGGCGTACCTAGCTTTGGGAGGCGGAGGGGGCAATATGTCTTGAAGGCGCCTTAGGACCCTTAGATATTATAGGAAAAAAATGACAGGCGAAAATTTTAGTTTGGGCTAATTTTAGGAGAGCGTTCTTTTGTCTATTTTTTACACTTGAACAACGATTTTTTTTTGTTTTTTTAAATATACCAGTTCTAGTTCAGTTAAAACAATTTGAAATACGTTTTAAGCACGGAACATAATATAAGCAAATCTTTACTCTACAAAATCAAACTGCAAATTGTCGAAATGAGAAACAGAACACTGCTCTATTCTTTTTAATTTTTATATATTACGTTTGCATTTTGACGGATCGGCGGCTCTTTTAAAAATAAAGTTGCACATAAAAGGGGTTCTTTGCCGCCGCGACGTAAATCGTAAATAATGTACTTTTTTATAAATATTGCCAGGAAAGGCGATACGGCATCGGTAGGATTCTAGATAATTATTTCTTTGTATAGAAAATTAAAGCGGTCACACCGCCACTATTTAAGAATATTTAAAATGAATGCAGACATTATTTATCAGGGCGGCAAAAAATAAAATAAATATAACGTGGGGGCTCGGTTCTTATAAGGAATATAAAGATCTTGCTCCTTGTGCCATTTTGATTGTAGCACGTCTATAGAATTATGTAATAAGAATAATTTTATTTTTTATTTTGGTTGAATTAAAAAATAAAATATCAAAAAAATGCACGGCGCCGAAGCCGCCAAAAGATCGAAGGCGGGGGGGGGGCGGCAGACTGCCCCCCCTAGCCCCCCGTAGGTACGCCACTGTCAGTATTAGGCTACGGTTACATTGGCTGCGTGGTCGTACGACTTAATAGTCGTACGTAGTCGTACAGACTTTGGTCGTACGCGTATGTGGTTACATTAGCTGCGTGTTCGTCAGTTCCTCGGTAAAAATCAAAAAGGGACGCCGTCACTTGGCGGGCAAAATTTCCTATGTGCCAAAAACAAAATTTTCAAGAAGGAGCAAAATGCTTTTGTAATGTTTATAACTTTAAGGTAACATTATTTTAATAATTTTGATACACCATTTAGCACGTAAAGGGTTTTACCAAACACTGCAGACAGGTCAAAATAATCGAAATAGACAAAACCCTATTTCAGAACAAAATGAGACATAATAGATTTTGCCCGCCAAGCGACGATATGCTTTTAGAAAATCCATTATTACCGTTGTTGGCACCACAAAAACCAAAAATGTGTTGAGTTAATGATATTTTTGCAACACGCGAAGAAGTTGCAAAACGATTCAGAAATATTTTGCGAATATTTTAGAATGAAATCAGAAACATTCAACTATATTCTGGAAAGAATTATGAACAAATTACAAAGGCGAGATCCATATTTTGCAGAATTAATCGTACGACTACGCACGAAAAAAAACAAAATATTTTGTTTCTAATTTTTAGTCGTACGTAGTCGTGCGAACTCTTACGACAAATACGCATGCAATGTAACCGGTTACACTTAACTCAGTGGTTTTGTTCCACACGTACGTATATGTACGAGTTCGTACGACTCGATATAAAATTTATATAAAATTATTGGAAAATTCAAATTTCCCTCCATTGTGTTCAAATAGCGATCATGCGCACAAAATACTTGGATCAACTATTGTCTGTCCTTGTCTATCTTCTTAGGACCGCTGCAGATGTACTACACTCAGGGTGGGTTGCACAAACACGATTTAACAGCTTGATCAACTAATCATTCGTTAAAGTGAACAAAATCGAATCAAAATTCAAATGCATATGGCAAACAACACATCAGTAAACAAAAAATGATGCTCTTTTGTCAACTTTGATCATTCGTTAATTTAACAAGAGCTTTGTGCAACCGGCCCTCATTCCAGTAGTATACAGGGTGTCAACGAAACCTGGGGCACCCTCATAATTTTTTTATTTTTTAAGATATCTAAATGAAATTTGGTATGTTTAATATACTCTTTAAATGGCATTTTTTGACATAGGAAACAAGTTTCTGTCACTTCCGGTTTCGCCGAAATTGACTACAACTTTGTTATTTTAAATGGAACACCCTGTATATTTATACATTTTTGGAATCTCCATTCAATTCTACGTATGGTAGTATCAAGTTCGAAACATTTTGATGACAAAGTAAATTTTTGCAGAAATTAATCTAGAGTGCCATGACTAACACCAAATGAAAGTCAAGGTGCCCCAACACTCGAGACAAATTGTTTTAGAACTGTAACTATTTTAGTTGCTGTATTAGAATGGCCTAAAGTTGGCAAAAATGCTTTTTCGAGAATAACTCTATTTTTTCAAATGGCACTAGGGTGGGACACTAGGATATTAAAAACGAGCGTTTTTCAAGGATTTTATTGATACCAATAACACGGGATTAATATAAAAATTTAATTCGGAATAACACTCTCCGTTCAAAAAAACCATATTTTGGACATTTAAATCTAGATACTGGGTTTCAAAACAAGTGAAACAAATGAAATGCACAAAAAAAAAACAGACTTGTTACAGTTGAAGTGCTAAAATAATTTGTTTTGAGTGTCGTAGCCTCGTAGCACCCTGACTTCCATTTTACGAAGGTCACGGCACCTTAGATTAATAAATAAACTCTTCTGCAAGTATTTATTTTGTCATCAAAATGTTTCAAACTTGATACTACCATACGTAAAATTGAATGGAGATTCCAAAAATGTATAAATGTACAGGGTGTTCCATTTAAAATCTCAAAGTTGATGTCAATTCCGGCGAAACCGGAAGTGACAGAAACTTGTTTCCTATGTCAGCAAACGCCATTTAAAGAGTATATTACATATACCAAATTTCATTTAGATACCTTAAAAAATAAAAAAATTATGGAGGTGCCCCAGGTTTCGTTGACACCCGGTATGTTCGAAGGTAAATTCGGTATTACTTATACACATAGACACATACTCATAATTAACATCCGTGGCACTTTACAGTTAAGTGATTATCGTGTCGTTTATAAACTAAAGAAATTTAAATAAATAATCTATTGATTACTAAATTCCTGACTTTACTTTTGTCGATTTTTATGTATACATATATCATCTTATTTTAATCTGTAATCTGCTTCTATTTTAGTTACGTATCTAAGTTTGCCAGACGCCGCGGCGGAAATTTTCATTTATTAGATATGCTTAAGCATTTCATTTATATTTCTGTGCAAATATTGTCTGTTTTCGAACCATTATACCTACTTATTGGGACACTGTGCAGTGTAGTGTAGGTACGGGACGTTATTTCACTGTTGCGCAAAAATAGTATCTCGTCTTTATCATTTATCAAATGTGCAATATTAGTTGTGTAAGCATTTGTTTAAGATTTCTATGAACTTGTAATGTCCCATATTTGGTTTTACAAAATCTAGCAATCTTAAGTTACACTCTGAGATTAGAATCTTTAGTTATTTTTTCTTGCATTGTAACCCCTTAAATGGGGTTTGTACTAGCTCGGGGTAGCTGAGTCGAAGATGAGGTTGTTGGTTACTATAATAAAGTCCACACAGAGGTTTCGGGTAAAAATTCGTTTAATGCTTTAAATAAATTATAACGTTATTCTGGTAAAACTGGTAAATGAACTGAATATAATTATAAATGACAGGTACAACTTTGACTAACACACAATTAATAAATGATAAAATACTTAAGAACTAACCTATGCTAGAAATCATAATGTAATTCTGTAAATGCAAAATAAAAGTTAATTGAATCAAAATACAGCACGTTTTCCCTCCAAACGGTGTGGTTCAGGTTTTCTACGTTAGAGACCGCTGGCTTCGTCTCGTGCCGGCGGAGCTGAAGGCTGGGCAGTTCACAGCGCAGGTTGGCCTTACGGTGGGGAAACCTGCGTGCGTCGGCTTGCGTTCTTAATGGCGGTGTTGATCGGGCGTGCTATCTTACTAAACAAAGTGCAACGTATTAAATAATTAGTGTGCCGGTGTTGAAGGGTTTGGATTCTTTCGGTGTGGTGTTCACCAGGTAACCTGCTTGGTGGTGCAGGATTCACGTCCTCCAGGCTATGCTAAATAATGTAAGTAAAACCTGTTGTTAATATTCGCTTGTTCCGTTGCTTCGTTACTGGTGCAATTATGAATCTGATTTATCGAATGAATTCTCGTCGGGGTGATTCAGGGTTAATTTGGATGGGGTGTTGGGGAATCAGCGAACTTCCAGCCCGACTGACAGGGCGGGTTAGCATAACGAACTTCCAGCCCGACTATGCGAGGGGTTAGGAGAACGGACTTCCAGCCCGGCTCTCAGGGGGGTTAGCAGAACGGACTTCCAGCCCGACTCTGTAGGGAAAAGGTTATGGGGTAAATTTGGAATGAATTCGGTCGGTGTTTCGGTGTAATTCGTACAGACTCCCTGGTTCGGTTTGAGCTCTTGGAACTGGTGTGCTCCTCAAGTCGTCGGTGGACTCTGTTCTTCTTTTGAATTTTCGTTGCTCTTTTATACTAATAACTTGGGGCCCTTCCTTCTCCGTTCAGCTTTGTGAGTTAAACAAGGCTGTTACATCACGTACGCACGCAAGGTGTCGGCTTATCTCCTCGTGCGGCCGAATTATTTATTCGTGACGTCGCTGAATGGAAAATTATTCCCAAACGACCACCTGTATTCTATTTCAAATAGTGAATTTTTAATTCACGGTTATTATAAATACTTTTAATTACAGGCAGGTCGTTACAGCATTTGAATAAAATGTTACTCAAATTTTGCCGGTGTTTGATTTTTCGTTGACCCCCCACGGATTCAGTAATCCTCTTACGCTGGGATCTATGCCCTTAAAGGGTTTGTTGCAGTATGTTTTACTGTGACAATTTTTATTATTATCATTGAAATAAATAATGCTTATGGAGGAGGCGAGAGTCTCCACAACCCTGCTGCTCTTGGGATCGCTGGTGGCGAATTACTTTCTTACACTACAATCAGTTATTCGCCGCTTGTGCTTTTTTTTTATAACGACATAAATGTGTATGTTTTATGAATATCAAAATCCGTCGATTTTAGTCACAAATTTATGGAACCGAAAAAACTTAGCGTAAAAAGACAATCGCCACAACTAACATTCGGAGAATACAAAAAGTTGAAGTTCGTTAATCTGTCTCACGATTAGGAAGATAATTTTATTAGTTTTCTTTTTCTTCGTATTATTCATAATAAAATGAAATATTTTATGCCGTTAACCCAATTAAAATCCCACGCTAATACAGTAATACATAACAATTTCATCGTTTAGTAATAACTATTATGATAATTCATAACACAGGTGGCCCGTTTTATAAATAGCTGCACCTTTAAACAACATTGACATTATATGTTACTATTAATAACTTTATTTATGCATATAGTAATAATAACAAATTTACATTATATAATATTCTAGTATAATTAAATGTTATACAAAAAGTGATCCCGGGCGTTTTTACATATAAAAAGTAGGAAATAGGGAGGGTCGGAATTGTTTTAACTCTCATTAAATGTTATTAATATCAGTCTGTGTAAACCTTTTGTACATAAAATGTCAGAAATATACTGTTAAGTTTGAGTTGTCCGTTAACTTCTGGGGAACATCGATCGTGTTTATATTCTCGGCACTGTCCGAATCAGCCTGAAATTTCGAATGTAAGTTATTTATCGTTTTTAATAAGAAACGTTCAGAATACCTTATCATCCCCCCAACTAAGTTTCTTAACTCTGCTGGGTAACGCTGAAGGAGGCCATACTGGTGGTTGGGGTGCAGGATGGACCTTTGGGCTTGGTTTTGCTCTGTTGTTAGTAGTGTTGGGCATACCGCCCATAGCAGAAGCTGTTTGTGTACGTAGCATATCTCCGTACATGGGATTGGCTACTTTTTCAACAACTGTTGGGGTCGATGGGTTTTTTTCAGGTTCCAAAGTTGGGAGCTCTTCACGATTTGAAGATTTCCTTCTGTAATAAGAAATATTAATTTCTGCCACTGTTACTTTAATACAAAACTAATACTTACGCTTTACAAATATAAACGATTAAAATTGCTATAACAACGGCAAGCAGGAAAAGTATGGTTCCTAGTGCTCCAAGAAGCAAGGGTCCAGTTGTATTATTTCGCCCTGCTAATAATTCGACGGACCCCGGACCTTTTTGAAAATGTACAATAACGGGTACACTCGCCTTACGTGGTGGACTTCCATTGTCGCTGGCAATCACAGCTAGATTTGCAACCCCTACGTGCTCTTGTAATTCCCTAAGCCGTAGCTCTCCGTTCGGGGTGATCAAAAACAGAGATGCATTCGTTCCCGTTAAAGTTAAAGTTAACAGATCGTTCGTATCTCCATCCCCAACTTCGATCCGACCTATCAGTTCTTCTGGTTGGCCTGATACGAAAAATTCGTAATGGGAATACCGAAAATGGGGCTCCCATTCGTTTACGTCTTCCACCGTAACGTTTACCACGCAAGAGTCATTCTAAAATGTTACAAATTACTTATGCTTTAAGCTCATTTTGGTTTAAAATCGCTTACCGTTATTCCATCTGTAGCAAAAACCCTAAAAATATACTCTGGTTGTTTTTCATAATCCAGTTGCTTCTTCAAGGCAAGTTCTCCTTTTGTGCTAATGGTGAAAGTTTTTAGTATATCCTTATCGGAAACAAAATATCGGAACGATTCTCCAGGCCTGCTGTTAGCCAAAACTGTTAAAGTAGCACCAACTGGAAGAGATTCCAATGCCTTTACATTAAAAATATTTCTCAGAAAACGTATTCCATTTCCTGATAACCGGGAAACTGTTAAGGTCGCCAGTGCGTAACGGTCAGGATTGTCTTGTTGCGTAGCCCTTGAAAAAATCGACGTTTTTATTATAAATTATTGAACAGGTTTAATTATCATCTATTACTTGAATTTGTTTAAATTTATATATGTGAATCATGTATGTATAATAATTCAAATCAATTCATTTAGATTTTAGAAAATTGTCATATCTGGTTAAGTTTTAAAAAATGAGCGGTTGTTATGGATAATGGATAATGCAAAGTACTTAAAAAAAGCATTAAGAGTAGTATATGAAATGACAAGCACATTTAACAAACCTAATTTAAAAAATATTCAGCCCATTTACGATATTTATGGTGGTTTGTACAAATGTACAAAAACATGACCATACATGGAGTTAGGAGCCTATACAGAAGAACAATCAACTTTATCAGAGTAAGGAATGAGAAGTCACACAGCTTTAAAACAACTAAAGGGGTGAGGCAGGGCTGCATTCTAAGCCCGCTTCTATTCTCGATTGTTTTAGATAAGTGGCAGCCTGGGTAGTTCAGTCAGGTAAGGGCCTGCTGATACGGGTTCGATTCCAGCGGTGACCATAGTATTATGGAGCCAATTTGGGTCGAATTCGTTAGTTAAGAATTAGGTTTAAAGTGTAGGAATGTGTTGTGGATGAAAAAGCTGGTTGGAATGTGATGCAAGGCCAAAAATGGACCCATCACCTCCACTGCACACCAGCAAGTGTAAAATGAACCTCGACACTGCATTGCGGTAAAAAATAGGAAATATATTAAGAAAGAAAGAAAGTATTAAAGAACCAAAAGCAAAAGCCAAGTAATACAATTGTGGAATACGGAGGAAGTAAAAATAGCCGAAATAGCATATGCAGACGATATGGTGCTGATCGAAAGAGACGAAAAAATACTGAATGAAAACTTAACCATTTACAAAAAAAGCCTGGAAAAATAAGTGATAAAGATTAGTGACAATAAATCAAAGACAATAGTTATTAGAACGGGAAAAGGTCATCAAATTAAAGTAGAGTTTCAAATATCCAGGGGGAATAGTAACGGAGGACGGAGGATTGGACGAAGAGATAAAAGCCACAACAGGGGCAGCAGGGAGACTCTTTAATGGGATTAAGAATACATTCCTAGGCAAAAGAGAAATTCCATAGGAAGCGAAAGTACAAATATTTAAGAAAGTGGTAACATCAACGTTAACATTTGACTCGGAAGTAGTATACACTACAACAAAACTGCAGAGAACTAAATTACAAAGCGATGAAATGGGGTTCCTCAGGAGATGGAAAGAACATAATTGACAAAATAAGAAACACAACGTTTAAAGAAAAAAATAAAGACCAAAGCGATACAAGTCACGATAGAAGAAGGGTAGTTAAGATGGCTGGGACACGTCATGAGATCGGGACAGGGCAAGATGATTAGAAAAATTTTCAAAGCAAGAACTAAGAAGAAAAAAATAAAAGAGGAGCACCGAAAAGGGAATAGATAGATGAAATAAGGGAAGCGGCTGAAAAGAGAGAAGTTTCATAGAAAGAAATAAAGCAGAAAACACAAGATAGAAAAAGATGGAGGGAAACATGGCCAATGACACAACTCCTCCATCCCGCCTTACTCCCATTAGCCATTAGGGTAGAAAGGCCCTAGAAGGTCGTGGTTTTATGCAACTCACCCATCTTACACTGTAATTTTTCCATAGCCAAGTCTTATCCAAAAACATTTGGAATGGATATTATGTCAATTTGTTAAAGAGGATGTGAAATTATAAAACCTTATAATTTGACATACTTAGCTGACTTTTAATGGTCATTAATTTTAAATAGGGAACTATTATTTCGGTTCACTAATTTTTTTTAGATGCATTTGTATTGACGCAGCTAAACTGAACAAAGTCTATTCATGCTCAATTGACGCCAACAAAATAGCGTCGAATTTTAATGCAGTTGCATAGAAACATTTGTAAAATCGAAGGAGTAAGACTAAACATTTACATGCAAAGAATAGTTGTTAGATTCGTAAAGCCCAAAACCGCGAATTTTCCAAGTACCAATTTTTATTGCAACCACTAATTTACGTATGTTATTAGTAGGGTAAAAAGTAAAAAGTGTCAAAATTTGTAAGGCGAGGTCGAAGACCGGACCGTACAATCACACAACTACTATAATAACTAATACCTTTGTCCCATGTGTGACGTACAAAATCTATGCTTAAAATTTGTTAAAAATGGAAGTAGTATTTGACATATCGCATTGATTTTGTTTGCGAACAACATTTTTGACTTAAAATGAAAGGTACGTTGAGGATAGATTTTATTTGTTTAACAACCATCCAGTTTTGTTATAAACAGTTATAAAGATAAGCTTTAGTTTTTGTTAGATTTTTGCAAAAATAGTATAATATTCTTGGAAAATATTAATAATTAAATATATTTATTTTCCCTTGTATGTTTAAATAAAATGAGTAAGATAATTAACCTCATTACACATGAATGACATAATGAGTCCTTATACAATCACCGTTACATAATAGTTATTTATGTATCAAGGGCGTAAGGAAAGCGATTTTAGCCCGCAGCGTGAATATTATAACCCGAGGCTTTAGCCCTGAGCCGTGAGAATTGACAATTTTCTAAAGTAATTTTCGAGTAATGAATGATGAGTGATGAGTAATTTACTCCCAAGTAACCAAGAGTAACGATTAATGAATATTTTAATCATTACTCATTACTCATTTACTCGAGTAACAAAATGCCCAACTCTGAATATATAGTGGAGAGCAACTATATTTGACATTTATTGATCTCAGAGCCGCTTTTGACATGATATAAAGTACCGTGAGTTCAAAAAGTCTTTACATAAGGGTTGGCCATGAGACACAAAAATAATGTTAATTGAAAGATTTAGAATTTATTAACTGTCATCATTGTGTTGCTGGCATAATACTGTTGTGACAATTTCAATAAAATTGTAAAAACAAAAGTTCTAAACCTTGCAGTAGACACTACTTTTGTGTCTCATGACCAATCCTTATGTAAAAACTTTTTGAACTCACGGTGTAAAGGGAAGTAATACGGAGATGCCTACTAGACCTCCAAATAGATAGAAAACTAATACGTGTAATTAAAAACGTATATCAAAATGTAACAGCAGAAGTACAGATAAATGAACAAAGATCAGAAGCCTTCAATCTGGAAAAAGGAGTAAATCAGGGCAACAGCCTAAGCCCTCTGCTATTTATTATAGTAATAGATACATTAATAAAAAAACACGAGAGGAAAAGTAGAACAAACTATAGGATTCAGAAACCTCTTCTCTTCTTCTTTAGCAGCATTAAAGAACTCCATTTTTGGATATATGCCTCCCCATTATTCCTCCACTCGGTTCTGTTCGTTGTATCACTCATCCACTGAATCCCCATAGCTTTATCAATGTCATTCCGCCATCTTGCCCTCGGTCTACCTCTGTTTCTTCTGCTTGTTCGTGGTCTCCATTCAGTTGTAAGTTTACTCCACCGATGATCTTCTCTTTTCATAACACAGCCTTTTCAACTCCACTTTAGGGTAGCGATACGTTTCGCTACGGCTTCAACCCTAGTGCGTTCTCTTATTACGATGTTGTTACGTATGCGATCCTGTAGTCTTAAAGCGGCGTTTCCACTGAAACAACTTTGAGCAACTTTTATGTTTCTGTTGCTTGTTTCCGAAAATGTTTCACAGAGTTCCTAAATGTTTCTCACTGTTTCTGTAACAAATACCGATTGTTTCTCCTTGTCGCCGGTTACTAGAAATAATGTGCGACTACTGGCGATTTTAGTTGCTTCAGTGGAAATGATAAGTTTATATATGTTTCTGAAACTTTCTTATTTATGGCAACGAGGAGAAACATAAAGCAACATAAAGGCGACAAGCAGCAACCTGTTTGTGTTTCCTTGTGTTGCCGATTTTCTTTTGAAGTTTACCGCTCGAAATGGAAACCGGCGACAAGGAGAAACAGTCGGTATTTGTTAGAGAAACACTGAGAAACATTTAGGAATTCTGTGGAACATTTTCGGAAACAAGCAACAGAAACATAAAAGTTGCTCGGAGTTGCTTCAGTGGAAACGCTGTTTTATGCTCAGCATAGAACGTTCCATATTATATTGGGTAGTTTTAATCTTCTCTAGAAGTGTTCCTTTAAGAGGCTGCGTTTCATAAGCATACGTAAGAACAGGCAAGATTGTAAACCTTGGTTTTGAAGTATTGAGGGTAATTTGCTTTGAAACTCGGAAACCACAGCCCCACAAAATTAGATAGTTTATTCTATGCTGATGGTGATGATATAGTATTAATAGCTAAGACACATAGAAAAATGCAAGCTATAGTAGATGCATGGGTGGAAGAAGAAAACGTGATAACAAAAGATGGAAATCTAGATCTAAAAATAGCGAGAAGAAGGCAGTAACTAAAACCATCTTACAGGAGAGTGAAATAGACACGATTACAAAGACGCGAGTATACAATATCATTATTCTACGAACTATAATATGTATATACTAGCGAATTATGGACGCCACTGAAAAAATACGAATCACAACTAAATGCAATAGCAATGCAATATCTGAGGAAAATAGCGGAAAAACAATGACCGGTTAAGAACCAATTATGACGAAACTAAAGAACAGACAACTGATCTGGTATGGTCGCATAACAAGAATGGACCCAGAAAGAATATCAAGAAGAGTGATAGAAAAAGACTTGTATGGAAAGGATAGAAGAAGTAGGGGCAAACAGCGGTAAAACGCTAAATGAAATGAGAACCAAAAATTGGGTACAGAAAACAGGAAGTAAACTTAATCCAACGCCCTAAAGGGCAAATGGATAAGAAAGAAAAAAGAAAAAAAAATACTTACAGCCAAAAAACTTATTTCAAAATCTTCAAATACCAGTATTTCGTACTGTACACAAGTTACAACAGCGACTTATTAATTTACTGGGATCAATACAAATCATTTTTCGTGGAGATCATGACGTTCTTGATTTAAATATAAAATTTTAAAAGGCTTTTTTGCAAAATTATGAATTTTTTTCGAAGTCAAAATATACAGGGCATTCCATTTAAGAAACGCAATGTCATTTTCAACGAAAGTAAAAGTGTTACTAAATCATTTTATGGTTCAAAAAGCTACATTTCCCCCCTATATTCACCCATGTAAGTTTCATTCTTGAATTCCAAAAAGTAATTATAACCAAAATGGGGTTAGTCTATTTCCATTTCTATCATCTATGGAGAAATATCACCCCCATTGAAATTTGAACCACTGATCTTTGATTCACAAATATCATAAAATCTTCTGTGATTTGCCTCTGTAGCTCAATTAATAGAGCATTGGGACGTCAAGCCAAAGGTGCCTGGTTCAAATTCCTATGAAGGTGATATTTTTCTATACGGGTGTCCCAAAATTGACGCCCTTGCTTCCGTAATTTGATTCAGGGGGCTAAAATAAATCGAAAATGAAGAGTGGAAAATTTTCCGTTTGTCTTTTGTTATCGAGTTATCAACAAAAAACAAAAAATTAAGTATAAACTTTAAACTTTATTAAAAACGAATAATATTTGAAAACAAGTTATTTTCCACATCTGTTGTCACAAAAAGTGTTCAAATAGGTTGCCTCCTACTTCAAGGCAAACATTCACGCGTTTTTTCATTGAAGCACGAACTCTCTGTAGCATATTTTCGTCTATTGACGCCACGATAACAAATGATTTTCGATTTCTTTTAGCCCCATGAATCAAATTCCAGAAGCACGGGCGTCAATTTTGAGACACCCTGTATACAAGAATTTTCATAATTCGTTAAATTTCCCATTGCTTGGTTTTATTAGGCTAATTGAGAAAATTATTAGTTTTTAATCCTCACCTTATCACAAGCGTTGCTGGATGTTGTAAATCATTAGTTGACAAATCCTTTGCCAAACTAACCCTTCCACTGTTCCTGTTGATCCTAAAAAATGCATAATCCGAACCGATACCATTAAACGTATAGAAAACCACCGCATTAATCCCCAAATCTTGATCAAAAGCTTTAATATCACGAGGCTTGATTACTAAAGGCGTGGATTTTAACGCTGGTTCTTCTAAAGTTGCACTATATCTCTCATCTAAAAATCTAGGGTTTTGATCGTCTGCATCCACGACGTGAACGGTTAATATCGTATCGGTAACTTTAGGGGGTTCCCCGTGATCTTGCGCCCTAATTCCGACATCGAAACTTCTTAACGATTCAAAATCCAAAGGTTTTCTAAGCACCAAGGTACCTTCGAGTTCGTTTTCGAATTCGAAGTAATCCGCATATGGTCCTGAAAGCACCGAATAACGCACGCTAGAAAATGGTCCTTGTTGGTCGGCATCTACGGCGTGAACTCCTTGTAAAACTCGCGTTCCCACTACGGTCACTTCCGAAATATTAAGAATATATGGAGCGTTTATGAATTTCGGGGCATTATCGTTAGCGTCCGTTACGCGAATGTTTATAGGAATAACAAAACCTGGATCTACCGTGTGTAGTCTTTCGCATATTAAATTAATAAACACGGAAGAAGGCCCGTTTACGCCTTCTTTGTCGAGGCGTCTTCTGAGGGTTAAATTGCGCGATCCTGGTGTTATTGCTACTGGGCTGTCTGGTTCCCTAAGACGTAAGGATATGGTTCCTCCGGGTCGTGGATCGCCATGAATGCGAACTTGTCCTATTGTTGAACCAACTGCTAAATCTTCGGAGACGAAGAAACTTTCTGACGATGCCCCATTTTCAAGGTAGCATCGGTTATCTGGTATACCTGCGTGGAAAATATGGAACAAGATATTAATAATATGAAAGTAGGTATTTTCTTAAGTGCTGAATGTTAAATCCGCACAATAAATCATACAGTTTTTATTTAGCGTAAATCATCAATTTCCGGTGGAACGCACGTTTATTTGTAACTTTCTATTATAAGTACTTAGTTGCATTGTTGCATTTATTAAAATTAATAAACTAAAATCGATGGGAATTGATATTTATATGTATTTGTTTTTCTTTCGTTGAAATAATGGCGTTTAATTGGCATAACAAATTACAAAAAAAGAAACGCAATAATGTTAAACAGATTAATCGCGTTGTAGTTCACCTGCTTATCTAATTGCGTAACTGTAAAACGACTTTAAATCGCTGAATATGTGATAATGTGTGTGTTTTCAGATGTACAGTTTTAATTATTTTTGCGTTTTGTTTGTTAAATGGTATAATCAGATGTGATTCATTTAAGGAAGAGTATGAGCTAGACTTTATAAAGGATGAATGAAGAAGCAAGACTAAATTTTGTATTGAAATTACAATTCATTGAAGGCAAAAGCAGTACTTTTACATTTAAGGTCGTTACACAGATGGTTTGCAACAAGGTTATGTAAATATTTATAAATTCACCTGCAGATGGGTGTAATTTACATTTCTAATTAGAAATATATCTGTTGTGAATCCACACAACAAGGAAATACACTTGACAGGGATCTTACATACATATCGATATCTTTACATTAATTATAGTTTCTTTTAATGTGCGAGTGCAAAAAAACAATAAAATCACAAGAATCCAAAAGTAATTCAAAAAGTCACCCAAGCTATGGAATTTCAGAGACAAGCAAATGTTTATTTATGCATTCTATCGTTTTGACGTTTTAAACATGGCTATTTTGGCATTTTGGCAGTTGTTAATAAAGATGTCCAATTTTTTGCATGAAAGAGAATGAGTATTATTAATAATTCTCTTCAGGAAACGGTGTTTGTGGAGTAAACGGTGCGTTTCAAGTTCAAAGAAATTCTTGGACATGCAACAGTTTCAGGTATTGTAATTAATTCTCCTTTAAAACGATTTCTTGAAACCGTTTATTATAAAACAAAGGAATTCGTTGGAATACCGCAGCATTTTCACTTCTTATAACCCGTATAATGTTTTTGTAGATTGGTATTTGCTTATAAAATTCGGTACACACATTGCTTAAAACATGTGAGTACATGATACATATATCATTTAATGAATATCTAAAAATATGCCGTGTTTGAAGCCTTATAAATTAAACAATGTCAAAAATCGAAGTGAAGACAAAATCTTTTGGATTTTTTATTTAAAGAAACAAAAGACAGTCTTGACAATTTACATTTTAATATGATGTATTATCACCTATAGTTCTTAGAACAGCATTACAATGACGGGGCATACTCCGGATGAGTCGTAGAACTGCTTCTTGGGGAATCCGTTGCCATTCCTCTAGAAGGGCAAGTTCCAACTCTAGGATTGTTATTGGTGGATTTGGTCGGGTTTTAACAGCTCTCCCTAGTTGATCCCAGAGGTGCTCGATGGGATTTAGGTCAGGACTACATGCAGACCAAGGCAGCATTTGAATTTGATGGTCCCGATGATAATTTTGCACAACATTGGCAGTATGTGGACGAGCATTGTCATGCATAAACACAAATTCTTGGCCTACATCCTACATCTTGTGCAAAATAACGTGCCTGAGTATCCAGTATCTCGTTTATGTATCGTTGTGCCGTCAGACTACCATTACGTACAATGATAAGGTCAGTTTTGCTATGTACTGTGATACCGCCCCAAACCATTACCATTAAATATTGCAAAATTGGTTGATATTTAATTTGCCATTTAAAATAAGTACCGTAAAGCGGGGTGACTTGAAAAAAAAATTGGGGCTTTTTGTTATTAAAAAAAATGCTCTTTGCTTCTGAGTAACGAGGGGTGGTGGTAAAAGTGCGTAATGATCAGCTCTATCGATCGCATGGGCTGCAATGCCAAAGGGCCCAATCATTTTGGCAAAATAAATTTTTTTTACCGGTGGGGTGAAATGAAAAATCGTTGTTTTCTTATCTGTTTTACAAGTTTGACTGCTAACGGGTGACATGAAAAATATATATAGAAAAAAAAACAGTTTTGCCGTTTTTTTCAGCCCTATATTTACACCCTTCTTTGAAATAATGGGATTTTAAAGAATAAAAATTTATTTTCTCTCAAAAAATACATAGGTAAAAAATGAAACAGTTTTATAATTCTCAAAAAAAAAACACTTAAAAATTATATTCAAAAAGCCTTTGGCATAAATTCAACAAACAACAAGATCTTCAAACGGGAGCAAGTCTCTTCTTTATCTCCTCATGCTGCACCAACGATAAATCTTCTGCATCGGGGAAAACAAAGGCGTCTTTTATTTTTTGGCTTGCTCTTAAGAAAGAGCACCAATATTTTCTTCCGTCTTCTTCGACGGATACAATTCTCGCAATGAATTTCTTCTTCACGCCTTTTGTTGTCCCCAATTCAACAATAATAAAGTCTTCAGCCTTAACTTCAGGAAGTAATACTGCGGTATCACAGTGTGTTTCATTTTGGACTTCATCAGTTCCATCAAAATTCTCGTTTTCCAATAATTCGGAATCGCCGCTATCTGATAGATTGTCGGATGCTTCGAGATCTGTATCACCGCTATCCCAAGGGTGATGCTTCTTTGCCAGTCTTATAGGTTTTACTGTCAGCAGCAATTTCAGAATGCTGGTCTGCAACTTCGCCATTTATGTCTGAAAAGTCAGAATCAGAGCTATCATCTGGCGCTGGTCGTTTTCGTTGCGGCTTTCTACCAGATTTTTTTGCTAGACGTTTTGAGGTGCTAGGGGTGTCTATATTTTCAATATCTTCGGCCGAGACACTTTTTCCTGGTGCGACGTTGACCTTCTTCTTCTTTCCTCTCACTGGTGCATCGGATTTTCCATATCTGGCCTCTTTAAACATTGCTGTCAAAGTTGCAACCATTGCTTGAGCTGCTGTTTCGCCAGGGTCTGGATCACAGTCGGTTGGTAATCACTTCAGGACCTGTTGTCGGTCAAGTGGAAAGATACCCGTGCCTCGAAACCCAGCAATAATATTGTGAGATATTTTTTCTTGCAAACTGTCGATAGACTTTCGTAGCAGGCGTGGAAAAACGTCTTTCCTAACAGCGCCCTTATTGCGAGTTTTCCACTTTTTCACTTGTTCTCTCCACTTCTTCTTCATGGGGGAAACACGGCCACATCAAGTGGTTGTGTTAGGTGTGTGCTGTTGGGAGGTAAAAAGACGAATCTTATGTCGTTTTCAATGCACTTTTGTATCATAGGAATTGTGAGATGGGAGGCGAGATTGTCTCCCACTAAAACTTTTGGACCCCTTGGTAATTTCCGGAAATAGGGAAGTGCCATTTTCATAAACCAGTCTGTAAATAAATTTGCATCGAACCATCCGGAGGAACTTCTGTTATATCTGGCATGCAGGGGGCCATCTTCCATCCAAGTTCGTCATATGTGTTCTGCTTTGTACACAATGTAAACTGGCAATAAAACGCCGGAAGCTGTACCTGCAACCATCACTGAAGTCGCCGATTTAGAAGTGTCCATCACTTTCTCTGCTCGTTTAGACGTGCGTCTAACTACAACTTTGTTCCTGCCTGGGTCGTCGGTAAAGTTGGTTTCATCAAAATTCACTATGCATTCAGGTAAAACGTTTTGTAGACTAACTTCCAAGTTGTCAAAAAATTTGTTAATATCTTCAGGTGACACCTTTGCTCTGCTCGATTTTATTGATTGAGATCTTCTTTGGGCTATAACTTGATGACGTTTTAAGAAACCCTCATACCAATCTTTGCCTGGTCGATTGTTTTTAAATTTTACATTTGTCTCTCGTACTTGCAAAGTGACAGTTTCTAGCCTTGTGATACAATAGTTATTTGCGCTCCAAGTTATGGTAAGTGAACTTTTTTATCCGAGGTGGTAATTTGTGGACCGAAGCGCAGCTGAGGTCCATAAAGCCACCGAGGATAAAAAAGAAACTTACCTACGCGTTGCGCATTACGTTTTTCTCACTACCACAAAATAAAATTCATTAATAATTTAACAAAAATTGTGACGTTTATATTTATGACAGTTTAACGGCGCTGTTGCTATGGTACAAACAAACACATAAACGCAATTTCTGTTTTCAGTAACGAAAAGAATGAAATCAAACATTTTGTAAATACACCTTCATTTAACATTCAACGTTGTTTCAATTGTAAAATTAGTTTTAATATTAATAAATAAGGACGTATTCTCCATTATAACTATTTATTTTTTTTATATCCGTTATGGTGTAGCGTTATGGGGTACCATGCGCGGAAAGTGACCTGGCGCGGTAAATCGTCTTTTTTGCCCTTAGATACAGTCTGTTTTTGTTCAACTAAATGTTTTAGTTTCCATTATTGTCGACTTTTTGACAATGAAATGTCAATTTACCAAGGTGGTAGTGAGAAAATAACTATTGAAAACGTCGAAAAGCGACGTATTTAAATGTGTCAACGCCAACTACGGTTACTATTTGAAAAAACACAAGTTTATGTTATAACACAAAACTTAACAAGCAAATTAAAATTCCAATTTCATCATTAAATTATGATTTTTTATCTCTGTCTCTTCAAACAAACGAATGATAACTCCGAAAAGGATTTTCGAAAAATTTTTGCGACGGGCGTTTTTAAATTTAAGTTTGCATCATTAAACTTGTCTCAAAAATTTGGCCCTAGACACCTTTATAGCTTTTTGCGTAGGTGTAATAATTAAAGAAATGGTATGAAAACCCTTTGAAAGTGGTCCACCCTATAATCTAGCCAGAACACCTTGACACAAACAAACATTATCGTTTGAACACCCTGTATAACTTTTACTCTGTTAGATTTTACAGTGCGATCGTAGACATTTTTGGACAAAAGTGGCTGTAATTTTTTGAAAGATAAGCATTGGATTTTCTGTCTAGCCCTATTGAAAGTTCTAAAATTGTATTACCCATATTGAGATGATATTTGTCGGTATTAAAGATTTTGAGTTGAATATAATTATAACTGTTAATGAATATAAAGTTATAGTTTAATTGCATGTTAATGTATGCAGATAAGAGATAAATAAACAAGATTCAAATTAACTTCTCAAAAAGGGAGACGTATTTCTTTTGGGAAGGAAAATACTATAATAAAGTAAATAAGTGTGAAATATTATTTTAAGAAAAGGCGAATGGTACTTTACTAAAAGGAAAAAATAAAATAATTAGATAATTAATTGGTACTTTGCTGGAAAGAAAAATAGTAATCTCTTAGAAAAGAGGTCAAAATAAATAAACTGGTTGTTGTTCTTCTCAGAGAAAAGGTTTGGTCCGGTTTATATTGGATGTTGCAGAAATTGAAGATGAATTTAAAATTATTAAATGTTGGATATGAATATGGAATAGTGATTAAAGTTGATGTGAATACTAAACAAGTGATATGTGAGCTAATTTAATACTGTCATAATTTATGATCTATAATAAGTAAATAAATCTGCATAGAAAAATTAAGTTGTTCTGATTATTGTTATATAACATACAAGTATTAATACTCATTTATTAAAGTAAAAGAACCTCATTAACGACCAAATGACTGAGCTAACCGGCTGTTAATAATTGTAAACAAAGGTAACATTACAATACAGGGTGTTTCTTAATAACATGCTAATATTTAAGGAGGTTATTCTTGGGTCCATTTTGAGAAAAAAACTTCATATGAACATATGTCCTGAAGGTCTTAACTTTTGAGCTACAGGGTGCTAAAGTTTTAAGAAAAAAATCTTTTTTTTATGATAACTTTGGTATGACCCTAGATATTTTTGTGAAACGTAGTACGCATCTTCTATGCATCAAAAGGCATTTTCTGCTGTACAACATAATTTTTTATTCTTGCCAGTGGCGGTCGTGCGGGATTCGCACTGAATCATTTTAAAGAGAAAAGTGATACGCCACTGCTTTTTCTTAAAGTAAAAATTATTTTTGAAATGCTCATTCCTTTCTGAGCAAATCTGGTCTCTTGATTTTTTTCGTTTGACGTACGGTTTTCGCATAAAAAAATAAAATTCATTCATTTGCGTCTCGCTAGACCACTTCCGAGAAAAAACAATTTATGTAACTTTAAACAAAAATTTATTTAAGAGAATACTTTTTAAACGGTAACATTATAAAATTATGTTGTACAGCAGAAAATGCCTTTTGATGCATAGAAGATGCGTACTACGTTTCACAAAAATATCTAGGGTCATACCAAAGTTATCATAAAAAAAAGATTTTTTTCTTAAAACTTTAGCACCCTGTAGTTCAAAAGTTAAGACCTTTAGGACATATGTTCATATGAAGTTTTTTTCTCAAAATGGACCCAAGAATAACCTCCTTAAATATTAGCATGTTATTAAGAAACACCCTGTATATTATAAAATAAAAAGAAAAACGTAAGTTTTATTAAACGTATGAGAATGCAAACAAGTCCTCAATAAAACGCTTTAAAATTAATCTATTTTAAGTTAACGCATAAAATTACAAAATCGAAGTGTCGCAACTATAAAATACATAATCCGAGACAAAAATTTCCAGACCTGTAGTAATTTATAGAATGCTAATAACAAAAGGTTTTCTCATACTTAGATTATACAAAAGAATCGTTAAAAACCCTTAACGGAAGCGTGCAGGAAGGAACCACGGTGTTGAGCACCTTCCGGTTGAGTTCTCAAACGCGTAAATCTTTTTGGAAGACTAAGGTTTACTTACTTACATGCAAGCAAGTAAACTCTTGAATTAATTAAATATTAACTCTGGTAACCTTCTTAATTTTTTATAAACACATCATCGTTTGAATAAACAACTGTGTAATTTTGCCATTTCCGGTGTATTTTTGCTAATGTTTTATGTTTGTGATTAAATATTAAATTAGGCTTATGAACATCTTCATTTGAAAAAATGTTCAGCTAACTTTGTTTATTGATATTTTCAATTTAAATTTGGGATATCTTAAATGAAAATACTTACTTTGTGCGTATATTGGTGGAATTAAAGTGAAAATGGTCCAAAGGACAGCTCGAATTACGTAAAAGGCTGAAAGCCGCCAGTCCATCATGCAAGAAAATCATGGCCCATCTGAAAAACGTATTAAAGAAATTCAGTTAATTAAAGGCATAACTTTTGTTATATTATCATTAAATCTCAGCTAGCCTTGGCGAGTTGTTCTTTTTTCGATTTTCCTTTACGTGGAAAAAAGAAGCAGATTTCGAATGAGTTAAACGATAGGATTATTTGAGGTTTGCTATCATTATAAAAACACATTAGAAAGTAAAAAAGTTTTAAAAAATTATCCGAATGAACCCTTTGTTTTATGACTAAACATTTTTGTAGTTCAAATATCACAAACAAAAGAGCAAGCGAGTGATTTTCATGGCAAACTTAGCATACCGATTATTAAAAATTCGTGTCCCAGCAATTCAGTTCTGTTGTTAAAAATGAAAGCATTTTAAAACCTGAACAAAAGTTTGGATAATTTTCGTTACATATATGGTTTTTGGAGTAAAACATAACAGTACCTTAAGTGAATTTTAATAAAGCAAACTCCGCTTTCTTTTTAAATTAATTCCCGTAAATCCTCAATAACAAATATAAAATTTCATATTTAATTCGGTTATGAATTTAGTACGAATTTTTAACGGTTATAAAATTTTATGAGTTGAAATTAATTAGACGTTCAAGATGAACAAATCGGGGGCACGCTTGTTATATTCGGACTACCTGTTAGGTGTTGAGATGGTCATTTTTATTATTAAAACTGTTTATAACGAAAATAATTAAATAAATTATTTATTATTGTAAATCCGTTGCTTTTGGTTGCGTACTAATTCATCAACATACACGTTTTGGGATCATTAAAGTGACGATATTTGGTCGTTAATTCTGTGGCTTGGTACAAGAAGGGCCAATGTCGGAATATTAACTTTTTCACAAATTTGTTAATTTCTGAAGCATGCTGTTGCGCTTATCTAAGTCATGTTTTGAAGCTGATGTTTTATGAATTGGGATTGTTTTATGTCTTAATCACTACAATAATATTTCAACATTTATATTTTCAAAATTTTCCAAAAAACAACTGACATTGGCTCTTTTAGGTTTTCAAAATTAATTGTGCTAAGTGACATTGGCCGATGAAGTTTGCATTAAAAAAGTATAAATCAAAGAGTTTTATTGAAAAACGTATAAGAATTGAACATCGAAACACTAACTATTACTAATTATTAAAAAAAAATAGTAGATTACAACAAACTAGTAATTACACTCATCTTCCGATCTTTCATCAGGTAAAAAATCCTCAACCTCTTCACTACTTGTAAGATTTTCAAGGAATCTTTCGTAAAATGGTCTGCTATTTTTTGAAATGTATGGCAGCAGACTCTTTAAGTCGTTGAGTTTTTCGTCACTAAGTGGTAATGGTTTGTCATTTTGTGGTTGTAAATCCTTTAAACGTGAATATCTAGTTGAATTTCTTCTAGATAAATCTAAAGTCTTGAAATTTTCTTCAATGGAGAAAGATTCCTTGTATAAAATCGATGCAGGATTTTCGGGTCTGTATTACATGAATTTTAGTCGCAACCAGTTAGCTGAATGTCCAGCGGTGTTCTTCTTTCTATGTATGAAAGATGTATCCAACAAGGATTTAAAATTGAGAAAATCTGACTGTTCCAATTCAATAACCTTTATCGGCGATTTTCTTGGGACTAATCTAATTAAGTTTGCCCAATCTCTTGGTAAGTCAATTTTAGCTGTATTATTTTTTTTTGTTTTTTCAATTGCGGCATGTATCGTGTCGGCATCCATATGGGTATGGCCGGCTTCAAGAAATTTATGATTGATGATAACATTGATAAAGTTTCGACCACTTCGTTTTAGATGCTGCACTGTATACAAAAACATCAAGGAAATGTAAATATTCCTGTTCTGCCCTGAACATGAATCACTGAATAAATTTACTTCTTTTACGTCAGGAGGCAAAGATTTTAGGTATTGAAAAATGCAAGCACCAATTTCTTGTCCACCTCTTTTCGCTATCGTTTCATCCCAGATATAGTAATAACATGATGCTGGACCTTTTTTTTGTTTCATAAACCGTCAAGTTTAAGGTCCATAACTGACGCTTGTAGAATGCTATTCCACTTGTAAGGTACGGTGTGGGAAGACATTTTTGTAAATCAAATGAAGCAGTAACTATGGACTCGTCCTCTTTACTCTTGTTTTTATCAATTTTCTTTTCCTCGTAGGAAGTTTTTGCTAAATTTAAATGTTTATTTCTTTCATTCTCAATAGACTGCCGTTCGTCTAAATTTTCGATACATTTTAATCGCAATTCAAATTTGTCACACTTTCCACATGTATCCAGATGTGGTTTGTGGAATGACAAATTGAATTCTTCCACGAAAATTTTCCTGTAACCAGATTCTTTCCGAACTGACAAATTGTTTTCTTGACAGTATTGAACATACAGGCGATACATTCTGGCTATTGATAAGTCTGACGACAAGTATTTTTTTTCCAGAATGTTCACGAGCATAGTGGCTTTTGTAAGAAGGTAGCATATTTATATGAGTTCGAATTGTTTCCTTGTCAGCTTCAGGAATTTTAAACTGATTTCCATGTTTTCCTCTTCTATCTTCTGAACACATTCCAGTATTACTAGCTCTTTTCTTTTCGACAATTATTCGCACTTTCTTCAAAGTAACAGACAAGGTGTTTAAGAACATGATCTGGCACACTTGAATTCTTTCGTCAGTCTTCTGCAAAAAATACTTTCTGGAAAAAGTACGCCTACTGCCTGTTGTCTTATCGTCTCTTAACCGTTCAACCTTTTTTGTGTGCTCTTCTACTGAGCCTGCTATAAATTGGTTTTGAGCTTCACTAGAAATGTGATAAAAGTTATCGAAAATTTCTTGTCTTTCTTCTAATTTAAACTTCTGAAAACACTTCAGTCTACAAGCATTTAAAATTTTAGCTAGAATTGTTTTATTTGATGAAGAAATGTATTGCTTTCCTTTGTCTTTCATCATTTTTTTAACATTTCTATTCCACTGCTTTGGATTTCTTTTTCTTTTCCTTGTATTTTCTGCGCTTTGCTTTCTTCCACCCCTCTTGCTTAGTGATTTAGAAACCAAGTCTCCATTATTTGGCTGTGCCTTGGCAAGCTTTTTTAGGGGAATTTTAAGATCTTCCTTTATAGGAACTACTATATCTTCACGTGATGATTCCCTGTCTGATTCTGTATCGGGAACATACTCGTCTGAACTACTAAAGTCACTACCAAAAAAGAGAATGTAAAAGAGAATTGTCTAAGAGATTTGCTGCTTGCTGATTGTCCACTTCAATATTTGTAAGTGTAATTGGTGATACTGCAGATTCTACTCTGTCTAAGTTGCTAGTATACTCTAATTCTTCGGTATTATTTCCAAATTCGGTTAAATAAGTGTCAAGATTACTTACATCATAGGAATCTTCTAAATTTTTTTTTTCTAAAGCATATGCTGTACTTTCACTAATAGTAGGCGCAGGAGAGCTGTGTACTACACTCTCATCGTCTCTGGCCAACATAAGATCTGCAATTAAAAACATTTTTGTGCAGCCGGACGCGAAGTGGTCATTTCGCGTACGCAATACAGGACGCGAAATCCGATTTCGCGGCCTTACAGCATTAAACAATTTACTAAAATTTAGATTAGACCTTTATTGGGTAAAAGGAATGTAAGAACCATTTTTAATTTTTAGTATTACCTAGTAATAATAAAAAATATATTCGTTTATTCAAGCATTCATTCGTAAGCCTTTCTTCAATTTTTTCATTACCAATTTATTTCACAAGTTAAATTACGCTTGTTAACTTTAATCAGAACAAAATCATAAACACAGCCGAGGTAGGGGGAAACTCAGGTGTAGGCGTAGTGAAAGAATTATTGCAATCAAATTAGAAACAAAATCAACAGATACAGTAATACTTCAGGTGTATATGCGTACCTCCCAACATGAAGATACCGAAATAGAAAAAGTGTACGGAAATATAAAGGAAATGATAGAACAAGTACGAAGAGATGAAAATCTGATCATATTAAGAGACTGGAACGCAGTGGTGTGAGAAACAAAGGAGAACAAGATCACAGAGAAATACGAACTAGAAAAAAGGGACGAAAGAAAAGAAACATTAGTGGAATTCTGCACAAGGCACAAGTTAGTAATCTACTCCAACATCATAAACGAAGGAGATATCCTTGGACCAGGCCAACGGTATCAAATTGACATATGTATCGGCGGGGAACAACACGATATACAGATTGGAGATGAGACCATTCGTTACTGCCAAAACTATAAATATCTGGGATCAATTACTAGTATATCGGCGAATGGTACAATACAGGAAGATGTAAACAACAGAATTAGACAAGGGAAAGCAGCAACCAGAGCATTGCATGAAGTATTATGGAATAAAAACATAAGAAGAAAAAAAAACAAAAGGAATATATTCCATAGCATAATAGGAAGTATTGTTTTGTATGACGGAGAAGCCTGGCCAATCACAGGGACTTTTGTAGACGATCTTTACAAATAACGAAAAGAGATAGATGGAGAACAGAACACTACAGTGGTACGGCCACCTGGAAACAATATTCCAGTGGTCACCAAGAGGAAAAAGAAGAAGAGATCGCCCAGCATATAAATGGAAAACACATATTAGAAGATCATGGCTGAAAGAGATCTTCAACAAGGAGACTGGGAGGACCGGGAAAATGGAGGCTGAAGTCATAAAGAAGAAGAAGATCAGATTGACTACATCTTAACAAAGCAAAGATTCATAAACCAAATAAAGGACAGCAGAAGCTATCCAAGTGCGAATGTAGACAGCGATCATAACTTAGTTATGATTGTTATGACGAAGACTAAACTAAAATTTAAAAAAATAACAACAACAAAAATAACTGGTTGGAATAGATAAATTAAAAGACGAAAATATAAGACAAAGCTTTGGGGGAAAAAGTGTATCAAGAAACGAACTCGAAGTAGGAAATAACGAAAACAAATGGAACAAAATGAAGGAAAATATTGTACAAGCTACGGATACAGACATAGGAAGGAAAACACAGCAATAATAGAAATGATAGAAGAAAGACGGAAATATAAGAACTTGTACAAAGAAGAAGACAAACAAAAGTACAAAACGCTAAGATGGCTAAAGATCATTTCAAATTAGATAGGTGTAATGGAATTAATAGAGTTCTTGAAGGTGGACGAATGGAAAGAGCATACAAAACATAAAAATCTGCGCAAGGAAAATAAGATATCACGCGACGAAAACGAAAACTTATTAATGGAACACGAAGATGTAAACAACAGATGGAAAAGATACATCGAAAGACTGTACGAAGGATGGCAGGATGAGGATTACGCAACGGAAGAAATAGAAGACGTTGATGAAGAAGAGAAAGGAGACGTAATACTAAGATCAGAATTTAATAAAGCAATACGAAACCTGAAATAGAGAAAAGCCCCACGAATATACGAGATACCAGCCGAACTCATAAAAATTTACAGAGTCTTTTCAAACTAATTTCGAATATTTACGAAACAGACTTTACAAGAACTATATAGTGATACCAATAACAAAAAAAGGTAGTTCATATCAATGTGAAAACTACCGAACAATTAATCTGATCGCTCATGCATCGAAAATACCCGAATTATTTATAGAAGGATTGAACAAAAAATAGAGGAAAATTTGAAAGAAGACCAATTCGGATTCAAGAGAACAACAATGGAACAAGAGAAGCCATATTAGGACTGAGGCTAATTGTGGAAAAGGGAATCAGGAAAGACAAACAAACGTATATAGCTTTTAGAGATCTACAAAAATCTTTTGGCAGAGTAGACTGACACAAGATGTTTCAGATACTAAAGAATATTGGAATAAAGTACAAAGAGAGAATAATAATGTACAACTTCTACAAACACCAGACAGCAACAATTAAATGTTAACAAAGCCAGGGAGCAGCTAATATTGGGAAGGGAGTGAGAAAAGGCTGTGCAGAGAAAGCATTAAACTTTTTAAAAGAAAGATTGAACGTGGGGCTAGCAGTACAAGGGAAAATGACCAAGATGCTGTGTTATGCTAGCAGAAACTGAGGAAGAACTAAGCCCCAAACAAAATGCAACGAATAGCTAAGCAGGACTACAATATGAAATTAAATAAATCAATGACAAAGATAATGGTATGTGAGAAACGTGGGGCAGACTGGAATAAGAATAGAAAACGAGAGAATAGAAGAAGTAAGGGAATTCTGCTATTTAAGCAGCATTATAACAACAGCTGGACGGTGTAAACGAGATATAAATAGCAGAATACTACAAGCAAAAAAGGCCTTCATTAAAGTGAAACATCTGCTAACATCCAACAGTATCAAATTAGAAAGAAGAATCCAGCTAATGAAAACATATGTACCGAGCACAGCATTATACGGATGTGAAACGTGGACCATGTGGAAAAAGGAAAAGCAAAGACTAGAAGCATTAGAAATGTGGTGTTACAGAAGGTTGCTAAAGGTAAAATGGACGGACATGATAACAAATGAAGAAGTGCTACGGAGGGTGAACGAAATACGAAGCTCATGGATACTAATACAGAAATGACGAGATAGAATAGCCAGGCATATCTTAAGAGCCGAAGGAATACTAAAAACTTTACTAGAAGGAAGAATAGAAGGAAAACGCGAGAGGGAGGCCCAGAATGAAATACATACAACAGATAGTTAAAGATGGACTAAAGAAAACCTGGCAACAGTGGAAGTCTGCGACCACCCAATCAAAAAAAAAAAAACTTTAATCTAAATAACAAATGCAAGTGAAAACTGAAAACGGCTTTAGTGTACAATTTAGAGCTAAATTAAGCAATAAACATTCCCAATAATTAATAAAATCATTTATATGATGTTTAACAAATGTACTTTCACAACACTTCAACAAACATCCATAAATTATTAAAAATGATTCACATTATTGGCCCAAAATTAACATTTATAAAAAGACCATTTCCGGTCGTTTATTTTACATTCCCATTTTATCAACTCGATCTATAGTAGGTGCCGAATCCAATTAGCGATCGCCTTAAACCCAGAATGAGAGTAGTAAATGGGAAAAAATTGAGAAAATAGTCATATCTGAAGTTCCAATCGCCATTTAATATAATTTTAAAGCGGAAGTCGGAACAAACTTCAAATTGAGAAGCCCACACCTTAAACTAACATTTTTACATTAGCTTATATTTCTGCTTAAAACGTTTTTATTTACTATAAGTAGGCTTAAAAAAACAAATCATCCACACCTCGTGATAGTGAATTTTTAACAATAATAGAAAGGTAGCTTCTTTAATTTTAATCCATGGCCTACTTTAGTGTATTTCATACAACCTTTTTCTTTTTAAAATTTGGGGTAATCGCGATTTTATAAATGATAAGATATTTATAAACCCCTTTAGATCTGATTATATTACACGTATGATAGTCAACGTGAAACGTAGTAGTGCGTCACAGTTTCGTAATTATACTAACCCTAATATTACACGGACATACATATTATTTCCGAGGGCGTTATTGTAATCGCAGGGCGTAACAATGTAAGCCATAACTTTCCCTAATATGTTAGATTATGTGATAAGTTTTAAATATCCTTTCGATTTTTTTATACGTAATGATTGTTCCAACAAATAATAACCTTTGAAACTGATATAAACAGACTGAAATTGTACGTTTCTTAAATCCAGGAAATGTCCAAATTTTGTTAAAAAAATTAACAATGATTCCTTTCTTAAAAGGAAAGTTACTTAAGCTCCATTTCCGATTCACTTCATTATTTAGAAATTCAGTTTTGGTTTACTTAACCAAAAAAGTGTGAATAATCAGGTTTTACGCACAAAATCGTGGATTAGATTAAATCTACAATCTACGACACGGAAACATACAAAACGTGCGTTGTTTTATTAATTAAATCGCAGTTTAACAAATGGTATTTAATGGATAACAATAGTTGTTAAATCTTTGTGTTTAGATAGAAATTAATCTTCAAAACTTATTATGTATGATTCTCACGGCTTGTTTGGAGTTAATGTAAATGGTTATACTGTAATTATCATCTTGAGGCGAGAATTGCATCTTTGGTAATTACTAAATTAATATTTTTGCTTATAATACAAGTATGAGAAAAAGAAAGCATTTTGAAGGAAAAATGTTTATGAAAGTAATCGAGTAACTTGAAATAGCCTACTGCTGGCATTAAAACAGTGGCTTGGAGCGAAGTTCCAATAGAACGCTGGATAACTCCGAAAACCACAATAAATTATTAAAACCAAATACGCATTTCGACGGTTAAATTACCATCCTCAGTTCCTTTGATCATTTTATCATTTTATTAAGCCAATGTATATTTTATCTGTAACGTTGGTAACTGAGTCTATATCTCAAACACATCTGTCATTATTGCATATGTAAAAATACTGCAATTAAATTTATTTAATTGCATTATAGACAACGTTTCTTACCTCAGGAGGAGTGCATTGTAATTCTCCGTCCATTTTGAGATAGAAATAGGAAAAATAGTATGAAAAACATGACGAGTTGTAATATTCGTATATTGCGAAACTCGCCTACGGCTCGTTTACGCAAACTGAAATCATATTACAATAAGGGTCATGTCATACTTGTCTTTCAATATCCTATTGTGATTTTATAAGGTATTTATCTATTATTTAATTATTTTTTAAAAATAATAGTCATTTATGTTGTCTACGAATGCAAAGGCTTTATTATAGTACAAGCAGTGTGTGATGTAACTGAAGACCAAGTCCTATAATCAATCAGACGAGTGTTATCAGGCGACTCGTTTTTAAGAGCTGCAGAGCTGCAGAACCACCAAAAATAAAATGAATATTTTAATACAAGGCCTCCATGAAACGTTCACGAAACAGCTGTCTTATTTTGTTGTGCTTCGTGCTGCATTCGAAAATCTGCTTGTTCGGTAGACATCGTTGCGATACGATGGTATCCGAAGTCAAAATTAAAGGCAAAATTAAAGCCAGAAATGAGCTGCATGTGATGCAGCTCAACTTGTTAATAAAATAATGACGACCAATTAAATCAAACATAAACTCTTTAGCAATAATATTAAACTAATTAGGTAAGGTGTTTTTAGTTGAAAGTAAAACGATAATGTTTATTAAAATCATCCTGTACAGGATGGTAGTCGCTTTTTATCCAGAGCTTTTCTGATTCTTGTTTTTGCGGGTAATTATTCCACATGGTTTCATTTTTCCCGTTTCCTTCTTATAGATTGGTGTGTTTTTTGACGTTCTGTGTTAATTTGTTCCATTTCTTCCTATCCTTCAATTACTTATCTTCAGTTGATGTTTAATTTTTGCATGTCCTCGTGTATTTGGCCTACCCGACTTAACTTGGGCCTTCCTCTCGATCTATTTCTTCTCGGTTTCCACTCAGTTACTTTCCTTATTATGGAGTTTGGCTCTCTTCTTTGTAAGTGCCCGAACCATAGTAGTCTTTGAGCCTTTATGGCTGTTACTATGCCTTCGCCTTCTGAAGCTTCTATATTCTTCTTCTAACTTTTTTAGTGCCAGGATTATTCTTACTATTTTCCTTTCGTAAATTTGCAGCTTTTCTTCGTCCTTGTTTGTAGGGCACATTATTTTTGCGACGTATATTGTAACAGACCTGATGTCGGCTCCAAATATTGCTAATTTGGTCTTTCTGCTGATGTTTCTGTCTCTTAACAGCTTTTGGTATCTCCAGTAAGCCTTGTTACCGGCTTGAACACGCTTGTTGATCTCTACTTCTCTTTAGTTTTCCTTGTTTTATATTCACTCCTAAATAACTGAAATTCTCTACCTTTATAAAAGGTATTCGTCTATTTTGATTACGTCCTGGTTAATCAATCCCCTTCTTGAAATTATCTTTGTTTTTGCTTGGTTTATTTCTAAGCCTCTTTCGTGTTTCTTCTATCTCTTCGTATTAGGGCTATGTCATCTGCGTATACTACAAGCTGGGTCAGAGTGTGAGAGATGGTTCCTTCCAACGCGATGTTGCATAATACTGTGCCTTACTCCTGACTTTATTTTTATTACTTCCTCTTTTGTTACTATTTTTGCTCTTAAGTTTTCCATGGTCATTTTTGTAAGCTTGAGTAGTTTTGCTTCAATTTCGATGTTCTTAGTTTCTTCAATTACTTTTTCTCTGGATATACTATCAAATACTTGTTTAAAGTCAATGAACAGGATGTGGAGTTCTGTGTCATACTCGTAGCATTGCCCTGAAACCTTGTCGATGTTGTCTTATCTTAGCTTCTGTGTATATTATTAATCTTTTCTTTATGGTTGTTGTGAGCACCTTATAGACCGTATTCAAGAGCATTATTTCTCTGTTATTGTTACGTAATGTGGGGTCTTCTTTTTTAAAGATCATTTCCCATTCTTTTGGTATATTTTCTTGTTTCCAGACGTTTGTTATTAGGTTATGTAGTCTCCATAATTCTTCACCGCCGTGCTTGAGAAGTTCGTTATTAATCCGGTCTAGTCTTTTTCCTGCTTTAGTTCCTTGATTATTTCGGCGAGCTCTTCGTATTTGAGTATTTCTTCTTGACTGTTATCGATTAATTCTTCTATAGTTTCTGTGTTATTACTTTGCTCTTGGTATGGTTCTGTGAAGTATGTTTCTTATTCATTGTTGTCTATTTTTGCTGAAACCTTTTTATTTTGTCTTTATGTATTCGAAAAGCTTTTGATTGTCTTTACTGTTAGCTTTCATATTTATCATGACTTCTTCAATCGACTGCGACTTTTTTGTTTTACAGCACTTCTCTGCACTTATCTTTTTCTCTTTGTATTCTATATACATGTTCGCCTCCTGTAGCTATTCATAAATTCCTTGTTATATTTTTAATTTTTACCATATTTTCACACTCTTCATCGTATCATTGTTTCCTTGTCTGTGTTTGTTTTATTCCTAATACATTCTTTGCTAAGGGTGTAATACACTCTTTTACATTTTCCCATTCTCTGTCTATTATGGTTTGTCTTTGTGTTGATAGTGTCTCTTTCAGAGTTTCCGCGTACTTTTGTCTAGTTTCTAGAGTTTTTCTATTAGTCCAGTCAACGAACGCTCAATAGGGGGGTGTAGAATGCATGAAGGGTGTCACAATTTTTGACTTCAGGGCTTTGTTTGGAGTCGTTAGGAGGTAAACATACTAAAAGTCCCCGGACATAGGAGGTGAGCGGGGTGCAGGGGGGAACCGAGAAGATCCCTTTTTTAGGTTTTTTGCTTATATCTTGAATAAGGCGCGTCCCAGCGAAAAAGTTATTATATACAAAATCAAAGGTGTCAAAATTTCCCACATTTTTGGTTGGTAAAGTTTTTTTACATCTCCAACCGTTTATGCGATATACGCTACCAAAAATCGCTAATTTTCGAAAAAAAAATATAAAAAGTATACAGCCTGTCCGTTTTTCGAGTGCCACTATGGAGATCTCGCTTATCTGAAGAGATAAGAAGTTGGTTAAATTAGGGCAAAGTTGCGCATTTTTGTGCTGATTAATAATCTGAAAAGAAATTTGAAATATCTTCAATAGTTTTGAAAATATCGCAAAAAAAACAAAAATTTCTGATTTTCGTATTTAATTTTTTTACGCTAAACTAATCATACTAGACATTTCTACCCAAGACATTATTCAGACACTTTTTTATGGAGAATTCGAATATGGCATCCCCTTTTCAATAATTTTCAAGATGACGGAGAAACACCTGGCAACTTCATTTTTTCTTATGGACGCCATTTTGGATTTTAACATTTTGAGATTATGTTTTTTTTTCTCTTTACAACGATGTATCACACATGGTGGTCCAATATAACATTTTTGCCAAAAATCCAATTTTTCATTTTTTGCGAAGAGTGCTTTGGAAAAACAAAACGTTCTTTTGTTGTGAACCAAATTTTGACAGTTTGATCCTATTTCAAGTCTTGTCATTTACGTTTGTGCTAGTTTTATCGCGAAAATGCCTTTTTCAAGTGAGGAACTGAGAGTGGTGACAATTCTTTGACGAAGTTCATCAAGGTCGGCTGGCAATGTTTTGTAACTTTTATTTTTATTATCCCCCACAAAAAATAGTCCAAGGGAGACATGTAAGGCGACCGCGCCGGCCAGAGTACGTCGCCATTATTAGCAATAACATGGTTGGGGAACATTTCCGACCAGCGTTCCCCAACCCTCCTAGCATTATGGGGCGGTGCGCCATCTTGCTGGAACCAGATGGCGTTCAAACGATGAAGAGGAAGGTTTTTGTCGATAAAATCTGTTAGAAATGTCCTTAGGAAATTGAGGTACCGATCAGCATTTAAATTATCTTCGTAGATGTAAGGACCTATTACTGTATTGCCCAATAAACCGACCCACACGTTAAGGCTAAAACGTATTTGTGGTCGCCGTTCTTGAAATTGATGTGGATTTTCAATTGACCAGTAAGGTTCATTGTGGCGATTAAACATTCCTGCATTGGTGAATTTACATTCATCAGACCATATGACATTATTAAGGAAATTTGGGTTTTCCTGAATCTGATTATTTACAAACGTGCAAAAAGCTACCCGTCGTTCATAATCTCCGGGATGAAGCGTTTAAGAAAGATGAATTGCCCAAGGCCGATATTGATGTTTTTTAAAGGTTCTCTAAACAACTTGATGTGACGACAAATTCAGCTGGGCTGCAACTTCTCTTGAGGAGACAGATGGATTGTCTTGCACCTAATTAAGAATTAAATGATGAATATTTAAGTATTTGTAATCATGTAAAATTTTTACCGCTTGCAAAATTTCCTGCTCATATTCATTGGGCCTATCGCCATACTCTCGTCTAGGTCTTTTAAACGAACCATATTTGCCCAAGTTTCTGTGCAGCAAAGAAAAATATCTCAAACTATGTTGTTGCAGCTCTGGATAACGCTGCAAATACAATGTGATTTTTTAAAAACTCAATTCCAGCAGGCCGAATTCTGTCTTAATAACCTTAGAACTGTCTGTATTAAGTCAGAATACGGCCTGCTGCAATTGAGTTTTTAAAAAATTACATTGTATGTTGCCGCAGTAATGTGGGCATTTCGATGCGAAGCGTACTAAATTTGTATCATATCTCTTTGTTCTTCACTTGAAAAAGGCATTTTCGCGATAAAACTAGCACAAACGTAAATGACAAGACTTGAAATAGGATCAAACTGTCAAAATTTTGTTCACAACAAAAGAACGTTTTGTTTTTCCAAAGCACTCTTCGCAAAAAATGAAAAATTGGATTTTTGGCAAAAATGTGATATTGGACCACCATGTGTGATACATCGTTGTAAAGAGAAAAAAAAACGTAATCTTAAAATGTTAAAATCCAAAATGGCGCCCATAAGAAAAAATGAAGTTGACAGGTGTTTCACCGTCATCTTGAAAATTATTGAAAAGGGGATGCCATATTCGAATTCTCCATAAAAAAGTGTCTGAATAATGTCTTGGTTAGAAATGTCTAGTACGATTAGTTTATCGTAAAAAAATTAAAAACGAAAATCAGAAATTTTTGTTTTTTTGCGATATTTTCAAAACTATTGAAGATATTTCAAATTTCTTTTCAGATTATTATTCAGCACGAAAATGCGCAACTTTGCCCTAATTTAACCAACTTCGTATCTCTTAAGATAAGCGAGATCCCCATAGTGGCACTCGAAAAATGGACAGGCTGTATACCATTTTGAAGGAAATTTAATCCTATACAACTTCTTCTGTGGGAATTTTTCTGTAAACCGAAGAGATGAGGTGCTAGAGAGAAAAGTTTAACGAAAAACGGGAGGCAAAATATTTTCTTGCGAATATTAACGATTTTTGATAGCGGATTTCTCATAAACGGTTGGAGATAGAAAAAACTTTAAAAAGCAAAATGTAGGAAATTTTATCAGCTTTGATTTTGTATATAATGACTTTTTTGCTAAGATGCACCATCTTCTAGATATAAGCAAAAAACAAAAAAAGAGACCTTCTCAGTCCCCCCCCTGCACCCCGCTCACCACCTATGTCCGGGGACTTTTAGTATGTTTACCTCCTAACGACTCCAAACAAAGCCCTGAAGTCAAAAATTGTGACACCCTCCATGCATTCTACAATCCCTTTATTGACTGGACTATATATTCCATGCTGTATCTCTGATTATTTTCATATCTGCCTTTTGGTTATTGTTATTACTTACGTATTATTTTCTTCCATTTCCTTGAGATTAGCACATGGTCTATTTAGTTACCATCATTTGTACCTGGTATTATCCATGTTACATTGTGCTTCTTCTTGTGTTTAAATGTACTGTTGCTGCTAGGTTGCACAGTCTTGTTCCATTGTCGCTAGTGTTATCGTGAATGGTCTCTTTCCCTGCTACATTTCTGTTGTATTCTTCTTTCCCTATCTTCGCATTCAAATTCCCTGTTGTTGTTATTATTACGATGCCACTTCAAAGTATCAGTCTGTTGTTCGCTTATCAGTTGAAATAAACATCAGTTCCTATAAATTTTAAAAAATCGTTAACCCTTAAACCCTTGCTAAATTCTGCAATAAAATTACATCCTGTTATGATTTTCTCAAAAATGTTGTTTTGTAAGACAGAAAATTTCAAGACGTTGTATATGGAATTTAAACCTGTAGGTTGCCATTGAAGAAAAGACTGATGACATAAACTTAGGTAGAATATTGAAGCAAAATTCGAGGACTTTCCAGGAATCATTAATTAGGATTTCATCAAATTTATTCCAATGAGAGAACCGAAAAAGAAAAATTCAATGAATATCTACTACAGAAAGCGTTGTTTTAGTCATTAAATTCAAGTTGCTATTAAAATATGTGCACATAAAAAGAAGAAAAATATTCTCATGTTCAATTCATTGGTGCTATAAAAATTAGAGGAACCTTATATTTAAATCAGAATGTTAGTGGAAGTGTGGAAAATTTAACGAAGATTCTTCATGCATTGTTTTGTGGTACCATAACCCTCACCTTGAACCGTCAGCAACTCCTGTAAACTTTAATCTAAAGCCGTTTATATTCATTAACCTCTCATGGTAATTATGCGGGTTGTATTTTAGTTTTATATGTTATCTAATAAGATAATAATCGATATTTTTATAATTCTATAAATAAAATCTGGTTTCGTAAATAAAACAAAAAAAATAAAAATTAGAATATAAAAAAATAAGCTATACGGTGTGTGCAGTACTTCTGGATCAGGCAAAGTTTGGATATTTAGAAACACCGAAACGTGACAAAAAAATTTCAAAGCTAACCAAAAGGTTTGTAATAATACCTGAAAATGTCAAATCTAAAAGATGTAAATCAGTCAATACGATCTAAGGCTCAAATTATACGAACAATTTAACTGAAAAAAATAATTAAAAACGCTTTTGAACTCCTTTAGATCATTTAAAATGGAAAAACGCATCCTTTATATATCAAGCTTCTTTTCAATTTGTTTATTTTTTAAGTCATGTCTTTAGTTAAGCCGTAAGTGAAAGTTAAAGTTTAAATTAATATGTTTTTCATTGTTTTTTAGCAGTATTTTGTATCATCTGATGATGTACCGGAGTCGGTACGAAAACGTTCATGAGTAGCTAAGATCTAAGATTAAATACATTTGTGGGAACTGACTTCGTGCTTATTAATTATTGTTATACAGTCTATTAGTTTAGTTTTAGTTAATGCCACTGGCAACCGGAAACGAAAATCCGCCATATGCAAAACCCATCGCGATCGCGGTCCACAGTAGAATTTGTCTTGCATAATATGCTCCTTCCTGGGTCTTTATATTCAAAGTTCAAGACAGACTTTGTCAAGCGGATATACCATACCAGGTGGCTTCGTAACACTCAATGACGTAGCCAACCTTAGTAAGGGGTAGGTACTAACTTAACAGAGTAAAAATTCCTAGCTGGTTTAACAAAAGTCATATATCTAGTTGGCTGTGAATTTTCCCTGTAAAATTAAATATGTCGCTCTGACACAAGGCACAATGGCGCAATACCTAAAAATAATGCCCCGTTTATAAACTGTCCCGATCGGAAATATGCCTCTATAATAAAGATGTTTTCTTATAAAGTGCACATTTATTATTTATATTAAAAATTGAGGTTTAATTAGTTTAAATGTTCTCCGCATGGCGCTATAAAACACCTTTTGACAGGTTACTAATGGCGCAAATTTTTAAAGAAACAAATTTTAGTGCCGATTATTTTTGAAATACATTGAGCGAAATCTTATCTTTGAAATATGGTATCAAAGGGTTGATGAATATAAATTATTCATTACGACGGTTTCTTCTCCTAACCACCGCCTAGAAAAGTACTGAAACTGTAAAACCTTTAAAGCAGACGCATAATCTACACCACAGTACCTACACGTAAATCATAATTTTTTGACATTGTTATTTGTAGGTACCTCTAAAATACTGAAATGTCATACAGTGTGCACATTTTAACCATATTTATACGAATAAATTAAACTTATTTTAAAGTAATCGTGTTGGGTGTTTACCTAACATATTTAACTATGACATGTAAATGTCTTTGTTTAGTGCCAATACGGTGAAAATTGGCGTTTTCTCGGAATTAAGAATTATATGCAAAATTTAAAAAAAAATCCCCAGGCCGTAGAGACAAGTCAGCCTACAAAATGAAGAAGGCTGTAAGCGACAGCATTGACAAATAAAAAATTGCATGGAAACAAATTCCAAAGCCAACTAGATGTAGCTGTTAACCACCTTGTAGAATCGTTATATGTATCGTTTTTTATTGACTAATGTATTATTTAACATATGATTTTCAATTTTAATTAATGATTAATTTGACGAAGCTGTTAAATCATGTAACTTCAATAATGATCTGGACTTTACTTAAAGTTAGAATGCAGACGTGTGAATATAGCTGCAAATAATTACGTACATTTTCAGAGCCAGAGTCATGATGTAATGAGCGATTTCTGAATTTTTATCAGTCGCCGCAAATATCAACTTTTTTTAAATTAAATAAAATAGCTCTTGGGGGCTAGCGTAGCTCAGTTGTCCAACATTTAATTGTTCACGTGCGAACCTTGAATTTAGGACACACTGTATGCTAAGAACTGCGTACAGATATTTCTTGCCTATTTATCTTACGAGCAAATTAAAAAACTGCTAATTATTGAAATGAAAAGTTACATTAGTGGTTTAACATTGAACATATGTGCATATTTAAAAGCGCCAAACAATATTTTTCTCCGTCATCAAATAAAATTATAAGTTACAGAACATAAATATAAACAACAAAAGAAAATTTATTAACTAGCACAGGTATTACTCTTTGTCATTTTGTTATTCCTTAATAACCATAATCGTCTTTATGTTTTCTTCTTTTCGCATTTAATTTAAATAATTAAAAACAATTAAATTACATTAAACGTGTGAACGCGGAATAAGTGTTAAATCGTCCCATTGTTTTGTATTAATATTACTTGAGAATCTTTTTCCACTTATCTCGAAATTGCTGGTATCATTTGCATGTTTATTGGATGGGGTTTAATAACCGGCAATGTTTTGGGTTGGCTCATTTATTATTTTGATAAGAATCTGAATAAATTAATAACAGTAATCATTTCATTGCCTGTATGAGGATGATAGCTACTTATCTTTCCGTCATTATTTTGTTATTAATTAGTTTATGCCGAACTAACGATGGCTGGCTGGTTAGTAATTTGTTAAGTAAAAAGCCTGTTCGATTGGTCTTGTACCAATTAAATGTCAGCAGCATAATGAAAAGACTAAAGACTAAACTCTTTAAATCAATTATTTGTTTAAATATACAAATCTTTAAAAATATATTTTAAGCTTAGGATCAACTGGATCAAGCGTGCTTTGTCATGTTTCCTGCAATTGTTTTGGAATTTTATGTTTTTTAAGTTACGTACTTGATTTTATGCATTTTCAGTTTTTGCATGAGTGTTATTTTTTCTTAACTGGTAGGTTATCCCATCTGAGCTACAATGTTTCGCAATGTCGCCTTCAAAAAACATATTTCTCTCAGAAATTTTCAATTACCTTCGAAAATTCTTTACTTGTTTATTTACTTTCCTGCTTTTATAAACAAAATTGTCCCGATTTTTCTTTATTTTCAACTTGTTTTTCGTAATTTGGGGTTTACAACTTTTATTTCTTTTTCTTTTATATTTTTAGTGTTTTTGCCAGCAGGCTTTAGTTTTCATATGTTAGTTGTTTCTTGTTCTTTAAAATGGCATTGTTTTAAAGTTAACGTCAACTTCTTAAGGAGGATTAAATTTATACTTTTCTATAATTTAGTTGGATGTGTCATTCATTAAAAGCTTTGCTTCTTGTCCAAAAAAATCTGAAAACAATGACCTAAGAACTGTTTTAACATTTAATTACTTAAGAAGAAAGAAATGTGACTCATTTTTAATAAAAACGGCTTTTATTTTGATTCTTTTGTTTTGATAAAAATCTACATCTGTGTTTAACTGTTTTGTTTTTATATTTGTAAAAGAAAACCAAAGCCTTGAAGTTATGCTAATGTTTTTTTATGTTTGCTCTTTCGTTTTAGTTTTTGAGGAGATATTAGGAATAGAAGCTATTGATTTTCCGTTTTTTTTTAATTCCTTAGGTAAAATTATGTAATACAAATTATCATTTTTTGTTTAAATAAACCAATAATAGGTACTTTTCATGAGGAGCTAATATCATTTGCAGGGAGTTTTAAATAAATTTTTAATCTTTCGGTTATGGAAGATGAGGAAGTTTTGTATTGAAATATTACATCCACAAGCACCTCGCAGAAACTTAAATATTTTGTAAAAATCACAAACTGTGAAGCATTCCAACTTTCACCCCAAATTCTTAAATTCTATCTAAATCTAAGATATTTCGTAATGCTCGCCAAATTTTTCAATTAGTAGATAAACATTTAATTTTGTTATGTAATTGTTGCTAAGATTTTATCTATCAGTGAACCATTGTTGTTCCTTTTTTCTAAACTTTATTCAGTGCTTAACATCCGTTGTTCAATGCTTGCACATTTCGCAATGCACATACATATATGAAAATGCGGAAATAACTTACCACGCCGCTTTGCTTCGCTGTTTTCCTTGACAATTGGAGCACATTATTATTAGCATAAGTACACTGTATATGGTTACGGTTTACTGTTTTATTGCGGCATTTTTAATAATAAATTGATGGCCAATCAGTTCTGACTCGTTTCCCCTTTGTATAATCGGAAAAGTTATTAAAAAACCAACTCTAGAAGTAGCTGACTGTAGTTTACGTAAAAACCACTTGCACGCACAATATCCAACTACCCGACGAACACTTTTGTTTATAACTGTATATAAATTGAAAATGTACGAGTTTTTGGCTCCTCCACCAACGCAGTGGTTATTGTATCGCAGTTACCGTGGAAATGAAGAAGCGATTCGCGTTTGACTGCGTGCACCTGTTTCGTGTGCACTCACCGTGTACACAAGAAAGCTTCTTTCTATTTCCTATTTGGGTATAAAATAGCATACCCGCCTGTCTTACTTTTAACTTTATTTAACATAGTTAAATAGGTGGAAACATGCGACGTGAGGACAACTAAAATTGGGTTTTGTTTTACTCCCTCTTGATTTAAATATCCCCTTTTTAATTCTTCTGTGTGTCATGTAAGCAGTAGAATTAATTCTACGGGAACGGATAATTTTTTTTATTTTTGTTTATTTATAGGTATATTTATTTATGTACAATACAATACATACATTTATGTACAAGCATTAATTGTAAGGAACCCTGCTGTTGTTATTTAAAGCAACAAATCGAATTTCAGCAAGAAACATAAACAAAGATGTTCCCGAAGAAGGATTCGTATTCTAATTGTAAAAAAAAAAGATTTCATAACACCTCCCTTACATCAATATTTTCTAGGGCTGCAGAAGAAAATTTTTTTGTCGATGAGTAGGTATTAATACGTTCGTTACATATTATGCGTTTCTTGGTAAAATAATAACTTCTATAATTCGCACCGTTGAATAATGACTTATAACTCATTAATTTTTTGAAGAGAAAATCGTAAAACAAATGTATTAGTGGTGGGTTAATGAAACTACGAGCTGTGCCCCAGTACTGCACCAATTCGGGCCTGTCATTTAATTAATAATTGCTTTTTCGGAATTACTATGGCCATCGCCTAACGGCGTCTTCCCAATGCGTGTTTGTACGTTGTCACTCGTAACTCATATTACTTTGGCATGTTTATTGGATCCCGCCCGCCTACTGCCTAAACCGATAACTACTTCTAAGTTGTACGACTACACTACTCTTGGTAAAATTATCGATACAAACAAAATCGTTTGATTTATCATATGATAAATCCATGCGTCGGTGGGCCCTTTCAAAGATTAAGAACTTGAGAACTTCACACATTTTATTATTATTCACAAAATGTATATAGACAACATTAAAAATTCGTAAAAAAAGGATTATAACACAGATTTTGTAAAGGCTCGTGTTCAGTGGAACACCCAAATTACTTCCTCGTTTTTTTTTTTTTGTTCAGATGGGGGGGGGGGGCAGTTTTAAGTTTGGAACCCAGGCCTCACGTACCCTAGTTACGCCACTGGTCATGTGCCGAAGTTGTTTTATTCGTTTAAAGATATTAACAGCTGTCGTGAACTATGCTAACTCGTGATTTTGAACCTGAAGTTGCTCCAAAGTTATAATTTAAAAATTGAATTGATATCAATATAAGTAGGTTAAACTTGACGATCTGAGCAGTGTAATAATATCTATACTAAATTCAAAATCGAGATACAGTGGATCAAAACAAACGTATGCATAGATCACGCCCCTTGACCAATAAAAACGTAAGACTGCAGGTACACGTGTGTTTTACGTAGAAATTATTGTTTACTCCCACTGCAGCTCGATTTTGAATTTAGTATAGTGTCTACAAGCAGCCAAAAATAAAGCTAGAATTTTTGATACGACTGAATCAATGCTAGTCTTAGAGTATGTAACTTCTAAAAATACCCTATGGGGTATTAAACTGGAAAATCTTTTCAAATTCTGGCACCCAAAGATTACACATATTACCCTTATCGAAAAGACCACCAGCCCGGTATACTTAATATTATCCTTCAGTAAAACTTCGACAAACCTATCTTCCAAAGCGTTATAACCGAACTTGATTCTAACCACCTTCCGGTAGTGTTGTTTACCAACACATTATCAAACAGCCCATTCCTAAACTAATCGATGGAAAAATAGATTGAAACAGCTTTAAAGACTTGTTGAACAGCAAACTGCAAACTCCTCCGTCCAACAAGACTAGAGACAACTGAAAACATCAATACTACTATGTAAAATAAACCTATACAACTACACGACGTAGCTATCCGATTGATTACAATTTTCTTCCCAGATCCATCATAGACTTAATCAAAATGAAAAGCCAAATTCGACGCGAATGGCAAAGAACTAGGAACCCTTAACTCAAAAACAGATTAAGCAATATAACGTATCAAGTCAAAAGAGAACTTGACAACTTAAGAATCAACACATACAGAAAACGTATAGCTGAATTCAGTTCAGGTGATTGGGGTGTTTGTAAAACCATTAAAAAAATCTTAAGCCAGAAGGAAGAATTGCCCACGCTGTCGACATAAACCGATAGTGTTACTTACTACTGCATTTGCTACTCATCTCGAAAATATCTTCTTTCTACAATCATTTGCACACCTTCTCAGAACACACAAATTATAAAAGACATTGAAAGAAGAGTGGCAATACCAGCCCGAATTCAAGCAACTTCTCCCAATGAATCTCCTGGTCACGATCTAATTACCAATTATTATTATTATCAGCCTGTATTAAATACATCACAAGGAAGGAAATAGCTTATCTAAGCTCTGCTTATAATGCCTGCATGAGACTAGGCTACTTTCCAGACGAAGACGAAGAACTATCAACTTTTAATTTGTACACTTCGCTCTTTAATCAACCCCACAAACAAAAGTCTAATGATGTAAGGTCTGGAGACCTCAGCGGCCAGCGGAGGGATATTTGAAAATGTAATGTAGTGTATTAATTTATTTGATTGAAGTCAAACATTTAAGACGCTGTAATTCAAAAACGAATAAAAATCAGATTACAACTTTTGGGTTTTTTTAGTCATATATTAACGTGTATAATACATTCCTGAAGTTTCACACATTCCTCATGACTCATGACTCACCCTGTATATTGAAAATCTCAATGTACAGTTCTATGCAATAAAATCTAGTACAGTTGTTTTTGAGCAGAGTGATCGGGCTTTGGTATCTATAGAAACTATGTTTTTGTTAGTTAAAAGTCAAATTCAGAGATAATAACACAGTAGCCATTGTAGCCAAGAAACCCACTTTAGAATAGCAAAAAATACCAAAAATCATTCCCAAGAGTTGTACTAGATTTTATTGAATAGAACTGTACTATCCAAATTTCAATTCGGCTTCAGAAAAGGCATTTCAACAAGCCAACAGCTACAAAGAATTAGTTAACTTGTCGAACGGGGGTTTCAAAACAAACAATATACCTACTGCAGCAATCTTTTTAGATGTCGCACAGGCATTCGACAAGGTGTGGATCGAAGACCTTAAAAATAAGATCTTGGACATTGTTATGCCTACATATCTCAAGGCAATTATTTTCTCTTTCTTAGACAACAGAATCTTCGCAGTCAAAGTCAATACAACCCTATCTGAAACCAAAAATTCTCGGGAGTCTCACAAGGCAACACCTTAGAGCTAGTCCTCTCCAACATTTATATGTCTGACTTGCCAGAGCTTAGTGCAACAGTAGCTACATCGCGCTATGTCTGACCACGAGGCTTCGTCTCTCGGTCATACATAAGCCCTCGGCTATAATGTACTAATAATTTATTGTACTTAAATTACAATATCAGCTTTTGTAGCCCCATTTTCAAGTTGTTGTTGTTGGGTATACATTTGGCAGTATCGAAAGCCTGTAAGTGTTAGAAATGTTGAAAATAAGAGAACAATTGTTTTTACAAACCTTGCCTTTTTCAAATTTACTTTTCAATTATTTAACTTAAAAATTTCCTTTCAACTGCCATGCAACTTCTTCTTCTTCTTCTTCTTTCTGTTTGAAATCCTTGTCCTAGGGTGTAGGAGCGTCAACCCATTTCCGGTATTCCTTTCGGTTGACGGCCATTCTTCTTAGCTCACGGATGTTTGTCCCTCTTTTCTCCGCCATTCTAATAATTCCCTCTTCCCACTGTATTCTACGCCTTCCTTGCTTTCTTCTAACTCTTGGTTTCCAACCTAAAAATTTCCTTTCAACTGCCATGCAACTTCTTCTTCTTCTTCTTCTTCTTCTTCTTCTTCTTCTTCTTTCTGTTTAAAATCCTTGCCCTAGGGTGTAGGACCCTCAACCCATTTCCGGTATTCCTTTCGGTTGACGGCCATTCTTCTTAGCTCACGGATGTTTGATGTTTGTCCCTCTTTTCTCCGCCATTTTAGTACATAATTCCCTCTTCCCTACTTTCTTCTAACTCTTGGTCTTGCTTCTATGATTTTTCTGGGCATTCTGTCTCCCCCCTATTCTCCTTAGGTTCCCGTACCATTTTAGATGTTTTTTCTCTATATTGTCTACTAGTGGTTGTACCTGAAGTTCTTCACGTATTATATTGTTTCTGATTCCGTCTCCGCATGATTTTCTACTGATTTTTCTCAGGTTTCTATTGCGATAACCTTTTATGTTTATTCGTATCGCCCAATGTATACGCTGTTATGTATATGTATGTATGTACCTAGTTGAGACATTGTGTTTATTTCTTTCTTTCCTAAATAACTGTTTTGTGCAGCTGGTAGTAATAGACATTACTTGCTTTGCCTATCCTACTCTGGATTTCTTGGTCCTTCTTTGTTTAAAATTGTCCCTACGTATACAAAGTTATTGACTTTTCTGCTTCTTTTTGATTTATAGTGAATACTTTTCCATTCTCTTCCTCTTCTTCGTTTGTAGTGACACACAATATTTTACAGTGCTCTACATTAAGCTCCATTCCTTTTCCTTCTTTTTCGACAGCCCATACATTAAGTGAGCGTTGCGGGCCCCTTGGATTGTCAACGATAACCAATATGTCGTATGCAAATACTAGGTTCGCTTGATTTATGTTACAGTTTTCTGCCTCTGTCTAGCGTTTATTTTATTGCTATTCTTAATGTAAAAACCATGGGTTTGTCCCCCTCTTCTGTAGGCGGCTTGTTCTTCTTGAAGATATTGTTCTCTAACTTTGCCTTATAATACTCTTGTGTATATTCTTTTGTGTTACTTGTGATAAACATACTGCTACACTAAAAAGTGTGTAGCCAAATAGTTAGACTATGCACATTTACAATAGGAAACAACATGAAAATAGTAAGTACATCTTTCAAGAGAACAGAAATACATAAAGGAACTGATAACAAACGTAAAACCATGCAGAAGGGAAGGTATTAATTCGGACCACCTCCTGGTTAGAATAAGGATGAAGAAAGATGGGAAACACAAAATAGAGAGACAGAAAGACATAACTAAGAGATATACAATGACAGAACTGCAGAATGAAATAATAGCAAAAAAGTATAGAAGCTCCATCCACAATAAATGTAAAATATAATAGAAGATAAATAGGAAAACCTAGAGAAGTAATAAAAGCAGCAACAGAGAAAATATACCGAGATTAAAGAAAGACAAGTAAAACTTGGATAAACAGTAAATGTAGCAAAGAAGAATTAGAAAAGAGAAAAACGCTAAAGCTAAAGATAATCCAGACACACAAGATAAAAAAGATAAATTAGCGTATAATGAACAACGAAGCAAGTTTGCAGAAATGCGAAAAGAATGAGTAAAGAGAGAACTAAAAATAATAGAGACTAGTCCTAAAAGTAAAGACATAAGGACAGCATATAAGAATATAAGAGAGGAGACAGAGGAAACAGTGGAGGAAAACGTAATAACGAAGGGAAAGGTAGAAGATGAAAATAACCCTCCCACAAAAGAGGAACTAGAAAAAGTAATAGGAGCAATGAGAAACAGCATAAGCCCCGGTCACAATGAAATAACAGCAGTGAACAAAGAATTTTGATACAAAAGCTCTGTGAATTAATTAGAGACGTATGGCAAGAAGAACGGATTCCCAACACGGAATAAAGCACTAATACTCCCAATCTACAAGAAAGGGGCTAGAAAAATATGTGATAACTATAGAGGAATTGCCCTACTAGATATAGGTAGCTTACAAACTAACATCGACTCTGATAAAACAGAGAATTGAACCATCCGCAGAAAATAATATTAGAGAAGTACAACAGATCAACTTTTCATAATAAAACAGATGATGCAAAATTGTTATGAGTATAAAATCCCTCTATTTATGCTATTTGTAGATTTCCAGAATCACCGGAGTGGCCGAGTGGTTAAGGCATTCGACTACAGCACGGATGGTCTCGGGGTCAAACCCAAGTCGAATGCTCGGCGTGTGGCACAGGCACACCCAGTCATCGAAAACAATTGGGAACCGAAACACAGTGGTGGAGTAGGGAAGGTAGGCAATTGTTGAAGGCGTGATTCTTGCCACATCACACCATACGAATAGGGTGCGAAACAACCGGATATGAAAGCGACTTAGCTGCCGGACATGCTCCCTCACGGGGCGTTAGTGCCGATACCCTTTACCTTTTGTAGATTTCCAGTAAACAAAAGGGAGCTATACGAATCGATGAAAGATTTAGGCATCCCGAGTAGATTAATAAAATTGGTAAAGATGGCGTTGATAACAACTATTAACCGAGTAAAAATAAAGGACAGGCTATCAAAGAAATTTACAGTGAAGATGGGACTAAGACAAGGCGATCCCCTCTCGACTCTGTTATTCAACCTAATACCAGAGAAGATCATACACGAAACAGATCTAAAAAGAGATGGAACAATAGATACTAATTCCTAACTCCTAACAATAAATGAAAAAGAATTACCACAAGATTAATGAAAGTAGCCAAGAATGTAAACCTCGACAAAGTCATGAAAATAAATACAGGCCAGGAAGACAGGGAACAACGAGAACTAATAATATAAACAAAAGGAGAAGAACCCCCGGCTGAAAAACCAACGACAACGCCCCATGCCACACGGCAGATTCCATCAACGAATTTTTGGCAGAAAAGAGCATTCTTGTGGTTCCCCAGCCCTCCTATTCAGTTACTGTGACTTCTTTTTATTTCCCCGGCTGAAAAACCATTTGAAATGGCGTCATTTTGGTACTTTGGATAATACCCAGAAGAGCGTAACCGATGAGTTGAAAGGCGTTCCAGCAGATACCTTCCAGTCAGTTCCAGGACTGCTACGAACAATGGGAAAAACGCCTTCATCGGTGTATAGCTGCCCAAGGAAAATACTTTGAAGGGGATAACCTTCATTTGTAAAAAGAATATAATTCATGGTTAAAAGAAAATCAGTCTCATTATTCTTCTGCCAAACCTCGTATTTATAACACAAACAGAAATGCTCTTATAATTTCTCAAGATTTAAAGGTAACTGTATTTTAGGTCTTTAATAATTTTTAAAAAATCGAAAAGAAGGGCTTGGCGTAGGAATTAGGAAATCTAATGTTAATTTGCATTTTAAACCAATATTAGTTTCTGCAATTTTTTTCATAGACTTGTAAAAAACAAGCAATTGTTTTAACAACAATTGGCATATTATTATTTAACACTCATTTCTTGTGCATTCGTTTTGTTTTGTTTGTTGCTGTTTTTATCTTTGTATTTGTTTTGTTAAATTATACAGACAAAAACAGGAATAATAACTCAATTATTCCGTTATTATATTAAATTTAGCTACGAAATGCAAACAGATTACAAACATAATCAAATTATTTACCGAAAAAGACAAATGGTAAATGCACAAACTATAATTTTGTTTTTGAACCATGAAGGATGACAAATTTTATTTTTAGGCTCATTCATGGTTTCTTATAATTATTTTGTTGGAAAGCTTGACATTTCTGTTAATTCATAGTACAATGAAGTTTAACTTTCGTTTTCATTGTTTTCAGTTTTATTAACCTTACAATATAACCTTAATTTATTAATTTTTTGTATTTTACTGTGTAATATTCGAATGCAAGATATAAAGTTTAAAAAACTTTGTAGAAAAAATCAGCCAATCATTCATTTTTATCATGATAAAAAATATCATTACGTCCTTCTCGCACATCGAAAAAAACGACGCGTCTCTGTCTGCTCTGTTGCTACAGAAACCTAAACTTCAAAAATATTATTTGACATTAATTGCTAAAATAAACGTCAGAAAAATGTCTTTAATAAAAATTTGTTTGTTGTTTCAGGATTTTTTCCAATAAAAAAACACTCGACCTTTTATTTTTATGGATAAAATTTCATTCTTGTATCACTCAAACGAAGTTGCCATAAGAAAATTGACTCGACTAGGCCTACATAAAAAAACCCTTGCCCTTCGGGCGCGGGTTTTTAATTAATGTAGGCCTAGTCTCGTCCATTTTTCATGGCAACTTCGTTTTTGTACAAAATGAAATTTTATCGATAAAAATAAAAGGTCTCGGGCTTTTACTGTTGAAAAAAAATAGTGTGATTTTATTTTGTCAATTTGACTTTAAACTTTTCTGTTTTACCATAATCAATTATACAACTCATATTATTAAAATAAAGGTAAAAGTATTTCGATGGTGTTTTCAATTTTTTTTAAATATAATAATTCAGCCGCAAACATAATGATATTATAAAACTCGTAAAAAGGTTTTTAAATCCCAGTTTTTCTTAAATTCAATTAAGTAAAAATTAATCGGTTGACAGGAATTTATCGCCAATATTTCCTGTCATTTTACGCTATGCACTTTAATAATAAAATTAAGAGGAAGGCCAAATCCAACCGTTGCAATTTCCTCGCCGAGTTCCACGTTTTTTTTTATTGCCGTCGTAATAATACTGTCGATCATTTGTCACAATAAAAACCGATAATGGGGTTGATAATGACCGTAAACGAACATCTAGAGTAAAAGTAAACCGGGAAAGTATTCCAATCATGTGTGTAATCAATACGAGATGCTTTGCATGTGTAACAACGAGTGAACATTTTTGACACTACTAAGCAAATGGGTTAATTTCATGTAATTTATAAATAATAACATCACGAAACGCATGGATGATTGAACTTATACATCCGTGCTTTTACTACTATTATTAATTTGCATTAAAAAACGATCGTAATAACACTGCCTTTTCCTTCAACAAAACGGGAGACTCGTCTCTGTTGAAAGTTAACTGAAAGTTTAATACTTAAAGGTGTCTATTTAAGTTATGGTCTGATAATGATCGAAATACAATTAAAATAAATTAATACATGTATGTAATTAGAACATGAGTTTGTATTATTTTCAAATTATAGGCAACAGGTGTTTAATTATATGATTTAACTGTCAAGTTTATGTTTTCATTAAGATGAGCGACGTAGTATGTAGTATGAGCAAAAAGAAAATTTATAAGAGTTGGCCATGGAATTTTGGAGTCATGTGTATTATAATTATAACACTAATACAAAATAAAAAATAAGTGTGATTGTTTTGTTTAATTTTATGGACTTCAAAATTCCATGGTCAACCCTTATGAATTTTCTTTTTTCTCATACCATACATATGTGCATATGTATGTAATATGTATAGTTGGGGCCTCTTCTAGATTTCAGTGTCCAGGAAAGCCACAATTAATCTTCACAAAATTGCTCCCACTGCTTTCTTCATTCGCTCTTTCCATTGCTCTCGACCAGGTTTGTTCCCCTTCTTTCGAAAATGTTTTCCATTTCCTTATTTCATGTACTTCTTGGTCTTCCTCTGCTTCTTTTACCGTCCGTATCCATCTCCCATATTTTCTTTACAATTCCGCCGTCCTTCATCCTTACCAGGTGGGCCAAACCAATGCATTTGGGCTTTCTCTATGTATGTAAGTGTAACGGTTGCACTTTCAGTGTCCTTCTGATGTGTTCATTTTTGATTCGGTCTTTTCCCGTAACTCCTTTTATTTTACTTAGGATTCGCATCTTACATGCTTGCAATTTGGATTTTTATCTAATTGGTAACATCCAAGACACACATTCATTTATTAAGGCCGGTATGAATACGGATTTGTATATTCTGATCTTTGTTTGTTTCGACACTTCTCTTTTACTTAGAAAGGCACTTCCAGTTTTGTTGTTTATCTCCGATTCTATATTTTCCTTGTTCTTGGTCATTGAGCCTATAGGTATTTATACACGCACTCCACAGGCATATGGAGAGAACACTATAGAAGACCATCATAGACACTTCGAAAAGCAGAAGAAGCTATTTAAAACGTTCAACTTGTTTTATACGGCTACTTTTAAGTTTTATGTTGTGGTCTTCATCGTCCTTTGAAGTATTCATTACTTCTATCTCTTTAACATTAATTCTCATACTAGTATTTTGTATTTCTTTACTTCATATTCCTATACTAGTTTGTAACGATTTTTCATTTTCAGTTAGGATTAGCAAATCGTCAGCGTACATAACGTCTGCCATCGTAACCGTTTCTAAACTACGCATTCCTACTGTTATGCCCTTTATTATTTCGCAACATTTTCTTAATATTCTGTTCATAACTAAAATAAATAATACTGTAATATCACCTCTCCTTGCCTAACCCTTTTTTGTTGTTATGAATTCTCTTGTGCATTGGTCTTTTATATTTTATTGTTCAATATTACGATGAATGTACATATTTCTTGATTGCCTTACTGAGTTGCTCGTTTACTTTTCTTTCTTCTAGTTCTTTCATACCATATTCCTTTCTATACTAAGAAGCATTTTCCATGTCAATGAAACAAGCATAACAATTCGATTTTGGTTAATTTATTTTCGCTTAATTACCTCAAGTACTTCGCCCAGATCTAAATCCGCATTAATTTCAGTTGATTATACTTTCATCCTGCTTTCGTATATTTTTTTCTAAAATTTTTTCATATATTTTACTTTGTGAGAGACCGCTGTCTAATTATCGCATAGGCTACGATCCCCCTTTTTACTTTCCATACTTGCAACGCATGTATAGGAAAGTATTGGAATCGTGCGCCAATTCAAAATCGTAAAAATTCGAAAAAAAAACACGTTTTAGAGTTACTTTCCATACTTGCAACGCATGTATAGGAAAGTATTGGAATCGTGCAAAAATTCAAAATCATAAAAATTCGAAAAAAACACGTTTTAGGGGTCCAGGCATCCTAAATATGTGTTTTTTTTTTAATGTCTGTGGGTGAGTGCGTGCGTTATCGTCATATCTCGAAAACTACTGCGCCGATTTTCATCAAATTTGGTATGCGGGCCTATAATTACAGTACATCTATAAAATAAGCTTTTCAAAAAAATCCGGAACCGGAAACGGAAGTTAGCCATGTTTTTTTGGGCGCAGATTTTTCCTTGAAAAAAATTTCAAAATTTTACTTAGGAAATCAATACAGAATTTGAAAAGAAATCGAATAATTTTTTCCCGAAGTTTCTATGTCAAAAATTGCGCCCGCGGCGAATTTTTGAAAAGCGCAACTTTAAGGACGGTTTTCCCAAAAACGCATCAACATATTTTTATAAATCTAAGGCCAAATTGTACCTCTAGCTCGGCTGATTAGAACTAGCTGAAAAAAAATTCAAAATTTCAAAAATAAAAAGTCCGGACAGTTTTGGAAATTTTCAAATTTTCAAAAAAACTTTTCTCGGAAACGACGCACACGATTTTTTTTTAAATGTTCTGGGTCGATAGTAAATCAAGATGCCTTTCCAATAGCGTTGATCGCATCCCCAACATTTTTTCCTAACGCCTTTTATGACCATTTGAAGTTTTGGACTTTAACATTTTTTTTCGCAAAAACACATCAACATCTTGGTATAAACCTAACGCCAAATTGTACCCCTACCTCTACTGATTATAATTAGCTGAAAAAAATTTTCAAAATTTCAAAAAAAAAATTCTCGGAAACGGCACATTCCAAAGAGAAAAGATAAATATCAGGGCAGGAGTCACCGTTTTAACGAAAGTCGTTGTTGGTCCAGCGGTAAGAGACCAAGCTTCCACCCGCATACGCTTGAAAGGTTGGAGGTTCGAATCTGCGTGACTACAATATATATTTTTTTGTTTATATTACCCACTTTTTCAAAAAAATATTATCTTACTCTGCTCATTTATATTGAAAATACAAATTATTTATTATAAAAGCATTATTACATATTATATAGGATTATTCTTAAATAACTTGTCGGGACTTTTTCGTTGCAAAGTCTTTAATTATGTATTTACTTGACTTTAGGCATAAACACCTAAAATAAAGTAAGCCCTCTTGCACAGACTGTTTTTTTTTTTTGTCATTAAAATACAAACATAATTTAATGCTACGTTTTAATAGTTTTGATGTGGAACTCTGAAATCGTTCATGGGTGACAGAGACCTTGCTTATCCTCACGCTTATGATGTATTTGTTATGCATTTTTCAATTGTGTAAGTATGGAAAGTCCAGCGAAGATTCTTCGCCAATTTTTTATGTATGGGTACTGTTATTGCTGTACTCTAGTCTTGGAATATTCTCTTTGATTTTCATATACGAGTAGTAGCCTCATATCCTCTTTTACCCATGTATTTCCGCATTTATGTCATCTTTTCCTGTATCTTTCTCAGTCTTTAATTTATTTATCGCGCCCTTTACTTTCTGTATGGATATATTCTGCTTTCCTTCCGTATTTTAATTTTTTTCCCGTGACATTTGTTTTTACTGATATTTCATCATTTTTTTCTCGCGTTGATGGTTCTAATAGGTCGTCAAAGTATTCCTGCCATTTGTTTATTTTTCTTCTTTATTAAATAAAACTATCCGGCCTTTTCTTTCAATCCTTTCTTGGTTTTAGTTGTTGTTTACGTAGCCCCTTTATGACTTTAAACAGAATTTTTGCATTTTTACTTTCCATACTTGCAACGCATGTATAGGAAAGTATTGGAATCGTGCAAAAATTCAAAATCGTAAAAATTCGAAAAAAACACGTTTTAGGGTCCAGGCATCCTAAATATGTGTTTTTTGAAAAATGTCTGTGGGTGGGTGGGTGGGTGCGTGCGTGCGTGCGTGCGTTATCGTCATATCTCGAAAACTACTGGGCCGATTTTCATCAAATTTGGTATGCGGGCCTATAATTACAGTACATCTATAAAATAAGTTTTTCAAAAAAATCCGGAACCGGAAACGGAAGTTAGCCGTGTTTTATTGGGCGCAGACTTTTCCTTGAAAAAAATTTCAAAATTTTACTTAGGAAATCAATACAGAATTTGAAAAGAAATCGAATAATTTTTTCCCGAAGTTTCTATGTCAAAAATTGCGCCCGCGGCGAATTTTTGAAAAGCGCAACTTTAAGGCCGATTTTCCCTAAAATGCATCAACATATTTTTATAAATCTAACGCCAAATTGTACCTCTAGCTTGGCTGATTAGAACTAGCTGAAAAAAAATTCAAAATTTCAAAAATAAAAAGTCCGGACAGTTTTGGAAATTTTCAAATTTTCAAAAAAACTTTTCTCGGAAACGACACACACGATTTTTTTTAAATGTTCTGGGGCGATAGTAAATCAAGATGCCTTTCAAATAGCGTTGATCGCATCCCCAAAATTTTTCCCTAACGCCTTTTATGACCAGTTGAAGTTTTGGACTTTAACATTTTTTTTCTCAAAAACACATCAACATCTTGGTATAACCCTAAAGCCAAATAGTACCCCTACCTCTACTGATTATAATTAGCTGAAAAAATTTTTCAAAATTTCAAAAAAAAAATTCTCGGAAACGGCACATTCCAAAGACGGAAGATAAATATCAGGGCAGGAGTCACCCTTTTAACGAAAGTCGGTGTTGGTCCAGCGGTAAGAGACCAAGCTTCCACCCGCATACGCTTGAAAGGTTGGAGGTTCGAATCTGGGTGACTACAATATATATTTTTTTGTTTATATTACCCACTTTTTCAAAAAAATATTATCTTACTCTGCTGATTTATGTTGAAAATACAAATTATTTATTATAAAAGCATTATTACATATTATATAGGATTATTATTAAATAACTTGTCGGGACTTTTTCGTTGCAAAGTCTTTAATTATGTCATCAAAATTACTGTAATATTTTGGCTATTGTGGGTGTTGCTGGATCCTAATTTAGGATTTAAAATTAACTATCCTTCCCTAAAAGAGTTACCGATTTCTAGCTTTTTTAATTATTACTTTTTTATGAATGACTGTGGCGTTATCGTCATATCTCGAAAACTACTCGGCCGATTTTCATCAAATTTGGTATGCGGGCCTATAATTACAGTACATCTGTAAAATAACCTTTTCAAAAAAATCCGGAACCGGAAACGGAAGTTAGCCATGTTTTGTTGGGCGCAGATTTTTCCTTGAAAAAAATTTCAAAATTTTACTTAGGAAATCAATAGAGAATTTGAAAAGAAATCGAATAATTTTTGCCCGAAGTTTCTATGTCATAAATTGCGTCCTGGGTGATTTTTTGAAAAGCGCAACTTTAAGGCCGATTTTTTCAAAAACACATCAACATATTGGTATAAATCTAACGCCAAATTGTACCTCTGCTCGGCTGATTAGAACTAGCTGAAAAAAAAGCGAAGATTCTTCGCCAATTTTTGTAAATTGTTCCCATGCTGCCTGTAACTAACCGCTTCGCTAGTTGCTTTTGCATTTTATGTTCGGTGTTACTACTCTCGTTTTTATGATATGCTTAGATATTTTCTCCATAATACCTTTTTCCTTTTTTACCTCTCTTAACGTTTTCATCCCACCATGTTATTCATTTGATTTTCTTTTCGCATTTTGATGCTCCATAAACTTCGATGATGCTTTGTATTATTATTTCTCTTTTTATCCCACATTTCTTTCGCCTGTACTGTTTCTACGAAGTGCGAGGCTTTGTTTATTTTTTGTTGTATTTGTTTTCTATACTCAACTCGTGTTGCTTCTTTTTGTAACTTATAGGTTTTTATACTACGATGCTTAGTTCATTTTTTTAGCTGTTACTTTATTTCATCTTGTCTTTTAAGTTCGGCGAGGATCAAATTATCAAATATGTACCTATTTCTACACCTTCTTTAACCTTTACATCTTGTATTAAATAGAATGGACCATTTTCAAAGGGATTGCAAACCATCTCTTTAACTATTACATCTACGCAAATAGTAATAAAGGAGTCCCAGGCCAAATTTTCGAAACAAATTTAATGGTTCAAAACGAAATTTAAAATCGCCTTTCGTTTTTGAGCTTCAAGCGAAAATAGATTTTTTTTTAATCCTTTTCGGAATTTTAACTCGTTTGTTTGTAGAGATAGAACGCAGAATTAAAATTCCATCGTTACCATTAATTTCATCATCATCATCATATTCTTAAGTTAGGACTTAGTCCTGTATATACTAATAAAATCCTCGTTATAGTAGGTCTTGTGACACCGATGTCCAGCTTTCATACCAGCGCTTTAGTGGTCGCCCAGGGAGCCTTTTGGATTTAGGTTTGCCCTCTTTAGCTATTTTTGCCAACCGGTCATCAGCCATCCTATCGACATGATCCCTCCACTCTCGTCTCCTTTTTCTTGACCATCTGACAACATCGTCGATGTCACATGTGTGTCTAATGTCTTCGTTTCTCTGTCTGTCTCTTAAAGTATAGCCTGTTATGGATCTCAGTGTTTTCATCTCGGTTGTTCGTAGAAGGCGTTTTGTGGTTGCATTTTCTGCTCTTGTCTCAATAGCGTATGTCATGATGGGCCTTACGCATGTCTTATAGATTCTTACTTTGCTTTCCGTGCTCATGTGTTTATTCCTCCAGATTATATCACGTAGATAACCTGATATCATAGCCGCTTTGGTTGTCTGCGCTTTTACTTCTGTCTCTAGATTTCTATTACTAGGCCCCTAAGTATCTAAAATTCATCACTTGCTCCACACTTTGGTTGTATACGGCTAGTTTACATCTTCTTGGTTCCTTGGAAACTGTGGGGGATTGTGTTTTCTGACTGGAGATAGCCATGTTGTATGTTTTTGCCGTTGTTTCAAATTTATATAACAGTCTTTGTAGGCTGTCTTCGTCTTCAGATATGATAACAGCGTCATCAGCGTAACATATTATTTTGATTTGTTCATTTCCCATTCGGTACCCATTGCCAGCAGTTCTAACCTCTTTGATAATTTCGTCCATGATTACATTGAATAATATTGGGCTGAGGCTATCGCCTTGTCTTATGCCTGATAGTACTGGTATTTTTTTTGTCAATCCATTATCTGTTTGTATGTATGTTGTATTATTAGTATTTAATTCCTTAATAACTGCTACAATGTGATGATCTATATTTCTCTTCTTTAATAGCTCTAATACGTCAGTAAGTCTTACTTTGTCGAATGCCTGAGTAAGGTCTATAAAACACATAAAGGCTGCATTATCAAATTCGATGGCTTTCTCTGTTATTTGGCGAAGTATGAATATGGCATCTATTGTAGATCTATTCTGCCGAAAACCCTGTTGTTCCTCACTGATTCCCGTTTGTGCAATTTCTTCCGCTATTATCTTTGTCATTAGTTTTAATACTGAGCTCAGTAGGCTTATTCCGCTGTAGTTTTTGGGGTCAGCCTTTGTAAGTATTTTATTGTACAAAGCAGATAATTCTTCAAACAGTATCTCTCCCCCATATTTAATCAGTTCATTTGTTATTTTGTCCAACCCTGGAGCTTTACGGTTTTTAAGTTTTGGAGCTGTTGTTCTTATTTTTTCTTTTGTGATAGTCCATTTAGGAGCGTTTTCTTCTTTGATTTCTTCGTCTATCTCTTGCTTAGGTGCTGTCAGTTCTGTTTTGTGATATAGCTGACGAAAGTAATTTTCCCAATCTTCTACGGTTATTTTAGTTGTTTGTATATATTCATTTATTGGTCTTTTGCGGTTCCTCAACATCTTCCATATCTTTTTTTGACCCCCATAGAGATCGTGCTCCATGTCTGAAGAAAATTTCTCCCAATCGTTCCTTTTTATTGCTTGGATGTGTTCGTTTACCCTGTTTCCCACAGCTTTGTATTGATCATAAGTGATTGTCTTGTTTCTATATTGGATGTAGGATGCTCGCTTCTCTGCTGCTAAAGATTTTACCTCCGGTGTAAACCAAGGTTTTGTGCTTCGTCTTCCATTTTTATTAAATTCCCTCTTCCCCAAAGCTTCTTCCGCAGCTTGAATTATGTTTGTCTGTAGCTTCTTAAATGATGTATTCACGCCATCTTCGTTTCTTATTCTACTTTCATTAATTTTCTGTTTCAATCTGTTCTGGTAGAGTTTTTTAGTCGTGTCGTCGCAGAGGGATTCGACGTTTATTTTTTCAGATTTCTTAAACTCTTTTCTTTTTGTATGTTGCACAATGTACCTAATTTTTCCCAGCACCATTAATTTGTAATGCAAAAAAGAACCCTAAAGATGTTTTTACTGTTTGTTTCTATCTCATATTAATTTCATGAAACAATAAATCAATTTATTTTAGGTATAGAACTATTAAACGTATGGATTCATTTGATGGTGCCATACTTTTTGGAAATTTTGTTCGATATTGATTGTACATGCCTAACTGAAACTTATAACTAAGATATCATTTTAAACCTAACGTTTCTTAATAAACTTTTATTATTACATAAACGTCAAACTGATAATTTTAACTCCATTTTTGTTCTTTTACGAAGATAGAGCAACAGCAAACATCTAATACTTAATATCGTAATCGTATGGGTCTTGGTGCCACATCAATTCTTCTTTTGTTTGTTAAAGCTTTAAAGGGCGCGTTACTTTTTGAACGTCTCTTGTAAGATACAAAGTTTGATTTTGTTTCGGAATTATCGTGTTAAGAATAGCACATCTGACAGTACAGCATCACTGAAAATACCTACCTACGTAAAATCTGTAAATGCATTTTTAATTATCAAGGAAAGGGAATGACGACATATAAAACACACTAGGTGCAACGTGACCATGGTTCCACGTGACCCTTTGAACCAATCACTAATCCAGATACTTGGCGGTCACGTTGCAAACGCCGTGGTTTCATGTATTTTCTGTATGCATTACGTGAAATTGGGTCCCTTTGTTGATACTTTCCAGCGTCAGTTTATTAAAATCGAGTGAAAGTGCAGTTATCTGTGCAATTACCTTTTTCGCCGATTGTTATGTTAAAAGTGTTAATGTAAATTTTTTCAGAAGTTAATCAGGACAGAGAAGTTTTTTAAAAATTCGCTGTGATTAGGATTTTGCTTATATGCAGCTGATAAACATAAGTGAAAGTTTTGCTTTTTGATACTATTTATTCAAGTAAGTACATTTATGTATGTATATGGTTTTTGCTCGTTTTCCTTCCTGCATTGAATTTACAATGAATTAGAAAATATAGGACGTTGATTATTATTACTATTTTGTACGTGTAATTTTTTGTTATTTATATATCTTTAATTATAGAAAATCCCATGGGTATGGAGAAATTCTATATTTAAAAATATTCTTTCTCTGAATAAATCTAAACTTGTTAAGCGTGATTAGTCAATAATTATTAATCCAAGCTATATAAAGAAAAACGAACAGATTATTATTATTACCAAGGCACGGACTTATATGCACCAAAAAGTGTTAAAATATGCGAATATATATGCTCAAATTACATGCCAAATATGCAGTGGTTTTCATGAAATATGCTTTAAAATATGCAAATTATTGACCTTAATTATTTCACTTGTGTATTTTAAAACAGAAATTTTTGGATGAAACGAATTTATTTATTTTAATTGTTAACACATTATTAAATACAAATAGCAAAAGGAAACATAATTAATACTAAACTACTTATATCTTTATAGAACTAATTGTAATTTTAGAGAAAAATAATAAAATAAATCTTAACTACCTATTTTCATTCAACAGTGTTAAGCGAAACTCGAAAGTAAAACAAAAACTAACTACCGAGTAAGACCAACAAGGGTCAAAAACATGAAAATCCCATGGTATCAGTGGTTCATTAGTCACTTCTTAGAAAGTGAAAGTTTTGTATGCCTGTCACAGCCCTTCCAGATAAAGAGATAAATTTTAAGCTGGGATTAGACGCCTGGGAAGTGGGCAGTTTTTAAAAGTACATAAATATTTGTAGGTAAATACCTCATTTTAGAAATTCCCAACAAAAATAGACATTTACCAGAGAATTATAGTTTCTCCGAAATTTAGACATTCGCTCATTTTTCTACATTTCTCGTATTTTAGTGAAACTGTGTAGCTACATTTATCTCTAACCAAATGTATAAAGAAATTTGCTTTAATATGCTCTTGAAACAAATTTATGCACGAAGTGCCTAAAATATGCAAAATATGCAAAAAAAATTGATTCCATTTAGGTCTGTTTTATTAGATACGCGTAAATACAAAAGCTCACTTAGCTCATATTATTAGTATAGGATATGCATTTGCATAAAATCCGTGCCTTGATTATTACATTTACGGGCAAAGCACCACTTAAAACACAGTTAATAAATTATAGCTATATTTTAATTTAAAAAAATCTGTTTTACCTAATTCAGTTTTATGCAATTTTAGAAGGAAAAACGTTTAGGCCTTTGGTTTAGATTTCAGAAAGTGGATATTTTGTAGCTAATTTTCTCCAAATTGTAGTTAACAATTTGATATCAAGTTTATATGTCAGCGATGCACAAAACCTACAACTTAAAACTTAAGGAAATTAAAAAACAAAATATTAATTTTAGCTATTAAAATTTGGAATAAATTCGATAAAATCGTAATTATGGATTTTTGTAAAAGTCCTCAGACATCAATTACGCTTTCAAAAAAGAAAACACATATATTCTTCTATACTTAAGTTTAAAGTATGTACTCCAGCCTGAATTAATGCCACCATCAATATATTTTTTTAAATTGTAACCTCTATTTTTCTCTAACTTACATTACAGTGTTTTTAAGAAAACATTACAAAATATTTTATTCCAGAATTCAGTAAGAATTAAAAGGTTAAACCGGATTGGTTTTCAAAATCCATGGAAATTGATAAGTGAACAATAGACTAAAGAGACCTTTAGATGATCAATATACGAGGGCGTATTTTTATGTTATCTACCTAGCCATGAAAAAAAAATACGTATCACATTAATAACCCTTTATTTTTCTACGTAACTCTCTTCAAAACTGATACACTTATTCCACCTATTTTCCAATTGTCATCAGATGCTTTCCCCTGAGATGATATTTTAAGTTTTTAAATAGAAAGAAGTCTGGCGGAGCTAGGTCAGGCTATAATGTGGATGCCTTTTAACTCTATGAACCCACAGTCATTGATTATCTGACTTTATGACACTGCGAGGTTCCACCTTAATTTCACTCATTTTATCAAGAAGAAAATCTCCCAAATCTCTAAGTACAACTTAGCACAGGTAGTTCTACATATACAGTGTGTCCCCGGATTGAGTTCACTATAGGTATAATCGACAAAAAATTTAAGAATTTCATTTATTTTAATGTTTTGGGATTCCGCCCTGCTTGGTCTGAAAAGAATTTTAAGCAGATTTTTAGTTTGTTAAAGATCAAGACGGTCATGAAAAATGTGAAAAAACTATTTTTTATTCAGGTAAAGTGCCTTTTCGGTCAATAATACGGCAAAATGTTATTGAGAAAAGTTGTCCAGAATATGAAATTATGGCTCTGTGCAAAATTTCAGACAAGAGGAGCAGTGTTGCCATATCGTACTGAACAGTAATCTGTAGACCTTCAACGGCGTTTTGTTAAAAAAATAGATGTATGAACGTGAAAACTCACAAATTTAACACAGAAAAACATGCTTCTTTCTTTGTAAGTTTGAAACGCACGATACTAGTGGTACAACACATTCATTTTTTTTTGTTTTTAATATTGTAAATTATTTGCTGGAAAGCTATTCTTCTTCTTCTTCTTCTTCTTCTTCTTATTGGCGCTACAACCGTACGGGTTATGGCCGTCCTTTAATACAGGAGTACAAAACCAATTTTTTTTTTTAATTCCACCTCATTTAATCTTAAATTGCTAAAATAATATGTAATGATTCTTACAATTGTTTACAGATATTCTAATCTCAACAAAACATTTCAAAGATGTACTATGACTGGCATCGATAGATGAGTGTGGCTGCTAGAGGTACGGGCCGAGTGTCCAAGGGCCCTGAAAAACATATAATACATTGGTTTCGTAAGGGTCTCCGATTTCACGACAATCCTGCATTACGAGAAGGCCTCAAAGGGGCTACAACATTTCGCTGTGTGTTTATCTTAGACCCTTGGTTTGCTGGTTCTTCAAATGTTGGTATAAATAAATGGAGGTAAATAAAAAAATTAAATAATAACAATTTAATAGACTTTTTAATATAAAATTTGGTTTAGGAAATACAGCGGAACGTAATTCCTATTTCCAGCTGTGGCTGGATTTCTAAAAATTCAGAATACTTGAAATGTTTTAATAAAGATTATTATTATTATTAGCTGTTCATGTCCCGTTGTCGGGCTAAGGTCTCCGCCGATCTTTTCCATTCGAATTTGTTTTTGGTTTCGCTTATACATATTGGTCCTGCTAGTTCAACGATTTCAGTCTCCCATCTTTGGTTTGGTCTTCCTCTCTTCCTCTGTCCGTCTCTTGGAGACCATTTTGTAGTTCTGTGGGCCCATCGTTCTGTTGACGTTCTTTCAACGTGACCCATCCATTTCCATTTCAGTTGATGTTTACATATTGACACTGTCTTTTGTTTTCATTTTTCTTTTTATTACTTGCACTTTCACTCTACCACTTAATCTTAAATTTAGCATAGATCTCTCCATCTTGTCTGAGTAACTCTCAGTTTTTGGTGTAGTTTTTTACTTAACTCCAAGTTTGCAGCCATACGTTGTTAACGCTGGAATCACGCACTTATTAAATGCACTTCCTTTTATACCTACTTATGGGAATGTCACTGTTTTTTAATACTATTTTTTAAGGTCAATAGCTTTTCCAGCCTTTGTATATCCTTCTATACACTTCCCCGTTCAGTTCTTTGCTCAAATGAGATTAATTGGCCTAAATTATTTTTCTTTCACGTACTTCACTTTCTCGGTACCCGCACTTATGTTCGTTGATGGTCTATTTGACATTAGATTGGTTTTACTAAAGTTAATTTTTAATCCCGTCTTTTCACTTTCCTCACTTAACTCTTCAAGCATTGTTTTTAATGGAGCCCAGCTTTCCGCTAGTTAGTATTCCCTCATCTGCGAACCTTAAGTTTGTTAGTCTTTTACCTCCTATCTCCACCGCATCTTTTCCCATTTTAGCTTACGAAAAATTTGCTCCAAAGTTGCCGTAAACAGGGTCCCCTTGGTTTACGCCTAGTTCCGTTTTAAAATATTCGCCGTCATTTTCCAATCTTATTTTAGCTCCAGCTTCTCTGTATAGTTCCTCTATTATTCTCACGTATTTTTCTGGTACCACTTGTTGAGTTAGTGTCTGTATTATCGAGTCACGTTCTAAGCTGTCAAAGGTTTTGGAGAAGTCTACTACTGCTAAGTGTAATGCTTTGTTGTGTTTTTTATTGTTTTATTGTTGTATTTTTCCATTGATTGGCTAATGGTCTGTAAGTTATCTATTGTTGAAAAGCTACAAGGACGGATTCAGAGGGGGGCACAGGGGCACGTGCTCCTCCCAAGACGGTCGACCGGCCATACAAAAACATAAAATAGCGCCAAGGGATGACTTCCAAGCCAGAGTACTGCTTACCTTGTGCCCCCCCCCCTTAAAAAAATCTGTATCCGCCCCTGAAAAGCCACTTCTAAAACCAGCTCGTTCAGGTGGTTGGTTTTTATTTAAACTTTTAATTATTCTTCCTAAGTGGCCAGGGTGGCCAGGGTGGCGCAGTGGTAGAGCGTCAGGCTAGCGTTGCGCTAGTCCTTTGTTCAAATCCCCCTGGTGACCATTCGTCGTTGGGCACCTAATTAACGGCGCTCTCCTCCGAATACAGGCCTGGGAGGTAGAGTAACAAGGTCTTACACATACATACACATTACACTCCACACATGGTGCAGTATGTAGGTATAAACGGCGCACCAACTTCATAACCGTTGTGCATTGCACGCGTAAAGCCTCATACGTTAACGTACCAGCCTCAACACCAAAAGGTATAAGAGATTACAGATAATACATACATACAATATTCTTCCTTTGATGATGTTTGCAACCAGACTGATTCTTGTAGATCTGTATTATTGCTGCTTCTTTCCATTGTTACGGAACTTCCTCATCCCTTATTATACTATTAAAAATATTTTTTAATTTCTCTATTGTTTCATCAAGTGTTATTCTGTCTTCTCCTGATGCTTTATCCTTCTTTGGTGGTTTTTATAACTCTTTTTATTTCCTCGGTTTTTTCTTCCTGCCAGTTCTGTGCTACTGTCTGTTTATTTGTTCTGCTCTTATTAATTGGGGTTGTTTTTCTTTTACTTTTAAATACTTCTTTCTAATGTTCGATAGCGTTTTGTGTTATACTTTTCCTTGTACTTTCTTCCTCTCCTTTTTTGTTTTCTAACTTGCTCATCCATCTTCTCCCTTTACTAAGTTCTTTTATTAATTTTTTTGTTGAACGCGTGTCTGCGATAATTTCTTCTATTTCTTTTTCGTATTTTCGTGAGTCTGCGTATTTCTCTTTTAATAAGTTTATCTAATTCTGCATATTCTATACTTCTGAACCCTTTTCTCCTTTTTATAGCTTCTCTCTTTTTTGTCCGTCAACTTATTCTCTTTCGATTTTATCGTTTTATCTGTTCCATCTGCTGTCACGTGCTTATTCTGCACTATGACATTTAAATAGCGATGTCAAAATTGGTGACACGCGGCGAGACTAGCAGGGAAGAAGAGGCGGTTCGAAACACCTAAAAACCCTTCAGAGGGATGATCGTAAACAGTAGGAAGGGCGCCACTGTGATATTTTAGTCACCCTAAGGTCTAAAAGAAAGGAAACTCACCAGAGAAGATTTCCATAGGGCTCGGAAGAAGAGTTGTATAGCTGCACCCTGCCGCAAGATGTGACTTACCTTGCTTAACTGAAAATGACTTACTTACTGGAATGCTTAATTACTGGAATGCTTAAACTTGGAGGCAGGCTAACACTTTACACGTAAATCTTTAACACTAATACACAAATATTATCGGGGAGGACTGAACGCAATAACAAGACCAAACTAAATTGACAGTGAAATGTTTAATGAATCAAAAGACAAGAAAATGAATACAAAGAAGTTACACAAGAGAGGACGACAATCAACATATATGTTACGTTAAAAACAAATAATAAAAACTACTCCTACTTTAAAGGACGATTGAATTGAGGGTACTACATTTACGTTACATACTGCAAAACATTTACAAACTTAGCCCCTCAATCACAAACAAAACATAGGATCGACAAATCTTAGATTAACAATTCGACAAGCACCGTAGAATTTACACGCGTGCAACATAACACAAAATAGTATCTAAACTTGACTTAATACTTGAACTACAAATGAAATCTCTAAAGTGAATCAGAACTGGCAAACTTAAACTGTAACCTGAACCCAAAAGTCTTTACTCAATCACAAAACCAATGAAACAACTAGTCCACTGATTTGCCAGGGGCCCTCAACCTTTATAAACTGAAACTGACGTTACAAACATAAACGGTAAAGCAGGAGCAGCGTAAAGGAAGTAGATTACCCGGCGAGATGTTCATTTTTGAATTAGAAGACCAGGGAATACGTGGCGGACGTTAACGGGTGGCGATCGGTAACGAAGGAGATGGTATCATTTTCCGGGAAGGCGGATGCAAAACAAACGACGAAAGATTCCTTGGGCTATGGGGTTTCTTAATCCCTCAAATGAGGAAGATGCGTGAACGACACTTTAACTAACTTTTCACTACTTTCACACAAGACCATGTTACTCCGAGATTATATGGCATTCCCTGGGTTTATCCAGATTTATACCGTAGTATAGTTTAAAGACTAACGAGGGGGGCAGGAAGCCTTCTCGGTGGGGTAGATACCCAAGCGGAAAACAATGAACTTGCACATCCGTCTTAAGCCAAAAACGTCCGATATGATCGAAGACTTGCACGTACTGAGGAGGAGTGTGAAACATGCGGACGACGTTAAGCCATGTCCCTTGACATAGCCTCGCGTCTAGGGGATTCCCCGAACTGTATCACGAGGAGCTACATCAACCGAAACAATATGACATCATGTCTCGATGAAATACGCGTGAATTGGGTCACCTTGGGATTCTTAACAAAGAAAACTTTTACAAAGACGAAACATAGTGAAATGACTTTAAAATTTCGTAGAACTACCATGAAAATGCGCTGACAGGCTTAACCTTTCGTGCCCTTCAGACTAAAACGGAATTAACTGCAGCAAAAATAAACATAACAAAGCACGAAATTAAAATTACGAAGGGCAGGACCGTACTAAAGAAATTACCAAAAATTCAAAATGACTCTAAACTTCCCAAATAACACGGAATTGCAAAACCACGTGACAGTTTCCTTTATTATTTTTTCAAAGATAGGGTACTGAGTCTGTACTAAGCTTTCTTTAATCTGCAAATCGTCCTAGTCTTTAATTTTTTCTGTTATTTGTTCTTGGAATTTCCCTCCATTCATTCTGGTTTTTTTCCTTTTCTATCTTGTCTAGTCTAGTTCTTACTAGTCTATGATCTATGCTTATTTTTAGTTAGTTAATTACTTGTTTTTGTGATGAAGCTCTTATCGGTAATTAATATGAAGTCTATCTCGTTTTTATGTTCTGCGTTTGGTGACTTTTTCCAATTTCTTCCCTTTCTTGCCTTGGGGAATGGAGAAGGTGTTGGTTATGTACTTTCTATTTTTTATTGCGAAGCTTATCAGCTCCCTACCTCTATCATTCCTTGTTTCATACCCGTACCGGCCTATAGAGTTTCCAACTTCCTCTTCATGTTGTCCAACTTTACTGTTAAAATCTCCTGTCAATATTTATAAGTTTTCTCGCCGTTTCTAGCGCTTCCTCTACCTTATTGTAAAATATTTCCAAGTCTCCTTCTGGGCTGTTTTCAGTGGGTGGTGTGTGTATACTTGATTGATTGATAGTGTGAGTATTCGTTTATCTCGTTTACTCTTCTACTTATCTTGCTATTTATAAAACCCACTCCATTCGGTCGTTTTGTTTCACCGATAGCGTAGACTATAGAGTATGTCTCCAGTATTTCTTTGTAAAATGACATCACCTATTAATTCTTCTTGTTTCTGACAAACCTATTCCTTCCCCAGCTAAATTTTGCAAGGCTTGTTCCAGTTCTAATAGTACTTCCTCTGTTTTTATATTTAAAGTGCATATTTTAGTTTTTGGGTTGCTTTTCTTCTGTTATCTTGATTTTTACTCGCTTTTGTAATTGTTGGGGGATATCGATCTTTCTCTTCCCTGGTGATCAGTCTGCTCTAAATAGTTTCACAGTTTTTTTCTCTCTCTTCCTTTTCTATTTGCTTTAGCATCGCCTGGGTCGTCATTTTTTGTATCTGGGTCGGTTATTCCTTAGAAGTTATTTGTCTTCTTGGGATCTTCTTCCTTGAGTTAAAGTTTTCCCTTCTCTTCATTCCAATAGTACCATTTCTCATTTATTTGCAATTTCTGGTAACCGATTTTTGTTTGTTTGCCTACCTCTGTTTGTTTTCTTGCTATTTTACGTATTTCTGCTTGAATCAATCCTTCTTTACTGGTCATGTAGTTTTCTATGTAGATATTTTTCCTTTTACTTTGTCTTTAATCTTCATCACTTTCAATTTTTCTTCCCAATTTTTGAATTCTACCGCAATTATTCAATTCTCTTGACTGCTGCATTCCTAACTTGTAGAATTGAAGACAACTCTCTATTTTATTTTCAAGGGCTGTTGTTCTCTTGTTCAGTTGATATTTGTCGTCTTTCCATTTCTCTTCCTTATTTCTTCTCCTAATTGTTTCAGTTATTCGCTATTCTTTGTCAATTCTCTTTCAATTCTGGACATCATTTCCATTATTCCCTGTTAGAATTCTTTTTGGTGCTCTTCAGAAGCGCAAGTTTTGCATTGTTGGCTATCTATTTGTATTTAATAAACATAACAGACACAAAGTTTAAAAAACCGTAATTTTCTCAGATTTATTTTTTTAAGAGGGAGGGAGAATTTAATCCAACTTAACTTGTCGATCAAAATTTGGGCCCTTAACTGCTCCCCCTTAGCGGGATTTTCTTTCCACGGCCCCAATTAACTACGTTAATTTATATCCATAGCAGTAAATGCTTTGAAAATTAAACGGATACACAGAATGTTTAATAATATAATATATTAATTCTGTTGGTTATGCTGCAATGGATATGCATAAGGGAAAAATAGTTTAAAAAATCCCCCAAATCTGCTAAAAGCAAACGGTTTACTGCAGTTTACTAAAGTTCAATGAACACAAATTGCAGTAAAATCCGAAAATTATTTTTAACAACATAACCATCAATAATTTAAGCTTAATAAGAACAATCGGTTATTTTGAACTGAAGCTGAAAAAAGAGTATTAAATGCGCAAAGGAATTGAAATACCTACGTAACCACATAGTTCAAGGTATCCAGTAGCAACACCCACGTTTAGCTATTTTTCCATCATTAAATTATGTAACAAAGTTATTTTTAGACATGCCTTTTTAATCGTATGTATTAGTTGTAAAATGCTAAACATTCTTTGAATTTTATTAATATAAAATATACTAGATTTATAACTATAATTTCTTTTAACATTCTGCTTTGTCGTTTTTCTAATGCTCAAAGGGCTACTAAATATTTTATTTAGACCTCAAATTGCAACTATATTCTTTTAGCCTTCGATGAATGTAAATTGGTCTTTTATTGTCACTAATATTACTTCTTAAAAACACATAAAATTAAATTTGCCTGGTCTGAAAAAATTGTTTAAAAATACGCAAAAATCAAAGATAATAATCTCAAACATTGTTATTAGCTTATTAGCATATGTAAATATTATAAGATCATTCTGACATAACATTAAGTCTGTTCAGCATTATTTTCAAATTAATTTGTTGTAGATTTTTATTACAATGTTTGGAAGATTTAGACCGCAGTCTTCGAAAAATGAATTCCCGTTTATTTGTTATAAGAGGACAACCAGCAGATGCGCTTCCAAAATTATTTAAAGAATGGGGAACAACATTATTGACATTCGAGGAAGATCCCGAGCCGTTTGGTCGAGTTAGAGATCATAATATCATGGCAATATGCAAAGAAATGGGCATTACAGTTATACAAAAGATTTCTCATACTCTCTACTATCTTCAGCATATAATCGATCGCAATGGAGGTAAAGCACCCCTTACTTATCATCAATTTCAAGCAGTAATAGCTTCGATGAGTCCACCACCCATGGCTGAACCAGCTGTTACTGTAAAAGATGTTGAAGATATTGTTACACCCTTAAATGAAGATCACGATGACAAATATGGGGTACCCACTTTGGAAGAATTAGGATTTGACACCGAAGGATTATTACCGCCAGTTTGGCAAGGAGGTGAAAGTGAAGCTTTAGCAAGATTAGAAAGGCATTTAGAACGTAAAGCCTGGGTAGCATCGTTTGGTAGACCAAAGATGACACCACAATCTTTGTTAGCATCACAAACAGGTTTATCGCCCTATTTACGTTTTGGATGTTTATCGACACGTTTGTTTTATTACCAGTTAACTGATTTATATAAAAAAATTAGAAAAGCTTTTCCACCCTTATCTTTGCATGGGCAGTTGTTATGGAGAGAATTTTTTTATTGCGCAGCTACAAAAAATGCCAACTTTGATAAAATGTTTGGAAATCCAATTTGTGTACAAATTCCTTGGGACAAAAATGCTGAAGCTCTAGCAAAATGGGCAAATGTAAGTTGAAAAATGCTCTTGAGATTATATTTGTCGGTATTAAAGATTTTGAGTTGAATATAATTGTTAATGAATATAAAGTTATAGTTTAATTGCAAGTTAATTTATGCAGAGTTCATTTAAAAATGTAATAAAAACAAGAATCTAGATAGTTAGGGTAGAATAATTTAATTGTTAGGAATGTTGTATTGTAATTATAAAATAAGTTAGCTAAAAACCTAGAATTTAATAATTACCAAGGAAAAGCAAAGAGAATTTTCATTGGAGGAAAAATATCAGAGAACCGGGAAGGCGGAAGACAAAAGATAAATAAACAAGGTTGAAATTATCTTCTCAAAAAGGAACACGTATTTCTTTTCGGAAGAAAAATATAATAAAGTAAAAAAGTGTGGAATATTATTTTAAGAAAAGGAGAATGGTACTTTTCTAAAAGGAAAGAATAAAATAACTAAATAATTAATTGGTACTTTGCTGGAAAGAAAAATAGTAATCTCTTATAAAAGAGGTCAAAATAAATAAACTGGTTGTTATTCTTCTGAGAGAAAAAGGTTTGGTCCGGTTTATATTGGATGTTGCAGGATTAATTGAAAATTATTAAATGTTGGATATGAATATGGAATTGTGATTAAACTGATCTATAATACGTAAATAGATAGGGAAGATAGGGAAATAGAGATTAGTAAAAGATGTAATAAATCTGCATAGAAAAATTAAGTTATTGGGATTATTGTTATATAACATAAAAGTATGAATATTCATTTATTAAAGTAAAAGAACCTCATTAACGACCAAATGACTGAACTAGCCAGCTGTTAATAATTGTAAATAAAAGTAACATTACAATATGTATAATAAAATTGTAGGGTCAGACTGGTTTTCCTTGGATCGATGCTATAATGACGCAATTACGAGATGAAGGTTGGATTCATCATTTAGCGAGACATGCTGTAGCGTGTTTTTTAACCCGTGGTGATCTTTGGTTATCTTGGGAAGAAGGAATGAAGGTTTGTATTTTTAGAAAAACAAACTATAAATAATACTTTTAAATTTAGATATTCGAAGAACTTTTATTAGATGCTGATTGGTCAGTCAACGCTGGTATGTGGATGTGGCTTTCCTGTTCAAGTTTTTTCCAACAATTTTTTCACTGTTATTGTCCGGTAAAATTTGGTCGAAAAGCTGATCCAAACGGTGATTATATCAGGTACGTTAGATAAGTAACAAATATAATTCCCAAGTCAGTTTTTAAACCGCTAACTTTATTTATAACTGGGAACCTAAAATTATTTAATTGAACTATGTTAAGCAGATATATATCTATGTGCATATTCAGGAAATATCTCCCAGTATTGAAAAACATGCCAACACAATACATTCATGAGCCTTGGACAGCTCCCGAAAGTGTTCAGCGTGCATCCAAATGCATCATCGGGAAAGACTATCCTTTGCCAATTGTAAACCATGCATTAGCTAGCCGCACTAATATTCAACGTATGAAACAAGTTTATCAACAGCTTGCAAAATATCGAAGCGTGGATCAGTGTAATATTCCCCAAAAATATAAGGACTGTTTTCAACCAAACGTTGTAGTAGTTGGTAATCCAATGTAAACCGTAATCATAGGTACGTACCTAGCTAATAAGGTTTTTGAAAATGTCTACAGTTAAACTTAACATTTATTTTTACTTTTTTGATATTCTGCAAGGAATTCAGAATTATTGATAAGAAACACCCAACGATACCAACTTTGGCTTTAACTTGGGGAAAATCCTACATGGAAGAATTTAATACGACAACATTTGTGAAGCTTCCATTTAGTTATTGCTTTTTGATACATACTGAAAAATTTGTAATAATAAATATTTGATATATAAATGTTATTTTTTTAAGAAATCTAACTGCAACACAGTAAGTGTTTTGAAATTTTAAGAGGTTTTTATTCAAATTTGAAGGTCAAATTCAACTAACATCATGTATTTCATATCTGTGCTTTAGTTTTACAAAGTGGTACAAATTATTCTAAGTCCCAATTCAAAGTAAAGTTATACAAATTATTCTAAGTCCCAATTACATTCAAAACGGCTAAGTCCATAAAAAGAATTTAAATATTTTACACAACATTTTACAAGTCTTGAATTAAAGCTAAATTAAAATAAAACAGTCTTACATGATTATTACTCGAATCATCGTCTTGGAGGGTGTCAATTCTTCGTAGATACTGCAGCTTTGACAGTTGACCATAACCATGCATTTAGCGTATTTCAGACTCCGCTCTTCTTGATTTTCAGTCGCTTATCTATGCGCGTGCGAGGTGTCGAATTTCATAGTGCAATGCACTTCCTGTATGTGCTTTTCTTGCATTTTTAAAAGATGTAACTTCGATACGTCGCACGTGTAGCTCGCCAGGAGAATGACCTTATAATATGACGTCATCCTGCTTGCTTGTCCGCTTAGATATATACAGGGTGACAATAATCTACCTGTGTTGTATGGGTAACTTTGTTATTATAGAAGTTAGAGAGTCGGCTAAATTAGCAAAGTTGGGCAGAATTTCAAGACAAATTAGATGTCAGTTTGACATTTGACATACACTTTCAACTTTTTCAAATATTTCGAAAAAACTAAAAATATGCGATTTTTTAAATGTTTTATAATTCCATAACCACCTATTCTAAAACCAAAGTGAAATATGTTTCTTGTGGATATTTTTACGCAGAATTATAAAAAAATATCTACAAAGTCATAGCACTTTCGATTTTTGAGATATAAGCCAAACTTACGTTTTTTTAAATGGCAACCATAGTAGGCTATGGGTTCAGTAAAGAGCTTATTTTTTGCTGATTTCAAAAATGTACAGGTTGTCATATCTGTTTCCCTTAATTTTCTCAGAATTTGCAAAAAACTGAAATTAATGATGATAAATAATAACCATGAACTAAGAATGCCTTGGAATTTTGTCATAGTCTCTTGTTTAGTAACTCATCATCAAAAACAATTGAAATTATCAATTTTTTTTTTAATTAAACAAATAACAAATTAAATAGGTACTTAGTAACTATCATTATGGATAACAGAACTAAATAATAAATGTATGTAACTATAAACATAAATTAATGATTATAATAACACTTCAAAATGACCACCATTTTCTTGAACACATAACTGACATTGTTTTAATATTTCACGTTGCAATTTATTTAATGTATTGTCTAATTTCGGCTACAGCTCTTCTTATTTTTATTTTCAGATCATCAATGTTATGAGGCTTTTCTTTGTACACTTTGTCTTTAATAGTTACCCATAAAAAAAAATCTAGGGAGTTAAGTCCGGAGACCTGGGAGGCCACGCAATAGGACCTCTGGTAGCTATCCAATTAGGAAATCTTTCCAATAAATAGTGTGGCACAATGTGAGCATTGTGAGCAGGTGCTCCATCGTGTTGGAAGTATTCAAATTTTGTATAAAATTTAATAGAAGATCGTCCAACATTTCTTCGAATTGATTAGGTAACAATAGCAAATACCTTTCTGAATTTAGATTTTCCTCATAAAATTAAGGACCGAGAAGGTTTTTTTCCAAGAATGCCGCACCAAACGTTAATAGAAAAAACGTATTGCTCTGGCCTTTCAACCGTTAAGTGTGGATTTTCCCTTGCCCAGTAAATATGATTTTTTCTATTAAATAAACCATTATTTGTAAATTTGGCTTCATCCGGAAATAGAATTAATTGAGAAAAGACTTCTTTTCTTTCACTTTCTTCAACAAACCACATACCTAGCATAATTGAATCTTCTTTCTAAATCTGTTGGATACAATGTGTTTCCAACATGATGATGATAAGGTTTTAAATTATTTTGTTTCAAAATTGTTCTTGCTTGTTCTCTGGATACATGACACTCAAGTCCAATTTCTCGCACAGATGCAGTTGGTTTAAAAGTATTGTATGCCAAAACACGCACCTCTGCTCCTTCATTAATATTTTTCTTAGCTTCTTTTGGTTTACAAAATGATCCATACCGTTTTAAATTGGATTAAAAATCCTTTTATCTGGCTGCCTTCTTCCCATGTATGTTTGCAGATACAATTCAGAAGCTGCATTCGCATCACGATTACAATAAATTGTAATAGCAAAATAACATATCATTTCTTTCTTCCCACGAGCAAGCCATTTTTTTAGTAACTTTAACAGAACTACTTAACACATTCACATTCGTAATTATCAGCAAAACAGGACTAACTTTGACAATTAAATTTGTTTTGTTGTTTTCCAATTCCAAGGCACTCTTGTTGTAGGTACTATGCAGCTAATTATTAATTATGATCACTAACTTCAGTTTTTTGCAAATACTGAGAAAATTAACGGAAACAGATTTGACAACCTATACATTTTTGAAATCAGCAAAAAATAAGCTCTTTAATGAATCCATAGCCTACTATGGTTGCCATTTAAAAAAACGTAAGTTTGGCTTATATCTCAAAAATCGAGAGTGCTATGACTTTGTAGATATTTTTTTATAATTCTACGTAATAGTATATTACATTACAAGTCATGAAAGTGAAACTTTGCAGAAGAGGAGGCTTATTGAAGAGTACGAGGACGCGTAGCGTCCGAGTATCTCTTTAAAGCCTCCGAGTCAAGCAGAGACACTTTCATGACCAGTGATGTATTATATTTTTTCTGAAATCGTTTTTCTAAAAACTAAAAATAGATTTAAACTGAAAAAATATATCAACATCAGAGTCGTATGAGAAGTTGATATCCATGACAATGAATTGTCAACAAATTTTTTAAGCGTCACAATTTGTGTTGTAAACAGTTGTAAAGTGCTTTATAATATGGAAAACACTCTTCCCACTGGAATAATTGAAGAAGCTGCTGCTGCAGTGGAGGAATTGCTTCCGGATAAGTCCAAAGAAAGATATGAGAAACAATATGCAAAGTTCAAAAGCTGGTGTAATAACAAAAAAGTTAATCAAGTTACGGAAGAAGTGATGCTGGCTTTTTTTGCTGGAGAAAGTAAAATTTACAAGTCTTCAAGCCTCTGGAGTATTTATTCAATGCTTAGAGCCGTGCTGTTAATTAAAGAAAACATCAATATCGCAAATTATTTAAAGTTAAAATCATATCTGAAAAGAAAATCGGTAGGATATGAAGCAAAAAAGTCCCGAGTATTTTCAAGAAATGAGATAAACGAGTTTCTTCGAAAAGCTCCCGATCACGACTTCCTATTGTTAAAAGTAAGTAGTTTTAATAAATAAATTATAAAATAATCTAAATTGGCGGCTTATATTTTCAGGTTGTATTAATTTTTGGACTAGCCGGAGCATGCCGTTGCGATGAGTTGACGAAGATGACTCTAGATGACATTGAAGACAAGAATGATACTCTCATTGTGAACATTCCAGATTCGAAAACTCACAAACGAAGACGATTTTTAATTTTGGACGATGTTGGCGAACCCGGAAATATTGCCTTATATAGAAAATACCTAGCACTTCGCCCTGCTCATACACCACACCGGCGTTTATTTGTTTCATATAGACAAGGTAAATGCAGTATTCAGGCTGTAGGAATTCATACCTTCGGAAAGATACCTGCTAAAATAGCTGGTTTTCTTCATTTACAAAATGCAGCGGAATATACGGGCCATGCCTTGAGGAGAACATCAGCAACTTTGTTGATTGATGGTGGAAGTGGCATAGAAGACCTTAAAAGACACGGCGGATGGTCTTCTACAGGAGTAGCGGAGGGCTATGTAGCCGAATCATTAGAAAATAAAAGAAAAATTGCCAAAAAGATACAGCAAGGTCAAGGTGCATTCACGGAAAATAGCGCGAGTGAAATTCCTTCAACAAGTGCATTTGATCAGACTGCTGTAGCTGACAATGTTAATATTCCTAACATGGATGTCAACGAAAAAGTAGTGTTGTCAAACATAGCTAACGCAACAGAAAACAGAAATAATAATGCTTTGAATTATATACCTGGAATAAACTTTTCTAATGTGCATAATACTAGTGTCGGCAGCATTAACATTAATTTTCATTTTAATAGTTCTAATACCAATTAATAATTTGTTGTATTTCATTGTTAGTGTTTTTAATTATATTAAATAAACGTTTCATAAGATAAGTGACGATTTCTAATTCAATTGCAGTCTAAAAATGACAGATGAGTCTTGTAAAGTGACAGATGAGTCTTGTAAAAATCATGAAAGTGACTAGTCTTGTAAAGTGACACTTTCATGACCAACTTGAGTTCTGTCATGACAAGCTTTCTTGACGATTTCAGAAAAAAATATCTACAAGAGAAATATTTCACTTTGGTTTTAGAATAGGTGGTTATGGAATTATAAAACATTTAAAAAATCGCATGTTTTTAGGTTTTTCGAAATATTTGAAAAAGTTGAAAGTGTATGTCAAATGTCAAACTGGCATCTAATTTGTCTTGAAATTCTGCCCAACTTTGCTAATTTAGCCGACTCTCTAACTTCTATAATAACAAAGTTACCCATACAACACAGGTAGATTATTGTCACCCTGTATAATCATGTACCCTTGTACCATACGGTGTCGGGTTGAATCCGCTTAGATTATATTTGATATTTGTACATTCGCCTTTGTTACAATATGAAAGAGATTTCTTAGGCGGATTTTAATAAGTGGGGTTGCCTATTTTAAATCAACTGCAGATTTTTGTTGGCAGTCTGGAAGAGCTTAATGTACCCAGATCCAAATTCTACCATCACCGACCGAACTATCCTTGAATAGCTTAGTTCCTAGTGCATGGTAGTCTTATGTCTTTATCATTTTATCTAATTTAAGCAGCTTTTGTTTTTTAAAATCTCACTTATGGGCCAATTAATTTAAACAGGTTTAATTTAATAAAGGCAGCAGTTTAATGCAAAAAAACAAAAGGCTTTTTAGATTTTTTTGATATTTTAGTCAAAACTAATCACAGAAATCATAAAATTCTGATCGTTCACATAATATCGTCGGTAGAAAAATACTCAGTCTTTTTAATGTTCTATTTAAACTACAAATACAATAATAAATAACAAGAACAACAATGAGCAATTGTATTTTAATAATGTTTGCCTAATATGTAAACAAGTACGTTTCCTTGCTCTTTCGGTTCGACTATAGTTCCGTTTTCTAGGATATACGCATTTTCTCCTATAAAAAAGAAAACGATAATAGTACCAATTATTAAAAATTAACATTTCTATCCAAAACTTACCTAAAGTAATTTCTTGATCTGATTCTGTTAAGTCCGGCATCGACAAACATACCTCTCGATCACTTATGTTGATATTCTGGTGCATGTCAAAAGTACTGGCGATGTCTACTGTAAGATCGCTAAAGTCTAATGTTCTTTTATTACTATCACTTCTTGTATTTTCACAACTATTCATAATTACATTGGAATCACAACTTTTCATAATATTTTCAAAACTATCTTCAATATTATCAAAATTATTATCATTTTCGATTCTATTTTTTTCCTGATTTGCACTTGTTTCACAAATAAGTAAATCTGTTAGCATTTCAATGCTGCCTTTGCTCATTTGAGGAATATTATCAAACTGATTTATGTTACTTTTTTGTGCATCAAGATCTACTTGCTTTGGTTTAATGTTAGACATAATCGCATTTGCATCTGTTTCAGGATGAAATTGCTTTAAATGTCTACGCAACGAACTTCTTAATTTTATATTTTTGTTACATAAAGGACAAACAAAAACTTCCTTTAATAAATGTTCCGCTTGATGTTTTTCTAATAACTCATCACTAGCAAAACGTTTATTGCACACACAGCAGGTTTTCTGATGTACCTTTGTGTAGTGTTTTACCAAATGAGAACGTTGATGATACTCTTGGGAACACATGTCACATTTGTGGGGTTTCATTCCAGTATGTTGCAACATATGAATTGCTAATGTTTGCTTTGTTTTCAGTTTAGTATTGCAAATAGTGCACGTTAACTATAAAAAGTACGAGTTATAAATATAATCTCAGGAATTTTTAAGGATCTCTCAAACCAATGCGTTTACAATGGGAACGAGAACGAACGCTATGCAAAACCGAAATATGTGGTGGAATACCTTTGTTGATTTACATTCAAATGACATCCCACCTAAGCAAATGCGGGACAGCAGCATCTTGTTTTGGTTTCACCGCATACACGATTTTTATTGCTGCGATCAAGGCATTCTGAAGCGTCAAAACAGAAAAAATCGGCTTGTTTATTAAGGATTCCACATTTTCCCTCTGCCTCCGACCCGCGGTGGCTCAAGTACATAATTTAGTTTGACATCGTATTTGAAGGTGGAGTTTATTTTAAGGGTCATGGAAAATTGTGCTACTTTTTAGCAAATTAGTGAACTATTAGTTGCATAGCATGAGGCACTGATAACTTATGCAGCAAATACAGACCATATTCCAACAGCTGCATGAAAAGGTGTTATGGAGCATTTAAAGTTTCGGAATGTTATTGATTCAAACAAAGTAACAGCATAACTATTATGTATGTACTTTTATTCATATACATACGAAGCCTGTCTAAAAAGAATCCGACCTTCGGCTAGGAAAAAAATTTTGCGTACCTGACGGGGTTGGGACCCTAATCCCCTTCAAAGTAGGCCCCTTGCGCCTCCACACATTTAGCCCACCGATCCTTCCACTGCTGGAAACACCTCTGGAAGCCTTCTTTTCGAATGGTTTGCAGCTCCGCCATCGCGTTCCGCATTATCTCTTCTCTACTCTCAAAAAGGGGTCCTTTCAGTGGCCTCTTTAATTTCGGAAACAACAAAAACTAGCAAGGAGCCATGTCTGGAGAGTAGGGAGCTTGGCGAACGACTGGAATTCCATTTTTCCATTCTGGATCAGGTGCGATGAATGAGTTGGAGCATTGTCATGATGCAACTGCCAGTTTTTCGCCGTCCAGAGGTCTAGTCTTTTGCGTCGAACTGCATCACGGAGACGGCGGAGAACTTCTTGATAGTACTCTTTCGTCACTGTTTGTCCTTCCAGTGCATATTCGTTCTCCCAGAACGCTGGTCACTCTCCACCGATATGCGGCCATTTTTGAATCGGTTGAACCACTCCTTTATTTGTGTTCCCCCCTATGGCATCGTCTCCAAACACTTGGGGAATCTTACGAATTGTTTCGCTTTGAGAGTCACCAAGATTTTGACAAAACTTGATGCAGCATCTTTGCTCAACACGTTCAGTCATTTCGAGCGAATCGGAAATCCGACGAATACTTGGAACAACACCTCACACAGCAGCGAATGACGCACCCGATGGCGAAGCAAAAATTCAGGCACGCGCATGAAGGTGTCCCCCTCCACTGTGGAAAGTGGTGCCACCCTACTGTCGTTATTTTGCGCGGGAAATTTAAAGGTCGGATTTTTTTAGACAGGCCTCGTATAATAGTAGGAAAATTATGTTTTTCATTTGGATTAATTGTAGATAACACTGTCTGCATCGTTTTCGAGTCTTTTTGGTTAGCCCTTCCTCTATGTTCATCGTATGCATACGTTTTTTAAGAGGTACTACAGTAGACTCGCGATTATCCGGATAATACGGAGATCGATGATTAATGGGTTACAAAAATTACCATAGAGGTAAACAACAGATTTAGAGCATGTAAATTAATTTCAATTACATATTAAAAAAGTCTTTTGTCATTTTCTGTGTCAACTTCTTGCATCTCCTCTTTGCGGCGAGGTTGCGCCAACACTGAAGCGACAGGAGAGCATGCGCTCATGGACTCCTCTTGTTGCTCAATGTACATGAGAGCTGTCTCTATTGCCTTCAAACCATCGGAGTGTGACGTTTTTTGCGTAGTAATTTCATCAGTATCGTCATCTTCTCCCTGGGGATTGGTAACCAACTCAGCAATAGCATCGTCTGTTAACTCAAATTGTAGGTCTCTATCAAACCACTCGTGGATGTCTTCATTATTTGCTGGCCCAACAACAGGAAATTGATTAGCTAGCTCTACAAGTTCAGTAACGCCATTGTATGTTTCTGTCCTTGCTCACTCACTGTTAGGATTTTCAAAATCAAAAAGTTTTCTCCGAGATTTTTGTAGTGTCGAATTTTTGACGTCGTCCCGGGCCATAGCAGTCCAGTAAACAACATATGTAATTGTAACTGCCCCAAGGAGCTTCCGTGACGGTCATTCCTTCATATACCTTTGCGATTAACACTTCCAGGAGTCTCCTATGGTAGTTCCTTTTTAATGTTTCAAGAACTCCCTAATCAAGGGGTTGAATCAACTATGTGACATTTTGTGGCAAATATAAGGCTTTTACGTCACCGCTTGAAAGTTCATTGACGCCCGGATGAGAGGGACCATTGTCTAACAATAAACCTTTCCAGGGAGGTTTTTCTTCTTCAAGAGCTCCTCAACTAAAGGAACGAATTCCTTTAAAAAAAAACAATCTTTGAACCTTTCTGGTTTGTGTATATTGTAGGTAAACACTTCACATTTAAGTTTTTGAAGGCACTTGGGTTTTTAGATTTGCCCATCAGTAAGGGCCTTAGTTTGAGAGAACTGGAAGCATTGCAGCATGCTAGAATTGTCACTCTTTCTTTACTTTTTTTAAACCCACGAACAGAATGTTCATCTCCTGCTGCAACGTTTTTGTCAGCCTGTATTTAAGCCCTGTCTCGTCACAATTGAAGAGTTGATCAGAGGTAAATCCAGACTGTAAAACAAGCTCCTTGATTTTTGTTTGAAAATCAGTAACCTCACTTGAATTCGCAGAAAGTCTCTCCCCAGTAATGTTCAATTTATTGTTTTATACTGTATTTCTTCTTCCACCTATCACTGCCGTAAAATTTTCTTCTCCGCCAATAAACCACTTATGAAATTCTACGGCTTTGGCTTGTAGCATAGGGCCACTTACTGGACTCTCCATCCCTCACAGCTGAGAAAACCAGACAAACAAAGCCTCAGATGTCATATTCCCCTTTTTTATAGTTTTTCTTGCTAAACCACTGCCGCCACTAACACTTTGGTTAACCAACTTTTCAATGTCCTTTCGTTTTCGTTTCCAATCACGCACTGTCACTTCTCCTACACCCAAATCAGCAGCAACCATTTTCATAGCCTCTCCGTGATCCAACCTCTTTTTAGCATTAAACTTTGTTTCCAATGAAATAACAACTCTTTTCCATTTGCCACTCATCCTCGAAACACATGTAACGGCAACTGAGTCATTGAGCATGAGGTGAAACACGATGTCAAATGAACATGTCCGAAGGTCTTCAAAGTCGAAACGCCCTCACTCCTCTAATGACTGCTTCGGTTAACCGAGCACATACATTTTTTTTATCATAGCCTACTACGCGAATAAAGAAAAAATGTATTTTATTCCCACTCTTTTTCAAAAACTCCGTACGTGTGATATATCGTTGAAAAGAGAAAAAAGAGCTGAGTTTAGTTATGACAAAATTCAATATGGCGTCCATATGCAAATCAAAAGTAGTTGTTCATAGAAGAGAAACAAAGCGTCATAAATATAAACAAATGGTACCACCCGATTCTCCGTAAAAAAATGCCTTCACAATGTACAAGTCTTGAAACTAATAACTTAATACTTTCCGAGATATTTTGGAAAACAGAAAACTCCAAATTTCGGGTTTTCCAAGATATCTCGAAAACGGTCAAAGTTGGCTGTGATTTCTCAACGGATATGAAATGAGCATTAAAATTCCTAAAACTTTCCCTATTTAACCAACTTTGTAGCTTTTGTAGTTTCCGAGATCCTAATGGTGGGAATTGAATTTGGGACACACTGTATATGTCTAGTTCCTGTCGTATCTCTTCACTTCTTTTATGGTCAAGCAATGTGTAGCCCGCTACTCTTCTTAAAAATCTCATTTCTGTAGATTCGATTAACTTCTTTTCTTTCTGGGTTAGCGTCCAATTCTCTGAGCCATACAATAGGGCAGGGACCGCCATTGCTTTGTAGAATTTCAATTTAGTTTCTTTACTTGTTTCTTTCAAGAGCCGCGTAATAGCTCCGCACATGTACTATCTAAATTTATTTATTTTATTATTTACGTCTTTATCTTCTGCGTATGTTAAGTCGAAGCCTAAATATCTGAAACAGTTTACTTGCTCTACATTTTTGTCGTCTATGATAATCTTGGCTCTTATTGGTTCGTCTCCCTTAAAGGCCATTACTTTTGTTTTTGGTTCAGATATTTCCAAATTATACATTTTAGAGATACTATTTATTTAGTTTATGTATTCCATATTGTAAGTTATTTTCCTTGTTTGCCATCATTACTTGGTCGTCGGCGAAAAGAATCGTGTCCATGTGTAGGTTGTTAATTTTAAAATGATTTTTTATCTGTTTGTGCCATTCCTCGATGACTTGGTCAATATATATATTAAATGGCGGCGGTGATTTACCATCTCTTTGGTTATTTGGTATAGTTCTTTCATGTCATTTCTGTCTGCTGCGTGTGCCTTTTGTGCTAGTTCATCTAACCAGGGTTTTTTGTCATTTTTTGCTGCTTGTTTCACTCTTCTGTTCAATGTTGCATGTTGTGCTGCAAGCCTCTGCTTTTCGTGTTGTGTTTCTGCTGCATTAATTTTTGCTTTGTAATCTTTTCTGTTTGAAATGATTTGTCAGGTTATATCTGATATTCAGCTTTTCTTGGTTCTTTTCTGCCAGTTAAAGTTGCTCCGCTTGCTTTAATTATACTGTTATTTAATATTATCCATCTCAGTAGTGACTGACTGACTCTCCTTTTCTTCTTCTTCTAGAAGTGGCGTGCCCTTTACAGGGCGTTGCCGATCTTCTCCCCATATGTTTGTGGTGTGCGTGTCAAGTAGCCCACAGACATAGCGGACCTACAGCTTAAAGTGGACTCCGAACCACGGAAGTGCTTGCTCTTCTACTACAGAGAGGACTTACTAGGCAGAAATACCTCGGTGGTTTGCCTTTTCGATGTTACGTAAATTATTGTGCATTTCTTTTTTGAATTTATTAGCTATTTCTAGGTTCTTTAATAATCTTGTGTTATACTTGATTCTTGCTATATTTGTTGTCTTTCTTTGATTGGCGCTGATTTTTAGTTTTATTTTAGCTATGACAAGATAATGATCATAGCTAAAATAAAACTAAAAATCAAGATCAACAAGATAATGATCATTAGCTACATCTGCACCACGTTTATTGCGGAGAGCCACTTTCTGTTTATATTTATGGGTTCGATTTGATTTTCTGTTTTATGATCCGGAGAAACCCACGTGATTTTATGGATTCTTTTGTGGGGAAATAATGTCCCACCAATTATTAAATTGTTCCGTAGGTAAAATTCGATGAACAACTTACCATTTTTATTCCCAGAGCCAATTCCATGCTTGCCCATTGTTTCTTCTAGGTTTTGATTATCTTCTCCTACTTGTGCATTTAAATCACCACAAACGATAGTTATATCCCCCTTACTTATATTATCCATTACTTCCTGAAAGTTATTATAAAAGCGTTCATTAATTTCCTCATCAGTTGGTTTTGTGGGTGCATAGTATTGCACAATTGTTATTCTTCTTACTTTCAACTGAAATGTTGCAGTTATAATTCTGTCTGAGACAGGGTTCCATTCCAGGAGATTTTGTTTAGCCCATTTCGAGGTTAGAAGTCCAACTCCGTTTGCCCGACATTCGTTCTCTTCTTTGCTAGAGTTCTCTTTGTTGTGTGTTATTTACCTTAGTGTAATCGGAATCTTCTGTATTTAATAACTATTATCTACTCCTATCTCTTTATTTTAATTTATAGTATCGCTAAAATCGCGATAGAAAACGAAAATTTAGGTTAAGTAAAAAATTTGTAAATCGTTAGACACTTCATGTAGACGTACTAAGTTATGATGTCATAATAGTATATTAAAACACAAGTTACAGAAGGCAACGTTTTCAAGCACGAGCCCGAATTTCGGGCACGAGCTGCGCAGCGGCGAGTAACCGAATAGACGAGTGCTTGAATTGTCTTCTGTAACGAGTGTTTTATACTATTTGCTCTGTTTCGGCTTCCACTTATATTATTTATTCATGTTTCTTTTTATAAAAATAGGTACTTGATTATTTCCAGTTGGGTAAATTTTGGTTAAATAGTTGGTTGGTAACAGCGAGTTATGCTTGACAGCAGTGACGGCTGCTCCATAGGGGCTAAAGGGCTCGAGCCTCCCAAAATCATTCTTAGGAAAGAGTAAAAGTAATTTACTTATTTAATTATAACATACAATTGATTGTTAATTATTACAATACTAATTTTGCATATCTATATGTATAAACATAAAGCATTACTAATGTATAACACATATTATTGTCCGCCTGCGACGCGACGGCTACGTATATTTTAAATCGGTAAGGCTCAAATGAAATGAGCCTTCGTACGCAAAAGGAATATATGTAAGGACGAACTGAGAACGGAAATTGCCGATTGCAGATATCAATTGCTTTCTTAACTTACCCGAAGGCTCACCATTTTAGAACCCAGTACGGGTCTTATTGTGCTACGGTGTTGTTGTTTGCTTAGCTTGAGCTTTGTATTCGTTGTTTCGGTGTCCTGTGTTTTGAGTAGAAAATGACCGATAATAATATAAAGTGTATTCTGAAAGTGAATTTTAAAACTCTTCCATTAGACGAAAAACATAAGAAACAAAATTGACGAAAAAGTTATCGAACATTTTATTTCTCAGAAAGACAGAAGAGTAGATTTTGTGTATAAACTGTAATATTTTTAAGGGATTATTGTGTTGTGTGTGTGTTTTTTTTTACGTCTGTACATAAAACTTTTTTCTATTTGTATGGAATTGCTCAGCTACTGAAGGTGAGTGTTTATTATACAGTGAGCGGCTAAAGTATGGAATAAATTAATTAAAACTGAAACAAACCAGTTTTCGAACAAATCCTTGAACCGTCGATTTTATTTTATGAAAATGCACATTTTTCCATTATATACGATTTTCGATCGTCATTTGTTTTCGAGTAATGACGTAAGCGACATTTTTTTTAAATAGAACCGCCTTACTTTTTTCGTAATTTCGATAGATCTTTTAATTGTCAAAACGTTAACATAAAATTTTGATGCCTTACGTAAGAAAATTTTGAGCACAAAACAATTGAAATGTGCAGAATTAGCTCACAAGTTATCGGCAATGTACAAGAAGAATTTGTAAGATGGCTCGCTTATTATCAAGAAACCGAAGGATAGCCAGTTCCAACACTTAATCTGATGTTTTAATTTGCTTAGCAACGGTTTTTGTTTTTGTTTCCTTTTAATAAAATATGTTTTATAATTTTCATTTGTCTTTTGTTCGAAAATTTTCTGATGTAAGGTGTCAAAATTTTATGTTACCGTTTCCAGAATTAAAAGGATCTATCGAAATCACGAAAAAGGTAAGGCCGTTTCATTTAAAAAAAATGTCGATTACGTCATTACTCGAAAACAAATGACCATCGAAAATCGAATTTAATGGAAAAATGTGCATTTTCAGAAAATAAATCGACGTGTTCGACGATTTGTTCGAAAACTGGTTTGTTTCATAGTGGAGTGCCGTTAGGTTTATACCTCGGAACCCATTTCCTATGAATAAATTTTTGATAGACCTATTGCAATGTGTTTTCAACACTACATACTAAAATGTTTATATTTGGATTTTTTACGTTTTGAATTTTTTTTTTTATTTTTACAATTTTTGAATGAAAAATCATGAATTTCTTTATCTAGGTATTTTTTTACACTGCAAAGTTGAGATTTTATTTCTAAATTGAAATCTTATACCTACTATCAGACTATTATAGAGTACGAAACGTATTCAAAGTGTCAAAGTCTCAAGTATAAAGCCTGTTCTACATTATACTTTTTCCAGCTAGAAACTTTGACTAGTTTCTAGCTGGTTTCTAAACTAGATTGCGTACTAGATTTCACTTAAAAATAGTTTACAATCCCCTCTTCTACTTCTTACTTGTGCGCAGACGCGGCAATAAATGATATTTAGTATTGCCAATATCATGAACATAAAAGTTTGGGCAGGTGATTTATTTACTGAAGTGAACAAGTTCAGTTCAGTTTCAGCAATTGGCACTGCCGGAAACCGCGGTAGTGCGCAGGTCTAGTATGAAACTTGGACGAAAAAATAGGTTTGGATCTAGTTTGGAACTTATTTCTAGACGCTTCTAGTATGGAAACTTGGATGCAAGTTTTCTGATTCACATTATACAAGTTTCTTCAAGTAGATCTAGTTTAGAAACTTGTCAAAGTTTCTAGCTGGAAAAAGTATAATGTGAAACACGCTTAAAGGGATAGGTAAGGACAGTGGAGGGGACCGCGCCAGCTGTTTGTCGATGCAAGTAACGTGCCAGTTAGTTCCGACTAGTTTGAACAAGCACGTCGATTGCTTTCTTTTTAAAGAAAAAATATAAATAATTGAAATTTCATGATTATTTTAAACATATACAGGGTGTCCCATTACTTATGGGCCATAGAGCAACTGGAGGTAATAGACATAAAAATAGGTATTTTGACAATTTTGAGCCGAATTTGCCTAAGTAAAATGTTACAGGTTAAAGAATGTTGGACATTTTCCATATGCCAAGTCCGCTCAGATTTATGTCCAACAGATGAAAGAATTAGAAACGAAAATGGACCCCGTCGAGTTCAAGAAGTATACAGAAGGATATTTTACATCAAGGCGTACAAATCAATTTTTTGCTGGCATTTCCTCGGATTAAACCATTGAGCAAACATTAATGAAAGCAATGAGTGTTTAAGGGGGCCCTTTTAAACGTGGTGTGACAGAAAGTATTATCTACAAATGTATTAAAGGAGTTATTTTTACTAACGATATAATCGAGGGGATTGAAGATTTTTGCAACGTATCTTAAAAAAAAAGTTATCAGCATGCTGATTCAACAGACGCTCGAATCCAAAGAGACAATATCGATGTACAAAACTCGAAGAATTGTTTTTGCAACATAATCCCTTCCCTGATATCAATGCTCTAATATCTATTGCGAATGGAATAACTGGCGACGAAACAATAAATTGCTATGATGCTTATAACAAAGGTCTGGTGACTGGAGACAATCAAAACACTCGAAGGAAAGAATTTTAAGCAATTAAAATTAACGCAAAAAAATAAAGTTGTTGGCAATAAACAATAAAATTAAAATTAATGATGAAGTAGTTCCAATAGATCCACTACTACTTTTCCAGCGGATTTGTGTATGTAAAAAATCGGAAGAAGAATTGAAAACATACCTAACTTTCGAATTAGCTTTTTATCCTGTAGCTCTCTTTGATGCTGGTGAAATGCGAAAGACGAATAAAGCAACGTTTTATGAACTTTTTTCCGAACTGTCAATAAATGTTAATGATATTGATAAATTGACGTATGTAGTTGATGGAGGCATGTTATTGCATCGATGCAAATGGCAATTACAAGAAAAGTTTGGGGCTATATGTGATCATTACGTGAGGTATGAGAAATAATTATGGAAGAAACGTTTATGTCGTATTTGATGGTTATAACAAAGACTGCACAAAATCTATTGAAAGACATCGCCTCTTAAAATTGGACAAGAGAAATTTCTTAGTAACAGTAAAAATAAAAGCAGACATCAATATGTTAAGAAAAAAACTTTCCGATAATAATATTTTTTCATGTCAAGCAGAAGCTGATGCCGATACATTAATAGTTCAAAGGGCTATTAATATGGAATCAAAAAATGTTGTTGTAGTTTCGGAGGAAATAGATGTCTTGGTTTTATTAACAGCCCTAACAGCAAATGATCGAGAAATCTATTTTTGAAAACCAGCAAAGGGTAAAGTTGTGCAAAAGGTTTTTTCTTCCAAGAGCTTAGAAAGTACATTACATATGTGTAAAAAGCATATTTTGTTTTTACATGCTTTCACAGGATGTGACACTACATCAGCTTTTTACAATAAATGTAAAAATGTGAAATGCGTTCTTGCACTATATAGCGCACCCAAAAAAACAACAGATTTAAATACATTAAGATACAATTCTTTCGTGAATGCTACAACTAAAAATAGCTGTATACGATTGGCATCATTAGTGCCTACATCTGATGCAGTCTTTGAACATTTGAAGAGAGTATACTTACAAATACAATTATGGTTGGTGGTTGGGAAATGATATTTCACCATTAAAATGGGGATGGAAATATGATCACGAGATGTTGAGGCCAGAGGCCAATAACAATGAATCAGCCCCTGAAAATCTACTCGAAATGATTTTCTGTACATGTAAGACAGGATGCGGAGCTGCTTGTGGATGCAAAAAGCATGGATTAACTTGTACTGTAGCTTGTTCAGAATGCAATGGTGATAGTTGTCTCAACCCGTCTCCTATTATGCAAATAGATGAAATTGAAAATGAAGAAATTGAAAATAAATAGTGTATTTTGTTGAAGTTGAATAAATTTATTTCTATCGAAAAATCGATTTTTTCACGGCCGGGAGTATTTGTCCATTTCTATGATACAAAAATTGTGACAGAAATAATAAATTATCCCCTAGGTAAATAATTTTTCAAAAAATTCCCAAGGGAGTTTTCATTATGAATCAAATAATAAAAATCAGCCATTCTATATTTTAGATGTTTATTAAAGTTTAAAACACCAAAATTGAAACATACACGTACATTTAAATTATTTGTTTACATTAAAATTTAACGTTACATGTTCACAACTGTAAAAATTAACAGCAGGTACACTATTAAATATAACTACACTTGAATGTCAATATGTCAAAATTGACATTTAGTAAAATTATAGTTGTGTTCATGAATTTTAGGAACTGCACGCTTTTAATTTCAATGTCTACTTGATATCGAAAGATTTGGGGCCCACGAGCTTATTATAGTTATCACTATACTTAGGCCGTGAAAAAAATAGTATATACCCCTCTGGAGAGAATGCTATTTTTCCTTCGGAGCTTTGTAGCCCTCGGGCTTCGCCCTCTGGCTACAAATTACACCTCAGGAAAAATCTTGCATTTCTCTCCCTTGATGTATAATGTACTATTTTTTTATCAATTTTACCCAATTACAAGCTTCTTAGCCGCCTTTTTGTGCCCTACATTTTTAATTTGTAATTTTTTTACGTTATACTTGTTATCACAAACCACAAAAAATATTATTATACAAAATAAAATGAAAATTATTCAATCTATTGTAGATTGAGTAATTTTTTAAGACATTTTTTGGATTTTTTCAATAAACTTTCAATAAAAAAAAAAACGTCAATTTCTAGTATATAAACATTTTAGTATTAGGTCTTAGAAACACAATGGAAAAAGTCTCATTTAAATTCATTCATAGGAACCGGGTTCCAAGATTTTTCAATTTTCATGTCTAACGGCACTGCACTATCAGTTTTAATTAATTTATTCAATAGTTTAGCCGCTCACTGTATATTATTATTTGTTTATATTCTCTCAAAAACTAGAACCGCCCAAAATAAATTATCACGAGCCGACACTGCTCGACAGTTGACAGAAATTTGACATTTAATGCAATGAATGGTTGCCTAGGTATTTTGTGTATTATTTGATACAGTATCACCAATTTCTTAAAACCAAATGTCACCAAAAATCGTTTAAGAATGAAGCTCATTCTAGCATCAAAAAGCGTGCTAGAATAATGTCATTCTAATGCCGAAACAGAGAAAATTTATTGATGACATGCATTACTTGAGTCGCCAGTACCTATATAGAAATATCTGAAAATTAAAAAACAAAACTTGATATAGTAGGTATGTTTATTGCGTTAAATTAGCGTTTCTTTTAAAAAGCTTAGGTTATTTTTTGCGTTATTTTCCATTTTGTAATGTTTCTAATGTTTCCTCTATGTTTTAGTATCGATAATTGATATAAATGTATTATTTTGCTACTGATATTTTTCTTAATTTTCTAGTTGTAGGAAATGTAGGTTAAGAAAGTTAACAGTTCAGAATATAACCTGGACATGACATTTAATTACATATGTATTGTGATTTTGAAGTAAACCACCTCTGATTATAAATTTAGTTGAGAATCAACACAGATCAACGTTATTTCTGAATTTGTAAGTTATGTTGCCTATTCACAGTGTTAAGGGTCGCGTATTACGTGAATCACCCTGTATATGAGTCACTGGTGATTAAAAATGCACTGGGTGCTTAGCCTTAAGCACTTTATGCGGTGCGAGACATCGGTGAACCATTAGTCAATGACAACCTCCCGAAATAAAATTTATTACAGGAAGCCATCCATTCAAGACAGGAATTTACACACAGTGACTTTCTATTTGACGTATCTAAAGTTGCATAACTACTTAAATAAGCAAAATGGTTTGTGCATGGATTTGTGTATGACTCAAAACTGTAGAGTCGGGTAATAACTGACAAGTTGAGATGATTAAATTGTTTCTTGGAACAATACTAAATGTTTGCCTTCGAATTCTGTTTCATATTTTAAATATTTCCTTTTATTGGTTCGCATGCTAGTTGAGTTGCCTACACGCTACATTATGACTAGTGAGTTACAACGATATTTCTAAAATCTTATTTCCATTATTTCCGAATTAATTTGCATTTTGGAAAATGTTCGTGTGGCCTTTGAAAAGGGGATGTTTTTATCTATCTATTGACGTGGAGATTTTTTCGATAGCTCAATTTTTGCAAATACTATTTGAATTTTTTAAAGTAAGATAGAGTTGTACGTTCTTTATTGCTAAAATGTTATATTTTTTTTTATTTAACACATCCGAGGTGTCTATAGACAGACAAAAGATAAATGATTAGAAACGAAAATCGCCCGCCTCCCCTACATTAAAATTGGTTCTCAAAAAATGGAGCAAAGTCTGCATATAATCGACTATTTTTCTAGGTATAAACTCCGGCGTTAAGCAGTTTATGCGGTGCCAGACATCGGTGAACCATTAGTCAATGACAACTTCCTGAAATAAAATTTATTACAGGAAGTCATCCATTTTTAAGCAGCACATGAATGACCTTGCAGTTGAACACACCGGTAGCTCAAACGGCAATGAACGTGTTACATATAAAAAACAGGTATATGTTATTTATATGTAAGTGTGCTCTATTTGATAACCTAATATTTTCGTTCCCGCACTTAACGCATAGCATTCGCTCCCGTAACACTGCTTTAGTTTGAGAGATTCTTTAATGTAATAAATTACCTTGGCCTCTTCATGGGTTATCATATGTGTATTGAGCACATCCTGTCGGTAGAATTTCTTATTACAAATTTCGCAAACTAATGTGGGTTCTAAATGAATTTTCATATGCAGCCGAAGTCCTTTCGTACTTTTAAATCGTTGAGCACAAACTTCACAAATAAAATGTTTTTGGGGCACAATTTGACGATCTCTATGTAAATGTCTTCTTAAGTGTTTTCTTAGATAAATCTCACGGTAGAAGTGTTTATTACAAGTAACACATGTAAATGTCTGTTTTTTATTATTCGGCACCGCTACACAATTATGTTCTTTATATTCTTTGTGTGAATGATAATTCTTATTACAATTTTCGCAGGTGTATTTCTTATTATGGATGGCATTCATATGTCTTACCAAATACTTTCTTAACATAAAGCCTCTTTGACACAAGCTACAAATATGTTTTGGTTCTTTCATATTGTTACATGTATGTGCATACAGATTTTCACTTCGACAAAATATCTAAAAATAATTATTTATAAAAGTTAATGGTTCTGTTTAAAAATTTAAATCTGTACAAGGTGTGACTATTTTCAGTTGGACTGAATTTACTATGTGCTATGTAAACATAGGATCAGTCCAATTTTTAAACAGTCAAACCTCGCATATTACTTAAAATAAGTAAATTTTACCTTTAAACATTGTCTACAAGTATATCTCCCGGTGTGTTTTCTAAGATGCTGCAAAAGATAGGCCAGTTTTGTAAAAACTTTAAGGCATACGTCGCAAATATACTGTTCTTGACTTTCACCTATTTCGAAGTTAAAATGGTCTAATTCTTTAACGTTTTCTGTTATTAAATTATCGACATTTAAGCTCAAACTGTCACTTTCCAAAAGACTATTTTGGTTTTCGACAGAATTAGTTAAAGTCATGCCGATCTGATTTAATTCGATACTGGGAAGCACTAAATTGGTATTATCGGAACTATCGTTTAATAAATCATTTAGTAACGGTCCGCCCACTGTTGAATCTTTTATTTTTATGGTTTCTGTTGATTCTTTTTGTACTTTACACTTCTTTGCTTCTGAATCAGCTTTTGTATGTTCTAATTTTTTGTGCTTTCGTAATTTCTACAAACAAAATTGATTGGTATTTTCACCTCATGTTTAATTACTGTGTGTCTTTTTTCTATATATTACAAATAATATAAAGCTACTTATATTGTTTTATATTTAGTGTAAAAACGACTTTAGTTAGAGACAACTTTAAACATGAGATCAGAATACCTACAGTACCTTTGAATTTGGAAAAGTTTGTTTACAAACATCACAGTTTTTCTGCAATTTCTGCTTGTAATGTTCCAATATATGTGTTGCAAATAAAGTAACCTCATTTTCTAACTTTCCGCAGAATTTGCAGGTCCAATTATCACGTTCCATAATTTTTTGCTGCTTTTTCAAAAGTTTATTTAAATCTAAAAATAACATCGTTTTGTAACAAACAATTTCTTACATTAATAAAAAAAATTTAAATCATACCAATAGGCTGTATTTCTTCATTGGCAACATAAATATCTACAGCATTTTGAGATGTTAATACACCTTTATTCATCCTTTTAGCATAATAAGGGGAATACCATACTTTTAAAAATTCCCCAGCCTTTATGTCTTTTATAGTAACATAAAATATTTTCGACTTCTCCTAGAATTAAAATAAAAACCTTAATATCATCGACTTAATTGTTAAAACATTCGTAAAGTACCTGAAAACATATCAAATTTTGTTCCTCAAAATTCTGCGCTGGCACTACAAAAATCATCCAGTTACAAGTATGTTCGTCGCAGGTATCTAAATAATATTCAGATAAGTCTTCTACGTTCTGATTAAATAATTTTAAAGGAAACATGATGCTTGGATTCAAGGTAAGTAATTTTTGAGCTTCTAAAGGTCCAAACTGGGTACCTTTTTCAATTAGGGTTTTTGCTACTACACAGTAAGTTCCATCTGCCATTGTTTCGATATGAACGCTTGGTGGGAGAGTCAATCGGGCCTTTAAAGGAATTATGTTATCCGTTATCTACAATAACTAAATTAAATTAATGTTCCTTAACTAAACTGAATTTACATACACATTTATTTATTTTTATAATATTGCATTCCGAGTACTTGTGGGGTTCACCACAAATTCCACATATTTGAAGTATCAATTCTAAAATAGAATTATTATTTATAAAAAGAATTTCTTATAAAAGTTTAAATCTACCTAAAGAACTTGGGAGTTTTATGATATTCATAATAATCAAGAATTATTGGTAAAATGTTACAAAAATAAAAAGTTTTAACTGTTAGGTTATATTTTGTTTTTTGGCGGTGTCTACGGTAACGCTTACGGTAATATTTGTTGCAATGTCTATTATTGCTATGATTATTTTACTATTATTTAAAGATTACTGGAAGAGATCTAGGCTTATTAATGTCAATGATCTCAACGCGTGTTAAATAATTTGATCATTTAGCCCTGTTCGACTAGAAGTTTGCTGAATCCAAGGGAGGACTTCCACCTTTGGAAGGCATTTTTATTATTAGTAAAGATTCTAATTATTCTCTTTTTGGTAAACAATTAAGTTATAACAGAGATGTTATTAAAATCACTGGCAGTCCCAAATTTTTTAAATCGATAATATACAAAAAACATACCGGGGTGGTGCCGTCTAAAGTGAGACACACTGTATGTTACGCAGAATTTAAAACTGCATATGGAACCATTAATTTAAAGAAAAATTGATTTTGACATCTGTCAACATGACAGCATAACTAAATTTTAAAAACGTGTAGTGCTGCCAATTCAATAACAAAAAAATACACCAGATATTTGAATAGTGTTTTACATACGAGTGAATATACAGGATGTTAGGTAATGCTTCCGCCAAACTTTAGGGGTGGATTTGTAACGATAAAAGGAATATTCTTATACCATTTTTTTCTCAGTTGCATTTAACACCTTGTTTTGGTTTTCTCAAGGGCAAATTAAAGCATTAGACTTGGACGCCTGCTCTAAAATCGTGTCTTATGAAACTAGTTTTTTAGATTACTATTGTCTGTTTCGGCTTCCATTTATATTATTTCTTTTTATAAAAATACTTGACAATTTTGAGTTGGGGAAATTTGGTTAAATAGTTAGGTTGGTAATAGTGATTTTTGCTTGACAGTTGACAGAAGTTTGATATTTGACGTTTTTGTTGCCTAGCAACTGAATGGTTGCCTAGGTATTTTGTACAGTCACTTATTTTAAAAGGCATCAAAATCATATACCTGCTATCTCTAGGTATATGATCAAAATGCGTGCTAGAATAATGTCATTCTAATGCCGAAACAGATAAAAGATGATCTCATTCAGTTCGATGTGCTTCTATTTTTTACAGCTAAAAAATTGTTCTCTGAATACATATGTATGTATAAATTAAACAAAATAAATGTCTTTGGTTACATAAAAATGACAGTAGTTTTTTTGGTTAAGATATTAATGGGTGTATTACCGTAAACGTCATTTTATACACAATTGCGGTTTCAGGAATTTGACGTTTAAACGCAGGTTTGCCCTTAAAGGGCAGAAATGTCACTAAACCAATCAATTGGTTTGTCGGAAGGCGATTGGCAACAGTTTGCAAAATACTCTAATCACGACGTGCCTACAAAAAATATTACTGTACGTCAACAATCAAAAGTTTATGTCGTGTTTATTGTTGTATTTAAATAGCGATTTCATTTTTTAAATTAATATAGTTCATTGTTGACAATGGCGTAGTTTCTTTGTTGAAGATATTTATAGAATATTTTTAATCGTTAATTTTGGGCGCCATTTTGTATGTGGCCGGTGTATTTTACGTACAGTTATCAGGAATTTAAACTATTTATTTACTACTTATTTAAATAAATCATTATTAATTTATTAAATTTTTATACTACAATACTTTGTGTGTTACCAGTTGGGTTTTTTCTTAGCTAGGTGAGCAACATTGTTTGTGTGTAAACTTCAAAATTACCTGTCATTACTGTCACTCCCTTTTATTTTCCATTTCAAACTGACATTTGTCAACCCCTACAAATATTTCGTTTTATCACAAGTACTCATCATTCCGTGCTTTTACAGTGTCATAATTCATTTGTAAGTAAATCCATAGGGGTAGGACCCCATGCGAGGCACCAAGAGTTTGACTCATTGTTTTATTCCAGACATCTCGATCATGTGCATGTGTAACTAAACCAATCAAATATGACTATCGCAACCAGAGGTCAAGGCATCACAGGGGAGCCTCCGGAAACTCAGGTACTTCTGCATGCATGCAAATGTAAAATTCAAGGCTACCTTGATGTAACTGCTTCTTTTCTAGAACCTGGTGGCAGCAATAGCAGGCCCATCAGAAAACCAGTGCGAAGAAATAGAAGAAGATAATGCCGAACCTGAATTTCCCCTCGATAAGCTCGCTTCTTTAGATGAAAAAATTTCAAGTCTGCGGTGGGTCGTGCCTGTATTACCAGACCAAGAGCTAGAATGTTTATTAAATGCGGCGATTGAGCTTTCGAGAAAAGGTTTAGATACACGTTCAGAGGCTTGCCAAAGGTTTTTCAGAGAAGGTCTGACCATTTCGTTTACAAAAATATTAACGGACGATGCTGTATCCAGTTGGAAATCAAATATACACGCTTGTATTAATCAGAATTGCATGCGATTAGTCGAATTATGTGTTATAAAACTCCCTCAAGACTGGTTTCCTTTGTTAGATTTATTAGCCATGGTGTTTAATCCAAATAGTAAATTTCACGCTTTTAATTCGGCACGACAAAGTGAGACTGCAGGGCCCAATAGTAGCTTATCAGAAGAGGAATTTTTCGCCAGACCTTCTAGTGATTTGAGAAATCCACGTGGATGGCTTGTAGATCTTATCAATAAATTTGGTGAACTTGGTGGCTTTCAAATTCTTCTAGAAAGATTTCAGTCGGCTAAAAATTTAAGCATTTCGGTTGTTTTTGCACTGCTACGGCCGTTCGGTTTGGCTTATGAACATCTAACCCCACATACTGTTAATAAATATCTACTGCCAATATTGGTAAGTACAATTTATACCATGAAATTAAATTCTTTATTTTAGGACTTGACTTGTTTAAACTCTCAATAATTCTACCTATATTTATTAATCTATTTTATCAGCACTTACGTGCTAAAAACTTTTAAAAACAATTTTGTTCAATTAAAATTGAAATGTGTTTGTTTATGAATATAAGGTTACTTGATTCAAATTGCTGTTTACGTCATAAATAGATTATACTTTTTAACTTGCTTTGTGTTTTAGTGAATCACAAATGATATATTTATGTGTAAATATTGCATTAATTAGATCATCCTCTTTAAACTACATTTTTTCCTTTTCCCAACAGGAAATGATTCCAGGAATTTTAGACAAATTAACAGATGACGAATTAAAACGAGAAGCAAAAAATGAAACCAAAAGCGACATTGTATCTGCAATTATTAAATCATCCAAAAATTTAGCACTACGAGTATCGAATCAGGAAGAACTTATCCGTACACTTGAAGGTTTCCGACTTAAAATGATTTTAAGACAACTACAAATATCCAGTTTTAATGGAAAAATGAATGCCTTAAACGAAATTAATAAAGTGATATCTAGTGTTACTTATTATCCAAATCGACACCATGGTATCGAGGAGGAAGAATATCTTACACCAGAGAGAATGGCCGTAAGTAACGTTTCTCTTTCGTTTTCAATTAGACAGGATCCAAACTGTAGTATGTAATGTAGAGATATAAGAATCAATTATACCTTTTCCCTCATCAAGTTAAATGGGTGAATTTTATTTTATTGCTTAAACTTGAACGAAGTTTCTTCTAAAACATGGCATTATAAAGTAACTAACAAATAAAATTAATATATTGCAAATACTGCTGTATTGTAATTAAAGGTATAGTTGATCTTTCATAGTACTGCATTATTTCTTTAAGCTAATTAACTTCGTTTATACCCCTTGTTTGTAGTTTCTTAGGAACTATTGATTTCTTTTATATTTGGCCAAAGCCAAAGAAAAACCTTTATATCAGTAAAAAGAATTTGTTTAACCTTTTTTACAGTAAGGTAAAGTCAGCCACATAATTACTAAATAATATTTGTAACAATGCAAATTGCACTTAGTAACAATAATGTTTATAAAAAGTACAAGTTATACAGTCACTTTAAATAGTTAAAAAATATACTTTTTAATTTTTAAAGGGGTTTTTCGCTGGCTTCATAGGTGTAGAGAATTAGCATTGTTACCTTATAAACCAAAAGCCTTGAATCTCTCTCGAGTAAAACGAATAAAAAGGGATTTTGTTTATAATAAGTTATGAATGAAGTAAATATAAGGGCTTTAACGATATAAATATTAGAATGGTGTATCTTTCCAAGTACAGTGCACTCATGTTAATGTGAACTAATTAAAATTCTTGCTTGCAGGAATATTCATGTTGTTAGGATACAGTCTTAATGAAATATAGTGTATTCGCTATCACATTGGGACTGGAGTTTATGCATAGGGTACCGGAAACTCGCTAAAATAATTAAATATTAGGCGTTATGGTATTAATATTAACAATGCCGTATGTTCAGAACCGCTGGAACAAGCTCTATTATCTCTAAACTCTTGAGTCATACGGTGTGGCTTCAAGCGGACTTGTCCTTGAATCCCAATGTGGTAGCGAATATACTATATATCATTTTAACTTTTGTTTATTGAATTGGGTTTACATCTTAAACAAATAAGTAGTTTACTAAGAATAAACTGAAGACTATTGAATTCTTCTTGAGAACCAAAACATCTGCTTGATCAATAAATCCTTGTTCTTCAGGCTAATCAATAACTTAGTTGAAGAATTCCGAAGCTTGTTCTAAAGAAATACTAATTTTCTCTTCCACTGCATTTGAGCTGTCCTCACTTTCCTCTTCTAATGATAGTTCAACAGGTAAATTAAATCTTTATTTCATTGTGGGTATAACCGTCCTAACAAAGATCTTGAATTCCTACATAAAATAAATTGTTTGTTGAGTAAAAAATCGCCCTCTCTTTCATCTTCAAGTGACAGGATTTTATTCCAAAATATTCGAATCGCCTGTTTCTAAACAGTTCCATGCAAAAACTAGATTTATAACTGCATCAGAAATTTGTTTCATAGCTTCATCTGTATATTTAGAACAACAGATGATAGTTGGTGTTTCTTCTTCGCTTCTCTAGTAACTAATTGTTTTAATTTATGAATTTATTAAGCAATCAGAATTTGCATTGTATAAGCTATTTTGCAGGCTGTGAGACTGGTTAAAGAGTCTCACTATCGTCCTGATGAGGCTTCTCCATTGAGAAGATCTCTTCTTCATGTCATATCAGGCCATCTTCTTTTCAGTTGTCTATGGTTTCTGTCTTGGACTGTTTGGATATGAAACATCTGATTTGTGACATACCATTGAGCATCAACTATTGCTCTTAGGATCTTTGATTGTGCTCGCTATAGTATAGCTATTCTGGACTTGCTAGCGCAACCACAGTCTAGTAATATAACCAGTCGTCTCACTCGCCGAATTTTGTGGGTCCGAATTCCAGTGCGCCTGTGCAAACTTTAGCCGAATGCGCAGTTAGAAAAAAACGTGTTTGCGGTGCAAGTTGCAGTTGTTTGTTATTTAACGTGCATTTAACAGCCATAAACCATGTGCTTGTATGTGTTTGACTGGCGCGCCAAAATATTCACAATCTAGCCGAATGCGCACTGCACATTTCGGGGACATGAACATCAAAGGTACCGACACGAAGTGAGACGACTGGTTATATTACTAGACTGTGGCGCAACCCCACAGCTCGATACCATAGGTCCAGATTGGGATAATTACTGCTTTGTATATTAGAATCTTATTCTCTAATGACATTCATGAGTTTCTGCCAATCAGCCAGTACAGTTCTCTCATATTAAACTCTATCATCTGCTTTCGTTTGTTACTTATCGAGATGGATTGCCAAGTACTTAACACAGGTTGTTAATTGTATTTCTATATTATTAATGTTTAATGTATATTGGAGGACATTTTTCTTTTTTGTAGTGTAAAGGTTATATGTTGTGACTTTTTATTTTCCATCTTTTAAGCCATTCCTCTATTTGGAAGAGATGTTCTTGAAGGTTTGCAGAAGCTATTATTGGATCTCCATGGACAGCTAGGATAACGGCATCATCTGCAAATGTGCCTGGTGTGGTACATAGCATTTGTACAAGCTAAGAATGTGATTACTTGTTTTTCAGATTTTTGCCTGGTGCCCTTTTTTTTAATGATATAAGGTGTGTTTTATTAGGCAAACGCTTCAAAAACCTCCTTATTAATCTGATTATTGAAATTCTTCAATTTTGGCTCAAAGGTGTTCTTTGAATTGATTCCTCTTGTCTAACCAACCATCACTTGCATTAAATTCACTCTTACTACCTTTGAGTTTCTTATATTACATATTCCACTCATTGGAAACTGATTTTCCCATTCTGTCACGATGGTTATGCATACTTGAGCCCTACATTTTTTAAGGTTTTTTTTCAACAAATTCTTTACAGTACTTCAGTTTTTGATATTTTATATCCATAGGATGTGCAACACACATCATCCATATTTCAAAATCTTTTATTCTTTTTATACAGGGTGTTCCTTTTAAAATTTTGAGCCTAAAAACTTTAAAATAGGCAACACACCTAACATCTCACAGACTACTATGTTTTTAAACATCTCCTACGGTATTTAAATCATAACATGAAATCGAAAGAATTTCACCTCAAAGTTTGCCATGAAAAATATAACTCGTGTCTTTGCTAAAGTCATACAGCTTCAGCCATTAGAACTACTAAATCTAAAACCACGCCTAACTGATAAAAATTAGAGCAGATTAAATTATTCTAAAAACTAAAATTAAATACAAATTGAATAGCAAAATGTTATTAACGGAAAATTATTTTAAAGTAGATGAATTATGCGACCTCCATTTTCTTGGTGGCAGATTTGAATTTGTGTTTAATAGAATTAGTGACATTTTATATGCCTGACACTCCTGACAATAAAGTAAAAGTGACATTTGAGAGTCAGCACTTGTTTTCACACAAGAAAATAGTTATTTATGTACCAAGTCAGTAAAGTGATTCTTTATCGAACGAGTCTGAGAATATGAGCCGAGCGAGCGAGGCGAGTAACAGGCGAGTTCGATAAAGACACTTTACTGACGTGGTGCATACAAAATTTTATCGCCAACAGTAAAAATGTATAATTGAAAAAAATAACTTCCATTATTTTCTATAAATAACTCGCGACAAAACTTTTACTGTTGGAGCTGTGACAGCAACAAACGATTTTTGTTTCAAGGCATTGTCAACTTATGAAAAGTCGATTTTTTTTTTATTTTGTAATTTGATTGAGTAAACTGAGTATTGCACCTTTGCAAAATTTTTTGGCCGAATTTTAATTCGTTACCGTGTTATGGGAGCTAAAAGTTTAAGCTATGACATCAACTACGTCGGTCGCCGGTAACAGCTCTAGCATAGCTACAAGTACAACGCTAAATTTAGGTTATGTTGTTGACACTCGTGACGTCATGTACATAGGATCTGAATTTTATTTTGGTTTTATTGTGGTTATTATCAAACATATTGAAATTCTACCAATGCCGGTACTTTTACGAGTACTTTAACTAACGTATTTTGATATTTACTAAATATGTTGCATAAGTTGACAATGCCTTTAATGTCATACAGTCATGGTTATGTTGATTAACATTAGCGGCAGGTAAAATGCTTGATTTGTACAGTAAGATAAAGGTGTTTGTTTACTTCCGAAAATCGCTATGGTAATGCATGGCTTTACTGACAGTTGGCGATAAATATTAATTTACAAATGTTTGCAGTTGTCTGCTTAATATTTAGGATGAACATTGCTTGGAATATTATTTTGCAAAAACTCTCGATAATAAATTGTAAATGTAAACCTATTTAATTTAAATAAATTCCAAATAACCTTATATCACTTATTACTTATTACAGATACATTTTGAAATTAATAGGTATGTTCAATAACTAAGTAGTCTAAACATAATTGAACAGCTCCCTATATTAAACTGTATTCTCATTTGCTGAGATATACCAAAATGCTAATTTAGCATACAATTTTTTGGGACTACAAACAGCCGGCACCGTATTTCAATACAATTTTTTGTTCGGAACTGAGCATGGTTCAAGGCTTTTAGTAAATCACTCCCTCTGTCCCAAAATAATTTTATTAACAAATACACTCACCGACACAATTATGATATCACCAATTCATCCATTTACTCTTGTTATTGATAATCCACATACGCTTTAAACACTTCTAGTATGAAACTTACTGTTCAGGGTAGCAATCAAGCAATCTTCTTTCAGTTTGCACATATTATCAAATAGTCCAAGTTATAATAAGTAGTGCGATAAGTGTGCTGGTGAATGTAGATTAAGGTATTGTTTTAAGTCAAGTCGCCTAGATGAAGTAGATTGTCATGTGTTTGTCAAAGCGACCCGATAAAAAATTGATTTTTTTTTAAGTTCAGCTGCTGTTTGTTTAAAAATTAACAAAAACTAGCTGTATGACTTTTTAACACTACAAAAATGTAACTGGAAGTAATGCCTAAAGTCACATATATAAATATAGAAAATATGCGACGAGAAAATATTTTTCCCGCCAGTATTCGGTGCAACACCGAAGCTAGATTCAAATTCAAAAGGTGTTTTATCACTTTTGATATTAATTTTGTGCTTATACTGCAATTGTGATAACTATTTTGGGACAGAAGGGCTTGCGTTGATTGAATGTAATTATGTTCTTTTGTCTTTGTTTTAATGTAAATTTCTTATTTTGTTTATTAGAAATGGATAAATGAAAATCGAGTATTGGAAATAGTATTAAGGGATTCATTACATCAGCCGCAATACGTAGAAAAGTTAGAAAAGATCTTACGATTTGTTATAAAAGAGCGTGCCCTCAGTTTATCAGATTTAGATGCAATTTGGTCGGCCCAAGTCGGAAAACATGAAGCCATAGTTAAAAACGTACACGACTTACTGGCAAAATTAGCCTGGGATTTTAGTCCGGAACAGTTAGATCATTTATTTGAATGTTTCCAAAGTAGTTGGACTTCGGCATCTAAACGACAAAGAGAACGATTATTAGAATTAATAAGGCGTCTTGCGGAGGATGATAAAGATGGCGTTATGGCTCATAAAGTGCTAACACTATTTTGGAACTTAGCTCATGCGGAAGATGTTGCAACTGAAATAATGGATCAAGCTTTAGCCGCTCACGTGAAAATATTAGACTACAGCTGTTCGCAAGAAAGAGATGCCCAGAAGACGGTGTGGTTAGACAAGTGTGTTGATGAATTAAAAGCCGGAGATGCTTGGGCGTTACCTGCACTTAAACAGATTAGAGAAATTTGCTGCCTATATGAACCTTGTGCCAATGGCATGCATGCACAACGCACGCATCATATGTTTTATCGACAAGAAGTAATCGAAAGATTGCAGAATCAACATTCTTTGGTTATTCTTGTAACTAATAGTCTTACCAGTTATATGGAAAGACTTCGAGTTCTTGTTAGAGAACATCCTGAACTTACTAGTGATACGTATTTGCCCGATGGGCGTTATTGTCATGCACTGCAAGTGCAAGAGCGACTTAATTTTTTAAGGTAAGGTATTACCTTATGAACTTTACATTTGTTTAACTGATTTTATTCTTTTAACAGGTTTTTACTAAAGGATGGTCAATTATGGCTTTGTGCTGAACAAGCAAAACAAATATGGCAATGTTTAGCAGAAAATGCGGTGTTTGCATCTGATCGTGAAGCATGCTTTAGATGGTTTTCTAAGTTGATGGGAGAAGAACCCGATTTAGATCCGGGCATAAATAAAGACTTTTTCGAAAACAACATCTTACTATTAGAACCTACTCTTTTAACTGAAAGCGGTATAAAGTGCTTTGAAAGGTTTTTCAAAGCTGTTAATACGAAAGAAGGTAAACTGAAGCCTAAACGACGTTCCTTGATCACCGAAGATCCTGATCTTATAGGCTTAGATTATTTATGGAAAGTTGTTACTTTATGCTCGGATGATATTGCTTCCCGTGCTATAGAACTACTTCGGGAAGTTAGTACAAATTTAGGACCAAGATTATTGGCTACTCAACTGGAATTCCACGAGACTTATATTACAGAATGTCATGATCGCCTAAGAACTCATTACGATATAGCAACCATATACCAGAAAACGAAAACAGAAACGGATAAAGAATTCGACTTAAATCAGTTACAAAATAGTATTACATCTGAGGCTGTTAAAATGTGCCGAATATTACGAGTTCTGCACGAATATCTTAGCGAATGTGATAATGCATTTATGGGCGAACGAAAAATTTTACCTCTTCACAGAGCTTGCAAAGGAAAACATATGACTCTTATTATACGATTTTCAAGTCCTAATCGCCCAGTAGAGGATTTGGAAGTTTTAACACATTCGAATGATACAATAGCATCAATTCGTAGGTATATTTTAAGAAGAATTAAACCAGTTGTTCATTGTAAATTAGAACTGTTTATCAATGGAGAACCTTTGGATACTGCAGATGATCGAAAACTACTTGCGCAAATACCCCTTAGAGATAGAACGGTAAGATATTAATTAATTATTAACTAATATTTCCTAATACTTTTTTGATATTAATTTTGTTATTTAGTATAAACGGATAATTTAAACTTCGTTCAATGCAATACCAAGGACTGGTAACAAAAGTTTTGCAAAATGACAATAGAAATAAATATTAAATTAATTATAATAATAGTTATAATGTCTTCGTTCAATTTTGTGTAGTGTCACGCGTTATATTTTTGCTTGCCTTTTTCCACAGAATCTTCATTTCTTCGACTATTTTGGCACGTTTCTGAATTTTCTGCAATTTTCTTTTTATAATTGCCCTATATCTATTGATCGGTCTCAATTTCGGTATGTTATGGGGGATTTAGAATTTTTGGAACGAAATTTACACCATTAGTGGGAACTCGGACAGCTCGGCTGATTGTCAGCGGCTGTTCCAAATTTGAAATGGTAAACATCGCACTAAGCCAACCGACTGTAAACAAGCGACCGGTTTGTTGGAAATGGTCGATGATAAGAAAGGTTACGTGTAAGTTATTTTGTTAAATATATGTGTTAATTTTGAAACCTTTCTTCATCACTTCATAACTGAGGGCATAAAATAAAATATTCTCCCTGTGCTGTTCTAAGTACATAGTGTTAAGAAAATTTCACAAACCCACATACCAGGTAATTTTGCTCTCTTGTGTAACATAAAGTGAGCACGTAAAGGTTGGAATAAATTCAATAAAATCTTTATTGGGCAAGTAAGAAAATAATTCTCGGACACGTCGATTTTCTTTTTTAGATGCGCATTTTTTGGTATACATCTGTTTTTTATTACGTCATCCTTATTCGAGTTATGACGTCATCATCAGTTTTTTTAAATGGCATACCCTCTTGCTTGCATGATTCTGTCATTAATGAGTTTTCATTCCAGCAAACACCGTTTTGCCTCTCTAGATGGAAGAAGGCCTACTCCATTTGCTCTGTCTTCATCTTCTGGTGAGCCTGAGTATATGAGTGTTTTACTATCATTGCTGGTAATTTCTCCTTGTGCTGGCTATTGCACTTCACTCAGTCTTAGTACCTGAATCTTGTAATTATCCATCTCTCTAGAAATTTGGGCAAGCCTGATAGTCCCTAGTAACGTCTTTATATTCCTTGTTCCAAGTCATGGCCGTGTTTTTAGGCTAAAGGTCGTCTTTGATTTGTCCATTATGCCCACAGGAAATCCACGTCTAGGCTTATCAAACATAGACCGCTTTCTTTTATCCTCAAAATTATACTTCGAACTGCACAATAATTTTCATTGCATTCTTCAACCAACTTCTTTAATCTTATATTAGCATTCACAGACCACTTGGCCTGCATCTTCTCATTCTTTGTTTTTATTCCGGTTTGCAACGGTAGCTAAACAGGAATGCACACAGAAGACAAGTAACAACAAACAAAATATAATTTAAACATCCTGAACTTATTCTCCAATATTTCATATGCATGATTTACAAAACTTTTGTTACCAGTCGAGTCCTTATTTAGATGCTATGACCAGACCGACTGCTTCAGTCGATATAATCACAATTCAGTCGCTGTAAACCCAGAATGATGTATTGTAAAGTGTCAAATAACATATTTAACCGTGTACTTGTAGTCATCAGTACATTCAAATGACAATCCTAAATGATAGTTGTATTAGAGTTAAAGTTAATTAAAGCATTTTTAAACAGATTATATCAGCAAAAATAACTCAAGTAAATTCTAATATGGCATCATCCCAAGACAGCAGTTCAGATAGTTCAACATCTTCACCTCAACATCCCTACGATGGTCCAAATGTTGAAGCTGAAAATCTTCTACCTGGCGTTCTTATGTCCATGCAGCCTGTTTATGGACATTTTTTCTGCCAACTTTATAATATTGGTAGTCAAGAATTTCCACCATTAAGAGATAGTGCTAAGGCTCTATTACAGCTTATGCCTTGTGATACTACAACAAAAGAACGTTTAGTAATGGTGTTCGGTAATACGAGTGAACCCGAAATTAACGTTGACAGTATGTTTTTTAGTGCAACTCCCGCAGAGGTAAATATTTGTATAGTTTTTTTTTAGCTAAGTAAATAACAATTCATTGTTATTAGGTATTATATCATTTGGAAATTTTATACGTTTTATTGATGCCAGCAACGGAACACTTATCGGAAAAATCTTATGAATTCCAATACAATTTCATGATCTCCGGAGAAGCTCACACATTTTTAGAGATGCTCACCAAAAACAACTTTATGTGTAATGCTGATACCGTTACTCGTCGTTCTGCCTATCTTGTAGTTTTGAAGATCTGTAAACTGATTTTGACTTCAGTAGCACAGGTTTTAGTACGACTTAGTGAAGATCATACACCTCCAGAAACAGAACCTAACAGCGACAATGTTACTTCTCCAGGCATGTTTTTAAAACAAGCTTTAAGAACTATACCTGGTCATGGAGATACAGTACGTATAAAATTATTAAAAAGGATTGAAGGTTAGATTACTGTCCATTGCATTCTCATTAAACATACCCATTATATTGATGTTAATTACGTTTTCATAACCTGAGAGTTTACTTTTGGTATTTTATATCCTTGCCACTTCATTTTTTCCCTAAAAATTTGCTAATTCATAAATTGAATTAAGATATTATATAGGGTGGACCATTTTTGAAGGGATTCCAGGGTATCTCCTTAAAGGCATTGTCAACTTATGCAACATATTTAGTAAAAATCAAAATTCGTTAGTTAAAATACTCGTAAAAGTACCCGCATTGGTAGAATTTCAATATCTTTGATAATAACCGCAATAAACGGGTAGAGAGAATTCAGATCCTACATACGTGACGTCACTGGTGTCGACCTCCGGAGGCTGCTACACAACGATCATAACCTAAAAACACGGCAATATAAACTAAATTTAGCGTTGTACTTGTAGCTATGCTAAAGCTCTTACCGGCGACCGACATAGGTGACGTCATAGCTTAAAATTTTAGCTCCCATTACATGGTAACGAATTAAAATTCGGCCGTAAAATTTTGCAAAGGTGCAATACTCAGTTTACTCAATCAAATTACAAAATAAAAAAAAAACTACTTTTCATAAGTTGACAATGCCTTTAACTATTACATCTATGCAAAAAGTAGTAAAAGAGTCTGGGGCCAAATTTTCGAGACAATTTATTTTCAGAGTTATAAGGTTATAACTCATTTGTTTGTAGAGATAGAAACAAACAGTAAATACATCTTTAGAGCGCCTTTTCAGGTAGAATTTAATGATGAAATTGGAATTTTAAGTTATTTATAAAGTTCTGCGTTGTAACATAAACTTGTGGTTTTTCAAATAGTAGCCGTAGTTGGCTTTGACTATAATAGGAAGAGACTTAACCTTATGGAAACATTCGTAATTGTAGTTGAATGATGGGTTTTGAACTTTTTTTAATTTTCTTGCTGAATTGTTTTTTAATATATGCGTTCAAAGAAAAAATAAAATGTGCTATTCGGAGAAAAAGTGATTTTGTGTGCCTCGTATGAAACGTCATACTCCGCACACAAAATGACACTTTTTCTCCTAATAACACTATAGATTTGTTCGTTTGTTGCACCAGCGCAGCACTTTTTATGATTTTTGCACTAAAGTCGTTCGTTTGAAAAATTAGTGTTGCACTAACTTGAACTATTTCTGTTCGTTTCTTAGAGTGCAGTTACACTAACTTGCATTTCTTGCACCTGCTCGAAAGGAGGTGCAGATGGTGCAAGCTAGTGGGGGAAGAAATCCTAACCCACAATTCTGTTTAGGGTTTTGTGATTCTAACCTAAAAAATTATTAATTGTATGTGAGCACGTGTAGCACATATTCTGTATTATTGGGCGCATTCAGATAAAAAAAGCTATAAAGCGCTATTTTCACGCGCTTTGCTACAGCGCTTTATGTTCGCTGAACTGTACCATATGATCTAACTACAAATTCAAAAAACTGTTGCTGTTTGTTTACGGCTGTCATAAAGCGCTTACGTGCAGCGAAAAATAAATACGCTTGAACAATGGCGGATTGCTTCAGCAAAGCGCTTCAAGAATTGACATCTGACGAGCCAATTCAGGAAGATTCTAAACTGTGGCGCTGCAGCGCTGTAACTCGCTGAATGCGCCCATTATAATTGTATTAGCTACCATTTAATTTTGCAGGTTATGGATGTTTCAAGGTTAAATTTATTTATGATTGAGCTGTATTGCACTAGAATGCACTCAAAACATTCGTTTCAAACGCGATAATGTAGTGTAAATATAGCTTTCTCTCTCTATGAACTGACTGAACTCGTGACGTCAAAGCAGTGCAAAAAGTGCAATCAAACGAACAAACATTCTTATATACTAACGTGTGTTCACAAACAGTCGTCATCCCAGTTGCCTTTAAAAACAAAATTTTATATCTTTGATTAATTCGTGCAACACAATGAAGCTTGGAAAACGTCAACTAGTTTTATGAAACGTCATTGAGTACTGTCATAGCGCGTTTAGGTTTGTTCAGTTTTGAAATCATGTTTACGCCGCAACAGAAAGCATTTATGCTCGAAAGTTATTTTCGCAATGGAGTACTGGAAAATGGAGAATGGCAATACTCGATCGAAGCTTCTAAAAATGAATTCAGATTGAGGTTTCCAAATGTAGTGTTTAACCACAATCAGTTTAGGAAGCAGTTGAGCAGATCACTTGCAAATTTTCGGGAAACTGCTTCAACTGATAAACAACGGGGAGGTGGAAGACCTAGACTTCGCACGGAACATGTTGTCAATATGGTTAGAAACGCGATCGAAGAGCGACCTACATCTTCAGTTCGAAGGCTTTCCCAAGAACTAGACATTCGTACAACAACTTTGTACAATGTTTTAAAAAAGGATATTCACTCGCATCCATACAAATTACAAATGTACCAGGAGCTGTTAGGTCCAGATTATGTGAAAAGAGTTCAGTACTGCCAGTGGTTTAATGAAAATTTGAACAACAATGATGCACTCGATAAGACATTTTTTTCAGACGAGGCCTGGGTGCACTTGAATGGTTACATTAATGCACAAAATATGCGTATGTGGGGAACCGAAAACCCTCATTACTTTAGAGAAGCAACGATGCATCCTGTTAAAATAGGGTTGTGGTTAGCAGTAAGTCGTAGAAGAATAATAGGCCCAATATTTTTTGAAGAGACTATAAATGCTGAAAACTATCGGAACATAATGCTGGAACCGTTTATAAATCAACTCCACAATGACGAGTTGCAAACCGGATATTTTCAACAGGATTCTGCGCGTCCGCACGTTGCACATGTTACTTTAAATTATTTACGAGAATTTTTCGATGACCTTACGCCTTTGGATTATTTCGTGTTTCCGTACATTAAAAATAATGTGTTTAGAAACCCAGTACACACATTGGGGGATTTGAAAAACAGCATTCAACACCAGTGCGACCAAATAACACCAGATATGCTAATAAATGTATTTGAAAGCATGAAGCGAAGAGTTAATTTGTGTATTCAAGAAAATGGTCACCATTTCCAACAGTTATTGTAATCTCAGTTCAGTTTGGTTTACTTTTGACACATTGTTTGACAGTTAATAAAACTTGCTGTTGTAAATAATGATGTTTGCATTTTTGCTCAATTTTAATAGACATACGTTTCTGAAGTCAAAACCTACTGGGATGACGACTGTTTATGAACACCCGTTATTTTCTTTGTAATTATTTGGTTTGTTTACTTGTTACTATGCACGTGTTGCACTTGTTTTAAATCGTTGCTATGTTGGCATACAGACATAACCTAACCAATTTGTCTAGCAAATTAACTTCATTCGAACTTTTCCATTAAGTACACAAAAAAATAGCATATTCAACGCATAAGAAAAGTGGTTAGTTACTTGTAGAATAATTACTATTATCTGCTACATACCTACTTGTGTTTGAAGTTCAAGTATTTTTTTATGGGAACCCTGTATTTTCAGCAATAAAGCCATTGCTTTATCCACCTAAATTATTGTGATTTCATACAAAATCTACTAGATAGATACCAATAGATCCCAAAAATCACTATATTTTGATTGCCAACTGAAACAGTATTATTTGATCACGTTGTATTTACTGCTAATCAAAAAATATGCTACTTGCATTAACTTTATTTAATAAAATGCTTAAACTGTAGTCATATAAAATATTAATGTAATTGATTTTATTTAGGCTCTTCGCCAAGTCTCGTTGAAGTTATCTCAGGGTCTTGCAGAACTAATGTTGGCAGAAACAAGTACAGGTCAAGCACAAGCATTATTCAGTCAAGCTCTGAATTGGGAATTACCAGATTATTCTACGGTGTTGGCCTTAGTGCATCTAATATGGGCAGCGAGCAGTGCTAACTTGCACGCTTTAAATGCATCTCCTGAAACTCTTCATTCTCTGTGTGATCCCACCAAACGTAATGCGCCTTTAGAGCTTCATAATGATGATGTACTGCTGTGTAAAGAAGCGTTGGAATTATTAAGTATTGCCCTAGTGTTGAATCCCACTAGTTTAGAATTACTTTGCCACGATAAACAGTTTCCTATGTTTTTGACGGACTTAGTTTTATTAAATCCTAGTCGCGCAGTGCGGATCGCCGCTGCTGAACAATTTATTCTAATTTGTACATGTGGTGCTGCCAGTCGTATGGCTTTACGATTAATCACGCCTTTGTTATTTTCTTTACTGGACACATTAGTGTTGGAAAATGCCCAAACATCACACGAATTCTTTCAGCTTTTATGTCGGTTAGTTAATTGTGTGTATATTATGGGCTGTCCATTTCCTACAGCCGAAGCTTTGCTAGCTAGTGAAGTAGCGTGGTTAAGAAGAGCTCGTGGTCAACATGATGTTCTTTTGGAAGGACATTTGTGTTTAGCTCGTGAACTACTCTGTTTTATGAGTATAGAACAAAAGTGCGAATTAGGGAGTGCCGATACTGGAAGCCTTATTAAAGAACTTTTAGAAGATTTCTTATTTCCTGCTAGTAAACTCATGTTACAATTAAGTCGAACAGGACAGTTAGGCGAAGATCCAGCTACACCTATATGTGACACTCCACAAACACAAGCTGCTTCATTTGATTTACTTATTTCTCTTTGTATTAATTGTGTTCCCAACTGTCGTCAGCTGGTGGTTATGCTAAACGACATGTTCTATTCAGGTAAAATTCTAAACCTTTTTTGTTAGTGTTCAACATTAATATACATTACATATTTTAGATCAAGAAACGGCCATATTAGAATGGGATTATTTACCAGCGGTAGGTCCTCGACCGTTACAAGGTTTTGTCGGATTAAAAAATGCAGGTGCCACATGCTACATGAATTCAGTTTTACAACAATTATATATGGTAGAAAGTATCCGTGAAGGTATACTCTCCTGCGAAGGAGCCGCAACAGATGCTAACGAAGATTTTAGTGGAGAAGAACGTTTAGAGCTTGATTCTGATTGTTGTGATGAAAGAAATAGCCTGGATGACAATAGAAAAGACTATAATGTTGGCATTCTTAAACAGGTTCAAGCTATATTTGGCCATTTAGCATGTTCACGCCTTCAGTACTATGTACCGAGAGGATTATGGCGTCATTTTAAATTACAAGGTAAATTGTTTTATATTTACACTTACAGCAAATAACAACAAAGTTTTTCGACACTGGTTTGTATAATACCGGGTGTCTTAAAAAGAATTAGATCTAGTTACCCTTGAAATTTGTTTGCATGTAAACTTTTTATGTGCCACTACATTGTTATTGGTATTGCATTATCCACAGCTGGCATTAGTTAATTGTAAAATTAGGAAGTAAACTAATTCGCTTCAAATAGTTTTAATTCAGTTTGTTAATACAACACAAAATGTACACTGTGCAAGAAAACATTTTTATTATTAAGGCATATTTTTGATCAGGACAGTTAATACTTCCATCTACTAGCATAACAGCATTGTGCAAGAGCGGCACATTTTAATTTACATGGGAAATGTTAAGACACTTGGTATTTGCAATACTTCTTTAGATACAGAAATGTAAGATGTACATAAATGCAATTTCAATAAATTCTGTACTTTTCAAAAAAAAAAAGATACTTAAACTGCTAAATGACTGTAGAACACACAATAATCAATAACTTCCTAAAACACATTTTGCAACCATTCTAAACTCTACATTTACATAATTTTTTAATGTAATTTGTAATTGGTTAACATTATGAAATTAAGGTTAAAAGCCAGAAAATTTCTGAAACTATCGTTGACGTTAAATTTCGTATAACATTAACATTAAAGTAGTATTTTTCTCCATTGAGGAGTTCACATATCCCTTCAAATTCGCATAAAACCAGGTTCTAAGGAAGTAGGTTGTGAGTCCTCACCGTGGTGCCATCCATGTATTAGACCTCATAACAAGTCGACGATTGATGTTTTCACATTTTGATTATTAAATGATTTATTTTTTACTCTTAATTTAAATACGTGTTAAAAATCGAGAGAAATTGTTTAATTTTACTAATCTGTCTGTTTTGTTTAATACATAGCAAGATGCATAGAAAAAAAGCAATGGTTTTGCTTGAATAGTACTTACACATTCACCCAGAGCTCTAAGCAGAGGTCTTGTCCAAGGCCAACTGTATCAATAGGGACTTCGTCCCTTATAAGGCTGTACCGTTTTGTGTTTTTACACTTTATCAGCTTTACAGTTTTGCGCTTTATATGGCGACCTCTCGAGGCAACATTTTAACTATGGTATTGTCAGTTGTCGATCATATCAAAGTTGCCAGTTATAATGACATTAGTATTATTTATAATTTTAACATTTCTCTGTTTAAACTTTTAAAGGTTTGTTTTAACTTGAGGATACCTTCTTAATTTGGTTTGTTCTGTCTAAACATAAGGCTTAGCTATAGAGTCTCCAGGGCCAGAAACGTAGTCGAAAATGCTTTTGGTATATTAGCAGCACGTTTTAGAATTTTTCATATGGCTTTGGCTATGGCCCCGGAAAAAATAAATGTCATTGTACTCGCAGCCTGTGTTTTGCATAATTTTTTAAGAAGAAACAGTAAAACATATGCAACAAATACTACATTTGATCACGAAAATCCTAAAACGCATGCTATGGAAAATGGAGATTGGCGGCAAGATGGAACTGAACTTACTGGCTTGGCAAGAGGATCAAAAAAAAAATTCATCATTAACAGCAAAGACAAACAGACTAAAATATTGTCAGTATTTTAATGGCAATGGAAAAGTGGAATGGCAAGATGAAATACTAGAAGCCGGCAAAGCTTAGATCTGTACTAACAAAAAAATTTGTAATGTTCACTAGATATTTTGACTACGTTATTGTAGTTTAGAAGTAAATAAGTTTGCTTTTCTTTAAATTTTTTCGTTTATCTACCTGTGAATTATTGCTTGGGAAATCTTGTTTTTCTTCAGCAATATTTTCTGTTTCACCCACCTAAAAAAAGAAACATATTGTTAAACAGGCAACACGATATGGCAAAAATTAATACATATTGATGACCAACTGAAACAACATATTTTTTCGTTTATCTACCTGCGAAATAGTCCCTAAGAAATTTTCAGTGAGATTTTCTGCTTCTTCCACCTCGATGTCCTCATTTTCCGTCAAGTTGATATACTGATTTTCGTCCTCAAGATTTTCACTGTAATCACTGTCTATACTTTTAACTGGCATTTCTTGATCTGTGGTAAACAATAACAAGTCGAAATACCACAGATGCGGTTCATACAGATCATCAGCACCTGTGCCAGATCGTTGGGAAGCTTCAACTTTCTTCAGTTCTTTTCGAAAACATCCTCTGAGGTTCTGTATCTTTTTACACACAAGGTTTCGGTCGGCATCTGTATAAGACAACTTACAATACTCAATAAGCGCATTGTAAGCTCTCGTTTTTAGATTTCTGTTCGTATACTCCTTGCTTTTAATCTTCCACAGAGCCGGATGTTCTTTGTATATTTCTATAAATTTTGTAAGAAATTTTTTTGAGCAAACGACACCTTCAGAAGACATGTTTAACAAACTGTGGCGGTTGAAACGTTCAAATAAAAACTGTCACTCAAACTGTCTGTTAGTTACCGGGAAACGGTTTTCACACGCGGTTAATATGGCAAACAAGTCTGCCCCGTTTAAATCTGGCGCGCGCATTTACCCACTAACTGCAAGATAAATATGCAGGTTTGAACTTCGCAGTTTCAAACCGGCGGATCAACCTCTGTGTGTATGGGCAGCTATTGTTTTCATTTTAGTAACTAAATGTTTTACATCTTTATGTATCATAATGGCTATTCTTCCTATGTGTGTCATTGTCTTTATTATTTTGATAAAGAATCGACATCATAGTTCGGATGTTATAGGTGGCAATGTAAAGTGTCATCTTAGATTTACTTTTGGGTGGTAGTATTTTGTGCGAATTTTTGCCTGCCCCAGAATCCTTGAGGTAGACCTTTTTAGAGGTGTGGAATTCATTAAGTGAGCTACCCACCTGAGCGATATTTCAATTTGTTTTAAAATTCGTCATGTTATTTAGGAGGCTTTTAGGCCTTAATCTTTCACGTTGGCTAAACAGCTTGGAAGACGGGTTTGGATATAGAGAGGAGACACATAGGAAAGACAGGATGTCGGTTTAGGGCATGATCTCTCCAGTGTAGAGGAGGTGGGAGGGATCATGAGCTCGCATGAACAAGGTTGCTATGTCCCTGAGGTAGTTCTATTCTCCACCGGGTTCGCAAATAAGTAACTACCTGTTACCACAAAAAATTGACATATCAAGCTCCAAAGCTACAAGCATGCAAAAACATTTAGATATTTGAATCACCTAAAAGTGTTAAATGTCGAAGTCACTTTAAATTAACATACGGAATTTTGTGTTACCAACTTCTATTTCATTTTCTATCCTTTTTAATTTTTCATTTTAATCACGGTACCTTCTTAAGCATAGTGTCTAGTAACTTTCGAACTGTCAAAAATTTTATAAAATCGAATTGAGACGGCTATAATCAAGTGACGCGCAGATTCAATACTAGTGCAGGATGATGTAGATGGCAGCTTGATCACTGACTAACCTAACAAGAACCTAGTTGCTCATGTTCAAAAAGCAAACACGGATACTCAAGATAGGTTGAATTTTCAAACACTCAAAACAGAACCCAGGACGAATCTGAGAGAATCTAATTATGTATATGAATTGGATTTCCAAAAAACATGCCTCTTGATAGCCAAAATTTTATTTAAACATTTTGAAACGGTAACAGCAACAAACAATTTTTAATAACCATTGGCAAAAATATATCGGCACTCGTTTTCTTAAAATTTTTTTTCAGTTTATTTGTCACGAACATTTCCACTCCACCACAATATAGTTTTCCATTATACCGGGTGGCTAGAAAAAAACGAATCCTGTTTAAGCCCTCACATCTCCGGAACGCTTTAAGATAGCAATTTCAGTTTTTGCTTTCTAAGAGACAATAGATTGAAAATTATTCATGCCAAATTACAAACAATTATTTTAAAAAACAACGGAATGGCAAATTTTTTAATATCAACTAGAAAAAATCAATTACACGTTGACAATGTTCTTAAAATCTACCAATAAACATCTTGTATGGTGTATTCTACTTATAAACATGTTGTATGGGACCTCCATTTTGTAAATTCACAATTCTTTATTATTATTACAAGCTATACATTTCCGGGGAAACTGTAGCTGCTTCTTAGCTCTGTTGATCCATTTGCCGTGGTGGATAAGACCACAGTTTCTGTTTGTGTTCTATCTTTTCCTACAGGTCCTGGTGCGTTTTAGCCTGGTTTACTATCTTCCATTCTTTTCTATCCTTAATTCGGCTTTTCCAGTTTTTATCTTCATTGTTCTTATATCCTTTTCAGTTTGATCTTTCCATCTTGCTTTTGGTCTTCCTCTCGGTCTTCCTTCTGCTGGGCTCCATTCTGTTATTATTCTTACCGGTTCTTTATTGTCCTTCCTATATACATAACCATACCATCGTATTCTTTGTGATTTGAAAATCCTAACTATATTTTCTTCTTTTAGCAGAGTATCTATTTCATGATTCATCAATTGTCTTATTTCATCTACTTCTATCGTTTTTGGACCCATTATTATTCTTACAATTCTCCTTTCGAATATTTTAAGTTGTTCCTCTTCTTTCTGCGTTAGATTTGCCGTTTCTGCTGCGTATGTTACGATGGGTCTGATGATTATCTTATAGATTCTTATTTTTGTGTTTTTGCTTAGTGTCTTATTCCTCAGCAGCTGTTTATTGGCATAGAAAGCTTTGTATCCTGCCTGTATTCTCTCTTTAATATTTATTCTTTCACCTCTTCTATGTATTGATATTCCTATACATATATTTAAATGTCTCTACTTCTTCAAAATTATACTGACTGGTTCTTAATCCTGTGAATATTGCTTTCTTTTGTCTACTACAGTGCATGTACTTTGTTTTCTTTTCATTAATTGATAATCCTTTTTCTTTCGCTTTTTCTTCTATTATTGTAAATGCATCTTCTAGATCCCTTCGGCTCCTTGCTACAATTGCTACGTCATCAGCGTATGCTATAATCTGTACGGATTTCACGTTGATTATTCCATTACTTTCCACCTTTTTAATTATGTCATCCAATGATGTTATAAATAGTAATGCTGACGAGGTGTCCCCTTGTCGTACTCCTCGATTTACGTCAAAACTGTCTGAATTCACAATTCTTAGTCTATGTTTAAACTGTAAAATTGCTCTTCTGATTAAATTTATAGACACTTCTGGCCACACCTCTTCTAACCGCCGGCGCAGATCTCCTAAGTTTGCAAATGGTTCCCCTCTTTCAGCATACACTTTTTCTTGCAATGCATTTCACTCTGAGTAGTCTAAAGGATTACAGTCTGGAGGATTAGACGGCCACTGGTTTGCTCGAATAAAAGATGGCGTGTTTTCTTCTAAGAACTGTTGTGTCCTTGCTGCTCTGTGGTATGGAGCGCTGTCCTGGATAAAAACATAATCGCTCATGGTGTCATGCGTAATATCCTGAAATAGCAAGAGTCGGCTATTTTTTACTGATTGTCAGTTAACCAAAACAAACGCAGATAGCTACATACGGCATTTACGTGACAATCTACTACCGGAAATGCATCGATTGTACCCGAATAACGATTATGCTCCATCCCACAGAGCAGCAAGGACACAACAGTTCTTAGAAGAAAACACGCCATCTTTTATTCGAGCAGAACAGTGGCCGTCTAATTCTCCAGACTGTAATCTTTTAGACTTAGACTAGTTATGCTACGTACAAACGTAGACACTTTAATGTCTAGACAAGCTCTATAGGTCAAGTGTCTTCGTATGTACACTATGTAGAGTAGCTAGCCGCTCTCACAAGTTCATAGACTTTCGTCTGAATACATTTCTTGCCCCGATACACTGGGCAAAACGACACAGGTATATTTGTTTGCCCAAACACGGGAACTAAATGTTTAATTTAAAATAAAAAATACATGTTATAGTACGTCTAGCCAATATACAACTCTAGCGCTTAAAATTCCTTTATGCAGTGTTCATTTTACGGCGAGTAAACCAGTAATGCAGAAGAGGATGCCACTAGTTTGACATCGCTTTGCTTAACTAGCAGCGCTAACAACCCCGAGCTGTATATTCGCTAGACGTAGTTTATTGAAATATAAACTGTAAAAAAAAGAAGTTTCCTAAAATGTTTAATCTTCTTCTTCTTCGGTTGGCTCTACCTACAACCCTTGTGTGTTTGGGCCGTTCCATAGGAACTTTCATAATCCGCTTAGTTGGAGTGGATTAGACTTCCTGTTTTTTTAATTTTCCTTTCGTATTATAATGTGTTGTGGGTTTTTGCTTGTTCAACGATCGCTTTCCATATTTTTCTTTTTTGTGCTTTTTCTCTCCAGTTTTGTACTTCTAATATCCTTTAGTCTTGAGTTACCTCGTCTAACCATCTTGCCCATGGTCTCCCTCTTTTTCTGTTTACTTCTGGGTTCCATTCCATCATTGATCTTATCGTTGCGTTTTTATCCTTTCTTATTACGTGTCCTAGCCATCTTATTCTTTGTGCTTTTATACTTTTTACAATATCTTGGCCTCTCGGATGTTCTAGAATTTCGAAAATCATCAGAGGTCTACGTTCGTTTTCATTTATATTTTTGGGTCCTGTTTAATGCAAAATAAAAAATACATGCTAGTTAAATACAAACGCAATATTTATTTTAAGAAAAGAAATAATAATAATAATAATATGTCTTTTTTTCTATGCACAGAGTTTACGTGTATAGTTCTTTAATTTTCTGGAAACCCCGGCACAGTCACAGTGTGCCCATGCTTGGCATTCGTGGCATTTAATCCAAACTTCGCTCGGCTTAGATCTCACATCTTTCTAAAAACAATATGTAGTATGCCATTTAGCCCTTTGTAGGTGCATCGGGTTTTACATGCCATCAAATATTTCAGGTGATGGTAACTTCACAACTGAAATTGCACAACGCATCACTGTATCCTGTTTTTCTATTTTTGGTTTAACTTTCTCGATGAGGAATTGCAAGTCTGAAGCAGACATTCGAAGAAGAAAATTTTTAAAATATTGTGAATCTTCATATCTGAGCTCCGCTAACAACTTAGAATATGCTCCTTCCGTACTTCTCTTTGCTATTCACTCTTTAACCCAGCATTTTCTCGTTCACTTCTTCCTTCGTTTTTTAAATAATATAGTTAATGATGACTGCGGCTGCCAAACGAAATCTCTTTCGTGAAATGATTAAAAACTACTTAGGTGACATTGACATCAAGTGTCTGATTTCCTACGCCCGGTGCGTCTAAACACACGATAGAGAAGTGCCAAAAATAAAGTGTACCCAGTCCACTGAAGTGCTCTAGATACCGCTCTACGCAAATAATTTGCTACATAATGTAAACAAGCTGTAGACTGATCTAGATACAAATGTCGACATTTTAATGTCAACGTCTGTACGTAGCATTAGTGTGGAATGTATTGCAAGAAATACAACATATTTATGAGTAGAATACACTATACAAGATGTTTATTGGTAGAATTTTTAAGACCATTGTCAACGTGTAATTGATTTTGTCTAGTTGATATTAAAAAATTCGCCATTCCTTTGTTTTTTAAAATAATTGTTTGTAATTTGGCAGGAATAATTTTCAATCCTTTGTTTCCTAGAAAGCAAAAACTGAAATCGCTATCTCAAGGTGTTCCGGAGATGAGAGGGTTTAAAAAGGGTTCATTTTTTTCTAGCCACCCGGTATAACAACAAATTAAATTAATGCAAATTATGTTGCTTTAAAACCATTGCATAGTCAATATTTTTAAATTAATGTGTTTATTACAGGTGAACCAGTAAATCTTCGAGAACAACAAGACGCTGTAGAATTCTTTATGTCGCTTGTTGAAAGTTTAGATGAAGCATTAAAGACGTTAGGTCATGAACAAATTATGTCCAAAATACTAGGTGGCTCTTATTCAGATCAAAAAATTTGTAAAGGATGCCCCCACCGATATTCCAAAGAGGAACCATTTAGTGTAATTAGTGTTGATATAAGAAACCATAGTAGTCTGCAAGATTCGATGGAACAGTATGTTAAAGGTATTAACCATAATAGTTAACTGCTTTTTTGTATGTTTGAAATTTATTATATTTTTTTCAGGTGAATTGTTAGAAGGTGCAGATGCATACTATTGTGAAAAATGTGCAAAGAAGGTAGTAACTGTTAAGCGTTTGTGTGTGAAAAAACTTCCGCCTATTTTAGGCATTCAATTAAAGCGTTTCGAATATGACTTTGAGAGAGTGTGTGCCATTAAATTTAATGATTATTTTGAGTTTCCTCGCGATTTGGATATGGAACCGTATACTGTATCGGGGTTGGCTAAGTTAGAAGGAGAAGTTATTGACTGTGATTTAGATCCGAGTACTAACGATGTTTGTACAAAATATCGCTTATCTGGTATCGTTGTACATTCAGGACAAGCCTCAGGTAAATTTAAAAATTATTTTAAATTCAGCGGTGACTGACAAAATAATTGTTGTGTGAAGGGGGCCATTACTATTCTTATATAAGGCATCGGGATCCTACTGTGGAGGTTAGATGGTACAAATTCGATGATGGTGAGGTTTCCGAATGTCGTATGGGAGAAGATGAAGAAATGAAAGTGCAATGCTTCGGTGGTGATTATATGGGTGAAGTTTTTGATCCAATGCTGAAGCGTACTACATACAGGCGGCAAAAACGATGGTGGAATGCTTATATGTTATTTTATACAAGACAGGATGTTGAAGAAAGTGCTATTGTCAAATCTTTTGAACAATTAGGATTGTGTGAGTATCGGCTTATTTATTTAACAGTCTTTCTTTAGAAAGACACAATCTATGAAGTCTATGATCATGCGGTTAGATAAAAGCTTTTGGTATTTGTTTATTATGTTTATGTTTACTTAAACAACTGAAAATGACAACGTAAACCCTTACAAACAATGGAATTTAGTAGAATATAAGACTTACTATCATCAAAAAAGGCTGCTAATAAATACTTCACTGCCAGTGAAAAATTGATTTCAGCCAATCGTTTGGCAATGTTGTCGTTTCATATATATCATTGTATAATTCGACCAGCACATCTATATTTTCTTCGTTTATCAGGGTGATTAATTCAGCATGCACTCCATCTGGACCTACGGCTACTAGCTCTTTAACTTTTTTATGGATGTTGAAGTCGTCATGTTTAGCTTGTAATGCTTCTATTTCTTTGCATTTCTCTATAATCCACGTCTCTTTTGCGTCTTTTATCTTGTTTCTAATTATCCTGTGGATTTGTTTATACTTCATTTGGTCTCGGTTTCGATATTTCCTCCGTTCATCCATTAGTTTAAGAATTTCTTCAGTCATCCATTTGTTTTTCACTTTATTTTTTTCTTTTTTGAGGTTTTCATCGGCTATCTTGTTTAATAGTACTTTTAAATGTTCCCATTTTGCGTTGATGTCTTTAGAGTTGTTAATGTTTTCTTTTAAGGTGGTTATCGCGAGGTTCCGATTTTCTTACGACACAGTTGATTTTTTTTATATGTATAGTTAAATAGTTTTTGAGTACACGGTTAAAATTCCGGAGAGATTGACCACCTAGAACCAGAGAAAATAATTAATGAAAAAAATGCCCTTATACACGGTATTCCTTATGAAACTTGGAAAATAAGTAACATCTTCGATCACATTAAGCATGTATTTCTTACCACTTTGATCAAATTTTTTTGGCGGCAAGAAACATTTTTGATAGTTAACTCGGCGAAATTTCGAAGCATTTGACCATCTACTTTTGTAGATAAAAAATAATTAAAACCATTGTGTTGAACTTTTACGAAAGAAGACTCTATTGATAGGCAACACTGCAAACGAGAGAAGAGGGGGTTTGAACGCGCGATATTCAAACTGTGGCACGATCCTTGTTGGTTACCGGGGTAATTTTACGTTTCAATTAAAAAAACCAATAATGGTGCAGCGTCATGGAAAAAACATTCAATTAAATAAATGTTGCATATATTCGTTTTTTAATTATCAACAGTAAAAATCTAAAAATTATCTATACATGTACCTTTTAAAACGCGTAACTCTGTGAAAGTCTTGAAAAAAAATCTATTGGATATTTTATGATCCCTTAAAAAACATATTTATTTATTTTTCACAAGCATTAATAATCATCTCTAGATACATTTTTTAACACATATATTTTTTAATACACATATGTATATACAGGGTGGTGACTCGAACACCCGAACATAGGGATTTAACATGTAAAATCATATTTTCATAATTTCCTGCTCCCCTAATTATTTTAGGTAAAAAAGCTTCAAATAAAAGTTTTAGAGCATAAAATTCTGCATCTGAATCAATAAACAAAATTAATTTTGCATGCCTTGTAACCTCAGAAATTAGGTATGAAAATGACGGAAATCACCCCAAAAATAGCGATAGCCATGGAATTCAAACAAAAATTAACAAATGTTAACGGTTTATCTGTCAAGTTACGCTGCATTAGTTTATTTTTATTATTACTTGTAATTACTGTTAAAGTGAAAATATGGCCAACAATTATACAATAAGTGAAAAAAATCAATTTTTAAAGTTATTTTACAGTGGTAATAGTATAAGACAAGTGCGAGATCTATTTGCGAATTTATATCGTCATATACCAATTCCGTCGACATCAACAATCCATACCATCATCAATAATCAAACAAAATATGGGTCAGTGTTCGTCCCTTGCAAGAGTTGTACTAAAAAACAAATAAATATTGCACCAGAAGAAGATATTGAAGCTGAGGATCATAACGCTAACGAAATCAATGTATTAGCTGCGGTATCAAATAATCCAAATGTGAGCCTTAGAGAAATTGGATCTGGATTAGGTTTGCACCACACCACGGTCCTAAAAATATTAAAAAAACACAAATTTAAATCTTTTAAATTTTCTGTCCACCATGAAATTTGACAGATAAACCGTTAACATTTGTTAATTTTTGTTTGAATTCCATGGCTATCGCTATTTTTGGGGTGGTTTACGTCATTTTCATACCTAATTTCTGAGGTTACAAGGCACGCAAAATTAATTTTGTTTATTGATTCAGATGCAGGATTTTATGCTCTACAACTTTTATTTGAAGCTTTTTTACCTAAAATAATTAGGGGAGCAGGAAATTACGAAAATATGATTTTACATGTTAAATCCCTATGTTCGGGTGTTCGAGTCACCACCCTGTATGTAAGTAGTTTTTGGCATATGTATGAAGAATCAATCACCTTTTTCCTCGCAAACCTTCCCTTATATCGTATGCGGTTCATTTTGCCGCAACAACCGTTCCTCACCTAACCTCACACCTTACTTTCGTATGTCAGTGTGACAAAGTCGATAGAAAATGCAGCGTTGCCACGATCGATCAAGTAGTCGATAATACGTCTGGGATGCGTAAAATAGTACAGGGCACGGATTCGGTAAGTTGGCAACAGTTACAGTCCAAACCAAAAGTTTTCAAGACGCGGATACAGTTTTTGAGAGATTTCAACACACGCGATCAGAATAAGTTTTGGTTCAGACTATCGCACGTGAACTGCCTTAATTCTGTGATTTCGTTATTTGCCATTGTTGCAATATTTTCTTTCACCTCTGGTATCTTCAGCTTCTGCACGTCAATAATTTCTCTACATTGTGATTTTTTCAAGCATTTGGGTCTTATGTTTATCTTCGCTCCAAGTAAGCTGTGGTCCATCGGAACATCTGCTCCTGGATATGCCCGCGCATCTTGTACGGCGTTTCTAAAACATTTGTTAATAATGATGTAATCTGTCTGATTCCTTATAATATTTTGTGCAGAGTCTCTTGGAGATTTCCATGTATATAATCTTCTAGCGGGTAACTGAAACCATGTATTCATTATTACCAGTTCGTGTTCTTGACAGAACTGAATTAATCTGTCTCCTCTATTGTTTCTCTCGCCCAATCCGAAGTTCCCTACTACATCTTCCACTCTTCCCTTACCTACTTTTGAGTTGTAGTCACCTATTATGATATTAACTTCGTAGTTTTTAACCATGCCAAGCACGTTATTCAGTTGACTGTAGAATTCTTCTGCCTGTTGTTCTGGTTTATCCGCCGTAGGGGCGTAAATTTGTATAATATTGATGTTTGTTGGTTTGCCTTGGATCTGTATAAGTATTATTCTGTCAGAGTATGTTACCACATTTATAATTTCCTTATGAACTATAAATCCTACTCCATTTTCGTGACGACTGCTATCATTGCCAGAGTAGTATATATGGTCATATCATCTAATCGGCATTTTCCCGAGTTTGGCCATCGCATCTCACTTATCCCAAGAATCTGTATTTGGTATCTCTTCATTTCCTTAATAACATGTATTTTTCCAGGCTCAAATAGGCTCCTTGTATTCCAAGTTCCTATGTTTATGGTAGAGGGGTTTCTAATATCTTTTATTTATCATTTTTAAATCTTATATACAGTATGTCCCCGGATTGAGTTTACAATAGGTATGATTGACCAAAAATTTTTGAATTGGAATTTCATATTTTGGGATTCCACCCTGCTTGGTCTGAAACTTATTTTTAGTTTACTTTCGATTTTTTTAAATCAAGTAGGCCTTTACAGTTGAGCAATAACTCTTTTTGTTTCAGGTAAAGTACCTTTTCCGTTCACAGTACGCCAAAGTGTTACTGAGAAAAGTTGTTCAGAATGAAAAGTTATGGCGGTGTACAAATTTTCAGAACGATCGGCCTACTTTGATAAAATTCATTATTTGTCAATTTCGTTTCAGGTAAAGTACTGTTTCCATTCACAGTACGCCAATATTTTACTAAGAAAAGTTGTTCAGAATAAAAAGTTATGGAGTTTTGCAAATTTTCAGAATGATCGGCCTACTTTGTTAAAATCCAGTATTGGTCAGTAAGTCAAAGTAGGCCGATCATTCTGAAAATTTGCATAACTCCATAGCTTTTTATTCTGAACAACTTTTCTTAGTAAAATATTGGCGTACTGTGAATGGAAACAGTACTTTACCTGAAACGAAATTGACAAATAATGAATTTTATCAAAGTAGGCCGATCGTTCTGAAGATTTGTACACCGCCATAACTTTTCATTCTGAACATCTTTTCTTAGTAACACTTTGGCGTACTGTGAACGGAAAAGGTACTTTACCTGAAACGAAAAGATTTATTGCTCAACCGTAAAGGCCTACTTGATTTTAAAAAATCGAAAGTAAACTAAAAATAAGTTTCAGACCAAGCAGGGCGGAATCCCAAAATATGAAATTCCAATTCGAAAATTTTTGGTCAATCATACCTATTGTAAACTCAATCCGGGGACATACTGTATAATCAAATTCCCTGTTATACCCAAAGGGTGTAGGGGTTTTCTGTACAAATACTATTTATATTTCACATTTCACAAATTTTGCCCAGTCCTTTCTATTTATGGCTATCTTCTTAGCATCTGCCCACGACTTTCCTTTTCTTGTTAGGATTTTTCTTATGACATCATCCCAGGTCTGTCTAGGTCTTCCTCTTCTCTTTTTCTGTGGTGTCTTTGCTTCCCATATTCTTTTAGCTGGTATTTTTTTTACTCATCCTCTGCAAATGGCCCCACCATCCTAGCTGCCTCTGTTCTATAAAATCTGCTACAGACTGAATTTTAAGTTCCTCTCTTATTACGTCGTTCCTTATTCTATCTTTTCTTGTGACTTTGTTTTACCCTTCTTAAATACTTCATCTCACTCGCTTGGATCTTACTCTTATCTTGTTGCGTTGTTACCCATGTTTCGCAGCCGTACGTGAGAATAGGTCTATATATCGCTCTGTATATTTTCATTTTTGTTTGTTTCGATATTTCTTTCTTATTTATAAAACCTTTACTCATTGCATAATATACTTTATTCGCTTTCTCTATTCTGTTGTTTATTTCTGTATGGTGGTTTCCTGTTTCTTCAATTGTCACCCCTAAGTACTGAAATTCATTTACTTGGTCTATTTCCACTCCTTCTATCTGGGTATGTAGTTCTCGTTTTTCTCGTGCAATTATCATTACTTTTGTTTTATTCTTGTTCGTTTTCATTCCATATTTTTCTAAAGTCTCGTTCCACGTATTCAAGTTGTCTTGTAGGTCTTTTTCATTCCTTGCCATGATCGCAACGTCGTCTGCGAATACACATTCGGTGAGATGTACTGCCTCTAGGTTCCGATGCCCTATATACATTGGTTTCGATTTCGTCCTGGTTTCTCTAATAATTTCATCCATATAAGTTATGAAGAGTAGTGGGCTCAACGCTCCTCCTTGTCATACTCCTATTTTTGTGGTGAAGAAGCCCGATTTCATGTTATTACTGATTACGCAGTTAGTTGTTTCTTTGTACAAGCTTTTGACTGCTCCAATTAACTTGTCGTTTACGTTTCTTTTCCGTAGGCTTTCCCATATTTTGACTCTAGGGACTCTATCAAACGCTTTTTCCATGTCTAAAAAAGCTATATATGTATACAATATTCCCTCTCATTAATTACTTGCTTACTATTTCCTTTATTGTGAATACATGATCTTGTGTACTTCTACATTTTCTGAAACCACTCTGTGTTTCCATTAACGTTGGTTCTATTACTTGTCTCAGTCTTTTTTCTAATATGTGCTCGTATATCTTGATTATTGTACTTAGCAGCGTTATTCCCCTGTAGTTGTTACAGTCTTTGTTGTCTCCTTTTTTATAAATTGGCACTATTAAGCCCACTGTCCAGTCTCTGGGTGTATTTTCTTCTCTCCATACTTGTTTGAATATTTCCAGTAACAATTGCCTTCCGTCTTCACCCATATTTTTGACCATTTCTGTAGTTATTTTATCGGCACCTGGTGCTTTGCCATTTTTCAGCCTTTGGATTGCTTCATTAAGTTCTTCCATTTTTATTTCCTCAGCTTCCGTATTACTTCTCTGGTTACTATGATCATCGTTACTTTGGTCCTGTTCTCTTTGGCTTCCTGTGTTTAGAAGATTTTTGAAGTATTCCTTCCAGCGCTCCATGATCTTGTTTTCTTCTGTCAATATTTCACCTTCTGCGTTTTTAATAGTCGTAGTTCTCGTATTTTTATTTTTATCACGTCTAAGGTTTTTAAGTACTCTATAGAACAGTTTTTGGTTCCCTGTACTGTCTCTCTCTAACTTCACTCCAAACTCTTCCCATTGCTTTTGCTTTGCTTCTTTTATCAACTTGTTAACTTTTTTTCTTTGTTCTTTATATAGTCGGTATTTTTGTTCTGTATTATTACTGAGATATTCTTGCCATTTCCTCTTCTTAGTTTTAACCTGCTGCTTTATCTCGTCTGTCCACCATGCTGTCTGTTTTTTTAAAGTAGTTGTCTTACTTGTACCACACACTTCTATAGCCGTTTCCACTAGATTGTTTTTGAATATTTTCCATTTGTCTTCTATATTCATTGCTTGGATATTTTCCCTTATTGATTTTAGTTTATTACTTAAAGCTTTTTTGTATGTTTTTGCGAGTTCTTTATTTTCTAGTTTAAATGATCTAATGCTCTTATGATCTGCGTTTATTATTCGATCTATTTTGTTATTCCTTTTCTCACTTGTATTTTCCTTCAATATTGCTATCAGTAGGTAATGATCGCTATTTATTTCACTCCCTCTTTTAACTCGTGTATCGGTAATCGATGTTCTGTTTTCTCTTTCAACCAAAATATAATCTATTATAGATTTTTCTTTCCTACTCGGCTCTTCCCTAGTAAATTTATGGATGTCTTTATGTTGGTAAAAAGTATTCGTTATGATTAGGTCGTGTCTCTGGCAAAAATCCATTAATCTTATCCCATTATTATTTCTTTTATCTTCTCCGAACTGGCCAATAACTGTTGCATATGTGTTATCTTTTTTCCCCACTCTTTCATTGAAGTCTCCAGCCACGTATATTTTCCCTTTTGCTGTTTCCATAGTAAGAGTCAGTTCTTCCCAAAAACTATCCTTTTTTTCTGCTCTTTCGTTATCGCTTGGTCCATATGCTGCTATTATTGTTTTAGTATGTGTTTTATATTTCAGTTCTACCGTTAATATCCTTTCGGATATCGCTTCCCATTTACTTATTTGGTTTTTAACTTCGTTATGTAATAAACACCCCACTCCAGCAGCTGCCCATTCATCTTCTTTTACTCCACTCCAGATTAAAATGTGTCCATTTTCTAGTTCCAAAATTCCTTTCTTCTTGTTCTTTATTTCTGTAACTATTAGGATATCTAATCCTGCCTTTTCAAACTCATTGCTTAATTCTTTTTCTTTCCCATTGAGGCTTTTTATGTTCCAAGTCCCAATTTTCAGTGTATTTTTTATCTTTTGCCTGTTTCCTCCATTACTGCCGTACGATAACGGCTCGTTTTTGGGATCTTGTTTCTGCCCATTTTATCGATCTGTTTTTCTAGTTATTCTAATTTTCAGCTCCCTGGTTCTTTTTAAATCTTAAAAATTTAAAAATGTGAAAATATCAAGATCTTGTCGCGACCCATCAGTGGGTCACGACTCACAGTTTGGGAAACCCTGCTGTAACTATAATCTAAATTAATTTTGAGACAGTCAAATTAAATCAATGTCTTCCAAATTTGAATTCTGTTATTATTGAGTTCTTGTAGTCCAATTATGACACAATTCAAACCAATTATTAAAAGAATGGTACTTTGCATATTTTTAATTTTTAAAAGGTTTGAGGGTGCATCTTTTGACTTACTTTTCTTTTAAATTTAAAACTTCATTTTCTTCAACAAACAATATTAATTTAAAGAAATTTATAAAATACCGGTTTGGACTAATTTTTTCAGGGAACAAAAATTCATTGACACATAATAAATTGTTCTAATTTATTAAAAGGTACATTTTTGATGCAGTGATATCTTACAGCTGAAAAGAAAGAAACACACATAAAGATGCCGATAGCGATCGAAAACAGCATTAGGAAACAAAACATCAAATTCCTTCATCATCGTAGTCAATTTTCGGTGGAATACTTCAGTTTTATCCGAAAATTGGTGACGTGCATTGCACCAACTGGTTCTCGGGCTAATCAAACTTTAAGTAGCGAAGCAGAACAACTCTCCATGCTGAGTACTCAGTTAGCTAGTAAATTCCTATTTCACACCGGTTGGCATACGAAGAAGAACTTGCGTGGTCCTGCTATGGAATGGTAAATTTATATCTCCGGTTTTGTGTTTTATTAATAATTTTATTTTAAGGTGCGACGTATTATGTTTGCACCTTCGAGCTGCTGCATCTATTCGTTCGTGGTTTGCGCATCATATGTTGTTTAACCACCCGCATAGGTTTTGCGAATATTTACTTAGTTGTCCCAGCAATGAAGTGAGGTCAGCATTTATGAAAATTATAGTATTGTTAGCTCACTTTTCATTAAATGACGGACCTTACCCCGCTCCTCCTAGCATAAGTAATCCCGATCCGACGGCTACGCTTAGTGATCATATTCTGCTGGCTCTCTTAGGACTATTACAACGAGAAGTCAGCGAACATGGTCGACATTTACCTCACTATTGTAATGTTTTCCACATGTATGCTAGTCAAGGTATGTAATTCTAACATTTTTTACTTGTATTAACGTTTAACAAACTCGTTTTTTGTAGGTATTCAAGAAAAAACTCAGTTGTTAAAAATGAACGTTCCAGCTACGTTTATGATGGTGGCTATGGATGAAGGTCCGGGACCCGCTATTAAATACCAGTATACCGAATTAGGGAAACTACATCAGCTTGTTTCGTGCTTAGTACGTTGTTGCGATATTAGTTCAAAATGTCAATCTAGTACCGGAGGCCCTGTAATGACAAATCCTTATCGTGACACGAGCTGTCCCGAACCGATTATGCCACTTTCACCACAGGCATCCGAAATACTTTTTGGACGAACCAGGTAATGATTGTTTTTATATTCTAAAAATTGTCGACTAATCGTGACTAATTTTTTAAACAGTTACATCAAGAAAGTTATAGAAGACACCAATCTTACGGACGATTCCATAAAATTATTGCAGTATTGTTCATGGGAAAACCCACATTTTTCGAGAACCGTTCTTTCAGAACTTCTATGGCAAATCGCGTTCGCCTACTGTCAAGAATTGAGACACCACATGGAACTTTTGCTTTCTGTTTTGTTGTTAGAAGACTCGTGGCAAACCCATCGTATTCATAATGCCATTAAAGGAGTACCGGATGAACGGGAAGGTCTTTTAGAAACTATAGCCCGCTCTAAAAACCATTATCAAAAAAGAGCTTATCAGTGCATCAAGTGCATGGTTGCATTATTTAGCAAATGTAGAGCCGCCCTTGTTATGTTACATGGACATGCAGACTTACGCAGACAATGGGGTCAAGCCGTAGCATGGCTACAGGACGAACTGGAACGAAGATATCCGGCTAATTCGCAATATTCGTACAATACTTGGTCACCACCGGCACAGAGTAACGATAGTTCTAACGGATATTTCTTAGAAAGATCCAATAGTGCCCGAAAAACGTTAGAAAGGGCCATCGAACTAATGCCCGAACAGGAAAGAGACGAAGAAGATGTTAGCGAAGAGCAAGAATCGCAAGAAGAGGTTACGGAAACCTCGCCCGGACAAGAACCGACAACAGATATGCCCGATGTAACTCAGAGTTGCGAGAATACGTCTAACACTTAGTAGGTTATAATGAAATAGCTCTGTACTGTTTCTAGTTGGGTACACGATTTTTTCCTAGTAGAATGAGAGTAGATAAGTCAAAAAAAATAGTCATTTCGTTAAAATGAAACCTATGCTAATAATAATCAGCGATGTGCCTAACACAGCATGCAGTACATGAGCCCCGTTTTGTATATTTGTCTATTTATTTGAAGAGGGACATGTGATATGTATGTATATAAAACCTGACGCATTTTGAATTTTTATATCGACCGGATTGCATTTTATGCTTACGTTCCGTTCCGTGCAGTCCCTTTTGCAATTTACAAAATAGTAAAACACCTGGCTTGCATAAGCAGTGTTTCGCTGTCTAAACTAAAGCGGATTTTATAAATATATATTAAGTTCTTCAAAGTTGAATTTTTACAACCCGTTAGTAAGTCCTAAAGAATTACTTATAATAAAAATGACGAGAATAGTGTCGGATCTCTAGTGCTTCTGCTCTGCAACGCAGTTGGTTTTATTCCTGGATAATGTATCGAAAGATACTGATAAAACTTAGCATAGCAATGTCAACAACAAAAAACTGAAATAGTGCTTTATCGTTGAGATTACAACACTGCTCGTGCTTCCGCAGTGTGTTAAATACTTCAGTAGGTAGTACAGTTTGTCTCTAACATAATTACTTATGAATGTAAATACATAGTGTAATAAAACTTTTGTGCTCTTTATTATCATTATATGAAGTTTGTGATATATGATTGAGTTTAGATAAAGCTCCATATGCACCTCCTTAAAAGTTGTCGTGTCTATACTTAATGATAACTTTTTTAGCACCGTCAGGTATTAATAATTGGATAGTTGAAGAAAATTGCTAAACATCATTGAGTCAAGTCATGACGCATATTTATGAATTATGAATATACAAACCGATACACTTTATTCGTGATTTTTTTTATTGCGTGTATTTATATAAATATATTTTACAAACATAATACATGTTTGTCTCTAAGTTGTGATCTATTTGGCATATTTGTTTCTTTTTCAATTTTATGAAAGCATGATTTAAATTATAAAATTATAATCCTTCAGAATGATTTGTGTAACAGTGTAGAATAGAACTGGAGGATTTATATGCTCTTTTCGTTTTAAATGTGTTTTCATCTGTTTACAGAAATATATTGCTTACATTTAAGCTTTACGTTTGTATTATAATTTATAATATTGTCATAACTCAAAATAAACAAATTTGGCGATAAAAGCATCTACCTTCTTTTATTTCTATAAATTTACTTGTTAGTATTTTTGCGCATCTAAATTTTTCGTTTTTTTCTTTATCTAGGATCAACTTATGTCAGTTTAGGTATGTGATATCCACATGCCTAAATATCATCCGATAAACAAACAAAACCTTCAAGTTAAAAATTGTGTCGGAAAATTTTCAGATCATCGGTAGTAATTTTAAAAATAGTTTAAAAAGCATATGTACTTTTTGAAGAGAATTAAAACCATACGATTTTTTTTAACCAAACAATTAGTCTACCAAAATTCTAGTTAGGTATTTTAAAATTTAATGAATTGCACCGAATTTTATCTGTAGCCCCCATTTCGATTTCCTTCAAAAAATAATTTTATAATAGCAAACTGTATTAGCTGTGAACTACTTAAACAGAGTTAACACTAGCCCTGTCTATATTGAAATTTCAATATTTGCCAAAATGTTATCGATAATACCGATAATATCGATATTACAGATATTATCGATAATTCCGATAATATCGATAATGTGGATAATATCGATATTATCGGTAATTAATACCAATAATATCTAATATCAATTGCCAATTAATTACTGGTCTATCATACCGGTAATATAATTAATACTAATAACTTCTGTATCAATATATGTATACGTTAGTTAGTAGATATCACAATATCTACTAACTAACTTGTACTTGTATTAGCGATATCAATATTATCGATACAATTAAGTGCGGGTTGCACAAAGCTTTTGTTAAGCTAACGAATGATCAATTCACGTTACACACGTGAAGAAGGGAATATTTCGTAAAACTTGAGAATACAACAAACCTGATTTCTCAAAGAAATCTATTTATATTATAATTAATTAAAACTGTCAGATATTTTTAGAAGAATTTAATTATGATATTATCTATATCGATATTGCCGGTTTAACCGAAATTATCGAAGTCATCAATATTATTAAAATAATCGATTATTGATATTATTAAAAATTATCGATAATATTAATCGATATTCATGTTTTAAATTTTGTCTTCCGATATTTCATTAAATATCGATATTATCGATATACCGATAATTTCTGCCAGTATTAAAATAATCGTTTATCGATATTATTGAAAATTATCGATATTCATGTTTTAAATATCGTCTTCCAATATTTCATTAAATATCGATATTATCGATATATCGATAATTTCTGACAGGGCTAGTTAACACATTGTTTGCAAATTGTATGTGGACAGTTTTAACTATAGATGCCTTCCACCTCCTCGCACTTCCTACAAACCTGATCAAAAGTTTGAAATTTTTGGTTTAAAATTGATGATTAATTTCTAAATATTTCCGACTTTTGATTAGGTTTGTAGGAAATGTGAGAAGATGGCAGCACTGCAAATTCCGTATAGACCTTTGAATATATCTGTACCTGAGAGGTGTACAACGGGAACTCCATTTTTGTCATTTTTACATGAGATAAGAAAGAACAAAATTTATCTAGTTTTTAAATATTCATATTGATATCAGTTTTTTTTATTTTTTTTATTAAAAACACCTGTTGGTATTTGACTATTAAAACTAGTCTAAAAGACTAACCATTAATTTTTATCTAATCCTAAACTAAGCACTTGTCACCTAAAGTTCATCCACTGATTCTTCTAATAACTATTTACATTTCACACACACTACTCTGCTTTTACACACTACACAAGATCGGATGGTTTGGTTCTCTTCAGTCTTCCGACATGGTGTTGAATGTCCAGCAGTCGAAGAGTCTCTGCATTCACATGGAGGTGTAACCTGGCTTTATGCTTACCGGCAAACCTTTTGATTTCTTTTACTATTGGAATACTAGATTGGATGAATATCTGAGTTACCTACATACCACGGAGCATCAATTATGCTACGCAACACCTTGTTTTGGAATGTCTGTATGGACTTGATGTTCGTATCACCGGTGCAACCCCATAGCTGGATGCTGTATAGTCACACCGGTTTCAGAATCTGATTGTAGATCAGTAATTTATTGTGTATTGACAACTTGGGAGTTTCTGCCAAGAAGCCAATAATGTTGATATAATAATAATAATAATGTCTTTTATTGACGGTAACTACAATGAACTAATCATAATGTAAACAATAATTAATATTTCAGACCAAGCTCAGCTCTTTTCTTCTTCCCATGCGTTTTCCATCTCAGCTTCACATGTCATGCCGAGATATTTGGCATTCATTTCATAGGGTACAATTGTACCGTTGATGTTTAGCGGAACTGGTTCTGCTATTTTTTGTTGGTAAAGTTGATATGGATGGATTTAAGTTCATTAAGCTTGATCCTCCCATCTCTTGGTCCAGTCTATTATAATATCGCTTGCTGGATTCTGATTCATCGCCAGGAGGGCAGTATCATCGACGAATGTAGCTACTGTAATATCCAATGCTGGTAAGTCACTGGTATACAACAGATAAAGAACGGGACCAAGGACACTTCCTTGAGGTACGCCTGCTCTTATTTCTTTTAGGTCAGAGTATTCTTCTTCCTGCTTGATTCTAAAAAGTCTGTCAGCTATATAAGATGTTAAGATTTCTACATATTGTTTCGGAAGCATTTTGTTTAATTTGTGTATTAACCCTTTGTGCCAAACTTTGTCAAAGACTTGGTCCACATCTAGGAAGACCGCAGAGCAGACTTGTTTTTCCTCTAATGCTTGTTCAACAATGTCAGTGATACGATGCACTTGATCAATTGTTGAGTGCTTCTGTCTAAAGCCAAATTGGTAATCTGGGATTACTTGGTTATCTTCTATGAGAGGTCTTAGTCTCTCAAGTTAAAGCTTTTCAAATAGTTTTGAAACTATACGTAAAAGGGAAATTGGCCTATACAACTTTATTTCATTAAGTGATTTACCTGGTTTTGGCAGCATGAATACCTCTGCAACTTATCAACAGCTAGGGACATGTTTTAGACATTGAAAAGGTAAGTCAGTAGGACTATACTTTCCTAGGCAGTTGTTTCACCAGTAATTAGATCGTAACCTGGTGCTTTTTTTGGATTAAGGTTTGTTTTGATCTCCTCTGCTACTTCTTTCGGAGTGGCTAGGGTGATGTTATCCGAAATTTGGTTGATTGGTATCAGTAAAATGAAATTATTATATCCAGTTGTTTTTAAGAAATAAGATGGAGGCATTTATCGTCACCACATGTGAATACGTGCAGGTGATTTTGGAGTTGCTACTGTTTGCCTCTAATGAAAAAGACAGGTGAAGCCAAAACATTAGTCATAGGTAACAAGAAAATCTTTGATAACCAGTACCTACTTTGTTTACAGAGATAACATTGAAAACAGCAATATATTACATTAATTAACATTAATGATATTAAGGTCAAGATTAAAGGTCTTCGTCGGTGTCTCCCTTTTCTGATGTGGGTAGATTCCGATAGTACCTATGAAACTGTGATGGTATCCACTAAAGCAGCTTTATCAAGTGGTCATACTTTTTAGCACTAATTGATTTTAAGGAAGTCCAACTGCAAGTAATTCAGGACATTCAAGTGTAGGTTCATAGTCTTCCATGTAAATCCCCACGGGCGCAGAGCGTTGAGTTCGTTTTCGAGTATGAGAAATTATTAATTTAGGGCTGCAATACAAAGCCAAACTTACCCTTCTTAACTCATGTGTTCCTACTACCAAAAGTTCGTTTTCGAGAGCGACAAATTATTAATTTTGGACTGAAATACGAACCCAAACTTACCCTTCTTAACTCATGTGTTTCTATTACCGAAACTTCGTGTTCGAGTGCGACAAATGATCAATTTTGGACTGAAATACAAAACCAAAATTAGCCTTCTTAACTCATGTGTTCCTGTTACAAACAGTTCATTTTCAAGTACGAAAACATTAATATTGGACTGAAACACAAAGCCAAACTTACCCTTCTTAACTCATGTGTTCCTTTTACCAGCAGTTCATTTTCGAGTATGAAAAATTGTTAATTTTGGACTGAAATACGAAGCTAAAGTTACCCTTCTTAACTCAGGTATTTCTATTACCATAAGTATATTTTCGAGGCGACAAATTATTAATTTTGGACTGCAATACAAAGCCCAACTTATCCTTCTTAACTCATGTGTTGCTATTACCAAAAGTTCGTTTTCAAGTGCGACAAATTATCAATTTTGGACTGAAATACAAAGCCAAACTTACCATTCTTAACTCATGTGTTCCTGTTGCAAACAGTTCATTTTCGAGTATGAAAAATTATTAATTTTGGACTGAAATACAAAGCCAAACTTATCCTTCTTAGCTCATGTGTTCCTGTTACAAACATTTATTTTTCGAGTGCGAAACATTATTAATTTGAGACTGAAATACAAAGCCCAACTTACCCTTCTTAACTCATGTGTTCCTATTACAAAAAGTTCGTTTTCGAGTGCGACAACTTATTAATTTTGGACTGAAATACAAAGCCACACTTACCTTTCTTAACTCATGTGTTCCTGTTACAAACAGTTCATTTTCAAGTACGAAAACATATTAATTTTGGACTGAAACACAAAGCCAAACTTACCCTTCTTAACTCATGTGTTGCTATTACCAAAAGTTCGTTTTCAAGTGCGACAAATTATCAATTTTGGACTGAAATACAAAGCCAAACTTACCATTCTTAACACATGTGTTCCTGTTGCAAACAGTTCATTTTCGAGTATGAAAAATTATTAATTTTGGACTGAAATACAAAGCCAAACTTATCCTTCTTAACTCATGTGTTCCTATTACCAAAAGTTCGTTTTCGAGTGTGACAAATTATCAATTTTGGACTGAAATACAAAGCCAAACTTATCCTTCTTAGCTCATGTGTTCCTGTTACAAACAGTTCATTGTCGAGTATGAAAAATTATTAATTTTGGACTGAAATACAAAGCCAAACTTATCCTTCTTAGCTCATGTGTTCCTATTACAAAAAGTTCGTTTTCGAGTATGAGAAATTATTAATTTTGGGCTGCAATACAAAGCCAAACCTACCCTTCTTAACTAATGTGTTGCTATTACCAAAAGTTCGTTTTCAAGTGCGACAAATTATCAATTTTGGACTGAAATACAAAGCCAAACTTACCTTTCTTAACTCATGTGTTCCTGTTACAAACAGTTCATTTTCAAGTACGAAAACATATTAATATTGGACTGAAACACAAAGCCAAACTTACCCTTCTTAACTCATGTGTTCCTGTTACAAACAGTTCATTGTCGAGTATGAAAAATTATTAATTTTGGACTGAAACACAAAGCCAAACTTACCCTTCTTAACTCATGTGTTGCTATTACCAAAAGTTCGTTTTCAAGTGCGACAAATTATCAATTTTGGACTGAAATACAAAGCCACACTTACCCTTCTTAACTCATGTGTTCCTGTTACAAACAGTTCATTTTCAAGTACGAAAACATATTAATATTGGACTGAAACACAAAGCCAAACTTACCCTTCTTAACTCATGTGTTCCTTTTACCAGCAGTTCATTTTCGAGTATGAAAAATTGTTAATTTTGGACTGAAATACGAAGCTAAAGTTACCCTTCTTAACTCAGGTATTTCTATTACCATAAGTATATTTTCGAGGCGACAAATTATTAATTTTGGACTGCAATACAAAGCCCAACTTATCCTTCTTAACTCATGTGTTGCTATTACCAAAAGTTCGTTTTCAAGTGCGACAAATTATCAATTTTGGACTGAAATACAAAGCCAAACTTACCATTCTTAACTCATGTGTTCCTGTTGCAAACAGTTCATTTTCGAGTATGAAAAATTATTAATTTTGGACTGAAATACAAAGCCAAACTTATCCTTCTTAGCTCATGTGTTCCTGTTACAAACATTTAGTTTTCGAGTGCGAAACATTATTAATTTGAGACTGAAATACAAAGCCCAACTTACCCTTCTTAACTCATGTGTTCCTGTTACAAACAGTTCATTGTCGAGTATGAAAAATTATTAATTTTGGACTGAAACACAAAGCCAAACTTACCCTTCTTAACTCATGTGTTCCTGTTACAAACAGTTCATTGTCGAGTATGAAAAATTATTAATTTTGGACTGAAATACAAAGCCAAACTTATCCTTCTTAGCTCATGTGTTCCTATTACAAAAAGTTCGTTTTCGAGTATGAGAAATTATTAATTTTGGGCTGCAATACAAAGCCAAACCTACCCTTCTTAACTAATGTGTTGCTATTACCAAAAGTTCGTTTTCAAGTGCGACAAATTATCAATTTTGGACTGAAATACAAAGCCACACTTACCCTTCTTAACTCATGTGTTCCTGTTACAAACAGTTCATTGTCGAGTATGAAAAATTATTAATTTTGGACTGAAACACAAAGCCAAACTTACCCTTCTTAACTCATGTGTTGCTATTACCAAAAGTTCGTTTTCAAGTGCGACAAATTATCAATTTTGGACTGAAATACAAAGCCAAACTTACCTTTCTTAACTCATGTGTTCCTGTTACAAACAGTTCATTTTCAAGTACGAAAACATATTAATATTGGACTGAAACACAAAGCCAAACTTACCCTTCTTAACTCATGTGTTCCTTTTACCAGCAGTTCATTTTCGAGTATGAAAAATTGTTAATTTTGGACTGAAATACGAAGCTAAAGTTACCCTTCTTAACTCAGGTATTTCTATTACCATAAGTATATTTTCGAGGCGACAAATTATTAATTTTGGACTGCAATACAAAGCCCAACTTATCCTTCTTAACTCATGTGTTGCTATTACCAAAAGTTCGTTTTCAAGTGCGACAAATTATCAATTTTGGACTGAAATACAAAGCCAAACTTACCATTCTTAACTCATGTGTTCCTGTTGCAAACAGTTCATTTTCGAGTATGAAAAATTATTAATTTTGGACTGAAATACAAAGCCAAACTTATCCTTCTTAGCTCATGTGTTCCTGTTACAAACATTTAGTTTTCGAGTGCGAAACATTATTAATTTGAGACTGAAATACAAAGCCCAACTTACCCTTCTTAACTCATGTGTTCCTATTACAAAAAGTTCGTTTTCGAGTGCGACAACTTATTAATTTTGGACTGAAATACAAAGCCACACTTACCTTTCTTAACTCATGTGTTCCTGTTACAAACAGTTCATTTTCAAGTACGAAAACATATTAATTTTGGACTGAAACACAAAGCCAAACTTACCCTTCTTAACTCATGTGTTGCTATTACCAAAAGTTCGTTTTCAAGTGCGACAAATTATCAATTTTGGACTGAAATACAAAGCCAAACTTACCATTCTTAACACATGTGTTCCTGTTGCAAACAGTTCATTTTCGAGTATGAAAAATTATTAATTTTGGACTGAAATACAAAGCCAAACTTATCCTTCTTAACTCATGTGTTCCTATTACCAAAAGTTCGTTTTCGAGTGTGACAAATTATCAATTTTGGACTGAAATACAAAGCCAAACTTATCCTTCTTAGCTCATGTGTTCCTGTTACAAACAGTTCATTGTCGAGTATGAAAAATTATTAATTTTGGACTGAAATACAAAGCCAAACTTATCCTTCTTAGCTCATGTGTTCCTATTACAAAAAGTTCGTTTTCGAGTATGAGAAATTATTAATTTTGGGCTGCAATACAAAGCCAAACCTACCCTTCTTAACTAATGTGTTGCTATTACCAAAAGTTCGTTTTCAAGTGCGACAAATTATCAATTTTGGACTGAAATACAAAGCCAAACTTACCTTTCTTAACTCATGTGTTCCTGTTACAAACAGTTCATTTTCAAGTACGAAAACATATTAATATTGGACTGAAACACAAAGCCAAACTTACCCTTCTTAACTCATGTGTTCCTGTTACAAACAGTTCATTGTCGAGTATGAAAAATTATTAATTTTGGACTGAAACACAAAGCCAAACTTACCCTTCTTAACTCATGTGTTCCTGTTACAAACAGTTCATTGTCGAGTATGAAAAATTATTAATTTTGGACTGAAATACAAAGCCAAACTTATCCTTCTTAGCTCATGTGTTCCTATTACAAAAAGTTCGTTTTCGAGTATGAGAAATTATTAATTTTGGGCTGCAATACAAAGCCAAACCTACCCTTCTTAACTAATGTGTTGCTATTACCAAAAGTTCGTTTTCAAGTGCGACAAATTATCAATTTTGGACTGAAATACAAAGCCACACTTACCCTTCTTAACTCATGTGTTCCTGTTACAAACAGTTCATTGTCGAGTATGAAAAATTATTAATTTTGGACTGAAACACAAAGCCAAACTTACCCTTCTTAACTCATGTGTTGCTATTACCAAAAGTTCGTTTTCAAGTGCGACAAATTATCAATTTTGGACTGAAATACAAAGCCAAACTTACCTTTCTTAACTCATGTGTTCCTGTTACAAACAGTTCATTTTCAAGTACGAAAACATATTAATATTGGACTGAAACACAAAGCCAAACTTACCCTTCTTAACTCATGTGTTCCTGTTACAAACAGTTCATTGTCGAGTATGAAAAATTATTAATTTTGGACTGAAACACAAAGCCAAACTTACCCTTCTTAACTCATGTGTTGCTATTACCAAAAGTTCGTTTTCAAGTGCGACAAATTATCAATTTTGGACTGAAATACAAAGCCACACTTACCCTTCTTAACTCATGTGTTCCTGTTACAAACAGTTCATTTTCAAGTACGAAAACATATTAATATTGGACTGAAACACAAAGCCAAACTTACCCTTCTTAACTCATGTGTTCCTTTTACCAGCAGTTCATTTTCGAGTATGAAAAATTGTTAATTTTGGACTGAAATACGAAGCTAAAGTTACCCTTCTTAACTCAGGTATTTCTATTACCATAAGTATATTTTCGAGGCGACAAATTATTAATTTTGGACTGCAATACAAAGCCCAACTTATCCTTCTTAACTCATGTGTTGCTATTACCAAAAGTTCGTTTTCAAGTGCGACAAATTATCAATTTTGGACTGAAATACAAAGCCAAACTTACCATTCTTAACTCATGTGTTCCTGTTGCAAACAGTTCATTTTCGAGTATGAAAAATTATTAATTTTGGACTGAAATACAAAGCCAAACTTATCCTTCTTAGCTCATGTGTTCCTGTTACAAACATTTAGTTTTCGAGTGCGAAACATTATTAATTTGAGACTGAAATACAAAGCCCAACTTACCCTTCTTAACTCATGTGTTCCTGTTACAAACAGTTCATTGTCGAGTATGAAAAATTATTAATTTTGGACTGAAACACAAAGCCAAACTTACCCTTCTTAACTCATGTGTTCCTGTTACAAACAGTTCATTGTCGAGTATGAAAAATTATTAATTTTGGACTGAAATACAAAGCCAAACTTATCCTTCTTAGCTCATGTGTTCCTATTACAAAAAGTTCGTTTTCGAGTATGAGAAATTATTAATTTTGGGCTGCAATACAAAGCCAAACCTACCCTTCTTAACTAATGTGTTGCTATTACCAAAAGTTCGTTTTCAAGTGCGACAAATTATCAATTTTGGACTGAAATACAAAGCCACACTTACCCTTCTTAACTCATGTGTTCCTGTTACAAACAGTTCATTGTCGAGTATGAAAAATTATTAATTTTGGACTGAAACACAAAGCCAAACTTACCCTTCTTAACTCATGTGTTGCTATTACCAAAAGTTCGTTTTCAAGTGCGACAAATTATCAATTTTGGACTGAAATACAAAGCCAAACTTACCTTTCTTAACTCATGTGTTCCTGTTACAAACAGTTCATTTTCAAGTACGAAAACATATTAATATTGGACTGAAACACAAAGCCAAACTTACCCTTCTTAACTCATGTGTTCCTTTTACCAGCAGTTCATTTTCGAGTATGAAAAATTGTTAATTTTGGACTGAAATACGAAGCTAAAGTTACCCTTCTTAACTCAGGTATTTCTATTACCATAAGTATATTTTCGAGGCGACAAATTATTAATTTTGGACTGCAATACAAAGCCCAACTTATCCTTCTTAACTCATGTGTTGCTATTACCAAAAGTTCGTTTTCAAGTGCGACAAATTATCAATTTTGGACTGAAATACAAAGCCAAACTTACCATTCTTAACTCATGTGTTCCTGTTGCAAACAGTTCATTTTCGAGTATGAAAAATTATTAATTTTGGACTGAAATACAAAGCCAAACTTATCCTTCTTAGCTCATGTGTTCCTGTTACAAACATTTAGTTTTCGAGTGCGAAACATTATTAATTTGAGACTGAAATACAAAGCCCAACTTACCCTTCTTAACTCATGTGTTCCTATTACAAAAAGTTCGTTTTCGAGTGCGACAACTTATTAATTTTGGACTGAAATACAAAGCCACACTTACCTTTCTTAACTCATGTGTTCCTGTTACAAACAGTTCATTTTCAAGTACGAAAACATATTAATTTTGGACTGAAACACAAAGCCAAACTTACCCTTCTTAACTCATGTGTTGCTATTACCAAAAGTTCGTTTTCAAGTGCGACAAATTATCAATTTTGGACTGAAATACAAAGCCAAACTTACCATTCTTAACACATGTGTTCCTGTTGCAAACAGTTCATTTTCGAGTATGAAAAATTATTAATTTTGGACTGAAATACAAAGCCAAACTTATCCTTCTTAACTCATGTGTTCCTATTACCAAAAGTTCGTTTTCGAGTGTGACAAATTATCAATTTTGGACTGAAATACAAAGCCAAACTTATCCTTCTTAGCTCATGTGTTCCTGTTACAAACAGTTCATTGTCGAGTATGAAAAATTATTAATTTTGGACTGAAATACAAAGCCAAACTTATCCTTCTTAGCTCATGTGTTCCTATTACAAAAAGTTCGTTTTCGAGTATGAGAAATTATTAATTTTGGGCTGCAATACAAAGCCAAACCTACCCTTCTTAACTAATGTGTTGCTATTACCAAAAGTTCGTTTTCAAGTGCGACAAATTATCAATTTTGGACTGAAATACAAAGCCAAACTTACCTTTCTTAACTCATGTGTTCCTGTTACAAACAGTTCATTTTCAAGTACGAAAACATATTAATATTGGACTGAAACACAAAGCCAAACTTACCCTTCTTAACTCATGTGTTCCTGTTACAAACAGTTCATTGTCGAGTATGAAAAATTATTAATTTTGGACTGAAACACAAAGCCAAACTTACCCTTCTTAACTCATGTGTTCCTGTTACAAACAGTTCATTGTCGAGTATGAAAAATTATTAATTTTGGACTGAAATACAAAGCCAAACTTATCCTTCTTAGCTCATGTGTTCCTATTACAAAAAGTTCGTTTTCGAGTATGAGAAATTATTAATTTTGGGCTGCAATACAAAGCCAAACCTACCCTTCTTAACTAATGTGTTGCTATTACCAAAAGTTCGTTTTCAAGTGCGACAAATTATCAATTTTGGACTGAAATACAAAGCCACACTTACCCTTCTTAACTCATGTGTTCCTGTTACAAACAGTTCATTGTCGAGTATGAAAAATTATTAATTTTGGACTGAAACACAAAGCCAAACTTACCCTTCTTAACTCATGTGTTGCTATTACCAAAAGTTCGTTTTCAAGTGCGACAAATTATCAATTTTGGACTGAAATACAAAGCCAAACTTACCTTTCTTAACTCATGTGTTCCTGTTACAAACAGTTCATTTTCAAGTACGAAAACATATTAATATTGGACTGAAACACAAAGCCAAACTTACCCTTCTTAACTCATGTGTTCCTGTTACAAACAGTTCATTGTCGAGTATGAAAAATTATTAATTTTGGACTGAAACACAAAGCCAAACTTACCCTTCTTAACTCATGTGTTGCTATTACCAAAAGTTCGTTTTCAAGTGCGACAAATTATCAATTTTGGACTGAAATACAAAGCCACACTTACCCTTCTTAACTCATGTGTTCCTGTTACAAACAGTTCATTTTCAAGTACGAAAACATATTAATATTGGACTGAAACACAAAGCCAAACTTACCCTTCTTAACTCATGTGTTCCTTTTACCAGCAGTTCATTTTCGAGTATGAAAAATTGTTAATTTTGGACTGAAATACGAAGCTAAAGTTACCCTTCTTAACTCAGGTATTTCTATTACCATAAGTATATTTTCGAGGCGACAAATTATTAATTTTGGACTGCAATACAAAGCCCAACTTATCCTTCTTAACTCATGTGTTGCTATTACCAAAAGTTCGTTTTCAAGTGCGACAAATTATCAATTTTGGACTGAAATACAAAGCCAAACTTACCATTCTTAACTCATGTGTTCCTGTTGCAAACAGTTCATTTTCGAGTATGAAAAATTATTAATTTTGGACTGAAATACAAAGCCAAACTTATCCTTCTTAGCTCATGTGTTCCTGTTACAAACATTTAGTTTTCGAGTGCGAAACATTATTAATTTGAGACTGAAATACAAAGCCCAACTTACCCTTCTTAACTCATGTGTTCCTGTTACAAACAGTTCATTGTCGAGTATGAAAAATTATTAATTTTGGACTGAAACACAAAGCCAAACTTACCCTTCTTAACTCATGTGTTCCTGTTACAAACAGTTCATTGTCGAGTATGAAAAATTATTAATTTTGGACTGAAATACAAAGCCAAACTTATCCTTCTTAGCTCATGTGTTCCTATTACAAAAAGTTCGTTTTCGAGTATGAGAAATTATTAATTTTGGGCTGCAATACAAAGCCAAACCTACCCTTCTTAACTAATGTGTTGCTATTACCAAAAGTTCGTTTTCAAGTGCGACAAATTATCAATTTTGGACTGAAATACAAAGCCACACTTACCCTTCTTAACTCATGTGTTCCTGTTACAAACAGTTCATTGTCGAGTATGAAAAATTATTAATTTTGGACTGAAACACAAAGCCAAACTTACCCTTCTTAACTCATGTGTTGCTATTACCAAAAGTTCGTTTTCAAGTGCGACAAATTATCAATTTTGGACTGAAATACAAAGCCAAACTTACCTTTCTTAACTCATGTGTTTCTGTTACAAACAGTTCATTTTCAAGTACGAAAACATATTAATATTGGACTGAAACACAAAGCCAAACTTACCCTTCTTAACTCATGTGTTCCTTTTACCAGCAGTTCATTTTCGAGTATGAAAAATTGTTAATTTTGGACTGAAATACGAAGCTAAAGTTACCCTTCTTAACTCAGGTATTTCTATTACCATAAGTATATTTTCGAGGCGACAAATTATTAATTTTGGACTGCAATACAAAGCCCAACTTATCCTTCTTAACTCATGTGTTGCTATTACCAAAAGTTCGTTTTCAAGTGCGACAAATTATCAATTTTGGACTGAAATACAAAGCCAAACTTACCATTCTTAACTCATGTGTTCCTGTTGCAAACAGTTCATTTTCGAGTATGAAAAATTATTAATTTTGGACTGAAATACAAAGCCAAACTTATCCTTCTTAGCTCATGTGTTCCTGTTACAAACATTTAGTTTTCGAGTGCGAAACATTATTAATTTGAGACTGAAATACAAAGCCCAACTTACCCTTCTTAACTCATGTGTTCCTATTACAAAAAGTTCGTTTTCGAGTGCGACAACTTATTAATTTTGGACTGAAATACAAAGCCACACTTACCTTTCTTAACTCATGTGTTCCTGTTACAAACAGTTCATTTTCAAGTACGAAAACATATTAATTTTGGACTGAAACACAAAGCCAAACTTACCCTTCTTAACTCATGTGTTGCTATTACCAAAAGTTCGTTTTCAAGTGCGACAAATTATCAATTTTGGACTGAAATACAAAGCCAAACTTACCATTCTTAACACATGTGTTCCTGTTGCAAACAGTTCATTTTCGAGTATGAAAAATTATTAATTTTGGACTGAAATGCAAAGCCAAACTTATCCTTCTTAACTCATGTGTTCCTATTACCAAAAGTTCGTTTTCGAGTGTGACAAATTATCAATTTTGGACTGAAATACAAAGCCAAACTTATCCTTCTTAGCTCATGTGTTCCTGTTACAAACAGTTCATTGTCGAGTATGAAAAATTATTAATTTTGGACTGAAATACAAAGCCAAACTTATCCTTCTTAGCTCATGTGTTCCTATTACAAAAAGTTCGTTTTCGAGTATGAGAAATTATTAATTTTGGGCTGCAATACAAAGCCAAACCTACCCTTCTTAACTAATGTGTTGCTATTACCAAAAGTTCGTTTTCAAGTGCGACAAATTATCAATTTTGGACTGAAATACAAAGCCAAACTTACCTTTCTTAACTCATGTGTTCCTGTTACAAACAGTTCATTTTCAAGTACGAAAACATATTAATATTGGACTGAAACACAAAGCCAAACTTACCCTTCTTAACTCATGTGTTCCTGTTACAAACAGTTCATTGTCGAGTATGAAAAATTATTAATTTTGGACTGAAACACAAAGCCAAACTTACCCTTCTTAACTCATGTGTTGCTATTACCAAAAGTTCGTTTTCAAGTGCGACAAATTATCAATTTTGGACTGAAATACAAAGCCACACTTACCCTTCTTAACTCATGTGTTCCTGTTACAAACAGTTCATTTTCAAGTACGAAAACATATTAATATTGGACTGAAACACAAAGCCAAACTTACCCTTCTTAACTCATGTGTTCCTTTTACCAGCAGTTCATTTTCGAGTATGAAAAATTGTTAATTTTGGACTGAAATACGAAGCTAAAGTTACCCTTCTTAACTCAGGTATTTCTATTACCATAAGTATATTTTCGAGGCGACAAATTATTAATTTTGGACTGCAATACAAAGCCCAACTTATCCTTCTTAACTCAGGTGTTGCTATTACCAAAAGTTCGTTTTCAAGTGCGACAAATTATCAATTTTGGACTGAAATACAAAGCCAAACTTATCCTTCTTAGCTCATGTGTTCCTGTTACAAACAGTTCACTTTCAAGTACGAAAACATATTAATTTTGGACTGAAACACAAAGCCAAACTTACCCTTCTTAACTCATGTGTTGCTATTACCAAAAGTTCGTTTTCAAGTGCGACAAATTATCAATTTTGGACTGAAATACAAAGCCAAACTTACCATTCTTAACACATGTGTTCCTGTTGCAAACAGTTCATTTTCGAGTATGAAAAATTATTAATTTTGGACTGAAATACAAAGCCAAACTTATCCTTCTTAACTCATGTGTTCCTATGTTAATTTTGGACTGAAATACGAAGCTAAAGTTACCCTTCTTAACTCAGGTATTTCTATTACCATAAGTATATTTTCGAGGCGACAAATTATTAATTTTGGACTGCAATACAAAGCCCAACTTATCCTTCTTAACTCATGTGTTCCTGTTACAAACAGTTCATTTTCAAGTACGAAAACATATTAATATTGGACTGAAACACAAAGCCAAACTTACCCTTCTTAACTCATGTGTTCCTGTTACAAACAGTTCATTGTCGAGTATGAAAAATTATTAATTTTGGACTGAAACACAAAGCCAAACTTACCCTTCTTAACTCATGTGTTGCTATTACCAAAAGTTCGTTTTCAAGTGCGACAAATTATCAATTTTGGACTGAAATACAAAGCCACACTTACCCTTCTTAACTCATGTGTTCCTGTTACAAACAGTTCATTTTCAAGTACGAAAACATATTAATATTGGACTGAAACACAAAGCCAAACTTACCCTTCTTAACTCATGTGTTCCTTTTACCAGCAGTTCATTTTCGAGTATGAAAAATTGTTAATTTTGGACTGAAATACGAAGCTAAAGTTACCCTTCTTAACTCAGGTATTTCTATTACCATAAGTATATTTTCGAGGCGACAAATTATTAATTTTGGACTGCAATACAAAGCCCAACTTATCCTTCTTAACTCAGGTGTTGCTATTACCAAAAGTTCGTTTTCAAGTGCGACAAATTATCAATTTTGGACTGAAATACAAAGCCAAACTTACCATTCTTAACTCATGTGTTCCTGTTGCAAACAGTTCATTTTCGAGTATGAAAAATTATTAATTTTGGACTGAAATACAAAGCCAAACTTATCCTTCTTAGCTCATGTGTTCCTGTTACAAACATTTAGTTTTCGAGTGCGAAACATTATTAATTTGAGACTGAAATACAAAGCCCAACTTACCCTTCTTAACTCATGTGTTCCTATTACAAAAAGTTCGTTTTCGAGTGCGACAACTTATTAATTTTGGACTGAAATACAAAGCCACACTTACCTTTCTTAACTCATGTGTTCCTGTTACAAACAGTTCATTTTCAAGTACGAAAACATATTAATTTTGGACTGAAACACAAAGCCAAACTTATCCTTCTTAGCTCATGTGTTCCTATTACAAAAAGTTCGTTTTCGAGTATGAGAAATTATTAATTTTGGGCTGCAATACAAAGCCAAACCTACCCTTCTTAACTAATGTGTTGCTATTACCAAAAGTTCGTTTTCAAGTGCGACAAATTATCAATTTTGGACTGAAATACAAAGCCAAACTTACCTTTCTTAACTCATGTGTTCCTGTTACAAACAGTTCATTTTCAAGTACGAAAACATATTAATATTGGACTGAAACACAAAGCCAAACTTACCCTTCTTAACTCATGTGTTCCTGTTACAAACAGTTCATTGTCGAGTATGAAAAATTATTAATTTTGGACTGAAACACAAAGCCAAACTTACCCTTCTTAACTCATGTGTTGCTATTACCAAAAGTTCGTTTTCAAGTGCGACAAATTATCAATTTTGGACTGAAATACAAAGCCAAACTTACCTTTCTTAACTCATGTGTTCCTGTTACAAACAGTTCATTTTCAAGTACGAAAACATATTAATATTGGACTGAAACACAAAGCCAAACTTACCCTTCTTAACTCATGTGTTCCTGTTACAAACAGTTCATTGTCGAGTATGAAAAATTATTAATTTTGGACTGAAACACAAAGCCAAACTTACCCTTCTTAACTCATGTGTTGCTATTACCAAAAGTTCGTTTTCAAGTGCGACAAATTATCAATTTTGGACTGAAATACAAAGCCACACTTACCCTTCTTAACTCATGTGTTCCTGTTACAAACAGTTCATTTTCAAGTACGAAAACATATTAATATTGGACTGAAACACAAAGCCAAACTTACCCTTCTTAACTCATGTGTTGCTATTACCAAAAGTTCGTTTTCAAGTGCGACAAATTATCAATTTTGGACTGAAATACAAAGCCAAACTTACCATTCTTAACACATGTGTTCCTGTTGCAAACAGTTCATTTTCGAGTATGAAAAATTATTAATTTTGGACTGAAATACAAAGCCAAACTTATCGTTCTTAACTCATGTGTTCCTATTACCAAAAGTTCGTTTTCGAGTGTGACAAATTATCAATTTTGGACTGAAATACAAAGCCAAACTTATCCTTCTTAGCTCATGTGTTCCTGTTACAAACAGTTCATTGTCGAGTATGAAAAATTATTAATTTTGGACTGAAATACAAAGCCAAACTTATCCTTCTTAGCTCATGTGTTCCTATTACAAAAAGTTCGTTTTCGAGTATGAGAAATTATTAATTTTGGGCTGCAATACAAAGCCAAACCTACCCTTCTTAACTAATGTGTTGCTATTACCAAAAGTTCGTTTTCAAGTGCGACAAATTATCAATTTTGGACTGAAATACAAAGCCAAACTTACCTTTCTTAACTCATGTGTTCCTGTTACAAACAGTTCATTTTCAAGTACGAAAACATATTAATATTGGACTGAAACACAAAGCCAAACTTACCCTTCTTAACTCATGTGTTCCTGTTACAAACAGTTCATTGTCGAGTATGAAAAATTATTAATTTTGGACTGAAATACAAAGCCAAACTTATCCTTCTTAGCTCATGTGTTCCTATTACAAAAAGTTCGTTTTCGAGTATGAGAAATTATTAATTTTGGGCTGCAATACAAAGCCAAACCTACCCTTCTTAACTAATGTGTTGCTATTACCAAAAGTTCGTTTTCAAGTGCGACAAATTATCAATTTTGGACTGAAATACAAAGCCACACTTACCCTTCTTAACTCATGTGTTCCTGTTACAAACAGTTCATTGTCGAGTATGAAAAATTATTAATTTTGGACTGAAACACAAAGCCAAACTTACCCTTCTTAACTCATGTGTTGCTATTACCAAAAGTTCGTTTTCAAGTGCGACAAATTATCAATTTTGGACTGAAATACAAAGCCAAACTTACCTTTCTTAACTCATGTGTTCCTGTTACAAACAGTTCATTTTCAAGTACGAAAACATATTAATATTGGACTGAAACACAAAGCCAAACTTACCCTTCTTAACTCATGTGTTCCTGTTACAAACAGTTCATTGTCGAGTATGAAAAATTATTAATTTTGGACTGAAACACAAAGCCAAACTTACCCTTCTTAACTCATGTGTTGCTATTACCAAAAGTTCGTTTTCAAGTGCGACAAATTATCAATTTTGGACTGAAATACAAAGCCACACTTACCCTTCTTAACTCATGTGTTCCTGTTACAAACAGTTCATTTTCAAGTACGAAAACATATTAATATTGGACTGAAACACAAAGCCAAACTTACCCTTCTTAACTCATGTGTTCCTTTTACCAGCAGTTCATTTTCGAGTATGAAAAATTGTTAATTTTGGACTGAAATACGAAGCTAAAGTTACCCTTCTTAACTCAGGTATTTCTATTACCATAAGTATATTTTCGAGGCGACAAATTATTAATTTTGGACTGCAATACAAAGCCCAACTTATCCTTCTTAACTCATGTGTTGCTATTACCAAAAGTTCGTTTTCAAGTGCGACAAATTATCAATTTTGGACTGAAATACAAAGCCAAACTTACCATTCTTAACTCATGTGTTCCTGTTGCAAACAGTTCATTTTCGAGTATGAAAAATTATTAATTTTGGACTGAAATACAAAGCCAAACTTATCCTTCTTAGCTCATGTGTTCCTGTTACAAACATTTAGTTTTCGAGTGCGAAACATTATTAATTTGAGACTGAAATACAAAGCCCAACTTACCCTTCTTAACTCATGTGTTCCTATTACAAAAAGTTCGTTTTCGAGTGCGACAACTTATTAATTTTGGACTGAAATACAAAGCCACACTTACCTTTCTTAACTCATGTGTTCCTGTTACAAACAGTTCATTTTCAAGTACGAAAACATATTAATTTTGGACTGAAACACAAAGCCAAACTTACCCTTCTTAACTCATGTGTTGCTATTACCAAAAGTTCGTTTTCAAGTGCGACAAATTATCAATTTTGGACTGAAATACAAAGCCAAACTTACCATTCTTAACACATGTGTTCCTGTTGCAAACAGTTCATTTTCGAGTATGAAAAATTATTAATTTTGGACTGAAATACAAAGCCAAACTTATCCTTCTTAACTCATGTGTTCCTATTACCAAAAGTTCGTTTTCGAGTGTGACAAATTATCAATTTTGGACTGAAATACAAAGCCAAACTTATCCTTCTTAGCTCATGTGTTCCTGTTACAAACAGTTCACTTTCAAGTACGAAAACATATTAATTTTGGACTGAAACACAAAGCCAAACTTACCCTTCTTAACTCATGTGTTGCTATTACCAAAAGTTCGTTTTCAAGTGCGACAAATTATCAATTTTGGACTGAAATACAAAGCCAAACTTACCATTCTTAACACATGTGTTCCTGTTGCAAACAGTTCATTTTCGAGTATGAAAAATTATTAATTTTGGACTGAAATACAAAGCCAAACTTATCCTTCTTAACTCATGTGTTCCTATTACCAAAAGTTCGTTTTCGAGTGTGACAAATTATCAATTTTGGACTGAAATACAAAGCCAAACTTATCCTTCTTGGCTCATGTGTTCCTGTTACAAACAGTTCATTGTCGAGTATGAAAAATTATTAATTTTGGACTGAAATACAAAGCCAAACTTATCCTTCTTAGCTCATGTGTTCCTATTACAAAAAGTTCGTTTTCGAGTATGAGAAATTATTAATTTTGGGCTGCAATACAAAGCCAAACCTACCCTTCTTAACTAATGTGTTGCTATTACCAAAAGTTCGTTTTCAAGTGCGACAAATTATCAATTTTGGACTGAAATACAAAGCCAAACTTACCTTTCTTAACTCATGTGTTCCTGTTACAAACAGTTCATTTTCAAGTACGAAAACATATTAATATTGGACTGAAACACAAAGCCAAACTTACCCTTCTTAACTCATGTGTTCCTGTTACAACCAGTTCATTGTCGAGTATGAAAAATTATTAATTTTGGACTGAAACACAAAGCCAAACTTACCCTTCTTAACTCATGTGTTCCTGTTACAACCAGTTCATTGTCGAGTATGAAAAATTATTAATTTTGGACTGAAACACAAAGCCAAACTTACCCTTCTTAACTCATGTGTTCCTGTTACAAACAGTTAATTGTCGAGTATGAGAAATTATTAATTTTGGGCTGCAATACAAAGCCAAACCTACCCTTCTTAACTAATGTGTTGCTATTACCAAAAGTTCGTTTTCAAGTGCGACAAATTATCAATTTTGAACTGAAATACAAAGCCACACTTACCTTTCTTAACTCATGGGTTCCTGTTACAAACAGTTCATTTTCAAGTACGAAAACATATTAATTTTGGACTGAAACACAAAGCCAAACTTACCCTTCTTAACTCATGTGTTGCTATTACCAAAAGTTCGTTTTCAAGTGCGACAAATTATCAATTTTGGACTGAAATACAAAGCCAAACTTACCTTTCTTAACTCATGTGTTCCTGTTACAAACAGTTCATTTTCGAGTATGAAAAATTATTAATTTTGGACTGACATACAAAGCCAAACTTATCCTTCTTAACTCATGTGTTCCTACTACCAAAAGTTCGTTTTCGAGAGCGACAAATTATTAATTTTGGACTGAAATACAAAGCCAAACTTATCCTTCTTAACTCATGTGTTCCTATTACCAAAAGTTCGTTTTCGAGTGCGACAACTTATTAATTTTGGACTGAAATACAAAGCCACACTTACCTTTCTTAACTCATGTGTTCCTGTTACAAACAGTTCATTTTCAAGTACGAAAACATATTAATTTTGGACTGAAACACAAAGCCAAACTTACCCTTCTTAACTCATGTGTTGCTATTACCAAAAGTTCGTTTTCAAGTGCGACAAATTATCAATTTTGGACTGAAATACAAAGCCAAACTTACCTTTCTTAACTCATGTGTTCCTGTTACAAACAGTTCATTTTCGAGTATGAAAAATTATTAATTTTGGACTGAAATACAAAGCCAAACTTATCCTTCTTAACTCATGTGTTCCTGTTACAAACAGTTCACTTTCAAGTACGAAAACATATTAATTTTGGACCGAAACACAAAGCCAAACTTACCCTTCTTAACTCATGTGTTGCTATTACCAAAAGTTCGTTTTCAAGTGCGACAAATTATCAATTTTGGACTGAAATACAAAGCCAAACTTACCATTCTTAACTCATGTGTTCCTGTTGCAAACAGTTCATTTTCGAGTATGAAAAATTATTAATTTTGGACTGAAATACAAAGCCAAACTTATCCTTCTTAGCTCATGTGTTCCTATTACAAAAAGTTCGTTTTCGAGTATGAGAAATTATTAATTTTGGGCTGCAATACAAAGCCAAACCTACCCTTCTTAACTAATGTGTTGCTATTACCAAAAGTTCGTTTTCAAGTGCGACAAATTATCAATTTTGGACTGAAATACAAAGCCACACTTACCTTTCTTAACTCATGTGTTCCTGTTACAAACAGTTCATTTTCAAGTACGAAAACATTAATTTTGGACTGAAACACAAAGCCAAACTTATCCTTCTTAACTCATGTGTTCCTACTACCAAAAGTTCGTTTTCGAGAGCGACAAATTATTAATTTTGGACTGAAATACAAAGCCAAACTTATCCTTCTTAACTCATGTGTTCCTATTACCAAAAGTTCGTTTTCGAGTGCGACAACTTATTAATTTTGGACTGAAATACAAAGCCACACTTACCTTTCTTAACTCATGTGTTCCTGTTACAAACAGTTCATTTTCAAGTACGAAAACATATTAATTTTGGACTGAAACACAAAGCCAAACTTACCCTTCTTAACTCATGTGTTGCTATTACCAAAAGTTCGTTTTCAAGTGCGACAAATTATCAATTTTGGACTGAAATACAAAGCCAAACTTACCTTTCTTAACTCATGTGTTCCTGTTACAAACAGTTCATTTTCGAGTATGAAAAATTATTAATTTTGGACTGAAATACAAAGCCAAACTTATCCTTCTTAACTCATGTGTTCCTACTACCAAAAGTTCGTTTTCGAGAGCGACAAATTATTAATTTTGGACTGAAATACAAAGCCAAACTTATCCTTCTTAACTCATGTGTTCCTATTAACAAAAGTTCGTTTTCGAGTGCGACAAATTATCACTATTGGACTGAAATACAAAACCAAACTTACCCTTCTTAACTCATGTGTTCCTTTTACAAGTAGTTCATTTTTGAGTACGAAAAATTGTTAATTTTGGACTGAAATACAAAGCTAAAGTTACACTTCTTAACTCAGGTATTTCTATCACCAAAAGTTTATTTTCTAGTGCGACAAATTATTATTTTTGGACTGAAATACAAAGCCAAACTTACCCTTCTTAACTCATGTGTTCCTGTTACAAACAGTTCATTGTCGAGTATGAAAAATTATTAATTTGAGACTGAAATACAAAGCCCAACTTACCCTTCTTAACTCATGTGTTCCTATTACAAAAAGTTCGTTTTCGAGTATGAGAAATTATTAATTTTGGGCTGCAATACAAAGCCAAACCTACCCTTCTTAACTAATGTGTTCCTATTACCAAAAGTTCGTTTTCAAGTGCGACAAATTATCAATTTTGGACTGAAATACAAAGCCAAACTTACCATTCTTAACTCATGTGTTCCTGTTACAAACAGTTCATTTTCAAGTACGAAAACATATTAATTTTGGACTGAAACACAAAGCCAAACTTACCCTTCTTAACTCATGTGTTGCTATTACCAAAAGTTCGTTTTCAAGTGCGACAAATTATCAATTTTGGACTGAAATACAAAGCCAAACTTACCATTCTTAACTCATGTGTTCCTGTTGCAAACAGTTCATTTTCGAGTATGAAAAATTATTAATTTTGGACTGAAATACAAAGCCAAACTTATCCTTCTTAGCTCATGTGTTCCTGTTACAAACATTTAGTTTTCGAGTGCGAAACATTATTAATTTGAGACTGAAATACAAAGCCCAACTTACCCTTCTTAACTCATGTGTTCCTATTACAAAAAGTTCGTTTTCGAGTATGAGAAATTATTAATTTTGGGCTGCAATACAAAGCCAAACTTACCCTTCTTAACTCATGTGTTGCTTTTACAAGCAGTTCATTTTCGAGTATGAAAAATTGTTAATTTTGGACTGAAATACAAAGCTAAAGTTACCTTTCTTAACTCATGTGTTCCTGTTACAAACAGTTCATTTTCGAGTATGAAAAATTATTAATTTTGGACTGAAATACAAAGCCAAACTTATCCTTCTTAACTCATGTGTTCCTACTACCAAAAGTTCGTTTTCGAGAGCGACAAATTATTAATTTTGGACTGAAATACAAAGCCAAACTTACCTTTCTTAACTCATGTGTTCCTGTTACAAACAGTTCATTTTCAAGTATGAAAAATTATTAATTTTGGACTGAAATACAAAGCCAAACTTATCCTTCTTAGCTCATGTGTTCCTGTTACAAACATTTAGTTTTCGAGTGCGAAACATTATTAATTTGAGACTGAAATACAAAGCCCAACTTACCCTTCTTAACTCATGTGTTCCTATTACAAAAAGTTCGTTTTCGAGTATGAGAAATTATTAATTTTGGGCTGCAATACAAAGCCAAACCTACCCTTCTTAACTAATGTGTTCCTATTACCAAAAGTTCGTTTTCAAGTGCGACAAATTATCAATTTTGGACTGAAATACAAAGCCACACTTACCTTTCTTAACTCATGTGTTCCTGTTACAAACAGTTCATTTTCAAGTACGAAAACATATTAATTTTGGACTGAAACACAAAGCCAAACTTACCCTTCTTAACTCATGTGTTGCTATTACCAAAAGTTCGTTTTCAAGTGCGACAACTTATCAATTTTGGACTGAAATACAAAACCAAACTTACCTTTCTTAACTCATGTGTTCCTGTTACAAAAAGTTCACTTTCGAGTGTGACAAATTATCAATTTTGGACTGAAATACAAAACCAAGCTTACCTTTCTTAACTCATGTGTTCCTGTTACAAACAGTTCATTTTCAAGTATGAAAAATTATTAATTTTGGACTGAAATACAAAGCCAAACTTATCCTTCTTAACTCATGTGTTCCTATTACCAAAAGTTTGTTTTCGAGTGCGACAAATTATCACTATTGGACTGAAATACAAAACCAAACTTACCCTTCTTAACTCATGTGTTCCTTTTACAAGTAGTTCATTTTTGAGTACGAAAAATTGTTAATTTTGGACTGAAATACAAAGCTAAAGTTACACTTCTTAACTCAGGTATTTCTATCACCAAAAGTTTATTTTCTAGTGCGACAAATTATTATTTTTGGACTGAAATACAAAGCCAAACTTACCCTTCTTAACTCATGTGTTCCTGTTATAAACAGTTCATTGTCGAGTATGAAAAATTATTAATTTTGGACTGAAATACAAAGCCAAACTTATCCTTCTTAGCTCATGTGTTCCTGTTACAAACATTTAGTTTTCGAGTGCGAAACATTATTAATTTGAGACTGAAATACAAAGCCAAACTTACCCTTCTTAACTCATGTGTTGCTTTTACGAGCAGTTCATTTTCGAGTATGAAAAATTGTTAATTTTGGACTGAAATACAAAGCTAAAGTTACCTTTCTTAACTCATGTGTTCCTGTTACAAACAGTTCATTTTCGAGTATGAAAAATTATTAATTTTGGACTGAAATACAAAGCCAAACTTATCCTTCTTAACTCATGTGTTCCTATTACCAAAAGTTTGTTTTCGAGTGCGACAAATTATCACTATTGGACTGAAATACAAAACCAAACTTACCCTTCTTAACTCATGTGTTCCTTTTACAAGTAGTTCATTTTTGAGTACGAAAAATTGTTAATTTTGGACTGAAATACAAAGCTAAAGTTACACTTCTTAACTCAGGTATTTCTATCACCAAAAGTTTATTTTCTAGTGCGACAAATTATTATTTTTGGACTGAAATACAAAGCCAAACTTACCCTTCTTAACTCATGTGTTCCTGTTATAAACAGTTCATTGTCGAGTATGAAAAATTATTAATTTTGGACTGAAATACAAAGCCAAACTTATCCTTCTTAGCTCATGTGTTCCTGTTACAAACATTTAGTTTTCGAGTGCGAAACATTATTAATTTGAGACTGAAATACAAAGCCCAACTTACCCTTCTTAACTCATGTGTTCCTATTACAAAAAGTTCGTTTTCGAGTATGAGAAATTATTAATTTTGGGCTGCAATACAAAGCCAAACCTACCCTTCTTAACTAATGTGTTCCTATTACCAAAAGTTCGTTTTCGAGTGTGACAAATTATCAATTTTGGACTGAAATACAAAGCCAAAGTTATCCTTCTTAGCTCATGTGTTTCTGTTACAAACAGTTCACTTTCGAGTATGAAAAATTATTAATTTTGGACTGAAATACTAAGCCAAGGTTATCCTTCTTAGCTCATGTGTTCCTACTACCAAAAGTTCGTTTTCGAGAGCGACAAATTATTAATTTTGGATTGAAATACAAAGCCAAACTTACCTTTCTTAACTCATGTGTTCCTGTTTAAAAACAGTTCATTTTCGAGTATGAAAAATTATTAATTTTGGACTGAAATACAAAGCCAAACTTATCCTTCTTAACTCATGTGTTCCTACTACCAAAAGTTCGTTTTCGAGAGCGACAAATTATTAATTTTGGATTGAAATACAAAGCCAAACTTACCTTTCTTAACTCATGTGTTCCTGTTACAAACAGTTCATTTTCAAGTATGAAAAATTATTAATTTTGGACTGAAATACAAAGCCAAACTTATCCTTCTTAGCTCATGTGTTCCTGTTACAAACATTTAGTTTTCGAGTGCGAAACATTATTAATTTGAGACTGAAATACAAAGCCCAACTTACCCTTCTTAACTCATGTGTTCCTATTACAAAAAGTTCGTTTTCGAGTATGAGAAATTATTAATTTTGGGCTGCAATACAAAGCCAAACCTACCCTTCTTAACTAATGTGTTCCTATTACCAAAAGTTCGTTTTCAAGTGCGACAAATTATCAATTTTGGACTGAAATACAAAGCCACACTTACCTTTCTTAACTCATGTGTTCCTGTTACAAACAGTTCATTTTCAAGTACGAAAACATATTAATTTTGGACTGAAACACAAAGCCAAACTTACCCTTCTTAACTCATGTGTTGCTATTACCAAAAGTTCGTTTTCAAGTGCGACAACTTATCAATTTTGGACTGAAATACAAAACCAAACTTACCTTTCTTAACTCATGTGTTCCTGTTACAAAAAGTTCACTTTCGAGTGTGACAAATTATCAATTTTGGACTGAAATACAAAACCAAGCTTACCTTTCTTAACTCATGTGTTCCTGTTACAAACAGTTCATTTTCAAGTATGAAAAATTATTAATTTTGGACTGAAATACAAAGCCAAACTTATCCTTCTTAACTCATGTGTTCCTATTACCAAAAGTTTGTTTTCGAGTGCGACAAATTATCACTATTGGACTGAAATACAAAACCAAACTTACCCTTCTTAACTCATGTGTTCCTTTTACAAGTAGTTCATTTTTGAGTACGAAAAATTGTTAATTTTGGACTGAAATACAAAGCTAAAGTTACACTTCTTAACTCAGGTATTTCTATCACCAAAAGTTTATTTTCTAGTGCGACAAATTATTATTTTTGGACTGAAATACAAAGCCAAACTTACCCTTCTTAACTCATGTGTTCCTGTTATAAACAGTTCATTGTCGAGTATGAAAAATTATTAATTTTGGACTGAAATACAAAGCCAAACTTATCCTTCTTAGCTCATGTGTTCCTGTTACAAACATTTAGTTTTCGAGTGCGAAACATTATTAATTTGAGACTGAAATACAAAGCCAAACTTACCCTTCTTAACTCATGTGTTGCTTTTACGAGCAGTTCATTTTCGAGTATGAAAAATTGTTAATTTTGGACTGAAATACAAAGCTAAAGTTACCTTTCTTAACTCATGTGTTCCTGTTACAAACAGTTCATTTTCGAGTATGAAAAATTATTAATTTTGGACTGAAATACAAAGCCAAACTTATCCTTCTTAACTCATGTGTTCCTATTACCAAAAGTTTGTTTTCGAGTGCGACAAATTATCACTATTGGACTGAAATACAAAACCAAACTTACCCTTCTTAACTCATGTGTTCCTTTTACAAGTAGTTCATTTTTGAGTACGAAAAATTGTTAATTTTGGACTGAAATACAAAGCTAAAGTTACACTTCTTAACTCAGGTATTTCTATCACCAAAAGTTTATTTTCTAGTGCGACAAATTATTATTTTTGGACTGAAATACAAAGCCAAACTTACCCTTCTTAACTCATGTGTTCCTGTTATAAACAGTTCATTGTCGAGTATGAAAAATTATTAATTTTGGACTGAAATACAAAGCCAAACTTATCCTTCTTAGCTCATGTGTTCCTGTTACAAACATTTAGTTTTCGAGTGCGAAACATTATTAATTTGAGACTGAAATACAAAGCCCAACTTACCCTTCTTAACTCATGTGTTCCTATTACAAAAAGTTCGTTTTCGAGTATGAGAAATTATTAATTTTGGGCTGCAATACAAAGCCAAACCTACCCTTCTTAACTAATGTGTTCCTATTACCAAAAGTTCGTTTTCGAGTGTGACAAATTATCAATTTTGGACTGAAATACAAAGCCAAAGTTATCCTTCTTAGCTCATGTGTTTCTGTTACAAACAGTTCACTTTCGAGTATGAAAAATTATTAATTTTGGACTGAAATACTAAGCCAAGGTTATCCTTCTTAGCTCATGTGTTCCTACTACCAAAAGTTCGTTTTCGAGAGCGACAAATTATTAATTTTGGATTGAAATACAAAGCCAAACTTACCTTTCTTAACTCATGTGTTCCTGTTTAAAAACAGTTCATTTTCGAGTATGAAAAATTATTAATTTTGGACTGAAATACAAAGCCAAACTTATCCTTCTTAACTCATGTGTTCCTACTACCAAAAGTTCGTTTTCGAGAGCGACAAATTATTAATTTTGGATTGAAATACAAAGCCAAACTTACCTTTCTTAACTCATGTGTTCCTGTTACAAACAGTTCATTTTCGAGTATGAAAAATTATTAATTTTGGACTGAAATACAAAGCCAAAGTTATCCTTCTTAGCTCATGTGTTCCTGTTACAAACATTTAGTTTTCGGGTGCGAAACATTATTAATTTTAGACTGAAACACAAAGCCAAACTTACCCTTCTTAACTCATATATTATATTACTAGACTGTGGTAGTACACTCAACGCTATCATCAGAGCAGTGTTTGTGACAAATGCGCATGCTCGTATATGGTACAGCACGAAATTTAAACCACACTCGAGGGCATAGAACACCCCCAAGACTTTTGTCATTTTCGAAGCATTCGTGTAAGAAACAACATTTAAAAAAAATTCGCTGCCCATCATAAACTGTAATAATGGAAGGCCAAAAAAAACGTTGTTCTAAAACCACGAGACAACAGTATATGCTATATGTGGAGGAACTGGAAAACAATGAAGCATTCAGGAACAGTAGATTTTCTCCGGAAAATCCCCATGTGGGAAAAGCTAACTTTAGCTTTAAATAGCACGGGTGGTCCACAAAAGACCGTAGTTCAGTGGAAAAGGGTGAGTAATCATAATTTTCTTTTTATTTAGTAAGTTTTTAACTATAATTTAAATGTATAATAATGTGAAAAGCGTTCCTAATAGGATGCACAATTATTTTACTTTTTATTTATTTATTTACTTTTTGTAAGATATTTACGGATTGGAGATCGAGCGTAAAAAAGAAGGCTCGTACAATAAGAATCTCAAGAAACCAAACAGGAGGAGGTCCATCTAAAAAGCCTCTGACGGACATCGAAGAAAATTTAATCAATGCCATTGGCAACATTGTTGTCAATGGTATGGATATCCAAGAAGTGGGAATTTCAGTTGAGGGTAAATACGTAATTTATCTTTAAAGAAGTTGTATTTTACTGTCTTATTATATTTTCCATAAATTGTAGTTTTCTTATGATATTAATTTAAACCCATTGCAAGGTCAGACGATGAATAAGATTAGTAAATTCAACCCATCTATATTACTGGAAATACCTATGTTCTGTGTAATCTAGTGTTTAAGTAATGATCTCATCAAAAGCTTTCTGCAGTTTTTAAATAGTTATAAATTTGTTCTTTGGAAAAAAATTATTCTATTAGTTAACATAATACCATATACATTGTAAGAACTACAGTGCCTTCTAGTGGCAATTTGATTATCAGTATATAATTTTTTTTAGAACAATCGACAGCGACAACTTCTGCGGATACAGCACCATCCTGTGCTACACCATCCTGTGCTGCACCATCCTATGCTACACCATCTACCTGCAAGACGAGCAGAATAGAAATGCGAGCAGATTCAGGTGGCAGCGACACTACTAGACCTCGCAGAACAAACAAAACTTTGTTATCCTCTGTTTCCCAGATTTTGGAACAATCTAGGGTAACAGAGGATAACAATTCCAATATTCTACGAAAATTAAATGAAAACCTAGAAGTATTAATTAAATTGAGACAAAAAGAATTAAAATTAAAATGTATAGAATTAAAATTGAAACATCCAGATTTGAATCTGGATGATTTATTAGAAGATTAAGGTTTTTTTTTAATTTTAAGTTAAAAATGTATAATAAACACATATAAAATGTAACATTTTTCTATTAAGAAAAAGTTAATAATAATTATTTTAAGCAAATATATTTGCTATTAAATCATTTCTTGCTGCTCGCCCTTCAGCAAGAAGTTGGTCAGCTTCTATATTACCCTGGTGAATATCATCATTTTCGTATTCTAAAAACAGAATTAATTATACCAGCGAAACTTACATAGACTTTGCTTTTAAATACCATATTCAATGTTTGCATCTGCTTAGACATTTCTAGTTCTTAAAATGTTGTGTAAAACTGCACAACAATATATCATTTTTCCTGCTATTGGCGGCTTATAATGGAGTGCTCTGTCCTTATGCAAACAACGAAAATACGCTTTTAGTACACCAATGCAGCGTTCTATGGTATTTCGAACAAGGCACTGACGTTTGGTGTAACGGCCTTCAGGAGTATTTTCGTTAGCCCCAACGATAGGTGTTAACAAAAATGGCTGCAAGGGATAACCCGAGTCCCCTAACAACCAAGTTGTGTGGTCATTATTAACAGCGTAATTTCTCCTGAGGAAAGCATTTATGTTGCTGACCATCCAAATGGCTGAATCATGCACTGACCCAGGATATTGTGCATTAATTGCCAAAATCTCTAAATTGGAGTCACAAATCTAAAAATTCACTCATACTTTAGTCTGTAATAATTATGTGTATATATTTATATTTACAATTTGACAATTTATGCTGTAAAACCACTTTCTGTTCATGAAAGTATGTGCTGGATGTACTGCATCATTTGCTGGTGGTGGTGTAATCGCAATATGGGTACAATCAATACACCCAATCACCCCAGGGAAATTAAATTTTTCAAAAAAACTAAAACAGTATCACATAATACATACATAGTTATTTATGTTACCTACTTGTGGGAAAACGGTATTATTATAAAGGGAGTGTTAACCTGTTAACACACAAGTGCTATAATGCTTTTACACTTCATATGATACAAAATTTTATCTATGACTGCTTAAAATTTGTTAATAATTTTTGGAATAAAATTTGATATTTCGTATTAATTTTCTGTACCATAGCAATCAATTGTCTATATAAAACGAGTTAGGTAATGGATTCACTTGGCGACTAATAGTTATTTACGATATGAGTATCGTAACAACTCATATTACGATACGAGATGGAAAGTTTGTAAAACGAGACCGCAGGTCGAGTTTGACAAATCCATTGAGGATCGTAATATGATGTTACGATATGAATATAGTACAAAGCTTTATCTACTTTCATGAAATTAGCAAGAAAAATTAAATATTTGTCAATAATTAATTGCCTGATGCAAAAGTTGACTATTCCAATTTTCATTGAAATCTAATACGTTAGGGCTTGATTTTTTGTTTATTTGGTGTTGGTTGCTGTCAGTTTGAATGAAAATTGGAACAGTCAACTTTTGCATAAGGTAATTAATTATTGGCAAATATTTAATTTTTTTTGCTAATTTCATGAAAGTAGATAAAGCTTTGTACTATATTCATATCGTAAACATCGTAAAAAGTGCATAATAAATGTTTATCCATGACTACTTAATAATCTGTCAATTATTCATGTGTTTGGTCACTCATAATGCTATCCATTATACACTGACAGGAGTGTATAATGGCGTCATGGCAACATCATTGTTTATGGTGTATAATGAAGGAAATAGGTTATGTTTCTAATCCTAATTGACAGATTATAGGTTATGTTTCTAATCCTAATTGACAGATTATTGACAAGTCGTCGATAAATTTTAATTAAAAATTCTTCGTATTTGTGTTCGTGGATAAAGTATAGTATACGACTCGCTATAATGGCTATTATTACCTCGGATAATTGCAAAACTCGCTCGCAAGCTCGCTCGTGTTGCAAACATTATCCTCGGTAATAATAGCCTACATTATAGCGTCGTGTATAATATACTATTATGCACGATCGCATTATAATGTGTCAATTATGTCTGAATTTGTTTGCCATAAACGTCTATTTATAGCCCGTGGGTGTCTTTATAGGCCGCCGGTCTATAATGAAACGTCAAAAATTGATAAACAGTTTAACAGTCTTATAAAGAATTTTTTTAAATTAAAATCGAATGTATGCTCTTTATTAGAACTCTATTTAGGGTAATTTGTATTAACAACACAGTTAACACAATTATTTATGTGAATATTCCTAGGCGTAAATGCTTCAACCATTTGACAGTTGTCAGTAAAAAATTAAAATAATTGAGCAACTAACTACTCGATGTGGGTAGAAAATTAATTTATTCCTTTTATTTCAGTTTTAAAATCTTCGATCGTGCATAAAATTCTGTATGTACCACTGGCGTAACTTGCTTTTATGGCCTTCGACGTGTCCTTAGCCCTCGACTAGCGTCTCGGGCTCAAAATCACGTCTCAAGCCATAAAAGCATCTTTACGCCCTTGGTACATAAATAACTATTATAACAAATAAAATAACTATGAATTCTCTTGTCAATCTGTCATTTTTATGTCAAAAGTTATTACGATACTAGTGCTGTAATATAGTTCATTACAACACGATTTTTCGTTTCGAAATATTGATATTACGAAATGAAAGTAGATAAACTTTATTACCTATGGCAAATGAATGACATCGGTCCGTATCCAAGCAGTCGTAGATAAAATAGAAACATAGGTAATGATAAAGTTATTAGTGCTTATTTTAGCTTCTGTACTTACCCAGTTTTCATTCTTTTTATGTTCTCCAAATTTTGTGGAAATTTAATATAAGGACGAACAAGATGTTCATTCATTATATTTACAATTTCAGTTACACAACGGCTCACTGAAGGCTGTGATAAACCACAATGTTGGTCTTTACCAACAGATTTTTGGTAACTGCCGTGTGCAAAGAAATGCATTGCAGTTATAAACTTAAAATAAATGTAATTATTTATGTGTTGTCAAATTAAGTAAAAATGTAGATATACTTTTACCACATTTGGAATTCTTGTATTCCTTTGAGCAGCTCCCATATATGGTTGCATTTCATTAAAAAGTTCAAATGCTGACTCTCTAGTTAATCTGTATAATTTTCTGAAAGTCTCTTCAGGAAGCTGGAAAGGATCGCTAACATTTCGTAAATGGAAATTAATTTCTCTTGTTTGGTTTCTGCAAACACGTTAATTTTAGGTTATATATAACATAGCATTCAAAACTTTCGCCTAATTCGGTAATTACCTTCGTTCTAATTCTTTCAAAATTAACTGCAAATTGTTTTGAGCCATTATTTAAGCTGGAAAGTAAATTTAACTTAATTTTACACCTTTTTCTCACTTTTATTTTCAGCTCAACGACAGCTATTACCTCGTAACGACTGAAGTTTGTGAGTAGTTCATGAACGACAAAAATTTAACGATAAAGTCGTTGGTAACCGACGGTCGTTGGTTAGAGGATAACTTTAGAGCGAAAAGTCGTTCAAATAACGATTGTCGGTGGTGAACGATTCGCTCAAAGTCGTTAAGCGCTTACAGAATAGGGCTGTTAGTCTAGCAAACTAATCACTCATATGAACTTGCTAGCGAAACGTCTTCAAGACGCCCTAAAAGGGACACACATACATACTACAATATTTTTCACCTAGGGTTTGGGTTGTGACGTCAACGCGCTGTTTATAAATTCACAATCCAACTATACTTCATCTCTTTCTAAACTAGGTTTTCATTACCTACTGCGCAGGAACGCGTGTCTACCCATGCAGTTTTTGGGCGGAGCAAGTTGACGTCACAACCCAAATGCTAGATGAAAAATACTGTAGTTATCTGTATTATAAATAAAGTTACAAAAATCATTTGAATCCCAATTACCTATATTTAATGACTAAGTAGGCCACTTGCTAAGTTTTTGACTCGGATTTGAACCCAAGACCTTCCATTATAATCGAATACTTTGACTACTCAGCCAATCGTGTAATACAAAACTTATATCGGGTGAACCAGTAGGTTCCAGACAATTTTCAAATTGAAATTCCTGCCATGCAGTAATGCTTCAGCCGGCAGCCAGATGGCACTAAAGTAAGCCTGATTCATCGACAACAAAAACATAATCTAGTCATAGCCAAGCTGGTTAAGTCGTGTCCGGAGTACAATCAGAGAGCCGCGATTGTTGAAAGTCTTCGAGCTGGATTCATACACACCGGCTCGGAAAATCCAGGTTAGAAAAAAGACTGAAAGGACTCCAAACCTTATCAATTGAGTTCTCGATATAGAAATTAGCGGCTATTTTGGAGACGAGTATATCTACTGCCTATCCGATCGTTCATAAGGACCTCAGATAACATCTTACATCAAGAAGATAAGACAGATGCTCTCTGAGGACGCTAAAGCCAAGAGACTTGCTCGCCGCCATTTGCTAGTATGTTCTCTTAAGAACAAAACGGCGGACCGTCTTCGGTTTTTCTCTGAAGAGAAAATCTTTACTTCACGTGAAAGTCAACCCGAGGAGAGACTGCAGGCTCGCCCACAACCCAAAGATGTTCCCATTGTGTCTAGGATCAAATTCCCAGCCAGTGTCATGACAAGTCTGTTGTTTATGTAAGAGTTCTGCAAATTGTCATAAAGCCATAGATCGACACTGTGGCATCTGGAAGGCCATATATCTTTCAGCAAAATGGGGCACCTGCACACACCAGTCATTTAACACAGCATGTTCTGGAGCAAGGGCTTGCATTACTTCATATGGAACGTGATTGAGCGACAACATCAGAATGTCGCATCGCTGAAGGATGCTATAAAGGCGTCGTTTGCAGGTATGGCAGAGGAGATCCTGGCGAAGGCAAGCACGTACTTCCAGCACAGAATTGAAGCGGTCATCCAAGTAAAGAGCAGTTACATTCATGTAAAATTAGTTTTTGATTTAAATAAATGATTGTGAAAACTGACATAGTTTTGTCCGGATTCTACTGGTATACCCCGTATATACACTGCCAAATATAAAAAAATTTACCTTATTTATGCATTTCCAGTTCCGTATTTTTCATCATTCAGTTCCAATTAGTCCAAAATCCTTTATTATAAATTTGCAACTCGCACTTTGCAAATCAGGACTAAAAACAATATTAAATACTCGGATATTATCGAAAAAACGATGTATACTAAATCGACACGTTACTAAATTACTCCAAGCAAGCCCTAAGCAAGGTTCGGTTTTACCAGTTTCTGCATTATCTGTAACCTATAAAAGACCATCCATCTTACTTAATTATTTCTATAATTAACAAGAAACCCTACCTGGTTTACAACAACTATTGCTATACCATTTTCATCCCCTAATTTATTAAGCTGAGATGCTATTTCTACAAATTCTTGACTACGACTTGTATAATTTACTCCAACAGTTTCACTACGAAAAACTCCTGCTATCGAATCGATTATCAGTAATCCCACCTTATAATGCGATAACAACCTTGGTAATCGAATACGTAAACACCTTTGTAACTGCTCCTGTTATATTTCCAAGAAATCATCTTAAGAAAATATACATATTCATGTTTATACTTACAAAATCTGTAATATGTTCCAAAAAAATGTTATCTTCAAGCTGTAAATTTTCTAAATTATTGTGAAGACGAAATAAGTTTGACAACTGATGTAATCTTTTTGAAGGAAATATGTCTTCTGTACAGATATATACCGCCCCTAAACATTAAATATATAACATAAGTGTATTATATTAAAATAAAGACGTCGCTTCCACATTATTCGCACTCATGCTGGTACTCGGCATTGTGAGACTCGCAGGAGTTAACTGGCCACACTACTTACTTAGTTCTTAGCTGTGCTCCAGCTCGAGCCCATAGGGTTCCATGTCGAGACAAGCCCAACAAGTATAGCTACTAGAAAAATGATTTTCCATCCACAAGTCACTGCAAGCTTCTCTTTGATGTATCATCGACAACGAACAGAGCCCTGCAAGCCACCAACTTGAGCGGCTCGTCCAGCACATGGTTCGTCACCTTTCCACATACAGACGAGTAATGAGTAAAAGAAGCCCGAATACAAGCACGAGCATGAGTAATGTGGATGCAGCTTAAAACAGGTTTAGCATTCGAAAAATTTCAACAATACAGGAAACCTCAATATATAGGGAATGTGTTTGAGGGACTAATATGGAAATAGAATTACACATAAAGAGGACTAAATGCCCTAAATAGGAAAGAAAAAGTACATTAGACAGAACATGAATAACATTATTAGGGCTGACCGAAACAAAGAAGAAAGGAAGAGGCTGTTTACTTTTATAAATGGGAAATTAACAGAACGTCTTCCGGGTTGAGACCGTGTCATTGTTAAGACAGACGTTTCGCCCACTTTTTTAAGCTTCATCAGGCGTAAAAGAGAGCACGAAAGAACACGGTAACTCAACATGTCAACCACGCCATGTTAAGTTTGTTGTATTGTATTTAGTTGTCAAGCAGAATGGAATACAAAGGCAACATCGCATTAAGACGTGGAATCTATGTATGAATGTATGATATTGTGTGACACAGATATTAGTAATAGCGAATAAGTGTAACTTAATGTAATGCAACGTTCTTAATAATATATAATTAAAAGTGTGTTGTCAGTTTGTTTGCTCAAATAAAGCAAGAAAGATAATAGGTTATGGGCCCAGAGTCACAAAGAGAATAAATAATAAAAAGAAAGGGAAAAGAACAAATCGAAAAATGAGTGCAAACGAGTAATTTTCAAAACTGGAAATTCCGAGTAGGTATGATTCTAGAAGAAAAGCAAACAAAGATAACCCTAGAAAAAGAAAAAAAAGATTTCAAGTCAGAGGAAGATATACATAACTTCGATCATAATAACCTGTTCATTCTAGATTCGGGGTGCATTCAACATATGGTAGGTGACAAACTAGTAAAAAATATGATCAACATTAATCAGTTGGAAAATGAAGTACAAATCCGACTAGCAAATGGTGATAATATGGTTGCTAACAGGAAAGGAACTTTAAAAAGAATGTGCCAAGACAAATTAATTACAATTGGAACGTTTTAGTCGACATATGCTTCACAACTTACTCTCTGTGTCACAATTATTGAAAAAGGGTATACAAGTAATATTTCAAGAAAAGGAAGTTAAAATTGTAGGAGATAGTTTTAAGCTTGAATGCGAAACATTACATAATTTGTTTGTACTTAAGGTTGATGTGCGTACAGAAATCTGTAATGCTAAATATGCCAGAGAACTAGAAGGCAACTTGTGGCATAGGAGGTTAGGTCATTTAAATCAAAAGGGTTTAGAACAGCTGAAACTGCCAACCAGTAGTAAAAGATGTAAAGAGTGCATTGAAAGGAAAGCAACCAGAAAGCCATTCTTTAGTGTTAAGAAGACATCGAGAAATATTGGAGACTTAATTCACTCAGACACATCGGGACCTGTAAATCCAACTACCAAAGAAGGCTATTAATACTGTCAGGTATTGATTGATGACTATTCCCATTTTGTAGTAGTTAAGTTGCTTAAAAGTAAAGATGAAGCTGGAGAAAACATAATTGAGTTTATGAAATTAATAAAAACCCAGCATGGTGCACATATAAAAAGAATCAGACTAGAGAATGGTGGAGAATTCTCATCAAATAACTTCAAAACGTTCTGCAAGAACAAAGGAATATTAATCGAGTACAAAACTCCCTATACCCCACAACAGAACGGAGTCTCAGAACAAATGAATTGTACATTATGGAGATAAAGATTTAAAGAAACTAAAAGTATTTGGAAGTAGTCTAGGGCGTCTAGGCAACTACTTTACCTCTATTTAAACCTCCTCGATTAGTTGGAAATTGTACCGTTAAAGCCAACTGCAAACACAACTGAGTTTTTCCAACTCCACTTGGACCCACGATTTCTGTTATTCCATTTACAGGTATACCACCACGTATGATGGAATTGATAACTGTACAGCCTGTAGTTAATCGCGGCCATTCTAATACATCGCTTGCTACGAAAAATGATACATTAAATTACAAAATTACAAAGTAAATACCTTAGTTCGAACCTGGTTTAAATTTATTTTTTAATGTAATATCAACCGCCTCCTGAACAACATGCTTTATTTCTTCTCGAGTCAGCCTGGTCAATTGACATAGTACAATTTCCTCTTTCATTATAATTAAGTGAAGAGAATCTATGTTAGCTAAAAAAAAGATTACGGTAATCAGTATCATAACTATTTTTTCCCATAAACTAGGAATTTTTTTACCTTCTAACAGTTTATTGTACACGTTGAAGGGAATTTTCTGCTTTAAAATCTCCATACTTTTTCGGATTGTTAACTTTAAATATTTACTTCCAGTTTTATGAAAGTTCTTTTATTGGCGCGAAATAAGAGGTTAGAACGAGTGTATTTTAAACAATAACAATAGTTGTGGCAACCAATCTTTTAAAAATTACTGTCTGAATACAAATATTGTTTGTTTTTAAAGGTAAATGGATGTCGTCTTCATTACAATTAAAAAAAAAACACTAATTTAATAATTTAAACAATAACCAAACACAAAATTTTGGAAATTGCACTAGACTGAAGTTATACTCTGTACTCCTCCAACAGAGCCACCATCATAACAATAAATTGCACCATGCGAAAGGAGATGAAAAATAGCTAACTTCAAGATGCTGTCAAAAAGGAAAACTAATTTTGAACAAAATTATTACTACAAATAAACTAAGTTATTTATAGGATATAATACGCAAAAACTTTTTCATGCTACAGTTTACTAAAGTGTCTTTAAAAAAACTTAATAATGGTATGTAATTGTTACGAATTAAAAAAAATGAAAAACGTTATTTGTTAAATGTAACCTATAATATACTGAACTTTTCAAAATTTCAGTCAACTGGAGTAATTCTCGCAGGATTGGGCTTAGCAGCAGTCGGATATATTGGCCGACAAATCGTCCGACAGATGCCAAACGTCACAAAGACTGTTAACGAAGCTATGAAAACTTTGCCAAAGTTTGACGTTGAAAGCATGGCTACAGCTAGGTATTATAGAGGCGGATTTGATCCTAAAATGAATAGACGAGAGGCTGCTTTAATATTAGGTAAATTTATACTGACTGATCTAATATTACCGTACGTCACATAATAATAAAATTATTGCATCGTGTTTCGTACTTTAATGAAAATAAATTTTAAGGAGTTAGCCCAACTGCAACCAAAGTAAAAATACGAGACGCTTTCAAGAAAGTAATGGCTGTGAATCATCCGGATCGTGGAGGCTCACCTTATATTGCCTCAAAAATAAACGAAGCGAAGGATTTTATGGAAAAACATTCATCATAAAATGTATAATTTATTAATGCATAGAATATATTTAAAAAAATATGTATATATTAGAAAAATTAGGCCTTGAATAAAAACGTTTACGTATTATGTTCTTAAAAGACTAGATTTACTCCCAAAACTGAAACGCATTAAAAACTATTTCGTATTGATATGTTATAAACAGCAAAAATGTGAACACATTCATTCAATATATAACTATAAATTCTCTTAATTTCAAAATACAATAGTCTGCCTTGTTACACCAAATGCAATGATTTAAGAATAGTAAAAAAGGTAATACCTTTTATCACTACAATTTTTCACTTATTTTACAGAAATGTAAAAGCATTATATTTGTAGCGATAAATGTGTTACATTGTTTGGTTTTAAAACCAATAAACAATACTATACTTATATCACCGACAGCCTTTTTAAAAATAGGCCGTAAATACTTACATCAAAGTGGACATTTAAATATTCGCAGAAAAAACAAAACGGTTACAGCTTTGAGATCACATATTACATTTAAAATTACAGCTGCTTTATTTGGACTTATTTGTGGAAACTGCATGTTTTCTTCGCAATTTTTCCAATGTTTTGTTGGAAAACGAACTGGGAAATTTAAATATTTCCTGAAACAAAACACATTAAACTATTATACTTTCTATTTGTACTGATTAATACTTACTGCAATAAATTGATGACAATTGATTACATTAAAGCTGCCATCCATTTCTCTAAAACAAGTGACTAATTCACCTAAGTCTTTGGTTTGTAAAATCTGTTCTTTATGTATGCGAATTAAGGCCAGTGCCACTCTAAAAATAACTTTAGATCCTTCATAAAAAAGACAATCCCATATTCTTAAAACGGTCTCCGTTGGTAACACTTCGGCATATAAACAAATAAACCATTTTGTGCTTGCTACTGCCCATGGCATACCTATTTTCTTTATATGTCTATGTACTTGCGGTTCATGTTTTTGAACTAATTCATCTAATACTTCTAAATCGATGAGAAGACCGGACATACTTTTAATATAATATTGCGGAAGAATATTTTCTATCAAAGCTTTTAACAACCAAAATGAAGACTCCTCATTCTTTGTAGCCAATAAAAGTAAACCGGCGATATAATTTAAACCTTGGCAGTAACTTACTTCCTTATTATGATGTGCAAATGTCGCCAGCACATTAAATAACTGGTTTGGTAACACATCCTCCTTCGCAAAGAAAATATTATCAGGAAAAGTGCGTGGTACATCAATCTGTATCATTTCTATAATTGTTGGATTTTCTATCTTCTTCTTTAAGGTATTGTAGCGTGATTCTGACTGATGTCTTAAATTCTGTGCACCTGATAATGCCATCCATGCTGCTTCTCGTTCACTACTTGGTATTCCTTTCCTTACAAATCGTTTTAATGTGTTGCTCTTTTTGTACCTCTCACTGGAACTGAGATCTTCCCACCGTTTAGACCGTTTAGCTAATGTACGAATATATTGTGACATAAAGTTCTCATAAGTCCGATAGTCAAAATTCTCGGGTCTTTCAAATCCATATTCGTCAACTTGACTGTAACATAACCTCAGCTGTAAAATTAAATTTCGTAACTTAAAAAAAATGAATTAACATACCTAAATTTGGACATAGCCATCTTTGGATATAAAGAATGCCCTTTTCTTTGGGAAAAATGGGTTAATTAAATTTGTTGTTTGATTTTGTAATTAAAATCCAGGGCATTATTATTTTATTACATAAATTAACTAGGTTTTCATTTATCTAGGTGTGCAAAATTAAAGCACAACGACTTTAATTAAACTTTTCATTCTTTAATTTACCATAATTTATTCTGGGTGTTTTATTATTAACCTTACAACCTACGGTTTTTTTATAGTGGTAGTGAATATTCTACCGAAACCGTGACTAGATTGGCGTTGCGGTTCCACATTCCAGACATCTAAAAAGATAAACGTGAATCATCATAGCTGAAAAAAATCAGGGTTCGTCATAATACCTTCTTCTTTCTTTTTTTGTGTGTCTTTTATGCGTGTATAGCCAATCTGCTCGGATTCGCCTTTAAGGCATTAGGGACTTCAATTCAGGCGGCTGTGTCATGTGTGTGTAGTGGTCTTGTTACTCTATCAACTCTATTTCATAGATCAGTCTTCCGAGTAGAGCACATATAAATGATAAAAAAGGTGGAAATGAAATACCTAACAACATGGAATTTAACAAGAAATCTTCAAATGATCCTCAAACTATTGTAAATTTTTTTGCTACACAATTTGCCTCAGTTTATACAGACAGATCAATAAAGAAACCAATTAGGGTAGGCTGTGAAATTGAAGTATTTTGAATTGGTACTTTAGCCACATCCACAGAATGACATTTTATAACGTTTGTAATTTGACATTTTTATTGTAAACAAAGTTTATAACCTTAAATTCATGTCAGAAATGTCATTCTGTGGATGTGGCTAAAGTACCAATTCAAAATAATTCAATTTCACAGCCTACCCTAATTGGTTTTTTTATTGATCTGTCTGTACTAATAATAAGATGGTTGTACCTAAATACACATTTGAGAAACAATTTAAACAGTATTGATATTAATTCTATCGAGGTTTTTTTATCAATTACAACAACTGAAAAATAAAAATGATCCAGGACCCGACGGTATTCCTGCTATATTTCTAAAAAATTGCAGATGTATTTTGGCAGAACCCATATGTAAATTATATAAGCTATCAATTTCAAAAGGCAAGTTTCCAGATATCTGGAAATTAAGTTACACAATGCCAATATTTAAATCAGGTAATAAAGAAAATGTTTCAAACTATTGTAACGAGCGGCAGGTGTTGGGTGAATCACTTCACGCTCGTGTGTCACCTGTTCTGGAAGGAAATCATTCTACAGCACTGTGGAACGTACGAGAATGATTGCCTGCCTATATTAAAGGCGCGCTCGCTTACGAGATTTCAGTCTTGAACTAATATGCGCGGCGATAATTGTGAATACGTATAAACGGTATAAATAAATAACTGTTACAAATAAATTACTTTAGTGTTCGGTTTTAATATTAGTGTTCCGTTTAGTTTTACGTTAGTGTTTAATTGTTGTTCTTTATAATTATTTCGTACACTAAGTTTGTTTAATAAACATGGGTTCACAAAAAATCGTTCTACCATTACAAATTTATTATTATATTGCGAAAAATTGGTGTGAAAGGAATCAAGTACAAATTTTACATAAATAAGAGAATCACCCCAATTATCCGATCATCACTGATTTAAAAGGCAATGAAGAAATGCTATTAGTAAAGTGTCGCATTTAACTGTAAAAAATTTAATATGGCCACAAAGAGAAAAACTAGACAATCGTATCTCGCTAGTTAACTACTAAAATTCAACACATTATTATTCAAGGGATGGAAATGGGATACCAAATTGACGCCATATACAGGGTTTGTCAAAAAGTCCGGATCATATGGGACTTTTTTTTTATTAAAGTATTTATTTAAAAAATCAACACGGCGTTGGTTTGTGCTTGTCTACGGACTAAAAAAAGTGCACACAGATTTGGTCAAATGACATTCTGTACCTGTCAAATTTGGCACTTTTTGAAACAAATCTTCAGAAGTGGTCCTATTTATGATTTTTTCGGAAAATTTTATTTGGAAAAGTTGTTCAGAATGGCATTTTACGTTGGTTTGCAAATTTTCAGCTAAAAATTCGGACTTATAATTGTTTACTCATTTTTTTGAATTTTCCTAGTACTACAAAATTCTCATTTTTTTTCATTGAAATCTGATTAAACGTGTGGAATCAACTTATTTCGATGAATAATTGCCCACCTGGGTTCTCTTGAAAAAATACTGTTTGCAAGAAACTATTTTGCTTTTGAAAATTCGCGGCGTCGTTGATCCAAAGTTGTTTTTATTCGAAATTGAGTTATCATTTTCGATCTTTTTACTAAAAACATTAAAAGTATAATAACAAGCGAGTTTCATCAATTTCAATGAAAAAAATTCCGCGAGAATTTTGTAGTATACTTATACTTGGAAAATCAAATAAATGAGTACAAAATAGGTCCGAATTTTTAGCTGAAAATTTGCATACCGACGTAAAATGCCATTCTGAACAACTTCTCTAAATGAAATCTTTCGAAAAAATCATAAATAGGGCCACTTCTGAAGATTCTTTTCAAAGTGTTAAATTTGACAGGTACAGAATGTATTTGATCAAATGTGTGTTCACTTTTTTTAGTTCTTAGACTAGTACAAACCAACGCCGTATTGATTTTTTAAATAAATACTTTAATAAAAAAAAGTCCCATATGATCCGAACTTTTTGACAAACCCTGTATACGGACCTGTCAAAAGGGTTTGATAAGGTGAATCACCAAATTTTATTAACAAAATTAGAATCCATAGGTTTTTTTTAATCTTTATTGAAATGGTTAAAGAGTTTTCTTACTAACAGAACCCAAATAATTAAAATCAAAAATTACTTCTCTGATCCTATTAATGCAGTATCGGGAGTCCCTCAGGGATCCCATTTGTCACCATTACTTTTCAATATTTTTATCAACGATATTGGAAGAATATTTGAGGATTTTACCGATGATTTAAAAACATACAAAATTATTCATTCCCTTGATGATGCACAAAAATTGCAAAACGATATTCAAAAACTAGAAGAATGGCGTCTTATTAATGGAACGACATTAAACACAGAAAAATGTAAATACATAAGATTTCACAGAAAATCTAATCCCATAAATTATCAATACAAATTAAATAATAAACCCCTACAAAAAGTTACTTGTATAAATGACCTAGGAATAATGTTGGACAGTAAATTAAACATTATACATCATATTGATAACATAAAAAATAAAGCATTGAAGATGTTAGGTTTCTTAATAAGAAATACACATAATTTTACTAATATAAAATCAATAACAAATTTATACTGTTCTTTGGTCAGGAGTTGTTTAGAATATGTATCAGTAATATGGTGCCCATATAACCATATACAAAAAATAGAAAAAGTACAATTTTTGAGATTCGTAGCGTTTAAACTGCATACGAAATATAAGTTATTGGGTATGATGATTTATTAAAAATAACGAATCTTAATACATTAGAATTAAGACGAACAAACTCTCTATTATGTATTTTATACAAAATAGTAAATGGCATAATAGATAGTTCTGAGCTATTGGAATTAATTGATTTTTTGGTTCCTGACCGCCAAACAAGATCTGAGCAAATTTTCAAATGAACATTTCATTATCAAAACTATGCTTATAATGCTCCCATTATAAAAGTGTTACGCGAAGGTAAAAATTGATTTATTCAATTCATCTTATTGGCAATTTAAAAGCTCATTAATCGAATGTCAAGCTGTTAACGTATCTTAGCATAAGTTAAGGTTAAGTTCTTATTACATAGTTGAGTTATAATTATATTTTTAATTTCTAGATAATTTTATTTTTAATTTCAAAATTGTAAATAAATGGGAATAATTATTTCTGTAAATAAATTAATAAACCACTATTATTATTATTATTACAGAAGCAATTGAACACTGTAAATATATTGGAAAGGACGTTGATGAATATACATTAAAACGTAAACATACTTATTTTGGCCAGGTTCAATTGAGAATGGCCGTATTGAACGTACAGGAAACGGATTTTGTAGTTTTTGCCAGCAAAGATAATTCCTTTGTAAACATAAATGTTACCTTTTACAAAAACTTTACGGTGGTAATGTTAGAGAAAATAAAATTCAATTATTTTGCACAAATGTTACACAATGTATGCGTTAATAAAAGATGATATACAATGACCAGTTTCGTTACTAAATAAAACAAAATAAAATATATAAAGCTTAAGATAAAAACTTATCATCTGCCAAAATTGGATTCGATAAGTTTGCTATTCCACAAGCAATAACAAAAATGTCTTACACAATTGGAACCAAATTTATCGGTAAAGCCCGTAAAGGGTTTGTTAATATTTTAAATATCTTAATTCGTTGATTCGCTCTTTCAACATGTACTGTAACATGTAATTAATTGTATGCCATAACTTTCGCAAATATCTTCTATTAAAAATCCTTTGTCGACCATAACATGTTCTTTGTTCATTGTCAATTTCTCAAGTAGATTACTTCTGTCAAAGATAGCCTTATCTGAAGTGCGACCACCATATGGACAGCTTATATATGTAATTGTTCCTGCAGGACTCACACCCGTCATAAACTTAATTGTTGTAGTACCTTTACAATGAGAATACGTTTTTATTTTACAACAGAGTTTTTTGCTGCTTTGTACCGATACTTCTGTAAAATCTAAAACAATCCTTACATCTTGATAGTCACAAGATGGAAATGAAATTACAACAATTGCTACTTTTGCTAGTGCAGGAATAAGATCAAAAAAAATTCTTTTGCTTGTTTGTGCAGATACACCAAAGAGAACTACAAGATAACATGGCAAATTTAATTTCAATTTCATGAAACGTAACAGTACTCGTTTCAACAAAGACAACCGATGAATACGTATATCTTTTTTAATGTGGCTAAGCAGTGTTACTAACGTATTAAGTAGAATGAGTGAGTGTAACCCAGTTGTGCATCAGTTTGTAAAAAATCACAAATAGTTACCATTTCACTTGTATTAACCTGTACTTCACAGTCCCGAACTTCTTTTAAATCAAAATTTACTCGAGTTCCAACGTCTCTGTATTCTTTGGCGGCTTCTAATTTCTTCTCGCCGAGTACTACTCAACAGTAATAAATTTTCAGCAGCTTCTGATGCTAGATCTTCATAAAGAGGTGCATGTTCTGCTTCTGACACAATTGTTTCTGGTATTGGTATTTGTAAAATTTCTGAAGTGTTACATTTTGTAAATCTATTTTTTAAACGTTGTGATCAGGCAAACGAACGTGCATCCTGCATCTTTATTTAGCTTGGCTAACATCGTGACTTCAAATAGGAATATTCTGACTTGGAACTGCAGTAGGTAGCAATCGCCTATTACTTTACCATTCTAAAATATTTATTAATAATTAATTATTAAAATAATTTTATTACTACGCAATTAGAGATGCTAAAACAATATAACATATCTGATATCTTACCTGCATAATAATAATCATCCTTTATAAAATGTAGTGAACAAACTCGCATACAATTGGATACTTTTCTCGTCATTTTTAATTTAACTTCCCAAGCTTTTCTTCTGTCCATCATTAGTGTACCACCATAATCATCTTGAAAAGATACATTTTCTTTCCCTGGTTTGGGAAAAGAATGATAGGTTAAATCACCATTTTTCCTGCGAACAGACTTGCAACCAAATACACAACAGTTGGTGTTGCTCTTACTAGTCTTACTTGCAGCATTTTTTGATGTTAAACTCATTATAATTACTTATATGTTACACATAGAACATAAACCCTCAATCACAGAACAAAACAACGCTACAAGACACAGTGGTTGTAGGTTATCCTTCAACTGACGTGAGCCCAGTGTTGCCAATTTAGTACAATTTCTACTAAATCTGGTAGAGTGAGGTACTAAATTTTTCTTCTGGTAGATGGTAGAAAATCTGGTAAATCACAAAATAATTTTAGTAGATTTCTAGTTGTTTTCATTTTTACATAAACTGATTTTTTTTATGGCAAATTCCTAAAAATAAATAAATAAATTATTATATGAACACCACAATTTTTTGTTATATTACAGTGAACTTTTATTTTACAATATTTTCCTCCAGTGGTTACTAGTAACAACAGATCAATAAAAATACCAATTAGGGTAGGCTGTGAAATTGAATTATTTTGAATTGGTACTTTAGCCACATCCACAGAATGACATTTTATAACGTTTGAACACTTTTGAATTCTTGCACAAAGGTAATGTGGGACTCTGGTGATGGTTTACTCACTAAAACCCTTCCTGTTCGTCCGCCTAGACCACGGAACTACCTTCGCATATCTTCGCAGTGCAAGTTGTCCTCTTTTTTTTATCGTTCCCGGTTTCTCTCTCTTTCGTCTTGTTCTTTTCGTTTCAGTATTGCTGTTATCATGTTTTCTATCGTTGCCCAATGCTCCTCAGATGCCAGCATAATGTTTATTATGTTTGTTTTCCTTAATTCTTCGTTTACCTACCCAAAGAGCAGTAAGTATACTGCTCTTGGGTTTACCGCTGTTTTCGCCTCTTCGTTTCCTCTTTCCCATTTCCCACATCAAGTAGCGTGTGTTCTGCTGTGTCCTCTTGCTCGTTACAATAGATGGATAGAGGCATCTCCCTGTATCTGCTTTACCTATTCTGGCCAAATAACTTTGGTAGCACCCATACCCTGTTAGCATCTGCGTTACTTGGTATCCTATGTGTCCATAGCTCCTTTCCACCCATTGCCTCAGCTTTGGTATCAGCCTACGGGTCCATTCGTCAGTTTGGCAATTTTCACACCGTTGTTGCCATTTATAACGTGTGTCTTGCCATTTGACTTTTCTCTCATTTGCATGCAGCCCAAAAGTTGCTGTCGTCTTTTCTGCCAGCAGGTTGATTGGTATAACGCTGGCGAGTACTCTGGCTGCCTAGCCTCCGTAGAGATGGTTCTGTATTCGTTGTATCTGTTCGAGTTTTCTTTGGTATAGCTTTGTATTTGTATTGTCTTTCGGATATAATCCTCCGTTTTCTTTAACTCATTTCTCAGATTTTGCACTATTAATTGTTTTCCCTAGGGTATCCAATAGACAGAGTGGTCTACATGGCTATCTTCTAGCGCGCCGGAAAAACTTCTTCTTTAGCAAACTCATTCATTCTGTCCAGTACCTATATATCCTGGAAAACGTCCCGCCACCATTTTTATAATTTCTGGCGGTATCTTGTCAGGTTCTGGTGCTTTTTTTGCCTTTATTTTGGCAGTTGCTTTTTTTAGTTCCTCTGTCTGTAAATACCACTGGTTCTTGTTTGACTTGGTATTCCTATGTTTCTTCTTTATACTGGGGGAATAACTTATCAACGTATTTTTTGTTGTAACGACCATAGGCGGGAGCTGAGCCCTTATTCTTTTTGTTACAATCTTATATCCGAGGCCCAGATATCATTTTCTACGTCTTCGCGGAGTTCTTTCCACGTGTTTCCTTTAGCTTGTCGGATTGTGATTTTTAATTCCTTCCTGTTTGCCTTTTGTGTTCGTTCCTCTTCCAACTGTGGTACTATTTGTTTGTTATTTTCCCGTCTTCTAGCTCTTAACAACTAGCTTCCTTTTGGCCATTATACATTTTTGTCTTTATTGGGCAATCTCTTCTGACCACCAATATATTCCTCTTCTGCGTTTACTTCTTGTTTCTCCTTTAGGCATTCGCTAGCCGTTTTTCTACCCTCTCCTTTAACCTGTTCTTCAATTTCTGTACAAAGAGTTTCTTCGTCTAGTTTTTAAGAATCCATCCCTTGGTTGGTCCTTCTCGTAAAGGTACTTTCTTGTTTTTGAGGTCAATTTCATAGTACATATAGCTACGTATCGGTGATCGCTGAGATTTTCTTCTTCCATCATTGTCCATCTTATCGTGTTTCTGGCTATTCTGGCCGTGGCACACGTGATGTCTATAATGGAATTGTACTCCCCTCTTACATATGTGGGCTCGTTCCCTTCATTTAGTATCACCAACCTTCTTGATGCTATCCATTCAGTTAGTGCTTTTCCCCATATATCATCCTGCCTTAACCCCCATTCCAGGGATTTGGAGTTAAAAAAGCCTGGAACGAGCATAGAGACAGAATGATGGAAAACAGATTAGCAAAAATATGCAAAGGCCGACTCATACGATGGAAAGACAGCTGGATCTCATCATCAACTGAATAGGCCAGACAAACAGGACTTATCCAAGTCGCAAGTAGAAGCAAACCTACATTAAAATGAACAAACAATTTGCCCCAAATATGTAGTAGGTCATGGCATTTAAACTATAACCAAAGAGCAATATGATTTGATATTGCTTAACACGATCTTTGATTGTATCCCCGACCGGCGATACGCTCTAAACGGTATTTAAAAACCCAACACTTGCAAACAAACAAATTTTAAATTGCTCCATTTCTATTAAGCCCATAAAAAGGGTTACAAAATTTCTTGTTCAATGGCCTGCGCCATAAACTACCAGCTGTGAATTCCTGCTTAAGTCTCTGCCCACCCGCGGTGTGAAAGGACCAAATTTTTTTCCCTTAGTTTAGCGGAACTAACTATCTCCCATAGTACATAATTTCGGGTAAAAACTTTCTAACTGCAAGAAGCAAATGCTCGTTATTTAAATCTAGCTAAAAATATATACTACATCTTAATATCAAACTTCCCTTCAAGTCAACTGCTTCCGTAACTTTAGTATACATCCATCTGCTATCACACATCACCGCAGAGCAGCTCGGGGACAATATCGCGGGTTTTATACGCGGAAGACGTCAAATCTCTTCCACCACCACTCGCCAACCAATGGTAGAGCAGCATCGGATTTTCGGGCTATAAATACGTTCGAAAAATCCAATTCAACCTCGACATTTCGGTGTGCTTGATCAAATTGGACATCCCGGTGCACGCTTCATCGAAATCAACGTCTCGGTGTGCTGGTTCAAGATCGACATCTCTGCATGTTTGATCCGGATCGGCATCCTTGCACGTTTGATTGCCATCGCCGCCTTCACACTCCGCTGGAACCTCTCGTCGCCGCCTACGTCGCCAAACGATGAACGATGTCTGTTCCAAGACTTCCAAGCCACCTCAACGTTGGAACTGCTTGTCGTCGCCTACGCCACCAAACGCTGCCTGTTCCAAACAACTTCAACGCTGGAACCGCTTGTCGCCGCCTACGGCGCTGGGACCGCCTACGCCGCCAGACGCTGCCTGTTCCCAGCCACCTCAACGCTGGAACTGCCCGCCGCCGCTAGACGCTGCCTGTTCCCAACCACCTCAACGTTGGAAGTGCCCGCCACCGCCAGACGCTGCCTGTTCCCAGCCACCACTAACGCCGCCCTCTACTGCTGAGGCCACACCATAAGCCCAGGTTCGCCATCGTCATCGCTTCCCTGACGCCGTGCGTCCTCTTCGCACCATCCCTCATTGTCGACGCCCCGCCGCCTTCACTGTCGCTGCCGCCTTCGCCGAATCACGCTAGTCCAGGTCCACCACCATCGACGCTCGCAACGCGCCTCTTGTCTTTAATTACTGAGCTAGCCAATTTGAACACAGCGCCCGTTAACAAGCAAGGCGTAATTTGTGTCATGCTTTTTACTAAAACCAAAGAGCAGTACAATACTGCTGAAACATAAAACCGTGCCGCAATAACTTAAAGGATTGATGGTCACATTATAAACCAAAGGTTTCTAATTTGATCTAGGCCAAGATCAGTGAGATTGTTCTTCCCCATACAATAAAAAATACAAATTAATTTTATTATTTTATTAAAATATAATTCATAATTGCATTTGTTTTGAAGGGAATGTTTGTAAAGGTATATCAGTTGCATTTGTAGGTCTTAATCCTCTTCTACTATGTCCAAAAGCAGCCAATATAACATTGATAGCAGCTTCAACAGTTGTTTGAACATCCCTTTCTGTTCCGATGCTTGGATTTACTTCTACTAAATCCATAGCTCCTAAACGTCCTGTTCTATGAATGAATTCCATTATATAAATCGCCTCTCTTAATGTTAAGCCACCACGAACTACAAAATGTAATGTTTATATTCTATAACTGTTTTTGAAGTTAACATACCTGCTGTTCCTGTGCTTGGAGCTTCTAATGAATCTAAAGAATCAATATCAAAACTAACATGTATAGATTTACTATTATCAGGATCTATTTTATCAAGCGCCATATTTAATACAGTATGAATTCCATATTTTTCGATATCTTCCATACCAAATGCTGCAATACCATGTTTATCAATTACTAATCGTTCGTAACTATCTACTGATCGTAACCCAATATAAGCAACATTTCTAATGGATATAACCGGCTTTTGCCAATCCATTCCTGGTAAATACGGCCAATAATCTGCTAGTTCTTTTGCAAGTAATGCCATAGGCATTCCATGAATATTTCCAGTACTTGATGTTTTATTCGTATTTAAATCTGCATGCGCATCAATCCATAGAAGGGCAACATTTTCTGATTTTGCTTGAATATGGCCGTCAACAGTTGCAACACCTAAAGTCAATCATTTTGTTACATTTTGAGATTAGAACTTAACTATTGATTTATTTTTACCTATGGAATGATCGCCTCCTAATGTAAGACAAACTCTACCATCCCGAATAATATTAGCAACTCGTTTGGAAACTTCCTGGGCACATGGAACCATATGTTCATAGTCCTTCATGTTTGGAATAGCATCGCATATTGTTTCGTTCACTTTATATTTTACATCTCCATAATCTTTTACGTCCATTTGTTGATCTAAAACAAATAATTTTCAAGTTTTTGCTTTTGTGAATACATAGGTTAGACAAGGAGAGACAAGATATAAATCAGTGAAGATTAAAATTTCTTCAAAGTTCATATTCCATTATAAAAATTGTAGAATGGAAGCACAAACTGGTTAATTAATTTAATGCCTAGATAAGCATTAAACAGTTCAAAATTTTAACTAAAGGTAAAAATGCGAGTGTTAGCGCCTCAAGAGGGTGCCCTTCACCAGGAAAAAAGAGATAGGCTCTTTTAATATCCTTAGTATCTTTGGTGAAAGAATTCAGGTTAGTCTGGGCAAAGTACACACACCTGAATAGCATTGCAAACAGAGCAAAAATGGCCCTCATGTAGGGCAGATGCATTTTTGGGAAAACATGGGGACTGAAACCAAAGATGGTTCAATGGTACTACATCACGGTTGTCAGACCCATGATCGCCTATAGCACCCTAGTTTGGTGGCCAAAGACACAACAAAAAGTAGCTATCACGAAACTAACCGGGATTCAAAGACTGGCCTGTTTGTGGGTATGTGGAGTCATGAGAAGCACTTCAATTGCGTCTATGGAAGCTCTTCTAGGATTAATCCCTTTGGATATTTATCTGAAAGGGGAAGCTTGGATAAGAGCACATAGAATGAAATCCATCGGCAATTTCCACATTCATAGTGCATGGTGTGGACACAAACGAATACAGGAAGTGGTCAAAGATTATACTAAAACAGAACACTCTTTTGACAAACCATTCACTATGCGATATAATCGCAATGATTAGGCTCAAGGAACCCCACCCTATCTGAAGAAAGGGTTTACAGATGGATCCTGCGCAGCACAGGGTACAGGGGGTAGGTACCTATATATGGCTTAAGACCAAAAGAGAAGTAAGTGTATCTCTTGGGACCAACGCCACAGTCTTCCAAGCTGAAATCTTATGTATACAACAGAATGTAAAACGTGGGTATACTCGACAACACATAAGCATTCTGTCTGACAGTAAAGCAGCCTTAAAAGCGCTTGAATCACCTCGCCTAAATGGAAACCCTATCCGAGAAGAATAAGGTTCGACCCAAATGACTAGCAGGACACACAGGTGTGGAGTGCAATGAAAAAGCAGATACTCTGGCTAAAACTGGTGCATCCACCCCGTTTATAGGACCTGTCGGAATACCCAAACGAAGTATTTGAACAGCAACAGAAGCGTGGACTAGGACACAACATGCCTCTCGTTGGAATGCAACACAGGGAAGGAAATAATCGGAATATCTTCTCACACTACTTCATTTAGGACGTAGCCAGATCAGACGGCTGGTATTGTTACAGGCCACGGCCACCTGTGAAACATCTACAAAAAATAGGTGTTTACAGAGGAGACACGCTCTACAGACTATGCGAAGAAGAGGAGGAAACAGCCTCGCACATAATCTTCGAGTGTCCTGCGCACCTGCGCTGTACTTACCATAGGAGACAGCAACTCGTCTGGGAAATTTACCATGGTATCGCTTTTACACACGAAAACCTTGTAAGTAACATCCTAAAACTTGTTGAGGGTACCGGACTACCTTGACAGAGATGAGATTAGATAGAGGGTGCACAAAAGACCATAGAGTCAAAGTGCATTGACTGGGCAACCAGTGGCGGATCCAAACCAAATTTTCTCAAGGGGGGGGCATTAGGTTTATGTGGGGATGTAAGAAAATAAAATGTAGAAATAAAGCTACTACTAAATTGAAAAAACAAGAGAATTCATATTTAAAACATAAATTCTCGGGATGGGGGGGGGGGACAATTGCCCCCTGCGCCCCCGCTGGATCCGCCACTGGAGGGCAACTGGTCTAGCAACCTAGTCAATCGAACCCCTGAAGGAATTGCTAGGGGAGTAACCTACGTTATTTTCATATCATGTCTGACATGCTAAGTATACAGGGTGATGTTGTAAGCATCAAGCCTTGGGCAACCCCTCAGTTTCAGTTCCCAATTATTTTATACGACTAGGTTTGATCCCAAGACCATCAGCATTGCAGTAGAATATTATTATGGTACTCCAAATTAATGTAGTTTATTACTAACAAAATACAATACTTACGGATATCTCGTAATCGGTTTATTAATCCACCTTGCCTAATACGTAGCGGTCCATTTCCAACACCAACTTTAGGTTGGCCCTTTTCAAAGGGCACCGAAATTATGCCTATTTTATCTGTACTCACATTACGCACTTGAGTGAGAATTTTATTTCTCACTAGTCGGGGAAACAACATTTTTCAGGACTAAAAAAAACTTGTGTAACGTACTGATATACTTACTAAAAGTGTGTTATTTCTCTAACTTTATCTTATGACCTATTGAACTCTCTTTTATAATTAAAAACAATATGTGTTATCTAACATCATAAAAACAAATTTTCTATAATCGTCTTTCATATTTTATCATATGGCTTTTGCGAGTAAACAGGTTAATAATTAAAATTGTAAAAATTCTATTTTATGTTTGTGCAATATTTCGGGAAAAATTTCGTAAGTAGGTACTTAAGATATAGTTTATTACAGGGGTCAAAATGGCACATCTTGATTTCAGTTTTAAAACCCATTAAATTACATATGTTTACAAAGTTTACTGTACACAATATTTAAAAAATAAAAATTGGAAAAGAGTAATTTAAACAAAAGGAATGGTAATTTTTTTAGTAAAAGTTCAATCTTGATATTGAATTATCTCTGATTTTTCACTTGTGCTAGTGAAAGGCGCTTTCCGCCTTTCGTGCAAGCATTTTGTGTACAAAGAAACTACTTACAATTACCTACCTAACATAAACCTTTAAAAATAAAGAAAAAAATCAAACACGGTGACACTATTTCGCCAGAGTTGTTTAGTTCAGCACTCAATGATATATTTAAATAGCTAAACTGGGAAGGACATGGTATTAATATAAATGGATTGTATATTAATAACCCAAGTTTCGAGAGCAACATCGTATCTATATCAAGCATTTATAGTAATTACTTAATAGAAATGTTAAAGGAGCTGAAAAAAGTCGAGGAAAAATAGGTTTAATAAAACAGCATATGCAAACCAAAAATGGTGATGAGTTATAAAAATATGGTGGAAATGGATAGATATAGCCTGATATACTGCTACCCATTTTAAAATGGGCAATCAATATAAGAATTATTAAATTACATCTTAAAGAATTAAGAGTGTTTTCACTTAAATACTGCAATCTTGCTCTAATTTTCGTTTTTGTTTATATGCTGGGAGAGATCTAGGCTTGGGGATGCCAAGGATATTAATACACGTCATTTAGTACTGCCCAACTAGAATTTTGCGAAATCCAAGGAACTATCACACTTGCAAAGGATTTTTATTGTGCCAAACATTGCACTGGCAGGACTTTTGCCTTGAGACCTTTGGTTAAAAAAATGCAAACTTGCTACAACTCTGTACCACTGAGACCAACAAGTTTAATTAATTTTCCAGCAAACGCAGTTTGACTAACTCTAGCACCTTTTCCCAAAATTTCACAACAAATTTGTACTCTTCCTACAACCCTTAGTTTGTTCTTCCAAGTATTTACGCTTAAAAAATATAAATACTCCCTCTAAATACCGCCCATACTCGATGCCATCTACCAGCTGTTAGAACCAGAAGAAGAATTGCCTGCATGCAACAAAAAACCTTATATCGATGTTTTTTTGCTTGTTTTTCGTCCATTTATCGGCACTTACACTTCGCGAAGGCACCTTCGTAATAAATCCCTCGTAAATTCCATGTTCCTATTATTAGTTGTTTGCCTGTAGGTATTCTGTGACCTTTGATTTATCATAGCCTCCCTGGAGATTGATGGGTGGGAGAAGCCCAGCATCTCCCTTCCTCCTACTAGTTTTTTGTAGTCCGTTGAATATTTTCTATGTCTTTGCACAATTGAAGGGAGTGTTGCGCCTCATCCCACACGTACGTGTTTTGGAGGACGTTCGTGAAAAAGGAATCGCCGATTGGGAAACGAAGGCTATGGACAGAAAGCAGTGGAGAGATATCTTAAAGCAATGGGCCTAAGGCCTGTCAAAGCTTCACATATATACACTTCGCGAGGGAGTACGGTCGGCAACATGAAGGATTAAGGCCTCCTAAGTCGCTTCCATGTCAAGAGGAATATTAAGACCACTTCTTTTCATAGTCCTATTAGACGAAATAACAAAATCCGTAAGAGAGAAAACCAAAGGATTACAGATAGGATACAGAAACATGAAATCCGTACAGGTAGCAGAATTTATATTTACTGACGACTATTAGTAATAATAGCTAACTCGGAAAGAGATTTACAAGAACAAGTGGAAATATGGAACCAGGCATTTATGGAAAATAACATGCAAATGAACAACGAAAAGACAGTGGTAATGAATGTGTCTAGGAAACTAGGAATCCTAGAAACATACATGAAACGCTGAACAATGAAGAATTAAAACAAGTGGAGTCTCTCAAATACCTAGGGGTCACAATAAACAGTAACCGGAACAGCGAGCAAAAAATAAATAACAAAAGCAAACAAACTAAATTGAACATCGTTGAACTATTCACAGACCTTCTTCTATTCTCTGTCTCTTTCTAACTAATCGATTCGTATAACGTGTATCTTAGATAAATATCACAACACTAGTGGATCCTTGGGTAATTTTACTTGTATATGAGGGCTATGTTGCGTCTTCGGTGAAATACATGGTATAAGAAGAATGCGCAAAGAATGAGATGTACGAGAAATAATCCACTGGAGACCCTTACGATAAAGACCAAAACGCAGACTCTGCAAAAGATGGCAGGACGAAGCAGAGGACCTTCAAAAAATGAATATCAAGGAACAAGATTTATAGCAACAGAAAAAAGTGGCTAAAGATTGTGGAGCAAGCTAAAACCCATAAAGGGTTAATATTGTAAAAGAAAAAGAGGAGAAATAACTGCAGCTGCATGCAAAGAAAGTTTTTGGAGAATATCAAGCAGAATTTAGGTCGAAGGCTCAGTCACAGATTAACTATTCGTCCTAAAGAAACCCATGAGATGTTTTAGCTAGTTGTTGTGAATATGTTTTAGAGTATATTGCTGTATAAAGCACAACCAATTTGAACTTCTGACTTTAGTTTTTCCCAAAAAACTCGGGCAGGGTCACTCACTTACCCCTCATGGTAGTTTAGGTCAGTAATTTTATAGGCGCGTTTGAGACTTGTATGCGCAGTTATCAGCTGTTTTGGTTGTGATATTGTGGTTTTTGTCATTTATTACTTGTCTAAATGTTTTTTTTTCGACAACCACCATGGAAAGTAGGCTTTTCAAACTTCGTCTCCATAGATACGAGATATTTGCGTGTGGAAAGAAATTTTCAACACGCAAATAAAAATGTCATAATGACATTTGAATATCTGATTTTGCAGAAATATTTAAATTTTTTTATGGAAATGTGGTTGTAGAAAAAATATCGTGTAATACATGTGTTGAAAGCTATTTGCCACACTAATGTGATTGCAGCAAACTTCACATTCGTGTGGCAAACAAAAGCTTTCAACACTTGTATTACAATATACTATTGGAATGCCACAACTTTTCTTAATTTCACATAAATAAAGTGTAAAATAATTTAGTAATTATATTATTAATTTTCAAGATTACGAAAACAAAGTATTCAGAAAATTTCAAAACTGATGATATATAAAAATATAGAAATAGCACTTTTGAGCATACCAGAACGTTAAGTACAACGGAACAGGTATGTATTCAGTAAGAAACAATGGGGGTCACTCAGTTACCCCACTTGGTCTTTTAAGTAAGAAATTGCAGCTTGGTACTTTAAAGGTTAAATATATTTTCAATCAATTTGTAATATCCCAAAACCCTATTTTGCAAATTTTCATTTATGTACTATAAGTTTTTCTCGAGAAACGTATAATCGAAGGTCGTCGTGACACACCCTGTATGTTAAGGTTAGAACCTTGAGTATATATATGCCGTATTCAAGTCCACAGTCGAAGTTGTGCGTTGTGCCCAACATCTGTGCAACAAGGATGGATAGTCGTACCCAAGTGCGATATGCGCATGTCCCGGGACAAATTTTTATATGCGGGTTTGTGTTAAACACGGTTAAAAACAGAATGACATATGCAATGATGCAAACTCCGAGTCCCAGCTAGCGCTAACGCGTGCGCACAATTTATCTCGGTGCGAGTGCAGGTATAGATTCTTTCTCTCTTTGATGGACACAGTTTCACCGGGCTTGTTCCCTCTCCATGTATATATACTCAAAGGTTAGAACTAACAGCTGTTCGCGTCGCACCTGCGCAATTAAAGCAAATCGTTAGCTACAACAAACTTGCGAAACGTCCGGCGAGTCTGAATTGCCAAATTTTGTCCGGCAGAAAACATCCGTTTTGTCCGTCAACTTTCCGGACAAAATTTCTGAATCTGAATGCACCTTAAGTCTAAGGGGGGGGGGGGGCAGAGAGGGTTTTAATACCGACCGGACAAAAATTGTTGTCCATGATTCCTTAATAAAAGATCCTTTTAGTAGAGAGTTCTTTTTATTAATATAGCACTGTCCTTTTTTCTTCTTTTAACATTTTTTAATACTGCAAACTCACAGTAGGTACATCTTTATTGAAGTAAAAGCACCGTATATATACAATTAATATTTTATGTAAAAGTAATGAATTATGACAAACAAAACATGATGGTATATGTACAAAAGCTTACGATAAGATTTTTAAGTTTACTGTGGCCCTAACATTTCTTCTGGTTTAACCCACTGGTCGAATTGTTCTGAAGTTAAATGACCTAACTTTATTGCAGCTTCTTTCAGGTTGGAACCATCCTTATGAGCTGTTTTTGCAATAGCAGCAGCTTTATCATAACCAATATGAGGATTTAAAGCTGTAACAAGCATAAGACTTTCTTCCATCAATTTCTTGATTCTATCGGTATTGGCCACAATTCCAGTAACACAATTGGTAGTGAAAGACTTACTGCTATCAGCTAACAATCGTACAGAACGTAATACATTGGCAACCATCATTGGTTTAAAGACATTCAATTCGAAATGCCCATTGGAGCCTCCGATAGTGATAGCGACATGATTACCCATAACTTGAGCCGCAACCATTGTGATTGCTTCACACTGGGTGGGATTTACTTTACCAGGCATTATAGAACTGCCAGGTTCATTTTCAGGAAGAGACAATTCTCCCAAGCCACTGCGAGGTCCTGATGCCAAAAATCTATAATAATAAATAACTTAATACCGGGATAACGAATCACACATTGAAAATGCATTTTTACCTAATATCATTGGCAATTTTCATAATAGACACAGCAACAACATTGAGAGCTCCTGAAACTTCAACCAAAGAATCGTGAGCTGCTAAAGCTTCAAATTTATTAGGAGCAGTTACAAAAGGTAGACACGTAAGTTCAGATATTTTCGCAGCGCATTTCTCTGCAAATCCTTTTCTAGTATTCAATCCTGTACCTACTGCGGTACCGCCGAGAGCTAACATGTACAATCTTGGCAAAGTTGCACAAATACGTTCAATACCGAAACTTATTTGTTGTACATAACCACTAAATTCCTGGCCTAAAGTTAAAGGCACCGCATCCTGCGTATGTGTACGACCAATTTTAATAATGTTCTTGAATTCTTTTGCTTTTTTATCCAAGCCATCGTGTAACATTTGTAAACTAGGAAGAAGAATACGATTTATTTCTACTGCGACAGCAATGTGCATAGCCGTAGGGAAAGTATCATTACTGCTCTGACTTTTATTAACATGATCATTAGGGTGGACTGGATCTTTTGATCCTAATTGTCCTCCCATTATTTCTATAGCCCGATTGCTTATTACTTCGTTGGTATTCATATTAGTTTGTGTTCCAGAACCTGTCTGCCAGATTACTAAGGGAAAATGATCCTTATATAATTTTCCAGAAATTACTTCATCAGCTGCTTTTGCAATGGCATCTGCTAGTTCTGGTTTTAAGCCATAGTCTTTGTTCACAATTGCAGCTGCTTTTTTTAAAACTCCCATTGCTGTTATAACAGGATACTGTAAAAAAACAATCTCTTAATACAGAAGTAGTAAAATATAGTTAATTTTCTAAATATTTAGTAATTTATCAGAATACAAAATGTAGAGCCCTGCATGGCACTAAACAGTGATGTGTTCAAAATTTAAAAATCAAAGTGCTTTTCTAACGGAAATTATTATTAAAGAAACCTCAGAAGTTAAATTTTTAAATCTTATGCAGCCCTTTTTGAAAAGCCCATTGATCTTTACAACTTGAATGATTTAGATCTTATAAAGCCAGACGATAATGGTATTCGCAATCACAAGGAACATGAGTGATTTTACAGCAAAAATAATCTACAATTCTTTGACCACGAATGGTGTTTGAGGGACTATTCAACGAAAAAAAAATCATTTCTATCGAATCATTTTTTATAAATTAGTCCACATTCAAGTTTGTTTACATGAAAATTGTTCTCTGAGGGATATAACTATCAATAAACTGTTTTCAAAAAATTGTCGCTTCGTATCACTAGTGAAATTTTATCGATTATTTTTTAAACAGTTAAAATTATCCAAAAAAATTATTACCACGAATGTAATTCGGCGTGATTATTTTTTAAACTACTACACAATGATGACAGTGCTGAATTTTTAATGTTTGTATTGAGACAAATGGCTGCGCTACCTTAACAACCAAGTCAAAGCTAACTTTTTTATGCATTTATTTAAACAAAGATTCAATGAAACAATGTGAAAAAATTGTCGCTGTAATCAGCTACTAGCAAATTGTCAGTGTAATTTTGATACTATTGGTCGATTTAAAATTTTTTCTCATTATGATTGGCTGACAGGACTGTTTAAAAATAATCAATTCAATTTTCAACACTCTGCATCGTTGCACTATCGAAAAACGAAATAAAAAAAGACTGACATATATCCGTAATCCAGACCACGAAACTGAAAAACAAAGAAGAAGTTGCAAAGGTGAGGAATTAATGTAGAGAAAAGAAAAAGGAATGGCTAAACAAAGAAATACAGGCAATTGAAACGGAAAACAGGAAACAAAACACAAATTTTTTTTATGAAAAACTTAAAATGGAAACAGATCAATATAGACCCGAAAAGAAAAAAAAATCTAAGGATAAACAAGGGAATTTAATACTATAAGTAAAAGATAACAACAGATCAATAAAAATACCTATTAGGGTAGGCTGTGAAATTGAATTATTTTGAATTGGTACTTTAGCCACATCCACAGAATAACATTTTATAATGTTTGTAATTTGACATTTTTATTGTAAACAAAGTTTAGCTGCGTTCGTTTATTTGTTCTAAGAACGGAACGAACAGAACCAGAATCTGAAACAAGGTCACGTGGTACGATTAAGCCCCAACTATTTGTTCCGGGCGAAAAGAGTAAACTCCAAATGTTCCGTTCCGTAATAAACGAACGCAGAACAGAGTTTTTGGAGTAAAAACAGCGTTCTGAACAGATAAACGAACGCCCCTTTTATAACCTTAAATTCATGTCAGAAATGTCATTCTGTGGATGTGGCTAAAGTACCAATTCAAAATAATTCAATTTCACAGCCTACCCTAATTGGTTTTTTTATTGATCTTCTGTTATATTGAAGAAATGGGAAAACCACTATCAAAAAATGTATAACAACAATGACACTGATAAAATAAGTCCACAAACAGGAAATCAAGAGGGAGTAGAAGAACCAAAGTGGGAAGAGGTGTGCAAAATAATTAATAACCTTTTCTTTCTCTTTTACCCTCTTATACCTTTACAGTGTCAAGGGGACCAAGCGCGGGTTGTGTGACAGGTAGCCCCATCCTACTGAAACCATATAGCACTCCCCATATTTGTAATGAGTTTTCACGATTACGACACGTTGCTCGATAGTGAACTGCTCCATGGCAATTAAACGAAGAGACAACAAATGCTCGATCAATTGAAGTGATGACAAATAACGAAAATGATAATAGCAGTGCTGACAACAACCTTCAAACAAAAAAATGCCGCACAATTCAAAACCTATGCACTTTATGAAACACCCTTTAGTTGGAGAAGAAATAAAACATGGAGAAAAAAATATGAAGACTAGACTACATCAACTAATACTGGAAATTTGGCAGAAAGAACAAATGCCGGAAGACTAGAGCAAAGGAATGATCCCACCAATTTACAAAAAAGGTAACAGAAATGACTGCATTAATTAACAACAGACGGAATACACCGGATGCGACAAATATTTGAGAAAAGCAGAGAGAGTAACATCGACATACACAATCTGTTTATCGACTACAAACAAGCCTTTGATAAGGTCCTAAGGCAAAAACTGCTAAAAGACTTTTAGTCCAGTCAAATGGTCGAAATAAACAGGCAAACTTTGCATTTTGGGTAGGCAGCTATTTTTTTTTATCGTTGTGTAGAGGGGTCAGCGATGAGTCTAAATCAGGGTTTTCGGGGTGGTAACCCCCTCCATTCGGCCGCCATTTTGAAAAGAAGGGTTAGGTGGTTTTTGGGCTATATCTCTGTAGTAGGGAATCTCACAAAAAATTAGTATACAGCTTTTTTGTAGAAAATCGTATTATGCACGATTTTTATTCATAACTTTTTTACATAGCATTAATAATAAAAAAGTTATAAGCTGGAAAAGATAAAAACTTAAGGGCTTATAACTGTTGTATTATTAATACTACGTAAAAAAGTTATTAATAGAAATTGTAGAGAATATGGTTCGCCACAAAAAAGTTTCACACAAACTTTTTGTAAGAATCACGACTACAGAGATATAGCCGAAAATCTAATTAACCCTTCTTTTCAAGATGGAGGCCGACTTGGGGGGGTGGGGTGGTGGGGTCATATTAATAAAAGTTGTAGATAATACGATTCTCTACAAAAAAGCCTTGTACAAACCTTTTGTAAGACTCACGGCTACAGAGCTATAGCCGAAAAATTAATTAACCCTTCTTTTCAAGATGGCGGCCGAATGGAGGAAGTTACCACCCCGAAAATCCGGATTTAGACTCATCACTGACCCCCACATACATCGCAAAAAGAAAATCGCTGCCTACCCAAAATGCAAATTGAATTACCATTTGACTGGACTAGTCCAATCAAATGGTTGAAATAAAAACGTAAACTTTGCATTTTGGGTAGGCAGCGATTTTTGACGATGTGTATGGGGGTCAGTCGTAAGTCTAAATGAGGATTTTTGGGGTGGTACCCTACTCTCCATTTGGTCGCCATCTTGAAAAGAAGGGTTAATTAGTTTTTCGACTATATCTCTGTATCCGTGAGTCTTACAAAAATTTTGTTCAAAACGTTTTTGTAGGAAATCGCATTCTCTATAAGTTTTATTAATAACTTTTTTACGTAGCATTAATAATAAAAAAGTTGTAACCTCGAAATTTTTTGTCTTTTCCGGCTTATAACTTTTTTATTATTAATGCTATGTAAAAAAGTTATTAATAATAAATAATAGATAATACGATTCTCTACAAAAAAGCTTTAATCAAACTTTTTGTAAGATTCTCGACTACAGAGGTATATCCAAAAAACGAATTAACCCTTTTTTTCAAGATGGCGACCAAATGGAGGGGGTTACCACCCCGAAAACTCTGATTTAGATTCACCACTGACCTCTCTACACACCGATAAAAAAAAATCGCTGCCTACCCAAAATGCAAAGCTAAATTACCATTTGACTGGACTATTTGGAAACCTGGGGATACCAAATAAACTATAAGATTAATAAATATGACTTTAACAAAGACAATTGCAATAATTGTAAAAACCGAAGAAGGATTCACTGAACCCATCAATATCACAGGGGAATGTACTTTCACCCACACTATTTAATTTAGTTATAGAAGTCACAGTACGGAAACTAAACTTGATCAGGAGCATCAACACAAAGAATATACAAAACCGTGCATATGCCGATGATCTAATGGTATCCAGCAGAACAAAAAAAGGCCTCGTAAAAACAGTTAAAGAATTAATAAATTAATCAGAAGCATTTGGACTGATAGTAAACCAGGATAAAACAAAGTACATGTTAGTAGCAAGAAATGAAAAAAGAGTAAATAACCTTTGAACAAGTACAAACCGTTCGCTATTTAGGGACACGACTAGAACAAACAAACAACATCATACCAGAAATCACCGCTAGGATAAAAGCAGGCCATAAAAGATACTTCTCGCACAAGAAAATGCTACACAGCAAACTACTTAGTAGGCTTACAAAAATTAAAATATACAAAACCATCATTCGACCTTCAATAACCTACAGTGCGGAGACACGGACTTTGACAAGTGCACAAGAAGAAGGAAGCTACAGACCTCGAAATAATAAAATACGGGAACGAAGCCAGCGTAAAATACATCAAAGCACAAAGAATTAGCTGGCTTGGCTATATCACTCGCATGGAACCAACAAAAGCGACAAAAATAATAACAGAATGAAATCCTGGAACGCACAGGAACAGAGGAAGACCAAGTTAAAGAAAATGGGGATGAAAAACTGGAAAGTGAAAGCAGCTGACAGGAAGAAATAGAATGAGAATGACATTGTAAATCAGGCTAAAACATATCCAAAACCTCTGACCTGAACCACACCAACTCAGCCGTGTCGAAGACCAATCCACCCGGGATTACAATACGGATATGGATTTGTAAACCCAAACTCTCAGGGTGGCGGTAAGTAAGACAGGGAGATTCACTTAGCACAATGTTATTTGATAATGGACGAAATCATAAATGCAGTTAAAACAAAAGAGGAATACAGAATGGGACAAGCAAATACAAATATAATTTATGTTACACTGGCGACGCTGACTTAATAGCCGATAACGAAGATGATCTTCAATTGCATCAATTTCTTATAAGTGCAAAAGAGTGGAACATGCTAGTATCATAGCTAGAGATCCCATACAATGCAAGCTAGAAATAGAAGGCACTATCATTGAACAAGTAACGTGCTTTAATTATCTGGAGGTAGAAATATCCAGTAATAGAAACCTAACCAGAGAAGTGCAGAATCAAGCATTTAGAGGAGCAAGAATATCGGGATACCTCTGCGATGTGTTTTGGAAAAATAAATACATGAGTATAAAAAATTAAGTAAAAATCATCATCATTGTTGGGTCATTCTCGAGAGAATTTTATGCCGCCTTAATTGGCTTCCATAATCCATTCTTTTGGGGTGGATTACTCCCCATATGCACTTGTTTTTGCTTATAAGTTCTCATGTGTTGTGGCCGCCTGGACAATTATTCTCCATTCTTTTCTGTTTTCTATTTTCTTAGTCCATTCTTTGACTTCCATTGACTTTTAAATCCTCTAAGACTTCATCCCACCATCTTTTTTTGGGTCTACCTCTTCGCCTAGTTTCTGTTGGGTTCCACATTGTGATCTGTTTCGTACCTCTGCTTTTGTTTCCTTTTTAATACATGTCCGAACCATTCTATTCTCCGGGATTTAATAATTTTGTTTCTTCTAATAGTTCGTGGTTCATTCTCATTCTACGTTCTGATTCACTTATTTTGATTGGGTCAAGTAAGTAAAAATATAGGTACAAAAGTGTTGTTAGACCTGTCATCACATACCCAGCTGAAACCAGCAAGTCAAAACAACTACTAAGGAGAACCGAAATGAGAACGCTCAGAACCATAGCAGGACTTTTGATAAGAGACAGAGTAGCCCAATGCAATATACAAGATATAGCCAAATTTGTAAAAATAAGATGTAAAGAATGGGAGGCCCATGTTGAAAGAATGGTGGACAAGCAAATACCGAAGATGGCAATAACCCTAAAGCCAAGCAACAAGAGATAACCCGGAAGACCCGCCAAACGCTGGGTAGATAGCTGGAAATCATCAGCATCAGAAGTCCCACCAGGAGCAGACTAATTTTAATGGAAAAATAGGCAAAGCCCAAATAGAGTGGAAGAAGAAGAAGATTACATCGCTTTAGAGGGAGACTTAAATGTGAGAGTTGATAATTTACCTGTAGATCAAAACTAATAATGGTCAGCTGTTAGTTGACTTTTGCACGTGCAATTTGAATGAAGATATCTACTACATACTTCAAACCACAGAGCACCCACCCTTACAGAGAGGAAAGCTGTGGCGGTGCCTTTGATCTTTAGGGGTCTATTTTGTGTGACCTTGCGCCATTGTTTAAGTAGTATGTTTAAGCGCCAAATTTGAAAAGGTGTACCTATTTGTCATTCTGAGTTATAGGTATGTAGTTACACATAATGCTGAATTAGATTTTCTCTTTTGAAAACAATATTACACTAATTAAAATTTATTTATTCTCTAGATATATGAATATGTTTTCCATTCATATTTTAATTTATAATTAATTGAAAACAGCTGTTTTTTAAAATGACTTGATTTTGAAGTGTTTATTTCAGATATGAACATTAAGGCCCGGTTTTTCAATCGATGGTTAACTCTAACTAAAGGTTAAAAGTCACGGTTACCATTATTGCAACAATTATTTCTATAGTTATAAACTTTTAGTTAGAGTTAACCATCGATTGAAAAACCGGGCCTAAGAGTATGAAATTTAAATCATGATTGTTTTAGGTGATATTTTATAGGAACAATTAAACAAACGGGTACAATTAGATTTATTCAGTATACACACACTTTATAATACATTGTTATTGTTGTAAGAAACTTTAACAATTTTATACCTAATGTTTCAACAATTACTGGATATTTGTTAACTGTATTGGGTACCATGATAAGCAAAGAAAAGCAAGATGTAATTGGTAGATTTTATTTACAAAATTATAAAGCACAAATATAAATGGAAATAACACTAAAAATCGCAATTTTAAAAATACTAATCGCTGATTTACTATACATGAGACAAAATTGCTATTTTTCTATTATAGTTTTCCTTCCTTTACAGCTTTTTATGTCCCTGTTAGCATATTTTACTGCATAAAATTTTTTTAATCTAATAAATACGTGTTTGCGTTGGGTACGAGTTTGATTAAAATACCACTTATAATATGGCGATCCGGGTCATGCGCAAAGAAATTTAGTTTCGGCGGGAACGCTAGCTTTCCTCTCTGTAAGGGTGGGTGCTCTGTGCTTCAAACATAAAAATACATACCGGGTGAGGAGTTAACAGAGCACAGTAAAATTGCATTTCAAACTGCGTTAGCGTAGAGAACCTGGGTTAAGCCTAAGTCTGACCATCTAATTTAAAAATAAGATTTAAAGTATCCATACATGAAAGTTCATAATCCGGAAACATGTCAGGCCGGGCCTTATTCAGTCGGGTTGGCCCGGTCCGTGCATGGCCCAGCAAGATATTATCCAAATGCTTCTGGTTTCGAAAGAAAAACTGACATATTTTATTTAATTTTGGCCAGTCCCTTTCAAAATAGTCTACTTAAGAACATACACACAGAAGTTCTTTTCCCAAATGTTAAATACTGTTTGCAACTCTGTATTAATTGTTTATTTCTACATCAACGGTTTCAATTTCTAAGACAATACAATAAATTTTAAACTGCACTGAAATGTTTTAAGGTGGCTGCGAGAAAATGTGTAACAAAAAATACCACACTTGTAATGTAATTCACACAAAAGAACACGATTAACATTTCAAATGCTCTTTACTTGCCTCGTTTACCAAAATTAAATTGAAACTGAAGAGGTGTTTTAATATTCTGTATAAAATCTAATCTAATTACACACTACCAAAGCACTCAAAGCTCTTCAGGAAAAGCATTCCCACAGTGCTTTTGCGACATGGATGAGGCACTGGGATCGGCATGTATGTTTCCAAGCAGACTACTACAAGGAGATGATGACTAAAATCAAATGTTTTTTTCTTACACTCAATTCTGGAACTTTCCGATACCACCTCGTATAATATAGTATTTTTTTGTATACTAAGCTTTAATAATCTGCAATTAGTTTACATCACACAATATCCTTGAAACACTTTGATTGTATTTTTTGCCCACGGAAATCTACCAATTATACAACAAACAACTTTCTAAAGATAATATTTGCAATGTGAAAATCATTACGAAACCAAATTCTGTGGAAAAACATTTGTAGAAAAACACATTTTTTACTTTATTTTGAAAAATGAATGCCAATTAAGTACTAACTTAATCAACATGTATTCCTTGAAAAAACTCAAATTACCTAAATTACATTCAAGAGTATTTTCGCAGGTATAATTGAGTTGCTTATTGCAAATTATTTTACAACTTTTCAAAAACTTCAGCACTATTGAAAGTTCAACCTGAGAGCAAAATCAATTCTCAATCTATAAAATCACAAAAAAAAACTTTATGGTAAGCTTTAACAGTATACTGCATTAGCAATTTGCTGTACCTACATACATAAACTTCAGGTTCTTATTAAACTGCTGAAAAATCAATTCTAATACTTAAATTCGTCCATGCAACATTTTAAAGATTAGTTCATAAAATACTTACGGGCATTCGTTCAAACTCATCTCCAATGGGAAAATTCATGGTTGACCTTACAGTTTGTGCTCCATAATACCTATCGTTTGGTACATCTAGCTCTCCGAATGTGTCACGTTCCTTTCGAACTTTTGCCTAAAAATATTCATTATATTTTAGTCATTAATAAATGCTCAGAATGTTATCGAGCACGTAACAGAAGTGCCATTTGAGGTGTTTTTTGTTCTCCAAAGCCCTACCTTTACTGCACATAACCATAGAACATATGCTTAAACTGTGAATAATTTTGAGACTAATTTAAAAACAAACATTTTGTATCTTTAAATTCATTCATTGATGACATAACAGTACCTACCATTGCTGCTGATGTAGTACTGAGGGGTTCTTTATAAACAGACCAAACGTTTTTGGCCGCGACAGTTACGCGTCTTCGCGAGAGTTGTGAAAAGGCCATGCTTATCAATGTGTGTGGTGCCCCCCTGACCCAAGTAACCAATCAAAATGTGAACGTTTGAATCACTTGACTGAACCACAACCGGTTCTTACACAAACACTGTGAAGGCTATTGGTAGCTGTCAAAATCATATGGTGACTATATTCACGTGAAATTAGCCTATTATTAGAAAACCACGCCGATGGTAAAACAGCTGACGTTACCGAAGGTCATTCCTTCGAGTTGACGTTTTATTAAGTGATTTAAAAAAATTAAAAAACCGAAAAGCGAATCAATACAACGATCTACAGGAATTAGTACCTACCGCATCATATAAGAAACTACTTCCCATATATATTGTTTATTTAATAAAGAAATTTCTTACCGAATCATCACAACTACATTTTCGAAACCTTTTAGGCTCAACACTTGAGGTGGCGAAATGTGTGGATAACTTTGGACATTGTTTATTCGCAGACATTGTTTTAATTTACTTAATTACCGTAAAATTATAGAAAATTAATAAATTTTAAATTTACAACTTATTGCCAATATTAAAAAATAAATCGTTAAAGCCCTGGTTATATCAAAACTTGCTAATTTCACATGCTACATTGAAAAGTGTCGAATTCAAAATCAGTTTATTTTTCTTCTTCCGACTATTTCCCTGGTACCCTAGTCGGGCGTCGTGTTAGTTTATTTTTAAACTTACTATTGTTTTAATGTTATTACTTATACACCAATATAATAATTATACTTTTTGCTGTTATTTTTCTGGGATTTGTGGGTAAAATTTCAATTTACATAATATTTACATAATTAATTTCCTGTTTTTCCAAAATACATGGAAATGTGGTTAGCCAAAGGATTCAATCAGAATGTTACATAAGCATCTTAACCGAAACGTACTATTACTTCCTTGTTCTGTTTGTAAAACATTATTTTTGTAAGAGCATGAGTAAGGTAAGATTTTATGTTGTCAAAACAATACATAAAGTACTACTTTATTGCACTAGTGTGATAATGGAAACTCAATGCGTAAAGTAAATGACAGACAACACACTATTGATTTTGTTTCTCTAGTCCTCTAGTGGCAGATGAAACTTATATTTAAATAATATAAATATTTTTTCTTATGGGCATAGGAAAATCAATAGATACGTTTTTAAGGCTCGCCTACAGCTAATGCTTATGCCTTATGCTGAAACTCGCTTATTTATTTTATAATGAATCACTTTATGTACCTACTTATGTAATATACTATTTTGTTTTTATAATATTTTAAAAATACGCTCTACAGTTTTTAAAGCAGTCTTAATTTTGGAATCGAAAAATAACCAACGAATACATCTTAACAATATATTCAAGTTTTGTTTTCGTCAAATTCATGTATTCATTCTAATTTGTTGAATGTTAAAATTGTAATGTTTAGCATAAGTATGGCATGGCATATACATTTGAAAGAATAATATAATTAGAGCTTTATTTATAAAAATTTTAGCACATAGGTACGTTTTTTAAAAATTGTGGGTGTTATCTTGTGTTGCCGGTCATAATTCCTCATAAAATGTTAATCCCGATACCTTTACCTTATTGTCTTTGTATGTAGAATCAAAGATTAATATTAATTTAAAAGTCTTCAAATAAAGCGGTTTACTTTACAAATCAAACCGCAAAGCATTACAACTTTTTCTGATATTAATCAGCTTCAGTTAACGGCGGAGTTTACACCTTGAAAAATAGTCGATTATATGCAGAGTTTGCTCCATTTTTTTGAGAACCAATTTTAATGTAGGAGTGGCGGGCGATTTTTGTTACTAATCATTTATCTCTTGTCTGTCTATAGACACCTCGGTTTTGTTAAATTAAAAAAAAATGACGTTTTAACAATAAAAAGCGTACAACTCTATTTTACTTTAAAAAATTCAAACAGTATTTGCAAAAATTGAGGTATCGAAAAAATCTCCACGTCAATAGATAGATAAAAACACCCCCTTTTCAAAGACCACACGGACATTTTCCAAAATGCAAATTATTTATTTATTTTATTATTCGGAAATAATGGAAATTAATTCGGAAATAATGGAAATAAGGTTTTAGAAATATCGTTGTAACTCACTATTCATAATTTAGCGTGTAGGCAACTCAACTAACATGCGAACCAATAATAGGAAATATTCAAAATACGTACGTCGGTTTGATGCGACCTTGCCGCTGATTGGAAAAATTTTAAATTCAACGGCAAGGCGCGAAGAGCAAGGAACACGTGCAGCGAACAAATAAAAACATAACCTAGTAACATTGCGTTTACCGGTACGTTTTCTTGCTTTTCGTACGATTAGTGTTATATTTTATTAGTTATAAATATTTTTATGTCATACCTACTGATTTCTAAAGCAACGTTTTTCGAACGATTTATAGAACAAAAAGTGAAACTTTAAAGTCCTAGAACTTTAAAGTATCATTTTAAAGTTCTAGGACTTTAAAGTGTCACTTTTTGTTCTATAAATGCTAGTTGCTAGGATATCCGAACAATAGCGTCTTTAATAAGATTACTTACTTAAAACTAATAGGTAGGTACTGCTACAAATTGCTGGAGATTTCTTTTAATAATTTAACAACTTTAGAAACCCGTATGACATAAAATTATGTATATATCTCAGACGAAAAGTGTCTTTGAGGTACTCGCAAGTAATTACGGCCTCGGCTAGCCGCCGCATTCATAGCCGTCTTGGGCCGCGGGTTGGACAAGCCTGGTCTAGTTTGTCAAACTGACTGATAGTGACATAGGCTGGAATATTTTTGTGTAAAACGGTTCTTTTTAGAACTAGTTTTTGCTTCTTGCTTGTACTGTGATCATTTGTCACAGCCGTGCGTTAATTATGTCCGTACAAGGGAAAACGCTTCGATCGCAAAGCCAACAGTTTGTTGTTGTTTATTTTTTTTTTTTTATAAATTATTATTACTTGTCTTAATATTGCTAATAATGCTAAGTTCCTTCAAATACGTAATTCTGTTAGTATTATGCTTAAGTTATGTGTTGTGTTGAAAATTTTATAAGAATCTGTTGTACTAAGTCATATTTTACCAATTTTAACACTTTAAATAAATGTGTATCGGGATCAATTTCTGAATTCAATCAATCATCATTAAATTAAAAAAATTATCTATTAGAATTTTTATTTTTACATATTTGAAGAATTCAAGCAACTTGTGTGCTTTAAAAGTACACCCATATTAGTAATTTCAAAATTGGCGCCAAACACAAATATGTTAACAGTTGCAAATTTGACTAGGAATTTTAATCTTAACCCATATGCCGATGACAAATGAATCGCGGCGTGGCTCATCTTTCCTGAATCAAGGTATAAGTATTGTTACAGAAATAATAAAGATTGTAAAAAAGACACGGCACGTGGGACGCGGCGCTAAAGTATTTAAATAAGCACCTACCTTAAAATACGCTATTTAGAATTTATTAATGTTTTACGATATATACAGTTTATACAGATAAATAATTTTTTCTAAACATTATAGTACACAGCTTAAAGTTTATACACATTAAGACTAAGTATATCTAGTAAGTTAATAGGTATGGGCCTGATTCACATTGCAGATTAAACATTTTAAATACCAAAAATATACAGAGTGCAGCCATCCTCACATAACCGGCAACACTGCACACATCCAGCTTAAATTCAAATCTGTAAAACGAACCATTTAGCCCTGTTAACAGCCTCTAAATAACATGTATTAAAGTATTATAAATTGACAACTGATATGGTGTGTTCGCTACGCACCTAATTGACAGACAGTAACTACGGCCACTTACCGTCGTACGATACAATCATGCACGGTCGTCGTTCTTGGCTGCTTAGTGTACAAATTCCTATATATTGTTTTTCGTTGTAAGCCAAGCAACATAGAATGACTACAACATGTGACTATGCGACAAACTAACGCTGCCGTTCACTTCGCAACAATTATAACTTGCTCTAATACAATAAATAATAATTCTACCTTAGCTTACTTGACACATTAATACAAAAGTATATACAGGGTCCTGCAACAGTGCGTCGGGCTTTCCTAGCGCCCTTACCGTGAGAGATAGAAAAAAAAGTTTAAAGCATAAAATTATTGATTCGAAGAGGTCTACGTCGCGAAATTATTTTCAATAATACAGAGTGTTCCACTTTTGCGCTATAATAAAAACATACATTTTTTTAAATGCAACACCCTGTAACTTTTCATGTCTTCCGATGTCATTTTTTAACCTCTACATAACTGTCTACCCACTTTTGTATTTTGTGTCAGTGTTACCAACTTATTAATTTTTTTCCGAAAAATGTTTCATAAACAGACTTCACTTTAAAAATCATAAGCGACCTTGATTTTTGATGTAGAGGGATAAATTTTAGCAATAATTGTAGTCCGGTTAAAGAGCAACATTTTGATATAAGAAAATGGGATTCAGTTGATACAGGGTGTTACAAAAGAAAATGCCAAACTTTCAAAACTTCAAAGTGACATAGCTCATTTTTTTCAAATGGAACCACCACTGTTTTATTTCGCAAATCGATAGCTTTTTTTATCCTCTTTAATTTTGTATTTAGATGTCCGATACCTAAACCCCGTAGTTTTAGAGATATTAAATACTTTTCACAAAAGTAACAATTTAATTACATTTTATGCACCGAAGTGGCCGTGCTAATGCAAAAAACAAAAACAAAATGTAAGTAAGCCTCAATGTAACATTTTAGTAAATTTAGAATCAAAACGGATAATACTTATGTAATAAAATTAATTGTTTTATTCAAAAACTATGGAAAGTAACAAAATTCAAAATGCATAAAAGAAAAACGACTACAATAAATGTTCGAAATGTCTTCCATTTTCATTCAGGCACAAAACTTGATTTTTTTGTGGGGATACGTGAAGGGAATTGTTTATAACGAACCACCGACAACACAAATAAATATGCAACAACGAATTGTTGACGCTTTTGCAAGTATTTCACCTGAAATGTTACGAAGAGTGCAAAGATCTTTTCAGCAGCGAATTGATTTGAGCCTGAATGAAAATGGAATACATTTCGAACATTTATTGTAGTCGTTTTTCTTTTATGCATTTTGAATTTTGTTACTTTTCATAGTTTTTGAATAAAACAATTAATTTTATTACATAAGTATTATCCGTTTTGATTCTAAATTTACTAAAATGTTACATTGAGGCTTACTTACATTTTGTTTTTGTTTTTTGCATTAGCACGGCCCACTTCGGTGCATAAAATGTAATTAAATTGTTACTTTTGTGAAAAGTATTTAATATCTTTAAAACTACGGGGTTTAGGTATCGGACATCTCAATACAAAATTAAAGAGAATAAAAAAAGCTTACGATTCGCGAAATAAAACAGTGGTGGTTCCATTTGAAAAAAATGAGCTATGTCACTTTGAAGTTTGGAAAGTTTGGCATTTTCTTTTGTAACACCCTGTATCAACTGAATCCCATTTTCTCATATCAAAATGTTGCTCTTTAACCGGACTACAATTATTGCTAAAATTTATCCCTCTACTTCAAAAATCAAGGTCGCTTATGATTTTTAAAGTGAAGTCTGTTTATGAAAGATTTTTCGGAAAAAAATTAATAAGTTGGTAACACTGACACAAAATACAAAAGTGGGTAGACAGTTATGTAGAGGTTAAAAAATGACATCGGAAGACATGAAAAGTTACAGGGTGTTCCATTTAAAAAAATGTATGTTTTTATTATAGCGCAAAAGTGGAACACTCTGTATTATTGAAAATAATTTCGCGACGTAGACCTCTTCGAACCAATAATTTTATGCTTTAAACTTTTTTTTCTATCTCTCACGGTAAGGGCGCTAGGAAAGCCCGACGCACTGTTGCAGGACCCTGTATAAAACGACTAGTATCTAAAATTCTAACCCACAGGATGCTCACTGAAAAATTTAACGTCGATATACTCGTCATTTAACAAAATTGTCTCGTTAGAAGGTGATAGAACTTCCTTTTTTCTAATATTCACTTAATCCTGGTTCGTTTGCGGCAGATACTGTTTATCCAAGCATAATCACAGGAATTTTGGCATATTAAGATTAAACGTTTTAGAGTAAACAGATATATTATTGCATCTAAAAGGCTCAATCAGGACTAGATAAAAGGATTGCAATATATCAATAATGAAGATAAATAATGCAACTGAAAATAATTCGTAGTCCATACTTTTTTGCCAAAAACAAAAATATAAGTATTATTTTATGATATCTAACATCAATAATTATCAAAAGTAATTCCATTAAACTGTACATTTCTAGTGCTAATTCTTCATTTATATAAGATTATTCTAAGTTACATTACACAAATATGTATTAAAGACATGTTACAGTATCATAGTTGCTTATGATAGTCTCAATCTATGAGCAAAACACATTTCGGGGTTTCGTGTTATTATTTATATGGGATATACGAGTAAAAACTGGATATGTTAAAATATTTATTCGTAACGGTACATTTTTATCATAGGGATTGATCGTTTGGTAACTAAATGTGACTTACAACCTGTTACTGTTCTTAACAAAGTAAGATTATAAAAAGGACCAGGGGCCCGATTCTTGAACCATTCCTAAACAAACTGTATACACTAACAACGACTTAACTTGTACAATTTTTAAAACTGTGTTCTTGAAAATCGAATACGTTTAGATTCGCATTTAACAAATGGTGATATTGTATTTTATGTTTTTTATTGTCACTTGTCAAAAACTATACTTTTCTTTCTATCTCTTTTTATCCTTTATGCCCTTCTGGGCGTCGGATCTCCTTTCATCTGCCCACCCACTGCGTCTTATGTCTTAACTAATTGTTTTACTCTCTCACTTTTACCATGTGGGAGGAGGTGCCACGTTAACGAGCAGTCGTTAACCCGAGACAACGAAGCTTAACTCTCCTGATCGCACTTGACTGGGGTACCTAGCTACTGCAACTCGGGACCTTCATACGGTTTTTAAAAAGTCAATAAATCATCAATTCTTAATGATAAATTATTGACTTAACAAAATAGATGAGCTAACAATGATTCGTGTAATTGGCATTATTGAAGAAGCGGAAATAAATGCTCAAAGACCACTCAGAAGGATTCACATATCAGTTGATCCGTTCGAACACATTATCTAATTGAGTAGTGTCTTAGTACATTTCAGCACCTTCCAGGACACATCTGCTCTTAGTTTCAAAACAAAGGTAGAAATTTGGGTTTTATACATTTTATTAAACAATTTGTTTTCCAGGTTTTGATTATGTTTTTTTGCAACGGATATTACCAAACAAGTGTTGTGTGTAAAAGTAAAAATGTTGATTAAATTTTTGTTTTAATTTATTTTAATGTTAATAAAGTTGAATTAAGGTTTTTTAAAAAATGAAATATATTTGCAATAATAGCAGTTGTTTTCAGAGATGTCCACTGGTGGTTTTCTAATGCCAGGTTTCCACCAAACGGACAAACAAAAACAAAACACGAACTGTTCGTTTGATACAAAACTTGGACAGTTTTGTTTTTTGCAAACTGTTCTTAAACAGTTGTGTTTTGATAGGACCAGTACACAACTGCTTAACTTTCAATATGTCAGTTTTACGTGCACTCCCACTCTGCCGGTTTAATTTTTAACTTAAAACCCATAAAATTTAGCATGTAAAATTACAAATGTTTCGTATAAATAGACTGAACCACAATTTTATTAAAGCAGTGTTAAAACAAATTTCAAACATATGTTTACACCAAACGAACAAACAGTCCGGAAACTGTTGAGACTCTTTGAAGTTACCGATACTCGCCGGGACACGGTCCGAGTTTGTAAAAACTCCAACTTCGGACTAAATCGTCTTGAAACTGTAACAAGGAGTCCTGACACTGTTACAAACAAACAGAGTTCGTGTTTTGTTTTTGTCCGCTTGGTGGGAACCCGACATAAGGAATCAAGCTGTAATTGAGTAGTGTCTTAGAACATTCCAGCAACTTCCAAGACACATCTGCTCTTAGTGTTGAAAGGTAGAAATAGATTTACACATTTTAGTTAACAATTTGTTTTACAGATTTTGATTACGTTCAGGACGCTACCAAACAAGTGTTAGCTCAAATAAGTAAGTAAAATTTGTTAATTTTTCCTGGAAATTTGAATACATTCATACGATATGCATATACTTGGTTGCTTAAATTTTTGCAATATTTCATCCTCAAAATGAGGATCCAATATACCCCGAGAATGTACATGTTAACCATAAAGATTATCATTCAATTAATGTTCAACTGGTAAAGTATAAACTAGGTAATTATTTATTTTTGTTATATAATTAATAACTTATGGAAGTGAGACATGGGTTTTGAATGAAAGACACTAATCAAGCATCCAAGCTGAGATGAAGTATCTAAGAAGAGTGGAGGGAGTGATCAGAAAAAATAGAATAAGGAATGAGGAAATCAGATGGATGGTTTGGCCACCTATGTCGAATGGGGAAAGATAGACAAGCAAGCCAAGTATGGGAGACAAGAGGATACGGAAGAAGAAAACACAAGGAACAAAACACTGCAAGCAAGGGGAAAGAAAGACCTGGGCACAGGCAAAGGAAATGACAACAAACAGAAAACAGTGGATCAAGTTTTATGTCGCACAGAACTCAAACCTCGACACCCTACAGAGTAAACAGGGGAGAAAATTAAGATAGATAGATATATGGTTTGTGACTTAAAATTAAAGATTTTAAACATTAATGCTAAATGTCCTGGCAGTTGCTTTGATCCTTTTATTTGGAACAGCTCTGGATTCAAAAATGTTTTAGAAACTGTTCATGGAGATGGACATAACGAGTATTATCATTTAGGTGAAACATTAATCTAGGCTTATTTTAAGATTTGAATTTTTTGATTGAATACAACGTAAAATATTCACAAATTCTTTCATCCAATATTGATAATTCCAGATTCTACTCAACAATAAATACAAATTATTTCTAACAAAAATATATAAAAATTTGTAGCTAATCAACTTATTTATCTGCAATTCTGTTCGTTTCTTTAATGCTTCAATTTCTTTTTGATAATATTTCTCTTTGTGTAATTGTTTGTCGCGTTCACATTGTTGCTTAAATAGATCGTCTTTTACCTATTTTTAACAGTTAACATGTGTTAGTAATAAAGTGTTTTATTTATACATAAATGTACAAACCTTTACTAGTACTCCTATTCTGTGACTGTTCAATTATTGTCTGCGAATCTATTCGAATAACAAGTGTAAGTAAAGATAAAAGCATCTTGATGTAATTACCAGTTGTTATAAAAAACAATAACCTTTTTATTAAACTTTACTGTTAGGTATTGTACCATCGGGAGCAATTGAAGGTAAATGACTAGTTTTAGCTTTATAAATGTTACTTAATAGTATCGGCTGCTAGCAACTATTGAAATTGTCAAAAAATTTAATTATTTAAACTGCCACGTTTGACGGATGGTCAAAAAATGCAAGCAGTAACCCTTCTTGAAAATGGGGCCTTCTTACAAAAGGTAATCAATAATGTAGGTATTAGCCCTGATCACATAACAATCAGATTCGCCAAGTTAGTGTAAAATCTGGCAGCATTTTTATGCTTAGTTTGCATTCAGTGGCCAGGCGGTGCCACCACTGCACGGGCAGACACGCGACTTTGTATACCAGCTGATTCCAAGCACTTCAGAGTCGCTCGAGTCACGTGTCTGCCCATGCAATGGTGGGCGCCGCCTGGCCACTGCATGCAAACTAACTTGGTAAATCTAATTATGTGATCAGGGGTATTAGCAAAAATGGCGTATATAAACCTACAAGAAAATGGAACAAAAGGTATAGAGTGCCCTCTGTTCATGGCAATCGTCAACATTGAATATCTACAACAATACCATGAGTTAATAACTCATTAATTTAAGAAACAGTCCATTTACGTGCGGTATAGATGAATTTTGGAATTACGTAATGTTAGTGCTGTCAGAAGCTATGCTTTAACTGAAGACCACAAAAGAAATAGACTCAATTTCACAAATACTGTTGTTAATTAAGGTGATATATGGAGAAATGTAGTTTTCACCGACAAGAAAGTATTCCAATAAGCTCACAATGGTAGCCTTAGTGTATATACGCCTCCAAACAGCATATACATAAAGCAGTATGTTAAACCAACCTACGACAGCGGTCGTTTTCCTGTAACTGTATGGCACTAAATTAGTTTTGAAGGACCTGGCATATGTTGGAAACTGGATGAGCCATTTACTGCGACTAATGTTTTTCAACAGGACAACTCTCACGATAGCTTGGAAATAATAATGCCTTTTCCAGCCAAAAGTACGGACCTTCATCCAGTGAAAAACGTTTAGTTTAATTTACAAGAATAATAGGGTATAGAACAAAGATGAACTTTGGGAAGCAATAGAAGCATGGGACCATCTAGAAAACGAATGCATTAGAAGCATTATTTTGACGATTCGAAATCATTTAAGCCGAGTATTAAGCACTCCTTCCTCATTTACATCATGTCCTAAATGTCAGGAATATTAATTAATTAAAAATTATCATTTTAAACAAAGTATTTTCAATTACCTACATATAATGTTAGTAATATTAATTTAGAAAAATAATAATATATGGGCCCATTCAAGGAAACGATGGAATAAGGATAAGAAACAACAAAGAAATTGAAGTAATATTAAAACACGGAAACATAGTCAGATTTATAAAATCACAGAGAATCCGATGGTATGGTCACATTAAAAAAATACTAAGACAAAGAGCAGTGAAAGAAATAACGGAATGGAACCATTAACAGAGACCAAGAGGAAGTAAAAGATGGACAGAAGAGGTGGAAAAAGACCTGGCATATATGAAAATAAGAAACAAAGACATTAAATATAGAGATAGAAAAGAATGTTACAAAGTTGTGGAGCAAGCAAAAACCCACGAAGGGTTATAAGCTTTCAGAAGAAGAAGAAGTAGAACAATATTAATTTAATAAACAGAACATATTTTTTAATTAAGTATATTGGTCGCTATTCTCATTTCATGTTTAAACTTAGTAATCTTTAATTACCACGGCAATGATGTGCTTCTTTTTTCTACACGTTAAAAGCAGTATAAAGCTATTTCGTTTTATGTTTACGTTAAACACGACTTGATGACCATTCTATTTATTACTATATCCACGTATACTTAAAAATTTCATTTACACAACTAGAATAGTGGCCAAAAAACAGGGGGCCATGGTTAATATCGTTTACTCTCAATTGCTCCCCGATAGGTGACACGACGACCGACTTGGTCGAGAGCAGTACGTACTGTGTGTGTCCAGTTACTAATAATTTTGTTGTAGTAATAAATCACGCTGAGCGTAAACCGAGCCACTTAGCCTCAGAATACAGAACAAAGGGCTAAGAAGGTTCAATAAAATAATAAACACCATAAAACTAGCCTCTTGGAACATAAGAACATTATTACAAGCTGGAAAACTTAGTGAAATAGCAGTAATTAAAATGAAAACACAGATAACGGTACTGCAAGTAATTAGATGGGATGGAGGACAAATAAGAAAGTGAAAGAATGGGAGGTGCAGTGTAAAGACATTGGAAAAAATATCACGCAAATGTGTGTTACGTTCATATAAATTTAATTAAGCAATTTAATTACCTTTATTAGGTGATGAATGCAATTTGTTTATTGGTATTATAAAATACCTTTCACCACGCCACTTCTTCCAATCTTTCTTAGCTCCCGGAAATAAACTTAAATTATTGGGTAACATTTCCTATAACTCTCTTGCATTTTTATATGTAAAGATTGATGTAAATTTTAAATTCAAATAACACAATTTTTTGAGCTAAACTTGATAATAGGTAGGTACCACCAATATGTTTTCTTTAAATCCTTTGTTTTTATTGTGCAGTGGCTTAGCGAAAACGTTCGAGAATACACTTTTGATTTGATTTGGTAGTCACATGCGTTAATAACAGTTCGAAACAAAACGTATGCGAAAATAAGCGCATGGTTTCAAGAATCAAGCCCTTGGCGGCTTTAGATCACCTCTTTAAAGATATCATAAATTTAGTTGTAAAGTAAATAGTTTTTAAAAGGTTTTCTCAATAAATCTGATTAAAACATCTTGGGTAAAGTCGGTTAGTTAATTTATAAATGGTCAAGGTCTTTGGATTGTGGTTGCTGTGGAATTTAAAAGTTATACCTGGAATTATTTACTTCTACTATTTTCGCGATTTCGACTCTATCGATGGTGGCGCTGGCAGCACTAAGGTCGTATTAGATACCGGTTACTGTGCCGTTTTTTCTTGTTTATTTCTAGTTATTAGTAGTGTTTAATTAATTTTAGTGCGGTTATAATAAGTCGGACTATTTTAGCAACTAGTTGGTGAATTTAAGTGACACCTTTCTTGGCCGGGCAAGGTTAGGAACAGATTTTTGCGTTGTGTTCTGCTTGAACACGTGATTACACGTGGTTTTTATATTTGTTTTTAATTGTTATTAGTGTTAAGTTGTATATAAACATTGAACTTTATTATTTTTAAGTGTTTCAACATTAACCGTATACAACTATGTAAGTAAAAAGGTTTAATTTGACCTTCAAGTTCATAATGCTGTTCTGATAATTGTAAGATGAAATTCAGAATCAAAGTCAAATTTTTGAATTAACTTTCAAACTTGAATTTTTTATTCCCAAAACGAGGAACAGGTTTTTTGAAATCAAAGCAAAGCTCTGAATTTTGAAGCTTTTTACGTAAGAGAGATTTTAATTTAGTTATCAAGACATCGTTTATATTTCAATGCGAAAATCAAATGTTCAAAAGCAAGATGAAAGCCTCAAATGACGAAATTTAAAAGATTGGAACTTTCCATAATTGAAAGACAAAGCTCAAAATCATAGTTTAAATTTAAATTTTGATTTCAAATTCATATACATATTAGAAATCAAAGCTCCAAATTCTGAACTTAAATAAAGATCGAATATTAGTTTTTAGATTGAAATTGATTTTTCTTATGAAAAATCCGAATCTGTAATTCAAAAGTCAAACTTGTGGGTTCGAATTTAGGTTGAAGGCATCACACTCAGTTTAAGAAGGAATTTTTCAATTCTAAGATCAAATTTGTTTTTCCTAAATTAAATTTGAATCTACCATCAGACTTTCAAAATTGTGATCCATAATTTAAGACTCAGATTTTTAGTAAGTATCAAGTGAAAACTTAAAAAATAATATTCAAAATTACCCTTGAATCTTTCTCAAAGTTTGAGACTGAAATTGTTTATTTACAAGGAAGAAAATTAAATCTAGGATTTCAAAGCCAAGCCTTTGTTTGAATTCATATATCAAATTGAAGTTTTGTTTTCATATTTAAAATTCAGAAGCCCAAAATAAGTCTTCGAATCACACTTAAAATAAAGATCGAATCTCTGTGTTCTGTAACGATTTAAATTTTTCACAAACAAAATTGTTTTTCATCAAGGCAGATCTGCATTTCAAAGTTCAAAAGTAAAGGGCAAGTTTTCGGATTTATAATTGAGACAATTTTTATTCTGGATTCGAGATTCAGGTACTCGAAATAAAATGAATCTTCAAGTAATCAAATCAAAGACTAAATTTGAACATAAAATGAATTTTCCTTCATTCTTAAAGTATGACACCCGTTTTTTATTAGAAGACATTATACTCTCTCAACACTAAATAATTCAGGCAAACAATAAATAAACGCCTTTAAAACATAACTGACTTGTAAAGGTTCACAAAACCGCCACCAGGTGGCGTATTCTTATCTGGAATCGCGAATACTACACAGTGAACCAGTAGAATCCGGACAATTTTCAAATTTAATTCCCGCCAAATAATAATGTGTCAACTGGCAACTTAAATGGCACTAAAGTAAGCCTGATTCATCGACAACAAAAACATAATCTCGCCATGGCCAAGTTGATTAAGTCGTGTCCGGAGTACAACCTGAGAGCTGCGATTGTCACACCAAAATTATAAGTTCTTTGGTTACCCGAGGTTGACGGCTTACGACCATCGTTACACGGCTTCCGGCGTGGAAGATCAAGGTTAGAGAGAAGACTGGAAGGATTCGAAACCTCATCAAAAAGGAGAACATTTCACAAAAGAAGTTTATATAAGAGTTCTGCGCAAACTGTCGTAAAGCCTGTGGCATCTGAAAGGCTATATGTCTGCATTTAGCGCACAATTGACTCGCCGATAACATGAGCATGTTCTGGAGCACGGACTTTTGGCCTCCTAATAGTCCTGATTTAAATCTGCTGGATTACTTTGTATGGGGCGTGATTGGGCGGCACTCCAACAAGTCCCGACTTGTTGCGTAGCTGAAGGATGCTATAAAGGCATCGTTCGCGGGTATGGAGAAGGAGAGAAGTAAAGAACAGTTACATTGAATAAATATGTTCTTCAGGGATGCCTCAATCCATGTAAAATTAGTTTTGATTTAAATAAATGATTGTGAAAACTGAGAATTTTGTCCGGATTCTACTGGAACACCCTGTATGTATACAGTTGCAACTTACGAATTATAAAAAAAGTTTGAATCATTTTTAATTACAATCGGCTCACTTTTAAAGGTTGAGCAACATAAAAATAATTTCACTGATGACTTAAATTTCACAGCAGCAGCTATCAAAAGACTTTGATCATATGATATTATTAAAATCCCTATGATAAACTAAATCGATTGTTTTATGTAATAATCAAAAAAATCTGTATAACCAATATTAAGTATAGGTACTTCAAATATCATAAACAGTAAAGAGTACGATTGAAAAAATATTAGATTTTTGTTTAAATCTTGTACTTACTTCTAATATAATTCGATGTGTAAATTTTGTTAGTACATATATGTATTTAGTTGTAAAACATTTTCGAGCTCATATGGTGATGTGTGGACCGCAAGTGTCCTGTAAATAGTTAAGAATCCTTAGAAGTTTGAATTCATTTTAGTTCAGTCATTCGTCTTCTCAAAAATTACATCACTATTTTTATTGGTCATTTTTCTCGCTTTTCGTTTAATAAGAAATATGCGGAATTAACTTTTGAATTGGGATAGTAAAAAATGTAGTTCAATGTTAACCATTTAATAAATAAAAATATTCCTTTGTAATCTATACATTTGTATTGAAGATAAACTCAAAGTAAACTTCAAGGAGTAGTAAATCACACAGCAAATATAAAGCGATACTTTAACAGATGAGCTCTTACTGTTTATGCGGCGCAGTTAGAAACGATAGCAAGATAAACATGGTAACAGTAAATTTTTGATGCTAGGCTTAATTATAACGGTTACAACCTTAGAAATATGCTTAGTGTAAAAAGAAAACTTTACACATACAACAAAGAACCATATCGTTTAGCCAACACAGAATTATCAGCGGTTTCACTTTCTTTCTGTTGATTACTCCTTGTGAAAATCAATAGCAGCAACACTGAATATGTACAGAGTGTCTGATGGTACTTTAGTGGTTTTTTTATAAATGTAGCTTACAGTTAAAGTTGCTCGGGGGCAATTTAGGTTTAAAAATAATCTATTTGCCTAACAAATTTCTCTAATATTTATCATTTAAAATCTAAACGTTTATTGATCCAAATATATTCTTCCATCTTGTTCGATTACATGAAAATTGTTGTCACTAATGATAAACTCTGAATAACTTATGACCAATTACAGTAATATAGCATCTTTAATACAACACCCTGTACAAATGAAAAATTAAAAAAGGTATCCAATAGTTTCTCTTTCTCTAAACACAGAAACATAAAAACTTCAATCTATGACATAAATACTTTGTAGGTAACACTTTTAAATGTATTACGTTTTTCTATATCACCAAATATCTTTCGATCGACAAAATTGCAGTTAAGTCGGTAATATTCCCTGCTTACAGTTGATACAAACATCCTGTATCTATACTCCTCTAAAGCACACAGAAGTGTATAAGAATGCTACAATAACAAGTGAAAGGCAGCTGTATATAACTATGTTAAGCTTTTAACAGTTGTGCGGCACAATGTTCATTACTATATCACTAGAGCGTCTGTTACAATAGGGCCTCATTTAATCGTAACGATTTATAAACCTCTCAATCATAATTCCAACAACGTAACAACAAAAGCCCTGCTTACAAATTACAACAAACGCTCACTTTGAAAATAATTCCTAGATTTATATATATGTAAAAAAAGAAACAGAAAAACAATCAGCAAAATGTTCAATATTCACACAACCATCTTTAAACGAAAGCCCAACATTCCAAAGTTTTGACAACAAAGTCCACTGTGGGCGTTAATGGGTCATTGCCGTATGTTTGACATGATTCTGATCGTCCTTGATAGAGATCGCCATCGAGCCACAGTCCAAACTTACCATCACCAGCTCCAATACTCAGACTTTCATTGTTACCTTTGATAAAATACAAATTTTCACCCGTCCAATTGTATACTTGAAAGTGCGGTGTGAAGCGGAACAATAAGGATTCTCCTGTGCCATAAAAGTGATCTGATACTTGTAGAGCACACGAAGTTAGAGCACCAAATACCTGAAACAAAGTTATAATTTTGTTAAAAATTGGTCGACAAAATTGTTTTTCAAAACTTTTAAGTATTCAACGAGAGACTTGTTAAGAAGAAACAAAATAATGAATCAAATTAGGTATTCACTGAGAGACTTGTTAAGAAGAAACAAAATAATGAATGAAAAAACTATCGAATGGGCTAAAGTATGGATTGATGGGGATGACCGCAAAGAAATTGGAAAAAGAAGATGGTATAAGACAAACGGAAGATTATTCTATGCAACGAAGAATCCGCCCTAAATAAATTTTACATACATACTAATAACAAGTAATAATAGACTTACATTATTGTCCGTATCTTCAATAACAAGTAAAATTGGTGATTCCAACTTGTTCATTTTGCGATACATAGAATTAAGACTGAAACCATGTTGACTAGTACTAAAAACAAGTGTCCAAAGGTAACCTTCAGCACGAGCAGGTAGATGACGGCACAAAGATTCCCGATGCTCGTCTGTGAGAATCTCAGTGGTTCCAACCAACTCGGGTGGTGCAAATTCAACATCAAGTGAAGGTGCTACAGATGAATAGAGTGCCTGCCGTAACTCCTCCGACATCGGCAACACCTAATAACGATACGTTATTAAAATAATTATAAAAGAATAATTGTTACACTTAATATCTATTTACAGGTGTTGTGTACATTTATTTTGTCGTCTTTCCAGTGTGTGAGTCATCTACTTGGCTACGTAAGCTGCAAGGCAAGTACGACCGATTTTAATATTTGTGTTGAATATATTTTTCAAATACGTTTATAAAAATTATCTCATGACAACCAAACAATAATTTAAGATGTTGTTTTACCGAATAACGAATTAAAAATAAAAAAACCTTTAATTATAAAATCGCTGACCCGGAACTGAGGATATGTATAAAAATTTCATGCCAATAATATATACTTTTAAAATTTTTTTAACAATTACTTAAACGGTTTCATAAATCAACACAAATATTAATCTTACTTTAGACAAATAATGCAAACTATTTGTTTAATAATCAACTTATAACCACAATTTATTTTATAACTGACCACATTCTGAGATTACACGATTATTTTAAAATTAAAATTTAGTGTTTACTTACACTTTATTGGCTAACCAAAATTAGATACAAATATTAAAAATTAATTTACAGACCACCTTTATTTTTATCTTTATGTTACGGTGACATATCACAAAAAACGAACCATAATAAAAACTGATATTGGAAAATTTCTTTGCAAAGTATACTGATTGAATTTAAGTTAAAATATGACTTGATCTTGAAATGTAATTTTATATTATTAACCTAGAAAATCTGTAATTATTACTCGCAACGATTGGCATTAAAATGCAACACACTATACAAAATTAACATAATTACAGGTGATTTTTACATAAATAATAAAATATTCTGAAACCGAACAGCTCTGTGTAAACGTATCACCTTAAAATAACTTCCTTGCATCAGGTTTGGTCTAATAATAGACACAACCGCCTTTTATTTTTATAAAGTGTGCATTCTATTTATTCGATTTATTATTGAACATACTTTGCTAACGTATCTACTTTCGATCTTTTTGTAGCCCCTTAAATTATTAACTAATAAAGTAATAGGTTCTCAATGCATACTAGTTAGATTTTACCAAGTCCAAAGTCCGTCAATTGAATCTTGATAGGCAGATTACATTAAGTTAATGATTGACGATTATTTTCAGCAACATTGTTACGAACAAAATTCGATCCAATTTTATTCAGAATAACCAACTGTTGAAATAATTGGCAGTTGATGAAATCGACTGTAAGCTCTTTATTAAAATAATTTAGAATTTTTACAATTATATATTGTCACTTGGCGGGCAAAACCTTCTATGTGCCAAAAACAAAATTTTCAAGGAGGAGCAAAAAACCGCTTTATGATAATTATGATAATATTATTTTGAAAATTATTTTTAATAATTTTTATATACTATTTAGCATGTAGGGGGTTTTAACAAACACTGCAGAAAGGCTGAAATAATCGAAATAGACAAAAACCCTGTTTCAGAACAAAATGGCATATAGAAGGTTTTGCCCGTCAAGCGACGATATATAAACTCATGGACAAAATTAAGGCACCACTTTGTTAAACTTAAATAATTACAATATTAAAAAAATATTCAATTAAATTATACAAAAGCTTGTTAGGTTTGTGTAATCAATAATTGCAACAAAATAAACAAAGCATAACTTTATTTTAAATCGTTTCTCATTTAAAAACTTTTTTTATTAAAAATGAGTGGAATATGAAAACAAAAGAAAATTAATGAATTCAATGCGATTTTAGTACCGTGTATGCCCTCCTCTACGCCTAATTACCACGTTCATGCGCCTTGACATGCTGGAAATTAGATTTTCAATAATTTCCTGGGGATCTAATATGTGTATATGTTACGGTCATTGACGACAATCCGGCCACTCATGTTATTGGCCGGTCAGTATCGATAATACCTTGCTAAGTCGGGCATCATCGATAATGACGGGCCAATAACCTGATTGTCCATGTAAATAGGGCGTTGTTGACAATTAATGCTTCAAGTGTGGTTTTTACAACATTGTCCGGGCCACGTCGCTAGTGCCGTGCCCACTAAAGAGCGGGCGGTGATGCTAGTATAGAAAGTTAGGCCATGTTTTTTGTTTATTTTGTGAGTGTCCTCGTGGTGTCCGTGCATTTCATCTGAAGATCAGCTTAGGCCATTATAAAATACTAAAAATACCATGGATCTCAGTGAAATTCGCAGTCGATTTACTGAATGTTACGGTCAATGTGGTAAATCCGGTCAGTGTTAACAATGCCCGGTCAATGTGGATAATGCACTTTTATTTTTTTTTTACTGTTTTGGCAGAGGCATTTATTGGAGGTTAGAGGTAGAGGAAGAACAGCTTTTTTAATTGCTATACCAAGTATTAGCATTTCATTACTGATTTAATACATTCACATGTATCATTTGCATGCCATCAACATTGTCCAGTTGTTTTTGGCCAACATCGTTAGCGACCGAGTAAGGATGTAAATACTAAGATTAGATGAAAATTTTTACAACATTGCCCAATCTTAACGGGCCATCTCGTCAAGGCCCGGGCAAGAGCGATAATGCCCAGGAACATTGGACATCTACATCAATGCGAACATTGGACATCTACATCAATGCGAACATTGGACATCTACATCAATGCCCGGGCAATGTTGTTAATGCCCGCTTTACATCTTTGTCCGTAACATATCCATTAAAACAGATTCCTCCCCAAAACATTACAGAGCCAGCACCAAATGGAGAGATGTTGTAACTAGCAAATCGCTCTCCTGTTCTTCGTCAGACACCTGAGAATAAAACCTACTTCCAATCATTAACAATCCAATGTTGATGATTACTGGCAAAATGCAATCTTTAAATTTTGTGCTCTCTGGTGAGTAATGGTTTTACTGCCGGTCTTCTGTTGTTTAATTCGGCTTCATTTAAATGTCTTCTGACCGTTTGAGATGATATCACAAAATTGCGAGTAGCTGCAAGTGGTTCACCTGTTTCTTAGAGCATATTGAATAAGAAAACGCTCATTTCTCGGATAGGTACATCGGTTTCGCCCTTCCCTCTGTCTCATTAAATCATCTTACCATGCGACTTATGCTTGAATGACTTCTTCCCATCACACTAGCAAGATGACGCATCGAGTATCCCTCATCCAGCAAAGTTGATGTTCTTACTGCTTCCTTCACTGATACATTTCTTGGACGATTCATTTTTCAAATTAAAAACACTGTTAACTGATACAATTAATTAAAAAACAACTTGGTAATTAAAGATAACAATTTGACTTTAATTTACAATTGTTATTTTAAAACAAAGCATTTGTTGACAGAGTAGACCCACAGTCTACTTGCAAGACAGCTAGTAAATTGAAAGATTTTGTTATCTCGGAATTACACAAAAATTTTATTTAATTTTGTAAATTGGGAATTCTTCCTTCTACCATTCTTTCAATATTGCCCAACCACTGCAATCTTCTCGCTTTTATTACTTTATTTATAGCTGGCTCCTTGTGATTTCATAGATTTCTTTGTTTGTCCTTCTCTCGTATCCAATTTCTGGTTTTTACGTCCCAGTATTCTTCTCATTATTTTCCTCTTCCGTCTTAGTAACCTCTCGTTTTTTGTTTTTTTTTATTAAGCGTTTGTTCAGCATGCTCCATCATTGTACATGATACCACTTGCTTCTTAAATACTAAGTACTTAGTAATACTTATTTGTGATATGGAGTTAATCCTAACATGTGTACTCTTATTTAGGATCCAAGTTTCACAGTCGTACATTGAGGTTGGTCTCAGAAGTGTTTTGTAGAGTCGGAACTTAGCATTTTCTGCTCTCAGAGCTCCGGCGCTTTTGTTGGCTTTTATTAGTCTACAATAAATTTCTTTCTCTTCGTCGCATGTGTGCTCATCAACCTCCTCGAATTTCGTTTTCCCTAGCTTGCTATCTGACTCTAACATTTTGTTTTGCCCAGCAGGTTCTCCGATTCTCATTACTTTGCATTTCTTTTGGTTTAGTTGTAATCCCATTTTAAATGCCTCCTCCAGCAGTCTGCTTGTTGTCTCTTAATTCCTTAATGTTTTTGGCTATGATGGCCACATCGCCTTCATATCCAACTAAAGGGTTTTTCACTAGGGGTGATATGTTCTTAGATTGACATAGCGGCCATATTTGAAATGTCAAAATTGTCTGTTGTTGTCAAGTGTGTTTAGTAAAGTCTGCAATTTTTTGGAAATTATCCAATTTTTTTTATCAAAGTAATCGTTCTTTTATTGCAACTTATCGTGCACTTCTTCCAATTTATGGTCGTCATAATCGACCTAGTGTGCTTGCCATTCGTCGAATTGTTGAAAATTTCAAGCGTAATTTTTCTTTACAAAATGCTCGCATTCCACTAAGACAAAGAAATGCTCGAAATGCTGAGAATAATGCTGCAGTTCTAGCCAGTGTTGATGAAAACCCTAATTTATCCATTCCAAAACGTTCACAACAATTGCGGCTGTCTAAAACGTCTACTTGGCGTATTTTACGTAGTAAAGATTTGGGCTTACATCCTTGTTCTGACGCAAGAACTGAAGCCTTTGGACCATCGCAAACGTCGTCCATTTGCTGATTTCGCCTTGGAACAACTTGAAAATGATGGTGATTTTGGTAAGAAAATCATATTCTCAGAAGAAGCTCATTTTCACCTCTCTGGAACGGTGAACAAACAAAATTGTCATTATTGGAGCGAAAATAATCCACAAGTCATTCACGAAAGACCTTTACATTCTGCAAAAGTGACTGTTTGGTGTGGTTTATGACACGGTGGCATTATCGGTCCTTATTTCTTCCAAAATGAGAATAGAGATTCCATTACTGTCAATGGTGAGCGGTACAGATCGATGATAACTAACTTTTTATGGCCTGAATTGAATGACATTGATTTAACTAACATCTGGTTCCAACAAGCCGGCGCTACGTGCCACACAGCCCGTGAAACAATTGGTATCGCTCTTATTGAAAAACCCTTTATTTGGTGTCTCTTTGGTTCAGCTTGCTATCCTCGTTATTTTTTCCAGTTAAGTAGTACGGTTGAGAGGGAATCTCCTTGCTTCAATCCTGTTTAAACTATAAAGTCTTCGGATACTTGGTTTTTACTATTACATTACTTGATGTTCTTTTCAAGTTCAGGGTCATATTTAGTAGTCTCACTAACTTTGGAAGTACGTCAAATTTTTGTACAATTCTGATCAGTTTTGCTCTTTTCACAGAGTCATTTCCCTTTTTAAGTCAATGAATAATACTAGTACTGGAATTTTGTACTTGTAGCAGGGTGTTAGGGTTTGACCAGGGTACAAGAATATATAGGTAGGAGTACGACATCGGCCGATTTCGTCACATAAGTGTGCTCGAGACAGTGGCAATATGGCCGCCGTAATGGCTCATGTTTGGTGACGTGCAGTAACAGTTTTAATTGAAATTGATTGAAATAAGATCGTTTTATTGAAGTGTTCTCTATTGGAAACCCATCGTTTGCGGAAAATCAAACAGTTGTTACTTATAAAGGTAAGTTTTTAACAAGTAGTTTATGCTGAGAGTGTGTTTATATACGCGATTGAATTGGGTGCAAGTAAAATAACTTCAAAATGCTAGTAAGATCCGGCTATATTGTCTAAAAATTCAATAGTGTAAGGTGCTAAACTATTTGGAGATGGTTGCCTGCCACTATATTTTCCTTTAGTTACACCACAGACGAGTTTCTGTGTCTGTGGTTACACAGACATCACAATGTCGTTCAATATAACCTAATAATTGTCTTATTCTTACAATAATTTCGGAATACAAGTAATGGGGAGTGACATGTATTGTTTTTGCTACCTTTAAAAACATGTATTTTATAAACATAGGTACCTAAATTCTGGGGCACTTGGGGCTTTTGTTCGTAGAAGTTATTGTATTTATTTCTTTAAAAAAAAATGGAAACTATTACAAAAAATGTTTACTTTCAGTGTAGATATAAAAAGCTCTTATTATCTGTGTGAAAATTTCTATCATTTTAATTATTTACGACAATTTGCACTACAGGTACAACAGCATTTTCAAATGATTTAAAATTGCGGAGAATGTAATGACAATAATGGAATTTTAACACAATAATAATGTGTTTTGCAAAAATTAAAATGAAAGTGGAATTTCAGAAAATAAACACTGAAAATATTAGGTGGGTATGTAAATGAAAAAGTTAAGTTGAACATTTCTTTAAACCCTTAATTTGTAATATTTCTAGTGAATTTCTATAAAAGTGTGCATTATCTGTTTATTCTTGGATAAACAAAATATATTTGCGCAGGTAACGTGGCTAAGAACAATAACATAACGATTTTAATAATAAAACTTGCACTAACAGAGTAAAATTCTATTTAAATTAATGTTAAAGTGACACCATTATGGTCAGTGCCATCTAGTAGAAAACTATCGAGGCGGAACATTTATGTCGTCCAAGGTCACGCGATATCGCATATGGCGTACTCCTACCTATATATTCTTCTACCCTGGGTTTGACTAATCTGGGTGCCTGGTCACAGTAACATTTTTGGCAACGAGGAGGCTGACTGCCTGGCTAGGAAGGGCTCTTTGGAACCTTTTTAGGCCCTAAAGCAAGCATTCACCAAGCAATTAGAGACTGAACCTATTCTCAGTTCATCTCATACTGGGCTTTGCGTCCTGGGCTGAGACAAGCGAAGCTACTTATCTACAGACCTTCAAAAACCAGGTCCGAACAGCTTCTCAGGTTCAATAGGAAGCACATCTAATTAGTCACAGGCTGCCTTATGGGCCATGGAATCTTTAAGTCGTTCGCTACCAATCACGCCAACCTAGTATTACATGCCGACCACGCCGTGAGGCGTAATACAGACATTTACTATTTATCTGTTACTGTTTGTCTGCCAATGGCGGCTAGGCTATCTGCTTGTATCGGCATTGCTGTGAAGGCCTGAATTTGCCGAATGCCGACACAAGCTAATAGTCTAGTTGCCAATGTCAGACAAACAATAATAAATAAATAGCAAATGTGTGTATTACGCCTGACGGCGTTTTCGGCATGTAGCACTAGGTTGCTGACAACGCCGCGGCAGCGAAGGTATTAAAAGGCACCTGCATCTGATCGGTCTCTCCGAGGATCCAAGTTGCAGATTTTGTAACGAAGCAGATTACGGTGCTCCAGACTCATTCTTCTGAAACATCGATTATTTGGAGCAGCTCTCGTAAAGCCTGACAAGATTCAGTCCCTTCAGGCTTCACCGCCGAAGAAGAAGGTTATTAGAGCCTCCTTCATCGTAAATATATGATCAGTTGTTCCCCTCCCTTTTCTAAAACCAGCCTAATACCACAGTATAGAAACAACCAGTAGTTTCACTCGCCGGGAATTGTGTCGCTATTTTACAGTGCGCATGTTCAACTCCCAGCTCTGTGCGTGGTGATTTACGTGCCTATCACCACATCTAAATACAAAAGCTATGAGCTATGAGCGCAACAAAAACATGCAGAAATTAAGAGGATCGACTCCACTAGAAATTCCCCATAAAACAGCTTTACTTCAAATCGGTGTTATTACTAATTGCAAAACGATTTTCGAACCGAAAAAAATTGAGCGCGTTCTAGAAAGATTGCTTTAGGTCGGTACTTTGCAAATTTTTGTATAAAATTAACTAATCGGCAAAAAAAATCTATCTAAATTTTTGAAAAAATAGGGTTACTTCGAATATTCTTTTTTGACAAAAACGAGACATATGCAAGATGTTGCAATATACGTTTATAGAGTAGAAATACATCTTTTAGCTACGATTTTTTATTTAATAATTTACAGTTTCCAAATTAATTAATAACCGATTCAAAATTTACAATTAGTAGCAAAACTAGTAGTAGTAATTCAAAACCTGCCTAAAATTGCAAGTAAGTAGATTACAACCACAGATTTATTTTCAATGTAATGAGCACGGAGTAGTCTTTATACTCCGTGGTAACGAGTTTGTCACATTCAAAATTCCCTCCTCTAAATTAGCTGGTAAAATTCACTCCCGGAGTAGTGCGCAGTAGAAATTCGGCGACACGAACATCAAAGGTGCCGACAGGGAGTGAAACTACTGGTTGTTTCTATACTGTGCTAATACTCTCCTAGTTGCGGCTCTACTATCACTTCTAATCTCCTTTTAATTAGAGTAGCTATCACTTTGTAGGTCACCTCTATAGTTGTTACATTCTGTTTGGTCTCCACTTTTCAGAATAGGAATAACTGTTGCCTTTTTCCAACTTTTTGGCAATTGTTCTTCTTCCTTGTATTTTATATTCTCTGCTGATATTTCGTTAATTCCCGATGTGGGAATTCGGTGGCATAGTGAATTGAGTGTTTTGCAACACTAACTCACACAGTTCAAACCTTGTCTGACTTAAAAAATTTTCATGATCTACCGCGATATGAATTTTGTTAGTTTAGTGAGTCGCATGATCAAGGAAGTGCATGCCATAATTAAACCTGGTCACATAATTATTATTCTTCTTCCTGTTGCTCCTAGGATACCCTATGCTCCATAGGGCATCCTTGGATGTTTCCAAAACTAGATGTAGTTAGCAGAGTTGCTACTCCTGCGTATCATTGGTGGGATCTTGTACACTCTTCCACTAGGCCCCTGCACTTCTTTCTGTCTGTTGCTATTCTTTTTATCTCTCCAAGTTTTAATTCTTCCCTCAGTCTCTCTTTGGGTGCTTCTTCTCCATGTATCAAAGGGTCTACCTTGTTTCCCTTTTCCACTCACACAATATTCTAAAGCCTGTTTTGGTATACTGTCGTTTGATCTTCTAAGAGTATGCCCAATCCATTTACGTCTTTTGATAGTGTTTTCTATTGGTTCTTCTTTTGTTTTATTCCACAAATCTTCTTTACTAATTCTGGTTGGCCAAAATACGTTACATATAATTCTCAGACATTTTTGCTTTATAAATACTTGGATTTTTCTTAAATGCGTGTTAGTTGTTTTCCAAGTTTCAGCTCCGTACAATAAAACACTTCACGTTTGACCTAAATATCTTCAATTTTGTTTTTATTGTGATGTTTTTGGATGACTATATCGTATGCAAGGCGTTGAATGCTTTGCATGCCAAGTCAATTCTCCTGGCCATGTCCTTTGTTCCTCCTCCTTCAGAGTTCAGGATACTTCCAAGATGGCAAAACTCTTCTACTTCTTGTATATTTTTCCCATCAATGCGTATGCTATTTCCATCGTTTGGGTTCTTTGTCAATAGCTTAGTTTTGTCTGTGTTTATGTCTAAATCCTTTTACATAATTATAAGTGAACTCAAATCCTGGTTTAGTGTGAAGTTTCACGAGATAGACTGATTTTTATAATATTTGAAGAAGTTAAAATCATTTAATCACTTCTTCGTAAATTATTTTTTAACTTAGGAATAGAAATACAACTTCCGAGCATTTATTTTATTAGAACATTTCGTGCGATTCAAATAAAGCAACAAAAAGGTCAGTTACGTTTAATATGCAAACTGTAAGTTGTTTGCATCTCAAATATGGTCAGTTTAATTTCTAGAATTAATGAACATACGAAAACAACAAAAAAATATTGTTGCATTATGTGTCTAGTGATTATGTAAAAAATATTTCTATATGTTTCGTTTCTAATCTAGTCTAGTCAAACATAAAAGACACCGAGCACCAAACATATACATTGACATTCTAAAGCAAGCAGTTTGAACTAAAAGGTAGATATCTCCCTATGAGAGACATTTAATATTAGGGTAGTATTTTTGTTAATTATTTCTAAGGAAAGACTAGACTAGAAAGGATGTAGTAATGGCAAGATGTGGGTTTATAGACACATCGCTACGGAGCACATCCAGTGTGTCGTGTGGCGTGCAAGTGAGTCACCTCATCTGTGCTATCCGCTGACATGGTCTGCGTCTTGATGATGCTGTAGATCTTAACATAAGGGGCCTTGATCAGCTGCACCAAATGACAAACAAGCCAATCATTTTTAAAACATATTAAATTTTACGATATTGTACTAATTTGTAATTGTAAAACTGGAAATTCAAATTATATAAAATACACAAGCAACTGCTACATCTAAATTTAATTAATTAATACGGTTAATTTACTTTCTACATTTTCAGAATTCATAGCTAAACTCCACAAACACACAAAAATTACATATCAAAACTAAAAATAATAGAAAATTAAATTCGTATTAAATGTGACTTTCAATATAAAGCCCATAATATTGGAGTACATCTGTCAGAAATGACTGTAAAATTGTTTTTAATTTAGAACCTTCTGCCTTTAAAATTTTCTATTTCGATTGCAAAGAGATATGACACTATCAATGGCCGCGTCCAAACAGAATTCGGCAAATTTTACTTGTTGTGTTATGAAAACATTACATTTTGCACTGAACTGCTTGAAATGCTGGATTCTGTTAAATGGGCCGAATATATTTCATATTCTTGTTTATCAACGAACTCACAACAAATGTTATCCGGATGAAAAATATTAATCCGTTTAGATGCGAACCGAATAAAGCATAAAATGAATAGAAAACTCACCTCCCAACTTTCTTTGGTAAGTTCAGTTATTTCACCATCTTGACTACCATGTCGACTGGTAGCGGGTGTAGGATCGTTGCTCCAGAGTTCTGTGTCCAGTTCCACTAGACTAAAACCTCTTTGTCGAACCTGCCACATCACATTAAAATAGATAAACAACAAAACACAATATAGTTTCCCTCATTAAACAAATTCACAACATGCAAAAGTAATTATAGTGAAACCTCTCATTAGTAGAATAGCCTTGAGTATCAGTCCGTGGATAAATGCTCAAACACACATTAAAAAAATAAATTCGTACACTAAACATGTAGTACTCCAAATAACTATAATCATATATTTGGATTTTAATTGCCAATTGACTGGAGATTTTTTGTTGACCGACATGCATGGAAAGAATTAACATGTGACGAGGAGTTCACTCAATTTGATTTTTCCAATTTAAACGTTGTATCAGCACATCAGCACTTCAATTGTAGATTACTTTTTAAATTGAACATTTTACGATTGTGAGTTTCGTAACATACAATGACATTGGGATAATGAGATTTAATAACACGATAATGTTCTGAATTTTCGATTTATATGTAAAACAACAAACACTGGAAATTTAAAATAATTTTTAATTGCTTAACTTTCACATTAACGTGTTGTTAACAACCTCCATTAATAAACAACTTAATGAATTTTTACTATCAAGATTGTAAGTGGAAAAGTTATTATTACACTTGCACAACCTCACTAAAAATTTTAATTAGTAAACGTCTGATTTACTTAGTAATTATTTAACAGCTTTTGATTTTCTTTTAAATAGTAAAATAGTTTTAATAAATTCTGAACTATATTCAGGTAAGTACTGATACAATTACTTCTGCTAGGATATAAATTTTCCAATTCAATGAACATTTTAATTGAAGTTATATCAATACGATAAAATGCGTAAAATTAATTTCCACATCAGCATAAACAATTCAAGCTGGGCACTTTGTTTGATAAAACAAATTGAATTCTCACACGATTGAACTCACTATGTTTCGTCTTCTTCTAACTGATGTGGGCCAAATACTACTTTGAGTTCTAAGTCTCCTAGTTGTTATGTTATTATAACCAATTCTTAACCACCTGCTGCTAACCTTAACACAACGTATACAATGTCACAAAATTTGAATTTTTACACGCATTCGTATACAGGTACAGAGTGCTATTCGAATAGAAGTGCTACTTCAATGACCTTTGAAAAACAGAATGCTGTAAGAAGTTTTATTATGAAATATTAAACTGTCGTTATGTGTTGTCGTCAAAATTAGGTTAAGCTACTTAAAACATACAACCTAAAAATTGATTTAAAGCTTGTTACGGACAGTTCATGTTTTCCAAAAAATCATCGCAGGTAACACACTTCTACAATGAGAACAAACAAATTTATAATTAGAATAGGCAATTCTGGCACATTAAATTTATTTCTTTGCGATGTCAAAATTATTAGGTTTTTATTATTATTTTTTATAAATTCATAAACAATCCAGTATAAAAAGAATTAATTTGATTTTACAATATAACTGTGTTTAGATTAGGTCAATTAAATTTACTAATGTTCACTGAAAAGCAATTAACAAAAATAATGGGCAGTAACTCTTATGTATAGGCCTTGCCAAATCTCATGAGCTCTGGCGCAGAAACCAAAATTCGTCTCGAGATGTTATAGATCATTCTAAAAACATTTTTGTCATCAGCTGTTTTAACCTAACCTCAATAATATTTTGTTGTGTTTGTAGTCGTTTGCTCGTGTTTTGTTTGAAGTTTGTTGTGTTTTTGTTTTTGAGTTCCTGCCAGTAGATTAAAAAACCAGTCGTTCTCAGACTAGGCTAAATTGCATGCTTTGTTATTAAATACTGTTTTACTATACGTTCCGATGTGCAAATGCCGATAGAAACGAGCAAGAATTCATGGTGCGTGAATATATTATGGATGACAAGAATTAATAATTAGTGTAGGCGACAGTGATGAGTTAGATTCTAATTTATCATCTGAAGAAGAAGGTGATTTAGGTTGTCGACCCTTAATATAAAATATGATATTTCCTGTATATTTAAAAAGTGAGTAGAAAACAAAGAAGTGTGAAAAGAATAAGGGAAAGAGGGAGGCCTTTGCCCTACATAGGGATGTTGCAGGCTAATAATAATAATAATAATATTTAATCTATCTTCATTTTTTTATTGTTTTGAACTTCAGTCTATAACAATATTAATATTTTTTTAAATTTCTGTTAAAGAGTTCTGTAATGAAGTATAATTTTTAAGAGGATCAGTTACACAACTTTTTGGTTTAAAACAATTGGGATACAATTTTTTAAATAAGAGAAAATGTCACAAAAGAAGTTTATGTAAGTGTTGTGCAAACTGTTGTGAAGCCATGCATCGACATTGTGCCATCTAGAAAGCTAAATGTCTTTCAGCAAGACGGGGCACCTGCACACACCAGCCATTTAGCACAGCATGTTCTGCAGCAAGGAATTTTGGCCTACTAATAGTCCTGATTTAAATCTGCTGGATTACTTTGTGATTGAGCAACACTCTAACAAGTTCCCACATCCCAATGTCATGCCACTGAAAGATGCTATAAAGCTGTCGTTCGCAGGTATGGAGAAGGAGATCCTGGTGAAGGCATAAGGGCGCTTCTGACCCAGAACTGAAGCGGTCGTCGAAGTAAAGGGCAGTTACATTGAATAAATATGTTCTTCGGGGATGCCCCAATCCAAATATAAAAACATTTTTCATGTAAGATTAATTTTGATTTAAATAATGATTGTGAAAACTAACATGGCTTGGTCCGGATTCTATTGGTGCACCTTGTATATGTCTGAAGCATATCGTTTGACATAATAATTAGTCTGGGATAACGTTAACTTGAAGATACTTGAATTGGGTTATGCATTTACCCCAAAAATACTAAAGAGCTTACTATGCCCTCTCTGTGTCTTCGTCTCTCGTTTGAAGGTTCCAGATGTTTGGACCATTTATCTCGTAGCGGGATCAGGCATTTTTAATCTTGATTTCCTTGTTTTTTAAAGGAAATCAAGACCCACTAGGCTAAATGTTTGAACACGTTATGTTTCACCTTTAATTATTGTTTGGGTAAGATTGCGACAGTCTTTAGCTCTGATTAAGTTTTAGTAACTGTGGATTATTTTAGCATTTGATAATGCCTCTGTGAGGCGAAACCGGTTATGCAACTGTAATATCAAGTCGGAAAGACATTTTGTTTTACTCAACATTACTACTTATTCATTGATTCAATAGGTTTCTGCAAAAATCGCCTTAGTCACAAGTTATAACTTTCCAAAATTTGCCCAATTCTTCAAAAACAACCATAGACCTTGTCACAGGTCCTTGTTTAGTTCTACGGCCATAATACATGACATTCACTGGCTGGTTTTGCTAGAAAGGTGATAGACAAAACAAACGACGTCGAATAACATAACCTGCAATAAATGTCTCCAGATCTGTCAATTTGTGAGATTTAGTGCTATTAAGGCCTGGTTGTACAATAGCAGTTCAGCGCAGGTTTACCGATAAACCGCTGTTGAGCCTCAGCAGTTCGTAAATTTCCGTTGTACATTTGGGGTTTAAGATCACGTGCTCGGTTCAAGCGGCAAAATTAGTTAATCAATGGGTAATTACGAATTACTTCCCATAATAATTATATTTCATAAACAGCAATAAAAGATTAGAGAAGAGTTCAATGGAAACTTATATTTATGTTTTATATTTACTATAATCTACTATAAAATGTTGTTTTTGCCAGAAGCTCCTCAATTAGTAGGTATATTGTTAAACTAAAATATAAACCTAACCTCAAATGTAACGGTTTTGTGGCTTGGCCTTCACTGACGTTAACAAAAATCGAAATCTATTGCAATTATAAATTTATTTGTTCTCATGATATTTGATGACGAGGCTTTTTCTTTTTAAAATCCAAATTACGCCATTGCATTTTCAATATATAAAAAAACTTAAAGAATACATAAAATAAAACAATTTTTGTACCTGTTCTTCATCTAGTTCTCCATAGAGTTGCGGGAACCATACATGGATAAAGCTGTAGAGATCATCTATACGATTTCGTGGGACGCTAAACCAATATTCAGGCCTCATTTTCTTTTTACCATATGACATTAACGGTGTAGAACGAGGAATAGGTTTGTTTGTTGGTTTTCCCATACGCAATCGCAAATATAAAGGTGGATCATCACACGAACGTGCTGGTCGAGGAATCAATTCTATTTTATAAAAAAAATTTGTAAGTTACTTAAAAATTTCCAAATCGATTAAACAAACATACACAAGCATATGTTAATAATATTAAATCTAAGCAGAAAATTGATAAAAAATATGTAGGTGTAATCAATTTGTATTTGTTGCAGAAAATTTATTAGTTACATATACATAAAAAATACCATTTTTATTATAATTATTGTAACTATTTCATTTCGCTGGCTAAACAAAGTTTAAATCAAAATTTTATTTTTACTATAATTATACTGGAGTTTACTTATTAAAATTCATGCATATGTGCAGTGGGAACTGTATGTGTTGAAGTGTCTGATTTAAAAACACTCGTGCAGTGCAGGCATGCGACCTACCCAGCGTATCAAGCCCAAAGTGCGGAGATCGAACTGCCGCAATAAACAAACACAATAATTACAAACAGCACTAATGAACATGTAAAAGGACTTGTAATCGACTTATTAAAAGTCTAAAATTCTATGATTTAATTAACTGCTTTTGTAAAAACTAGAAAAAATACCAAAGTGCTTTTCTACATTTGAATATTTTGATTTACAGCCTCAAAAATATAATTCTACATAATTTTTGCAATAAAATAGGCCGATGGTGCTCCTAACAGCTCCAAATTATGCAATTTTTTCCTTACATTTTCTGCTCTACATACCATTTCATGCTTTAAAATTGTGAAAATAATATCAAGAATACTAAAAATACTTACTATCAAAAGAAACGAAAAGTTCTGGCATATCATCCACTGACACCATCGATCGGTAATCTAATTTCGGAGGTGGAATTTTTGATGGCTTAGAACTTTCAGTCGGTTGTCGCATAAAAGTTCCAACTGATGAACGTCTGAAATTAAGACAACAAAACCATCGTTAAAAAAAAGGCACGAAATATTCATGAAACACATATTTGAGTAGACATCTTCAAGACAGTGTATAGAAAAACAAATGCAGTGATACACATAATAAATCTAGCATAACCTTCACAAATAACATGAACGGAGCCAATTATTGTAAAATAAAAATACACCCAACTAAAATCAAGCTTGTAAAGTAAATAATCTGAATTTTCTAATAAAAAAATACACAAGGCGTTATTATGTGCAGTTGGCAAAGAGCCCAATGTATTTATTTTGTATATTTAGGGCAGTGTTTCTGTATATTGCATTCACTCCAACAGTAATTTTATCAATGAAAAACAGATTATTTACTTTTGAACTATTAACCACTTCTCCTCTTAATTTGAGAAACTAAAAAAGCGATAACAGTTGTCACAACATAAGCAACAAAAACATACCCTACAGCCCCAACAGTGGACCCCACAGCCCCAACAGTTGCCCCAACAGCACCTACAGTTGCGCCCACAGCCCCAACAGTAGCTTCCACTGCCCCTCCCACAACCCCAACGGCCCCACCCACGGTTGCTCCGACAGCACCTCCCACAGCACCTACAGACGCGCCCACAGAACTAATTATATTAGAGGGGAAGAAGCTAGAACTCTCGCTAGCACTTGCAGGTGAACCAGTAACACCTGTGGCCGGTGTCATAGGGGGACCTCCACTGCCACCTGAGTAGGGCCCCCCTGAACCTCCGCTTTCTTCAGAGGGAGTCTTGCTGAGAAACAGACCCGTGCCAAAGTCCACCAAATTCTTAGGGGAGCTGCACCCCAAGTAAGCAAGGTTAATTAGTAGGTTACACAGTTATCACCATCACAACAAGGTTATTTAGTCATCAGTTAAAAATTCACAACCTCATCGAAAAAGTATTTCTTATACTAACCTAGAAAAGACTTTTGAAAACATCGATCCATGATGACTACTATCAGCGGAACTTGGCTGACTAAGTTTTTCTTCTTCCTTTTCTCCAGTTAGCGTTTCCATCCAAGCCAACGGATACGAGAGACGTTTCAACATCTGTTAATTTATTTATAGTAAATTTTGAACATTTAATGAAAACAATGACACATACTTTGTTTTTCCGGCTCTCCATATCTTTGCCATCAGGAACACTTGAAGAAAGTGGCGGGGTAGTGGGTTCGGTAGTAGAATCCAAACTAAATGACACCGAGCTCGTCTTTTTACGGGCTGGGCTATCAGTCTCGGTAGTTGTCACCTGTGTAGGTGCAATTGTAATAGGGGGTACCCAATCTTTTGATAAAATTATATCTGCATCACTATATGTCTGTAAGGGTCAAATAAAAGGAATCATAAACTAAATAGAATAAACAGATAAAAACAATTAAACTCACAAATAAATCTAAATTAGTATAAATTTAAAAAATATTTACCTATAGAACAAAATTACAACAAAATAGGGTAATAAAATACATAATAAAATTAATTTATTTCGTAATTAAAAAATAATAATTTGGTCTGTATTTTAAAATAATCAATTAATCTTTCCTTTTCTGATTTAAGTCTTGCAGTTTCATGTATTAAATTTAATACATTCTCATTTAAAGTAAAAAGGTCTGAGGTTATTAGATTATTTTACCTTATTCTTAATTTTTTTTATCGCCAACCGTCAGTAAAGCCATGCATTACCATAGCGATTTGCGGCAGTAAACAAACACTTTATCTTACTGTACAAATCAAGCATTTTACCTGCCGCTAATGTTAATCAACATAACCATGACTGTATGACATTGAACAAAAATCGTTTGTTCCTGTCACAGCTCCAACAGTAAAAGTTTTGTCGCGAGTTATTTATAGAAAATAATGGAAGTTATTTTTATCAATTATACATTTTTACGGTTGGCGATAAAATTTTGTATGCACCACGTCAGTAAAGTGTCTTTATCGAACTCGCCTGTTACTCGCCTCGCTCGCTAGCTCGCTCAGCTCATAATCTCAGACTCGTTCGATAAAGAATCACTTTACTGACTTGGTACATAAATAACTATTTGAGTGTGACATGTTGCAGTTTTTAGGCATTATGTTGTTTCTGAATGTCAAGTTATTATAACATAGCATGCTTACATTTTTACTGCAAAAGAGCTATGACTAAAGTTTTACCTTTAAATATTTTAACCAACAGGAATTTACTTTGAGTTTTGATAAGATAGACAATAATTGGATACATAAAAACTTTTAAAATCTACATACCGTATTCCCCTAAAAATAAGACCTAACCGGAAAATAAACCCCAGTTAAGATCGTCAGGCAGATACCCGCATTTAGTACGTCCATTGCAACACACGACGGACGTATTTAATTATAAAATAATAATACTAATATAAATAAATAATACTTGACCCCCAGATAAGATGAGTGCAAAAAGAAGGAGCTATTCGGTCGAGTACAAGAAAAGAATCGTGGAGGACTCCCAGGCAAGAATCTTACGGTTTTCTGCAAAGATAAGTTAAGTTGGATCTCCGAATGGTCTAAAAATGGCAGGCAGAGCACGATAACCTCAGTCAACATGGATGAGGGAAATGCTAACAAGCGCACGTGTGGATCAGGTTGGCTGGCAACCATTATTACCTGAGCTGGAAAACATCATGTGTGAATGGATTGCTGACAGGCTGATATTCAAGCATTTGCCTTTGCAATAGCACAACAGTTAGAAATATCCCCCGAAGAATTCAAAGCATCACAACACTGGCCAGATAGCTTCCTTTAGCGGTATGAACTGTCGCTAAGAAGATCGACAACACTGTTCAAGCTTGAAGATACTGAAGTTATCCTTTGTTCTCCAACATGATTGCTATGGATGAAACTGCAGTGTTTATGGGCCAAGGATCTCAAACGACAATTGATCCGAGGGATGCCTCGTCAATCTACATTCCCTCCATTGGTTATGAAAGTGCATGTGTTACCTGTATTTTGGCAATTCGTCTGGATGGAAAAGAAAGCCCCACCTCTACAATCATCACTACGGGCAAGAAAGATTAAACGTGTATCAGGCATTTATGTTCTTGAAACTGAAAAAGCCTGGTGCACACAAGCAGTTATAATGAAGTGCACTCACCATGCTAAAGGCATGAAGAACTTCCTTGCAGAGAGAAGAATAGATCAAATAATGATTATCAAGTCATAAGTGGTCTGGATATTGTAATAAACAAGCCAATCATGGACCATTTGCGCATGGAAATCAATGACTACATTGAAAATAGAATGGAGAAAAATCAGCGTCGAAACTTTGTGAATACTAGCCTGCAAGAGGTCGTGACTTAGGTGAAGAATTCATGGGACAAAATCACCGACATCTGTGTTACCAATGCACTACGAGCAGACTACACAGACAAGTAGTGCTCATTTAAGGAGAGCTATATTGCTGGATATGAGAGATTGGGGCCAATGATTCTATAGGAAATGGGAGTCGCAAAAAATTTAGGCCGGAATTTGGGATTTGGAGAGTTATGACGATGTTCTAGAAGAAGATGACATGACTGTATTTGAATAAATGTAGATTGTTGTACATGAAAAAATAAGCCCTAATATGTCTTTTGGAGAAAAATTAATATAAGTTCCGGTTTTATTTTCAAGGGTAATATAACAAGTGGTTGTGGTAATAAAGGGTGATAACAAGTGTCAAAGGAAACGTGGTATTTATTTAACAAAAATAACGCAAATAAAACTAAATTAAAGCTGATAACTTACACCAAACGGTTCAATAACCATTTAAAAATTAATAACACAAAAGGAAACAACCAATTTGTAACAGGTAAACAATCAAAAACCAATTTAAAAGAAAACAAGACAACACAAGGTCGTCTTTCCCGTGACGAACCTTGAAATAACGCACGTCAAAATGAAAACCAAAAATACTATTTTTAACCGCGAAATTTAAAAATAACAACAATTGCCGCGATATTAAAATCAGAGAAACAATGGCAGATAACCAAAAACAAGGTACACTAGCAGAACCAAAAAAAGAAGAAAATCAGAACACAACAACGATTTTGAATTTAATCCTACAAAAAATGTCAAACTTAGAAAACAAAGTGGAATCAATAGAGAAAAAGCTAGATGGAGATTTAAAACAACTAAAGCATGAAAATGCCGGCCTTAAAACAACAATTCAAGAACAGAACCTAAAAATTAAAGCATTGGAACGTGAAAATAGAAAAAGAAATCTAATAATTTATGGAATAACAGAAAAACCCAACGAAACCACAGAAAACCTAACTCAAGCTTTCATGGAACTCATGCAAAAATTAGAAGTAGAGATATCAACAACAGAAATAGATTTTATACACAGAATCGGCAAACAAACAAGTGGAAGTATCAAACCAATAAAAATTGGCCTAACAACCTACAGAATGAAAAGTAAGATTTTGAAAAGCCTTAAAAAACTAAAAGGAACAAAAATAGGTATTGCTGAAGATCTAGATAAAGAAAGCTTTGAAATCACGAAAAAATTAAAACCATATTTGAAGGACGCCAGAGGAAGGGGATACAATGCCACTATAAGATATAACAAATTAAAAGTGAATAATGAATACTACACATTACAACAACTAGAACATGAAAATACAGGAAAAGGGGAGAAGAGAACATTGCAAGACTCGCCAGAAGCATCAGAGACAAGAGTGGAACAGGAAAACAAAAAGTCAAAAGAATCAAACTCTGGAACTATTAAAAAGCAAATCAGAATGAAAGAATATGTTCAAACACTCTTAAAACCTATCCCAAGCAATGTACCTTCATCATCAAAAAACGATTAGAAACAATATCACCCTCTCGCGCAATAGATAACAACTACACCACGACCACGGACAACGAAAAAATTCAAACATTAGCAGAAAAACAAAAACCACACTCTCTCCCCAGAATTTCGGTCAAAAGGGGAGAATCAGACCAATACCCTCTAGATCAATACAGAAACAAAACAAAAATAAGGCAAAAAACGGAAATAAGAATTTGTACCCTGAATGTAAGAACTCTAAAAACTGAAGAAAGATTACAAGAATTAGAAGCGGCGCTAAACAAAATTAACTGGGACGTAATCGGCATGGCTGAAGTCAGAAGAAAAGGAGAAGAAATTGTCGAAAGGAAAAATGGATCAATTTTATTTTGGAAAGGGAAAGACATAGGTTTTTCTGGAGTAGGTTTCTACATTAAAAAAGAACTCGCAAGGAAAATTCAAGAAATCAAAGGAATCACAGATAGAATCGCCGTATTAATACTAAAACTACAGGAAAACCAGTATCTAACATTAATTCAGATATACGCACCTACACAGAACAGCTCTGAGGAAGAGATATCAAATTTTTACGACACCTTAGAACAAACAATAAATGACTACAACAAAAAACATAATCAAGTGATAATATTAGGAGATTTTAACAGCAAAATAGGATGGAGAAAAAAGGGAGAAGAAGCAGCAATGGGACCTTACGGATACGGAGAGAGAAATGAAAGGGGAGAAAAATTAGTGGAATTTGCGATAAGCAAAAACCTAACGTTATGCAACACTCTCTTCAAAAAAAGAACAGGAAGACGATGGACCTGGCTCTCCCCCAATGCCAAATACAAAAATGAAATTGACTTCATATTAACAGACAAAAAAGAAAGAGTAGTAAACAATGAAGTAATCAACAACTTCAATTTTGAAAGTGATCACCGATTAGTACGATTAACCATTCAATTGAAGAAAACAGACGAAAGAAGAAAAATGTTCGAAAATTACAAAATAAAAAAGACAACAAACAAAATAGACTTAAACAATTATAGAAAAAATCTTCAAAAATTACAACCAAGCATAAGTGACCTTAACAAAATACAATCGATACAACAACTCTATAACAAATTAGAAACTCAACTACAAGAAGCAGAAAACGAAACACATAAAACAAATCCAAAACCACAAAATAAACCAAAAATGGAAATCCTTACGGAAAACACAAGGAAACTAATAAAACAAAGGGAAAAACTAAAAACAAAAAGACTCAATGATAGAATAGCTAACATAGAATACACGGAAATAAACAAGATTACGAAAAGAGCAATAAGAAAAGAAAAAAGAGAAGCAGAAAGAAAAAAAGTAGAAGAAATATTAAACGCAACTGGATCAACCAAACAAGTATGGAAACAACTATCAATTGGCAAACAATGGATAAATAAACTAAAAGATCCAAATAAAAACAACAAGATAACACACAATCGCGAAGGAATTATAAAAATAGCAACTACATACTACGAACAACTATATGCTTCCCAAAACAAAATTATAAAGAACATGCAAACGGTGGCACAAACAGAAAAAAAAGGAAATGTCCCAAGTATACAAAAAACTGAAATCAGAAAAGCAATCCACAACCTAAAAAATGGGAAAGCTCCAGGCGCAGACCATATTACCAACGAAATGATCAAAATTGTAACGGAAGACATAATTGACCTTCTACATATACTGTTAAATAGAATATTGGATGAAGAAGTGATACCTGAACAATGGACTAAATCAATAATTATATTAATATACAAGAAAGGAGCGAAAGATCTAATCAAAAACTACCGCCCAATAAGCCTTATCTCCAGCATATATAAAATTTTTGCAACAATAATACAAAAACGAATACACAATCAAATGAAAACAAAGCACATTCCAGAACAAGCAGGATTTAAACAAGGATTCTCCACTATGGATCACTTACATGCAATCAGTCAATTAATAGAGAAGCATAATGAACATGACATCCCCTTATATATAGGTTTAATAGACTTTGAAAAGGCCTTCGACTCTTTAGAGCGTAACTATATTACCGAGGCCTTAGAATCTTTTGAAATAAATAAAAAATACATCCGAATAATTCAACGAACTCTAGAAAACACAACTGCAAGGATCAGATTAGAAAAAAATGGGCCGGAATTCAAAATTGAAAAAGGAGTCAGGCAAGGCGACCCATTATCACCAGATCTATTTAATGCAACCTTGGATTACCTTTTCAGCCAATTACCTTGGAGTAACAAAGGAATAAACATCTCAGGGGCCCTTTTATCAAACTTAAGATTTGCTGATGATGTAGCTATTTTTGCTAAGAGTTCTAAAGAATTAGAAAATATGTTAGGGACATTAAGCGAAAAATGCAGAAAAATAGGCCTAAAAATAAATTTAGAAAAAACCAATATATTAACGAACAGCAATAAAAATCAAATAACTTTAGAGGGATCAACAATAAGATACACAGAGGAAGCAGTATACCTGGGAAAAGTAATATCTTTCGAGAATAAAGACAGTAAAGAAATACAGCGCAGAATTACCCAAGGATGGAAAAAATTTTGGTCTCTAAAATCTATTTTAAAGAGCAAAATGTCAACAACTATAAAAAGTAAAGTGCTTAATCAGTGCGTGATACCCACCCTAACTTATGGTGCACAGACATGGTCGCCAAACAAAAGTGATTTAAAAAAATTAAAAACAACACAAAATTCAATGATCAGAAACATATTACAAATAAAACTAAGTGATAAACAAAAAATAGTGGACCTACGAGAACGAGTGCGGTCAGAAGACATAACAATCACCTGCAAAAAATTAAAATGGAGATGGGCAGGCCATGTATCACGGATGGAAAACAGATGGACAGTCGCAGTAACTCAATGGAGGCCAATATTGCAAAAAAGACGAAGAGGTCGTCCAAAAATTAAATGGAAGGAAGATATAGAAGAGATAGGAGGGACGCATTGGATGGATTTAGCGAAGAACAGGAAAACATGGAAAATGCTAGAGGAGACCTTTGCCCGATAACGGGATTTTGTATAGGTTTATATTATTATTATTATTAATATAACAAGTGGTGAGCTTATTGTCGATAATATTTTCAAAATGTCACGATGCATTTTCCAAAGATTGGGATTAACATGAGTGGCATTTTCTAAATGTTATCGATTTTTAAGCGAATTACGAGTTATATTTAGGAAGAGAATACAATGATTACATTTTTCACTAATCGGTGCTACAGTTTTTTCTCAACTGTCAAATAATTTTTTGTTTGTACGTCATATTTACGTGGTTACTACGTTACTAGCGTTGCTATTGGAAATAACAAAATTGTATTCTCGCGGCAATAAATTATTTTCACTTATTGGTACAACATTTTCTAGCGTTGTGATTGGCTAATTTTCTTAAGAATTGTATTCTCGGAAAAATACGGTATTTACGTATTCTTATCCTACATGGAAATTAGTGTCAATTGGTACTTAAAAATGTAAAAGCTTTAGTCCTTTACCTTTTTGGTAGGTATATTTTGAACTGCTGCTGGAATACTGGTTTCTCTAATATCAATACCCGAATCATGGCAACTTTGTTTTACTAAACCATCATCTTCACTTTCTAGCTGTTCTTCCTGCAAGAGATTTGGTGAACCAGCAGGACCATCATCTACATCTATGGACCTATAAAAAAGCGACCGTACCTTTAGTTAATTGAAATAATAAATTTTATATTCCTTACTGCCTGTCCCTCGAAGGAATAGCCCAATGGTGGTCCAAAAGTGACTTTCTCCTTTCTTCAAGTGCAGGTTGAGCAGATTCAGTACCATCCAAATTCGTAGGTGTAACCAAATCCCTATCGAATGCTTTTGGAAAGGCATCTCCTTCTCTTTCTGTACTTGAACATACTGATTCCGCATCATCTCCAGTAACTGTTGGACGACGACATATAAATAACAAACAATGCCAATGCATTACTAATCTTTAATGTGTTTTATTAAAGAACATGAGGTATTACAAGCTAAAGCGCAACAGTTAACCGGTTATTAATCAGAAAATAAATACGATTAAAGTTTCGCAGTAGAAGGGGTACTAAGGTAAGTGAAAATTTAATTAAGTTTTGTATTTTACAACGGAATACTATAAATGAGTGGCAATAAATTATCATTAGTAGTTATTAACACCAACAAAAAATTCCAACTATTCAATCTTCAATAATTTTATTTATGTGAACTATGCAAATTAAATGGAACTACTATTTATACATTTTATGAAATACAAATTACTCGTTGAAATGATTTGAAAATAACTGCAATGACCTACCAAGTTCAGGAAATGTTTCGTCCTTCACCATAAGTGAATCGGGTTCGTGATCATCACCATGTTTATTAGGAGGTTTGGCATAGTATATTTCAGGTTTTTCTCCGCCGCTTCCTTCTACATGTCCCACCCTCATATGTGCAATGTCATGATAAATAGCAACATTAACAACAAATTCCATGGGCGCAATAACTCCGTATGCTTCTGGTCCATGCTCGATAACAAGGGGATCGGAAACATTGGGATCAAACATAACAGCATTCGGTGTGACAAGAAGCACACCCGATACGACACCCTGTCCATCTGTAATATGACGAACATTGATTTTAAGGAACCTTTCCGTATAACCTGACGTTTCCTCTTCTTGTTCAGGTATGGAGGCTGAATTATATGACGGTGTTCGCACTCGTTCTGCATGTCCAGGTTTAGGACTGACAGGTCGCAAATTATCTAAGAGTTCTACAACAATAATTAGTATTACATTATTTGTGAAGAATACCCATACACACCTTTTTCTTCAGGTGGTAAATCATCATGAGAATCTTCTTGCGCTAATGGTTCTTTTATATCAGTTGTAGGTTGTGAACTAGCAGGAACATATAACTGTTGTCCCGGAAATATAACAGATGTTGCCAGTCTATTAAGTTTGGTCAGTTCAGAAGGTGTAGTATCGAATCTAGCAGCTACTGATGTTAAAGTATCTCTACTTGCAACCTGAAAAAGTAACAGCATTATAGCAAGTTAATTATTAAAATCTGTTAACATCGCACACCTCCATCGCTATAAATTAACTATAACAATCAATACCATATTCGCATTACGTACAATCTATTTGTAGATTTGCTAAGTACCAGCAAAACAAAACCTTGGTACGTAATCATGTTTATAATAACACAAAACAGTAAATAATTGAATTATTTAATTACCGAATAATTTGCATACTAATTAGATAATAGCTTTATTTCGATATATTTGAAGTATTTTAAACCTTATAATTTAATTACGACTATAAAGCACCATTAATCTTTATTACTTGTACTACCATTACAACTCAGACAATACTAAGCTTCGCAGTAGATTTTTTGTGTTCAATTCACAATATGCAGAAAATTACTAGGACAAATACATCAGACAAAGGATTTAATTAGAGTGTAGCGAGGCTAGTAAATGAGTCAAAATTTTCCCACCTCAATTTTGTTTTAAAACACATCAACCTTTGGTGTTACACTAATATGTCAAGTTAACTTACAAGCAAGAAAAATTAAAAACATGTAACATTACTGCTTACTACTTTCTAAAAATAATACCGTAAAAACACCTTCAAAAGTTTTGTAAGTAAAGAAAATAATAAAATAATATTTAAATGAAATAATATTATTATTTACTTTATTTTGTTTAGCTGCTAATTTACAATCTACTCTATAAGAACAAATGAGTATTAAGTAAATATGTTGTTTGTGTTGTTTTGTAGGAGTCCTCATCCAGCGCAATGATGTCCCTTTGTGGTGGTAGAGTCTTCGACCATTTAGGTCTATGGGCCATTGTTTCTTGGGCTCTCTTGTTTGGCAATGGATCAATGTAGTTATTTTCATGTCCAGGTATTCTTCTAAAGTAAGTAGTTACTGTCGGGCCGCTGTAAGTTGGCGAGCCCCGGCGCATACCGAATATTTACTTCGTGTGATTTCAAGGTCATGCTTCAGTATTGGTTGTGCTAACTTTTTAAATTTATCAAAAATTCCAGTCACAAAATTATTCCTCATGTTTTGTTAGTACTAATTACATATTGGTATTTGTACCCCATAGTACTGCGAATAGTTACGCTAATGGTGAAGAGAGCTGACGTGACAGTTCGATAGCTACAGCGCATCTAAAGTTCTAACTAACTTATGTATTTCATCTTGCACGAATGGTACATTGAGGTCATAATGTATAGTTCAATTGTTGACGAACCAGGGAGCATTAATTAGAGCTCTAAGGATTTTGGATTGGACTCGTTGTATGATGTCTATTCTGGTTTTCCCCATAACTGGATGTCATAAGTCCAGATAGGCTTAAGTACTGTCTTATACAATAATACCTTGTATTCCAATGTGAGCCTTGACTTCGGTCCAAGAAGCCAATACATTTGTCTAAATTTTAAGGCTCTCTTGCATTAGTTTCTTTTTAAGGTGTTGGTGCCAGGTCAATCGTCTGTCAAGGTTAGTCCAAGGTAATTGATTTCTGTATTGATCAGGATCGGTTTGCCTTTTATTGTTATCAGAGAACACATGGTGGTTCTTGTCGTGAATGTTATTTGTACAGACTTGTTTTCCTTTATTGCAATTTGCCATACGTCAGTGCACTCACTTAGTTTGTTTAAATGAACTTGTAGGTATTGGGAGGCCTCAGTGGCGTCACTGTGTACGGATAATATCGCAGCATTGTCGGCAAATGTAGCAATTGAGGTTTTTTCTTTATTTTAGAAGTGTTAGAAGCATAAAGAAGATATATATTAATTTATGGGAGAACTGATACCTGACTGTTGTGTTTCATAGTAAAAATGCAGTCAGACCTTGTCAGAGGATATTAGGTGTTTGGAAGTAGTTGCTTCAATTTGTATAGCAGGTCGATGTGCCACACCTTATCAAAGGCTTGCTTCACATCTAAGAATGCTGCAATGCAGTACAAAACTTTTTCCCTCCAGGCTCTGGGCTATCTGGCTAACAAGTTGAACCGTGGAGTGACCTTCAAGAAAACCAAATTGGTGGTTAGGTATTAGAGTAGTCAAGTGGATTTCTTCTTTAAGTCTTCTTAGTACCCAGGAGTTTTTCAAACAGTTTACCTACGAGTGGTACAGGCTAATCGGTCAATAAAAGCTTGGTAGATGTGGTGGCTTGTCCGGCTTTAGTACCACGATAAACCTGCGCATACCGGGTGTCTCACGTAAGACACAACATAGGGAAACACCAATGTACTTTTTTAGAAAGGATCCGCGATACCTTTGGAATATGTATGGATTCAGTGCTCAATGTATGTTATTGGATTTAGTTAACGCTAGAAAGATATAGAAATACTGAAGGCGTCTGTCATTGCGATAGGCAATTATTTCATGGTTTATTTTTTATATCTGTCAATTTTGACAGCTGAACTTAACGTCTTAACACTCTTAATCTATCTTTCTGCGACGGTGTCTAATCTACCGCTGCACACGTTTCGTTTTCATCGCTGCATTTGAGATATTCTCTATGATTTGAGGATAGGAATTTGTATTTCGGTACAAATATAACATAACAATAAATTTAAGATAGATTAAGAGTGTTAAGACGTTAAGTTCAGCTGTCAAAATTGACAGATATAAAAAATAAACCATGAAATAATCGCCTGTCACAATGATAGACGCCTTCAGTATTTCTATCTATTTCTAACGTTAACTAAATCCAATAACATACGTTGAGCAGTGAATCCATACATATTCCAAAGGTATCGCGGATCCTTTCTAAAAAAAAATACATTGGTGTTTCCCTATGTTGCGTCTTACCTAAGACACCCGGTATTTCCATTGTATAAAGTATGACAAACTTACTAGTTACTAGGACAATTGCTCTTTTTGGCAGTTTCTTCAGTATCTGTTCAGATAAGTCGTAGCCTGGTGCTTTATGGGTTTTTAGTACTTTTATACCGAAGCTCACGCCGGACAGTAGTAAAAGGTTTAATCAGCAGTGACATCTGACATGGGATATCCATGAAGTTTTCTATTTCGTCAGTACTTACAGTAAGTGTTGCATTGAAGGGTTTAAAAACTCCTGACAAACATTCAGGGAATACATTCGCTTTTTCGTTGTCAGATCATACCCAAGATAGGTGACATGTTGACTTGTGGCTTTTTAAATGTTTTCATAGTCCTCCAGATAGAACGATCTTCGTTATTTAGTCTTGTGATACATTCTTGAAAGGACAATTTTGATGTTCTTCTAGCTAGTTTGTTAAATATAGGCTTGCCTTCAGACTTGCATGATCAATTTCATCTGTCCCTAGCCTGTCTTTTCTCAGCAATTACTTCTCGGATTTGAAGTGGCACATTAATATTTATTCCATGTACCTATGTACTCATATTATGTTAGAGTTAGGGGTAGAGGACCAAGCTGCACTTTGAATAAGTTCTGTAATGTATTGTACTGCATCATCCAGGTCTTGGGCTTCTTTTATGCAGGGCCTTAAATTAATGTTTTCTTGAATATAGCTTTGAAACTTCTCCCAGTTCATTAGTTTAGTGGCTAGGATGTGATTTAATGGTTTGTCTATTACATCCGTACTCAGAGTAATCAGGACCGGAGAGTGATATGAGGACAGATCATTGTTTTCTTCAACGAGAGTAATTTGCAGATTCCTGCTGTTATAAAAAAGTCAAGCAGATTTGGGATCTTTTACGGATCAGTAGGTCTGTTACTGGGTTTGCCTTTTGAAAGATGTATGTAGTTGTTATACATAGCAGATTACGCCCTTTAGTGGTGATTAGCCAGGAGTTCAGCGAGTGTAATATTATTTGCAGTAGGTAGGTACCTAAGAGATAAACTAACATGTCTATCTACACTATAAGAAAGTAAGTTTTACAGATATCATTTTTCTGCGTATATAAACGATATTATGTAAGGTGATTCAGTTTATGGTTGCATAGGTAAAATAATTTAACTGCTTTTAAAGATTTTAATAGTGATCATTTAGTGACATTTGCATTGGGTTCTTTAAAATTCTTTAGCTTAGTCTAAACCAAAAATTGCTTTGGTTACCACTATGTTGTCACCGGTTTTTTAAATGGTGGTTACAATTTAAATGAGTTCGATGCAAATGATGCTAAATATAAGAAAAAATTATGATTATACTTAAAAAACATCTTAAAATATAAATTAATAAAGTTAAATATGTATAAATACTAGAGCTCAACCACAAATGTATGCTTATAGTGACCAAACTAAGCAAAAATTAGCAAAACAGATTTCAGAAAAAATTCACCTGGCCTTTATTTAATTGCATTGTAGTTCGTACCAAACATCACTTAATTTCACTTTTAGCAGCGTAAGTAGGTGATTTAGTTTTTTTTAATACAATTAAATTAGCTTACTTTAGCTTGCAACCAGTGGCTGCACAGCCTAGTAAATTTATCTCAAAACTGCATTACTTAAAATTTTCCCCAACAGTAATTTTGTTATTCAATATATATTTAAATAACAGAGACAGCGAATATCCTCGCACACTATCGTATCATGGGCTCAAATGATAACACCTGTTTTATTTGAAGATACGTCAACTTACAAAATAAATTAATATTTATAATTGTCAACAGTCGTGTATGTGTAATTTTAATCCAGATTTTTCCAGGTGCTTCTTTAAAGCTTCTATGATTTACACCTTTGTTTAGTATGCTAGTAAACGACTTATTTGCATATAAAAGTAAACAAACTACTTACAGCGTAAACTGTTGTATTTTCAGGTGGCCCAGTTCGTTTTCTTTCTGATAAACTTGTGTTTGAGCCATCGATATCTGAAAAATTAATAGAAATATAATAAACACTTTCAAGTATGGAATAAATAATAATAATACGGAAGAAAGCAAGTCAAACGCGGGCGGACCAACCTTTGCAATTTGCATGGTAGACAACGACGTAATCATCTTCTAAATGATTTTTGTCAATATAAGCACTTGATGTTTCATAATAATCGTCAATAAAATTCATTTCGGAGAATTACGCCATGACTACAACAATATTTACAACTCCCAACATAAATCGACGTAACAAGTGTCAACATAACCTTGAAAATTCACGATCGCGAATGTTCGGAATGTTTGAATGCAAAACTTCTACAGCGTAAAAAATCTAAACTATTGCATTACAGCCGTTGGTAGTTTTAATGTTTCATTATTTTTAAAATTTCCATTTTTTTATATTACTTCTTCAATTTAAAATATTAAAACGTTATATGCGCTCTCACTTAATATATAAAACCATTATTATTAGCCTGTACAAATCTCTATATACTTAATAAAAAATAAATGAAATACAAATCTGTAGTGAACTAAGAAATTCATTGTACAGGGTGGTCCAAATTAGACACTTTTGATAGGAAACACCAATTTCTAGAGGAGATAGAAAAAACTATTTATAATGTAGTTTTAATGTTATATTTTTTGCTTTTGTTATTTTGTGTTGTTTAATTAAATCAATAAATTACTAAAAAAATAGGCAATAAATATTTTATAACAGCTGTAAATTTATTTCGTTCTATTTTTCAAGCATGTGGCACTCCAGATTTACAAAATTCATCTATAGTATTTTAGAAACGGCAATGAAATGAATGTTTAAAAAGGAAAGAATCAAGTATTTTATATATTTAGAAAAAGAATATGCAAAAATATACCGGGTGGTCCATAAGAAAAAGTACAAGTTTATGTCATAGCTTCAAACCCATTCTTTTTACAAAAAAAGTTGGGACACTATTGGATTCCCTTAAAAAAAGTGTCTTAAGAATGTTTTTCCAGAAACAAAAAATATTCATAAATAAATAAGTTACGGAGGTGAGTCAAAAATGCACAAAATTGAAAACCACCCTATATCTTCTAAACAGTTCAAGATATCGATGTGCGGTTTTCGGCATTCAGTTTCTCACAAAAATCGAGCTCGTAACATGTATTATCTGTTCACTGACCTCGCGGACACTAGATTTATGTTGGCATGCACTGAACAATTGGTACAGATAATTTGCTCTGTACTGTTGTTATTTCTGGTTACTATATGATTGGAGGGAAATTTGAAATCTGACATTTAACCAAATTACTTAATTAATTATAAAATAAAAATTTTCATGCAATGTAACCTAAATGTTGAACCATGAATTTTACCGAAAGAGGACACAAGGCAATTTATCTATGTTAAGAAGAATTAAAAACTGCATATGGAACTATTTATGAAAATTTTGATTTTGATATCTGTCAACATGACAGCATAACCCAACATTTCAGGGAACTAAATATCTCACTAAATTTTAAAAACATGCAGTGCTGTCAATTCAATAACAAAAAAATGCACCAGATATTTCAATTTAGTGCTTTTCCTGGTTGTGAATAGATAATAGGTTAGTTTTTTTCTAGCTCCTCTAGAAATTGGTGTTTCCTATCAAAAGTGTCCAATTTGGACCACCCTGTACTGTATGAATCTAATTAATTTTATGTTATCTACCTAGCCATGAAACAAACAAACAAAAAAACGACGATGTCAAAGCAATTATTAAAAACTGGCTGTGACATTTAGAAGTACATGAGCTAAATTGTGTTTAATTTGTGCGGTTTACAGAGATTTGGGAAGGTTTACTTCTTGATAAAATGAGTAAAATTAAGGTGGAACATCGCAATGTCATAAAGTTCCTGACAAAAGAAGGCAATGGCCCAAAAATTATTCATGAAAGAATAGTTGCTGTGTGTGGGGAAAATGCAACATCTTATTTTCATTTTGGCCTAAACTCTTTCGATGGGGAACAAGAATCAATTAACGGTGACTTAAAGTTCGGACGACCCGTGGAAAAGTCGAAAATTTGGTACTGCAAGATCGGCCTTTAAAGATCTCTGTTATTTCCAATGAAGTCGGTATATACAAAACAAGTGTCTTGAAAATGTTGCATGACGATTTGGGTATCAAGAAGGTGCCTGCACGGTGGATTCCCAGATCGCATATACCTGAACAAAAACTGTTGAGAAAAGAAATTTCTCAAGAAAATTTGGCCACGTTGGAGAGGGACAGAAATCTTTTTATCGCCGGGGATGAGACTTGGGTACATCACTGGGACCCGAATCAATGCAGTGGGTTCATAAGGGCTCTCCACCACCAAAAAAGCCAAAACACAATTTTCTGGAAAAGAAATGTGATGGCAACAGTTTTCTGGGATGCTGATGGAATCTTGCTTATTGAATATATGCCGAGGGGGTCTACCATCTACCATAAATGCAGAGGCCTATAGAAACACAATTCAAAATTTAAAAACTGCTCTGAAGGAAAAACACCCACATTCTTATTCGCAAAAAAAACTTGTTGCCGCCCGACAATTGTCGGGTTCATAAGGGAAACAAAGTCCAGCAGATAATCAATGATTGTGGTTTCATAGAGTTAATGCATCCACCTTATAGCCTTGACCTAGCTCCGTCAGACTTTTTTCTATTCAAAAACTTAAAAAAGCATCTCAGGGGAAAGCGTTTTGCATCTGATAAAGCACTCAAAGAAGCTGTTGAACAATTTTTTTCTGAGGGTACGGGACAATTGGAATAAGTGTGTAAGTGTTGAAGGGAGTTACGAAGAAAAATAAAGGGTTGTTAATGTGATACGTGTTTTTTTTTTATACATTTTGACTGAACTAAATAATTTACATAGAACAAAGATAAATGTTTTTTATTTGATAACATAAAAGATAAATTTCACACTTTGTGTATATACCTGTTTTAAAGTGTTTAGTATACAGTGTTAATACTTTAACGATCTTTCTTTAGTTTATTAGCCATGTGATGAAATTACATTGTATTTGCCCAGTTTTAAGAATTGTAAATAGATTTTTTAAAAATATGTGGAATTTGGGCAATTCAAACATAACTATGTATATCATTTAAACGTCAATCAGTGTTGTCATACGATAACATTTTGAGCATTTTTTTGAATGACCTCTTACAAACGTTTATGAAAAATTAGACTTTGTAACCACATAATTAAACTATAATTCGTAATAACATATCACATGTCAGGCTCAATCTCTTAATACTTTCCTACTGATTATTTGGTACAGTTCACCGCCAATGATAGGCTGTATTGAACTTTACAAAAAATTAAATTGTTAAAAAATAAATTACAGAAATTTGGCGACAAAATATCACTTGCTACACGTTACAAGGGCAAGCAGTGGTTTTATTTTATAGGCCTACATTAATTAATTGCTTATAAATGAGAGCATATCATTTTGTTGCCCTCAATATGCGAATGCCGCCAGGGTCAACAGGGGTTAATGAAAGGTCTACCGTTGTTTGATAAATAGATAAGAAAATATAGACAACTTTAATAGTAATAACTCACCTCTATCGAGGCGACTATCCACCTTTTCCTTGATTCTTAAGGCCTCGAGGTCGAAAGCAGCAGAGACTCCGTGGTCTACGCTTCTGCTTTTACTCCTGAAACAAATTTTACAATATGAATAAAAAATGTAATAAATCACCAATCATGTTAACATATCAATTAGTAATTTTAACACTGATCGATATACCTACAGACTACAGACTATTCGTCAACAATTGTTCGTTGGTTATATTGGAACAGAAGCATTATTTAGCAATGAAGGAAATAAGTATAGGAAGAGTCATGCTTAAGTTAGAAACAACAAAAAATCAAAATCAAAGCAAAGCTTAAAATTGATACATACCTTGCCCATGGAAGACTTTCTGTACTCCTGCTGATTCTCTCGACATCCTGTGATGCTCTACGAGACCTGTCATTGCAAATGAACAATAGAAATCAAAAAAATGCATGCAAAACTTAGCTATAAGATATTAAATGCTTAAAATAAAGTGTAATTTCGTGATTGATGTGTAATAATGGAAAAGTTGCATGCTAAAATTTGGTGATTATCATTACATTTTTCTTTTAATTCTAATCTATAAATGCAGCCACAGCGAGTAAAGGCCATACAATTTATTGCAGAAAACCGTGCATAAACCTACATGTACATAAAAATACTTTACTCCATAAATTCAACAATTAATTTTTACGAGTTCTGAAACTTACGAATTAATAACTTTATGTTACTCTCAATAAGCAGGCACACATTATATTCCACATCTGAAAAGTTACCTACAGCATGCTATATGTGTTGCCTGTTTACAGTAAATAAATAATTATAAAACCATACAATTCAATCAGCAAAAGGAATTATGCGTATAATAAATGTACAACAGCTTAATTCCTAAGAGGTAGCAGCATAATTAAAATCACTACTAGTTTTTTAAGCTGACTCCTGAATTTAACCATTGGAAAGTAATTTAAAATAAAATTTTAATTATTATTTTTATTGCGACAAAACTAATTTCAACAGTTCAAAATCTTCAAATAAATTTAAAAAAAATATAATAAATGACATAAAAAAACTGTAATTGTGCGAGTTTTAACAAATATTACGTTGACCCCAACAACATGAAATAAAAGCAAATCAAATAATTTAAAAAATGTAAAAAATACTTTATCTTCATTACATTACGTTTATCATTTGTTTTTAATATGCAAATTAACCTTTTGGCTATGACACTACGGTTCTTTTGTTTTTACACAACTTGTTGTGATAATCAACAAAAATATTTTTATCTGGCATATTGTTTAGTTAAGTTTTTTAATTACCTTTTGTTTTCATTAAAGCATTTTAAAAACAAATTAATGCAAAGCCGTAATTCCATACAGAAATATAATTCCACAAAGCATGTTTTTCATTTGTCATGTTTTTTTGTCAACGTTAAAGTAATGAAAAGATTATAAATCTCTGACATTTTTGCAAGTGGATATGAAACTGCTCGCAGAATAAATTAAAATTAATATTTTGCATGAGGCAAATAATCGTTTACGATGCTAAATGGTTTTCAGCGTAAAAACCAGGGTTGATAAAATTCAGGATTTTTTTTTAATCAAAAAAATCGATTTTTATTGATTTAAATCGGATTTTTTTGATTTAAATCAAACTCATATGTTACGTTATATTCCAGAATGCAAATTTTAATTTTGTTTATGCCAAAATAAATTTTATTTTCTATCAGTTATCTATTCATGTATCTACCTAATTACCATAAATAATAATGTTGAATATTCTTCTAATGTGGAGAGGGTATTTGTTGTCAAAACACTTTAATAATATAAATTTCATTCATAGTAGTTCTCTTTAAATAAAGCTTTTGTTCAATTCGTCGCCTGCGTTGATTAAAAACGGAGTTTATACCCCGTTTTGAATCAACGCAGGCGATGGTTCAATTAGAAGTGTTTGTCTTTTTTACCGCTGAAGGTCGGTACTTTTGTGTAATCTGTTTTTGTTTGTTAATTTGTCAAAATCTAAAACCGTGATTTAAATCAATGATTTTTTTAAATAAATCGCTTGGTTTAAATCACGATTTTAATTGTGATTTAAATCAAATGATTTAAATCATCTCAACCCTGTTAAAAACTGATTAATTGCAACTGGAAAATTGTTTTATTTCATACTGTGTCGCATTCTTTGATTTCCCGGACTCATTTCAGTCCGGTAAATGATCCTTTACGTTACAAGGCCGATAAAAAAAAATTCTGGACTGCAAACCATCTCCTTGCTACCGTTACAATAATATTACAGGACTTCTTTTTTCTTTTGTGTGTGTGTATTTTATGCGTGTATAGCCAATCTGCTCGGAATCGCCTTTAGGCATTACTTCAAGTCAGACGGCTGTGTCATGTGTGTGTTACTACGTGTGGAGTGGTCTTGTTCTTGTTACTCTATCTCATAGACCAGTCTTCCGAGTAGAGCACAGTTAATTAAGCCCAACTGTGAATGGTCTCACCAGGCCTAGTACCGAAGATTACTGGACTAAAACAACAACAAATAAGGTCACCAGATTGTTTTTGATCATTTGCTTAATTATTAAAATTATTACATTTTAATTAAAAATGCGACACAGTATAAAATAAAACATTGTACGATATACGTCCGGTAAACTTTTACAGTAACTCAGCTCCTCCGTCACCTCGTCCCGAAACATTTCAACTCGCTACTTTAAACATTGGTTTACCGGACTTAAAACGTAAATTACTATTAAAGGTAATTCCAGAAGAAAAGTATGAGTGTAATTTAGTCTAGGTTAAAAGAGGTAAGATCTAATTCTGACGAAGTTAAAAATCTACCAGTTATCGACATTAGCATTATCATCTACAAATACTTCATCAATAGCCGAATGTATACCTTCCCTAAAACGTTGCTACTGGGTAACTGGGTACGATTTTATGCATTTTATATCAAGCCAATTCTAGTTAATCCTTTTAAATTGTTCAACCGTTTGATATGTGGACATCCTCCATGTCTGGCTCCTTGATTTTTATTTTCTCAGTTGTAAAGTCTGGGTTCTACACTTTAGTGACGTTGCTCGCTTCTCGCTTGGTTCCATTTGTTATAACTTTGGATTTTCTTTGAATTATTAATCATCTCCAAATGATATACTGTGGTAGCGGGTAGGTACCTCAATGATCCCAGTTAGGAGCAGACTGACGTACTTCAGGGAGCGGTGACCCTGTCCACGCGAAACTCGTAACCCATCCTGGAGAAATTATGTCCTCTACCTTTAAATCCTCCCCATCTTCGCATCCCTTCCTTACCCGCAACCGTCTTCCAACTAGCTTGGCCAGCGTAGAAGATCAAAGCCATCAAACCTTCAATCATTCCGAATTTTAAATCCAGCGGAATTATATCCCAGGTGGGTACTTCCCAAAGAAAATAATCCCATACCTTTGATAAGGTCTGCCCCAGGGATTCTGGGAGGAGCAACAATTCGCAAATACTACCAAAAAAGCACAGACAACAATCACAAAGCTAAACATAGCCACATACGACACAAAAACTCTAAGAACAGAAGATAGAATCCTACAACTGGAAGAAGAACTCTCGCACATAATATGTGACATTGTTGGAATCAGCGAGTTAAAGAAGGGAAAAAACTAATTATTTTCCGCAGTACCTAAATACACTGATTTTCAATCAATGTGTCCTACCAACTCTGACAAACGCAGCAGAAAGGTGGTGCTTAAATGAAAAACTGATAGAAAGACGAATTGTACAGATAAAAATGGAAAAATCGATGATGGATGTAAGATTACAGGATGCTAGACAGAGGAATCAATGAATAAGAAGGAAAACAAAGGTGATAGATGTAGCTGAATATTTAGCAAGACAAAAATGGAGATGGACTGGACTGATAAGAACAGAGGACGGTACATGGAATAGAAAGGTGACAAAGTTGCGACCACGGACAACCAAGAGAAGCCCAGTAAGGCTAAGAACATGAGAATTGCAGGTGTACAGTGGATAACAAAAGCGAACAATCGAACCAAGTGGCGAAATATTGTAGAGGAGTATATTCAAAGATACCAAATTTTCTTCTTTTGGTTGTTGCTATTGGGGAAAGTTGTAGTCGATTAATGAATTCTTTATTAAATGTCAAAGTATCAGTGTCATAAATTAATAATACTAAAATATATTTGTGGCTTCAAAATCATTGGTGCATTATATGAAAAGAAATTCTCCAATACATCGAAAGCTAGCCATGCGATCTATTCTTCTTATATGTAGTTTTAGATCAAGGTATAATTCGAATATTATATTAGGTACTTAAAATAAATTTTCATTAGTCATAAACACTGTTTTGAAGGTGTGAACTTCAATTCTATAGCTTTAACATTGTCCCTTAGTTGTGTAAGCATTTCTTGTAACTCGTTACCGTTCAAAGTCATTATAAAAAATCATAAGTGATTGAGGTGTTATGTTTACTTCGGTGTCTTTATTTGCCTACTGAAATTCTTTTAACAAGTTGTTAAATATTGAATGTCTGATGCTTTCGTCGACTTTTATTTTGTTCATAACATATAATGTTTGGTTGTTACTTTTATATAACTACAGGGTGTCCATTTTACCTTGTTACCCCTTATTGGCTGTATGGTAACACACATACATTACAGATAAATCATGTGGAAGCAGTATGGGCGGTCTATCTAACTACTGCTTAAGGCAATTAAAGTGCCCCACATGTATTTTCTTCTTTCTATTTTAAATTTAGGTCAAGCCTGTTTTTCTTTAAAGAGAGCTATCTTAATCTGTGACTTCTACGGTATCTCTGCCGATATTGAACCCACAGTTGCGCTTTTATCATTTTGGGAAGCATCCAATACTCCTCCTACCTTCTGCTGTGTTATCTTGGTTATTCCTGGTAGATTATCAATGTTCATTTTATCAACATGTGCGTTCCAGTTTTCCTTCTTATTTTTGTGAAATTTCATCGCTTGGCACTCTGTGTCTTAAATTTCTCCAGACCATTGTTCTTAACTTTCTTATTTCTGTTGTCTCTAGTAGCTTGGATTTTTGTTATACATATAGGTGAATATGGTCACTCTTATATATTTTAATTTTATTTTCTATGGATATATGCGATGACAAGACAGACAGATGAAAATGTAAGAAATTGCTTTACGCGCAAATAAGCCCATTAAAGTTAAAGAACTTTCTGAAGTGCTGAGCATCAGTATAGAAACTGTTCATTCCATTATTCATAGTCTTGATTATCCTCACAAACGGTGTCATCCTCCTGCAGAATAACGCTCGCCCCATTTAGCCCGAATGGTTCAAGATCTGCTTGCTCGTATGCGTTGGGAAGTCTTACAATATACACCTTACAGTCCCGACTTGTCGCCGTGCGATTTTCATGTGTTTGTTCAACTCGGACGCTGAGGTAGAGTTTGCCGTTAGAGAATGGTTTAAACGTTACAGATATACAGCCCCTTTATTTATTTGGTATTGGTCTCACGTGCTGCAAATGTTGATCTAAATATTTAAATTCCATGCTCTGTTGTACCCACTACCGTCCCTTCTATTTCTAATTTGGATCGTAATGGTTCTTGAGTTTGTTTTTTTCTTTGGACTCTTCCATGTTTTGATGTTATTACAAATTCGTGTAAGAAGCATACAAATGAAAAACCATTTACAGTAGGCTTTGTTTTTCTTCCATTTTATATCCCCATATTCTTTTAATACCGTCTATGATTTTATCCATTACCATACTATATTAAAAAATACTGAATTAGCCTCCTTGCTTCACTGGTATCTTGACTGTTTTAACGCCGTTAATTTCTATTGACTTTTAGGCCTTGGACACAGGAGGCATGTATGACGAATCGGCCGACGATTCGGTGATAAGTTGAACCGTAGACACGGCTCTACACTACTCTACAGGCGGAGCGGCGGCGCGTTGACGAATCGTAGAGCCATTCCATATGGCCTTACGAAAGCGCACACACGTAGCGTCGGATGAATCGTCGGCCGATTCGTCACAAAAACGCCTCGTGTGTCCAAGGCCCTAGTGTTACTGTGCATGCCTTTAAATTAAGCTTGTTAATATCTGCGAAACATTCGTACATTCCTATCTGATAAGGCTTTCAACACATTTGTCTGACACAGTCAAAAGCCTTCGAAAAATCGATGAAACACATAAAAGCCTGTATATTTGTCGAATAACAAATATAGCACCAATTGTAGATCCATTTATTCAAAATCCCATTCTTTTTCATGATTTCTAGTAAACTTACTTAGTAAAGTAATATTTTTGTTATTAATTTTAGAATTGAACAAGTGAACAACTAAGTATGAGATAAAAATGCATTAAAATTGGGTAACTTTACCACTGTAATTATCAGGGCAATGTTTTTAAAGTGCACTGTAAGTATGCGTTTGTAATGTAATAAGCGAGATGGTACACTGCATCTCTTCCACAGAACACCTCAAAAGCTACAAACTATAGTTTTTTGTCATCCTTTATGAACAAATCTCTAGATATTACATGTTTGAAGACATCTGCTGTATAAATTTTCAAAAAATTATAGCACTGGTTCTTTTTTGTATTTTACCATTTTTAACATCGGCACTTCCCTTTGACACTTTATTCAAGGCTCTTAATATTTCTCCATTTATATGTATGTATTCTGTATACCTACTTTTATAATTTATGATGTTGAGAGGTTGAGACTGGTGCGTTTTTGTATGTACTTTTATAGATGCAATGCACAACCTCGCCTGTCTCCATGCTAAACGATGTGAATTATGTGTATTTGCAGGACCTTCTTGCTCCACTTCTTAAGATTGTATTTGGCAGGGAGCATCCATAATTTCAAAAATTCTGACCAAATTAAGGACTCATCTAATAAAAGCCTGATGATCTACCAGTGCGTCACCCTAGCTTCCTCTCTTCCTAGGTAATAATTAATATTTCTTCAGACAATATGGTTTTAACTGGCTCTGCATATATTTAACTGTTTTTCGTCAGATTTTGATAAAGGCTACTCGACTACGTTGTTAGGATTAGTTGTAATTAACAGAGGGATACCACAGGGTCCACTATTCTTAACATTCTTTATTGGCTAAATACCACTTTAGCGTCCTGTTTCAACAAACAATGGTCTGTAATATTAACAACCAAGTCTTTTCTAGTTAAGGTTGCAACTTTCTGTTTAAGTTAACATTTAAATTGTTATTTATGCAAGCGATAAGCTAGATTTAATTTGCTACACTTTCTTACTATTCGTATACTTATTACTCAAAAAAGGAGGTGAGTGGACAGAGAGACAAATAAATATTCTGTGTGATGTTATGTAAAATATTTGTCAGAATGAGAAAATACATCTACAACCCTCACTTCCTCCATTAAACACGGTCAAAGAGTAAAACGGAGTATCTACATAAAGGAATATTATGTATGCAAAATCTACACGCGAGGAATTTGCATAACAAATCGCAGCTCGGTATGTATCTAAATAAAATACATTCATGCCATGCTGTTCAGTTATTTTGCGATAAAATATTATAACAATAATTATGCAATTAAGATTGATTGCATGCACGTCAAATATATAAACATTTAATTCAAGGTTAATTCAATAAATACCTATTTAAACGGTGATTAGATTTATCAATATTAAAGATAACAAAATTGCTTTATGTGCTTCATGCCAGAGCTTAAATCCTAAGGAGGATTAATTAAACAGTTATGGGGGAACTTTATGAGCATTCCCCGTAGATTGTAATTAATAAAATAAAGGGATAAAGGTGCTCCCTCACGATTGATTTAATTTTATTTGCTCCTCAAGTTTCAAACTGGAAGCAGTCTTCAACCAATTATTTATTCATTTACCAAACGATACCCAGGTGTTTATGTTTGGAGAAATTAATTGACGGAAATTAATTTTATCGAAAAAAAAGGTAGGTTTCTGATTACCATATTAAGTTTAACTTTTATAATTATGAGAAGTTTTACTATCACAACAAGAATACAGAAGTATTCATTCAATTTTTTAATCCGAAGAATTATCTTCGGAGCGTCCCTTGTGCAGGTTATAATATCAAAATGGTATCACAACACCGTTAAACTAAACAATTAAAATTATAATTTCGTTCCAGCAATTATATTAGCAAACTAATACCAAAAGCGGTTGACTGTTCCAAGGTAAAGGTCAGTCGTATTTGATAAGTGACGCCTGAAATTATTACAGTTGTTTACAATTTAAAAAAAAGTAATAAATTTCTGTCGAAAACAATTAATTAACCCTAATGGGACCGTATGTCGACTCCTCTTTATACAAGTTAAATGAATTTATGTCAACTTTTAAAAACAAGATGTTACATACCAACCTACACAATTTATTTAATGACACGCAGTTAATTCAAATTAAATATTAAATTGGTTAAATGTATTCTCAACAAATGGGAATACTTTATTATTATTTATGGGATCGTTTGTAAAACATCCAGACATCCAGACAATTGTAAATAAAAAATAAACTTCAGCACTGCGCCACGTTCTTTAATTTCTTTATTTTTTAACATAAAGGAGCAAACATTTAAATTGAAAGAAGTATGGCCATTTAGAATTTTTAAGCGAACTCGTATGAAAAATTGATGTTAAACAAATTTGACTAAATTTATTTGATTAAACTTAGATATTTTTAAAAGTATTGAAAAGTGAGTTGTATAAAAGAATTCCCTGATAATTTAACGTTACAGTTCTGAAGTACAACATTGCTAAAATAATTTAATTTTTTATTTTACAAAAAGCTAATGTACAAATGATTAAACAAAGGATAAAAAAGATCCTTGAGGGAATATAAAATAATATAAAGTAGATTTTATTAACCTAGTAAAGTAACCTTTTTATGTTGAAAAAATCAATAAGAGAATGTATTTTCTAAACTCTAAAGGATTGTTTAGTGGCGAGTTTTGCATTAGCAACTGGTACGTAAAACCCAATAAAATAAAAAGAGACTGTACACTAAAACTATTTTTTTTTAAATGTAAAAGTTGTAAAATTTCTCGATTTGTTTAAATTAGAATTTTTGACGTAATATACAGCAGCAAATGATTCTTGATAAATTTATTTAGCAATTAGAAAAACAATTGAGTACGCAACACATTTATCACTGTTGCAATATGGGTTGCCTATGTAACAGGCGTTCGAAATTCCTCACAGTATCATACTGCCGAGACAACACATACGAGTAACTTTTCTTAATTGATTACCATTACAATCAAAGAATTAAACACCTACAGCTAATAAAAAGTTTACAACAACTATAAATGTTTCATATTTTCTTTCCTATGTTTGTTAAGTTGCTGTTTTTAAATATTTAAAAGTTTTTATTATGTTTATATTCGGCAAAAAGATAAAATCCTATGTGTTGGTATTAAAAGACATTCCGCCGATAAAAAAGTACGATAATATTAATCAACATGTGAATTCAGAATTACTAAACAAATTTATATTTTGCAATAATTATTTATACAGGGTGTTCATTTTAAAAGTGAACGCCTACCAGCTTCTGAATAGGCAACACACATTGCATTCCAAAGGTCACTTCTCTGTTTGATGAATTTCAAAAGTATTATGCAACACAGTAGCCTTTGCACTTTTTTAATTACATAATATAAAAGTCAAGTACAAATTAGATAATAATAAGAATCTTTAACAACATAACCGTAATCCAGTACTAAAGGAACTGTTCAAATTGTTGACCATTATTTTCAATACATAATCTAAGTCTTCGTTCAAAATTACTTCTAACGGCAATTAACATCTGAGGAGTAATTGACCTACACGATTCAGTAATTCGCTTTGGATATCGTTGGTGGTACAATATCGCCGCAGCATAGTAATTCTTATGACATTCGCCTAAAAGGAGTAACATGTCTGTTCGTTCTGAATCGTTGAACATCTTGACTTTTTAGCAATTTGCGATTTTGACACTGACATAAAATAGGTTTAAGACTACTATGTTGTTAACGTTTTTGAAATTTATTATACTACAGAGTTATCTCTGGAATGCAATGTGTGTTGCCTATTCAGAAGCTGGTAGGCGTTCACTTTTAAAATGAACACCCTGTATGTATTTCATGCAAGATAATTTAGAATAATCGGATCAAGACTTAAATAAAAAAAAACTGAAGACATAATGAGCATAAACAAATAGGAATGAACGACCGTGCAATAATAACAATATAAAAAAAAATAAATAAATATTTTGATACAATGTGATCATCGATTATGAAATATTACGTTCTTTAAATATTTACGAAATTGCTTGAAATACGTTTTTAAAAGGTGAATAATTTAATCCATGAAATTCTTAGTAATTTCTACGAATTCGAGTCTTATTAGTAAGTTACAAATGCGTTAAGTATAATGATTAATTCCATTTCCACAATGTTTAAAGTGAATTATTTTAAATTTGCAGTCTAAAGTTCAGCAGAAAATTAAAATAGAAAAATGACTATAGATTTTAGTATGCCATGACTAACGATTTAAGTAAATACGATACGTAAAATTCGAGCATTTTAGGGTATATTCCGTAGAAAACAATTTGAAATGCAGTAGCTATTTAATTGCGAGCTTCCTTATTTGGCAGTTCATGTCGTGTGAATGAACACGCTAAGCGTTCAGAACTGTTACTTCCTGTCATTTGTATACGTCTGTAAAGATTCTAATCCCTTCCTTGGGTTCAAATAAAATGTTTTAAAACCTAAACTGGTATCACTTTGTAATATCACGGGGAAATATTCAGAAAATTCGATTCAATATCCCGGATTTGGTGTTATTGACTGTCAACCTTTCAACAATATACCGGATGGCTTTTTAATTTTTTTTTGTTAAAATCCTAGACGCATGGTTTAGCTTGTACCACAAGCCTAACGTAATTGCTTTCAATACAGTAAATTAATTAATTGTAAGTACAACAGCCTAACGTCTAACTGGTTCTGCTTTCTACAATCTACAGCAAGAAAAATTAAAAAAAAAAAATAACCAATACATTTCGTTGCAATATTTAAATCTAAATACAATTGGTATAAAAAAACTTTAAGAATTAAAAGAATGCGATTAGTAGGCCATGACTAGATTAGATACTTTAAATTTTTCGGCGAGAGAGTGTTTGTTACCATTTGTTCTACAGACAGTACGTAATCTCCATTTCGAATAAGCCTGAATTCAGCTGCAAATTCGTGATTGATAAACATCGCAAACTGACAAATTCATTTATGCTTAAATTTTACGAGAACAATTCCAGAATAATTAATATTCAGAAAATAATTGTTGTTTAACACTTATGTTAATTATGTGAGTTCACGTTTATTTACTTTTAGCTTTTAGTTCAATATAATTGTCTTACATTTTACAAAAGTTATCAGCAGTAATCAAAATAAAAAGTTATTTCCGAAATTACTTTATTTACATATATTAATTACATTATATTTTCAACTTAGACATTAATTATATCGCTTCCCGCGCATATCATACTACAATAAATACATGAATTCAAAGCTTTCGGGCGGAGAAATTTCTAGCATGGTTTGAATTACCGAACAACGTGCGGAAATTATAGTTTAAAGTTTAAAGCATTAAGATTTAGGTTTCCACCGTGCTGCCGCATGTACCGCACGGTTAGTTAGTTTCTCGGCGGTGTTTAGAGAGAATGTTTTGTTTCAAACAGTGCTTTCATAATAATAATAATATAAACGTTTATTTAGCAAACAACTTGCTATACAATTACAGAATTACTAAACAATCATGTACATTTATACTTTTCTTACTTCTAATAATGCACGTGTGTTTTTTTTTTAGCGCTGTAGAATTACCTAAATTCAATATGAATTCCGTTGAAGAACTTTTAAAAATCCCATTTTCAAAACGGAGTTTTGAAGAAGTCGAAATTAAATCATTGGGACCGTCTACGGCTAAATTAACTGTAAATCGAAGTGGATAAAGCATAAACGATTCTTATAAAAGACAATTTAATAACAACATTTATGAAGATGTTTCGTGGATATGTGGTTGTGAAATAAGAAATGCATTATGAAAACCATCGCATGGACTTTATATTCCACCATTAATAAAATTAAGGTAAGATTTTCTCGTTAATTTAGAGTTATTTTTTCTGCAGCCCTTACCCCTAAAAACTCACGAGCCGCGAGTGCATTTCACCATAAACAAAACATATTTTACTACCACCACTGAACATCCAAAATAGTACTAAAATAAAAGAAGTCGAAAAACAAAAGACATAGCCAATAAGGTCTTTCTATCTTCTTTAAATAAGATTTATAGTTATTGGTAGAAAGCCAATAATGAGATCACAAAAGTCTTTAAAGACCGAACAGACTGTTCGGTATACTCGTAAACATTTGTGAAGCGTAAACAGGTGAAATGCGTTTGTAACAAAACAAAAACATGTGGGTGAACCGTCAGTTGTTTAATAACAAATAATGTTTATAGATATCAGTCATGACTGTTTTTGATGTTCATTTTGCTCTTCGATATGGTAATACATATTTTAATTCGAATTTATTCAAAAAATTAACGAATGGCAGAAGAAGTGAGACAAACACAGAAAACAGACAAAGAAAAACGAAAGAAAAAAGGAAAATGCATTTCATATAGCAAAATTTGCCTAAATTTTCCGTAATTACATAATCTAAGGACAACAAAAACATCTTCTTCCGTCCAAATTTAAAACGCACAAATGGTCCCAACCAAAACAATTATAATAGAAATGACACGCCAAAATTACGGCTAATTAACATTAACGCCAGTTTTTTACTCTTCCGTCTGGAAACGAAATAAGTTACATCATATAAATCATAAGCCACATTTACGGCTGAAAAAATCGCTAACAAAACAACAATCGTCATTTGTTTTTTAATTACGCCACGTGGTCGAAACTAATCAATCAAAATACAACTAGTAACATGCGAACCCCATGTTGCCCGATAAAAAGGTTTCAATTTATTATATCTGTCGGAATCTAACTTGTAATTAAAAATTAACTTAACTCTAATTATAAATTATACTCAGAGGAAACAAACACGATTTTAATGTATGTCCGATAGTCAGATGTTTCCTAACATGTTCTTTAAGAAGCTAACATGCATTGCCAACAATTTCTTTGCGTCATTTGGATTAATAGTTTCAAGGCAGGTCCGGCTTTCATAAGTTTACATTACAGGGGTAGTTTAAACTTTCTGAAACTTTCAGACGTACATCATTTCAAGTTTTCGAAACATCGCACTTAGTTACACTCAGCAAGAAATTTCGCAATAATCACGACTAAATCTAACAATGCAGTTATGCTTATTCACCATGGAAACGTCTTCCATCTCTTTTTTATACATTGCAGGTGTATAAGGCCATCTCTGTTTATTGTTAACTTTTAATCAAAACTGCGTTTTACCTAGGTTTTACCAAATTTATTATTGATTTATGAACTTTATAATTCAATATCAGCATCTAAAACTAAATCAATGCAATTAGGGGATACCCCTACTCCCTCAAATAAAAACAGAATCCGACCATGAATTTATAGAGATTACAAGCGCGTTCGTTACATTTTAAACTATTCAGTTTTGTTGGCACCAACACCCTGATATTCACAAACAGCTGAGTGTTTATTTGTAAACCAAAATTTGAACGCGGTCAGGTGGAATAAATAATACAAAAGAGAGAAACCCGAATAATCTATTTTTATCAGATCCTTCTAAAACGAGCTCACCGACGTAAAGTCAAACAAATTGCATGTGCTGACCACCAGCAGACGATCATTTACTTTTACTTTTATCGACCTATCGATAACAAGCGTAAACGAGACAACCATTTCTCTTCTTGAAATTGTGATTAAGACGGATGAGAAAAACACAGATGTTTGTTTTTATCAGCAAATAGACTGAAGAAGATTGCGAGATCTTCCTACTTATCGGTTGTTTTAATTAAAACTGGATTATTCCTGTATATTTTAGATATTTTTATTTTCAGCTAAGAATTAAAAATAGTACGATGATCTAAGTTTCAAATAAAAAGGGACGCCTTGCCATGATTTCCATCATGAAAGAATTGAGTTTTCGCCTTTATAACACATGAAAAAAAGCGAAAAAAACTGACTAACTGCTTAAAGAAACCACAAACTAGGAATACAACAGAAATAAAGATATGAATGGAAAGTTCGAAACTATTCAAAAAGATTAGAATAGGAAAATGAAAACAAGGAAAACTCAAAACAAAAAGGCGAAGAAGTTAGAAATTCAGTGCAAATTGATATAAAAGAAACAGTTGTCATGAAAGAATTGAGTTTTCGCCTTTACATCTACATGAAAAGAGGCGATAAAAACTAGATGGCTGCTTAAAGAAACCACAAACATACTAAGAGTGCAAATGTACAGGGAAATCCCTACTACAGACAGAACTACTCTCGATTCATATTATGAATAGTAAAACCAAAGCGCTTGGAATAACTTCGTCAAAGCATTAGATAAATAACCAAACAGTAACCTTTATATTGGCTACAAATTCTATAGAGTTACGAATATAATCTTTGCTATTGGGCTAAAGAAAAATGAAGAACGGTGACTTCTGCCTTAATTACAATGATCTAAATTTAAATTAAAAAGCTGGAACTTTACCGGAAAAAATCAGAAGACATTCCGAACAAACCGTCATATAAATATGCCTTTTGGGCATGCAAGGGTCCCTAACTAAGTTGTAACTACTCCAGATTCTTAAAATTTGCAGTGTGTTTTTACGAAGCGACATATTTAAACTTAAGAGATTCTGCACTAAATGTTTCTTAAACTTGCAAGTGTCCTGAATTTCAAAATTATCCAATAAAATAAAATTTTTAAAACCTCGTTTATTTACCTTAATAAATTTAAAACGCCAACTAAAAAACTAACGGGTATTATTGTTCGTTAGATATTGTATAATTAAGTCGAGGTTAACTGATTACAATTACTTACGCGAATCGAAATGACCAAACCAATAGTTCAATACTATACTATCGCAATTCTGTATAACAACTGAATGGGTTGCGTGTTGATATTATTTTTCCTTTCCACACCTTTATACATCCATATTATACGCAACAGTTTGTATAAACTATAAACGTATAAACACACCTTCCTTTTTTAAGAGGCCCGATTTCAGAGCGACCGAGATTTGCAGAATTAAATTTTTACTATCGTGGTATTTATTTAAATAAATAATTGTAGAGCGTCCTTGCAATACAAAACTAATAACAATAATATTTATTGTCGATTGTAAACGGTAATAAACCGCAACTATGCAGGGAAAGCATACCTTATTTATTATTCATATTGGGATCATAGAGAATTTCAATTAGACTTATAAGTGATAGAAATAAAGCGAAAAATTTGCATTTTTAAAGTTTGTTATAAAAGAATAACATTTAAAATAAGAATGCATCTCTCAAGTCTGAACATGAGGAGAATGTTTACATAACATAACGAAGAAAAGTAAGGTTGACAAGTTGTCAAGAATGATAAATTACGTTTTTATCTCGGCTAAAATCGTTCTGATTATTTCACAAATCCTGACAAGTACAAATATGTTAAATTTAAGTGTAATTTACAAAAGTTACACGTGTTTACGAATGTTTTTATTTTGCTATTCAACAGTGGTGGTTCGTGGAGGGAAGACAACGGGGCGCCGCCCCCCAAATTACTTGTACATTGCCCGGATTGTAATAAACATACGTTCTGTGTATAAATGTAACATGCTATTCAATTAAAACCCAGTATTTTCGAGTGAAATCACATACTGTACGAGTGTTTTATTGAACATAATGGATCAATGTTAGTAGTTGGAAAAGCAAGTTGACAGGGCGATTCTAAAAACGCCCTTGCTGGGAGCGTAATTTGCAAGAATCTCTAAGCGGTAAAAATGATATGTCTTAAAAAGTCGTTTGGGCTCATATAATCCGCCTTATTTTAATGTGATATTTAGAAAAATACCGAACATATTCATTAATCAATACTCTACATTTCGATAAGAAGCTCTCGTTAGTTTAACCTGATAATTTTCCTACGAGAAATAGAGACCATATGTATTTCATACGTGAAAATGTTTTAAAACATCAATTAAATCGATATATCGCCAATAATTAAATCGATACGTTATTGATAGTTTCATAATTCGATATCGATATATGGAATATGGAACAAAAATTCCCAGTGCTAATTATGATTCAGAAACGCTACGCTTCGGGCCTTTTTTAACAGTACGAGTACAGTGAAATTTAAGTAGTTCCAAAATAGGTGTGTGACAGTGATCCATTAATAAAATAAGATTCACAAAACAACTGAAAAGATGTCAGCAACCCAAAAAGTAAATTTTTAAAACTTATTTTTTCCACATTAAAACAAAATTATAGTGTTAAAAAATTGCAACTCAAAGGTCCCTTTGCATCACGAAAAAATTAAATATACATCGTTCACCACGAAATGCGGATGTCTTGATAGAACCATGCTAATAAATTATCAGTTTTATTATTTTCTTTTATAATAAGTATGTGAGAGATAACTGTCTTAAGCTCAGGACGAACTTATGGCAAGATTTTAAAAATAGACTAGAAATAGAGATATGGAAGAGGTAGAGGAGCAAAGTGGCTTCCGTACAGGTCGATTTAGCATTGATAATTTCTTCAGGATACAACAAGTAACAGACAGACGATTAGCACATAATCTTGAAACAAAACATCGGTTAGACCAGTAATGACCTATGCCATCGAAACGAGAGCAGATACGAATGTTACAAAACAACTGTTACGAGCAAACGAAATGAAAATCCTACGAATGCTAGCGGGGAAGACACGAAGAGACACGGTAAGGAACGAAACCATTAGAGAACAATGCCAAGTCCAAGATGTGATAAGATGGGGACGGGAAAGAAGAAAAGGCTGGAGAGACCATGTGCAACGTATGGAAACAACAAGAATTGCACATATAGCAATGACCCAAAATCCAACGCCGGCATAGAGAAAGAGGGAGACCGTATAAGAGGTGGAGCGATAGTTGGACATCCATATCCCAAGAGCAATAGGCTGTTATTGAAATACAGGCCAATGCCTTAATATACGACTAAGAAGAAGAAGAATATCTTCAGCATACGACAAGTAACAGACAGACGATTAGCACATAATCTTGAAACTCATCTTGTGTATATTGACTTACATAAAGCATATGATAGCGATCCACTATCAAAAGCTTGGCAAGCCATGAAAGATCAGAAAATAAAACATAAATACATACAAGCCGTAAAGCACCTTTATACACAAAATACTAGTTAGGTACGTTAAGGTTGGTAAGACGCTATCTACCGAATTTGAAGTTAGCAAGGGACTACGACAAGGGTGCTGTATAGCTCCAACACTATTTAAAATTTACTTGAATAAAGTACTTAAAGAATGGAGAAGAAAGTGTGGGGATAAGAATATACGACGACACGCTGTCCTTCTTATTCTTTGCTGACGATCAAGTAGGACGCGGAATATGAAGATGACGCCTCATACATGCTGAAAAAATGATGAATATAGAAAATGGGGCCTTCAAATAAACCTTAAGAAAACCAAATGTAGGGTAGTATGAGGCGTAGAAAGAGGTTTTGAAATGGCAGACGGAACTGTGGTAGAGTGATATCAAAATTTTTGATATTTAGGGGTTCTAATATCGAGTAAGGGTGGAAACTGTAATTAAATTAAACACAGGATTGGGAAACGCAAAGTAGTAATTCGACAGTTACACCCGATAATATGAAGCAAGAATATCTCTAAAGACGTGAAACGAAAGAAACCGAAAGAAGCCAAAAGCGATGGCGACGTAGCTGTGGTCTGACAATAATGGATAAAATAGAAATGAAGAAATTATACATTGTATGGGGGTCAATATAGAGGTTATGGACACAATAGAAAAATACAAAAGTGGAGTGGTCATGTGAAAAGAATGGGTAATAAACGATGGCCTTCCAGGATTGGCACTGGAACTTCCCACAAAGAAGAAAAAGAGGTAGATCCAAAATTTCTTGGAAGGACAGAGTTAGGCAGACCATGAACGATAGACAGTTATAAGAATATGACTGGCAAGACAGACATATAATATGTGTGCTGAAGTTTCAGCATCATCATCATCATCAATTGACATGGAGCAGATCCTCGTGGATCAATCCTGGATTACGCCAGGCCCACCCCATGCCAACAGGGAACACTGTATGACGTTAACATGCCTGTGACGCTAGCCGCTAGACACCGCTTCTACAGTGCAAGGCAGTTAGTAGATCACATATTCAATGGGAGTCGAATATATGACCGAGATTGGTAATAAAGTTTTTTTTTTTTTTTTAAATTATAAACCCTATTTCTAGTATTACCGGAAGTTTGACCTAAAAATTCGATTCTTCATTGCGAATTTCTGATTTCAACTCTACAAACTGGGACGTCTAACTAAGTATAAAACACTTACTTTACGTTAGTTTTCCGTCCCGCCGTTATTCAGAACCACAAGCAGCCACTGAGATTGAATAAAACAGAAATTTGAACCATTTTCAAAGCAATGCTTGTATATTTTGGTTTGAAACTGGATTTTAAACAACAAAGCATTTTTACAGAAACTTCATTCACAGATTAAATAATACCAGAAATATAACCGTATTAAACATTTCTCGAGATCTGTTAACCTCACTTTTCGTTATTAATTTAACTCTATGCAAAATAATAATAATAATAACTAACGTTTCGAAGACAAGTCTATCTCCCTTTTCAAACAATACAAAAAATTAAAATGAGTTATTAGTTTATGAATATAATTCTATTTTAGCAACTCATGGCGAAAATCCCAACAAAGAATTATAAAATGTCAAACTCGCCATAACAATTCTTTAGAAAATACCTATGCAAAATAAGATTGCATAGGTTCGAAAGCTGTTGTACAAACTGATCGATTACAAAGACATTTTCGCTTTTAATACAAATATTAGAAAAAATAATTAACTATATTTAGTATTTTGTCTATTTGTTTAACGTTTAACCTCAATTATCCAGTTAATATGTTATGGGGACTGGGGACATACTTTAAATTCAACTTCGAACCTGTACTCTTATTCTGAATGAAGTATAGAACTATAAAATAACACCCACTTCCAAGGCCAAATCAATTAAACTGAAAGAATGTACGATATTAAGCGTAGATAGACTTAGGGCGGGTTGCACAAACATGATTTAACAGCTTGGTCAAATTAATCATTCGTTAAAGCGAACAAAATCGAAACCAAATTCGAATGCATCTGGCAAATAATACATTAGTAAACAAAAAATGATGCTCTTTTGTCAAGTTTGATCATTCGTTAATTTAACAAAAGGTTTGTGCAACCGGCCCTTAGCTTGGCATATGTGCACTTAAGAAGAAAGCTTAGGGGGCTAAACCCTTCGGGATAAGCCTAAAAAATAATTTAAAAATGGGTTTCTATTTTGTGTTTTTTTAATGTTAAATAATTCCATCTAGAGACAGCTGTTACTATTCTTCTTCAGGTAAACATCTTGAATGCGCTTGTAGGTACAGATAATTCTTTACTTTACTCAGATCAAAAAAATTTAAAAGATTTTTGAAAATTTTATGTTCATTGAAAAATTTATTTTCACTAAGCTAATCTTAAAAATGATTTAGAAGAAAGATTACAGCAACTTGAGACACATAATATTGATAAAATGGAACAACACAAACAGTATACAAGCAACCACTAAGCAAACATGCTCACAAAAGCGAAATCATAAAAACTCCAAACTGAGCCTTGATATTTTAAACATGATAGAAGAAAATGTAAACGACGTACAGATGAGTGAGTTGAAACGGAATTCAGGAAAGATACTAGAACACATAATGCACAACATTTTATTAGAAATGTTATAGAAGACAACAAGGGTAGAAAAAGTATTTCCAAAACCTAACACAAAAAATCTAAATATCGGCTCGGAATAAATGTCAGAAGTAACAACGTATGAAATTAGAAACGCCATGAGGTAAATGAAAAACAAAAAATACCCAGAAGTTCGTATAACAAGTGGGATGTTGAAACTGGGTGGTGATGTTCCCGAAAACGCATTGAAGACACTCATGTTTATTTGAGGTAAAAATACCTAATAGTTTGAGAAATGCTGAGGTCATCTTGCTGTTCAAAAAGGGAGATATAACAAATATAGAGAATTCTAGGCCAATCAGTTTGTTCTCCCACCTCTACAAATTGCTCTCCAGAATAATCACAAATAGCACTACGCAAAAACTAGACTCGTATCTCGTATCAACCACGTGACCAGGTCGCTGTGCGAAAAGGATGTGGAAGAATGGATCACCTTCAGATCATTCCCACATTGCTCGAAAAAACCACGAAATATAAAGTGCCCATACATCTAGCGTTTGTCGATTACCATAAGGCTTTTAGACACAGTGGAAAAATGACCAATCTTAACAGCACTGGACAATGTTCGTGTAGATTTCAGATACTCAACGATTATCAGACATATAAGATTAAACTAGAAAGAGGGGCTAGGCAGGGCGATACCATGTCTCCAAAACTCTTTACATTGGCCCTAGAAGATGTATTTAAACAACTAGATTGGGAGAGTTTTGGAATTCATCTTGATAGATGTCATCTAAATCATCTTCGTTTTGCCGACGACGTTGTCCTCATTTCGAAGAACTAAAATCTATGCTTGAACAACTAAACCCCGCATCATGTCACATTGGCCTAAAAATGAATTACCAAAACACATAATTACGAGCACTGATCCGGAAGCTGTAACAAACCAGCAAATTGAATCAGTTGACAACTATCTAGGGCACACTATGCTCTAGGTAAGGAGAACCAATTGGTAGAAGAATACCTTTAACCTGGGCGGCAAATGTCATATATTAAAGAACAAAGGTATCCCTATTAACTTAAAAAGGAAAGTTGATGAGCTGCATTCTTCCAATTCCAACGTAGGATTTGGAGCCAATGGCCTTTACACAAAAAACAGTTAAACAACTGAAAGTGGTCCAAAGATCAATAGAAAGAGCAATGCTCGGTATAACTCTCAGGGATGAGATAAGAAACAGCGTAATAAGACAGAAAACGAAAGTGAACGGTGTGATGGAAATAGTCGCCCGTCTGTTATGGCAATGGGCACTATGGGCAGGGCACATGGCCAGACACAGCACAGACCGATGGACAGCCAGAAGCTTAAGAGAAACTAAGAGAGGCGTCGGAAGACCCAAAGAAGATAGGCCGACAATATTAAACAAATAGCCGGAAGAGATTGGATTCAAAAAGCACACAATAGATCGACATGGGAAAGCATTGGAGATACCTATGTCAATGAGTGGACCAGTAGGGGTTGAGGAAGAAGAAGAAGCTTAAAATACTCAAAGTTAATTCTTCGAAATCAAAAACTAAACAAAAATTGCCTACAACGAAAATGGCCATCATCATCATCACGAACAAAATGTTTTCAAGATTGAACTTACGAGTAAAGTTCCAAAATTCAACTGAAAGATATTTAAAAAATAACCGAATATGATGGAGCTTTTATCTTGTAAAACACAATCCCCAGAATCTGAATTTTATTGATAGATAAACATACGAGTACATATCATTAAATACATTTTTAAGCCGGTGTTTGTTTCGTGATCATTTTTCTAAAAATGTCACGTCTAACACTGAAATCAAAAATCACACACCTAAATGGGCACTTTTCCAGTGAATTTATTAACAACAATCGGTAATTTTCCAACTTGCGAACGAATAAAGCAGGAAATTGCGTTGTGACGCTACAATAGTAATTTTCCTAATTTCCTTTAATTATTTATGTCCGAGTTAACAAATTTTCAAGTACAATTTTTTGTAATTAAATTTAAAAAACGTTCATCGCATAATACTAACAATTATGTTTATTTTTTTAAGATATCAAGAAGTGAAAGGGTCACCAAAAATAATTACAAGATAACCTTAACCTTAATTATCTGGAAAAAGTTCAAGTCTGTACGTGTTTATACATTTTTGGTATCAAAATTTATCCCAACGTATAAAAATTAATTTCATTACGCACACTCTCTCTTTAAAAAAGCATAACGCATAAATGTCACTTGCGGTTAGATATTAAAGGCAGAACAATTTGTTCCAATTATTTTAGAACGTGCATACGCCCAAAGCATACGTGAAATAAATTTAAACACATTGACGACTGACTACTTCATTTGCCCACGTATTGCGAATTTGGTAACTTGGACAGGTACCTAGCAATTTTTTTTAATAGAACAGACTAGTGTTCAAAAATAGCTTGGACACACTTAAGGTGAAGGTCGTTCACTGAAAAATTTTGCTTTGACTTAAACCTTGCCAACAGCAGAATCAATTTTGCATTAAAATAAATGACAGAGATTTAATTTTTTGGTAATTTGATCAAATCTGTGAGATGCAGTCGTCCACATATAGGTTTAACTATTGTTGTTAATCCTATTGTTAACAATTAAAAACTGTGCTTAGCTGAACAGTTGAATAAATTGCAAAAATGCAACGAAGGCGGGAAAATTAATTTTTAAAAAATGGCACTGAAATACTAAAAAATCTTGGATTATTATACGAAAAGAAAGGTTCTCCTTGCCGGTGCAAGTTTTGTAAAATAGTAAATTCCCGCTATAAAATTTAAATTACACCAAAAGTAATTCCGTCTATGATGTGAAATATTAAATTTTTAAACCAACATCTAATGTGTTGTTTCTTTTATAAAACAATTTCGATCTATTTTTGGACATCTGTGTTCTTCCACAACAAATAAACCCAATTAAATAAGACATTTTGATTATTAAAATGCGATAAACTTAAGATACAAAATGCCCTATTGTCCTCTCGATGTATGGAAAATTACAAAACGATAAGCTTGAAATAAAAACAACAATTCAAGTATAAAAAATTATGTTTCAAACTGACACTGACGTGTATCTGCAAACAAACCGAAGGTTTCTTTTGAAGGTCTTACTTGTAAATGTGATGGTAATCTACAAATACTTGCCTAGTTGTCATCATTGATCAGAATCACTAAAGCTGTTGCTTATACCGGAAAATAAACAAATCAGATTCGGTTTTTTGGAAGGTTTTGCGTGGGCATTTGTTAATTCAGATGTTCTCTTGATGAAAGTGACCTACGCGAAAACAGAATCTGGGCATCTAGGAAAGACGGTCATTTGTTAACGAACTTGAATTTCAACCTGACTGTATATTAAGAACATGGAAATGGGAAGTGTAAATAAGTGCGACAATCAAATCTCCCGCGGAATTTAAATATTATTAAAATACAACAATCGATCTAAGACCTGATCCATGAAAACGGAACATCCTTTAACTATTCATACAATGTGTTTAGATTTACATATAAAACCTGTACTCAAAGATCATTGACATTGAGGATTAACCTTAACTATTATTAACAGTAATCGTTTTGCAACTGTTAATAACTTTTTGCTATTAATTAAGGCGTTAAATGTTCTAAAAACAACAGCACATGAATAAACAGCAAAAAGTTACTTTAAATAGAGTAATAAACCCAACGGCTCGGTCTACAAAAAGTGTCAAAAAACATGTCGTTTCAACTTAATTATTAAGACTTTGGCATCTTTTTTTTTGGCAGCAATCAAGGTCATAATGATTTTGAGAACGATGATTTAGGGTTGTTGGACTGTTAGTACTTAAACGAAAATTAATTACTTAAATAAACTATGAATACGAGGACACTTGGTTCAAAGTATGTGTCATTGCAACTTCATACGTCTGTAAAACAGATGTGATAATTAGTTTTGATTTTCCTTTGCAAATTAGCGCATGTTTAAGACATTTGTATATAACCAAATAACAATGATGTTATGTGCTATTCATATTTTGCAACGAATTTTTCCCTTAGTTTGTGATTGCAATTATATACATATAGTAACGAGTTACTGACCTATTTTGTTGAATTAACAATGTAAATATTGCTCATCCTATCAACAATTCTGTGTTTGAAACCGCATAAAATTAATAAACATACCTAGTTATGTCGAAGTGATATTTCATACACCACTGGTTTAACTTAAAAAGTAATATCGGCAAATTTTTGTCAACTTGTTATATGAATTACATTTCATAGTCTACCGTAGGAATGGGAATTTTTTCGATTTATCAAATATTAATACAAAATTCTAAAAATATCGATGTAATTGATTGTTTTCATATTTTTCATTTATGAAATAGCTCCATAAAATTCATATTTGAAACTATCAGTATGAAATATCTATAAGAATTTATTATCACCATGTGGAATATTTGATGAATCAATACAACAATATATTTCGGGACTGAATCGTTAGACGTTGAGACGATTAATTCGATATGGGATTAATCTATTTAACGAATCAATCGATATCACGTAAACCTAGTCCCCTGGTGTTAGTCTTATCCTTATTCTTATCGAAGTCGAGATTTCTTAATCATACAAACGCGGAAAGTAAGGAAATCTATAATATAAAAAATTAACAGAAGATCAAATGCAAAAGTATATCAATCAAAGAAAAAATGGGAAAATTTGAAACGTAACATTGAACGAAGCAGCTGTAGAATCCTGCAGTATGTCAAAAACGAGCAACAAATATGAAAAGAAAACGCGCCGTGGCAGAAGAAGAAACTACGATAATCGTACAGAAAAAGCTTGCAGAAGAAAAACACAGATTACGAAGAATACACAAAACACAGCAACGACATATTTTAAAAAAGCGTGTTCCAGGTTGGGACCGTGTCATTGTTGAGACAGAAGAACTCAACGTTTTGTCCGCTTTTTTAAGGAGTTGAAAGAGCACGCCAAAGACGAAACTCTTTGCAAGAAGAAGAAGGGTAGGGTAACTGAACTTGTAAACCAAGTCAGAGGCGAAACCTATCTGAAGAAAAACAAAAAAAGATACGACTTCATACCGGCGTATCGGACGAAGACGACGAATGGTCAGAAGTGGAGAGGCGGAATCAGTAGCGATGATAGACTTCCACATATCCAACAGATGATAAATAGCGTTACGATTCAAGTTATAAGGGGTCTTCATTTAAATGAATTTTTCTGGGGCATTAGAGGAGATTTTTCAAACAATATCTTATGGCCAGTATCGTGATGATGTTCAGCAACAGTTGAGTGTCAGAAAAGACTTGATTTTAAGCAACGTTTGTGTTCACAGATATCCGTGTGTGTACTGAGCGACCAGTTTCTCCAATGTACACTAAATTGTGTGTAATTATTTTTCGGGACCTTCCTAACGTTATTGACGAGATTGTTTTGGATATTCTGCCTAGTAAAGTCCTCTCTGGAGTAGAAGTGCAAGCACTTCCATGGTTCGGAGCCCACGTTAAACTGTAGGTCACCTATGTCTGTAGGCTACTTGACACGCACACCACAGGCATATGGAGAGAGGATCGGCAACGTCCTGTAAAGGGTAGCCACTCTAACAAGAATAAAAAGTTTTGCTTATTTTGAAAAGTTCTTAGTCGTAGTTAGAATGTCGTTAACATTTAAGAGGGCGGTTAAAAATTACGGAAATGTGAAATGGCGCCAAGAGTAAATTACAAGTTATTTAAGAGTAAATTAAATTTCTTAAATGAAGGTTATTGCTAACGTTGATAGATATTTGGATATGAATTTTTAAGTGTATTTCAAAGTTAAGTTATTATAAAAAATTGTTTTTTCTTTAAAAATGAGAAACAAAAAAAAGTTCACAGATATAGTCCATCCGTGGACACACTGTATACCAGGAATTTCAGGGTAAATTTTAAGAGAAAAATGTGAATCCATAAAAAACAAGTAAAATGTGGTTTTCGAAGGAAAAGAAGTACTCAAGATTATATTCTGTGTGGGAGAGATAACTGGAAAATTGATGCGAAAAGGTGAAAAGAATAAATGTTTAGAGGTGTCTGGAAAAGAGAGGAATTTAAGAAAGGGTTTCCTTTAGAAATGCAATAATTTAATAGAAAATGTTCGAAATCAAAAGAAGTTTAAGACAAGGTCTATTGAACCATATAGAAAAACTATTGGGGGATGTAAAAGAGAGAAATCGCAGAAAAACATCAACCGCTGATATGACAAGTCATAGTACAAATACGTTGCCGCGAGCAAAAGCGAACTGTAAAAAACGTAAATAGTTACTCAGTAGCACTATAAGCGATGAGCATGATAATAAATAAACAAGTGGTAGGTACGTAATACAAAATTGTAATAACCAAAAAATTAAAAAGAAGCAAATGCTTAGAACAGATGTTGTATACGCACGAACACTTGTAGCAGTAGCAGTACAGCGAAATTGTCAAATTATGAAAGTAATTAGGATTAGGGAAAATTCCCAGAAACTAAGGTCGAAATGAGTATAGATATTTCAATAAGTAAGTGGTGAACAACTATAGGTAAACATCACAAGCATGGAGATGAGATTTCTAAGAAAAATAGAAGGCAAGGCCACATTGAATAGAATCAGAAACAAAGTGCACATGTATCTATAACCTTAGAACAGAACAAATACAACACACAAATTAAAATAGGTTGGCGCTGGACACAATATGAATGGAAAGATCGAGACTACCCAAAAGGATCAAAATAGGAAAATGAAAACAAGGAAAACTCAAAAAGGCGAAGAAGTTAGAAATTCAGTGTAATTGATAATACAAGAGACAGTTATGGTTATAGCTCGATGATAGGTACCACCCTTGCCTACATTAAACGGTTCTGTACTTTAAGAAAAGCTTTTCACGGCGATTCTTAAAGAAGCAAAGAATGTTGAGTTATTATATTATTTTGTACAAATTTTAGAGTATGTTTTATGTTACCACTGACAAGTATGAACTAAACTAAATAGATTGCACGTGTATACTTAAGTAATAAGAAGTTCAAGCAAGTTAAATTTCCCTAGCTAGACCTTGCCTCCTTTATCACACCAAAACAATTGTCGTAGGTTGTTTTCTGCAAACCATTTAAATATTAATTATTATAGTCCAGTCAATAAAGGGTTTGTAGAATGCATGGAGGGTGTCACAATTTTTGACTTTAGGGCTTTGTTTGGAGTCGTTAGGAGGTAAACATACTAAAAGTCCCCGGACATAGGTGGTGAGCGGGGTGCAGGGGTGGACTGAGGTCTCCATTTTTGTTTTTTTGCTTATATCTTGAAGACGGTGCATCTTATCAAAAAAGTTATTATACACAAAATCAAAGCTGGCAAAATTTCTTACATTTTTGCCTTTTTAAGTTTTTTTCTATCTCCAACCGTTTATGAGATATCTGCTCTCAAAAATCGCTAATTTTCGAAAGAAAATATGTTGCCTCACGTTTTTCGTTAAACTTTTCTCTCTAGCACCTCATCTCTCCGGTTTACAGAAAAATCCCCAGAAAAGAAGTTGTAGAGGATTAAATTTCCTTAAAAATGGTATATGCATTTTATATTTTTTTTCGAAACTTAGCAATTTTTGATAGCGGATATCTCATAAACGGTTGGAGATAGAAAAGAACTTTACAAAGCAAAACTGTGGGAAATTTTGCCAACTTTGATTTTGTATATAATGATATTTCGCTAAAACGCACCGTCTTCAAGATATAAGCAAAAAAACAAAAAAAGGGATCTTCTCGGTCCCCCCCTGCACCCCGCTCACCTCCTATGTCCGGGGACTTTTAGTATGTTTACCTCCTAACGACTTCAAACAAAGCCCTGAAGTCAAAAATTGTGACACCCTCCATGTATTCTGCACCCCCCTATTGAACGTTCGTTGACTGGACTATTAATTAACACTAAATTTTTCAAAATGTCCGTCTTTAATGAAAAATTTTGTAAGATCGAGTGTGCTCTGGCGTGTAAAAATCAGTATCCTTTCTTTCTTTCTTTCTTTTTTTTCCTTTTACCCTCTTATACCTTTACAGTGCCGAACACAAAATAAATAAAACAAAGGTTTTCGACTTACTGTTTGAAAATTTTTATGAAATATTTCTTCTTCTTTGATATGATTCACCTCTTCATTCAACAGATTAACAATAAGCTTTAACTACAGTCGTACAAAACAAAAAACAATATGTCATGATAGCGTGATACGTTTGTTTATTTGTTTGTTTAACGAGAGACTTGGCGGGAAATTCGATTTTTTCAAATAGAAGGTCAACATAACCTCACAAAAACTCTAATATTAAATAACTTAATGGGACATAAAAATAAAACGAAAATCTAGTGAGCTTCTGTTTAGCTTTTTTTTACAATTACATAAAAGTTGTATCGGAATCTAAAGAACAACCCACACCTGTTCAATTGACAGATCAATGTCACTGCTAAACACATTTTGCAAGGACATGTGAACTAATTTTACTATTCATGCCAGTTGATATAAGAGACCTATAGATATTTAATTACAATCAGGTTAACATAACAAGCAACCTATGCTGTTTTTAAAATTCTTCCCAATCGCTTTTAAACCGATTCAACGTTTACAATAATGTTAACCACTTTTCAATGTTTCCCTGAAGTTGAAGACCGCCAAAATTTCAGTTTAACCTGGACCTTCGACGTAACAATGTTATATATCTTGCCTTTTAATATATTCATCGATCATTCACATGTACAGGAAAACCTTGGAAAGTATAGAAAAATGTCTGAATTATTTGTATCTTAATTAAATGGGTCAAGTTTAGCGGATATATTGCTTGAGGAAAACTGACTGATGATATAATTAAACTCTTTGATTAGCGTTTGAGGTTGCTTAATTAATTTTCTATTTTCTGCAGCATTATTATAAAACAAGCCCAGAATTTTTTAATGTTTTCCAAGAATACGATATTTAAAAAATATATACGAGAATTAAATCTTTAATTAAATTCAAAATTTATTGTGGTTGAAAAAACTTAGTTCTTCCCAACAGCCTTACAAAGAAACAAGCCATGGCTATTCACTGATGGTCATCACTTCGCCTTTAATGACAAATGTTTATCGCTTCGCAACAAATGAATTTTAGTACAATTTGTGGTTTAATTAACAAATTTGAAATAAATATGTTTGGGTAAATGCTAGGTTTAATGCATATCAACAATTATTTTATTTTAACCGATTGAAAACTCTTTTGTTTTTACTTAAATTATTAGAGTGTTATTAAATAAATATTTCGCATATTTTTTTTAAACGGTTTTCGAATTTTACTCTTTTTACTTAAAAAACAAAACTTGCGGCTTTTACGCTCCTACTATAAACTTTTACAGAAATTATAAAAAGATTGAAAGTGTAAAACACCTTCTGATACAGACAAACCAACTAAAACAAGCTTAAGGCGAAATATTAGGTTCTATATTAAGTCACTTTTAAGGGAGTAACACCGCCTGTTTAAATCCAAAACAATTTTTAATTACCATCGCAATATCGTCCATTTCTTTTCTACATATTAGAATTAAATAAAACTGTATCGTTTTATGTTCACTTTAAGTACGATTTAAGTTACAAATAAAATGTTTGACAAATTCACCAATTCTATGGTTAAACAAATTCGCTACAATAGTTTTTTTATTATTTTACTTCCTAAAAAACAACCTTAAAGAATTTTATCTTTCGCAGACCGCTGTAGTTTGATAACACTGTATATCTGAATTGATCGAACTCATACATAATTTCCAAAAATACTACCATAGCAAGAACAAAACTTGTTTTTAAATTAACAAATTAATAAAATTGACCGTGAGACAACATGTACGAATTACGCTGAGGTTTTCCTGAAATTTATTATTAATCACAAGTACACTGTCAATTTAACAAGTTTCAATTATCACGCAGGGCTTACAAAAAAGCTTTAATTACATAATTAACGTCGCACATTTTGTAGGCTCATAAATTACAATTATTTACTGAATGGTTGACATGCAATCTTCGCCAAAAATGTTTTCCTTGTCTAGTTTACGGACGTAAAAATAATTTTTCGCTTAAAAATTATTTCCTTTCCGAAATATACTAATATTTCACAAACCAAATTAAACAGAATTTTCAAAATTTTTTAAATAAGAACAGATCGATTGATTCTGGCCCAAAACTTCCTTTTAGAAGTGATGGTAACTCGGTGAATTGCAATATTAACTGTCACATTTTTTTAATACAAAATCTTTCACCAAATTTACATTTTATTATAGAATTTCTTTGAAGCGTATTTTATAGGATACTGTAGAATACCAACAACCGGAATTTCTCTGTTTTATCGACGTGACGCAGGCCTTTGACATCATAGTTCATAGCAATACTACACAATTCCAATATCCCATACCAAATATCACGCTTAATATACGAACTGAATATCGGAAATACGACAAAAATAAGAAATAACCTGAATTAACAAATGAAATAGAAGTAAAGGCAGGGATAAGGCAATGATTCTGTATAATTATGGACAGGATAATCGAAGAGCTAAAACTGGTAAATGATGGATATCAGCTAGGAAATAAAGTCATCAAAACATTAGGGTATGCATATGATGTAGTGTTAATAGCACAGTCAGAGGATGGACTACGGAGACAGCTACATAAGTTTGAACAAATCACAAACAAATTGAATATGGTTATAAACGTCGACAAGACAAACTGCCTTACAATATATAAAGAACCCCTCTAAGATATAAATTAAAAATCAGAGCAAAAACTATAGAACAAGTGATGAAATTCCCATACCTTGGAGTATTAACAACCAGCTATGGAGACATAGAAGATGAAGTTAAAAAGTTAAAATGCAAACAATTAAAGCTGCACCTGTATTAGGAGCCCTAAGATATGTAGTGTGGAAAAATAAACATCTTAGTATTAAGGCAAAAACAAGAATCTAGTGCAAGTCCAATAATGACTTACAGCATAGAAACTTGCGCTAACACCAAAAATATCAAACAATTATTACGAACAAATTCAATGAAAGTACTGCGAAATATAACAGGAAAAATAATAACAAATAGGGAAATAACAATACAATAAGAGGTCAGTGTGGTGTAAAAGATATCGTCAGATGGGGTCGATGGGGAAGAAAAAGAAGACGGAAATGACATGAACACGTACAAATGATGAAAGACAATAGATTCATGAAGATATGCACGAATGTAAGGCCAGAAACAGCAAGACCAAGAGAACTACCACCTAAAAGGTGGAAAAATAGCTGGACATCCCAGTCACAAGGGGCTTGAAAGAACGAAGTATAACAGGTCAAAAGGCCTACAAAGAACAGGAAGTAAGTAAGTATTTTGTTGCTGTAAATAATCAGGATTGAAGCCAATACTTTCAGTTTTAAATATCAATATATTAGCCGTTGGTTAATAGATATATGTATTTAACTTAAAACAAATGAACTACTTATGTACCTAAACCTAAACGTAATCTCATCGTTTGGTATGCAATTCGTGAATGTCAATAATTAAATACGCCAGGCACACTACATGCCAGTAGGGTGTAACAAAATCGAATCAGTTGAAATATGATTTCAAAGCCTAAAACTCAAATTTTCGTTAATCTTTTATTGACTAGACGATGTGAAAATAATAGCAAGAAAAATTCACAGTCCTTCGCAAAGATGCAACCGGAGAAGACATTGAAAATGATGAAGTAGAACGCAAATCTTGTGATGCGATACAATTTGTTACGAAGTATTAAAAAGTTGCAAAGATAGAATTATATAGAACCTCGACTTCCAATTCGAACTTTAAATATTATTGTACGTATTTTACAAGAAAGTCACAGTCTAAACAATACACAGTCTTAAGAAGGATCCGACGATAGTATAGAGAACTTTGTAAGCGCGCCGCTCACAGTCTAAGTTATCGGGCAGAGTACAGCGCCGCTCGGTTACTCTCAAAAAGCAGCAAATGCAACATGAAATTTTAAGCGAATTTAAGCCCCTCTATACGCGAAAGGCGAAAGCAGAAACATTTTCAATGTTAAAATACATTTTAACAACCGAAATATCTACTTAATCTACGTAACTTATGCATGCACATTTTGATGCGTGAAAAGTGTACGAACTTCATCAATCAAAATAGACCATGACTCTGAAAACTACCACAGATGAAACAGTTGATCACTCGAACGAATATAGATTGGAATTTAATAATTTGTTATGATAATGTTCAGAGCACACTTTAATCAATAACATTAATTCAGCTCACGTATGGCGAGTTAACGAAATCGTTTCGGAGGCATGTACAAAATAAAAAAATCCTAAGTCGAAATGAAATTAAATGAAAATAAATTTATTATTGTATGAGCTACGTAAGTTGGACGTTTAAAATTTCATAGCAAGTTGGTGAATCTGTACCAGTGCATTTTTTAACTAGTAAAAATTAAGTCGCCCAGTGATTGAAATTTTGATGTACTAGGCGACAAAGACTTTGGTCAATTTATTGTGTTATATTTTTCTGCCAAACACCAAATAATAACACACAATTTAAATGTTTAAGTGAATCCGTTTTTTAATATAAATATTATAATTGAAAATCATTTTCCTTTTATTAGGTAAAATTCCCAACATTTCGTTAACAGTAAAATCAGGTTAGGTTCAAAATATTTTGGGCTTTGTCGCCCAGTGATTTTGGCTTAAAAAATGCACTGATCTGTACTAAAATTAATTAAAAGAAATGTGGTTCTAATTCTTTTGTTAACTGAAGTAGAAAGAAAAATAACAAAGCATCATCGAATTTCACAAAACAGATTGTTCACATACATAGATTCCCAAACAATGTATTTTATAAGATTTTATTATGAGAACACCGGTAATAAACCGTTTCAGTTTCTAACCTGCAACTCATTCGAATGATTCTCAAATTCTTTGAGAAAAATTAAACCGTTATCCTGTATAGGCCGTATATTAAATAAAATCAGAGAATACGGTACCAAAGCACGGACAGTTTCAATGAATTTAAAAAACTACATACATACCTATTCGGGTTTACTTTTAAAGTAGCACTTAAATGAAAAGTCTAACGAATATTAATACGTGAAATTCACTTTTGTTTTTATACAGAAGACTGCATGTGAGTAGTAATGCCTACGGCATATCGGCGCCTCTGACTCAATTGCTGCATACAGGGTTGCCAGATTTGACAATTTTATACCAATTGGCGATATTTCGTACCTGAATGGCCACATGTTTTTCACGTTAACGATTCTACAATTCTACCAAAAAGGAGAGAACAATTACTTATATTCAAAGTTCAGCACTTTCAAAATGATACTCAAAGTTTGAAATGAATAACTTTTTTAAAAATACATAAACCTGATGATAATATAAACGACCAATGATAACATTTGGCGTGATACATAAAATAAAACCTATTTTATTTTAAAACTCTTGTATATAAATTTAGCGCTTTTGTAGAAAAACAATGGCAACACTGGCTGCATAAAATCAATTTCAATTTTGTAAAAATCGCGAAAGCTAATCAGAAGTTATTTAAGAACAGTGAAAAATTCAAGGAACGAAAAACATGATAGGAAAATTGTAATAAAGACAAAGAAGGAAAGCTGCTAAAAGAAGAACATAAAATAATGGAACGATGGAGTAAATATTTCGAAGAACTGCCGAGCAATGAAATTACTATTATTAATAATTATTATTAGAAGCCTTGTTGCGCTCAGTATTGAGTATAGGCCTCCCTCCTTTATTCCAGCCTTCTCTGTTTTGTGCACTTTCAATCCATCTTAGTCCTGTCACTTTTTTTTATGTCATCGTACCACCGTGGCAACGAAATGTCCGCAGAAAATGTAGAAACAAAAGAAAGAGAACAAGAGCTCGAAGATGAATCACAGCACAAAGTTATAACACAGGAGAAATCGAAGAAAGCAACAAAACAACTAAAAAATGGCAAGGCAGCCTGGACAAGACAAATCACACAGATGTTGAAAAATGTTGGTCAAAAAGGAAAATATGTTATTAAAGAAAATCATAAACAAGGCCTGGCAAGAGGAGAGAAAAGTAGCTAAGGATTGGGAAATTGGTATAGTAATGCCACTTACTATGTAAAAAAAGGTGGTCGACTTAAATGTGATAATTACAGAGGAATCACTTTGCTCAGTAATGTTGTAAAGGTACAATGTGATTTTTTAAAAACTCAATTGCAGCAGGCCGTATTCTGTCTTAATATCCTTAGAACTGTCTGTATTAAGTCAGAATACGGCCTGCTGCAATTGCGTTTTTAAAAAATCACATTGTCTATGAAATAATAGGTTACTAATACATATTGAGCCACCAATAGAGGAGATACAATCAGGATTCTAGAGTCCGACCGAAGTTTCGGTTTCGGTCAGTTTAGGCCAAAAAACAGCCGAACCTTCGGCCCAACCGAAACTGTCTTTGTTTAAATACTCCCGACCCGAGCGAGACGGTTTTTACTTTAAGGGAGCATAATATGTTAGCAAATATACTGAAAGGTTTCAAATAATAAGTTAGTATAAAAATAAAATCCAAGTTATAAAGGAATAATATGTATAAAAGAATAGTAATAATTATCGTTAATTTCATGTTGAAATTTGATTCACTCAATTAAAAAGCAAGCCATATGACTACTGAAGAAATACAAAATAAATGATGAAACTATGTGTTTTCACGTATTTACAACAAGTAGGAGTAATTGTTTACTAACTTCTATGTAAAAAAATTAGTTAAATTAATATAAAATTCATAAGTTTCGGTTTCGGCCGAAACCGAAACCGAATTTCGGCTTCAAAACTTACTTTCGGTCGGACACTACAGGATTCAGGAAAGGAAGGAGTATACAAAATAACATCTTCACACTAAAGCAAAGGCCTTTGATAAAGTATCGAGGGAACTAATATGGGAAAGCCAAAAGAAAAGAGGTAGATAAGAAACTTAGAAAAGAAATCGAAAGTTTCTACAAAAAAAATTGGAACTACGCAAGTACAGGAAACATGAGTCACAACAATAAGAAATCACAGAAGGCTAAAGACAGGGTAGAGTTATGAATCCTACTCTGTAATTCTGTTCACAATAATGATGGCTGATGTGACACAAGAGATGAAAAGGATGGTAAAAGCTCTGTATGTGAAATATCACAGAATGTCTGACAAACAACAAAGTAGAACTACAAGAAAGTATCAATGAGTGGAACGAAACACTTAAGAAGATGAATATGACAATAAGCAAGGAAAAGATGAAGGTGGTGATATTAGGAAGAGAGAAAGAAAATATACAAATACCGGTAGAAGGGGTACAACTACAGCAGGTCAAAACGTTTAAATATTCAGGGGTACAAATTGATACCCAAGGTAGCAATAAAACAGAGGTTAAAGCGATAATTGAAGCTGCAGTTAAAATATATCATGCTCTGTACTTTTCTGAACCAAAAAGCAATATCAAGAAAACGAAAATGACTGTGGTCAAATCAATTTATAGACCAATCCTAATCTTCGGCTATGAAAGCTGGGTATTAACTGAGGCATTAAAAAGTAAAATACAGGAAATGGAAATGAAGTTTTTGAGGAAAGTGAAAGGGATAACAAGAAGAGATGTAATGAAAGAGTTGGAAGTGGAGTCAATATTAAAAATAATTGAACAGCACCAGCAAGATGGTATCGACACTTAACAAGGATGAGGTCAACAGAATGGCTAAACGGGTATGGGAAGCTAGAGTTCCAATGAGAAGAAGAAGAGGGCGGCCACCATTGACATGGGACAAAGTTATTAGTGAAGAGAGGTGAAACATGTGCAAAAAGGATGACAGTAAATAAGAAACAGTGGGCAAAATTTGTGTATGAAAGTGTATATGTTACGATCAATGTGGTAAATCCGGGCAGTGTTAACAATGCCCGGTCAATGTGGATAATGTACTTTTATTTTTTTTTTAAAACTGTTCTTCCTTTACCTCTAACCTCCAATAAACACCTCTATTGTTTTGACAGAGGCATTTATTGGAGGTTAGAGGTAGAGGAAGGTCAGTTTTTTTAAAAAATAAAAGTGCAATACTAAGTACATTATCCACATTGACCGGGCATTGTTAACACTGCCCGGATTTACCACATTGACCGTAACATATATAACCTTACAACTACGGGTAGATAGGGTTAAGATTATACATATACAATATAAAGTCGTTTACAATTATCTACTGGGTAATCTAACAGTTGCAATTAAATAAGTATTGTAATAATTCAGTCATACCAAGAAAAATATATTCAAAAACGATCCGAAAGTTCTCAGTTTTTCGTAGGTCTTAAAATTGGAATAATGATTAATTGAGTTTTAGGTATCTACTTATCTGTATCACATGTAGGCAAACAGAAATATTCTAGTAAAACTGACGATAACAACATTTTAGTTTGTCGAGTAAAAATAACGTGATAATCTTTTATTCACAGCCTATTTTTTTAAGACCTACATATATTTGAAATTACTTATTATCAAACTTGCTAATGTTTGCTAAAGAGCTTATTTAACGTAAGTAATGCGGCAAAATTTGTATATTCATACATGTAATCTAAAGATTCCAATAATAGTGACTAAACCACCAAATCCCATTAATAGTTGAGATTTTATCGCCGCTTTAATACACCTACGTGAATCTGCACAAAATTTCCAATATTCACGGGGAACGTTTGAAATTCATTTTCAAATATTCAACCAAGACATGCGACATAGTGTGCGAATAAAATCTAAAATAGTATAATGGCAAATCCTTAATTAATGTACACGTACCAACATTAAAGTAATAACGGTTTGTATAATTAAATACCGTACCCGGTCATTAAAAATACTAACATTTAAAATGACAAATTTAAATATAATTTCCTTAACGACGTAAACGTAATAAACAATTATTCGGGTTAGGTAAAATTCTACAAGCTTTCGGAAGCTAATAAATTAAGATCTTGTACGGTAAGGATCACGCAATACGCAAACTGATAAGAATTTTAAACGACTTACTGAAAATAGGTTAGACGAGCTATCTCAGCTACTGCTTCGAGAACTACGACATTCCACCACGACATTCTAGAACTGAGGTATTTTCATTTTCTTACAATTGGAATTTTACCCGTTTTACATTTCTTTTCCGGCCTAAACCGTTTCAAAAGGGAAAAACTCAAAAAACGTACGAACACATATCATGAAAATTCCACCAACCAATTTGCCAACAGAATAATAAGAAATATGTAAACAATTTAGTTGCCAGTAATTTAAATCTAAAACCGAGTCCTTGTTAAGTGCGCACCTTTTGTAAGTTTTTATTGTAAGTTCGGTTCGTAACAGAGGAGATTCAGAATTAATGTTTTTGCAATTGCCAACTCTAATAGAAACGAAAACAGTTTTTAATGCCAACGCGTTCAACACTGATCTACAACGCTAGAAATGTGAAAATGAGAGCACACGTTCATACTCTCAGTTTGGTTAGAAAACCATTCCACCACAACCTCTCATTTGTGCCTACCGCTTTTATTAATTGTTGTTGCCCATATGTTATAAAATAAAGGATCTAAAAATAAATTAGAAAGAAGTAGTAGTTAACTAGTTAACAAAAAGATAGGTCAGAAATGTAATCATAGTGTGAGTCGATTTAAACATTTAAAGCAACTTACTTCCATGCGAAGTCACAGTCTTGTGAGCTGAAAAAGTACAGCGTTTTTCTTTAGATTAAGATTTTTTCATAAAAAGTTATACAGGGTTTCAGTATTTTACAGGCAACACGTTGAGGAAAAAATACAGAAAAACTTTGTCTCTTTAGGTTTTTCTTGGGGAGGTGTGACCGCTTTGGTCACTTTACCTTTCAAACTTTTTTCTTAATTAATACATTGCTTGTTTAGAAACTACAGTCGCTTTTTGAATATGCTGATGTTAAAAATCCGACAAATTTAGCTTGGGGTTTTATGAAACAAACAGTTTATTCTGTAAAAATAACTAATGCACGATATTTAGAGAACATAATTATCGAGACCGTTGATAGATTTAGGCAAAAACCATTAATTTTTCAGCATATTCGGTATTTAATTGAAAAAATGTATTGCTTGTTAAAAAAACCTTTTCCGGGTTCGAACCGTGTCATTGTTGAGGTCGAAGAATTCAACGCTTCGTCCTCTTTTTAAGGGGTTCCATTGGGAGGAAAATGGGGGCACTAACATATCAACCACGCCTGAGGCGAAACTCCTTTGGCAAGAGGAAGAAGGGCACGGTAACTCAACTTGTAAACCAAGCCAGAGGCGAAACCTCCCCGATAAAGCCCCTCAAAAAAGTGGGCGAATCGTTAAGTTCTTCTGCCTCAACAATGACACGATACCAACCCGAAAGACGTTCATTTAATACTGACACTGACTGTGGAAGTTTTCGAATTCATTTTTATTGCTTGTTGTTACGTAAATAATATGGTTTTTCTTGACATAATACCTATTTAATTATTAGGGTAACCTATTAAATTGGATTGATTTTTAAATTTGTTGTACATTTGTAATATCATTTCTAAAAGTGGCCGTCTCTTCTAAGTAAACAAAAATCACAAAAAGTATCAAGATAGAAATCTAGAGGAAGCGCGCCAAGGAAAAAAATTGGGTACATTTTTCTTGAAATATTGCTCTTAAAATATTAAAACAACGTTCAACTTTCCATGGAAAAATCTCGAACTGTTTAATTTTTAGGAAAAAAAAACTGTTTTTAATTTTTCACTTTGGAAGATCGTAATTTCTTTGGGGTGCATTTTTGCGTAGTATTAAGTTGCTTTAAATCGGCTTATTTGCATCTCCAGAACTGTGACCGATCTTTTGTTACGCCCTGTATAAAGGTAAATTTTGTTAAATATACCTACGTTGAAATATCTGTTAGCATAGATTTTGTTAAATGATTTGAAGCCTTAAGATTGGCATAAAAAAAGCAAGTTCATTACACCAAGAAAGCAAAACCGTAAAGCCCATCTTTATTACATTCGACGTCTAATAAGCCACATTTGTTGGCAATTTTCATTACAGCTATATTTTAGAAATATTTTTAATTAGCGTTAAATTCAGCAGGGGTGCCGAAGGAGATTCTCCCCAGGTGGTTAAATAATAATTCTCCTTGGCTAAAATGTAAGTAAGAAAATCATGGAGTAACCTAAAACACTGTATTATTAAGCTTCAGATAATACTTTTAAAATTCCTAGATTTGATACCGCTTTTAATGTATTGGTCTTTTCCAAATCAAAACAATTTTAAAATTAAGATTGGCATTAAACTTATTTGAAACCTGAACAATTCATTATTCTGTCAGATTAGTTTTTAAGGTGTAGAGGATATCCTATTGCCACATATAATCTGTTTCATTTTTTCGCGAGTCAAAATGACCTTTGAATTTATATTTCTTTAACACTAACACTTTCCTGCCATCGATTACATTTGAAACTGTCGCCAACAGCTTTTTTTTTAGAAATTTTCCTTGAAGCTTGGAAAAAAACTGGGAAGTTTATTTTCCACCGAAAGATTAACCAGTTGTAGGTTGTTTATCCCTTTCCTGAATTAATAAGCCGTTAAATAACCAAATTTCTTGAAGAAAAATTCCTAAATTCTAGAGTAATTAATAACTAAACCATGTGTTCATATTTAAGTAATAAACTAACGAGTATCAAGCCATGGTATTCGAAGCATTTATTAATCTAAGTAAGTACTTGTGGAACACTGCGAAACCTTCGATAATTTTAAAGTTTTGGGATTAATCTCTGCCTCAGCGTTAAAATTATTTGATCGCATGTTAGTTAGTACCTATAATGAAAATTAGCAAAGATGCAATTTTGATTAAGCGAGATACGTCCTTTTCTAAACTGCAATTTTTCCTTTAAATAAAACCGACACTTTATTGCCAACAGATACTGCTAAACTTGCAAACAATTTTTATTTAATTAATCTTAAAGTTAGATTGAGCAGACTGAAAGTTTAAGATATTTTGTAGGTTAAAACCGAAATTCAAAAACGTGCATGTAAATAAATATTTGTGAAACGTTCATAATTTTAAAGACTTTTACAACCTATGCCTCGGCATTAAAATTATTTGATCCCATGTTAGTTGGTATAATGAAAATCAGCAAAAATACAATTTTGATTAAGTGAGATTACACTGTTTTCTATACTGCAATCTTGCACTTAAATAAAACCAGCAATTTATTACAAACAGATAGGTACTTATAAACTTGCAAACAATTTTTCTTTATGTCTAATTTATCTTAAAAGGTGGACTTAGCAAACCGGAAGTCTAAGAAAATTTGTAAGTTAAAACCTAAACTCAAAAACACGTCCAAAATATGTGTCTAATCTCTATATCCATTTAAACAAGTATGTGTGAAACATTAATAATTTTATAGTTTTGAGATTACATAATTGCATACGTTTATAATACCTGCCTCAGCATTCAACTTATTTGATCACATGTTATTTGGTACGGTGGAAATGAGCAAAGATAGAAATTGGATTAAGCAAGATTATATACATTCTTTTCCATTTTCAATTTTTGAAATGCATATTTTGTTGGTTAAATCTTCAATTCAAAAATGCGTATTTTATGCCAATTTTTATACCTAAGTTTAAAAAAACTCTGAGATTTCGGATTTGAGAAAATTTGAAAATCTGAAACTTGAACATTCCATAATTCTGTCAGACATTAGATTTTAAGATGTAAAGGATATCCTATTGCCACACATAATCTGTTTCATTTTTTCGTGATTCAGAATGACCTTTGGATTCATATTTCTTTAGCACTGTATTTTTTTAATTAAGATTTTACTTAACTCTAACAGCTAGAATTATGTCAAACATCCAAAATATTAACTACTCAATCTTAAAAACAAAGCTTTAAATATAAAAAAATTGGGCAAACCTATACTAAATTCAACTTCGAGCTGCAGAGCGAGTAAACAATAATTTCTACGTGAAACGCACGTGATACCTGAAGTCTTACGTTTTTATTGGTCAAGGGCCGTAGTCTTACGTTTTTATTAGTCAAGGGGCGTGATCTATGCATACGTTTGTTTTGATTTACTGCAGCTGGAAGTTGAATTGAGTGTAGTTTGTGTTTATGGCATCTTTTCAGTAATTTTGTAATTTGATTTTATTAATCTGTCGCTTTTATATTTTGATTACACTGTTAAAAAGTTACAACACAAAGCCTACTCTAAATCGCAATAAAATGAAACCGATTATGACTTGTTAGAAGTACACTCTAAATCGCAATAAAATGAAACCGATTATGACTTGTGGTGCGTTAAGAATAGTAAAATTCCAGTTTACAAGTGACAGATTTACTTATACCAGAACAAGTCTTATTTACAGCAACACAACCGCCCTTAATACGGCCTGCTATGGCTCAAATTACAGAACAACAAACAAAGGTGTTAAAAATTGACGTAAAACAGTTGACAAAAGCCAGTGCAATTTATATCTGTGAAATACGACTGAAATTATTATAAGTGAAACGTTACATAACCTCAATTAAACGATAGTTGTCAAATAATGATGGTATAAGTGAGAGAAACCTCTACGTCTCATTAATCCAGAAGGCCGTCAGTTAAATAAAGGGTTTAATTATATTACGCGTCAAGATCCTTTTGGAGTAAAAAATTCCACGCCATGCTTTCGGTTTATTACTTTAATACCGAGATCAAAATACCTGGGATACCAAAGTTGGTAATATTGGAGTACTGTCAAAGTCAATCTTAAATCTAAGCTTTATATTTGTTTGTTTTTTCTACAGAATTGCATTAATTATTATCTTTATGAGCAATTTCTTATAAATCTTGGAATAACATGTTTTGTTCACTTTTATAAGAAGTTTTTTTTTACGTTGTACATTATAAAAAAAACAGTTTTAAATGATAGATACTCAAACGGTGTAGTTATGCAGATTTAACAATAAAAATTGAACAGCCTGTTATTTGATCATACATATACACTGAATGCAAAGTTATGCAGATGATGCTTTGTTGCAAAAATGAATTGATAATACTGTGGGAATTATGGCAGATGACCGATGTTCAGCTAGGGGTTCCGGTGGGGATCGGGGAGGTCGTGGTAGTAAGTCGGGAAAAGGGATAGATAACGACGGCAAACGTGCGGGTTTGTTTTAAATAAAATAAAGATGTTTAGCTTTTCTAGCATCCCGCAATACTTATTACTCTAACATGGATAACAAAGTCGAGTTTGCAACAAGCAATGTTGGTCCTGTCCGATTTTTATTAGCAAAAATAGATTTATTCCAAAAAAGTCTTGTTTACACCAATAAAACTGTCCCCCCAGCATTGCCCGCTGTGGTCCAAAAAGACTAAACGCATAATAGCTGCTATTTATTTATTGTCAATAGACCATAATCGTTTGATAGTTTTCACGTTATAAATTTGTCCTATAAAATTATATATAATTTGACGTACTTTTTGCCAAAGTTGATAAACACTTTTCATTATCATATACCGAGTGGTTAAAAACGGCTTGCATCTAATCGGCTGTGACTTTGCCATGGAATATGAAATACGTCGCTCTCCCCATTTATAAACTATCCCGTTCAGAAATATCCCTCAATAACAAAAACGCTTTCTTACAAGTGTAAATTTTAATGTTTGTATTAAATAATTAAAGTTGCTATTCGAAGTGAGTAATATGTTTGACAAAAATTGACATTTAATTAGTGCCAACTCAAGCTACTTAATTCGAGACCAATAAATAACATAGTGGTACGTTGGAAACAAATAGATATAATTATTTTTTAATCGCCTTATACATTGCTCTAAATTTTACATTTAAATAGTTTTAGATTTTCTGGAGGTTCTAACGGGTAGTTCCTTTTTTCTCTTTACCAATAATTATGAATTTGTTTTAGTGTATTTTGCAAGAATTTAATGATTCACAGTTATAGGAAGCTCTTAATTAAACCGGATAACTGTACTATGGTTACTTTTATAGCAAAATATGCATATGAAAAGATTGGCAATGCTGTCTTAAAAAGGTTAAATTCCCAAAAGTAATAATAATTACAAAATATAATAAACATGCAACTTATAGGAAAAATATTATGTTGAACTAATGATCAAACAATAGGTGAATGGATTACACATTCATACCGAAGTATGACGAGCATGCTATCTTTATTAAATCGTAGGGAACCTTGCTTTGTTATACGGGAATTTGCCTAATGTAAATCATTTCATGTTTATTTGAACCAAGTTAGCTTTGAATTCGTATATTAAACCTAATTTAACATTGAATTCGAAGACTTCCACGGTCAGTGTCAGTATTAACAAAACGTCTTCCGGATTGGGACGGTGTCATTTTGGGACAAAAAACTCAACGTTTCACCCACTTTTATAAGGGGCTTCTTCAGGAGGAAAGGGAGCACTAAAAGACCACGGTAACTCAACGTGTCAACCACGCCAGAGGCGAAACTCTTTTAGCAAGAGGCAGAAGGGTAACGGTAACTCAACTTGTCAACCAAAGCCAGAGGCGAAACCTTTCTGAGAGTTTCGCCTCTGGCGTGGTTGACACGTTGAGTTACCGTGCTCTTTTAGTGCTCCCTTTCCTCCTGAAGAAGCCCCTTATAAAAGTGGGCGAAACGTTGACTAATTTAACATTTTTTAACGTTTAAAAACTGCTTCCACAGAATCAAACGCTGATGCTCATTTTTAGTATACTGCTATCGAAATTGGATCACTTGTTTTTTTCGCAACGTATTCCAGGAAAACTGAAAGCTTAACATAAGAGGATGTCCACTGCGTGTTTGTTTATTGGGCGTGATATCGGCTTGCCAAGGATCAAGGATCTCAAAGTACTTTAAAATTATGCCTGGTGATATCAGTTGATTTTTTCATGGCTCGGAATGGAACAAATATATATATGAAATGCACTATAGAAGATAGTAAACTTCCCGAGGAAAACTTCGTTTCAAATTTTCGAACAAAATACAATTTATCAGATAATGCAGGTACAGCAAAATTCACTGCAATACATTCTGATGCACAGCTGAATGACAGTGTTAAGAATGTTGAACCTCTACAATCTTTGAAATAAGTACAACATACCGACGTTCCAAAATGTTCTTGGCAGACTTTTCAGGTTGCTAAAGGCAAAAATAAAGTAAAACAAAACAATCTTAAAGAGATGATGTTAGAACAAACGTGTTAGTAAATGATGAAAAACAGTGACAAAACGAAATGAAATTGACAAGATATTCCCAAACAGTAACATCTAAAGCCTAGGATGTTTATTCTTCTAAATTTTTGTGAGCATTTAAGAAAAGTAATCATACAGGATACATCTGAATTCGATCGATAAACTGTCAGGGATGATAGATGATACTAGAAAAGCAACCTTTACAAATACTGAAGAAACTACTAACAATATAAAAATGTTCTATTATATTCGATCAGTTATGGAAAATTTGCATTTTGTCCAGGTCTTTTTTTACTATTTTAGCAAACACTGTCGGATAATTCAACTTTCTGAGACAATTTACATAGGCGTTTAAACAATTAACCTACATAATTGTAGATTAATTTGTGTAAATCTTGCATCTTCAACAGTTACCTCTTTTCGGAGGGATGGCGCCTGTGTTTTTTAAACCGCTTCACAGTGTATACATTGGTTAAACATAAATTTTAAATATTGTCTGTAAATCCAGTTTATTTCAAAATTCTTTCATGCAAACTTCAAGGCTGTATATGCGTTCGTCGTTTTTTACCCATTGTAAAAATAAGATTCAAATATGAAAATCTGCTTTTATGTAAGAGCTAACAATATAATAATGAGTTGTAACTAATCATGTGAACTACTCTAAGACATCTTGTTTCTCATAAAAAGAATTGGTTACAAATTGTACAATAATAATGTCAAAAAGATATTAAAAGAGATTTTATAAATTACCCTCGTACACAACAACAAAACTAGAAAGTAAAGAGCATTACAAGAAGAATAAATAATAATAAAAACTAAGGCTTCCCAAAATTTAAATACAAAACAGATTAATTTAACTTATCAATAAAAGGAATTTTAATTAAGAGTTAAACAAATCCACTGTATTTTCTCTAAAATCGACCTTCCCAACTTAATTATTTATATCAAGCAAATATTTGTTATCTGTATTTATATCAATATAGTTTTTAAATGTGCTTTTGCCTTTATAAAGAATAAAGATAAATAACAAAATCAAAGTGCAGTGTAACCACTGTAATAACTAATTCACATCGGTGCACATTAAAAACCTACGATATTCCTTATTAGTTCTGCTTTGTAAAAGAGAAAGTATTAAAGTGATTGATAAAACTATGCATTTTTTGACTTAAAAGGAGAAACCTAGGACTAGTTTTAATTTTAATAATGGGTGGAGAACGTTAGGTCATCAATTTATATTTTTAGAAACAATTTTGCATGCTGCAATTTATTTATTAATTTATTTAAACCTTCAAAAATTAAACAGAAAATCAAAATTAGGTTTTATAAAGTATGACAACTACACTTTTTGACCAAACTAAGAACTACAAACGAATGTATCAAAAGAGATGAAGGAAGAAAACGGTAAACAATTAAAAGCATTTGATTCATTTCTCGCAACAAAAGAAGACGTGGTATTTCGTCATATTTCAAAACACTTAAACGTAGATAAAAGAACATAAATTACTGCCTATTCTCAACTTGTTATCTATCTCGGCTTATCTGAATAAGACACGTAAAGTATCAGATAACTTACGAAAAGCATTCAGAGCCTTATCATAAGGCAAACTTCTAATTATAAACATGAAGTATCAAATTGAGAAATACTTTAGATAATAACAAATCAAACATTTAATAATGTTAAATTTTAAATTGATTTTATAACTTTGATATTTCCTTAAATTCCAAGCTTTCCCTTGAGATTGGCATAAATTTTCCTTAATATTTTCAACATGTTTTACCTAAAAGATCTTGAAGTTCCTCAAATACACCCTTTATTTTCTTTACATAAAAGTATACACATTTTTTATACCTGAAATTCACTATTAAAGGTGTTTAAATAACTTCAAATTTTTTAAATATTTCAAAACATCAAGTTTATTAAATGATAAATAAATTATTTAATCAGATGAAAACGAGTTTGACAGGAAACCAAATATTTCAATATTGAAAAAAAACTTGAGAAGTTAACAGTAAAACTGCGCATATTTATGTCAAAAAAAAAAAACTGGGAACCTTTAGTGAAAATCAAATACATTTCAAACAGAAATAAAAATTGCTCGTTTAAAGAAAAACACGTTCGTCTTAAAATATGTTCTTTTTGTCCTCACATCAATACCTGGTACTGAAAAGTTTGCTTTTAGATGTTTATGGCATAAAAGTTGCGCAACGGAAATCGAATCCCTAAAACTTTCCTGCCATCGATTACATCTGAAACTGTCACCAACAGAAAAGTTCTACTTTTCTTTTAGAAATTATCCTTGAAACTTGAGAGGTTTATTTTCCACCGAAAGATTAACTAGTTGCAGGTTGTTTATCCGTGTCCTGATACCATTTGAATTTAGAAACCAAATTTCTTGAAGAAAAATGTGTAAATTCTAATTAATAACTAAACCAAGCGTTCGTATTTAAGTAATAAACTAAGGCGTTATATCCATAGCAAAAGTATCAAGCCATGATATTCAAAGGGACTCTTTAATTAATCTAAATAAGTACAGTGAAACAGGTGCAACACTGATAATTTTAAAGTTTTGGGATTAATCACAGACTTTTACAACGTGTGCCTCAGCGTTTAAAGTTATTTGATCGCATGTTATTTAGTATGATGAAAATGAGCAAAGATGCAAATTGGATTAAGCGAGATTACGCCCTTTAAATATAAATAAAACAATTTATTGATACTGCTAAAATTGCAAACGATTTGTATTTCATTTATCTTTAAGGACTTTACGGTTAGATTGAGCAGGCCGAAAGTTTAAGATATTTTATAGGTTGAAACCGAAACTCAAAAACACATACTTTGGTATAATTTTTATACCCATCTACATTAGTATTTGTGAAACGTTCATCTTCATATTTTAAAAGTTTTGACATTAACCACAGACTGCAGCATTAAAATTGTTTGGTCGCGTGTTATTAGCAAAGATGCAAATTGGATTAAGCGAGATTACACCCTTTTCCATACAACTGCAATATTTCATTTAAATAAAACCAGCAATTTATTATAAACATATACTTATAAACTTCCAAACATATTTTCTTCAATTTACTTACTTAAAGGGTGGATTAGCACATTGGAAGTTCAAGAAATTTTGTAAGTTAAAACCGAAGTATTTTGCTAATTTTTACGTCCATTTAAATAAGTATTTGTAAAACGTTTATAATTTAGTATGTTAAGATAATCGTCTGTTTCAGCGTTAAATTTATTTGATAGCATGTTATTTGGTATGGCGAAAATTAGCAAACATGCAAATTTGATTAAACGAGATACGACCTTTTCTAAACAATTGCAATCTCCCATTTACATAAAACCGGCAATTTATTGCAAACAGATACTGTTATACTGGTAAATAATTTTTGTTTACTTATCTTAAAGGTTAAATTGAGCAGACTGCAAGTTTAAGAAATTTTGAAGGTTAAAACCAAAACTCAAAAACACGTATTTTGGTATAATTTTTATACCCATTAAATAAATATTTGTGAAACATTCCAAATTTTAAAATTTTGAGATTAATCTCAGACTTTTACAACATCTGCCTCAGCGTCAAAATTACTTGATCGCATGTTATTTGGTATGATGAAAATTAGTAAAGATGCAATTTTGATTAAGCGAAACTACACCCTTTCCTTTACAACTGCAATTAAATCAGAAGATTTTACAAACAGATGCCGTTAAAATTGCAAACATTTTTTCTTTAGAAACTTTGTAGATTAAAACCGAAACTCAAAAACACGTATGTTAGTCTAATTTTTATATCCATTTAAATAAGTATTTGTAAAGTTTAAAGTTTTGAGATTAATTGCATACGTTTACAATATCTGCCTCAGCATTCAATTTATTTGATCATATGTTATGGTGAAAATGAGCAAAAAGATACAAATTGGATTCAGCGAAATTACACCATTTTCTGCTTTCATTTTTTTTTTAAACTTATGATAAAGGTTAGATTTAGTAAACTTAAAGTCTAAAAAATGTAGGTTAAACATGAAACTCAACAACACGTATTTTATGCCAATTATTACACCTAAGTTAAAAAAAAACTTGAGAGTTGGGATTTTAGAAAATTTGAATTTTTTTTAGAATTACAAGTTTTTAAATTTAAAGTCCCTTGTAACTAATAAAAAGCATGTTGAAATGTTCAAATTTAAAATCACAAATTGAAGAAATCCAAATAACAACATAATCATAAACATGCTTGTTTTGATTGTTTGGCGAATGGAAATTTAATTTAGAAATTTTCAAATATTGAATATTTGAGTTAGATAAAATCACGAGCTATGTAAAGTTGTTCCTAAATTATCATACGCCTCTTCAAACGCCCGAAATACAAAAATAACAGAAATATCAGAGCAAGGAGCTCATAACGACCACAACATTTTAAAAATTTGGTACTACCTCGGTCCCTGTTGGGGAGCAAATATATTCCACCACGATGGTCGTTTTTGACGAACATCAGGAATCGATCCTTGTTCGACGACACCTTTCCTGCGTTTCTTCTCGAATTTAATAGCGTGCCACGATTTTCTACGGGCCTTTTTATCTACGGTACTTTTAGTCTGTTCTTCCACGATCCACTGTTTTTTATCGGACGTGTGGGAAGTAACGACGTCTTCTTCGATGATCCAAGGGTCCTTTTCATGGACCACGTGTAAAACTTCTTGACTCATCATTGCTTATGTTAATAAGATGCAGTTTCCGGTCACGTCCGTCACATCCTTCCTTTAAACCGAACGAGGACCAAGGCGAAATGGTCCCAGAAGAACCAAAAACTCACGATGATTAGTAAAGAAGAAACTTAACACCAAGTACACAATTTGAGCACACGCGCGTTTTATTTAAGTATATAAACAATTTCACCAACGATTGGATAAAATCCAAGAAAAGTCGACGAGAACGACTTGTCCCGCTTGTAACTACTAGTTATTATTGTGCAATGGAAATTGTAACGGGGGGCTAACGGCACTGCTACTTTCACGATAGCGTCGACGCGGAACGAACTTTGTCTATTCCATTTAAAAACTGTCTTAAGACTCTCTCTTCGCGACAAAAATGCGAACCAGGAAATCCGCTCGACTTGGCGTAAATAGATAAATTTTCAGTCTCGTATGCGAGATATGTCTGGCACCCACGTTGCCGTAAACTACAAGGTTCTTCTTGTAGCTGCTCCAGATTGTGCATTAGCGCAAAAAATCCGGTCTCCGCGCAACACAAACCGTAAACCGCGACTCGACTTTGCACGCAGTGCACTAAACCTACTCGCCCGGAATCGGCCAACTGCCTCGCCGCGCACACACACCTCTACTTTCACGACTACCACGACTTTCTGGTCCGATGAAGCCTGTTCGCGACGCTACTGATAACTCGATGCTGTTTGACTTATTAATTATGTCAATATTAATCAACCAGGTCGGACGTTCATTAGCACGATTTTGTGCAACTACCTTATTTAGATTTCAATTTGATTCCGATGAAATTTTCCCATCGACGACACTTTTCCTCCAAAGTACGTATATTAAATGTCCTTAAACCCATGCTTGGGTTCCACCAGCAGCAACACATTTAGAAAAGTCCTAGGGGCAAACATATATTTTCTTTCTTGGTACATACATTTGGGATCACTTAATTTTTACTCAGGTTCCACCAAATGGAGTGCCTCAGGGTAGTAATTTGGAACCATTGTTATTTTTAATTTATAATAAGGATTGATGTTCCTGTCTCAAATATTCAAATGTATTATTATTTGTTAACGATCTTAAAATCTATACGATATAAATTCTTTAATTCGATCGAGTTCTGAAAAACATCTACCTTAAATAAAATTAAAACTGCCTCATAATACACGACGCACGATGGTAATAATTTGCGTAAAGAATTTCAAGTTAAGAGAATTTGGGCCTAATTTTCGTCCCAACACTATTGGGAGTATCTAATAGAACATATTTACTTATTGTGCTTCACCATCGTTTCTTGATGAGGAGTACCATTAATTTTCAATCTACTGCTGCTGTAAATATATTCTATGGTATGCTTGTGCGGACAAAATCGGAATATGAATATAGATAAATAAGTAAGTTCCACAACTATATGAAACATGATCGGTATTCTGATTTTTCCAGATATCAAAGTTTAAGACGAAAATTTCAAATCATTACACTATAATACCGCCATGAAATTATAGATATCTTGTTTATATTTAAACCCCTTATCAGTCTATATGTTCCGACTTACAGAACAAAGGCCTCGGGATATGCATATGTAGTAGCATCCCACCGAATAAATCTGTGTAGGTCTTCTGCTAACGACAGAATGCTTATTTGTACTAAGAGGCTAATTGCAGATTTTGATATTAATATTTGATACGTCTTTTGTTACATTTAAAACCTTGGTAGGAATCGCAACGATTTTAAAAAGTCGTATGGTGAGTCTGTGTGAATTATTTATTACTTAAAAATTACAAACACAAAAACTAATAACAAACTTGTGTACTAATAAAAATAGTAAAATGAAAGAAACTAACACTGACGAAAAATGTATATTTATTGCACTAATTTATATTCAACCGTGTGCGTGGATCGTTCAATTAACTCGTTTGTCTGTCCCAATCTGCGCTTATAATGCCGTTACATGTTGCTAGAAACTTTACGAACGCATATCTAGAAACTTCGCGTAGCGTAACGCGTCTCGAGATTACTAGAATTCGCTGGTTACTTTGATGGCGCTCTAGAAGCCCACTCACCTCTGACGTGTTTTGTTTCATCCAATAATCTAGGAAAGCGATGTTCACTTATTGTTTTCTTATGCGATTTGTGAATTAAACTGTTATGTTGTTTAGTTTTCAAAATCATTTCAACACAGATGGCATGGCGCATAGCTCTGCAAAGTTAAACATCGGTGCTCATGGTCAGAACTTGGACGGGTGACCCGAACCAGGCTCAGTTTACTACGGCTCGGTGTGTCCTCCTCGACGAGCTATGGGCCTTAATGGCCTGTTAAGCCAGAAAAAAGAATGGAGATTTGCGTCGATCTCACAAACTTTTTCCAGAAACGAAGGCCCTTTTTCAGAAAATATTGTACCTATGATCTAGAAATCTAGAAACTAAAAATCAATCGAAGGAATGGCATCATAAATCATCACCATATTAATAAAAGTGCAAATTCCTTCAAAGAAAATTATTGCAACTGTGTTTCTTAAATCGGGAACCACAATAAACAACTGGCACTACTTAATGTCCACATGTATATGGTCATTAAAGAAACCTAGCCTTACACCATGACAATGCAAGGTGCCATGTAGCAGTTGCCCCAAGAATTATGGTCAGCCTAATCATATGTGACACACATCAGAAAGTGAAACTGCCTATAAAACATCACAGATCAATCTTTCCTCAGTGGATTTGAGTGATGGCTTAAAAGGTTGTGCACATGTTTAGACAGAAAAGAAAATTACAATGAAAAATAGTGTTTTGTATAATGGTTTCTTTCGGATATATGTATCTCAATTTAAGGGAATTTTAGACCAATAGGCGTTATACAATACAGTAAGTAAAGCGTGTGAAATAAAAAGTGGGGAATGGATAAGGGAAATGTAAAAAGAAGGAAGACAACTGAGTTGGCCGAGACGTTTGATAACAAAGCAAGAGGGCGATATAATGGTTAATGGGAACGGAATGAAATAACTAAGTAGGTCACGACCAAGAAGAGAAGCTACTACAAAAAAGGAGAAGTAGTTTCAATCAAACGAAGGCAAGCGCAAAAGACAGAAGAGGGAAATATGTAAGTAAGATTATAAATAAATAAAAAGCGTTTTTAAACAAGTCTGTGCATATTGCGACATGTTTCGAAGTAACTCAGGCACAGTCTCAGCCCAGTGCGATTCTAACACTCCAAAAGAGCGGATGGCAAGGAGAGTCCTTGTGTGAATCTGGCAAAAACTGCAAAGTTCGATGACTGGGGTTGAGACTTCGATATATCACACAGTCCAAAATTAAGAAGCAACACTGCATCCACCGCTAAAATTTGAAAGGTGAAGACATCGACAGGTAAAGTCGCAACCACTGTCTTCTGAAATAAAGACGGACGTTGGTTCCTGAAATTTATGCCAAACGAGGCTTAGGCTAAGGAAAACTACGCTAACATACTAATCCCTTTACGGGAGTGTATCAAGGAAAAGACACGGAAAACTTACAGCAAGAGATTCAAGTTTTGGAGAAATTTATTCGTGAATAGCGATTGTAATCAAGAGGGCCCCAACGTTGTGATTTAAAAATCAGTGGTTGCTTAAAAAATGGTTGAAGGGCATGGGATTGTTCTGAAAACTAAAATTCTCTTTTTTCGATAACGCGCTAGTTTCATACTTAGATATATAAATTTATTGAACGCTCCTCGTATATTTGAGCATGCCAGATATTATAGTTATTAAGGTACCAAGGGCATTATGAGCAAAATAAGCGCCCAAGATTGTTAGTTTACAACCCGAGGGCCTTTGGCCCGAAGGGTGTAAAGCAATCGCGGGCGCTTAGTTCATAATGCCCATGGTGCCCTTAACGTTTTATGTCCTACCAGTTTTCTTATCTAATTCACATTTATTTCGTAATTTAGATTTGGCATTAACTGAGCTGTCATTAATTTTCACTGTGACAGTGGCGCATAATAAAGTTGCATCCATGGAAACAAATTGTTTTTACTGGTTTTTATTGGTCAGAATACGCCCTAGGGCATTATAAAAAAATAATAGCCCTAGGGCGTTATTTTGTATATAACATACCTCAAAATAGAGTCATTATTGTCAATTAATATATCGGTAGGACATAAAAAAACAAACGTTTATGAACACACGCCTTACTAGTGATAATGCCCTTGAAATGTTTAAATCAACATCTGAGTTCCACTAGCACAAACAAATTGAACAAAAAAAAAAATTCCTACGAATATCGCCAATCTTTTTAAATGCGTTTCAGGTCTCAGTTCTCTTGTAGTTTCACAAACTTACAAGAAACCTTTGAATGCATCACGAAATAAATATGAACACTATACCCTATACCAGTTAGCCCGTGTTCCAGATTTTTAAAGACAATCCGAATTCCACTACTATAAAATCACACTACAGATGAAACACAATGCTATTTTCTCTATCTATATTTGGGATTATTAAACTCAGACTTGCGATTACCCACGCAAAAAGAAATTCATCTGCCGTAGGTTTTTGTTTGTAATATTGTAATGGTATATTTATATTCCCTTTACGCTCCAGTTCAAATATAACCAATAATTTGACTTTGACAGTAACAATAAAATTAAAGGTGATATGACATTACTGCAAATTAGTTTGCATTTTTAACATCCTTTACTTGGACATATGGACCAGAGAAGAAACTTCCATACATGAATACTACAAACCTTCCGAGGACGTGGTATCTACTCCTTAAAACCTACCAAAGTCCTGACATCAAAACAAAAATAAAATAACTGCAAATTCCTTCGAGTACGAAATTAAGTCTTTATAGACTTAAAAAAGGATTTAGAATATTTCGAAAAAAGGGTAGATGACGCAACATCCCCCCGCAATTAACAAAAACAAGAATAAATATGCAATGCCGTCAGGTGAATCATACTCATATGACTTATTCTAATACGCGAACAGAATCATAGTAGGTCAAACCAATAAGTTGTAAACACGAAGACCGGTATGTTTATTGAGAAATGTTGTTATAGGATAGGTATTGGTCCGTACTTGAAATTTAAATCCGGTGTAACTGGCTATCCTATGTTTATAATTAGACGTAAGATTAATTTCCGGAACTACTTATTTAATAATTCATGAGTAGCATATCCTGATGAAATACTTAATACATAATTTTACCGATTTGCATTACTAAATGTCAGGAAATTACTTTTTTAATTCTTTCTTTTTTTAAATTCTATTTCTGCAAGTCCTTTCTATTTTTATAAACATAAATAGGCCTCCTTGGTACTATTCTTTTCGACGCCAGATATCAGAAATCAAATATTAAAGATACAAAACAATTCTGAAATGTGCTATCAAAAATAAACAAGAAAATGGTCGATACGTGAAATTCTTAACGCTCCATAAACATGTAAGGTGTAAGAAAGTTGTGAACGTGGTATGCGGCACGTACATATTTATGATTGATGAACATGAACATCTACCATAGTGGCAGAACAATTGTATGCGTTTTATAATACCATAATACGCATTTTAAATAAAACAGGATTAATTTATTGAAAACGATATTATAAATTAAACATTTTTAAAAACAAAAATGCCGACGATTCTTACATATGTTGTAATATTTTCTAAAGGTTGTCGTGGCGAATTTCTTAGTTGGGTTTTTCATCAGTTGCTAAAATATAATAAGTTATTAGTTTATTAATTTAATTATATTTTAGCAAACTGGTGACGCGAAAAACCCAACTAGTAACTATAAAATATTGCAAATGTCTTCAATTTAAAAGCAGCTATTTAATAAATACCTAGTTTTGGTAAGGTAAGTAGATTGAACAATTCGTTATAAATTACAAAATTTTCAGGTATTTTTATCGTTCATTTCACAATCATTTTAATTTTCGACTATTTTGCAACTTTTGAATTGATGCCAACGGTACTTTTAATCAGATATACTCCGTCTTTATCTGTTTTAGTCAAAGTCAGTTGATGTATGTGTGACAAAATACAAACACTCGCCAGAGATTAGTTGGCTATGAATGTAGACCTCAGTAACAATATATTATATATAACGAAAGAGATTAACACTAAGAAATAAATTCCAAGAACTAAACAACCTAGTATAAGAAGATAACCCAGATGAACACCAGAAGAAAGTAAGAGATACATACGAGGTTTGGCAATTTAATTCCAGGACTGACCTTGCAGCTCTAAAGATACGGGATATTAAGCCAACATTAAAGCTGCATGTCAGATATGTCAGTCGTCATGGAGCAACGAATTAATATTAAGTTTTGTTGTAAAGTAAGAAAAACTGCGACAGAAACTTACGAAATGTTGTTACGAAAAAGTGTGTACGGTGATGACACCTTGGGTCGTACTACTGTGTTTGAATGGTTTAAACGTTTCAAAGATGGTCGTGAGGATGTTCAAGATGACGCTAGAACCGGGCGTCCGTCAACCGCTCGACCCCAAAGGTCAGTGAAAAAAAAGAACGCCGACTGACTCTCCGAATGATGACAGATGAATTGAATATTAATAAGAAGACAATTCGACAAATTTTACATCAAGATTTGGGAAGGAAGAAAATCTGTGCAAAGTTTGTCCTGCACAATCTGCAATTCCGTACTGTTTGTGAAGTCATTTCTCGTGAAACACGGAGTTGTTGAAATCAATCGCCCACCCTATTCGGCAGATTTAGCCCCGGCAGACCTTTTCTCTTTCCTAAAGTGAAAACTGTTCTCAAAGAAAAACGGCTTCAGGACGTGGTAGACATTAAAAAAAAATGTAACCGCTGAATTGAAAGCAATTCCTTCGGACGCCTTTTCAGACTGTTTTTAAAAACTTTTAGAACGTTGCAATAAGTGCATTCATGTATGTAAATGGAGAAGATGATAAATTTTTCGTGTTACTTAAATTGTGTTTATTTTTATTGTGGCAGTCCTAGAATTAAATTGCCAAACCTCGTATAACAATGTAATGTAACCAAAGAAACACTAGGATTCAAAGAGAAAGTAAGAAGTAAGAATGGATGTCAGAACAAACTTGGAAAAAGATTAAAGAGAGAAAACACATTAAAGTGAAAATGTTGGCTTGTACAAACAAAACTAATGTAAACAAAAAGACAACGAAGTGAAAAGAAACACGCGAAAAGACTAAAGAAGACGGACAAACGAACTAGCTGCAGAAGCAGAAAGAGCCGCAAGCAGAGGTGATATAAAAGAATAAACTCAAGATTATTAACAAAAATAGGAATAGCCCCGTTCCATTTTTGATTTCCTGAAGTTATAAGTATATAACATAAAACGAAAGCTACCACGCAAAAAATACGAGCAAACAGACCTATAAGATACAAAGAAGTAATTCAACTAATGCATAAAAATGAACAGATCGAGCGATGGATGGAATACTTTGTGGACATACTAAACCAAACAACCGAAGGAAATAACGAAAACAGCGAAGAACAAGAACAAAACTTGGAATATGTAGCTATAAGGAATATAAAAATAGATGCACCAACAAGGCTTGAAATTAGACAAGCGTTCAAAGACCAAAAAAATGGTAAAGCCACAGGAAGTGATCAAATCGCACTAGGAACATTAAAAGAAGGCATTGAGCTGACCGTAGGCGTACTCCACCTTTTATGTGAAAAAATATGTAACTCTAACACCATACCAAGAGACTGGAGGAGGGGATTACTAATAAAAATACCCAAAAAAGGTGACATCACAAAATATGAAAACTGGAGAGGCATCACGTTGCTCTCAATACCGAGCTATCTTTTCTAGTTCTCTTTCCAGAGTAGTACTAAACAGGATAAGATCACACGTTGAACAACAACTATGTAAACAGCAAGCCTGCTTCCATAGTGGTAGGTCATGTATAGACCAAATAAATACCATTATCATTATTGAACAATGTTCTGAATTCAAAGTTAATCTGTACATGCTTTTAATAGACGTTGAAAAAAAGCTTTCGATCTAGTAAGAAGAGATGTATGTAGAATACAATGCGTAAATACGAAATACCATCTAAAATCGTTAACCTGGTAAAACAAACATATACAGTAAATACAGTGTCCCAACCCGACAGTCTTCATATCGAGTTGGCCCGTATCCAAGACAATCTCGTCAAGAATGGGTATAACAAAAGTGAAATTGGGAAAGTAATCAAAAAACAATTACACCCTAAAAGTCCTCAAACTACCTGTACACCCCAGGCTACTGCTTTCTTGTCCTACATTCGTCAAGTTACTGATCGCATAGGTAGAATTCTCAAAAAACATAACATCAAAACCATCTTCAAACCCCCCCCCCCAAAAGTGCCACAAATACTCCCTTCAGTAAAAGATAAGCCTCAACCTTTGTCATCAAGAGGCGTCTATAGCATATAGCATCCCCTATTCTTGGGTTTAGTGTACATTGAAGAAACTGGTAGCTCAGTACACAGACGTATCTACGAACACAAACGTTGTTTGAAATCAGGTCTATTCTCACACTCAGCTGTTGCTAAATATCATCACGACACTGGCCATAAGATATTGTTTGAAAAATCTTCGATCATCGCCAATGCCCCTTATTTTTTCAACAGGAAAATCCAGAAGCTCATTGTTATCATTAAGACCCCCAGCAACTTGAATCGTGACACTGGTTATCATCTATGGTCATCATCATCATCATCATCATCATGCCAGGTGATGCATGAAGGCAAACTAACAGAACTCATACCAGTAATGTCCGGAGTAAAACAGGGATGTACCATGTCGCCAATACTCTTCCTGACAGTTATCGATGAAGTCATGTCCAGAGTAGTTGAAAACAAAAGAAGAGGGATAACCTGGAGCATCACAGAACAATTCGAAGATCTATTTTTTGCTGATGACATCTGTCTCCAACCCCACACATACAATCAGATATCAGATGGAAGAGAAACTAAACGATGTTAATACCAAAGGTAGAGCCGCGTGATTGAAAATAAATAGTGCAAAAACAAAATCTATGAGAATTAACACAAACAACACTAGACAATTCACCTTAACTGACGACACAATAGATGAAGTCAATAGCTTTACATATTTAGGCAGAGTGGTAACAGGCACAGGCGGGTCAGAAACAGATGTGAAAGCACGAATCTAGAAAGCAAATGTGGCATTCATTCATCAGCTCGGTCTACTGTGGAAGGCAACAGAGATAATACTAAAAACTAAACTCAGAATGTATAGAAGTTAAATCAGTGCTTTGATATGAAAGTGAAACTTGGAAAGTCACTAAAGATATTACCACAAGCCTACAAGTATTCATAAATAGATGCCTACGAAGAATTTTGTAGATATATTGGCCAGACACCATAACAAATAGCGAACTCTGGAAGCGAGCAGGAGAAAGGCCAATATACTTCCAAATCAAAATGAAGAAGTGGAACTGGATAGGCCACACCATAAGAAAAGATCCATCTGCAGTCGAAAAACAAGCTTTATATTGGAACCCAAAAGGCAAACGAAAGCGAGGGAGACGAAGAACCAGCTGGAGAAATAAAACAAATAGAGACAACATGGAATTAGATAAGACCCTTGGCCAAAAACAAACCCAGATGGCGCTGCTTTGTAGAGGCACTATGCTCCACACAGGAGTAACAGAAAAGTCAAGTAAGTCATAGGGTTGTTACCACGATTGGTATTTCTGTCTACCTAAAAATTCGCAACTTGCTACTGTTTAAGGCATTGAGCACCACAACTGTATAAAGCACTCAAATTATTTAAAAAAGGTAGGAAAAATAAATAAAACTTCGCCACCTAGTGGAGGACTTCACAAACGAATGTCGGCACCGTGGCATGCATCAAGTGGGCTTTGGTTTCGATTGAACCTTCAACCATTTCCACCCCTATCAAGTACTATTTTTAAGATCTTCAATTCTTAATAATTTGACGTTAAAAATTCTTAATTACTAATTTAAACTGGACATATTGTAGAGTAGATATCATTATCGATAATTATGACCTTAGAAAAATCTTTAGTTCAATCGTTCTTTACTTCCAATTGTTTCAACTCAACATTATTTTATTCTAGTTTATAATTTTCATTCAATAATTTCTAATTTTTTCGGCCTTTTGTATGCACTCATCCTTGAAAATCCTTTATTTTACGAATGTTAAACTATGTACAAATACTCAGAACTGCCGAATCTAAACCACAAGTGGTTTAAACAATTCAACAATAGAAAAGGTCACTGACAGACTGTATAACCAACCTTGACCTGACATTTTCAACATGCATAATATCTGATATACAGGGCGTTCCACATTGTAATCCTGGATAATAATCTTGTACTACGTACAAAAGAAATTTTGAATAATATGAGAAAGGAATCTTGATAATACACAAACGAACGGAATCTTGAATATTATACAAAAGAATTCTTGAACGTTACGAAAGAAATTCTCAGTGCTATACAAAAGAAAATCTGTCCAATGTAAGGCGTTATTGTCAAAGTTTAAAAAATTCTTCCGCATTGGAATTACTACCCTGAACTTATTAAAAACATGAATAGCAACCTTCGCCTTCAATAAGGACGTTTTTGTAGATTACCTTGCATAACTTTTTTTAAATTCGTAATACTGACTTTATTACAAATAAAAATTTTATGTTCGCAAAATCGAAGGAATTAAATTAATTTAGTTGTTCATTAAAGATAAAAGACTAAATAAAAATTGCAAAGGTTCATTAATTCCAGCTTCCTCCTGTTTTCGAACGCCGAGCCGAGTCTATGAAGTTAAAAACAATATTTATTTTAGAACAGTTTAACGTTTCGGTGAGTTCATCTATAATAAAACTTCAAAGCAGTTCGTGCTGGAACGAAAATAAGGTTTAATTTTTACATTTAACAAAGAAGTTTTCGTTTCAGATTATTATTAAGTGGGGAATTTACGAAGAAATTACCTAAGCAATAAAAATTCATTCATTTCATTTAAAACAGTTGTTTGTACGCGTAACAGCTGACAAAGTATAATTATTTCCCGTTATTAATCGCGCAATTATTAACATTTATACATAACAAGGAAGCATTAACAGCCGTAATTTTTCACGCAACAATTATTCGTAGTTATGTCAAGCGAAATTACACAAACGGATCTTCAGAAATTCGCGAATTATGAATATGAAAAGGCCAAAAGTATACCGCAGGCACATCAACAAAAGTTAATACCTTCTCATTTAAAATTCTAGTAAAATCCGCTTACATTCCTGTTTATTTTAAAGATAACCAGGAAATATGGCCGACCCTATTCCATTTAACCGTGGTGGAATAAATCGTAAAACAAACAGAAAGGATTAATTTCTGTGTGGACAAATCGCGACCAGGTTTTCTGTAAACAAGAGGTGTTAATGAAAAGCACGTTCGTAAAAGTTACATACAGGACTGTGGTAGGACGATTAGGACACTTAAATTTTGAATATATTAAAAAAGGTGCAAGGCACGGCATTAAAATTGTGCAATGATACAGTATGCGCTAACAAAAATTTTACATAAACAATTTAAGGAAAATTTACGCAGTATCAGAAGAAACAATTTAATCTGGTCATTCTTCGGCTGGTGGAATATTTTAGTGCGACTGCAGGGTTTATCTTTTTCTGTATGTACTTCAATGTGATACCAGATAAATGCGTCTTTTTAACATATTAAGTACTTTAATAAATATGTTCGCATTTTTTTAATAAGCGCAAAAGATTTAGCTTACTTTTAGTTGAATCTATTTTCGCAACAGAATTTAACAAAATGACGAACAAATAGAATCTTCAAGAGTGTAATCTAGACTCTAGAGGTTCGTGAAACATTTCCGAGTGTTGTAAACGATTATCAAAATTGTAACGATGCGGGGTAATGAAAATTCACGATTTTCTATAACTATTGAAAAACCCCGAAGCTTTGGACCCTCGTTTGTTTTTTTGTTGTGTGTTTGGCACCCCGGTGTCTTTGATAAAGGGTAGGAAAGAAAAGTCACAAGTCAAAGTACAACTTTAAGCTTTATTAATATAGACAATTATATTCCTGAACAGCAATTCTTAACAAGTGGTAGTTGTAAGGCGGGTGTCCGTACCCGAGTAGGTGTTTTGGCGGCGGATCTCCTGAAAAAGAACGATATAAAGACAAAGGGCGTAGGCAACGAATAGAACCCTCTCGTAGTATTGAAAGGATTGCGGAATTTTGCAGGTGCATATCGAGATTGGTAAGATCCCAGACTAGCACTCGTACAAATGAAAAAGGCTTAACGAATTGCAGGAGCCTCACGAGATTTATGAGATCCCGAATTAGCTCTCGTACAATTAAAAGGGTTAAGGAATTGCAGGTGCCTATCGAGATTGGTAAGATCCCTGACTAGCACTCATACAACTGAAAGAGAATCGTCCTTTGCTCCTGTGATCAAATGTATTTATACCATAATTTTAGACAATCCACAAATAGAAGGGGTTCCTTTTATCAAATCAGATTGAACTTCAAACTGAATTTTAGCCGTGATTGGCTGACCGGTTTTGTATCAAAACCTGCATAACACTAAGTTTCCCATAGGAATAAATTCTTTCATATTTCTACCGTGATTTATAGTTACATATGTTGCATAACCTCAGATTCCCAATATCTGGGACCTCGCTGCGCCAACACGCTTGAGTGCATATGATTAAGCACCCATAACTTAACTAGGATTAAGAAACACCCTTTTCGGACACCGTCCCTACAAAGAAGTGGCCTGAAAAATATTTTAAAACGTCTGCAGAAGAAACATAAATTAAAAGGCCAACGAAACGTTTCAGTTTACAGATTATACATTTCTTAGCTAATCTACATATGTAATTCCTATACTACATATTGGTCTGTTTGTCTTTATTAACGGAAATTTAGTTTTTCCGAACGTCCACACCCTTACGTCCCTTACAGCATGTAACATTGAATATAAAAAAAAGTAGTGCACAGCTATCCCTCTGAGGCGAACAAACTGTTGAAGATGTAAGACAGTTTAAAATGATTGGCCTACAAATTCAAGAACTTACTAAAATTTACTAAACAAACCTGTACATGCATCCCTGTCTGTCTGTCTGTATCTGTAACCTCTTTTATCTTTCGGTGTCAGAGGCTGGTGCATTAGCATATGTGGTCTTTACGGGTGCAATGCATAATCCGACCCAATTTTCGTTAATTTGGTGCCCAACGACGAATGACCATCCAGGGCTGGATACCGACCCGACCTCCAGACTAAAGGAAAATCCTGCCCATCGGGAGATTCGAACCAAGGACTAACGTAACGCTACCACTGGGCCACCTTAATACAACACATGCATCCCTATAAAATCTACATTTTACATAAACTATTACCGACTGATTACCGTAGAAGTTTTTTTATACTGTCAATACTTTCTTCAATAGTATATGAATAATGGAGAACTACTGGATTCGAATACCTTACTTAGACGAAGCTTGATTGCATCTTTTCGACGAAGTAAATTCAAGGAATATAAAAGTATGTGGACGGATAATTCTCGCGTTTTCACCGAAGCTCCAGTTAAAATCGTTGAAGATTTACGTCAAGGATTTCAAGGAATTAGACAAAAATGTATTGATATAACTACAGAAATACTATCCGAGCAGAATGTTTTCAACGAACATAGTAAGCTGGTGGTAATCATTTAATTTGGATAATCTTCTGTTTATGGTGCCCATTACAAACTTATTATATTGTAAAAGCGGACACTCTTTTCAGAGCTACAAATATGTAAAGAAAAGCATTCCTAATGTTATACGGACCGATATTTTACCAAAACGGTTGTTTAAAAATCAATAGGTATAAAATCTGAGGCATGCGGTTAGCTATAAAACGGAACATCAACAAAGCAGTCTAAATTATTATTTGTAGTAAACAAGGCTTATGTTGCCAACACGTATCTATGTGTTACATGTGTAGTAAGTAACACAACATATTTAATAATTTCCTCGATAATTCAAAGTTGACAATCGTTTAAATCTTTATGACAAGCTATTGGTTCTACAAGTGACTAAATAATGTGTTAAATTGTAACATTTATTTACACGGGAAGATATGGATTTCTTAATAAATGAGCGAATGCAAGTATACAATACCATATAATTAAACAAAACAATCACACTTCTTTCACAGTGGCAACTGCTTTTTATTTTGTAGTGTAATAATACACATGACTTCAAAATTCGATGGCTAATCCTTACGAATTTTCTGTTTGCTCATACTATAGATATAAGACAGAATGCTAAGAATAATCTGAAAATGAGCTATTGTAATCTAAAAAGATGGTTAAATGCAGTATTTTTCACCTAGGATTTGGGTTGTGACGTCAACGCGCTGCGTATAAATTCACAATCCAACTATACTTCATCTCTTTCTAAACTAGGTTTACAATATTTACTGCACACGAACGCGTGTCTACCCATACAGTTTTTGGGCGCAGCTTGTTGACGTCACAACCCAAATGCTAGAGGAAAAATACTGTACGTTATAGTTATGTAAAATCACATTTCAGCCAAGTTTATTAAGAACTCTTTTACTGAATATGGAAATGTAACTGCCAAAACGCATGCTGGTCTTCCTAAATACACGTATGATTTCAAACCTTTAAAATGCATATTTTTGGATATTTGCAAGAACTGTTTTTGTTTCGACTAAATAATTATAATCTAATAAATAGGATCGAAAAGTGAGGCAATCTAGGATATAAAACGAATAGAAATAATCGGTTACAACAACTAGTTTTAAAGCTTTAAGTTTTAACCAAAATGGACAACAACACTACTAAAAGCTAAACGACTAGTTAAATATAAATTTTAATGATAGAAAGCCCTAAAACATAGATTTTTTAAACGAAATAAACTAAAAGCATTCATTATGCATTCATGATCATTTTAAACTACAGTAGGCCATGATGTTTATTTATTATGTTAACATAACATTTGTTTAAAAACTGCCATTTCTAAAATAAAACTTTGAATAATATAACATGTTTATAACTACCAATATTGACTGTATCATAACGTAAATCTTAAAATTATACCAGGAAAGTCTTGTTTATACTTTAAACTAATGAAATTGTGTCCCAATATAGCCTACTGCAATCTAAAATGCATTATATACAGCGTCAAGCTATTTGATTGTTGACGTAAACGCATAAACACAATCAGCAAGCATAATAAAATTCGAACATTTAATAAATCCAATTAAATCAAAGCGATAAAATAGAAAAAAACACTCGTAACTAAGGTGTTAATTTTAACAACGAACCGTACTATAAGATTTATTAATTTATATACGAATAAAAACGGTAGGTACTGTAGGTAGGTCTCACAACATCTGCAACTTGACAAATAATTTAATTTTGCACAGAAAATTGATAAGTATTAACAACATCAATAAATACAAAAATCAAAAATAATAAAATAAAATTCAATATTCAATTGATTTAATGCAAACTTCGTAAAATCGAGTTTTGTATTATTCTGCTAAATTAACACATAAATTAAATTATGTAAAGATATGCTGTATCAGAACAATGGTGACTATTAACCATTTATACCTATATTATTAGCCAAACATGCTATAAGAAACTTCTACTAATGACTTGCTAGGACGCCTGTTTTTATTGTTTAACAACGATTTTTTATAATCTGTAAAAACAATTTCTTTTACATATTAAAATAAGCCTAAAATTTAAAGTCATCTCAATGATCCAGTGAAATAATAGTTATTTATTATACATGCGGATTAAATTAATGTTTAATGAGCGGTACGTTTAATCGCGCTTGCGGCGGTAGCCGCAAGCGCGTTAATACCGCGAGTTAATACATTAATTTATTCAATTTTGCCGTATAAACTGACGTTTAATTGTTTCTGGCCTGCCCATAAAAGTTGATGTTTTATAAACAATCGTTTAAAATTTTTATTCCGCTAGCGATTTAAAATTTTTATTCCGCTAGCGCTTTAAAAATGTCAAATCGCTTTAAAAATGTCAAGTAAATGTCAAAATTGAATAAACAATTGTATTACACTTGCGGATTAAATTAATGTATTAACTCGCGGTATTAACGCGCTTGCGGCTACCGCCGCTCGCGCGTGTAAACGTACCGCTCATTAAACATTAATTTAATCCGCATGTATAATAAATAACTATTAATCCGCAAGTGTAATACAACTGTTTATTCAATTTTGACATTTACTTGACATTTTTAAAGCGATTTGACATTTTTAAAGCGCTAGCGGAATAAAAATTTTAAATCGCTAGCGGAATAAAAATTTTAAATCGCTAGCGGAATAAAATTTTAAACGATTGTTTATAAAACATCAACTTTTATGGGCAGGCCAGAAACAAATAAACGTCAGTTTATACGGCAAAATTGAATAATAGTTATTTAAGTATCAAGGGCGGTAGGTGCGTTTTACCGGTCGAGGGTAAATGTGTGGAGACCGACGCGTAGCGGAGGTCTCCATTTTTTACCCGAGACCGGTAGCACATACGCCCGTGATGCTTATTACAATTTTTGCATGATCCATGCAATAACCAAATTAAATGAATCTAAATTTGTTCATGTCAAAGTGACAATAATTGTGTGATAACTGTAAAATTATCTAAAAATCCCACTATCTAAAATGACAAAAAACACCCAAATTTTCATATTTTATTAATTACCGCCTCCCGATCGGTAAGTGAATGCTTACTTGCTTACCGATCAGTAATTTGTAAGCATAACTTACTATTGTCATAATTAAATCAGTAAACATGTCAAATTGACGGATCGTGCAAAAAAGTTATATTTTAGGAAATGTAATTTTTAGTATTTGTTATTAGTTAAGACATGACTATAATTCACTCAAGATGACTTTGAATTGAATATTTAAAATGGACTACGTTCATACAGTTTGGAATAAACTCCATAAAATCGTAATTATTGATTTCTGGAAAGTCCTCGAACAATTTTGCTTTCAAAAAACAATATATTCTTTTTAGTTTACTTAAATTTGAATAATGTCATCAATATTTTTTTACAGGTTTGTATTGTCTTTACAACGATTTGAAATTTTCCTAGAGGTAACAAAAAATTTGTCACAGAATATTATTTAATTATAGAATTTAGCACGTATTTAAGGGTTAACGGTTTTCGAAATCCATTAAGACTAATGTTGTTTGTTAACTGATTAGCGAACAACAGATCAGTGGCGTAGCTAGGGATCAATGCGCCCTTGGGTAAGAAGCTTTCTTGGGTCACCTACATACCTCTACCCTTTACACATTTTTCCTTTGTGTGAAAATTTTTGCGAATGCGTTTGTAGACCCAAATAGTCTTAAATCAAATTATAAAAATGTTTACAATTATTTAAAATTGTGAAATTTATTTATTTAAAAATAAATAAAAGAAATACAATAACACTTTTTCATAAATAACAAATAACTAAAACATAAACTTCTTTTCTATTAAACAACAACATAAAATTTAAAAAATCGGGAACTGAAATTGCATAAGGTGGTCGAAAAAATCTCATCAAGTTTTGATCATATACATATTGGTATATAGTAAAATAGTTATTTTGGTAAACCGAGTGTCAATGAAATCTGGGGCACCCCTATTTTTTAAATTATATTTTAAGATATCAAAATGAAATTTGGTATATGTATAATACTCGTATACACTTTAAATAGAATTTTTTGACAAAGAACACAAGGTTCTGTCACTTCCGGTTTCGCCAAAATTACTCGTAATTTTGTTATTTTAAATGGAATACCCGGTATATTTATACATTTTTGGAATTTACATTAAATTCTACGTATGTTAGTATCAAGTCTGAAACATTTTGATGACAAAGTAAATACTTGCAGAAGAGTTTATTTATTAATCTAGGATGTCATGACCTGCGTAAAATGGAAGCTACGACACTAAAAACAAATTGATTTAGAACTTCAGTTGTAGCAAGCCTGTCACTTGTTTTGTGCATTTCATTTGTTTCAATTGTTTTGAAACCCGGTGCCTAGATTTAAATGTCCAAAATACTGTTTTTCTGAATGGAGAGTGTTATTCAGAATTGTTTCCAGATTAATCCCGCGTTATTGGTATCAATGAAATCCTTGAAAAACGCTCGTTTTTAATATCCTCATGTCCTACCCTAGTGCCATTTGAAAAAATAGAGTTATTCTCGAAAAAGCATTTTTGTCAACTTTAGGTCATTCTGATACAGCAACGAAACTAGTTCTAAGTTCTAAAAGAATTTGTCTCGAGTGTTGGGACACCTTGACTTTCATTTTGCGTAAGTGGCACTCTAGACTAGATTAATTTCTGCAAAAATTTACTTGGTTATCAAAATGTTTCGAACTTGATACTAGCATACGTAAAATTAGATGAAGATTCCAAAAATGTATAAATATACCAGGTGTTCCACTGAAAATAACAAACTTGATGTCAATTCCGGCGAAACCGGAAGTGATAGAAACTTGTGATCTATGTCAAAAAATGCCATTTAAAGAGTATATTACACATACCAAATTTCATTTTGATATCTTAAAAAATTACAGGAGTGCCCCAGGTTTCGTTGACACCCTGTATAAAATAAAAGCTGGCTTCCCTAACTTAAAAATTAGTTTTTTTGACATTTGTATTTGCAAAATTATTAATAATACCACCTAAATGTATTGATGATGCAAATTTGTGCTCAATTGTTAGCAACGCAAGACTACGAATTTTCTCTTGACTAATAGTTCCTGTTGGATAGTCTTTTTTTATAACGTTCAGCTTACTCTCCCCTTCATGCCACCGTCACTGGCAAAAAATACGCAATAGGAAAGCCATGTAAATTTTGGTGAAATCACTTTTCATAAGCCCATATTTATTTATTAGATATCATTATTTATGTTTTCCAAGTATTTCTTCAAACAAATTAAGTGTAAACAAGCGCTGTCATTGTATTAAAATGTAGAGGACCTAACGTGCCCCCTAGGACAAAAAAACGCACTTTACGCTCTATCTTGGATTTCGAAAGCAGTATTTTTCATCCGAAAGTGAAAAAGCCCACTTTAAGCATTTAGTTTAGATCTATGGCCCAAGATTTTAATTTTGTTTTGATTTAAAGGGTGAACTCTACAAAATTCGGATACCTTTAATTGTATTTGCATCTTAGCAGCTTCTATATTAGTTTACTAATATTTGGTTTTCAAGTAGCCTTAGAACTGTTATACTCCTTTTATTTTTTTTTGTATTTGCCGCGTTTGCAGTTGTAAGTGCTGCCTGCAGTGCCACCCAACTTGTCTATCAAGATTGCCACCTTGCGAGCTTGCCACCCTCAGTTATCTTTTGCTGCTCGATCTGATAGGGTGTGCATAAGTAACTCCACTGGTAACTGATTCAACTTATTAATATTAAGATTTAAGAGTAAATTAAAGTATCCAAAATCTATATTTACTAAATCCTTCTTTGGTCGAACTGCTTCTCTGTGATCTGTGAAAATGATCAGGGAAGCAACACGAGGCTTATCTCCCCTAAATAGAGACCTTTCTGCAACATTGCCAAAGAACAGAAAAAGAGAAGCTGTTAATAAAAGTGCTATACACATATATCTCGAAATTGTCAAAATATTTTCACATGAAGTGGAACGAAGAAACTTTATTCTGCATGAACACCTGCAAAATAAAAACTCGAGTATTCCTCAAATTGCTAAAAAAATAAAGTTGCCTAAATCCATGGTCGGAGATGTTACTAAAACTTTCGAAAGGAAGTGGTAGTGGTGGTGAACACGGTAGAACGGATTATAAACTGGCAAAAAAGGTTCTCGAAGCATAAGCGAAGAAATTTCTGGAAAAATGGGAAAGTTTCAATCGTTTGTGCAAAAAGTCAAACTCAAAGCAGGATTAAAGAGGTTCAGGGCTCAAACTGTACCAGACAGGGATGCGAAGCAAAATTTAATAGTAAAATCCCGCTGCAGGAAGCTTTACGAAAACAAGTTTATGGATAATGAAACTTACTGCTTCAAAAATTTTAAATATTTCGCTGGTCAGGATTTTTATACAGCACCAAGTCGTCAAGATGCTCCAGAAGACTCCAAACGTAAGTTATAGCCCAAATTTCAACAAAAATTCTTTATCTGGCAAGCAATCTGTACGTGTGGTCTGAAGACCACTTCTTTCATTACTTTGGAACTATGGATGCAGCTACGTACCATTAAAACGCCTGTTGCCACGATACTAATCCACTATTTTGGCCAAACCTAGAAGCGTGCGAAAGACCCGATTCAATGGTATTTTGATAACAATATAGATTATGTGCCTAAGGAATTCGTCCCACTAAATAGTCCAGGACTTAGACTTATTGAAGAATACTGGTCTATTATGAACGGAATCTTGGGAAAGACTGCCGAAACAACCTTAGATATCGACAAATCCCGAAACAAGTGGCTTTGGCGTCTCGGAAAGTTAACAAAGCCACAAAAACTGATGGGACTTCCGTTCAGTAGTTTATTCCACAAGATCAGAATAATGAAATTAATATCATGTAATTTTTATTATTAAGAACTTTTTAAATAAACCCCATTCAAAAGTATTGCAGTTTATGTCATACAATCATTTTTAAGTGTCCGGATTTTGTAGAGTTCATCCTTTATCAACATTTTGATTTGATCTATATAAATGTTTCCTAATTTTATAACCTACACAAAATGTATAGTGTTGAAAAGAGAATTAAAATCTGTAGCATAAAATGTACACAAAAGTATTATTAATAGGTTACTATTAAAAAGTATATAATGAGACGTCACTGATCGAAGACAAATGGTGTACCTAGTCAATTATGCATAAAAAGGTTTTTTTTAAACAAAATTGACACGTTCAAAGATTTTTCTTAAAAACTAATATTTACGGATTTTTCAGAATTTATTCCAACCTACAAGTTAATCCAGTACAAAATTAATAAAATTGAAGTTTATTTTTTGGAAAATAATTTAGAACGAGTACCTACTGAATCTAATATGTATATTGTATATGCATATTAAATTTTGTGCGTTAATGGTAAAATTCTAAATAGGTATTAAAAAAAGATTTTAATTGATACTTACATAATCACTTTCAAAACTGAGACAAGTATAACAGTTTTAAGTCTTAAAATTTAAAGAAAACGTTTTGTTTGCTCTGTGGAAACTGGTCATATGCAATACTGACAATGCAATAATAAATTTGCGCAATTACGTTACATCGTGAAATTCCTAACTGCCGCAAATCATAATGTTCCTTATCATTTTCACGTTAAAAAATCGCAAACATTACTTTTTATGGCAGATCGATCCACATTTACACATTTACAAGCTTAAAATTCGTTTATTTCGAATTACAAACTTTTTATTTTTAAAATTATCACTTTAATTTTCCTTGGGAAACAAATAAATGGTTTTCTTCTGATAGCAATGAATTTCTCAGATTTACTATTGATTAATCACGTAGACCGTAGACTATTCTTAAGCGAAAAATGCCAGATTAATTTTTTAAAACTTTATTAAATAAATTCTCCTTTCACCTTCACCAAAACCGCAGAATTCCAATCTAAGAATTGAACTCTATGGCAATTACAAGAATGTCAACGATAAATTACGTTTCAATGACGTCTTGCAGAAATAACATCTTAAAATTGGCTTGCCAATTTAACTTTATAGTACGTCATAATAAAATACACAAACTTTACAACTGCAACAATTGTACTACACAAAATAACCATGAAATTTGTACAAAATATTCATAATTAAATATTAATAGGTAGATAAATTAATTCACTCTCAAATAGTTTTAAAAATATAATATTTTGCTTGACAACAGTTTATGCATTCTGCCATAAAGTTACTACATATATTCAAATGAAGAAATAAAGAGTAACCGTAACTTTTCCGTAATTTTCAGCAGCGGGTATGAATAACAAAATGCAAATTTTGTATGTTATTATGATTTTTATATTTCTTTTTGTAGTTTAAAAAATGAGGAAGATCTAAAATATGTACTTAGTGACCTGAAAAATACAACATGAAAATCAAAGTCAAAAACCAAAGTAAAGGTATGCGATAAAACAGGACAACAATAAGTGAGAGTCTTCCTAGAAGGACAACAAGTTCAAAACGTTAAAAGTTTTCGATATTTAGGAAGCATAATAAAGAAAGACGGAAGAAGCACCACAGAGATAATAGAATTAGACAGGCAAAAGCAGCTTTTAACAAGAGGAAGAACTTACTGGTGTCAAATAGGACTTCACTAAAGAATAGAAAAATTGTGGGGTTTCCGACGATTGATGAAAATTAAATGGGTGGACAGAATCAGCAATGAAGAAGTACCATCAAGAGTCCAAGAAGAGAGAACCCTCTGGAAGAACACAATTAGAAGAGACGCACTAATAAGGCACATACTAACTTACTAAGACATGAAGATATACTTAAAATAATTACAGAAGGTATGATAGAAGGGAAAAACGCTCCAGGATGGCCAAGACTGCAATACATAAACCAGATAATTCAGGACATGAACTGCCAGACAGATATAAACCTAAAAAGGCTAGCCCAAGATAAACAAAGTTGGAAACCAGTGATGCAGCAAACCAATCGAGAAGATTGATGACTGATGACTAAGAGAGGGAGAGAGAGAGAGTTTAAAAACAAAGATTACTTATACAAAGCGATCAAAAAGTAAGCAAATCGCATTCACCTTTGAAATAAGGAATCGTCAACTGTCAAATATTTCATTAAGTTCGTTGGAATTTGCTTAATTAAAAACCCTTTTACAAATTTAAGATTACAGAATATGGTGTTTACAAATAAACGGAAAATTTATTTATTAACGTGTATTTTCATAAGATTTTAATCGAAGGTTTGTTACTGCAATTGGAAACTTTGTGAATCATAATTTCTACCGGTATTTACAGAAAATGATAAATAAACGATACCCTTCAAGACAACTCTCCTGATATTTTGAAAAATGTTTTTGAAAATAAAAAAAAAAAATAGTACAACCGGCCAAGCTAGTAGTGATGGCAGACTTCCATATGTCTGACAGATGATAACCAGTGTCACGATTCAAGTTATTAGGGATCTTGACAATTTCAATGGCCTCACAGATTTTCCAGATTTTCCTGTTGAAGAAAATAAGGGGCATTGACGATGATCGAAGATTCTTCAAACAAGATCTTATGGCCAGTGTCGTGTTCAGCAACAGCTGAGTGGGAGACAAGACCTGTGTGGACTAAGCGACCAGTTTCTCCAATGTACACTAAACCACAAGAACAAGGGATGATATAGATGCCTCTTAATGACAAATGTTGAGGCTTATCTTTTACTGAAGAGAGTATCTGTGACACTTTTGGTGGGGGTTTGAAGATGGTTTTGATGATATGTTTTTTAAGAACCCTACCTATGCAATCAGTAATTTGGCGAACGTAGGACAAGAAGGCAGTAGCCTAGGGTGTATAGGTATTCTGAGGACTTCCAGGGTGTGAGGGGGTAATTGTTTTTCGATGACCTTCCTAACATCCCTTTTGTTATACCCATTCTTGTCTTGGATATGGGTTAACTCGGCATGAAGACTGTCGGGTTGAGACACCATGATGGCACGATGAACGGGAGAATTGATTGTGGGGAGTTTTTGTACCGGATTATGATGTGAATTGGCGTGAAGATACCTATCCGTGTGTGTGTGTTTACAATAAACTGAGTGTGCAAGATGACCACTCGGTTTGCGGTTTACCAGGACGTCGAGGGAAGGTAGAGATCAAAAAGAGCACGGAAATTGTTAGAATCGCCTAGAAGATGCGTTACGTACAGGGTGTCCCACAAAATATAGTCATAAATTTAAACGAATGTTCGATTACCAAAGGTTTCAAACTAACATGGCATTTAATTTTCAAGTAACTTAATACTAACATAGTTAATAAATTCTTTTAGCTAAGTGTTATTTATTTATTCCAACCACCAAATCCCGTGGCTTTTATTTATTTTCTAACTCACTGGTGCTTTTACAGCATTTTCTACTTTTTCATTACTCTTAAATTTAAAATATTAATACCATATCAGTTTACAAATTAATGTTAGTACAAAGTTGGTGTATGAAATAATAATCATTCATTAAGAAAAAATTCCATTGATTGGTTCAAACAAACAATTTCATTAAGTTATGCATTTATCTTTTAATTGGTAATAAATTTTTGAGCATTCATTAACAACGTTTTAAAATTATTCCAATAATGAAATAACTCTTTATCTCGCAACATAATAACACTTGTTTCAACATACTTGTAATTTTAACAAAAGTTCAACGTGTACGAAGTTATTCAAGTAATTCCCAAAAAAATTAAACAAACGCTTACGTAAATTAATTCACACGGCCCATGTGTTGTTACAGTTTTTGTTAGTTGCATAAACAAGTTCTTGGCCTTTGAGAATTATAGAATAACAAACTAAAAAAAAAAAAAATACCCACATTATATTTAATTTAAAATCTGGAATTTGGTGTGTGTATTTTTAGAAAATTCTTAAGATGCCATTCACGAACATAAAAATGTAAATTTTAGTCTTAACGCCTAACATTAACCGTGCATATGACTTCTTTTTCACTGTTACACATTAATATTTCAGAAAGCATTTGCTTTATTACAACAAAGTCTAATACGTGTACACATAGTCTTAAAAGTTCATTGTTGTATATTCTGTGGGTTTTAAGGTAACGTAAACCATCGAACCGGATATGAAACAACCGGATAAAAAGTGATGTCCTTAAACATAACTTCTTCAAGTTTTTACTACCCATAAATAGCGCAAGCGCTATAATAAAACGAGTAGCCTTCTTCATATTATAACTACAGCATAAGAATTGGTAGCTACGATCGATCAAAAAATATATGTATATGTTTGGAATCAGTTTGATATTATCAATTAAATATTATTATACAGGATGGTCCTTAAGTAGTGGGGCACAGAGGTAGTAGATATTCGTGGGGTTAGAATTTCACGATTTTGTAGCATGCTGGGGCGCCCCGCCCCGATTGGGTTGCGGTTTCAATTTTTTGTTAATTTATTTAATTTACAATAGCGCGATATTAATGTTTATCAAATGGAATAACGTTAATTTCATCAAAGTTAGAATAATGCGTAGCCTCGACCAGGTCTCGTAAATACCCAAAGCTTAATAATGCACACATTGATGCTCACATCATCCATACAATTAAATAATACAGATAGAAGCGGTACATGAAAGCAAAACATGCACACATTACTACATTTGGTGGCATTAGTGTAAGCATTAGATTTCTTAAACCAAGGACCGCTTGTTTAAAAAACCTGAACGAGAGCGTTTAAAATAAGGGGATTAATTACGATTCAAGGTCTTAGGTCAGAATTTGAGGGGTAGTCGGTGACGGGACACATTAGTATACATACACATGTGTTAGCTAAAGATGTGTTAATAAAGACCTAATGTGTTTAATAGTGTTGCATTGGTGTAAGATGCATTTCTGTATAATTAGTAACGACAAGCTGAGAACCTGGTCGGTAATTATCTAATTGTAATGACCAGTAGTTGAGATTGTTGAATAGATGTGATTGTATGTCCGATGAGGTAAGATCAATATAAACAGCAGTATTTGTTATTGATGTGGACAAGCAGTGAGGCTTGTTGTCGCTGTTGTTGATATTATTGTTATTCTTGTGTTGGACAACCCCGAGGCTTGTTGGGGCATATTGTTGATTGGAGCATGAGGCCCGTTGCTGTTTGTTAGAGCTCTGGGACCTGAAGATAACTAGTTATATGCTTAGAGATTTGTAACTAGGCGTAATTACAAAGACCCTCGACCTGCCTATGGCAGTAATGCCCGGGCTATGCCCCTCAGGATGCACAGGTAGGCCCGCCTCCGAATATTCTTTGTTCTGTTGGACTTTCTAGAAATACTGGTCGTTTAGGATGGACCGAACATCGTCATGGGTGGAATTCCCATTGGTCGGCTATGTTCTGTCATAGCTGGCTTGCGGCACATCTCTGCCTGCTTTCAGATCTACAAGTAGCTGACGGCACCCAACACTCATCACTTCCCAACATCCCCGAGAGTTTTTCTACTAGATGCAACGTGGGATTCCACAGGAGACTCCCTCCCCCCTGTAAGTAACACTAATCGAACCTATACTGCTAAATGTAGACGTTCTGTTAATATTAAGGTAAGGTTTATTAACATTCTGAAGAAATTTCCGATAGGAGGAAATAATTGCAAAATTATTAAAATTGGCCCTTCGATACTTGTTTTCCTACTAACATCAACTACAGAGGTTATTAGCCATCTATCTTAACTTACCTTAACCTAGACGGGTTCGAAGCCAACTACGCTGACCGAAGGCTACCCATGGTTGAGTTCGAACCCGAGATCTCTCGATTGTGAAGAAGGCACTCACATCGATATTTTATAATGCATTTTGTAAAAATAATTATGAAGAAAGATGCGGAGTCTATTGAATCTTATGTTGAAAAACTTGGTATCCCCAAGCTTAAATTTCGCCCAGTAAGTAAAGAAGCATTTACTATTTTTATGGGGTTGTTAAAACAATATTCCAAATATTTTGGATATTGTAAATGGGACCGAATATTTGGTAAACTGGGGTTTTTAAATATGTCTTGCTTTTCCTAGACTTTTGTTAGGATTTCGGTTACTTACGAATGTGACAACCAGAGTAATAATTTTCAAACAATGTAAATGTTGGACCTGCAACTTAACAAAACGAAAACATGGCTTCCCCTTATTAAAAAAACATTTGAAAGGTTTATAACAGAAAAGTACATGTGTGTACAGCTAATCCGCCTCTGAAACACTTTAAGAGGCAGAAAATATGACAACTAAAACAGCATGATTCACTAGAAGTATCAAAAAACAAGGAAAATTATCGAGATGAACGCCTGATGAGGGGCCAATTTAACAGTTTGATATATGGTACAGTGATGGTTGTAATATAAATATCCGATGATTATCTCATGTTCTATTAAAGTCAATTAGTTGTTTGTGTTATTAATCTAATAATTATTTAATGTTTAAAATTAATGATTTTTGTTAACCACTTTTTTTTTCGTTCGGGTTGGTTCGAGTCCTAAAGGGACTATTGTACTCCCTGTAAAATCTGACACTAATAGTGGCAGCCTTGTTTCTTCAAAGAAGAATAATGTGTTTCAGCATTTCAAGTGGAATTTCAGTTTCCCCAAAATGTATTTGTCTGAGGCCTGTTAGGTCATCGCAATAGCATAAACAGTAGATGGAAGTTTTGTCCTCATCCTCACAGAACCTGCACAGTCGAATTTTTGAGTGTCCCAGTCTGTGTAAGTGTTTATTTATACAACAGTGGCCAGTCAATATTTTTGGGTGCGAGTCTCTGATGGCTCTTCTAAGAAGACCTTAGACTATCCTGCTTTGGGGTATTCTTCCCACATGCGTCAATGACTTCTTCTCAGCCATCTATTGTGTTCAGTTTTAGCAGTGGTGTAAGGTAAACCGTATGTAGGTTATGGTCCTACCATTTGTTTGGCGTTAGCGTTTCGTGCTAGCTTATCAGCTTTTTCATTGCCCTTTATACCTCGGTGCTCTGGTACCCACACAAGATCACATTAATTTGTAACCAGTAAAATGTTACAATACCGAAAACTGGGGTTTCATTCAATTCGGTAAGTTTTAGGTGTCACGATACAGCAATACTTCAAGAAAGTTGGACTGAAACATACAACGTGCTTACACATAATCCAACCTATGTTACAGACGGTCTCCATAATTTTTAAAAGATGCAATAATACTTTTTGAAAAATCATGAAAACCCATACAACAAAAAAATAGCATAAAAAGTAGGAAAAAAATTACAAATACGCATTAAAAGTTGACATTTTGGCTTTCCATAAAGGGAAACTGGCGGTAACCTTTAGAATTTAAAAAATCTACTGTGACGCATTTTAATAACCTAAAATCCTTAAATGAGTCTCTCACTACATTCAAATCTAATAATGTGAATTACGCATATTGTCTGTGACGCAAATTAAATGTATAAAATGAAAACTGTTACAAAAATATACGACCATAAGGAGCATATTGCAATTTGGAAGACCTGAAGATTTGGAAAATCAGTACGATTGCTGCGAACAGTGTAAATCACAAAGCGTTCATCAAATGCCAAACTAGATCTTTCAGTATTCAAGTTAAAACAAATTGTACTAGTCAAGTTTAAAAGTCCATAATAGATCACTATCTTAGTGGGCAGAATTTTGAAACAGCAGACTATAATCCAAGAAAAGCAAAACCTTACTGCTAATACACACAATACAAGGCTGTGTCTATATTTAGCTATACCAGACGCGATGGAATGTTTGTTTTACAAAACTCGTACGCATTGTTCGTGCAAATGCAAATTTTACTGTGATATTGCGACGCCTAAAGGTCCTAAAACGAATGCAAACATTGGATAAAGAAGACGAGCCCCGTAACTAACCCGATACATATGTGTTTTCGCACGAATTTATCTCGTCGTAAAAGAACAATACGTAAAACGTAAAATCATAAAACGAAAATTAATTCGGATAAGCTAAATAAAACCAAGCTAGCAAATCAGGAGAAATAGGAAAACCCACGGCCCCGAAAATGCGTTCGTTATCGTTTAAATTAACACAGGATATACTTTTCTAAATATAGGTTATCTAAAACAGGTAGCTTTTAATGCCCATAGTAGGAAAACTCGTTCAGACTTATCTGAAGTCGTAGTTATGTAATGAAATGTAAACAGGATGATGACAGATATAAAAATGAACCGCAAATGTAATTGCATGAAAACAGACGATAACGTGAGTAAACGAAATTTCTTTTAAACGAATGAGAATTTCGAAGATTAACAAATAAAAGTTAATCAGATTTATGGCGAGTTACAGCAGTACTGATTAATCCCAGATTAATTTTAAACTCAGTAGTAAATTAAACCAAGTAAGATAACAGTTTTGGCGCAATATTTAAATTAAAAAATTAATTGAACCCAATTGGTAAAATTAAACATTAAATTTTGCCATCTTAAACAGTTGATCTATTAAAATTTAATAGAAGAAAATTTACTATTGACAAGATTTATAACTTAGTCGATAGAAAAATAAAAACCTCTAAATTATCAGATTTCTAATTAGAGAAATTTAGGACGTCCCATATACCAAAACAGAACATAATTAGCCCACCGAAGGTTGTTTTAAAAAACTTAAAAGGTGTCAAGGAAAAAGCGCTTCAAACTAATAACGATTCTAATTCAAACAATTTCATAAAAATTCTTAACGACGTTTACAGAAACCGATTTTTACGTGTTCTACAATTTTACAAAAAAATAAACAGTCAGTTTCCAGATAAGGCTTAAAAGCATTTTTTTGCTGCAAAGATACGAAAAACTTCGATATTTGAATAACAGAGGTATCTTTCAGAATTCATCTTAAAGATTTACATTAAAAAATGGGCTTTAAAAGAAAAATGTAATCAAAGTGCAGAAATAAAATTCAAGAAGTGCAGTACAAATGTATGTATTATTGTTGTACTCACCAATCACCAAGCAGTAGAATTGCATTACTTAGTAAATGAACTTACCTGAAAAAAGAAAATAGATTAAATTTATTTATACCAATATTATCAATTTATCTTCAGTATTACTACTACTACACTACTACAAACATTATAGTCAGTGACCCCTGTAACTTGTCCGGTGCAGTATTACGTATTGAGTCCCAGAACCCCCAAATTTCTGAGTTAAATTAATTAACTGAAATGGTCTTAAATGCCATCACATGCCCAACTTGGGTGTACGAATAAATACTGTACCGAACAAGCAGCAACACTTTGTGTACTAAGTTATGTGTACTTATTCGTTTAGTAATCAACTAACCTAAGTTTGAGTGTATAAAACAGACTTTTATTAGCACCACTGTTTCCAGTATATTCGTTGTTAATAACTGAATATGTGTTATCATGGTGAATTATTTATAATAAAGTGTTATTTAGTATTACTCGGCCATGACACTACAGGATTAGGTAAAAGTAGTATGACAATGCGACTTCTGGACCACAGATATACGTAAATGTGAGGTGTATAGGTAGAGATAAACACCCCACTTTATTCTTCTATATCTTCTCTACACACTTCAGAACATTACGCCTCATATTTACTTTAATCCCGGATTTATAAGCCTTCCAGTTATACTACTCGTGAAGGTCTACCGTTTGTTATATACAATTTGACAATTTATCTTCTATGTCATTTTTATAATAGTACAGCTAACATTATAAATAATCTAGTTAAATATTAGTGTTATGAATCTCATTTAAAAATTAAATTAAATTAAAACAAGCTAGGCAGTACTATCATCATTATTATTATATTTATCGGTTATCTGATTTTCGACCATAGCCAGCATAGCCTACAAACTTATACTTAAAACTATAATTGCAACAAGCAATTCTGGATATGAAAACGTTGAATTACGAAATCAAAATTTAGTTATTTATAAAGAATGTGTCTGTTACGGGATAACTGAAAACAACATAAGTAATAAATTCCAAATAATTATTCTTCTTCTTAAGAGTGGCATAAATATGGTTTATTTTGTATCCGAAAGAGGGTATACTTTCAATCGTCTTGGTCCGGGAATCGAACATGACAACTCTGATTTATAAAGCAAGTGCTAACTGTGACGCCATCGACGCCGACTAACATTACTATTTTATTTGCTATCTCTATAAGAAGACGCATTACTGCACTAGTTAACCTACAACTAACTTAAACCCGTGTTTTGTCTTAACGCTAAATTGGAATTTTCGTTGTTGTAGATAAGGGCATTCGCAAGGGGAGGCTTGGAAGCTGAAGCTCCTTCTTCCCAAGACCACGAATAATTAAAAAAGATGTTCTTTAGTTTTTAAGTACTAAGAACATCATACAACGGCACTATTCATTGTAGCCAGCAACGCGGTTATTATTAGAGTTATAATTATTTTTGTAAAGTGCCGTCATTGTATGTCAAGCCTCTTATTGTTTGACACGTATAATTCATTCGTAATCAGAATTCAGAGGTATGAAAATAACTACAAATAAGACGTTAATTGGTTAAGAAAGGATTTTTTACGCATAGAATAAACGTCAAATTATATTTGTTAACCTATTTTTTTTTTGTCACATCATGTGAACGTTCTTTCAACACTTCCAACTTCATAAAGATGTTATTCTAAGTCTAAATTAATTACAGAAATTACAGTTACGTCTGGTCTTGATAGACACGTGGGATGTACTTTATTTAATCCATCGGCCGTCAATTAATATACCAATTTTCAAAATGATATACATACATAATTGCTTTCAAGATGTATTTCTACCTCGTTATGATTGGCTGACAGGACTGTTTAAAAAATAATCATATACATATATACAAAAATATACTTTATCAAAATTAAATTAAGGTTGCCCTGTTGTAGGTGATGATCACAATTAATTGCAACGAAACGACAATTCTGACTACTGAGATATGTCTTGGGCATATTCTCAATCAGATTTTCACTTAACCAATAAGGGTTGAGGGTAAAGAAAATCTTTGTGAAAACTAGACGATCACAGCAAAAGGGTAACACACCTGGGGTTCGTACAGCTACAAGCTTAAACTATGATTTAAAAAACGAACAGATAAATCTTTTAATTTTGTACAGTGTGTCCTACATTCCTTGTTATTTTCAAAACTACAGCAACACCGAAAGGCGAGATATGACGGAAAATTAACAATTAATCCAATTCTCCTAATTCTTATAACTCTTTTATTTATAGATGTATCTGAAAATAGTATAGAGGTTGGCACGATAACGTGCAATCGGTTTTGATCTAGCTTTGCAAACACCAAAGCTACCCACCCATACATCAACTTTGAATTTAGGACACACTGTGTAGTGCCATTTCTTAATTTTCAGACAACACTTCGATAATTTTGATACTGACCGAAATAGCTTGTCATATAGTGAACCAAGTTTGCTGTTTTCCTTGACATATAAAAAATTATACTCTAAGGGCTGGTGTTTCAGTACAGGCTTATGTTGAACCTTAAGTTGGGGTTTAAGTATTGAATATTATTCAATGGTTTAAGCTAAACTTTGTTAAACTTAAGCAATAGTTTAAGCCAGCCTACGCTAAGATTTAGTTTAAATTTGCCCGAGTATCTATTATTTATAAACAACTCATATTTTGCGAGTACAATCGGAATGACCGTTGCCTGCAATTTTGAAAAAAGAAATTGCTTTTATTAACAACACTCTATATTTAAATAAAAAACGAAGAAGGAAAAACTAAGGTCAAAGAAGAAAAACGAAAAAAACAAATTAGTTTCTTATGTAATTTTCTATTAATAATTCAAACTATATTACAGCAGCTAATCGTTCCAAACGGAAGTAAAACGGTCAATCTAATTAATTAAAGACGGAATATTAAATTTTAGGTGTCGTAAATTACCCATTTGCGTTTACAATTATCGTTCGTGCATAATTTATAGGATTAACAAAGCGGCGGGCGCCTGTGATTTACGAATTAATTACGAACTTAAAATAACGCAATCGATATCACTTTATACCATTGCAAAAGAACAGAGACCATCTTGTTTTAAGCGTCTGGTTTTTCTGCACTTGAATATATTAAGTTCCATTACGCGTTTAAATTTATTCCGTGATTAATGAGCGAACGAATTAAAATACAACCAGCGTTTTGTTACAATTTCCACACATACAAGATTTTTATGATTCTGCAAACCATAAAAGGCAATGAGTGCGTTTAAAACAGGTTTCCTTGCACTGATTTCTGTTGTATTTTTATTGTTTTCATAAACGCACCATTCCTTTAAAAGTAAATATTAAATCCACCTACAACTACAAACGGTCAATTTGAATAAAAGCAAAAAAGACGTAAAATCGGAATTAAAAAAAGGAAGATGTTTGGCGTCATATAAAAACAACATCCGTTAATAAGTCGTAACTTTGCATGATTTCGAGTTTGTATTAATAGCTGAACGAATCTCGCCTACGACATTCATAAAAATTCAGTAGTCACTAATAAAATATACAGGAAATTCTTGAGTAATCCAGTAAATTTAAATTTAAAATCTCATATGTATTCGAAAAAACAAATATTTCGCAAACTGGCACATTTACGCTTTTTGATATCTGAATTGCCGAAGTATTTTAATGTTGGAATTATAAATCAAAACAGACAATTTTTGGTATTTGTTAAATTTTAGTCAGAAATAGACCTGACTGCTATTATCAAAATACAAATGGTTTTTTATATGACGTAGTTGGCCATGACCGTTTGGCAGATTTTGTTGTGTAAACTCGGCTTTTAAAGTTTCACAAAATGAGGTTACATGAGTTGATCTGGCACTTCCAACAACACAATTTTTGCCACAACCTTCTTACATTCATTAAAAAATAGTTCATTCGCACCAACGGAAAATTCCAAATATTTTGCACGACCAAACATAAAAAGCTTCGCCCCATTGCAATAAGTATAAACAGATCAAAAAAGATATTAGCCAAAAATTATCAACGCTTATTATGATTTTAGATTTTAATAAAATATAACAATTAACAACAAAAATTCGTCAAATTAAATCAAGCTGATAGGCATCTACTAATGGCGTATCGCAGGGCTGCACCATAGGTCCCATTGTATTAAAAACAAATTATCATTAAAAAAGCACAAGAGAAAAATAAAGTAATAAAATGATATTTTTCTGACACCTTCACCTTCCAGAATTTTCCAGTTTTAACAACGAATTCCTAAGCTGTATGTTTGCTGGTGTTAATTTATACAATGTCAATCGCACCAACGTCCGACCAGTTAAATAAACATTTTGGTTAATTTTAATAAAAGTTATTTTAAGCAAGCAAATGTTTACGATCGCCGACCAGCTTGTTTAATTTTGGTTGGTCAATGAAGATCTACGACGATTAAAAGTGATTGGTAAAATTAAGTTCGGTTTATTTGTTTACAAAAGACGTCTGTTCAATTTAAAATAGCTACTTCGCAATGTAACAGTTTGACGATTAATCTGTCAGTCAGTAACAAAAACTAAAGCCTTCCTGGAAACAACTTCGAGAGGTTTTATCTTGTTTGTGTACTTCACTTACTTGTTTACCGGGAATCGAAGCCTACACATTGATTTATATCTATTGAAGTCTGTAATTTACTGATAATTGGAGAACATAATTTAGATAAGACGAGGTCTTGATTTGTTCGTCAAAATTAGAAGTAGAAGTAGAAGCAGATAACGAGATTATTTTTGGAACTTGTGGGTGGCTAATGGTAATAATATATTTGGAAAACAATTTAACGTATAAAGGAAGAGTTTATTTAAATTTAAATCACGTGCCAAGAAAAACCTGGAAATCCTTTACATCCGTATGTTTTCAAAATTAATTTTATCAAAATAATTGCAAGAACCGCCTTTGATCAACGTGCGGATTTTAAAGCTTGGTTTTTGATCTTTGAACCAAAACGTCCAAGTTATGCAAAATATTAGGTGCCTGTGTTTTTCAAGTTTATAAATTATTATACAGAAACCGGCAAAAAGTTCTCAACATATGGAAAACATTTTTATTGTTACAGTATCGAAAAAACTTTTATGGGCGATGGATGAGTTCTGCATGTCCGATAACCTAAAAATTGAATTTGAGGTATGTCACGTGGCCAATCAAGCTACTTAAAAGGAAAAAATTGGGAATTTGTAAATTAAGAACAAAATAATTACGAAAAATTGAGATTTTCACTTTTTTTAAGTAAATGCTTGAAATTTTGCATATGGGCCTAAACTTAAATTCTAAGCAACTTTTTCAAATAATTGTCTTCGATAATTTGTCATCTAGCACCACTTTTTGGGACTTCAGGATGATTCTTTTAAATTTGCCGCCATACCAGTAGTCACGTGACATTCCGCAAATTCGATTTTTAGGTTATCGAACATACAGAACCCATCCCCCGTAAAAGTTTTTTCGATACTCTAATAATACAAATTTTTCCCCTAAAACAAAAGGGTTCCTCCTAAAGGCACTTCGAAAGAAAAAATAAAACTACATGTTTGTTTCTTAGCAGAAAGACAAATTGTTTAAAAATTCAAATTTACGATCATTTTAAACAATTAAGGATTGTTTTTGCAACGTTTGCTTAAAATTTAAAGTCTAGTATCTCTCTCTCTCTCTCTCTCTCTCTCTCTCTCTCTCTCTCTCTCTCACACACACACACACACACACACTTTTTTGTTTTTGTTTTCCTTTTTTCATCCCTCACAAACTACAACTGTCTGTTGGTCTTTTTTAGTTTCTTCAATTTGCAAACAAAATTTTCGGTCTACCATGCAGCAGTAGCACAGATTTCTATGAGATGCAATCTTCTTTAACTTCTTCTTCTTCTAGCCTTAATCCACCCATATTTGGATATATGCTTCCTCATCGTTTTTCCATTTTGTCCTATCTTTCGCTTTGTCTTGTCATCTCGTTCCTGCTACTTTTCTTATGTCATCAATCCTCTTGGTTTGTGGTCTTCCTACATTTCTCCTCCATCCCCCAAGGTCACCAATCTAATACTTTTTTACACCATCTATTTTCCATTCGGGTCCCATGTCCTGCCCATTCCCATTTCAATTTAGCTATTCTCTTAAGAAACGGTCCAAACATTAGTCCTCCTGTCTTTTAGGGAGATCCCTAACATTTTTCTCTCCATAGACCTCTGGATGACTTTCATTTTTTGTATGATTCCTCTTGATAGTATCCATGTCTCCGTCCCATACGTTAATATCGGTAATATGCACTGATCGAATATTTTTGCTTTTAGTTGTAAGTTGTAAAGATATTTTTGTTTAAATATGTAGTTGAGCCTTCCAAATGTCGATCATCCCTTTTTTATCCTTCTTTTAACCTCGGCTGTGTGATTTTCTTTCGCACCTTTTATCTCTTGTCCTACATAGGTATATCATGTTACTTACTCTCTCTAATGCCACATTTTTTATTCTTATTTCATGCGTGTCCTGTTGATCATCTTTGTTCATATTCATTTCAAGGCCAACTTTTCTGGACCCAACAGTCAGATCTGATATCATTTGTTGTAATTCCTCATAGTCACTGATATGAATCATCAGCAAACCTTATATGACTCAGGTATTCTCCATTTATACCATGAGATCGAAAAAAAAATGATTCTGAGCAGGCCTTGACTAGTACAACACGAATGGCTACACTGGTTCTAGAATTGCTATGAATTATAATGTGACAGTGACATTTCAAATGTAAGTCAGTTTTGCAATCTTGTTTCCAGAATTATTTAAGTTTATCGTTGTAATTCTAGTGAAGGATCACATTTTGAACACCTACTCTAACATGTATTCATCTTAGTTTTCAGTTTGTTCCCTAAATAAATACTGTTTTGTGTTTTAATTTATTTGACATTTATTAACCTCTAACCTACTGCCACATTTTGAAATCAGTCTTGCCAGTCGTGTTGTACTAGTCAAGACCTGCTCAGAATCTTTCTTTTTTCGATCTCATGGTATTTATTTCTCTCTGTTTTCGTTCCCAATCCAGTTCCTTGAGCGCCTCTTCTAATGCTGACGTGAAGAGTTTAGGCGAGATTGGGTCCCCCTGTCTTACTCCTCCTCTAACTTTCACTGACTGTATTTTCATAGATTCTTATTTTCAAAATGGCTTTTTGTATATGTTCTCTATCAGGCGCGTGTATATATAATCTATTCTAGCATTTTCAGTGATTGCTTTACTGTCCATATCTCTATGCTGTCGAACGCCTTCTGGTAGTCTACAAATCCCAGAGATAGAGGCATCTGATATTCTGTAGTCTTTTCCATTAGATTAGCGTCTGGAGATGATCAGCAGTTCCATAACCCATAACCTTGACGGAAACCTGCCTGTTCTTTCGGTTGATATTGGTCTAGTTTCTTTTCTAACCGGTTGATAAGTATCCTTGTAAATAGTTAATATATTTGGGACCGCAGACTAATTGGGCAATAATTGTTAAATCTCGTTTTTTATATATTAACACTACTATTGCTTGTTCCCATTCTTCCGGTATTTCTCCTTTTTCCAGGCATTGATTGAATAACTCTAAGCTCTAAGTTTCTCTATGAATGTCCCCTACTTCCTTAATCATTGCCGTTATTACGTCATTTGACCCTGGAGATTTTCTATTCTGAGTTAACATTTATTAATTTCTTCTCTTGTTTTTTACAGCTCATTGTTAGTTCTGTTTTAGTATCATATAGAGAACTTTAAAATAGCTAAATTTAAAAATATGTTCTACATTCTTTTTAAACTCGTTTCAATCATGTAGATAGCTTGTTTTCTGTCTAAAAAGCACATTTAGAAGTTCGTAACACAAACGGTTTAGCCTCAGGAATTTTTCTGTTTTAAGATTCCTGCTCTAGCCGTGATTGGATTTTCTTTCATATTCATCATTTAAGACTGTTATTTCGCGATTCGCCAGTATTGATTTCTTTCTTAAGATCCTTTATTCTCTCCTATTATTCTTGCTCTGAGTTGTTCTTTACGCTTTTTGATATCCTCTTTAGCAGAAAAAGTTATAAGATATCGCCACATTGTATCTACAAGATTTGCAAGAGAGTTTAAATGATTGAGATATTTCAGAAGTGGAATCAATAAGTACCATAACTATACAAAAAATAGTTAATACCATAAAAAGCTCTGCCAAAAAACATGACAAAAGAGAGAAGAATCGCGATAGGAAACTATCAGAGAATACACAAAAAATGTTAGAAAAGAGAAGAGCTGTAAGTAACGAAGGCAAAAGAAATACTACAGAGATGTGGAAACAAATAAACTAGCAAGAAGATCTGCTAAAGAGATGCAATCTACAGCGTGTAAATGACAACAGATTCACCTCTTTTCTTTCTTATTACTATTATTATTCTACGGTCTACAGAGATGGTTAGAGGGAAAATGTGTGTTTTTCTTTTAACAAAAAGCAATTTACTAACACTCTCGGTTTTGCTAGAAATAACTTAATTTTTCGATTTTTAAATAGAACGCCCTGTATATTTTTAGAATTCTGAAATCCAGGGGAAATTTTGAATTTGAATATCTAAGTTTTCAGAATGTTTTGAAAAGTTAAAAAAAATATTTTATTTTTGAATCAAGAGTGATGTGGGCCCACAAAAGCTGTTTCTTATCGATTCCCATAATTAAATAAAAATTAAGTAGCTTGTGTATAGTATGAAAAACAGAAATTTGAAGTTTAAAATCAGTTTTTTTTGGCAGTAAGTAAATTTTTTCAACAGTGGCGGCTCACGGAGTTATTCGAATCGACTATGTTTTTAAAAATTCAACGATACCCCTGATCACATAACCATCAGATCCGCCAAGTTCATTAGTTTGCATTCGGTGGCCAGGCGGCGCCACCATTGCATCGTAGGTTTGAAGTGCTTGTCACTTTGACAAGAACAATGTTTTGAGTGTTTTGAGTTATTTTGATTTTGAATTGCTAAAAAGTTATTATTTTTAATATCATGTGTTTTACTGCCTAAAAATTGTAAAATAATAACTTTTTAGCAATTCAAAATCAAAATAACTCAAAACATTGTTCTTGTTAAAGTGATAAGTACTTCAAAACTACGATGCAATAGTGGCGCCGCCTGGCCACCGAATGCAAACTAATGATTGTTATGTGATCAGGGACGATACTAAGATCTTAAAAATACGTTCAGTACTCTTTGTATATTAAACTTGTAAGCAAAAACGATAACGTTGAAAGAAACGTTTTTAACTTGGAGGCCTTTGACAAGAATAACAAAAAACTATGACTGAAGCAATTTGGCTATTTTTAACAGCTATTTTGTGTTTCGTTGTTGTTTCACAGCCTTCTAAGTTGAACAATTTATTTGTTGACATTATCGTTTCGTTCGTTCCTTTTAAAAAATATTTACTTACAGCCAAAAAACTATTTTCAAAAACTTTAAACGACAGTATTTTATACAGTACATTTAATTTTTATTTAATTATGGGAATCAGTAAGAAATCGTTTTTGTGGATTATGGTACTCTAGATGGAAAAATAAAATTCTGAATTTTGTAGAGTTTTACAAAAAGTAGGGTGTTTAAATTTAAAAATCAAAAATTTCCATAGCTCGTCCGTCGACTGGCTGCATTTTGTTCGAATTTAAATCGATTACTTTGCAATTCGTAAGTAAACTTTTTTATTCCACAAAATAGCAACAAACGTTTGAAGACCTTCAGAGAGTTTTTTTAAGGCAAAATGTAAATTTAAGTGGCGTACGATGTCTGTGTTTCGGATCTAGAAAATTAACGTCAATAGCTCATACCGTAAACAAGAAATTAAGGCCACAGCATCCTTGTTTGTTTTCTGGAGATATCTTTCGTGCGTAAAACGTCAGCGGAAGTTTTTTACCTTGATATACTTAAAACGTATGGGTTTGTCCGAAAATCGTCTCCATTATTTCGAAAAGAATAGCAAATGTGGTACAATATGGTTGTATAGCGTTTTTTTAGCATTCCAACAATGGATTGAAAGAGTACTCGAACGGTTACATAACGGGTGTTTCACAAGTACAGGTAATGCCTGATTAAATTAGGCCAATTAACAATCGTCCGTGACCAATGCAATGCCTACTATAATGATAGGAACAGAATAAGCGCAAAAACCTCTCCCATTATTATTAAGTCTTTACGTAACGGCTTGCTTCTTGAAAAATATCATAAAATGTTATTTGTCCGTTGCAATTTCGCCCAATTGACGAATATGCGTGCTTTTAAACCGACAATTAATTTCACGTGACGAGGCGGTCAATTGCCACAATATGCCCGTTGATTAGGACAATGAGTTCGCGTCTATCTCTTCGGCAAGGTCGTGGTCCAGCCGGCATCTCGATGGCCTTTACGGCCTTGCCCTACATGTGCCACCTATTCTTCCTCGCACACCTGGAATGATACGATTGACCTCAGGTTTTGCCGGTCGAACTTGCTTTAATAGCAACTTTGAGACGGTTTTCTCTCTTACCGGCTCTTTTTCTGCTTTTATTGCCATTTCGAGCGATTCGTGAAATGTTATTGCTTTGTTACTTTTATTTTCTCGTATATCCTCTAAGCCTCTCTCTTAATAAAAAAGACCGTGTTTTAGATAGCTTTCGGGTAGGTAATGGCATTTTTGTAAAATTTATAAAACGTTCTCCATACAAAGTTGTTTTCCTTCATGCAAATCGGTTTGTAAGTTGATAACGTCCCTTTTGGAAAAACAGGAACTGGTTATTTTTATCGTACCGGTAATAAAATTTACGATCTCTCCCATTATAAAAAGTTGTTACAATCAAAATGGTAAAATTACGGAAATTAACTTTCATTAAGAATTTCAATCAACCATTACGAACTTCTTTTCATTCATAATTGAAAGCGATTTTATTATTGGAAATAAATTTTTATATTACATAAGTTAAGTGTTAATAATTACGATTAATAAATTTTTAACTAAGAATTAAATATCTTTTACATATAGCTATAAGGAAATATTTGAATTTCACAAGTATATTTTTATTTACACACGTAAGATTGCTTATCATGCATTTTATTACACGGCAGAACAAATTTTCCTGTTGAAAATGCTTTCGAAACATTTGGAATTTGATTTACTTAAGGAGTAAGAAAATGATATAACGAAAATGAGGAGATAAAATTTGGAGACAAATTCGCCACAGTAAAATATGAAAAGTTTACCATCAACGTTATGTTGGTTAACGATTTACTTGACAAATAAATAGCCAAGGGCCAGTTGTATGGCCCTTGCGATCCCCAACCTGCCTAGATTTTAATTTTTGGGGACATTTAAATTTCTAACTTTATGAAATGCAAATTGACAATGTAGATGTCATTCATCGACATCGCAGGGATCTTTGAACGAGTGAAACATGAACCAATAAACAAATTCATTTTTGCGAAGGTATTTTTATCTATACTCGTTTTCTGCAATGGCAGTGTTGCCAATTTGGGAAAAAACAAAGTAAAATCCACGGGAAACCTAGAAAATTCTGGAACGAAACGAAACGATCAAACCATAGCATATATTGTACGTACTTTTGGTGGCGATAACGCAAGCATCAGATTTCTTGAAGCAAAGACCACTTATTTATTAAACTCCAACGAGAGCTTTTAAAATAGGGAGATTAGTTATGGTTAAGGGCTCCGACTGAGGTCAGAGTCTAAGAAATATAGTCGGTTACGGGACGCTTTAGCGCACATATGTGTTAATGAATGCAAAAAGACCAAGTTTGTCTGTGTATGCTAATGCGAATTAGTGGTGAGTTGGTGTAAAATGCATTTTGGGTGATTATTCGTATAAAGATGCAAAGCTAGTTGATCTTGAATTGAAGAGATGCGATTACATGTTCGATGAGATAAGGTCGGCATGAACAGCTATATTGTTGTTGTTGCTGTTACTGTTGATATTATTGTTATTTATGCCGGCAAGCATTGAGGCTTGTTGAGGCAGAGCATGAGGCTCTCGGACCCTGTTAGCCGGATAATTGCCTATGACTTTGTTAACTAGGCGTAGTTATAAAGATGCTTGACCTGGCTGCAATTATGCAGTGCAGTGACATCCGGACTATGCCCCCAGGGTCGCCAGGTAGGCCCGCCTTCGCATTCTCATTGTTCCGTTGGCTTCCTAAACCGTATGGATCATCTAGGATGGATGGAACATCGACATGGGTGGATCTCCCATTGGTTGGCTATGATCTGTCATAGGAACATTTCTGCTTGCTTTCAGATTTATACGTAGCTGAAGGTGCACCCAACGTTATCACTTTTCAACATCCCCGACATATGACATTTATAACTTGACGTTCTTTCCATTTTGTCCACATTTCTTATTTGATTTAAAAATTAGAAGAGTTACAGTTAAACAATCCAATTACTTAGCTAAACAAAACTTGATTATGAGGCAATTTAGGAAATATGTGTGTCAAGGATTTCTTTGCCATGTGGCAACACTGTTAGCGGCGTAAATGCCTACAGAACTTTACACAAAACCTTCAAAGATTAGTCTTACCTGTAGAAACACAAGCTTTTGTTGAAAAGTTCGGGTATTATTCAATTAGTATCTTAATTTATTAAAAAGATTTTTTGCAAATATTAAAAATTAAGGTAACTTGGTAGGCATGCTAGACATCACTTACTTTTTACGAATTTTCAAAATGGTTTGTATAACTATAATCATCATTTACGATATTTCAAAACTTGTAAGAAAGGATGGCTTTTTTGAAAATTCAAAAATAAGAAAGTTTACAGGTGTAAAATACTCCATCCAGGAACACACTGTATATCTAAATTTGAATTTTGATTTTAATTTTAAATTTCTTAAATGTTCAACTGGAAAATAAAGGCTTACGATGTATACGAAATGCAGAATATAAAGTTCAAGATCAGAGCTTGAATCAACAAGTCAAATTTCTAATAACAAGGGTTATTTCTGAGATTCAAATTGTACCATTTATGATTCGAATTCCGAATGTTTTCATTACTGCGTCCTATCTGCTCTATAACAAAATACTGAAGTTGAAAAAACGTAAATTATTACCGAAACGTTAAAACAATATTTTATTTTACTTTTATGGGTAAATTAAACATGGCTAGTAAAAAACTAAGAGAAACAATATTTAAAGGCATTGTCAACTTATGAAAAGTCGTTTTTTTTTTAATTTTGTAATTTGATTGAGTAAACGGAGTATTGCACCTGTGCAAAATTTTACGGCCGAATTTTAATTCGTTGCCGTGTTATGGGAGCTAAAAGTTTAAGCTATGACGTCACGAATGTCGGTTGCCAGTAAGAGCGGAATGCCGAGTCGACTAATAATACTAATAACCCGGCAACGCGGGCGTTGTGTTTGTTTAATAGCCTCAGGAGGCCGACATTAATGACGTCACGTATCGGGGAAATGAATTCTCTATTCTCTCTACCCATTTATTGTGGTTATTATCAAATGAAATTCTACCACTGCGGGTAGTTTTACGAGTATTTTAACTAACGTATTTTGATATTTACTAAATATGTTGCATAAGTTGACAATGCCTTTAAAGTGTTGTTTCGTTTAGTCAAAAACTTTTATTATGGATTATGAGTCCTTGTACCCTAACTAAATCAATGCCTATGCTTGCAGTAATCCGATTGATTTTTCATGATTCGAAATACTTCCTTCCGTCAGAAATTGTTAAAAATTCGATGTGCTACGTTAAATTTCCAGATTTTATTTGAGTGCTGCCAGAAAAATCAAGTAATCTTCAAAATTTAATATTCTCTGTTCCTCGTGAATGATAGGAAAGACCTCGTATATTCAATAAAAGCACCGTAGACGCAATTATGTCAAAAGCACTGGCATTTTCAATTAATAAAGAGCGTCGAAAAAAATAAAAGCGTATTAAATATTCGGTTTTGCTTTTAAAGCACTTACATAAAAAAAGCCTGATGAATATTAAAACGTTTAAAGGCTTTTTTTACATGAAATAAATACACAAAATTCACTTTTGCTCCGGTATTCAAGACTACTTATCTTCATAAATATTTCAAAGCTTCGAAGCATTCACGAAATGGTTCAAGGAATTTAACTGCAAGTTGCTCGCCTTTAAATGTAAAAATATTCTTGAAAGTAAGAATACTTTATCCTTATGTCGTATCATTTACTCGATTGTTTGCCACTTGTCGTATAACTCATTCCGCAGCCTACTTTAATTCCTTAAATATTATTTTTTAATTAATTATTTTTGTTTAGTACGACAGAGTTGCGAAATTAATGAACTGGTCGGTTTCGAAGTTATAATTAAGGGCAAAATCTCGTATTACGAATATTTAGAATAATTAATCATTTACGCAGTTCTAAAACATTTTGCTAATTTTCTCAATTATGACCTCTCCCCTAAATCGGCAGCTTAAACACGCTCTACAAATTTATTCCTCCGGCTGTAATTTCTTACAGCCTGAAGCATTTTATTGGTATCCTTGAAATGATTTCTTAACGATTATGTTGTTGCTACTTCCAGACCTTGGCAAAAAAAAGTGAACTTTTGTCTATTTTCATTATGGTTTTTAACCGCAGATAATTAAATGTTTACACAAATTATAATGACAGCTATTTAATTCAGTCCAAACACGATTATGACATTTTTCCCACGCTTTTTCTGCTGGCATTTTCAAGACTAATACAAGCGGTTTTTAACTTTTTCTGAATTTTGAATAAATTACATTATGAATAATTAATCGTTTCAATTATTTTTTGGAGTTGTTTTGTTCTGCATAGGTAAGTTTTCATAGCCCTTTAACATTCAATTTAAATAAAGTTGTGCAGATTTTATGTATCAACCTGTTTCAACAATTTTAGTACCTCCCATACGACCCAAAAAAAAAAAAAAAAAAAACAAGAAACAAGGCAGGGCAATCAACTTCCTCTTAACTTTTTCTTGCCTTTTACATCATAAACACTGAGGCGATTATTCTAACGTATGTTCGGCCTTGATGATTTAGGTGTATTACTATTTGTTTCATTATTAAAGTTTTGTTTTTGTTCGTTTTTCTCTTCCACTACACAAACTGACCTTCGGTAACTCACGTTTGAAAAAAACGAAACTTTCGACGAGACGGCGTTCTAAAAACCTTTAGGTTTAATCACTGCGCTATAATTATTCGCTTTGTGATTTATAAAACTGGCGGATTAATTTTAATCGGTATAATTAAAACTGATTGTTATGTTTGTTTATTTTAAATTGGGAGGGTTTTAGAAGAATTAATAGTTACTAACCTAAGCCAACCTTTAAAAAATCGGATCAAGCAACAACACTACAAAACTTCAAATTGCATTCCGATGGATTTTTAGACGCCTTCGTTTTTTCCAGTAACTATTTTAGTATACCTAATACGTTATTATGGGAAAACTATTGTACGTACATACCGTATATCCTGTTTCAAAAAGAAAAATTAGACAATTATGTGTAAAATTCTAAATTTCAGTTTCTATTTCTATTATAACTTTTAAGGGGAAAAACTAGATGGAACATACTCAGCTTTTTTTCTGAATATAAAGCAGTGAATAATTAAATAATATAAATACGAGTAATTGTACGTAAAATTTGTTTAAAATTTTTTTAGATATTGAACACATGTTTAAAATCAAGTTGGAAGCTCTAGAAAGCCCAGAAAGAAGACAACAAGAATATCAAGACAATCAAACAGAAAACCTAAATACAATGGAAGAGCTTGAAACATAACAAGAAAACGAGTGGAACTAAAATAAAAGGCGGAAACCTTTTAGAGAACATTAATGAAATCGGTAAGGGGGATAAAATCGGAATAAAAGAAATAAAGCAAAACCCAAAACAGAAACGAGCAAACTGCTACAATCAAAACGTAAGAAGGAAAACTAAAGAAAAGAATGAAGCTTGGAACAAATGCATAAGAAATAAAACAAAACAAAGCAGAAGAGATGACATAGTAACGAGGATTGAAGTAAAGGAAGCGGTAAAGCAAGCGAAGAATACGTTGGAGGATTTTGGTAGGAAAATAGAAGATAATTATATCGAAAATAAAAAACAGTTATGGAACATAGTCAAACGCCTAAAAGGAAATAGAGTGTCAACAGTAAGAAGTATAAAAAATGGAAAGGCAGCTGAAAAGGACAACATAACACCGGAAACGCTAAAGAAGATGGACCGACTCCAGCAGGCATGGAATACAGAACAAATACCAGAAGATTGTAAAAAGGACATCATAGTCCCCATACACAAAAAGGAAGCACCACCAATAGTGACAACTATAGGGCAATATGCCTATATCAGTGTCACTAAAAATATACACCAAGATAATAGAGAAACTGAGCTAGACGACAAACTAGAACATGATCAACGGCCTTCCGACCAGGAATATAAACACAGGATCATATCTACACACTAAGAGCTATAAGCAAAAAATTAATAGAAAAGAAAGAGGATCTCTATTTAGCTTTCTTCGACCTAAAAACGTTCTTTGGCCGAGTGCCACGGAAACATTTGGAAAGCACTCGAACAACACAAGTAGAACCCAAATTACAAAGAGTCATTAGAAGCATATTATAACAAAGTTGTCGGAAAAGTAAGACTGAATGGGCAATTGTTAGAAGAGTTCCAAATGAAATGGGGTATCAAACAAGGAGCATAATTCCACTACTATTTATGATATACATTAAAAATATACATAAAAAAATGTAAAGAGAAACAAGAAACAACCAAATGGGATACTACGATCTAAACTCCATGATGACACAAGATCTGCTATATGACGACGACATTAGTAACGAGACTCGCCGATGATCTCAGTCGGTCGTATGCGTCACCTGCCGACAGAATCGGGAGTTTTCCCGCATCATGTCTGGTGCGTTCTGGAAATATGTTGAAGGCCGCAGTTGGTATATAAGGCACGTTTCGTTTGGCGAGCGACCAGTCTACCAACAACAGTCTACCAGAGCAAATACGTGACGCGTAGTGAACGCCCGTGAATATAAATAAACTAGTGTAGTGTTTCGGGTTAATTATTACGTTGTTTAAATTTGTTAATAAATAATTCACACCACGGACCGAAGTTCTAAATACACGTTTTAAAAACGTTACAATACTATTAATGGCAACAAACAAAAACCAATTCCAGAGAAACGTGACTATATGGAAACAGCATCTACAGGAAAATAGGATGACCATAAACACCAAGAAAAGTAAGGTATGGCACGTTACGAAAGAAGACAACGAGGAAGAAGTAGACATACAAATACGTGGACAACAACTAGAAAATATATACACACATATGAATATCTGGGGGTACTGATTAGTAAAGATGGAAGAATAGACCTAGAAGTCAAAAACAGAATATACTATCAAATAAACAGCAATCTGATAGCAAAAAAAGCTTACTAAGAAAGCAAAAATGCAGCTATACAAAACCATATACGCTCCAACGTTGCTATATGCAGCCGAGACATGGGCGTTAATAGGGAAACATAAATCGAAGGTAACATCCACAGAAATGAAGAACCGTACATGAGAAACTAGAGCTTACACCAATAGTAGATGACATAAATGGGAAAGAACTCCAGTGGTATTGCCCATACCCGCATGAACAACCAACGATACCCGAAAAAGATTTTTGAGATGAGATGTGAGGAAAAAAGGCCTAAGGAAAGACCTACAATCAAATGGGAAGACAACATCTAAGAAACAGTCAAAGAAAGACGACAGGCCATAGCACAGTTACAGACCCTAGCTAAGCACAGAAAGAAATATAAACAGTGGGTCAAGTCCCCAAACGTAAACAAGACAGTGGGCGTGTCCATTTAGATATGTGCTGATTGTTTTACCCATGATTTATTAGATTATATTTCGTAAGAAATGTTAAGCAAAAATTAGTTATATTATGTAATTATTCGGCACATCATGTTCGGATTTTTTCTACACACGTTCGATCTACCTTTTTCCTGCTAAAAACAATAGAGACAGCAACTGAAATTTAAGATTTTACACGTAATTGCCCTATGTTGCGTTTTGAAACGGGACATACGGTACATCGATTGAAGCGATTGCTAGTATTCTGATGTCAATGATCTCATGTTATTATAAGTCATGATTAATTTCCATAGCAACACGTGAGTTTCTTTTCAACACATTAGAATTTCATAAAACTATATCATTTTATCCTAAGCGGCTTTAGTTGGATTTTCAGATCTGGGCCAGTGACATTAATAGCAATTACAAAAAGCGTTTTATCAACTTAAAAAGGCAAATTTTATCTTAGGTCGCATTGATTTCCTGCCTTGATACAATTACAAGGTTACTAATACATTTACATAAATAAATAAATATCAACAAGTAGTTCTACATGTTCAAGCAACGTCTTCAATTCAAACTTGATTTCTAAGAAATTCTTGCTAATTGTTAAAGTTACGAAAATATAACCAAGACGGATTAATTGGGAGCGAAATTATGTAATGCAGAGAAAGCCATACCACGAAGGGAGGAAGCTCAAAATCCCAACAGAATTTAGTTACTTTGGAAAGGATCACCTGATGTTATGATGTAGAGCTATCAACTGTAACAATAGAATGGCGTTTATCCTCCTTAACTCATTATTCATTCAGAAATACAATGGGGAGATGCTCTTTTGTTTCTTAATTTATGTGTTAATTCAAATTTAACGTAAGGATTTGGAATTATTTCATATTATATGGTGTTTATAAGCATCAGAACTAATATTATTGAAACATAAATAAAAATATTAAAGCAAGAACTACTTTTTAGGTCTTGATAAGTATTAATAAAAATTTGAACAAATCAATTTTGCAGTACCATTAATGAAAACTTTTATTGAATCAAAAACGTAACCTTTAAACATCTACATAAAATTCAATAAAAAAAAAGCCTATAGAAAATTTTCTAATAATGAAAGCGTCCTTGCCAATTCACCAACCCGCTGGGCAAGCGCAACCAAGAAGACACAGGTTCGAATCTCAGTTCTGGTTTAATTTTTAAAAATCGAGAGACTAAATTTCGAATTCTATTAGGTCCGTCAGACTCAGTAATCGGTGCCCTAAAGAATTAAAAATTTTGTGTACAAATCAATTCAGGATTCGATTCCATCTATTAAAATTTCCACTAAAACAAACAATCTTGCATAAAAGTCCGTTAGTTCAATTTTTGATTAAAACTAGACTGTTTTTGTTTGTAAATATTTGTATATGTTTTAGGTTCAGAAAAGTACAAATCCCATTGCTTGAAATATTTACAGCATCAAACATACAAACTAATTCTAAATACAACAACCCCACTAATTAAAATATTCATTGAACCAAATTAATTCACCACAAAGACCCGAAAACTAAATATTTTATCAAACCAAATCTAGAAAACCAATCATTTAAATTGCTCCTGTTTAGATGACTTTGTAAGTTTTTGTAACAAATTTCATTCAGAGGTTTCTGCTACGTTAATTTACACTCAACCCACAGATTTAATAGCCGTATTTGTAACTTTAAAAATGTACAACTCAAGGTAACAGTTTAGTGCACTTTCACTGCTAAAGATTGATGTTTAAGGCTTTTGACCACATATTTTTATTGGTCTTTCCCTCCATTCACAGTTAAACAACTGTATTTTATTTACTGCATACACAATTGAATTATTCGAATACGAGATGTGCATCACCTCATTTGTTATTTCACTTAATTAAAAACTGAAACTTATTTACTGACAATTACGTCAATTATGAGTTATGAGTACTTAATAAAGTGGATAATTACAGTAAATAAGTCTGAAATTATTCGATAAGATAATTAAATGACAATTCAGGGTTAAGTGTTTGTTTTTCCAATTAGTTCAGAAGAGATTAAAATATAAAATTTAAAATAAGATATGGCAGTAAAACTTTCATGTAAAAGCGATAAAAATAAATAAAAGTAAAATTTACCCGCAAAAAATGTTCACTTTTAAACCTAAATCCAACCAACCATAGGTAGTTGGTTTTTCCAAGATTAAATTTTATGAAATCTCGCCTTTCATTAATCGTTCCCAAGTTGAGGATTCTATTTTAATAGTTTCGCATTACCCAACTATTTTACATGCATAAAATCATATGCGTAATATTCGGTGTCGCAACTCACACCAAATAAATATTTAATTGTCACCATTTGTCAACATAATTACATAAGCGTGTCAAGATGGATTTCTTACTTTGTTAATGTTTTATACCAGCTACAAAATAGGAATGTATATCTTATAACATAACAGCGGTTTCAATGTGCATGTTAATAAGTAATCATTGTTTCAATTCTATGTTCAGGGCATTGATGTCATAACATATCCAAAAAGGCACAGCGTACTTTCAACTTGAAAAGTTTCTCTTCCCCTTTTACGCTTTATTTATTATGTAAACAGGATCGTCTGGGAAGTTAGTCAAAGTGCATGGTGGGTTAGATCATAGTTTGTTGCTGAACCACACCTGAATTTTTAAATTTTGTGTTATATCTTTACCCGACACCCTAACGGGTAAATTGGAGAAGAGAATGAGATATGTTATATCTTACTCTGTGTATCTTGTTAATTATAAAACTACAATTAGACACATTTTTAAATATTTTGAATTATTGTGTTAAAATAATATAACAGTTTTACTAAAGTAAGGATTAACACACCAAACATATTGTAAATTGAATTCTTTGTTGTTAAATAAATGAAACTGGTAAGACTGAAAGTTTGATGAAAAATTTAATTTTTGAAAACTTCCGCTTTTGCTGAAGGTCACTTTAACTTTAGAAACACCCGTATATTTAACTTTTTTCTTTTGAATTCCACTATCTGACTGCATTGATTTTCAGAAAACTCTAAAACGAATTTTCACAATTTTATGTGTTAGTCTAAAGCTCTAAAGTGTCATGATCCACTAAAAATGTATCTTGTAAATTAAAAAAAAATTACGTAATTACTATGGCTTATTAAGTAAAATATCAAATCGAGCATTTAAAGTTAAAGAAAAGTTTTAGCTGCAGGCCATATTTTTTAATGGAATAGTATTCTCACCCAAGTATGCAAGTAGACTATGCTTTTACTACAAAACCATCGATACTAAGATCTTTAAAATACGTTTTTTGTAAATGAAGCTGGTAAAGATTAATCGAAGGATTTTTTTTAATTTAGAAAGCTTTGACAAAAACGACAAAAAACAATAAATTGGACTTCTTTTGGCACTTCTCTTATTTGCTGTTGTTTTTATCAAAGCCTTTTTTTGTGGGTTACAGTAGGCTTGATGAAAAATAAGTATTGACAATTTTTTTTCGAATTAAAAAAGCAAGCATTCGGATTTAGATTCCATTTAAAAATGAAGGTTGACGTTATTTCCGACGAAACCGGAAGTATTACAAAACTGTTTTCTGGTCCAACATCATTGTTCTTCTACGTTGAGTTCTGTAAACTTCATTCAATAATTCCAAAAAACTATCAAAAAAAGAGTGAGTCTGTTTTTGCACAATACAACTCTCTAATATGCGCTTACAGCTTTGTAGTGCCGCAGGGTAGCGCCATAGGCTCACTTCTACTTAAAAGGAAATTATCGAACAAATTCTTAAAAACAACCATTTAATAATTTCGTAAATTTTGTAGCAAGTTTTTAATGAGATAAAAAGCTTTGTAACTTCACCGTTCATTAAGTTTTGAATTTTAGCAATAGGCTCAAAATATATTGCTCTTAGAACTTTCATAGACAAATTTGGATTAATTATTCGAACTGCATAGATATATAGGTTTCATTCGATGAATTATCATAGGCCGGAATCCATGTTAAGGATAATAATAATAATAAGCTGTACATTTCCGAAGAAATTAAAGCTGTTCTTTCGAACTCTTTAAACCAGTTATCGTGGTAGATTAATCCACATTGTCTTCACTTTTTCTTGTTCTCATAGGCCCTGGTGAGTTTTTGCTTTTAAAACTACTTTCTTCCATTCATGTTAAACAGCCGAATAATATCAACCAGCATTCCTCGATGGCGTCAAGGTTAGCATACTTGCCTCTTAAACCAGATATCTTGCGTTTAATTCCCAGTCCGAGTTGGTGAGATTTTTAATCATCATCATCATCAATTGACATGGAGCAGATCCCCGTGGATCAATCCTGGATTACGCCAGGCCCACCCCATGCCAATAGGGTGTGAAGGGATTTGTTATGATAGGTGGGGATTGGGAGCACTATATAACGTTAACATGCCTGTGACGCCTGCCGCAGAACACCGCTTCTATACTGCAAGGTAGTTAGTAGATCACATATTCAATGGGAGTTGGATATATGACCGAGATGGTTAAACATGTTTTGTCATCTTGTACTAGTAGTATATCCGTTAATTTCCTATGTCTATGATATGCAACTCCTTAGCACAGACATGCCTGCCCTGTTACATGTTACTTTATTCTAACTTATGTAGTCCAATCATTATTATTATCATTATTTTATTTACTATTTTCATTGCACTTCACAGGTATATTCCTTGTTTCCTTATTTTTATTGTCCTTATTATTATAATATTTGTATTTTCGCTGTTCTTCTGCATTATTATTGTCCGAGTTGGTGAGATTTTTAATGGGGAAAATATCTGAAAGTATGCCATTTTTCGAATACATCTAAGGTAAAATCATAGACCCTTAATATGGTGTTTGACACGTTAAAGATTTGGCAAAATTCTAGTCGGGTAGTGTTAATAAACAATAAACAATAACAATCACTTTAAATGAAGTATCTGTGAAGGTAGATATCAATTGCTACTACTAATCCTCGAATCTGCAGCTGCAGTAATACTACGTATTTTCTATTCTTAGAACTATTTTTTCGAATCCCGAATTATGACTGGAATAACTACAAAGAAAATTATAATAGGCTATCGCGGGATGTCTGATCATTATTACTGTGGTATCTCGTGTAAAAGAATTTAAATCGGTAACTTTAACAATTTACAGTGAAAATTGAAAACTATCGCGGAAATAAAATGACTGCATTAAGCCTGAGATCATAAAAATATTCATGAACCATATATGCCAAAAAAATGGGACATGAATATTTGACCTAATGAATAGTGCAACTTTACCTCTATTCTTTTACAAAAGAAAAGGAGAACTGCGATAATTGCAGATTAATAACTTTAATAGCACATATTAACAACGTATTCAAATATAAGCGGTGGTCTTGAAAAGGTTGGTAAAAATTGGGGATTGGGTTGGGCTCGTCACAGATATGGAAAAGTTCCTGTAACCATTAATCCAAAAACGCATCCCTCAGGAGTTACGACTTATACAGCGTGTTAAAAAAACAAATGTATTATATTTGTAGGACATACAGTACAGACCAAAATAAGCCTAAAAGTCTTAATAAACAGGTGTAATCAAAATTAGCCGTTTCAGAGATAGGGTTGATTTTAATTTTTATATTTTATTTTTGTACAATGTCAGTTTTTAGTAACAAAACACTTAAATTAATTGTAGCTAAAGTAAATGTTTGAAATGCCCTCCATCGTTTCAGCATACAAACGACGTGCTTCAAAGGAATTTCCATTAGCACGACCGTACATAAAATGCATGTCTGCCATATGTGAATTCGTGTAAATAACCATAATTAATGAAATTTTCAGTCAGCAAATGTCAAGTATAATAACTGAACAAAAAACTGATAGGCTTACTATCATTTTGCTCTTACCAATAAACGTTGCAGCGATTAAATTAAATAACCGAGACTAATATTGTAATCAACCATATCTCTGAAACGATTAATTTTAGGACACCTGCTTATTAAGACTTTTAGGCTTATTTTGGTCTGTACTGTATGTCCTACAAATATCATACATTTGTTCTTTAACGCCCTGTATATTTACCACTTTCGAAAAATAAAGACTTTTAAAGTAACCGTAATTACTATCATTTGTGCGTTACGTTAACGCACAAGCCTCGACACCGAAAGGTTAAGAGGTTACAGACAATCCATCATATCACATATCTACAATTGCGGACTTTAATAATGTCGCGGATATAGAGCGCAACGGGGTCTGAGTATAGGCAATACACAATGCGGCTGTAGTAAGCGACATACCTACTTTAAAGTATCAAATACCTGCAATTTCAATTAGTATAAAATGACATTTAAAATTGTTAAATTATATAATTACATTATAACAGTATACCCGCGACATTATTAAAGTCTCCAATTGTACATGGTGCTAAAAAATATGTCCGGTATATTTGGGTGTGTTAAGGCGGTAAATGGTGCATAGAAGCGTGTGTTAATGTATATTTTCAACAACTTCTACAGGAAAAAGTGTTCTGCTTCCATGGCCCTACTTTTTCTGAATGAGGTACTTATAATTGAACTAGTATTTGGAGTTGGACCAACGTTTACAGAAACTTGTTCATCCTTATAACGAGCAAGAACATAATCCTTACCTTCAGGGTTGTACACGCCAAAATCCGATCAGCTAAAAAAATTCGAAACTATTGAACAAAGTCGCCTAGGCGATAAGTAAAAAAGCGTGCAGGTTTAAAAAAACTTTAAGGCCCAAGTCATCCCTAACCGTAATGCTCAGCAAAATACCAGTGTGAAAAGTTGTTCCCGAAACTTACACGAAGGGTTGCTCACTAAATGTGATTGTGTAGCGATGGACGACGAAACCTATGCAAAGCTGATTTCGCAGAAATTTGTGCCCATGATTTTTACACAGCGCTGAACCGACAAGAAGCTCCGAAAAACTGTAAATTAAAAAGAGGTCGAAGTTTGTAAAAAAGTTTCTGGTTTGACAAGCAATCTGCTGTTATGAATTCAAGAGTAGAGCACTAATTTACGTTAGAACCATAAACCAAGAAATTTATCGCACAGAGTGCCTTTAAAAGCGACAACACTAGAATCAATCTTTATTTTGGCCAGACCTAGCTATAGCCCACCACTCTAAAACTGTAAAAGAATGATAAAAGGATAATAATGTAGATGTAGTTCTGAAGGAGTGCAATCCTCCTAACTGTCCAGAGTTAATGCCAATAGAGCAGACTTGTCACTAATAATGGGGATATTAAAGAAGAAAGGTGGTGAGGTATCTACAGTTGAAGATTTTCGCTGTCGGTGAACTTGGGCTCAGAAAGTTGATAACAATCTTATGCAGAAGTTGATGAATAAAGTACGTAAGAAAGTGAGTAATATAGCGTATGGAGCAGCTGACCATTGAAATGTTAATGTTACACTTTTTAGGTTATTGTATCTTTATTGAATAAACGTATAATTTAAACTCAAATCATGCTGTTTTTATTTAACCTACAATTGTCAGTGGTCAAATTTTGTAGTGCACCACTTTTATAGTTATACTAAATAAAAGGCCGAATGAAGTCTTATGCCAATCATCAGACATTCGTCAAATATTAATCAATCGTCACAAAGTTTTGTCCGCTATAACTGTATTTTGTTCGAATGTCTATATCAAAATAAATACGTGTGTCATCTAGCGGATATGATAAATTGAGATATCTTTAATGAGGCCAAGTGGAGGGAGTGCCGGTACTGGCTTTAAGCAACTAATATTCCAAGCTCATCGAGAAACTATAACAAACAAAATTATGCGGTCATTTCCTATCTGCAAATAAATATTTTGAATAATTATGAACTAAAGCTAGAGCTGAACGTTAGTAATTAGCACCAAGCCACAAAATAGAAAACGGAATTAACTCCTACAAATAACAAGTATACAATTCCAACGCCGGAATTTTTTTAGGGAGCTGCCTTCTATGCACTTCGTAGGGAGAGTGGAATCGAGCCTACGAGCATACTGCCCATAGTCAAACCGAAATTTTTAAATAAATAGTTATAGGAAAGCTACGTATCTATTGAAGATCCTCAAAAGATGAAACTTTAGCACCCTTTTACTAATGTATTTAGCCCAAACTTGAATCACCTTTTACCATATCCCAAGCTGGAATTATGACGATGCTCTATTGTGCTCGATCGTGTTGCAGAGGAGTATCTACACCACGGCAAACACCCAAGTTGAACTCGCTAATTACACCTTTAACTCCAAACTAACATAATAATATTACAATTTCGTGTAAACCTCATAAGACTAGTTCAAAACTATAGGCCAAACATTGTGCGGATACTAGGATGTCATTGGTATACGTTAAGTGAAGAAGCAGATAAAATGGCAAAAGTTTGATAAACGGTTTCTGTGATCAAAACCAACATGAGAAAACGCATACGCTTAAACAAGAAAATGGTTAACGACAGTACACCAAAAGTACTAACTAGGAGGATTGTCCACATATTAGGTACTCAATACGTCTTATTTGAAGTTCATCTAAAAAAATCCCGACAAAGAGAAGGATACCGCCACTTAAAAAAGAATACCTAATCTTCATAAATCGAGCACAAAATGCATTTTGCGGAATATTTGATAATAAGAACGAAATACCTGTTCCACCGACTCTGTTGATAAAGGAGGCTACATTTCTTTAGAGAGCAAAGTCCATCAACTTATAGTAAAAGCGTAATAGTACTCGTACAACAGAACGTAAAGAACCCAATCTTTGAAAAAATTGAGTTAATAAATATGACCATATAGAGATAAAATATGAATACTTTGCAGTTAATCGGGTAATATTATTAGCAATATTAAAAATCAAAAGGACATCAATAGACGACATTAACGAGAGGTGGTCTGAATATTTTAAGGAACTTTTACATGTCAATTTTGAAAAAAAAGGAAAAAGTGAAGACAAAAATAAGGACGAGAGAAAAAGACCTAATACACAGGACACGATTGAATATGAAGAAGTTGTGGATGCATTAGACACAATTAGGCTAGGTAAAGCTCCCGGGAAGGGCGGAATCAAGCCAGAAATGTTGAAGTATATTACTAAAGAGGGAGTAAATATGTTCTATAAGCTATTGGTTGAAATTTAGAATTGGAAGAAAACACCCGATGAATAAACAGTAGCAGGAATAGTTCCTATTAATAGAAGAGGTGACAAAACCGAATGTGGTAATTCTTATTAAGCATACCTGGAAAAATAGACTAAGAAAAAACACTGCAGAGATACAAGATCTGGAAGTGTTTAGAAAGAAGAAGGGTTTCCAAAAACATTATTGAAACATTAAGAAATATATGAAACAAAGGTGAATACAATCAGAACTGGAACAGCAATTAATAAACAATTTATAATCAACCAACGGGTAAGGCAGGGTGGAATATTGAGCCCCTTACTGTTCATCATCGTAATGGAAGATATTACCAAAGAAGCAAGCCAGCAAAGCAAAGAAATCAGAGTCGGAGTGCGACAATTACACCAGGTTATAGTGAAAGAATTTCCATACGCACACGACTTAATACTGATGGCGTCAAGTGTTAAAGAACTGCAAAGGTCTTCTGAAAGATGGAAAGAGATACTAGAAAAATATGGAATGAAAATAAATTTAGAGAAGACAGAAGACATTAATTGATTGTAGAGGAAATATGAAGAACCATGTTAACAGCAGAATTAGGTCAACAGCAAGGTTTTTTGCTGTAAAAATGCATTTATAAAGAATAAAAAGGTCAGAAAATCAACAAAAGTTAAAATCGTATATAAGTCGATCATCGTCACTATCCTGATATACATATGTATGGATGTGAATCTTGGGTAATGAGCGAGAAATTAAAATCTAAAATACAAGCAACTGAAATGAGAGTGCTACGCAGTATTGAGAGGTTTATCTTTATAAGAGTGACAGGTTGCGGAATGAGGAAAAAGAAGACGGCTAGGAGTTAAATCAATATGGTTCTTTATTGAGGAACGCCAGCTGGCTTGGTTTGAGGATTTAATAAGAATGGGAAATGATAAACTGTGCAAACCATATGGGAACAACGGATAGGAAAAGAAGAACGAGCACGCCAAGAAAAACGTGGAATACTGAAATAGGAAGTATCCTACACAAAAGAGGATGGACATGGAGTAGGGCCTAAGGAACGGGCTCTTAACAGAAAGAAATGGAAGAACTTTTGCAAGAACTAATTCGTTACTCTTGAGTCTTGACACCAAGCGGTAGAATGAGGTTAAGGATAAGTAGTAGTAAAAATCAAAAATAAAAATAGCATACTCAAGGAGGGTAAAGCTCAACGGAGAAATAACCACTACAGACGAGTAGAATACTAAACCTTTTCAATACGTATTTAGTTTTTGGTTCTAGTTAAACACGTACAAAATCACAATTTACATAATTATTCACAGTTGAACCTGGTTATACTAAAATACATAGGATAAATCAATTATAAATGAAGTAACAAAGCATTATTCTATTTGTCATAATTAGAAAAATAATACATATAGACAACCAAATCACAAAATAACAGAATTTATTACATTAATACAATGGCACAGTATATGGTAGTTGTCAATATACTTATACAAATTAAAAAACTGCCGTACATGTACCCGTGCATGGCTACTATTTCTAGATAATGCCAGTGTGAAATAAAGGATTTGCGGTTTCGCGATTGGCAGAAAGCCGTGACTAATTAAATCTGCAATTTCGTGATTGGCCACAGTTTGTAAGCTACAAATCGTTATTAAACGGTGTAAATTATGGAAGCCATTATTTAACAAGAAATGCGTATACAATGGTATATAATAGCCATAGAAAAAAGTACATAAACAACTGACAATAACAGTATCATAACGCAAAATTCCATATAAATAATGAGTTCAAATCTAAGTAAACCAAAGAAGGCTTTCGTGATAACACTTCTAAACAAACACACGTGTTTTAGAAGTTAGCTCTATCTTAAAACTTAGATAAATTCGTTATTCCTTTGAAATTTGAGTTAAGGTCGATTAGTAAACCAGTACTATTAACCACCACCAAGTCAATTAGTGAGTAAATAAGAGCAATTCTCCATTGATTAATTGCAAATTGTTGTTTTCTCAACGGGATATCTATTTAAAATAAAAATAGAATGGCGTTTAAAGTTTACAGGAATGAATACAAGGCTAAAAATATATTCTTAGTCATAAATCAAAGAGTCCTGTTTATATTTCATAAATCTTAGGTTATTTGTTTTTGTTGGAATTTATAGGTGTTGATTTAATTAAACCTCGACACTGAGTTTAATATTAGGTTTACTTCTTTTCTTAGGTTGTATTATTTAAGTCAATTTGTTCCAGGTGAAAAAGCCCAAGAGGAAAAATACCTTATATATAAATTCAAGGTCAAACAAATCAGTATAAGCGGTTCGGACATTAAATTCTTTTTTTGCACATCTAAAATACTTTCTCAAGAATGTCCCAGTCATAGCTAATACATTAAAAAGGTAACACATTGCTAAAAAGTAAGGTTAGAATACCTTTGATTATTTATCGCTTCTTCCATATATTCATTTAAAAACAACGATTTTACCAATAGAAGTTAGTAGGTAGTTAAGACAAGTAAGAACAAAAACAATATCACCTACTTTTAATATAGAAAATGTCTGAATTAGTGCCCTATTTCGAATATACGATAAACCAGTACCAGTAGAAGTAGCGTCAATTGATGTTTAAAGAAATAAAGATCCCTACAAGGGGTGGGAATCCAAGTTTTTTTTTATGGTACAATATGCAAGCACTTCATATTTTACTCACGCACAATTATCATAAATTCCTGTTTTATTTACTTACAAACACAAATGTTCACCACCTAACCACTGTTTAATTAAATGCAACAAAATACACAGCCTAAATGTAAACACCCCGTACATGTCTAAATAAAGTTTGAGTCAAGAATAAAAGTTTTTGATTAAAAGATGCTCTGCTATTATTAGTATGCAATTATGCATTCCAACTTTTTAAACCATTAAGTAGGTGGTCTGACATTTAAACTCTATGTATGAGAAATTTCAAGTATGTAATTATGTATGTCTACATGACTAGTTAATGCTCACTTTCAAATCGTTCTTTCATTTTGATTTCGCTTAATATTATAACGAGATGGCTAATCTACTGGTATGGTTCGACTTTTATGAATTAAAACACTAACATTTGTTTTATTTTTATTTCTATTATATTCATTTATTTAGTCATAGAATTAAATAAGTAACACCTTAACGTAGAATGAATTTTTGTTGTGTTTTATTATACATATAAGGCCAGTTTATTAATTTATAATAACAGCACCCCAAAAAACGTTATTAAAAAGAAAAACAAATTTGAAAACCATCTCTATGTTTGTGCATACGTTCACGTTCTTCACTCATTATACATTTTGTTAAAACCCAAGTAAAAGCACTAATTATGTACTACCGAAACGTAAAAGCTATCAAAACTATCAGTGCCAGAACAACTTTATATTTAGTCTAAAAAAAGCAAGAAATACGAGTTTAAAACAATTTCAAATGGTAATCAGAATCAAGTAGCCTTGTTTTGTGAATAACCAGAACGAAATCAAAGGCGGCTTTTGTAAAAGAATGCATAAAATTCGTTACATGTAAAAAAGTACACGTAAAATGTTAATTACGTGCCACGAGTTTCGATGGTTTTCAGCACAAGCTTGTATAAAAAAACTCGAAAAGCATTTGAAACTAACCTAAATTTTTACAGGCTGATAAATTTTATATGGATTAGGTTGTTAATTTTATAAACAATTAAATAGCATTCGGTATTATCTTGCTAGTTTTTGGTATTGATTTATTAAAATATTGCTACTCTTTCTCGACTGCGGAAATTTGTCCAGCGCTCGTAAATGTTTTCTTTACTTTCTGAAGTTAATAGTGTATTATTCTACGAACGTGCTATGGTGGTAATTACTCAATAAGGGAGAAGTTGGCGACCGCAGTAAAAGCAAGAGTCGAAATCCGCCCAAGTGAATAATAGGCCTAGTCTTCGTTTTCGAGTTATTTTATTCCAAATTTCTAGGGGGTGTTCCAATAAGTGGGGTTTTTGTTGTAGGTGTGGCTTCCCACGCTACTTTCTGTATGATAGTCATAAACTTTTCTACTGCCGCTCCGCTCCCTATGCCTTCTACTGTTTTTAGAGAAATATTTATTGGGAGATCGTCATCAACTTTTTCCCTGAAGAGATACGGTCCGTTTGTGGAGTATGTAGGGAATACAAAAGTAAATCCTTCAATGACTACCTACAATGACTAACAACATCCGAAAGCACTGAAGGCTACTAATCGTCTTAAATAGTCGCAGAGGCCAGTGCGGCCGGTCCGGAAAGAGGATGGATCCTGGACTAAAAGCGATAAGACAAACGTCGAAGCATTTGCGAAACATCTTAAGAATGTGTTCATCCCATTGCCGGGAGATCAGGCAATGAACATCGAGCAAGAAGTCGACACCTACTTGGAAGATCTCCTACAATTCTCTCTACAAATCAAACCCTTCACCATGAATGAAACTAAAGCCTTGATAGGCAGCCTGAAACCCAAAAAATCACCCGGATATGACCAAATAACAGGGCGCATCTCGATGGAACTCAAAAAAGGGTTGCTGATGATTACCTTTATCTGCAACGTAGTACTGAGAACGGGTAACTTCCCAGCGCAGTGGAAAGTTGACAAAATCATACTGATCCAAAAGCTCGGAAATCCACCCTATGAAGGTATGAAGCTGACTCGTATTGACCCATAAGCCTCTCCTACCCATCAGCTCGAAACTGTTAGAAAAGCTATTACTACAAAGACTGATGCCACTTCTAACCAACAACGAACTGATACCCGATTATCAGTTCGGATTCAGGAAAGAACATTACGCCATACAGCAGGTACATAGAATAGTCGACATCATAAATAACACCTTTGAAGCAAAAGAATACTGCGCTGCTGCCTTCATAGATGTGGGTCAAGTATTTGTTGTTAAAGTTTGGCACAAAGGACTGGTGTATACTCGTAAACTATTTGATATTAAAATCCTACCTACAGGAAAGGTACCATGAGATCGAAAAAAAGATGATTCTGAGCAGGCCTTGACTAATACAACATGATTGGGAAGACTGATTTCAAAATGTGGCAGTAGGTTAGAGGTTAATAAATGTCAAATAAATTAAAACACAAAACAGTATTTATTTAGGGAACAAACTGAAAACTAAGATGAATACATGTTAGAGTAGGTGTTCAAAATGTGATCCTTCACTAGTATTACAACGATAAACTTAAATAATTCTGGAAACAAGATTGCAAAACTGACTTACATTTGAAATGTCACTGTCACATTATAATTCATAGGCATTCTAGAACCAGTGTAACCAATCGTGTTGTACTAGTCAAGGCCCGCTCATAATCATCTTTTTTTCGATCTCATGGTATTTCCTAGTTAAGCATGAAGAAGAGCTCACTAATCTATATATCCAATACAATTTGGAGTTCCACAAAGGAGCGTCCTTGGGCCACTACTTTATCTCATATATATTACAGATTTGCCTACCGGCGAGGGGGTAGCAACAGCCACATTTGCAGGCGACACGGCCATCCTGGCTACAGATAAAGAGCCAGTGAGAGCGCCGCGGATACTATAAAGAAGTATTGTCCCCATTCATAGCTGGTGCAAAAGATGGCACATAAAAATAAACGAGAATAAGACCAAGGCCCGCTGAATTAAATATTGCATATTAAGGCCTGCCCACTCTATTTAGCCAAAACGCAATTTAGAAAGGGCAATGGCGCCATTTAAGGTGAACTATACATTTGTCCCTTTAAAATGTATAGTTCGCCCCAAATGGTGCCATCGTTCTTTCTAAATTGCGTCTTGGCTAAATGAAGTGGGCAGGCCTTAATATGCAATAGTTAATTCAGCGGGCCTTGATAAGACTGTACCAGTTACTTTCACCAACTGTAGAGGGATATACCCAACGATCACATTAAATGAAACTAAAATATAACAAACAGATTGTGTTGGGTACCTAAGAATGTATCTAGACAAAGGCCTAACATGGATAACCCATACATGGGAAAAACGGAAAGAGCTAAACCTCAAATTTAGTAAACACTACTGGCTGTTAAGAAGAAACTCTCCTCTCTCACGTTTTTATTTATTTTCGTGAATATCTCGGTTTGGATCAACTTTAGAGCAAAATATCAAGTGATCGAAAATAAAGTAGATAAAATTATCTACAAAAAGTATTCGACACTTTTTTTGTTAATTGATGGGTTACTGAGTTACAGGTATTGAAAGCGCGCAGCATATATGTGCCGTTCTCTATTTATTTCATTATTTAATATTCTGTGTTTCCTAAAACGCTTTACCGCTATGTGGTGTGGAAATAGGCGCAACAGAAAACAAGATATTCTAAAAAAAATATTTCTAGGCACCAAGTCTACGTTAGTATTAATTTAAAATTATTAAAAATATTTTGGAACGAGCGGGATGTTGAAATGAAAGAAATATTAAGAACAACAATATCATGTGTGGTTTGAACTCTGTAACCAATCAATTAACAGAAAAAAGTTTCGGATCTTTTTTGTAGACAATTTTATTTACTTTGTTTTCAATAACATGATATTTTGCTCTAATGTTAATCCAAACTGAGGTATTCACGAAAATCAATAAAAATGTCTTTTTTCGCGTGTTTTTTTTTAATATAGTGGTGAAATCCGGGGTCGCTATACAGTGCAAAATTAGTAAGTATGTCTTTTTGGAGGTCCCAATAAAGAGAATAAAATTTATTCCAGCTTGCCACCATTTATTTCCACAATAAACCCCTTGCCGACTGGCCTACTAGTGATATCAAAGAATATACAGGGTGTTAACAAACAAATGTATGATATTTGTAGGACATACAGTACAGACCAAAATAAGCCTAAAAGTCTTAATAAACAGGTGTCCTAAAATTAATCGTTTCAGAGATAAAAATGAATGTCTGCAATATGTGAATTCGTGTAAATAACCATAATTAATGAAATCTTCAGTCATAAAATGTCAAGTATAATAAGTTAAGTTAAGTTAAATTATCAGAACAAAAAACTGATAAGCCTACTATCATTTTGCTCTTACCAATAAACGTTGCAGTGATTATTTAAATAACCGAGATTAATATTGTAATCAACCATATCTCTGAAACGATTAATTTTAAGACACCTGTTTATTAAGACTTTTAGGCTTATTTTGATCTGTACTATATGTCCTAGAAATATCATACATTTGTTTTTTAACACCCTATATACATACTTTACTTATTTTTCAATCCTTCTTTTAAACATTTTTCAATATTAATGCCAAGCCGTCATAGATACGCTGGTTAACTGACATCAGATGTCAAAGTTTCTGTACCTGACTATACACGTAATTTAAGTTAGAACAAACTAAAAAAACCAATAGGGTTGTTTACCGTTACAAACATGGCATTAGTACGGGATTCAAATTTTATTTTATTAAATCTTCACTTGACCTTAACTAGGAACGAACCCAAAACATTTGGTTTACATGGCAATCTTGCACATCGCTACACCAGCTAAGCCTACTAAGGAGTATATTGTCAAGTTTTTAATAATAGGCTATAGTGGAAATGTCATAATTCATTCAAAGTGGCTTCGATATCATTGTTCTATCAAAAGAATATACAATGTAAAATACTTTTAGGTGGGTTGCACAAAACCTTTGTTAAGTTAATGAACGATCAAAGTTGACAAAAGGACATCGTTTTTAGTGTACTAATGTATTACTCGTATTTGTCATATGAATTCAATTTTGTTCATTGTAACGGGTGATTAATTTTATGAGGTTATTAAATCATGTTTGTGCAACTCACCATTTAACCGTAAATTAGTTCTATACACCGTGGATCATATTAGAAATTCGAAGCCAACTTGAGCTAAATAGCAATGATTTGAAGTATGTATTTACATGTCCTGTTCCAACTACCAGACTGCAAAAACTGTACATAACCTATTATTTTATATAAAGCATATTTATATACAGATCTTACATATGTTTTCGAAATGGGACTTTTCTTGGACGAAACTGCGCTTTTAGCAAGGCCATATCAAATGATGGACTGAACTACAACATACCACAAAGATAACAGTGGCCTGACAGCATGAAATTAAAATATCTTTTTCGACTACCATTTCCTAAAGGAGGCTATTATTTGACACTTTCCATACGTCAAACGCACGTTGTTATTGCATACTGTGCAAAAAAAATGTTTGCACACATCTGTCACTTTTTTACACGCTTCTGTCAAAAGTGTTCAATTTAAAACAATGAAAGCGGTACAATACGCTAACATGATTTTTAGTGAGATTTCAATTTGAAATGACGTTGACGTTTTTGTAATCCTTTTTAGCACAAATATGTGGTAGTCGAAAAAATTATGTATAAAACTCGTATCTAAAGCTTCTTTTTTGCACTTATGAGATTTAAAGAATTCGCCTTCGGCTCATTCTTTAAACTTTCTCACGCGTGCAAAAAAGTGGCACTTTAGCTACTCGTTGTATAAATAACTATTTTCGCATTTCATACACTAATGTATTACATTAGTACACTCAAAATCGTGAAGTAATGGATCACTTTGCAGTATAGCAACCATTACTGCATAGCAACGTCAGGTTTCAGTAAAATTCAATTTGACAGCTTCTCGGGCAGCATTTAAAATATCTTCTGAATGGTTTTCCAAGTTATTTTCGTCACTCAAGTCCATGTCGGAATTAGATTTCCAAAAAAATGTATTTATTTGTTTGAATTGAATTCTGTTATGTCAAAAACAGTTCCTGTCAGATTACTATGCTATCGAGAATCCGCCTACTTTTTTCAGTGTTTTTATTAATTTTATTTAGAATGTATCTCAATAAATTTAGATAACTTTTTATGTGAGAGTATAAAATGCGAAAAAATAGTATACGCGCCGCGTCAGAAAAGTGATTTAACTAGACTCGTATGGCATTTAAGTACTCGCTATCGCTCGTACTCAAACCTGCCATACTCGTCTAGTAAAAATTCACTTTTCTGCACTTGGCACGTAATCTACTATTATATACTGCAAGTTTTTCGTACAGTGTAATTTTAAATGATGCGCGACCATTTGAATTTGAGGCCACACTTTTTAGTGTATTTTGTATTTCACATTTTAAATTTGGCCAAAGTGGCTCTCGCTGTAAGATAAAAGAAACAACTCGTTTTCCGTTTTCATATTTTGTTTATTTTGTCTTCTTATACAGATTGTCCGAAATCCAATCTAAACATACAAAAATTAATGAGTGCAACAAGGAAAACATAAGCAATATCTATGACAGATGTTTTTGCTTGCTTGCTTGTTATTGGCGAGAGATCTTTAGTTTAAAAATTTACCTAGCCATGATTTCATTTTATCTTTGTTGTGCTACCCATATTGTTTATGTCTTCCTTGTTGCACTCATTAATTTTTGTATGTTTAGATTGGATATCGGACAATCTGTATATGATAATAAATAATGACCAAAACTAGTTTTTTTTTTAATTATTAATATGATATTAACCATCCCTATTCAAGACGCCACTGATAGAGCACGTCAAACGGATTGCGTATTGCCAACATAACAGTAAATTAGTATGGTGCCAAATTGAAATTGTCCTTAATCATTTAAAATCACACTGTATGTACTTTTCTGGTAAAGTAGAAATCTTAATCTAAAATTTCAAAAATAATGAAGCTTTTTAAAAACAGAAACGAAGAGAAAGCTTAAACCTTACTTTAAAAAAAAAATGGTAAAGATTTATATAAAATTAAAAGCAGCTACAATATTTTAGTAACTTTATTAAATTTGAGATACATCCACGATATGAATTATAAAAGTACAAATTATTATATTCATAAGCAATTCTTTTGAAAGCAATCATGTTTTCTAACTGATTTTATTAACTCGCAGAATGAAAGAATGAAATGAAAACTGCTGATTAATTTCATTTCTTCCTATGAAATACGATTACACTTTCTAACAAGAGATATGAACAGTCTACCTAACTTTGGGGTGAGTTGCACACAACTGTTGATAAATTAACGAATGATCGAAGTTGACATCATTCTTTTAACGTGCTATTTATCATACGGTTTTGAATTTTTATTAGATTTTGTTCTTTTTGACGCTGTTAAATTACGTTTGTGAAACCCACCCTTTACGTCACAAAACAGTTTTATTTTTAAAGTTCATTATTACTTATACTTATCATAACAATAAAGATACAATTGTAGATTGTTATTTTTAACTATCGATTATGAACGTAATCACGTAATAACTTTGTTTACAAACATGTGCTTTACCATAAATGCATCAAATTGATACACACTGGTTCAAAACAATCACTAATTAATGCTATTGTCTATAAATAAATGCAACTATTATTCACTTGTTGCTTAGAAAAAAGAAAAAAAAAACTAGCGTAATTCCTTAAAATGTTAATTTGGCATATTCGGATGATATATTTAGGCCAACCACGGGACCAACTGTACTGAGCCAAGAAACCAACGGATTTTTGCTCTTTTCAAAGGATGTGCCAATTAATTCGGCGGTTTTGCATGGATGCAATGTCAAAAACGGCCTCATTAACACAGGGTGCTCCATTTGCGTCAACATGTTATATTTATAATCATAATCTGTACATCCGAGCATTTGCCAACATTCTTCCAAGGTCAACAAAGTTCCATTCGCTTTCCATGCGTTAAAACATAAAACTGGACAAGAATAGCTCGTGCTAAATACGACGTGGTATTCGTAAGTCAGGGTGTTTTCTGTCCTTGAACCGCACTCATCGTCGTCATTAATTCCAGCCTCCTCGAAATTTCCCAATTCCGCACTCGGTGCAATTTCCTGATAATTTTTATACGATTTCTTGGAAAGGTATGCGCCGTGTTCGTGTCCGATTTCCCCATGGAATGTCCATTCATCATGTAGCTCATCGGAGAGGGCTTTTATCTCCAAAATGCACTTTATAAACGAATCCCACGACATCGAAAAATGCGGCGATTCCATGTTTCTCATAAACTAAAACGCACGATTTCTAAGGTTGTATGTTTTTTTGGCGGTCACCAAAATTAGTACTCGGAACGAATGAACGAACTCTTCACTCCTACGCGCTCATCCTGCAACGGAAAAGTACTTGCTCAAAATTCTTGACGATTTTTAAGGATTATACGTTAAATTCGGGGTTTAGGAGGGATTTACGCATTTCTCGGTATTTTCGAATTTTGGTTGGTTTGTCAGAAGATTAAGCAATGAAATATTGTAAATTATTCTCATGGAGCTGATGTAGCAGCCCCTTCTACCTGATTCAAAACGTTCGCATTCGAAAAAATATCGTCTTTTATCAACAGGTAAATCATATGTGTTAATATAGACATATTCTCATTTTTTCTACAAAAAGAATTTAAATATTTACACCGAATTATTCTTTGTACGCTATAAACTTTAGAAAAGAGTGCTAATACAGTGTGTCCCCCGAAGGAATATTTTATCAAGTACTGTAAATTTTATTTTCAAAAAATGTCATACATGAGGATTATACATAGTTGTCGTAGGTTATACAATATACAGGTCGCTCGGAATGTGATGGCCACCTGCGCGTTTATAATTTTAATTTCTATTTTTCAGCGGTTATATTTTAATGTATTTCCTTTTATTCAAAGCATAACGTTAGAGGTGTTTTTTTGTGACAAGAAAGTTAATTTCATTTGGAAACTAAAAACAACAATATCATAAATTCTCGGACTTACAGCAGTGAAATCACCTATCCTTTTACAAATTAGTTTCGCCGCCTATATGTAAACAAGTGGACCCACACGCTTTCTACTAAAGTGTCAAATTTCAAAGGACTTTAAAATATAATACAGTATTAGGATTTTACCTCAACTATGAAATTTATTAGTTTTGGAGCAAGTGTCACTCATGGGAACGTTTTGATACCAACCCACTTAGGAAAACACCCGTGAGAACGTGTAATCATCGCCCCGCTGTACGCGGATTTTTCAGTATAAAACTATAAATACACATCATCTAGTCTTGACTATTCAGTTACGCTGTATAGTTGTCTGGAATTTCGATTAGTACGCTGATTAGTGTAGCTAATTATATTGTAAAGTATACAATTAGTTGTATTGCACTTTGTTGCTTTGCATTAACTGGTAGAAATTAATCATCATACGTACACCGCTGTAAAGCATTGCTTTCCAGTTACGTGTTTGTCAAAGGGTTACAATAAAGTAATTCCAGCTGAGGGGTCTCCCTGGGAAATCTAAATTAACACCACACAACGTAAAAGTTAGCAATTTTAATATAATTATCATATCAAAAATTAGACTTTATCAAAATTAAATTAGGATTGCCCTGTTCTAGGTGCTCATCACAATTAATTACAACAAAACGACAATTCTGACTACTGAGATATGTCTTGGGCATATTCTCAATCAACGACAGGGATAAAGATTCCGTAGAATTTTGAGGTACCTAGTACTCGTCCATTCTAAGTTTCTAAGTTGTACATAACGTACATTCTCGTTACGTGAGGAGCAACGCTCACTCATGTACATAAGAATCGTGCATAGCGCACGTACTCAATTGGAGGGAAATTGCACCTTGGTCAAACTTTAAAGGTTGGTTGTAATACCACCTTTGGCTCCGAACGCTTACGACAGATTTTCATATCAATCCCACAAAAAATCGATCTTGTATCGCATATCTGACAGACGCACTGACTTAATTTCTTGTGATCGAACCACCGCAATCGGGCCACCCTTATTACATCAAAATCATAAAACAAGATAATAGTAATTATTCAAGCCACTGCCCATAATTTAACTTGCCTGCCTAGTTTGATTTTCATTCACCATGCTTAATTATTTATTGTATTTGTAAATATTTGTACATAAATACCACAACAACATTAAGGGTCCTCTGACTAAATAGTTAGTTATCTAAATAAAGGATAACATTTTCACTTAACCAATAATAGGTGTTGAAGGTAAAGAAAATCTAGAAGATCATAGCGAAAAACTGTAAAGGGTAACACACCTGGGGTACAGTTACATGTTGCACATTTTTTTTTACATAGATTACCTTAGCTTACCGTTTGCTAAATTTATTAATAAATGTATTAAAACAATTCAAAATTTATGGGGTAGTTTCTCCCCCTTTTTTTTCACTTTTTTTAATGCACAACAAATAATGTGAATTATTTTAAGTTTGGTTAATTTGGTTATCTAATTGCTTTTTTGTATTATTGGTGGAGTGGAAGAACGGTTCGCCAAATTCCTACTTTGTGTGTATTTTTCACAAGGTATTATTATTATTATTATTATTATTTAATATGCAATCCTCTTACTATCGCGCGCCTTTTTATTCATCTGCTAAATTCTTCATACACAGAAACCAACAATTCCCCATTTATAGTAACAACAGCTTCTACAAGTATCTGCATAAACTTTTTGCTTTAGGCAAATCCACAAAAGAAAATGTAAAGAATATGATGTTCTGAAGAGCGGTATGCAGAAAAGGAGAAAACCAGAATGCCGAATGGAAAATTGAATGCAGAAAGAAAAAAGGCAGAATGTATAAACGAAGAAAGGTAGGATGCAGAAAGAAAAAAGGACAGAGTGCAAAAAGAATGACAATCAGAATACAAAAAGGGAAAAAGGCAGAATGTAGACAGAAAAAAGGCAGAATGGAGAAAGAAAGAAGGGCAGAGTACAGAAAGGAATAAGGTCATGTAGTATAAACCTAAAAGAAGTGATTAACTACCCGATTGGAAAAAATGGATAAATCTAAAGAATGAGAGAGGAGGAAATGAGTATTAGGATCTTTGATCTCTTGGTTGCTGTAATTATCCATTATAAGGTATTCTTTATCTTCCATGGTTGTTGAAAAACCTTCAATAAGAGAACTGCAACTTCTAACATGACAACATTTTTTGTTATATTGTAAACTGCAAAACGGATGGGTAGGTTGATGGGCACAGAAAGAACGAAAAGCAGAATGCAGAAAGGAAAAATCGTAGAATAAAGAAAGGAAAACGGACAGAATACAGATACAGGTAGATGATTGACGAAAACAGATTAGTCTGAAGTTTTCGTGAAAGAGATATCAAGACGAAAGTTCTATGAAGAGATAAACGCAAGAAAAAATGATAAAAAAAGGCAAATATACGAAAAGGACGGCACTTCACAAATCATAGAAAAAACAACACGAAGATAAGGAAAAAAAAAGAAAATAATGTAAGAAATAGGGAGAGGGTTGAAACAAAAAAAGAAGAAAGAAGCGCCTAGTAATTTATGAAAAATACAAGAAAAGGTGATAAGAAATGCAAAATACAGGAAGGAAAAAACAAAAGTTAGTAAAAATTGGTAGATACTAAATTAATCAAAATAGAGGCAGATGAAGAAAAGTAAAAGGGTAGAATACCGAAACAAAAAGGGCAGAATGCAGAATGCGAAATATAAGAATAGCAGATTGTACAAAAGAAAATACAGAATTAACGAGAAAGGGCAGGAGAGTTGAAATCTAAACAAATTAGCTATTTGATTGGCGAAAGTCTGAAGTATGGGAGGGGGGGAAATAAGGAAGAGACTGAATTTTACCATAAGATGAAGGTAAGGCAAAACGATAGAAAGCAATTACAAGAAAACGGCAAGCACACAGAAAAGAAAAGGGCACATCATAAACCATGGAAAAATACAAGAAAAGATGATAAGAAAGGAAAAATACAGGCGGAAAAAGCAAATTTAAAAAAATAGTAAACAAAATAGATGCAAAGGAAGAAACGAAGTAGGGCAGAATGTAGAAAGGATGAAAGACAGAACGCAAACGAGAAGAATGGCAGCTTGTAAAAAGGAAGAAAAGCAGAATGCAGAAAGAAGGAAAAAGTGCAGGTAGTGAAATCTAAACGAAACTAACGAAAAAAGATTGGTTTTTCAAAGCGAAATTAAAAGACTTCGCTAAAAACGGTATTATTTATTATTATTACCTTGTTTAATAAAAAGTTTCAAAGACATTAACAAAACTCAGATATCGATGTAAGGGGTTTAAATTTTAAATTGAGGGTTTTAATTTTCAAAATTATTTCTTAAAAACCGAAGTACTGCAATAAATAGAGGTCCTTTCATAAATGGAACAAACTTTAGCGATTCAAAAGGAAATAGTGTCACATATACAGTGCGTGCCCTGTGTCCCTTGACAACTGTTTTTATTTTTGAATTTTCGAAAAGTCATTGTTTCTTCAAAGTTTGGTTGTCCTGAAATGTCATAAATGAGGACTATAGTTAACATAAGTTATACAAGTCGTTCCGAAAATTCGAAAATAGAAAGCAATCTTTAGCAAACTCCTATTTTCGGATAACCTTCTTTAAGAAATAAAGACATATTATGAAATTCAAGTTAAACAAGTTAAAAAAATGGCCAAAAAATACACAGATCCACTAAACTTCCAACAAAGTACATTTTGTTTTTATTTCATTTTATTCTAAATGGAAGAAAAAACTTTTGAAAACAGATTGTTTTACCGAAACATTTTATTTAAATGAATAAGGTTTTACGGTTCACAATATTATAGGTTTTGTGCTTAAGAAAATTCAAATTTTAAAATTGTTACCAACAATCAACGATTTTAAAAAGCAAATGTTTGGGGATAAATTTAAAATTTGGAATAATTTTGTTCTGCCGACATTTGAGGAAGAAAAGTTAGTATTTAGAAGAAAACTAATTTTTCAAGGGGGATGCTTCGCATATTCCACAATTACAGTTAGTTAGAAGTTAGTTTAATAATTTTCTGGATAAATAAATTGGCTGTTTTTGACCAACACCATGCCATAGCTCCCAGGGGTCGATATGACATTATTAGGGGTCGATTGGGGATCAATAGAAAAATAGAATAAAGGCATCATTGTACGAGTAATATTTAATTCGATTAACTTGGATTACCTCCATCCTGAATGACAACACAATTAAGAGTGAATCGTAGGAACAGTAACATGAATAGGACCTGTAAGATGCAGCAAGGCCATGTAAATAGTTACGGAGGCCAATCAAGTAGGCCAAAATGACGTATTTACCAATAAATTGATGTCGGTGGTTCCCGCCCGGCCGGTGTGGCGGGACCGAGATTGTAACACGAACGTGGTTGCTTATTTACTTATACTTACACATATTCGATCCTAGTCTAATTTTTGCGCATCCACATACAAGTGAGCGTTAATGTTCTAAAGTTGTCCTATTATAATTACGTAATAGTAACATAGAGGGGGTCGATAAAAAGTCAAGAAACTCTCGAAGGGGTCGACGCTCAAAGATGTTTGGCGACCCCTGCTTTAGACTTTCTTTTGTAGATTTACCTAAAGCAAAAAGTCTATGCAAATAATTTGAACGACATCTTGTAGAAACTGTTGCTACTAGAAATGAAAAACTGTGTTATACATAAGATAGTACAAAATCCTAGGACCACTTTAAATTTAATACCAAAAACAAATGGTAGGCTTTACTGGATCGTTATCGACGTTATGATTAATTGCGTCATCGTATTCCTATCCATTTGTACACATTAAAATTGTATCTATATGGTTTTATGTTTACTATTATCACATTACTTTAATTAAAGGCAGTCTTCAATCTGGAAACCCAATAACCAATAACTGTAACAAAAATAAGACAAACGAAGCAATACCCAAACCATTTTCTAATTTTAGAACCTTAAACGACCCTCTTTAAAAAAAAATTGGCAGTTCGACGATTTAGTTGCCATTTTTATTTTATTTTGATTTCAACAAAAATAAAATCAAACGTGCAAAATTATAATTTAATGAATTCTCAACGCCAAGTTCGAATTTTATCACCCAAATTTTGACATAAAACAGCTGTTTCCTTTCGTTTTATTCTTTTCTATTTAAATCCTTGCATTAACCATTCATAAAGAAGCATGGAAAATTTAGAGAAGGTCCTCGCCCGCTTTATCGGCAAAATTTGTCCGAATTCACTTTCAACGGTTTAATTGAAGATTCAACCACGAGATGCTTGATTAACTACAAAATTAACTAAATCAATTCTAAAATTCCCAAAGTGAAGTTCACAGAATTCTTATTCCATCATAAAGAGATGTCTGTTTATCCCAAGATAATAATGGGAAATTCAAATAGAGCGAGGAATGAGTGCTCCGAGTCTCGTCTTTTAATACATGGAGAAGGAGAACTACAGCTTCGAGACTCTAACTATGATAGCATCATAATCAAACACATGAATTTAAGTGAAAGGTCGACGCCTTATTCTAACTAATTCCGAGTATTAACTTGTTTTGCATCTTATTTGCATAGATATAGGAATGCGTATGTGCTTTATGTATGTACACGTCTCGCATGTAAGGACACTAACTTGTATGAAAGTTGATAAAAAATGTCATCTGGCTTTGTTCCTTTTTTTTAATTAAAATGCCCATGTGTTTATTAAACAATGTACTTGTGTTTATTTGGGTTTATTGCTATTTTAGTGGGTCTGAAATTTTAATAAGAAAAAAACGCATTTTGTGTACTTGCAATTGTTTAAATTATTTCGACAAAAACAAAGCAACCTTGATGTTCAGCTCAAAGTCAAAATTATTAACAATTTAATTCTTGCAGTTAACAATTAATAGGACTTGTTAAAAGGATATAAAATTTCGTATCCGTATGAGGCATATTTAAATTAAGATCGCAATCGCGTGCAATTTCTCATTGAATATGTGAGAAAAAAAGAAGTAAACAACTCGGAATTTTTCTACTGTTTTTGAACTTTAACCTCTTTTAAGTTCTTGTTTTTGAAAAATCGTTCGCATTTGTAGGCAATGCAGTTTCAAAATACATGTACGAATATTTTTTTGCAACTACAATAACGAGCTTTCTATTTCCATGGATTATTATACAAAAAAGATGAATTATCACAGAAAAAGACTTTCCTACAGTTACCCTACAATACGTTTTTACGCGAATTTTTAATAACAGAATTTCTTGTGAATGAATAGAATTCACTTATTCGTTCGTCTCCCATAGCAATAAGTGGGAAAAATCATTCCCGCTAGTTTAAAGGAAAAAATTGAGATTGCTTACAATACTGCCGTAGAAAAACTTTTCTATGCATTTTGAACTTTACTTTCCGCTTTAAATACACAAGTAACAAATTTCACGCGCATGGACTCGCCCAGCATCGACTCTATTTGCGTATAACCGAACCCAAGGTAGGGAAACATGCACTTTGCAACACAAGTTCGGGTTTTCAGTTAATATTTCGTAAATTAATTTGGACAAGACAGAACAGCAAATACATCTCGGCTTTATTGAGTTAGAAAAAGCTTTCGATAGAATTAAGAGAGAGCATGTATGGGAAAGCTTAAAGAAAAAAGAAATAGAAGAATGTATCATAAAAGCCATAAAAAGCCTATATGAAAGGAATGTCGACTATTTTAGAATGAAACACGCAACATCAAATCCATTTGAAACAAAAAACGGTCTACGAAAGGATGTATCCTAAGTCCATTGCTTTTTGTAACAGTTTTGGATGAGGTTATAAAGGAATGTAAAGGACAAATAAAGGATTATATAGTGGGTAACTGCAAAATTGGTAAAATTAAAATTAGCGAATTAGCTTACACAGATGGCATGGTAATAATTGGCAAAAACGGAAGAGACCTCCAGCATAATCTGAATGTATACAATAAAGCTAGGGAAAAGAGAAATATGAAGATAAAAAAAAATAAGACCAAAACAATGGTGATCGATACAAAAGAAAGAAAGTGCAACATATACATAGAAGACGTGAACTAGAACAGGTAAAAAACTTTAAATATTTAAAAACTAATATAAACTGTTATGGACAATTACTAACGTGTGCCTATAAACTGTCGACATCTCAGTTGCTTTGAAAAACAAATTACAAGTCTTAGATTAAATCGTACAAGACAATGACATTTGCAAATCTTGACATTTGGTTTTGTGTTCTGAATCTAATTACGAAATATGTTTCTGAAATCATAACCTACTGGGATGTTGACAGTTTATAAACACCCGCTAGAAGAAATTAATGAAAGAGTTAGGGAAAGCAGGAAGATTATTTAGTGCCATGAAAACAAACTTCTTAGGGAAAAAAAGATCCCGAGATAAGAAAATAGCCGTCCCAATAGTGACGTATGTAAGCGAATCATGGACATCAAGAATCCAAAGTCGATTAAGTAGTATAGAAATGAGATTTCTCCGAAAAATCGAAGGAAAAAATAAACTTGTTAGAATAAGAAATGAGACATACAGGGAAAATCTAATTATACAAGAAAATCAGTTGAGATGGAAGGGTCATGTACACAGAATGGGAGAAGATATATCAACCAGAAAAGTCTATGAAGTTAAAATTATTAACAAGAAAAGAGGTAGACCAAGAAAAACATGGAAAGAAGAAACTGAAAGACCATCGGAAGCAAGAGGGATACCTATAAACAGCATAGAAAAACGTGGAGGGAAATCTGCAAAAGAAAGCCGAGATGAGGGACATAACCCAAAGCCTTACACCACAGGTAGAAAGGCTGGCGATAAAGTAAGTAATTTGGACCACTAATTGAGATTTACATGAAGTGTTTAGCACACTTCCTTCTAGCACCTCACTACAACCTGCTCAAAAAAACTTATAATTTGTGTAATGCTAGAATGGTTGGGTAAAAATTATCGATTTCAGGCATTCAAAGACTGAAATTTTGCAACTTTATCATTTCAAAATAACCAAAACATTAAATTTGTGTGTTGCTTTCTAGTTTGAGAGTAAATATTTACAATAAATTCAAGATTTGGGACTTCAGGAAATATTTTACAAACAATCCTGCTTTGAAGGTTAACTTTGGGATTTTCCTGATTTTATTCAAAAAAACAGCCTGCATTACATTATAGTATTTACTTAGAATTAGTCCAAATTAGTTTACGAAATATTAACTAAAACGTGATAGCGACTATTCTGGTGTTACAAATTGTAAGTTTTTTTTTTAGCAGGTTGCAGTGGTGTGCTTTCTTTATTTTTTTGTGGAGAAGTAGAGAGAAGTGTGCTAAACACTTCCTGTAAGTCTCAATTAATGATCCAAATTAGTTTACGAGATATTAACTGAAAATCGAACTTATTTTGGTTGAATAGTGCAGGTTTCCTTATCTTGGGTTCGGTTATACGCACATTGCTTCGACTCTGGGAAATTTTGATGCTTTTGACATTAATATTTCCGCCTCTGGTCTTTATAACTCTTTAAGCTGGTTTTTAACATACATTAAGTTATAGGTTATTCTAATTTCCACCTTTGTTACTGTGGACGTACCTGTGATGTCATTAAAGAGTTCCCATGGATGGGATTTGTCTTATCGGATGGGCAAAACAAATATGTACTTCTATATATTTTTTTTTAATAAAGGGTGTAAGCGAAAACAAGTTCACCCCCTTTTTCTTATAAATTTTTGAAGTAGTAAAATGAAACTAACTGGATTGAATGTAGAGAAAGAATATGTTTTAATTTTTATGCAGAATTTAGTAACACTTCCGGTTTTTTAATCTTAAAACCTTGCTTTCCCAATTTTCAAAAAAAATTCAATATTTTACTTTTCAGTCCTACTACTAGTATGACCCATAAAAACGTTTCTTGTGATTCCCATAATTAAATACAAATTAAGTCTTCGTTGTAATTTGTGTACAACATGAAATACAGGTGTTTGAAGATTTAACATCGGCTTTTTGGCTGTAAGTGATTTTTTTAAAGGGACAGCAATGGTTCACTGGGTCGTAATAAGGTAAAACTGAAGAAAATGTTTTTAACTTTGAAGGCTTTGACAAAAACAAAGAAAAACCATGCCTGAGGTAATTGGACTGCTTTTGACAGTTACCTACTTATTTTTCGTTGTTTTCTCAAAGCAGTCAAAGCCTTCTAAGATGAACAAATTCATTACTTTTCGTTCTCAGGTTTAGTTTGTACTTTGTATTTAAAGCGTTACCAAGATTTTACTGTTGTTCAAGAAACATAAACTCGGTGAGCCTCTATTTCATTCGAAAAACCTCACTTGCAGCCAAAAAACTGATTTCAAAATCTTCAAACATCAGAATTTCATATAATAATCTTTATTTATTTAATTGTGGAGATCAATTAGAAACTGTGTTTGTGGATCATGGCTATCTAGATGAAAAATTAAAATTCTGAACATTTTGAGTATTGCAAAAAATCAGGCAAGCTAGATATTCAGATACGGAATTTTCATTTAATTATTTTATTCTTGCTAAAGCTGACGCAGAATTTTTATGTGAACTTTATTTATTCAAGCGTTATTTTCCCCTATAAATACATAAATGACTCTTTTTTGTTATTATAAATAATGTATCAAATCAAGTTTAAGGCAACCTGGCACAGTATAAATAATTTAATTCAGTAAGCCATGAGAAAAAAATGCGTGATAACAGTAACTTCGCTTAAAAGGAATCATTGATTTCTCAAAGATTTGTAAGGTAATACGACGTAAAAAATCGCCCTGTATAAATAAAAAACGAGGCGCCGAAATTAAATCTGGTGATTTTTCGCCCAATTAAAGAAGGATGAAGAAGGTTTCCTTTATCGGTTTTACGTATCAGCGGTTCCGGTCGATTATTGAACGTTTACAAAATTAACCCTTCCGAAAATAGGAATTTAATTATACAGTTAACAACAGCAACCTGTTAAAAATATGAGCCATAAAAATTAACGGGCCTTGTAATATATTTAGGGTTCATGTTTGGCTAGGCTAAGTGGTGTGTCTAATTATTTAATGGATTAGAGTACGTTGGAGGTTGATTTGGCCGAGAATGTTTTCATATTTTTCATGTAATCATATTAGTGTGAAAATGAAGTTGTCCTAACATTGTGGTCTAAAAGACTCTGCAAGGTGTAAACGAAAACAAGCTTTAAAAGTTGTAAAATGAATCTTATAGGTTGAATATGGAAGGAAAAGAATACAACAGATTTATTGAATGGCGCATGTATGCTTAATTTCCTAATTCTTTCTTAATTGAAGACAGTTCTACAAAACATGTCGTATGAAACACGTGCATAAAATGTATTTTTTACGTCCATTCGTAGTTTAGGCATTTCTTTATTAATTAGAAAATGTCTACAGTCAAATTACAACTGAAACTTTCTATAACTGTCTACAAAAATCTAAATTATATTAAGAAACGCCCGTTGAAGCAATAATAGACAAATAAAAAATGAAGTGCTCGAATTCATCATCATCAAGTGACTTTCAATTGTTTAGAGGTAATTTAATTAAAGCCAGTCTTGTAATCAAATAAATCTCGGAATCTTTGTAATACAAATAATGAAAATAATAAATAATGATACCTATTGTTACTAAAAGATTTTATCAATTGTCTATTTTGGTATACAATTACAGTTCAGATAGATAATTACGCAATTCATTGTTCTCAGTACACGGAATGCTTTTAGAATTCGATACTGAAATTAAGCGACGTTATCATTGTGAATTTTCAATAAAACTGATAAGAAACAATTTTATTTCTCTTATAACCTACCAAAGTTTCCGTGTAGAAATTGTGCAAATGACTGAATAAGTAAGAAAAACGATAATTTTAATAGTATAATGTTAGCTTTTAAAATTGAAGATTCTCTTGATTTTAAACCGTATGTGCCATATAAATATTTTCCGAATTGTTCCGAAAAATGGGCTTTAACCTTTAACACAGAAACAGAATACAAAGCATGGAAATGAGATTCGTACGTAAAAACGACGAAAAAACAAGATTAGACAAAATAAGAAACACCGACGTTAGACACGACCTGAAAATGAAACCAATACAAAGCACGATAGAAGAATGACAGAATGACGTATCAGGAGAATGGGTGAATGTAGGATGAGTTTTTGAAGCACGAACATATACAAAGAAAACGAAGGAAGGCCAAGAAAAACGTGGAGTGAAGAAGTCAAAAATGCGGTCATCAAAAGAGACATAGAGTGGAGCGAAATAAGACGTAAAATGCATAATTGAAAAGAATGGAAAGAGACATGGAAAAAGAAACCAAAGACCTAACTCAATCCACCCCTCGCAGCGGTATTACACCCGTAAGGGTTAAAAATGGTTTTAGGATTAAGTGAAGGTGAAATGAAGAAATGTTCTAAATGTTGGTCCAAATACAGATTCCAAAATAATATATACAAATATTAGGAAATCTCGTAACTCCCTAGGAATTAAAGGGTAAAACACCTCCCCGTATTTAATTATTATTCCTCTGAATAATCACAAATAAATTATTAATAAATTTAATAAAAATTTGATAAGTGAAACAAAAGCAATCTCTCGCATAAAACAAAAATATGTGATGCTTATTAGCCTTCGTTTTTTAAATCAACAAACACAATATTTCGCGATATAATTGTAAACTCGAATCTTTTAAGAAAAATAAATAAACAAATCATAATCATAAAATGTTTAAAAACTTGGCTCAATAATATTCAGATACCTCGAGAAAACGTGATACCGCTTTAACTTTACGTACTAAAAATAAATTCGACCTTTTGTCTTGTCACATAAAGATAAGTTGCGAAATTAATATGATATGTACACTTCAGATTATTCTTGAAACATGTCAAGAAGTTAAAAGGATTAAACTCGTCTGTTTCAAAATATGATTTTGTGTTGATTCTAATTTATTGTATGTTTATTTGATTTTTACGTTTGATTATTACGTATTTGGTATTTTCACTTATTTTTAGCTGACAGACATGAGGGAAATAATTTCTGGATGTTTTTGTTAGTACTTAAGACTATAATGATTAAAACATAATAACAATAATGCTAATATGCCACAAACTATGTAGGCTTGCTACTGGGTTCTCGTTTGTTTTAGAAGAATTGTAAATGTTTATTCTGTCCTTTTGTATTTTTTCAAGACGGGATTCCAACAGATACATCGATGTAGCTGACACTATTTACCAAAATTCCATTACTTTTGTTAATTTGAAAAACAAAGAACTTTCCGAAGACGTTCCTATACGCTTTGGCTTTATTTATTGTTGATATCGATATATGGAATATGTTGCTGATACATTGAAATGAGAACCTGTTACCTAGATATTTGCCTGGGGAATTACTGGTTCCATATGGACTCCTTGAGCTGATTAGAGGAAGCTACTGCACTCCAAAAGCTAATGTCAAACTTAGTTTGTAATTAAATCGCAAACCTACAAAATACTCTAGCAATAACTATTTATTGGGATAGTTATTTTGCCTAAAATGACATAGACAAATATCATCACGTTATAAATTACGCCAACTAATTGAAATAGGGAAGTCCAACTTCCGCCATTGTGTGTTATCAACTTTATAGGCCAAGAAACGCTTGGGATGGAAAATACATTTACATGGATGAAGTTCCCATTAATTTACTAACATTTAGCCTTAATTGGGCGTCCAACGAAGCAACCGTCGTTTCACAGCATGCAGGCTGTTGAAAATACATTCGGCGTTTTTAATCGTTGTATGCTGACAGGAAAAACTATTTTTGTTCATCAGTTTAAGGAAAATGACGCAACTCAGTGGGATTTCAATAACTCTTGATGCATCTGGAAATTTCTGGAACATTTTCATTTTTTCAATGCATATACAAGTGCTTCACTTAATTAGCCAATTATTTTTTTGGTTGCTGATCCCGAAGGCCGATTATTTGTAACAGTTGCTTTTCACAAAGAAACTTTGTGATTTCTAGTTACAATGGGTCACGGAAGAAGGTTAAGTTAAGAAAAAATTTAAAGAAGCAGGTTACTCCAACCGGCAAATTGCATCAAGAATTCATCGTAGTGCCCCTGTAATTAATAATTTCATGAAGAATATTGGAAATTATGGATAAAATTATAAAGGAACAACGAAACGAGAAAAACGGATGATTCTTTGTGAGGCATCTAACTCGTCACTTACAATAAGGAATATTAAGAATTCTGGGGGTTCTTCTGCAGGTGTACGAATAGTCCAAAGGATAATAAACAATTATTGTGTAGCGCTATCGTCTCCGTAGAAAAACACTTCTAACTACACGCAGAAAAACGGCTTAATTTCGTTCGAAGCCAGATTTCTGACGATTCTTTAATTGAAAAAATTGAAGAACATATTTAAAAAATGTAAAAATCCTGAAAATTCTATAAAAAGTACCAAAAATTCGAAAGTAAGAAAATTAGAATAGAGAAGAAGTGTCTTACACATATTGAAATTTTTATGTAACTAAACCAAAGCATTTTTTGTTTCAAAGCTGTACATAACGTAAAAGATTTTTGAGTGCAAACAGTGCGGAAAATCATTCAAGAGTTCTTCGACATTATCGACCACCTGATTTTCATTCCGACACAAGGCCTTATCCGTGTCGGGAAAAGGTTTAACCAAAAACCTGATATGAAAAACACGTACATTCACAAGGGTAAGTAAAAACTTTTATATAATTACTATGCTTATTTATATCAATCAACAATCACTTTGTGAAAAACTTTAAGGAAAACTAGTAATCAAATGGTTTTAGAGATTTTCAAAAATTCCCTCAAATAAACCTAAATAAACAAACTATGAGCAAAAAAACCATTAAAAACCTTTAGTTTTTCAAGATTTTCTAGTAAAGGGAAGGGTTTCAGTTAGATCAGATTTTTCAAATTATAGATTGTCGAGAAAAAAGAAATAAGCGAACTTCCAATAGCGAACTTCGCACTTAATTCACCCTGTGCTTTGACTCTACTAAATTAAAATCAATTTACATCAAAAACCGCAAAGTTCGCTTGTTTTTTTTTGCAGGGCACGTTTTATCAGGAAAAACTTTCATATAACTGTATAGCCAAGTTTGTCAACAATTTTCTGAAACGAAAACTTTGCGGATAAAAGTTTATGATGAAGTTGAAAGAAAGTTTCTTTTCAGAACCTAATAATTCTAAGCTCAAATATTTTTTTCGATTTTACTTAGTGAATAGCCTTTTTTCCTAACCAAGCTATAAATATTTCACTGATAATAATTACAAACACTAACTATTTAATAAAAATTCCCTTTTTTTACAGTTTAGGAAATGATTGTAATCGCAACGCAATTAAGAAGAGGAAAATCCATAAAATATACTCTCAAGAACAATAAAAATGGATTCTATGAAAGTTTTGTTTATTACTCGTCATAAGAGTGTGAGAAAACAGTTTACAGGAAATTTGTGCATCAAGTTTATTTTATCTGTTATCTCAAAACGTAAACAATAACTCTGATTAGTTCAATTTAGGCAAATCACGATGGGAATTTTCGTAACCCAATTTCGTATGTTCGTGTGACACATCTCGTACTTGCTACGAAATTACGAACTAAGGACGTCAACCTGTTTTTTAAACGATGTAAATTTCCACGCTACACAAGAAGATCGTTACTATCTAATTCATGTTACATTGACCATAACGTATACACCCATTACGTTATAGTTGCAACAAGCTCAAGGCGCTCGATGTAGAACACTTCTTGCAAAATAACTGCTGTTAATTACTGATGAAATTCCATTCTGTTACTCCTTTGTTATTTAATTTAAAAAATTTACACCTTACAATTTATTTCTTGTTGTATAGACTTACAGAAGCAAAAGTGGCTCAAATTGAATAAATTCGATTTTAAAAAATTTCATACCTGTTATGGGGCAAGGTATTTCTAATTTCTGTTTACGTCGATTTTCATTAATACAAACTAGGCCATGGGTAATAGACTAATAGAACAACAAAAATAACACCTACTATGTTTTTGCGTATTAAGAATTCTTAGAATTTGAAGTAATAAATTTTTCCGTCTAAAATTTTTTATATTTAACCTACAAGACTGTTTATTAGCAACTAATTTCTATTTATGTAATTTAAGTTAAAACAAAATTTAAGTTACTTCAGAAGTCAGTGTTGTTACTTCTGAAAAATAAAAAATTTAACATAATTAACTTTAAATTGTCACCATCCGAATAATATAACCTTATGCGAGATGATTTCTTAGCTCTATGGCAAGTTTCCTCTTAGTTGCGTTTTTAAAGCAATATTAGCATACAAACATTGTGATTGACGTTATAATAAATAATCAAGCAATTGAAAATTTCGAGAAAAAATGGAACAGCTAAGAAGGTTCAGTAGCCCGACCATCACGATCACCAGATTTAAATTATCCGCAATTTTATTGCAAGCGATTTAATATGCAATTTCTCCGTCTCAGCAATTACCGCAAAAGAATTAAATAAGCAAATCACAAAAGAAATCTTTAGTTCATCAACGTAAATCATATGAAGAAATTCTAGAAGTAACGAAATCAGAAATTATAATAGCATTAAAGCAAATAAAAAATAGGAAAGTACCAGGAGAGGACAGGATAACTAACAAGATGTTGAAAAAGGGAGGAGAAAGTATAATAGAAGCATTGGAAATCTCGATTAAGTGGAAAGAAGCCCATTATTCAAGAAATAAGTCATTACCAACACTGAAAATTATAGACCAATAAGCTTGCTGTCGCATATGTACAAACGTTTTGCGAGAATAATAAATAACCGCATGACAAAAAAGCTAGACCTATATCAACCTCAGGAACAGGCAGCTCTTAGAAAAGGATACAACACTGTGGAACATATACAGACTATCCGAACTTTAATTGAGAAGACCATCGAATATAACGCTCCCCTACACTTAGCCTTTGTGGACTACCACAAGGCGTTCGACACTATAGAAAGATAGGCTTTGCTACAGACACTAGATGTTGCAAGGATCGACCCAGATACTCTGGCGTCATAAAAGAGATATACGAAGGAGCAAACATGCGTATTAAAATTGACGACGAACCTATAGAACAAGGAACCCGACACCCCGACAGGGTAATCCTTTATCACCCAAGTTGTCTAGCATCGCAATGGAAAATGTGTTCAAAAAAACTACCGTGGGAAACCAAAGGGATCAACGTTGACGGTACCTACCTGTCATATTTGCGCTTTACAGACGATATCGTAGTCGTAAGCGACGACACCGAAAAGCTGAAGACCATGTTAGAGAAATTAAACAGAACATCAAATGAAATTGGCCTCAAAATGAACCTGTCTAAAACTAAATTCATGTCGAAGACATACAGATAGGCATAGATAACACACAAATAGAGCGAGTAGAACATTATGTATATACCGGGTGTCAACGAAACCTGGGGCACCCCCATAAATTTTTTATTCTTTAAGATATCTAAATAAAATTTGGCATATGTAATATACTCTTTAAATGGTATTTGTTGACATAGGAAACAAGTTTCTGTCACTTCCGGTTTCGCCGGAATTGACATCAACTTTGTTATTTTAAATGGAACACCCCGTATATTTATACATTTTTGGAATCTCCATTTAATTTTACGTATGGTAGTATCAAGTTTGAAACATTTTGATGACAAAGTAAATACTTGCAGAATAGTTTATTTATTAATCTAGGATGCCATGACCTGCGTAATATGGAAGTCAGGGTGCTACGACACTCAAAACAAATTATTTTAGCACTTCAACTGTGGCAAGTCTGTCTTTTTTTGTGCATTTCATTTGTTTCACTTGTTTTAAAACCCAGTATCTAGATTTAAATGTCCAAAATACGTTTTTTGTGAACGGAGAGTGTTATTCTGAATTAAATTTTCATATTAATCCCGCGTTATGGGTATCAATAAAATCCTTGAAAAACGCTCCTTTTTAATATCCTAGTGTCCCACCCTAGTGCCATTTGAAAAAATAGAGTTATTCTCGAAAAAGCATTTTTGCCAACTTTAGGCCATTCTAATACAGCAACTAAAATAGTTAAAGTTCTAAAACAATTTGTCTCGAGTGTTGGGGCACCTTGACTTTCATTTTGCGTAAGTCATGGCACTCTAGATTAACTTCTGCAAAAAATTACTTTGTCATCAAAATGTATCGAACTTGATACTAACATACGTAAAATTGAATGGAGATTCCAAAAATGTATAAATATATAGGGTGTTCCATTTGAAATACCAAAGTTGATGTCAATTCCGGCTAAACCGGAAGTGACAGAAACTTGTTTCCTATGTCAACAAATGCCGTTTAAAGAGTATATTACATATACCAAATTTCATTTAGATATCTTAAAAAATAAAAAATGTATGGGGGTGCCCCAGGTTTCGTTGACACCCTGTATAGGACACCAGATAACCTTGTCAAAAGAAAATCAAACAACTGAGGTTTCAAGACGCCACGTATTCTGCAACAATAATATTCCAATTAATCTAAAGCGTAAGGTATTCGAAACGTGTGCTCTGCCGGTAACCATATACGGAACAGCTATGGAGCCATGGAGAGAAAAATGCTCGAAATCAGTTTAAAGGACAGAATACCCAATGACGAGGTAAGAAATAAAACAAAAGTAACGGACATAATAGAAATAATAGCACACTTAAATTGGAAGTGGGCGGGCCATATAGCCAGGCAACCACATAACAAATGGTCACCTAGAGTTATCTTTTAGAGACCAAGAATAATAATGCAAAGCAGAGGAAGGCCCCAAAAGAAATGGCACAATGACATTCGGAAGATAATAGGGCGAGATTGGCACCAGAAAGCCCAAGACCGATTGAGTAGCCCAGGAACCATCGTTGCCGGTCCCAAGCCCGGACAAAGGAGGAGGGTTGGGCAATGGGCTAACTACTCGTCCCCGTAAAAAAAACAGTTCAGAAAACTGAACGACAGTCTCGGAACGATGGACGGATTTTTAGGAGACGACTTAAGCAAAGAAATATGGACTTCTCTTATGAAACCTGGAACGTACGGACCCTAAACAAACCAGGCGCCCAATTCTTCCTAACAGATGAAATAAAAAAGTATAAAAAGGCCAGCGGGGAGACCACGGAACTGAAATACAAGAAGATGCGCGAGAGCTTTTAGAAGTCCGAGTTTGGAAGAGAGTGGCAGGAGATTGACAGGCGTGGAGGCAGAAACTATAGGAGGCCAAGGCCCAATTTGGGCTGTAGCGCCATGGAAGAAGAAGTCGTTGGGATATGTGTGTTACCTATTTTAAAAGTTTCAGACTCGATATACGTGTTCAAAAATTATATGGATCAAGGTCAAATCAACCGCAAGAAATTCAAAATTTAGGTTAGTAGTAAACAATATCCCTAATATTTTACAGCAGTTGTTAATTTTCAAACCATATGTTATCTTTTCGATTTTCTTTGTGATCACTTTTGCTTTTGCTTTTTGCTTTTTGCTATTATTATTTAATTATATTTAATCTAATTATAGGCTAAGTGTCAATTACAACTTACTTTCTTTTAGCCGAAAAACAAATAATTATGGTTTTACAAGGTATTATTATTTGGTATTATCTGCTCGTATCTCAGTGTTTGTTTTATATAGAACATCTTTTCTTTTGGAAAACTATTGTATAAACAAAACATTTGTAAAAGGGTTATGAAAAGTGAGTTTTTATTTGAAAAATTAAATTTTTCATGATTTATTATATTCGCAATGAAAAAAACTGAGATATAAGTAGATAACTTGCAACTCAATCTTAAATTATAATAACTTCGTTCTTATTAATGCCAAATTATTAATAGCAGATTGGATATTTTATGAATGCTTAAAACAGAGACTAACAGGCAAATTGAATATAGGGATATGGATTTAGATAATTCGAGAAAAATCGAGCTTGGTATTTATCGATCTGTGTCTAATAATCCTCGTTATTCCATCGGCGATAGAGTCGAGTGCTTAAATGAAATCCTGAGAAAAAACACTTCAGATTAATTTGGCAGCAGCGTTAGTCCAAAGTGACAATAGATTTTTTCAAAAACAATTGAATAACTGCTGAAGTATGAAGGATTAATAGATCACCCCCATCGTACCTACTACATCATTGCACTCGTCGTTGAAGGACCATTCTGAATATCTAAAAATATACAACATTTTCTCTTTGAAATATCGTGTTTACTCCTGGTATAACCGGAAGTTGTACACTTTTAAATATATTTTCAATCGAATCAATTTGTAGTATTCCAAAACCCTATTTTACAAGTTTTCATTTAAGGAATCGATGTTTTTCTCAAGAAACGTCTAATCAACGATCGTCGTGACAAATCCTGTATGTCCTTTTATTATTATTTAAGGATTTAAGCCATAAAAGTATGTGATTGAACCATGACCAATTACTATACCTACATTTAAAAATACCAATTCAAATTATAATTTGCATAACCAATGCTGTAAAGGCTTAGGGTGAAAAAAAGGAGAATAAATTGTAATTTTCAAAATACGAGGATGAAAATATGTGTAAGCTAACTGCCACATTCTTCTTGAAAATGTATGTGTGAAATGTTTGGCCATTTCTGCATAACTGGAGAAATTTCACCTCTAAGACATGACAAAATAAAACGTTTTCCTTCCAATATCTAATTAGTATTAGAAAGGAAATCCAGTATCAATCAAAATAACTCCATATAAAACTTACAGAATGCCTAAGTCTCTGTAGGCGATCATTTTAGTTTTTATTTGAAAAGAAGATTTTATCAAAACGAAACACGAAAATAAAGAATTTAAATCTCAGAAATATCGATTCAGTTTCACTGCTAAAGCTTTTTAAAATGACTTGCACGGAGATAAAAAGATCTCGTGTCATCTACCAGGGGTACGTGATGGTAATGACACTTACTTCCGCCAAGGGAATCTCATTTAGAATGAAAGAAGCGCACACAATGTCTCATAAATATTGCTTAATACAGTTATTACTACTATGGATATAGCAGTGTTATGTTATAAGCAAGGCACGGATTTTATGCAAATGCATATCCTATACTAATAATATGTGCTAAGTGAGCTTTTGTATTTACGCGTATCTAATAAAACAGACCTAAATGGAATCAATTTTTTTTTGCATATTTTGCATATTTTAGGCAGTTCGTGCATAAATTTGTTTCAAGAGCATATTAAAGCATATTTCTTTATACATTTGGTTAGAGATAAATGTAGCTACACAGTTTCACTAAAATACGAGAAATGTAGAAAAATGAGCGAATGTCTAAATTTCGAAGAACCTATAATTCTCTGGTAAATGTCTATTTTGGTTGGGAATTTCTAAAATGAGGTATTTACCTACAAATATTTATGTACTTTTAAAAACTGCCCACTTCCCATGCGTCTAATCCCAGCTTAAAATGTATCTCTTTATCTGGAAGGGCTGTGACAGGCATACAAAACTTTCACTTTCCAAGAAGTGACTAATGAACCACTGATACCATGGGATTTTCATGTTTTTGACCGTTGTTGGTCTTACTCGTTCGTTAGTTTTTGTTTTACTTTCGAGTTTCGCTTAACACTATTGAATGAAAATAGGTAGGTAGTTAAGATTTATTTTATTATTTTTCTCTAAAATTGCCATTAGTTCTATAAAGATATAAGTAGTTTAGTATTAATTATGTTTCCTCTTGCTATTTGTATTTAATAATGTGTTAACAATTAAAATAAATAAATTCGTTTCATCTAAAAATTTCTGTTTTAAATATATACATAAAATAATTAAGGTCAATAATTTGCATATTTTAAAGCATATTTCATGAAAACCACTGCATATTTGGCATGTAATTTGAGCATATATATGCGCATATTTTAACACTTTTTGGTGCATACAAGTCCGTGCCTTGGTTATAAGTCTTTCAATTCCAAGGTATATAACAATGCCAAATAGTAACGTCCGCTTTCGTAAAATTGAGGCACGTCCGACCTCTATCGACTACTTGGACGACGTATGTTTACACGACAAACAACAAATACAAATATTAATCGATATTTGTCGTAAACAGGCGGTACTTAATAAAATATATGGAAGACTAAGGAAAAATTGAAAAGCTGCATGAATTCTAAAAGTCGATAGGTCCTCAGTATAAATAGAATAACGAGAATGAAATTTCAGTGCACACTTAGATTCTAAGGATTATTGATTGTTACATAACTGGAATTATTGACTTTAAATTTCCGTTAACAAGGCTACCGTTTATTTTACAAAATCAGGTCAAACTAAGAACTGCCTGAATCATAAAATACGTATGTATTGTACCTTGCATATTTTACACTAAATTGGGAGAAATTCAAAAAATTCATCTTAAATATTTTTAATTAAATGCCTTCACTTTTACGATTTTACTTCCGAAAAAACATCCGTTAATCAAGTAGATCAAGAATGCCATAACTACCATAATTTTAATAAGTTCGGAAGGTTGTAAGCATACTCTGTATTAAACAAATATTGACAATCAAGACAAACAAAAGGGACAACAAACACACATATAATAGACAAATATTGGCACTGTTTGTTGGACATCGGAAAACTCAAGTTAGAACAAGGCAAAATGTTCTTTATGGTTTGTGTATGCAATTTTTTTGGAATTTAATTTACAGTAAAATTTAATCTAGACCAGCCATGTCCTACCCGCGATCCGGGGTAATTAAAGCTTTTGTCCACGACTAGTCAATAATCTGTCAATTATTCATGTGTTTGGTCAAACATAATGCTATCCATTATACACTGCCAGCAGTGAATAATCATTATTCACGGTGTCATGGTATAGTAATCTCAAAATGTAAAGATCAGGTAGCCATTAACTGTCTGCGCGGCGGGACAATTCCAGTGGCGTAACATACGATTTTTAACTTAACAAACACAACACACGCCAATGACAAATAACGAAGTGTCTCCCCTTCCGTAACAATTTGGACTCGCCCGAACGCTTCCTGGTCTACGGCGCGTGATGGCTACCTGATCTTTACATTTTGAGACATGTCTAACATCATTGTCTATGGCTAAACCGGAAGTGACAGAAAGTTGTTTCCTATGCCAACAAATGCCATTTAAAGAGTATATTACATATACCAAATTTCATTTAGATATCTTAATAAATAAAAAAATTATGGGGGTGCCCCAGGTTTCGTTGACACCCGGTATATCAGTCATTATCGTACGGTTCCATTTTCGAGTTTTAAAGCTCTTTCACTTTTAGTAGCATTTTGAGGATTTCGAACGATTTTGAAAAACATATTTAGTAGTTCAGTTCATTTTCATTTAGGTCTACAGTTTTACGTATTATCGGTACCGAATTATTGATACAGCTTTACTGAACTGTTTTAATTTTGTCAGTACTGTTACAGTTTTTCTCAATATCTAAATACCTAATAATAATAAGATAGAGACTTACACCTGGACACAGATAAAAATACTTCTTATAGTAATGTAGAGTACATACATGTATTTTACAGGAATATTTTATTGTCAAGCTATTGTAACTGAAAATTTATACTGTTGATATCTATTATTTGGACAACTCTTTATTATTTTTCTTACATTTTGAAGGCTTCATCTGTCAACCTGCATTTCTCCAAAACAGTGTTTAATTGATTATGCTCGACCTTGTTCATTTTATATATGGATGATATAATGAAACCGTGCAAATTGGAAGTAAAGAAATTTAGTTCGAGTTGTTACAGTCAAGGGGCAGTTAAACTTTTGTTTAACTGATGATGTGGTGATTACGGTTGAAATCAAATTTTCGCGCACGAGTCCGAAATTTGGAAAATTTGGATACGAGTGCTCGAATTGCCTTCTATAACGAGTTTTTTATACTATTGTCTCTGTTTTGGCTTCCATTTACATTATTTGTTATTATAAAAATACTTGACAATTTCGAGTTGGGGAAATTTGGTTAAATAGTTTTAGGTTGGTAATAGTGATTTTTGCTTGACAATTGACAGAAGTTTGACATTTGACGTTTTTGTTGCTTAGCAACTGACTGGTTGCCTGGCAACTGAATGGTTGCCTAGGTATTTTGTGTATTATTTGATACAGTATCACCAATTTCTGAAAACAAAATATCACCAAAAATCGTTTAATAATGAAGCTCATTAAAGCATGAAAATGCGTGCTAGAATGATGTCATTATAATGCCGAAACAGAGAAAAAACATTAAAGCATTACAAGATGCCAATTTTATTTTAAAAAATAACTGCCAAACTGCCGCAATTTTAACATATAGGAATGAAGCCTGGATACAAAAAGAATGAAAAATAAAGTGCAAGCATTAGAACTGAAATACCTAAAAAATATTAAAGGAATGGCGAGATGGCGAGATTGAATGGAATACATAATGCGAGAAAAACTACAAATTGTGCCTGTTCATACCATTCATACAAGATACAGTAAAAGTGGTGGGGCCATTTACAGCGGAAGAACAACGTAAAACGTAAAATCAGTAAAAATAATATGGGAGATAAGAATTAGAATGACATGAAGACCAAAAGAAAGCTGGGACAACATTGGTAAAGAGTAATACAAGAGAAAGAATAATCAAGAAAATAAAACCAAAGTAAAAGCACAAAATGAAAGAGAATGAAAAAGCTAGAATGAGAAAAACATAAAGTATTATATCAGGGTGTTTTTATATCAATGATTATGTTTTTAGAATAGGTGCAAAATACACATAAATTCGTAAAGTCAAAAGATACTGCAATTCAATTATTCGGCACCAAACAACACGGCCGTTCGGTTATTTCCCGTGTTCCCAGCCATCCCATCCGCCCCTGCAAATGTGTAAGACTGTAAAAGAATTCACGGCCTATTCTAATTATAACCATAATTGTGTTGTGTTATAAATTAGAAATATAATTTATAACACACACTTCAAAGTTTCATAGCCAACCATTGCAAATTTAATTTTTGATCCTCCTATAAAAACTGCAATTGAAACTAAACTTAATTATGTTTCAAAGAATAAATGCAAGGAATTTTATGTTATAATTGCTTGAGGCCATTTCTCTTCTCCTTTTTCTACTTTTCAGCACCTCTTCACCCTCTTTTACCTTAATCCCTCCCTTACTTCTTCATTTATTGTGGTCCTTTTCTCCTTTCTCGCTCTCTTTCCTTTCCTCCTCCTTCTTTTTTCTTTTCCCTTTTTTCTCTCCTTCCCCATTTTTCACTCTGTCTTTTTTTTATCCCTTTTACGTTTTCTGTGTTTTCTCGTAAGTCTCAAATAAAACAAACTGTGTAACACATTTTGTCCTTTTTGACATGTTATTTTGATAATTGAACAATATTGCCCCCCTCGACACCGTAAAGCTATAAGAGGGTAAAAGAGAAAGAAAGAAAGAAAGAAAGAAAGAAAGAAAGAAAGAAAGAAAGAAAGAAAGTACGATATTGACTTCAGTTCAATAAAAAGTTTTAATGTGATTTTAAATCAGTGGATATATATTTATGAACAAGATAATATGCATAGTTAATAAATAAACACTCTTAGTTGTAAACATAGCAACAAAATAAATTATTCAATGACCGTTATAACGAATATTAATGCTGCATACCTGATGATAAATGTTTTCGGTTCGTTTTCTTTATGCAGCACGATATTATAAATAAAAGTGACTCAATTGAGTCGAAGTTTACATCATTTTAAACTGGCATTTGTTACAATAACAAAAAGGTTTAATTAAACACAATGTGCCGGATGTCATTAAAGAGGCCTCAGTTGCTTTTGCATATTCTCTGCTATTCTAATTATTAAATAATCAGTCCCGTTTAACAAAATTGTTTTGCCTTGGCGCTATTTATCTTAATTAAATTTTTTACATCAATATAATTTCATGACGATGATTTTATCTGTGTGCGTAATTAAGATCGACCATTTAACTCATACTAGAAATGACAATAGAAATAAGAGTTTTATCGTTTATCATTTTTATGTATTTATCCACTTGAGATAATTAACACTAATATAGTTGCTTTATCACAACCATTGTGTTTGTCAATTGTTTTATATAAGAAGTCTCTGATTAGTATTCTAGATTTTAAGTAGTTGATATTTACAATACTTCAGTGTACAGTGTTTCATCTTATACAACTGATTACAACTAAAATTAAAAAGAAATCCGCACGTAAAAATACATAGTTCAATTCGCTTATCTGACATGGTTCACCTTGAGGCTCGTCGTTTGAACATAAAGGTGTTTATTTTGCTTTATTTTTTTATTTGTGAGAAGTACATGAATTTGGCACTTCAAATATGCCGTGACCTAAAAGTCCTAAAAATATCTATAGTTAAGTGTTGCTTGACTTTGTTTGGTTTATATTTTTTCGCGTGATTAAATAAATTTGAAGTATGTATAGCGAACTATGAAACCTTTGAAGTCAAATCTTTAAATTAAATATCTTTGCAGTTTATGAATTGTCAAATTTTTGTTTCGTTTTCGTTTTGCAACGTCTACTCTTAACCACAAATTTAAGAATTTTCTTTTAACATGGGAAACTTTTTTAACAGTATTTTTGCTAAAATTTTGATACCTCATCAGGGAATTATAAAAGTGTTAATACGGCGCTGCGCAGCATTTTATTAAAGGCTGATAAAATATGCAGTAAGTAATGGCGGTTTGTGGGCGCAGTGAAAGTAAAAAAACCTGAAAATAAAAATAAGCTTGATGAAAATCTCGAATTAAACAACATACATAAACCGCAAGGAAAATATTTTTTCGCCCTCCGGTTAGAAACACTCAATTTTCATGCGTATAAATCGTCTGGAAAATGCTATTTTCAAGCCTCGGCCTGAAAGTAAAATTAGGATTTTTGATTGGTGGCGCTGAACCGAACTGCCTCCGCCCTCTCATTGCTACGCCCATTGTCACGCCCAGAAAAATAAATTCCATAGAAAAATAAATTCTCTAACGTCAAATATTTGAATAAAAAATGATTTTTTATAATTAACGTATTTTTATCGGCCGAAAAAATATTGTGTATCATACGCCTAGAAACTGCTTTGCAAGTATTCGTACTTGCAAAGTGACAGTTTCTAGCTTTGTGATACAAATAACTATTTTCATAGGAGACGTGAATGGGAGAATTAGAGAGTTTTCAGAATCATTACGGGGACACAATTAGCCAGTGGCGTAAATCACACCCGGCAAACCCTGGACAGTGGGGGGGGGAGGCTTTTGGGCCCTTTTTCATAAAAGAATGCTTTAAAAACGGAAATACTGTGATGGGGAAGAACGGCTAAAAATCAATGAATCTTTCCTTGGATTCGAGAAGTTACTGATCAAACTTTGAAGAAGAGCACCTAAATGAAATATCAGAGATAAGAGTCGACAAAAAAAGTGTAGGGGGCAAATATGTGAAACGCAACAATATTATCAACAGTAATATAACAAGTGATGCCGTTTTTCCGATAAATTTGGATCGGATAGTTCATGAATGCTAGTTAAAACGATAATTTCACGAGCCCGTATTTTCCAAAATTAACTAGCACGAATTAAGTATCCGATCCAAATTTATCACAGGAAAATCGGATCACGCGTTGTATTCGTTAAAACTATACCACGAACAGTTAATTACTATTTATGAATTGTTTTCTCCTATTCAAAATACCTATAAGTGAAAAAACCACTCGTGGTTTTTTCACTTATTAAAACGTACGTGTGATTTTTTCACTTGAAAATTGTTTTTATTGGCTGTTGCTAAGGAAATCCATCAATCTGATTGGTTAAGCAAAAGGTGAGTGGTATAGTCAGGCTAGTTATATCTATTTATTTATTTACTTTTATGAAGGGCCCGTAGTATATTCTTGCAGGGGGACCCTGGAGTTTTCTGCTACGCCACTGAAAATAGCTGTCTTATTACAAGACTAGTATATCATGTGTCAGGAAAAACAGATATGGAACTTTTGGAAGCATTGTGGTAAACTAAATTGTTGGCCTTATTATACAAAACATATCTCTGTTTGGGTTATGATATTTTTTTTGCCTTATGGGTCTTGGTGCCCTTACGGCATCGGCACTTTTATGGCCAGACAAAAAAAAAGAATGCTTGGAGACTGTACACAGGAGAGGTCTCTAAAATGACGGAAAATAACCACAGTATGTTATCCTCCTTAAAATTGTAAGCGGAACTTGTTAATATCATTTTGCCTTGTGTTTGGTGGTTTACAAGTTATTTTAAGCCTACGATTTTTATTCGCTTTCCTTATTTCTGCGAAAACATGGCAAATATTAGTTTTGTATTACTGAGGAGCTAAGGACAAGTATTTGAGTGTGTGTTTCGGGCGTTCTACTACTTGAAAAGTAAAGAGATTTTTTTTTAATAAATTGTCGCCCTTTTAATATCTTGCAACATTCTTCCGTTTGAAAAAATTACAGCCAAAAAATTGATTTCAAAAATTTCAATGGCTAATATTTGATACTTGATACTGAACACAAGCTACGGAGATGACTTATTTATTATTTAATCACTTGAACCAAGAACCACACAAAGATTTGAAAAATTCGCCGAGTTTAAAATTACAAAAGTATACAGGATTTAGAATTTCCTCCAAGTTCCAAAAATCGAAAGTTACTACTGTTACTAAATTGTTTTTTGATTTACAAAACCAAATTTTTCCTCTACATTCATCTCTGTAAGTTTCAGTTTTCAGCTTCAAAAAATTAGTAAGAAAAAAGGGGTTGAGCCTATTTTCGTTCACACCCTGTGTTTTGCGAGTCCTAGTTTTTGTGAAAATATTATTTTTTCTACTCCCATGCATAAAGTAGTAGTTTCACATACTGATCGCAGTACGTGAAATCGTATCTTTTACATCGATGCGTGAAGTGCAACGCATTTCTGCCATAAGAGCCTATACACTTTTCAGCACGGGTAAACACTTGAATAGATTGCTGTGCTTGTTTTTTGTTTGGACGACGAATTTGTGAGAACTGTCAAGTAAAGTGAACGTTTGCTAATTTAACTAATTTTTTAAGTTTGAGTCGAGGTCGTAGAAAAAGTATAGTGTGCAACACATACGTGAAGCCTTTTTTACACTCATGTGCTTGTGACACTCGCCTTTCGGCTCGTGTCGCAAACTCCACACTCGTATAAAAAGGTCAGCTTCACGTACTTGTTACACAATATACTATTGTCGATTATTTTTCATTATAGTTTGGCACACTGAATTTTCGCACCCAGATAGGCATTTTTAAAAATATATTTAGGGTTCCTGAAACCCAAAACAAATAAAATAGAAAAAGCAAACTCTAACATAGAAGAAAATTAGATAAAATTGAATTAGTGCAAGAAGAAATCATAGAGAAAATAAAACAGAATGAAAGAAGAATGGAATTGATAGAGAGAGAACAGAAGAGTAAAAATGTAATTATATATAAAATAAAATTGTGAAAAAAGAATTACTTCGAAATAGAAAAGATAATATTACAAGTTCTTAAATGAAAGCTTGCAAATCAGCTGTGATGAAACTGAAATTGAAAATGTAAATATACTAAATCCAGGAAGAAAAGAATTAGAATAAAATTTGTAAAAACAAGAACAAAATATTTAGTGAAAGAAAAGACAAAACTAAAGAATAAGCAAATATTCATTGATCATAACTGTACAAAAGAAACGTAGAAGGAAAGGAAGGAACTAATAATTTTACAAAAACAACTTAGGGAGCACAAAAAACGTAATATTGAACTATAATAAAATAATGGTGTATGGGAAGAAAATGAGCAAAGCGGAAGCAGAATCGCTACTGAAAGAGGAACAAAAACAGGTAAGAAAAGTAAGCGAAGAATAAGAAAAGAAATGCTAAGGACAAACCCAAGCCTCTTGTAGCGCCTATCATAAAAGAAAATGTTTTTACAATTTATGATTCCAATAGTAATCTTACTGGCGTAGCAAGCATGGAAATTAAAAAGGCAAATGTAATGATGAATAAAACAATAAAAGTGTAGACATAGACAATGAATATTCATATTATAGGAAAACAATATACAGATTGTCCGAAATCCAATCTAAACATTCAAAAGTTAATGAGTGCAATAAGGAAGACATAAACAATATGGGTAGCACAACAAAGATAGAATGAAATCATAGCTAGGTAAATTTTTAAACTAAAATCTCTCGCCAATAACAAGCAATATCTATGACAGGTGTTTTTGCTTGCTTGCTTGTTATTGGCGAGAGATCTTTAGTTTAAAAATTCACCTAGCCATGATTTCATTCTATCTTTGTTGTGCTACCCATATTGTTTATGTCTTCCTTATTGCACTCATTAATTTTTGTATGTTTAGATTGGATTTCGGATAATCTGTATCTGTATAGGCATTCCAAACTAAATATTTAGAAGTGGCAACAGAAAAAAACCATAAAAAACATGCCGTTTTTAAAATCTTTAATCAAAAGCGTACATGCTAAAATTAAGTTCAGTAACTAAGCGTCTCTTAATTAGACATTTCCATATTTCCATACTTTCTATATAACATGGGGGAGAGGGGTTAAAAAGCGTAGTAGTATTAAATTGGTTCCACAGAATTGCTTTCTATTACGCACAATATGGCGCTGTGCGTTATTTAAAGGCGGATAAAATATGCATTGATACTGTTGGGATTCGACGTTAACCCTTGTAAAAGCAGATGTACGCGATTATTATCGAGTTTGTGTATAACCTAGGCAAACTTGACTAAGTTTATAATGCCTAATACCCAATAGGCATTGCGGCAAGACAGTGGTGTAGGTAGAGTATGCGAGACACTTTTCTGCATCCTACCCTCTACCCGTTACTTTTTTTCCTTTGTGTAGGATCTTATCTTATTTTGAAGATAATTTTTTGATCACTTTTTATCTATTGGGTGAAATAGTAATTTTGTTTAGCATAAAAGTTGCTTTACCTAAACTGAAAATTTCTTTGTTTTGGCATTTTGCAAAATTATTAATAATACCACCTAAATCTCTTGACGAATGACAACCAAGACTTTATTGACTAGTAATTGTCCTTAGATAGTTTTTTTTTAAGCTTACACATAATGCCACATTTGTCACCGAGACTTGTAAAGTACAAAAAAAAAGGAATTTGAAGATATAACTTTGCATAAAAACATATTTATTTATAGTTATTATTACTATAATTTAAAAAAAAAAACAACGTATCGACATCTTCCAAGATTTTTTTTCATCAAATTTGCCATTTGAATGGATTGGCCTATTTCTGCATACGAGTACTTAATATTTTAGAAGTTCATTGTCCGGGAGGTTTATTGGTTCCAAAAAGTCGAAATAATTTTCTTGAAGTGGATAATACTCATAGATTTGGGACCGATGAAAAAATTGTAGCAGGATCCGTTGTTTTATTGGGCGCGTACAAATAGTATATTGTGTAACAAGTACGTGAAGCTGACCTTTTTACACGAGTGTAAAAAAAGGCGTTACGTATGTGTTGCACACTATACTTTTTCTACGACCTCAATACAAACTTAAAAATTGAGTTAAATTAGTAAACGTTCACTTCACTTGACAGTTCGCACAAATTCGTCGTTCAAACAAAAAACAAGCATAGCAAAGAAAAGAAGAAAAGAAAAGTGTATAGGCTCTTATCGCAGAAATGCGTAAAATAAATTCCATAAGAAATGCATTGTACTTCACGCATCGATATAGAAAATATGACTTCACGTACTGCGATCAGTATGTGAAACTACTACTTTATACATGGGAGTAGAAAAAATAATATATGATATATGACTGGCGTCATGTGGGCTACATACAGGGAATTTTTCTTTTTGGTATAGGTACATATCCCCTATGTATACCTACTTTTAAAATAAACTCGTTAAAATCCTATATGTAGGCAACCAACTGTACACTAAACGTTACGTCACGTGGTGCGTAAAGGTTATGTTCCATGTTTGTAAATAAAAAATAAATCAAAATTAGCGAAATATCAAAATAATTTTAATTCGACGATTATTCTAAAACAAAATATCAACAATACAAAACAGAAATGAAAATAAAAACAGCAACAGATAAAGATTAATTTTTTGATATTAAGGCTGGCATTTACTTACATACAGTCAATTTCTATTTGACGTATCTAAAGTTGCATAACTACTTAAAAAATCAAAAAGTCATAAGAAGGCGCGTTTTAGCAGAACGTCATAAACGAGTTGAGGTTAGAGGTCAAGAATTGCGTAAGATTCATATTTGAAAATTTGCATATTTACATAGTTATTTGTGTTAGTACTGTAAACGATATGGCAAAAACAAAATTACGATTTTCTGTGTATTTAAATTGTAATCTCCTTGTCAAGTTTTCGTAAAGCCGATAAGTACTTACTCGTTGTTACTGTGCTATTTGTGTTGCCTAACGATAAATTATAAATTGGAAATCTAAACCGATTTTTCTAGAACTTTATTTCCAGTTTTTCTGGCATAATTTGCATTTTGAAAAAAACATTTTTGTGGCGTTTGAAAGAGAGTGGTTGTATCTATCTACTGATAGAGAGATTTTTTCGATATTAATCTTTTTGTAAAAACTATTTGAAAATTTTGAAGTAAAATAGAGCTTTAGATTTTTTAATACTATAAAGTTGGTTTTCAGAAATTAAAAAAAAAACTTTCGATCGATAGATAGAAAAGACATGGATAATTACAAAAAAAAATGCTCTGCCGTTCCTGCTTAAAAAATGAGTCTAAAAAACTGGAACAAAATGTGCTTAAAATGAGGTACATTTCATGGTATAAATGCCAGCCTTAAGTTAATTTGATTATTCTTGCCACAGCATGCTATTTTTTCTTAAAAATTTTAATTCAAAGTTTAGTGCATAGTTGGTTGCCTACATACAGGGTAACACAATGCGCTTGACACGTTTTTTTTTAAGGTATACATAGGAAATATGTAAACTAAAAAGAAAAATTCCTTGTATGTATATAAAAACAGAAAAAAATAAAAACTTTTATTTTAATTTATTGCTGAGTTTGTTTTTGGATTTTGTTTGCCACATTTTTAATATCTAATTAGACGACGTCCAACACAGCGGACTCGTTATATTTCGAGATTTTTGTTCGGCAATTTTCAATTTTGGGAGAAAAGATTCGCAGGTCATTCAAATTGCAACTGTAATGTACATTGCCAATTCTTTTGAGTTGGAAAATTTACCTTCCTGAATATATTTTCTGTAAAATCCAAGTATATCATTGACTTCAAACATAATTCCGTACGTGATTGGAGGTCTGTCAAACGTTTTGTAATTTGTTTTTGGACTCGTTCTGCATCAACGTTAAAAGGACATGTCTTGGATTCGGAGTGGTTTTGAGACTTAATTTTGCATATTTGGAAAAATCATTACATATATCTTAACAACGATCAGTAATCAGTTTATATTCACCTTATAATTCATGATTTAGCTCATTTAATGTTATAGTGATATCTATTAGAAAACGGCCATTATTCAGTGTAAAATTTCCGAATTTCCTCCCTCGAGTTCCAAAATTGTTCCAAACATTTTCAGCCATCGAATTTTAGCATAAAAAGTAGCTCATTGTATTCTTGAAACTGGCGATGCTTCCATGAATTATTTTTTAATTGACAGAAATGTCGTCCAAAGGCGTCTAAAAGGGTAGTAAAGCGCAATACATGACGCTGCTATGCATGCGTCATACAGCCTCTACTGTACCCAATACCGACTCTCTCCTCCAAATTGCTGGACCTCGGGAGCCTTACAGAGCTGACGAAAGCGGTAGATTCAGGGACTCACAACTTGTGAGTATAGGAAATAGCGGCCCCACGTTACCATTTCAACTTGTCTGGAGGACAGTTTCTATCTCTTGTTGCTTCCGACCCCGACGTTATTAAGGTATCCGAGGGCTAGGGGGTCATTAATTTCACATCTATCATATCTTCAAGATAACAGAAAAATATGACATGGAACGTTTTATAGCGCAGAGACGGCCACTCGGCCTATCCAAGCCTGGCTATGGAAGCTATTAGCGGGTGAAAACCCACCAAGGGTTAGAGGCCACAAGAAGAAGAGTAAGAAGAAATGCCGTCAATAACTACAAGTATTTAGAAAAACAGGCCACAAGAAGAAGAAGAAGAAATGCCGTCAATAACTACAAGTTATTTAACAAAACGAGTAACAGAAAAACGTGGGTAATATTTTTGCTTCTAACTACATACGAGTAGATGTGTGCGTAAAAGTAATAAATACTCTGTCAAAAGTAATGAAACTAAAATTTCAAGGAACAAGTTCTCGATTTACTAAATCGAGAATATAACCCTACTGACTTAAGAATTGATTATAGTGAAATACACTGCACGCACTACTGTACAAAAATAGAGGAGACTTTGATCAGTAAAAAGATAATGCTGGCGTAAACACACAGCATGTGAATGCAGTAGAGAAAATTTAAATTTTGACCAATAGCAACGGAAGAATGCAACGTATAATCTTCTAGCCATACTACTTATTTGTTTACATCTATTAATTCGTTTTGATTAATACGATACAGCATTTTTTACTGTTATGAAACGAGCTGATAACGTAAATTAATTATGTTATTGAAGGAAGTAGACATGGATACCTATTTGTAAGTTATTACGGTTATATTTTACAATTTTTTAGGATTGCCACAAATGCGTACATAATTGTTTACATATTTATTTATTGAATGTGTTTGGAAATTTATGTATATCTATTGAAACATTACAAAGTGAATGTCAAAGTAAAAATACTGAAATATATTGCTACTACTACATTGGATAATTATAAAGTGGCACATACATTTTTTTTTTAAATACATCAAATGTGACAAAACGTATGACAAATGGAAGAGATAACATAATGTTAAATTTCTAAAAGGGGAAGGGGTATAACTCTACATTGTAGGAATTATACGTTATAACGATTATGCAATCTTCAAAACTAAAAAAAATAGGTCAAACGGCGTTGCCCTCTTTAGAAGCTAATTAAACCGATTTTTCGATTTATTATCAAACATTAAACTAAAACGTCCGCAAACAATCTTTCGACATTCGAGAAATCACCAGTGATATAATGTGACAGGCTAATAAATTTTGTTTAAAGCTTAAGCTCTCCTAAAATTTAATTCGTATTCCCTATTATCTTAGAGATAACCTACTTCAAAAATTTAGTCGACACTAAATGTCTATGACCTAATAAATAACGCATTAGTATAAATTAAAATAGTGGCCACAAAAATCAAACGAGACATTTCTTTCTGTTAAACGTACGACGCCTACATAAGTAATATAATAATAATAAATAATAATAAAATGTAAACATTAATCTTCTAACAAACGGAAATTTAAAACGGGCGACGATGTGGTTAAGTAATGTTTCTTTCAACATCATAAAACTGCGTAATACACATTTTTTTAAAGAAAAGCAGTGGAAATAACTGCACTAAAAATAATCTCAAAATTTTACTAAAAATAATTTGGAATTCTAGTAAAAACAATTTTCTATTACTATCTTCAAAATCAAATTGTGTTAAAAACCTTTCCATTAATAAAAAGTATTTAGAAAAGCAAATATGTAGTACTAAATCAACCACTTAAAAAATACTAATAAAATTACAAAATTAAAAACCAAATAAAAATCATAACTTACTGCTTAATGATGCCATCTTTGAGAAAACCTCTAAACGACAAACGAACAGCACCGAGACCAAAACCCAGTGAAGCAGCACGATCACGACGTCGTTCATTTCCACCAGAGTTTGCAGACATCATAGGATTCACGTGAAGAAATTTTTATTATTTTCTTTACAAGCAACGCACGTTTCGAATTACCTCACGTATCAAATAAACGACTCACGGAAACAAAATAAAAAATATCTGAAACAAACAGAAAAAAACAAAACATAAAAAACCGAACTTAGAACAAAAGTAAAACAAATGAATATGTAACTAAGGGCAACTTTATAAAATAAATGTAAGGCTAAAATAAAAGGTTCAAAAATAATAAAATTCACTTATTTATTAGGAAGAAAATAAAAATATGAAGTCAGTTGATAAACCTAAAAATTAAATTGACAGTAATCAATTTTCAACGATAACGTTTTGTTTATGAATAGCCAAAACAAATGTTGCTTCTTTAAATTTAAAAACAAATTATTTTATCGTATTATATTTTACTGGGTGATTCACGTAAGACTCGCAGCATAAAATCTTCAAACGCAACCCAACATACACGTTTTCAAACCCACTAGAAATATTTGCAACTTAAAAAAAACAAAATTTGATCTAGTTAGTACGAGTTAGTAGATATGTTCACATGTGGTTTAAATTCAGTAAAAGTGACAGAAATTTCTAGTCGTGAAAATAACTTTATTCACAATCATTATTGTAATATGTCGATTCCTAACTTTTTAGAAGTTGGGAAATACGTCATTCCTAACCGTAATGACAATCTCTTGGGCGGGTAGTAACAGGAAACACTTCCCACCCACGGGCGGGAAATGTTTATGTATGGTTTCCTAGCGACACTGTCATAGATCTATATGTTAAAGTAGGCTAAAATAAATTTTAATCGAGCTGTCAAAAAATATTAATAAAATTAATTTAAAATTCGATGATTAATAATTGTGAATAAAATAGTATAGCTACATACCTCGGTGGGAGTTTCATCACAGCCTCGCGCTATGTATGACCGAGAGGCTGTAATGCAACATTTCTCACCTCGGATGTAATGTACTATTTCATTAAGGTAAGATATCTGTTGATAGCGGAACCTGTGCGCGTGCGCAAAATAAATGCAGGTTTGTAACTTTTATTTTTTCAAGCAATTTTGGTCTACACCCACTATTGTTAAAATTATAGTGATGAATTTGTGTAACACTATGCGTTGGCATTTTCTTTTTATGCTGAAACTAAGATTGTGTAGCTAAGATAACTTAAAATATGTATTATCGTTAGATTTTGAACGATCAATTTTGGTGGTGGTGCTAAAAGTTACAAATCTCCGGGGCCAGTAGTGACATGTCACATGTCACAACCTGTCCCGTGCAGTGTGATTGATGACGTAAATAATTTGCTTTTGTTTTTGAAGGATGAGAACGTACAAAAGAAAAACTGAATGTGGGATCTCTACGAATAAGCTGCAGTGATTTTGGACGACGATAAAGCCAAAAACCAAATCAATTCGTGGTTTGGCAAAAGACTTCGGACTATGTCACATGTCATTAATGAGGTATTTGGGGAAGAGAAAAACAGCTATAGAAAAAGGGAATTCTGTGGAAAATATTGCAGTCGGATACAGGAAGAACAGACAAGTCTTTAACGATGACCAGGAGAACGCCTTATTGATTACCTAATTAAATACTGTCAATTTTTTTACGGATTGACAAAAGATGGCAGGAAATTAGCATACTAATGATAGTGCATCTACAGTGAGAGTAGGCAAGGTTGACCGAAAAAAAACTACTTTCCAAGGCAGGTATTGCCAATCTTTACTTCCACTTTGCTTATGCGCGTCTTGCGGTTCAGCGTGATATCAGCTTCGCACGTGCTTCGCATTTTAACGTTTGCCTTGCAAGTTTAATTTTTTGCATTTTCTCGTGTAAGACTAGCATTGATATTTACGCGCTTAGTACAGGTAAGTACGCCTATTTTTCCCAATATGAATAATAGGTTTAAAAATGTCAAAATAGACACGAATGTAGGTGCAGTCCATGCTTACATACATATGAAGCGGCACATTTTTACTATGTTCATTTTTCAAGGAGGCGGCACGGTCAGCTATTATAATTCTCCCTGTACATACGTAGTACCCCATAACAATGTCACAATCATGGCATGATAATACAGATGCAGAAGTTGATTGGATGACAGCGTTTATGAAACGCAATGGGTCTAAAATATCCCTAAGGTGTCCAGAGGCAACGAGTTTGAACCGAGCAATATCCTTTAATAAAAAACGAATATTGGCAGCTTTTTTCCAAGTTGTCTGAGGTACTGGATAGGTATAAATTTCCAAGTTCTCGTATATGGAACGTTGACAAAACAGGCCTAACCACGGTGTAAAAACCAAGAAAAGTTTTGGTACTAAGCAAGTTGGTTCCATAACATCTGCTGAAAGAGGAACCCTCGTCGCTCCTTGCATATCAATCAGAAAATGCTTCAGGGAAATCAGTGCCGTGCATGTTCGTCTTCCCACGGATTAAGTACAGGGACTATTTTGTTCGTGAAGAACCCCCACCAGACTGTGAAGGTGCTGGCAACTCAAGCGGCTGAATGACTGGAGTAGAATTCAAGTTTATCGGCCACTTCATGAAACACGTGAAGCCGTCTCCGTATGATCATGTGCTTCTCTTACTGAACCGTCATATTTCACATGTGGTAGTGTAGAAAAAGCAAAGGAAAATAATGTGATATTGTTGTCTTTCCCCCCTCATTGCTCCCACAAGCTCAAACCATTGGACGCGAGAGTCTATGGACCTTTTAAAAATTACTGAAAAACAACCCGGGAAAGACTATGACAATCCACGAAATCCCAGCCATAGTCAGCAAAGCACCACCACTAGCATTAAATCCAACTAACACCATTAATGGATTTTAAAAAACTGGCATTTCACCATTTACGGACATTTTTCAGGATGCTGACTTTCTGTCAGCTTTTGTTACTGACAGACCATTACACGAACAAGACACTGAACCAAGCCTTGTAAATCTCCCTCATCCCGATCCTGAGTTCAATATAAATAAAGATACCGAAACTGAAGTCAATATCAATCAGGAGACAGTTGCCCGTCCCAATTTAGATTCGACTCAGAAGCAGAATGCCTTTTCTCCCGAGATAATTAGCTGCCCCAAGGGTAAAGAACGTAACACGAAAGACTCGCAAGGCAGAAACATAAACTGACACACCAGTGAAAATGCCTTAGGTAAGCAGTAAAGCAAAAAAGGTAAAACTAAAAATTCTCCATAGAAAATCAAAAAACAAATAAGCAGGAAGATGTGAAAAGGAAAATTTTAATCGATTAATTGTGACAGCGATTATTCAGACTAATTAATTTCATTTCTATATTTGAGAGTACTTTCGAGTTGATTTTTATTATTGTCTTCAAGTTTAGAAGTTGTAATATCATTTTTGTTAAAGTTTGATGATTACTATGTTTTTGTTTTTAAACTTTGTATCCAAAGACTGTCCAAATACTACCTATTATATTCTACTAGAAAGAAACAACCATTATTAGTGATAATTTGATTATTATTCCTAATAAAAGACTGATTAGGTAGTAAAAATGTTTATTTCTTGTCACATTTTACCCCTTATAGTGTAACAACTAACCCCTGATGTCATCATCATCATCATCATCAATTGACATGGAGCAGATCCTCGTGGATCAATCCTGGATTACGCCAGGCCCACCCCATGCCAACAGGGAACACTGTATGACGTTAACATGCCTATGATGCTAGCCGCTAGACACCGCTTCTACAGTGCAAGGCAGTTAGTAGATCACATATTCAATGGGAGTCGAATATATGACCGAGATGGTTAATAAAGTTTTTTTTTTTTTTAAATTGTAAACCCTATTTCTAGTATTACCGCTAAATTCCCTAGGTCTATGGTGTGAACGCCTTAGCGCAGACATGCCTGCCCTGTTACACGTTACTTTGAGGCAAAAAAGTTACACTGTTATTCCTTCTTTAAATCACTAATTTCTGATAGTATTAAACCCATAATCAAACCGCATACTTATATGCATTTAAAGCTAAATAATTGTTATATCTGACAAATATACCGGGTTTGTCTCACGCACCATGGGGATTTCAATGGTAAATTTTTAATTTGTAAATATTTGCTGCCCCAATTATTTTAGACTAAAAGTGCAACTATGTTTTTTGTAGAGAAAAAAATACCCCATCCAATGCTGCTATTTTGCAGTTTTTCAATTTTTCCGTAACAGAAAAACTGTGGAAATGAATTCTTGCACTTTGATAAAAAATCACTGATGCCTTGAAATTACTGAAACAGTCTGGCTTGTCAGTTAGTTACACTTGTTAAAATTGTCACATAAAATAATTTTATTTTTCGTTAAGTTTGTTTTAAAAAGTAATTTCCCTTCCTGTTGAATTTGTTGAATAATGGTTATTTGCTTTCCAAGACCAAAAAGTTACATTTTTCGTATTGAAAAATAATTTCAAACTGCCATTATGACAGAGGGGTGGAGCTAAAACAGTGTCATAGCTCCACCCCTCTGTTTCAAAAATTTCATGGTATTAGCACTGAGCAGATATTAATACCTGCTCTGTGGTATTAGTGATTTTTGTCAAAGTGCAAGAATTAATCCCCACAGTTCTTCTGTTACACTAAACTCGAAAATTGTGTAGAATAGCATCAATCGATGCAGTATTTTTTCTCTACAAAAAACTTAATTACACTTTTGGTCTAAAATAGTTAGGGAAGCAAATAATTACATATTAAAAAATTACCATTGAAATCCCTCTGGTGCGTGAGGCAACGCACCACTCGGTATAAAATCTCTTCCATAGACAATATGTAGTAGCGATGTTTTGGTGAAAATGTCACAACCAGTCCCCGTCCCCCAAGTACGCCATCTCTGATTATATATGTTTAATTGAGAATTAATGTGGATCGACGTTATTTCTGAATTTGTAAGTTGGGTTGCCTATTACAATTGTTAAGGGGCGCGTCTTATGTGAATCGTCCAGTATATATGTTTTGTTTTCTATTTTCTCTTTCAGTCGAAAGACCAGAAAATTTTAGACAACAAATTACCTTGAAAAGGCATTGTCATATTAAATGACATTAAAATCAAATTACTGCAGTTTTTCAATTGTATCGACTTATAATTCAGAAACTACGAATCAAAATACCATGAGATCGAAAAAAAGATGATTCTGAGCAGGCCTTGACTAGTACAACACGGTTGGCAAGACTGATTTCAAAATGTGGCAGTAGGTTAGAGGTTAATAAATGTCAAATAAATTAAAACACAAAACAGTATTTATTTAGGGAACAAACTGAAAACTAAGATGAATACATGTTGGAGTAGGTGTTCAAAATGTGACCCTTCACTAGTATTACAACGATAAACTTAAATAATTGTGGAAACAAGATTGCAAGACTGACTTACATTTGAAATGTCACTGTCACATTATAATTCATAGGCATTCTAGAACCAGTGTAACCAATCGCGTTGTACTAGTCAAGGCCTGCTCAGAATCATCTTTTTTTCGATCTCATGGTATTTTGAATTTGAGTTTTTAGAAGAAAGCAAATCATTAATTTTAATTTTTGCTTGAGCATATTCAAAATATTGTAAATTTTCAAACTGATATAGAAATTTTGAAACGTTTGATCCCGACATTAAAAAAGAGGCTCAAATTTCAAAATTTCACACTGATAATTTCGCTTTTGTCTCAACTTCTTTGAAAAGTTTCAAATGCAATTTTTTTAATACAAAGCAAATGCGTCGTTTTTAGTTTTGACTTGAATATTTCCAGTGAAAAATGTAAGAATAACCCCGCAAAAAAGGAACACAAAAATACATTACACAATACGTCAATCAAGAGAAATTAATGAAGGAACAGTTCCTGTTTACTTTTATTAAAACCGCCTGTTCCTAGCTGTCGTTCAACCAAACACAACTTGAGAAGTACAAGTTCGGAAATGTTTGTGGGCGCAAGGATGATTGATTAGGTGTCAGTTGCTACTATCGGCGAAATTGACAAGTGTTAAGTAATAACACCTAATTATACCACAGAAAAACGTGTGTAAAACAACCAAACTCGATAAGAGCATTTATGATTAATTTTTTGTCATCTGTGTGCGTTTTTTTAAAAACCTTCAGTCTTCAGTATTTTTCATACTTTAATAATACCAAAAAAACACAGTGGTTTGGTGCAAAGTCCAAGGTCTAAATTCATAAACAAAAATAACTTCTCTGATATTATCAACAAAATATTAAAATTAACAATAACGAAATAAATCAGTCGAGCACTTTATATATTTTAAGTTTGGCTACCTCATTTCCGTCTTTCCAGGCGTTGTGTAATTATTTCGAACTTCCCATTGTAAAGCAGCCATGCATGGTTAATTTAACTACACTCGCACATTTTATAACAGACACATTTGGAATTGCTGTTTCCAACTTGAGCAGTTTGCCATTTACGACAACCATAATTACAGCGGCACGTGAATTGCGAAAAGTTAAAAGGTTCTATTTTTTTCCAGAAACTATTCTTTAACACAAAACAACAGTTACAAAATCAAAGAATCATTCCAAGATTTAGTATTTACTAGTTTAAGAAAAAAAACGGCTTTAATTTTTTTCTAATTGCTTTACAAGAATAGATACCACTTTGCGTTAGAAATGAAAAACAACAGAAAAATAGTAAAAAAGAATCAATTTAATCTAATATTAAATCATTTTATAAGATTTAAAAATCGGTTGATTGCTGAGCACAACTAAATAAACAGGCAGCGCAACGCCACAAAAATCTATACTGTATTCACAGAATTCTAATAGTAAAATATGCAACCCAAATTACATATTTTCTGGGCAGTTAGATTTTTAATATGAGTTTTTATAAAATATAAATCAAGATGTCCATTAGTTTTCTTTTTCTAGCTTACCTGCAATAGTGTCAAGTAATTTTACCAATACTGACGTTTATATGTAAAATATATACGTAATTATGCATTGTCAAATCTGTCAAAATACTTAAATTTATAAAAATGTTACATAAAATCAGGTTCCTTGATATCATTTTATTAAAAGCATAGAACAAGTATTAATACCTGCTCTGTATTAAAACGTATCGGCCTAGTCTCTAGTCACTGATGATATATGCTATATGGGTTGCAGATTTTACCATTAGAACTCAGCGACGTTCTAAACTTTAAATTATAATATTTTAAAAGTTAAGATCACAGATAACCCTTTAATCAATGTGTTATTTAAATACCGAGATGACATCAATTGGTACTTACATATTATGTTAAATAAAGGTTACTTTTAGTTTTAAGTTTTAACGAATTAAAATTAATGATTATTTTTATGCAGTTTTAATGTAAAATAAAAATGTAAATGGAGGTAGTTAATGTTATTGTATTATAAATTTAATTTAAGATAGGTAGAAACGTGGGTTTGAAAGAACATTATTATTATAAATAAGTGTGACCAAGGAAAACGAATGAATATTTAAGTGTTACCAGAGAAAACGAACGAATATTTTAATTATAAAACTGCATAAACCATATTATTAATTATTCTTATTGAACTAAAAGGAACCTCTTCAAGGACCCGAGGTTGAGCTAGCCGCAATAAAAAATTGATACAAAATTAAATTAACAAACTTGCAATTAAAGCATTAAAATTGGTATCATGGCATATTTGTCGATACGTGTTACTGTTAATGTAAAACATAAGGACCGTAATAGCAGTATCTTCCTACTATAATTTTTTAAATAATTTAATAAAAACGCAGCCGTTAGTAAGGTGTCATTTGTATTGCCTCCGCTTGAAAACTTCCAGGCGCAATTGGCACTCTGTATTCCCAGTTATTTAAGAGTAAATTAAAACTTTCTTAAGTAAAGCTTATTGCTAATAACAATAGCCATTTGGATATGAAATTTCAACGCTGTAATGTCGAAGTAAAATGTTTTTGTCTCCATTATGATTAAATTGTACACGTTAAACCATGTATACACACAGCCAAACTTACAAGGAATCACCTAGTATTTCTTACTAATCATAAGAAACGTATGGAAACGATATATGCAGAGAAGAGATAAAGGTTTTTGTTGAAAATAAGATAGGTTTTCGTTAACAGCTGATCACATGTGCATTGATAAAGATTGTCATTTGTTTCCAGTTGTAAAACTGAGATGACAGAGCAAACATAACTTTCTGTTCAACAAAGCTAATTATGCCCTACGCAGGTTTGTCAGAAGTTCAGATGGGAAGAATGGTTCTCTTGTTGAATAGGGAATGTCGTAAAAGAAAATCGCAGCAACAGTGGGCGTCTCTCAGGGAGTTGTTTCAAACACCAATGCAAGATTTTTGGAACTGGAAACTAGAAAAAGTCGTCGCAGAGTAACTACTAACTACTGATCGACAAGAGCGGTTTTTAAGTCAAATAGCTAGAAGAAATCCAACCTCTTCTCATCCAGAGCTCAAAATGCAACTTTTTCAGGCTACAGGTGTTAATGTTTCTGTTGAAACAATACGAAAGAGACTTCGTGCGCGAAATCTATTTAGCAGGAGACACTTAAGCGTTCCCGAGTTATCCGGGCAGAACAAAATTGATCGGTTAAATTGGTGTCTGGAACACCAGAACTGGACAATTGAAGATTGGCAAATGTCCTCTTTTCAGATGAAACCAGAATTGGGCTGAGATCAGATGACCGTCGAATTCGGGTTTTAAAAGAAGTCGAGGTAGTTGATTTCTTTGTTAAGAATCCGGGGAACCACCAACCCGATCACGAGGCGACGCTAAGAGTAGCATCTTTTAAGGTTCCCCCGCGTACAAAGGCGCATTTGTCCATCTACTTCTAACATCCATTCGCTTTACAGAAAGTAGTAAGACAAAGCAGAGTTTAGCTAGCTTTCAACATCATCGGTCGTGCAAGTTTTCGCTCCGGGCCTTTTGGTAGTAAAATCCCGTTTGTCAGCCTCTCGTTCTCGTTTAGTTTTGGAAAAACTATCTTACGACATATTGTCGGATTATCCCAGAGAGTGTCTTATCGTATCGGGGAAATATAAGTTCTGTGTGAAAGTTCCGTTTAAGATTGATGTTTGGTTCTCGTTGTCTTCTCACCTGCTTCCGGAAAAGGACTCCATCCCTCTCTTGCCGACTGCTGCTATCTCTCCCTGGCACTCGAAGCTATCATCGCTTCCATCTGGACCACCCTCAACAAAGCCCTTTTCCCAGGTATCGATATTTAAGGCTGCCCCTTTATATTTGCGGGCTGCAACATTACCAGCTTCAACCCTAATTCGGTACCGTATATTTCGGTCTACTCGTAGACAGGCACAAGTCAAGTATTGTCTGTAATTTAAGTACATCAAGCATCTTCCTTTTGTTTAATTTGTTCGGCGAAGTGTTTAAATCTTCAACCAGTGCGTATTAATTTTTGCTTTAGCGGTAACAATTCAGAAACAGTGCGAACTATCGCGATGGTTACCCATTTTATGTTGCACGTGTGAAATTATCGTAATCAGAGTTTTAGCTTCAGTTTTTGTAATCAGATTTTTAGCTTAAGTTTTGTCATCACCATTCATTTGATTGCGATTAAGGGAGCCTAGCTGTTAACTATCTTTGCCATAACTTGAGTAAATGTGGCATCCCTTAATCACACTTTTCATATAACCTAAGGTAGAATTTATGAATCCTTTTGTGTCATCTTTTAAATATTTCTTACATTCATTAAATTGCGTTGTTAATTCATTCTTGCTTTTCACGAAGAAAATGCTAATAATTACAATATAATTAAATAGGTGTAGAAAAATGTTTATTTTTCCACCATTACCTTTTTGACATTTATCCCATCGTTTTACAAGTTTATATTTTCCTTTCCAACTGTACTGTGTTGGTCATTGGTCTTCAAATCTTTTCACTAATAAAAACTGAAATGGTCCAAAGAGATCTGATGGAGCTAAATTCGGACTGTGTGATGGATGAGACAGAGCTGCCCTTTCCGCTTTTCCAATCAATCTGGGTTGAAGTGTGCGGTCGTGCACCATTATACAGAAGACCGCCTGCCAATCTAACCCCATCAAATTTCTACGTCTTTGGACCATCCATACATTTTTTACCAGGAGAAAAAATTGAAGACCCAAACGCATTTTAAACCACAATGGTACAGCACTTTACGTCCTTTGGAAAGGAATTTCACCGTGACGGAATGTTTTAACTTATAAAACGATGGTATAAATTTCAAAACCTTAAGGGGAACCACGTGGAAGAATAAACATTAGTAGTATGTAGTGTTTCTTGAATTTGTTCTTGTACTTTTAATATTGAACCGCCCTCGTACGTTGAAGATCACAGATCACAGACATTGCTATACTTATAACTTCTTAGTTAAAAGTTAAAACAATAAAACTGAATACATACTAAACTGATTACGATATGCGTCTTATAAAAGGAAAATAACACAAAAGCGTAATAATTTTATTTTTAAATGCTTTCCAAATTCACTTAGCTTAATTTCTCCAAATAACTAAAACAAGAGCAAAACAAGTGACAGCATAAACAAACAACTATCGCACTGATTTAAAAGCTGTCAAAATGACAGTCACTTATTTCCAGACTAAAACATACTAGCATACTTTCCACGGCCACCCTTGTCCTAAAATCTTTATAATGGCATTGTACGTTAATGCGTTCCTGAATTTTAAACCAATTTAATCGTTAAAAAATGGACGTTCATGAATAAAGAAAAGTTACCTATCACCTTCGGAAATGAATAGACCTTGACAGTTTTGATCGATACAATAAATTCCAGGCTCAGTTTTCCGAACGAAATAAAAACCCTCAATCAATATTTTCTAATTTGAAAAGGCATTTTAATAGAATATTTATTATTCTTGTGAAATTTGTAGGATTTTTCTATATTCATACAATGTACAAGTTTAAATTAAAACATCTCGTTCCGATAAAAAATCCATTTCGTAAGGTCTATTTATATTCAGTTTCGATAACAGATATTTATGGATTTTATCAGTTACATAAGACTAACGACAACAAACAGAAAAAACCTTCTGTTAAAGTGGTACTCGAACAGCACATTCACTGAATTGCATTCGGGAAAAGATTCGAGAGCTTCCCCATTATCAGCTGTGATCGTTTTGTGGGATACGAACGTAGGTTGGCCAAGGTTACTACATTATTGATTACCTGCTAAAATTGATTGTAGGGCCGAGAAGAGTCGTGTGAATAGAGGCGGTATAATATCTTGATTGGGGAGTTTTATTATCGGTATGTTGCCTTAGCACCCCTTCTTCTCACGGATGACATTTCTGGCCTATTTTGTATTTCTCCACGAAAGACGCGTTCAAGCTTTTTGTGGAAATTTCGCCTTAATAATTCGATTAAATGTAGCCGCAGTCGACTTTAAGCGTGGCTTGTAATTCCGTTTCCCTGCCTTCAGAAAACCTTGAATTTTGAGAACGACGGAATTATTTACTTAGTAATGAAACGCTTCCTCTCAAAAACAGACAGAGGTTTCCACGAACTTTACGGACCCTTCAAATTATTGTTTCAGGAAGGTTCATTGGTGCAATTTTAATTTCGGGAAAATGAACTGGAAAATTATATGGAATAGCCGTACGGGGAAATCTAAACAACGCGTTGTTTACAAGTTAGATTCGACCAATTTCGAAACACCGAATTTACATTAAAGTAATACGATGCTCGACGCTTTTAAGCTGAAATTCTTTTCAGAAAAAAATACACGCTTTGGCTATTAACAGAACTTTTACTTATAATAATAAAATAACGTTTTAACTGTTCAAATATTTTTTTCTATGGCTATTAACTAACGCGTTTCCTGTTAAATAATGGTCTCTATAATTTACATCGTTGAATTATGATTTATACACACAGGTTTTGTTCAATTACAAAACAGCAGACTCGCAACTTTCTGCCAATTGCGAAGCTGCAAATCCTTAATTTCATACTTATTTCGGTCAAACTTCGCCATCGTTGAGTATTTACCATCGTAGTAACATGCTTGTGGAATAACTATTAAGTTTGAAGTGCCAAATAGCTTTTCCTGTTTAGAACGAATGGTATGATTTCTTTAGGATTCCTATTATGGTTAGAACAACTCCAGTTTTACGAACGTTTTATTGAAGCTGTATTGCAAATATTTAAAAAAGTACTATGACGTAATTTCTGCAAATGTTTAAAAAATACTATGACGTAACTGTCTGCTAATGTTTAATTATCCCCTATTTATACTGAATGCTTAATATCACCAATAAGACATTTACGTTATTGTACAAGGTGTATCACAATCTGGCCGGTGAACTTCTACGGATAACAAAAGGTGTTCAACTGAAGTAACCTTTCTAAATAAACCCTGGGTCGTTAAAATATATGTATCTCTCAAATCATCCGTTGCAATAAGCAACAATTCATTAATACTTAAGGCCAATCAGCGGCGTAGCTAGTATCTTATTTACAGGCGCTCAAGCGTCTGTAAAAATCTGTTGAGCGCCTGCAAAAATATGTTCTACGACTCCTATTTTTTTAAATTATTTAGTTTCAGTTATATGTGCAGAAAATAGTATTGTATGACTTGTACTGAAAAAACCTATACAGATGCTGTAGCTTGAAGCAGCAGGTGACTTAACATGATAATTCGTTGGTGATCCTGAGTTAAGAATTTTGCATCACAACATCAAGACAGATTGCCTATTACGCATGCTTCTGAAATTTTACAGAAATTGAAAATTGGTGAAAAGTACATTGTTAGTGATTGAACACTAAAATGCTGAGTGCCTGCAGTTAAAGAATTCTGGCTACGCCTCTGAGGCCAATAGTAATAATTTGAATAATACAATTTAACAACCGATACCTTATTTAAGCTGGCATTTGCGTAGGTAAAGGGTGGTTAAAGTCTCTACCACCTAAATGCCAAAACTTTACCTTTACGTGGTACTCCCTATTGTCACAAACGAGACTCTGGCAAGCGAGGAAAGACGGTATAGCAAAAATAGGGGAAGACGAAATACTCCTACTCGAACAAAAAAATAATAATAAATGACATCATGTGGAAGGCAAAGGGAAACCACCGCATAGACTATTTTCTCAAGATAGTAGCAAACCAACTAATTTTTATTCAAGATGGAGAAGTCTTCAGTGATGAAATTTTCCGAAGGCAAAATAGTCCCTCAATCAGAGTTCCGGGTAGGGACAGCTACAAAAGAAATATCCACAAAACAGCGCAATTTAAATACTAGCTATATAGGAACACAGAATACAAAAACGCTTTTAAAATGTGGAAAATCCGAGAACATTAAGATGGAAATTCAAAGACTAAAATTCGATATTCTAGGGATTAGCGAAATGAGATGGCCGAACACTCGAGATATGTGGAGCGACGAATACAGAGTCATCAACAAAGGAGCAAATCAGAGTAATGCAGGTGTGAGAATAATAATGAATAGGAAATACGGAAAAGGAGTTAAAGACTACTAGCAATACAACGAACGAGTAATGATGATTGAATTAAATACAAAACCTGGCGGTATAACTATAATCCAAGTATATATGCACACGACTGAACATGAAAATGAAGAAGAAATCTACTATTAATAATATATATGATTGAAAGGATAAGAGGAGAAGGAGCAGATGGTAAGACAGTAGGAAGGTTTGGTCTTGGAAAACGCAATGAAAGGAAAGGCATAAATTGGCCATAATGAATACAATATTCCAACATCACCCTAGAAGAAAATACATCTGAATGAAACCGGGGGATACAGGAAGATATCCAATTGACTACATTTTAGTCAAATATAGACTAAGAAACCAAGCAAAGGAATGACATTAGCTACCTAAGCGACTACGCAGACACTGATCATAATTTGGTGGTAATGAAACAAAATGTAACATATAAAAAGCAAAAGAATAAGGAAAACCATAAATGGGATATGCAAAAGGTAAAACCAGAGGAAGGAAAGTTAGGATTTGCTGAAATAGCGAGCCAAATACTAACAGAAGAAAGCGAGAATACAGAAGACATCGAGGTGAAATTGAATCAAATAAAGACGAGAATTATTAAAGTTACAGATGAAGAAGTACTAAAACAACAGAACATAAACTATGGATGATCCGGAAAATATACAAACTAATAACCGATATATACGAGAATCGGTACAAAACGAGAGTCATTCACGGCGACCTCGGACCAGCATGGAGGGAAACATTGGAGCAGTTGGTGAGCTTATTGAAAATGGCCGGCGCCTTACAACTTCGGAAATCGCTGCAGAGGTTGGCATATCGTACGGGAGTACTCAAACCATTATTTCAGATAACTTAGGTTTCTGGAAAGTGTCGGCAAGGTGGGTTCCATGCCTCCTGATGGAGAAGCAGAAAGCAGCACGTTTCGGAGTTTGTGCTGGGAAGAGGGAGATACATTTTAGAGACGCATTATCACCTGGGTGCACCATTACACTCCTGAATCACAGCAGACAAGCATGGAGTGCCGACGAAGTGGAGAAGGCAAAAACCCGGCTTTCCACAGGGAGGGTCCTTGCAACAGTCTTTTGGGATTTCAGAGGCGTATTGCTTATTGATTTCCTTCATGAGCGGTGGGCAGTGAACGTTGCCTACTACTGCCAACTCCTTGATCAAGCGAAAATCGCTTATCGGCAAAACAATGCGAGACATGCCTATTCGAAGTATGATTCTTCTCCACGACAATGCTCTGTCCCACACAGCTGCTTTGACCCGAGCAAAAATTGGAACAAATTCACTACGAAACATTGGAACAACCACCCTACAGGCCAGACGTGTCGCCATGCGACTATCACATGTTTGGTCCTTTGAAAAAAGAGTCAGGAGGGCACCGTTTTCGATGACGACCAGGGTGTGGAATCGTTTGCGCGCAATTGGCTCCAGACACGACCAACTTCATTCTACGATAAAGGGATCAATAAGTTCCCGATCCATTGGAAAAAATGTGTTAATAAAAGAGGAGATTATGTAGAAAAATAAAATATTTTCATTTTTTTTAATTGTAAAAATAAATTTTAAAAAAAGTCCGGTTTATATTTCCACCCTCGTATAAAACGGTAAAGCTACCAAAAGACTTTGTGACTACGGAGATATTATCACTACCGAAAAAACCAACGGCGATTGACTATGTATCTATGTGGACTACCGCACAATAAACCTGGCCACTCACGCCTCAAAAATCCTAATAAAAATAATATACTAACGGGTCTTTCATTAAGAGTGATAGGATTTTAATTTTAAATAAAACAACAACGGTTTGACATATCAATTTAGTTTTTGCTTTATTTTGAAGCTTGAACAATGCAGTTATGTTCGGAATAAGATATCGTTCAAATGTCCACCACGGCCATGTTTACACTGACGCACCCGATCGCTCCAATTTTTGATCGCCTTGTCCAACATTTGCGGCTGTATGCCGGCGATAGCTTGACGAATGTTGGCTTTCAAATGATCCAAAGTCTATGGATTGTCGACATAGACTTGTGCTTTGACGTAGCCCCAAAGAAAATAATCTAGGGGTGTCAAATCACATGACCGCGGCGTCCAATTCACAAATTCTCATCGTGAGATGATCCAACCGCCAAGCTCCCGCAAACTCCCAACGCAATCTGTGATCGTTTGGCTTCAGCTCTTGAGTCAATACAACTTTGTAAGAATGTAGGTCCAAATCCTTACGCAAAATTCTCCAAGTTGACGTCTGAGAAAGCCCCAATTTTTACGATCGTCGTGAAACCGACAAATTTGGCTCATCGGCAATACTGGCCGCTGCAGCTGCGATATTCTCCTCACTTCGCGCTTTTCGTTGTCTTGTTGGTGGTTTATTGTCCTGTAAAGTGAACTCATGCTCAAACTTTTCCATAGTGCGGCGTATAGCCTGCGCAGAGTAACGGTGACGGCGACCCAATTTTCTGGTGAACAAACGTTGAGCACCCACAACTGAGCTCGAACTTTGATAATATTTTTTAATAATTTCTAAACGGTCGAGAAGCGTCAAACGCTGCATGATGAAACTGCAAACTATACTGAATATTTTGTCATCTGGAAGTAAAAAATATATATATCAGGAACCGAGAAATCTCTATTGAAAAAACTATCACCCCTATTGAAAGACCCGTTACAAAATCGATAAAATATATTGAGGAAAATCTGAAAAGACCAATTTGGTTTTCGAAAAACCACTGGGACAAGAGAGGCCATCCTTGCACTACGACTTATAGTGGAAAAAATGATAAGAAAAGACAAAATTGTATACGAAGCCTTTGTCGATATAGAAAAGGCGTTTGATTAAGTGGAATGGGAAACGCTGTTTAAAATACTAAGGACGATAAGCAAACCGTAGAAAGAGAGAAGAATAATACCGCAGTTATGCAGCGTGTCCCCGGATAGGATTTGCAATAGGTATAATGAGCCAACAACTTCTGAAAAACGTTTCCAGTTTTCGCAGTCTAGGTCTGCTTGGTTTATAATACATTTTTACCAAATTACACTTGAAATTATGTCCAGATGGCGTAGTTAGCACAAGAAGAATATAAACCGGATTAGGTAAAGTGGTCTTACTATCAACTTCACAAATGTGAACAATAGTGCCATAGAAGAATGTTAAAAATAAGTGGATAGACAATAAACAACGAGGAAGTCCTATGCAGAGCCAAAGAAAAATGGAAACATATACAGAGATGAAGATATACACTAATAGGCCATACTATAAGAGGAGGTGGGTTACTAAAAACGATCATAAAAAACAAAATAGAAGACAGAGACAAGAGGAAGACTCAGAGTTGAATATATCAAACAAATCATGAATGACACAGGATGTACCTACTCATTACAGAGAAATGAAGAAGAAATGTTTAGATGGAAGTGTATGGAAAGCTGCGACAAACCTGCCAGAAGGCTGAAAACCACTGATAATGTCTAGTGGTAAGTACTGTAAGGAGTTTTCAGACGGCATCTTTTGACATCTCTGACGTCATTACCAAGCGTTGTCCACATGGGGTTTATTTGAAATAGTTGCTCGCCTTAATATGTTAATATCCTTTATCATCTCCACAAGTTTGGTCGTATTCAGACACACTGTGTATACCTACAACAAATCTAAGTCCAAGTCAACGCGAACTAAAGATGTTGATCGCTTGAGAACTAAGTAATATTTAACATTTTTCTGACCAAAATGTTGTACAGATATCTCAATTTTCGATAAACGCGTTTTATTTAAAAAATAAATTTGGAATTTATAAATAAAATTATCTTTATGGATAAAATAAACAAAACGACTTGTTTGATTACCGACAAGATTTGTGTATTGTTTACTAACAAGTATACATCTACCAACAGTTGATATGAAAAGGAGAGACTTGTACTTTGGTTTTTCTATTCTGTGAATAATTCACAATCATACGTATTATTTGAGCAGTTTAATCTTTTACAAACATCAACAACAAAATTAAGCTTCCGAGTTTTAAAATGCTGTGTATGTTAGATAAAAAGCACTTTTTAGCATTTTGTATTTGTATGTTGTCATAAAAAAAATGATGAATAAAAGATAAAAGAAATATCAATTTGAAACAGGAATCAAACACCTATTAACATTCTACAAGAACGCCCATTACCAATTTCTTATTTTTAGTAAGAAAGTAACGCAATTGATATATGGTATAATAGCATTTATCTACGATTGCTTGGGTAAGCGTTGGGTAATGAAGGTCAATAATGCGATTAATTACGTAACTCATTTATTTGCACAAATAACAGAAAAACTAAAATTATCAAAATGGCTGAAGAAACACTTCATGATCGTGTTTAATTTTCATTGTTGTTCGATACTATTATAGATTTTTACGAAATCTACAGCAAATGTAACAAAAAATCGTGAAAAAACGTATCTATCTCCCCTGATTTTAAATTAAAAATACTGGGGCTTTTATGTTTTTATTTAAAAAAATGTGAAATGTTAGTAACCATTTTAAGCACAAAATTCGATTTTTAACAAAATTTAAGCAGTCGTAGATGAGAGTTTGCATGTTGCACTTGGGATTTATACTCGTGATTACACGATTCGGCCTGCTGCATCGTTGTAAAATTTTCGCACTCATAAACAAACCCAATTAGCAATTAGTAACTTTTAACATTAACGTGTGTGAGAAATCAATATCGCTTCAATAAAAAATTAAGCATGAAAATCGATTCATGTGTTAGAAAAACGTCCTGGTATTAAAATCAATAGACCACTTTAGCATTTACCTTCATTTAGTTCGTACAATGTCCGAAAATTAAAACTAGAACACAAACCGAGCAAACAACTGGTCACTGCTGCAACTTGTTAAGAACTTAATTAAAGTCAATCAATTCTGATTAAAAACTAATGTAATTCTAATTAGGACAAATTGAATCCAGTTAGTACATTTCCTTTACGATTGATTTTTATGCTTGTGGCATGATAGGTCTAGACTAAACGAATCATTCTAATTTTGATGGAATAAAAAAAAAGCTAAAATTAATTTCTACCTAAAAATAATTGAAGCATATCAGATTTCATTTTACTTTTGCTTAATTGAATTTTTTTATTAATCAAATGGAAAAAACAGTCACGATAACTGTAACAAGGTTATTTATCTTACGAGGAAACTTATCCATGACCCGCTAAAATTATTTTGAGGCTGTAATAAAACATTTATACATTGATCTTTTCTATTATTTGAAGTCATTTACTAACTTTTTTGTGACAATAATGATTTTATCACACGAACCATTCATCAGAAATACAATGTTTATATACCTACCTATTCCCCTTTCACTTTCATAATAGGTAGATAAATAAAATAACCAAATCTACGAACTTTTACGTTTTAAAATAGTTATTTGTATCACAAGGCTAGAAACTGTCACTTTGCAAGTGCGAGTACGTTTGTAGGCCGAGGTGCAACCGAGGCCCTACAAGTACGAGTACTTGCAAAGCAGTTTCTAGGCGTGTGATACACAATATTTTTTCGGCCGATAAAAATACGTTAATTATAAAAAATCATTTTTTATTCAAATATTTGACGTTAGAGAATTTATTTTTCTAGGGAATTTATTTTTCTGGGCGTAACAATGGGCGTAGCAATGAGAGGGCGGAGTCAGTTCGGTTCAGCGCCACCAATCAAAAATCCTAATTTTACTTTCAGGCCTAGGCCTGAAAATAGCATTTTCCAGACAATTTATACGCATGAAAATTGAGTGTTTCTAGCCGGAGGGCGAAAAATGGAGTTATATCACGGATGAAGGTTGTAAAAAGTTAGGTTATGTTGACTTGTTGTTTTTTTTTGTAATCTGGCTTAAATAATTCGTCAAAAGTTTTATATGTATTTCTGATAGTTAATAATAATTTAAAAGGACAACTGGAATTTAACTGATTGAAAAACTCTTGAAATTGAAATCAAAATTAATGTCATTTTTTTCTATTGCTTCCTTTCCAAACAGCTGTGCCACCTGTTTCAATTTAACTAACCAAAGCAACCTAATAGCACTAAAATTCCTGTTATTTTTTCTTCTATTTCGTTTCCTTTCGAAACGCCAACTGTAATAATTTAACTTACTAAAACAACCTAACCAAAATAAAAATTAATCTTAGCTTAGGCAATACTGATACTACTAAAAACAGTGTCAAAACATGTAGGGTGTTTTATTTAAAATAGCAAAGTTATAGCAATTTAAAATTTTTGTAATGTGATCCAACGAACAAAGCACTCTGTATAAATTTATTTTAAAAACGTACGTGCATGAAGGTTCTTAGAGCGTGACAAATCTAAAAGCTTCTATATTTTCTGGTTTACGAATAACTTCTGTTTCTACGAACATCTAAATCTGACGAATTTTTTACAAAATTCGCAATAACTCAAAAACTGTTAATTTTAGACCGCAAGTCTATTCTATACGTATATTAAATATTGCCCCTTTAAAATCGAAAAATAATTATAGAGCATGTAACTTTAAACAACTTTTCCATTTAACTTTTTCCTCTAATTTATAACTATATGAGGGCGTATTTTTATGTTATTTACCTAGCCATAAAACAAAAAAGCGACGATGTCAAACCAATTATTAAAAAATAGCTGTGACATTTAGAAGTACATGTGCTAAGTTGTGTTTAATTTGTGCGGCTTATAGAGATTTGGGAAGGTCTACTTCTTGATAAAATAAGCGAAATTAAGGTGGAACATCGCAGTGTCATCCAGCAGTGATAATCAATGACTGTAGCTTCATAGAGTTCAGGCATCCACCTCATCTACCTTGTAGCTTTGACTTAGCTCCGGCAGACTTCTTTCTATTCAAAAACTTAAAAAGGCATCTCAGTGGAAAGCATTTTGCATCTGACGAAGCACTTAAAGAAGCTGCTGAACAATATCTTGCAGAGTTGCAGAAGCAATTTTTTTCTTAGGCTATGGAACAATTGGAAAAAAGATGGAATAAGTGTTGAAGGGAGTTACGTAGAAAATAAAGGGTTGTTAATCTGATGTGTTTTTCTTCGTCGCTAGGTAGATAGCATAAAAATACGCCCTCGTAATAACAATGCTATACAGCAAGCACTCAACTGTGGACCATCCACTATGCAGGGTGTCAATGAAATCTAGGACATCCCTATTTCTTAAATTGCATTTTAAGATATCAAAATGAAATTTGGTATATGTAATATACTCTTAAAACTGCGTTATTTGACATACAACACAGGATTCCCCAACATTCAAAACAGATCCCGACTTTTATTTTACGCAGGTTAAGGCACTCTAGATTAATAAATAAATTTGTTTCAGCTGGATACTAACATACGTAAAATTAAATGTAGATTCCAAAAATGCATAAATATACAGGGTGTTCCATTTAAAATAACAAAGCTGAAGTTAATTACGGCGAAATCGGAAGGGAGTGGAATGAACAGAAGCCGACAGGTGTGACTGAAATTTTGAGCATTCCCCCTCCGCCATATTCGCTTGATCTCGCACTCGGCAACTTTTTTCGCTTCCCTGAGATGGAGAAGCCACTTCGCGGTCGGCGATTTGACAACGCAGATGATGTAATTCTGGAAGAGTAGTGATTTTCGAAGTAATCGCAAGAGTTCTTTCTATAAGGATGGATTGCGGAAGGTCAAGAAACGTGTGGCTCTGCAGGGCGAATACGTGAAGAAGAAATTTAAACATACCACATGTTGAATAGAATGTACGGGTGCATTGTCGGCTAGAAAACGGATGAATTTGCCAATTATACCATGTCGTTATTCTTTAATCACATCTCGCAATTTCTGCCAAAGTGATCAATATAACATTGTTAGGGGTCGATTCGGGCTCAGGGGTCGATAGAAAAATCTAAGAAATTATTGTTTTATACTTATTGTATTATATTGTATATATTATTTATCCCTCCTATCAAATATGCAATGTTAAGAAGGAAGTCAAAAACAAAAACGTATCCCTTTGATGTTGAGCCAATATAATAATATGTACTATTATTATACATACAATAAACACTGTAACTATAAAATAAACAATTTAAGAACTCACATAGGCGTCCTTTTTGCTTGTCCTATTACAATTACGTAATAGTAAAATAGAGGGGTTCGATAAAAAGTCAAGAAACTCTTGAATGGGTCGACAGTCAAAGAAGTTTGGCGACCGCTGGTCTAAACCTTTCAAAGGTAAACGGTTAAGATTACGCCATGGCAGTCCCAAAAAGCGGACAGCATGACCTTTTCGTACAGATAGACCAAGCATTTATCCACAGTTATGAGACGCGCAAATAAGTCCTCTTTATCTTCCTCCAACAAAGTCAACGTGCGCTTTGGAGGTTCACACTGGTTACACTGGCTTGTGAAATGGAGCAAGCAAGAGGAGAACCCATCGTGCTGACATTTTAGACATGTGTAGCTGCTTATGCATAATCTTCCATAGACTTCCACAACTAAGACCAACTTCAATCATAATCACATTAATGGTTATTCCGAGGGTTATTCGTCTGTCTTATTTTTATTATTATTAATAACAGAAATGAATACCCGCAGAGTTAGTGCAGGCAAAACGCGGATATTCGAAATCAATGTGGAACATGCGATGTAAATATTAAGTTTGTAAAGATAAGAAAGAAAGAATGGCTGAATCATGTCCAACAAACAGATGACAACAGACTAATAAGAATCGCTTACCAGTCAAATCCACCTGGTAAAAGAAATCCAGGAAGACCTCTCAAACGATGGAGGGATAACTGGCTAACCTCATCGTTTGAAGTAGAGTAAACAAAAGTGAAGAAAAACAGACACATGCCTAATAACTACGAAAGAAGAAGATGATTAAGGGACTCTCGAATTGTGGTCCATCTGTGAGGAACATGTCTCCAATTTGAAAGTCCCGTTTCCTCACAACATTGTCATATGATGAACTATCATTATCATAAATCATAAACAACCACTATTACAGCAAGGATTTGGTGGGCGCAGTTACCCCATATACAGGGTGTTAGGTAATACTTCTGCCAAACTTTGGGAATAGCTTTATACTGACAAATGGAGCAAAAAGTATTATACAATTTTTTTCTAAGTTATGCATAGTTTCTGAGAAAAAGCACGCTTCAATTTTACTTTTTATTCTCGGGAAAAACAAAAACAAAGGGTTAAAGATACAGGAACAAAATTGTTACGGATAAATAAGGGCCTAATTACATCAAGTAACAATAAAACATTATTAATAATAAAGGGGAAAAAAGCAAAACAAAAATGCATCTGAGAAAAAAATGGTATAAGAATTTTTTGTTCCTTTTATCGCTACAATCCCACCCCTAAAGTTTGGCAGAAACCTAACACCCTGTATATAGGAACCTACTACCACTACGGACTTTAATCTTGTCCATCATGCAAGTTACTGACATACATATAACAGCTCTTGAAACGAAACAAGTTGTCATTTACAATATTATACAAACAAGGACGAATGATAATGTTGCTCAAATTAGATCCGAATATTAATTCAACAACTTCCTGGTAATAATTAAAACTACGGGGGTATCAAAAAGTAATAAACATACTCTACAAAAATTCATCGGCGTCATTAAGGTTGAATTAGGGTACAATATGAACTTTAAATAAAACGACTAGAAAATGAATTCTGAATATGTTTATTTATAATAAATGCTTAAAATGTCATTCGTTGTTTACAATAACAATAAAAAAAAGTAGATAAAACACGAAATAATGTATTCTTCTTCTTCTTCTTCTTCTTCTTAAGACTAGGAGAAAAAATATATAACCTCAAAAAACGCAAGATGGCAATGACAAACCCACGGCACTGGTTTTATTCAATGCAGCCAGCCAATATAAATTTTTTCAAATTATTTATGGAATTTTTTTAAATCTGCTGCCAACTATTTCCGACTTTTTGATCAACCAGCATATTGATTTTATGCGATCTCTCTTTACATTGACCAACCAAGAAAAACTTTTCTGATAACGAGATCTATTTAATCTATTTACCAACATTAACTATTAACTTTTTGTTTTGGCGAATCTTTCAGAATCCATCTTCTTTGCTTACTGTCGAACCGTCCGTTGTAGACAAAGTCTTTCTCCATTTCATGTCTTTCGAAATATTATGTAATTTTTACACATCCAAGTTAAAAAATCAACAAAAGTTAAATAATAAATTTACCTGGCTTAGTAATTTACTGTTACCTACGCATTTTATGTAAATTTTCAAGTGAATGTCACGCGAGTCGTTTCGTCTTTACGACGTTTCTATAGGAAATCACGTGAAATGAATACATGTGTAACCTGCTGCTTGTCGTAAATGTCAACAATAATAAAAAGTGTATGTATAGGATATATCAACTTTTGTGTAAATGTCATTCACGTTAGTGTTTGAAATTTTTTAAAATTGATTTTCGTCTACACAAAGCAAACGTTTGAGAGAAGCCTTTTCTATGGATTCTTTATTTAAAAAACCTACCTGAAAAGTCATTTATAATTTCGATATTCCTTAATTATGACCATTCCCAATTAAAAGAAAAAAAAAACAAATAAACAAAAATAGTTTTTTCTATAGCAACTGTTAAAGTGCTATTTTATCTATTAATTTGAGTAGATAAAGTAGCACTTTAACAGCAAGGGTAGATTGAGTACTACTTTAACAGCAAGGGTAGATAAAGTACTACTTTAACCACTGTACGCCCACACTACTGACATTTTAAAACGTGACTCGATTTGTAATTTTTTAAAATAAATGCTATAGAAAAAAATAGAGTATTATACACGACGATAAAATTTAATTATCTTCTCGAGCGTAATTAGCGTCTCGACTGACGCCCTCGAAGATAAAATACAATTTTATCGTCTTGTATAATAAATAACTATTTTTATTTGACATACTTAGAGTTGCAGTTGTCAAGTAATACGTGACCAAAAACTTTTGTTTCAAAATGCAATAAAACTGTGGTAACTTGTTAACGAGAACATTAATTAGTACAGTGAAGCCAAGGAATCAACCAATGCACGTCATTAAACCAATCAATGACGTACTTAATATCTGATTTTGTTTGGCAAGTTTAGGATGGGCCCAAATTTACTGAAACTGTAAGCAACTCGCTAAGCAATCGCCATCTTTAAGCAATCAAATAAGTGAGGTTAGGAGTTACATTAACATGAAAATCATTACAAAGACCCACATGTAAACATGGCACAGCTAATGCAACACTAAGCTACGAGGGTGTACTTTTATGTTACTTACCTAGCCATGAAAAAACACTTATACACTTATTCCATCTCCTTTCCAATTGTCCCATACCCTCAGAAAAAAATTCCTTCGGCAGCTCTGCAAAATATTGTTCAACAACTTCTTTGAGTGCTTCATCAGATGCAAAACGCTTTTTTAAGTTTTTGAATAGAAAGAAGTCTGGCGGAGCTAAGTCAAGGTTATAAGGCGGATGCCTTACCTCTATGAGCCCACAGTAATTGATTATCTGACTTTATGAACATTATGACACTGCGATGTTCCACCTTCATTTTACTCATTTTATCGAGCAGTAAACCTTCCCAAATCTCTATAAACCGCACAAATTAAACACAACTTAACATAGCTATTTTTTAATGATTGGTTTGACATGGTCGCTTTTTTGTTTCATGGCTAGGTAGATAATATAAAAATACGTCAAAGATTCTTGTAGGTAAAACAAAAGTTTTATTGCTAAAAATACAGAAAAAGGCTAAACGTTACAATAAAAGTCTTCACAAAAATAAGTAATGATGGTAAAAATTTTCTCGGGCAAAAACTATTTAAGAGTATTTTTTATATTTAACTCAAACATCAAACACTTAAAATTGTTCAAAATGCTGAATTAAGTAATAAAGTCCTAAACTTCGTTTAATAAATTTTTTGAGGTGGACAAGCTAATGATAAACCATTCAACAAAAAAAGGTATCACAATTCAGCACAGAACGAAAAACCGAAACAAATTCAGAATAAACAAGGGCAATGTAATTTTTAGCAAAAGCATTACAAAAAACGAAAGTTTATTAACAAAAAATTCCAAGAGTTCCCCAACACTTCGGGTTTTTAATTAATAAGTATCACAAAATTAGCTACTCATCTGAAACCAATAACCATTGTTATTTCGGTCTATCATCACAGAAAGGTTTTAAGATTTATTAATAGAACTTTGAAATTGGCAACTAAATATAGCGTTTTTGCTTTCTAAATTGGAAATTTATGAATTAACCTTTTATAACAGAAAAACATGAAAGAACACGCATATAAATTGGGTGTTATTTGAAAAGTGGCGAAAGCCAATTCTTTTGAATATTTTATGTACTGCGATAAACATACAAATACAAAACACATTTTTGCCCCATATTTCATGAAAATTTAATCCTTTTGTATGCGTAGAAAAGCTTTTGGGAATCACATTTCCACATCAGTATAAATATTAAACGTACAGCGTACAGCTAAAAGCACTAACTTTTTTGTGATGTGAATAACCTATGTATGTATGAGGAAAATATCGGAAAATATATCGTAGTAAATACGAAATCATTTTAAATATGGCTTCAAAAGAAATTTCTCCAGAGGTACTGAAAAACTTCAGCTAACATCTGAACGGAATTACTTTATTTGTTTAAGAAAAATACAAACATATAATTATGTGTTTGTTCGTTTATTGTAATCTGTGATTTTCAAGGACATTTAATTGTATTAATCATTATATTTTATAATATACATAGGATGTTCTATTATCGCTGAGCCTAGTAAAGTAATACGCAATTTATTGATAAAAAAATATTTATTTATCATTTTTCAAAGCATTCCCCTCCACAGTCAATGCGTTTTTGCATCCGTGAAAACCAATCCTCAAAACATTTTCTCCAATCTTCCGCGTTAGGTTTTTATTTCATTTTTAAATATGTCAACCGATTCTTCGGCCGTTGTAAAACGTAAACCCCGTGACTTATCCTTTACACGTGGAAATAAAAAGAAATCACTAGGTGCCAGGTCTGACTATACGGCGAATGAGCCATTATTTCGATGTTCTGGGCATTCAAATACTCAATCGTTCGAGCAGCCGTGTGTGGCCGAGCATTATCTTGATGCGTCTTCTTGGACGCTTTGAACAACTTGAGGCAAACAAACTGTAGAGTACCATTCGGCATTAACAGTACGGTGATCCTCTAGTGCTAGTGCTACAGTGGAAACATGTCCAGTAATTCCAAAAAATGTGGCGACCATCTTTTTGTTTCTGCTTTTTTCGCGAATAACCTTTGTTGGAGCCGACTCACTCTCAAAGACCCAAACTGTCGATTGTTGCTCTTTTTCTGGATCATATCAGTATACCCACAAGGTCTTCTTTTTGAATTGGAGTCAAATTGTGGGGAATCCAACGGGAACAAAGCTTACGTTCCTTGAAGTGTTTGTGTAAAATTGTGTTAATTGCTTTCACACCAATCTTTAGAGTTGCTTGAATACTCCTTACAGTAACATGCCGGTCCTCTACAATCATGTTCCGAACAAAAACAATAGGCTATTCTTTTCGGTAACGGCTGTTTTTGGCTTAGGAGCTCGAAAACTGTCACTTAAGGAAAGTCAACCAGGTTGAAATTCATTGTACCATCGCTTTAGGGTAGCTAAAGAACACGACTTGTCACCAAATACTCTACTGATTTCTTCAAAACATTGTTTACGGCTTAAGGCAGGTTTGAAATTGTAAAAAATCATAGCTCAATAATGTTCTTTGTTTAACTCCACGATTTCTTGCGAAAAGGACTACTTTAAGCTTATGTATTTTAAAATGTTCAAGTATATCTGACAACCGTCACTGTTACTTGTAAACAACTAGCTTCCACTGTCAAACAAAATTAGTTGCAAATTTTAATGGCCTGCTAGATAAGCTCAGCCGACAGAGAACAGCCCTCGTAGTACGCTATCTGGTTATAGCATTACTTATATTCCTTTACATTGGGCACAATCATTTCTAAATAATCCTAGGCACTACGTTTGTAATAATGAAAATAATACCTCACAAAAAGTTACTTCTAAATGCGTAACAGTAAATTTCGGAGCTTCACAGGGTTCTATATTAGGGCCTGTACTTTTCCTACTGCATGTTAATAAGCTTGACGTTGTACCATCTGAAGCATTAATTAGACGTTATGGTGACGATACGTCAATGATCGTAAAAGATAAATCAGTTTAGTTTACAAAATAAGTGTGACAACATACCTGAGATTTCGTAACCGATAGACAAATTAAGATGTCCTTAATATCACCATCAAAAATATTGCAATCTTAAACGAACAGTGTATCAAATTCTTGTAATAAATATTTATGAATGTTTAAATTGGAAATCCCATTGTCAACACCTAACAGCTAAAATTAAAACTTATGCGCTTAACAAAAAGCAGTTTATTATGTTAAACAATGCTAATGTTGAAACAATTAGCTATCGAACTTGTTTCGGGGGTTATTCTACTTTATCATCTGATGTATTTATCGTACAGAAACGAATCATTAAATGTATCGAAGGAATTTCTAGTACAGATAATTGGCCAATATCTTAAAAACAAGTTGACATTCTCACACTCCATATTTGAATTATGTGTTTCTGTAAACAGTAATAAGGATGCTTTGCGTTTGCATGCTCCTTTAACATAATATGAGTCACCTAGATATTTACGACAGAACGTTTTCAATTTAGTACTTAGATGTTGTCAGGAAGATTGAAAAACTTGCACGCTTAGCAGTAACAAGGGCAAAGACAACTAAGCTTTTTATTAATGGCAACAACCTCTGAAGAAAGGGGTTCGCATCCAAATCCTTAAAATTATTAGCATAAATCATATATTTATTATGTTCCGTCGTATTCTCGCTTCGTGTTTAACGCTTTATTCTGTTTTTAATGTATAGAAAAGAGGTGCACAATATTGCCATGGTAATTAAACAAGACGTTAAATTTAAACTTGAGGTGAGAATCCCAGCCAATGAATTTTGATAAAATTGACAGTCTTTGTCAGTATAAAACTTTTCGGAATTACTATACCTGAGGATGGCAAAGAGACAGGAGATTAAAAGTCGAACAGATTTTATAGAGTAAAAATGCTTCTTAGACAGTAAGTAATCGTGCATCAATTTTCCCGGCAAAAGGAGTATTTACTATTATTATAATCTGTACAAACATTGTGGTAGAAAGAAAAAGACCCAAATCATCATATTTACATAATGTCGGATAGTTAAGCTACTTTAAAAGCTACGTACGCATCGGAAACAAGGTGTTTAACAGCAGATGACAAGAATAGGTTACAAATTTTTGAGAGGAAATTACTAAGGAAAGTGTAGTGTCCAATAAAGGAGAGAGGAGAGTGGATAATAAGAAGAACCGAAGAAATAAAAGAGCCTTACAATTAATGTCCGACTGAAGCTTCGGCCACATTCGGCCGCACATTCGGCTTCGGCGAAAAAAGTGCCGAAGGTTTGGCTGAAGCCGAAGGTTACATCCGGCCGAAGCCGAAGCTTACATCCAGCCGAACGATTCACGCAAACGAACGAAATATTATGTACAATGTACAATATTATTCATTTCATTATGTTTATGTATTTCAATAAATAAAGAAAAATAAAATTAAGTTTATCATTAGCAAAAATATTTTTTTTAATGCTACTTAGAGTATTTAATTTACAGTAAGTGTTCTAAGTCTGGTTGCACCTTCGGCTTCGACTTCGGCCGAAGGTGGCGGCGATAGCCGAACATCGGCTTCGGCTGACAAACTGACTTTCGGTCGGACACTACTTACAGTGAACCGGATATTATAGCACTATATAAGTAGATGTAAGCCAGTCTTGTGGCATTGTATTTGAAGAAGTATGTTAATTTCTTAATACCGTTTTCGCTTAGATGTTTGCAGTGTTCGGCTGTTGTTAAGTCTTCTCCAGGAGCCTTATTGCTATATGTTTCTTCTTCTTTTAGTATAGACAATTTATAACCTTTTTCTATTTTTGGGAGGTCTTGTGATCTGTCCTCGCCCAAAAGTTCTTACAAATTTCTTTTGTTTTTAAGCGTTCAGTTCTATTTCGTTATTTTCGTTTGCTACTAGAGGCAAATGCTTAAGCTTCCAAAGAGCAGTAATCAAAAGCCATCGTCTGGCATGGTTAGGCCATCTGCACAGGATGCAATAAGGAAGAGCACCTAAAATAGCGTATGAGAAGAAACCATAAGGAAAGCGCAAAGAGGACGTCCCAGAAAAAGATGGGGGGGTGACGTGGAGGAGTGAGGAGATGGAGACTTAAGGCAGACAACAGAAGGGAATGGCAAAGTATTGTGGCGCGGGCCAAGTCTCTTTAAAGGGCTGTAGTGCCAAGAAAGAAGAAGAAGCGCTTAAGATATATTTTAAAGTTCTTAGAATGCGTAATAAATCGTTGAAACTGCAGGACAAAAAATGACAAATTAACCCTGAAAAAGTACCAGGAGTACACCAAGACATAGAAGACAATGAAGTGTCTGACCAGTTAGCAAACTTGGGAACTGACAAACGTCTTATGGCACCTGAACACCTTTGTAGTATAACATATAAAATTTAGTAAGGAAACAATTGAGCATACAACACTGCAAATATTGTAGGAGTAGAACATTTTATGAACGCTCATGCCTAATCCTTCCTAATATCAGATAAAAGATGTCATTTCTACTATGAAAAAAAAACTCCTGCCATTTAAGGTGCCGGAAATACGTTGACAGGCGTAAAAAATTCTACTTGCAGAAAATATAGGGAGGAAGAAGAAATTAGCACACATGTATTAGTACGCAAATACCTAACTTTGGCAGCTTTAAGGAAAACCATCTTCCCGAGATATATTTAAAAGAACACGCTAATTTCCCTTCACAAAATGCAGCCTAAATTTTATTTATAGTCGGTTTCAACTTCAGAAAAAAGTGCGGGACTTTTGGAAAATAGGACTGAGAAACCTCTCATAATGAACAAAGACAAAGACAAGCCTTTACCATTTTCTAAGGTTAAGACGGACTATAGGGTGGTGCAGGTCCGGAGGGTGGGGGCTGAGGGGGATAATTAATAATAGAAGTTTAAATATAGTAAATTCCCAACCACATCCCAAAATTCTCCACAGAACAACAGAAATATATGCACGAAGATGAAGATAGCTGTAAATATCTGTTTTGCAAACTAACTATTTTAGTTAAAACATTTCTGACTCATGTAACGTTGATAAAATATTACCGTTTCGTTCAAATCAGACCTTTCGGGCTTTCTGCATTATCAAAGTAAGTCAAAAATGTTTTAAGTGAACATAAATATTTTTAGCTAGGATAATTAAGTAAAGTAATAATCGAAAAATAAGTATTTTTGCCAGTTTTAATTGCCTACTTAACCTCATTCTTCTCTGTTTAGAGCCTCTGGACAAATTTCTATCTATCTATCTATCCAAGTAACTGGTATATTTACAAAAGAAGGGTAAAACGAAACTAAATAACTTTAACATCCTTATTTTTTTTATGTTAAAAAATCAATGTTTTATAGGGCCACCTTTGGTCATGATGGCGGCAGCAATTCTTTTCGGTAAATTCAGCGTTATGTTGCCTAAAACATTTTTTTAACGCTTCCTTTAAAGTATTGTTATGCTCTTGGATCTTTCGCTTTAAAATTTCTCATAAATGCTCTACTGGATCTAAATCCGGAGGTTGTGCAGGCCAATCCAGGAGCTTCTTTAAAAACCACTTCATTGTAACCGCTGATTTGTGGCACGGAGCATAACTGGAATTTTACTCCATCGATGTTGGTGTCGCCGAAAAATTTTGAAAATGACGTACATTTATGTACTTTTGAGAGTTCATGTGATTTAGTTGGACGGCATGTACCCCCAGGTCATCATACTCCCTCCACCATGCTTGATGGTGGGTATTACAGGAAGGAGTTCTTCACCTACTCTGCGCCTCACGTACAACACACTTGGGGTTTTTAACACCTAAGATTAGCTGGATGCCATAGTAAATTGGAAATGGTAATTGGCATTGGCGCATTGGTAACCACGATTTGTTAAGACTGCAGTTAAAGTAAAATTGATCATACCTCGAAGTTTGACTGGGCAGACCATACAACATTTGGCCACTCTAGGTGTGAAGGTGTGACTTCTTATGTCTCTCAGAGAGTAATGGTTTCTTTTTTGCTTTGTACCCTTTTAGTCCCGCTTCTCCAAGTCTTCTTCTCACTATTCGAGCGCTGATCGGTCCTTCAAGGCTCTTCGATTAAGCTGCAACGAGCCCAAAAAGGCATTTTTTTTTGTTTCTTAACGATTCTCTGATAAGTCGTTGATTCTCACGTTTTGAAGTTTTTCTGCCTACCCTATGTTTGCTTTCGTAGCTACCAGTCTCGGCAAAACGTTTTGTGATATGTATATCGAACGGCACAGCGCGAAAATTTTAGGCAATAATTAATAATTAAATGTGAAGGCGTTGTTGGAGGCTTAGTTCCTTTTTTTAGGCACAATTCAAAGCGACACCCCAAGATCACGTCGGCACTTCCACTACGAGCAGCGACAACAGACAAGAATGTGCTGGTAAAGTAATATGAAAAGAGCGGTTTTCCTAAGTCATTTTTTAAGATATAGCAAAAATACCGGGAGACCGGGAGGCTAATACTTTTGGCCAAGGGTGTATAGGTATACCACGTTCGTAAGTTAAATCCATAAAACAGATTTTATTTTGACTGATCAGGGATTATTATATGAAGATCTTTTTTAATGTCTTCAACTTCGAGCCTTTGTTTTCGTATTCTAAATGAATTATTTTACGAAGTTAACTGAAAAGTCCGTACTTACAACAAAACAGCAATCATTAAAGTGGCTAGATTTTATTTTTTTTTATTATGAGGCACTTAAGCTAATCTATATTTAGGTTAATAATAACATGCCTTTATTCACAGGTGACAAAGCACCCAATTCAAGAGTGTAAATAAAAATTCGTAACTTTTACCCCAATATTGAGCACGTTTTATTTCGGTGAAGTATTGACATGGCCAATTGCACCAACGGCTGATTATTTTCAATGGTTATTTGAACAAAATCGCATCATTTGACGTATTTAATATATTTCTACAGAAAATTCGTTGAATTTTTGTTTCAAATAACAGTTGAAATAATCGGTGGTTGAAGCAATCAGCCACTAATTTATCAACAGTCATGTTAAAATAAGTACCCATTTAAATATATGAGCAAAGATATAATTGATCCTTCGCCCTACGTTATGCCTTCCCTAAGTTCCTCAAGTTCAATTCACATCCGGTATACTACTGACAATAGAAGTAAATGTTAGGCGCCTCCACCATTGCTATTTTGTTCACTTAATAAACATTAAAATTAAAGTAGGTAGATACCTTTTTTTTTTGATTAAAAATTTTTGCTACTGCACGAAGCGGCATTCTTACAAGCCTTGAAAACAACGCCAAAAAATATTGTAGGAATACATGAAAATTCAATATAATGTTCCTTGAAGAAAAAGTAGACTGTCTTATCCCAAAGGACACCTTTATATGCTAGAATGCCATCGTATATCTTGGAAAAAACACCTAAAGGACTAAGAATTCAATATTTAACAACCTTATATACAAAAACAAGTGACTGCTATAAGATAATTTCAAATCAAGTAATTGAAATACCAAAAGTTAACGTAATATATTAATCATTTACTACGTCTGAATTTCTAGTAATTAGCATTTTATACTACTTACATTCTTTCTTGTTCTTTTTTCCTATAATGCACGCGAATATCTCGTATATTAATTAAAATAAAAACTTGAAAAACAAACGACAGTCGTATGCAGCCGTGATATGTTGAAATGCTAATCGGAGAATTTAAACGTAAAGGAATGTAGACCACTAAAAATTATTACCAAACAAGTTATTTAATACAGAAAAACAAAACCTACATAAATGACGTATTTTAAAGTAATCGCAGGTATCCGTTAACGAGAAGTATATACAAACAAGCAATTAAAATACATAACCAGCGTAATATGTAATATTTCGAATTAACTTTTGTAAACAACACACAATCTGTATTAGATTATGGTGTTAATGTGTAAATTTACAAATTTATTTTTAAAGTTTTAAACGCACCAAACCTGAAACGGGTAGTAACAAAATTTTGTGTAGATATCAGGTGACCCGCCCCCTGCGACCTTGACCTCAACAGCTGCTAGATAATGGCCATTATAAAATAATTGAATATCTAATAAAATGCTACCAAAAACGCCTACGCATCCAGTCATAGTTCGAGGCAATTAACGGGGCCCCATTTTTTACACAACTTTATTTGCATAACCACAGAGCAACGAATGATTATTAAAACTCTTAAAAAAAAAGTTGCAAATAAAAACTGCAAAGAAAACAATGCCGTTTTGCATTCGCTACATTAAATTTCAAATCCATGAAAAAGTTTATAACCTCTTCGTAACACTCACCAAGACTTAAAATTACGACTAAAATAAAATTAATAGAATAATTTATTCAACTTACATTATTATTGCTCCTTTCCGGCAGCTGTTATCACAACATAATAATTAAATCTCAGTTTATACAACAATCACGCACACACGTGACGGAGCACCTTAAAATTAACGCAAATCGAGTAACAATGTGTCCGTAAAACGAGAAAACATAAAAACGTTGATAATTTTATGAACACTCTTTAAAGGTTATGTAAATGACAACAATCAATTTTACATTTTATTTTGTTATCTGTCGAGGTTTTAACCCGGATGTATTACTAGATAACTGGAAATTTTCCACCATACGTTCGTTATCAAAATAATCGATATTTGAACGAAGCAAACTCGCGGACGTACACAAACTCGGTTTATCTTCTGACACTGCTGATCCCTTCTTTTAGGAGGGTTCCATATTGTCAACCTTCTCCTATTTTCTTATTTCAAAGCGTTTAACCAATTCGTACACTGTCATTATATAAAAATTATGTAGAAAATTGATACACAAATATTTCTTCGCTAATATTAATATAACACTGGCATAACAGGGATTTCACTGTCGAATCTCTGTAAAATTTTGAATATGGGTTATCACGCATTGAACGCAACCAATGCAACAGCACCACCTCCCAAAAACATATGCACTAACGGCGGGCAATTTGAAATACCAAATACTGCTACGTAAAAAATGGTACTTGCTTTGCAATTTTTTTTCCTTTGATTACAACTTCTAATTCTACGAGTTAATTTTATGTATAAGTCTAACGACCAGCTTCTTTTTATTCTTAATCATAGAACAAAGAATATATATCATTTGATTTCAGGTGTAAATGCGCTACTTAAAAGGACAATATTTAGATATCCGATTTTAGAAAAGTTATTTGATATAAATGTCAGGTATCGGCCACTTGCTAATTTTGTGATCATTTATAAATCAACTGAAATCACATAACAAAAACATTTTGATATCTCAAGTTATAAGTGTTTATTTACTATAACAGCATCATCCTTTTTAATTAGCTACATGTATGTCAATAAGTCAGCTCCTAGTTAAATTAACGAAAAGTCAATTTCATTGAGAGCTAACTACAGCATAGTTTTATTATTGATACACAGGTTACCCTTAACTATGTAACTCAAATCTATCCTTATAACACTCTTTAACCACTGCAAATTGTCGCATTATACAATTTCTTTAAAAAAACAGCAGTTTAAGAACTGCTTCAAGCCGAGCAAACAGAAAGAATACTTTGATTGCTTAAAATCGGTGTTTTGTGCCGTATTTTATAAAACAAATATTTTATTACATAAAATTTTAATCAAATTAAATCCACTGATGTTTAGGCAATGTATAAAGTATTTCTAAATAGTATAGAAACCTGGAAAAAACCGTTTTAAAACAAAAGGTTCTTTAAAAAACATGTATTATCAGAACTGTTACAATTAACTCCACAGCACTAATCATTAGTAAGTATGTACATTGTAAAAAATCACTGAAAATGTATCCCCAATATTCTAAATCTGGTAATTAATAAAACACATGTAGATGTTATAAATTTATTTTACACCCAACATACATCTACTTGGCTTTCTTAGACTTAATCTTACGCATATAGAATTCTAATTCTTTGCCTTCTAAAACATATCCGTCGGCACGGCCGCACTGTCCAGGACGAGATGCCAAACAAGCTTAAAAAAAAGAACAACTTATTAATACTGGACGTCAATTATCAACATGTTAAAAATGTAGAAATTTAATGATCAGCGTAACTATGACAAGCAATTCATTGCACCAAAGGCAACATTCAAAACGAACGAGAACCTGAAATTTGGCCTCGCTTTAAAATGTTCATCATGTAAATCAGGAAATTAAATGTTATTCACAATAAGTTTAATACTGAAAAATTGGTTTTTAATAGATATCTTACCAAGCAATCGCCCAGTCTGGAATTGTTCTTCGATTGCAGGTTCAACCTTGGCAAAACGTTGCCGTACCTCGTATTTCCTAGCAACTTTTTTGCTACGTTGCTTAGTCAACACTGCTTCTTCTGTTTCGGTCTACAATTAAATAAATCAGTATATCAAAGCAGTTACTACATAAGAGTATTAAAAAAAAAAAAAATCAAGTATCAGATAGTGGCAGTATCACTATCATAATATATCAGATGACACGCATGATATTCATCATATACAAAGCAAATTCCGTCAGTCATAAAGCCAATTACAGTATAATTAAGTCATAAAATATAAACACATTGTAGCTTCACATGGTCAAACTTAGAACTAAGCCAAACCGTATTAATACAAGTATACAAGGCTACCTCAGAGCATAGCAAAGAGGAAATATAGAACAATTAATAAAATACATAGAAGGCGATGAAAACTTATAATAATTATAGGAGACTGGAACGCAGTCATAAGAGAAGGAAAAGAAAGTAAAATAGTGGGAAGCTACGGGTTGGGTAAGAGGAATTCAAGAGGAGAACACTTAGCAGAATAATGATCGTTATGAGTTATGACCAAGTGTCGACCAAATTTGTTAAAGATGCAGAAAAGTGAAAATACAAAAGTCTTTCAAAAGCTTCTATTGAAAAGAATAGTTCCAATTATTGACGACAACGAGTTAATACCAGCTTATCAATTTGGCTTCCGAAAGATGCACTCTGCAATTGAGCAAATACATCGTGTTGTGCAAAAAATTAATCAAGCTTTTGAAGACAAGCAATATTGTTCTGCTGCATTCTTAGACATCTCTCAGGCTTTCGACAAAGTGTGACATTCAGGACTCCTATAAATACACACTACGAACACTCTGCCCCCTAAACTACTTTCTAATCCTGAAATCCTACATCCTTAATCGGCACTTTCTAGCCAAATATGAAACAGAGTACACAAATCTCCTCCTAATAATTGCTCGAGTAGTCCAGGGGAATGTCCTTGGACTGCTGCTATCTCTTATACATTGCAGACCTGCCTACTTTGCCAGAAATCATAACAGCAACATTCGCGGATACTGCAGTCCTGGCCTCGGATAGTGATCCAATCATAGCCTCGCCAACTTAACTGCTATTGAAAAATGGCTAAAAAAATGGAGAATTAAAGCAAACGAGTCCAAGTCCACCACGTAACCTTTACCATGCGCAGAGGGACCTGCCCTCCGGTACAGATAAAGAACAATCCTCTACCCCAAGAAGAAGTCAGGTAACTCGGGTTACACCTTGACAGAAGACTCACTTGGCATAAGCACATATTCACAAAACATAAACAGTTGGAACTAACTAACTATATTCAAGATGCACTGGTTACTGGGACGTAAATCCAAGCTATCAATAGACAACAAATTCCTCCTATACAAGACAATACTCAAACCTGTATGGAGTTATGGTATTCAACTATGAGGCACAACTGCCAACTCCAACACTGAAATCCTAGAACACTTCCAATCGAAAGTGTTGTGTATGATTGTGGATGCTCCCTGATTTGTGCCTAACAAGGCTAACTGTAATGACCTTCACATGCTAACATTGAAAGAAGAAGTCAACCGTTACAGTGCTAAATATAGTGACCACTAGTGCCGGGAAAAAATATCGATATATCGAATAACGATATCGGAATGATAAAACATCGATGTATCGATATATCGGTTTTATCGATATTTTTTTGATATCGATATTTTTGATAACTTTATTAATATCGCCCAGCCCTAGTGACCATCTTAGAGCACATCATGGTCCCTCCAAATCAAAATAGAAGACTCCAAAGATGTGTGTCAAACGACTTGCCTACCAGATTCCTTATTTAAATCATATTAAGTTTAGTTTTACTTTTAGTCTTAAGGTGTAGTTTGTAAGTTTTTTCTTTTTTACCCAAAAGCCACAAAAGACTTATGGGTCTACTGTTACAGGAGCAAACTACGAAGTACACTCCTACATGTCCAAATAATCAGTTTAAACTACACTGACCGGCAAAATTAACGCATAATTTTATATAACATAATATTTTATTGAAAAATTCTGATTAACAGATATGCAAATATGTCAAACAACAGAGGGTGACTTAAAACTACTAAACTGTATAACTAGTCCCGTATACACCTTCCTCTTCCGCAGCGTTCCTCTTTTAATGAAAAGTGTAATAACTACGATTGAACACATCAAGAAAAATCAACGGAGTTAAAGGAACCAGAAGCAATGTTTACTTGATTTAATATCTTGTATGCCCTCCTCGGGCTTGTATTACTGCTCGGAGACGCCGTGGCATGCTCATGATAAGATTGCGAATGAAATCTTGCTCTATGCTTTCCCATTCCTCTTGCAGCAACTCACGCAGCTTGTGCAATGAAGTAGGTCTTGGTCTTCGAGCATGTAGTCGTCTCTTGATATCATCCCATACATGCTCGATTGGATTCAAGTCGGAACTACAAGCTGGCCAGTTCAAGCGATTAATTCAACTTCATTTAAGTAGGTAGTAGCGACAACGGCGACGTGAGGACGAGCATTATCCTGCATTAACAAAAAGTTGCCTTCGATAACAGCTGAAAATGGCAACACATGATCTTGGAGAACATCTTCGATGTAGGAATATGCGGTCACACTGGGTCTATGAAAGACGACAAGATCTGTACACGCATTTAAAGAAATGCCTCCCCAAATCATGATAGAGCCACCTCCAAAGCGGTCCCTCTCGACAATTGCACAGTAGGCGTAGCGTTCACCTGTTCTCCTCCAAACCCTCTGACGTCCATCAGCACCCTTCAGTGAAAATCGGCACTCGTCTGTAAAAAGAACTTTCTCCCAATCCGCTATTCCCCAGTTCACATACTGTCGGGCGAAAACTAATCGAGCGGTCCGATGTCGTCTGAAAAGAACAGGGCACACCGCGGGACGTCTGGCGTCGAGGTTTGCTTCTCCTAACATTCTCCTCACTGTCCTTTCGCTTATTCCTACACCTCGCGTGGTTTCAAGGTTATCCTGAAGCTCTGGAGCCGTCAGAGTGCGGTCGCGCAGAGAATTAAGTTACAAAAAACGGTCATCTACCGCCGAAGTCGTCCGCTTGCGGCCCTGTCTTCGTCTTCTGCCGACGCTACCACTCTCTCTTAGACGTCTATGAAGTCGCGAGATTGTTGACTGATGGACTCCCAGCCGTATTGCAACATACTGTTGACTTCTTCCTTCTTCCAGCAACGTGGTTGCTTTAACTGTATTATCACGACTTAAAACTGGCATAATTATCAAGCGAACAGTAAAATCCGAAATGAATAATGACAAAATATGGCAAAGATTACTCAACGGTCGAAGATCGAAGCTTTTTAGCGTAAAAAATCAAAACGCCAATATACTGACACGCGTAAACTGTAAGCAGTATAAAAATACGATGCAATAATTAACTATGTATAACAAGCCCGCGATTGTTTTTCGGTAACAGAAACAATTCTGATAGATATTTTTGAAACCTCTAATGGAAATTTTTAGCTAGCTACAAGTTGTACCACATTTTATTGAAAAATATCCCGTTTTTTTAGATTATGCGTTAATTTTGCCGGTCAGTGTATTTACTAAATTGACATGTACAGATTGTAAATAAATTGATGTTACACAAAAAAAAAATATAGAAAGATGGAAAAAGCACATCGAACAGTTGTACAACGCTGATGAGGGTTCACTAAAGCTTTGGTTTCCTAGGAAGCGGTGCCGTCATTTAGCGGCCGTAAAAGTACGGTGGGTGACGTCACGAAAAACGGTGTCGTGTTTTTTAAGCGAAGTGTTTTCCAAAAGAGCGGTAGCGCACACCCAACGTAATAGAGCGGTGCCGTCTCATCTGAAGCGGTGGGCCAGTACGGTACGAATCAGTTCAGCAACGTTTTTTGGCGGTGTGTCTTGTGTATATAGTCCAGTCAAAATGGACATAACAGTTCGGAATAATTCGCGACGGCCGTATTTCTTCACCGTTTTTCTGACGTCACCCACCGTATTTTTACGGCCGTTAAATGACGGCACCGCTTCCTAGGAAACCAAAGCTTAACACTAAAACTTGAAGAAGTTGATGACGTTCATGCGGAAAAAGGTATAGTGTTAAAATCAGTGTTTGAGCGAACAGTAGGTGACTTATTCAATAACAAGGCACCAGGTGTTGACAATATAAACAATGAAATTATCAAGTCTTAACGAAGAAACATTAAATATAATTTTTAAACTGATCCAGGAGATGTACGGGTTTGGCAACTTTTTTTGTTTATAAATGTTTTGTGAATACAGGTTAATTTTGTAAAAATGTTTATAACCCCTGATGCATAACTAAATGGACAAATTTCAAAGATAGGTAAAGTACCGTGGATTTAAAAGAAACACATCCGTTTTGTACGAGTTCGTCTTTCAACAGTTCTGTTGAAGAATTTGCTAGTGTTGTTAACAATTGCAACATGAAAACACAAGAACAAGAGGTTTTGTGTAAACGTGTGTATGAAAGCGTTAGCCATATATGATTCAAAAAGAAGTAGTTTGGCAATTTTTACACGAAAATTGCAAATGAAGTACAATTTATAATATTATTAACAGATATTGGAAACATCGGACAACTCATAACCTAGCTCAGAATGGCAGACCTACAAAGTTAAACAATGTTTGTGCAAGAAAAATGATTAAAATGATTGAAAACAAGGGTGGAATGTCTCAGCCTCAGTCGACCTCAAAATTTAAAGTGTGACGACCCTGTATTTCGCAAAATTTGAAGTAGGAATGTGTTAAATACCTCAACAGAAAGAAAGCACCAAAATATCGTGAACAACAATTAGAAAAAATTCTAGTGTATTCACCGAAACCGTGCAGTCAATGTAAACGAAACCACGAGGTCGGAATAGGGGCTGTGATTGGTTGTATACTGGTGAAAGTTTCCTTATGCGATAAGCCGGTAATTTTTACACGGTAATTCCATATTTTACTCTTCAAATGCAAGGTGTTTATACTTCCATTTAATTGAAAACAATATACGTAATTGCTATTAATTGTACTTTTGTAGTTGTTGTTTAAAAATGGAATTTAATAAAATTTGTGTTGTTTTATTTTTAAATTATTTTGCAGATCTCTTGTTTGTTTACATCGACTGCACGGTTTGGGTGAACAGACTTTAGTTTGCTCTCGAAAAATGCAAACAGTTCTAAAAGTGCCAGAAAAAACATCATTTTGGACGATGAGAAGTATTTTATTTTAGCAAACAGCGATCTATCCGCTAATTTGCGATGTTACACCCGGGATAAATCTACAACTCCTGCCAACGTAGTGTATGCTGGAAAAGCTAAATTTGAGGCAAAAATGTTGGTTTGAATGGTTATTTCTAAGTGTGGTGTTTCGGCCCCACACATCGGCAAAATTCGGGATTCGGCTATAAAACAGTATACGAAAATGGTTGATCTGCAAAAACTACAGACAAATTATCGCGAAGAATTCGAAAGAAAATTAAAGAAGCAGAGGTCTCTGTCATCCAGAACAAAATTAAGAAGAATGGAAGATGGTGAACCACATGCAACCCTAAATTAAGATTTTATGGTAGTTTTAAGTGTAGTTGCTTTATGTTTGGATAAAATAAATTTCAATATATTTTGGTGTTTATTGTTTAAGTTGAAATTTTGCCCATTTACTTGCATCAGACGTTATGCCTTGATTTCGCCATTCAATTGTCTATCTATTGACGCTACTTTTATTATCCGACAAATAGTTGAAAAGTCCATCGAATACAACAAGCCCGCATATATGTGCTTCGTGGACCTAAAAAGCGCCTTCGATAGGGTAAGACGGAATGATATTATGAACCTACTAGAAATTCAGCAAATAGAACAGCAGATAATAGAGTTAATTAAAGAAATAAACGTGAATAATAGAGCAAAAGTCAGAATGCCAAGAGGGGAAACAAAATACATAGACCTAAAGGGAGGAATAAGACAAGGGGACTCACTTAGCCTGCTACTATTCAACATGATAATGGATCAAATAATTCACGAATTAAAAAAACGAGAAGGATACAGAATGGGAGCTCATAAAATCACTACAGTATGCTACGCTGATGACGCGGTACTGATAGCTGACAATGAAGACGACCTACAAAGACAACTCCATACCTTCAATGTGACAGCAGGGACACATAACATGAAAATTTCAGCGGGAAAAACTAAATGTATGGTAATCAGTAAGGAACCACGTAGATGCAAACTGGAAATAGAGGGGAAAAGCATAGAACAGGTCAAATGACGTTTAACTACCTAGGAATTGAAACCACCAGCGAAAGAAACCTGACAGCTGAGGTAACGAGGCAAGCGATCAAAGCGACGAGAGTTAGTAGCTGCCTAAGAGAAACCATATGGAGGAATAAATATATGACCACAGAAAGCAAGATGAGGGTATATAAGACAACTATGAGACCAATCCTAACTTACGCAGCGGAGACAAGGGCAGACACGAATAAAACAAAACAGAAGATTAATAATGTAGAAATGAAAGTATTAAGAACGATAAAAGGCATTACGTTGAGAGATAGACAAAGAAACAGTGCCATACAAGAGCAATGTTGCATCCAAAACATTAACAGGTGGATAAAAATGAGAAAGAAGAAATGGAATGAACATGTAGACAGGATGGGACCGGACCGAATAGCAAAAATATGTAAAAACAACAAACCCTATAGTAGAAGACCAGTAGGAAGACCACCAAAAAGGTGGAAAGATAATATACAATCAACCACAACAGAAACGGATTAAGAGGCAGACAAACAGGAGCAATCCTAGTCATGCGAAGAAGAAGAAGAATTGTCTATCTGTCAAAGTATCCATTTAGTGTATTGGTTTTGTGTCAAGATGACTAGTAAACGAGAGAATATACGTAATGCTATAATTTCGTTGCATCTGCAAAAAAAGCGTCAAGTTGAGATCTTTCGTTTGCTCAATGTTGAAAAATCTGTGGTGTCCAAATCAATTAAACATTTGAAGAAGTTAGGACATACTAAAGATGGTCCACAAACACCAACTACAAAATCATTCGTGAACCAATCAGGCCCAATTTTCAGCGATCGATGAGAAAAATGGTCAGGGAAATCAGAATATGTAAGTCCAGCGTCTGCAATATCGTCGAGAGAGAGCTTAAACTCAAGTCTTTGAAGCTGCAAAAACATCAGCACCTCAACGTGGCAGACGGTTGTTGCATAGACATGGTGGTTAATTTAACAGGATCCCCATTGAGCACAATGTCTAAAACAACAGAGTACTTGCTAGTGGTCCTTCAGAAGCTAACAGAAACGGTCATGTCGTTTCACGCACCCAGAAGCCTGTAGAAATGATGTTTGGGCTGGTGCATAGTTTGCAGGCAAAACTGATCTGATTTTCGCCGAAAGTGGCACAAAAATTAACGCAGACAACTACTTCACCGATGTTCCGGAAGCTGTAGTGATTTCCCGGGTCGGTCCAACAAACTTATCCTGATCAGCAATGGACATTTCAGCACCGGCTCATCAAACAAACACAACTCAAGACTTCTGCAGAGCACATTTTCCAGACTATCAGTCCTCAAAAGTGGCCACCATACTAACCTCAGACTTCTTGCGCACCCTGTATATAACGGGACAAATCTCAAACGATTTTACTATTACAAGTAAAATAGTGACAATTTCAAAAAAAGGATCGACTAATATGACATGCCGCCAAAATATTAACAAAAATATTACTCCGCAGAACGGAAAAGGTCATAGAAAACAGTTTGACAGATGACCAGTTTGGTTTTAGACAAAATATGGGAACATGACAAGCAGTTCTGGCCGTGCGACTCATCATTGATAGAAGAATTAGAAGGAATAAACAAAACTTTTATTGACGCAGAGAAGGCTTTTGATAAGGTTGACTGGCACAAAATGTTCGAAATACTCAAGGACAATGGATTAGGAACTAAAGAAACAAGATTGATAGCTAGCATAATATAGAAATCAAACCACACTCATAAAATATAATAATGAAAGTTCAAAGCAAATGTAAGAAGAGGTGTCAATAAGGTTGATCACCAACACTCAATATGTATACTCAAAGAGCAATAGATGACTTCAGGCCACTAGGAAAAAGTGGGAGACACAATTGATACTATCAGGTATGCCGATGATACAGCATTGCTAGCAGAAACAAAACAAGATCTTATTCAATATCTTAACAACTTAGCATACTGAAAGGCAAATATAATTTAAACATAAATAAAACAAAAACTAAAGTATTGGTATGTGGAAAAACAGAGGAAAACATACGAAAAGTAAAAACCCAAAAATGAAGTAACAGAATTCCCTTACCAGGGTAGCATAATATCCAAAGATGGACGAAGCTGAAGAGTGTAGAGAAATAAACAGTAAAATACAACAGGCAAAAAGAGCATTTTTCATTTAACATCAAATCAGATCTTGATGGAGACAAGAAAGCACATTATTCAGACATGTGTATGGAACATAGCCCTATATTCATTCGAAACATGGACGATAAGTAAGCCCGACAAAAGAAAACTGGAGGCATTCGCAGTATGGTGCTATAGAAGAGCTCTGAAAGACATCTGTATGGAGAGATGGACAAACGAAGAAAGAAACCAAGAAACAATGGCAACATTTAACAACAAGAAGAGATCGACTAATAGGACACCTACTAAGAAGACAAGGCATATTAAAAACAATTATTGAAGGGAATATACCTGGACAAAACCCTAGGGAAAAACCACCACTGCAGTACATATCACAAATTATCAACAGCTCAAATAGCCGAAGGACATCAAACAAAAAGCCCAAAATCGAGCAGAATGGATTGCTGCAACAAACCAGGAGGAGGAGCTTCACCTGTTACTTCTTTACTAAATATTTTATTGATGAAACAAATAACTCAACATAAAATAATCTAAAGAACAAAACATTTCATCAAGTAATAAACAAACATGGAACAAAGCATTTCAAACATTAGAAATATGACAAACGAATACTGAATAGTCCCTCAATCAAACGTTTCTAAGGAAAGGACAGCGGCTTTGTTAAAACATCAAGTTTCTATAAAAACTTTCTTTTATTATATGATAATTATGTCTGAATTGGCTCTATCACAAACTTAACTGACATTTACAAAAAAAATTGCTACATTTACTTACCAATTTTGCACCCTTCTTGCGTCCAAGGGGCAATACATAATGGCTTTCATACCACTGTCTGAATGGTGTGGCATCTATTACAACAATGGCATTCTTAACCAATGTTTTAGTACGCACCAATTCGTTATTACTTGCATTATATACTACATCAATAATGCGAGTTTTGCGAGCAGCGCCTTCTGAGCCCCAAGCAAAATTACCAGTGTCCACACGTAAAGCTCTGTATTTAATATTTCCACCGCGGGTACGCACGTAATGAATTCTACGTGGTCCAAGTTTTGTATTTGCAGCTGGGCGACCTAATTCAAACTTCCTCTTCTTACGAAGTGGCTTTCTTTTGCCACCCGTGGCACGTCGCTTATGCCAATTGTCTCGGCTGATACCTAAAAACAATGAACGGTTAACATACTAAACTAGCACTCTGCACAAAAAGTCCTTAAAATTAAAAAACTTCAGAACGCTGTGGGATGCATGTTGTCATCAAATGTAACGCATCAGTCTACAAAATGTTTTATCATCATATTGAAGTCTTCCAAAAAGCAGCATGTTATTTGTTATTACACGAACCCACTTTTATAGGTTAAGACGTTATTAACACAAAAAATCGAGATAAAGGCTACATAATATTGTTTGATACTTATTTATTTAACGATGTTTCACTTCTAGCCAATTGTTATTAAATTAAAAGAGTTACGATGATTTCAAAATTATTAGAAAACAACTTACCCATTCTGTAGCTGCAAACTACAACTCAAAAAGGAAACGTTTCTTCGTTCAAGTCTTTCCGGTAGCGCTACTGCCAACTTAGTAACAAGAAATATCTCTAGTACTTTAACGAAGTTAGGAATACAACTGGTTTATAAGGAACGTAACAAGTAAAAAAACGGAGCCCAATTTTGAAATTACATCTAATATCATAATATTATAATTAAGTGCGATGGTAACATGAAAATTATTCCAACATTTGAATATTTTCAAATAAGAAATACATTGCCCTCAACTCTAAACTGTAATTATATGTTTTCAATGTTTTCTATATACAAGGTGATTCATAATTAGGTGTAAAAAATTTTACCAAAGCTTCTTTAGGCCAAGACAAAACAATTAACCTAATACACCTTAGTACCAAAATGCTCCATTAAAAAGATTCAGGGTGTTTATGAAAACATTTTTATTTCTATTTGTGGCTATAACTTGGAAGGTAATTATCCGAGTAATTTAAAAATATATTATAATAAACCCAAAACTAACAAAATAATGATTTAAAAATAGAAAACTATAGCAAATGTTCAAAATGCTCCCCTCCAGCCTCAATACAAGCATAGCACCGTCGTACCAGCGATTCATACACTTGCTGAATATTATAGTTTTCCACGAATTTCATTAGCAATTAGCAGCCCCGAAAATTCTTTGCTGCAACTGTTCCCTCGTGTTAATAACCTCACGGTAAACCAGCTGTTTTAATAAACCCCATAAAAAGAAACCAGCGGATTCAAGTCGGGACTTTTTGGCGGCCATTTCACAGGACCAAACCTGCCAATCCATCTACCATTGAAATAGTCATTTACCTAACCATTCTTGATTTTAAAAATTCAAATGGTTACTTATCAAATATAGAAATAAAAATGTTTTTATTAAGGGAGCATTTTGGTATTAAGGTGTATTAGGTTAATTGCTTTGTTTTGGCCGAAAGAAGCTTTGGTAAAAAATTTACACCTAATTATGAATCACCCTGTATACAAAAACTAGTTATTTTGTTACATTTATTGAAATGAACAGGCAGTAGGTATACATTCATGTGGTTCATGTAATACAATATAAATTCCACGTATATCAATAACAATTAGATTAATATAGTTATAACTTATAAAGAAACTCACTTCTCTGAAGTTAAGATTTATTATCATTTACAATAACTTCGTGAAGTCCGGCCCTGGTGTGGTGTTAACCTGCAATAATGGCTGACGATATTGAAAATGATGATCAGTGGTTATATGGTGATAATGCAGAAGGAATACCACAAGGAACTCCGCCAGAAGATTCAGACATAGAAGAAAACTCAACAGAACCCAATAAAGATGAAACTGATTCAAAGAAGGTACAATCCTGTATTAAATGTTGAACATAACCTCAATATTCTTAATGTCTTAAAGGTACCGGATGATGACGAACCCCCCGGCACTGAAGAAACTGAAGAAAATGAAGAAAACAAGGAAGAGAAGACTAATGAAAGTAACGACGAAGAAAAGCAAAATGGTGAAGGCAGTGATAAGGAGGATTATGATGAAGACAGTGATGATGATGTTAATGTTGTGATTGGTGATATTAAAACGAGTCCTACTTATGCATCCCTTAACATAAAACGCGGCGGTCTTCTAACGACTACTGCAAAAGGCGAAAAGACACAACAACCACCACAACCGGGGAAATTCACAGTTGAAGAATTCGATCAAGCCGGTACAATAAATGGAATACCAGTCGGTGACTTTAATCTTGATAATTTAGAGGATAAACCTTGGCGTAAACCTGGTGCTGATATTACTGATTATTTCAATTATGGATTTAATGAAGATACTTGGAGAGCATATTGTGAACGACAGAAAAGGTATAATAATTAATAAATTTTTGTTTACATAATATTTTATGTTAACATTTTATAATGTTCAGGATGCGTGTCAACGAATCTGGCACAGGTTTATTGCCATTAAATGCAATTGGAATGCCAAGAGGACCTGTTCCAATTATGAATGATAACAGCAAATATTCTGGTAGTTATGCAGGTGTTCGTAAAGCTGGACCACCTCCAGGTAGACGTATGACTGGATCAATTGATGTTATTGGTGGTGCAACTACACGTATTGGTGCACCAATTGGTAAAATTGAACCCCCGAAAGAGAATGTAATACAGGTATTAACTTTGTTATTTTGAAAGTAACTTTGGTTACAGATTTTTATTTTACTATAGGTTATGACTGCTGATAGACGAGAATATAGTCGTAAACCAGGTTTTCCAGATATGTCTGTCCCTCCACCTACAAGTAATTTTGATGATTTTCACCCCGAATATGATTTTAATCCAGAGCCAGAACCATTTTATGGAGGTTATGAACCTACACAAGATTCTCAATGGGGTAAGAAATAATTCGTAAGTAAAATGTGTATTATTATTAATATTAAACTTGTGCATTCGTTAGGTACAAGTTCAAATTCAACATGGCAACCTCAAGAAATCAAGACATTAACACCAGCACCACCAATTGTTGCACCCGTACCTGCACCAGCTCCAGTTCCACCAGTAAATATGGGAGTACCTATGGGTCCAGCATCCATTTCAATGCCAACTCCTAGTCCTGTAAAAGAAGAAGAATCCCCATCACATCGATCTAAATCTAAAGATAAAGATAGAGAATCTAGCCGAAGGGATCCAGAAAAAACTCGTGACAGAGATCGTGAAAGATCACACCGACGAGAAAGATCTAGGAGTAGATCACGCAGACATAAATCACGATCACGTAGTCCTAATCACCGGTCACACCGTAAAAAGAAGTCAAGGAGGCATGATGACAGTGACTAAACTTTGATTATGTATTGAATTTAGCAAATAAGTTTTAATTTCTAAAAGTGCATTGTTGCTTTCCTGATATCCTTCAGAAATAAAAATAGTAAATTAATGTTGTTTTAACTACTTGTATATCCAAAGGTTTTAGTAAATGAATAATAAATATTTAACCAGTTATAAATTTTAATACTTCACTTATTATTTAAATGTAAAAATATTAAATGACCTATCCTTCGATGCCAAATTTGCCGATAACATTCAAAATACTGCGTATATTTTGTTACTTGGTAATGGGGTGTATCCATTTCAGGACGGTCAATGCAGTCAGAATTCCAGTCCACCTAGTTCTATTTTAAGTTTTCATTTGTATATTCACGCATACTTATTAGTTTGTTGAGTGCATTATTATTTATTATTATTATCTAGCTCCTAGCTCTATAACCCTAAATGGGTTTTGGCTTGCTCCACTACATTCTTCCAGAGTTTTCTATTTTTTGCTTGTGTCTTCCAATCTTTAACTTTTCCATGTTCCTTATTTAATTACCTTTTCTTTTTAGTTTTAGACGTTTGTTTTTGTATTGGAGCTTTCCTGACAATTGGTTTTGCGTTTGGGAGTAGCTTTGCCATTTCTACGCCAGGACTGTTAACTATTAATTGCTGTCTTTGTTGTGGTGTTGTATCTTTTTATTGCTGCTGTGTTTGTTTTTAATTGTATTTGGTTTGATGGGTAATAACTGTTGTATAGTTTTTTTTGGGAATTGTGCCAGTGTCTTTTCTTTTCCTGTCTTCTTTCTTGCTGTTCTGGCGATCTATCACTTAAGTTTCTCTTCACTCCAGTTATTATGCTGTTTTCTTCCGTCTCTTCATTCTTTAACTTATCTATTGTATAGATGTCATTATTCATTATTAACTTATTTGTTATTAAATTGGCGTTAAAACCTTTACTCCTGGCTTCTTTTAAGTGTTCTATCATTACTTTCCTTTCTTGCTGTTCCTGTTTCATATATTCTTCTTCAATTCAAAACTGATGTTTTTTAATTGGAATTTATTTTTTAATATTTCTATCTTTTTATTCTCAGTTGTTAGTGTTATTTGGATCGGCCTGTGTTTATTTTCAGAGTATCTTCCCACTCGTGTTAAGTAATCTGTATCTATTTCAGTATTTAGTTGAATTTTCATTCCATTGCAAAGCTCCTTTGTTGTTTTCCCTTGATTGTTGTTTTCTTCGTCCTGTATCCTACCATATATTACAATGTTCTTTCGTGTATTTTCTACAGTTTTTTTTTAGTTCTTCATTCTCCTGTTGTAATTTTTGGATCTTTGCTTGTGAATTATCCATTTTTATTTTCAATCGATCTAATTTCTTTTCTATAGTTTTAAATATGTTCCGTATTTCGTTCATACTATCCTCATTTCTTCCATTTTCATCACTTTTGCTTTCTGAGTGCATTATTATTGAAATAATTATGTTGACTTTCATGGCCAGAGACTGCATCATGGTTGAGAAAGAGGAATTCATCATATCCCCCGCTAAATGAAGAATGAAAGAACACAGTAACTAACTCAACGTGTCAAATCACATCAGAGGTACCTATGTTAAGTTAACTTGCTCTTCATCACTTAGGTACTCCTAGAAGAAAAGTTTTGCTTCTTGCATGGTTAAGTCGCCCAGCTCCTGGGCCAGTCCCTTATGATATGATAATAAAATAGATAAAACTCAAAATTCTTGTCCCTCGGCTATGACATGATCCAAGTCAGGAAATCATTTATTACATACATTTTCATCATTTGGAATAGAATCATTCAACTGATTTTTAGTTATGTACCTACTTCATCATCAGTATGTACAATCTACAGTGCAGACAAATACTGCAAGTCAGAATTTTTACTGTGCAGTTGCTAAATAACTAGGTATTAGTTAATAATATATTATACCTACCTAGGTACCTATATACTTGTTTTTATCTAAATACAGCACAGAGCACAGAATGAATAGGTATCATTTGCATTACTCAGATTATTATAGTTGCACTTACAATTTGTCGAAATCATTCGAATGATTTTCATGTACTACAATACAAAATACCCCATAATTGTTCTATTGGATTAAGATCGGCGGACTGGGCTGGCCAGTCTAAGAGTTCAAGTCCAGATTTGTTAATCCATCCTAATGTGATCACAGACTTGTGACATGGAGGGTTATCTTGTTGATATTTAACATCATGCATGTTAATATCTCCAAAAAGTTTAGTGAAGGATGATTGTAAAGACGTTTCCAGCACATTAATATACCATATGAACAAAAATTATTTAGATAAGGGATGGCCATAGTGAACAAAATCACTGCCTTTGATTGGTTCAGCTTGTTGTTGGTTCTACATGATAGGTACGTTCAGAATTCCAAAGCCACCCTTTATCTACATAATTTTTGTTCATATGGTATTTTTCGCTGTTCATGAGACCTGGGCAAATACACATTTCGCCTACGCCACTGGCGGCCATACATCCCCAAATCATAATACTCCCTCCCCCATGTATTACCGTCGACACTACACATTCCGGAAGGTATTCCCCGCCTTACGTATGTTACACCAGCAGTTTCAAAAATCTGAAAATGCCGCTATTTTCTAAAAGACATCGGGCCGTATTCTCACCTCATGTTTAAAGTTGTCTCTAACTAAAGTCGTGTTTAGCGTAAACATAAAACGATATAGCTTTATATAATTTTATATGTGTATAACAGAGATACACGATGTTGCCATGGTAGTTAAACATGACGTTAAATTTAAATATGAGATCAGAATACGGGCCATTATTATTTTAAAAGACTATCGCAAATATTTTAAACATTACTCAAGGCACAGAGCAGGTATTAAGGCTGATTTATAGTTCCGTAAACATACAACATAACAAAATAAAATATAGTACTGCAGTATTACCATTCATAGATCCATAAACATAACCGTTATACATAATCGTTTACATATGAATTGGTTCAATTTTAATTTTTAACATAAACATATGAAATTATACAGATCAAGTAAGCAGAATTCTGTTTACATGAATGAAAGCGGAAAAATAAAAACCAGTTGATTCTCTAAATCGATTTATAAATCTTGTTTAAATGCTCTTTTCATTCGCTTATGAACTTTTTCATTGTTATAATAATATCTATACAACACTACTACCGTTATAGCAGCTCCTACTTCTTCCTGTGACATCTTGGTAAATTTGACAGGTTGTGGATCTATGAAAGGGTAAGCTTAAATTCTACGTTATGTTAACTTATATGTTTATGTTATGTTGTATGTTAACGGAACTATAAATCAGCCTTTAATCTCAAGGATAAAAAAAGTCATAAAACAAAACGTACTTCAAAGTTAGATTCACCAGACCAAACTACATTTGACCAATCTTCTTCTGTGAAATGTTGGTACTTAATAGCCCACTGCAAACGAGCTTTTTTTTCTGAAACCCATGGCTTCTTTCTGGCCTTGCAACCTTTAAGTTCAGCTTCTCCGAGCCTTCTTACTGTTCGAGCCCAAATCGACTTTCCGATTTCTTCTAAAATTGCAGCAGCGAGTACAAAGGACTCAAAGGAGGTTTTTTTTCTATCTTTTAAAGACGCGCGAATTAATTTTCGATCCTCACGTATCGTAGTTACTCTATTTCGACATGTTCTTTTTTTATTTGCATGTGAAGCGGTCTCCTTAAAACGTTTTAATACATACTGCACAGCACAATGTGAACACTAGACAGTTTTGGCAATTTCTGTTTGCGTCTGTCTTTCCTTGATCGTGTAAAAGTTGAATGTGGAAGCGTTGATAATCACTAAGTTCACTATTTTTAGGCATTTCTCACTGTAGAAGCTCCAATATGTAAAATTATAAACAATTGAACATGATACAAGCCTGTTTGCAGTATTGCGAGCAATCAAAACAGACTGTCATTTACTTCGAAACTCACAAATTTGAACATTACTCTCCAGCAGATGTTTTTTAATTCTTTCAAGGAAACCTTGACTATTTAGATATTATTCTGAAGTAAATTACAAACCGATAATCAACAATAAATGAATTACCTATGTCTAGTTTTGAATATAAAGAAAACAATTAAGTGTGCCAAATGCTTATGGCCAAAGCTGTATAGTTGAAATAATTCAAATTTACCGCCAAAACTTTTCTAGTGTGTTTTCTGGCAACATTTATCGATTGAATGTGACGTTTATATTTACTCCTAGTTTAACACATTCACTGCCGTTAATATTTTGAACTCTCCCCATTGGCCGATACCTTGTAATTATTCTGATACCTTTAATATTAATCATAAGCTACTGAAAAAGTTAATTCGGAAACTGACTGTAAAATATTGTAGTAAAAACCTTTCCCTAGGTGCCTACTAATACAGAAGACGTTCGTGCGATGCCTACAGCAAAATACTAGTATAAAGCTACAGCAAAACATCACGCCACGTGTGCGTGGTAGGCACCGCGTGAACATCGCCGACCACGCCACGTATGCGTGGTCGGCAGTGAATGTGTTAAAAACAGACTATAGTTGCAGCTGCATCAAACAAGTTATTTTTCCATCGGTAACTGGCTCCATATCGAGAAAGTTACTTACCTATAACCATGCCAAATAAAGACGTTTGACGTCAATAGTGATAACTGAAAATTATTTTAGTCAGTGCTTTTGATTAAACCATTAGGTACTTGATTTTTATAAGAATATTGACATCATCAGTATTTTTCGATAATCAAATGTTAGAACATCATGAATCCAAAGTGTATAATCAAGAAAAAGTTCATTTGAAATGTATGAAGTTGTTAATTTTAAAACATATCAGTTTTTAAAAGAAGTTATACGAATTGAATATTAGAGGATCCTGTATCAGCAATTAATCAGTTACTATTCATTTTTAATAACGTAAACACTTAGCACATGGCCAGTAATAAGAACCCAGTTGAAATTCACCTCCAAACTGGAGACTCTAAGTTAGATAGCTAGTGTCAAAAACCAAGTTAATGCAACACTGGTTAGTTAAAGAAGCTAGCTAACTAAAGTTATCTAATTTAAAAATGGTGTAGACCACCAGTCAGTGCAAATCACCTTTAATAATTCAAAATTTAATTTATTTCCAACGGAAAACACAAATACTAAAAAAAATTGAAGTCGCTTTATTTTATCAGTAACAATAGTATCATTACTAATAAATGATACAACGCTAACAATATTATAGAGAAAACATTTCAATCATAGACAAAAATATTTATTATTTAGAATTGCTATTCCAAAATATTATCACACAAAATCCTGACCATGAAAGTTATCGTCAGATATATACAGCTTACAGCGTGAAGCAGAAATGAACAAATTACCTAAACATAACTTATTTTATTTAATGCATAAATATGTATATCACTGCATTATTACTGAATATATAAAAAAGTCATATTTTTTTAGAAATTAAAATTAAGGTTTTGATTCCTGTATATTGAAATCAATATGTTAACAATGTAGTAGATATTAACTAAGAAGATGGGGGAGTAGCGTGTAGCGCTACATGCAATGCTTGTTGTAGTTCAGGTCGAAAAGAGGACACCACATTTTGGAATAATGTTTCGTTGGATTGTACCTGCTTTACTATATTTAGCATTCTAAAACCTTCGGCGTTACTTGGTTCGATTACGTCTCTGTAGAAGGCTTCTGCGAATATATTTAAAATTTTTGGAATATTTCCATTACCTGGACCTAAAAAGTTATAACAATTCTTTTGACATTCGCATATCTCAATCTACACTCTAACTTACCTAATATAGCTGGATGATTTTGTTCTATTAAATCACATAAATATCCATAAACGTGTGGCGCTTCAACAGAATCTTCAACAACGGGCAACCAATTTAGCCAAATCGGTAAAATTTCTTCCAAATTTAAGGCTGCCGGATTATATTTCATAATTTTTGTAATAGCAGAAATAACATTTTCAGTCGCATTTACATTTCGGGATTCTCTCGCTTCTGGATGATTAATAACTTCAACTAAGTGTGGCATAATATTTGCTAACTCTGCGGTAAAATGTTCGCCACCAAACTGGGCTAAAACACCCCAGCCGTAAGCTGCTGCCTGTCGTACTTCCGCACTTTTGTCTTTAATATACACTGCAAGCGGTTGCAAGAAAACTGCTTGATATTTTGCACAAGCTGGTCCTGTAAATTCGATCACGTCGTCAAATACGCATATACCCCATTGATGATCGGCCCATGCTCTCGATGGTTCTAAAAGATTTACAAAATGTTGTGCAACTTGGTCGAAGAATGGAAGAAAGTTTTCTCTATATGTTGAAAATAAAGCGTGTACCACATCGGCTAATTTCGTTAAAACATATATATCATCAGATTCTTCATCTTCTAACTGTTCTTCTACAACCTAAAGCAACCAAATAATAATTAAATCGATTAACATTAAATGACAGATCAACTAACCTCATCATAGTCCTCGTCGAGATGTTTTTTACGACGATTAGTTGCACGTTCAAAATGTTCCTGTAGTAATTTATCAAAAATTCTTAATAATTCGTTCATGGCCGCCTCATCAAAACAACCAGCTCCTAATATCTCGATACATCTAGCCATCGATGGTAAAAGTTCGTATAAAACTTCGATTTCGGGTTCCGTATCTATAGCTTTAAGCAGTTCAGGATACATGTATTTCCAAACTCCTATTAAAAATGCTGGACCCTTTATGGAGGCACACTCTAAAAGGTATGGCATTGATTCGGCAGCAGCAGATCTTATACCATCGTGAAAATAAAATTTCAACATTGGAACCATGAGTTTAACAACATCCTCTATGTACGGAGCAAAACCCTCTTTCAGTTCTCTTGCGTAACATACTAACATCGTACAAGCTGCTGCTTTATCTTCAAGGCCTATATCACAAAAAACATAAATTAAATCAGCAAACTTACCAAACATATAATTTAATTTAAACTAGACTAATATTTTTTTCTTCAACCACACGAATAAGACGCCATATTGTCGAATAATTTTGTATACACTGTACAATCGTGGTCATATGTTTTGTCCCTCGGAGCCTAAATGTATAGGAAGCACATTGCACAAGCGGCTGTTAGTAACGACATACGGTCCTCGGAGCGGGTTTCTTTACTTTTCCTGGCAGGGTGTTTAAAGACATTGTTCAACGTGCACACATTAACAATAGCTGCCAGGTACGAATTTCTCGAAAAGGATTAAAGTTTAGGTCTTAGAAGTTTTAAGTATATGTAGTTATTAGTGACCCACTAGATTTCTTTATCAATTTAAATACAAAAACTGTAATATAAAATTTGATAGTAACAAAATTAAGTATTTATTTCCAATATACGAATTTGTATTACAGTTTACTCTTTGCAAAATCACCTGAAACTTGTATGACGGTCATTCTCAGATAGTCTAACAAAAATATGTTGTTAGAATTTAATTTTCACAGCGCAGTGCGATTGACAATTAGTTATTTATATTATGGAACAAATTCTTTCAAGTCTTTCGTAAAATTGGAGTGGAACAAGTTTAAATAGAAATTTTCTATGTAATGTTTAGGAAATTCTGCGCTGTTAAAGTGTTTGCGATACATTTTCCAATTTTGCGTTTAAATCGTTTGTTTTTTTTTTAACTCTCTATTAATTTTACCGAGTGGAATATTTAAAAGTGAATAATGCTACCTGGTATGAATTTAAAAAAACAAAACTAGTAAAGAATAAATACTTCTGGTTTTTCACAATGTTTACAAAACACGCTATACCTAAGCACATTTTAAATAATCACGTTAAATTGGTGGTTAAACTATCTTAGTATCTTAAGAATTACCTAGAATTACTATATTTTAAACCTCTTGATTGACAGGTACCATTTAGCTTTAACAAAGAGTTACAAAACCGTACAAAACAAAAGACAATGAATTTCGTTTGAAACAACTTTCTGAGTAAACCCAATATCTTCAGCTATAAAAATTTGCAAGGAAGTTTCCAAACAGGCGCTCGTAATTATTCCTAGATAGCTAAAAAAGTAATGTGAAATAAGAGAAATTTGAAAAATATGCATGTTATGCATGTTTTATTTAAGAAATGCAAGACATGGTCAATATTTGCAAAATATGCAAAATTAAATTGGTTTTAATTAGTGTTGCAACGGTTACGGTTAGGGAACGGTTTAGTTCACGGTTTTTGCTATTATACGGTTAACCATAACCGTCTATTTTCCACGGTTGTTATATGGTTCTTGCAGGTCTGAACGTGCAACTCGCAACAACGGACGCGGCGGCACCGATACGGACAAGAGCCTGTTAGTTGATGGTGGAGTTTCAGAAAGCGCGTCCGTCGGACTCTGTGTTGTGTTTGTGTTTTCGCGGTAAAAATGTCGCATACACGTAAAAGAGAAATTAGCAATGTATGGAAATATTTTACAAAGGCATCTGATGCGGCCACCAGCGCTGTTTGTAAATTCTGTGATGCCAAAATATCACGAGGGGGCAAAAATGCGTCAGTTAAGGGTTTTTCAGCTTCAAATTTACGGAATCACCTTAAACGAAGGCACAGTGAAGAGATAGAAACTGAAACGGATAATTCTCAATCTAGTTGTGAATCCGGTCCACCGCCCAAGAAACAAGCTACAATAATTCAGATTTTAGAGAACTCTAAAAAATATGCAGTAGACGATAATCGCGCAAAAGAAATAACACGACTAATTGCTGAAGAAATATGCGTGGATATGGAACCGTTAAATCACGTGAATAAAATAGGTTTTCAAAGACTTATGACGAAACTTTGTCCTAGATACGAAATGGTCTCCAGAACACATCTTACGCAGACTATTTTACCCGACATATTTTAACTACATTTTTAAGTAGGTAGATACAGATACTTACCTATATTTAAAAATTTAAATGTTTGTTTTCTTTTTTAATCTCTATCAGCTTTTATTGTTTACAATGTTTCCTGTTTATTTATATTTAGAACGTTTAATTTTACGCTGTTTTTTTGTAATACTACTACAAAAATGTAGTTTAGTTTTTTTTACGTTTTTGTTTTGTTTTAAATATGCCCTTTCAAAGTGTTGTGTTTTGTTTTGAAGAATAAAGTTTATTATTTTATCATTATGCGATGCATTATAAAAACCGTAACCATAACCGTAACCGTAGGAACAACCGTAACCTTAACCGTATAACCCGAAACCGTTGCACCACTAGTTTTAATCAATTAAAAATATCCTAATTCGATCACATTCAAAAACACAGTTACGTAGATTAAAAAATAAAAGATATGCAATTTGCATAAATTTACAGCTTTATACATAAGTAAGTAGATTATGTAGTGAGATAATTGGGGTTGGCTCAATAAAGGTCAGTTAAAATTACAATAAATTGGTGCAGGGTTACCATACACAATTTTAACTTATTCTCAGGCGTATCATTTATGTTTAGTTATATTCGGAAATAAAACTGCATTATACAAAATCGTTTAAGCCGTTTTCTGTAGAACCGGTATGGAATTTGAAATTTGAATTTGAAATTTTCTAGGAAAAATTAAATCTCTGGAAGGTACCATGGAAACACGTCTTTAAAAAATTTTAATGGCCGAAGACTGAAGAATTAAACTTAGGGTCAGGTTTCATCGACCTAAGTTAATTTAACCTAGGATTAAGAAAAAATAATTACGCATAGGTAACAGTTCTCATAATTAATGCATAAATGAATAAAAAATCTTATAAGGCATAATAGAGTGGTAGTTTTTATATAATGACGTACTCATTCTTAAAAATGTCTTTTTTGTGCAGCCGGACGCGAAGTGGTCATTTCGCGTACGCAATACAGGACGCGAAATCCGATTTCGCGACCTTACCCTTAGTAACGGCCGCGAAATATTTTAACGGCCGTTACTAAGGGTAACGGCCGTTAAACTAAACGTCACTTATTTGACATATGAGAGGTGATATATGAAAATGTCAGTTTTATTATGTATTTTTTACGGCTGCACAAAAAATGTTGTGTATACTTCGGCCGTGAAATTCTTTAGCGCCCTCGAGATTGTCTTGCCTCGGCCGCAAGCGGCCTCGGCGACAATTTTTCTCTCGGTACGCTAAAATGGAATTTCGCGGCCTTAGCATACAAATAACTATAATAAGTTTAATTTATGGATTTTCATTTTCCTTAATTCTAGGTAAAATTAACTTAGGTCGGTGCAATTGGCCCTTAAGACGCGTAAATGTAGTAAAACCAACCTCCTAATAATTTTGTTATTTTATGAAACTTTTAAAACGGAAATTTTGTGATTTTAACTGGTTTTTTTGTAAACACTTTACGTATAGGTAAGCTTCTCCCCGGTAGTGTCTATTGTTGGTCTGCGGTAATCCAAGTAAATATTTAAATCCTTCGTTGCAATTACGCCTTGCTTACGTATTAGTTTTTATTTGGTTTTTCCTATGACTTCAAAATTTTAAGCTTGACTAAAAATGCGCTTGAAGTTATTTTTTGAGTTGCATTTAGTTCTTCTTCACCAAACCTGAAGGTTGAAATAAGTACAGCGTCGGTGTAATAATAGAAGCATATTATTTTTTTCACGATGCCTAGACGTCGCATTATCCTACTGAAATATTTCCATATCAGTTTACAAAGATTGACCAAAATAACTCATGCATTTTATGTGTATTGTTTTCGTTAGGCTGCATAAATTAATATTAATTTTAAATGATCTTTACCGAGTCGGAGTTATAATGGGTAGGTGGTTATGGACAGTTGAATTATTTGCGAATTTTATTTGTTATTCAACAAACTTTGTTTGTTCCACTATTTGGTAATTTCGATAAAAACACATTGTTAGTACTTAATTACATCTTAAAAACTTATGTTAATTATTATTATGTTTATTATTACTAGCTCTACGTTTGCAAAACTTCTGATTTTGCAGGTAAAAGGCCTCCCCCAAATCAAATTACAAAATGGTTGTTAGCAATTTATATTACGATACAACATTATTTAAAACTATGACTTGATATTCATTAAAAAAATGACTTAATTACTGTAAATATTGTTACTATTAAAATTCGTTATAAAACACGATTTAAACATTTTCTATACTTAGCTTTCCTGTTTAGGACAAATACTATTCAGGTTTTTAGCAGGTAGCCAAATCATAATCTTTTGAGACAGATTGTTAACAATTATGGGTTGGACAAGCGACTGAAAGTATCTGTGAAAGTAGCCCGTTCCGGTGAACGTATGTCGTTACTTTTCTATACTTAGCTTTCCTGTTTAGGACAAATACTATTCAGGTTTTTAGCAGGTAGCCAAATCATAATCTTTTGAGACAGATTGTTAACAATTATGGGTTGGACAAGCGACTGAAAGTATCTGTGAAAGTAGCCCGTTCCGGTGAACGTATGTCGTTACTAACAGCCGCTCGTGCAATGTGCTGCCTATACATTTAGGCTCCGAGGGACAAAACATATGACCACGATTGTACACAAATTATTTGAACATTGAGCATTGTATTTCGGTGACTGTAATACTTTATCGAACATTTTCATATTTCAAATATTATTTATGCACAAAGCCTATAAATATCAAACAGTTTATTTCTACCGTTAAACTATTTGTGGAACAAAAAATGTTCATTGTATTTCATTAGACATATTACAAAATAAATTTTTAATTTTAAATTAATTGACAAAAAATTAATTTTAGGGTAAATTTTGACATAACCAATTTCCCATCTAAATAATAAATTATTTTATCGCCACAAAAATCATCAAATTATATATCGCAGTCTACAATTTAAAAGTTAATAACATTGCATTAAAAACCGCAGACAAAAAAATTTGCAGTTATTAAACTTTGAAGACCTTGGCTAGAATGGATCGAGTATCGAAGCGTGATACAATTTCAGCCTAAAGCTATGGACAAAAATAACTTCAGTAAACGGATATCATAACTTGTTTTTCTTTAATAGAACGTAAGCTTAATATTTCTAATGGCCCCTAAAGGTTATAATTGGTATCCGATACCAAAGTGAAAATGTTATTGTCCATTTTTCTACCAGATCTTTAAAATAACTTAATCACAGTCACAGTTTCAGTTAACAAAAACAATTTAAAGAACAAAATGTTGAAAGAGTACTATCAAACCCCACGCATTGGGGGGAAACCCCTTGTGGTGTTAGCGAATTCTTCCATTTTTTTTTTTTATAGCACATGTCTAACACTAATACACTAATATACGTGAATCAGCTGACTGACAGTGCACAAAACTTGTGTCCTTTAATGCATTACCAATAATAAAACTTCATCTTTCTTTTCCTTCTACCCTCTTATACCTTTACAGTGTCGAGGGAGCCGAACACACGAAGTCAGGTCTTTGCTTAACTTTCTATATTGCCGTACTGTTGGCCCAATAATAAAACTAAAGGGGCAAATAATACAAATAAAATTTACCTGCAGTTCGAATACCAAAGTTTTGTTGTTCTCCAAGAGAAACAAACTGCCAATCTACATCTCCTTCAACTTCCTGCATATCTTCATTGTCAAGTAACGCGACTTCTGGTTTCATAGAAGCCGTACGCATGACAGGACCCATCACTAAAGGTAAATACTGCTCAAACCTTCTGCCCATAACCTACCAATATTGTAAAAATTAAACAAACTTCAACACATTTATTCCTGTAACAATATAAAAAACAATTGAACAAGTGTAACAAAAACTACTGTAAAAATACACATTCAATAAAATTTAAATCTAAAGCCTTTTATTTAAGTGTATTTAGAATTAAATATCAATTTATGCACATGATAACTTACCTTACAAATGCGTGACCATGCAGAAATAAGATAGCTAGTCTGTGGATCGTCATCAGGAAGTTCACCTCCACCTTCACCATGTGTTTTTAACAGCATATCCATAACTTCACTGGCATCAACTAAAAATTTCTCTTGACCAACTGCCAAACCAATAAGGGAGACACATTCTATTGCTTTGCCCCGTAGTAACTTAAGCTCATCTTTATTCGCATTTTGAATAATGTATTTCAAGCAAGGCATAAGGCGGTCGTAATAAGCAATAAATTCTTTTTCGGCGGTATCGGCTACACTAGCAATAGTCGTGACCACCTGTTCGAGAACCAATTTCGTGCCTTTTTCAACAAGCTCTTTAAATTTAGCTGTAAGTATTCCTTCTAGTTTTGACATCAAACTGTCTAGATATCCGGTTAATATATGTTTCGGACAGTCTTCAGAGAAATTTACAAGTGCAGCTCCTGAAAATTCATTATAACTTGAAGAATTTTTATAATTAAAAACGCACGTCAAAATTGCAGAATAGTAAATGTTAAATTTTCTGCAGCGAGAGTGGGCAACTGTGGGTAGAGTCAGGTGTTTTATCAAGCGGTCCTTTTCACAAAATAAGGAAATGCTCACAAATAAAGAGGAATATTCAAGCAAAAGAATAGAAATAATAGAAAAAAGCAGAAGAACACAGGTTTGCGATTTTGCGTTCTCTACTGGTACGGTATGGACATATTAAAGGAATTTTACACATATAAATGGGCAGATAAAAGAGAGGTTACGGCGCTGATAACGTATGACAAACATACTTGCAATATTGTGGAAACCAGTAAAAAAAAAAGGAAAGGAAAGAAAGCAGACGTTGTAATAAGCTACAACTAGGGTAAGAAGGTAGTCAATATTTCAGATCAGATGGCTTCCTACTATTCATCATTGCATAAGACCGATGATGTTATTAAGATGGTATTCCTACTCCCACTATTTTTCATCTAAAACTTTTGTACTGCATCGTTTGACAATTCGCGTACTAGTTTAGATATTTGCCGCTAGATGGCGGTACAAAATTTGATATTTTCATAATCATAACCTATTATAAAGCAACGCATTTTTATAAATTTTGCACTTTTCATAGAAGGTACACAAGAACACATAAATATAATATAAACGCTGCAGCTTTAAGAACAAATCGATTTTTTCTTTGAATTAAATATTTCTTCACAAAAGGTTTGCTGCAATGCTGCAAACATGAGAATTTTCATAAATTGTTCTCCCAAATGTTTTTCTGGACATTTTCGAAAATCAGGTAAAAAGCACGAGCGAAACATAATAGTTTGTGTTCCCAAGAGTTGCGATAACATTCAAAATTAAATATTTTTGCAGTTCTTGGTGTCAACATTCAACTGTCATTAGCGCCATCTTACAGCAATTTTTGGAACTAGTACACAACTTGTCAAAGAATACAGTTCACAAACAATCAAAGGAGTGGAGACACCATATCTTAATAACATCACCATAAGACCATAAAAAGGTACAAAAAGGCGGCAATGGAAGTTCTCTTTGGGACTACGCGCGTATACGCTTAGGTGCTGCGTGAAAGTATAATATACAAATTTCTAAAACAAGGACTGTCGTCAATCCGTAAGGCGTTTTCTGCCAAAGTACATAATTTGTGAAAATTCTAGGTTCCGCAAAAACAACAGAAGAAGATGCAGGGGGTGTTATAGGAAAATTGTTGAAGAACATAAAAACAAAGAAGCTTCATTCAAAATAAAAGTTCAACTCTAACAGTTTTGTTTTGAATCTAAGTACCTTCCTCAAAAATGAAATTATATAAATACAAAATATGTCTAGATGGATAAAAGACCATCTGATCTGGATATATTGGTCTTTGCAAAACTTCCAATAATGACATTTCAATCCTGTAACTGGTCATACAACATGAACATGTCTGTGAGATGAGTAAGTCTTAACAACTTCAGTACTACCAAGCCTATTATTTCTATGCTCCATTTAAAAACCGGACAAATAGCGAGACACAGGTGGATCGCTCCGTCCGATAACAAGTAGTTAAGCCGACCCCCCGATGGGTCGCTTAATTTGCCAGTTATTTCATCAGTGACCCACTCATGGATCGCCCCGGTGCGAACGTATTAAATTAAAAAAAGTGGAAGAAATAGGTTAAAAGCGTTTAACCCAACGCCCTAAACGGCATTTGTGGAGATCTCCAGAAAAAGAAATTACCTGCGTGTGCCTGCACTCTTGGATTTCCATTATCGTCAAGTACCATAAGGAGTCCTGGCACAACACGATCATGAAATTTCTTTTCAAAAACTGGTGCAAAATCGGTGGACATCTGACCAATGGCATTACAGGCAGCGTAACGCACTCGCGGATGTGGATCTTGAAGATATCTACAACATACTGAATTGAAAAACAAAAGAAAAAAGCAGTTAATAAATGTTCTACCTTAAAATACCATCCATAACTCCAGGTACACCATCCATAATTTGCGGTAGCATATCTTCCATCTGTTTTTGACAACCTTCTCCAATAGCTCCGAGTGCCATCAGAGCAGCATGTCTTTGTTTCCAATCGGCATTTGCTAACATTCCTGGTACACTTTGTGTAACTAAAGGTAGAATGGTTTTTCCACCTGTAATTAAATGAAAACCATCTTGAAGTAAATATGTTTAAAATTAAACAGTTTAATTATAAATAATAGACCTGTTTTAACGTTACTTTTAAAACTTCCAAATTAGTAAGTACATACTTGAATAAATAGTAAAAGTTTGGGATGTGATTTTTATTATCAGTTCTCCTTGCCAAAATAATTAATCCGAGTTGACCACTAATTTTTATGAAAATGAAATGAATAAACTCAAACAACTAATTTTATTTTCAGACATAGTCTAGCGAAAAACAATTTATTTCAATGTTATGTAGGCATTTATATCGCCTACATATTATAAGCTATTAGTGATAGTAATCGCTTTAAAATCCAAATCATACTGCATAAGGCAACAGTCTAATATTAATCATGACATGTTATGCGCTGTACACATGTGCTCCTTTGATATACCCTGCCTCAGCCATCTTGACCTACTTCAATCGAGCCCCATTTAACACAATTTTAGGTAATTTTTGAACCATTCCAGTCTGTTAGAATATTGGGCTTCCTGAGCGCTGACAGGCTGACATTTTGTGTACAATTCGTTCAGAAAACTGTTTTTTCTATTCACGACGTGTCTCACGTTTAGAATGGAAAAAATGCACTTTCCTTATCTCATTGTACAAACAGCTATTCTGTGATTTAGGATTTAGAGCAAAAGTTAATTTAATTTTATTTTAGAAAAAGTTTTAAGGTACAATTAGTTTCAACCCGATCCAATTAAGTACGTACCTATATTTTGTTCAAAGAAATTTTTTGTGGGTGTGAATTCATTTGATACATAACTTAAAATATATTTGTTATATACAAGAGTTAATATAGACGTAAAACTGTATGAATAAACTTAAAACTTAAACAAACATTTAAATACTCTTGGACACTTTAATAAACTTTGATATTATCTGCATTATAATAGGTATAAATTGTCTATCCTGTTAAATACTTACATGCATATTAAGAAAAAAATAGAAATTAAATCCATACTTAGTAAATAAGCATCACTATAATTATTATGCTAGGAAAAGAAGCTACTATGGCTTTAATAGAATGGGAAGGGATATCTGATAGAATAATAATGGCAAGATTTAAAGCCAGATTCAAAAACCTGCTGATAATAAACGTGTATGCGCCAACAAATGAAGCAGAACAAGCCACTAAGGAAGAATTTTATGAGCAGCTCCAGTCAACGTACGATAAATTACAAAACAGATATAAAAAAGATATGCTAATAGTAATGGGGGACATGAATGCCAAGATAGGGTCATGTAATACAGGAAGAGAGACGGTGATGGGGAAAGAAGCACTTGGAATAATAAATGAAAATGGGGAAATGTTTACAGACTTCTGCACCCAAAACAGCCTAATGATAGGAGGCAGCGTGTTCCCTCATAAAAGAATACACAAAGCAACATGGACCTCCCCAGATGGTCTGACGAAGAACCAAATAGACCACATTACAATTGACAAGAAATGGAGGCACTCCCTGTTGGATGTACGGGTAATGAGAGGAGCAGACGTGGGGTCGGACCACATGCTGGTGAGAGGAAAAATAAAGATTAAGCTACATAGAATAAAAAAACCAGTAATGGAAAGAAGAGAAAGGTATAATGTACAATGGCTGAAAGATGGCAGTGACTGTGTAAATGAATATAGGAAAAAATTGAGAGAAGCAGCCAATAAAATGGCAGATATAGAAGAAAATAATATTGAGGAAATATGGGAAAGATATAAGTGTATATATAAGCAAACGGCTAAAGAAGTAATAGGGATACAAAAAAGATCAAATAAGCCATGGTTGTCTCAAGAAACGTGGAAAAAAATAGAACAACGAAGACAAATAAAACGCAAGATAATGGGGAGAGAACAAAAAGACAAAGAACGATTACAAAAAGAGTATAGAGAAAAGGATAACGAAGTTAAAAAAAGTGCTAGGAGAGATAAAAGAGAATACCAGGAGGAGTTGCTTGTGGAAGCAGAGACAGCGGCAAAGCAACACGATCTAGGAACCTTATATAAAACTACAAAGAAGTTGAGCGAAACTGGGAAAACAAATACCACTGGGCATATGAAAAACAAAGAGGGCAGAATACTGAAAACAGAGAAAGAAATAATAGCAAGGTGGTTAGAGTATTTCAAGGAAGTGTACGCAAAGAAAGATATAGAACAAGAACTAGAAGAGGAAGAAATAAGAGAGGAACTAAACTTATCACTAACAGAATTTACACATGAGGAAATAAGCAATGCAATTAAACAACTAAAAAGAGGAAAGGCAGCCGGATTGGATAATATCACGGCAGAGCTATTAAAAGCGGACAGAGAAACTTCAACAAATATTCTGTACATACTAATCAATAAGATATGGAAAGAAGAGAAAGTACCTGAAGAGTGGAAAAAGGGAATAATTATCAAGATACCGAAGAAAGGCGATCACACGAAGTGCGAGAACTGGAGAGCGATAACGCTGCTAAATGTGACAAGTAAGGTAATGACAAGAATAATATTGGAGAGGATGAAACACGAAATAGATGAAATGCTGAGACCCAATCAAGCCGGATTCAGAAGGAACAAAGCATGTACAGATCATATAAGCACGTTAAGAATTATACTGGAACAAACCTTGGAATGGCAGAATAAGATATATATAAACTTTATCAGTGGCGGCTCGTGGATGGAAATCTTGGGGGTGCTGTAGCTTTCGAAATATACATACCAGTAACGATCCTTGATATTTTTAATGTGCTTTTTAAGCAAAACAAAACAAATCGAAATTGTACTCAATTCATAAAAAAATTAGCTTACAGGAAAATGAAATAAAAAGAATTTTTATTTAAATATAAAATCCATTCTCAGCCACACCCATTCCAATACAGTATCTTAGGCAAAAAGTAAGCAAGGAAAACAAAATAGAGCATTTCTAATTTCGCAACCAGGCAACCATTTTATTTTTTCATGCCAGTCCTTGTTAAAAGATCTAGTAAAATATTTTTTGCACTCCCCGGCGGAAAGTTATTTCTTTACGCCCGCGAAGAAGGGCGTAAAGTTAATTATTGTAGACCGCGGGCGCACTTTACGCCCGCAACCCGCAACAAATTAATAAAAAAGTAGATTACCTTAATTACAAAACAATTTTTATATACCTAACTTGTAAAATCACTCTTGCGGTGAATGCGTCAATTTACATTTTTAAAAATGCCATTAGAAAATTTTTATTAGAAATTAGAAATCAAAAAATTTAAATAAAATCTTCGTCCGTCCAAAAATATTGTATGTTATGTACCGTGGGCTAAAATCGATATCCTTACGCCCTTGATACATAAATAACTATTTTGTTTTTACTAACTGCTTAAATTTTTTCACGTAATGACAATTGGTAAAATGTAATTTTTTAAATATATTCAACAGTAACATATCCATCATAACATATTTAAAATAATATTTATTATTTAATTGTATTTTTCTGTAACAAATATTTAAATGTTAGAAAAAAAAACAGAATATTATCCTACGTACCTATATGAAAGATTAATTCGCTCTGAATAAAAACATACAAATTAAATCACAAATAAGCTGACGCTGCTTAGACAGCAGATTTCGGGCCGGTTATTTTGCTTACAAATTCCTGGCGAACAATGATGACGCTGTACCGGCTGTACAGAAAGCAGCGTTCGCGCTGCTATTACCGTGTGTTATTAAGAACTAACAAGCCTGCGCGAAACTTGCAGAGAAATGTATGTTTTTGACACTACTACGTTTTGCAGTGTCTCGGAACTCCGCGGGACTTTCACCGACGCGACGTACGTTTTCGACAATATTACATTTCGCAGCGTGTCTGAATGGAATCTACAGCTTCGGTTAAAATAATTCCTTTTAAAAGCGGTTTAATTAATTAAATTTATGTAATAATTATGCAAAATATTGAATGATTGTTATATTATTGATATTTTCAAGTACAAATTTAATAGGTAATTAATTTTCGTATTTTGTTCTGGGGGTGCTGCAGTGTCGCAGCGCTTATGGACCAGCCGCCACTGAACTTTATTGACTTTAAACAGGCCTTTGACCAAGTAGATCGGGAAAGCATGTGGGATATACTAAGAAGATATGGAATACCGTCCAAGTACATAAGGGTAATAAAAATGTTCTACGAAAACTATACGGCACAAATTATGCATAACGGAGAACTAACTGAGGCAATAAACATTGACAGCGGAGTCTGACAAGGATGCATACTATCGTCAACAATATTTTTAATATTGGTCGACTGGATTATGAAGAAATCAACAAGAAACAAAACCGGAATAAGATGGAACGCCTTCAATCAACTGGAAGACCTAGAATTCGCGGACGATGTATGCATGCTTGATATCCGAAAAAAGACAGCACATACAGAAAAAAACGGAAAAAGTGTCAAAAGAAGCAAAGAAGATTGGACTCAGCATAAACACGAAGAAGACAAAAATAATGAAAATAAACACTGAACGAGAGATGGGAATATTTGTTGAGGGAAAAGAAATAGAAAGTGTACAAAAATTCTGCTACTTGGGAAGCATATTAGATAAACATGGAGGAATAGGAGAAGAAGTAAACGCTAGAATAAACAAGGCACAAAATGCGTTCTACATGTTAAGGAAAATTTGGGATTCCAATGAACTAACACTAACAACTAAAATGAGAATATTTAATACGAATGTAAAAAGCATACTGTTGTACGCAGCAGAAACATGGAAAACAGAAAAGAGAATCATACAGAAGATACAAACATTCACAAATAAATGCTTAAGAAAAATCTTAAAGATATACTGGCCAAACCGTATAACAAACGAGGAACTATGGGAAAGAACCAAACAAGAACCAGTAGCAACAACGATATGCAGAAGAAAGTGGAAGTTTATTGGACACACGGTGAGAAAAAACGAGAACGACATAACTAAACAAGCCTTTGAATACCAACCAACAGGGAAGAGAAAAGTAGGCAGACCAGCAGAAACATGGAAGAGAAGTATAGTAAAAGAGATAGAGAGGAAGGAAAAAACATGGGGAGAAGTAAAAGCAATAGCGAAAAATAGAGAAGAGTGGAGGAAATTTGTAGAAGCCCTATGCTCCGATCGGAGCCAAGAGGATTAAAGTAAGTAAGTATAATTATTATGATGTAAAATTTAATTTTAATAATAATTTTTCCATAATTCATGCACGCTATTTGTTCTCGTAGACCCATTTTTCTCGCATGTCGTGAATCAATTATTTCCGGGAGTAAGGAATTAATATAAAATTCTTTTAATTTTGGAACCATTCGAGTTTTCACAACACCTCGTCTTTATTTACAATTTCGACAGATACACCTTTAGGTGTCCAAACTAGCCCTGTCGATATTGAAATTTCAATATCAATAATATTTGCCAAAATGTTATCGATAATATCGATAATACCGATAACATCGATAATACCGATAATATCGATAATACAGATATTATCGATAATATCGATAATGTGGATAATATCGATAAACATCGATATTATCGGTAATTAATACCAATAATATCAATTCCTAATTAATTACTGGTCTATCATACCGGTAATATACTTAATTAATACTAACAACTTCTGTATCAATATATGTACACGTTAGTTAGTAGATATCACGATACCTACTAACTAACTTGTACTTGTATTATGGATATTAGCGATATCAATATTATCGATACAATTAAGTGCGGGTTGCACAAAGCTTTTGTTAAGCTAACGAATGATCAATTCACGTTACACACCTGAAGAATGGAATATTTCGTAAAACTTGAGAATACAACAAACCTGATTTCTCAAAGAAATCTATTTATATTATAATTAATTAAAACTGTCAGATATTTTTAGAAGAATTTAATTATGATATTATCTATATCGATATTGCCGGTTTAACCGAAATTATCGAAGCCATCAATATTATTAAAATAATCGATTATCGATATTATTGAAAATTATCGATATTATTGAAAATTATCGATAAATATCGATAATATTAATCGATATTATCGATATTCATGTTTTAAATTTTGTCTTCCGATATTTCATTAAATATCGATATTATCGATAATTTCTGCCAGTATTAAAATAATCGTTTATCGATATTATTGAAAATTATTGATAATATCGATATTAATATTAATCGATATTATCGATATTCATGTTTTAAATATCGTCTTCCGATATTTCATTAAATATCGATATATCGATAATTTCTGACAGGGCTAGTCCAAACTATAAAATAACACCTTTCTTTTCTTGTGATATTCAACTGACCTTGAATTTGGAACATGTAATTATCACATTTCTTCAACTTCAATTGTCCATCTACATTTTCGCAGAACTTGATTTTTTTATTTGTGCACTGTAGGGACACTTTATTTCAACTATTGCCGTATTATCTGATGTTATACAATCAGGTGAGGCTGCCAAAAACGGACGTTCGTCATCAATAAATAATCCACGTTTTAACTTGAATGTTCGTCATTTTTTCACAATCCTCTATAGCCCTATGTTCATTTTCTTTTCCATATTGTGTGGCCGCATTCCCAAAAAATTGCTGATATAAAATGTTTCACACGGTATTTGCACAGGACGTGGTAGGTCTCAATTTGCAAATACGTTTGATGCAGTGACACGCATTGGTCTTTCTTCGTACCATCGATTGTTTCGATGTTGCCCAATAGTTAATTGAGAAATTTCATCTTTATTCATAGATAATTTTTCTATGAATTTTTGTTTTGCAATTTTCATATTGTCTTCGGATGTATCAGGTATTTGTTCTGCAGCATTTGGCCCATAATCTTCGTCAGTATCTCCAAAATCTTTTTTTACATATTTTCTCACATGCTCTTTCTCGTGCCGTAATTTTAATTTCCTCTTCATTTTGTCACAGTACTGCAAAGTGTACCTACTTTCCATGTGCTGCTTTTGCTGATTTATGCACAATTTGATGAAGCATTCCTACTTTGTTGTGAGCTATTACGGCAGCTTCACATCTGGCTTGATAAGAGCGCCGGAGGGAAAATTTGATGCACTTTCCACCAATAAATTTTGCTACCTGCGAATTGTACAGTTCTGCACAATTATTAGTCACATCCAAAATTAAACTATTTGCGACTGTTGACACGCGACGAACAGCTGCCACACCGTCTTCAAAGAGACCGGTTTTTGAAAAATTTGGGACTAAATTCATTTCCTCTGGTTGGGAGCCGGTGCAAAAATAGTTTCTACTCTTGCAGCCACTATGATCGCCCAAAATATGTTTAGGACTATTTAAAATGTCCCGTTCTAATTCTTTTATCTTCGTAGTCATCGAAACATCTTGTTTTTTTCTGCATTGCATTGCCTTTGTCACTGCACTTCGGAATCGAAGGATATTTTTGGAAAGCACAGTTTTCAAGCGGCTATCTGTTCTTGGTTTTTTGGTACATTCTTTAATTTTATTGATATAATTTCTGAGGATATGGTTCTTGCACTCAATTTTTTGTATAATAATGTTCGGTCCATAGGATATAGATTTTAAAAGCTTGCGGTAGACACTACTGTCACCATCATCAACCAGTTTAATGTATTTCAGATCATACATTGCTAAGGAGTTCTGAAATCTTTCCACTATAATTGCTGTTTCTATTGATGTTGATGTTCCGGTCCAATTTTTATAACAAGTATGTTCTGGACACTTATTATTTTTATACAAGTCTTTACGTGCACATATTGAACAAAATTTGTTTTTAACAGATACGTAAAGAACTTTTTTTGTGCGTAGGCCTACAATGGAAGCAACACCTGAAAGAGCATTGTAATTTGTTCGATATGATCTTTTACACCACGATCGTTCAGCGACAACTGCAATATTTGCATAGCCTTTTGAATCAACTTCTCCTAACTCTACTGCCAACCTTTTTTCTTCTTCTGCAGCTTTCTTCATTTCTTCTGTAGCCGCTTGATTGTAAATATCACAGACACTATTGTGATACGATGGCGGCGGAACATCCATTGCAGCTGAAAATTCGTTTAGCTGGGAATATCCTGCACCAATAGACATTATGGCTGATACCGCTGCTAAATTAATATGCATCCTCGATGTCGATGATGTATGATCTTCTGTAGATATCGTGTCTATTTTATTACAAACAGCACATTTAATTGTAAAAATAGACTCGAAGCCCTTACGTTGTTCACTAATTATGTTCATATCGTAGAAAGAACAGCCAAACCCCTCATGTTTAAGAGACTTCAGTGCATTGAAAGTGTGCATAATATCGACAATTCGTCGACCGGAAATGCTGTTGTAATTAGATTCGTTATATCATTATTTTGCCCTTCAATTCCAAAATCGGGTAAAGGAGATAAAATAGAAGTTTCTTCAGTAACACTTACATTGCTACAGTAATCACGATCGCATTCACTAACACTATCTGCTGAATAAAATTCTTAATCATTGCTGGACAATTCTTGTTTTTGGAATAATAAGGTTGAATTACTCGCACTAGACACCGCTACTTCATGATCAGCGGTATATTTATCACCACAATCGCTAATTCTCCGCGACACTAATTTATTAACCTTATTTTGTCTTATTTGTTCTCCGATTTTTTTCATTTTTTGTTTTACACTTAGTCGTTTACTCGAATGAGTATGGTTCGAACCTGCTGAAACTTTACATCCCATTTAAAAAAAATAATAATAAAACTAACTGAAAATAAAAAATTAACGACTCGCAACCAAAAACTATCATTAGGCTAATTCACTACAAAAACAGAGGATAAACTCCTGTAAGGAAGTTTAAAATCGGTCTGTTCCATTTTGGGTTTCCTCCTTACTTTACAGCTTTGTTACAAACGTGTAAAGCCGTTTCTTTCTAGAAACAAATTGACAGATGAAATATTATTTACAACTGTTCAACTCATTGTCGGCACAAGTGACAAACAGGGCGTTATTTAGTTATTACTTCCCAAATTCCCAGGTAAACCACTGTAAATATCTGTTGTGGTACCTACTTGCTGCCGATAGCAAGTTTTCCATTGTTTGTGTATTGATTCAGTTCTGCTTCTAACGGCTGAATAAAAACTAAGAACACTGCGACGGAACTAGTATACAGTTGCAGTGAAAATTTAGGGAAAGTACCAAAGAAGCTGGTGCCAAAACACTCAAACACCAACAACTGTACCGAGCTGCATGGCCGAGTGCATTCTGTGCTTGTACGACGCGTAGTATTCGGGAGGTAGCGTGTTCGAACCCCACTGCCGACTGCCTTGAATCGGGTTTTTGGGTGGTTTTCCCGATTCAACAGAGCTAACCATCTCTGAGGTAAATACCGGGGCAGGTAATTTTCCACCTATAAGCTCTTTATCCTAGTTTAACCTATCCTTACATATCCGTTCTCCGTGGCTGAAGAAGGAGTTCTGCCCTCCTATAGCGGCACGCCACCCATCTCTCCGGGTGGAATAAAATAACGTTGACCTTCCTTTTTTTTTTTTAAAACTGAGAGATTGTATTATGGTAATAACTATTTATTCATATTTTAATTTAAATTAATGGTTCATTTTAAAGAATCTTTTTTTTAATCTTCTTCTTTGGCTATCCCATATGACCTTAAGCCATTGGGTCTTTTTTAATCTAACATCATAAAAATAGTTCGTCTGTAGTGGTTTACAATAAAAGGAAAACGTTTACATTATGCTTACGAGACCCTCAAATTTAGTACATAATAACCAGGCTTTTTATTTTGTGTGGGTTTGTATTATCCGAACTACACTGTATGTAAAAAAATTATGCCTAGCTAAAGATAGATGTCAGCTCCTTTAGTAACTTTTCCTTATTTTTGTAAAAAAAAAACTTGTCTTAAATAGAAAAATGTTTCCTCTTTAGGGATTTAAATCACTTGATGCCAGACTATCCATACCAACATTCTTCTGGATTAGACTGGTTTAAATGATACAATAAAAAATATAAAAAAAATAAAAATTTGCCACTTGTGATTGTGAAATTCTTGGGAAACGAAATGTCGAGAGGCGCAGAGTATTTCGATTGGTCTCGATTTGGCTGCGAAGTACTGAGTTAAACCCATTCCCTCATATTTATATGAACCAGTTAGTTCACTTTATATTTTTCATGTTAAAGTCTGTCAAATCGATAAAGCTCGGATTTTGTGTGACGAAATTTAAATGCAACATCTTTCATAACGGCATATTACGGATGCTCGAAGCTTGTTGTTAATTTACACTACGATTATTCTGAATCTTGACGAATTGTTAATGTCAGACTTCTTGCATTATTTGAACTTGTTGGCTCATATCTTATCAGTTGTTTAAAAGAGCAGTAAAAATAGAGCCGCCTCAGGCTGAACAAAATTCCCAATCTGGCTTTGCTAATATCCCATATAAATTACGTATTTAAAAAAAATGAGTATAATTTCAATGTTAATATTTAAAATAAAAGTTCCGAAAAAAATGTTTTACAAAATCATAATGAAATTGAGTATAAATTTAGTGGCACTGATTAAAATTTCATTGAATTTTGAAAAAACTATTAGTTTTCCTTCTTCAAGAATAACTTCAGAATAATAATAAGCAGACTTTAAAGCACTTACCTAATCCACAAGCCAATCGATCTAGAGCAGCTTCTGCAACAACATTATTACAATCATTATCCTCATCTAAAATCTCATCGGTTTCAGCCCATCCGTCCTCCTCTTCTAAATCGGCCATGAATTGCAAAATAAGAGGTACCAGTTGTTCCAAATACTTTCCGGCTTGTTTTCGAATCATAGCAGATGCCGTTTCAGCTAACGTTACCATTACCTTTTAAAGTATTTTTTTTGTTTAATTTCAACTTAATCAAAACAATCGATCGCCTTCTATATTCTTAACCAAACTAGTTCAAATCTCAACCACTCCGGACTTAATCTGGCTATGGCTGTAGGGTTTGAACTCTGAGTCTTTCGATTGTGGAGCAGGTAAAAACTATTTACTAATTATAATTCAAACGTACCTCTAAAGATAATTGTCTCCAACTATCCAAAGCGGAAGCATCGCTAAATGTTTTCATACAAAGCTCATAAATCGACAGAAGTTGTGGTCTAAGAAATTTGGGAGTATTTTCAGCTAAATCTATCAATACTTTTAAAAGTGTATCGTCATCTTGATGCTGTATACTTTCTGCAATGACCGCAAGCATTCCAGGTAACAAGTCTGCAAAATGTTTTAAAATCTGGCTCTCCTTTTCATGGCTGAGAATAAACGCTCCGATCGCACGCACTGCTTGAAAACGTACTTCATAACTTTCAGTTTGAGCTAAACTTTGGTGTAACATTTGTTTGATGAGATCAAGGTAATTAGACTGTTGGTTGCCAAATACTCCCGGTACCGATGTGAACATTTGTAGAGCGGCTTCTTTTAAAACGGGATTCGGAGCATTTGCACATTGACACAGGAACTAAAACAAATTATTTGTAAAAAATATTTTCAATAAAAGTTGTATTTAATTTACCTGTAAAAACTCAGGCCACTGATTGTTTCCATCATCATCGATAAGATTTCTAGCAACTTCAGAAGCAACGTCACATACTTTATGCCTTAATTGTACTGTTTGTTCTTGTTGAATAGCAAGTAAAACTTGTTCTTTTAATTGTACTTGACTTGCGGGTGGTAATTTCGGATAAAATTCCATAAAATCGTTTGCAAATAAACGGCGGAGAAGGACTGCCGCCATTTGACGTGCTTCATCGCTAAGTGAGCCATTGTGCACTGCACTTAATAAATGGCTCACTTTGCCTTCTATAACAAGAGAATTATAGGCCTCCTATAAAATACGGTAATTTTAGTAAACGGTAATGAGAATTACAATATATTTAGGGAAATAAATTAAGTTATTTATAATAATTTTTACTACACCAACAAAATAACTAAAATCATTTATGTATTTGAAACAATGTTAATGATAGTTCTTTGTGTATGTTCAATTTTTTATCGGAGAAAAATATAATGTAAACAAAACACTAAGGAAACAGTAAAACAACTACCTCAAAATTTTCATTACATTTTGCTAGCTTTATAGTGGTAAAATTAAAAATTATAATACATTCTCATGTGAAAGTTTATAACTAATAAATTCTTCATTTATACAAAAAAGGAAATTAAAAATAATTCGGTGTCGTTCATCCATAACAATGGTGTCACAAACAGGTTGCTGAATCATCAAGTAAATCGAGTTATTTGCGAGTTGACTAGAAAAATTATTATACTGGGAGTAAAAGCGGTTTACACGTTTACACACACAGTTATTTCTTTATATCGAAATATTTGTTTGCTTAATCATTTTTTTGAGTGGAATTATAAATAGATTCTTTGCAGACTGAAAAATTCCGCATCTTATTGGTCATTTTTTCATTTCAGGAAACCGAAAAATAAACTAAATCAACAATCATCAGTAAAAAGAATTCTTAAGACTCTTCGTTTTTTAAATTAAATTTCAAATACTGAAAAGCAATACCAGATGTCTAAAATGAACATTTCATGGACGACTTTTTATTGAAATAATTTTAAAGCACGACTGATTTTTATAAGAACAATGATTGTTGATTTAGTTAATTTTTTTGGGTTCCCCAAATGAAAAATAATAAATCCAAAAAAATAGGGGAAATACCTTCAAGCTGGCTCGAATCAATTTTTATAACAATTCCCAAAAACATAAGAGCTAGGAAGTGCTCGGATGATCAGCATAATATATTTGTGCAATGAATTGTAAACTAATGGTGACATACCAGTTATAATTATATATTATGGCTAAATAAAAGACATATTATTATTATAATCGCAATAGTAAGCAGATATCCAAAATTATTAGAAAATACCTTCAAATCCTTGGAACAAGCAAAAAAAAAAAAAGTAGAACTACACATACATGAGCAGAAAACCAAGTACATGAAATTCACTAGAGAAGATAATGGAGAAAAGATGGTAAAACTTGGAAACTACAAGCTCGAAGCAGTACGAAAATTTATATATTTAGGATCGCAAATCAGCAGCGATGGAAACTGTAAAAATGAAGTTATGAGGCAATAGAGAATACTACAAGTTTCGAAAATTACTAACATCTAAAATCTTAAGTAAGCACTCCAAAATGAAAATTTACAAAAGTGTAATCCGTCCAAAGGTCACCTATGCGGCTGAAACGTGGGTACGCATAATAAAAAGAATTTATGGAGGAGTAAAGGAAGGTGACTATATAAGAAGAAGAATGAACGTAGAAATTGAAAACATAATGCAGTATGCAAATATTTTACGTTTCATCAAGTCCCAAAGAATACAACGATTAGGGCACGTACAAAGGATGAACTGAAATAGACTTGTACGCGAAATAGTTAACTGGAAACCAATTCGAACAAGAGCGAGAGGACGGTCCAGAAAGAGTTGGAAGGCAAGCGTAATAGAAGATCTAACGAAAATGAAAATAACAGACTGGGAAAAGAAGAGCAGGAACAGGAAGGAATGGAACAAGCTTGTGGAGCTAGCCAAGACCCACTTAAGGTTATCGTGCTTTTAGAAGAAGATTATTATAATGAGCCATACACAAAGTATTCCTAGAGATAATACACAACCGGATCAGAAATAAATCTGAATTTGGATTTAGGAACTCTTTCGGAACCAGAGAAGTTTTATTCACTCTGACGGTCCCATTTTACAGAAGTGCAGAGACCAAAGAAAAGGCGTTTGACAAGGTACAACACGCAAAACTAACTGATATGCTTAAACACAACAGAATTGATGACAAAGACATCTGTATAATCAAAACGTTAGTGTTAAGATCAGAAACTAATACATCAACAAACTAAACATTCAACGAGGTGTAAGACAAGGTTGCATCTTGTCTCCAACGTTATTTAACTTATACTCAGATCATATCTTCAAAATAGTACTCGAAGGACAAACACATGGTATAAACGTTATTAGATATGCTGAAGATACGATCATTCTATCCGACACCATGCAAGGCCTACAAGAACTTCGGAAGAAATCCTTTTTTTGCAACGACAATCTCAATCTCAAACGCATGGTAAAATGCTATATTTAGTCAATAATATTATACAGTGTAGACATGGACACTCAAAATATCAACGATGAACAATATTGAGACGTTCGATTCGATTCATTCGTCAAACCAACGAGCAAGTTCTGTAAAGAGCTATAGTAGAATGAGAACTACTCACAACGGTAAAAATACGAACACTATCTTACCTAGGACATATTTTAAGAGGCAACAAGTATCATGCACTTCAATTAGTACTGAAAGGTAAGATAGAAGGTCATAGAGGAGTGGGAAGAAAACAGCTTCATGGCTAAAGAACATCCGAGAACGGATAGGGATCCGAAACGCCTGAGAACGTTTTAGATTAGCAGAAGACAGAAACGCATTTGCCGAAGTAATCGCCAATGTTCGGGAAACCGAGCATAATACATGAAGAAGAAGAAGACAAAAACTCATTTACAAATTTGCTCCAAAAGAATTAGGGGAGCAATTATTTCAACATAAAGAAATTACCAACACCGCCTGTGATCAATGAAAACGTACGAATTGAGCAGTGCATTGGATACAGTCGTCGGTCCCAAGGGAGGAGGGTTGGTGGACCAGATTAGCACTCTGCCCACCGTAAAAAAATCGAATAATGCTCATAGAACCCACTGACTAGGCAATAAAATGAACTATGAGTACAGAAACCAGGTCTCCCCACAATTACTACTACTACTACTAGTGGGAAATCAGTATAATGAAAGACCTAAAGATAATAAAAGTGAAAAACCTTAAAGCAAAAGTGAACAATAAAAAAGAGTGGGCCAGTGAATGCGAGCTTGTTAAAGCACATCCAAACTTACAAAGAGAAATTCTTGACTGGTGGAGCGATGCCCTCCAGTGACAAATACATCAAGGAAGCGAAAGCAGGCCATATCCCCCTGGGGACGAGAGATGCCAACAAAAGAAAGCAGAAGAATGACAGGCAGCATTCACGAGGCTTGGATTAAGTTGGACACAAATACATTAACGAGTGCTAAAGAGGCATTGGGCACAAAGTTAAAGACTAATAAGAAAGGAAATGAAAGGATGCCATGGTTACAAGTGATAGACATAGAATACAACTATAATAAATATAAAACGGTCAGAAATAAAGTCAACAGCAACAGTGATATTAGAAAAATTAAAGAAAACTACTGGGAAAATTTCTCAAAGACATTGGAAAGTGACTTCTACAGCACTCAGAAACATATGGAGTGATAAGAAGTAGCAAGACCGATATGAACGAATATGTAGCAATAAATATGGGTAAACTTCAAGGAATTATATAAAGGACCAGATACGATAGGGATACAGAACGAAGAACAAGAACTAATAACTATAAATGAAGAACAAGAGATAAGTTTAGAAGAAATTAGATCAAAAATACCAAAATTAAAAACAGGACACAACACAATATACAACGAACTTTTAAAGTGTAGAGGTGAATCGCTTGGAAATGAATTACTGTAACTCATACAAAAAGTATTCCAACAGCAGAAGATAAAACAGGAATTACCTTACTAGACACCCCAATTAAACTAACAACTACCCATCCACAGACCCTCAAAAAGCAGGTCCGAACAACTTCTTAGGTTCAGTAAGAAGCACATCAGGATAGTCACGGGCCTCCTTACAGGCCATGGCGTCTTTAAAAGATACCCACATCTGATGGGCTTCCCTGAGGGCCAAAGATGCAGATTCTGTAACGAAGCCCCAGATTGCTTCTTCTAAGACATCCACTACTTGGAGCCGGTTTTTTAGAGCCTGACGATACACGGTGCGCCTCTATGGACAGGGGGACTTGGCCTTTGGGCTAGGTGCTGGCCTGTATGAAGGCATCCCTTAATTTGCGGTGGATGCACAGCCTCAGTGCTGCTACTTTGCACTGCCGAAGAAGAAGAAGAAGAAACTAACAACAAGACTAGAGAACACCATAACTCTCATAGGCAAACAACAGGGTTTTAGAAAGGGTAGATCCTGCACTGATGCCATCTTTATAATTCAACAATTAATAGGAAAATCACTGGAGTACAATAAACCGGCGTTTATGTGTGTGATAAATCTGCAGAAGGCTTTTGACACAATACTATTAAAAGATGTATTTACATATACTAAAACAAAGACAAGTTGCAAATGAAATCATAAAATTAATAGAAGACATATATTATTATTATTATTATTAAATCGGCCCATTCGAAAGGAATTTTCACCACTCCAAGGAATTCTGTAAATCCATTTATTGAGGTGGATTAATCCTCATCAACCAGTATCGGTTTTGGCTCCCTTCACTATCTTCTTCCGTTTCTTTTCTATTTATTTAGTTCTCCAATTTGTGATCTTTAAATTTTGTAAGTCCTTAATAACTTCGTCCACCATCTTATTTTGGGTTTACCTCTAGCTCTAGTTTCAGAAAGATTCCAAAAAGTTATTATTTTTATTACGCTGTTTTCTTTGCTCCTTTCTATGTGTCCTACCCAAGCAATTCGCTGAGCTTTGATTCCCGTTACTATATATTCTTCGATGTCTTTTGTTAGTTCATGGTTCATCCTGCTTCTGTATTCTCCAACTGGCATTTTGATTGGCATACATACCAACAATAAAATAATAATTAAGGTAAATGGAAAATTTCTGGGACCTGTTGACGCAACAGCTGAAATTCGACAAGTGGATTCTGTAAATCCATTATTATTTAATATAGTGATGGACGAAGTAATTAAAGAGGTGAAAGCATTAGGATACAAAATGCAGGGCAAAGACGTAAAAGTCATATGCTACACTGATGATGCCATCCTGGTAGTCGAAAGCGAAGACCAGCTCCAACGATTACTAATGAAAACCGCTGAGGCATGTGCAAGATACAATATGAAGATATCGGCACGAAAGACTAAATGTATGACAATAAGCAAACACCCTATAAGTTGTGAATTACAAATCCAGGAAGACATAATAGAATAAGTATCCTCTTCTAATTACTTAGGATTTAATATAAACAGTTACGGAAACCTTTACAAACAAGTTATAAAGGCGTCCAAGACATCTGGTGCACTAAATAATATAATATGGCATAACAAATACATAAATATAGAAGTCAAAAGTCAGATTTACAAATCTACGATACCGATACGACGGGGCATAGTGGGAAAAACACAAAGCAAAGTCATAAGGAACCAATGTAACATAATAACCAATCAATGAATGGATTTCAATCAGAAGGCGAGAATGGAACAACCACATTTAAAGAATGAATGAAGGTCGAATAGTTCAGGTAACAAGAGACAGATCACCAACAGGAAAACGGTCTCCTGGAAAATCAGCAAGAAGATGGGGCAGGAGCTATCCTTTAATAAAGAAAGAAGAAGTTACTGTTGAAATTCCTATGGTGAGTAAACCGTTTCTACACCTTGTACAATTTAGCAATCCAAAAACTATATACAGCAAACACTATCATAATCATTTAGTATTACTTTTGTTTTCAAAACATATATTCATTCAACCAAAGGTAAAATTTCTTAGTCATCATTTGTTTAGATTACCAGTAATAACACAAAATGTATATTAAAATTATAAAAAAGGTTCGGTGCGAGGTTTTATAAAAAAAAAACTGAAAGTAAATGACGGCTTTTTGTCAGACTATCTCAATTTCTCAAAACCAATTTTAAAACAAACGGCCAGGAACGTAGCAATAAAAAAAGACTTGCCAGATCATGAACGCATTTGATTTTCTATTAAGAAACTCTTATATAAGACTAAGAATAGTATGTAAGAACAAATTATGCTATAAACTTTTAATAGGTTACAATTAAATGACGGAATATACAAGATATAAATTTTAGTATCAATGTATTGGTTTCAAATAAAATGCGCTGTTAATAAAAAGTAATTAAAATCATTAATCAAATAAGTCAAAAATTGGGTTATCGGTGATAATGTTAATCCGAATATCCAAATTAATTACGCATAGTTATATAATTTGAAAAGTGATAATTTCCTTAACTTACTGATAAATTTACTTAAAAAAAAAGCTGTTCATTGTTCAATTACTGAAATAACTCTTCCGTTATCTATCGAACCTTTTTTTTGTAACCAAAGACAATTCGTATCAGTGTTTTATTTCATATTTACAGTGTTTTTCTTTTGCTTTTCCTCTTTTGTCAATTGCGTTTCCCTGTTTAGCAAATGACTTTCCAGATTATGAAACGTCAAAGTTATGTTGCAAATGACATTCCCTATTTGTCAAATCTCTTTCCGTTTTTAGATAATGCTTTTCCCACTTTTTTTAAAAAGTAGGTATGTAATAAAAAAAGAACTGGGAAAAGCATTATCTAAAAACGGAAAGGGATTTGACAAATAGGGAATGTCATTTGCAACATAGCTTTGACGTTTCATAATCTGGAAAGTCATTTGCTAAACAGGGAAACGCAATTGACAAAAGAGGAAAAGCAAAAGAAAAACACTGTAAATTGTCTTATTAATTTAATTTTCCTCTACACTTAAAAGTAGAAGAGGGATAGATTATATATATATATATATATTAATTTAACACGTTTTTACAGTAAAGAAACGATTCTATAAATATTACATTTTGAATAAACACTGTGGTATATTCATCCGCAAAATAGGAAAAATTGGCGCCTTTTATTATTAAGTCAAAACCAACTCATTTGTATAAAAATAAAGCAGTACAACTTTGCAAGAACCACGTTGGTGGAAAGGTTAAAGTATTCAACCTGTTTGGTGTACAACCTACAAATTAAATAGGATGACTCACTCGTCAAAACGAGACGAAATACAACCATGCCATGATCTGGAATACACGTTGATTGCAGTATAAAAACGTGACCGGTTTCCATTAAAAATTTAGGAACATACCAAAACATTTATTCTACAGTAAAATATATAAAAGTAAATAAAACTTTACTTACCTCTGCTTGAGATCTGATATCATTATCTGTCGATAATAGGCTTGTCAAAATCTGGTAAAATTGTTCTTGCTCAGCAGCCATTGCACGTCTACTTGAAAGACCAGCACGCGAAGAGATCACCGAAAACCTTATAGAAAAAACTTACTAAAACAATATGGGGGTCTTACTTATACCCTTACACCGTGGATACTTTCAAATTATGAATAATCACTGACATTTGAAATAATTTAGAATTTTTTTTCTTTTTAATAAGCCTACTATAAGAATAAACAAAAATTACAAAATTTTCTGAATGCAGTGAGAGCAAAGGCAGCGTTGGCAAAATTTTAGCGCCTTTTTAAATTAGTTTATTTCGTTTGTAAAAGTTGGTACAAAATTTTCAAACTAGAAAAGTACCAAACAAAAGAAAAGGTCAAGGTGACTGTAATTTAAGGGTCGATCAAATGGTTATTTTTAAATTCAAATCAAAACTAAAAATACACAATTGCACTATTTACCAGTCTTCGAAAGAGACCTGTGCCTCTTAACATAAAATACAATTTATTTATGCAAAAACTTCTATTCGTATAGAGAATGAAAAGAAATTAAGGATATTCTAAACGTGAACCTGCCTTTAATGTCAATAGCGGCTGTGTCTATTGTAGCACCTGCTGTAGTATATTTTATGCACGATCCCATTACAATTTGACAATTATGCCTGAATTTTTTTGACATAAACGTCTCTTTTTAGCCCATGGGCGAAATTATAGCCCACGGGCTATAATAAAATGCCAAACAATGATAAACAGTTTAACAGTCGTATAAAGAATTTTTTTAAAATTGAAATCGAAAGTATACTCTTAATTGAAACTCTATTTTGGGCAATTTATATTAACAACACAGTTAACACAATTATTCATGTGAATATTCCTAGGCGAAACTGCTTCAACCATTTGACAGTAGTTAGTAGAAAAAAAAATAATTGAGCAACTACTCGATGTGGGTAGAAAATTAATTTATTTCGTCTATTTCAGTTTTAAAATCTTCGATCGTGCATAAAATTATGTATGTACCACTGGAGTAACTTGCTTTTATGGCCTTCGACGTGTTTTTGGCCCTCGGCTTACACCTTGGGCTCAAAGTCACATCTCAGGCATAAAAGCTTCTTTACGCCCTTGATACATAAATAACTATTATTAACATCATTTAAGCAAAAAAATTATTTTAAAACTAACAAAACCAAAAACTGTATTGGGAAGGTGCAAGACAAGTGTTGGCGCCTGACGGATAAATTAGTAAACAAAGAAGTCGTGATCCGTCGTGATCCTTAACCCTCCATATTGCCGGCCATGCTCCCTCATGCCGATACCTTTAACTTACCATTTATCAAGTTATAAAACTAAATAACTATAATTAGAAATACGTATTATCTTCTTATTCAATGGTATTATCCACGAGACCACAAATCCATTTCAACAATCTGTTTTTATTTAATAAGGCACCACTAAAGAATTTAGTTGATACTTGAGACACTATCGTTTATCCCAACACGTGTTACTTGTCAATTACAAGAATTTTAAGGTTATACGATATAGGTTTAGAGTTTGGTGAATATAGAATATTTATATTTCTGTGCATTTAGTTAAAAAGAAAAAACAATTGTAAAAGTAAGAATATTAATAATTTGCATATGAACATGATCAGTTAATATACAAATAATTACAATTTCAATTTTATAACAGATGCCGAAAATTCGTTCTACATCGGGGCCACCCCGAAAACAGGGCTTCAATAGATCAGCTCACTCTATGAATCCAGAGCGTTCTACAGAGGATTTAAAAGGTGTAGCCAGGGTGCGCACCAAATCCACTATTAAGCGTCTACAGATGTATAGAAACTTTAAGGCGAAGCGTGATCGAACTGGAAAAATTATTACTCCAGCTCCATTCCAAGTAAATATTTTTGGATTTTTTTTAATTACTTGAACACTAAATTTGTTTTATAGGGTTGGTTACCATCTGGCGCACGAGCACGAGTCGAACCAAATCAAAAATGGTTTGGAAATTCACGGGTGATTTCTCAGAATGCTCTGCAAAAATTTCAAACTGAATTAGGAGCAGCCATAAAAAATCCTTACAAAGTTGTCATGAAACCAACAACTTTGCCTATCACATTATTAAATGAGAAAGCTAAGAATGCCAGAGTTCATGTTTTGGATACTGAAAGTTTTGGGAGCGTATTCGGGCCAAAGAAAACTAGAAAAAGACCAAACATCGCTGTAGGGGGGTTAGAGGAATTAGTAAATTCAGTAGAAAAAAGTGCCGAAGAATACAAAGAAGAAAAGGATGTTAATTTAGTCCGAGAAGATTCTGGCGTGCGTGATTTACCTCGGGACTGGGTAATGGCTGCAGGACAGTCCAAGAGAATTTGGAACGAACTTTATAAAGTTGTAGATAGTTCTGACGTTATATTGCAAATACTTGATGCTCGAGATCCTCTAGGAACCCGTTCCCCTCCTATTGAAAAGTATTTACGCACAGAAAAAGCTCACAAGCATTTGATTTTCATTTTAAATAAAGTGGATCTGGTACCAACATGGGTTACACAACGTTGGGTTGCTATATTAAGCGCAGAATACCCAACTGTTGCTTTTCATGCTAGTATTACGCATCCATTTGGTAAAGGTTCGCTTATTAATTTATTGAGGCAATTTGGAAAATTACATATGGATAAAAAGCAAATTTCAGTGGGTTTTATTGGATACCCTAATGTAGGAAAATCGTCTGTTATTAACACATTACGTAGTAAAAAAGTTTGTAAGGTGGCCCCAATTGCTGGTGAAACTAAAGTATGGCAGTACATTACACTTATGCGTCGCATTTACTTAATTGATTGCCCAGGAGTTGTTTACCCATCTGCAGAAACAGACACGGAAAAAGTATTGAAAGGGGTTGTCCGAATTGAACATGTAAATAATCCCGAAGATTATATAGGTACCGTATTGGAACGAGTAAGACCGGAATATTTAGCCAAAACTTACCAAGTTAATGATTGGAAATCTCCTATAGAATTTTTAGAAAAGTTAGCACACCGTTCTGGAAAATTATTAAAAAAAGGCGAACCAGATGTATACATCGTAGCACGAATGGTTTTAAATGATTTCCAACGAGGAAAGCTACCGTTTTACGTTTGCCCTGCAGGATTTGAACAACCTTTGAACACTAAAAATGATGAAACTGAGCAATTAACGGTCGTCCAAGATTTTAATAAAATTAAAGTCGGACATACCTACGTAGGAGACGATGTTAAAACACTTGAACCCATTACAAATTTAGAACAAGCCGTAGATGAGGATGTAGAGGTTGAGGACACAGAATCACAAATAAGCGAAAACCCCGCTGATGTTACAAACGAACAGGTAGATTTAGAAAAATCCGATATCAGCAAGGAAGATTCCAGAAATAACGACGTAACTTCAACAACAGAAGATCTATCTTATGATTCTGATGATTCTTCGGACATTAGTAATTTCTATTCCGATATGGAATACAGTGATGAAGATATTACAGAATCGACAAGTGGGAATTTCGTGGTTCAAAAGTTTTCATCACGTAAAAAATCAAAACACATCGAAGAATCTGCAACTCCTGTTAAGACATTAACAAGTAAACAGAGACGAGCAATGGAGCGTGCTCAAAAACGTAAAAAAATTGGTAGCAACTTTTATGAAGTATCAAATGTAAAAAATAGGAATAGGAATAAGAAAAAATGAAATACGAATTATTGATACACTGTTAAAAATTCTATGTTGTAAAAATTAATACAAAGTTTTTGTTATTATAATTAAGGTATTTCTGAGTTTTTGACGGTTGTTAATGTTGATGAACACCTACTGGAATTTAAAAGATTCATGCAATCATGTTTGGTGATATTATCAGTCAAGCAAATATGACAATTTATTCATAGAGAACGATTCAAATCTGTATGTTATTAACTAATTGTAACAGGAGTTAATGTGCCTTACTAAAGCAACCAAATGATAAAACTTTCAACAAAATAGCACAAGATCAGTAAGAATGTTAATGTTGCTTGCTTATTTATTTTTCATTTATATACTTACTTCAGTGGCCTCTCAACCCTTGGTGGGTTATTGCCTGCATGAAGTGCCTTCCCCATCGTGTATGTTCAGCACTGTACTGTGGGCGATTAGTCCACGGCAATTCATTTATACAGGGTGTCTGATTTTTCATTGACCAGCTTATATCTCGTTTATTATTAGAAATACAAGAAAAAGTCAAAGGAAATAGTTTTTTAGTAGTAATTCTTCTAGAAAATGGCATAATTAATTATTTTTCATGGCCTACTGTTTTTCAGAAAAAATGTATAACTTTGGTTTTTTAAATGGAACACCCTGTATATTTATTCGCTAATGGATCGAGGGTTAAATTCTCTTTTCAAAAATGTACCACGTGATATTTTAAGTGTCAATAAAAAAAAAACTAATAAAATCATTCTAGTTACCTGTGCGAGGTTTTGGTTTTTAGCAGTCTTTTGTACTTTATTAAAATAAGTAATTACAGTGCAACCTCTATAATCCGAACCTCCAGTAATCTGAACTCATAACTAACTCCAGTAATCCGAACGACTTCGATAATCCGAACTAAACTTCAAAATCCTAGTTACGTGCGTCAGAACGCCACTGTTGCATTTCTGATTATGCAGACACAAAATCCGATGTGACTAATAATGTTTATGCTAACCGTGACGTTTTCAACAGCCAGCAAGCCCAGCTGCTTACAGCTGACAGGCCGAATTGTTCTTATCTTTCGTCAGTAGTGTGCATTCAATGCCAGTTATTACTAACGTGATTTCACAATAATGTCCCAAAAAAGGAAAAATACGACTTTAAGTGTCTTTGAAAAAGCTGAAATATTAAATAAGCTTGATAGTGGACAATGTGCTAAACACTACGGCGTCGGGAAATCTACGATTAGTGATATTAAGAAAAACAAAGACAAAATTATTAATTTTGTTAGCACTGCTGATAAAGATCCGAAGAAGCAAAAAACTCTGAGGGCGGCTGAACATCCAGGAGTTGAATCTGCACTTTAATGTGGTTTCTTCAAGAAAGATCTCGTAACACGCCACTGTCGGGAGAAATTTTGCGAGAAAGGGCAAAATTTTTCTATGAAAAGATTACTGGCAAATCTGATTTTCAAGCAAGCTCTGGATGGCTAGACAAAAAAGGGATTTGGAATACGGCAACTAACTGTTAGCGGAGAAAAATTATCCAGCGATGTTTCCGCCATTGGGCCATTTCAAAGGCAATTCCGACAAAAAGTTGAAGATTTTGTTTTTATTATGTGAAACACCTTTTTAAGTAAAATTCGTTAATCCGAACAAATGCCAAATCCGAACCACCCTAATTTCTATTAGTTCGGATTATCGAGGTTGCACTGTATTTGTTTTATTTTGTTGCTTATTAATTTTTTACAGCATTGTTACTTGATACTACCAATTGTATGTAAAATAAACAGCAGGCATAGCCAACTAGCACGATTCTATTATTTGAGTTTTTTCCTCCAAATGAAACCTAAAATATCACGTGATACATTTTTGAAAAGAGAATTTAATCCTCAATCCATTAGCGAATAAATATATAGGGTGTTCCATTTAAAAAACCAAAGTTATACATTTTTCCTCAAAAATAGTAGGCCATGAAAAATAATTGATTATGCCATTTTATAGAAGAATTACTACTAAAAAACTATTTCCTCTGACTTTTTCTTGTATTTCTAATAATAAACGAGATATAAGCTGGTCAATGAAAAATCAGACACCCTGTATAGCAACAATAAAAATCTGAACACAGACATTTCGTTTTTCTTAAGAAGGGCAAGCATTACTGCCACCTTTTGATTTTCTGTCGTTATGTTGTTTTATATTAAGTTAACTTTACAAACTTTCCCAAAAATTTCATTTGCAAAGCTGAATGTTTTCATTGCTAAGAAATCCTTTTTGATTGAATTATTTGAAAATGTGTTATGACAGATGTATGTACTGATAGTAAATGTGCATGCCGAAATGGAAAAAAATGACGAATATGAATCTACAATGCAATCCCTTTGAAGGTCATTATTGGAGACCTAAATGCAAAGCTAGGGCAAGACAGTCTGCAGCAAGAGTCCAACGATAATGGGAAAAGACTGGTCGAGTTTGCTATAACCAAAAGTATGTCTATCAGCTCAACGTATTTCCCACACCTTCTTTCATTGGCATCTCTCGTCCCCAGGGGGATATGGCTTGCTTTCGCTTCCTTGATATATTTGTCACTGGAGGGCATCACTCCACCAGTCGAGTATATCTCTTTTTATAACTTTGGATGTGCTTTAACAAGCTCACATTCACTCACCCACTATTTTTTATTGTTCACTTTTGCTTTTAAGGTTTTTCACTTTTATTATCTTTAGGTCTTTCATTACACTGTTTTCCCACTGAGTTCTTGGTCTTCCTTTTTTTTTGTAGACTTACTACATCTCCTTGTCAGATTCCATTTGTTATCTTAATATTTTCTGTTGTTCCTGCTGGAGTTAATATTTTAACCATGTTCTGCCGTAATGTCATTTTTATTCAGTTAATTATCTTCTCATGTATTTGCAATTCTGCCATGGCTTATAGCATTTTATTCCTCTTTACTCTATCAAATGCTTGCTTGAAATCTATTAGTAACATATGCGTTTCTATTCCATGCTCTGCTTTTTTCTATTGTTTGTCTTTACTATGAAAATTGCATCTGTTGTACTGTGCCCTGGCCTAAATCCATGCTGATAATCCCCTATTTGATTTTCAGTGTAGTGTCTTTAATCTGTTAACGTATGTATTAGACGTCAATATTTTATAAACGGTGTTATGCCCCTATAGTTGCCGCAGCATTCTCTATCTCCTCCTTTATGGATGAGCACTATAGCTCCTTGGTTCCAATCTGTCTCCTCCGTATTTTACCATTTCATTTATTAGCCCATCTTGTCCTGCCGCTTTTTCTCATTCCTTAAGGTGTTTAATTACTGTTTCTAATTCTTCGTATGTGGTTCATTTTCTGCATCTTCTGTAACTGGTATATTTGTTGTAATTCCTCATAATATTCTTTCCATTCCTTCAGAATCTTTCTTTCCTCTTTTACTTTAGTTCTCTTTTCTTATTTGTTGTTGTTTCTGTGTTTTTTCTTTTTACCTTGTCCAGATCTTTATAAAATTTCCTCGTTCTTTTGTATTTGTTATGGTTTTCTACATAGGTAGGTACTCTGTTTTGTTTTTCCACCATTCATTCCTTTTCTTCTTACATATTTTGTCCGCTTGTTTTCTTTTTCCTGTATATTGCTCTTTTTTCCTTTGTGTAGGCGCTGCCATCCATTTCTTTCTTGCTTAATTTTTCTCCTCTACTGCTGTTTTGTATTTTTGTATTTGTCGTCGAATTAATTTGCCGATTTTAGAACAATATCTTTCAGCGTACCCCATTCTTCTTCTATCGTTTGATTTGTGATTGTGTGATTTTCCAAACCTTAACATCCATAAATACACAAACATGGGTATCACCCGAGGGGACAACTTCCAATCAAATCGAGAGAAGATGTGCGTCAACTATACTGGATGCCAGACCGTATCAGGGAGCCAATATGAACTCCGACCACTACCTAGTGAAGGCAATCTTTAGAAGCAGGAAGGCAACATGAAATCAGGACAGAGAAAAATATAATATAGAAAGTCTAGAAGAAAATGAGATACTAACAACATATCAAAGAGAAATTGGAAAAAAATCTTACGATATTTGCAGATAAGCAACGGTGATTAATGCATACTTGCATTGCACCTGCACTTAAATAACAAGAAAGACCATGACTAATGTTTATGTAAAGCAATACTTAATGATAAATTGTATAAACAGTTTGAACAGATGTTACGACTCTGGGCAGTATAAATACATGGGCTTTCCCATAGTAAAATTAGTCTCTTACCAAGAGTCTCACTACGATGTCTAATTAAGATCAGACGAGAAGCCCTTACTCGAACCCCTGGCCCTCAGGCAAGGGTTGGGTTAAACATTCTTTATATTGTTACCAAGATGTGTTATTCATGTAAGTAGATATTAATGTTAAGGTTTTGTATCTTGTCTTAAGTCCATCAGACTTAGAACTTGTTAAGTGTTCTGGATTTCATATTTGTAGACCAGTTTAAATAATGTTTGTATGTAAACTTATAACAATATATTTGATGTTAGTTAACTGTGTACTTTAATAAAACCTCTTGCATAAGCAAAGCTTTAACACTCGTAATGAAGTTGCTATAAGACTCTACCATCTTAATCAATAAATCCAAAAAAGCACTTCGTTACAGTATCACAATAGGACATGCACGTAAAGCACGCAGTAGAGACTGGTTCGATGAAGAGTGCGAAATAACATTAAAAGAGAAAAACAGAAGCTACAACACATATATCTAACAAGACCCACAAGTGCCTCGAAGACTAAATATGAAGTAGAAAGCCACCATCAAACTCTGCTAAGCTTACAAAAAGATTTCGAGATTAATAATATCAGGAAGGCATACAAGCAAATCAACATCTTCAAAAGCAGATGCACGCCATACACCAATCAATGTTGAGACAAGACAGGCTAAATCATCGGCTGCCAAAGGGGATGAAGGAAATACTTTCGAGGAGCTGCTAAACTCAAAACAAGAACAGAACTTGTCTAATACAGACGGAAGAATAACAAAACCCACAGAAAACGAAGAATTCTGTGAGCCACCCACACGAGAAGAAATTGTAAATGCATTAACCAGCAATAGAGCACCTGGGAAACAACAACATACCATCCGAGCTATTAAAACATGGAGGGCCGGATCTTATGACCGCAATGACGAATCTGATAAGCAAAATATGGACAACAGAAACTATGCCAACTGAATGGAGAAGCAGCATTATATGCCACATACACAAAAAGGAGGACAAACTTGACTTCAGAGGAATCTCATTGTTAAACATGGCCTACAAAACATTTACCACCACACTGAGAAACAAATTACACCCAATATGGGAGCGTGTCACAGGTACCAGGCAGGTTTTAGATCAGGACAATCAACCATAGACCAGCTGTTTGCAGTTAAACAAATATTAGACAAGTGCTGGGAGTTCAACATAGACGTAGGTATACCAACTGTATGTGGATTTTAAACAAGCAAAGAGAGAGAAAAACTATACAGCATCATGACGGATTTCAATATCCCAGTTAAGGAATATTATAGTGGGTGCCAATGCAGCGTTGTTTTATAAATCCAGCCAAATAGCCAGGAAATGCTGATGACACTAACATCCTTGGAAGAAACATACACATCATCGAAGGAATTTATGTAGAACTTGAAAATGCTGCAACAGAGATTGGTCTAGAAGTCAATGAGGACAAAACCAACTATACTCATACAGACCAGGAGTAACCAAGCAAGAAGTCAGAACCTAACAATAGGGAAGCAGAATCTCAAAATAGTAAGTGACTTCAAATACCTGGTGCCAACAAACTGAAGGAGATACAAAGGCGGCTTAATAATTCAACCAAAGCATTTTACAACCTATATGTACACAGAAAAACGAAGTTGAAACTTTAGAAAACAATACTTAGATCAGTAGGTACTGTGTTATGGAGGTGAGACTGATACTGTCACAAAGAGATAAATGCATTTAAATGGAGAATATATGGACCAATCAAGGTGGACGACCAGTGAAGAAATAGATCTAACCATGAGATATATCAGCTGTTTAAGGAAGCCGATGCTGCAACCTCCATCAAACTAGAGACTTAAATGGGCTGGACATATTAAATGAATGAACGAGTCAAGAAGGTATTCCAAGGAAAGCCATCAGGGGCTGGTAAGATAAAATAAAAACTGACGCACAGGGCATACTGGCAACCACCAACTAGAGAAGGGCGACTCTAGACAGGGAAAATTGGAGACGGAAAGTTGAGCAAGCTATAGTCCGATTTGGATCGTAACACCATTGGATGGTTATCATGCATGTATTTTAATTGTATATTGCTTAACATTATCGCTTGATTAACAAAAGCATTCAAAGACGGTTCATATAAAACAATTGTTTTAAGTATAATGTAAGTTTTAAAGCATACTATCGTGCTATGCGAAAACATGCTTCTTTTTTTACCTTTTACCCTCTTACACCCTTACAGTATTGAGGGGGCCGAACACATTCAGCCGCAGAGTGGCCACCCCTTCAAGTTCTGACCAAGCAGGTCTTTGCTTAACTTTCTATATTGCAGTACTATGTGTGTTCCCACTCTGCCATACTGCCAGTCTACGGAAATATGTTTGAATAAGAAATTATTAACATCACATGCAAGGCTTAAAAGTAAATTGTAAAAAATACTTACCTAAACCGGAATATTCATTAAAATTTAATGAACGCTAGAAAGAACACCTGGAAATGTAGAAAAGAAGACTGACAGCTAGTAAATTTAGTTTTTGGGTTCCTACTGTTTTTAAATCGAAACTAAAGACAAATATTTGAATATTTGCTGCTAATTAAAAACCAGGCTTTTACATAATAACCACTAATTGTGATTTAATTATACTAAAATGTTCGTAGTGGTGTCAATGGAAACTGTGCAAATACGTTGTAATTTTCAATTTACAAGATCTTTGAAACTGCCTGCCTATTTTTTCGTATTAAATTTGAATTCCGGTGAAAAATAAAAATTATCTGTCACGTAGGTAAATTAGTGATCCGTGCTGTCAAGTTTTTTTTTATGTGGTGTGGTATAAATTGATAAAAGTCATCAAATTGTCAAGATGAATGATAATAAAAGTGATAGATTCTTAAATGTACCTAGTTATATTCTTAGCTTCAATTTACGTATTATTAGTTAACAAATTTTTCCACCCATTAGTTATAAATTATACTTTTTTGCTAATAAATTACATAACCTCTCACAGTGACAGTTTTCAACGTTATATTAAATTTAGTTAATATTTATTATTTAATTATTAAAGAAACATATAGTATGATATGTTAAGAAGGATGGATCAGCTTACTAAAAATAGATACAAAAATGTATTGAAAGAAGTACACTGGAAAGAATTCGTGTGTGGTTGGGGTGCTGCTTGTATCAACATCACGATTACTTATCCCATTAATAAAATTATATTTCGACAGGTATGTTATTATATTTTACAACAATTAACATTTTTTAATTTCCATTATTTCAAGTACAGATGCTACATCGTGTAAAAATATATAATGCCTTTATGGAACTACACAATGAGGGTCTGTATTATTTATATCGTGGAATGCTTCCACCATTATGTCAGAAAACTTTATCGTTATCAATAATGTTTGGAGTTTATGAAGAAGTAAGAAGACCGTTAATGGAGGGAACTAATTTAAATCCCTACGTAGTAAAAACGATTGCTGGAATAGTAGCCGGCTCGACTGAAGCAATTTTTATGCCTTTCGAACGAATACAAACAATACTAGCAGATTCAGCTTATCATAAACATTTTAAAAATACTTACGACGCATTTAAAATAGTGGGAACACAATATGGTTTTCGTGAATATTACAGAGGATTAGTTCCAATATTATTAAGAAATGGACCTTCTAATGTGTGTTTTTTCATATTACGGGACGAAATTCATCTGAGGTTACAGAAATCAGATTCCGTAATGAAACAAACCTTAAGTGAATTTATATGTGGAGCTCTTATAGGCGTCGTGTTATCTAGTGTATTTTATCCATTAAATGTAGTGAAAATTTCCATGCAAAGCAAAATAGGTGGGGAATATCAAAACGTATTTAGAGTTTTTCAACGTGTATATAAAGAAAGAGGTGGGCGAATAAGAAATTTCTATTACGGTGTACATGCAAACGTTACTAGATCATTTTTTAGTTGGGGTGTTATGAATGCAGCATACCAACACTTAAAAGAAGTTATATATTGATTTTAAATTAAAATTAGTTAAATTTCAATTACTTTAAGTTGAATCATTGTGATTTAATTTTACCTAATTAGTCAAGTTTTACGTACTGTGTGTTATTATTTTAAAATAAGTATTATTGTGCACAAATGTAAGTGTTAATGCTTTCAAAATTTTTATTTTATATGGCAAAAATAAATCGTGAAAGTATTGTAAGTGCTTTTTTAAGGGTGTCCTATAACTTGAATTGCCGGTGTGGTCAAGTGGTAATTTGTTGTTGAAGGCGTGGTGCTTACTACATCACCGCGTACGTGTAAGCATGCGAGACAACCGGATATGAAAGCGACTTGGAAGCCTTAACCCACCATGTTGCCGGCCATACATAAGTGCCATTACTGTTACCTATAACTTGAAGAATGTCCTAAGCCCAATTATGTCATTCTGGGTATTTTTAATTTTAAGATTTTTGTGCGTACTATGTTATAGATCCGTAATTTCATGGTTATAAATAAGATTAAGAAAGTCATTTTACTTTAGTATTGTTATTTCAGACCTAGTGTAAAGTGTAGTTATAGTTCAGCAAAAATGGTTACTTGCTAATTTGGTCTGTTTCATGAGGTTTCACAATTTGATTTAAATTACAAGTGAAACACTAAAACTGGTAAAGAATACGACAAGAATAATAAACAAGTTATGTACTTAATGGTGTTAAACGTCGTATTGAACTTCATAATTTAACAATTTGTTTGTATACTGCTGCTGAAGATTACTACGAACATTTTAGAAAAAACGGGTAAGTTTTTAAAGGCCTATCTAATTTTTCATATTAGATTTGCATCAAAGATGATGAGGATACTATTAATTACTATTCAAATCAATTTAATTGATAAATAATAATTCTTAAAATGTTGTAGTAAATGACAATACTCATTACTAGAACTTGGAAAGATATGCACTACAAAATGACAAAACGTGCACTTTATATCCATTAAAAAATCATGTAAATATGCACTTATTAGGCAATAAAAATTGAATAAACTCGGTGCCATAACTAAGTATGCACCGAGTACTTTTTAATAATAATCATGTTTATTATTTTCACCTTAAGAAAGGGTTACAGATATACTTTTGCTTAAAGATAAGCAATATTTAGCTCATTAAATGTTGAATATTTAATTTACGTTTGTCATAATCTGCGGAAACTGCCATGCATCTTCACCAGTGATCATTCTCAAGAGATAAAGTGTAATTATATGTGCTTTTTAACAAATTTTTATTGCACTTTCTTACAAACTTTAAACTAAACTAAAAGAGGCTGGAAGTATAATTATACTGTTTTTTGGTATACAACCTTGTAAGATGTATTGAAGATTTTAATTAATATTTAATCAACTAGGAATGAAAACAATAATAACAAAAACAAAACAAGCACCACACAGGCAATAACAAGAAGGAAAGGTCAAACAAGGAAGACATGGAAACTGAGCACCTGGAACATACGAGGTATAAATGGCAAATAGAGGGAATTAACTGAAAGTATAGGGTGCACAAACTATTTAGCGATAGCCATTACAGAAACAAAGAAAAAAGGGCAGGGAATGAAAATACTGGAGGATGGGAGCTTACTAATATATGGAGGAGTTAAAGAAATCGAAACAGCAGCAGGAGTAGTGGCATGTCTAATAATAATAATGGAGGAGAATATAAAACTAGTACACGATTGGTTGGTAATAAATGAAAGAATAATGAAAGTAAGAGCTGTTACACATGGGACCGATGGTCGGTCCTGGTCATCCGCGGGGGCCATTGGTTTAACGAGACATTTCACATGTACAGCGCATCATCAGTCCATAGATTGGTCCGCCGAGGCGTACGGTGAGCCCGTGCGCACAGCGTATACTACGGGTCAGTCAGGGCTATTGTACATATGCGGCATAACACATGTATCCTGACGGCCCAATCGCGTACGACAGGCAGTGTTGTATTGTAGTCAGTTAAGACATGAACGATGGCGAATAACGGGTTACGAATAGATACCGAAATTTTAATAACTCTAATTGAAGAAAATAGGTGTATTTGGGACACGTCAAATGAAGATTACAAAGATCGTGACATGAAAAATAAGGCGTTTGAGGCTGTGGCTGCTGTAGTGGTCCCGAATTACGACAACATGACAGAAGCCAAAAAGCGGGAAGCGGGTAAGTAGGTATAACAATTTGTTATTAATAGTACATTAATTCTATATGTAATGTATCTTTATATTTTTGAGTCTTGCTAAGAAACTTTTCCAGTTGGGCTAATAAAATAATTAGCAAATTCATCTCGTACGGAGAAACCTTGCCTATTTAACAGTGGTGTTGCATTAGGTTCAATATTGGAAACGCCTCTCATTGACAGGGTGTGTTGAAATTTGTAACCATCTCTTGAACATACATAATTGTGCAACACACAGCATGCTTTAATAATTTTGTTGCAAAGGCGAAGAGAAACATTAAGGGGTCTGTGGAAAATACGCCACTTGTTGGTTAAAAGGCCAAAGGCACATTCAATAAATTGTATATAAAGCAATAATCATACCCACCATAACGTATGCAAGCGAAACTTGGACAAGATTAATAAAACACAACAACATGATCACAACAGCGGAAATGAAAATTTTGAGGAAAATTGCGGGTAAGACTAAACTGGACAAAATTAGAAATGTAAATATAAGAGAATCACTACAAATAGAGAAACTAGTAAATACAATTGAGAGGAAACAACTAAACTGGTTTGGGCACGTTATGAGAATGGGAGATGAGAGATTACCAAAGAAAGTTATGGAAGCAAGAAGAATAGGAAAAAAAAAAAAAGGGAGACCGAGAAAGGCATGGTTACAACAAATAGCAGATATAGGAAGAACTAAGGGAAATACGCTAAACGAGATGAAGCACATGACGCAGGACCGGAAGAAATGGAAAAGATGGAGTAACAGCTAAGAAAAGGGGTCCACTCCGACGCTCTTATAGGGCAGAAGGAAGCAGCTGAAGAAGAAGAAGAAGAATAAATCGTCTTGCTCGTGTAAGCCTATAATTGAAAATTTTTTTTTTATAATTGAGATTTTTCCTCGCATATGCACGCATTAAATTTGGAGACAATGGAAACGCATCATCCCCAACAATTACAAAAGGTAGCGGCTTAGTACTTCCTGGAAGCGGCGTATCTTCTGCGATATGCATCGAGTTTTGTTGCACATTTTTCCAAAATGTGCTGTTTACAAATATATTAGAATCAGCAAATTTTCCATAAGCGCCAACATCAATGTACGTAAAGCAATAATTTGCATCACATATTGCTAAAAGCACCACTGAGAAGTACTTCTTGTAATTAAAGAAATTTGAGCCGCTGTTGATGGGTTTAATAACTCTTATATGTTTCCCATCAACAGCGCCAATACAGTTTGGAAAATTGGCATATATGTTGAAATTATGTGCAATTTCCAGCCATTGTTCAGTTGTACGTTCGGGTAGGCTTTCAGGTCCTATAAGTTCCCAAATTTTGTCACACACCAGTTCCACGATGTCACTAATTGTGGAGATGCCTAGTCTGTAGGTATAGTGCAGATCGGTAAATGTGTTACCGCTTGCGAAATACCTGCAACAAGGATTTGGTTTCACTATAAAAGTAGAAATACAGTTGCGCCAATAGTGAGCAAGTGGTTAAATATAAACGTTTGTTTCAGTACAAGTCGTGCAGAAAAGATGGAGAACAGCTCGGGATGCATATAGGAGAGACCGCAATAAAGTTACAAATACAAAATCTGGACAGGAGGCAAAAAAAATAAAAACATATATTTTCTACGACAATTTGAAGTTTTTGGATCAGGTGATGGAACTGAATTCTACTGAAACTAATTTAGACCGTGTTAATATAGACAAGGAAACGACACGTGATAGTAGTGACGAATCAGAAAGTGTAGACACAGAACGACCTATTCGTGAAGCTTCAATAATTTCTGCAACACCAAAATCATCTTCTAGAAAGAAAACAATCAAACATAAAGATATTGATGACAAATTAATATCGTTTCTTGACGATATTAAAAAATCTGATGACGGTGGCGACACGGCATTTTTTGAATCATTACTGTCAACGCTGCAGACTTTTGATACCAATCAAAAACTACAATTTCGTTCAGAAGTACTTCGTATAATGATGGAGATAAAAAATGTACCTAAATTTAAAGCTGCAAACACAAATTTGCCACAGTATAATAATTTCCATCAATCACATGCAAATCAGCAGCCCTACAATATGTACCATATGCAAGGTGGCCCTCGATATGACGGTTTTGAACAACATCAACAAACACATTTGTATTAAAGTTACTCGAGGGCTCCGTCTACAATATCTGCACCAACCCCATCGCCAGCATCGTCCAATGATACGTATGTTCGGCCATCTAACATTGACGAACTATAGATATAGATACAAAGTTTACAATTAGGTACTTTTCCATGGAAATATTATATATTATGTTCTGTTTTTTAAAAAAAATAGTTTTATTTTTCCTAATATGTAGGATATCTCAGGGGAAAAAACATCAATAAAAATAGTGTTTATAGCACTTTATGAAGTGTCTTACTTACCTCAAAGCCACACAGAGTCTTTCCACAGAAGAAATTGAAATCCTGATGTGGTCGGAAAACGTCAAAGAATTTTTCAATTTCTGGTGCAGTTCATCAAATGTTCTGATCGACATCCGGAAATAGTTAAAAAATTCCCGTTCGTTGTTTCTTAAATTTGAATAGAGCATTGTAAATGCACCTTGGAGAATTCTTTTTTCGCAAATTGGGTGCACCCACATTGTCCTGTTTTTTTTTTTCCTTTTACGATCGATTAATCGTTTAATACACAAAGCGGCAACTACGCGTTGCTCCGTACGCTTCAGATGCATTTTGAAAACTGTTTCACACGTTGCTTGTGAAAGCTATCTTTTTTGCGCCGCGTACCGTCAGTACTGATCAGCAGCACCGACCATCAGTCCCATGTGTAACAGCCCTAACAATGAAAATAAGTAGTAGGTACAGATATCCTAACATTGGTAATAGTTCACGCATCAAGCGAAAATGAGAGAGTAAACGAGAAAAATCAATTCTGGAGGCCATTACAAAGCACAATTGAAAACTACCAGGGCAGTCTAATACTATTGGGGGACTTTAACTCAAGAGTGGGAAAGGAATATAATAAATGGCAGGGAGTAATTGGTGAACACGGGAAAAGGGAAGAAAATAACAATGGTAGAAGATTAATGGAATTCTGTACCTATTGATAATGACCTAGTGGTTGCCAATACATTTTATGAGCACAAGGTAATACACAAAATAACAAGGGAAGTACCACAACGAAACGAAAAATCCGTTATAGATTACGTAATTCTACCGAAAGAAGACAAGGGGGATGTAAATGATGTAAGAGTCAAAAGAAGCTATGATCATTTTCTACTAGAAGCCACATTCAAGCAGAAGGCGAATGAAGAAAATATAAAAGAAACAAAGAAAATGGATGCCAGTGACAGAAGAAGAATATATAGATTACGGGAAACATAGATAAAACAAAAATACACCGAACTAACAGAGAAAGAATTCGAGACAAAGGATAGAACAAAGAACAACTCAAACATAGATAATATATGGGACGAATTCAAAAATATTCTAAAACAAGGGGCAATAAAAGCATGCGGAGTCTCTAGAGTAAATGCAAGCAAAAAACAAACAGATTGGTGGAATGAGGGTATTAAGAAAGAAGTCAAGGAAAAAAAAACAATGTGGAAAAGGTACCTACAGGGAAGAGACCAGCTTATGTACGCAGCCTACAAGGATCAAAGAAACAAAGTAAAGGTGATGATAAAAGAAGCAAAACAGCAATCCTGGGAGAAGTTCCGAAAAAAAATGCAAGAAAGTAGTAAGGACAACCAAAAATTATTTTACAAAATCTTGAAGAGCATGAGAAACAAGAAGGATGTTCAAGTAAAACATATTAAGGACGAGGATGAAATTATGGAAAGATGGAAGCGATATTTTAATAAGTTATTAAACGACCAACAAAAGACAGAGAACCAAAGCAAAGAAAAGGAGCAACAAAGAATAGAAAAGGTGAAAGAAGATAAGCATGAAAGACTTAGAAGAGGCATTACACAAAATAAAAAATGGGAAAGCAACCGGCCATGATGAGATAGCGGCAGAACTGTTGAAGTATTTAGGGCCTAGTGGAAGAGAAGTTTTTCTGGAAATACTGAATTTAGCATGGAGGAATAAAAATATGCCAAAGGAATGGAATACTGCTATAATCTTTATAATCTTACCCATAAACAAGAACGGCGACACTAGAGACTGCAAGAATTATAGGGGAATCTTCTGGCTGTGTTATGAAGGTATAATAGAGAAGAAACTCAGAGAGGTGATCGAACCGAAACTAGCCGATGAACAAAGCAGATTTAGACCAGCTCACAGCACACAGAACCACATCTCGTCGTGACTGATGAAAAAAGTGTTGCCACCCCGCCACCCGAAGGTACTGGTTGTTTATATAGCTTGGCGCAGTTCTTCTTCGCCATAGTCAGGTGCTCTTTTCTTATTCTTGCCACCTTATGTCTTTTTATTGACCGAATGCCCAATCGACAATTTAGCAGTGGCAGATTTGGCTGATTCATGAACAACTTATTTGTCTTCTCCACCATCCTCTGGCATCCTGCTGTGGGTTGCGGTCCAGATTTGTTGCCGTACCTCACATCCTCGGCCTCTAGAAAAGGCTTGATAACTCTATTGATCCGTCGCACGTACTCGCCTTGTGCCGCGAAGATGTTTTTCGTCAATTCTCGATCATAATTGTGCTCCTTGAAAAAGTCCGCGATGCGGATGTTTTCGTATTCAGTAGCTTTTGCTTTTGGTATGCTTATCACATGGAAACCAATGCCTGACTGCCATACTAGATTCTTTAATGCACACATCCGCGTATTTGACATTACTCTTTTTTTGTTTCATTCTGCAGTGGCAACCCGTGATATGTTGGGACAAGTAATCCTTTTCAGCATACTTTCGTACATGTTTGTTAGTGTCGTCATAGATATTTCTTGATTCCATAAATTTCTAACTCAATTCTTCCACGGTATTCGGCTTTCGGTTGCGTATTTTTGTACTCATAACAACCCAAACATTTTCGATGGGATTTAAGTCGGGACTGTTTCCAGGCTATGGTAATGACTTTTGATGCTCATTAAATTTTTATATTCAGTTATCTAATAGAACATAATATATTACCGCTAATTTCTACCTTTTATAACAACAAATGAACTATATATTTACTGAGCGAGCACAGTAACAAGGTGCAAAATCGTCTTGGTAAATGATACTACCTATAGGTTCCGATTCCGACCATACATTAGTACAAACCAAATTTAAAATAAATTTGAAAACCACAAGAAAAGAAGGAAATACAAGGAAAAATTATAATATACAATGGCTAAACCACAACGAAGAGATGGCAAACCTCTTCAAAGAATCCTTAGAATCTCAATATAAAGACATGGGAAATATAGATAAATTAACAATTGAACAGCTTTGGAGTAAATATAAAGATGCCATAACAGAGACAGCCACAGAAACAATTGGAATTAATTACCACCAGTTCTTTTGATTTTAATGCCACCATCCTATCCAAACAGATTAAATTTGGATGCTTCAGAGAAAATCGCATATTTCCATTGCTCAGATGTCCAAAGTACCTACCTTTTCTTTTGCCCATTCTAATCTTTCTTCATTGCTGTTGTTAACAACGGTTTTTTTCGCAGGATGATACGCGCAAACTCCGCTGATTTAGCTACCGTTGAACAGTACATACTCTTAATTCTCCTTTAATGGATGCTGCAGTCTTGAATTGATTTTTTAAGCTGCTGTGTCGAATTTTTCTGTCATCTCGGTAATTTTCTTCCTTCCTATAGGTACATTTTAAAGGCACAATGCGACCGGTTTCATTGTTAAGCCTGAAGAAATTTTCGAATGGTTGCTTCATTTCGATGCATTCTAGGACCAATCTTTCTCCGCTTATGTTAAAATTTTTATCTTATCCTCCACACTAAATCTCATTTTCACCTTTTGCAACAAAACCATAAAATAACTTCACCAACAAGCTTTTGTAACTTTCGGGAGTAAAAAAAAATTTGAAAATGGATTCTTAATGAGCTCTCGAACCTGCACCTTTTTGCTAATTTAACCATCTCTCTATCTCTTCAAATACAAAAGTTACCCATGTTGTCCCTACGAAATCCGGGCACCCTGTATACAGTGTGTCCCAAATTCAATCCCCACCATTAGGATCTCGGAAACTATAAAAGGTACATAGTTGGTTAAATAGGGAAAGTTTTAGGAATTTTAATGCTCATTTCATATCCGTTGAGCAATCACAGCCAACTTTGACCGTTTTCGAGATATCTTGAAAAAACCGAAATTTGGAGTTTCCTGTTTTCCAAATATCTCGGAAAGTATTAAGTTATTAGTTTCAAGACTTGTACATTGTGAAGACACTTTTTAGGGAGAATCGGGTGGTACCTTATGTTTATATTTATGATGCTTTGTCTCTATTCTATGAATAACTACTTTTGATTTTTATATAGACGCCAAATTGAATTTTGTCGTAACTAAACTCAGCTCCTTTTTCTCTTTTCAACGATGTGTCACATGTACGGGGTTTTTGAAGAAGAGCGGGAATAAAATACATTTTTTTATCATAGCCTACTACGCGAATAAAGAAAAAATGTATTTTATTCCCGCTCTTCTTCAAGAAAACCGTACATGTGACACATCATTGAAAAGAGAAAAAAGAGCTGAGTTTAGTTACGACAAAATTCAATATGGCGTCCATATGAAAATCAAAAGTAGTTGTTCATAGAATAGAAACAAAGCGTCATAAATATAAACATATGGTACCACCCGATTCTCCGTAAAAAAGTGCCTTCACAATGTACAAGTCTTGAAACTAATAACTTAATACTTTCCGAGATATTTTGGAAAACAGAAAACTCCAAATTTCGGTTTTTTCAAGATATCTCGAAAACGATCAAAGTTGGTTGTGGTTTCTCAACGGATATGAGATGAACATTAAAATTCCTAAAACTTTCCCTATTTAACCAACTTTGTAAGTTTTATAGTTTCCGAGATCCTAATGGTGGGGATTGAATTTGGGACAGACTGTATATATAAAAGCGCCACTAGGAGGCCTTAACTCTCCATGCTGCCGGGCATACACCCTTACAGCTTACAGAGTGTAAATGCGCCCTTAGCTTTCTGTTCTTGGCTTTGGCACTCTTTGGCTTTACCTTACCTTTTACCAGGCAAAATGACAGACATTGCGGAACCGCGGAAGAGTTCTCATTTCAAAGTTGACTTTTAATACGCGAGCAGGAATTATTAATTTCAAAGTTTTTATGAAGCAATAAAACAGCATGGCAAATATGAATATTAAAGATATCAAAGATCACTAGACCAATTGCCGCTAGCGATAATTGTTACAAAATTTAATCTTTTTGACGCAATCGTATTATTCTTAACCTAACTAACCTTGAATTGATAAACGAATGAGAATTTATCGTACAGTCGTAAAAGTAAGTAATAGTAAATTTATTCTTAATTATTTTCTTGTAATGCTTTTAAATTTAATGTGACAGATGGCCATAACTGAATTATCGTCAAACAAAATGTTTGGAGGCCTACAGAAAGTCTTCGCACATGATTCCAAAGAACTAGGATGTAAAATGAAATTTGCTGTATATGTACCTCCACAATGTGAGGAAAAGAAGGTGCCAGTCATTTATTGGTTATCTGGTTTGGAATGTACCGAACTAAATTGCGTTGAGAAGTCTGGAATGCAGCGGTCAGTTTTATTATTTTTTTATTAACTTCAATCGCTTGTATTTGAAGCTTTTATGACTAAATTACTCAACTATTTATTCCTCCTACAGTTTTTTAGTTTTGTTGGTCAGCGCCCTTCGCTCTTTTTTTTTTACACTTACATTTCCTCTAAGTATACTTTTTATATATATGTATGATATATGTTTTTTCTCTTGCAGACATTTAAATAAATATAAAATAGCAATTTGTTTTTAGACATGCTGCCGAACAGGGAGTGATTATAATATGCCCTGATACTTCACCAAGGGGGTTAAATTTACCAGGAGAGAAAGATTCTTGGGATTTTGGGGAAGGTGCTAGTTTTTATGTAGATGCTACAGAAAAACCATGGAGTAAACATTATCGGATGTTTACCTATGTAACATTGGAACTTGTTAATGTTGTTAATAGCAATTTTCCAGTTATCGAAGGAAGACAATCAATTATGGGGCATAGGTAAATACATTTTTTAAATTGCAAGTGTTGTAAAAACAAGCACTAATTTTTTTTTATGATCATGTTTTCAACAGTATGGGTGGACATGGAGCGTTAATATGTGCCTTGAAAAATCCTGGTCAATACAAGTCAGTTTCTGCATTTGCTCCAATATGTAATCCGAGTAAAGCTCCATGGGGTGTGAAAGCATTTGAACGGTATCTAGGACCACAAGAATCAGGATTATGGTCACAGTGGGATGCTACAGAAATTTTAAAATCGTATAATGGAGCACCTTTAGAATTATTTATTGATCAGGTGCGAGTTTATCTAAAATAATGAAAAAATGTATATCATTATCTTGGCCTTGTAGATCTAATGTACACTATAAATACCCAAACAATTTATTCTTCTTTAAATCTACAAATACATAATGTAAAAATAACGTCAAAAACAATGATGTAAATGGTAGTTCTATAAAACCAAGATAGATATCAACATATTCTTTACATAAGTTGTAAGTCGGGAACTGAAATAACTGCTTTTATTATATGCAAATTTTAGGGTGCCAATGATAAATTCTTCCATCAATTATTACCTGAAAACTTAATAGCAGCATGTAAAGAAGCACACGTACCAGCTGTTTTAAAAATGCGAGAAGGTTACAATCATAGTTATTACTATATCGCTACTTTTATTGGTGAGCATATTGCTTACCATGCACGACACCTTCTGAATTAAATTCTTAACTAACTCTGTAAAGACTTTTTTATGAAAATTTATTATATACAGTACTGCAAAATAAATAACTTATTTGTTTATATAATACAATAAAGTTGTATAAAAAAAACCATGTACTATTTAATTGAACCCCGAAATTCGTGCCAATAATGCAAGATGGGCTCTCTATTATGCCATAAATGTTGATTTCCCCAGTACGACCACGCACTACAAAGAAAATAATTAAAAAACAAACATTAGAATTACAAAATGTTAACGTACATGCCACAGGCAGCTCCTCCTAAATGTGCAGCATGATCAAAAATTCTCCAACCTAGTACTACACCTGCTAAATCTAGACCAACGATTACTTTAATTGCCTGAAATACACGAAGTTTAAAAAGAATATTTGCGTATCAATCATAACTTACAGCTCCTGCTGAAAATGTCAAGAAAGGTAAAAAAATAACTCCTAATTTTGTATCTGGGAATTGAGCACAAATATATCCCAGAATTGCCATTATAGCACCAGACTAAAATTCAAAATTACAATACTGAAAACCTTCAATTATTATATACGTACTGCACCCAAAGACAAACCAGGTTGTTTTGTTAAAGTCTTATATAAGTAACTTGTAAAACTTGATATAACACCAGCACTTAAATATAGTCCAAGAAATTGCTCTTTTCCTAAACTAGCAACTGCCCCTAGATAAATATATCTATGTTAATTTGACGAAAAATGTTTATTTATTTAATAAATGATCAAACCTGAGCAGAAACTATGTAGAACATACATGTTGGCAAACAAATGGAAGGCAGAATAGTGACTAAAAGTTGAAAGTAACATTGGCCAACATACATTCTTACTGCCGGGATTTGAACAGAAATATTTTACCATAACCGGTTGAAATTTAGGAACCCTCCAGGCAGCGAATACCAATACATTTATGAAGCAAATTGGAACGAATACCTTCTCACCAACTGTAAGGCTGTTCCACCATGCATTGAATTGTTTACGCCAGTCTCCCTGCAAGATTATCAATCAGACATAACCTAATTCACATTATTTTTAAGTGTGTTACTCACAACTTTCTGTTGTGTTTCTAGTGATTTTCTATTAACAAAACCCATCGGTTGTTTTAACATAGACACAGCATGGGAACGCATGTTTTCGTATTGCCATATTGCTGCTCCACCGAAACACGTTGAACTAAACTAAAATGTCCAACTGTTAGTTCTGTACAGACTAAAAATCAAACATATATTCTTTACAATAACGGTAAATCCTAAAGGTTTCCATAATTTATGTATTCGTATGCTACTTGCGTCGACATTTATGTTTTGAAAAGGCGACGCAAGGCTATCGAAGGCCGGTTTTTTATTTTCTTGATTTAATCTTTTAAACGTTCTAATACCATTAGAAAATTTTGTAATTTTTTCATTTTGTAGAAACAAGGGATATCTGTTGCAACTAAAAATTAAACGTTGTAATCCATATATCACAGGTATTATATCTCAATACTTACCAAATTTCATTTAATCTCAATATACGACTTAGGGCCATTATTTTACAGACATTAAAATAATAAACATATAATAAGAGTACTACAAATCAAAATTTTTTTTAATTGTCAAATAACATCGTTTTTTATTTTTGTTGTGAACATGCCATTAAACTAGAATTTTTGAACTAGCCTTAAAATTACACTTGGAAATTTTTCTTTAAATTTTTAAGGAGTTATTACGTAAAATAGGTGATAATTAAATTGGGTTAGAATTCGTGATTACAACGGGTGCGGGCCGTCGCACGGAAACTTTTAACCGCATGCGCCAAAAAAAGAGCCCACACAACGGCTTTACAGTGGCTCGAAACATGTTGATTCTTGTATAACTGGTTTCATACACGTGTAGGCGCATTTGTGCAATGATGTGCTGATATATCTGTTGTATAATTTCTTCTTAAGGGCCTCTGACACGTTCGTGATTCGTTCCAATTTTACCCGTACCGTCTAATAACGCACGGGTAAAACAGAATGTGTATGCGCAATTCACGCGTGAAAAATTGAAACGAGCACGGCACGAGCAAAATCCAAAATAATTTGATTTTCACTGTGTGACGTCACACCGTTCGGGTAAACTTGAGTAAAAACCGAACGTGTATTTGTATTCACTGTTCATGCAGACTGCAGACCAATTCTAATTGATAAGCGTATTTGTGAGGTTGCATTTAATTTGTACAAGTTAAATAACTACGAACGGACACGTTTCTTCCCTTGGAGCAATAATATAGCAATACTAACAGCACAAATTTTGTGTTTTAGCTTCATCTTGTATTTGGTATACTAGCTGTACAACAAGCCTGTTCAGTCAAAATTGTACCTTAACATCGAATAAAACAACGAACGTGTAAATGCGCCTTTCCGGTTCGAGTAAAATCGTCCGTTTCAATCCTGAGCGGGTAAAATTGGAACGAAGCACGAGCGTGTCAGGGGCCCTTTAGGTACCATCGGCTGCATATAAAACTGGTACAGCTAGTTTTAGGATGATTGATTTGGGCTGTAGCATGTCAAAATTAAATTTAATGTCATTTATATCTGTCATATACTTATTGTCAGGTAAATATGAATTTCGACCAAGAAATAGCCAGGAATTGAGACGAAGAATTATTGAAACATGGCAGTAAATTACTCCGGCATACACTGCCCGGCTAGTGTCCTCCATACCCCGAAGATTACAGAATGTAATAAATAATAATGGCGACATGACAAGATACTGACAATTTATTGAGTTGTAACGATGCACATGAGCGCCTCATACCCGGAGAATAATTTATTTACATTTCATTTGAATTTCCTTTTGTTCCGTTTATTAATAAATAAGTGTTTAGTTTGCTTTAAAGTTTTGTTTAGAACCCAGGACTTCTTACACAACTAAAATTTTCAAATATTCGGGTAAATAGATTTTTTTGCTGTACCAGTTTTCTATGCAGCCGATGGTACATATAAGACTGTAGTAAAACTGTAAAACTATTAATAGGCATATACTTGATGGTATTTACATGGGATGGGTGTTTTACAGCATACAGCCATACACGTAAATATTTGCGGTTTAGATTAGAATATTTAAACTAATATGTAATTAAGAACATTCCAACACTAGTAAATTTCTAATTTGTAGTAATTTATCTCTACGGCAAGTATCTAAAGTGCTACCTTTTTGCACTCCTAAGAAAGTTTAAAGAACGGACCGAAGGCTTTCTAGAAATATTAATTATTTTAGGAATTACGATTTCCTGTACAAAATTAACTAAAATTGATATTCTTAGTTTAATTATAAATTGTCAGAAAGAAATAGCATATCATTTATTGTTTTTAGTGATGTACAGAAAACCTGGAAGAACGAGACAAAGCACACTGATGTAAACAAGACAGTAACGAGCCGACACTGTACTTTGACACAACATATTTCATTACTGCCAGTTTAACAACTTGAAAAACACTAAAACTGCGGCGGGAAATTTAACCTGTCTTCAATCAATGTGGATCACTCTGCTAAATATGGATAATAGTTACTAATGAATTAGCTGGGTAAAGTTATCTGTACGTATTATCTAACACATCTATTTAAGAAAGAAAAGGGTCTGACCCTCTTGACTGCGATCGAAATTGAAACCTTTGGTTTACAAGACAATCTCGTTAAAAAATCTACATTTTACTCCTAATAACAATCTACTATTATTTTCCGTTAAGTTTGTTTTAAAAAGTAATTTCCCTTCCTGTTGTATTTGTTGAATAATGGTTATTTGTTTACCAAGGCCAAAAAGTTACATTTTTCGTATTGAAAAATAATTACAAAATGTCATTATGACAGGGGGGTTGAGCTATAACCATATACCTACTATCGCCGACGAGTACAAATTACAACAATCAGTTGTTTCCATGGCAAACCTAGACTTCAACTTTAAATCGTATTTTTTTCGAGAATTTTCTTATGTAAGACCAATATTGGTTTACATGGTTATAAAGAGAATAAAAAGTACTATCAGAATGAGCGAAAAAAAGCATAGTGTGCAATTTGAAAAAAAAAAGTTGAATATCGCTGGCATAATATTAGTACAGATTTTCTAACATTTTCTTCCCCCATCTTAGAGAATTTGCTCCCATTTACGAATATATATAGTTTATTATAGTTATTTTTAAAAATAACAAAGTTATTGGCCTGGGGAGTCATGTCTGAGATACCCTGTATAATCCACAAAAGGTAATATTTTATATAAAACACTGACAAGGTTGGCAGCACTGGGTGTGCAGCCATTTGCATAAGGCTATGCCATATGCCTATATCACGGTCACTAAAGTAAAGTGACCCTGTACCTATATGCCATTTGTCATTCACAGATTCACATTTATCGTCTTCTCTTACGTGTTGCACGTGGTGATATACTTGGCAGGAAACGGTAAGGAAAATTTTTCAATATTTAATAATCGTTAGGTTATTCGTCTTAAGAGACGTACCTATTTTAATTTTGTTTGTAACAAATTTGTTTATTTTACTAACAGTGAAAGCTATTCTGTAACATTAATTTTAACATTCTCGCTATTATAGGGCGACCATATTTTGTATTTTACAAACCGGTACACTTTCATGCAAAAAGCGTAAAAATTTTGAAGTTTGTGTGAAAGAACACTTTATTTTGCAATCAACAAAATAACAAATCTATTTAAAACGAACTACAAACTTTAGATGCTCTTCGCAAGTCATATAAAAATCATTCTCAACGTAAAATGCTGAAATTTTAGTTTCAGAAATGTAATGTTTTAAAAACACTAATTGGAATAAATCTACGCTCACGCCTTCCTTCAATAATTAAGAAGGGGCCTTCTAAAGTTGAAAGAATTTCGATAATGCTTTTGGTTTCCTTCAATATTTAGTATGCCGTATGCCCCTTTGAAAAGTACTCTGTTGGCTATGCACAAACCAAAAGTAAGCTTCACCTAGTGGATTTCAAGAAAATTGTTCTAATATCTTTGATGGCTTTTTTCTGATAAGAAAAACGATTTTAAATGCTCGATGTAACTTCAGAACTCTTTCTATAGCCGTAAACAGTGACGACTATCTAGTTTTAACTAGAACGTGATAAGTTTTTCATTTTGTACACTATGTACCTAGGTAGGTATTGAGAAGTAACTAAATATTTTTATGATGTGATTTCCTTCAATTTGTTGAAATCATTACAGCGATCAGCCGTGTTTACTCTGCCAAAATTTATCACCGCAAAGGGCTACACAATTTTGATTTTCAATATTGCTATTATTGGTCCTTTACAAAAGTTAACTATGGTTTCTGAAGTTTCATTAGGCAAGGAATGCAGTTTTCTTTCTCTTTTAACCTCTTATACCTTTACAGTGTCAAGGGGGCCGGGCACACCGAGCCGCAGAGTGGTCCACCGATTCAGTTTCAGACCAAGCAGGCTGCTTAACTTTAAATATGACAGTTTTACGTACACTCCGCCGTACTGCCGGTTCCACTTTCAGGGTTTGTATTCGCTACATATTTTAGGAAAAACTACATATTTTTCATACTAATTCATATTACTTCATATTTCTAAGCTTAATTTCATAAAACTTCATATTTTCGAAACTTTAATGTTTTTTTATCTTAAATTCCCGTCGGCGAATCTCTGGTAGCACACGTGGGAACCGCCATTGTTGGCATTACTTGTCAAATGTCAAAGTCAAAACTGTTGTTTGCGCAAGGCAAACAGCTTTACCGTGTAGTTGTCAAATTTTACACCTGTTTCTATTTATTATGGTCAGAGTTGCCAGATATCAGGATAAATCGTGAGATCTAACGATTTGATGTGTTGTCTCACGATAGAACCATTAAATCTCACGATTTAAAAAAAAAATGCCAAAAAGCGATTTTTTTTCAGCCTTAACAATATCAAAAAGCAATTTTTCCAGCCTTCGGGGCCATAATTATTCAGACTAACAATTCGGGCTTTACCATTTAATACGGGTACGGCATAACATGGCATGGCTGAGTGGATGATATATATATATAGTGGCTATACACCCCCAGTGGAGTAACGCCGCTCCTGTGCGGAGCTTTCTAGATCATTATACGGGTGTGATCAGTACCCTTCTACTATTCTATCTTCTTACAAATTTCTTTCCACTGTCTTCTATCTTTCACTTTAGTCTTCCAACCTTTAATTCCTATCTTTCTAAGATCTTCTGTCACCTCTTGTATCCATGTTGATCTCGGTCTCCCCTTTCTTCTCTTACTACCAGGGTTCCACTCTTAACATTGAGAATATTGTTTGATCTGGACCAGCTCTCCAAACGTGGCCCAACCATCTCGCCCTTTGTTGTTTTATCTTCTTGACTATATCTTCTTCAATTTCTTGTTTCATCTCGAAGTTCATCCTACTCCTGTATTCATTTTCTGCTACTCTTACAGGCCCTAGTATCGTTCTCCATATTTTCCGCTCCAATATTCTAAAGTTTTCTTCCTGTTTTTTTGTCATTGTAATTGTTTCCGTACCATACAATATTGTTGGCCTTATTATTGTTGTATATATGTTTATTTTTGTTTTCCTCCCGAGTACTTTGCTTCTTAGCATCTTTTTGTTCGCTTGAAATGCTCTGTTGCCTGTCATTATTCTTTCTTCAATTTCTATATCTCTATTTCCGTCACTTGATAACATTACTCCCAGATATTTAAATTTATTCACCATTTCAAATTCGTATCCCTCCATCCTAATATTTTGTTTTTCTGTTTGTGAGTGTCTACCGATTTTCATTATTTTTGTCTTTTCTTCATTAATTCTTAATCCCATTTTTTCTCCTTCCTGTACTACTTCTTTTAGCATCTCTTTCATCACTGTGCGGTTTTTCGCCACCAATACCACGTCATCCGCGTAGGCTATGATTTGGGTGCCTCCTGTCCTTACTGTACCCTTGTAAATTCTTCTCAATACATATTCCAGTGCTAAGTTAAATAGCGCCGTGGACAGAGAGTCCCCTTGTCGCACTCCTTTATTTGTTTCGAATTCTTCCGTTTCTCCTTTTTGCGTTATCACACTTGTCGTTGTTCTTCTCATTGTCATCTGTATTAGCCTTCTCATTTTAGTACTTATTCCTAGTTCTTTTAGCGCCTTCATTAACTTCATTCTTTGGATGGAGTCAAATGCTCTCTTAAAGTCTATGAATAGAAGTTCCATTTCTATTTGGTACTCATGTGCTTTTTCTGTTATCTGCTTTATTATGTGGATCGCGTCTACCGTTGATCTTCCTTTAGTAAAGCCACATTGGTATTGACCGACTAAATTCCTTGTGGTGTCCATTAATCTTTTTTGTATTAGTGACGTCACGATTTTATATGTGGTATTCAATAATGTCAGTCCTCTATAGTTCTTGCATACTTGTTGGTCTCCCTTCTTATGTACTGTAATCATTTGTCCAACTTCCCATTCTACAGGTATTCTTTCTTCTTCCCATATTCTTTTTATCATTATGTAAATTTTTTCGTGTAATTCTTCCCCACCATATTTTATAAGTTCTGTATTTATGCCATCTTTCCCTGGAGCTTTACCATTATGGCTTTTAATAATAATATCTTTTATTTCTTCTTTCGTTGGTGTTTCGTTTATCATATCTTGTTCTGCTGTTTCAATCTCTTTCTCTGTCTCGGACGTCTCCGTGTCTGTCAATAATCCTTTTGTTTTATCAGTATGTTTTTATTTTATTAAAAACTCTTCTATTTTAAATATTTATTAACATTAGGCATTACTACATGACATTACCTTATTTATTTATTGTACTGTTTTACTAGCAGCGTTGCCGCCTACTATTTTATTTACTTTTAACATCTTCCCCTTTTTATTTTAACAAATACAAAACTGGAAACTAATAAACTAACTTAAAAACTATCTTACAGATATTTACAAATATAATATATATATATATATTTTTTTTAAAACTGAAAACTAACAAAGTTATTTACAAACTAAACTAGCTTACACATTTTTACAAATTTAACCTTTCAGGTCGTCTAATTATTCTTTTTGGTCGACCTCCATTATTGCTATGTACCTTATCACTAGCAGTGCTATTACTAGGTGCTATGTCTAAGTGAACAGAAGTGTTTTTAATGAATTGTTCATTTCTTCTATAAAATTTACCCATAAGTGTTTTTACTAAGTAAGATCTTTCCGTAATGGGTTTAACAATTATCGCTTTTTCCCATAATTTAGTGTGTACATTCTGTAACCATACTTTCTCATTTGGATGGAATTTCTGGACACTTACTTTAGCTTTTTTGTCATAATATGTTTTTTGTTTCTTTTGATAATTTATCATTTCGTTCTGCACTAATTGTGAATTAACTAAAGTAGGTATTAGGCTATTAGTAGTACATGGTATTTTTGAACGCAACATTCTACTCAACATTAATTGTGCAGGTGTATACTTTAAATTACAAACAGGTGAGTTTCTATAGTTCAGCAAATACAATTCTATATCCTGATTATTATCTCCTGCCTTTTTTAACATGGTTTTAGCTATATGTACCCCTTTTTCGGCCAACCCATTACTCTGATGGTGATGCGGACTAGATGTTACAATTTCAAAATTCCAATCATTAGCAAATTGGTGCATTTCAAAACTATTGAAAGGCATGTTGTCTGCGATTAGTGTTTTTGGAATACCGTTACGGCTAAAAATCTCTTTAAGTTTTTGAATTACACTCTGACTATTTTTATACTTTAACTTTTCTAGTTCTAACCACCTAGAATAATAGTCATACAGAACTAAATAGTTGCAACCTGCATATTCTGCTATATCTACCCCTACTTTAAAATGTGGTATTTGTGGTATTTCATGACATAATAGTGGACTTCTTGTCTTTGATCGACTAAATTTGACACAAGTTTGACAAGACTGTACATGATTATCTATGTCTGTGCTCATAGCTGGCCAATAGAGATTATTTTTTGCCACTTCGTTTAGTTTTTTCAAGGATAAGTGAGTCTCGTGGAGTATTTTTAACATGGATTTTCGTATGATCTTAGGAATTATTAATTTATCCTTATAATAAACTAAGTTATTTTCTACTGATATGTCATTTTTAATTTTGAAAAAATGTCTGAGTTCACCTTCTGCACTACAAACTGAAGGCCATCCATTTTGATAATAAAACTTGACTTTTTGTAAATCAGTATCTTCTGACGTTTGTTTTTGTAATTCTTTTAACCTAGTTTTGCTTATAGCAAATTCACCTTCGATGACTGTATGTATAATATCACTTAAATGTTCATTTTCTTTTTCTGCATTTTCAACAAAGTTTCTAGAAAGTAGGTCAGCTATGTATAACTTAGAACCTGGTATGTATTTTAGATCAAATGTATAAATTAATAATTTCATTCTTAATCTTCTAAGCCTATTGTTTTTAATTTCACGTAAGTTCTTTTTCATTATAGATACTAATGGCTTATGATCATTAAAAATTAGTATTTGTTGACCGTAAATGTAATTATGAAATTTTTGACATGCAAAACATACAGAAAGTAGTTCTTTTTCTATCTGTGCATATTCACTTTCCGTTTGAGTTAGTGATCTGGAAGCAAATGCTATCGGTTTATTTTCCTGAAACAAACAACAGCCTACAGCATCTTTAGATGAATCGCATTGTATGGTAATATCTTTTCTTGGATCGTATGGAACTAATACTGTAGCATTACTAATTATTTCTTTGATTTTGTCTAAAAGATCTGCATGCTTTGTTGTCCATATCCAAATTGTACCATTTTTTAGCAATTCTCTAAAAGGTGAAATTAATTCAGATAAATTTGGTATGAAGCTTCTTAAATAATTAATTGCCCCTAGAATTTTTTGCAACTCTAGTTTGTTTTTTGGATGCTTTAATTGCTGGATTGCCTGAATCCTACCTTTGTCAGGTCTCATACCATTGCTATCAAAAACAAAGCCAAAATATTTCACCTCAGTAACATAATATTGCAATTTCTTTAGATTGAATTTAATATTATACTCTCTGGCGTTTGCCAAAACCTGTTTAATTATCTCATCTAATTCTTCTTTATTACTTGCTGCACATAAAATGTCATCAAAATAGACGGTAACACCTTTTATGTTTCCAAAACATTTCTGAGTAATTTTTTGAAATACTTCGGGAACTGAACTAAGACCAAATGGAGCCCTCAGAAATCGATAACAACCAAAGGGTGTGCTGAATGTACATAGTTTGCTTGAAGGTTCATCTAATTTGATTTGATAAAACCCATCTTTTAGATCAAATACACAAAATATGTTTTTACCTGCCAAATTAGGACCTATCTCTTCAAATGACGGTATTGTATAAACTTCACGTATAATATGTTTATTGAGCTCTGTTGGATCAATGCATACTCTCAACGATTTATCTGGTTTTTCAACTACAACTACATTATTGACCCATTCATCTGGACTATTAACAGGAGTAATTATTTCTTTCTTTACCATTACCTCTAATTTTTGTTTAAACTTATTTTTAATTTGAAAAGGGACCCTTCTTGGTGATGCAGCTACAGGATTTACGTTTTGTTTAATTTTTATGTGATATTCTTCAGGAAATTCTCCTAACCCTCTAAACACATCAATATTATTTTGTATAAATTGCTGTTTAGCAGGTGAACTAACAGTCATGCTATCAGTACGAGCTATACATTTTATATCTAAACATGTAGCCAACCCTAATATTGGTATGTCATTTTTTACAACATAAAATTCTGCATTTACAATATGCCCATTATGTTCTATTTTTGCAGTTATAGTACCTATTGGTGCTACTTTAAATCCACCGTAAGCACATAATTTAACATTAGTACTTTTAATCTGATCCACCCATTTAAACTTTTCAACTATTTCTACTGGTAATGTATTTACTTGTGCACCGCTATCAAGCTTAAATCTGATGCATTTATCGTTTACTATTAAATTCTTAAACCAACTTCTATTATTCTTATTATTATTTACAGTAGACATGTTATACGTAATAACATTGACATCAAAATCAAGCTCAGATTCATTTTCTAATTTACAGGTATTAACATTCTTTGACCTAGGTTTGTTTGTGTTGTTATTTTTATTAAATCTACAGACTGATGCAAAATGGTTTGGTTTGTTGCAAAAACTACACATTTTACCTTTTGCAGGACATCGACCTACATTATGTTTATAGTTGCATTTACTACACAGTTGTCTATTTACATAATAATTACCCTTATGACTACTGTTACCTCGCATGTTACTAGTATTAGGTTTTTCACTTCTTTTTAAGTTTCTTGTAGAAACCCTATGGATTTCCTCATCTTGGGTTTGCTCATTTATAACCTTCATATTTCTGTCTGCGACTTCTACAGATTTACAAAAATCGACAGTTCGGTCCAACGTTAGATCTTCTCTCAACAATCTTTCTTGTAGGTTTGGTGAATTTATACCTAAGACAATTTGTGCCTTTAATAATTTATCTTCTTGTTCTTTAAACTCTCCCGCTTTAACTAATTGTTTTAAGTCAGCATAGAATTTTTCAAAAGGTTCCTTCGGTGATTTTTTTCGGCTAAAAAATTTGTATATTGCCATGGTTTCATTTTTCTTTGGAGTGCAATGATTTCCTAACTGCTCGAAGATTGTTTCCACTGTTTCATTCTCTGGTTTTAGCTGTGTAATTGTCTGATACAATCGTAGAGCTTCTGAACCCATCAAATTCTTTAAACGTGCTACTTGTACTTCTTTCGGCTTTTTTCCAGTTTCAGTTGCTATGAAATAAATTTCCGCCTCTTCCCGGAATATCTTGAAATTCTCTGCAATATTGCCGTTTAAATCAAATATACCTGGTTTATTGAATTCCATTTTCTTTGACGTTTAGCTCTTCAGCACGTGTTTACTACTTCTTTTTACTTTTTCTTCTCTTCTCTGTTCCTTTTAATTATTCATTACACTGACGACTGCGCCATGTTTTATCAGTATGTTTTTATTTTATTAAAAACTCTTCTATTTTAAATATTTATTAACATTAGGCATTACTACATGACATTACCTTATTTATTTATTGTACTGTTTTACTAGCAGCGTTGCCGCCTACTATTTTATTTACTTTTAACACCTTTAAAGTATTTCTTCCACGTCTCCATGTATTGATTGTTGTTTTCAACCAATTTCCCGTCCTCATCCTTGATTCCAGTGGCCTTCCCTTTGTATACTTTGCTTTGTTCATTGATCCTTTTATAATAGCTTTTTGTATTTTTAAGTCTGTTATCTTCTATTTGTTTTATTTTATTTTCCATCCATTCTCTTTTCGTTTTACGGTTGATTCTCTTTGCTTCCTTTCTTAACCTTTCATACTCTTTTCTATCTTCTTCTCTGTTTAATCTAATCCATTTTAATCTAGCTTCTATTTTCTTTTTGGCTATTTCTTTACACTTATTGTCATACCATCCTGGTTCAGTTCTACTTACTTCCCTTCCTATTTGGGTTTCCGCTACACTATTTATACATTCTTTTATTCTTGTCCATTGTGTTTCTATTTCATTATCATTTATGTTATATCCTTTTAGTTGTTCTTCTATTTTTTCAACATGGCTGAGTGGATGATGCTTAAGAATTTAAATCTAGATGATTTCAATTTAAATGATGTGATTGAATTTTGGCGCAACATTTCCGAGATTACGCTAGGAAGTGGTGAAAAAAAATTACCTAATTTAAGCTCACTTGTATTTAACTTGCTATGTCTCCTCCATTCTAGTGTAAATGTCGAGCGAGTTTTCTCCCAAATTAATTTGCAAATGCCCTCTCCTCATTAGAATATTCAACATTATTATTCATATAGCCCAGTCACTTTAGGATTTAACCTCTAAAAAAATCTTAGCGAAGTGGACTTTCGTATACTTCTTCATTTTGGCATTATAAACAATATGTAAAAAGTCCATTGCGAAATTGTGTACGCTAAGCGAATTACTCGAGGTCAAAGGTCGCGAAAATCGTTTTTTCGGAAAAATCTTGTTATCTATTGGTTTTACGTTAATTTTGGTTATTATAAAAAATATTTATTATAAAATTCTGCCCAAAAAAGTTATATACAAAATTTACCTACCACCAATAGTTTTCGAGCTCACGAGCTCTAAAGTTTTGGAGCAAGGCGCATACTCCACTAATATAGTCTATCGTACGTAAAACCTATTTTGTGCAGAATTTTATAGTAAATATTTTTCATAATAACCAAAATTAACGTAAAACCAATAGATACGAGATTTTTGCAAAAAAATATTTTCGTGACCTTTGACCTCGAATAATTTGCTTAGCGTACACAATTTCGCAATGGACTTTTAACATATTGTTTATAATGCCAAAATAAAAAAGTTTACCAAAGTCCACTTCGCTAGGATTTTTTTAGAGGTTAAATCCTAAAGTGACTGGACTATATGATTATGAAGGAGGATCTTACTACCTGCGTACGGATTCTCCACTACCTGCCAACACATAAATAATATGTTTGTGTGTCTTTCTCTGTCTTATCCTCTAAGGACGTCGGCAAGGGGGTCAAAGCCACATTTTTAAACGACTTGGCGTTGTGAACTTTGTTATATCCCCCTTATACAAGGGAAATGTGTTCTCTGCAGTGGTTTCCCGTTGCCTTCTGCAGAGTTTGTGACCATGTATTAAGTGTATAGTGTAAATGTATCTTGTTACTATCTGCAGTCGACCACTCCGCAGACAGAATTGTTAATTGTAACCAAACGATTAAATGGCTTCACTCGCTCAAATATCGACCTCAAACAGTGGGGAATTCTTTATAAAAATCCTTGCCACTGCGTGAGATTCAAACCCAAGACTCCTAACTTGGAGCCCAGCGCTCTTACTACTGCGCCAACGAGCTTCTTCTGTTTGTGTGTATAATATGAATTTTCTACGCATCGAAGGGTCATATTCAATGATAGACTATATTAGTGGAGTATGCGCCTTGCTCCAAAACTATAGAGCTCATTATCTCGAAAACTATTGGTCGCACATAAATTTTGTATATAATCTTTTTTTGTGCAGAATTTTATAGTAAATATTTTTCATAACCACCAAAATTAACGTAAAACCAATAGATAACGAGATTTTTGCGAAAAAACGATTTTGATGACGTTTGACCTCGAATAATTCACTTAGCGTACACAATTTCGCAATGGACTTTTTACATATTGTTTATAATGACAAAATAAAGAAGTGTACCAAAGTCCACTTTGCTAGGATTTTTTTAGAGGTTTGACCATTTTTTCGCCTAAAATGACTGGCCTACATAGTAATTACAAGGTAGAAACGTGAATTGATAAGTGACAGGAAATAAAATTTATTTTGGCATAAACAAACTTCAAATTTGATCATGACCGGTCTACTTTGTGTGAATTTATTTATTATAGTTTTTAAGCTATTGTAAAGTAGTATCAAATTAAGCATATTTTTTTGTCTTTCGATTGATGCCACTATCAATCCTACCAACTCAAACGGGGAGCAGGAATCTGCATATATACGATTTCCTATGTTATTTCCCTATATTCGCCCCATAAGTCAAACACCCAGTATGTATATACTTATATAAATTTTTTACTTCATAAATACTACATATTTTTAATACCTTTAACTTCATAATTTCATATGTTTATCAGCAAAGTTCGCTACGGACCCTGCATTTTTGACAGCAATGTAAAATTGCGTTTCATCTCAAATGCAATATGCTGTTATCAATTTGTATTTCGTAGTAAACCAACGAAAAAACCTTTTTAACAAAATTGTCATTTTTAACAAATTTTTTAGTACAAAATAAGAATTACGACAGGAAAAAAACTTTATTAACAAAATTAACAAGTTTTACAAACTTTTTAATACGAGCCCAACGTCAATGAAATTCGTACACCTGTATTTTTCGTTACACCTATACTTTTAGAATGCTAAAAAGCGACCCTTTACAACGATATTCTGAAAAATTTATATTTAGCGTAAAAGTTTCATTTCTTCCTTAAAAATAGGTGTTCTCATTTTGCTGAATTTTAATAATTGATAGGGATTATATTAAAATCAAACCTAGACATACATACAGTTCAATGAAATTCGTACACCTATTTTCCGAGTTCACTGAAATTCGTACACTTAGGGATTTTTAGTATTCATCTAATTGCTATGTTGTTAATTGTTATCGTGTTTGTTTACAACACGTATGTACAAGCCCGAAGTCAATGAAATACATACACCTGAAATTTTTTACCTTCAACATGAGAAATTTGTTAACAAAGGGCTATGCAGACGAATTTAAAAAAACGGATTTGCAACATATGAACTGAATTTATTGACTTTTAATTACATGAAACTAAACATACTTATTGAGGCTTTTATTAAAAATTTGGTGGCCAAACAGAATATCAAATGTTTAATTATGGAGAGCAGATGTTAATACAGAAATTAGACGAAGGAAATTGAGATGGTTGGGGCATGCTCTGAGGAGAGCCAGGGATGCTCCAAGTCATGTTGCATTGGAATGGAACCCACAAGGTGGGAGAACCAGATGGCGCCCCCGCATTACATGGAAAAGGGCAGTAAACAAGAATATGGAAAAACCACCAGACAGTTATGTGCAATTGCCCAAGACAAGAAAGAGTGGAAACAGTTTGTAGTAAAATGTTATATGTAGATATGTAAATAGCCCCGCAGTAAAATATATTATTTTTTTGTAAATAACCCTAAGTCCCCAAAGGGGAATAATGGGATTTAATGATAATAATAATAAGCATACTTAGATGCTACGTAGTTAAGAAAACCCCATTATTTACAATATCTATGTATGTACATATTGGTATTGGGTGGCATCGCCTTTATTTGCAATGACTGTTCTTAGACGCTTGTTTATGCTTCCTATTAGTTCTTGGCACTGCTGTGCAATGATAGAATTTCAAATTGTGGTTATTTTTTCTTTAAGAAGAGTTTTCGTACTAAGACGATCTTTATGTAGAATCATTTTGATAATTACCTAACGGTTTTCAATGGGGTTCAAATCGGGACTAGATGACGGCCGCCAGTCCAAAACATTGTGCTGTGATTTTGTAGCCACTGCAACTTAACCCATCTTGTTGAAAAATAATGTCTTCATCGGTATATAGCTTTTTCATTGACCGTAGAACATGATTCTTAAGAATACTTTGATATTTTTCGGCATTAACAACATCGTCTAGAAAGTGAAGGTTACATTGGCACTCATGTAGCCCCATACCATTATTCCATCAGTGAATTTAACTGTTCTCAGGGTGAAAGACTTCAAATTTATTGTGAATAACGCTACCGTGGTAAATACGTATCAACTGGATGAATACTAGACCAAATTCCTAAGTGTTCGAATTTGATTGAACTCAAAAAATTGGTGTACGAATTTCATTGCACCGTATGTCTAAATTTAATTTATATTTATTGGTATCAGTTATTTAAATTCAGCAAAATAAGAATACCTATTTTTAAGATAAGAAATCGAAATTCTACGGTAAATATAAATTTTTTAAAATATCCTTGTAAAAAGCTGACTTTTAGCATTTTATAGGCATAGGTTTAGCGAAAAATACAGGTGTACGAATTTCATTGACGTTGGGCTCGTACATAACAAAAATAAATCAGCAATAAAACGAGATTAACAATTTTAAAAGGCTTTCTGTTGGATGAGTAATAGAAATAAATTTATAGCAGATGTTCAAAAATTTCACCGTTTACTGCCAAACAATGACCTAAACGATGGTAAAAATTCATCACAGCTTTATTAACGTGCTCAGCAGGTATGGCGTTGGCAACGCTCTGTTTCAGTTCTTCTAAATTAGTTATCCGTCCAGTATAAACTTTAGATTTTAAATATTGTTGGGTGATAAATCTGGAGACCGTGGAGGCCAATTTATTGCACCTCCTCGACCAATCCAACGGTTTAGAAACGTTAAATTTAAAAAATCTCTAACTCGTTGCGAGCAATGCGCGGGGGCCCCATCATGTTGATACCAGAAGTCACCTTCTATATTCAAGGCACGAACTGCTGGGTAGCACTTGATTTTGAAGCAGGTCCACATATGTTTGTCCTTTTAAATTTCCTTCTATAAAAAAAGGTCCTATAATGTGGCTCCCTACTTTTTGAGGTCGCTGTGTTCTCGACACATTATACAAGTGTAGGTTTTCCCGACTCCAATATCTACAGTTTTGCTTATTTACCTCACTGTGAAGTAAAAATGTTGCTTCGTCTGTAAAAATTATATGCTGCAACATCTCAGGATCTGCATTAGCCCTCTCAAACAAACAGTTCTTCACAAAATGCTGCTCTTCTTTCAAAATCATCGTTAATTAATTCTTGATGATTTTGAAAATGATATGATTTAAAGTTCGCTTTTTTCAAAAACCTGTACACTGATGCTTTACTTACACCTATCTCTTCTGCTATAGCCCTAGTTGACAAACGGTTGTTTTCTTGTATAAGAGCCAAAATTTGTTCTTGTTTATCATGGGTTAGGGCATAAGGTGTTCTATTATTCTTATTATGTGCAGAACTTACACAACCTTCTGCTTCAAACTTTTTCGCAATTCTCAAAATAGTCGAAACATTGGAAACAGGTCGTCCAACAAACGTATTGTCGAAACAATTAAGAAGCATTTTTTAAACTATGGGTAGGATTATGATACCACTTTATTATCTGGGTTTTTTCTTCTGATGTATACACGATACAAGATGGACAACACAAACAATCACACTTTAGGAAAATTAATTGAAACTGCTATGTTGCATTTGAAATGAAACACAATTTTACATTCCTGTCAAAAGTGTCAAGCGAAACCATGGTAATACTAAATATCATGGTATTGTTGATATTATACATATTGCGCTGGAAATGAAATTCACTGTATAATAATACCAAGGCCCGCTGAATTAATTATTCAGCGGGCCTTGAATAATACCTACTAATTTTAGAGATCCACCAGTTGATGGCGCACATGTCATGTAATTTTTACAACGCAAGTACGACAAGTTTATAACTCATCCGAAAGGATAGCGATATTTTTATAACCTTACTTGAGCTTGTTCCGAATTTGTATTATTGTTAATATATTCGTAAGTCAGATTGACATCTTCGCAGGGGTTTATAATACATACTCTGTCTACTTAACTATTCCATGTTAACTATTAAATTTCTACTGTTGATGCGTAATTCTCCGATCTTTTTCTTGTTAAGAAGTGTCTGCAGTATTCTGTTTAGATCTCTAGATGTTTTTTACTATTTTTATAATGACTACACCACTGTTTCTAGGTTATGAGTGATCCAGCAACAAAACGATCAAAAATGGATGCAGAAAGTGGAAGTGCAAGTGGAAGCGGGACCCAAAGAACGGTAAGTTTAGTAAATGTAGTCTCAAACGTGTTAACGTAACATTCCCGTTCCTCCGTGGTTATCTCTGATATCTTATTATCTTTGCAGAGCACGCCGCCAAAGATAATATTTAATGAATGTGAAGAAAGGTTTGCTCCGATCGTTAACACGGCGGGATTCGTGGACAAAACACTGTTCATCAAAGCTTTTATCCAAGCACCACAATCTGAGATAGTGGTATTAGCTCCCCGAAGGTTCGGGAAATCAACAAATTTGGATATGGTGCGCCAATTCGTATCAGGGAAGAAGGAAATTTTCCGAAACCTAAAAATATGTAAACAGGAATCGGATTTTTTTGAAGAGAACTGTGTAAAGCATCCTGTGATAAGTCTCAATTTTAAGACGGTATGCGGTAAAACTAAGGATGAAGTCCTTCAAAATTTGAAGCATGTTGTTGGACGTGCATATAGTGCTAATACAGATCTAGTAAAAAAAGACCTTAAAGGAAACTGGGCTTGGGCAAAGGAGAAATTGGAAGGGCATGGTATCACTGCTGAAAAATTTATGGAGTATTGTGCGAATCCTACAAATCTTACTCAAGCCGATGTAACATACGGATTGAAAACTTTATCTGAATGTTTAGAATTGCACCATGACCAACCCGTATATGTATTCATAGACGAGTTTGATGCCCCTGTAATGAATGCAATATCGGAAACAAACCCTGGTAACGCAGAGCTAAATCAAACCATCGACCTTTTAAGGAACGTGATCTCCGACTTTTTGAAAGGTAACAACCAATGCGTGAAGAAAGCATTAATAGCTGCTTGTGTCCGCATAGCACAAACGTTGTCGGTACATGCAAATAACATTGCATATTATGAATTCCTAAGAAAACCTAGTTTTGCTCCATATTTTGGTTTTACATATAAAGAAGTGGCAGACCTATTTGAAAAAGAGGAATTCAGATCTTACAGAAATGATGCTGAAATTAAAAAGTGGTATAACGGGTATAAATTGATACATACAAATGAGTTTGTTATTTACAGTAGTTATTCCATTTTAAATTACTTGGAAGAAAGCAGGGAAATGAAGAAACCAACGTTTAGCAATTATTGGGTTAAGTCGGGCGGCATTAGTAATCTAAACAAACTCTTTGCAAAAAGTGAAATTCGAAAACATATAGAAAATCTTATATATGGTCAAGAGGTTCCAATAGAAGCAATTAATGAAATAAATAAAACGCATATACTCCAGTTACAATTGTTGATTCATGGTGAACTCAAGCCAGCAAATGCAGAGCTTTTTCTATACTTTTTATTACAAAATGGGTACTTAAATGTTGTGAAACATATTGGCAAAAAGATCACTCTAAAGATTCCAAACCAAGAACTTAAAGAAGTGTTTATGAAAGAATGTTACAGTGTAGATTTCTTTGAAGCGCAATACCAAATTAATCCTGAACAGCGAGAAGCATATGAGAAAGCATTATGTTCATTATTAGAACAGGGAGCTGAGAATGACTTTAAAAGTTTTGCAAATGCCGTGTCCGCATTATTTAGTAACAAAGAGCCCAAAAATGAGGCTGAGTTTCACTCTGTTCTCTTCTGTTTGACGTTTAATGTAAAACGGTGGGAGGCACAGAGCGAGATGCGCACCCGAAGATTGAAAACATTCGGAATACTGGACATTCTTGTGGTTTTGCGTAATGCAGGCATAATTATTGAGATTAAATATATAAACGACACATCAGCTATTGCCTATCAGCAAATTATGAACAAACAGTATTACACAGCTTTTAGTGATGAGTACAAGGGTGTAACAAAGAAAATTTTTATAGGATTACACATGGCCAAAGACAGAAAAGTTAGTCTGACATGTTCCTTTGGTACTAAGGGAAAGACATTTACTGTCACTAGCGATTAGTAGACCCGATATCTAATATAAGTACCTATTTCAGTTAATAGTTTAGTTTAATTTGAAAGTATTAATTTTACATGGATTTTATTTATATATTTATATGCATATCTTTATAAAAATTTATTTTGTAGCTTAGAAATATTATTTTTTCAGTTTTTATGTAAACATTTCAAGTAAGAACCTTGCGAAAATACCATTAAATCCGAGTTTAATTTCAAACATCTTGTTTTATGGTAGGGGATAATCTTTTTATTAAACCAGCATTTCATTTTTAACATTAAATTCGTGACTCGAAACCCAAATTTTGGATTTTATTTTTCTTTTAATATAACATTTCTTCATAAAATTGTAGGTTCGTAGCTTTGGAACCCAACAACTTTAGATATTTTAAATTTAAAAATTCAAATTTCAGTCAAATATATTTAAGTCTTCTTCAGTTGTTAAGTGAAAGTTCTAAAGCAAAGTTTAAAGTTCTCTAATAAAATATTTCTTTCGTTTTTCAGCTTTTTAGTGAAAGTTTTCGAGCAAGTATTTTGCGAAAATCTGAGTTGAATTTCAAAGTCTTTTGATATTATAGGGCTATGCGGCACTTGGCCTTAAAAAATTAAGTTCGTGGCTTTGAAATAAAACCTAAAAAGTTTTTAATTTGGAAATTCTGATTTCAAATATTTTTTAAATTTTTTAATAAAAAGATTTTGCGTAAGAATTGTGTGTCTTAGAACATACTTAATACAAAAGGTTATTATAATCGGAGCAATTAGAGAGATGCGCAAAATGAAGTATCGGATTTGCATTGATTGGTTCTTGTAAAAACTCGGCCTCTTCCTTTAAATTGACTAAATCAGTTAAACATAAATTTACAATTAGTGTAGCTTTATAGTCGTAAATTTTAACTTTATCTTGAAAAGTTATTGAATGCACATTCAAATGTTTGATCATTGATTTTGTGATTTTACAATTGATTACAGATCCGATCGAAATAGTGAAATTGGAAAATTCTAATCCTAATCAGGTTCGGAAACTCTGTGGTTTTATAAATGGTTAACAATCTCAATTATTTCAGCATTAGTAATAATTTCTAGATTAATTATTCCGGCAGATGACGATGAAATTAGCTGCATACACACAGAAAGATTATTATTATTTATTGTACCAAATAATCGGCAGATAAATTTGTATGAAATATGGTTGAGATAAATTGACCTTAAGATACTAACACGCAGTTTTATTTAAGCGAATTATCGTAGAAAATTTATCTGACCATTTACTCGTTACGTATATGCCGTTGACAACGATTTATCTTTAAACTGGGAAGATTTATCTGCAATTGATGATCTTTCGGAATTCTGAAAAATCCAACCAATTTTTTTGACAGACATCCATTCAGTGATGCGCAAAATATGAACGAAAACGGTCTTAAGAGTGTGATATTACTTGGAATGATGGGTTACACAATTATAAAACGACGCAGAAGAAATAAAGATCGCAGAAAGAGGGTTAAAACGTGGTTAAAGAGGAAAGAACTGCACCACATCATCAGTTGTAAAAAGAAGTAAAGTATCATAATTTCGGAACATAAACATCATCGGCTCCAGCTCCGCTTTTTATTTGAGTCCTCAACTTTTTTTAACTCCTTTCGAAATGCCGTTCGAAGGTTTTGGATTTTTTGCTGAACAAATATTTTGTCCGCTTCTTTATAATATTTTTTGCAATACTCCACTAATTCCATCCAATTATTATTTTTTATGTTTTTATTTGAGTATTCGGGTGAAGTTACTTTCCACAAAGATTGGTGACTACTGTAAAGTTCAATTAATCCACTAATAAATTCCTTAGATGCCATATTATCAGTATTATAACAATTCACTACACTACACTTCATTTCTACAGGTACCTACTAACACGTTTTATCGGCCGATATTTCGCTGATGCCTGGAGAAAGTTATCGCTGAGTGTGTGTTGTGTTAATTTGTAACCGGATAATTTGAACCAATTTGTCTGTCGTCAGTTTATCATTAAATCTTTCAAATTTCAACAATAACACTAACCTACAGATTTATCTGTTAATTTGGACAAACTTACAGATAAATTGTTCAAATCGCCCAATAAATCTTCCCGTGTGTATGCAGCTATTGTCAGTAATTTTTGATTGGTGTAATTATTATATTGCATGACCAACTGTACGTCGTTTATGTTATTCAAATTGTTTATAGGTTGAAAAGTTTTTTTAAAGTTAGTTTGAATACCATTGAAGTCATTGGAATAACGTTGTCGATGTGATTCCCGAAAGAAGTGAATTTATTTAATCGTTCGACAAGTATACTTTGAGTTTTTAAAAGTTTTTATTAATTTCTATTAAATCATTATTAGCTGGATTACTTGTAATGTACTACTACTTTATTGCTGTACCTCTCCTTTTTTTTGGTGTGTCTTTTTTATGCATGTATAGCTAATCTGCTGGGAATCGCCTTTAGGCATTATTTCAAGTCAAACGGCTGTGTCATGTGTGTGTTACTACGTGTGTAGTGATCTTGTTACTCTATCTGATAGACCAGTCTTCCGAGTAGAGCACAGTTAATTAATCCCAACTGTGAATGGTCTCACCAGGCCTAGTACCGATCCCAGAGGCTTGAGGAAAAATCTCCAGCAACGTAGGAATTCCAACTCGGGACTAGCAAGATGCAAGCCTAGCCCTCTTACAACTGAGCTACCTGGCTTCCTAAACCGTGTCTTAGCAGGGCCGGCGCGTCAAATATGTTCGCCTGAGGCGAGCAAAATTTTTGCCGCCCTTTTGGTTGAGACAAATACATCTCAAAAGAAAACATAATTTATTGTATTGTAGGTAAAACAAAACAATGCAATAAAATTAAAGAACATGTTATTTTTAGTTATTTGTATACTAAGGCCGCGAAATTACATTTTAGCGTACCGAGAGAAAAATTGTCGCCAAGGCCGCTTGCGGCCGAGGCAGGACAATCTCGAGGGCGCTAAAGAATTTCGCGGACGAAGTATACACAACATTTTTTGTGCAGCTGTAAAAAATACATTATACAAATTTTTATCATAAATGAATGTAAATAGTCGGCTTTCACGTCACAATGTTTGTATGGAAACAACATAAATAAAACGCGTTTCGCAGCCGTTACCCTTAGTAACGGCCACGAAATACAATTTCTCGGCCGTTACTAAGGGTAACGCAATACAGGCCGCGAAATCGGATCTCGCGTCCTGTATTGCGTACGCGAAATGACCACTTCGCGTCCGGCTGCACAAAAAAAAATAAACGTTGAATGTACATGATTTATTTCAAAAGAACTTTGCGAGATTTGTCTTTAGCAAAATTATCAATTATATCATACATATTCAAGTTTGACGCTAGATTAGATTAAATGGACAATATTGCTAATTCTGTTAACCTCTTCTGTGCCATTGTTGAACTAAATAATTTTTAGTTAATTTTAATTTAGAGAAACGTCTTTCTCCACTAGCAACCTATACAGGGAGAGTTAGCAGAATTCTCAATGACACAAAAATATTTGAAAAATGTTCTAATAGTTTAGGGCTATAGATATAATTTAAAACATTCAGTGGTGTCACACCTTTATCTAATATATTTCTCATAATTAACAGTTCGCTATGTAGATTTAAAAGTTCTAGATCACCCGGCAGTGCTATATGTAAATCTTAAGGACTGATTGTCATATAAAAACTCAAATAGATGTCTATGTGTTTGAGTAAATCTTTCGTGGACAGAATTTAGACAGATATCTAATAAATAATTGAAAAATAAATAACTAAATTATTTTTAACACCAACTAGCTAGTGTGGCGCAGTGGTAGAGCGTCGGGCTAGTGTTACGGTAGTCTTTGGTTTGAATCTCCAGACCTGCAGTCTGGAGGTCGGTATCGAGCTCTGGTGACCATTCGTCGTTAGGCACCAAATCAACGATGCTCTCCTCCGAATAAAGACCTACGACGTAGAGTAACAAAGTCCTACACAAAACACACACTAACACTATACACATGGTGCAGTATGTAAGTATTAAACGGCGCATCAACCACGTCACCCGTAGAGACGGGCCGAGTTGTGCATTACACCCGTAGAACCTCATACGTTAACGCACTAGCCTTGACGCCGAAAGGTATAAGAGGTTGCAGATATGTAATACACACATACATACATTTTTGATACCACCGCATGGCAAAATCTTGTGTTACAGTTACTGCAACTCAGGGGCGGCTCGTATACAATATTTTTGGGTGTTCTGCATTAAAAAGAAGTAATAATAATAATAACACATAGGGAAAATAAAATAAAACATTTTTCCTATTACAATGACAGTCAATCCTTAAAAATGTTATTCCTTAAATGTATACCCTTATGAGTTATGAAAGTGTATTTTATAAGCTTTTACGGAACTTATTTTCCTTTAATTTAAATATAGCATCCATTATAGGACTGTTTGTAAGCATAATCGTACAAAACAAATTCACGAATTAGTCAGTCAAAATACTACAGCACCAAGTTTAAAATGTAGCATATTAACAATTTGAGCTGCATCACATGCAGCCCCTTTCTACGTTAATGTTACCCTTAATTTTTACTTCGGGCCCCATCGTAACGCGGCGATGTCTTCCAAACAAGCAGATTTTCGAACGCAGCACGAACACAACAAAATAAGACAGCTGTTTAGTGAACGTTGCATAACGGCTTTATATTAAAGTATTCATTTTGCTGACTGGTTCAATAATTTACATAGGATTAACATTAAAAAAGCGCGAGGATAGGCTGTGAATTATTCTAGTTTATTAATAGATAATTTATTGTTTTATTACTTATAATCTTATTTTTGGTGGTTCTGCAGCTCTTAAAGACGAGCCGCCCCTGCTGCAACTACATAGGTATATTTGTTTATAGAAAATCAGGTTCTATTCTACCATAAAGGAACTAATATGAAAAACTAATACGAAAAAGAATCCTCTATTAATAGATTAATTCATGTTCTGCAACATTGCAACATAACGGCTAGGGTTTATATTCAAAGTTATGTGACTAGACACAACATTTGTTTTCAAAGACTTCCGTGGATGGTCACGTTTTGATCGCTTGCAGTATATCGCGGACTCAAAAAATGCCGCCTGAGGCGGTCGCCTCACCCCTAGCGCCGGCCCTGTGTCTTAGTGCTCTTTTTTCATCTATAATTGAATTTTGAAAACCCATCTATTAATTGACAATTTTCTTATAGGTAGGTACGTCATTAATTTCACAGTAGTTGGCTTTGGTTATTTTTTGTAAGCGACGCCATCTATGTATAGATGTCAACACTAGAAGGTTAAATAACGTCGCCTGCGTTGATTCAAAACGGGGTATACCGTTTTTAATCAACGCAGGCGACGTTAAATAACACGAGAGGCTAAAACCTCCACATGGCTGCAAGATATGCGCAAACGCAGTAGGTTTCTTATAGAGCCAGCGCCAATATTAATAGTAGTTTATTCTACAAGTAAAGTAAAGTGGTTGTTTACTAGCGAGTGGAAAATGTTTGATTCACGAGCGTTAGCGAGTGAATTAAAATTCCACGAGCTAGTAAACCACTTTACTTACGCGTTGAATACGCTATTTTTTTGTGTACTTAATGGAAAAGTTCGAAAATCAAATTTCTCGAGGTTATGTACTGGAGCAACGCCTTAAAACAACGCCCACATGCGCAGTGGGCGTGTTTGTGTTGCTGCGCACTTTACTTCACTAGTAAAGTAAAATGCCACTTTACCTTACTGTTTTCTACATAGTAAAATGGCCGTTTACCGTTGAGTACCTACACAAAAAAATTTGTAATTAACTGAACATTGAAATCACAATTCATGACTCATAACATCAGTAAAATTTGCTAATGGTCTACAGGTCTACACTAATACATAATCAAAATTGTAACTGTTTAAATATAAAACAAATTTATTAAAAAAATTTTAATACAAAAAAGAAAACATTTGCTCTATTTAAAAATAAAATATAAATTTAATGAACATGTGCATACATACCTCTATAACTGTAATGTAATATGGGTTGCATATTCAGAGCCAGTAAGGGGTCACGATTAAAATGGGCACACCGATTAACTGACAATTTAACTAAATCACTATCTATTTTTGAGGACTTTTTAGCAAAATTTGGCGTCTATACCCAGAAAAATGTGCTCTTTTAAATGGTATGTATTATCAAAAGAGGGTGTTGCTATTTAAAAGAACTGATGATGACGTCATAACTCGAAGAGGGATGACGTAATAAAAAATATACGTTTACTAAAAAATGCGCATCTAAAAAAGAAAATCGACGTGTCCGAGCATTATTTTCTTACTTGCCCAATAAAGATTTTATCGAATTTATTCCAACCTTTACGTGCTCACTGTATAGATTGTCCGAAATCCAATCTAAACATACAAAAATTAATGAGTACAATAAGGAACACATAAACAATATGGGTAGCACAATAAAGATAGAATGAAATCATGGCTAGGTAAATTTTTAAACTAAAATCTCTCGCCAATAACAGGCAATATCTCTGACAGATGTTTTTGCTTGCTTGCTTGTTATTGGCGAGAGATCTTTAGTTTAAAAATTTACCTAGCCATGATTTCATTCTATCTTTGTTGTGCTATCCATATTGTTTATGTCTTCCTTGTTGCACTCATTAATTTTTGTATGTTTAGATTCGATTTCGGATAATCTGTATAATAGAGATTTAGTACTGTTATTTTATTATTGCAATTCTTTTGTCTATTATTCCATACTAATAGTAAACTTATTTTAGTAGATACTTGTAAATTTCTTTGGAAGTTTAATAATTATACAAGCATATAGCAGTAAACTAACTACAATTAACTGTCTACTGCCAAGTATATGTATTTTTAATAAAAGTACATATTTTAAGCAATAATTTTAATTGGAAAGCATAATAACACCTTGCATGCAAATCTGTACATGGGGCTGCATAATATACAGTTATTACAGGTAAGCTAACGTCTATTAGGTAATTTTGAGAACCACTGGAAATTAGCCTCAAATTTATCACAAGTGAATTTTAGCGGTAAAAAGAATTCCAGTGGACGGGGTGCTCCGATTGTTTGTAATTTGTAGTAAAAATAAATTAAGTCATTGTTTTCTAAAAAATGACATGGACATTTCAGCCCGTTGAATATTAGTATACAATAAACGGATAATAAATTTATGATTGTATTAACCTTATTAAATAATCAATAAAAAAGTTTTTAAAAAAACTTAATTAAAAATTTCCTAAAGCCGGTCCTGTTATTCATAAACACAGATTATGCATAATAATAACAAGAAAGTTCCTAAATTATTTTCGGCATTTAGTAATTTTTGACAGTATATGCGCAAAATAACGCCAAATCCTGTAACACAGAAAATTGGCGGCTGTTAACAGAAGGGGTTGTTGCCGCCAAGAAAAAACCTCATGGCGAACATAAATTTGGATAAAGAAACGTTTTATCGACGATTGAAGAAATTATACGCAGCATGGCAGAATACGGAAGGCGAGAATGGTTTTTCAAAAATGGATTGTTTGGTGACGGCGGTTGGTGTGGACGAAGAAATCGTGTACAGCAAATCAGGAGCCCTTCAGACATGGCTGTTGGGTTATGAACTTACGGACACAATTATGGTACTTACAGATTCGACGGCCTATTTTCTAGCAAGTAAGAAGAAAATTGATTTCCTGCGACAAGCTGAAAACAACAAGGAAGAAAATGGTATTTCTATAAAATTATTAGTAAGGGATCGTAGTGATAAAGATGAAGCTAATTTCAAAACGCTCATCAGTGCTAGTAAACAGAGTAAAAATGGTAAAACTTTAGGAGTGTTTTCGAAAGATAACTACCCAGGGGAATTCATGGATTTATGGCGAGCCGCACTTAAAAAGGAAGACTTTGCTACAGTCGATGTATCTGCGGCTATTGCGTATTTAGTTGCTCCCAAGGAAGATGCAGAAATAATAACAATAAAGAAAGCTTGCATGGTAACAGTTGATGTGTTTACGAAATTTTTAAAAGATCAAATAATGGAAATTATAGATTCCGAAAAGAAGGTAAAACACAGTAAATTAGCCGAAGGTGTTGAATCTGCAATTTCCGATAAAAAGTATGTTTCTGGTGTAGACGTAACGCAAATAGACATGTGTTACCCGGCGATTATTCAGTCTGGCGGCAATTATAATCTTAAATTTAGTGTTGTAAGTGACAAAAATACATTACATTTTGGAGCAGTAATTTGTTCCCTCGGAGCTCGTTATAAATCGTATTGTTCAAACATTGTACGAACCCTTTTGGTAAATCCTACCGACAAAATTCAGGAAAATTACAACTTTTTACTGGTTTTGGAAGAAGAAATATTAAAGAAATTGCAAGCTGGCACAAAATTGTCTGAAGTATACGAAGCAGGTTACAGTCATGTTAAGAAAGAGAAGCCGCATTTAATGGAAAATTTAACAAAAAGTTTCGGATTTGCGATGGGAATTGAATTTCGTGAGAGTTCTTTAATGATTGGTCCAAAAACAAATGCCGTCGCTAAAAAAGGAATGGTATTCAATCTTAACTTAGGTTTTAACAACTTGGAAAATAAAGAAGCGTCGGATAAAGAGGGGAAGATTTATGCTTTATTTATCGGTGACACCGTTATGGTAAACGAAGGAAATTCGGCATCGCTATTAACAATGTCAAAAAAGAAAGTTAAAAACATCGGTATTTTTTTAAAGGATGATTCCGAAGAAGAGGAAGAAGATGAAGAGAAAGAAAATGCGCCGAAGCCAGAAATTTTGGGCCGTGGTAAAAGAACGGCCGTAATAGAATCGAAACTTCGCTCGGAACATCCTTCCGAAGATAAACGTAAAGAGCATCAAAGGGAACTTGCGATAATGTTGAACGAAAAAGCCAAGGAGCGTTTAGCGAAACAATCGGGTGCCAAAGACGTGGAGAAAGTACGTAAAAATACGGTGTCGTACAAAAATATGAACCAAATGCCACGAGTTCCCGAAGTAAAAGAGTTAAAATTATATGTAGACCAAAAATGCGAAACTGTTATTCTACCAATTTATGGAATTCCCGTACCATTCCACATTTCCACCATAAAAAATATTTCACAATCCGTAGAAGGTGACTACACATATTTGCGTATTAATTTCTTTCATCCTGGTTCCACGATGGGAAAAAATGAATCAGGAGCTTATCATCAACCGGATGCTACTTTTTTAAAAGAAGTCACTTACAGAAGCACCAACACAAAAGAACCTGGTGAAATTTCTCCGCCTTCGTCCAATTTGAATACAGCTTTCCGCCTTATAAAAGAAGTCCAACGTAAATTTAAAACACGTGAAGCTGAAGAGAGAGAAAAAGAAGATTTGGTAAAACAGGACACGTTAGTCCTTTCACAAAATAAGGGTAACCCTAAACTTAAGGACTTATATATACGACCCAATATTGTTACAAAACGTATGACCGGATCACTGGAAGCTCACACGAATGGTTTTAGGTTTGTAATTTATTTAACTGTCGTTTTTATCTGTAATTTATCTATCTTATGTTATACAGATACACATCAGTTCGTGGAGATAAAGTGGATATTTTATACAATAACATAAAGAATGCCTTCTTTCAACCTTGTGATGGTGAAATGATCATCTTACTTCATTTTCATTTAAAACACGCAATTATGTTTGGGAAAAAGAAACACATCGATGTGCAGTTTTACACAGAAGTTGGTGAAATCACCACCGATTTAGGGAAACATCAGCATATGCACGACAGAGACGATTTAGCAGCTGAACAGTCCGAACGTGAATTACGCCACAAACTTAAAACAGCATTTAAAAGCTTCTGCGAAAAGGTAATTGATTATTTATAAATATACATGTATAATGTAGCTTTATAACCCCGGGTGGGTTTTAGTAGGTATATGTCCATACCATTTTTAATCTTATTGGATTTTATTGTTCGAATTATATTTCCCTCTTTCAATATTTGTTCGATTTCGTGATTCATTAAATGCTTCGTTTCATCTTAAAGTTCAGTACGGGAGAGATACAGCAATGTTATTCTTACGGGAGTTTTATGGTTAATGTTGCCACTTCTCGGCAGGGGCCAGCGGTCTAAGTTGCAGAGCTGACAGAGACATGCAGAATAAGCTATTAGAAAGGGTTTGGCAGTTGTTAGGTGTCTTGAAATACAATAGCTCGAAAAGGGACAGTAAGGCGTGTATTGGTAGACGCAAGTTTTTTTGTGCGAACACTTTAGACGTGGAATCTTTGGGCGCTGGAAACTTTTATATTGCTATTTACTATCTAGCGTTAAGTGAAGTCTTATGAGGGAGAGTTGGTAGGGTGTCTATAATAAAACATTTAAGGAAATAATACACCACTGTTTTTGTTTTCTATTTAAATTCTAATGGAAATTATTCAGTGATAAATCGGTTTAAAATATATATGAAGGGGTAGTCGTCTACATTAAAGTATTTTTCACCTAGGATTTGGGTTGTGACGTCAACGCGCTGTTGATAAATTCACAATCCAACTATCCTTCATCTCTTTCTAAACTAGGTTTTTATTACCTACTGCACACGAACGCGTGTCTACCGATACAGTTTATGGGCGGAGCAAGTTGACATCACAACCCAAATGCTAGATGAAAAATACTGTAAAAAGCATTTTTTAATCATAATAATTAAAGTAAATTTTGTTGGTATTTATAATATACAGTTATTTGCATGTTCTTTTGGAACTTATGTCAATTACAAATAAAATAAATTCAGAAAAATGTTGAAACTATCGGTTACATCAAGTTGGCTGTTGTCAGACAAATGTAGAATTTGTTTTATACTAAAAAATTTGTTTCTTGACATACTATCTTTTACAATTTGAACTCCTTTGTCTGCATCAGTAGACCAATACATAGGAACTTGTGGTAAAGTGTGGTAGCCACTTCGAATAAGTATTCCCAAAAAAATTTCTAAATCATCCAAGTTCATTGTGAAGAAGTCTGGGTTATTTTTGTCTGTATGAGGATATTTTATCGAATAATCAACAATAGTCTCCATTACTTCAAATTCATAAATATAAACTAAATATAAGTTTAAATTGAAATTGGAATCTTATAGGCAGATATAGCCCTACCAAGCTAATTAAATATAGAAAGTTTCAAATTAAAGAAAAATGATACCACCGCGGGGAATCAAACCACCGACTTCCCCAATCAGGAGTGTTTAAACATTTCATTATCATTGATATTTTCGTCGTCAGTTAGATTGTCAACGTCTGGAGGAATGTAAGCAATATCAATACCCTCGTCATTGTCAAGATCTAACGTTTCAATAATTGATTCTAATTCCTTTACAGTGAGCGCAATTCTGACTCTAACATAACAAGAAAACAATTATTAGAAAATCGGATGCTTAGAGGTTATGTAACGTTTGTGAGTTCGTTTCTATAACAATAAACACTTACCATTGTAGAATGAGAGATTGATGTATTATACATAAAAAAGGCGCAGTATACAGACAAAAATTTGACACAGTAATAGTATATACGAGCGAGCGTGCGAGCGCGTTTTGCAATTATCCGAGGTAATAGTAGCCATTATAGCGAGTAGTATGCTATACTTTATCCTCGACTACAAAATATTAAGAATTTTTAATTAAAATTTAAATAACAATATAACCTATTTCAATGACAACATAACCTATTTCCTTCATTATGCACCATAGACAATGATGTTACCATGACGCCGTGCATAATGATTTCAGTGTATAATGGATAGCATTATGAGTGAGCAAACACATGAATAATTGACAGATTATTGACTAGTCGTGGATAAAATTAATTATGACTTTACATAAACACAAATAACGCGACTCGGAACAGACCATCACTTGCATGCAACAGAAGCACGTGTTCAGGAATTCTAGTCCTCTCAATATCATCCTATCTTACCAATGTTGCGTCCGCGCAACATCAAAGTTATGGCTCTAAAAAAACCTTGATAAGTTTATTTTGTGAAGCTCTCTGGTCTTTATAATGTGTTTTGTCTAAATCCTTAACTGCAATTAGATTGTCTAATCAATTAGACGGATGTAGGTAATTTATATTTTATGCTGCAATTCACTGCAAAAAAGTTCTAAAAGTGCGAGTTACCTTAGGTTAAAAAAATAGATATATATTATTATTATATAACAACACTATAAACTTACTTTTACAATATTTGTACTGGTTTTGAAAAAAAATTCCTAAATCTGATGTTGTGCTAACGCAACAGTGGTAATAGATGCCTTAAAATCGATAAGAAGCAAATGAAATGTCAAATTATACTCTTCTGCTCTTTCTGTTATTTGGCTTATTATATGAATGTTATTTATTGCGGACTTATTTCTTCGAAAACCGCTTTGATAGTGTCCTTTAACAGTGCATTTTTTAAGCCAAAATCACTGGGCGACAAAGCCCAAAATATTTTGAACCTAACCTGATTTTACTGTTAACGAAATGTTAGGAATTTTACCTAATAAAAGGCAAATGATTTTCAATTATAATATTTTTATTCAAAAACTTAAACATTTAAATTGTTGTGTTACATATATATATATATGTTAGCACTAAAGGCCATTAAGGCCTGTGGCTTGGTGAGTTATTTCTCTCCACTCCTTGCGGTTAAGAACTTTTTGCTGCCAGCCTTGTACGCCCAGTCGTCTCACATCCTCCATCACCTGATCGAACCATTTTATTCTTGGTCTCCCTCGGCGTCTGGTTTCGCATGACCTGATTCGCATCATTTGCTTTGGGACCCTTTTGTGTGGCATTCTGTATAGGTGCCCCATCCATCTTACTCGTTGCGATTTCACTACTCCTATTATGTCCACCCCTCCCAAACTATCCATTATTTCTTCATTCGTCCTCCTTCTCCACATTCCGTCTTGTTGTACTCCCCCCAGTATCCTTCTTGCTATTTTACGCTCCCACACACAGAGTTTGTTTTGGATTGCCTGCGTAATTACCCACGTTTCACAAGAATACACTACCGTTGGCCTAATCACTGTTTTATACAGCCGTAACTTGGCTTCCTTTGATAACACTTTGGACATCAAAACACTATGGAGGGCACTTGCACTTTTGTTTCCACTCTGTATTCTTGCTTGAATCTCTGTTTCCTGGCAGAAGTTGTTTGTAATTGTTGCTCCTAGATACACGAACTCCTTCACCTGATCAAAACAGTATTGTCTCGTCTCGGTTCCGATCCTCAAGCACTTATCCATCTGGTGGCTACCTCCTTCTCCCGTTACCATATACTTTGTTTTTTGTTCATTAATTATTAAGCCGGCTTTCCGTGCTGTTGCCTCCAGTTTTTGGAATACTTCTTGGAGTACTCGCTCTGACCTTGCTATAATAGTTACATCATCGGCAAAGGCAATGCATTGGCATTGTTTAGTGGTTATAACCCCTTGCTCCAGATTTGCACGCCTCATAATTCCTTCTAGCACCAAGTTAAATAGTGTAGTCGACAGTGGGTCGCCCTGACGTAATCCATTGTTAACTGTGAATTGCTCTGAGACCCTTCCCTGTATTCTTACGCTACTTGTTGTGTTTGTGAGCGTTAACTTAGTTATTCGGATTAACTTACTTGGGATTTCCAGTTCTTGCATTATTTTATAAAGTTGAGGTCGAGTCACTGCATCGTACGCCTGCTTGAAATCTATGAACAGGTAATACAGCGGTATTTGATATTCTTCTCCTAAGGCTTGTATCTGTTTTAAGGTATAAATTTGATCTATTGTGGACCTTCCGCACCTGAATCCTGCTTGGTACTCGCCTACTACCTTTTCCATGTATTTGTTAATTGCATTTTTTACCGTACTCGTTAATACTTTGTACGTTACGTCTAACAGCGATATACCTCTGTAATTTTCACAGCTCGTCTTATCACCTTTTTTAAAAATGGGTGTTATTATTGCCTCTGTCCATTTTCTTGGTATTTCTTCTTTCTGCCATATCTCGTTAATCATCTCGTGTACTGTTTGTATTACTGCCTGGCCACCATATTTTAAAAGCTCAGCCGGTATCTGGTCTTCTCCTGGCGCTTTATTATTTTTCATTTGTTTTATGATTTTTCCAATATCTTCTAGTGTGGGTACCTCCACTGAATCCTGTGGTCCGTCCATATTTATTTCCAGTTCCACTTCTTCCTGCTCATTTTCGTTCAGTAATTCCGAGAAATATTCGGCCCATCTATGTAGTATCCTATCGGCTTCTCCAATTAAATGTCCATCTTTATCTTTACAAAACGTTGTGTGTGCCTGATAGCCTTTTTTCTCCTTCGAGGTGAGTTGGTAGAATGATCTTGTTGCTTTTTTACTGTATGACTGTTCTATTTCCTGTATTTTCCTTTCATACAAATCTCTTTTCTTCCTTCTACACAATCGCTTTGCTTTCTTCGTCTTCTCTCTATATTCTTCAGCATTTCCCTCTGTATCTCGCTGCAGCAGTTTTTGCCTTGCTCTTCGCTTTTCTTCCACAGCATTCCAGCATTCTTCGTCCATCCAGTCCTTGCCCTTTGCTATTGCTTCTTCCACTAAAGTATTTTTTGCAGCTTTTAGGAGTGCTTGTGCAGTCTGTTCCCATCTTGCGTTTAACTCCATTTCGTTGTTTACTATTTTTAAATGCTCTTCCACCTCTTTTGTGTATTTTTCCCTAATCTTCTCATCTTGCAAATCCTCGTATTTTAATCTGTTATTCCTTTTCTTTTGTGTTATTTTCCTTCCGTTGTTATATGCTACTTTCTCTTGTACTTTTATTTTTACTACGAAGTGGTCCGAGTCCACGTTGGCTCCTCTACATGCTTTGACATCCTTGATCAGGTTCCGATACTTGTTTTCAATCAGTACGTGGTCTATTTGGTTAACAATTTCTCTGCCTGGTGCTTTCCAGGTACCTTTGTGGATCTCCTTGTGTTGAAAGCACGTGCTGCTGATTGTCATCCCCCTTCCTGTTGCAAAGTCTATTAGATGCTCTCCATTATTGTTCGTTGTCTCGTGCTTGCTGTATTTCCCAATTGTTGGTAAATACCTACCCTCCCTCCCAATTTTTGCGTTTGCATCGCCTACAATTATTTTTATATCGTATTTCGGGATTTTGTCAAGCTCTTTCTCAAGTTTTTCATAGAATCTATTTTTTTCATCATCTTCTTTTTCCTCAGTTGGGGCATGCATGTTCAAAAAACTTATCTTCCGTTGCTTCCCTCTTATTCTTAGATAGCACATTCTATCACTGATGGACTTGAACTCTTGTACTAGTGGTTTTATTTTTTTGTTCACAATGAACCCTGTACCTAATAAGCGATTGTTGCTCCCACTATTGAAGAAGGTATACTCCCCATAATCCCCGATCCATTCCCCTTTTTGCTTAGTTTCTTGCAGTGCCAGTATGTCGATGTTGTACGCGTCTAATTCTTTTAATAACTGTTTGATTTTTCCACTTTCATAGGTACCTCTTACATTCCATGTAGCTGCTATTATTAGATTGTGTCTTGTTTTCGTCTTTATTGTTTTCTTTTCATTAGCCGTTGTCGTTGCGATTGTCCTCCTAGTAGATCCGTCCTTCTTTGCCTTCATTGCTATCCGTTTTTTGGCATATTGTTGCTTGCCATACTTAGTTCCAACTCTTCCGCCCTGTCATTCCAGGCGTACTCTCTATTATCCACCCTTAATTTCCTGTATCCAACCTTTGTTTTCTTTCCCTCATCGCGATATTCTTTAGCTTTCTTCCTTATCTGGTATTGCACTGCTCTCTCTTCTTTCGTTAGGTCATTTTCTATGTAAATCCTTCTGTTTCCTAACTTCTTCTTATTTTCCATTATTTTTATTTTGTCACCCAGGGATTTTAGTTTAACAATTATTATATCTTTGCCTGTGTTTTTTCCTATTTTATACGTGGTGCTTATGTTCGCTTCAACTCCTACCTCCTCTTGAAGGAACGAGCTTACTTTTTCTTGTAGTTTATCCTCTTCTATTCTTAATCCTTTTATAACTATGTTTTTCTTCCTGTTTGCTTTTTCTTGTGCCCCTAATCTATTTTCCAAGTCTTCTATTTTCTCCGATAATTGTTTCTTCTCTTTTTCCCATATGGCTTCTCTTTGAATCATCTCTTCCTTCATTTTCCTAATTTCCTCATTATTTTTCTTCAATTCGTTGGTTATTGCTAACTCCATTCTTGCTTCTTTCTCTTCCAGCTTCTTGATGTCCTCGTTGCCTTTTCTGAACCCGTTGCTTACCACCACTGTTAAACCCTCTATCAGCTTCTTTAGCTCTTCCATTTTGTCTGCATCTGCTGCTTGGTTCCCCGTTTCTCCTTCTTTTTTCTGTTCGTACCCTTTACTTTTTTCCTGATCCTCCCTCTTTTCTTGGTTTGTAGCTGATCTCGTTACTACTTTGCTTTTCTTAAAAATATCCTCCTGTGGAGGGCTGTTTTCCTCCATCGTCCCTCTTTTCCTCTTAGATAGTTCCTCTACGGTTTCCAAGCTGTTTCTTCTTCTTACGTTTACTTCATGGCTCATTATTTCCCGCTTATTACGCCCCTGTCTAAGTTCTTTCCGCAACCTTGCCGTGTATGTTGTGTTGCCTACCTCTTCTTGTTCAACTGCCTTGTTTTATTTACCGCTCTCTCTTATCTTCCTTATCACTGTTTTAGGTTATAAAAGTTACTCCTTTTTATTCTTCTGACCTGATTAATTTGCCTTGCCGTTTTCTTTTCTACTCTTTCCTTGTCCGTCCTCCTATCGCTTGTTCCTTTTTGGGCACGATTTAATGGCTGGAAACGCTCCTAATTTGGAAATCACTTCGCAGCACAAACCACACCCCACTCAATGTTGTGTTACATATCAGTGCCAAAAAACTTTTTTACAAATTCCCTATTTCTATATAGTTCCGTATCTGGAACACTATATCGGCGCTCCTTTTGTCCCAAAAATTTTGCCACAGCCGGTCGTGGATCAAATTGACCAAATTATTTGTTGCCTAGTACATCAAAATTTCAATCACTGGGCGCCTAATTTTTACCCTTCACTAGTTAAAAAATGCACTGTCCTTTAATGCTTTAACTATAATTTGTTAATCTTTGATTTAGATTGAAGAGAAGATTTTATATGGTGTATTGAGCAGTGTAATTGGCCTATAGTTCTGACACACATATTTGTCCCCTTTCGGTTTGATGATGCCTTGATTTCAATCTTCGGGTAGTTCTTCTTTTTCCCAGATAAGCTTGATTAGGTTATATAATTTATTTTCGGCTTCTCCTTCTTCTAGCTTTATAAATTTTGCAATGATATTATCTGAACCTGGTGCTTTGTTATTCTTTTGATTTTTAATAGATGTCCTGATTTCTTCTCTGCTGGATGGAGATATATTTTGCTGTACTGTATAAAGGATTGGTGTTGCCACTATAATAGTACTCCTTCCATCTTTCAACTACTTCTGTTTCTGTGTCTACTATTTTTCGGTCTTTGTTTTTTACATTGTCCATTTGTGCTGCTGTGTTTTATATCTTTAAAGCTCTCGCTTCTTTGTAAAATTTTCTAGGATTTTTTCGGTTTTTATCTGTTTTGTACCGTTCTGTCCAATGCTATTTTACTTTCTTCTTGGTACACTTTTTCATGTTCTTCTGTGGGGCCTCTAAGATATGTTTTCCATGCATTGATATACTCTCTGCATTGTTCGTCAAATGAATCATTTTTCTGTTCCAAATATTTGTTGAGCTGTCTCATTGATTGTGTTTTTTAATTCCATCCATTCTTTCTCTATATTTTCCGTTGTCTTTTGATTTTCCATTCTTTCTATTCTTGATTTCTTCTGTGTATCTCCTTATTTCTTCTTGACTTTTTAAAGCTTGAGTGTTCCATATTCGTCGTTGTTGTGGTTTGTGCCTTGTTACCTCTATTTTGTTCTTGAGTTTTCCTATCACAATGAAGTGGTCCGATCCACAGTTGAGCTCTCGGTTCGATTTTACATCTTGTATATTTCCAACTCTTCTTTTGTTTATTAGTATGTTGTATTTGGTTGTACTGTTGTATGTTTATATTTCGTGCTACTTATTATCATATCATTTTCCGCAGCAAACTGGCAAACCATCCATCCATTTTCATTTGTCAGTTCATGTAATGTTTCTTTACCAGCTACATTTTTTTATATAATTTTCTTTGCCTATTTGAGCGTTCATGTCAGCCAAAATTATTAACGTGTTTTTAAAAATAATTGTTACATAATAATTTGTATTCTTTATATGTATAGGTTGAAGCAATGACCAAACAAGAAATAGAATTTGATACGCCATTCCGTGAACTGGGTTTCCAAGGGGCACCCTTCAGATCCACAGTTCTTCTTCAACCTACCTCTGGCTGCTTAGTGAACCTCACAGAGTGGCCACCATTTGTTACAACTTTAGAAGATGTAGAGCTTGTTCATTTTGAAAGAGTACAATTTCATTTAAAGAATTTCGATATGGTATTCATTTTTAAGGATTATCAACGGAAAATTTCCATGGTAAATGCCATTCCGATGAATATGCTCGATCATGTGAAAGAATGGTTAAACTCTTGTGATATTCGTTATTCCGAGGGTGTTCAATCGCTCAACTGGATAAAAATTATGAAAACTATAACCGATGATCCAGAAGGTTTCTTCGAAAGTGGAGGCTGGACCTTCCTTGACCCAGAATCTGAGGGTGAACAAGCTCAGGAATCTGAAAGTGAAAATGAAGATGACGCTTATGAACCTACCGATTTGGAAAGTGTATCGGAAGAAAGTGAGGAAGATTCTGAATACACGGAAGGTGACACAGAAAGCGAATACGGTAGCGAATCGGAAGAAGATTTAGGTATGTAGCGATAATATTTGTTTATTAAGTGTTTGTTTAAAATCTGTCTATTATTTCTAACAGGAACCGACGAAGAATCTGGTAAAGATTGGTCCGATTTGGAACGTGAAGCGGCAGAAGAGGATCGTCGTGATCGCCGTTACGAAGATGGATTTGAACCATCAGCTGACAAACAGAAGACCTCGACCTCCACGCCATCATCAAAACCCAAACATTCGTTGAGCAAAATTAAAAGTCACTCTTCCAGTAAAGATAAACATATATCAAGCAAGGATAGACACAATAGCAGCAGAGATAAACACCGTTCATCCAGTTCGAAGAACTCTCACAGTCCCTCCAAATCGAAACACTCACCTTCAAAATCTAAACACTCCCCATCTAAATCTAAACATTCACCCTCCAAACGCTCCTCTCATCACAAAAGTTCTTCAAACGATAAAAAACGTAGTCGAGATGACAGTGGAGACAGGCACAGATCCAAAAAGGCAAGGAAATAAGATCTGCACTTTGCTATTGTTATTTATAAGTGTATTTTACAGATTTTACATGAGAATGTTAAGTGTTATAAGTCTAGGTGAACGTTTTTATGTAAAATTTGCCTCTTAAGTTATAGTTTTAGTTTATGTTCTATTGTTTAAGTATCTTTCGTATATAATCACTTCTTGTAATAATAAAATTTGATTTTATATGCATTTATTTTTCACTTAAATATTATAGAAGCGTCGGTTATGCATTATTAATTTAATAGGGTTCATAGTGAGTTAAGTATATAAAAATGGGTGACTATGTGCAACAATGGCATGAGGCTAGTTCAGCTCATTCCCCGGAACCCGGTCCCGCGCTTTATTATGGTGCCGTTTTACAACTCTTAAGGGTATGTTTATGTTGAAGCAGTGATAAAAGCTATACCAAATCTATCTTTCTTTCATGTGTTTATAGTAAAGCAGCGACAATAGTATAAAACCAATTGTTTTTAATCAATTGTACACCTCGTGTTAAATTATTGATACGCTAATATAACGGGAATATATCAGGGAGTACAAGCAAATATATTGCATGAAATATTTGAGTTTGTTACTGGGAGACATAGCAAAATTTTCACCCCAAGCTCTTAACTTTTTTGGTGTTTTACAAAATATATACAGGAGTTGTCTTCTGTACTAAGGGAGAGGAGCTTGTTCTCCCAGGATTAATTTCTGAAGATCTTCAGTGCTGTTTGGACCTCAATAGCTAATCTATTTACAATATGTCGGTGTTCTGGGTTCGTTGCCACATTCTCCTCGTACGGTTCATTTCCTTGAGGTCCTCCGAGAAGATCCTGCGGTGTCTAGCCGGGTTAACGTTCGTAGCATAGCGAAGCAAGGCTTGCATGCACGAAGTGAGATGTTCGACAAATCCTCTGATCTGATCAATTAATTGTATTTATGCAATGATTTTAGGCAACCCCAAAATAGATGGGATTCTTTTTATCAAATCAAATCGAACTTCATACTGAAGTTTAGCAGTGATTGACTGACCAGTTTTGTATCGAAACCTTGGTAAAAAACTAATTTTCCGATGGGATTCTTTCATATTTCCCTGATATTTATAATTCCATTGTAGTATTGCAACGAAATTCTTAATATTTGGTACTTCGCAGTGCTAGCACGCTTGAGTGTATTTGATTAATAACTTAGCTAGGATTAAGAAACACCCTTTTCGGGCACCGTCACTTCAGAGAAGTGGCCTGAAAAGTATAAAATCAAACACAAATCAAAAATCCGTTCAAGTCCATTTCGAAATGTTTATAAGTTTATAACTAACATGCGCACAGTTGTAGTATTCCAGTGTCAATTCATCATTGTACGAGGAGAACTAGAAAAATTATCTACCTAGCTATGAAACAAGAGACATTATAACTATTAATAGTATATTGTTATATGAGCGATTATGACAGCCATTATTCACGAAGATGACGTTTGAGCCCACGAGCCGTCAGGCGAGTGGCGCGAATAATGGCCATAATCTTTTTCTACACCTATTAAACAAATAGATTAGACTCAAACACTCAAATTAATTAAGTGCATACGTTGAAAAATGTAAACAAACAATATGACAACACACTTGGGCGTCACGCGAGTCGATTGTCAGCTGCAGAAAGAGTTGATCGAGGACTATTTAAAATATCATTGGATCAGCGAAATAGTGATTTTTGGATTTGTATTTGTGATTGGCCCGCAAACAGTGAATTATGAATACATAATTCACTGCAGTGATTTATAGGTACTATTTTTCACGAAGAAAATGCTGATAATTGCAATATAATTAAATAGGTGTAGAAAATATTTTTATAATTTTTATTTGTCAACATAATTTCCCCTAACTTCACTACCTGTCCTGCAACAACTTTATAATCAGTAGAAAAAATGATTTTTCTTGGGTCTTTAAAATAAGTGTCAACAGCCTCTTTCAACTCGTCATCCAAAAACTGACGCCCCCTAAAATGTTTCTTCAAATTTCTAAATAAAAAAAAAAGTCGGACGGAGCCAGATCTGGCCTATACGGTGGGTGGTCTAACTCAGAAAAATTACACTCGCCTAGAACTGGTTAAACTTTGATTGCTTTGTGGATTATTATATAAATGTTATACAATTACTATTTACTGTAAAACACTATTCAAATTTCTTTTGCATCTGTATGGAATTTACCGTTAATAATAAATTAAAAAAATTCAGGCTTTGGACATTTTTTAATGTGTTACAGTGGGCGGCTGCTGTTATTGTAGCGCACTTCGGCATGCATTCAATGAGAATAATTCTTGCTTGACCCCCAAAAGACGGTGGCCATGAGCTTCCCAGCTGAAGACTGTATGCGAGTATTTTTAGCAGAGGAGAGCCCTTATGGACCCACTGCATAGACTCCAATTTTGTTTCTGGATCCCAGTGATGGACCCAAGTTTCATCACCAGTCACGATCTTAGAGAAAAAGTCTGGGTCCGCTTCCAAAGATGACAAATGATTTTGCGAAATTTCCTGCCTACGCAATTTTTGCTCGGGAGTCAACAATCTTGGAACCCATCTCGGTGAAACCTTACTCAAGCCCAATTTATGGTGCAAAATCGACAAAACACTTGCTTCTGATATACCTATTCAGTGCTTTAGCAATGGCAGACACTTTTAAACGACGATCTCCAAGAACCATGGCTTCCACTTTTCTGCTGACTTTAGGACTGGTTGCATCTTCAATGGATTCACGACCCCACCGAAATTGTTTAGATCAATATTTTACCCTAAAGTATGATAGAGCTTCATCCTCATATACTGTAATCATTCTTGTATGGTTATTTTTAGCACTAGTCCCTTCCTTTGCCAAAAATTTCATGACAATGTGATGTTCTAATTTCACAACACTCATTTTTTGTTTCAAAATACTTAATAGAAAATTTAATAATAAACGAATTCAAATCAAATTTGACACGCAAGTAGAAAAAGGTTGCCACTGTTTGGCGTTTCAAGCAGAGCGCTATCAATTGTTCCTGTCATAGCTAATAGGTAGATATTTTTTTGGTTCACCTCGTATTAAATAAATGAATAAGAAAAGGCCTTGGAAGTAACATGAATTAAAAGCCTGCTTTACGATCGATCCACACAGATTTCCGATGGTGAAAACGTTACGACCAGTAGTCACAACCCTTTGAATATAAAACTAATTTTATATTCAAAGTCACAACCACAGTCAGTCATTAAAGAGGAAATTCAAAATATCCGCCAAAAATACATGCACCAATCAAATTACTGTATCCAGTTAGTTCAAGTGTTATTGGTCAATTTTCATAATAAATGTTTGAAATTACTGGTTAACGTTAACGCTGTAAACTCGCGAACTGTCAAAATCAAACCTCAACAACAAACGGCAAAGGAGTGTGTTTTTAAAGTTTATACCTATTTACATATTTTGTATTTAAATGTTCATTGTTAACTGGCAACCTGTACATTATCGATAGATTGTTGAAGATTTAAAGACTGGCATACGTTACAGGTAAAAATTCAGTATGTTCATTCAGTATATTTACTTTCTGTGTATATAATGAAAAATTAATTAATCAATTAATTTTCAACAGTATTACAAAAGAAAATGAACACAACAACCGATTTACAAGTGGAATATAATTCCTTAAAAGAACACATCAAATCTTTACAAAGCGAATTAGAAACAAAAAGTAATCTCCTACATGAACAAAAAAATGCATTATCGGTGGCAACTGAAAGAGAAAAACATTATCTACATGAAATTGAAGTCCTACAATTAAATCAGTCAAATGAAAACCCAGAAGTACTTAAGTTACAGACCAAAATAGAACAATTACAGGAAGAATATTCTGATATGAAACAGCATTTAGATTCAGAAATATTAAAGTGCGATGTGGAATATGATAAATTAAACGTTGAACTTAAAACATTTACACGGGAAGCAAATCACAACACATTTCGTGTAAGTGATAACGAAAGGTTTCATGAAGAAGTAATGTTAGAAGCTCATGTTGAAGCTCTTTGTGATGAAATTCAAGAAAAGCAATTGTTTATGGATGATATAAAAGTTCAAAACAAAAAATTATTTGAAACTATTAACGTAAGATTTTTAAAACTATTTTCTATTTTGAGTACATAATTATTATAACATTTTTTAGGAATTACGTCTAGAACTTCAACAAATAAATGAAAACGTTGAGTGTAAAAAGCAGGATTTAATAGAAACATATGATTTAATGAACACTCTTCAGGAAGATCTTGTTTTAACGAGGAATGAATTACAATTATTAAAATTGAAATCGACACAAAATAGTACTGAAAATTCATTATTTGCGGAAGTAAATGATAGGTATATAATAGGAATTAAATATAGCATTGGGCATAATGCAACTTATTGATATTATCAAACATTTTAGACGATTAGAATTGCAAGATACTGTAATAAAACTAAAACAGAAGTGTAACAAAATGAAAGAGGAAGCATCCACTAAACAAAGACAAATATCCATGTTAAGACTTCATAATGAGGAATTGTTACATATTTTTAAAAATGATCCGCTTGAATGTACTCAGGATTATGAAACATTAATTACAACATACAGGTTTGCTAATTTTCAGTTCTTTTTCAGTCACATAGTAATACTTTATTTTTGTAACAGAGATCATATAGATATACTTAAAAAATCATCGGAAGATTATCAAAAACTTTTATCAGAAAAACAGAATTTCATTGAACAAGGATTGCCAAATAATATTGTAGAATTTACCAACAACTTGATGCAGGAAAAACAGTAAGATTTTAATATTTTTATTACAAAAGAATGTATGGGTTGAAAGTTTTTGCAAAGCGTTTTAACTTTTGTTTCACACCAACATTAACATACTATTTGTATATTTGTTATATCGTATGATCAAAAAGTCTTTGCTTAGCAGGTGCTGTGGAAATTACATGTCATCTCTGAATTTATTTACTTCTATTATTTAATAACCAAATTCAGAGACGACTTTTTAATTCCACAGCAACCACAGTGCAAAGACTTTCTGATCATACTATACCGGGTGGTGCATTTGCCTGACGCACCATAGGAATTTCAATGGTAATTTTTTAATATGTAAATATTTGCTTCCCTAATTATTTTAGACCAAAAGTGCAAATATGTTTTTTGTAGAAAAAAAAATACTGCATTGCAATTCCTATGGTGCTTGAGGTAATGCACCACCCTGTATATAATATACATATGTTATTTGCATTGAATTAAAGTAGTTAACCTGTAATGTAGGTATGATATTTTAATGTAGAACGTTTCTGCAATATGATTTGCAAAAACTCATTTAAAGTTGACATTGGCACATCTTAATAGCTGTTTCATTAAACCATTTAGTGTTCAAATCTTAAATTAAATGCTTGGGAGATAACTAATTCAGTTGTCTGTAAATTTGATATTGATCTTGTGCGTAGAAGTAATGCAAATGTCTAAAGCATAGTACTCAGTAGAGTTGTGCTTAGCGATACGATATATCGATATCATATCGATTCAGAAAATAAGCAGACAATATCGATACACAATTTAAATATCGATACAGGATCGATATGTATCGTTATAATTATTATTTTTTGCGTTTCGCATTTTTACAAAATAATTTCTAAGTATTTTACATACAGTTGTTTTAATATTTATAAGCCGGCTTTACCCGATCGACGTCGTACAAGTTTACTCTTGTAAATTGTTTCTTTTACGAAATATGCAGTTTCAATATATGCCTTAATATTAATTAGTGCTTTATTTATAAAAAATATCGTATCGATATCGATAATTACCAAGGAATACAATATCGATACAATAACTAAATATCGATATCGTATCGGTATCGTATCGAATGTCAAAAATATCGATAAGCACAACTCTAGTACTCAGTATCATGAGGAGCAATAGAAGTTATAGATTATAGAAGAAGACCTATCGGATATGATGTAGTTTTCAATTTGTTTTACGTATATCATAGCATATTTTATAAATTCAACATAAACTGCGTGATTGTGCCAACAAAATACAGCCAGTAAATTTAATTTGTTTTTTACTTTTTTGCAAGTATTTTGCACATGTATTGTGGTTAACTTATGCATCCCAAAATTTACTTTTCTCACTACCACCTTGGTAAATTGACATTTCATTGTCAAAAAGTCGACAATAATGGAAACTAAAACATTTAGTTGAACAAAAACAGACTGTATCTAAGGGCAAAAAAGACGATTTACCGCGCCAGGTCATTTTCCGCGCATGGTACCCCATAACGCTACACCATAACGGATATAAAAAAAATAAATAGTTAGGTATAATGGAGAATACGTGCTTATTTATTAATATTAAAACTAATTTTACAATTGGAACAACGTTGAATGTTAAATGAAGGTGTATTTACAAAATGTTTGATTTCATTCTTTTCGTTACTGAAAACAGAAATTGCGTTTATGTGTTTGTTTGTACCATAGCAACAGCGCCGTTAAACTGTCATAAATATAAACGTCACAATTTTTGTTAAATTATTAATGAATTTTATTTTGTGGTAGTGAGAAAAACGTAATGCGCAACGCGTAGGTAAGTTTCTTTTTTATCCTCGGTGGCTTTATGGACCTCAGCTGCGCTTCGGTCCACAAATTACCACCTCGGATAAAAAAGTTCACTTACCATAACTTGGAGCGCAAATAACTATTTGTTACCTACTTATTGTAGCTACTTACAATTTAAAACTAAAAATCATATTAGAAATTGAACTTATTTATAATAAAATTAGGTAAAAACAATACATCATCAAAGCTATTCCATCCATCGTTGTATGTAAGCCTCCCCAAGTTGCCTTAATTCCTGTCTTATCTGCAGCTCCTTGTATCCAATTGTGTTCCACATGCCTTTTGTTATCATCTGTCCATTGGTGGGCGTCCTATTTTTCTTTTGTGGCTACGTGGTCTCCATTGAGTTATACGTTTTGTTCAGCGATTATCCTGCATTCTGGCAATATGCCTAGCCTAATTCCATCTTAACTTGCATATTTGGTAGATCGTCTCTTTATTTCTGTGTTTTGTATACGGTCTTTGAGGATGATGTTCAACATTCATCGTTCAATTGACCTCCGAATAATTTGTAATCTTACTTTTATGCTTTTATTAAACGCCCAAGTTTCAGTACCATAAGTTAATACAGGTAAGACATGTTGGTTGAAGGTTTTTGCTTTTATTGTGTTTGGTAAATTCGAGTTAAAACCTTTTGTAGTTTGCCAAAACTAGCCCATGCTAAAGATATTCCTCTGTTTAGGTCTGGTTTTAGATTGTTTCTTGTAATTTCTAGCTGTTGCCCTAAATATATACAGGGTGACGAAAAAGTAACGCAATATCAGTATAACTCTTTTATTGTCGACTTGTAGAAAAAATATTTTTAACAAGAGTTGTTAGATGGTAAGTACTCCATATACCTGTGGCCTTCAATTTGTCTTATGTCATCACGTGTAAGTACAGGGGCACGCAATTTTTCTTTTTTAAATGGGACGCCCAGTATATTTTTAAATGTTCGGATGCAGAATAAAAAACTACCTTCAGAAATATTAACATAATTCAGTATATTCATAAGAAAGCAATGCAAAAAATTACAATTAGAAGGACAAATAGCTGAAGAAATCAATCGTATTACGCCACAAATGGTACAGAATTCGCTCCAAGACATTTTATTGATCGATTACATCACTGCCAAGTTGTAAACGGAGAACAATTTGAATATTTTTTTGTAGTCTCAATAAAATTTCAAATCAGATATCTTGATTTTGCGTTATCGGTAGTTTCTTTTTTATTTTTTATATTGCTTTCTTATGAATAAAAAAACATTATGTTTATATTTCTGAAGGTAGTTTTTTATTCTGCATCCAAAAATGTAAAAATATACTGGGTGTCCCATTTAAAAAAGTAAAGTTGCATGTCCAGTAAGACAAATTCAAGGCCACAGGTATATGGAGTACTTACCGTCTAACAACTTTTGTTAAAAATATTTTTTCTAAAAGTCGACAATAAAAGAGCTATAGTGATATTGTGTTACTTTTTCCTCACCCTGTATATGAAACCACTCTTTCTATTTGTCCATCCTGTATATAATTGATGTACACAGGGTGTTACGTAATGCTTCTTTGGGAATAGCTTTATAATGACAAATTTTTGAATAAAGGTATAATCGAGGCATTGCTCCTGATTTCCGGTATTCGATTTTTTTGGTAATACATTTGTTGTATAGTTGCTCTAGCATATTTAATATTTTCGTTCTACCATACTTCAGCATTTCAACAATTACTGTATCTTCTCCTGGGGAGCGTCCATTTTTCATTTTTCTTAAAGTGTGCGCTATTTCGTCTTTTATTATACTTGGTATGTCTTCTGACCCGACATTTTGTACTTTAATTCTGTTTTCTTCCCTTTTGCTGAATGGCAGTTCTGTTTTGCTTGTGTATAAATCTTTATAATATGTTTTTGCCACTTCTGTTATTTTTGCTTTTTCTGTTATTAATTCATTATTTATTTATTATGATACGTTTACTTTCTGTTAGTGATTTTAATGCATTTTTTTATGTTTTTTTCTTCCTCCAATGTCTCTTCTATTTTATGAATTTCTTATTTCTGGATATCTTTTCTTATATGCTGTTTCATAAGTGTGTGGTTTGTACCTATTTTCTTTTGTCTTGTCACTTCTTCTGATGCATCTAGTATACTTTGTGCTATAAGTTGGTTATAGTTATTAAGGGATTCTTCTTTTTTTATGAAGTGAGCAAACTCTTGCAGCTTTTCCTGATATTCATTTGTCTTCCTTTTAAGTTGTACATCAAGTTTTTGCAGAGTGGCTGATTTTTTATTGGTCAGATTATATCTCGTTTATTATTAGAAATACAAGCAAAAGTCAGAGGAAATAGTTTTTTAGTATTAATTCTTCTATAGAATGGCTTAATTAATTATTTTTCATGGCCTACTGTTTTTCAGAAAAAATGTATAACTTTGATTTTTTAAACGGAACACCCTGTATATTTATTCGTTAATGGATTGAGGATTAAATTCTCGTTTCAAAAATGTATAACATTTGATATCTTAAGTGTCAATTAAACAAAAAAAAAAACTCAAATAATAAAATCATTCTAGTTACCTATGCTCGGTTTTTATTTTTACCAGTCTTTTGTGGTTTAGTGTTTGTTATGTCAATTTTTGTTGTTATTTGAAATTAGTTTTTCTCAGGCCTCTGGGATCGGTACTAGGTCTGGTGAGACCATTCACAGTTGAGCTTAATTAACTGTGCTCTACTCGGAAGACTGATCTATGAGACTGATAGAGTAACAAGACCACTACACACGTCGTAACACACACATGACACAGCCGTCTGACTTGAAGTAATGCCTAAAGGCGATTCCGAGCAGATTGGCTATATGCTCATACAAGACACACACAAAAAGAAAGAAAGAAAGTACATTTTTAGTAGTTCCTTTACGTACTTTCAATGATAATTTGATCTATTACGGTTGGTGTTTGTAATATTTGAAGAAATGGCAATTAATTACAGTGATAGTGAAAAGGTTGACATGCTGCAATTTTATACCGAAATTTATTTCCTCACAGAATGCAGCCCACCATTAATACGTTTCAAAATTTAGAAAATTTATTGCGACTAACGCGAAGCTTTTCAAGCAGAAACACTGCTCAAAATCAACGAGAAGGTGATAATCAAGATGATATTGTAATTTTGACCTATTTTAGAGCTTCAGAGAAGCTGTTTGAAATGGAAGCGTATAAGGTTCGCTTAGTACAAAAGTTGCATCCCAACGATTCCAACAATCGAATAGCTTTTGTAATTGGCTTTTAAATGATGCCATGGAATTCTTAGACTCTATCATCTGGACAGACTAATCATGCTTTCATAGTAATGGAATTTTTAATAGGCACAATGTTCATTATTGGAACAATAACAACCCTACTCAAATGACGGAAACTCGTTCTCAAGTACAGTTCTCAGTTAACATATGGATTGGTGTAATAGAATTTTAGGACCCTATTTTTTTGAAGGCACTCTAGCTGGGGATAGATACTTATTATTTCTGCAGAATGAATTTCAAGATTATCTTGACAATTTACCACTAGCTGCAACATGAAACTTATGGTTTCAGCATGATGGTGCCCCACCTCATGGCACAGCTGTTACAAACTTTTTAAATGACTCATTAGGCGAACACCGGGTACGCAATAGAGGACCAATATCGTGGTGTGCTAGATCACCAGACTTGTCTATTGTTGATTTTTTCATCTGGGGATTTTTAAAGAATGTAATCTATGAAACGCCTTCTCAAACTTTCCAGGAACTTAAACAAAAAACTTCTGCGGCTTATGAATTAGTCACACCAGAAATGTTACAAAACGCCAAAAAAAATTTAGTTTTGAGTAAAATAAACAGCAGGCATAGCCAACTAGTACGATTCTATTATTTGAGTTTTTTCCTCCAACTGAAACCTAAAATATCATATGTGATACATTTTTGAAAAGAGAATTTAACCCTCGATCCGTTAGCGAATAACTATACAGGGTGTTCCATTTAAAAAGTTACACATTTTTCCTGAAAAACAGTAGACCATGAAAAATAATTAATTATGCCATTTTATGGAAGAATTAATACTAAACAACTATTTCCTCTGACTTTTTCTTGTATTTCTAATAATAAACGAGATATTGTAACGAAGCGAGCTGGGGCTGTATAAGTAAATAGCTAAATAAATAATGATGGTAGAGTCTTTTACTCAACCTCGTTATGGGGGGTTTGCTTAGCTGTGCCAGAGGTGTTGAATGAAAGTCTAATTCAACTGACATAACATATATTGTTCGAATTTCGAATTATGCTTTACAAATATTATTCATTGACAAAGTTACAAATAATCACATTAAATCATTAACGAGATAAATTACAAACATTAAGTTAAATCGTAAAATAAAGAGTTACATCCTAACTGTTAATACGGGTCACACCGAAACTACTAGCAAGCCTTACGTTAGATTGAATTACATTTGATATAAATATAGAAAATATTCTTACTTAAACATTTCAGAAATCACCACGTACTAAGGGTGAGGATTGGCCTCTGTACACTACGGTTGTAACTAACTTGAGGGGTCGCCATGCTTGAACCCCCAAGCATCTTGACTGTTCTTACATGAACATCTTTAGAACGGCACCCATCTTGGCAATAACGTCGGAAACGGCATTTAATCCAACCCTTGGGCTACTGCGAGGGTTGGTCCTGTAAGAGTCCATTACCTAGGCCTCAATCTGCCTACTCCTAGTTCGTCTTCAGACCCCCACAGGGAACTGAATTCTGCATGAAATCCGGCCATACTTATACTCCAAGATTTGCCCTTTCTTTCCCACATTTTCAACAGCTGCCTAAGCCAACTGTTTCGTATTACGTCATTTCGCGTTAATTCTTACTTTGTATCAACATGAATCATAGTTTTCCATAAACAGATTACGTCATTTGTTGCAGGTGGTCTTTATTAAATATGAAGTACTCTGCTACATTGTAGCACATTGTAATGATTTCGCAACATGACCAGATATTCAAATGACGCATATCTATCTGCAGGTGCATCCGTAGTTAGTAAACATATTTCATCATTCCTACAATGTAAGGATTGGATTGCGTAACTTGGCATATCAGTCACACCCAAATGCCATCTTATTGAATTCATTTCTTATGGCGATGTTTTACATTATTTTTTAATATAATCCACTTTATTACAATATAAGCTGGCCAATAAAAAATCAGCCACCCTGTATACCTTTGCCCTTAACATACGATGATCGCTTCTCAAGTTTATTATATTTATTATACTTGTATCCGCCACCATATGTTTGTTGTTAGATATTACATAGTCGATTTTATTCTTTGTTTTCCCATCCGGACTTTGCCAAATCTGTTGTCTCTGAGGTCATTTTTTAAAGAAGGTGTTTATAATGTACAGGTTGTTCTCACATAGTTTACAAGTGTGATCCCTCTCTCGTTTCTCTTCTCTAGTTCAAATGGTCGTATCACTGTTTCATTTTCATTTCCATCTCACTTTTCTTGTTTACCCACTTTAGCGTTAAAATTTCCAATTATATTAGTTACTTTATTGTACTATTTCTTATTGTAAAGTTTATTTCCTCGTAGAATTGGTCAATCTCTTCTTTGTCATGCCCTGATGTTGGCACATATACTTGTATTATTCTACATTTGTCTCTGAATTAGGAATACAACTTCTCCTTCTCTTTGTAGTACAACTTGTGTCCACTCTTTAAAGTGACGCATGTTTCCCCTTATCTTCTTCCTTCTGATATACATATGATGTTTCATTTTATTTTATCTATCTCGGCTTCTAGTTTGTTTAATTTATCTGCTGGTTGACATGGTTTTCATGTTAAACGTAGATATGTACATCATCTTCTTTTTCTTGTTGTTTCTTAATTTACTCGTAGCTGTGTTTCCATTTCTACATGTCGAAGTTCTGCCCCCCCCCCCCCACAATCCATGGGGCTGATTGACGTGAGATTCAGAGATATTGTCTCTACTCACCTGGGATAATAATCCTTTCTGTAATGGTAACTAGTTGTTAGAGGGCTTAGTTTTGTTACAAAATCTGCCTCTGATGGCCCCCTCACTAGATTTAGCCTGTATGCCAACACGGTTACCGGGATGTGGCCGCTCTTTATCTAGAGCTTCTAGGAGCCCTAAGTGAGAGTTGAGACTGCTTGAGGACCAATCCCTTGAAACAATTAAATTCGGCAGTTACAAGAAAAGAAGTACTACCTCTAAACAATCCCCTACATCCCTTATATCCCTACTGTAATATTGTGTCTAAAAGTTACAAATTTTTCAGTGTGGAAACTTGCCTAAATGAATAAAATCTTTAAGTACCACAGATTTCAGTTTTAACAAGTTTCACTGTAAACTCGTATTATTTATTAAAGGAAACATGAAGATCAGTTAGAAGATGCAATAGGCATGGAATTCAGAGCGAAAAAAATGATGTCATTACAACATAAGGAACTTACTCTTAAAGTACAGGAGCTACAGACAAAAATTCTAGAACTGGAAGACAAATTTAAAAATCTAGAATTACAGAAACATGAGGCAGCTGTAAACGAAAAACGGACCCCTACTTTAGTTGAAGTAAACTTAACAAATGTAAGTAGTAATCTTTTTTATTGTTATCAGTTATTATTATATACTAATGAAAACTGCTTCAGTTCAATGAAAATAAAAAAGAATCGGAACATGAAGCCCCTGATATCAAAAAAACTATATTAAAAGCATCTAATGAAAAAGAATCAGAATATAATAAAGAAAACTCTCTAGTAGAAGCGACCAAGCATAAAGTGGGCTCCGAAAAAGAAGAGAAAAAGGTAACATTTGCAACAAATGCTATTGATTCAGAACCAACAAGTAAACATCCCTTAAGAAAGGGTGGACGAATACTTCAGGTTAAAACTATCTTTATTCCAAAAGTAGTAAAAAAATAGCTTGCGATATTTTACTTGCAATGTATTTTAATAAAATGTTCTTATATAAGGAGTATTTATTTATTTTTGTTTTGTTATTAGGATGTGTTAATAGGTCCCCAGTTGTGGTAGCTAGGTACCCCCACTCCAGTATGATTAGGAGAGTTAAGCTTCGTTGTCTCGGGTCAGTACTGAAATGGGTGGCCCAATTGCTCTGTTAAAGTGGCACCTCTCTCTCACTATAGGAGAGTAGACCAAACACCCCTCGCTGAGTGGAATGGGTGCAAAAGGTTGATTGATGATGATGTGTAAATATGAGACTCGGTGATTAGTGTAGTCATGCCTTTAACAGTTTTGGTATTTCTATAAATCATGACTTTTCGGATTTTGATACTCAATGTTTCTTTAAATCTTTAAAGAAACTCTGTTAACGAAAGTAGAAGAAATCTGCAGATTAAAACAAATAAACAGAAGTACTCAAAGAACGAATTGGTGGCATAATGAGGTAAGAGATATAATCAATAAGGAAAAACTAACATGGAAGAAGTACCTATAGAATAACAAAAGAGGGCCAAGATAGAGTGGAATATAATAACATTAGAAAACAAGTAAAAAGGGTGGTTAAAGAGTTCATGGGAAGAATTCAGAAGGGAATTAAACAAGGGATACATGATAAATAACAAATGATTCTGGAGTAAAAGAAAACCGTTAGAGGAATAAAGGATGGAAATAAGCAGATGAACCTAAAAGAAATATTGGAGACTTGGAGGGAGTACTATAAGGAAAAGTGCAATAAAATAAATGATAAAGGAACCACGGACCCAAATACAATAGAAGACAATGAACAAGAAAGTGCAAATTTGGAGGAGATAATTTCAGTTTATAAGAAAGAAGACCAAACAGAACGTGAAAAGTACAGAGCTGTTTGTTTATCATCCAAGCTTCAAGGCATACACAAGAATTGCCGAGAAAAGAGTAAGAGAAAGAATTAGGCAGCATACAGAAGTAACAGTCAAAAGGCAGATAATATATTCATAGTACAAATTATCAGGGAAAGAACATTGAAAAGAGGGGAGATATACATAACATTTACAGACTTCAAATCAGCATTTGACAACATTGAAAGAGAAGATATTTGAGACACAAGCGAAATTGATAAAATATACTTACAAGACGGTACTAAGGGAAAGTTCCACTTAATGGAGAGAAGTCTGAGGAGTTCCAAATGAAAGAAGTAAAACAAGATGATGGTGTAAAAGTCCACCATTCATAGTGATTATGGACAGGCTGTTCAAAAAACCGGTGATATGGTATGGAAAACTCATGCCAATAAAGATAGAGAGTTCAATATATGCGGCGGACATAGTTCTAATAGCAGATTGGGAAATAAAATGCAACAATTGGTCAATACACGGAACGAGGAGATTAACAAGTTAAAGATGAATATTAATACTAACAAAAGCAAGGTGATGATAGATGATAGTCAACAAAGAGGAAGGAAATGCGAACACAAAAATATTCTGTAATGGACAGGACTAGGAGCTGGAAATAGTAACAGAATATGAATATCTAGGTAGCGTATTTAGTAGTAATTGAAAGATTGATAATGAAATAACAAACAGGGTACGAAAAGACATAGTAAATGGCGGTCAATATAGATGCAAAATGAAAATATCGAAACAAAATCGATATTTTATGTTATATTTTACATTTACATACAATATTTTTGCAAACATATTTTCTAAATAAAAGTATTGTAATATCTATAAGTTCACTTTACCCATCAATGTCACACAAGTTTACTCTTTTAACTGCTTCTATTTCAAAACTGCTTGCTGGTTGGATGATATTCACAATTCGTATTCTGTTTATAAAATATATTGTATCGGCATCAATAATTATGAAAGAATATAATATTGATTAAATGGGAGGCGGTACGGTGGTGAGTATTGGGATCCAGCTCAGCTTACTAGGGCTCAGTGTGTCCTCCCCGACAAGCTATGGGCCTTAATGGCCTGATAAAGTTTAATACATACAAAATGATTAAATGTGTACATCGCATCGAATGTTAAAAATATCGTCGACTTGTGTTTCTCTTTCTGGCATTAAATTCAAATTTAGTTAAATGCACAGTCACAGTATATAAGATAGAAATTGATGCCAGAAAAGGATAGCTTATTCCTTTTCTACCCAAAATTTGTCACATGATTAAACGTAAATATTGCGCATACCTTGTCTATGATTTGGTTCGCCGTGATCAGTGTGATCTCTCAACTGTCTTAAAATTGGTAGTTCCCCTCAGTCTTTTTCATTCATTCGTTTGAAATTAGAAAATTGAAAAAAAAACTTCCTTAGGGTCTCTAGCCTTTAGACAGAAACATCTTCGTGCTTCGAATGGGAGAAGTGTATAAAAAAATTCTAGAACATTTTACTCTTACCAAAGAATAACTTTGTACATAATGCGGCAATGACGTTACCGCAACTGTGTTGAATTGTTTTTGTTATTAAGTAGGCGTATAAAATATGTTTGTAATGGAATAATGAAAATAAATTGTTTTCTAATTGCTTATAAACGCGATTGTAGATAAAATCTTGTGTATATTTAGAGAGCAAAATCAAATTGTCAAATTCGCTCTTAATATACAAATAGCTGTTAAATCATAACTCTATAACTTCCTTGCAATCTGGCAACGCTGAGACGTGTTCTTGGGAAAACTACGACAGGAATCTGTAAATGCGTCTCCGACCATAGCCGTAAACAAGTTCATTAGTACTGGCGGTGACTACTTGAGGGCCAGGCAAGAACTGAGGAGCTTTTAAATAATACACTAAATAGCCCATAGGCTGTCCTTCTTCCCCTATCTATATTCTTTGCTCTTACTCTATTTTGCCGTTCCTGAAATATCTCCCAATACTTCTGGGACACCCTCTGTAAAGGGCAGTTTTACTGATTGGCATATTCTGGGTTAGATTATGTCCAGGTCAGTAGAGCTTTAGAGGTGGCCACCCTAGCTACAACTGGGATATAGATGCAGGGAAGCTCTTAGGAGCATTCCTAAAAATAAAATGCCTTCATGTATCACACTTAAAAATTTGTTTTATGTGTACCTCATTTATAATTAAACTACAATTTTTAAAAATAACCTAATAATAAATTAATAACATAGGTCCTACCTTGCATGTTTCACTTTCTCTCTTTTTGTTTCTAACTTACATTTCTTTCGGGCTTTATTTCCATAACATTGTGTAACATTCGTTACTTGTTCGGGGTTACTATTTAAACTTTCCAAGGAATCAATCATAAACTACTTTTCTAATTTTATTGAAATAAAGATTCAAATGCATAAATACGTCCAAGCACGTTATTTAACTGACAAAATTGTTAAGGTCAAGTGGAGTCAGCGGATACAGTGCCGACTGCCGAGCTCTTATTGGTGCACTGGAAATGTCGGTCTTTGCATCTAATATGACATGATAGGACATGTCGGTTTTTGCATCCAAGATAAGTTTTTAATCTTTAATTACGTTGGATATGTAGGCTTTTGCATTCTTGATTTTTTGGTGTATTAAACTTATTTTTGCAAAAGTTGTGATTTGTCGGGTTTTGCTCCTAGGCGACTGATATCAGAATATGATTATACTGAGTGTTTGACTTAAGGGGCGAACATATGGAAAATGTGCTTAATTTGATACTACTTTATTACCTGAATTTGTTGCTTGTTTAAGAAAGAAATAGTTTAAAAACTGTAATAAATAATTTGCATTTTATTCACAAAAAGTAGACCAGCCATGATTCGAATTTGCCTTAAACACTTTGGGCTACGTTACACCAAAATAGGTTTATCATTATTTCCTGCAGATTCTTTTAAAAACTAACAATTCATTACTCATATTTCATAAATAATTATTGTGCCTCTCGGTAGTGCAGCAGGTAAATGCCTACTTCACAATCGAGCGGTCCTGGGTTTTGTATCCAACCATGACCAGAGCTCGGTCTGGAGCGTGATTGGAGTCCGAACCAGTGTAGATTAAGTTAGGGAAGGCCAATGATCTTGGTAATTGACGCCGATAAGCTCTAACAAAGAAAACTATTGCAGTAAACAGAAATCTTAAATACAAGAAACAAAATTCGATTTAATTTTTTCAATATATCAATAGTGTAAAAATTGGAAATAAATATAATAAAAATATTTGAAATAAAACACATGATATTATACTTTAACTTAATACTTTATACACTAATTTATCTTAAATATATTTATTCAACATCTTTAGAAAGTTCTTCGGATATTTGGGTAGGAAGATAAATTGCCGAGATAGCAGCATCTGTAGCTTTACTCTGATCTATACATATCTGAGCCATTAGAGAACTATTTATGATTGTTTTATCATCTACTACATCTTTTACGTTTACGTTTTCAGTATCTTTTATTATCAGTATACGTTTTCTTGCACTCGCTTGTTGAACACCATTTGTTTTTAAATTTTCTTCATTATCTGACTCAGAAAATTGTTTAGAGTTGCATTCAGGTGTGGTTAAAGTATAATACCCAATAATTTTTTTACGGTTAGCTCCAGGAGTATGACCAGCATCGTCAGCACATAATAATAAACTTTCCTCATTAATGAGAGAGGGACGTCCATTATTAAAATCAGTTTGGGTTATATCTCCAAAATATTTAGTATGATTATTAACAGACATACGTAAAATTGACTCTCCGTCAAGACGCGAGAACTCAAAGGATGTTGATAATAAGCTGTCGTCGCTAAGTGAAATATTTGAGGTATTTTCTAAATTTACGTTTACTTCAGCATCCGTGCTTACTTTCGACAAGGTTTTATGTTCTGCAGGAAAATATCCAATATCATTCATATATGAAAGTAATTTCTTCTTATCAACAAAACACTCAGATGTACGGACACATTCAGGTATGTTAGCCGAGTTTAGTTTTAGATCAGCTGTAAAGAAACCACTAGAGTTATCAGTCATACTCTCATTAATAAGCTTGTGTTCTGATTGTACCGATAATTCCTCAACTACTTTATTTATATGTTTATTATCTCCTTTGCATTCTGTATGAAGATCACTGCAGTCTGAAGTAGTACTGATTGATGTATCTTTCAAATTACTTTTGCCTGCTTGAGCGAAAACATCGCAGTTATATGGCAGAGATTTACTCTTAGCAGATAATTTATGAAAGTTTAAAATTTGACTGTGCTTACGACTAGTAATAAATGTATGGGAATTTCTTGCTATTGGTGTGTTTGGAGACTTTTTAGTTTCTAGTTTTGTTCCAATTTTTATGTTTTCTTCTGTTGGTACTTTCGCTTTATTTATTGGCTGGAGACTAATTTTGTTTTCGGTCTTTACTATTTCTTTATCAGTTTTCATTTTTTCCTTTTCTCCTGCACCTGAAGTTTCAGTAGAACTGTTTTGTAGTTGTATTTCTAAAATAGAATTTTCCAGTTCTTCAACTTTAATCTTCAATTGTTGAGCTTTTCTTCTCCTTTTACGCAGTTCTGTGTTGGTATTTTGGATTTCTTTATATGTTTCTAGTTTTTCCTTAGACACGCGATGTAATTTTTCTCTTATTTTTTCAATGTCGTGCCTGAAAACAATAAAATTAAATATTATACAGCCCTTTTTAGATAAAGAGAATTCAGTAAATTTTTACCATTTTGTTCTAATCATATTGTTAGCAAATTCGATGGCGTAACTTGGTAAATTTTCTCCTGTGAATTTCTGGTCTTTCATTAATTCTCGCTTATATTCTGCAATAACAGGTTCTAGTGCAACTATATTCTCCCTGTTAAAATAAAAAAAAAATACATATAAAAATTGCACAAAAATGACATATCATAGAAAAGAAAAAGTAGGTAAAAATAGCGGTACAGATGACTAACAAAAAATCCTGGCTGCAAAATAAAGAAAAAAGATTTTTTCAACGTTTTCTTTATTACTCTTTTGTACCTTTATACAGGCGATGTAGTGAATACCATTTCGTAAACGGAGTACATTTTTTAAAAAGAATTATCGATTGAGTACTTTAGGGAAAATAGTAAATGTGATTATGGACGACATTCTAAAGAGATATTTGTCAACATCTGTTGTCTGGAACATGAACTATAACTTTACTCTAGAAACTTAGTTCCGATTGCCTATAAGTTTTACACGAGTTACGTGATCATGATAGGTCTATACAGGGAAGTTATATTACTTATTAGGTTATTAGTTATTACTCTTATTAGTTAAGCGTTGGATAAAACAGTAAGCTTGTATCGGTGACACTGAATGGTTGCTTCAAAATGGTAGATGGGGAAAGTATCATGAATGATGGAATGGTAGTTGCATACAGCCCGAACTTCACACCACAAAATTAACTCAAATTACTAAGACGAGATATGTATGAGAGAGGCATAGAAACACCTGTGTCACGTTGAATTTACAAGGTGGTAATGTTGAAAAGTACTTTAATAATAAATACTTTGAAATCAAATAATTTTTGCAGTATTTGTGCCCATCCAAAAGTTACTTTTTAGACATGCCTTGTAGGGTAAACGGTACAGTTATTGGCCATTTAAGAATATTTTAACTTTAAAAATGTGTAATATACTCAGTTTCCTTAACAACTGCCATATTATATATATCATCGTAAAGCTTATTTCCGAAAAAAAATGAAAATATCTCAATAACTCGAAATCAAAGTATAATAGACTTATTTTAACGCAAGTCTACGAAAATATATAGTTATTGGCCATTTTTTACAGTAATTGGCCGTTATTTTAATAGTTATTGGCCATCCAAGTTTTATTGATATACACTGTTCAGGTAATTAATAAAATTGTTCATTAGGCATTTAAAGCATTTATTTAAAGTTTTTAAAAATAACGAACTGTATAATGAGTAATTAGGGTAGGTATTAAAAGAACAAAGAAATAAGTTTGCACCTGTATTCACTATTTCCTATTTGTCCTTATTATCTAAATAAAACTCATATAGTGCTTCCGCATCATCGTCTTCATGTCAAGGCAAAGTTCTCTCCTCTTCTTCCACATTATTGTCTTCCATGAGCAGCTCATCTTCCTTCTCTTCTGAAATGTTTTCTTGAATGACACAGTATTCTTTGTCCTCCGAAGTAAATTCGCAAGCGCTTTCATCACTTGTGTCTTCTTTGTAGCATTCGTGACACATAAAAGGATCCCCATCTTCAAATTCAGGGATGTGGTGCCGATGTGACTTTGGAATGCATTTAGCGTGATAAACTTTTTTGCAATTATCACAAGTAAGATCGCATTTTTGACAATTACAAATAAAGCACTTGGTCTGTGAGTTCCTTCTTTTAGTTAACATTTCATTTTTTACTTTTGCTGCTTAGGCCTCTTCGCGTTCTTTCTCGTTCCTTTTCTGCATTTATTTTTGCTGTATTCTTTCAAGAATTTCCTGATATTTTCGAGAAGTTATGGCGAATGGTAATCTTTCTAATTGGCGTTTGCCTTTTCGCTTTGGAGACTCTGGCCACATTAGGTAAGTAGCCATATTTGAAGTACCTGCTTCTAAATTTATAGATGACATCTCTGTGGGTATCAAATTACTACAGGTGATCGTATTACTGGCTTCCGAGGGCTCATTCGGTGTTTGCTGGTCTACATTTACCTTGGAATTATCTTGTATTTCTGGCTCAGATGTATCATTGCCTGCGTGTTCCCCATGTTCTCCACTTATTTGTGTTTGGTGGTTTAGCACTTTGACTCACAATCATCTCATAAGTCACATTTTCATCTTCTTCAAAATTTTTTGTCGCCGGCGAATTTACATCAATATCGTTAATAACATTATCTTCTTCTTCATCCTCTCGCTCCTATGGAGCATAGGGCATCCTTGCAGGACGTTTCCAAAGCTTGTAGTCGATAACAGGGTCGCTACTCCTGTGTATCATCGGTGGGTTTTCGTACTAACTCTTCTACTAAGTTTTTCCACTTCTCCCTGTCTTTTGCCATTCCTTTGATTTCTCCCCATGTTTTATTGTTCTTCTCTATCTCTCTTTGGATACTTCTTTTCCATGAATCTGAGGGCCTGCCCGGTTTTCTTTTTCCACTGCCACAGTAGTCTAAAGCCTGTCTTGGTATGCTGTTGTTTGGTTTCCGGAGAGTATGCCCAATCCATTTCCATTTACGTCGTTTTATGGTTTCTTCTACTTGTTCTTCTCGTGTTTTGCTCCACAGTGCTTCATTACTGATTCTGTCTGGCCAAAATATGTTGCATATGATTCGCAGACATTTATTTATAAATACTTGAACCTTTTTTAAATGTGTGCTTGTTGCTTTCCAGGTTTCGGATCCATACAGAAGAATGCTTTTTACGTTTGATCTAAATATTTTTAACTTTGTATCAAGTGTAATATTTTTAGATGCCCATATCTTGTTTAGAATATTGAATGCTTTGCGTGCTAAGCCAATTCTTCTATCTGCGTCCTTCGTTGTTCCTCCTTCCGGGCTTAGAATGCTACCAAGATAGCAAAACTCTTCTGTTTCCTGTATCCTTTTACCATCTATAAGTATACTGTTCTCATTACTTGGGTTTTTTGTCAGTAATTTTGTTTTTTCTGTATTTATATGTAATCCTACTTGTTTTGCTACGTTATCCAGTTTGTTCGTTTTTCTTTGCATGTGTTGTTTATTTGTAGTTAGGAGGCATATGTCATCAGCAAATTCTAAGTCTTCTAGTTTTGTGGAGATTCCCCAATTTATTCCCGTTCGGCCATCCACAGTATTCTTCATCACCCAGTCGATTACGATAAGAAACAGTATTGGTGATAATATACAGCCTTGCCTCACTCCTGTTTCTATATTAATAGGTTGCAATAATTCCCCGTTGTGTTCGATTCTTGCCGTGTAATTGTTGTATAAGATTTTTATTACTCGCAAATATTTATCTGGAATTCCATATTGCTCCAAGATATACCACATTTTTTGTCTATCTACTGAGTCAAACGCTTTATAGAAATCTATGAAATGTATGTATACGTTGTCGTTCATCTCTGTAACTTGCTCCAATATTATTCTGAGTGTGCATATATGGTCTATGCAAGACCGTTGCGATCTATAACCTGCTTGGTTTTCCCTGAGTTTTTCTTCAATAGCACTCCTCATTCTTTCTAGCATCATTTTAGTAAGAATTTTGCTTGCTACACATAATAATGTAATTGGCCTCCAGTTTTCACAATTTGCTAAGTTTCCTTTCTTTGCTAACTTGATAATTATTCCTTGTAGCCATTCACTAGGTATTTGTGTTTCTTCTATATGATCAATTTGATTTTTATACGTATTTCCAGGTGCAGTCCATGTTGTTTTGTGTATATCTTTGTGTCTAAATAAAGTTCCTCCTATTGTAAAGTTGTTGATTGAACAAAATTCTATTAATCTTTCTCCATTGTTGTTTATTGTTCCTATTCCATGAATTCCCATTATATGCTCATTTCCTGTGTTGTCACCTCCTACTTTTGCATTCCAGTCACCAATAAGAATCTTCATATCTCGTTTGTGTTGTTTCTGCAATTTTTGAAATGTTGCTTGGATTTGTTCGTAAAATTAATCTTTAATGTTTTCATCCCGAGTATTTGTTGGTGCGTATATATTCATAACTACTATATTTCTGAACTTTGCTCTAAATCGTCCCCATATGATTCTATCTGATGTGCTTTCCCATTCTATCAGTGCATTGTTTGCTTCTTTATTTAGCATTAGGGCTACTCCTTTTTCCCTATTTGCATCTGTATCTGGGTTGCCCGAGTACAGTATTATGTTTCCATTTTGTACTCTTGTTTTTCCTGCTCCATTCCATCGTGTTTCACTAATTCCTAGTATACTTATCTTATATTTGTTCATTTCTGTTGATATCTGGTGTGTCTTGCTCTCTCCGATCATTGTTCGCACATTCCAACATCCAATATAAATTTCCTCTCTTATATCCATCTCATAGTTAGGTTTTTCCTCTTTGTTACTTAACATTTTGTTTCCTATATCCGTTTTTAAATTGTTATCTTCTTGTTTTGTTTCCTTTTGCTTCTTTACTTGAAATTCTTTATATATTTGTAAGTTTTTCACTTTTTTTATTACTGCTTCTGGTGGTTTTACTATTTTTATCTGGTCTAACACTTCTGTACTAACTGTTTCAAATTTGTTTGGTTTCTTTATTTTTATATCTCCATGTTTTCTATGATCCTTGTTCGTCGCCGTGTTCATCGTTAGATTTTCCGTCCGTTTGTTTATCTCTGTTTATAACATTATGCATCTTTGCAAATATTTCCACCTTTTCCTTTCCGACTATATTAAGGAAAGTTGAATAATTCATGGTTACATTATTTGTGGGAACACGATTCAAGATATACTCCTAAGATACATATGTTTTTGACCTCGAACCCTGGAATAACTGACCAAGATCTAACAAATAGCAGCAATATTTTAGACGTTTTTGAGAAGTTCTTCGATACAAACCTTGTAACTAAAATAGCAGATGAAACCAACTGCTATGCCCAACAATTAATTGAAATACAAACGCTTAAAAAAAGCTCAAGATTGCAAAGGTATCGAGATGTGGACGCAAAAGACATTTACTGTTTTATAGCAATTTCTCTTCTGATGGTTAGAACAAAAAAACTCTCATTTTCGGAATACTGATCAACCGATCCTTTATTAAAAAACCCAATATTTTCCCAAATTATGTCGCAAGATGGTAATTATTCCTACTTTACATTTTGCTGATAACCAACAGCCTACCAAGAATGACGCTCTTTACAAGATACGTCCAATTTTGAATTCTATAAAAACATCTTTCAAAACACATTTTGAGCCATATGAATATTTATGCATTGAAGAAAGCTTATTGTTATTCAAGGGCCGCTTAGGGTTCAAACAGTTTATTCCCAGTAAAAGGCATCGATTTGGAATTAAGTTTTTTGTTTTAGTTGACTGTCAAACTGGCTACATACTAGATTTTATCATCTATACTGGTTCAAATACCCAAATTACCACTGATATTATAGATATTCAGGCCTATTCCCTAACTTCAAATCGAATAGAAATGACTCAAATCGAATAGAAGTGGTTGTTAGTTGGTATTCCCTAACTCCGTCATTTTTCGATTGTAGAAGTTACTAACGCGGCTTGGATAGAAGTCAAACTCGACATGTACTCAGGCATCGAAATTGTTGTCGACAATAGAGATTGGTGTTGCGCCTGCGCTGTCCTATGGTTTGTCAATTGTCACGTTTTGTTTTTAAAGTAGTTGGCTGCCGGTTTGTAGAATTTTTATTTCAAAGAAGTATTTTTATAGTAATTGTGAAGTAAAATAAACAAATGACAATTAATATGGATGTTGGCTTTTCTCTTGGCATAAAAATTGAACGCGGATGACTGGAAAAAAACATTCAACCTTACCCGTTATGAAAATTTCCAAGAATCGGATTATCTCCGTACATCCTTCCATTTAACAATTGTCGGTCACTTACAAACTTGTATTTTGCCGCTTAACCACTTGTTTTATGCGCATGTCAGACTCACGTCAAACCTATGTCAAACGATCGTTAAAGCTCATTCTTGCTTGCGGTAGTAAGGTTGTCAGATTTATGTAAACAGCAACCGATAGAAATCGTAGTCAAGCTGAAAAGCAACTTCTACTAGAGTTACGGAATACGAACTATCGGAATCTGCAGACGCGATAGAAGTTCAACATTTCGATTTGTAAACATTCCGATCCGATCTGGCAACTTCTATTCGATTTGGTAAAAGTTAGGGAATAGGCCTGAATGGCATTTCAGGCAACATAGTTATGACCATGTTGCAAGATTATCTACATAAAGGTCATACTTTATTTTATACACAGATAATTGGTACACCAGTCCTGCACTTTATTCGCTTCTACATTCCCAGCAAACAAATGCATGTGGCACTGTCAAGAAGAACAGAAAGAACATGCCAAAGTTTTCCGAAAATTTTCAAAAAGGTGAACTGACTTTCCAATCATCCGATGAATGTGTATAAAACGGTATGACAAAAGGGAATTTTACATGCTAACAACTAATAATGTGACTTCAGACTCTCGCTGCGAAACAAGTTGTTACTGTACAAAATTATACTCAGTTATGAGGCTCTGCATTCAGTTCAAATATTGAAATCCCGGAGTGCTTTCAATCTAAAACCCTTCGTATAATTACCGATGTACTGTTCGATGTTCCAAATGCTAAAACTCACAAAGATCTAAAAATGTCTTCGGTCAAAGAAGAAGTGGCAAGATACAGTGATAAACTGCAGCTACACCCCAGTCATCTTGCCTTAAATTTACTGGATAACAGTGCTCAAATGTGCAAACTAAAACGCTACAACATGTTAGACTTATACCTTACTGATTTGGGAGTTGAGTTCGGTGTTACCTATATACAAACATAAGTACCTACCCTAATATTATTACACCTGCATTATACCTTAAAACCATAATGGGGAGCTGTCAATGGACGTTCTCCCCTCCATGTGAATTCACAGTGTAATTATAGCAATGTGCTCAGATTTGTTTATTGTTATGATTACAAATGTACTAACAGTTAAAAAAAATTATTACTTACTTCAGAGTTTGAATTTCCTTATCATATTTTTCATCTTCATCTTTAATAGTTTTCAATTGTTCACATAATTTTAAGTTCTCCTCTCTTAAACTGACCATTTTTTTAAGTTTCACGCAAACATTACGCTTTGATTCTGCATAATTTTTCTTCATTTGCAGAATGCTTTTTTCCATTTTCAAGCGACTGTTAATAAATAAATAAAATAATAAATAAAATTTGCATCAACAAAAGTGTCCCAAATTAACTTGAATGCCTAAAAGTGATCTAGTTGTTTTTTACAGAGAACGACTATACGTAAATTGGCTGAACACTAATAAAAGTAGTAGAAAGTCAAATATTTGTCGCGCAATACTTACAACTGGAATAGGTTTGAAAAGTACAAGAGAATTCCAGTGCTTCGAGAACCCAAGTATAATTTTTCTCTAGTTTTTAAATCAGCTTAATTACAAAAGGCAATTAAATTACTTCGGAACAGCTTTAATAATTATTAAAGTAACAACTAAAGAAATATAGGAGATCAAAAAGTAACCCAATTGTGTGACAGTTTTTGTCTGATTTGAATTAACAAAAGATAATTAAATCTCCAAGTTGTCTTTCGGAAAATGTAGGTAAATCAATCTATAAACTATGATTGCTCTCTAATGAACGAGTTACTTTTTGCTGGTTTTGTACCATACCTATCTTCAACTTCTCCAAATAATGAATTTCCTTGTTTGGATGGATCTAATGGTTTACTTTTGACAGATTCAAGATTGATTTTGGTTTGGAATATATCATCTTGAAAATTTTCTGCTAATACTTTGGTTCCCTTTAATTCCTGTACTTTCTTTGTTAAACTTTGTTTTGCTTCATCTATCACTCGAAGTAAATCCTATAAATTATATTTTTAAATTTACAATAAGAATTTACTTTTACTATTTGACAAAAACTTGTATGTAGAACGAAAAAAATGTCAAAACATGCAAAATCTCAGTATCAACCAATGAAATTAAACCACGTTTATGTAATAAAATCATAAAATACTAACATATTGTGTTACAATTAATTCAGAGTTTTCTACTCGTAAAGACTCAATACCCATTTGTGTTTCCACTAAATTATACGACAAAGTTTTTATTTGATCTCGTAGTTGTTGATTTTTCTCTTCATCTGGTTCAGTGTGACTATCGTCTCTACAATCTACATTTTTATTTTTTTTACGTTCTTCTATTTGTTGTTTCAAGTGAGTAATTGAATCAAATTTATTTAACAGCTGTCCCTCATATTTTTCTCTTAAATTCACAATTACAGATTCTAAACGTTTGATTTCTTTATTCAATTCGTCAATTTTTGTATTTTGAAGTAGCTGTAATGCTTCTATTTCTTGTATATAATCTCCTTCTAAAACTGTTGCAAGAGATAGTTGTTTCTTACAGTTGTAAATATGTTGGTTTTTATCTTCAATTTCTTTTAGTAATTTACCAGCATATTCTTTTAAACTGTCGCAAGCACTTTGAAGATCTTCGTTCATTCTAGAATTTAAATGTAAAAATGTGGTTAGTAAGATATGGAAAGGTAATATACAAGAATACTTACTTTTTTGATTAGCTAACAACTTTAACTTTAGCACATAAATACCTTTTTATTTGAATTTGATGTTTAATTTTACAAATTAATGGGAATACAATGCAAAACATAAACACAAATGTCAACAATTATTTGGATTTAAATTTTAACGGATTTTGGTTGGTGAATGACATTTGTTTATATAATTTTCGTTATTATAAGGTTTTGATCTTTGCTAGTAGTTTTTGTTTTTAAATAACCTCCTATAGGGGGCAGCATGTTACATGTATTTTACGAGAGGCTAAAACCACAGTATAAGCACAGTTTAAGAAAGAACAGTAGGGTTACTCCGTGTCGGCTCCTTTGATGTCAAAAATTGAAATCGAATGACCTCGAAACGATCGCCATACTCTTGGATGTAAAAAAAACTATTCGCGCAGGCGAAGTATGAGCAAAATAGGGCGCTAAAATTTTAAATTTAAATTGATTAGTTAAACTTGCAAACAATATTACAATTTACATATAAATAAATAAGTTCAAATAACGAAATATTTATTAAGATAATGTAAAAACGAAAATAGGTATTAATACAAAAATAAAATGCAAAAATAGCTGAATAGAGGCTTACTTTAAAAAACAAAGCAAACATTTAAATCATGTATAATTGCCTTTTTCTTTTGCAAGCGTTTTTACTCATGTATCCGCATTATTATTTTGCTCTTTATATTGTTAGTACTCTTAAAATTCTTATTAATATTTCAACCAGTAGACAGGAAAATAATCTCATTCCACTATAAATAAGTTAAAAAACGTGTAGAAATTATTCAAATTGGCCTCTTTGTAAAGTATAATAAATATTTTGAAACAGTTGAATAACACATATTCGTAATATAGGCATAAATCTCCATTTTACATAAAAACTGCGTACAATATCCTTGAACGTATAAAATTGCTTTGTAAGCACATACTATAAAAATGTGCGCAGGCGGTTAAAATTTGTTTAGCCAATAAGCGTAATATACTACTTCCCGCTAAATTACTTTTGAAGTTATTGGTTGACTGGAGAGTCTTTGAGGAAGGATTTCGCCATATGCCTAATAGATGTCACCACTGCAGGCATCCAACAATATGGCGACACCTTCCAAGATTGAATACGCGTTTTTGACAGAGTAACCCTACTGTATTATACTGTGGTATAAGAAAGAACAGTAGGGTTACTCCGTGTCGGCTCCTTTGATGTCAAAAATTGAAATCGAATGACCTCGAAGCGATCGCCATACTCTTGGATGTAAAAAAAAACTATTCGCGCAGGCGAAGTATGGGCAAAATAGAGCGCTAAAATTTTAAATTTAAATTGATTAGTTATACTTGCAAACAATATTACAATTTACATATAAATAAATAAGTTCAAATAACGAACTATTTATTAAGATAATGTAAAAACAAACGAAAATAGGTATTAATACAAAAATAAAATGCAAAAATAGCTGAATAGAGGCTTACTTTAAAAAACAAAGCAAACATTTAAATCATGTATGTCTTTTTCTTTTGCAGGTGTTTTTACTCATGCGTCCGCATTATTATTTTGCTGTTTATTTTGTTAGTAGGTACTCTTAAAATTCTTATTAATATTTCAACCAGTAGACAGGAAAATAATCTCATTCCACTATAAATAAGTTAATAAAAAACGTGTAGAAATTATTCAAATTGGCCTCTTTGTAAAGTATAATAAATAATTTTGAAACAGTTGAATGACACATATTCGTAATATAGGCATAAATCAGATAAATCTCCATTACATAAAAACTGCGTACAATATCCTTGAACGTATAAAATTGCTTTGTAAGCACATACTATAAAAATTTGCACGTAGGCGGTTAAAATTTGTTTAGCCAATAAGCGTAATATACTACTTCCCGCTAAATTACTTTTGAAGTTATTGGTTGACTGAAGAGTCATTGAGGAAGGATTTCGCCATATGCCTAATAGATGTCACCACCATAGTAGTAGTAGTAAGGCCGATGGTAGTAATTAACAAAGGGGAAATGGACCCGTCGCAAAATGGAGAAGTCAGTTTTAGACCGCAAGCAGCTGAAGCTACATTTCAATCTGTTGTTCCATATTTTAGCAAACTAAAGGTAGGTTTTATAACCTTCACATTAAGACATTTTCAGCTAGGGTAAGACACCCTATTGTTGGCAGTCTCCCAATGATTGGCACTCTTTTATATTATTCTATTTTATAAGTGGTGAGGCAACATATTTGCCATGTTACTATTTTTCACAGTCTGGCAACATTGCCTTTTAGTTGGAACTTTCCCGCGTTTAGCCAATGGTTCGTTGAATACAAATAACCCGAAGTGTGTTTGCTGTTTTAAGGTAAGATCTTGTGATTTTATTAAGGATGGTGTATACTTTGGTTATACATATTTATGGTTAGGAGTAGACTTGTAACCTTATCATTGTTTTATTTGATAGTTTAATACTTTAATGTTACCCCTATTAAGTAGAAACTAACTAAATACGGTGCCAACAATTGGTCTAAGACAGCGTTTCTTAATCTTTTTGATAAGTGGAACCCTTTTTAATGTCCACTTTTTTCGTGGAACCCCTGCTTTGTTTCAATAGTATGGTTTTAATGCAACATTCTGTAAATGGATTATTTGCAATAAAAAATTATTTATATTATTTATTTGCTTCAAAAAATTATTTCAAACTTAACCCAAAAGTTCCTAAAATAACTTAAAATAACCTATTCCTATTCAAACAGGACTTTTAATGAGATGAGTGGTACTGCTTTTTATTATCGCAGATATACTTAACCCGGCGTTGGTAAGGTGGGGTGTGATAAACCCCACGCGTTTTTATCAGGCTGCAACTTCAGTCAACATTTAATTACAGGCCTGCGGGTTCTAGTAGCTTCACTTGAGACATTTGACTTGCGTCTCGTATTAATATTTTAGTAAGTCGTAGGCTCTAACGCTATTGACAGACAAATAAATTACTCTGGGGTGTCACAAACCCCACCTTACCATTTGTGTTACAATATTTTTGAAGCTGAAGTGCAAGCAATCTTGTATCTTATTTAGGCATTTTATATATTTATTAACATATCTCTATACTTTTTATTTTAATTGATTGCATATTAAGTTTATAGTTATGAAAAACTTGTTTTGTGTTAAAATAGGCCATAGTTTTTTTTTAAATGACAATTACATCTATGTAGGTTGTTCTCATTCCAAGAAATGACTAATTTTAGTTTTTTTTTTATTATATTTTTACTAGCGCTGTTATTAATATATATTCTCTTTAATTTAAATAAGTAATGTATAATTAAACTAACAATCATTAAATAGATCCAAAAATACTTCATAAGCTTGTTTTATTTAATAAAAACTTCTGGGGTTTGTTACACCCCACCTTACCACTTATGTTCCATTTTGTCACCTTACCAACGCCGGGTTAATATTAGGTCTTATGGATGAAAGTTGAATTCTCATGTCGGGTTCTGCATCAAGTCTGTTGCAGTATTTATTTTTTGTCGATAAATAAGCTGAGAACCCTCAACCCCGTTTCGCACGTATATGTAGTTGCAAATGGTAAAAGTACCAATACGGCCTTTTGCGACAATTGAGGATATTCATCTTCTAAACTGCACCAGAATTCCACTAACGGCATTAATTTAAATTTTTCTTGCAACGATGCATCAGATGTCATTTCAATAAAAGTTTCGTATTCTTCTGCTGACATGGTGGAAGGTCGTGCATTGACAATAAATGAGTTTTTAATCCACAATTTGTTTTGATATTTAACCTGCTGTTCATTTTGAAAATACTGATGAAAAGCTTCACCCAAACTTTTCAGGTGCTGAATAATTTCTTCAATAATTGTCTGTCCTATTTCAACCCCTTCCTCTTCTGAAAAGCCTTTTATTGTTGGGAAGCAATCGAACTCGTTGGAGCGTATAGAAATTATCCAAAATTCTATATTTTTCTTAAAAGCAAGAATTTTTTCGTGAGCAGTAAATAGGCTTACTTGTTTACCAAAAATTGTCGCGACGGCGCGCCGTATTGCTTTTTTAAAGTTACTTTCTTGAATGCTATGATAAAGGAGCACGTAAGTTTCGCGGAACCCTTCAGTGATCCCCACGGAACCCTAGGGTTCCACGGAACACAGTTTAAGAAACGCTGGTCTAAGATATGGAGAAAATCCAATAATCGTCACCGGTGCCAATCATTGGCCATACACAAATATTAATGAATTGTGCTATCTATTGGCACGTATTAAACCACAAATATTATAAATAAATGTTCCTTGCAATGATAAAATGATTACAAAACACAAGCACAAGGTAGTTGCAGCCAAAGGCTCAAAAAATGTTTATGAAGTCGATTTGGGGACAGCAAAACAAAATTTAACTGTTATGTTTTCATTTTGTGCAAATGGCGATACAACACCACCGTTAATTATATATCCATATAAAAGACTACCGACTGAAATAGCATCAACTATTCCACACCAATGGGGTGTCGGTATGTAACTTACAAAATGTAATTTATGCTTAATTGCTCATATGCACATTTCTTCTTTAGGCATATCAGAAAATGGATGGATGAAATCAGAACTATTCTATGAATACATAGGTAACGTGTTTTATAAATATTTGAAGAAAAAAAATATTGTTTTCCCAGTAGTGTTGTTTGTTGACGGTCACAAATCACACCTTACATACGAAGTCAGTAAATTGTGCAGTGATCTCCAAATTATTTTAATTGCATTGTATCCTAATGCGACTCGTATTTTACAACCAGCTGACGTCTCCTGCTTCAAACCATTAAAATCATTTTGGAAAAAGGGCATATTAAATTGGAGAAGGAGTAATCCTTTCTGCGAGGTAACAAAAAAAGATTTTGCGGGGATATTAAAGAATGTCATAACTAGTTTAAAACTAGAAACAATAATAAATGGATTTTGCGCAACAGGACTAAATCCTTGGAAACCAGATTCAATTGACTTTTCCAAATGTTTAGGCAAACAAAAGAATGACCAAGATGTATTTGAAGTTAATCGAAGGAATACTATGAGCGATTCCCTACTTTCTTATGAAAGATTTATTGAAATACTAGGAAGCGATAAGGTTAATCAGTTAAGAAATGGCACTGTCGGCAAAGAAAATGACAGTGAAAACTATGATCTTCTTTTAAAAATATTCAATGAATTTGAAGCAACAAAACCAGTACCATGCAGTAACGAAAGTGTGATTTTCTTAGATATAGCTACTAATGACATCGAATGTAACTTGGACCCTGTTGAAAGTGAAATTAATATTCTATGCAATGATACTATCAAGCCTGGACACAACCTTCCCAGTTTCCCCGAAGTCAGCAAACAACCTACAAATGGCATAAACTCGAGAACTAACATATTATTTTCCGAAGAAGAAATATTGAATATGCCTATTATGCTCAGTGTTCTCGATGATCACCACAGTGAAAACTCCAAAGAATCGGAGAATGAAACAATTTCTAACATATTTGCTGTAGAGAATTCACCAGAAAAAGATAATAACACCGATGATCACCACATCGAAAACCCCAAAGAACCGGAGCATGAAACAATTTCTAACATATTTGCTGTAGAGAATTCACCAGAAAAAGATAACACCAAAACTCTGCTGTGCCAGTAACTGAAAATATTCCTGTAAATAATGTAAATATATTGAGCGATTATTTGCTATGGCCAAAGACTCCAGAGAGAAAGAGCAAAAATGATTCCACAAGGATGCCTTATGTTATTACATCTTCAGGTTTTAAGCGAATATGCGAAGAAAGGGAAAGGGATAAGATAGAAAAGGAGAAACAAAAAGAGCTCAATAAAGCTAAAAGAGCAACTAAAGCTGCAAATAAATCTGCAACAAACAATAAGTGCATTCGGAACATTAGTCAAGGAAAATCTATTAAGACAACTAAAAAAAGGAAAGAACATATTCGGGATTTGTTTTCTTCTGAAAAGAATGAGCCGAATGGGGACATCCGTGACATTCTAGATATAGAAAAAAATAATATATCTGTTTATAACGGACTGTGCTTCGTGTGTGTTAAAAGAATTTATAAGACTAACATCGGCATTAAGTGTCAAAACTGTACAAGAACATATCATGGAAGATGCTTATTAAAGAGCAATATTTTCAAAGAATCGTTTGAGTGTCCAGCTTGCCTCAAACAGAAGCAGAACAATGTTGGGCATTCTACTTAATTTTAAAAATTACTATTATTATACTATGCCCTCAATATGACCAAGTTCTTTAAGTTTAAATAAAAATTTGTTTCGAAGTGTTAGGTATTTTTCTGTTTTATTGGTTTTGACATGCTACCTATTGTTTATACAGCATCGCCACATAAGTATGCGTGCCAGTGCCAATAATAGGGAGAGGTGTGCCAATAATTGGTTTTTGGTATGCCAATGATTGGGAAATTTCATGTGCCAATAACTAGCAAAGATGCCAATCACTGGGCGAAATGCTTCTTTGGCAAGTTTTGCTTTTTATTGTTAACTAGAATATAATCATTCTTGATAATTTATGTTGTAGTGAATAATAACACATCACAAATGGTAAATGAAAAAAAATTGATATCATAAAGCTCAACGAACAATTATTAAAAGCTTGCAAAACTTATGTATGCCTTAAAGTGCCAATCATTGGGCTGTTTACCCTATAAGCACAGCTACACTCTCCGTTTAACGAACTAGGCCAAAACTATGAATGTACGCACCTAGTTGCACACCATGCTATTAGCTGGTGTAGTCACAGAACACCCTGGTGTAGTAGTATAGTGTATAATACTTATATAATATTTATCATTTAACATGATTTATCACAATGCTTAAAGTCTGTTCGGGGAAAGGCTGCACTCGATGTAAACAAAACCACGTGATGGTTGACAACCACGAGGTCGAAATATACAGGTGAAAGTTCCCTAATCCGATAAGCCGGTGACGCATTTTTACATAAATACGTGTTTACGGTACTTACTTGTGTACACGTTACAAGCGCGCACGCTAAGGCTGCCAACAATTTTACGCAAAGCATTTGCCGTGCGAATCAGCCGTTGTCAAACTTGTTTGTTTACATCGAGTGCAGGCTTTCCCTGAACAGACTTTAGATAGATTGTTATTTATTTCATTTAAACATTTAAAGAAAACAACGAATTTTTTTTCTTAGAGGTCCAAGTATTCACATAGGGTTTATGTGCACAACCTAGGATGGAGGATTCGGGTGAAGCCCGATTCAACATACATTGAGGGGAGAATGCAACGATCCTTAGGATTCTTTTTGCGGTGCAGTGGAGAACCCGAATCGAATTCATGGTCATGTTACGTCGTTGCTGAACTTCGTTTGCTTTCAGTTCGAACAGATATCGAGCCACTTACGAGGACAATTAAACATTTATTTTACTCTGAAGTATGAGCCGTTAATTTTTTTTTTATAATGGAATTTGAATAAAATCTTATCGTAGGAAAAGAATTCGGGCTATTTGCAATTTATATCTTGGAATGATGTGCTAGACAGAAGTAATGGTTACATCAAAGCGGACACCATTACAATGGAGGTCCGTTTTGTAGCTGATGTACCACATATAGGTAATAAAAAAAATATGAACATTTTAATTTTTAAAAAAACACTTTTGTTGTGTAACTTCCTTAAACAGTAATTTTACGTTAACTTTCTTAACCAATGAAGAAACGTTTGCAAAAACCAATTTTTTTAATAATTTTAAGCAAAAAATAGTTATTTGTATCACAAGGCTAGAAACTGTCACTTTGCAAGTGCGAGTACTTGCAAAGCAGTTTCTAGGCGTGTGATACACAATATTTTTTCGGCCGATAAAAATACGTTAATTATAAAAAATCATTTTTTATTCAAATATTTGACGTTAGAGAATTTATTTTTCAAGGGAATTTATTTTTCTGGGCGTAGCAATGAGAAGGCGGAGTCAGTTCGGTTCAGCGCCACCAATCAAAAATCCTAATTTTACTTTCTGGACTAGTCCGGCAAATAGCATTTTCCAGACGATTTATACGCATGAAAATTGAGTGTTTCTAGCCGGAGGGCGAAAAAAGGTATAAACGTATAAACCTATATCCGAAAATAAGTCTTATTGAGGCCTGAAATGCCTAATAAGAATAGGCTATGATTTAAACAGTCAGCAAAATAATACAGATTTGGCCAGCATTAAAATATATTTGAGCAACAAAATTATTGAATGAGCAGCAACTCATGAGCGGCAATTATTTTATTCCATTTGTCCTGCTGTAAAATTACAATGACAGTAGAAATTGATCAGTAACCAAATACTTTTTTATCGGCTCCAAAATGAAGTAAGTATGTTTTGAAAATGATTGAGTAGGAAATAAATAAAACAATCGGGTAGAAAGCAAAAAAAAGTAAGTATTTATTAGAAAAGAAAAAAACATAACTGTAATAGGTAACATAACCTACCTATAATTAATACAATAATTATTGAACAATAAGTGCTCGTTTGGCTTTAGACGGTCGGCCTCTCTTTCTTTTTTCCCCGATGGGTATATTCTTAGCTTCAACTGGAGGAATTGTGAGCTTCATACGAATAGCCAAACCAACTATGTGTTTACACATATACATTCTATAAAACGTCGGGCAGTTGCATTTCCACTCCTCTGTATTGATTGGCAGTGAAACCACCCATCTACTGAAATACTGTTCTTTGAACTCACCAAAATTATTCCACTGCTCTTCGATATCTCTGCAATTGACGGATTCGCCAGCTGGTATTGCGTAATATGTGAAATATTCGTCTTTACGCAACTCGAAAACTTCTTTCGGCAATTTTGTCCACTGATAAGATTTTGTCCAATCATTTAAAGATATAGTGGGAGTCTTTGCAAACACATGGTCATCCGGGTTTGTAAAGTATTTTTCCGACCATTCATTGACCATATCTGAAGCAACAATCAGAAATCGAGCTAAAGGAAAACGCTCGCGCAATGTATTACTATCTTTTATTACTTTATTAAAGGACTCCAAAGCATTGTTTGTTGAAGGCGAATTCGGAGCTGCACCCAAAAACCAGTTGCGATTCTGGTTCAGCCATTGCTCTTTAAAGTAGTCAAGGAACTCCATATGGTCATGATATTTTTGCAGAAAAAGCTTTGTAGCAGTAATGAAACTGTTTGGGCACGTTATAAAATGCAAAGTGTCTACGTCTGCCAATACGTCTTTTAGAGCGAGTTTATTTTTTATGCAGCTTTCTGCTCGAGTTTGTATTTTTCTCTTCGCATGAGCCCAACACATTCGCACTATGGCTTCATCTCCAAAGACTTCAGTAAAAGCATTCTGAATATGCTTTTGGCAGCATCGCAAACCAAAACAGTGGGCTTCAAAACACTTGAAAATAAATCATGCACTTTATTTTTCAGAGCATGAAATAGCATTTTGAAATCATCTGTCTTCTCATTAGTAGCTACACCTAGGCATAAAACGTGGAATTTCCTAGCTTTATCAGTCGTACCGACCACTAGCACAGGGAATCCCTGCCATATCAATTTATAAGTGGCGTCTGCGTGAAGGATTTCTGCATCACGAGCTAATTCCAGCAAATATTTTGTTGATATAGCGAAGCGAAAGGCCTGGGGTATATCATTTTCGATCACATAATATGAAATTACGAAAGCTTCATGCGGATCATCAGGCAAGACTGAGTGGGAAGATAACCATCCTTGTAACTCTCCTAAACTGATACTGTGATTCCCATATTTAACGCGACGTTGAACACGTAGATGATTTCTCAACTGCGACATCTTGGGCACTTTAATACCCTGTATATTTGTAAGGCGTTTCATTATAGCCTTTGGTTTCATGTTAAGGTCAAATAATTTGATAATTTCTAATTTCACAGCCTCCCTCAGACCGAATTTAGAAGTATTATTCAGGTTGCCATGGTCATGTTCAGCATCTGCTCGATATAATAACACTGAATCTGAAGTAGAATCAAATAGTAAATATAGTTTTGCCGAGCATTGAGGTCCTCGTCTTTTTACTTTATTGCACCGGTAAATCTTTTTCTGTCCTTCCTCCGAATTATGAGAGAAATGAATAGACGAAGTACCTTCTTCTTTTAGGGCGTCCTCGGCTTCATTGCAGTTATTAAATTTTTTATCAAATGTTCAAGATATGACTTGCCGCTTCTTCTTCGTTGCTGGAACTATTTCTCCCTCACTACTATCGCTGTCCGATTGTAATAAAGGAACTTTCGATCTATGTACATCAGCTGAAGCACTACTATGCTCACCAATATCCCTGGAATCCATGATCCAATAAATAATACACAAAAATAAACAAATGAACGTTACTTGCGCACGTAACAACGCAACAAAACGACAAGTGATAGTAAAGACCGGGCAACCATAACTCGTACACCGATTGGCGCCAGCGCGTGCGTAGACTGCTCTCCCTTCAACCAATTGAGCCGCACTTTCCAACAGTGTAGCTGTTCAAAAAAATAACATCATGCTTATCTATTTTTGTAGCTGACAAAGTTGTTTATTTGCCGATACTATAAAACCTTTTTCAATTTGCCGATTAATATTAGAACATCAAATGTTTTACCCGCAGACGAATCAAATTAGTTGCTGCTCATTTAATAATTTAGCAGACCAACTAATAATTTTGCTGCTCGAATAGATTTTGGGCTGCGCGACTAGCGATTTATATGCCGCTTAAAAGTTTATTGTGCCGACATAATAATTTTATTTTGCTTACCATAATTTGCTGTTCGTATATTAAAATCGCAAACCAAAAAATAAAATGCTGCACAAATAATTGTTTCGCTGATTATTCTTGCTGATCGAAATTTTAAATGGCAGATCATTTAATTACTTCTCATAAGAATATTGCAGATAACATAATCTGCAAATCAAAATGTCTTGCTGGATTGTGGCTTTAGGGTTATTTGCACCAGTAGTCCAGTGAATAAGTACATGTTACCTTGCAAAAGGTCGGGTAGAAGATTTTTTAATTTTAACTTGTATACAGTCTGTCCCAAATGCAATCCCCACCATTTGGATCTCGGAAACTATAAAAGCTACAAAGTTGGTTAAATGGGGAAAGTTTTAGGAATTTTAATGCTCATTTCATATCCGTTGAGAAATCACAGCCAACTTTGATCGTTTTCGAGATATCTTGAAAAAACCGAAATTTGGAGTTTTACGTTTTCCAAAATATCTCGGAAAGTATTAAGTTATTTGTTTCAAGACTTGTACATTCTGACGGCACTTTTTTACGGAGAATCCGGTGGTACCATATGTTTATATTTATGACGCTTTGTTTCTATTCTATGATTTTCATATGGACGCCATATTGAATTTTGTCGTAACTAAACTCAGCCCTTTTTTCTCTTTTCAATGATGTGTAACACGTACGGTTTTTTTGAAGAAGACCGGGAATAAAATACATTTTTTCTTTACTCGCGTACATTTAAGCTCGCGTAGTAGGCTATGATAAAAAAAATGTATTTTATTCCCGCTCTTCTTCAAAAACCCCGTACGTGTGACACATCGTTGAAAAGAGAAATAGGATCTGAGTTTAGTTACGACAAAATTCAATTTGGCGTCCATATAAAAATCAAAAGTAGTTACTCATAGAATAGAGACAAAGCGTCATAAATATAAACATATGGTACCACCCGATTCTCCGTAAAAAAGTGCCTTCACAATGTACAAGTCTTGAAACTAATAACTTAATACTTTCCAAGATATTTGGAAAACAGAAAACTCCAAATTTCGGTTTTTTCAAGATATCTCGAAAACGGTCAAAGTTGGCTGTGATTTCTCAACGGATATGAAATGAGCATTAAAATTTCTAAAACTTTCCCTATTTAACCAACTTTGTAAATTTTATAGTTTCCGAGATCCTAATACTGTATATTAGGGCCAGCATTGAAAAACCAAGTTTTCCAATTCGGCTGACCTCGGGAGAACTTTCTGTGGACAAAAAACCCCGAAATTTTAAGACTTTTCTTGGTTTTTTCAAAATATCTCAGATATGGTTCGGTCTAGCGTTTTCTTTCTTCTTTTCCGTCTTAAGGCGGGCGGCCACTGCGAGCGAAACGAAACTAAGCTAAGCTAAGCGAAGAGAATGCTAACTAAACTAAACTACGTTGGAGCGGCCACTGGGAACGATTTTCGTTTAGTTGTCAGCTGTGTTTTCGTGAGGATGGACGTGTTTAAAATGAGTTCTGTAACAACCAAAATGTTGTTATTGGATCTAAGTTCAGAATCAGATTTTTTTGAAGATATTGCCAATGTAGTTTTCATGGAGAAGAAAATACATTATTTGCAACCTAAATTGCAATTGTTTTACAGCTATACGCTATTGTTTTCATCGCCGACAAGTACAAATTACAAAAATCAGTTGTTCCATGGCAAACCTAGACAACTTTCAATCGTATTTTTTCCGGGAATTTTCTTATGTAAGACCCATATTGGTTTACATGGTTATAAAGAGAACAAAGAGTACTATCGGAATGACCGAAAAAAAGCATAGTGGCCAATTTGAAAAAAAAAAGTTGAATATCGCTGCCATAATATGGGTACAGATTTTCTAACATTTTCTTTCCCCATCTTATAGAGAATTTCCTCCCATTTACGAATATACAGGCTGTTTGATAAAAAACGGAGCAAGCCGTAGCACTCTTATTTATTAACTGATTGTAATAAAAAAAATGTTTGGTCTAATAACTCATAAAAATCTACATTTTGCCGTAAAAAAATTTTTTTTCGGCCTCATTGGTTAAGCGTGGTGACGTCATGATGAATTTTTTAAATTACACTCTATATATTTTTTTAGATATTCTCATAGAGAATTTTTTTCTCTTTTCGACCGTGTAAATATTTCATATGGTTGCATAATAAAACTTTCGAGTTAAAGACAAAAAACCAATACAAGCCAGTAGGCCATTAAATTAAAATAACTTGAAACAAAAAACAGTCGCCCTAAACAATACCTGTAGTTTCCATTTCTTGTGTTTTTTTTTTGTTTTAATAGTTTTCATCTGTTTAATGTATTTTAACATGGCACACTCGATTTGTTCAAAGTTGCTAGAATAAACGTTCGTAATGTTTCAGTCTTGTATTGGTTTTTTGTCTTTAACTCGAAAGTTTTATTATGCAACCATATGAAATATTTACACGGTTGAAAAGAGAAAAAAATTCTCTATGAGAATATCTAAAAAAATATATAGAGTGTAATTTAAAAAATTCATCATGACGTCACCACGCTTAACCAATGAGGCCGAAAAAAATTTTTTTTACGGCAAAATGTAGATTTTTATGAGTTATAAGACCAAACATTTTTTTTATTAAAATCAGTTAATAAATAAGAGTGCTACGGCTTGCTCCGTTTTTTATCAAACAGCCTGTATATAGTAGTCCAGTCAATAAAGGGATTGTAGAATGCACGGAGGGTGTCACAATTTTTGACTTCAGGGCTTTGTTTGGAGTCGTTAGGAGGTAAACATACTAAAAGTCCCCGGACATAGGTGGTGAGCGGAGTGCAGGGGGGGACTGAGAAGGTCTCTTTTTTTGTTTTTTTGCTTATATCTAGAAGATGGTGCATCTTAGCAAAAAAGTCATTATATACAAAATCAAAGCTGATAAAATTTCCTACATTTTTGCTTCTTTAAGTTTTTTTCTATCTCCAACCGTTTATGAGAAATGCGCTATCAAAAATCGTTAATATTCGCAAGAAAATATTTTGCCTCCCGTTTTTCGTTAAACTTTTCTCTCTAGCACCTCATCTCTTCGGTTTACAGAAAAATTCCCACAAAAGAAGTTGTACAGGATTAAATTTCCTTCAAAATGGTATATACTTTTTATATATTTTTTTCGAAAATTAGCGATTTTTGATAGCGGATATCGCATAAACGGTTGGAGATATAAAAAAACTTTACCAACCAAAAATGTGGGAAATTTTGACACCTTTGATTTTGTATATAATAACTTTTTCGCTAAGACGCACCTTATTCAAGATACAAGCAAAAAACCTAAAAAAGGGATCTTCTCGGTCCCCTGCACCCCGCTCACCTCCTATGTCCGGGGACTTTTAGTATGTTTACCTCCTAACGACTCCAAACAAAGCCCTGAAGTCAAAAATTGTGACACCCTCCATGCATTCTACACCCCCCCAATTGAGCGTTCGTTGACTGGACTATAGTTTATTATAGTTATTTTTAAAAATAACAAAGTTATAGGCCTGGGGAGTCATGTCTGAGACACCCTGTATATATATTTTTATATTTAATTTAATTTAATCAGCAATCAGAGTATAAATACATTCTATGAGCTAATAGTATGTGATAATTGGACTTGATAGGTATATTCCCATTGGAGTCATCCCTTCCTTAGATGTTTGATGGCATACTCTTTGATTAGGTCTTTTACGTAATCGATGTCAAGGTCTGCGTGTAGTGAGCGGTTTGTCACATACCAGAGTGCTGCTGCCATATTGCGGATAGTTTTAGATTGGAACCGTTGAATGATTTCGACATTGGATCGACTTGCGCAGCCCCAAAGCTGGCATCCGTAGGTCCATATTGGCCTGATAATAACCTTATATATCAGCAGCTTGTTCTCCAAGGATAGTATGGATTTTTTTCCAATGAGCCAGTACATCTGCTTCATTTTTAGGTCCATTTGTTTCCGCTTTTTAGTGATATGAGTTTTCCACGTTAATCGTTTGTCAATGTGGAGTCCCAGGTATTTAACTTCGGTAGACTGTGGAAGGGTAGTGCCATTAAGGGTTACGGGTGGGCATTCTTGACTTGACTTTGATTCTCCACTTTATTACCCATCTTTCGATTTGGTTTAAGTGATTTTGAAGTGCAGCTGATGCTGCTACCGGATCTGCATTACACGCGAGTATCGCCGTATCGTCTGCAAATGTGCCTATTTCGGTAGATTCCGTTATGGGTAGGTCAGCGGTGTATAGTAGGTACAAAAATGGTCCCAGGACTCTCCCCTGGGGTACGCCTGATTTTATTTCCTTGATTTGGGAAACAGGAAACATCTTTGCATATCTTTGTTTGAAAGGTTCTGTGCGTGAGGTATGACCGTAGCAAAAGGTAATATTCAGAGGGAAAAGTTTTCTTGGTTTTGTATAATAGTACTCTGTGCCACACTCGATCAAATGCCTGTCTGACATCTAAGAAGGCAGCAGTACAGAATGCTTTATTTTGTAGCGCAGTTTGTATGATGTTGGTTAGTCGGTGGCATTGTTGGGTGGTGGAGTGTTGGTGCCTAAATCCAAATTGGTGGTTAGGCAACCATTCTTCTTGTAATGAATTTTCATAGATACGCTTTAGAACTAGTTTCTCGAGCAACTTGGATACTATAGGAAGCAGGCTAATGGGCCGGTAGGAGTTGGTTTCGTTGGGAGGTTTACCGGGTTTTGGAATCAGAATGATCTGTGCAAACTTGAAGTACAACGGCCAGTACGTTAATCTCAGGATCCCGTTAAATAAGATTTGTAAGAATTTAACTCCTTGTTCTGGCAATTGTTTGAGTATGGTTGCTGTAATCAGGTCTTGACCTGGAGCTTTTCCATTTTTTAACCATTTTATCTCATTATCTATTTCTGTGGTTGTGATGTTTCGTATTGGTAATGACATTTGTAGTGGTGATTGCAATTCTTCTTCAATTTCGTGATTGACCGTAGTAGAGTTTGGTTGGAATACTTCGGCTAGATGGTCTGCAAACGATTCTGCCTTCTCTTTGTCTGTTCTTAACCATGTTCCCCCTTGTTGTCTTAGTGGAGGAATATGGGTTCGTGGTTTTTTGATACCCTTGGTGGCTTTCCAGATTGAATTGTCATGAACACTTAATGACTTCATGTAAGTTTGAAAGGATTCATTTTTGATAGATTTTAATTTATTTTTGAGTTGGTTATTTAGTTGATTATACCGTCTTTTGTCTTTAATATTATGAGTGCGTTGCCATCTAGCCCTTGCCCTTCTCTTTTCTTTCACTATTTCCATGACTTCATTTGGTATGTTAGGACTAATTATTTTTATGTTATCTGGCTGTTGTGTGGCGTTCCAGCCCCCTTCCTGAACTGTTGTTGTGAAGTGGTTCGTTGCTAAATCTATTTCTTCTGCTGTTTTTAGACTAATATTTGTAGTGAGATGTTGCATAATATGATCCTTGAAGATTTCCCAGTCAGTTTTCTTGTTGCTGAGAGAAGGACTAGGTGTTTTGTATATGATGGTACTGCTTATGGTGGCGCTGATCGGTGAATGGTCAGACATTATATCGTAGTTGGGGATGACGTCCATATAGTTGGACGAAAGGCCGTTTGTTACGAAAAAGTCCAACATGTCTGGTATTTTGTTAGGATCCGATGGCCAGTAGGTTGGGCTACCAGTTGACAGAAAGTTATATTTGTTATCTGTAATGGTTTTAAGTAGTGTTTTGCCTTTGGTTGTGGTCAGACGCGAACCCCAGTGCGTGTGCTTGGCGTTGTAATCCCCGCCGGCTATAAATTTCTGCCCTAAACTCGCAAAAAACGGTTGGAGAAGTTGCTGGGTTAGTTTGTGCTTGGGAGGACAGTAGACAGCCGAGATGTTGAGTGGAGTTGTGAGTTTTTCAACAACTTGGATTGTTGCAGCTTGCAAGTAGTCTGTTTTATATTCTGGTTGTTCAGAGTGAGTGATGGTATTGCGGATGAGTATTGCCGAGCCACCGTGTGCTGTGCCGTCTGGATGCTGATAAACAGAGTAGTGTGGTACTTCTATGTGCGTTCTGTTAGTAAAGTTTGTTTCTGACACGAGCAAGATATCAATGTTGTTTATGTGTAAGAAGTTTTCAATTTCCAGGCTTTTGTATTGAAGCCCGTTGGCGTTCCACAAAGCTATTCGAAGGGATTTAGCCATTAATGAGTTATTTTGGTGATGACGGTACTTAGCATATTTAGAATTATGCTGTTTTGTTGTTGGTTAAAGAAGCTTTAAATTCATCGAGAAATTTTTGAAGGGTTAGGTCGTGGTTTTGGTTTGACTGATTTGAGACTATTTGGGAGTAGGTAAGGTTAGATGGGTGTAGTGGAGTTTTAGGTTGTTGATTATTTTGTTGATAATTTAGGATCGGAAAATTTTGTGTTGTTAGCTGAGTAGGTTTTCTGCCCGTTGGTTGGTGATTAGGTTGATATTTGTTTTGCAGTTCCTGATATACTGAGCACCCTTTGTAGTTGGCCGCGTGAGATCCTTGGCATAATACGCAAGTGGCCTCAGTGTCCCTGGTTTTGCTGCATGTTTTGGTGTCGTGTGTCGTGGGGTCCACCGCACTTCACACACGCATATGGTCTATTACAATATTTTCGTGTATGCCCATAGTTTTGGCAACGTGTGCATTGTACTACTTCTGTATTTTTTCGTGGTGGCTCGAAATTGACAACTATGTTATTCAGGTATCGGATTGTGTATATTTCTTTGTTATTCTGGGCCGGTTCTAGGTCGATGAAGAATATTGGGAGTGGGTCTTTCGTGCGTTTGCTTTTTAGGTATATGATATTTCTTACTTTATGGCCTAGTTTGTCAATGTAATAGAATCCCATGAAAAATTTATCATTTAACACGTTGACCGCCAAGTACGAGTTCCGAGTAAAGCAACTTTATCTTTGGTGCCATCTACGAGATATCTCGTGGCAAATAGGTACCTATCAAAAAAGGTTGTGTGGCGTTTGATATAAGATCAAACTTTTACTCTGGCCGCATAAGAAAATTTTTTTTATTCGAATAATGAATACAAAATTAAACAATAAAACTGGAGAAAAAATGACTATGAGCTCTGGCAGGCAACGTGTTAAGTAGAGTTTAAATTTGACATCAAAAGCTGTGAAAATAGCATAGTCATTGCAGATAGGTACTATACTTTGGCAAACATTTATTGGTCAGTATTCTTACCTTATTGTTAGATTTAACATCAAGTTTAATTCATCATCATCATTGGTTCTACAATCCTTAAAGAAAGGGTCTTGACTGGCTTGAAGATCTTCTTCTATTCTTCCCTATTGTGTTTTTGTTTTCCAGTTTCCTAATTTTAGCGTCTTGATATCCCCTTCAACCTGGTCTGTGCACCTCGTTTTCGGTCTTCCTTTTAATATTTGCCTTGTTGGTACTTGTCTAACTATTCGTTTCGTTGGTTCTATGTCATTCATTCGTTTTACGTGTGCTATCCACCTCAGCCTCCCAATTTTTTTTTTCGTTGTATTTTTGATAAAGTTAATTGTTAAAGCATCTAGCTAATTACAAGATCACTGAAGGGATATGGGCGTGGCCACTCAAATTTGTTGTGTAAAGACAACAAGTACATCCTTGATCGAGAGAATTAAGGGTTTGTACGATTTCTGGCCTATTACTTTCTGCTCCAGATAACGCTGGAACTACAGTAAATTAGTGTAACGAATCGCATCAGCTGCTGCGGAAAGCAGGTGCGAGATCAAATGCGTCATGCGCCGCTAGAATTTTCCACCGTTGCCGCGAGAGATCTGGAAGCCTGTAGAACTTACAAGACTGAAAGTCTGCCTATATTTAAGGCGCACTCGCTTACGAGAGGGCAGTCTAATCCAGCCAACAGTCGCGGTCGCGATCAGTAAAGTTAATATAAATATCCGTGAATAGTCTTGAACTAATAATCGCCGCGTGTTCGTGAATACGTAGAAATAAATTGTTAAATAAATAAACTGTTATAAATAAATTACTTTAGTGTTCGGTTTTAATATTAGTGTTCCGTTTAGTTTTACATTAGCGTTTAATTGTTGTTCTTTATAATTATTTCGTACTTTAAGTTTGTTTAATAAATTAATTTACACCACGAACCGAGTTTACTTTAAATAAACGTCGTTAAATCGTTACATTAGAATATTTAGTGTAACGACTAAATAGGTTCTTATTATGTTGTAATATAACGACTACAAAGATACCAGTGTTGCAAGATCATCGAATGGATATGGGCGTGGCTACTCGAATTTATTGTGTAAAAACGACGTCGAGCAGTAACCTACTGGCTGTTTTTCTTGAAGTGCTACGGTTCCCAAACCATGGCTACTTGTGTCCACTGAAATGCACAACTGTTTCGTTGGATCGTAATATCTTAAAGTTGGTGCTTTGCTTATGATGTCCTTTAGAGAATTTTCTTCGTTCATTCCCCAAACGAATTCCAGTTTGTTACTTAACAAAGTTCGTAACGTACTTGTTTGTTGGGATATGTTTGGTATAAATTTCCCTAGATAATTTACCATGCCCAGTATTCGCTGTAATTCCTTTCTATTTGTTGGAGTGCCTAGAGCTTGAATGGCTTCTATCTTTGTACAATCTATCGAAATTCCTGCACTGGAGAGTCTATGTCCCAGAAATTTCACATTTGTTTTGGCTAACTGCATTTTTGCTTTGTTGAGGTGAATTTTGAATCTTTTAGGTATTTCCAGTGCTTGCTTTAGTCCGGAATTGTGCTGCTCTAGGGTTTTCCCATGAATGAGAACGACATCCATGTAAGGGACCACACCTTCTAGAGCTAGACCTTCGAAAACATGGTTAATTAGTTTTTGATACACCTCAGGTGCGCTATTGATACCGTAGGGCAAGGTTTTGTATCTAAATCTACCAAAGGGTGTAGCAATTGTACACAATTTAGAACTTGCAGTATCTATGGGCACTTGCAAAAACGCTTTTCTCTGTTTCGGTACTAGAATGACATCGTTCTAGCACGCATTTTGATGCTTTAATGAGCTTCATTATTAAACGATTTTTGGTGATATTTTGTTTTCAGAAATTGGTGATACTGTATCAAATAATACAAGTAGAGTAGGTATGACAGTTCTCGACCAAAACCCCATGTTATTTCTTATGGAGGTTCATTTTGCAATTTAAGGTTGTTTGCCAGGTGGGTTGCATAGATATGTAGGTGATAAGAGCACTGTAATAAAGGTCAGCTGATAAGCGAGGTGCAAGGTTCAGGTGTGGCAGCGGATGCTGATTGGGGTCAATGTTCGGCCTTCCAATACGAAAATCAAGGTGCAGGGTCAAAGTTCAGTAATCAAGGGCCTTTTTTTAGCTGTAAATCTGGCTCTCTTAATAACCGCTCTTGTACGTTTTTGTCCGCGATTCCTAAAACTAGCCTATCTCGGATTAGAAATTCTGTTTGATCTCCGAAATTGCACGGGGCTGCTGGTTTTTTGAGTTCCGTGACATATCTGTCTACTGTTTCACTTGGTTCTTGGGATCGTAAGAAAAATTTGAACCTACAACCTTCAACTTCATTTTCCGCGAACGTAAATGTATTGTAGACATCTATAGCTTCGTGCCCCATCAAATTTAGAAGTAGGGCTACTTTTAATTTGTCAGGTTTTGAACTTTTCTCACTTGCCTCTAGGTATAGTTCAAACCTCTGTTTGAACTTTTCCCAGTTTGTTGCAACGCTCCCTGTGGAGTCCACTGTGTTTGGTATATTTATATTTTTTTCAAAAAATAAAGTATTTTATCTACCCTTGCTGTTAAAGTAGTACTTTATCTACCCTTGCTGTTAAAGTGCTACTTTATCTCCTCAAATTAATAGATAAAGTAGCACTTTAACAGCTGCTATAGAAAAAATATCATTTTACGGACTAGTCCATAATGATAAAGTAAAACGGCCGTTGCTAAGTAAAACGGCCGTTGCTTCTGTTAAACAACCTGGTAACTAGGTGATTATTCAACCCTGCAAGAGGCTAGAGCTATAAATGTCATTTGAACCTCAAATTAATTTAAAAGTAAATTTTGTGATATGCAGCTGAACATAAAGCTTTGTATGTAATTCGTACATAATTACGCTTGATGGACTTGCCAAATTTATTGGCCTCGCTCACTTCGTTCGCTCTGCCATAAACTTTTTGGCTCGTCCATAAAGACTTAAATTATGTACTCGTTACATAAATAGCTATTAAGTGATAAATAATTTGTTACAGGAACACTGTAACTGTAAAAGGTTCCGAAGTAACGATGGGCGGTACATTGTGTAAGTTACTTTTATTTTATATACGAGGGCGGAGTGATAAGTCTGGTAAAAATGCAACAGAGGACTTGTTAATATCAACTGTTACTACGCAACATTAAAATTTTCAAACAGATGTGTCATTGAGTTCAGTTTTGGCAGCCATCGAAAGTAGACAACCTGTCGTATTTTTCAAAACATGGAGAAAAGTGAATTTCGTGTGTTAATTAAACATTATTTTTTGCGTGGAAAAACCATTACGCAAGGCAAAGCAAAGCTTGATAAGTATTATGGGGACTTTTCGCCATCGATTAAAATGATTCACAAATGGTTTACTGATTTTCGTTGTTGGTCGTATAAGCACAACTAATGCCGAACGTCCAGGACGCCCAAATGAGGTCACCACACCAGAAAGATTGACAAAATCCATGATATTGTATTGGAAGACCGCAGAGTAAAAGTGCGCGAGATAGCTGAGATAGTACGCATCTCAGATGAACCTGTGCGCAATATATTACACAAACATTTGGATATGAAAAAAGTATCCGCGCGATGGGTGCCTCATTTGCTCACAATTGACCAAAAACGCGTACGTATGACAACTTTAGTGCCGTTTCACATGGAGCGTATGATCCGAACGGATCGTCAGCGCTGACCATGCGAGCCATTTCCATACGCGACTTACGCCTTTTCACATGCATATCGTATGGTCAGCAACCGACAAGTCGCTGTTGCCATTCTTGCTGATTATGGGGATGTTCATTTGACAATGTATCGACGTAATAGAATATATGCACCTTTGATTTTCTATTGTGCAAATTAATATTTCCGTATATATTTTATAATTCATGGCGGTGGTGCAGTATATTATGTACTAGAGCTAGACGGTCACGTGTTTACTAGAACAGGGCAAATCCGACAACTAGGCGAAATGGTACGCAACGGACCATCAGTTCTCATGTGAAGCTACTCATTATAAACAACGGCCCGTGCGCGCGCTGACAATACGACGACGCAAGGGCTCGACGTATGGCCGTCGTACCAAATCACGCGGACGGATCATACGCGCTTCATGTGAAATTACTCATTTAAACACATGGCGCTTGGTTATACGTCCTGACGATCCGTCCGTATCATACGCTCCATGTGAAACGGCACTTAGAGGCAGGTTTGGCGATGTTCAGGCGCAATAAAAAGGAGCTTTTGCGTCGTTTCATAACTGTGGACGAAACATGGATCCATCATTTTACACCGGAGGCCAAGGAACAGTCTAAACAGTGGATTTCTACTGGCGAACCTGCACCAAAGAAGGCTAAAGCGGTTTTATCGGCCATCAAGGTCATGGCCACAATGTTTTGGGATGCACGCGGCATAATCCACATCGATTACCTTGAAAAGGGAAAACAATCAACGGCGAATATTATTGCAACTTATTGGACCGTTTCAACGACGTTTTTAAAAACAAAACGACCGCATTTGGCCAGGAAAAAAGTTCTCTTCCATCAAGACAATGCACGGGCGCACACGTGTGTAATTGCCTTGGCCAAAATCCATGAATTATGCTTCGAATTGCTTTCATATCCACCGTATTCCCCAGACTTAGCTCCCAGCGATTATTTCCTGTTTCCAAACTTGAACAAATGGCTCGGCGGGAAGAGATTCGGCTCTAATAAGGAGATCATCGATGCAACGAATGCCTATTTTAATGGGTTGGATAAATCGTATTATTCGGAAGGGATTAAAAAATTGGAAAACCGTTGAACGAAGTGTATCGGCCTAAAAGGCGACTACGTTGAAAAATAAATTGTTTTTTGGCCAAAAAAATTATTCCTTGTTTCATTTTTACGAGACTAATCACTCTGCCGTCGTATTTTAAAGCTGTATTACATTGTACTTTTTTTGTCTAGAAAACTTTGACAAGTTCTTGTACTAGATTCACTTGTCAAAACTTTGATAGTGTAATTCAGAAACTTGTTCAAGTTTGATACAAGTTTTGAAACTAGGTACGGACCAAGTTTCTGTCCAAGTTTTGGTACTAGACTTGCGCATTGCAGCGAATTTCAGAGCTGCCAACTACATCCAACTTGTTTTCAATTTTGTTAGTTTTTATAACCTAAATTTTTGTAGTTTTTTTATTGCGGTTCCTTTTTTCCTTCTTTAATAATATACTAACCAGCGTAAGCTAAAATGTATTCTGTGAAACTAACCAAAATAAACACTTAACCGCAAACAATTTTTTTTCGTTAAATTGGCAATTGGTAATTGAACTTTAGCGGAGTCTGCGTAAAAAGAACGGTGACTTGACAGCCATTAAAATTGGGAGGTGGCATATTTGAATTTCTAGTTTAGTGTTTCGTCTAGTTTACAAACTTGTCAAAGTTTTCTAGACAAAAAAAGTACAATGTAATACACGCTTTATATTCAAAGGTTTGCGTATTCCGTATTCATTCTAAAAGGTACGCCACTGACATACCGGAAACATTTAAGGCCAACGCGCATTTAACCACGCCACGCCGGACGGCAATTTTTAAATTACATTGGTTCTTATGCAATAACGCGCACTTATCCACGCTACGGCGCGTTATTGCATAAGAACCAATGTAATTTAAAAATTGCCGTCCGGCGTGGCGCGCCGTGGCGTGGTTAAATGCGCGTTGGCCTTTAGCCGCCATATGCATCATCTATCTTGGTCTCACGTATGTTTTGTGTAGCCTCATTCCTGTAGTTTTATATTCTAAGGTTTGTGGACAGTATTATGACAGCAACACAATAATGACATCATCAGTTAATAAATTCTAAACCTTGCAATAGACATTATTTTTGTTTCTTATGGCTTGAACTCACGGTAGGTACAAACAATAGAGAGTTATCGCAAGTACAACGCTAAATTTAGCGTACGTTATTTTCGTACAATCGGACGAATGCGCATGCGCCTAGATTTAGCGTACGCTAAATAAATAACCGCGGCCCGCTATTTTCATAAAATAGCGGAGGGTTTTGCGTACGTTATTTTGAGAGCTGAGGTTATGTTGCCGTATTTATAAACAAGTAATTTTATGTGTTGAGGTTAGGTTCAGAAACTTTAACGTACGGCAAAATAGCGGCGTATCTCCCTTCTGTACGATGCGAGCAAATTTACCATTTTTTGCTTGCAGTTGGCACCACTAGTATTCATAGCACCACCAATTTCAGCCCAAGCATCTTCTTTCAGAGGTTTTTTATAATAAATTTTGTCTTTTGGATTCCACAGAATTGGTGTATTCTCGTAGATGTCAATTAAATTCAGACACTTCTCATCGTCCCACTCTATAATCATCAAAAAATACTAGCACTCACGGCTCGAAGAACGTACACAGGGACAACAACCCCAGTTGGCGTCCACAAGCGCGCTGCGAGCCCCTTTGTGTTCGCAGCAAAAACCGATAATCGGTGGCTCGCAGCTTGTGACACGAAGCGCGCTCGCGGTGAGTTTGCGAGCTTGATTCACAATGCGTCTACACTAAAAAATTTGGTTACAGTAACCGTTACGTTACATGCAACGGCTCGCTAATGTGTACAAGGCTTTTTTAAAATGTCATTTACCGTAAAAATAAAATATCGTATAACATCACGTGATTTTAGCGTTAAGGTTGCGTTTTCAAGTAATTTGGGTTGCCTAGATTCTGCCTAGATTTGTTTCATCAATTAAAAAATATATATCATGATTTTTAAGGTTTTCTTATTATTATATGTTTCCTACTACTTATACGCAAAACAACATATATTTATTTTTGTAACAATTCTTCCACAAAAAAAATAAAAAAAACAAAATATCCAAGATGATGCCATTAACTGGAAATAAACGCTAATGGGAATTTCCTAACAAAAAAATTATTGCGGCATATTGTAGCCATATGTTTCTAGTATACGTATGCAAGATGACATACGTCACAATTCAGTAATTTTTGAATAAAAGATGTAATACTAATGTACTAAAACGACTAAAACCATACAACTCACGGAGTATTTTTATGTTCCTAGGGTTTGAATCTAAGGTGTGCTATTTTGACCCTCATCCCATAGATGGCCCACTATATTTTATTTTTCCCGCCAATATTTAAATTTAAAATTAGTTAGGAATCTAGCTCGCCACACAAACTTTTTAAAAATAGGGGTCAACTGAAAGGTACCTACATTGTATACCTAAAAGAAAAATGAATTCTTGTGTAAAATTTCCTGGCGGATACAAATTTTGAGATCATCACTTCCCTCAGAATTGCGAAATATGAGAAAAAAAATTATATACATTTTTGATGAACCAGGAAAACATTTTTAATGGCGTTCTTTATTAAAGATAAAATGACCTCAAACTTCAGGAAAAAATATTTTGATATTATTCTTCCACGATATACAAAGTTGAACTTCCAAGATATAATTTTCGTAAAAAAAAAAAGTAAAAACCAAAAACTGTCGCAGGAAAATTTTGAAAACGCACTGGAAAATATAATAAGTGAGAAAGTTTAGCTTTTTTATTAATAAAAATACAAAGGTAGTATATCGAAATAGAAATAATTAGATTAGCATTGTAATGGTTTCTTTATTGTACAGAAAAAACAAAAAACACATTTATATCAGTTTATGTCATACTCGTTTCTAAAGCAACGTTTTTCGAACGATTTATAGGACGAAAAGTGACACTTTAAAGTGCTAGTATCATTTTAAAGTCCTAGAACGAAAAGTGTCACTTTTTGTTCTATAAATGCTCGTTGCTAGGAGATATGAATTGTTGCGCCTTAGATTAGTTACTTAAAACTAATGCTGCTACAAATTGCTGGAGATTTCTTTTAATGATTTAACAACTTTAGAAACAGTATGACATAAAATTATGTATGTACCTCAGACGAAAAGTGTCTTTAAGGTACTCGCAAGTAATTACGGCCTCGGCTACCCGCCTCGGCCGTAAACAACTTGCTCATACCTTAAAGACTTACTTTTCGTCCTAGATACATAAAATACTATTATGTAATAATTACAGTGTACATAATAGTAATAATAATAAATAATAACAATTATAGATATAAAGTAATCATGGACTCTGCAACTGAAAATGTATAATGTTGAGTAACAGGATTGAGATGATTTAAATCATTTGATTTAAATCACAATTAAAATCGTGATTTAAATCAAGCGATTTATTTAAAAAAATCATTGATTTAAATCACGGTTTTAGATTTTGACAAATTAACAAACAAAAACAAATTACACAAAAGTACTGATCTTCAGTGGTAAAAAGACAAACACTTCCTAATTTAATAAAAGCTTTATTTAAAGAGTTAATTGCTCTAAACGAAATTTATATTATTATAAAATGTTTTGACAATAAATACCCCCTTCTCATTAGAAGAATATTCAACATTATTATTCATAGTAATTAGGTAGATACGTGAATAGATAACTGAAGAAAATAACATTTAGTTTGACATAAACAAAATTCAAATTTGCATTCTAGAATATAATGTAACTTATGGGTTTGATTTAAATCAAAAAAATCTGATTTAAATTTAAAAAAAATTCGATTTTTTTGTTTTTTTTTAAATCGTGAGTTTTATCAACCCTGTTGAGTAATGCGAATTTTTACTACCTACACGAAATGTTAGTTATACAAATTTGTATTCCAAACATTTCAACCCTTTGGATACCCTTCTAATAATAACTTCAGGTAATATGCAGTTATTATAAAATGTTAGGAATCATTGTTTGTCTCCATAAGTCGACATAACAACGGCCGCCGATAAGCGTACAAACGAAATACTAAAGTTCAATACACAACACGCGTTCTTCCAGCACGCACGTAAAATAAAATTAATAAAAGTTCAATAAACGACGCTAAATAGAATATACGTAAACGTAAAATGCAGGTGTTAGCAGTTTACAATATCTACCAGTGAAGTAAAACTGCAGAAAATAAGTTGAAATTTAAGTAATTTCTTAAAAACGCCAGCGGCTATGTACGCGTTGGCACCAATCGGCTTAAAAGATTAGGTCCTCCAATATTTTTTCAAGGAAATTCCTTTGTAATAAGTTTTTGGTTTTACCCAGTAAGAGGTTTATGGTTTTGTCACTAGGTAGGAGTACCTGCCAGCGTTTAAATTTTTGTTCCAAATACAAACACATGATTTTGCAGTGGCGTTTTTAAACGCAGTCTTAACGGAAATGTAACGTAGTACTTGCGATAACTCTCTAATATTTCATCGCTTGGCGGCCAAATCCTCGTATGTTATTTTGTTCTGAAACAGGGTTTTTGTCTATTTTGATTATTTTAGCCTTTCTGCAGTGTTTGGTAACCTCCTATTAACCCGGTCAAAATAGACACAAAAATGCCCAAAGTTCGGAATAATTCGCATGGAGCTGAATTTTTGTGTGGACCTTCATATTATAGTTCTAAATGAAATGTCAAAAGTCCCCATCGATCCGAGTGCTGCTAAAAATTTTACGCGGGGTCAAACGTCATAAAAAACGGTATTTTGAGAATATCTGGTTAACGGTTAATTTTATTGTAAAAATACTTATTAGTGAATTGATAGATCATACAATTTTCCACAAAAAATGTTCAATTACTTTTTTTCACGAGAGTGACCATTATCGAGATATTGCGATATCAAGAATTGAAACTGTCATCTTTTTGAAGAAATGCATTCCTTTCCACACCACCTTCGAGGTAGAGTACTCGGCGCGTTTTTTTTATAATGTGGTATCCCCAGTAGGCCTAATCCACAATTAGGAAACAAAAAATTAGTCATGTTCATACTCCATTTCTAAAGTTACATGTTCTTATTCTTCTTCTTCCTCTAGCTGCTGTATTTTCACAAGCTGCGCCAATAAACGCGATGGATCGATTACATCTTCATTGATGGCGCACACATCGTCGTCCTTTAGTTGCCACATACTGCTGAACAATGTAAACCTACGTTTCTGGAACCACAATTATAATTACAGCCCTTGCTGCAATTGCAAGAGATAGTGTTCAGCACTAGGTCTGGAGCAGGTGGCAGAGTTTGAATTGGCTCCAAAACGTTGTTTTTCCATGCCCATCCCCAATCTTCAACAAGAAACGATTTATTTCAATGTTGTGCGAAAAATTCATAGCTGATAATATATGTGTAACACGAGCAGAAAATGACACTGTTGTTATAATAATCGATACCGCCATAGAGCAGTCTCATGCAAGAACAAATATTGTTGAAGATGTATTTGATCAATCCTGTTTTTTGGCGCATGCTGTGGAAATACAGCAGCTAGAGGAAGAGGAAGAAGAAGAATATATAACTTTAGAAACGAAGTATTGTCAGATAGTGGATTACTTAAATAATAACGTAAAGCATCATTTCCATAAGAAATAAATTCAATAAGTTGGTATTTGGGTGTGGTCTGATATCATAAGTGTTGCAATCACATACAAAGTAAAGATCGTTAATTCTGTTTACTAATAAAGATGCACTTGTATAAATATGAGTCATATGTGCAGCTGGTGGTATTGCGCAATTATAACATTGTGATACAATGTTGCATTTGTTTATACTAAATGAACGTGGGTTGAGTGTGGGAACATCATGACCTATATTCATACAATGTAATAATGAATGAAACCCTTGTATTAACATAAGCAGATGTTAAAGTGTAAGAGAGAACGAACACATCTTGACCGTATAAATATAGAAACCCTGCCATAGGGAAAGTCAGTCTTTTCATTGAGTCTCACTACGATGCCTGATTAATAATTAGACGAGAGGCTCTTACAGGACCTACCCCTGGCCTTAAGCCAAGGGTTGGTTTACATATACTTTCCAACGTTGTTACCAAGATGTGTGCTTCTCTAAAGATGATCAAGTAAGATTAATGTTTATTATTAAAGTGTAATGCTAATGTTTTGTACGTTGTATTGAATCATTCAAACTTAAATTAAGTTATGTATTTGGGTCACGTTTTGTCAACCAGTTTAAATTATGTTTGTAACTTTGTTCATAAATTAATAATATGTGAACAGCATAATATATTATATAATGTTAGTTGTATTAGACTTTCATTCAATAACCTCTTGCAAACAGCCAAGCCTAAACACTCGTAATGAAGCTCCTATAAGTCTCTACCATCATAATCAATAATGCAAAAAGGACTTCGTTACAGTATGAACAAGACTAATTTCTTGATTTATTAGAAAAATTGTGGATTGGGCCTACTAGGGATACCACATTACAAAAAAAAAACGTGCCGAGTACTCTACCTCGAAGGTGGTGTGGAAAGGAATGCATTTCTTCAAAAAGATGTCAGTTTCAATTTTTGATATCGCATTATCTCGATAATGGTAACTCCTATAAAAAAATAGTTATTTGCGCTCCAAGTTATGGTAAGTGAACTTTTTTATCCGAGGTGGTAATTTGTGGACCGAAGTGCAGCTGAGGTCCATAAAGCCACCGAGGATAAAAAAGAAACTTACCTACGCGTTGCGCATCACGTTTTTCTCACTACCACAAAATAAAATTCATTAATAATTTAACAAAAATTGTGACGTTTATATTTATGACAGTTTAACGGCGCTGTTGCTATGGTACAAACAAACACATAAACGCAATTTCTGTTTTCAGTAACGAAAAGAATGAAATCAAACATTTTGTAAATACACCTTCATTTAACATTCAACGGTGTTCCAATTGTAAAATTAGTTTTAATGGCATTGTCAACTTATGCAACATATTAAGTAAATATCAAAATACGTTAGTTAAAATACTCGTAAAAGTACCGGCATTGGTAGAATTTCAATATCTTTGATAATAACCACAATAATAAAACCAAAATAAAATTCAGATCCTACGTACGTGACGTCAAGAGTGTCGACAACATAACCTAAATTTAGCGTTGTACTTGTAGCTATGCTAGGCTTTAATTGTATTAAATGTCTGTCTTTGCCTGTTTAGACAATGTTTGCTTGTTTAATTGCATTTGCTTCTTTAAAGAGGCATCTCACGTTAGAGCTCTTACCGGCGACCGACGTAGTTGACGTCATAGCTTAAACTTTTAGCTCCCATAACACGGTAACGAATTAAAATTCGGCCAAAAAATTTTGCAAAGGTGCAATACTGGTGTCGCCTAGTCTAGTCATATTCCAATAGGAGGTGCAATACTCAGTTTACTCAATCAAATTACAAAATAAAAAAAAATCGACTTTTCATAAGTTGACAATGCCTTTAATATTAATAAATAAGCACGTATTCTCCATTATAACTATTTATTTTTTTTATATCCGTTATGGGGTACATGCGCGGAAAGTGACCTGGCGCGGTAAATCGTCTTTTTTGACCTTAGATACAATCTGTTTTTGTTCAACTAAATGTTTTAGTTTCCATTATTGTCGACTTTTTGACAATGAAATGTCAATTTACCAAGGTGGTAGTGAGAAAAGTAATTAGACCTTTCTTGTGGAAAATTGTATATTCGCAAAATACCGTTTCTTATGACGTTTGACCCCGCGTAAATTTTTTTTTCTACTCCCACCATGGAAAGTGGGCTTTTCAGACTTCGTCTCCATAGATACGAGTATTGAAAATAGGTGTTTGCCGAACAAGTGAAATTTGCGTGCGGGTAGTTTACTTTCCGCACGCAAATTAAAATTTGCGTGCGGAAAATTTACTTTCCGCACGCAAATCAATGTGTTTGGTGGACAGCAACCGGAATTATCCATTATGAGTTTTTGGAAACGGGTCAAACCATCACTGCTAACTTGTATTGTGAACAGCTTCAGCGAGTACAAGCAACACTCATCCAAAAACAGCCTTATTTGATCAATCGAAAGAAAGTGGTATTCTTACAGGATAACGCCAGGCTGCATACTGCAAGAGTGACCCGGGAAAAAATTTCTGAACTTGGATGGGAAACGTTACCACACCCTCCATATTCTCCTGACATTTCGTCAAGTTATTACCACCTTTTTTGTCTCTTGACAACTGTATGAGGCATAGACAGTTCAAAACTCGAGTTGATGTAATACATTCAGTTCGTCAATTTTTTAATTCAAAATCAATAGAGTTCTACAATACCGGCATACAAAAATTGGTGTCACGTTGGCAAAAGGTCATTGAGTGTGATGGTAATTACAGGTCCCCAAATAGAAGTTTGCCGATGGATGCGCAGATGGGGAAACAAGGCAGGTAAATGTTAGAAAAAGATACCCAATTCTTCTCAGGCGCACAAAGTGTTTTCAAGTACATTAGGTATTAAAGTTATGAACATTAGGTACAATGGTACAAAGCGTTTTTTGCTCCTCCTTGAAAATTTTGTTTTTGGCACATACGAAGTTTTGCCCGCCAAGCGGCGATTTACACAATTCTAAATTTATTCAATATTTAATTGTTTCGTTTTCATAAAGATAATAAATTTATTTTAGATCAGAGAAGCGATCGCCGGGGCTCTCCACGTTTACAACTTTTACCAGCGCCCGCTCTAGCGTTTACGTCGCCCCGGACAAAAACACAAATTGCCGACCCTTAAATATATACTTCTTAAAAATATATATCTTTTATTTAAAATAAAAATCAAATAGTTTTAAAATGTAATAAAAACATTGTATTGAGAAAGAAACATATTACATAAAATTAACAGTCAAGTATTAGCGTAAAACAGTAAAAATTAAAAAGTACTTGTACCTAGTTACAAATTGTTAATCAGGTGCATTTTTAATGCTATTACAAATATGTATTTTTGCACAATCAAAGAAACAAAACTTATATCCTATAAAACAAAGCTAAAAATCACAAAAATAAGAAACTTTTGCATTATTGCATAATAAAAAAAAACGTATATCCTATAAAAACTAAATAAAAGTAACATCAACTATACGCTAAACTCACAAGAAACTTTTTTTTCTCAATTCCTGTTTCAAACAAGTTCACGCAGCGCTCTGCGTACTATTCTATGGGGTGCGCGACTTAGATACCTAGCTTTTTTGTTATTTTATTAAACATGCCGCTCTTTTATGGTTGTTTTCTTCAGAATTAAGGATTACAAATATTTGTTTAGCTTTATTAGACAAAAACAGTAAATACGAAATATAAATTGCATGATAATTTTAGCCAAATGGACAAGTATAAAATTCGATTAATTGGGTATTTAACTTATCAATATTTTGTTACATTCACAGTTAAAATGCCGCCCTCGAAATTTGCCGCCCCGGGCAAATGTCCGCTGCTAGAGCGGGCCCTGCTTTTACATCCACCCCAACCAGTGGCGTAGCGTGGGCCATCGTCGCCCGGGGCGGAATCATAATTTGCCGCCCTTGTGACGTCGTAAAAATATTGATGTTGGTGTTGGTGAGAAAAAACAAGTAATCATATGAAAGAACTAAGCAAATAGTACATTACATCCGAGGTGGGAAATGTTTCATTACAGCCGAGGGCTTGATGTATGACCGAGAGGCGAAGCCTCGTGCTCGTGGTCAGACATAGCGCGAGGCTGTAATGAAACTCCCACCGAGGTATATGTATACTATTTTATTCACAATCATCCTCAGTTTTGGACTTCTGAAATTTTTTCAAATTGTGAATTTAAGTCTTAAATGATTACCTGCAGGAAAAGTAACATGAGAAATAAGACTATTAAACACAGCAAAAATTATTATCAAGAATAAAATTTTCTGAGAAATCAATAATAAAAAAGTTCTTCCTCTTGTATCACCTATCCGTAGACACATTGTATGTTCAAAACGTATTACAGTATAAAAATCACGTCTAGTGTAAGTCTATGAATTGAACTAAACGGAGTCGAGCGAAGGACGCGGGGGTGGGGGCCCCACCCCCCCGTGGGGCGTCGCGTGGATGTTTCCAGAACTAACGCGGGGACGGGACGAAGAAGTTACTGGTATTGGGCGGGAGGGACATTGAATGTGTGCAGCACACATTGAATGTCCCTCCCGCCCAATACCTCTGTCCCGCTTGCACACAGTGTGCAAGCGGGACAGACTTAACTTCTAACTACTCGAACAATTTGTCTGACTGACTGCACGGAACTGTTTGGAGTCATCGCGTCGCGTCTCGCGTGTTCGCTACTCCTTAAAGAGCCGTGTACCCTATTTATTTCTTTAAGGACTGTTCACACTTATTTTTACTGAATGTTATTTTTAATAGAACTAAAAATTCTGATCTCATCAATCTTGTCTTGTATAGCACAAACTGCATCACAATCAATAACGGCCACCAAGTGGAGGCGGTCACCCAAACCGCCCCCCCCCTCCCACAGACCGAGGTATGTATATTTACATTATTTTATATGCTTCCGTATCATAATGAGAACTTTATAAACCTCAATGTCAGTACTCTAATGGCTTTCATTAAGGTACTGAGTACCATAATAAAACCATTATGGTACTCAGTACCATAATGAAATTATGTAAAAATGTAACAATGAAATTCGCATGTGGTTACCATAACCCCGTACAAAGAGAACATCAAAAACAGCATAGGTATTATCTGATTTTTTAGATTTAATTTTTTGAGACAACGTCCATTATGGTACACGCCGTGTTATCAAACTCGGCTTCGCCTCGTATAATAATCTTCACGACTAGTACCATAATGATTGACATTATGATCCTTATAGCCAAGGCACGGATTTTATGCAAATGCATATCCTATATTAATAATATGTGCTAAGTGAGCTTTTGTATTTACGCTTATCTAATAAAACAGACCTAAATGGAATCAATTTTTTTTTGCATATTTTGCATATTTTAGGCATTTCGTGCATAAATTTGTTTCAAGAGCATATTAAAGCATATTTCTTTATACATTTGGTTAGAGATAAATGTAGCTATACAGTTTCACTAAAATACGAGAAATGTAGAAAAATGTCTAAATTTCGGAGAAACTATAATTCTCTGGTAAATGTCTATTTTTGTTGGGAATTTCTAAAATGAGGTATTTACCTATAAATATTTATGTACTTTTAAAAACTGCCCACTTCCCAGGCGTCTAATCCCAGCTTTAAAATTTATCTCTTTATCTGGAAGGGCTGTGCCAGGCATACATACAAAACTTTCACTTTCCAAGAAGTGACTAATGAACCACTGATACCATGGGATTTTCATGTTTTTGACCGTTGTTGGTCTTACTCGTTAGTTAGTTTTTGTTTTACTTTCGAGTTTCGCTTAACACTGTTGAATGAAAATAGGTAGTAAAGATTTATTTTATTATTTTTCTCTAAAATTACCAGTAGTTCTATAAAGATATAAGTAGTTTAGTATTAATTATGTTTCCTTTTGCTATTTGTATTTAATAATGTGTTAACAATTAAAATAAATAAATTCGTTTCATCCAAAAATTTCTGTTTTAAATATATACATAAAATAATTAAGGTGAATAATTTGCATATTTTAAAGCATATTTCATGAAAACCACTTCATATTTGGCATGTAATTTGAGCATATATATGCGCATATTTTAACACTTTTTGGTGCATACAAGTCCGTGCCTTGCTTATAACATAAAGAACTATTATAATTTTTCTGTGCATATCGAGGGTCTAATATCAGAGGGGCGTAAGAACCGAAAGTGGAATTTACAGGAGAGGTGAAAAACGTTTGTAAATTTCACTATTGGATAAAATTGTTATATTTTTAGGTGAAAATACCTTTAAACAAATAAGAATAACACCAGAAAAAGCATTTTTATTTTTATAAAGCTTTTATTAGTTTTTTGGCTCATACGCCTATCGGATTCACAAACTATTATATGTTCGCAGTGCCCGCATGAATTACATTTTCCACATAATTTGATTGAAAAATAAACAATTTTTACAGAAAAATAATCTTATTGCATTTTCTTAGAAAATACCTAATACAAAATTATAAAGTAGAATTCAATCTCGAAACAAAGTGAAGGTTTGTCTTATCTCTATGTTTCGCTTTATAATTATTTCTCTTGCGTTTCCTTTTTAATAATGATACTCTTATAACTGCCAACGTATCATTGTCGCTATCTTCGTCGTTTTGATTGCGATTATACGGTAGAGACTTGTAGAAATTATGATACAACTGTGGTATTAGCGGAGCTGTACTGTTGCACATTGACATAATGTCTTCCAATTTTTTTTTATCCAATGGGATGACTTGCTGGTATGCTTTCGGACAAACACAGTTATCAAGAGCAACTTCTGTTCTTCCACGACGTTTTGTGGTACCTACGAATGATTTGAAAATCCGTTTCCCAAAATTCTGCTTTATACATTATAACATTAAATTTGGTTCTTAAACCTAATCGATTTCACGTGTTTCCAGTTTAAAATGAGCTCCTTTCACACTTTTATAGCCCAGAAAATCTTCATAATGAATGAAAGTGACATCGTAAGGTTTTCCCGTTTTTTTTTGCCAAACTAATGAATGACATTGGGAGGCGGTACGGTAGTGAGTATATTGGTATGAACCATCGCTCTGCAAAGTTAAGCATCGGTGCCCATGGTCAGAGTTTGAATGGATGACCGGAACCAGGCTCAGTTTACTACGGCTCGGTGTGTCCCCCTGGACAAGCTATGCGCCTTAATGGCCTGTTAAAGCTGCATACAAATAAAAATAAATAAATGAATGACATTGCACCAATCATTTGGCATAAATATCTTTGCATATTCTGATGCAGTTTCTATTGTCGAGTGCATTGAGTCACACTCCATGTGCGTGTGCCCGGGTTCGAGGAATTTTTTTAAGTCGATGATTTCTAAATTTTCTGATCTTATTATAGCTTATTGTAGCATGCAAGCTCCAGTAGAATTTCTGTTCTGACCAGCGCAACAATCAGAAAATAGCGATATGTGTTTCACATGATCAGGAAGCCCTTCTATAAATCTTGCGATGTATGTATCATTTCAGTTGAACCTCGTTTGCCTTCATGTTCGGTCTATAAATTCCTTTTCCTCACATACGGAATAAATTGTAAAGTTGAAGTTTGCCAATTTTCTTTTACAGAATAGTAGTTTAGCGTAAAAAAAGAGGACAATATAACACGGCCTCTAAATCAAAATTTACTGAGCAATACGATCGGTCACTCTTTGCTCGTATAGCATCATCCTATTTTTCTTTACTAGCTGCGTCCTTTCGTTTGATGTTCAGATTATATTTTTCGAATCCTTGTAATTTCTCTTCTTCTGAAAGTTCTTCAAAGTTATGACACCAACACTAGTCTTTGTGAGGTACGTGAAATCCTATACTTTTTTTAAATGTCTCGGTATGATGTCTCAGAAATTGCTTTATTATTGTGCTGAAAACATTTCTCTTTGTATAAATTATACATCTTTCGTTTATTTAATATAGGTTCCAGATATTCTTTCTTAGAATCTTTTCGGCATCAGCGAGCTGGGATTCTGGGGAAAGAATCAATGTGTTCCTCTGCAAACTTCAAAGATTCATCAGACAACTTTATACCTGGTGTATGGCGTTTATCTGGCGAATTTATAGAATCCGTGCACATTTTTCAATAGCTGTTCGTACAATTTTTTAGAAACATCTAACGTTTTTAAGAAAAAGTTTTTATGTCATTTGTAAGGTAAATAGTAATTCTGAGTGAACTTACGTCGAGATTTTTCATTCCTGGATTTCATTGCAGAATAACATCTCACATTATTAGAAATAAATCCTCTTTGCGTATTGAAATCAGTTAAGTCCCAAAAGCTTTTAAAAATTTCAGATTTGGCAAATCATCATCCAATATTTCTCGTGACATTTTAACGTACAATCACATTCTTGATTAATATTTTTAGGATGCCAGGGTAATCGAAGTTTTCCTGATGTGGTAGGATACTCGAAACCGCCATTTCTATTTCTTTTTCTAATATTTATCTTCCAATTCTCAGACTTTCTTCTTCGTTCTCTATGTTTCTTTTTTTTTCGGTTCACTTGCGGTTCCAGTAGTTTCAGAAACACGACTCGTCTAGTTGCTCGTCTTCCCAGATTCTTCCTCATATTCGTTTGAAATGACATCTGGATCAACGTCAGAATAATCACCTTCAAACGGATCGAACTCAGAAGTATGTTGTGGAGATGATAATGTTAAAGAGTCAGTTAACTCAGTTATGTCTACCTCTACATTTGAATTTTCAATTCCTGCTGGATTTGAAATATCTAAAATATACGCCTCTCTGATAATTCCGTACACAGAAAGAAACCAAACGTACAAGTAAATATCAAACAGGCGTATGCACATACGCCTCTCTGATAACTGCTTATTTATTAAAATGGTTTATACGCCTTTAGTTTTCCCGCCATACAATTTTGAACTGTTTGTTTTGGAATACGCCTATATGTATATGTAATGCGGAGTGACCCATTCGTCAACATATGCCTATAAAATAAAAAAGTTAATTTTGGTGGATACGCCCCTCTGATATTAGACCCTCGATATGTAATATTGATAAATTTTATTGCAGACTTGTGCAGCCGCGCCAACTTTAATTGACACAATTAAGCGACTAACGTTGGAGGGGGTCGTCAAATTCTTGTTAACAAAAATATTTAGGTGGCTTTAAAAATAAATTGTTTAAAAATGAATGAGACTCTAATTAATGAATTTTAAGTTTTTAATATTCAATGAACAAAAACTGTCATATCTTTCTTAAAACAAAATTACGCCAATGTGTGCAGCACACATTGAATGTCCCTCCCGCCCAATACCTCTGTCCCGCTTGCACACAGTGTGCAAGCGGGACAGACTTAACTTCTAACTACTCGAACAATTTGTCTGACTGACTGCACGGAACTGTTTGGAGTCATCGCGTCGCGTCTCACGTGTTCGCTACTCCTTAAAGAGCCGTGTACCCTATTTATTTCTTTAAGGACTGTTCACACTATTTTATTTTATATTTTCATAAATTATTTTTACTGAATGTTATTTTTAATAGAACTAAAAATTCTAATCTCATCAATCTTGTCTTGTATAGCAAAAACAACGTCACGATAAATAACGGCCATAACGGGCACCAAGTGGAGGCGGTGCCCCCCCCCCCCCCCCTCCAACAGACCGAGGTATGTATATTTACATTATTTTATATGCTTCCGTATCATAATGAGAACTTTATAAACCTCAATGTCAGTACTCTAATGGCTTTCATTAAGGTACTGAGTACCATAATAAAACCATTATGGTACTCAGTACCATAATGAAATTATGTAAAAATGTAACAATGAAATTCGCATGTGGTTACCATAACCCCGTACAAAGAGAACATCAAAAACAGCATAGGTATTATCTGATTTTTTAGATTTAATTTTTTGAGACAACGTCCATTATGGTACACGCCGTGTTATCAAACTCGGCTTCGCCTCGTATAATAATCTTCACGACTAGTACCATAATGATTGACATTATGATCCTTATAACATAAAGAACTATTATAATTTGTCTGCGCATATGTAATATTGATAAATTTTATTGCAGACTTCTTCACAAAATTCAAACGGAACATCATTTATGGATTTGGTAAAGCGTTTGACATTGGACACATTAATAAAATTTATAGTGACAAAAGTTTTGAGTAGATTTAAAAAATTTTAAATAATAAATTGCCTTTATTTTACAAATACAGACTTAATTTTATACAACAAAAAAACGGGACGAAGAAGTTACTGGTATTGGGCGGGAGGGACATTCAATGTGTGCAGCACACATTGAATGTCCCTCCCGCCCAATACCTCTGTCCCGCTTGCACACAGTGTGCAAGCGGGACAGACTTAACTTCTAACTACTCGAACAATTTGTCTGACTGACTGCACGGAACTGTTTGGAGTCATCGCGTCGCGTCTCGCGTGTTCGCTACTCCTTAAAGAGCCGTGTACCCTATTTATTTCTTTAAGGACTGTTCACACTTATTTTTACTGAATGTTATTTTTAATAGAACTAAAAATTCTGATCTCATCAATCTTGTCTTGTATAGCACAAACTGCATCACAATCAATAACGGCCTCCAAGTGGAGGCGGTCCCCCAAACCGCCCCCCCCCCTCCCGCAGACCGAGGTATGTATATTTACATTATTTTATATGCTTCCGTATCATAATGAGAACTTTATAAACCTCAATGTCAGTACTCTAATGGCTTTCATTAAGGTACTGAGTACCATAATAAAACCATTATGGTACTCAGTACCATAATGAAATTATGTAAAAATGTAACAATGAAATTCGCATGTGGTTACCATAACCCCGTACAAAGAGAACATCAAAAACAGCATAGGTATTATCTGATTTTTTAGATTTAATTTTTTGAGACAACGTCCATTATGGTACACGCCGTGTTATCAAACTCGGCTTCGCCTCGTATAATAATCTTCACGACTAGTACCATAATGATTGACATTATGATCCTTATAACATAAAGAACTATTATAATTTGTCTGCGCATATGTAATATTGATACATTTTATTGCAGACTTCTTCACAAAATTCAAACGGAACATCATTTATGGATTTGGTAAAGCGTTTGACATTGGACACATTAATAAAATTTATAGTGACAAAAGTTTTGAGTAGATTTAAAAAAATTTTAAATAATAAATTGCCTTTATTTTACAAATACAGACTTAATTTTATACAACAAAAAAACGGGACGAAGAAGTTACTGGTATTGGGCGGGAGGGACATTCAATGTGTGCAGCACACATTGAATGTCCCTCCCGCCCAATACCTCTGTCCCGCTTGCACACAGTGTGCAAGCGGGACAGACTTAACTTCTAACTACTCGAACAATTTGTCTGACTGACTGCACGGAACTGTTTGGAGTCATCGCGTCGCGTCTCGCGTGTTCGCTACTCCTTAAAGAGCCGTGTACCCTATTTATTTCTTTAAGGACTGTTCACACTTATTTTTACTGAATGTTATTTTTAATAGAACTAAAAATTCTGATCTCATCAATCTTGTCTTGTATAGCACAAACTGCATCACAATCAATAACGGCCACCAAGTGGAGGCGGTCCCCCAAACCGCCCCCCCTCCCACAGACCGAGGTATGTATATTTACATTATTTTATATGCTTCCGTATCATAATGAGAACTTTATAAACCTCAATGTCAGTACTCTAATGGCTTTCATTAAGGTACTCAGTACCATAATAAAACCATTATGGTACTCAGTACCATAACGAAATTATGTAAAAATGTAACAATGAAATTCGCATGTGGTTACCATAACCCCGTACAAAGAGAACATCAAAAACAGCATAGGTATTATCTGATTTTTTAGATTTAATTTTTTGAGACAACGTCCATTATGGTACACGCCGTGTTATCAAACTCGGCTTCGCCTCGTATAATAATCTTCACGACTAGTACCATAATGATTGACATTATGATCCTTATAACATAAAGAACTATTATAATTTGTTTGCGCATATGTAATATTGATAAATTTTATTGCAGACTTCTTCAACCGGACCTAAATTTATTGAAACAATTCAGCGGCTAACTTGGGAGGGGGTTGTAAAATTTATTTTGTCAAAAATATTTAGGGGGTTTTAAAAATTAATGTAAATAAATTGTTTAAAAATGAATGAGACTCTAATTAATGAATTTTAAGTTTTTAATATTCAATGAACAAAAACTGTCATATCTTTCTTAAAACAAAATTACACCAATGCTACTTGTCTTGTATAGCACAAACAGGGACAAGCTTGATGCCCCACCAATGGAGGCGGCCAGGGCGGTCCCCCCAACCGCCCCCCCCCCCTCGCACAGACCCCAACCGAGGTATGTATATTTACATTATTTTATATGCTTCCGTATCATAATGAGAACTTTATAAACCTCAATGTCAGTACTCTAATGGCTTTCATTAAGGTCACTGAGTATCATAATAAAACCATTATGGTACTCAGTACCATAATGAAATTATGTAAAAATGTAACAATGAAATTCGCATGTGGTTACTATAACCCCGTACAAAGAGAACATCAAAAACAGCATATTATCTGATTTTTTAGATTTAATTTTTTGAGACAACGTCCATTATGGTACACGCCGTGTTATCAAACTCGGCTTCGCCTCGTATAATAATCTTCACGACTAGTACCATAATGATTGACATTATGATCCTTATAACATAAAGAACTATTATAATTTGTCTGCGCATATGTAATATTGATAAATTTTATTGCAGACTTGTGCAGCCGAACCTACATTAGTTGAGACTATGAAGCGGCTAACGTGGGAGGGGGTGGTAAAATTTTTGTTAAGTAAAATATTTGGTGGGTTTTAAAAATAAATTGTTTAAAAATGAATGAGACTCTAATTAATGAATTTTAAGTTTTTAATATTCAATGAACAAAAACTGTCATATCTTTCTTAAAACAAAATTACACCAATGCTACTTGTCTTGTATAGCACAAACAGGGACAAGCTTGATGCCCCACCAATGGAGGCGGCCAGGGCGGTCCCCCCAACCGCCCCCCCCCTCGCACAGACCCCAACCGAGGTATGTATATTTACATTATTTTATATGCTTCCGTATCATAATGAGAACTTTATAAACCTCAATGTCAGTACTCTAATGGCTTTCATTAAGGTACTGAGTATCATAATAAAACCATTATGGTACTCAGTACCATAATGAAATTATGTAAAAATGTAACAATGAAATTCGCATGTGGTTACTATAACCCCGTACAAAGAGAACATCAAAAACAGCATATTATCTGATTTTTTAGATTTAATTTTTTGAGACAACGTCCATTATGGTACACGCCGTGTTATCAAACTCGGCTTCGCCTCGTATAATAATCTTCACGACTAGTACCATAATGATTGACATTATGATCCTTATAACATAAAGAACTATTATAATTTGTCTGCGCATATGTAATATTGATAAATTTTATTGCAGACGTCTTCAACCGGGACGTGGATGATGCAGTTCTTAACGCGGGTGACGGTGGAGGGGTTAATCAAATTTTGGGTAGGAAAAATTTTCGGGTTCTAAAAATAAATTGTTTAACAATTAATTAAACTCTACTTAATGAATTTTAAGTTTTTAATATTCAATGAACAAAAACTGTCATATCTTTCTTAAAACAAAATTACACCAATGCTACTTGTCTTGTATAGCACAAACAGGGACAATCTTGATGCCCCACCAATGGAGGCGGCCAGGGCGGTCCCCCAACCGCCCCCCCCCCTCGCACAGACCCCAACCGAGGTATGTATATTTACATTATTTTATATGCTTCCGTATCATAATGAGAACTTTATAAACCTCAATGTCAGTACTCTAATGGCTTTCATTAAGGTACTGAGTACCATAATAAAACCATTATGGTACTCAGTACCATAATGAAATTATGTAAAAATGTAACAATGAAATTCGCATGTGGTTACCATAACCCCGTACAAAGAGAACATCAAAAACAGCATATTATCTGATTTTTTAGATTTAATTTTTTGAGACAACGTCCATTATGGTACACGCCGTGTTATCAAACTCGGCTTCGCCTCGTATAATAATCTTCACGACTAGTACCATAATGATTGACATTATGATCCTTATAACATAAAGAACTATTATAATTTGTCTGCGCATATGTAATATTGATAAATTTTATTGCAGACTTGTGCAGCCGAACCTACATTAGTTGAGACTATGAAGCGGCTAACGTGGGAGGGGGTGGTAAAATTTTTGTTAACTAAAATATTTGGTGGGTTTTAAAAATAAATTGTTTCAAAATGAATGAGACTCTAATTAATGAATTTTAAGTTTTTAATATTCAATGAACAAAAACTGTCATATCTTTCTTAAAACAAAATTACACCAATGCTACTTGTCTTGTATAGCACAAACAGGGACAAGCTTGATGCCCCACCAATGGAGGCGGCCAGGGCGGTCCCCCCAACCGCCCCCCCCCCTCGCACAGACCCCAACCGAGGTATGTATATTTACATTATTTTATATGCTTCCGTATCATAATGAGAACTTTATAAACCTCAATGTCAGTACTCTAATGGCTTTCATTAAGGTACTGAGTATCATAATAAAACCATTATGGTACTCAGTACCATAATGAAATTATGTAAAAATGTAACAATGAAATTCGCATGTGGTTACTATAACCCCGTACAAAGAGAACATCAAAAACAGCATATTATCTGATTTTTTAGATTTAATTTTTTGAGACAACGTCCATTATGGTACACGCCGTGTTATCAAACTCGGCTTCGCCTCGTATAATAATCTTCACGACTAGTACCATAATGATTGACATTATGATCCTTATAACATAAAGAACTATTATAATTTGTCTGCGCATATGTAATATTGATAAATTTTATTGCAGACTTGTGCAGCCGAACCTACATTAGTTGAGACTATGAAGCGGCTAACGTGGGAGGGGGTGGTAAAATTTTTGTTAACTAAAATATTTGGTGGGTTTTAAAAATAAATTGTTTAAAAATGAATGAGACTCTAATTAATGAATTTTAAGTTTTTAATATTCAATGAACAAAAACTGTCATATCTTTCTTAAAACAAAATTACACCAATGCTACTTGTCTTGTATAGCACAAACAGGGACAAGCTTGATGCCCCACCAATGGAGGCGGCCAGGGCGGTCCCCCCAACCGCCCCCCCCCCTCGCACAGACCCCAACCGAGGTATGTATATTTACATTATTTTATATGCTTCCGTATCATAATGAGAACTTTATAAACCTCAATGTCAGTACTCTAATGGCTTTCATTAAGGTACTGAGTATCATAATAAAACCATTATGGTACTCAGTACCATAATGAAATTATGTAAAAATGTAACAATGAAATTCGCATGTGGTTACTATAACCCCGTACAAAGAGAACATCAAAAACAGCATATTATCTGATTTTTTAGATTTAATTTTTTGAGACAACGTCCATTATGGTACACGCCGTGTTATCAAACTCGGCTTCGCCTCGTATAATAATCTTCACGACTAGTACCATAATGATTGACATTATGATCCTTATAACATAAAGAACTATTATAATTTGTCTGCGCATATGTAATATTGATAAATTTTATTGCAGACTTGTGCAGCCGAACCTACATTAGTTGAGACTATGAAGCGGCTAACGTGGGAGGGGGTGGTAAAATTTTTGTTAACTAAAATATTTGGTGGGTTTTAAAAATAAATTGTTTAAAAATGAATGAGACTCTAATTAATGAATTTTAAGTTTTTAATATTCAATGAACAAAAACTGTCATATCTTTCTTAAAACAAAATTACACCAATGCTACTTGTCTTGTATAGCACAAACAGGGACAAGCTTGATGCCCCACCAATGGAGGCGGCCAGGGCGGTCCCCCCAACCGCCCCCCCCCCTCGCACAGACCCCAACCGAGGTATGTATATTTACATTATTTTATATGCTTCCGTATCATAATGAGAACTTTATAAACCTCAATGTCAGTACTCTAATGGCTTTCATTAAGGTACTGAGTATCATAATAAAACCATTATGGTACTCAGTACCATAATGAAATTATGTAAAAATGTAACAATGAAATTCGCATGTGGTTACTATAACCCCGTACAAAGAGAACATCAAAAACAGCATATTATCTGATTTTTTAGATTTAATTTTTTGAGACAACGTCCATTATGGTACACGCCGTGTTATCAAACTCGGCTTCGCCTCGTATAATAATCTTCACGACTAGTACCATAATGATTGACATTATGATCCTTATAACATAAAGAACTATTATAATTTGTCTGCGCATATGTAATATTGATAAATTTTATTGCAGACTTGTGCAGCCGAACCTACATTAGTTGAGACTATGAAGCGGCTAACGTGGGAGGGGGTGGTAAAATTTTTGTTAACTAAAATATTTGGTGGGTTTTAAAAATAAATTGTTTAAAAATGAATGAGACTCTAATTAATGAATTTTAAGTTTTTAATATTCAATGAACAAAAACTGTCATATCTTTCTTAAAACAAAATTACACCAATGCTACTTGTCTTGTATAGCACAAACAGGGACAAGCTTGATGCCCCACCAATGGAGGCGGCCAGGGCGGTCCCCCCAACCGCCCCCCCCCCCCTCGCACAGACCCCAACCGAGGTATGTATATTTACATTATTTTATATGCTTCCGTATCATAATGAGAACTTTATAAACCTCAATGTCAGTACTCTAATGGCTTTCATTAAGGTACTGAGTATCATAATAAAACCATTATGGTACTCAGTACCATAATGAAATTATGTAAAAATGTAACAATGAAATTCGCATGTGGTTACTATAACCCCGTACAAAGAGAACATCAAAAACAGCATATTATCTGATTTTTTAGATTTAATTTTTTGAGACAACGTCCATTATGGTACACGCCGTGTTATCAAACTCGGCTTCGCCTCGTATAATAATCTTCACGACTAGTACCATAATGATTGACATTATGATCCTTATAACATAAAGAACTATTATAATTTGTCTGCGCATATGTAATATTGATAAATTTTATTGCAGACTTCTTCACAAAATTCAAACGGAACATCATTTATGGATTTGGTAAAGCGTTTGACATTGGACACATTAATAAAATTTATAGTGACAAAAGTTTTGAGTAGATTTAAAAAAATTTTAAATAATAAATTGCCTTTATTTTACAAATACAGACTTAATTTTATACAACAAAAAAACGGGACGAAGAAGTTACTGGTATTGGGCGGGAGGGACATTCAATGTGTGCAGCACACATTGAATGTCCCTCCCGCCCAATACCTCTGTCCCGCTTGCACACAGTGTGCAAGCGGGACAGACTTAACTTCTAACTACTCGAACAATTTGTCTGACTGACTGCACGGAACTGTTTGGAGTCATCGCGTCGCGTCTCGCGTGTTCGCTACTCCTTAAAGAGCCGTGTACCCTATTTATTTCTTTAAGGACTGTTCACACTTATTTTTACTGAATGTTATTTTTAATAGAACTAAAAATTCTGATCTCATCAATCTTGTCTTGTATAGCACAAACTGCATCACAATCAATAACGGCCACCAAGTGGAGGCGGTCCCCCAAACCGCCCCCCCCCTCCCACAGACCGAGGTATGTATATTTACATTATTTTATATGCTTCCGTATCATAATGAGAACTTTATAAACCTCAATGTCAGTACTCTAATGGCTTTCATTAAGGTACTGAGTACCATAATAAAACCATTATGGTACTCAGTACCATAACGAAATTATGTAAAAATGTAACAATGAAATTCGCATGTGGTTACCATAACACCGTACAAAGAGAACATCAAAAACAGCATAGGTATTATCTGATTTTTTAGATTTAATTTTTTGAGACAACGTCCATTATGGTACACGCCGTGTTATCAAACTCGGCTTCGCCTCGTATAATAATCTTCACGACTAGTACCATAATGATTGACATTATGATCCTTATAACATAAAGAACTATTATAATTTGTTTGCGCATATGTAATATTGATAAATTTTATTGCAGACTTCTTCAACCGGACCTAAATTTATTGAAACAATTCAGCGGCTAACTTGGGAGGGGGTTGTAAAATTTATTTTGTCAAAAATATTTAGGGGGTTTTAAAAATTAATGTAAATAAATTGTTTAAAAATGAATGAGACTCTAATTAATGAATTTTAAGTTTTTAATATTCAATGAACAAAAACTGTCATATCTTTCTTAACCTTCCCGTACCCGTGGTCCAAATCTTCCTTTAGAACACATGCGGGGTATTTCAGATACCCCAGTGTTTTTTCGTTCCTATGACTTATTTTGGCTTTGTTATTGCCTTTTATCATAAAATTAGTATAATTTAGTTCTTGTAACACAAAAGTTTATTGAAAAATACAAATTAAAATTAAAATTAATGAGGTAATTGTGCGCTTTTACACGACTCAACTTGTGCGCAGCTGCACGAACTAGTTTCATCCGGATTTTGTCATAAACGGGTAAAATATTTCAAAAAATAATTATTATACAGACAAAAATTAATTGTTTTAACACCCTAACAATTAATTTTTTTTAATCAAATTTTAGAATTATAAAGCTATTTTATATCGCGGGGAATTCCTAGGATTTGAAGATAATTTTTTTATTCTTTGCTAATATAATATTTTATTTTGACTGATATTTTACCATTCAGATGAACATTTATCTACCGAGGAATACATAAAGGCTCAATTCGATTAACAAAGTTATTAAAAAGTTATAGTAAAAAAACTGCACTGGGGTATGTAAAATACCCCGCACGGGTACGGAAAGGTTAAAACAAAATTACACCAATGCTACTTATTTTAACATAACACCAATATACACGCAAACCAAGGCAATATTGACTAACACAAAATAATATTAACACAGAACGTTCCGTTACAGTCTCCCCCTCCTGACGTATCAAAACGTCTCGTGGTACGTCAGGTTGATTACTCCTTGGGGTGCTTCCGTGGGCGGCCTCGCTTCCTCTTCGGAATGATAGCGGAACTGCTAGGTCCTTCTGCGGAAGAAACGTAAGGTCGCAAGTCCGATACATGGAACTTACCAACGGGGTTTCCTTCTATTTCAAAAGACCTTGGGGTTATCTGACGATGTATTTGATAGGGACCATCTCGTTTGGGAACAAACTTGGAGATTATCCCCTTCTTTCCACAGCTTAGGACATGGCTTTCTACCAATATTTTATCGGAAGGTTGATAACCCTCTGCACATCGGCGTTTTACATCTGCCTCTTCTTTACGTCGATCCTGCTTCCTCTCCAACCGTTCGCGGCTTTGACGTAAAAGCGTGGTGAATTGCTTCAGATAAGGGGCGATTTCTTTCTTGAGCAACTCCTTCTTTATTGCATTAATACTGTAAGGAGGCACTGCTATAGGAGGGTGATCTCCTGTCTTGATTTCATGTTCTGCAAAGGGATTGGGATCTCCCCCTGGACGAAAGACGTTTTCATATACTTCGAATAACTTAATAAACAGGTTCCTTTCCTCGTTGTTTAATTGCGTACCTTCATCCTCGCGCAGTTGTAAGTGTTTCACAGAAATTTCCTGTATAGAAACCTTTTCTTCTTGGGAACCCATCACGTCTTCTGCATAATCGTATATATGATCCGGTTTGTCAGCAAAGTACCATCTTTGTTGCCCGTGATCGATTACTATGCCCGCCGCTTGAAGAAAATCAATGCCTAAAAATGTGCGGTTATTTTCTACACGGGGCAACATGATCAGCGTTGTTTGTATCGAGCGGTCTTTGATGGTAATTGGGACCTGGGCTACCAGCACATCTTCCTGACGAGCTATCCCGTCGGCAAACGCGAGCGTCATACTTCTACTCGAAACGGGGTAATCTATTGACCGCAAGTAATCTAACACACGACGGCCTGCCATGCTAGCTTGAGCTCCGGAGTCTGCGTAAGCCACACCCATGCGCCCAAAAATTTCTAGCGGTAATAGCGGTCTTGGACATGCATTTGTCGTGGTTGTTTCAATTACCGTGGTGAAATTTAAGATTGTTGTAGCAAGGTTTACTGACTTATTCGAAGTCGAAGCGCTGTTGCAAATGGTACAATTTCCAGGCATCCGCTTCGTGCATAGACCGCTCCGCTTCGCGTGCTAACGTAAGAAGATCGTCGAACGTTTTCGCGTCGTCGCGTTTTACTCGTTTTCGGACTCGTCGATGAAGTAAGCCGTAAATCAAATCAATTTGTATATTTTCGGTAGGAGCTTCTTTTAGTTTTGACAGCATTGCTCTTGCGCGACTCACGAAAATATCTGTCGACGTTTTATCATCTTGTTCGTCTGCAAATAAGTCGCGATATATTTGATAAGCAGGTTTTCGCGGACCGTACGAATTTTCTAACGCTTCCGTAGCTGCATTCCAGCTTAAGATGGATGATTTGACTCCTTGCCACCAGGTAGCCGCATCCCTCGTCAAAAGCAGAGTCAATCCGCGTAACGCGTTCTCCTCAGAAATATTCGTGCATTCTTTATACGTGTTTATCGCATCTAAAAATGCGGAAACGTCTTCATCGGTCGCTCCCGAGAACCGTGAAGTACATTTTGCGAAACTTCCTTTTGCTGTAATTGTCGGTACTTCCGGGGTTGTAGATGTGGATCGTGTTTGCTGGAAATCGAGCTGTATTTGCCGTATTTGCTCGTTTACTTGCATTTGTACGCCAGCAAGTAGTTGCTGTCATTGTTGCGCAGTCATTTGAACCACGGGTGCATTGTCGTTATCCATATTTACCGTCTCAACTACCGGTGGACAGACAGACTCTTTGATTCCAGAAATGTTTTGCAATCTTTCACTCCGACGGAGACCTTTTGACATTCACACGCACTATTTTAAAAGTGAAATTTATGTAAATGCTTGCAAAATGGATTAATAAATAACGTGATACAGTTCCACTTTGATTACTTTAATCCCAACAAGTATATAATAATAACTCAAATGACTTAATTAATACATTTTCAGTGTTGCATTTAAATGTTCAATGTTTAAGAAATAAGGTACTTGAAATTGATTCTTTACAGTTTGATTATGACATAGTCTGTGTTAGTGAGCACTGGCTGTATCAGGATGAAATTCTGGTACTTAAGTTGCAAAACTACAGTTGCCTCACTTATTTTTGTAGAAGTTCTCACATACATGGTGGAGTGGCAATTTATATAAAAGATTGCATATTGGATAAATTTGTTTCTAGGGAGGATATATGTAGTTCTTCGGTTGAAATGCACTGCGAGATGTGTGCTGTCCAATCAGATGAACTTGAATTAATAATAATTACTTTTTATAGGTCACCTCTAGGGAATTTTGATGAGTTTATGACTAAAATTGAAAACGCCTTACAAGCACTAAGTAGTTTAAAATTTTCAATTATCCTTTGTGGAGATTTTAATATAGATTTATTGTTAAGAGATCATAAATCTAAACAATTTACAGATTTAGTTGAGACTTATGGTTTTTCTAGAATGATCTTCTTACCTACTCGCGGGAACGCATGCTTAGATAATATCTTTATAAATACACCAAATGCAGAAGCGTATCCATATGACTTTAATATATCCGACCATTTCGCGGTTATAGTGGAGAATTCCACTTATTATTAAACCAAACAGCAAAATAAATAAAAATGTCAACCCTACACAAGAAAGGGATTATCTAAATTCTATGACATGGTGAGTAATATAAATTGGGATTTTATAAATTGTGTAAATACCTCAACGGAGGAAAAAATGAAATTGTTTGTACTCTTTCTTCAAAACAATATAAACGCGGCCTTTCCTGTTATTGAAAGGAAAAATAAAAATCCCGGATTAAACCTAAACTGGTTTAATAATAAACTAAGAGATAAAAGGGAGCTTCTAAATTTCGTTACAGAGGTTGCTGGCCGGAGGAAATGCCCTACCCTCTTGAACTTAAAAAGAAAACTCCAACATTCATACCGCGAAGACCTAAAAAGAGCCAAGACAAGAGCATATAACACATATCTCGTAAATAATAACTTTAATCCAAAAGCCATATGGAATGTGGTAAACGCAAATACAAATATACTAAAAAATAAACGTAAACTTATAAACGATATCTCACCTAATGAATTTAATAATTTTTTTTCTAAAATAGCTTCTGAAATCATAAATGAGTTGCCTCCCTCCCAAGTATCATCAGAAAACTATACCAATCAATTTACCTCTAAACTAATCTTTCCAAAGCACGAATTTACTTTTACTCAAATAACAATCATTGAATTGCGCGACATAATCAAATCTTTTAAAAATAAAAATAGTAGAGATTATTATGGAATAAACGTTCAACTGGTTAAACACATTGTGAATATCATTGTTTATCCTTTAGTGAAAATTTTAAATCTGTGTCTACGAGATTCAGTCTTTCCCAGGGTACTAAAAATTTCTAGAGTAGTACCTATTTATAAAAAGGGCTCACAGAAGGACCTGACAAATTACCGGCCTATATCAATTGTTCCCTTTCTTTCAAAAATATTTGAGAAAGCTTTAAAATCTAGAATTACCAACTATTTTGAATCGCACGATCTCTTTAGTAGTAAGCAGTTTGGGTTCAGAAATGCAAAATCAACGACAATGGCTATTAACCGGTTCATTGAACTAGTCAATGAGGGTCTTAAGAGGGGAGAATTTACCGCTGCCACATTTTGTGATCTGAGCAAGGCGTTCGACTGTGTGTCTTTCACCACTCTTGCAATGAAATTAAAACTTTATAACTTCTCACTTTCAAGCATTAAACTGATAAAATCTTATCTTATGGACAGATCTCAAATAGTCGTTACTAATGGCCTAAAATCTGAATTCTGTGAATTACAGTATGGTGTCCCTCAAGGATCAGTGCTGGGACCGCTGCTCTTCCTGGTCTATATTAACGACCTGGAATGCAGTGACCCCAGTGCTGATTTTATTATTTTCGCAGATGATACAACTGTGGTTAAAAGAGATTTAGTTGTGGATAACTTGCAAGTAGGGATGACGGAAACACAGTCGAATGTTGCAGATTGGTTTACGGCTAATCAGCTAAGTATGAACGCATCAAAAAATCAAAAACTCTACATCTCGACTCGAAATATAAAGTTACATTGTCCAAATGAACCAGTAATGTTTTTAGGAGTAAAATTGGATTCAAAGCTTTTATGGAGTGCCCACATAGAAGGGATATGCCCAAAAATTGCTTCTGGAGTTTTTGCACTTCGAAGTGTAACTCTAAGGGCCAGTTGCACAAAGCTTTTGTTAAATTAACGAATGATCAAAGTTGACAAAAGAGCATCATTTTTTGTTTACTAATGTGTTATTTACCATATGCATTCAGATTTTGATTCGATTTTGTTCACTTTGACGAACGATTAATTTGACCAAGCTGTTAAATCATGTTTGTGCAACCCGCCCTAAATGTTTCGCCAGAAGTCGCTCGATCTGTATATTTTGCGTGCGTCCATTCTAGGATATCTTACGGTATCTTAATCTGGGGGCATGCCACTGATGTGTGCCGTGTTTTATCCCTTCAAAGAAGGGCCATAAGAATCCTTCAGAATTTGCACTATAGAGCTGATTCTAGAATGTATTTCTCCAGACTTAATATCTTAACAGTTCCTTGCCTATATATTTTTGCCTGTTTATTACATGTAAAAGCAAATTTTGGAGATTATGAAACTTTTGAAAATGTTCACTCACATTTAACCAGGAATAATAATAATATTTACACTATTTTTCATCGAATAACTCGTATGAAAACAGGGATATCTTTCTTTGGACCCCTGTTTTACAATAAATTGCCGCTCCACATAAGATCCTTACCAATTAAAAGCTTTAAAACAAAAATCAAAGAGTATCTTATTTCAAAGAGCTTTTACAGTGTTCATGAATATCTATACAATAATTTTGATGATATTACCTAATTATTACTTCTGTAAAGAGATTGTTTTGTTGACTTGTGTAAAACTTTGGTTATGGCACCAATAAAGGTTTGTTTGTTTGTTTGTTTGTTTGTTTGTTAATCCCAATAACTCGAAATGTCTTAAACAATCGCGTAAATTGTATAAAAGTTCCACCTCGTTGTAAGAGTTCAGCGTTTTCACTTACCCCAAGTTAAAGTTAGAAAGTTACTAACCGTGGTAGGTTTCCGAACTGCAAACCAAGCGTTCGCGGGTAGCTGACCTGCGGTGACGAGCCCCCGGAAAAATGACACTTTGGGTTTGATGCAGTCCTTGAAACTGATGACGTCAGTAGCAGACTGATTTTCGCTGGTCGAACAAAGGGATGGTGTGGTTTGGGTTTGTCATGAACCAAGAATGGCTAAGGCAAAGAGTTATACAACTTAGAAACACAGTATGTAAAGCAATGTTTACCTTGCTCTGTATTCAACCGCGGCACACTTAACTTGCCCCTAAACCTCAGATTTAGATTGTGAACATCAGTACGATAGGTTATGGTATTATAAAGATATGGCGGACATTGAGTGGTTATCACCTTATGATAGAGACAAGCAGTATGTAAATAGCGTCGACTTTGCATATTCATCCAATTTGCATCTTGTAATTTGTGTGAAATTCTTTCAAATTTCCTGATGCCAAATATTAACCTTAAGCAGGAGTTTTGCATTTTTTGAATTCTGTATTTGTCTTGTGCATCTAAACATGGACCATACACTGATAGTCCACCCGTTAGGTCGTATAAAAAGGCTTGACCAGGAATTAACTCGGGAAGTTCTGATATTTGGTATAATTCTAGACTTAAGTGTCTAGTACAAAGATTCACATTTGCACAAAGAATGCGCTGCCGCTATCGCCGCCATATTGCCAAGATGGCCACCAAAAACAGTTTTTTTGAAATATCTCCATTTTCGTATGCTCTACAATCAAAATACTTATAACCAACATTAAAGAGGAGAAAATTTTCTATAGAACATGTCATGTGTATGTTTTCTCTAAAATGAACGGTTTAGGTACGGTAGTCGCGTGAAGTTGAAAATGTTGGTTTAGTTTTGTCTTAAGGGCGTACGCTATCACCGATTTTTCGAAATTTATGTGTTTTAGAATTGCCGAGAGCTATTCATGTAAAACCTTTGTGCAATTTCATCTTAAGTCAGTGGCGTAGCTTTCGTTTCTTATGAACATCCAATTATAAATGCGTTTGCCGACGAGGTTGCTGATGCAGGAGAAAGATTTCTTCTTGCGCTATATATTCTCTGGATAAATATCGCTATCAGTGTTTTTTGAAGTCGCTAACAAAAAGTAAATTTAATTTAGCTTCTTTACCACCCACAAGCGCAGCTGCAAGACAGCATTCATTGAGAACTTACCACCAAGTCCAACGATGGTATGGCTTCTCAAAAAAGGCCGAAGAATGGGGTTGGAAGAAAACTCAAACTGGAATCACCCCAGTAACCACTTTAAAGGATCCTGCTCCTAAAACACTACTTACTTTCTTGTCATGCAAGCGTAAAACGGGATGTGGAAAAACGTGCGGTTGCAGAAAGGCAGGTTTAAAATGTTCTGTCATTTGCTGTTTCTGTAATGGAAAATCTTGTGAAAATGTCATACAAGACATATTTGAAGAATCCGATGAAGATGAAGACTTAGACTTGCCTCTTGACATCATTATATCAAATGAGAAAATCGGTGAATCCGATGGATTAGAGAAAAGTGACGTTGATTCCGAAACAGAAACTACAAATACCGTTGAAAATACTCGTAATATTAACGAACCAGGTCCATCAGGCATATTTAAACGAAAAAGGGTTTAATAAATCTGCTGTTGTGGAGTAGGCCTAATATAAAAGGGAAACCACATAAAAAAAAACGCGCCGAGTACTTTACCTCATGGGTGGTGTGGAAACAAGTACATTATTGTCATTGTTAATTTTTGACAGTTATAATTGGATGTTCATAAGAAACGAAAGCTACGCCACTGACTTAAGATGAAATTGCACAAAGGTTTTACATGAATAGCTCTCGGTAATTCTAAAACACATAAATTTCGAAAAATCGGTGATAGCGTACGCCCTTAGACAAAACTAAACCAACATTTTCAACTTCACGCGACTGCTGTACCTAAACCGTTCATTTTAGAGAAAACATACACATGACATGTTCTATAGAAAATTTTCTCCTCTCTAATGTTGGTTATAAGTATTTTGATTGTAGAGCGTACGAAAATGGAGATATTTCAAAAAAACTGTTTTTGGTGGCCATCTTGGCAATATGGCGGCAGGGCATTCTTTGTGCAAAATGTGAATCTTTGTACTAGACACTTAAGTCTAGAATTATACCAAATATCAAAACTTCCCGAGTTAATTCCACCTAAAACTACCTGACGGATGGACTATGAATCGCAATAGTCAAATTTTGATAGCACCAAACTGTTACATAACATGATTTTAATTTTTTGGCTTAACATCTTGCGAGATTGAAAGATTAACTTAAGATTGCAATAAGCACTTTGCAGACATTTTGATACATGAGCTCTAAACCGCAGATCGCTATCCAGAATCAAACCTAAGTTTTTTGCAGAGTCCACCATAGGTATTGATTCTGAATTTATTTTGATATCTATAGCATCCATTATCTTAAGTCTATCACATTTCTTACCAAATACTAAGCAGATAAAAATTGAAGAAAGACAAACAACAGTTTTTCTAAAACTGAAAAACGTGAAAGACGTGTTTGAGTTTTGCTCTGAAAACTTCCAATAATATAATAAAATATCAATGGAAAACTGAAGAATAATTAATAAAGAATAAATACAAGCTGAAATATACTGAAAATATTAAATTGGATATAGTGGAGGAAAGTTTAATTGGAAATTGGTTGAAGAAATTATAATTACAAATTGGAACAGATAATAAATTGGACAGGGAACAGTATTTGGTGGGACTTTTCAAATTCAAGGAATAATTGTTTTGTGAGTGAGTGTTTTTAGTTTTTAGTTTTGTATTAATTTTAAGTTTAGAAATAAGTTTGGTTGTAATAAAGCTTGCATTTCTAAAAGTTTAGTAGAAATTTATTACATTAGTTATTTTTCAAAATTCAAAAACGGATCCTTCAACGACCCTGAGATATCAAAATTTTATTATTAATACTAAATTTCAAAAATCATAATTAGTGAGTCTGAAAAATTGTATGGAGCTTCTTTTATTTATAAAAGAAATTAATTAAAAGACTGCTACCATAACAATATATATAATTCCCGTTATTCCCTTGCGGGACATAGGGTTTGAACCAAATACTAATACCGCAGACTTATTCGCATTTAATACTAAGCCGTGTTGCTGAGATATTTTTGCTAGTGCTTCAAGATCTTTATTTATTTCATCACATAGTCCAGTAGCAGGGTAGTTTGAGGTTGCAAAAGGTCGCATAGTTTTTGTTTTTGGATATGTTGTACATTTGGGGGTCCTAATGAAGCATCCAAGTTTGTGACCTGGGATGACCTCCGGGACAGCCGCCATATTGGACGAATGGTGCAATATTTCAGTTTTTTCGAAATATCTCGTCACGGATGGGCCCTAGGGTAAAAATACGTCTAATCATTTTTGAATTTGACAAAATTCCCCACTACTTTTGTCTGAAACATTTTTTCGTACGACAAATAGATAGCGAGCGAGCGAACAACACGTCAATAAATATTAAAAGACTATCATGCTGTCTAATTCAGACGAAATAATGAAAACAAATGCGCTGAAAGGAGCGTTGTGTGAATGTTTAATATTTTTTTATATTTTACAGCGCTACAGCCTATCTATTTGTCGTACGAAAAAATGTTTCAGACAAAAGTAGTGGGGAATTTTGTCAAATTCAAAAATGATTAGAAGTATTTTTACGCTAGGGCCCACCCGTGACGAGATATTTCGAAAAAACTGACATTTTGCACTATTCGCCCAATATGGCGGCTGCCCCGGAGGTCATCCAAGGTCACAAATTTGGATGCTTCATTAGGACCTCCAAATGTACAACATATCCAAAAATAAAAACTATGGGACCTTTTGCAAGCATATGTCTCTTTTTTGTACCCTGCTACTGGAGTAACAGGCTAATAGCGTATCATCAGGCTTAAATGCTTTGTAAATTTGCGAATCATCTGCATAAAAATGAGATTGACATGATTGTAGTACCGATGAAAATAATGACGTATACAGAGTAAAAAGCAGTGGACCTAAAATTGAACCCTGTGGTACACCTGCCTCAAGCTTAACGTATTCAGATATTTGACCACCCAGTTTAACAGCTTGATAACGATTTAAAAGGTAATTAGATAGCAGATCAACGGAATCTTGCTTCAATCCAATATAATGAAGTAAAGCTAACAGTATTAAGTGATTTATCGTATCGAAAGCCTTAGAGTACCTAGTCAAGAAGTACTAAAATTACAATTTTACCCTCATCCTTGGCTAAGATTATATCATTTATAATTTTGGTTAGTGCCGTAGCACAACTATGACCACATCTAAAGCCCGACTGTACATCTGGCAGAAGGCCACATCGTTGGATATGTTCACGCAATTGTTTTTCCAATACTCTCTCAACGACTTTGGACAGAACTGGCAAAATGCTAATGGGTCGAAGATCTTTAAGGTTTGTTGGTTGCGATGTTTTTGGCAAAGGAGTAACAAGAGCCCGCTTCCATACATCTGGAAAAACAGATTTTGTAATACAACTATTTACCATGTGCACAATCACAGGAAGTAATACACTATTCTAATACTACACAGCAATGGCTTCAAATACTTACTATGTATTTCAATAATCAATAAAACTTTTGTACAAAATATATTTACAGTGAAACTTGTTAAAGCGGAACTTGTATAAAACGGAAAACTGCCTTAACGGAAATCATATCAGGGTCCCGCCCGATCTATATATATTTTTATATTGTAAAACGGAAACCTCTTTAACGCGGAAACGAAACGGAAATCGTGGCTAATTGAATTAAAATTTAAGAAAAAAAAAAATGAAACATAATTTATTACTTTCTCCAGACATAACCCTATACATGTTAATTGCGTCGAAATTGGTTACGGAAGCGGGCAAATTCTCGGAATAATTATGCTGGACTATGTTTTGTACAGATTATATTTTGTTTATGCATATTTAATTATAAATCTGATTGCAGACGATTAGCTACCGAAATTTTGTAGTACGAGTTCGCATTTTATTTCATTCGCTTGAAATACCTACATAAGCAGTTTTAAAACATGTCGGGAATGAAAGGAGTTAAACACAACAATTTAGGTTTAAATAGAAAGATTGAAGTCATAAAAATGTTTGAAAATAATTTTCCTGCTAAATTGAACCAACAAGAACTTCATCAGTGTGGTAAAACGCAAGTTTAAAAGACACACATTATGTATGTATGTTTGCAAAAATTAATTAATAATTTATAATAAAATTAAGTCAAAATACCGATACGTATACAAATACCTAATGTTTGATTGTGTCTAAAAATTACAAACCTTTAAATACGGAAACTTGCCTAAACGAACAAATTTTTCCCGTCCCACGAGTTTCCGTTTTAACAAGTTTCAGTGTACAATCTTATTTAAAAATCTAAATATAACAGTGTAAATTTTTTTCGAACCAGGCCTTAAATGAATGGATGTACAAACAAAAACAAGAATGGAACAGACATATAACATATAACCAGAATGAACCTAGAAAAAATTGTGAAAATTGCATATTTATAAATTTTCTTTTTTTTTGTTTTTGTTGTACCTATTATACAGGGTTACTGGTAATTCGATACATTCCTTTGGAGATGTGATGGGACAGGAGCTAACAAACAAATTTAACCCTAACATACATTATGCAAAACTCAATAGTTTTTGAGATATTTCAATTTTTGTGTTTTTCTCAAAAAAGTAGATCTTAATGTCTTTAAAGTTAATTTTTAAAAAATCTACTTGACATTTTCTGAACTTTTTGACTGGGTTACTTGTCCCACTCTATGGTCATCCGTTTCGAATGGAAAATATCCGGAAACATTTCGATCATGTGAAAATTTTAAATAAAAACTTATTAAAAATGATTTCTAAAAATCAGCTACGAAAATTACCTATTCGTTTTTCTCAGAAATTATTTTTTTATTTTTGCATAATGTATGTTAGGTTTAATTTGTTTCTTAGCTCCTGTCCCATCACATCTCCAAAGGAATGTATCGAATTACCAATAACCCTGTATATTGGCAGTATGCTAAATAAAGGTTTATTATTATTATTATTATTATTATATAGAAGTCAGATGGCATGAGAACTTGAGCACAGAATAACCGAGGAAGGAAACAGGCTTCAGCCTAGGAAGAAAGACGAAGAAGATGTCGTGTGGACTTATAACTCATTTACTTTGGGAACACAAGCTTACAGCAGTTGCAACTATGAAAAAGAATAAGAGGAAAATCCCCGAAATCTTTATATCAGTAAAAAACAGGCCACTAAAATCTAGCGTCTTTGGCTTTCAAAGTCTGTCTTATGTTCCCAAAATGAACAAGAATGTGTTGCTAATTTCATCATTACATCACAATGATAACATAGATAAAGCGACTGGAGTTAAGAAGAAACCCAAGATAATAACATTTTATAATTTGACTAAAGGAGGCATAAGAGAGATACTAGATGTTGAGCTTGTGGTAAATAAAATCGAAAACCGACAGTTAAAATGGTTTGGACCTGTATATAGGATGAAGGAACTGTGATAAAAGTTGAAGGAAAAAGACAGCGAGGCAAACCGTGGATTTTATAGAAAACGCACACTGAAGATATAATTATTGCAAGCGGGAAGACACTACCAGAAGCAAGAGAGCTAGCTAGAGATAAAAAAAGGATTTAGGAAATGGATAGGAGAGAAGTAAAGATTAAAATATTCCCTATGCTTAATGGCATAAGGTATGCAGAAAGAAGAAGACTAAAGGAGACATTGCTACGATGGATAAATTGTCTGCTTCATACAATGTCTCTAGAAACAGAAGCTCTGGCCCCTTAATATTTTTTGCAATACTGAACACCGCCGGAATAAATGCAGAAGTGATATACAGAAATCTTTACAACTTATCAATGGGCGCATTCAGGGACGCTCAGCTGCTTAGCTAAGCGGTAATTTAGTCAGCTTATGCTAAATTACAGCAAACGGTATTTCCCTGAATGAAACGTCTGATAGTAAGCTGTTTTGACAGTTTGTTATTTGTTTTGTAAGGTTAGGTGTTACTTTCACTATTATGTAATAAATCAAAAATTAAAGAAATTATGGCTAATGATCTTCAAATTATGGACTATGTGTACCAGCTCACTCTAATTAATATGTTTTTATACAAATTATTAAGTTTGTGTGTTTCCCGCTCCTTTTTTTGACACCGCTGACAAAGTCAGCTAACAAATTATACGCTGAGCGAATTTCTCAGCGGCTTACTATAAGCTTTTTCACAGCGTGTCTGTTCAGGGACTTTGCTAACTTAGCGCTTCAGCCGCTGACCGTCCCTGAATGCGCCCAATGATTTCAAGCTTGACAGGCAAAAAAATTTTAATAATCGTCCAATAATGGGTGAAGTTCAACAGGAAGAACAACCAGATGGACCTTCGCCACCAAAAAGAAGATGTCAAATTTGTCCACGAAAACGAGATAGAGAAAATAATGAAACAACAGCACATGGCTGAGCAGGTAGTTTTCCAATAATTTCGAAAAATACCTAAGCAGGCTCAAACATGTTTGATGGAAAAATACTTGACCAGTATGAAACTACAGAATGGAAATTGTATATAAGAACACTTTGTATGGCACCCCTTTTTTTACAATTCTTTAAAAAACATTGTCTGTAGCTTTAGCTTATTCAAATTTGCCTTCAGGCTTTGTATGGCATCCATCTGCTGCTATACATATTACACTTAACATAATTCTTAACTAACAAATCAACCCCTCCAATAAATCTGACTGGAATCTAAAGGTGCATTCAGACTCAGAAATTTTGTCCGGAAAGTTGACGGAGAAATTTAACCGAACCAATCAGGAGGTGTGTAGAATTTGAATTGTAAGAAGCGGTAAATTCTACACACCTCCTGATTGGTTCGTTTAAATTTCTCCGTCAACTTTCCGGACAAAATTTCTGAGTCTGAATGCACCTTAACCCACATCAAAGGGTTAAACAGCAAGCACTTACTGAACTAATTCAACTTTACCAGTTTAATACTTGTACTTGATAATATTAATAAAAATCACGTTTCACATACCTTTATTTCTTGTGCTGCGTCGTAACACAGCTCCACTGCGGGTGAGGCGAGACGACTCGTTCTCCTCCCGCGTAACCTGCTGACTACTGCTAGCCCCCAGCGCTCTGAGTTCACGGCTTCTCCGTTTTTCTGCGGCTTTTCGAATAAGTTGCAGCGCTATGGACTGATCGGCAGACAATCTTCCTTGGCTACGTAGTGGATATTTGTGAGATGTAGTAGGATATGTGGCGTTAGATTGAGAAGAGCTCGCTTCTGAATTACTTAAATTCAAAGAGCTATTCAGGGCGTTGCTTGTACTGGGACCTTCACGTGTATGCGACGATGTTAAACTCGTGTTACTTCTTGTTCGCGATGTTTCCGATATTCTTTTACGAAGGCTCTTATTTTTCAATCCCGCTATATCTAAGTCGGGTGGTTATCTTTATGATGCTTACTCGTGGAATTCCTATGCTTTATGTTATTTCCTGTGCTAATCTTTGTACTACTACTAGTACTGGGCTTTGAAGCGTGTTTATATTTTGAATCAGGGCTACTTCGTGGTTGCGAACTTGAATTCTTCAGTTTGTATTTTGTGTTAGACTTAGTGTTTGGTTTAACACTACTAGTCTCTGCGTTGTATACACAAGTTGTACTTTCAGAATTATCTTTAGTAGAAGTACTGGTACTTAGTTTACTAGTTTTAGAATCTGTTTCAAATGTAGCGGCTTGCAGAATATTTCGCGGTGTAATTAAGGTATGTCGTGAATCTCTCTTTTGTTTATAGGGTGAATTATCAAAGGCAATCTCTAATTCTGCAGCGTTTGTGGGATTTGAACGCGAGGAACGACGAGCTTTCAAAATTGGTATGAAACTACGTCTTCTTTCTGAAGCTGACACCTGACAGGTTGAAATGTCACTATGTGAACGTGTTGATGTACTTGGGCCTTCAATGGCTTGTAAACCCCGTGTATTATTGTTGGGGAGCACGGTATTTGATGTTTTTGTCTAAAAAAAATTAAATTGTTTGCATTAGCATCGATGTTCTAGCAACGGTTGAAAGCCTAAGGAACAATATTTGCGAATTATTGCACAGTCATGTTTTAAATCAATAATAATTAAATAATATGAAAAGGTTAATGAACGTTATTTCTTTATCAATAACAGTGCAAGAATACAAGGCCTAAGTGGAACTGAATCATCCAAATATTTTAAAAGACAAAATCTCAAATTCAACAAAGGATTTGTTAAATATTATTACTCGTCTTCTTAAAATTTTGCAGTAAACCCAAAAGGAAATTTAAGCATCCATTTTCTTCACTGATCTTACTAATAAAGATATCAAGAAAGGATATAAGGAGATAATCATAAATTGCATAATTTGACCTATCCACATTCAACAAAGTGCTATTAAAAAGATAATACGCCTAAAAATAGCAACATTCCTCTTTTTTACATTTTATATGTACTTTTAAAATTGGCACCAAGGTAAAAATTACTAACAGAACGTTAATGTAGGTATTTAAGGTAAAAATGAACTGCCAAAAAATCCTTCCTTGATATGTGATTCAGCCACTATAATTGCGATAAATTTCACAGAAGCACCTTAATATGTTCATTCAATAGGTAAGATAATTTCAACAACGAATTACTTTGCAGTTATTTTTATAAGAATAGCGAATAATGAACTGTGAAGTTCAGGGTATAAACTATTTTTTCCAAATCAAAACATTCCAAAAATAACTCAATTTTAAACATTACCAAGGCATTTGTGCCTATTTTTATAAACGTTTAAAACATGCCCAATAAGCCAACAACTAAATTTTTTGTCATTTGTTAATATTTCAGAATTTTATAACACTTGACATTTTGTTGTGGTATTTTCAAGGTTAAACAATTCAGTTGGATATTACATCAAACGGCATCTCTTCTAGCATCGCTGAACCAAAAAAAAGCCTCAAGGTTTTTATAGAGAATAATAAACTTGTAGCTTAAGTTCGATTAAAAAGAAAGTCAATCTGGTAAATTAAACAATCTTTCACCGCCATCATGTTGCCGTTCTTCTAAAGTTGCAATTCTTAACGCAAAAAGTAAACGACACGAAAAAATGAAGTAAATCCAAGCCAAATGACTGAAAATTGATTTTTACGTAATGCGATTTTGTTACAAATGCGAAGTTGCGACATACGATCGAATTAAAACGCGAATAGAAAAAGTTACCTTGTTAGAATGTTTAGTTGATTCGTGAGGTAAACAACTTCTGGAAGTCCGAGCTTCTTGAGAAGCAGTGCGAAGGCGCTTGGCCTCGATACGTGGCTGCAGAGGCAACGCACGCTTTCGGCGGCTTGTGCTGTCAGCAGCGGGTGTGTTAGCTGGATCTGCCATAGACGATGCGTTCACGGCACACCCACTTACCAGCGACACTCATTCCCTTGTATCTTCAATTTCTTCTGGTTCTGTGATGGTCGACTGTAATATGAAATGAACATGATATGAAGTTACTTGACAATTTTATAACAAGGTTAAAGTTAAAATGTTTTCACTGTTTATAGTCAAATACTAAGGATGCTTGCAGTGGCGGCTCGTGGACCGTTTTTCAGGAGGGTCATTTAGAATTTTAGCTGTATAGGCCAGCGTGAAAAAAATTGTGTTTTTAAAATATAAATGTATTTAAACTCCAGTCGGACAAATCATACATGCCCTTACGAAAATTACGGTGAACTTCTTTATTTTTGTCCTTGCTGGTCTGTCTAATTTGCAGTTCAGGGAGTGGACGACCATTTGCTTTGAGCTCCAACCGTTTCTCAAAACTTAAACTATGATTATTACTATTAGTTTTGACTTCTTTAATTGTTTGAACTACCGACATGATGAAAGTTGAAACCTTAAACCACAAGTAATCAGATAGAAACATACCCCACCACCACAGACATAGCAGGAAAACAATAAATGCTATGAGACGGACGTCCGACGTTCCATCTCTATCTCGAGCATGCATTACGTCGATTATGATAAAACAAAATGATTCGATTCTGCAATCAGACCACTCTCGGGCTGTTGACCGTAACAGCGGAGATACGACGTCCTGTTTCCTTGTTTAGTGCGAGTAAAGTTGCAATAACTTTGTTTCTGTCGCGCCCGTTGGAATTGTTCTTCAAGATTTCGTTATCGAGGGCAGGTCCCTATTTGACCCGGGCGAACTCGACAATCTCCGCCGCGAATAAACTTAATGTTCGCGCCAACTGCTGATCTACGCTCAACTCAATATACGAAAATTTAAATATCATAATTGAAAATTATATTGTACAAAACAAAGTGTATTGATACTGTCTTTTTCTTTTTTCATTTTTTTTTCTTTTGGGAGGTCATTGACCAAATGACCTAACGAAGAAGCCGCCACTGGATGCTTGATTATATATAAGATAATTTGGTGATCTATTCTAAATTTTCCGCGATTAAAATGATAAATGATTTTTAACATGAAGATATTTCCGTTCGGGATGGTATCTTTTTGGTAACAAAAAATATATACGAAGAAATGATGGGGGTCACTTTACACAGAAGTCTAAAAATAATTATTGGCTAAATATCTCGCTATCTCTAAACAAATAAAGTTTATATGGACAAAGAAATAACAAAGCTCCATTACATGAACTTCGCTCAAATACGACATTGAAGTATCAAAATGCAATAAAACCAGAAAACCAAGAATGGGTGCAGATGTTGACTGCAAGAAACCATGCTATAAAAAAACGCTTTGCGGACGTACCTAAATCGTTTATCATGTTCCAGAGATAACGGGCGAAACCTAAATAACTTTTACTTGAATGCAACAACTCAATTTGTCTACTAAAACCTTCCCAACTAGCGAATTTTTGGAAAACTGTCAACTGCACGATACACAGTAGCACCACAAACTACCTATCCTAGGTAGTTTGTGAGTAGCACATTAGTTACGCTCCTACTGGTCCTACTTACAGTTTGTGATCAATATCTCCAGCTATGATCATACGGAGGAACTTTTACCTAACTTTGATTTTTAATGGCCGCTCCTGTCAGCTGCTTTGAAAATCAGGTAAGTTTATTTATTTTTATGCACGATCGCATTATAATGTGTCAATTATGTCTGAATTTGTTTGACATAAACGTCTATTTATAGCCCGTGGGTGTCTTTATAGGCCGCCGGTCTATAATGAAACGTCAAAAATTGATAAACAATTTAACAGTCTTATAAAGAATTTTTTTAAATTAAAATCGAATGTATGCTCTTTATTAGAACTCTATTTAGGGTAATAACACAGTTAACACAATTATTTATGTGAAGATTCCTAGGCGTAAATGCTTCAACCATTTGACAGTTGTCAGTAAAAAATTAAAATAATTGAGCAACTAACTACTCGATAACTCGATGTGGGTACAAAATTAATTTATTCCTTTTATTTCAGTTTTAAAATCTTCGATCGTGCATAAAATTATGTATGTACCACTGGCGTAACTTGCTTATATGGCCTTCGACATGTCTTTAGCCCTCGACTAGCGTCTCGGGCTCAAAATCACGTCTCAGGCCATAAAAGCATCTTTACGCCCTTGGTACATAAATAACTATTATCTACTCCTGCTAGGATAAGAACCTATTATATCATTCATTTGAGTTCGATAATTAAGTTTATTATTGCACAGAGTGACATAATGAATTCATTATCAAACTCAGTGGGATAAGACAATATTTATGACCAAAAGTTTTATTTTTTATGAAGAAAATACCTTCGTTGCAGCTTCTTCTATGTCCAACGGAATACTTTCACAAATATTTACCGGTTTTTCTCCACAAATCAAGGAAAAATTTAAAAATTCAAAATTATTGACGTACAAATTATTTAGTTGCTATGACGAAAATAAATTATGCAGACACGATGCTACTCTGATTTTAAATAAAATACCATGCTACTCTGATTTTAAATAAAAAACATGGTCTGTCAAAATTATGTAATTTTTTCAAATTGAAAATTATCTAATTTTTTCAATTTTGAGCAGTCATAGATAAAATGTTGTATTATATACGTGTGATAAAGGCCATTAACATACTCATGCCCTTACTCCGACTCGGGCTGACGCCCTCGTCGGGCAACTCAACGCATTCGTATGTTAATGATACCTTTATCCCACTGATATAATAAATAACTATTTCAAAACGGAATTAGATAAATATTATAAAAGGCAAAAAAATTTAATTAAACATATTACCAGTTGTCTTGGTTGCTGTAACAACAGGAGGAACTTTAGGTATATATATATGCTCTTGATATTAACAATGGTATTTCTGGTGTAAGTGGTCTGCTCTCTACATAAAAAAAAAACATTTAGAAAAAAGTATATGTATATAAACCTTCTTTATTTTTACCACGAGTACTATGTTCCGCAGCCGTATCTGACAACTGTCTTTTTACCCTTTGGTATTTTTTTGGTACATCATGCCGTAAAACACTCATTTTTTCAGTACTTGTACTTGTAGATGGCAATGATGCATCAAACTTGGCTATTATTTCTATTAATTAAACACATAATTAATTCAAATGTTTACAAAAATTTATCAAATATTCTACATACCTCTCACTTTTTCTGGTGTTTGAAATTTTTGCTGTTCTGGATATACAAAGGAATTTTCACTAGTAGGAGCATCATGAAATTCTGCAATGTGTTTTATATTTTGTGTTATTTTTATGAACAGTAAAACAAAGTAAAAAAAATGGCATACCCGGTAAAAATAATGTTGGAAGCGAGTATCGCAACAACTTTCCATCAGCATCACTACAAATTTCCGAAAAATGAGTTTGGCAAACGACATAGGAACTTAAAGTACGTTTTTCTAAATCTCTGAGCTTCTCGTTTCCTATGCGTTCTAACCAAATTTTGCGAACCGATTTTTCGGTAGGAATAGAGTACCTGGGAGCTTCTTTATTATTACAATTGGGAACACAACATTTCTTCTTGCTTAAACCACTCATTTTTCACACTTCTGAACGTTTCTAATGTTGAATTCAAAATATTTAGAACACACACTTTACTGTAAAACCCTTTCGTGGCGACCCTTTTTTTACTGCGTAGGGGAATTACCGTAAATCAAATAAATGTCAAACCCATGTCAAACCGATTTAAGCGTGTAGAGTGTAGAGTATGCGCAATATTTACGTTTAATCATGTGACAAAATTTGGGAAGAAAAGGAATAAGCTATCCTTTTCTGACATACGTATCTGCTGCCATCTGTAGGTGCTGCGATGGACTAACATCCGATACCCAAGTTGCATATCCCAGTGAACACCCCCTGCACAGTAACACCACAGCACAGTATAGAAAACAATCAGTAAGGACAGCTTAGTGCTTTTGATGTGACCAGTTTTGTATGCGCATGTCATCTTGTTGGCGGAACTTCCAGAATAATCCATTAGTGGCGCTACAGTTGTGTGTGTTAAACACGTGTGTAAATGTCAAACTTTTAGAAGCGGAAAGTGGGAGGATTACCTTATTTTATTCGTTTAAATTTGTAAATGCAAACTTTAGAGTCACAAATCCAAGTGGCGAAAGAATTTTTAGGGAAAACATTATTTGGAACCACCGATAGATATTGCGCTGCATATAATAATAATACTAATAATAATGTTTATTCCAGCTTCATTACCTAGAAAACATAAACAGCACAGCGTGCAAAAACAGAAAAAAAAACTAATAATAATAATAATACAAAAATAACAACAATAATAGCTAAATGCTAACAGTAATTTGAAGCCAGAAATCGATGGCAATCAGATGACCACCTACAAAAGGGGTCCCTGCTCTACCTTATCACCAGCATATAATATTTTCATAAATGTAACTGTAACTACTTTTAATTTTTGTAATTATTACTATTATTAAGAAGCTGTAACATAGTTTGTAATAGCATAATTTAGTTAGTTAATTTATCTATTACAACATTTATATAATTTACTAAATTAAAAATATGATTCAGTACCTATTCAATATTTGTTTCCAGACATAAATACCTAATCAACATCATTTGTACATAAAAACTGTTTACTTTTATCTTATACTATTTTCAAATTCGCGCCGTTTTTGTTTGGCGACATCTATACACAATTCAGTGAAGGCCTGCCAAGACCGCCATATTGGTTGTAAAACCATCGCCAACTGGAATTAATAAGTTGCACTTATACGGCCGTTTCAATCACAATTAAAGTTGCTATTACGGCATTTTACAGATTCGTACGTTAAAAACGCCCTCTGGTGAAAACTATCACATTAACATTTGCAGGAATCTTAAAATTCCTACAAAAACTATATCTTAAGTTACGTAAATTTTAAATTTCGATGTAAATTTGCACTGGTGTAAACATTTTTACTGAGGTTAAGTGAAAAATTGACATTTTTAAGTAAAAATGGGAAAAATATTGCAAACAATCAGGATTTTCTTAGCTCTACACATCTTCCAGAGACAACTGCAATAACTAAAAGTGTAGAAAATCCAATGTTTCGAACAGATTTAAGAAGTGAGATCCAAAACTTAAGCATAAATACTTTGCCTGCCAATAGCATTTACTCTGCATCAGTAGCAGTTTTAGCAGGATATATTTAAAAAAAATTTGATGATCAGTTACACTGTGACACCTGTATAGCATCTTTACTTCCTACCACACTTCCAGTCCCATTATTGCAATTAATTACATTACAAGACCGGAAAACTTTAACTTATCCAAATTCTACTTTTGTGGGGATTATAAAACGGTTGGCAGATATTGCAATGAGAGCTTTACCATTCCTTAATTATGAAAATACGTGTCAACAACTGCTGAATATTTTACTTCCACCATTGGAACAAAATTGGATATTTCGCTGTACAATTCATAGAACAGCAATTTGTAAACTTACTATAACATCAACAGTGAAACCAGTTTTCAATACTTAATATTTGTACAGAAAAAACGGACACTATAAAGAAAACCTCACGATCTTCCAAACCACTTAGTAGAAAAGTTTTAAAACTATAGTTGTATTTGTTCATCTCAAAGGTGTTTTTTAATCTTGTACAGACGTTTATAAAAATCTAACCTGACACTGACAGTTTAACTTAATTAAGGTAAAACCCATTAGAGGACGCCAAATACAGTATAAACTGTAAAGTTTTAGGTATGAATTGTAACATGTAAAATAAATGGAATGGGATGGCCGTATAAGTGCAACTTATTAATTCCAGTTGGCGATGGTAAAACTTGCGCTATGAACTTCAAAGGCGCCGACAGCAGCTGTCCTTACTGATTGTTTTCTATACTGTGACCACAGTATAGAAAACATTGTTTTCTATACTGTGGTAACACATTAGTCACAGAACACCCTATAATAGAAGGACATGATCCATGCTAACAGCACAGTATAATACAGTAGGCACAGTATAATACAGTAGGGTTAGTGCCGTTTCACATGGAGCGTATGTTCAGCACTGATCGTCAGCGCTGACCATGCGAGCCATTTCCATACGTGACTTACGCCTTTTCACATGCATATCGTATGGTCAGTAACCGACAAGTCGCTGTTGCCATTCTTGCTGATTATGGGGATGTTCATTTGACAATGTATCGACGTAATAGAATATATGCACCTTTGATTTTCTATTGTGCAAATTAATATTTCCGTATCTATTTTATAATTCATGGCGGTGGTGCAGTATATTATGTACTAGAGCTAGACGGTCACGTGTTTACTAGAACAGGGCAAATCCGACAACTAGGCGAGATGGTACGCAACGGACCATCAGTTCTCATGTGAAGCTACTCATTATAAACAACGGCCCGTGCGCGCGCTGACAATACGACGACGCAAGGGCTCGACGTATGGCCGTCGTACCAAATCACGCGGACGGATCATACGCGCTTCATGTGAAATTACTCATTTAAACACATGGCGCTTGGTTATACGTCATGACGATCCGTCCGTATCATACGCTCCATGTGAAACGGCACTTACTCTGTCAAAAACGCGTAGCAATATCTTAAAGGTGTCGCCATATTGTTGGATGCCTGCAGTGGTGACATCTATTAGGCATATGGCGAAATCCTTCCACAATGACTCTTCAGTCAACCAATAACTTCAAAAGTAATTTAGCGGGAAGTAGTATATTACGCTTATTGGCTAAACAAATTTTAATGCTATGTGCTTACAAAGCAATTTTATACGTTTAAGGATATTGTACGCAGTTTTTATATAATGGAGATTTATGCCTATATTACGAATATGTGTTATTCAGCTGTTTCAAAATTAATTATTATACTTTACAAAGAGGCCAATTTGAATAATTTCTACACGTTTTTTATTAACTTATTTATAGTGGAATGAGATTATTTTCCTGTCTACTGGTTGAAATATTAATAAGAATTTTAAGAGTACCTACTAACAAAATAAACAGCAAAATAATAATGCGGACGCATGAGTAAAAACACCTGCAAAAGAAAAAGACATACATGATTTAAATGTTTTTTTTTGGATTTTCACTTATTTATTTATTTATTTACAAACCTCAAGTCAAATTTGCTTTGTTTTTTAAAGTAAGCCTCTATTCAGCTATTTTTGCATTTTATTTTTGTATTAATACCTATTTTCGTTTGTTTTTACATTATCTTAATAAATATTTCGTTATTTGAACTTATTTATTTATTTGTAAATTGTAATATTGTTTGCAGGTATAACTAATCAATTTAAATTTAAAATTTTACCGCCCTATTTTGCCCATACTTCGCCTGCGCGAATAGTTTTTTTTTACATCCAAGAGTATGGCGATCGCTTCGAGGTCATTCGATTTCAATTTTTGACATCAAAGGAGCCGACACGGAGTAACCCTACTGTTCTTTCTTATACTGTGCAGTAGGGTTACTCTGTCAAAAACGCGTATTCGATCTTGGAAGGTGTCGCCATATTGTTGGATGCCTGCAGTGGTGACATCTATTAGGCATATGGCGAAATCCTTCCTCAATGACTCTGCAGTCAACCAATAACTTCAAAAGTAATTTAGCGGGAAGTAGCATATTACGCTTATTGGTTAAACAAACTTTAACCGTCTCCGGAACTTTTTATAGTATGTGCTTACAAAGCAATTTTATACGTTCAAGGATATTGTACGCAGTTTTTATGTAATGGAGATTTATACCTATATTATTCAGCTGTTTCAAAATTATTTATTATACTTTACAAAGAGGCCAATTTGAATAATTTCTACACGTTTTTTTATTAACTTATTTATAGTGGAATGAGATTATTTTCCTGTCTACTGGTTGAAATATTAATAAGAATTTTAAGAGTACCTACTAACAAAATAAACAGCAAAATAATAATGCGGACGCATGAGTAAAAACACCTGCAAAAGAAAAAGACATACATGATTTAAATGTTTGCTTTGTTTTTTAAAGTAAGCCTCTATTCAGCTATTTTTGCATTTTATTTTTGTATTATACTTATTTTCGTTTGTTTTTACATTAACTTAATAAATAGTTCGTTATTTGAACTTATTTATTTATATGTAAATTGTAATTGTTTGCAAGTATAACTAATCAATTTAAATTTAAAATTTTAGCGCCCTATTTTGCCCATACTTCGCCTGCGCGAATAGTTTTTTTTTTTACATCCAAGAGTATGGCGATCGCTTCGAGGTCATTCGATTTCAATTTTTGACATCAAAGGAGCCGACACGGAGTAACCCTACTGTTCTTTCTTATACTGTGCTGTGGCTAAAACCACCTTTTAACTCAGATGCGCCATCTCTTCAAAATACTGAAAACTGTTTCAAAATCGACCAATAGACAGAGAAGCTATTTAAATTTAAAATAAATTAAGCACCTTCGTAATTACTCATAAACTTTAAAGCGTAATAGTCATGCATGCAGTTATCCTGACATATTCTCTTTAAAAATTAAACTAATAGTACTAAAATCAACAAAGAAATTCATCCAATTTTTAAATATAATTCTTGCCGCCATTCAACTGTTTCAATTTCAAAACAAGCTTTGTAACCGTTTCCGTACTTAACCTAATAAAACAAAAAGTTTGTTGAATATTTGTAATAGTTTAAAAACGAGTATAAAGAAAATTTAAGGATTCTATATTAGAGAGAATTGTAACTTGGTTTAGCGGGTATGTAAATATATTATCGTATGTGATATTTATAAGTAATAATTTAAAACATTTGTTACTCTCTATTTTAGTTTATACCAAAACTTGCTGCCTTAATTAATCTTTCTGAAATTACTGGAAAAGGAAAAATGCTAACTTCAACACCTCAAACGAACCTTCGTAAAAGTGTTTTGTTGCGAGATGCAACAAATATCTCATCTCCAATGCGACGGCGGCTCAGTAATGTTGTTCACAAAACACCCATTGCACAGGTTAATAAATAATATTTTATCATTATTTTGAAGGAAGCTTATATTAAATGGGGGCAGTCAAGCAAGTAGAGTTTACATTATATACTGTTACAAATAGAAAAAATTCAGTGTACTCATGTTTACTCCTTTCCGTAATTCTTAATCCTGCCCTTTTCATACCCGTAGGTGTCGAGGGTGTCTTTTCTTCTATTGCTCGGTTTTTCGATATTTCTTTTGTTCTAAATGTTTCCGATTGATTTAGCTTCCCATACTCTCTTCATTTGTCGGTCATTCTTCATCCTGCATAAGTGTCCAAACCATCTTAGTTTGTTTTCTCTAATAGTGGTTTTATTCCTGTTGTTTTCTAATTTCGGTGTTTTTAATTTTGTTAATTCTTTTGACCCGTAGTGTTTTTGGTAGATATTTCATTTCAGTTGCTTGTAGATGGTTCTTTTAGTTTTTTGTTAGTACCCAATTTTCGCAGGCACTTATTAGTATTGGTATGTAAATGGTGTTTAATATTGTAATTTTTGTGTTTTTAGTAATTTCTTTAAACCGGCAGTACAGCAGAGTGGGAGTGCACGTAATACTGAAATATTGAGAGTTAAGCAAGGGTCTGCTTGACCAGAACTTGGATGGGTGACCGCTCTGCGGGTCAGTGTGTCCGGCCCCCTCGACACTGTAAAGGTATAAGAGGGAAAAGAGAAAGAAAGAAAGAAAGTAATTTCTTTATGGTTGAGAAAACTTCTCTTCAGTGTTTGGAATAGTCTGGTTGTCAGTTTCATTCTGTTATTGATTTCCTATTCTCTGGATCCTCGGCAATTTATTATGGTTCCAAGATATTTATAGTTTTCGACTTGTTCCACTTCTTTTCCATTTATCTTGATCTCTATTTTTTTCCTTCTGTCGCAATTACTATTGATTTTGTTTTTCCTATGTTCATTTGTAAATCGAATTTCATTGATTCTTTTTTATCCATACTTTTAGGTTTTCTTCTAGGTCCTTTTTATTAGGTGCATTCGTTTATTTGTTCGGAACGCTCTTTTTACTCCAAAAACTCTGTTCTGCGTTCGTTTATTAAACTCGGAGTGCTGAAAATGTTCTGTTCCGCATTCGTTTATTACAGAACGGAACATTTGGAGTCTGCTCTTTTCGCACGGAACAAATACTTGGGGCTGTAAACGTAACCAAACAAAATGTGGGATTCAAATATCTACAGTGTGTTTCACTTTACATGAAGCCACCTAAATAACTATTTTATTAATAACGCAATTAGTATAAAATTTTTACCAGTGATAGAGGCCATTAAGACGAATGTTTTTTGTAGGAATGAAATTTTTTTAGAGTCCAAATCTACCCAACTATGATTAAAATAAAGTTTCAAGTAAAGTCAAAGCAGCGATTAAGATAGAGCCAAAAAGTATTTAAAAAAGTTGTTGCTAATCACAAAAATACTCCAAATACGAAGTTTCGCTGAAAAATTTCATTTTTTAATTTTCTACATTTTTGTGTGAACTGATTAAAAAATTCCTTATCTCAAATTCAAGTGTGCGATGAACAATCAAAACAATCAAAAATCGTTTGAAACGTCAGCTCACAAAACAATTTACATGGAATTTTTGTTGTTTGATTAGTGATGGCTGAACAACGGTTAAGTATTCCTGAAAATGTAGAAAAATTAAAGTCAAAATTTTTCAGCGAAACTTCATATTTAGAGTATTTTTGGGATTAGCAACAACTTTTTTAAATAATTTTTTGCTCTATTTTAATCGCTACTATGACTAGTTGAAACACTAGTTTTTATTTTAATCATAGTTGGCTAGATTTGGACTCTAAAAACTTTCATTCCTACAAAAAAGATTCGCCTCAATGGCCTCTATCACTGGTAAAAATTTTATACTAATTGCGTTATTAATAAAATAGTTATTTAGGTGGCTTCATGTAAAGTGAAACACACTGTATATAACTGTTTTGCCGCTTATAATTTGTTATGTCATATTTTGTCGGAATACTTTCACAATAATTGATCAACTTTGGGTGTTGTATTTTGTAAAATGGAATTAAAATTTAAAATTAATACTACTTACTTACTTACTTAATCGATGATCTCTTATACCTAATCGGTGTCGAGATTTTCTTCTTTTCATTTACAAAACAGTTTCCACTTTTTTCTGTCTTTAGCAGTTTTCACTGCTTCTCGCCAGCTACTCCCCTTTTCTTGGAGTATTTGTGCTATTCCTTCATTCCATAACTTTTTCGGCCTTCCTCTTGGCAGCTTCTTGTCAGATTTCGATTCCCATATTTCCTTTACTTTTCTATTTTCATGCATTCTGACGAGGTGACCAAACCATCTTAGCTGTTGTCTAGCCATCTTGTCTTGTATTTGTTCAGCATTCAAGTTGCTTCGTATAATATCGTTACGTATTCTGTCTTGCCTCTTGACGCCTTCTATTTTTCGGAGAAACTTCATTTCACACACTTTAATTTTATTTTTCAGTTTTTTAGTAATAGCCCACGACTCGCATCCATAAGTTAAAATCGGGACACACCCAGAGTTGTATACTTTCATCTTTGTATTTTTAGTTACTTCCTTTTTACTTAAGAATGGTCTATTTAAGGCACTAAACAGTCTGGCGGCAGCACTTATTCTGTTATTTACTTCTTCCTCGAGATTTCCTTCTCCATCTATGATAGCTCCCAAGTATTTTATCTTTGATGATTGTTTTAATTTTTCACCATCTATAACTAAATTCATATCTTCATATTCTCGTGCTATTAGCATTGTTTCAGTTTTGCCGTAGTTAATTCTTAGGTTGAATACTTCCATTGCATTTTTCCAGGCCACAATGCTTTTTTGTAAATCTGATTTGTTGTTTGCAAACAGCAGTAAGTCGTCAGCATACAATAAGCTTTTAACTGTTACGCTTTTTAGGTTTCTCACTTCTATAACGGCTCCTTTGGTTTTGCTTTCTACCATTTTGGCGATCTCGTCCATTACCACGATAAAGAGTAATGGGCTCAGTATTGCCCCTTGTCTAACTCCTCTGTTTGTTAAGAATTCTTTTGTGCATAGGCCTCTCACTCTGACTACATTCCTTGTTTCTTCATAAAGGCTGGTGATTGCTTCTAGTAAACTGACACTGATTCCACGATTTTGTAATATCTTCCATATTTCTTCCCTTGAGACACTGTCGAACGCCTTTTCAAGGTCGATTGCGCATACGTAGATTTTTCCCCCAAACCGGATTATTTTTTCTTGAATTTGTCTTACACTAAATATCCCGTCATGCACACTTCGGCCTGCTCTAAAACCACTCTGGATGTCACTTATTGTTGGTTCCAGTGTGTTTCTTGCTCTTTTTTCTAAAATCCTTTCGTATACTTTGGCAGCTGTGCTTAGTAGTGAGATTCCACGAAAATTGTTGCACAATGTACTGTCCCCTTTTTTATGTAGCGGTGCAATTACTGCAATATTCCAATCTTTAGGCACTCTTTTGCTTTTCCAAGCTAAGAGGAAAATTTTGTGGAGTATCGATATTGCCTCAGCTTCCATATACTTCAGCATTTCAGGTTTGATTCCATCTAACCCAGCGGCCTTTCCAGTTTTTAGTTTCTGCAGTGCTTCTTTAACTTCTTCCACGCTTATATCATCTTCTGTTATTTCTTGTTGCTTTAATCCGTTATTCTGAGTATAATTTACATGTCGCGTCCTTATATTCCCTTCTGAGATTTGTTTTGCATCAAGCAGTTCCCTAAAATATTCAAACCACCTTTCTGTGATCTGTTCTTCTGATGTTAAAAGTATTCCTTCTTTGCTTTTTATTCCTCTGACTGCATTTTTTTTTGTTTTCCTTAATCCTTTCAGCACTCGATAAAGCATTTTGGCATTTCCAGCACTGTTTTCCTGCATTTTATTCCCAAAGTCCTCCCACGCTTTTACTTTGGCTTCTTTTATCATTGTTTTAACTTTGACTCTCTGTGCTTTATATTGTTTATAACTCTCATCGCTTCGTGAACTAAGGTACTTCTTCCAGTCCAGTTTTTTCTTCTTTACTTCGTGCTTTATTTCGTTATTCCACCACGCCGTAATTTTCTTTTTGTTACTATTTTTAATTGTACCGCAAGCTTGTTCTGCAGCTGTTTTTATTATTTTTTTAAATTCGGCCCATAACTCTTCCACGCCTTGGTATTCTGACTCTTTTTCCATGTAATGTGTTTGCTGTCTTATCAAAGAATTGTATTTTTGCTTTACTTCTGGGTTTTGTAATTTATAGGTTTTTATGGTTATCGACGTTACTTCTTTTGGTTTAACTTTTGAAATATTTGTTTCATGTTCATCGATTTTCAGTTTAGCTTCTACCAGGAAGTGATCGGTGTCCAATTCATATCCTCGTCTTACTCTGATGTCTATTACTATACTCTTATTCGATTTTTCCAGTAGGACTAAATCAATAATTGATTTTTCCCCTCTACTCTCCATTTCTCTCGTAAATTTATGAATGTTTTTGTGTTGAAACCACGTATTTGCTACAAATAAATTATTCAAGACGCAGAAATTAATAATGTTTTAATAACCATCGAAGAAGATGGTCAGTTGCTATGTAATTATTTATTACATGGTAATACAATTTTCCCTATTAGTTTTATATTGAAAGATTTTAATATTTATTTTGTAGATGACAATTTTACAGTTGCTTTCTTAAAAAAGCTATTAAAGAGGACAAATCTTCACACTTTGGCGTGCCTTCTTGTACGGATATTGAAAATTTAGAGGTTATTCGCTATTTGCAAACTGTTAATAACGAAACTGAACAAGAAATGTCAAAATTATGGTCGGAAACGAGATCCGAATTTTTTATAAATAAAATATAGTAGGGGACATGTATTTATGGCGTATTTAGTTCTAACCTGGTTTGTAGTATTTGAGTATAGACTTTTTACAGCTTCAATTATGTCGTTTTCTACTACTTTTTGTTGCAAACTTTTCCATATGGTATCTCTGTTGAGGCTATCGAATGCCTTTTTCACGTTTATAAAGTAGCAGTAGTACACCTTTTTGTTTTTTATTATAGTTTTTTCAATTATTTGTTGTAGTGTGAATAGATGATCTTGTATCCTGTGTTCTTTCCTAAATCCACTTTGTTCGTCTATCAGCTGTGGTTCAGTTTTAGTTCTTATACTTTTTTCCAGTATAGCTTCGAAAGCTTTGGCAGTAACACATACAAGAGAAATTATAGTTTCCGCATTGTTTTGGTTTTTCTAAATTGGTAATATAATGGCATTTCTCCACTCTTTCGAAACTACGTTTTTACTCCAAGCCATGTTGTAGATTTTTGTTAGTGCTTTAATTGCTCTTTCACTCAGGAACTTTATCATTTTGGGATTTTCCTAGTTTTATCTTCTTTAGTTCATTTTTTACTTCGTCTTCACTTATTTCCTGCTCCTGATCAGCTTCGTTGCTAGAGTTTTCTGTGGTTATATTTTCCTTTTCTTGTTCGGTATCTTCTAAAGTATTTACTTTGTCATTTGAATTTGTCTTTGCCTCGTTCGTTTCTAATAACTCCTCAAAGTATTCTTTCTAGCGTTCCATAATTGCTTCTTCATCTCTCACAGTTTCTCAACTTTTGTTCTTGATATATGTCAGGGTATGCTTGTTTTTCTTTCTCAGTCTTTGTTTTATAAAAACTATTTGTTTCTAAGGTTCTTCCAAATTTGCTTCCATTAATTATTATTTCTTTGTTCCTTATATAGTTCGTGGTTCTGAGTCGTTTTATTATTTAGATAAACTCTTCCAAAGTTTCTTCTTCTTTTTAACCTCTATTTTGACTTGTTCACTCCACCATGCAGTATGTTTTTTATTTTTATTTTGTCTATTAATTCCACGTACCTCCTTGGTTATGTCTATAATAGTGTCTTTGAAGTTTTTCTAACATTTATCGATATTTTTGTTATTTCCTGGAATTAGGTGTTGTTTTATAAATTCCTCTTCCAGTTTTTTAATAATTCTTTCTTTAAAATGTTGTCCTTTAAGCTTTCATTTCCTTCTATTCCCTTTTCATTGTCTTTTATCGCTGTCTGCAAGAGGAAGTGATCGCTTTCTATTTCAGCATCTCTCTTCACTCTTGTGTCTTTGATTTTTTTTTTTTTTCATTGATTTAGGTACAGTAGTGTAGTATACAAGGTGTAAGCAATCGACCATAAAAAAAGTATACCACGTTATTCGGAGTTGTTTCAAAAGTAATTTGGCCGCTTCTCCTTGCTGAGAAATTGCCATCTGATGAAGTGTAACACTGGCAACCCTGCGAAGCCGCAGAAAAGGTAAATTCACATCATAATGTCTTGATACATTGTTTAAATAAAGGATAATTTTGTCAACAACGGGACGGTTGCCTAGGATATGCAGTGCGCCGTTGCAACTTACAAAACCAAAAACAAACAAACGCAGTGAGTATCAATTTATTTAAGAAACTCTCAATGGCTTTATTTTCCAGCAATCTTTCATAATCACAAAGATAATCAAAGTGTTAATTACAAACTTCAGATGGCCATGGTAAGAAAAGTACTAACATCAAGACAAAAAGAACACGTATTTAGCATTCACAGTAGGTTGGAAAATAACACTGAATACTTTTTTTACGGTCGATTGCTTACACCCTGTATATATACAGTCTGTCCCAAATTCAATCCCCACCATTAGGATCTCGGAAACTATAAAAGCTACAAAGTTGGTTAAATAGGGAAAGTTTTAGGAATTTTAATGCTCATTTCATATCCGTTGGGAAATCACAGCCAACTTTGATCGTTTTCGAGATATCTTGAAAAAACCGAAATTTGGAGTTTTCTGTTTTCCAAAATATCTCGGAAAGTATTAAGTTATTAGTTTCAAGACTTGTACCATGAGATCGAAAAAAAGATGATTCTGAGCAGGCCTTGACTAGTACAACACGATTGGCAAGACTGATTTCAAAATGTGGCAGTAGGTTAGAGGTTAATACATTGTGAAGGCACTTTTTTACCCTTAGTAACGGCCGCGAAACGCGTTTTATTTATGTTGTTTCCATAGAAACATTGTGACGCGAAAGCCGACTCTATTTACATTCATTTATGATAAAAATTTGTAATTATGTATTTTTTACAGCTGCACAAAAAATGTTGTGTATACTTCGTCCGCGAAATTCTTTAGCGCCCTCGAGACAATTTTTCTCTCAGTACGCTAAAATGGAATTTCGCGGCCTTAGTATACAAATAACTATTTCCAAGTAAAGAAGTTCCAACAGTGTCACCAAGTTTCAGATTCTTTAACTGTCTCGTATGAAGAAACTAAGCGCGATAGAAAGTTCCCGCTTGCAATTTTGGGGTCTTTATCACTTGCAGCAAAAGGCTACCTGAAGCTTTTAAGGCATTTTATAGTAGAGAGCTCGGCGCACCGAAAAGCCCCAAAAAATCGTTTCTGTGGGGGTTTCGTTGTTACAAGCTGAAATTTTCACACATTTAAGTTAATGCCCTTGTAAATCTAAATTTCAAAGTTGTATAAAATTGTAATGTGCAAAAGGGCACTAGAGTCAAAATTCGAGTTACATACATAGCCGTGAGGAGCAGAAAATCCTGAATATTCTCATATAAAGAAAGTCCAATTTTTTGGGCGCTTATATTTTTAATAATTTTTGAAAAATGAACTTTACATTATCGTTTACGGAAAGAAATAACTCTAAATTGCAATATCTCGGAAAGAACGATGGGAAAAATCTGTCGAAATAAACAGATTTTTTTGATTATATCACATTATCTCGAAAAGTAAGACCTAAATCGAAAAATTGTACCCTCCGTAAAAGTTTCGCTTGTTTCTTGGGAATCCAACGGTGTACTTAGCATAATTTTCTGATACATGGTAATCTAATTATGCAATTAATTGTAAAACAATACGTTTTTTGGGTTACCCGAGGACAGTTCCAAGCCTCGCGTCCCCACTCCTTGTGCGTATATTCCATCTCTCAATTCACCGTAGCTCCATCGCACTCTCGCACAGCGTGCAAAATACCCATGTAATGGGATGTATTGCAATAACTTGTTAAGTGTACTTTCAACCCTAGATGGTAATAAGGTAAAATACATTTTTTTACTTTAATTTTATTCAATGGTTTCTTAATAAAATTCAACAGATATGGAGAGTATCGACAGCGCCGATAGTTCAAGCGGTGTGCTGGAAGCTGTAAAATTGGGGAACGACATAACGAAAACATCCGATGGAGATATTCAGAAAATAGTGAATGACATAAAACAAGGAAATTGGCAAAAATTACAGTGGCATAAGACGTGTTATGCAACTTACATTAGTAAGAGTAATATCCAAGCTTTGCGAGATAAAATCAACAGGAAACAGAAATATGAAGAAATTGGTATTAATCCCCCTCCTCCTGTAGAGAGATCCTTACGAAGAGAAGTATTTGACGTTAGCAAGTATGTGTTCTGTCAGAAACGGTTACTTGGAAAACGTTTATCGCAAGTGATGTCCACAAATATTGAAGACAAAATTCGAGATATAGCTAGCAAGGAGCTGGACATTTTAAAGAGAATCGGTGTTAACGATCTCATTGCGATGGAGGTCAAATACCACCCAAGTTGCTTAGTTGTAGCAATGAGGAGTGCAAATGTATCGTCAGATCCAATCAAAGATGAAATTAAAAAGGGGAAATGATGAGGCGTTAATGCTTGTGATAAGTGAAATTCAAAATGGAATAGACAAAGGAAAAGGATTTGCTGTAACAAATAATAGTAATAGATACTTAGCTTTGGGTGGAACCAGATCAAAGCGAATGATAATGGACGACAGTAAAGTGCATTTTGGTTTGAAAATAGAAGTGATAAAGTCCAAAAAAGCCAACGAATCATCAATAGTTATGCCATTAATCCCAAAATCCGACACTGTACATAATTACATTGAAGCTGCTTCTGCGTCTGCAGAAAGCAACTCAACTTTTTTCATAGGATCGTCCGAACCATCTCAAACTCATAAAATATGTGCAGATATTGGAAGCGAAATAGACAAAATACCGGAACATGATTATAAGGACATGGATGTTACTACCTACAGGAAGTGTATACCAAGAAGTCTTTTATGGGTAATTAGTTCCCTAATATCGACTCAAGGAGATGAGGAGAACGTCGGAATTTTAAGCATCTGTCAAGACATCATTTATAGTCGTTGGAAAAGAAATTCAAAAGTGGATAACATGGCTATTTAGTAAAGCGTGGACAGAGAACACAATACCTAAAGAATGGGAGATAAACGTAATTATACCACTACACAAAAAGGGAAATAAAATTAAATGCGAAAATTATAGGGCTATTTGCTTAGCATCGACCATGTATAAAATGTACACGAAAATATTAGAAAAAAAGCTAAGAAAAGAATTAGAAGGGAAGCTGGAACAAGAGCAGGCAGCATTCACAAAAGGAAAACAAACACAGGATCACATAAGTATAATTAGAAAAGTAATAGAGAGAGTAAATGAGGCAGAGAGAGAATTATACTTAGTGTTCGTAGATCTAAAATCTGCCTTCGATACAGTCTCAAGAGAAAAACTGTGGAACTGTCTAAAAGAACTAAAAGTATCGACAAAGCTCAGGCAAGTGATCGAAAGTGTTTATGCAAGAGTAAAAGGGGAAGTGCGGATAAAAGGCATAAGATCTAGGGAATTTGAAATACAAAGAGGAATTAAACAAGGCGATAGTTTGAGCCCCTTTTTGTTTAACATATACATGGACAACATTCTAAAGACATGCAAAAGAAATTTGCCAAAGGTAACCATTGGCTACAAAGATTTAGTACCAGTACAGCTACAGAGTCTTCTTTACGCAGACGACATAATATTAATGGGAGATAGTCGAGGAAATATACAAAAAATAATAGATCAGTGGGATAAGACAATACAACAAATGGACATGGAAGTAAACACAGGGAAAACAAAAGTGATGAAAATTAATGGAACAGAAGAACAACAAGATATCAGGTGGGGAAAAGACATAATAGAACAAGTTTCAACATTCGAATACTTAGGAACAACAATAAGTAAAGATGGAAAAATAGATTTAGAAATCTTGAACAGAGTAAGAAAAGCCACGCAAGTGTATTACCAACTAAATAAAACTATCTTCGGAAAGAAAGAAATAAGTACCTCAACAAAAACTAGAATATATAATGCGGTTGCGGTACCAACAATGATTTATGGCAGCGAAACCTGGCCATTAACTATAAAGCAGGAAGACAAGATAGCTGCAACAGAAATGAAGTATCTTAGAAAAATAGCAGGAAAAACCCTAAGAGATAAATGTAAAAATCAAGAAATAAGAGAAAAAGTACAACAAAAACCAATTAACGTAACAATAGAAGAAAAACAATTAAAATGGTACGGGCATGTTCAGAGAATGTCGCCAGAAGCATTAACTAAGAGAGTAGCTGAAGCAAAAAGGATAGGAAGAAGAAAGAAAGGTAGACCGAGGAAGAGTATGGAATCGAGATTGGAAGAACTAGCACGAAAAAGGGGGAAAACAACCAACGAATTAAAAAACATGTCTACGGATAGAAAAAAATGGAAGAAATGGGTCGACACACCAATCCAGCCAACGCCATAAAGGCATAAGGCTTTAGTTAAAGAAGAAGAAGAAGAAGGAAAGGAAAAAGGTTTACACCCAAACATGTTGGATTGGGCATTATGGTTCAGCAGGCTTGAGATCCCAGAAAACTTCCATTTATTACGGAAAATAAATTTCAATAAATCAAACAAAGCAACACCTACAATAACAAACAAAAATGCCCTTTGTGAATATGAAACAGAAAACTTCATTTTTCCATATAATTTAGCCTGGCCTCTCTTGAGAACCTCGACAAGTGATGAAGTTACTAGAAATGAAGTGGCAGTGGTAGTACCACAATGGGCGGGATTTGGCAAGTTGGTGCACAAGGACGACACTTATGTTACTAGCTACGTGTATCTTCCCATTTTGCCCTACGTTTCCTCAGATTATGACACAGTTTGGACAGCTATGAAGAAGTGTAATGATATAGCCGCCAAATTGAATAATAAGTACACCATAATGACCTTCGTTCAAGCTATATACTACAAAGTTAAAAGAAATACAGTGGCTAAAACCTGACGAAAGTTCACATTTTGTTGTACGACTGGGAGGTTTTCACATAATGATGAACTTCTTAAAAGTCATTGGACAATGTATCGACAAGTTTATGTACAGTGAAAGAACAGGGCGATGGAATTTACACTTACGAAGTTTTAGGAAGATGTTGCCGTGGTTTTTTACTTATAATCACAGTAATTATGCCAGATGGGGGTCCGTTTACTGGTTTACTTGTGTGATATGTTAGATCTACCTACTAAAGCCCCTGAGGTATATCAAGAATTCTGTGGGGGCAATTTTGTGGTGAAACGATTAAATGGTCATTCACAATTTTCTGAATATCTTCATCGGATGTTTTCCTTATGTCGTCCCCCAATTTTACAGCTTTAATAACCGTAGCACAAGTTTTCTCGGTTACATTGGTTGTAACACCTATTTTCCCACACATTATACAACTAAGATACACTTACAAATTATTGCAATACATACCATTACATGGGTATTTTGCACGTTGTGCGAGAGTGCGATGGAGCTACGGTGAATTGAGAGATGGAATATACGCACAAGGAGTGGGGACGCGAGGCTTGGAACTGTCCTCGGGTAACCCAAAAAACGTATTGTTTTACAATTAATTGCATAATTAGATTACCATGTATCAGAAAATTATGCTAAGTACACCGTTGGATTCCCAAGAAACAAGCGAAACTTTTACGGAGAGTACAATTTTTCGATTTAGGTCTTACTTTTCGAGATAATGTGATATAATCAAAAAAATCTGTTTATTTCGACAGATTTTTCCCATCGTTCTTTCCGAGATATTGCAATTTAGAGTTATTTCTTTCCGTAAACGATAATGTAAAGTTCATTTTTCGAAAAATTATTAAAAATATACGCGCCACAAAAAATTGGACTTTCTTTATATGAGAATATTCAGGATTTTCTGCTCCTCACGGCTATGTATGTAACTCGAATTTTGACTCTAGTGCCCTTTTGCACATTACAATTTTATACAACTTTGAAATTTAGATTTACAAGGGCATTAACTTAAATGTGTGAAAATTTCAGCTTGTAACAACAAAACCCCCACAAACGTGAAAATAACCTAGCCGGGGCACTCTACTATTAGGGACACCCTGTATTATCATCATGAATGTCTCTAACAATAACAGCTATAAAAAATAAGACCCAAGTGGTGCGATTGTTATTATAAGGGTATCGGTTTTCAGGCATACGTGCTGTTTACCTTTTGAATCGTAATCAAGTTCCCTGTCACGATATTTTATTATGTAAAATACAATTACAATTTTGAAAACAAAGACCTGTTGCGCACGGAAAATGACTAGCTAATTATTTGGAAGCATTTTTAAAATTTAACTTTCATATAAGTAAATGTTTTATGATGTTTTACGGCGTACTTTACACATACACATATGTAGGTATATAAAATGTCGAACTTAGTTTAGTAGTGAGTGTAACATGAATTTTGGATAGAACATATTTCAAAATTGTATTACGCAAAATGAAGATTGTCCTTATTTTTTAATGAGATCATAAGTTGCCAGAATTTGATATTTGTTTTCATTCATGAGATCATGACTCTGTGCAGAAAGTTTTGTTTTCTGTTTCTGTATGTATTTCCTATACGAACTGTACGACTCGTACCAGTGTACCTTTCTCTTTTGGCTGGTTAAATTGAACGAATCGTTCTGTACTCACTAAAGTGTGCTGAGAGATATGTGCTCACACATCAAAATTGAGGGGCTTAAGCATCTCACTAGCGTACAATAGAAATTTCATTGATCAAGAAAGTTTAGACAAAAATTCCAAAAAAGATCGCCGTCAAAATGAACAACACAAGTTTTGTACAAATAATTAGAGTAAGAATCCATAAACGTATAAATAACTATTTAAAATTTTTTACTACAGCCAGCAGTTGATGACGACTTAGAAAGATCAAGTCGACGTAATGAAGCAGATATTCAACGGCGTGTTTCTAATATTAGTGCAACTCACTCACCATTACCATCGAACGAAAAAGAAATTCAAGATCATTTCCAAATATGTTTGAAAATGTATGCTGAAAACGTAAGTTATATTTTCATTTTTAAATTAACGGGAAAAGGCTGGCAGTACAGCAGAGTGGGAGTGCACGTAGTCCTGCAATATTGAAAGTCCGTTTAGTCAGAACTTGAATGGGTAACCACTCTGTGGCTCGGTGTGTTCGGCCCCCTCGACACCATTAAGGTATGAGGGTAAAAGGAAAAGAAGGAAGAAAGAAATTAACAGGAACATGAGGAGTGGATGGCCACGTGTAAGAGGCATCTCGGGTTTGATTCTCGAGACTGGCAATATTCTTCACTTCTCTGTGCTTCGGAGGGCACTTTTAAGTCATGCTAACCGTTAACCTCGCTACACTGTAGGTTGATCTCCTTTACCTATTTGGATGGATAAGATTGGCCTCTTTCCCGGGAATATGTGTACAGAACTCATGCATATGAGTTAGTAATAGCTCATTGGCCTAGACAAAAAAGGAGATGTTTTTAATTAATTTTAAAACTTGCAGAAAATCAGTGTAAAAAATGCTTGGAATTTAAAAATCATCGATTACATGCGTGTAATGTTATATTCTAAGGGATTGGCCAAAGATTCGTTGCAAATAGCAGGTACATCCTTAGATGTCAGTACAAAAATTTATGGAATTAGAGTGGACGATATTCATTCTGATGGCTTAAAATTGGCAAATAACATGGCTCGAGTTAAGCAACCAAACGAATCTGGTAAGAATTATTGTTATATAAAATTTATTTAATTATTTTCGATATGTTTATCGGCAGTGATGTGATAGTAGATTATATAGGGTATCAGCTGTTAAGTTTCATAAACATTTTAGAAACTACAGAAGATGGGGAAGCCCCAGAAGATCAAGATAAAGAAAACGAAGGTCCAAAAAGAAAGAAAAAGCCGAAAAGAATGATGTCAGGTCCGAAAATGACAATTTGTAAAGATCCAAAAACCTTATTAGGCGATGTAGTTAAATTAGAATCTATTTTCTTTCAAACACGCATGAACCTTGACTCGAGTTCCAGCGATAACTTATTTACCAATAAATTGCCGATGCATCCTAGTGGCTACAAGTTTATGCTTTTGTAAGAATACTTATGTAAGTAAATACGTTGTATTTTAAACAAAATATTGTAGGAGTAAAGAACAAGCATGGACATCGTATGATAAAGTTGATCAAAATATTAAGTTCGGACAAAAGTATCCCTTTGATGTGTCGAAAATGAACAATCTTCAAATCTGTGCACCCTTTGCAGATTTTGAAATTGACGAATGGGATCCAGAGCATGAAGATCAATTGTAAGTCATTAATTTTTTAATTTGTATCTTCATTAACTTTTAATGTAATTTTCCAAAGACTGCCGCAAGAGAAGCCAACAATAACGGAAGAAGTCGTATTTGATTCGGAGGGAAATCCAATACCCGAACTTGATGGATCTGTACATGATCTTTTTGCAGACGGAGGTAAGATCAATTTAAAAAGGCCCTAGAAGTCCTTATTCCAGCAGTGACGGGAAACATTTCTGGAGCTGTCAATATTTTGTACTTTAATGCAAAAAGCGTAAAAATTTTAAAGTTTGTGGGAAACAAAAAATTATTTCTGAAATTTATCACTCATTTTAGTTTTCATGAAACAGTTCTTTATTTTTTTAAACTAATTCATAGAATTCAAGACGATCCATATTGTAATTGTATAACATTTGTAGAAGTGCTTCCAACAACGGTTTTTCCATCTTGTTCCTTTCTTCTGTCCGTTGAACATTCGTCAGAGATAATATTCTTTTGACGTTGCCATTATGCAATGGTATCGCCGGTATCGCGAACAAATATTGACAAAGTTTGAGTAATTCTGAATATTATTCGAAATATTGTACCCACTTTTCATAGTACAATAAGTTTTTCAATTGAGAAATATTCTGATCTTGGATATTTCTGACGTTCTTAATTGATTAAACGCAAAGAATCGTTAATGCCTATTCCTTGTCCCATAAGATATTCACATATTGTTTGTACTGTTGCGCAGGGCGTAAATAAAGTAACGATGCAAACACGTTCATGGTTCGATCTCAACTGACTTGATTTGTAAAAGGGTATATGCTACATGGTTGAACAGATGTCACTGTTTTAAACCTAAGTTAAGGTCAGGCCGCTGTTAGTTGGTGAGAACTTAGATGCACTGCAGCTGTCGAACTGTGACATCAGCTCTCTTCACCATTGGCGTAAATGACCTTCATTAATCTACATACTTTACCTTCGGAATTTGGGATTTCAAAACCTTCTGGTTGTTTCATGTATATCAACTAGTTTAAATCACCATTTAAAAAGGCTGTCATTACATCTAAATGGGTTATAATTAAATCTAACTTAACGGCAAAAGCTATCAACAATTGTAGCGTCGAGTGTCTTATTACCGGTGAAAAAGTCTCATCGTAGTCCACACCTATTTTCTGCGTGTAACCTTTTTCCACAAGTCCACACTTATTTTGCATTACACTTGCACTCTCTGACACATCTGTGATTTCCCAGACTTCATTTTCTTGAACATGATTCGTATTCTTCCAGCATCGCCTTTCTCCATTGCTTCTCGTCTCGTCTCGACGCCTCCTTTACTGTAACTGGATCACTATTAATTCTTACATTATCTGCTGAACTGAGATATGTGACATAGTCCTCGAACTTTCTAGGTTGCGGTTCTTGTTTCAACCGTCGTAATGGTTCTTCTGGAACAGGTGCTAAAATTTCATCAGGGATGTAATTTACTTTCTTCTGAATCGCTTACATTTTTCTCTTCTCTTTCAGAATTTTCCAGAAAACTTTCCTGCGATTCTGATTTTTCATTTGGCCCTCACTGAAACTGGTTTTACAGCAATCTCCGTTTCTTCATTGGTCCCTTCCATTATCACAACATCTTAGGTAGTAGTGCACTGCCATTATCAGGATTGAATACACTGATGTTTCTCCCTTTAAAAATGTATAATTCACCTCAAATAGCGCCATTGTTGTTTCTAATAGCGTCTTGGCTAAATAAAGTGGGCAGGCCTTAATATGTAATATTTAATTTAGGTGGCCTTGGTATTACTCCTGGGCCCATAACCTGATGTTTTTAGTACTTTTTAATAAGGCTCTAACTAGCTACTAAATCCACACTCTACAAGCAACATTTTTATTATAATAATTGCTGTCACTTATTTACATATCACCACAACAACATATTCACTTGTTACATCGTTTTCTACCTTATCAACCTACATACTACCAATACTAATACTAAACTACTCCAACAGTTTCGTCTTTAGAACAGGCATATTTCATAGACTTAAGGGTATAGGTGCAGATGTATTTAATTAAATATTGGGTAAAACGGAATAGTCGGCCGAATACTAGCAGTCAAATATTCATATTCGGTTATTGCCAGAAATCCATATTCGTTAATTCTCTAGTAATTAACTTTATTTATGTAGATGCTGAAAATCATTATATGAGTTCTGAAGAGGAAGAAATAGAAGGAGTACAGCATGCTGCAATTCAGAACAAGACCGTTACTCATATTGTTGATTTCAAACCAGAAGAAAACGACATCTGTTTTAACGGGTTTAATGAATATTCATATACATCTTCTGTGGAGCTTATCGGTAATAAACGTATTACACAAGTATGGGCTGGACCGAGTCATTGGAAACTTAAACATATTCGCCGTACAAGTAAGAAATTTTTTCTTGTTTCATTAGTATAACATCTTTTTTACATTCAATGTTTTTCAGCAAGCAGATTTTCTGGACAGCAAGAAAAACAAATTGCTAAACCAGTGAGAAAAACGAAAGTTCAACCTACCTTAATGGACTTTTTTGCAGACATACCTAATTTTGACAAAACTAAAATTTATAAATCAAAGCGATGTCGAGTTGATGAAGATCCATTTAAGTTAGTTTATATAATATGTTATTTCTATATGTAACAGTAATATAATTTTGTAATTTTAGATGTACTTTGCCACAAATACTTCCTTCAGAAAATCATCTATACAGATCGTTAATGATAAAACCTGTGTTTATACGAAAGGACATTCCACGAAATGGAGAAAACGTCATTGAAAATGAAGTGCAACCATATAATTATGAAAACCCTAATGACTCCCAATATTGTTCACAAAATGGGGTAAGTAGTGTAATGTAGTCATTTAAATATTTTTGATCTTGAATAAATGAAACGAAAGCTACACATTCAGTTAAACAATAAGACTAGATCTTGCCTAATAAACAAACAAACATCATTTTGTTTTCTTAAAATTCATGGCTTACTGAAACTTAAAACAAATGTTACTTTTGCTCATAACCGATTAATAGATATGTAAGTAAAACACCGAAAATATGAAAATTCACATAATAATGAACTGATTTAGATTATGGATGATGATCATGAACCGCTTGATGATAGCAATTTCCAAAATGAAAACGAAATACCACAAAATTTCCTGGGAGAAAATTTAGTGAATGCACCTGAATTGGTAAGTTTTGAATCCTTTAACAAAGTATGTATGTATGTAATCGTTAACCTCTTATACCTTTCGATGTTGAGGCTGGTGCGTTAGCGTATGTGGTCTTACGTGTGAAATGCACAATCCGGCCCGCATGCGAGTCACGTGATTAGTGCGCCGTTTTTTGCCTACATACAGCACCATGTGTATAGTGTATGTGTGTGTACGTATAGAACCTTGTTACTCTACCTCGTAGGCCGGTATTCAGAGGAGAGCGTCATTAATTAGGTGCCCAGTGAGATTCGAACTGGGGACTAGCGCAACGCTAGCCTGACGGTCTTACCACTGCGCCACCCTGGCAGTTTTTAACAAAGTAACATATTCTTAATTTGATAATAATAATAATATACGCAAAATTCATGTAAAATAATTTGAGTATCTTTTTGTGATTGCAGGTTCCTAAAACTTACATCCCATATGCATTACAAGCTAAAAAAATGGATATGAAAAAATTGAAAACTGCAGTGTGGAAATCGTTGGTCAGTGAAAAACCAAACGAACTTGTAAGTCTTATATTTGTTTTTTAGTTTTTATGTAGTTTATATTATTATTTGTGTATAATGCAGTACACCAAAATTATTTTTAAATACTTTTGGTCAAGTAATCTCTAAGTCTAATATTTTTAAGCAATCTGTTCTATCCTTTCAGATTCCTGATGAAGATATGTATCACCGAAAAGTACAAAACACAACCTTTTCGAATATGTATAAACAACTACCTTCTCGAATAACCGACAAAATGAAACAAGAACTCAGTTCTCCACTGGCTTTTGTTGCGCTTTTGCATCTTGCTAATGAACAAAATCTAAAGTTTACAGGACAGTCAGATCTTAAAGATTTTAGAATAGAACAACAGACGCATTTTATAAAATAAATTTTGTTTAGTAATGTTTATATCTTATATATCTGTTAAAATAATTAGATGTAAAGTTTTATTATAAATATTATTAAAGTAATTAATAGAGCAAAACACATTATATGTCATCACCATGTGTAGCAGCAGTGTTAACATATCTTGCCCTACCCTTGGCGCTACAGCCTTTGTAGGGCCTTTGCCTCCTCTACGAGGGCTCGCCATTCTGTTCCATCGGCTGCTTTGTTTCTCCACCTTATCCCTAGCTTTCTGATGTCTTCTTCCACATCGTCCAGCCACCTCTTCTTTGGCCTCCCCGTCTTCCTTTAGGTTTGCCTCTATATCTTCTTCGTTGTTCAGGTATCAGACATTCCAAATGGCCTAGCTACCTCAACGTTTCTTCTGGTTCTCGATTCCCTTGCTTCCCGTACTGGTCAATAAATCTTTTTCAGGATCTTTCTCTCCCAGATGTTGAGGGTTTCTACATCGGACCTTAGTCAAAACCTATGTTTCAGACCCAAACATAACTACTGGACGAATGACTGTTCGATAGAGACGTACTTTTGTTTTGCAAGAGATCAATGATGATCGCAATAATGTTTGAAAAGCATAGTAACGCCAGGGGGCTGCCGTTCATCTGATCTATTTTCATTCTTCTCAATTAATGTTGCTCCTTAGTCAGGCGGTCGGCCTCCTCGTTGACAAGAATGTTCCTGTGACCGGGCACCCAGATTGGTCAAAGCCATTTGGTTGAACTGAGCCTTACCAGGGCCACTCGACATTCCTGGACAGTTTTGATTTTGTTTTTACAGAACTTGGCTTTGAGTGCTGCTTGACTATCTGAACATATATAGATATGTCTGTTCTGCTAACCTCTGGCGAGGTTTTCCTGGGCACGGACTAAGATTGCAAAGACCTCAGTCTGAAAAATGGTAGGAAACACTTGTCTAGTGCAAGAGACAGTCTCATTCTAGGTTGGTGACTGTAAATGTCAGCAGCGGAGCCTGCATCTATTTTCGATCTATCTGTTAACCAGGGTCCACGGTCACTGAACAGTGATGAGAATTCATTCCTCATAGGAATAGATATAGTTCTTAAATTCTAAGCTTACTACGGAACCACTCTTTTTCAACGAAACCCTGCGATCAGGCAAAACCGATAGTTCCAACGGAATGTCTTCTATTCTGTTCTTTTTATAAGAATTTCTTGTGCCACCATTGACTTTCAATCTGCTTCACTACCAAGACTACTAAAACCCCTAAATATGATTCTGATTGATCAATTGCTTTGATTTTATTTTCAATAACTAATGGTTGAAATCAACAACTTGAATGCAACCAATACAAAGGTTTTGGCACAAATAAGATTTTTCATGTAGGAAAATTTTTATCTTCAAATGGCAAAACCTCTCTTTATTTATTTACATACAGATTGTCCGAAAACCAGTCTAAACATACAAAAATTAATGAGTGCAACAAGGAAGACATAAACAATATGGGTAGCACAACAAAGATAGAATGCAATCATGGCTAGGTAAATTTTTAAACTAAAAACATCTCCCTCCAGTAACAAGCAAGCAAGCAAAAACATCTGTCATAAATATTTTATGGTGCACCTGCATCTGCTTTTACCAAATCCTCTGTACTCTGTAAGCGATTTATTATTTGGTGTGCCCACTCATCTGCTCGATTTTCAGCTGCTTTCCAAACTGTTTCCCTCAATCTCGGCATCTCCACTGTGATCACATTGCAGGCCTAGCTTCTTGTTTTAACACAGAACGTCGATTAATGGAAGCTGCAATCATTCATGAATGGGTATAGGTTTTTTGGCAACCGCCATGAACAGCGATTTCAGTCAAGTCTTTCAACAAATCAGTGTGGTCTGGCAGCATACGTAATACGCTCGATTTTGCGAGAGTTTCAATTCCCCCTTTTTTACTGTCACAATATCACCCTCACTCAAGCTTTTACTACATATAAAACACACACTTGCGGCTGGAGTAGCCAGTGTAAACTACCGTTTTCACAAGAACAAAAACCGACTAAAAATCTGTAGGTACTTTTCACATTTTTGAAAAAAATTCTCAAAATTCAAAGAGCTCTATCTCGGAAAGCGGAGAGCTAGAAATTTCGCTTTGGTTTCAATTTGTAGATAATTTACTCCAGTTTAAAAAAGTTCCTAACATTTTTTTTGTCAAACCAATACTTTAGGAGATATTTTGAAAAAACTGGGACAAGTCCAAAAATTTAGCGGTTTTTTCAAGATGCCGGCGCCCGCGGTGGTGGGGGGAATTACAAAACTTGGATTTTTCAACAGTGTACCAACCCATACAACATATCAAAAAATTTTGGGGATTTTTTTGCTATTAAATACCAATCATGTATAATGTGTTGCCTATAGTCTCATCTCAGACAATTTTGAACACGCTGTATTAATCCTAACTGATAGGCGTAACTCGCAAATGTCATATTTTTATCACGTGAGTTTATTGAAGTATTGTCGGTGTTGTTTTGTTATTTGAGAATAATAAATTAACAACAATAATAATTGAACAGTTATTTAGAAAATGGGAGAAGTAACAAACCCCCCGGAAGAAAATCACGATGAAGAAAATTTAGAAGAATCTGATAATTCTGTTGAAGAGGAAGATTTTGATGGTGATGCTGATGATTTAACTTCGGAAGGTAGTTATTTAAAACATTTAGCCCATATTTATTATTTATCATTAACAAGCGTTATTTTAGAGCTTGAAGCTATCGACAGTAAATTAGATGCATTAAATATTGCTCTTGATGCAATCGAAAACAAGAGAGAGGACATTCATGCACGATTAATGGAATTATTGGAGTCTAGTCGAGAAATGCGCAAAGAATTAGAAGAAGAGCAAGCAATGAGCACCGATTCCCAACCCCAAGAATCAACATAAATGTGATTATTAGAAAATATTTAAACAAGTAAGCAAAAGCATTTTTATTCCCTTGTCTCTTTAATTTAAGATGTAGTATCAAGGGTGGTTCTAAGTGATAAAACATTGTAGATGTACAAAGTTATAAAGTATTTAGATTTGGATTTTATAAGGTGATAGGTATAATAGTCTAGAATAATTAAATTTTATCTCCTAATTCTTGGAATTTGTTAAAAATAATTGATGATATACAGCTATGTTGTTGTATGTCGATGTTGCTTCATTAGCAAGTAGTGAGTGTCGAGGAATAGAAAAACTTCTAAACAAGGCATATATTGTAAAAATTATTTGTATAGTTAAAATAATATAACCGTTGTTAAACGTATTTCTCTATTTATTTATTAACTTGAGTACCTATTATGAATACATACATCACTTACAATTATGCATCAGCCATAACTTTTAACATGATATTCATAAAGGCATTTGCATTAACTTTTTCAATAATGTCTGCATTAGGTTGTCTTTGTTTTAAATGGTCCAGTACCATCTGACCTCTTGTGAAACCTCCATGTAATTCAAGAGTTACATGATGTTCACTTTTACGAATAACTAATTCATCGGGATAAATCATTACAGCAGCTAATAATGCATCACAAGAAGTCCATAAATGCCTACGAAGTGTCTTTCTAATAGTACGTAATTTGCCTTCGGCTTTGTTTAGAAGTTCCATTTGGGGAGAATTTACGGCACCAAGTACATCAAATCGCCATTCCTACAAAATCAACTTAATATAGGTACATACAGAAATAACATTTCAACATATTATGGATGTATCTTACAATATTTATGCTGGTTTCTATACATGGTTCAAAAGGTAAAATTGTTATGGGACAGTTGGCACTATCAAGCACAATATATGCTGCTTCAGGATCTGCATAAAAATTAAATTCTGCCATTGGGGTTATATTTCCAACACCTAAATATAAATTGATTTTATTATTTAATTTACATAGCAAATATGCTGTACATAGTTAAAATTGATTCTAAGAACACCAAAAATTGCCTAATACTCAGCATCGATTCGAAACATGCTCAGTTCGGCTTGGTTGCCGAGCTTCGAGCATCAATCTTTGAGCTACAAACCTTCACTGAGTTTTGAACATTTACCGAGCAAACATGAAGAATGATAAGACAGGAGTGTGCACTCAACCAATTTAATTGAATGTAGAGCATTTATCAAACTGCAAGCCTTTACCGAGCTTTGAGCCAACAACGAGCTCCAAACTTTACAAGCAATTTAGAAAAAAGCTCGACTTGGCTTGGTTCAACAAATCTTGTTCAAAGCTCGTGCCGAGCCAAGCTCAAGGTTCGAGGTCTCGTTCTCACCTCTAGTTCAAATCACTACAAAAAACTTTAACCACTTCAGAACTATAAGTATTTTTACCTGTATAATTGCCACCCATTATAAATATATCTTTAACATTTTCAGCAAGATCAGCATAAAGTTTGAAGGCTATTGCTATGTTTGTAAGTGGGCCCAAACCCACCAGTGTAATTTCACCCGGATTATCCATAATAATATCTCGTATAGCAATTGATGCTGGTTTTGTTTGTACAATACTTGTATCAGGTTCTTTTTCGTGAATTAGATCAGCAAAACCATCTTTTCCATGGTAAGTGGATATTAAGGGCACTTCTGATAATATTAGTGGTTCTTTTGCACCTTTATAAACTGGAATCTATTTTAGTATTTATAGATATGTAGCTGAAATATGAAATTAAAATACATACATCGGTTCTTCCCATAAGTTCCAAAAGGCGGATGACATTTTTGCAAACATTTTCCAGTGTTGTGTTGCCCTTTGTTAATGTTATAGCTTCGATTTTTATTTTTTCTAATTTTTCACCATGTAAAAATACAAGTATTGCATAAATATCATCAATTCCTGCATCGACATCTATTATTACTCGTTTGCAAGACATTTTGAACTGATAATTTTTCTTGTTTAAGTCTTTTAATATAACATGCATAAATAAATTTAGAACTAGAAAATATTATGTAAAATTCATATCCTACCAGAAAAAGATAAGATAACCTCTGTAAACCATAACCTTGGTCATATTCAATAAATAATTATATTGTTAGTCTGAAACTAACAGTGTACCTAGCTGTTATTTATTTATTAAATAAGATATAAAGTTGTAAATATTTATTAGATCCCTTGATGCATTACTCTTAATAATCGTTATTTAACTACAATATGCATATAAATAAATTTAAAGCAAGTAACACTTTAAGGGTGGGTTTTAGTTAAGATATTTTTCGTTTATAAGTATTTTGAGTTGCCTGACTTAAAAACAGCCAAGAAAGGATTGGATCTTCTAGTAGGTATTGCTTCTACCTAACAAAACTTCAAAATTCAGTATAAGTATTTGCGAATACCGATTTTTAATCTCTTAAACCTCTTTGTAAACATTGAAAGTGATGAACAGAGTCGGTGAATATTGGGTTGCCTATCTTTAGTCAGTTTTTAAAAAATTTTACGCTTGTTTTCTAAAGTTATAAAGATTACACCAAAATTATACAAATTTGCAAAAGGGTCGATATATGCATAGGAAGATAATATTGAAACTTGAAACCCACCCCGTGACATGCAAAAATCAATACATTGTTGATGGATGTCTTGTGTAAGTCCATTTTCGTAAGTTTTACATAATAAGTCAATTTAATTACTGTATTAAAATTGGTCGTTCTGGCCTTGTTGTGTATGAAGGAAAGGTCTAAAAATTTTAATTCATACCCGTCCTTCTTTTCAACTGTCTTTATTTAACCGTACTGTTATTTTAAAATTACACAATTTTCAGTGCGTAAACATGCTACTAAAACCCACCCTTAAGTTCCAGTTTTAATCAATGGATTATGTAACGAAAGTTAAGCTTACATATTTCTATATGGAATTTTACAAAATAATAAATTGCTAAATAATGTTAATGAAAACAAACACAAATGATATATTAAAATGTGTGAAATTTAAAAACCAGCTATACCGGGTGTAGAACTGATTCACGCACCATAGGGATTTCCATGTTAAATTCTTAATGTTCAAATATTGGCTCCCGTAATTATTTTAGAGAAAAGGTGTAAATATGTTTCTTGTAGAGAAAAAAATACTGTATACAACCATATCATTACTTATTTTTTTACTTTCCATACAAAGGGGAAATCAAGGAAATTAAAACTACTAGTTTAGCAAAAATAGGTGGTGCCTTGGAATTGTTGAAACAAAAAACAATTGTTAGTTAGCTGTCATGTTAATATTTTATTCACAAATTCAGATGTATTTTAAGTAATTTTGCGCTTAGACAATGCATTCTAGTGCCGAAATAGTTATTTACGTAATCAGTTACGAAAAGAGCGATATTGTTTGACGAGTCGTAAGTTTACCAAAACGAGCGTTAGCGAGTTTTGCAAGTTACGCGAGTCGTTATCATGCTAATAACTCCTTAGCAACGAGTACCTAATGTTAAGATACCTTTAACAGCACGAGTGCTGTAATAGTAATCCGTAATTTTTATGTCAAAAATCATTACAACCCTAGTGCTGTAATATAGTTCATTATAAACGATTTTTCGTTTCGTAATATTGATATTACGAAATGAAAGTAGATAAAGTATATTATTATGCACGATTTTCTCTATAATAATGATAGTATTACGATGCTAGTCGACGATAAAATAATATATTGTAACGAGCGGCAGGTGTCAGGTGTTGGGTGAATCACTTCACGCTCGTGTGTCACCTGTTCTGGAAGGAAATCATTCTACAGCACTGTGGAACGTACGAGAATGAAAGCCTGCCTATATTAACGGCGCGCTCGCTTACGAGATTTCAGTCTTGAACTGATAAGTGCGGCGAGTTAGTTGATTAAATAACTCTTACAAATAAATTACTTTAGTGTTCGGTTTTAATATTAGTGTTCCGTTTAGTTTTACGTTAGTGTTTAATTGTTGTTCTTTATAATTATTTCGTACTTTAAGTTTGTTTAATGAATTAATTTACACCACGAACCGAGTTTATTTTAAATAAACGTAGTAAAAACGTTACAATATACTCTTTACAGACTTCACATAAGTACATAAGTTATTATTTCAATATATATTTTTCTCTTTTATTTGTTTAAAGCAGTGTTCTCAAACTTATTTTTCCACAGAAACTTTATGCCTAGGTACCTACCCCCCTTATGCATAGGTACCTACCGTTTCATGAAACGTAATTATTTTGCTAATATTATGGCACCTGACTTTTCCGAACCCCAAAGTTATTTCGTGAAACCCCAGGGTTTCACGGAACACACTTTGGGAACCACTGGTTTAAAGTTTGGGCGCATCACCTCTGCTTCTTTATCACTTATTATAATACTCTAGTTCAGTGGTGGGCAACTTTTTATAAAAAGGGGCCAAATTTTATTCTTTATATTCCGAAAGGGCCACTTCAGTATTTATGTGATTTAATAACGTTAATATAACAAATTTATACAGGGTCGCTTTTATTCTTTTATGTATGGAACCGGTGGATTATTTCCTAAAGTAAGATGGCTAGAAAAGAAAGGTTAAGACAAAAGTTTTAGGGTTGTTTCCAATCTATTTCCCAAAAGAAAAATTAAGTATACAAGGTCAGTCAAAAAGACACGGCAAAGCAAAGTTGCTTTTTTTTAATGGAACACCCTGTATTTTATGCAATAATTGAATTCTCCTGGAAATTCTGAACAAAAGTTGTATTGTGATTAAAGACAAAATTGTATTTATTTTAAAAATTTAAAAAGGGCCACTTTCCAACATCAAAAGGGCAACAAGTGGCCGTAGGGGTCACACTTGCGCACCCATGCGTCTGGTTGTAGTGCTTTAAATACAAAATTTACCACCATTTTTAAAGCTTATTGTTTATTTTTTGGTTGTAAAGCTATTTCATTAGGTTATAAAGTTAAATATTTTGGATATACAACATAATTATATAAACTATTATAATTTTAAATGCATAGTTTGTAATACCTATACGCAATACATTTTATAATGCAAAATTTATTACAATATATTAAATTTAGCTTTTTATGCATTTGCGGCTTTTAGCAAAATATCTTTAACCAGTTCAGAATTGATCTTTTCAATTATCGTAACGTTGGGCTCTTTGGTCTTCTTGTGATCCAAAACAACCTGTCCTCTAGTTTTGCTTCCATGCAGTTCAACAGTAGCATTATACTGATTTTGCCGAATAATAATTTTGGGAAACAACATAGCGATAACTGCAAATGCATCACCAGACACCCAAATTCTATCGGGAGAAGCTTCTGGATAAAGGCTGTGTTCTGCTCTGTTCAAAAGTTCAATAAAAGGGTTTTTTACCTCTCCTAGTACACCGAAACGCCATTCCTATATTATACAGAAAATATTAATTATGGGATGAAATTATTGGAACAAATCAATAAAAAATTTCGTATAAAATTACGTACAAATGTAATGTTTGTATCTACACATGCTTCCCATGTAAAAATTGTTATGGGACACTGTGCTTTTTTTAAAACTACATATGCACCTTCAGGATCAGCCCAAAAATTGAATTCTGCACTAGTTTCATTAACGTTTCCGGTTGCTAAAAACAGTAAAAAGATAATATATTTTAAGCTTAAGCCATGAGAACTTTCAATTAAATTTTACCCGCATGATTTCCACCTAATATAAATATTTCCTTAAGATTTGATACAAAATCGTTGTAAATTATCATGGGCAAAGCTGCATTTGTAAGTGTGCCAAGACATACAAGACTAATTTCTCCAGAATTTTTCTTTACAAGTTCACGGATCATGACACTTGCAGCTTCTTTTTTAATAATGCTCACGTCAGGTTCAGTTTCATGTTCTAAATCACCAAAGCCATCTTCACCATAATAATTTTCCAAAGGTTCGTCTGGAGGTACTATCGGTTCTATAGCTCCATTATATATCGGAATCTGAAATATACTGAGTAAAATACATGATAAAAAACAATATTATACATACATCTGTTCGATCTAGTAATTCCAAAATTCTTACAACATTTTTGCCAACATTCTTTAAACTCGTATTTCCCATTGTACAAACAATAGCTTCTATTTTTACCAAACCTAGTTTTTCGGCATACAACATGACAAAAATGGCAAAAGCATCGTCACAACCTGCATCTACATCAATCACTACACGTTTTTTATCTGAAGGCATGTTTACAATTTCTTGTTGTGGATAGCAATTCACCCGTGTTAGAAAAACTCATTTACCTTAATTTAGAAAGCTGTATTTATAGGCATAATATCTCATTTAAATGGTAGAGGCATCCAAAAATAACTACCTACTTCACATAAATATTAAAATATACAATAGGTCATTGTTTTTTTATTTTTATATCAGATCAATTTTTATTAATTCTTAGGAATTTTTATAGTTTAAACAAAAAGATAAAAATGAGTGGATGAGTGCTAAGGGATTAAATCCAAAACCTTCAGTTTGTTCCCTTTGTTTATGAACTGTGACCTTGTTATGAAATCTTTTGTTACAAAAATTTACTAAACTGTTAACACAAAAACTTTTTGTTTATAAAGATAAAATCAATCATTTATTTTATGATTCATTGTCACTTACTATAATAGCATGTTATCTATAATGTAATAAAAATTTAGTGTAGATTTGAAATTGGTTAAAATATCTTAAATTTAGTATTATAAATATTTTTAGAGTTTTGTATTTTCTACCATTGTGACGCAACCACCAAGTATCTTCATAATTACGAAGCCCTTCGAGTTCAAAGACAAAGATTTTTTTTAGTATACGTATATTTTTGATTACGTCATCCATGTTCGAGTTATGACGTCATCATCAGTTTTTTTAAATGGAAATACCCTCTTTTGATAGTACCATTTAAAAGAGCGCATTTTTCTGCGTATACAATCCCTGGCCAAATTATTAGACTCACTCACTAAATCTAAGTTTTTTGTTTATTTAACCATTATTATTATATTATTAACATAATCATACCGTAAATGCTCATAATAAACAATTATTGTGCTTTAAAATATTTATTACAAAAAAATATGGTAAAATTAGAAAAAATACACATAAAAAACCGAAAATTAGTATTTGGTGGCTTACCCCTCGCTGCAATTAGTGCAGCAACCCTTCTTGGCATACTGTCAATACAGTAATTTGTTTTAGATTTTAGTTATGGTTCCAATGGGGGATAATTCGCTCTATTAATTGAACCTTTGTAGTTATATTTTCTTTTACCAATTCCCTCTTCAAACACTCCCAAACGTTCTCTATAGGAATATCCATAGAGTTAGCAGCCCATTGCAAAAGTGGGATTGCCTTAGCTTCTAAATTTTTGTATGGATTTTGCAGTATGGCAAGGTACTACATCCTGGATGAACACTTTTCTTCCTTCCCCAAACCATTCCGATAGTATTATGGTCTGCCCACACTAACAGGTGATATTTCAATGTAATACGAAAAAAATTGGAATATTATTAGTGAGTCTAATAAGGTGGCCAGGGACTGTAGACGCCAAATTTTATGGTATGTTACATAACAATATTTTCGAGAAATTAGTACCACAATTGTTGCACCATTTTTTATTGACGGCTCATTAAATGCTGAAAAACATTTGAATTTTTTACAACAACAGATAATTCCCGCGCTTGTAGCACTATATTCGAATAATCAAAATCCCCAAATGTCGGACGAATCAATATGGTACCAACAAGATGGGGCGTCACCACATCATTCACAGATTGTGCGTGATTATCTGAATCGCCAATAGATGGATATTGTCAAGAGGTGAATGATATGCAATTTCAACGTTTAATTTAATGGGTTTTAGTTGTATTTATTATTTCTTCTATTGTTATTTCATTACATTGTTATGAATTCTAAAACGTTTTTTTTTTCGAAAATATTGTTATGTAACATACCACAAAATTTGGCGTCTATACCCAGAAAAATGTGCTCTTTTAAATGGTATTATCAAAAAAGGGTATTGCTATTTAAAAAAACTGATGATGACGTCACAACTCGAAGGGGGATGACGTAATAAAAAATATACGTATACTAAAAAATGCGCATCTAAAAAAGAAAATCGACGTGTCCGAGCATTATTTTCTTACTTGCCCAATAAAGATTTTATCGAATTTATTCCAACCTTTACGTGCTCACTGTATACATATTATGCGAGGTTATACCACTCTAAGCACTGATTCCTAATAGCTTTGAGTCTAAAATCACTTGGGAATGGCTACAAACCGTAAATCGGCTGGCAAAAAACAACAAATTAACCTCGGCGTGGGTGATGTCAGGCGTCAGGCTATAAAGGCATTGCTAGAAACGAGACAGTTGATCGACTTGCTAAAACAGGGTTAAAGTCTCGCTTTATTGGTCCTGAATCGTTTTGTAGCGTAGCAAAAAGCCACATAATGGCCGAGACCAATAACTGCGAAAAATCACAAAAGACTTGTTAGTGGTGCAACTTTACAGCCTTATGGCAAATAAAGAAATTTACGTATCCATCAGCAAAGAGAGCATACGAATTGCTTGAACTCATCAAACAGGAATTAAGGCTTATACCAAACCTTCTAACTGGGCGCACTGCTCCCTGAAATACCAGCTCAATAAGATGAACAAAGCTAAGAATAACCAATATAGGTTCCGTAAAGATTCAACTGAAACAGCGGAACCTAGTTTTTGCAATCGCAAAGTCATTATCCGCAAAAGGCTTCAAAACCTCGAAAAGGTGAGTTTAACACCTGAAGAAGTGATCAAAATAGCTCCCAAGAAGCCAAGGAGGTCCAAAGTTCATAAGTAGCCTAGACCTTGAGGAGGTTCTATTAGATCAGAGAGGTTCCACAAAAGATCTAGGTAGATCACAATGGCGAGAGGCACTCATTATGCCGAAATAACCCCATTCACAATCCAATCTAATGGGAGGTCACAAACTTTTGCAAAAATCGACTTGAAACCACTACAAAGAACTTATTTCCGTAGTATAAAGCGGTATAAAAAGTTTATGTCAAGTCGGTTAAACATGTGACTTTGAACCCCCTCTTCAACCTTCATAATAGACATGACATCTAAAGAAGAGGACATCTTTGTGGTCCAGGGATAGTAGATGTATGTTTTTTTGGTCTGTGTCTGGTGGGTAAATTTCAGATATTTACGAACTCAAAACTTTAATGAAATACTACAAATTCAACAGCTTTTAAGAACAGAAAATTTGATCCAAAACTGAGAAGAAACATTGACAAGGCAATTCAGTACAAGCGAAACAACGTTGATTCTCAATTTTTGATTCTTGGTAATATAGATTATTTATTTTCTTCCCCAAGTATTTTGAGTTTTATATATTTAGATTTGTTGATTAAAACAGAAAGACTTTTTAAAATGAATGTCGTTATAGCTATTAATATAACAAGAATATTATGCGATTTATAATAGACGAGGACGTTGCTAGGTGACGAGGCGCTAGCCGAGTCATCCACGCAACGTCCGAGTCGGTTTAAATCGCATAATATTCGAGTTATATTTCAAGCTTTATCGTATCATTGGCAACAGTACACAAATAGTATGTAACTAACGAATTATGAAGCCGGAGTTGCTATGCTATTATGTTATACATAATTATTAATAAAAGTGTAATATAAAGTTGACTTAATAATCAATGATACGATAAAATACGTAAATAGAAAACAAAGTTATTGAAGTCACTTTCTCTAATTATAACTTAAGAAAATTATGAATAATACCATAATGTTTTTAATAAACAAACTTTTAAAATCAATTAGACATTTTAGAAATCCTCTTGTTTACATTGACACAGGAATATAACAAGTAATTCGATTCTTGTTTACGTAAACAAACAAAATCAATTAGAAAGTGAGAAAACCCATTTGTTTATGTAGCCACAGGTAAAAAACAAGTGAGAAAACCCATTTGTTTACGTAATCTACACCGCCACAGGTAAAAAATAACTTGTTGTTTACGCAAACAACATCAAGTCTCAGGGGTCAAGGTCAAATCAATTAGAAAACAATTAAAATCAATTAGAAAGTGAGAAAACCCATTTGTTTATGTAGCCACAGGTAAAAAACAAGTGAGAAAACCCATTTGTTTACGTAATCTACACCGCCACGGGTAAAAAATAACTTGTTGTTTACGTAAACAACATCAAGCCCCAGGGGTCAAAGTCAAAGCAATTAGAAAACAATTAAAAATCCAAGATGACGGCTCCAAGTGACATTATTCTACTTTTGATTTTAACAGTTTTATAATTCTTACTAGTTTCCCCTTTTAACTGGTTTTTCATACCGCATATTATTACGAATGTAAATCGATTGATATTTAGTTGTTTCAATTTTTAACTGTTTTGATCGACAATCGAAAATTTAAAGTTATAGGTACATATAGGGAATTTTTCCTTTTAGTGTACATATCGCCTATGTATACTTTTAAAAAGAATGCATCAACGCATTGTTTTACCCTATATGTAAGCAACCAACTATATATACACTAAATTTTAATTTAAAATAAAAACCATGCTGTGACAAAACTAATCAAATTAATTGATTGCCAAAAAATTAGCCTTTATTTAAAGTGTTTTATTGCGTTTTTTGATACAACCATGTGCAGTAAAGACGACAAGTTAACAAAAATGTAATGTGGTATCAGAATAGTAACAGCCACGGAGTACAGCTTAAGGACTGTGAGAGACTTATTTCCAACAAAATATCCAGAAAGGCATATTTCTTGCATCAGAACCATACAAAACATTATCAGAAAATTTAAATCGGAAGGCTGCGTAATAAATTTCCACAAAATAGGAATTAAAATTAATCACGTATTAACCGAAGAAATGAAATTAAATATGTTATTATTTTATGCTACGTTGAAGACTCGAAGAAACCCCGTAGTACCTATCACTACGAGAAATAGCTTGACATTTTAATGTTTCTAAAACGTCGGTATTTAAAACACTAAAATCACCAGCAACTATTTGATGAAGACGAAGAAAACAGAACAAGTTTTTGTAAAACTTGTTTAATTTGCTCAATGAACATGAAGACATTTTAAATAAGACAGTTTTTAGTGATGAAGCAACTGTCATCATAATAAATGGAGAAGTCAATTCACAAAATTTCCAGTGTCTATTGTATTCCTCATTTATCAATTTTATCTTGCTAACCTCATTCCTTCTTTCATTATTAGCCTGTACATCCCTTATTCTTTGCACTTTTTTCAAATCAACTCCCTTTTTAGTGAGGGGTTTTTGGTCTACTCTCCCATAGTGACCGGTCCTCGTGGGAGAGAGGTGCTGCGTTATTAAAAGAGCAATCGGGCTATCCATTCCAGTACTGACCGGAGACAACGAAGCTTAACTCTCTTGATCGTACTGGACTGAGGAACCTAGCTACCACAACTCGGGACCTTCATTCCTTCTTATTTCTTAGATATTGGTCCCGCACTAACGACCGTTTACAAAACTTAACTCACACTCAATACACTGGGAAAGTTAATGTATGGCTAGAAATAGGCTTATCGGTCCATATTTTACGAGATACTTTATTGACGGAAATCTCACTACAGCCAAATTTTTGGCACTGTTAATGAACGACGTCATTCCAGCAATAGAAAAAAACATTGATGACCCGTGGTTTCAGATGGTTGGAGCCCATCCGCATTCCACAAATGATATTACAAACTTTTTAAAACGGGTTTCCAGGACGCTGGATAGGGAGATTCTTTGTTTGAGGCCACCTGAAGTCAAAAATGTACACAAATGTTCCAGTACAAAGTATTGATGAATTAAAAGATCGCAAACGTACCGAATGCATTAGGTTGGATCCTGATTTTCCCGCGAATGCTGTTCGTGCTGTTTTTCGAGACCGTTTTAGGTGGTCATTTTCAACACTCTTTGTAAACTGTTGCCGTGTTTATTTTCATTTCTGTTTCGTATTGCTGATATTTTATGTTTTAGAATAATCGTTGAATTAATTAATTAAAATTATTTTGATATTCCACCAATTTTGATTTACTTACAATACAAACACCACAAAAAGTAAAACTAGAGTCTTTAAATTAAAAGCCACAGTGACGTTTAGTATGTAATTGGTTGCCTACATACAAGGTAAAACAATGCGTTGATGCGTTCTTTTTAAAAGTATACATAGGCGATATGTTAATGTGTAGATACTAAAAAGAAAAATTTCCTCTGTATGTATACTCTCTACGGACTTCTCATACATAAGTTATTATTTCAATATTATATTTTTCTCTTTTAGGTATTAGTTTAAAGTTTGGGTAGGCTGCGCCGTACTGCCTTAATGGACGCTTCGCCTCTGCTTCTTTGTCACTATAAATACAGGGTCCTGCAGCTCACCTCCCGTCTTATGTAGCTCATTTATTAATAGACATAGAATTTTTATATATCGCAGACGTTGTCTGTACCCGAGGGCGCATTTCAGGAAAATATTTTTGATTATACAGGATGTTCTCAAAAAGTGTGACGTCATTATGATATATTTTTTTAGATTACACGCCCGATATTTTTTTGCATATTTAGGTTCCTCTTGTGGTTACCTACATACCCCTAAAATTTGGTTGAAATCGGTTCAGCGATTTCAAAAAAAAAAAAAAAATAGATAAAAAACTGTTTTGCACTACTGATTTTAAAACTTGATAAAAAATACAAATAGTGCCTCGTTAATAAAATTAAAAGAGGTACCTATTAAGTAAGGTAATATCAGTTTCGTTAACCTAGTTTGGTTGATCCGAATTATACAGGGTGCCCAAAATGTAGTGTCAAACTCTTCAAATTTTAAAGCAATTTATTTCCCTTATTTTCAATTGGAGCCCCTGTATATTTTTATGGCATTCGATGCTAAATTAAAAAATAAACATTTTTTCTAAATACAACCCTATCAAAATTCCTAACACATTAAAAGTTATTCGGCGAAAACTCGGTTTGGTAACAAACTATTCCAATAGTAATTTCAATGAAAAAAGGTGGCATTGAAAAACAATTTATTGATATCATATGCTTTTTCACGTTTCATACACTAATGTATTACATTAGTACACTCAAAATCGTGGAGTAATGGGTCACTTTACAGTATAGCAACCATTACTGCATAGCAACGTCAGGTTTCATTAAAATGCAATTTGACAGCTTCTCGGGCAGCATTTAAAATATCTTCTGAATGGTTTTCCAAGTTATTTTCGTCACTCAAGTCCATTTCGGAATTAGATTTCAAAAAAAAAATGTATTTATTTGTTTGAATTGAATTCTGTTATGTCAAAAACAGTTCCTGTCAGATTACTATGTTATCGAGAATCCGCCTACTTTTTTCAGTGTTTTTATTAATTTTATTTAGAATGTATCTCAATAAATTTAGATAACTTTTTATGTGAGAATATAAAATGCGAAAAAATAGTATGGCATTTAAGTACTCGCTATCGCTCGTTCTCAAACCTGCCATACTCGTCTAGTAAAAATCCACTTTTCTGCACTTGGCACGTAATCTACTATTGTAATTACAAAATTATGTCAAAATCCGTTAATAATAGTAGGCATTAATTGGAATAGTTTGTTACCAAAACGAGTTTTCGCCGAATAACTTTTAATGTGTTAGGAATTTTGATAGGGTTGTATTTAGAAAAAATGTTTATTTTTTAATTTAGCATCGAATGCCATAAAAATATACAGGGGCTCCAATTGAAAATAAGGGAAATAAATTGCTTTAAAATTTGAAGAGTTTGACACTACATTTTGGACACCCTGTATAATTCGGATCAACCAAACTAGGTTAACGAAACTGATATTACCTTACTTAATAGGTACCTCTTTTAATTTTATTAACGAGGCGCTATTTGTATTTTTTATCAAGTTTTAAAATCAGTAGTGCAAAACAGTTTTTTATCTTTTTTTTTTTTTTTTTTGAAATCGCTGAACCGATTTCAACCAAATTTTAGGGGTATGTAGGTAACCACAAGAGGAACCTAAATATGCAAAAAAATATCGGGCGTGTAATCTAAAAAAATATATCATAATGACGTCACACTTTTTGAGAACATCCTGTATAATCAAAAATATTTTCCTGAAATGCGCCCTCGGGTACAGACAACGTCTACGATATATAAAAATTCTATGTCTACTAATAAATGAGCTACATAAGACGGGAGGTGAGCTGCAGGACCCTGTATAATAATCTTGAGCAGGTAGAAGTTTAAAACTTTCTGATTCTGTAACTGTATTATATTTCACTGCAAAATACGAGGTGGTATCAAAAATTTCCCGAACTAGCTCCATTTAAAAAAAAGTACTTTATTTATCTAAGTTTGAACATCATCTTCTTCGAAATAGTCACCTTGCGCAGCAATGCACCGCCCCCAACGTCTCTGCCTTTTGCAAGCGAGTTGAGAACCTTCTGCGATTCACACTGGATCTCCGCAACAGCGTTAAAACGACGACCTTTGAGCTGAATCTTCGTCTTTGGGAAAAGGAAGAAGTCCGCAGAAACTAAATCTGGCGAGTAGGGCGGATGCGGAAGCGATAATATATGTTATGCTTTTCGAGAAACTCACGAACAAGGTGTGTTCGATGACAAGGTGCATTGTCGTCGTGGCAAATCCAATTCTTCACGCGCCACAGATCCGGTTGCTTTCGCTGAATGTTCTCCCTCAAATGCCTCAGAACGTCGCAGTAAAACCTCTCTGTTGACGGTCTGGCCCTGGAGGACGAATTCTCGATTAACAATGCCGCGGACGTCGAAAAAGACGATGAGCATGCTCTTGATTGCGCTGCTGCTCTGTCACCTTTCTTCGATCGTGGAGATGGCGGACTTTTCCATTGCGACGGATGCTGCTTTGACTTCGGGTAGTACTCGTAGACCAGGGAAAGAAAATTCAAGAAAAGTATCCACGTACTGACCAATCAGCCTTATTAGTGTAAGTGCGAAAGTAAGGGTAAGTTTGGCTTCGTATTTCAGTCCAAAATTAATAATTTTTCATACTCGAAAATGAACTGTTTGTAACAGGAACACATGAGTTAAGAAGGGTAAGTTGGGCTTTGTATTTCAGTCTAAAATTAATAATGTTTCGCACTCGAAAACTAAATGTCTGTAACAGGAACACATGAGTTAAGAAGGGTACGTTTGGCTTGGTATTTCAGTCCAAAATTGATAATTTGTGTCGCACTCGAAAACGAACTTTTGGCAATAGGAACACATGAGTTAAGAAGGGTAAGTTTGGCTTTGTTTTTCAGTCCAAAATTAATAATTTTTCATACTCGAAAATGAACTGTTTGTAACAGGAACACATGAGTTAAGAAGGGTAAGTTTGGCTTTGTATTTCAGTCCAAAATTGATAATAATTTGTCGTACTCGAAAACGAACTTTTGGTAATAGGAACACATGAGCTAAGAATGGTAAGTTTTGCTTTGTATTTCAGTCCAAAATTGATAATAATCTGTCGCACTAGAAAACGAACTTTTGGTAATAGGAACACATGAGCTAAGAAGGGTAAGTTTGGCTTTGTATTTCAATCAAAAATTGATAATTTGTCGCACTCGAAAACAAACTTTTGGTAATAGGAACATATGAGCTAAGAAGCGTAAGTTTTGCTTCGTATTTCAGTCCAAAATTAATAATTTCTCATACTCGAAAATGAACTGTTTGTAACAGGAACACATGAGTTAAGAAGGGTAAGTTTGGTTTTGTATTTCAGTCCAAAATAGATAATAATTTGTCGTACTCGAAAACGAACTTTTGGTAATAGGAACACATGAGCTAAGAAGGGTAAGTTTTGCTTCGTATTTCAGTCCAAAATTAATAATTTCTCATACTCGAAAATGAACTGTTTGTAACAGGAACACATGAGTTAAGAAGGGTAAGTTTGGCTTTGTATTTCAGTCCAAAATTGATAATAATTTGCCGTACTCGAAAACGAACTTTTGGTAATAGGAACACATGAGCTAAGAATGGTAAGTTTTGCTTTGTATTTCAGTCCAAAATTGATAATAATCTGTCGCACTAGAAAACGAACTTTTGGTAATAGGAACACATGAGCTAAGAAGGGTAAGTTTGGCTTTGTATTTCAATCAAAAATTGATAATTTGTCGCACTCGAAAACAAACTTTTGGTAATAGGAACATATGAGCTAAGAAGCGTAAGTTTTGCTTCGTATTTCAGTCCAAAATTAATAATTTCTCATACTCGAAAATGAACTGTTTGTAACAGGAACACATGAGTTAAGAAGGGTAAGTTTGGCTTTGTATTTCAGTCCAAAATTAATAATTTGCCGCACTCGAAAACGAACTATTGGTGATAGGAACACATGCGTTAAGAAGGGTAAGTTTGGCTTTGTATTTCAGTCCAAAATTAATAATTTGCCGCACTCGAAAACGAACTATTGGTGATAGGAACACATGAGTTAAGAAGGGTAACTTTGGCTTCGTATTTCAGTCCGAAATTAATAATTTTTCATACTCGAAAATGAACTGTTTGTAACAGGAACACATGAGTTAAGAAGGGTAAGTTTGGCTTTGTATTTCAGTCCAAAATTGATAATAATTTGTCGTACTCGAAAACGAACTTTTGGTAATAGGAACACATGAGCTAAAAAGGGTAAGTTTGGCTTTGTATTTCAATCAAAAATTGATAATTTGTCGCACTCGAAAACAAACTTTTGGTAATAGGAACATATGAGCTAAGAAGCGTAAGTTTTGCTTCGTATTTCAGTCCAAAATTAATAATTTCTCATACTCGAAAATGAAATGTTTGTAACAGGAACACATGAGTTAAGAAGCGTAAGTTTGGCTTTGTATTTCAGTCCAAAATTGATAATAATTTGTCGTAATCGAAAACGAACTTTTGGTAATAGGAACACATGAGCTAAGAAGGGTAAGTTCGGCTTTGTATTTCAGTCCAAAATTGATTATTTGTCGCACTCGAAAACGCACTTTTGGTAATAGGAACACATGAGCTAAGAAAGGTAACTTTGGCTTTGTATTTCAGTCAAAAATTAATAATTTTTTAAACTTCAAAATGAACTGTTTGTAACAGGAGCGCATGAGTTAAGAAGGGTAAGTTTGGCTTTGTATTTCAGTCCAAAATTGATAATAATTTGTCGTAATCGAAAACGAACTTTTGGTAATAGGAACACATGAGCTAAGAAGGGTAAGTTCGGCTTTGTATTTCAGTCCAAAATTGATTATTTGTCGCACTCGAAAACGCACTTTTGGTAATAGGAACACATGAGCTAAGAAAGGTAACTTTGGCTTTGTATTTCAGTCAAAAATTAATAATTTTTTAAACTTCAAAATGAACTGTTTGTAACAGGAGCGCATGAGTTAAGAAGGGTAAGTTTGGCTTTGTATTTCAGTCCAAAATTGATAATAATTTGTCGTACTCGAAAACGAACTTTTGGTAATAGGAACACATGAGCTAAGAATGGTAAGTTTTGCTTTGTATTTCAGTCCAAAATTGATAATAATCTGTCGCACTAGAAAACGAACTTTTGGTAATAGGAACACATGAGCTAAGAAGGGTAAGTTTGGCTTTGTATTTCAATCAAAAATTGATAATTTGTCGCACTCGAAAACAAACTTTTGGTAATAGGAACATATGAGCTAAGAAGCGTAAGTTTTGCTTCGTATTTCAGTCCAAAATTAATAATTTCTCATACTCGAAAATGAACTGTTTGTAACAGGAACACATGAGTTAAGAAGGGTAAGTTTGGTTTTGTATTTCAGTCCAAAATAGATAATAATTTGTCGTACTCGAAAACGAACTTTTGGTAATAGGAACACATGAGCTAAGAAGGGTAAGTTTTGCTTCGTATTTCAGTCCAAAATTAATAATTTCTCATACTCGAAAATGAACTGTTTGTAACAGGAACACATGAGTTAAGAAGGGTAAGTTTGGCTTTGTATTTCAGTCCAAAATTGATAATAATTTGCCGTACTCGAAAACGAACTTTTGGTAATAGGAACACATGAGCTAAGAATGGTAAGTTTTGCTTTGTATTTCAGTCCAAAATTGATAATAATCTGTCGCACTAGAAAACGAACTTTTGGTAATAGGAACACATGAGCTAAGAAGGGTAAGTTTGGCTTTGTATTTCAATCAAAAATTGATAATTTGTCGCACTCGAAAACAAACTTTTGGTAATAGGAACATATGAGCTAAGAAGCGTAAGTTTTGCTTCGTATTTCAGTCCAAAATTAATAATTTCTCATACTCGAAAATGAACTGTTTGTAACAGGAACACATGAGTTAAGAAGGGTAAGTTTGGCTTTGTATTTCAGTCCAAAATTAATAATTTGCCGCACTCGAAAACGAACTATTGGTGATAGGAACACATGCGTTAAGAAGGGTAAGTTTGGCTTTGTATTTCAGTCCAAAATTAATAATTTGCCGCACTCGAAAACGAACTAAAGAAGGGTAACTTTGGCTTCGTATTTCAGTCCGAAATTAATAATTTTTCATACTCGAAAATGAACTGTTTGTAACAGGAACACATGAGTTAAGAAGGGTAAGTTTGGCTTTGTATTTCAGTCCAAAATTGATAATAATTTGTCGTACTCGAAAACGAACTTTTGGTAATAGGAACACATGAGCTAAAAAGGGTAAGTTTGGCTTTGTATTTCAATCAAAAATTGATAATTTGTCGCACTCGAAAACAAACTTTTGGTAATAGGAACATATGAGCTAAGAAGCGTAAGTTTTGCTTCGTATTTCAGTCCAAAATTAATAATTTCTCATACTCGAAAATGAAATGTTTGTAACAGGAACACATGAGTTAAGAAGCGTAAGTTTGGCTTTGTATTTCAGTCCAAAATTGATAATAATTTGTCGTAATCGAAAACGAACTTTTGGTAATAGGAACACATGAGCTAAGAAGGGTAAGTTCGGCTTTGTATTTCAGTCCAAAATTGATTATTTGTCGCACTCGAAAACGCACTTTTGGTAATAGGAACACATGAGCTAAGAAAGGTAACTTTGGCTTTGTATTTCAGTCAAAAATTAATAATTTTTTAAACTTCAAAATGAACTGTTTGTAACAGGAGCGCATGAGTTAAGAAGGGTAAGTTTGGCTTTGTATTTCAGTCCAAAATTGATAATAATGTGTCGTACCCGAAAACGAACTTTTGGTAATAGGAACACATGAGCTAAGAAGGGTAAGTTCGGCTTTGTATTTCAGTCCAAAATTGATTATTTGTCGCACTCGAAAACGCACTTTTGGTAATAGGAACACATGAGCTAAGAAGGGTAAGTTTGGCTTTGTATTTCAGTCAAAAATTAATAATTTTTTAAACTTCAAAATGAACTGTTTGTAACAGGAGCGCATGAGTTAAGAAGGGTAAGTTTGGCTTTGTATTTCAGTCCAAAATTGATAATAATTTGTCGTAATCGAAAACGAACTTTTGGTAATAGGAACACATGAGCTAAGAAGGGTAAGTTCGGCTTTGTATTTCAGTCCAAAATTGATTATTTGTCGCACTCGAAAACGCACTTTTGGTAATAGGAACACATGAGCTAAGAAAGGTAACTTTGGCTTTGTATTTCAGTCAAAAATTAATAATTTTTTAAACTTCAAAATGAACTGTTTGTAACAGGAGCGCATGAGTTAAGAAGGGTAAGTTTGGCTTTGTATTTCAGTCCAAAATTGATAATAATTTGTCGTACTCGAAAACGAACTTTTGGTAATAGGAACACATGAGCTAAGAATGGTAAGTTTTGCTTTGTATTTCAGTCCAAAATTGATAATAATCTGTCGCACTAGAAAACGAACTTTTGGTAATAGGAACACATGAGCTAAGAAGGGTAAGTTTGGCTTTGTATTTCAATCAAAAATTGATAATTTGTCGCACTCGAAAACAAACTTTTGGTAATAGGAACATATGAGCTAAGAAGCGTAAGTTTTGCTTCGTATTTCAGTCCAAAATTAATAATTTCTCATACTCGAAAATGAACTGTTTGTAACAGGAACACATGAGTTAAGAAGGGTAAGTTTGGCTTTGTATTTCAGTCCAAAATTGATAATAATTTGTCGTACTCGAAAACGAACTTTTGGTAATAGGAACACATGAGCTAAGAAGGGTAAGTTTTGCTTCGTATTTCAGTCCAAAATTAATAATTTCTCATACTCGAAAATGAACTGTTTGTAACAGGAACACATGAGTTAAGAAGGGTAACTTTGGCTTTGTATTTCAGTCCAAAATTGATAATTTGTGTCGCACTCCAAAACGAACTTTTGGTAATAGGAACACATGAGTTAAGAAGGGTAAATTTGGCTTTGTATTTCAGTCCAAAATTGTTAATTTGTGTCGCACTCCAAAACGAACTTTTGGTAATAGGAACACATGAGTTAAGAAGGGGAAGTTTGGCTTTGTATTTCAGTCCAAAATTAATAATTTGCCGCATTCGAAAACGAACTATTGGTGATAGGAACACATGAGTTAAGAAGGGTAACTTTGGCTTCGTATTTCAGTCCGAAATTAATAATTTTTCATACTCGAAAATGAACTGTTTGTAACAGGAACACATGAGTTAAGAAGGGTAAGTTTGGCTTTGTATTTCAGTCCAAAATTGATAATAATTTGTCGTACTCGAAAACGAACTTTTGGTAATAGCAACATATGAGCTAAGAAGCGTAAGTTTTGCTTCGTATTTCAGTCCAAAATTAATAATTTCTCATACTCGAAAATGAACTGTTTGTAACAGGAACACATGAGTTAAGAAGGGTAAATTTGGCTTTGTAGTTCAGTCCAAAATTGATAATAATGTGTCGTACCCGAAAACGAACTTTTGGTAATAGGAACACATGAGCTAAGAAGGGTAAGTTTGGCTTCGTATTTCAGTCCAAAATTAATAATTTTTCATACTCGAAAATGAACTGTTTGTAACAGGAACACATGGGTTAAGAAGGGTAAGTTTGGCTTTGTATTTCAGTCTAAAATTGATAATTTGTCGCACTCGAAAATGAACTCTTGGTAATAGGAACACATGAGTTAAGAAGGGTAAGTCGGGCTTTGTATTTCAGTCCAAAATTGATAATTTGTGTCGCACTCCAAAACGAACTTTTGGTAATAGGAACACATGAGTTAAGGAGGGTAAGTTTGGCTTTGTTTTTCAGTCCAAAATTAATAATTTTTTGTACTCGAAAATGAACTGTTTGTAACAGTTACACATGAGTTAAGAAGGGTAAGTTTGGCTTTGTATTTCAGTCCAAAATTAATAATTTGCCCCACTCGAAAACGAACTATTGGTGATAGGAACACATGAGTTAAGAAGGGTAACTTTGGCTTCGTATTTCAGTCCGAAATTAATAATTTTTCATACTCGAAAATGAACTGTTTGTAACAGGAACACATGTGTTAAGAAGGGTAAGTTTGGCTTTGTACTTCAATTAAAAATTGATAATTTGTCGCACTCGGAAACAAACTTTTGGTAATAGGAACATGTGAGCTAAGAAGCGTAAGTTTTGCTTCGTATTTCAGTCCAAAATTAATGATTTCCCATACTCGAAAATGAACTGTTTGTAACAGGAACACATGAGTTAAGCAGGGTAAGTTTGGCTTTGTTTTTCAGTCCAAAATTAATAATTTTTCATAGACAGAATAATGACAGATTTAAATAACAACATGAAATGAAATATGAATCCGAATCAATTCGGATTCACACCTCAGAAAGCAACGACAGACGCTACAGTGGAAGTAAAACGCTACGTTGAAGAATGCTTGAAAGAGAAAAAAGACGTAATTCTAATTACATAGTTTAGGCGTAAAAGGTGCCTTTAACGCTGCGTGGTGGCCTGCCATTATTAATACTTTAAGAGAGCTGAAATGGCCAAAAACTTTGTATAACTTTACCCAAAATATTTCCAAGAAAGAACAGCTGAAATCGAAATGAACAACATAAGAATAAAGGCCAATGTAAATAGAGGTTGTCAGGTTTCTGGAATGTCCTATACAATAATTTGCTAAATTTAAATTACACGACAAGGACAAAAGTTATCGCAATTGCGGATGACCTATTACTTTTAACAAAGGAAAGAACACCACTAGAAGCAAAAAATTGCACAAACATAGACCTTCAAAAAGTGACGAATTGGGCAAAAGAAAACAAAATACAATTCAACGAAAGAAAAGCAAAAGTAATGCTGATAACAAGAAAACCAACTTTAAGGAAACAAAAAATTAAAATATACATAAACTATGAGCAACTATCTAGGGATAATGTTAGACAATTTAAATTCGACAACCAAATATATGACAGAATAATGTACTAAAATTATTAACATTCTATCGAGATCAGCAAAGATATCTTGGGATTTGAAACAAAAAGCCTTTAGCATAATCTATAAAGGAGCAATCGAACCGATCCTTACATATGGTGCACCAATCTGGAACAACACTTTAGAAAAGAAATTCCATAAAAGGAGAATAAACAGAATTCGAAGATTGATAAATATAAAAATCATAAAAGGCATTTAGAATTACATCATATGATGCAACGTACCTATATGTTAACAGGAATAACACCAATTATAATTAAAGTAGAAAAAAAGCGAAGATATACAGAAGAAATAAAGAGATGGACACAGCACCACCAAGGACAAGATGAAGACGTAAATAGAAATATATTAAAAAAATCAGTAGTGAGTGAAATTAAAAAAGATAGTGAAGTGTAGTGGCAAGTGAAGTGGGAAAATAGTATGAAATCATTCTTTCCTACACTAACAGAAACCAGACTTAAAATGAATCTACCCTTATCACTCAAATTAACTAACTATTTTTAGCGGACACGACAAATTAAAAGCGTACTATCATAGATTTAAAATAACTGATGAACCTATAGTACAAGCAAATTAAACATTAAAACATAGAATAGGAGAAATAATTTTTAAAGTTTTCATATTACGTAGATAAACTCTTAACAGGGGTAGAAACAAAAATCCGAAAAGTTCCCAACCGATATGTGTCCGCAACATCCCTTATTTACTAAAAATCACCCCCCAGTTCGTACATTGTGCTTGTTTTTCTCATTTTTCTCTTTAGCCGTTGTTTAAACGGGAAAAGTTTAGAGAAACAAAAACATTCTTTATTAAATTTTACACAAAAAGTGCTACGAGCCCAACGTCAATGAAATTCGTACACCTGTATTTTTCGCTAAACCTATGCCTATAAAATGCAAAAAATCGGCCTTTTACAAGGATATTTAAAAAATTTATATTTACCGTAGAATTTCGATTTCTTATCTTAAAAATAGGTATTCTTATTTTGCTGAATTTTGATAAATGGTACCAATAAAATTTAAATTAAATTCAGACATACGGTTCAATGAAATTCGTACACCTATGTTTTGAGTTCAGTCAAATTCGTACACTTAGGAATTTGGCCTAGTATTCATCCAGTTGCTACGTATTTACCGCGGTGGAGTTATTCACAATAAATTTGAAGCCTTTCGCCCTGTGAACAGTTAAATTCGCTGATAGAATAATGGTATGGGGCTACATGAGTGCCAATGTTGTGGGAAACCTTCACTTTCTAGACGGTGTTGTTATTGCCGAAAATATCAAAGTATTCTTAAGAATCATGTTCTACCGTCCATGAAAAAGCTATGTACTGATGATGACATTATTTTTCAACAAGATGGTGTAAGTTGCAGTGGCTACAAAATCACAGCATCAATGTTTTGTACCTGGCCGTCATCTAGTCCCGATTTGAACCCCACTGAAAACCTTTCGGGCATTATCAAAAGGATTTTACTTAAAGGTCGTCTTAGTACGAAAACTCTTCTTAAAGAAAAAATAACCAAAATTTGGAATTCTATCATCAGCAGTACCAAGAACTAATAGGAAGCATAAAAAAGCGTCTAAGAGCAGTAATTGCAAATAAAGGCGATGCCACTCAATACCAATGTATGTACATACATAGATATTGTAAATAATGGGGTTTTCCTAACTATGGAGCATCTAAGTATGTTTATTATTATTACCATTGAATCCCTTTATTCCGCTTTGGGGACATAGGGTTATTTACAAAGATTAATATTGTATTTTACTGTGTGGTTATTTACATATCTACATCTAACATTTTACTACAAACTGTTTCAACTCTTCCTTGTCTTGGGCAGTTGCACATAACTGTCTGATGGTTTTTCCATATTCTTCTTTTACTACCCTTTTCCATGTAATGCGGAGGTGTCCTCTGACTCTTCCACCTTGTGGGTTCCATTCCAACGCCACATGACTTGGAGCATCCCTGGCTTTCCTCAGAGCATGCCCCAACCATCTGAATTTCCTTGGTCTAATTTCTTGCTCTCCATAATTAAAGATTTGATATTCTGTTTGGCCACCAAATTTTTAATAAAAGCCTCAATAAGTATGTTTAGTTTCATGTAATTGAAAGTCAATAAATTCAGTTCATATGTTGAAAACCCGTTTGTTTAAATTTGTTTGCATAGCTCTTTATTGACAAATTGCTCATGTTTAAGGTAAAAAATTTCAGGTGTATGTATTTCATTGACTTCGGGCTTGTACATACATGTTGTAAACAAACACGATAACGAATTAAACATAGCAATTAGATGAATACGAAATAAGATCCCTAAGTGTACGAATTTCAGTGAACTCGCAAAATAGGTGTACGAATTTCATTGAACTGTATGTCTAGGTTTGATTTTAATTTCATTCCTATCAGTTATTAAAATTCGGCAAAATGAGTACACCTATTTTTAAAGAAGAATTCAAACTTCTACGCTAAACATAAATTTTTCAGAATATCGTTGTAAAGAGTCGCTTTTTAGCATTCTAAAAGTATAGGTGTAACGCAAAATACAAGTGTACGAATTTCATTGACGTTGGGCTCGTATATGAACTTTAAACGCAATTTGCCGGAGTAGGATGGAGATTAGCCAAAAGGACAATATAACCTTTTTTGTGTAGAATTTAATAATAAACATTTCATTTCGTATACATTTTGCGAATCGGAGCAACGGGTTATAAATTGTTTTTATTAAACTGTAACCTATACACGCTAGGGGTGAGTTTTCACGAAAAATGGGGATGTTGCGGACACTCGTTGGGTGGGAACTTTTCGGGTTTTTGTCCCTACCCCTATTGGGAATATAACTAATACGTGAATATAAAAACTTTATAAATTATTTCTTCTAAAAAGTACTATTTGCTTGTACTACTACTTGTAACTGTAGTTTGGGCGATCAAATCGTTGATCACATAATTTATGAATGTCCCATATTCAAAGATGAGAGAACTATCTTAAAAAACAACGTTATGCGGAAAAGGAGTAACTAGCCAATTAGTAAAACTGAGATTGTTGAACTGTATCTAAAAAAATTAATTAGTTTTATTAATTCTGTTAATTTTGAATATACAATAATTTATTGAAGAGATTCTGTTCAAATCAAACACATCTATTTAGATATACATAGAAAAGTAGGTATACTCTTAGAATGATTTTGTTTATTTAAAGCATGTAATACTTATGTAATAATGATGCATGCTAAAAAAAAGAAAAACGTAGGCCCAAGACTCGTCACCGGTGATCATTCGTGACGTGAATGATGGCTCATCCGCGGCACGCTGACAGAGATCTTGGCAGACTTCGACGCGATGTTGCTTCTGCTCCGGGGTCACCAAGCGGGTGACAAACTTGACGGCGTGTTCAATTCAGACGTTATGATTGCCTGCACTGATCCATACGACATACCAACAATGTCAACAATGCAGTTGATCGTCCTCCGTCGATCCTCATGCACAAGTTGCCGAATTTGTTCCAAATTTTTGGGGGTGATGCTCGTAGAAGGTCGTCCAGATCGCTCGTCGTCTTCCAGGAACGTTCGTCCGCTTTTGAAGCACCCGTGCCACTCGAAACATTGCGTACGACCAAATGCCCCATTGCCGTAAGCTTGCCGAAGCACAGTCAATGACTATGTGGCGGATTTTCCATGTTTAACGCAAAATTTCACGTTGGCTCTTGGTTCCAACTTTCTGTCCATGTCGTAATCTCAGACTGGTACACGTACTTGATCGCAAAAACGCCAATTTAACAACTCCCGATATCACTTGGCACACTGCCTTATCAATGTTACAGCTCACTATCGCTGCGCGCGCAACCCTGTGCTGTCGCTACAGAGCTACTCCGGGAACTTTTTGTTACCACCTCGTATGTGTAGTGCTTTAAATAATACAAAATTTACAACATTCTTCAAGCTTATTGTATATTTTTCCGTTTGCAAAGTTATTGTTATATATTTTGGATATACATCATAATTAATTATATAAAATATTATAATTTTAAATGCATAGTATGTAATACCTATACACAATACATTTTATAACGCAAGAGTTATTACAATATATTAAGTTTAGCTTTTTATGCATTTGCGGCTTTTAGTAAAATATCTTTAACCAATTCAGAATTGATCTTTTCAATTATCGTAACGTTGGGCTCTTTTGTCTTCTTGTGATCCAAAACAACCTGTCCTCTAGTTTTGCTTCCATGCAGTTCAACAGTAGCATTATACTGATTTTGTCGAACAATAATTTTAGGAAACAACGCAGCGGTAACTGCAAATGCATCACCAGGAATCCAAATTCCATCGGGAGTGGCTTCTGGATAAACGCTGTGTTCTGCTCTGTTCAAGAGTTCAATAAAAGGGTTTTTTACCTCTCCTAGTACACCGAAACGCCATCCCTGCATTATACAGCAAATATTAAAAATGAATAAAAAATTTCGTATAATAATACGTACAAATGTAATGTTTGTATCTAAACATGCTTCCCATGTAACAATTGTTATAGGACACCCCGCTTTTTTTAAAACTACATATGCACCTTCAGGATCGGCCCAAAAATTGAATTCTGCACTAGTTTCAGCAACGTTGCCAATTGCTAAAATGATAAAATATTTCAAGCTTAAACCATGAGAACTTGCAACTAATTTTTACCCGCATGATTTCCACCTAATATAAATATTTCCTTAAGGTTCGATGAAAAATCGTTGTAAATTATCATGGGCAAAGCTGCATTGGTAAGTGGGCCAAGACATACAAGACTAATTTCCCCAGGATGTTTCTTTACAAGTTCACGGATCATCACACTTGCAGCTTCTTTTTTAATAATGCTCACGTCAGGTTCAGTTTCATGTTCTAAATCACCAAAGCCATCTTCTCCGTGAAAATTTCCCAAAGGTCCGTTTGGAGGTACTATTGGTTCTATAGCTCCATTATATATCGGAATCTGAAATATACTGAGTAAAATACATGATAAAAAACAAAAATATACATACATCTGTTCGATCTAGTAATTCCAACATTCTTACAACATTTTTCCCAACATTCTTTAAAATCGTATTTCCCGTTGTACAAACGATAGCTTCGATTTTTACCAAACCTAGTTTTTCGGCATACAACATGACAAAAATGGCTAAAGCATCGTCACAACCTGCATCTACATCGATCACTACACGTTTTTTATCTGAAGGCATGTTTACAATTTCTTGTTGTGGATAGCAATTCACCTGTGTTAGAAAGACTGATTTGCCTTAATTTAGAAAGCTGTATTTATAGGTATAATAGGTACCTCATTTAAATTGTAGAGGCATCCAAAAATAACTACTTCACATAAATATTAAAATATACAATAGGTAATTGTTTTTTTATGTTTATATCAGATCAATTTTTATTAATTCTTAGGATTTGTTACAGTTTAAACAAAGAGATAAAAATAAGTGCTAAGGGACTAAGTCCAAAACCTTCAGTTTATTCCCTTTGTTTATGAACTTTTACCTTGTAATGAAATCTTTTGTTGTATAAATTTACTAAACTGCTAATACAAAAACTTTTTTGTTCATAAAGATATAATCAATCATTTCTTTTGTGATTCATTGCCACTTATGTATAATGTAATAAAATTTTAATGTAGATTTGAAATTGGTTAAAATATCTTAAATTTAGTATTATAAATATTTTTTAAAAGAATTTTGTATTTCTTGCAATTATAATGCACATTTTCTATCATGACGAAACCATTCAGTATCTTTACATATGAAGCCCTTCGAATTCAAAGCGAAAGAACCTCCTCCAAGAAAATTTGATGCAGTTAGATTGGAAACTCTTTGCTTGAATAATATTGTATAAATATTTTATTTATACTTGATAACTTGATTTATACAATCCCTTTGTGTATTTAAACGAGTGCTTGAAGAGTAGCTCAAATCACTAGTTGGAGCTTTGGCCTCAAAAATTGTTATACCAACAAACTTAAAAGCTGTTTGGGTATTGAATTAACAAAATCAATAAACATTAAATTTTTACTCTTGTAACCAATTTATGTATTATAATTTTCATGATAAGGTCATAATAAAATGCACTGCCCCAAAATGTATTAGTTACAGGCCCGTAGCCAGGGGGGGGGGGCCAGAGTGGGCATTGCCCACTCTGGAAGAAAAAGTTGCCCACTCTAGAGAAAATCCTAATGTTTTTTAACGACACACAACACAGCGATAATTAATTTAAAAATTGTGTTATACCGGTATCAATGAAACCTGGAGCATCCCTATTTTTTAAATTATATTTTAAGATATCAAAGTGGAATTTGGTATATGTAATATACTCTTTACATTACATTTTTGGACATAGAGCACACGTTTCTGTCACTTCCGGTTTCTCCGAAATTGCCCTAAATTTTGTTATTTTAAATGGAACACCCTGTATATTTACACATTTTTGGAATCTCCATTTCATTCTACGTATATTAGTATCAAGTTTGAAACATTTTGATGGCCAAGTAAATACTGCAGAAGAGTTTATTTATTAATCTAGGATGCCATGACCTGCTTAAAATAAAATAAGTTATGGTAGGGTGTAGGGTCAGGGGGCGATGTTATTAATAACATCACCGGTCAGGGTAGTCAGGGTAGGAGTGTTTTAGAACTTCAGTTGTAGCAAGTCTGTCACCTGTTTTGAGTGTTTTGTGCATATGTGCATTTCTGATGTTTCAATTGTTTTGAAACCCAGTGCCTAGATTTAAATGTCCAAAATATGGTTTTTCTGAATGGAGAGTGTTATTCCGAATTAAATTTCCATAGTAATATCATCGCGTTATTGGTATCAATCAAATCCTTCAAAAACACTCGTTTTTAATATCTTAGGGCCATATTCATAGACAGTGTTTAAAGTTAGATGTTACTAATTACTATAGCAACATACATTAATTATATCGGTTTAGTATCTACTAAATCCCCACTAACTTTAAATACTGTCTATGAATATGGCCCTTAGTGTCTCACCCTAGAGCCATTTGAAAAAATAGAGTTATTCTCGAAAAATCATTTTTGCCAACTTTAGATCATTCTAATAGATAATAGAGCAACGAAAATAGCTGAAGTTCTAAAACAATTTGTCTCGAGTGTTGGGACACCTTAACTTTAATTTTGCGTAAGTCGTGGCACTCTAGATTAATTTCTGCAAAAATTTACTTTGTCATCAAAATGTTTCGAACTTGATACTACCATACGTAAAATTGAATGGAGATTCCAACAATGTATAAATATACAGGGTGTTCCATTTAAAATAACAAAGTTAATGTTAATTCCGGCGAAACCGGAAGTGAGAGGAACGTATATGCTATGTGTCAAAAAATGCCATTTAAAGAGTATATTACACATACCAAATTTCATTTTGATATCTTAAAAAATAAGAAAATTATAGGGGTGCTCCAGGTTTCTTTGACACCCTGTATAGGGTGGTCCATAAGTAATAGGACACAGACCAACAGTAGATTCGCGAAGCCAGAATATTACAATTTACCTAAAATTACCTTAGACCAAAAGTTAATATTTAGTGAGATACAGGGTGTCAAAGTCAAAATTTTAATTTTAATTTTCTTCTGTAATTTCTAAAGTGTTCGCAATATTTATATGAAAATTGGTGAAACTACCTTTTTGGGACGAAAAACAATAATCCGTTCTCAATTTTAATGTAGCTTTTAAAATAACCTATTTTTGCTACACCTAATACCTTAAAAATACTTCAAATTTTTTTGTACTTAAAGTTAGGGCAGATCTAAAAAAATAATTTCCTCATCTTTTCTATTATAAAAAAGGTATACTATTACAATGTCTCTAAAGTTCACCGTTTTCAAGATATTTGCGATTGAAGTAATTTTACTTAAAAAAATTCCTCCTCTAAAATTTGAGTTGCCCACTCTAAAATTTGGACCTGGCTACGGGCCTGATTAGTTAACGGCGGAGTTTACACTTTGAAAAATAGTCGATTATATGCAGAGTTTGCTCTATTTTTTGAGAACCAATTTTAATGTAGGAGTGCCGGGCGATGTTTGTTTCTAATCATTTATCTTTTGTCTATCTATAGACACCTCGGTTTTGTCAAATTAAAGAAAAATAACGCTTTAGCAATAAAAGACGTACAACTCTATTTTACTTTAAAAAATTCAAATAGTATTTGCAAAAATTGAGATACCGAAAAAATCTCCACGTCAATAGATAGATAAAAACATCCCATTTTCAAAGGCCACACGAACATTTTTCCAAAATGCAAATTAATTCGAAAATAATGGAAATACGATTTTAGAAATATCGTTGTAACTCACTATTCATAATGTAGCGTGTAGGCAACTCAACTAGAGTGCGATAGATAATAAGAAATAGTTAAAAGATGAAACAGAATTCGAAGGCAAACTATTTCGTATTATTCCAGAAACAATTTAATCGTCCCAACTTGCCAGTTATTACCAGACTCTACAGTTTTGAGTCATACACCAATCAGTGGTTATTTAAGTAGTTATGCAACTTTAGATACGTCAGGTAGAAAGCCACTGCTTGTAAATGCCAGCCCTAACGCTGGAATTTACACCATGAAAAATACCTTATTTTAAGCACATTTTGTTCCATTTTTTTAGACTCATTTTTTAAGCAGGAACAGGATTTTTTGTCTATTGACAGAAAGATTTCTTTTAATTTCTAAAAACCAACTTTACAGTATTAAAAAATCTAAAGTTCTATTTTACTTCAAAATTTTTAAATAGCTTTTACAAAAATATTAATACCGAAAAAATCTCTCTGTCAGTAGATATATACAACCACTCTCTTTCAAACGCCACAAGAAAATGTTTCTCAAAATGCAAATTATTCCAGAAAAAGTGGAAATAAAGTTCTACAAAAAATCGGTGAAATTTCCCATTTATAATTTAGCGTATAGGCAACACAAATAGCAGAGTCACGACGAGTAAGTACTTGTCGGCTTTTAATCATCAAATATAAAAATATTTGAGGTAAATGCATCTCAACTTATCAGTTGTAACCCGACTCTACCTCTACAGGTTTGAGTCATACACAAAATCCGTGCACAAACCATTTTGATTTTTTAAGTAGTTATGCAACTTTAGATACGTCAAATAGAAAGTGACTGTATGTAAATGCCAGCCTTGCAACAAATTTCATATAAACGTAGGTCTTCAAGTGTTTTATTTACAGCTTATTAAAAAATGGCATTGACTTAGTAATAAGAGCACTGCAATTTCAAGTTCGAATCTGACTCGGTGCTTGAGTAACTCAAGTAATTATTGAATTGTTTGGTAATAGTTTAGCTGCAGGATGGTCCACTGCAAACAGTCACATATACATACATAAAGACTGTATAGAAAAATATGGAAACAGATAAAACGGGTTATAAAATCTTTAAAGTTTTATTTTTTCATTGCTTGTCACGTGCCAATCCTGCACTACGACATTTAATTGGGGATGTTGTTGCGCCTTTGGCGCGCGACTAGCTAGACAGTGGAGAAGGACGGTCCGAAGCGGTAGCACCCTTATTCAAATAAGGGTGTAGTCATAATGGGGATGAAATTGGGCGCCACTGTGATATGTCACCCTGAGGTCTAAATAGGAACCCACCACAGAAGATTCCCAAGGGCTCGGAAAAGGGTTGTTGCTGCACCCTGCGCAAGATGTAACTTACCTTGCTAAACTGAAATTTTACTTAAGTGCAAAACTCTAAATCTTGTAAGCAGGCTAACACTTTACGTAAATCCTTAGCAAAACACTGAAACACAAATATGAACGGGAAACACTGAACGCAAATAACAAGGCCAACTAAATTGACAATGAATTATTTAGTGAATCAAAAGATACAAAAAATGAATACAAAAACATTACACAAAAGGATGGCAATCAAAATACTACATTAAAACAAAACATAAAAATTACACTTACTTTACGGGACGATAGAATTGAGGGCACTAAATTTACGTTACTTACCTGCAAAACATTCACAAGCTTAGCACCTCAATCCCAAACAAAGAATATAGAAAAACACAAATAATAATACATTAACAAATTCAATAAGCACCAATAAATTTACACACATGCAACATAACACAAAATAATATCTTAAACTTGACTTAAACTTCAATCTGAACACAAATGAACGTTACCTGTACACAAAAGTTATTGTTTGACACTCGTGTCCTATGTTACCACAAATGTTTTTGTTCGAACATAAAACTACTAAAGCAAACTGGTCAACTGAATGCCGGCGACCCTCAATCTTTACTACTGTTAGTGTTTAATTCGCCCAAGGCGTCTCACAAAACCTTCTAACATGCCGCCGGATCAAGCAGATTGATCAGCCATCGACTACTTTAAATTACAAGTTGCACACAAAACACAAAATGACAAATACAAAAGGTGGTACTCATTAAAATTCAAGCACTGAACTGAATAATATTAAAAAGGCCTGCCGACAAACGTCAATCATAAGCATTGAAACTGACGTTGGAACATAAATAACAAAAGCATGTGCAGCGAAGGGATGGTGACACTGGCTTACCTGGCCAGATGTTGGTACTTGATCAGAGGGAGCACGTGGCAGACGTTAGACAGGCTAACAACACCGAAGGAGATGGTGCCCTTCCTCCAGAAGGGGGGTGCAAGACAAACAAATATTCCTAAGATGGTGGGTTTTCTGGATTCCCGATTAGGGAAAATGTGCGACTCCAATACTTTAATTTCCACTTTCACAACTATCACACATAACTACTTCTTTCCGCAACTATATGGCCTTCCTTGGGATTATCCCGATCATACCGTAACGAAAAAGAAATTGAAAGGCCTTCACGGTGGTATAAGGACCCACACTAAAAACAACAAACTTGCGCACTCGTAACAATTAAGCCAAAACGTCCGACATGATGGAGAGGTTCCCACGTACTCAGGGGTCGGGGTGTAGAAACATACGGACGGTGTTGCTGACATGGCCTCGCGTGAAGGGGGATTCCCCGAAACATATCACGAGGAACCGTATCAACTGGAATAAGATGAGATCATACCAAACTACGCGTAAATTGGGTCACCTTGGGATTTGAACAAAGAAACCTTTTACAAAAACTAAACATACTGAAATGACTTAAGATTTCGTAGAACTACACGCAAAGAACGTCCCGGTTTAGACTTAACCTTCCATGTCCTCCAGACTAAACGAATTTAAACTATAGCAAAAATAAAATAATTCACACAGAATCAAACTAAAAGGACAGGACCGTACTGAAAAATCTTAACAATAATTTAAAATGACTCAAAAATTCCAAAACAACGCCGAATTACAAAAACACGTGACATGCTTTCTACATATATTTATTTAAATATACAATTGTATGATTTACATCCTACTCCGATCATTTGGTTATCTTTCGAACGTTTCTTTGAATGCTTCTCATCAGGTTTTAACAAATTTTTCTTGAATTGATCCGTAGTTTCCGAAACCTGAAAATATTTTCTTAGCTTTGATTTCATTATAGCTCAAAACGCTTAATTGGGCAGATTTCTGGACAGTTTGGTGGATTTGTGTCTTTGTTCACATAATCGATACCGTTGGTTTTCATAAATTTCGTTGCCCGTGCTGCATAATGACTCGTCTCCAAATCCGGCCAAAACAAGCAGTCACCTTCATGCTGCCGAATCATCGGTAACAATCGTTTTTTCAAACACTCCTTGATGTTCACACCAGCAGTCATCGTTGATGTTGTGGTAAAAGAGGTTGATTTCATTCCACACTCGCAAATTGCTTGCCATACCATCGCTTTGGCTCCAAAATTTTTAACAAAAATTGCTTTCTCTGCTTCAATCAAATCTTCATCTTTTTATACTGTGTAGAATTGTGGGCCAGGTGGAGAAGAATAATCTAATGATAATACACTGCTGCTTCTCCGTCAGAACGGTGTCATAAAGTTTTCGAAGACTTGGTTTCAGACAAGCTCTGTTTTTGACTTTGTTTCACAACTGTAGCTTTTATTACAAATCCTCTTAATGCCAATGTGAAGGAATTAAATTTTTCTCCGTTTGATATTGACACGGCTAATTTTGAAATACAATTGCAAATTGCTGGACTTGACAAGGAAAGACTATGGGGCTCCAAATTTATACTGTTAGGTCTTAGTACTGAAATATAAGAATAATTGGAAAGATAAAAATACTGTCTGACTTCACAGCACAAGCAGACTGCCAGACTCATATTATGAGTTGAAAAACTTGGCATTCAGTGTTCTCAGTAACTTCGGGTCTACATATTTATGTGAGCAATCGTTTTCTAACATGGATTCCATTAAATGTAAATTGAGGAGCCAAACTATTGATGCCTTAAATTAAAAACGATTAGTTACAAACCGGACATACAGAAACTTTCTCAGGAAATGCAAGCTCATTGCTCACACTGATTAAAACCAATGGGAGCAATTTTTTGTGTTAATTTTTCTTATTTTAATAAGATATAATAATTAATGCTATTACTTGTTACAATATTTTAAAGTTTCCTTATTTTATTTATTTAGTATGTACAGGCAACAGTAAACTAATATAAGCCCGAATCAATGTATACAAATGTTTCGCATAGTATTATCACAATTAGATATAACACATCAGTGCGTAGGTATTTGATAAACAATATTAATAAACGATAACAATATGATATTTCACAGCGTATCACAATATTGGTGAACATTATAAACTAATGTCGGTCAAACAACCGATTGAGTATGTTTTTAAAATGAGGGAGGGAGTGAGCCGATACTGCGTCTTGCGAAAGAGAGTTCCAGAGATCGACAGTCCTGTTGGGAAGAAGGTTTTTACTTTGTAGAATTTTGAATTTGGCTTTCTTCAGTTTCATCGTATGACCTCTCTGAGATGTTGATTATTCGCATATGTGAAGAAATTTGGGAGCTCATCGTTGTTATATAGTCCATGAAGGATCTTGTAAGTTTCAATAGCGTCGGCTCGCCGCCTTCTTGATAAAAGACTTGGCAAATTGAGGGCAGTCAATCTCTCTTCATACGTCAAGTGTCGCAGGTGTGGTAAAATTCTCGTTGCTCTGCGTTGGACGTTTTCTAATAAGTTTATATCCTTGGACAGGTAGGGATTCCAAATGGTTGAACCAAATTCCAAAATAGGTAGAACGTAGGACTTGTATAGAGAGACAAACGAATGATTGTCCAGTGATTTGAAAGCCTTACGTAAGAGGTATAAGGCTTTGTTCGCCCTTCGGACGGTGTAGTTAATATGGGATTCCCATTTCAAGTCGCTGGTTATCAGTATACCCAGATCTTTGATATTAGAGGTGGTAGGAACATCACGGTCGTTAATGAAGTATCTGAATTGAGGGTTATTCTTCCCGATGTGTAAAACCATGCATTTGGATTCATTTAACGGAATCAACCATTTGTTTGACCATAAGATGGTGTCCTCCAGGTCTCTCTGAAGATTATTGTAGTCTACAAGTGGATTACCAAAGATTTTGGTGTCATCAGCATACAAGGAAAAGGTTGTCCATGATCCACTGGTGATATCACTTGTATACAGAATGAATAGAATTGGGCCAAGCACCGAACCCTGAGGTACGCCACTGATGACACTTCTGGGAGAGGAGAGGGTGTCTCCTATCTTGACTTGAAATTTCCTGTTCGAGAGGAATGCTTTCAGCCAGTTTAGCAATTTACCTCTCACCCCAAAGTGTTGAAGTTTAGCAATCAACCGTCGGTGAGGGACCCTATCGAACGCTTTCGAGAAGTCCAAATAGATCACGTCAGTGGGTATTTTCTGGTCCAAGTTTTTTATCCATTTTTGGATACATGTAAGGAGGTTGGATGTTATAGATCTTCTAGGGACAAACCCGTGCTGTTCAGGTGGGATGATGTGGGTTCTCACTGCAAACTGGAACAGTACCTTGGCTACAATTCGTTCCATGACCTTGCAAATTATGGATGTTAAGCTTATTGGTCTATAATTTCCTACATTCAGCTTGTCTCCCTTCTTGAAGATAGGGGTGATTGTTGCAATTTTCCAGTCTGCAGGTAAAGTGCCAGAGTCAAAGGATTTTCGAAATAAATAGTAAAGTAGTGGTGCCAGCTCAAATGCGCAGTTCTTCAACAATATTGATGGAATACCATCAGGTCCTGGTGCTGAGTTGTGGTCAAGTGAGTGAAGGATCTCAGCAATATCTGATTCTCGAAAATCGATATCATCAAGGAGTTCAGTCGAGGCCTCGGTGGTTAACGTTGGTAGTGGACCGTCTGGTTCAACTGAATTGAAACTCTGGAACTCACTTGCAAAAGTCTCCGCGATGAGAAGAGGATCTGTAGTTATTGCATGTTCATTCCTGCGAACAGCTTGTGGATTCTCGACGCTGGAGGAAATTTGATGTCTTATGTAAGCGTGGAGTTGTTTCCCTTTGGCTAATGCAATGTTACGTTCGCATTTCTTTCTGCTCTCCTGGATGTCGTTATTTATTTCGTTACGCAGATAATTAAATCTGCGTCGGTGACATACGAGTTTTGTTCTGGTATAAGATCTCCATATTTTGCGTTTTCTCTTGATTTTTTGTATGATTGTTCTTGTGATCCAGGGTTTTTGTTTATTTCTTGGTTTCCTTTGATTGGGTGAATGCAGTTGAAGTGAATCGTGAACTGTTTTGCTGAATAATTGCCAGGCATCTTCCAGATTTTGCCCAGTGGGGTTTGCTGATAACGCAAATTCTGTTAAAGAGTCTCTAATGCCATTATAGTTTGCACGCCAATAGTTTTTCTTGATCTCACGGGCTAGGTTAGCATTGGGTAATAATATTTGTAAATCAATTGTGATCACAACGTGATCGCTGTTTCCGACTGGACTATGATAAGTTGGCGTTGAGAGAGCAGGTTTGTCATTTGTGATAATCAAATCCAGGATGGATGGTACGTGCCCAATTCTGAATCTAGTTGGCTCTTCAACAAGCTGAGAGAAAGAAGTGTTGTTAATGGCCTCCAGGAATTCTCGTGCAAAGGGGGTGGCATTATTTGAGGTGGGGTTGGGCCACTGGAGAGAGGGTAAGTTGAAGTCACCGTATATAACAGTAGTGTTATTGAATTCATTAGCCGATATGAGTTGACTGATTAAATTAGTGTCGTTGGCTGTGGTTGACGAAGGTGGTCGATAAACCACACCTACATCCATTGTCAGATGGTTGATATCAACTCTCAGCCACATTGATTCATCCACATTATCTTCTATATCACGATTCCAGGTTGTTAAAATCGGTTGATTGTTGAACTCTTTTTGTACATAAATAGCGACTCCTCCTCCCCTTCTATCCAATCTATCTTTGCGGAAGATTGTGTACTTTTCAAGGGCTATCATTTGATCTGGAATGTCAGGCTTCAGCCATGTCTCAGTTAAAATGATAATATCTGGTTTGTGAGTAATAACTTCATTTTGAAATAGATCAAATTTGGATAGTAAGCTAGCAATATTTGTATAAAAAATCTTAGGAAAATTTACTGTTGCCGAAGAGAGTTTCCCTGCTGGGAGTTACGCCTGTTACCAGAAATAATTTTGGGAACACCCTTGATATATTTGATTGTAGCGTTTGCATCTGTTTTTTGTGTCTCGACAAGTTATTTGTAAAAATATATTTATGGCTCTCGAGTAATTGTTGTGAAGGACAAGATTCGTCTCAAAAGTTTGCCGATCCCTGTTAGACTAATCGCCCACAGCACAGTTCAAAGCATAAATGATTAGGAAGGCACTTCATGCAGGCAATAACCCACTGAGGGTTAAGAAGCCATCGAAATAAGTAAGTTAGGTATGCATGCAGAATTTCTTTTAATGAGCTATAAAAATACAGTCTATGGTTGCATAACAAAATTATTTAAAATATTATAATTTTAATCCATAGTTTTTGTATCGCTTGATATATGTTACTGTTACTATGTTTCATTAAAATATATACTTATGCATTTGCAGCTTTTAGTAAAATTCTCTTAACCAATTCACTATCAATTTTCTCAATAACCGTAACATTAGGCTCCTTTTTCTTTAAGTGATCCAAAACAATCTGTCCTCTAGTCTTAGATCCGTGTAGTTCTACGGTAGCATTGTGCTTACTTTGTCGAATAATACTTTCAGGAAACAACATGGCGATCACCAGCAATGCATCACAAGGATACCAGGTTGAATCAGGGGTTGCCTCTGGGTAAATGCTGCGTTCTGCTCTATTTAAGAATTCGATAAAAGGACTCTTTACTGCTCCTAATACTTCGAAACGCCATCCCTAAAATACATATTAAAACATTGTGTTATTTTAATTTAACATTACATACAAATGTGATGTTAGTATTTAGACATGTTTCCCATGTAGCAATTGTTATAGGACACTCGGCCTTATTTAGAACAACATATGCACCTTCTGGATCAACATAAAAATTGAATTCTGCAGTTTCGGTAATATTTCCCGTTGCTAGAAATGTAATGCATTCTAAATATATAAGTTATGAGAATTTACAACTAATTTTTACCAGCATAATTTCCACCTAAAATAAATATTTCCCTAAGATTTGCTGCAAAGTCATTGTAAATTATCATGGTCAAAGCTGCATTTGTAAGTGGACCGATACATACTAGACTAATTTCTTTAGGATTTTTCATTACAAGTTCATGTATTTTCACAGCTGCAGCCTCTTTTTTAATAATGCTTTCATCCGGTTCGGTTTCATATTCCAAATCACCAAAGCCATCTTTACCATGAAACTGCTGGAAAGGTTCTTCTGGAGGTATTATCGGTTCGATTGCCCCTTTGTATATCGGAATCTGCAAAATATTGTGTGAAATATATGATAAATAACAAAATTATACATACATCTGTTCGATTTAGTATTTCTAAAAGTCTTACAACATTTTTAGAAACATACTTTAAACTCGTATTTCCCATTGTACAAACAATAGCTTCGATTTTTACCAAACCTAATTTTTCGGCATATAATAAAACGAGAATGGCAAAAGCATCATCACTGCCTACATCTACATCGATTACTATACGTTTTTTATTTGAAGACATCTTTGCTGTTGATACTGTCCCAGTTACATTATAAAATTTAAAAACCTATATTAAAGTATTCTATTTCACTTGAATAGTTGAGATAGGCATCCAGAAATAGATAAACTTCACATAAACATTAAAATATTTATCACAGGTTATCGTATTATTCTGTTCAAATAAGAGCACTTTTTAATTATTCTTATAAATTTTTACAGTTCAAACAAAGATAAAGGGACTAAGTTCAAAACCTTCTAAGTCACTGTTGATAAGCATCTATTTCAAGCAACAACTTAACATTGAATGTGTGATAATAGATAAATTAGTATGACCTTATCAAATCAACAAGTAAACTAAAATGATACTTGCAGCAGTTTAATCCCTTTGTTTATGAACTGATGTTACCTTGTAATGAAATCTTACCTTACAAAAATTCAACAAGCTTTTATTACAAAAAACTTTAACTTTATAAATTTATATGTAATTAACATTTATCTTTTGATTTTGTAATTTTAAAGTTATGTATTAATTTCAAAACTTTTACATAGTAGGTAGGTACGTATTTATTATAGACAAGTTTTAAAAGATTTTTATATTTATTTTGGTGGTAAATATAGCTTTTTTATAATGGTGGTGATGTGGTGAACCTATGCTAATTTATACAATCCAATTTACAAAGGGAATTCATAGAAAAATTTGATGTTTTTTTCTCAAATAATAAATATTTTGATTAATATAACTCTCTTTTATGGTTCTAAATCTATAGTGAGAAGTTAACAACATGCCATCAGCATAGGTTTAGGCCATAAGGCCATACGTAACAATAATAACTAAATAAGTAAGATATATTTTATCAAGGACTCAAATGTTTAATTAAAGCTTTGATTTCCTAAATTATTAAGCTGGCTTTCAAGTATTTACTTATCAAAAACTAAATAAAGTAAGTAGCTTCTATTTTTATAACTAATTTACTTAGTATAAATCTGAAAATTAGTATTTCTATCCGATCAATATAGGATCGGTAATAATTAGTGATGGGCGAAATCGCATGAAAAAAATCGGATCATTCGATTGTCGTCGGTATTCGAAATGTTTCAATTGTTGTCGTCAAATCATTCCAATGATTTTTCATTCAGAAACTTTGAAATGATTGACGAATGAAAAATCATTCGAATGATTTTCCATTCGGAAACTCGGAAACGAATAGTGAATACCAAATGACGAATGCGAATGAATTGATGAATTCCCATGCACATATAGAGTTATTTTTGTACGGCGTTAACGATGCCTGGTACGTGCGGAATGTCGCTGTTGCAAGCCAAGCGTCAGATAAAGATAAAGGAATATGCATAACTGCAGACCGTATTACTTTAATTTTGAAAGGTTTATTTTATTATAAGCGCAGTATAAGGTTGCGCATGCAACTCGAGTGATGATCATTAGAAATGATTTTTCATTCGGAAACTTTGAAACGAATAACAAACGAAAAATCATTCGAATGATTTTTAATTCTTCTTCTTCTTCTTCTTCTTCTTCTTCTTCTCAAATCCTTTATGCCCAATATGAGCGTCGGATATTTTTAATTCGAGTGAAAACTTATTCGAATAATTTTTTATTCGGAAACTCTGAAACGAATGACGAATGAAAAATCATTCGAATGATTTTTAATTCGAGTGAAAACTTATTCGAATAATTTTTTATTCGGAAACTCTGAAACGAATGACGAATGAAAAATCATTCGAATGATTTTTAATTCGAGTGAAAAATTATTCGAATAATTTTTTATTCGGAAACTCTGAAACGAATGACGAATGAAAAATCATTAGAATGATTTTTAATTCGAGTGAAAAATCATTCGAATGATCATTCGATTGTTGAAATTATCCGATTGCCGATTATTCGATTCTCAAAATCATTGGATTGTGCCCATCACTAGTAATAATATAATAAGAATCAAGTATGCAGATGTCCAACAATTTAAAAACAGCAATAGAACTAAAATGAAGATAAAAATTAAAGATGAAGAAACCAACTTGTCGGTCCTCAGGTTAGTATCTATATAATCTTTTGTACTATTAATTCTTCTGAGCTCTGAACAGCAAACAGAAATATGCAATTCTTTAGGTACCTACTACTGGCATTGAAGTTACGATTAATATTGTGTACAGTAGTTGTGAGAAACTGTAGATTCTAAACAATAGCTATTAATAGTAGTAACTTATTAAGTTATTTAAGCTTCAAATCAATACAACCACAATGTTATGCTGTTATGCAATGATTATTAATAGCAATAATTGATTACATTAATACAAGGCAGTTCCTTAAACTTCACATTTACGTATTATATATTAACAACATATTTAAATAAGCTTGTAAGCCTTTATAAAATCAATTTAATTTAAATAGCTAAACTACAAATGTTTATATTATTAAACCTTTTAAATTTTCCACTAATTTTCAGTCTTGCCGATAAGTTAGGATTCTGTTTCTAACTGTCAAAGTGACAAGATGGTTTTATTGTTGCGTTTATTTGTTGCATGTTAATAACAATAGTAAATGTATTATCGGTGCTATTAAGTATTATATTGATCGTAGCCTACTTTATTTATATAGTATATAGGTTATTTTATAGTATGGATCCAGAAGACGCAAAATTCATCAGGACGTAAGTAATTGCAAACCATTACAAAATTTGTGTTGTAATAATTGCATTTGCCTGTTGTAATTCGGTTAATAAACGTTTTTGTTTAGGGATCGAAAGCCTGGAACGCTGGATGTGCATCCAACATTAAATGCGATTGTTTTAAATTACGAATTGGAAGTGCATATATTAGGCGATAATGAAAATATTTTGTATGGTGAGAAAAAGGTTTGTACCAAATCTAAGCAATTGCGACAGATTATAATTGTATGTGTTGTAGAATTTAAAGAAGGTAATCGAAATCCCCATGCTACATACACGCGCAGATTGTAACACGTTAGCAAAAGAAGTTGTAGCTCAATGCGAATTGATACATCCTTCACGACTTGTAGAAGTTGAACAAACCATTTTTTATCTTAGGAAACGCAAACGACCTCAAAGTAAAGGCGACGGTAATACCTTTATTATTAACTTATTTGAACGACAATTTAATTTTATTTTTTAAGATGTCGATAATACTGGAAGTAATACTCCTACTATCGACGAGATTGCTAATATAAACTGTTTAAATGAGTACATCGAATTATTATATGAAGGGCTGCCCGATAAAATCAAAGCTTCAAATTTAATATTGCAGCTTGCTAGGGTTTCCGAAAATCTAGAAGCTCTTTCCAAGAATGGTAAATATTCACTATTGCTAGTTATCAAATGCATAAAATAAGTTTAATTTCGACTTCATAGATTTAAGATTAAATCGATCCTCTTCTACCTTTACCATCTACTTCAGCCTGTCTCCAATTTATATTCCTCTCTTGCAGCAGCTTGGCGATTCCATTATTCCAGATTCTCTTTGGTTTTCCCCTTTTCCATTTTTTTGTCTATTCCGGATTTCCATATCTGTTTTACTATAGAATTTTCTCCCATTCTTGCTAAATGTCTGTACCACTTTAACTGTCTTTTTCCAATTTTCTTTACAACCGGGTTCATATTAAACCACTCACGGAACCCTTTTGAAGGGTTTTGCCTCTGGCTTGATTGACAAGTTGAGTTACCGTTACCCTCTTCCTCTTGCTAAAAGAGTTTCACCTCTGCGTGGTTGACAACCCCTTAAAAAATTGGGCGAAAAGTTGAGTTCTTCTGTCCCAATACTGACACGGTTCCAACCCGGAAGGCGTTCTGTTAATACTGACATCTGCTGTGGAAGTCTTCGGATTCATTTCAGTATTATGTATATGGTCCAATCTCGTCACTCAGAAATTGCATTTCACTCATTTGCAACTTGCTCTTAAATCTTTCATTCAAGGTCCCGTGTTTCACAACTGTATGTCAGCACTGGAATGTATACACTGTTGAAAACTGTGGCTTTAATAATTCTGCCAATTTCCTTCCTCTGGATAAAAACTTTGTCCAAGGCTTAGTATAGTTCAGGCCTAGTCAAACTATGGCCCGCGAGCCTTAATCGTATTTCTACCTTTTGACACCTCTTTTAAAAAATAAATTTGAATATTATAATACATTGCAGAATTTGTCGGCTTGTCAATTATTGTTTTATCATCTCTGGTATCAATCTGGTGTTACTGATTGTTATCCGGAAGTTTGTTTTTCTGTGTTCGCTCCGGTGATCGTCTTGGCGCCAGTAGTGATAAACGTAATATTTACGCCTTTTTAAAAATGAATAAAAAACGAAAAATTGAAAAGGAGCATCGTGTGTTCGATGAAGAGTGGAACACAAGATATTTTTTGCTAACGAATAATAAGGCTATTTGTCTCATTTGCCGGGAGAGTGTATCAGTGTTGACAGAGTACAATACTAAAAGACACTTCATTACTAATCATTCTGAATATGGTGCCAATTTAACTCCGGAAGCAAGAAAGAAAACAGCTCATGGATTGATTCAAAATTTAGCTGGACAACAAAATGTGTTTATGGGGTGGATTAATCCTTGTGTTCTATTTGCGCTTGATTTCTTTATAGTGACAGGTGTGATTTTGCTTTCTCAACAATTTGTCTCCATATCTTCCTTTCGTGTGCTTTTTCTTTCCAGTGGGTTACTTCAATTGTTTTTAAATCTTCTACTACATTATCTATCCATCTTATTCTAGGTCTTCCTTTGTTTCTTCCTTGTCCTTGTACCTCCTGTTGGCTTCCACTCTGTTATTACTTTTATAGCTCGTTTTTCATCACTCCTTAAAATATGTCCTAGCCATCCAATTCTTTGTGTTTCACTATGTCTTTCCCGCTCCATTAATGGTCTATATTCATCTTCATTTATTTTTTTTGTCCAAGTATTGTTGTTCATATCCTTCATTCGAATATTCTTAGCTGTTCCTCTTCTTGTTTCTTCATACATTTGATTTCCTTCGCATATGTCACTACCGGCATTATTAGTGTCTTATATATTCTTAATTTTGTGTCTTTATGTATTTGTTTTTTTTAATAGAGATGTATTTGCAAAATATGCCCTGTGTCCTGCTTTAATTCTAGCCTTTCTGTCACATTATTTTGTTTACTATTACCCCTGATCACATAGCAATCAGATACGCCAAGTTAATGTAAAATTTGGCAGGCAGTTTTATGATTAGTTGGCATTCGGTTGCCAGGCGGCGTCACCATAGCATGAGCAGACGCGACCCTAAAGTGCTTGGAATCAGCTGATTTGTATGATTCCAAGCACTTCAGGGTCGCTTCTGCTCGTGCAGTGCTGGCGCCGCCTGGCAACCGAATGCAAACTAATCATAAAACTGCCTGCCAAATTTTACATTAACTTGGCGAATCTGATTGTTATGTGATCAAGGCTATTACTTATTTGTGTCCCCAGGTAACAGAAGCTGCTTACTGCTTTAAAGTTGTGACCATCTATTTTTAAGTTTTGTTATATCATTTTCTTGTACTTCGTCTTCTGTCCATTCACACGTTTTGGTGCCTGTTCCATTTCTCTGAAAGTTTTTATTAAGTTTTTTTTTGATCTGCTTATGATGGCCATCAGTGGCGGCTGGTGACAATAGAAACAGGTGGGGCCAGGGGACAAAAACAACTTAATTTTTTTATTCTTCTCGTCTTAATAACGAGAACCGTTATTCCGATAAACTATCGATTTTGTTCATAGTTAAAATGTATCGTTTATGGGCGTAATAAAAATTTAAACTTTAAAATAAATTATAACAAAAAACAACAATAATTAAACACACTAAAAACAATAAAACAGATCAACGAGGAAAAAATAATAAGGCAATGAAAGAATCGAGCGCGCGTAAATACATACAAACGCAGCGATGGGCCAGCTAACACGGGCCCTAAGATAAGCTTTGCGCGCGGTAAGCAAACGCGACTGGTAGTGCGAGCGCGTCATACTGTCAAGCTCCGTGCTCTACACTTATAAAACACACGGCTGGCCTCAAAGATTGTACTAATTTGTCGCATTTTACAATATTGCCACAACATACTGCAGTAATTTTTTATTAAACAATAAAACGTGTTGGAAATAGATCAAAAATTAATAATTACAAGAAACATATTTTTTAAAACTACAATTATTGGGTTAGTTATACAAATATAGGTGGGGCCCGGCCCCTAAGGCCCCTATACACGAGCCGCCACTGATGGCCATATCATCCGCATATGCCATAACCTGCGTCCCTTTTGTGTTAATATTTAATTGGTTTTCTATTTCCCTTACTAAAGTTCTAATACCATAATGAAAAGAACCGCTGATAGGGCATCTCCTTGGCCTACTCCCATATTTATTTCAAAGCTTTCTGTTATACCCTTGCGTATTCTAACTATTGCATTTGAGTCTTTGAATGTCATATCTATTAATTTAACTAACTTTTTTGGTATTTTTTCATAGCTTCAAACATTGTGCAACGTGCTTTCTTTTTAAAGAAAAAATATAAATAATTGAAATTTTATGATTATTTTGAACATATACAGGGCGTCCCATAACTTATGGGCCATAGAGCAACTGGATATAATAGACATAAAAATAGGTATTTTGACAATTTTGAGCCAAATTTGCCTAAGTAAAATGTTACAGGTTAAAGAGATACAGGGTGTTGAAAGTGAAAGTTAATTTTCGAAAAATGATGATAATTTTAAAACGGTTGAAGATATTGAATTCAAAATTGGTGTAACTAGGTTTTCGAGAATGGGAAATTCGAATTTGGTATTAGTTTGAAGATACTTCCTAGAGGGCACTTGCTACGTGCTTCGTGTTGAATTTATTTATTTATTTATTTTTCACTTTAACACCGAATACCACTTTGAAATTTAAAAATGAAAAGTGTATTGGTGGAAAAATGTTGAAAAATCGTCTCACTGTTTTGATATGCGCAAATATGACGCGAAGTGACAAAAAGAAGTTGTTTGTAATCGGAAAATCTAGAAATCCTCGCTGTTTTAAGAATGTTAAGAGCCTTCCAGTTGACTACACCGCTAACTAAAAGGCTTGGATGACATCTACAATTTTTGAAGAGGAAATTAGAAAATGGAACAATAAATTACGACGTAGTAATCGAAAGATTTTATTAGTGGTTGATAATTGTCCGGCGCATCCTGAATTGCCAATTTTAACCAACATTACTCTTTGTTTTTTTACCACCAAACGCAACTTCTATCCTTCAACCAAGGGATTATCAGGAGCTTGAAAAATTATTACCGTCGCTTATTAGTGCTACAGCTAATCGATCGAATGGAAAAGAAACTGGATCCTAAAATAAGCGTGTTAGATGCAATCCGCATAATGAGTGATGCGTGGAATAATGTAACCCGACACAACAATTCCGAACTGTTACAAAAAAGCTGGTTTCGTTTCTGTTCTAAATGAAAGTTTTGAAGAAGAAGACGATCTTCCTTTATCTACTTGGTTAGAAAGTAGAGACATCAATAATTTCCAGAATTGCGCGTCCATAGACGAATACGTAGATATTGATGCAGATGTGGTTACTTTGGGATTAAAAACTGACCAAGAAATTTTACAAGAAGTTACAGAAAAGGAAGCTGAAAGTGATGCAGACGATGATATAGATAGTAACGAGTGTGATGAACCCGCCCCTGTTACATTCGCTAAAGCAGACGACGCACTAGCATTATTGACGCGGTTTTTTGAAGAAAATGCTAGTAGTAGTGAGCAAGTATTTACATCCATAAGAAGTGTTTTAAGACGTAGATTTAATGAAGTTAAATTTAAACCAAAAAAAGCTACAAATAGATGATTTTATTAAGAACTCTAGTAATACCTAATGTTTTTATTTATATACATAGTTTTTTAATGCAAAAAATGTATTTCTATAGGAATTAAACAGTATTTTTAAAAAATTTTGTGTTTTTTTTTTAATTTTTAGAGTTTCTCAGATATAACGTTTAACGGATATAACGTACAAAAATTCGCAGTCCCAGAGACCTCGTTATAACCGAGTTTCACTGTACTTGTAATCACAAACCTCAAAAAATATTATTATACAATTTCCTTTCCTATAAAATGAAAATTATTCAATCTATTGCAGATTGAGTAATTTTTTAAGACATTTTTTGGATTTTTTCAATAAACTTTCAATTTAAAAAAAAACATCAATTTCTAATCTATGAACATTTTCGTATTAGGTCTTAGAAACACAATGGAAAAAGTCTCATTTAAATTCATTCATAGGAACCGGGTTCCAAGATTTTGCAATTTTTATGCCTAACGTCACTGCACTAATACTAGTTTGTAAATTCTTTCATGTAATTTTTCCTCCATGCTTTATTATCTCTCCTATGATGTTGTCGCTGCCAGGTGCCTTTCCATTTTTTATACTTTTAATTATCTAATTATCTTCATGTGTTGGTTTTTGTATCTCTGGATCATCATCATATGTTTTCATTATTACTTTCTGTCTTGTCATTTAGGAGTTCCCTAAAATGTTCTTTCCATATTTGTTTTATTTCTTGTTTGTCATTCACTATGTTTCCTTCTTTTTGTATTTTACTCTTCCTAAATATTTCTGGGATTTCATATAAGGCCCGCTTACATTTTTCCGTGGTTTCGTCACACTGTCCATAGAGTATAATCCATTAGTGTGTGCATGGATCGCTGCCCCCGATTTAAATTCAGACGTTAATTTCCCGCATTGTACTCGTACCTACTCGGACCACCGTTCACTTATCACAAACACTAAAATACGCAAATTTCACCTTTAGCGCTCTGTCTTTCATTCTACGTTTATATATTTTATATAAATATTTGAACTTACACTGGTCTATTAACAGTTTCAGATCAACCTTTACCTTTTACCTGCCAATTTCTCAACTTCTGCACCAATTAAAACTTCCTTTAAAAGCACTTATCTGTTAAACAATTTTAAGATTAGTTTTGTTATTAAAAAATTTGTATTTTAAAAAATCGACCTTGAAAAAGGTGATTCAAACTAAACATCTTTATTGAATTAAGTGTAAATGTTTGAAAATATTATAAAATATTAAAGCATCTTCAATTTACAGAAACGGTCTTAAGTGCTCTTGCAAGGGTTTTACGAGAAGACTGGAAACGAAGTATCGTCCTTAGCACAAATTTAATTTTTACATTCTTTTGCTTTTCTGCTCATCCATGTTTCCACCCTGTAGTGCTGCATTATAAGGTATGTTTTATAGCTATTAAGACAACAAGTGTTTTATAGAAGGTTTAAAAATCAAGGTCGTAGTTCAAATCCGAGCGAACGAAGTGAGCCGAGGATTTGATAGACCGAGATTTTTAAACTATAAAACACGAATTGTCTTCAAGATTTTTTCTAACACTAATATCAGACATTTTTTTTCACTAATATATTATTAGAAATTTTAATAAATTTATCGTATCATTGATTATTAAGTCAACTTTATATTACACTTTTATTAGTAATTATACATAACATAATAGCATAGCAACTCCAACTTCATAATTCGTTAGTTACATACTATTTGTGTACTGTTGCCAATGATACGATAAAGCTTGAAATATAACAAGAATATTATGCGATTTAAACTGACTCGGACGTTGCCCGGTTGACTCGGCTAGCGCCTCGTCACCTAGCAACGTCCTCGTCTATTATAAATCGCATAATATTCTTGTTATATTAATAGCTATATTATTTGAGACGCGTCATAATGCACAAAATGCGCAGTTTGCTAGGCAACGACGTATTTAAAGGCCTATAAAATACGTTGTTATTGACGACGTATTTTATAGAGAAAGCGTATTTTAAAGGAAACATAACAAGTGAGCTCTTATGCACCATCGAAACAGTATAAGATATTAGTGTTAGAAAAACAAAATTATGAAACTCAGTGCATATAGAGTTGACTCAATTTCTTTGATAAACAAGTTTGTGCTGAAATTCACTTTTCTGTTTCATAATAAATCGCTTAACATACTTGTTACATAATATATTTGTATTGCTTTTGTTTTAATACCAACTATTGTAGATCGGGTCTTTATGCATGGACATAATTGATTTTGAAATAAAAAGATATGAAGAATGGAAAGCGGAATTGGATGGTAATAAAATACCAATGGAGCCATTTATAATAAAGAAAGCATGCCCAATAAGCACAAGCATGACTGAAATACACAAAAGTCGTATTCCAGAACCTGTAAGACCAAAATCTGGTAATTTTAATGATCTAAATCTTAAAGCTTCAATGGAGGGAAGCATATATGATGATCTTACAAATTCTTCCGATAGCATAGATGAGAAAAGACAGGTGCCCGAAGAAGAAAAAGCAAAACGATACAGAACTTTAATTAAAAGGCAAGAACAGCTACTTAGAATTGCTTTCTATTTGTTATTAAATATGGCCGAAGATCAAAATATCGAAGAAAAAATGACAAAGAAGAATATTGTGTTCTATCTTGTAAAAATATTAGATCGAGATAATTCAGATTTGTTGGCGTTAGCAGTTACATTTTTGAAAAAATTGTCTATCGTCAAGAACAATAAGGATGATATGGCGGAATTGAATATTGTAGAAAAATTACCGAGGATGTTGCAAATAAACAATGCGGATTTGGTGCATTTAACTCTGAAGCTACTATTTAATTTGTCATTTGATGAAGAATTACGTCCAAAAATGGTTAAGAACGGATTATTACCAAAACTCGTCAGCTTGCTAAGTAAGTTTTTATGTTAGAAAAGTCTGTAGGTTTTAAAATTCGTTTTTATGAATTTAGAAAAATTTATTACCTATGTAATTTTCTTTCCATATCCATATCTATTCTCAACAGTCGCATTTGTGACTTTCAGTGCAGTGCAGTGGGATTTTCGCAGTGCGAACTATTCAATACTTTGTCGCTCTCAGTGATAGCAGTATTAACTCGAATGTTGATATTTTTAATAATACATTATATTTGCTATTGACAATATTGTTTTGACTAAGAAAGTCTACTCCAATCATTTTCCGTTTTGGTACACGAATGAATTGAAAGATATGATTATTAAGAAGAAAGTGACTCGTAAAAATTGGAAAATGTTTGGTCTCTTGAATGACTTTATAGAGTTCAAGCGACTTACTGCTGTTACTCTATATTTTTGGTAATTTTTCAATACAAAGACAAAAAGTGAATTTAAGTATCTTTATTAAGTATTGCAACATTCAGCGTATTGGTGAGCGATGCTGGCTGACTTGTACTCTATTACCTACTGCCTCACAAAAACAGTTTCAACCCTGAAAGTACTTCGTAAGCTAGTGGTTCTAAACAGAGCCCAATGTACTCGTTGCTCAAGGGCCTGCCACAGGGAATAATATTGCTATGGTTGAATCAAATTCTGTAAAAAACGTATTTCCGTACAACATGGTTTTATTAGGAGTAGATCCACTGCTACAAATTCTCCTGCTTTACTGTTACTTTATCTCACAAGCTCTTGAAACATTTAACCAGGTTGAAGCGATTTACTTAAATTTTGCTAAGGTGTTTGACACTATCGATCATGGTGTTCTAATCAGAAAACTTTATGCAATGGCTATTGGTGGGAACTGTCTTAAGTGAATTTCGTCATATCTATCGGATAGATCCCAAATTATCCGTATGAGAAACAACCGCTCTTCTCATTATTTAGTCACATCCGGCTTCCCGCAAGGCTCTCATCTTGGTCCTATCCTCTTTATACTCTTCATGATATGTCATAATCTCAAATTTTGTAAAACTCTCCTCTTTGTTGATGATGTAAAGTTATATTGCGAGGTAAAATTCTAGACTTCAAAGAGATCTTGATTCCATAACTGTAAATCGACTTTCGTTGAATATTAATAAATGCGCTACCATCTATCTCTCTATAGAGGTAATTCTCTACGTTATATCTAATCATATATTACAATCAGTATCATTGATCAAAGACTTGGGTATTATTTTTGATAACTCTCTCTCCTTTACGAAATACCTTGATGTGCCCGTTTGCAAAGCATACAATATGTTGGGATTCCTGAGAAGATCTACGGGCGATTTTGCTAATACTAATTCCATGATCCATTTATATGGATCCATCATCTTTCCCTGCCTTCTTTATTGCTCTTATATCTGGTCTCCCAACTGCGCACAACAAATTGCATCTTTTGAATCGGTTCAGCATAAGTTTGTTAGTTTCTTTGATCATAATTATTCTAACCTATTAGCCCGTTCTAATTTGATCACCATTAAGTCTATTCATGGGAGCTCTGATATGATCTTAGTCCATAAATGTCCTGTGCTGAACTTGTGGATATGTTTATACATAGACATCTCCCCTATCCACTCCGTTGTACTCGAGATTTGAGATTGTCATCTGTCTGTATCCATAACCTCCTTTTACCTTTCGGTGTCGAGGCTGGCTTGTATTAATATGTAAACAGTATGCTCTATGAACTTATAACATAACAATCAAAGAACTTGTATAAGCACTTTAAGCAATCCAATTTGCGCTTATACCTACTGACCAACGAATGTCCCAGTTAAATTATAAATCTCAATTCAAATCACTGACCACCTGGAAGCTATAAACGAATTTTATGTTCTTAAAATAATATGAAATAAAGTAGAATAATTAATATTTTTTTAATATCTAATATTTATCATTATTTTATATGAATTAATAATTTATTAAATGTTAATTATAGGGGATGATCGTCATCAAGATATTGTGATAAAACTTTTATATCATCTAAGTTACGATGAAGATATAGTTGTTCAGTTTGCTTATACTGATTGTGTTTCGTTGGTGAGTTCTGTTGAGTAACATAGTTTCATTTTCCATTATGTGGGCTTATTGTAGATCACCGATATGCTGCTCCTTAGTGCTGCAGATCAAGTTGACCAAGTTATGGTAGCACTTTGCATTAATCTTGCCGCTCATCCTAGTAATGCACAACAAATGGCTGATAATAGTAGATTACAATCACTTATGACGAGAGCTTTTCGATACCAAGATGCATTGCTAATGAAAATGATACGTAATATGTCGGAACACGATTCCACTAGGGCCAGTTTTATAGTACGTATAATAAACATTATTTGTACCAGAGTTGAGCAGAATCAAAGTAAACCAGTGCTGTGTTTAATTTAAACTAGCAACTTGCAAATCGCTTAAGAAAAAATGGAAAAATTAATATTAAATGTCACTTTTTAGGAATTTGTTGGTGATTTAGCAAAAGCTGTGACACAATCAAAGAGTGAAAATTTTGTATTAGAGTGCCTTGGTGTTCTGCCTAATCTTCATCTTCCCGATTTAGATTGGTGCGAATTGTTTGAGCATTTCAATATGTTACCAAAATTAAAAGAAGCGATAACGACAAATAATGTTGAGCCGGATTTGCAATTACAGGTAAAGCATATCCTACTTTTAAAGCTTCAATATTTAACACAAAAATTAAATTCAGGTGATAATACTACTCGGAACTGCTGCTTATGATGAGGGTTGTGCTTCGTTACTTTGTAAATCTGATATAGTAGTTTCGTGTATTGATCTCTTGAAAGCTTATCAAGAAGATGATGAAATGGTTTTGCAGATAATTTATTTATTTTTTGTGCTACTTTCCCATGAAGCTACTGTTGATTATGTGATAAATGATACAGGTTAGTTTAGTTATAAATTACAAGTTATTGATTGGAGGCGTTGATGGTGAAGTTAATTAACAGATTACTGCTTGTATTTATATTTTAACAAATTATGAAAACTACACAGGGTGTAAACAAAATAACAAAAAAAATGAAATGGGGTAAACATTTACGGCTTACAAAAGAAGTATATGTTGTTTGTAAAATATTTTCCTGGCTCCTTTTTGCATTAAAGCCAATTTAAGAAAATTAAACCTGGCATCTGTACTGTAAGGCTCCAAAAATTTTCACAAAATTCAACTAATGTTATTTTTCAAAACAGAATAATGAAAAGCTTTGTTATCAAATTGTAAATTAAAATTAGAGGTGAAAATTTGTCTCTAAAGGCAGTAAGATCACATTGTCTAGTTTTAAGATGGCAGAATTATTGCTTTTGTACACGGAAAACTATCATGTTGGTAAGAATTTCGAATGTTAGCTTAAGAATGCAGGCAGTTTCAAAATTTTTATTATCAATTTTAATATTACCCATTCAGTCAGTCAGTGATTATGTAAGTGTTGCTTTTTCTCTATTTTTTTTTTTTACACTTATATAGAAAAATATTACCTCCGCAGAGATTGAAACAAATGATTCGGCTTTACATATATAGAAAAAGAAATAGTCGTTGTTTGATTTTTAACGGGTAGGGTTGTGCTTGCCCGTGGTTAAGTTAAAGTGAACGAACACAATAATTGGTGTGGCTGCAAGGCCTAAAAGGTTTACAATGAACAGCGGAAACGGATCTACCGGCTATGCAGTTCCACAGCTGATAAGCTATCTGCCACAGCCCTGAGTTAAGGGCAGCAATATCAGCCACCTTTCCTGCAAAATGCTGGCAACGCAAGTATGCAGTATAATTGATCTCATTTACACCAACTATCCAAATTGCAAATCAGCCTGCTACCAGGAACATTAGCGAAACATGTAACACCACAATAAGTAGTTACAGTGATGAGGATGAAGATTTAGGTGAAGACATAAGGAGTGAATATTCATGGCAAGTAGTAGGCAAAAGAAAACTTAGACAAATTCATACACCTCAAGCAGATGTTTCCGCAAATACTCATAGATCAAACAAATACCCAACTCTTAGGAACCTACATGACGATAACATGCATCAGGAAAACAATAATAGCAGAATCTCCAAAAGTCGACACCTAAACCGCCCCCAATTTTCATCCACGGTGTGGTTAATTATAAAAATTTGTTGAATACTTTAGCTGCTGTTGCAGAGGAAAATCATTTTTTTACCAAGTGCTTATCAGAAAATTAACGCAAAAATGACTGATACGTACCGAAGATTAGTTAAATTTATGCAAACAATAGTTATTTATGTACCAAGTCAGTAAAGTGATTCTTTATCGAACGAGTCTGAGATTATGAGCCGAGCGAGCGAGGCAAGTAACAGGCGAGTTCGATAAAGACACTTTACTGATGTGGTGCATACAAAATTTTATCGCCAACCGTAAAAATGTATAATTGAAAAAAATAACTTCCATTATTTTCTATAAATAACTCGCGACAAAACTTTTACTGTCGGAGCTGTGACAGCAACAAACGATTTTTGTTTAATGTCAGACAGTCATGGTTATGTTGATTAACATTAGCGGCAGGTAAAATGCTTGATTTGTACAGTAAAGGGCCCCTGACACGCTCGTGCTTCGTTCCAATTTTACCCGCTCAGGATTGAAACGGACGATTTTACTCGAACCGGAAAGGCGCATTTACACGTTCGTTGTTTTATTCGATGTTAAGGTACAATTTTGAATGAACAGGCTTGTTGTACAGCTAGTATACCAAATACAAGATGAAGCTAAAACACAAAATTTGTGCTGTTAGTATTGCTATATTATTGCTCCAAGGGAAGAAACGTGTACGTTCGCAGTTATTTAACTTGTATAAATTAAATCATTAAATGCAACCTCACAAATACGCTTATCAATCAGAATTGGCCTGCAGTCTGCATGAACAGTGAATACAAATACACGTTCGGTTTTTACTCAATTTTACACGAACGGTGTGACGTCACACAGTGAAAATCAAATTATTTTGGATTTTGCTCGTGCCGTGCTCGTTTCAATTTTTCACGCGTGAATTGCGCATACACATTCTGTTTTACCCGTGCGTTATTAGACGGTACGGGTAAAATAGGAACGAATCACGAACGTGTCAGGGGCCCTTTAGATAAAGTGTTTGTTTACTTCCGAAAATCGCTATGGTAATGCATGGCAAATTGCATTGACAAATATAAAAAATAAACAATGAAATAATTGCCTGTCGCAATGACAGATGCCTTCAGTTTTTCTATCTCTTTCTAGCGTTAACTAAATCCAATAACATACGTTGAGCACTGAATCCATAAATATTCCAAAGGTATCGCAGATCCTTTCTGAAAAAATACATTGGTGTTTCCCTATGCTCCGTCTTACCTGAGACACCCGGTATATTACGTGTATATTGTACATGTACCTAGTTCTGATTGTTGATATAAATTACCAATAAAAAAAGATAGAAAGTTTTCATAGTTTGTTGAAATATATTAAAACTATTTCCCAAGTCATGAGCCCTTAATAAATTTAATATCTAAAACTACTTCATATTGAGCTTATACCGGGTGGTGACTTGGCCGACGCAGCATAGCAATTATAATGGTAAATCCGGATTGCCCAATTATTTGCTTCCCTAATTATTTTAGAGGAAAAGTGTATTTAGGTTTTTTTGTAGAGAAAAAAATTCTACATCCATACATACCATAGCTTTTTAGTTTTTAGATTTCTGAAACCGGAAAATCCGGAAAATGTAAAATGCCAGTTTTAGAAAAATCATTGATGCCATGGAATTATGAAATCAAACAAACGTGCTTGCATTTGTCATTCCTGTTTGACGTCTGTAATTTACGATAAGCAAAATCGCTTTTGAATATTCCTGTTTCATGTTTAGAATTCTGAGATCGGAAAAACTGGAAAATTAAAAATGGCACTTCTAGAAAAATCAGTGATACCTTTAGTATTATAAAATCAAACAAGCGCGCTATGATTTTCTGGCACCTCCGTCATTAAATTCGACTTATAATAAAACCATGAAAAATATAACAGAAAGGGTAATTTTATTTATTTTAACAATAGGAACACATAGGTAATATTTCAACAAAACAAAAAACACAGATTACAACAAATGTTCGAACAAATCACCATTAACTGCTAGACAATGGCATAGCCTGTCATAAAAATGTCGTCTAACATTTGCCAGTTGATACCTACTTATTTTGTCGCATTCGGTTTGAATTCGATTTTTTAATTGTTCCAAATTCTGAAATGTTTGTCCACAATAAATTTTTGTTTTTAAATGTCACCAAAGAAAAAAGTCATTAGGTGAAAGATCGGCGGACCTGGCAGGCCAGTTAATTGCATAATTTGGACCGATAATGTTATGGGAAAAACTGTCATTTAAATATTCACGCACATTATGGCTGTTGTGTGCAAGACAGCCATCCATCTGAAACCAAATCTCTTGGTCTTCCGTATTAACTTCAGCCACTGCCGGAGCTATTTCGTCTTGCAAGAGCTGTAAGAACCGTTCTCCTGTTAAGTTTTCATGCAAGAAAAACGGTCCTATAATGTGATGACCTAATAACCCCACCCAAACATTAATCTTTTGGGGATATTGGGTTCTGGTTTGTAGAACGGTGCGTGGATTCTCACGTGCCCATATTCTGCAATTTTGCACATTTGGCTCATTATTCGGGGTGAACGTCGCTTCATCCGTAAAAGGAATGTTTTTTATAAACTCCCTGTCTTCGTTGCATTTTTCCATCATTTGGAAGCAGAATGCACTCCTCCTTTCCGCATCACCTTCACGCAACTCTTGGTGAAACTGGTGTTTATAAGAGTGAAACTTATGCTGTTTTAAAATTTTCAGAACTCGGGAGTGATGCAAGCCGACGTTGTTTTGCGATTTGCCGTAAACTTACGTTGGGATTTTCAGCCACTGCCGCCAAAACATACAAAGTGTTTTCATTTTCTTCATTTTCATATAAGTTTGGAACGTTATTAGTACACTTACAATTATTTAACACTGTGCCTGTAGCTTCAAGTTTGTGTACTATTCTCTCAATCGTCGTACTGCTTGGGATTTTCCGGTTTCAAAAAATCTAAAAACTAAAAAGCTATGGTATGTATGGATGTAGAATTTTTTTCTCTACAAAAAAACCTAAATACACTTTTCCTCTAAAATAATTAGGGAAGCAAATAATTGGACAATCCGAATTTACCATTATAATTGCTATGCTGCGTCGGCCAAGTCATCACCCGGTATGTAATTTAAATTAGGGCTTGGAAAGTTTTTTGACTCATGAGCTAGATTAACTACCTAACTCTAACAGATGTGCTTTTTTATATTTGGTAGCCTAGCACTACATTCTTTAGTACCTATATGTTTGATATGTAGTAGCATAAACATTCTGCAACAAATCTTGTGAAATATTTCAATTGCTAGTGTAAACAACATCTTTAGGCTAACTATTCCCGTTGAACGCACCTAATATTTTAAATGAATAAAAGAAAATTTCAAAAACAATGCTTTTTTATGTATTTAGAGGCTCCTGCATATCTGGTGGACCTGCTTCTTGACAATAATAAGGCTGTTCGTAAAGTATGTAACAACTGTCTTAACATAGTAACAGAACGTAATTCTAAGTGGGGAGATCGTATTCGCATAGAAAGGTTTCGAACTCACAATAATCAATGGTTGGAGATGGTGGATTCTCATCAACTGCAACCAGAAGAAGATGAAGATGATGATGATGTTTTGCCTCCTTACTTAAATACAGAATATCTCAGTACAGCTACTGTTCCTTCTCTTGCAGGTATATATTATATATAAGTTTTTATTGTATTTTCAGGAAATTACTTTAACGTAACATTACAGAAATACTACCTCCAAGTGACATAAAGAAGAGTAAAGAAATCGAGAATGACTTTTATGAAACGGCAGAGGATTCGTAAGTTTGTTTGTTTGTCTCATTCAAAATCAGATCATTTTATGCCATTGTTGTTACAGGATCCTGCAAGATTACGAAATGGAATCTCTTGATGGATCTTTATAACTTTGATGATATTTTTTTTAAGTTTAATTGTGTAGCATGATGTAGCTTTAAATGTATGCCTCGTTAAATGAAGTATTATTAATCTTTCTAGTCACCAGCAATATTTCTTAATGTTACCAGTATTATTGGCTAGGGCCTTTAAAAAGCACAACTTATTGTAATTGTTTATCCTATTTTAACTAATAACAAAATAAACATAAACAAGCTTTTAGCCATTTGTTTGTTTTCTTTTGCCATGGATATTCGATAAGGGCAGTCCGATATTAAAGGTGAGTTACCCAAAACTGCTGTTAAATTAACAAATTACAAAGTTAACAAAATAGCGTCTTTTTGTTTACTAGTTGTATTATTTAAAAAACATATCTTTAAATTTTGATTCAATTTTGTTTATTTTGCCGAATGATTAATTTGACTAAGCTGTTAAATATTGTTTACGCAACCTACCTTAAATTGTATGAATACATTTATTGCAAAAAATCTGGAACAAAAATATTCTATCGACAATCATATTTTTTCAGTTTTTCAGTGTTTCATAATACTACTTTTGGAAATACAAATATGGATTACCAGTATTGACTCGCCCTGCATGTATGAGTTTTGTATGTTGATTTATTCAAGGAACAGAATAAAATTAATACACCGCAGATTAAATGCTACCTGAAAAATAAATTTTGATAGCTATCAAAAAGGACAGAACACGTCCGATGCCTATTTTTCAATTTGCCTGAATCCAGAAATAGTAACAGTAAAAAATACCTTCTAAGTATAGCAAACGCATCAAGTTGCCTCACTTTTTTGTTCCTGTTGACTCTCTTCAGTAACCCGCTGTACCTATATTGGAACCTTGGAACCTTGATACAGGAAAATACTGAAAAAAACCTGTACAAATGGCATGTTCGCAAATCATACAATCGATTGTTCGCGTAATGTCTGAGAGATGGCGCTAGTATCGCGGAAAACGTTGCAATTTGTGCAGACAACCCACATAACACTGTGACACATGGCAACTAAATCATCTATAGTACGTTCCAACTATAAAAAGAAATACAGGATCTTATGGAGCATGGCTTTGTCTTCCCTAAATTTGAGAATTTTCTCAATCATACTGTCCCTTTTTAACAAACAACATGTTATCCGCACTTATTATCACGTGCAATATGGTAACGTTGCTTGTCATAGGCCCTGCACTTTTTTCTAAGGTTGAAACAGACTATAGAGTAGTTTGCAGAACATTCTAGATAAAAAAACCATACATAAACAGAGTGTTCTGTGACATAAACAAAAGCTGACAAAACGTCAAAATTAAGTTGTGCAATAATTAAAAAAAATATTTTGGTAAATGGACTTGTTCAATCGTTTGAAGAGTTTTATAGGATTTCCTAACCATAACAAAAATTCCAACAGTTTGTCTGATGAAAGGTATTTCAAATATTTTTAAAACGTTGATTTTTTAATTTTTAACTATTGTTTTTAGAAATTCTACAAAGACTGATGTTCCCGAAAATTTTGGGTAATCATTTTTAAATTATGTTTTTATATCTTAAATATTACATATTGTTTTCATATAATTTACAGTAGGGAACCGCCACAAGAATGGCCAGCAGATGAATACGAGAGGTTTGGATTTAACGTATTTTCAAGTCCGTTAGAAATGCATAGGTATTTTGAACATCAAATGAATGAAATTATAAAGAATTTTGGAATATTTCAAGGAGACGATTCATTATTTGATAAAAGTAAGGAGTCGTTTTTTGGAAGATTTAAAGAACCATTTGGTGACCACTCTTTTAGCTATGGTAAGTGTGAATCACAAGTTTACTTCTGAGTATTTCATGAATTTATAATGTCTTTGTTAAAAAGTGCGCTGCTTATTTTAAAAGTACATATTTATGCTTTTTATAGACCCTCATCATTTCCCAAAAATGGAAGACTTTCACAAAACAGATGAACAGTTGGAACAACGTAGTTTACGTGATCAATATTTAAAATCAGGTTACGAACAAGCACAAGCAAATGAAAAAAATAGGGGAGATGTGGATATTGATGGAAGGTAATAATAAAACTAACTTGGAAGTCTCATATCTAGTGTTTCATATTTTGCAGGTTCGATATGGGAGATTTAGATACAGTTTTAAAAGGTAGACCTTCGCAACCACGCGTATTTTCTTTTGGTCAAAGCATGATGACTCAGACCATTCGAAATGCAGACGGAGTATGTTACTATTTCTGTTTATACATCTCTTATTTATTTTATATATTTGCAGACAGTAGAAACACATAGAACTGTTACCGATCAAGAGGGAAATCGAGAAGTAACGATTACCCATTGTAAAGGTGATAGAGAATACACCAAAATTACTAAGACTAATAAAGATGGTCATCAAGAAGTTACTGAAAATTTCGTTAATATGGATGAGAATGAAAAAAATGCCCATTTAAAAAATGACGGTTTCGCTATAATACCTACCGATCAAACTGAAAATTTACCCCCAAATTGGTTTCCCTATGATAAGTTCTTCAAGTGATATTTCTGAAAGTTAGAATAGTCAATAGTTAACCTTTGATATTAGGTTAGATTTATTTATTACTTAATGTATTTCGTAAATTGGTTGTTATTACATTAATAAGGAAATACTATCTTGAACTGTTAAATAATAATAAAAACTAAATATAAAAATAGTAAAACCATAAAATGGCATATTTTTATGAATAATTGGACCTTTCGGAGAGGAAACTATAAACGATATAGGGAAAAGATTACTAAGCTGCTGCATCGGAAATAATTTGCTGATCACGAATACCAAATTCCAGCACAAAGACATACATAAATACACAAGATGCGAAGAAGGCAGAGCAAAATGGTCGAAAATAGACTATTTTATAGTGGAAAAAGTGACCACTACTTACTGATGCTAACAAGAGCCACAAGAGAGCATTGAGTAGAACTTCCACACAAAAGGATTAAACAGGTGGTGAAAACCTGTAAACTCAGATGAAGACAACAGAATCACATTCAAAAGAATAATCATAGAAATAGGCAGTGAGGTATGCGACACAAGAAGAACAGGAGTCAATAAGAAGTGGACAGTATGGTGAACCTAGGAACTAAAAAGAGAAGTGCAAGAAAAGAAGAGGAGATAGAAGAAGTACCTTAATACCCAGTCAAAAGAAGACTATTATTAAAACTACAAGATACAAAGAAGCAGTAAAGGCTGCAAAAGGCCAAACATTATGGAAACAAACACCAAAAGTAACCAAAGATTATTTTACAAAATACTAAAGAACCTAAGAAAAGGAAAAGAATCCCCAATTAAATATATAAATTCTGGAAGGAGGGCCGCTTCTGACGGATAAAATTGAAATTATAGAAAGGCGGAGAGAACACTTTTCTAATTTACTCAATGCAAACAATGACCAACAACAAATGTGGCAGGAAGAAGGACTAGACGAGGACGCCAATGAAGAAGAGAGGTCAGTAGGTAGGTACTAATGAAGACAGACAAATCAATATGGCAGAACTGTAAGCAGCCATAAAGATCAAAATCGGGAGAGCGAAAGGATACGACCGGAATTTCCCTGGAAATGATCAAATACATGGGAAAGGCAGGAAGGGAGTACCTACTAAAAATATGTAATAAGGCATGGAGAACAAAGCAAATACAAAAAGGGTAACAACTACAAAGGAATTTTCCTGCTCAGCGTCTCAGAAAAACTATATTTTAGAATACTTTTTTTTTCTCAGGAGGTGGAAAATCTTCCAAAGACTCTGCACCACTGCACAGACACCTTGCCTAGTGCACGGTAGTGTTGGATTCGGCCCTGCATAAATGGTAAAGCAGGGACGAGTTGTTAGCTCTATTGGTAGGGTGGCCACTTAACATTTGGCTTATGTAGTAATTCACTTGTCCGGTTGCACCAGCTGTTGAGGTCTTTTATTAAGCTTTTTGTCCACTCTCCCTTTCCCGTGTTTATTCCCCATCTCTCAAGAGGAAGAAATAACCAGAAGAACAAACATGGGTTGGAAAAGCTTTTGGAAGCACAAGCAAATATGGAAAAGTACCATAAGCATGAGGAGAAAAGGAAAAATATTTAACACATGCATAGCCCCAACGTTAACATATGCAGCACAAACAACAAGTACGCAAACACAAATGGCAGTAAAACTACAGGATAGAATAAGAATGGTAGATATAAAAAGAAACCTAGGAATAAAGCAAAGTATATCAGAAATATGTAACACCTTAAAATGGAAATGGGCTGGACATGTTGCTCGCCAGGGAATAAGATGGACAAAAACAGTCACATTATGGAAACCAGCTACTCAAATACAGAAAAGGCGCAGAGGACATCCACGGAAAAGATGGGTCGACGACATCGAAACAATCGCAGCTCAAGAGTGGATACATCTAGCCTAAAACCGAAACAATTGCCACAGTCTTGGAGAGGCCTACACTCGATTACGGGGCTACAGTCACATATCTTAATTTTATGTTTCATTTGTTCATAAACTTTTTTTTTTGTTCATATTTATTTTGAACTGTAAATTATTAGGCTTAAATAAATAAATAAAAATTACTAAATGAGGAGGACAGAAATGAAAATACATCGGAATTACTTGAGGTAACTATACTAAATTTATTTTAAACAACTTTAATTCAATACATTAACCGATAAGTAAATATTTTTTAAACATTGCTTCTACCACAGAGCAGATATTAATAAGAGATACAGGCTTATGGGCCTTGTCGTCGGGCTTGTCCGTCCCTTGTCAGTTGGGCACTATTTGCTATTATTCCGAAGAAAGTGAATTTTATACCTGAAAGTTTGTCTTTAGTAGACGCCTTGAGGCACTGACCGTAACGCTGTTGCCAGAGTTATAAGAGAGAACAATTTAGAAACTTTTTTAAATTTAGTGTGCAGATGCCTTTCAAATTAAAAATATTTACGGCCCGCACGTAAATCACTTGCTTAATAATTTTATGGACTATTAAAAAATTCACAATTCAAAATTCAAGAAATAAACATTCAACAAAAAAGAGAGAATAGGTGCGTTACAGAATGCATTATTTTGTGACCTAAAAAATTATATAATACCAGCACAATAAAGTAATTCAGTTTTCATTATCATTTATTTAATTTTATTTTATCGCCAACCGTCAGTAAAGCCATGCATTACCATAACGATTTGGGGCAGTAAACAAACACTTTATCTTACTGTACAAATCAAGCATTTTACCTGCCGCTAATGTTAATCAACATAACCATGACTGTATGACATTGAACAAAAATCGTTTGTTCCTGTCATAGCTCCAACAGTAAAAGTTATATTATTACGGTTGGCGATAAAATTTTGTATGCACCACGTCAGTAAAGTGTCTTTATCGAACTCGCCTGTTACTCGCCTCGCTCGCTAGCTCGCTCGGCTCATAATCTCAGAATCATTTTACTGACTTGGTACATAAATAACTATTATTTTCTCATTTTTTATGGTTTATCAAATTTGACAAACATCATATATGCCGTAAATGACAACACATTACACTTTATTGTAGTTTAAACTTGTAATATAACTTATTTACGTCCTTGATACACAAATAGTTACTTTTAAAGGATTCGTATATTATACTTAATTTAATTATATATATATATATATTGAGTTAGATAAGTACAATACATGTAATATTATCTTTATACAGCTAGGTGCTGCCTACTCAATCCCTTTCTCCAGCCATCTCTGTCCTGGGCCATATCCTCATCCAGGTCTCTTTCTTGCATTGCTCTTCTTATCCCCTCATTCCATGAACGTCGTGGTCTTCCGCGTTTCTTTTTTGCCGTGGGTTGCCAGTGAAATATTCTTTTGGGCCATCGGTCTTCAGGCATTCTTAATTTAATTATAATTTATATTAATAATAAATGTAATCCTTTCGTAGGTCAGTTTAATAACAAAATTACATTTACACAGAAAATCTGCTATTCTAGCAAGACAAATTATTATTCTCAATTATAAAATGCTACATTTAATAAGAAATTTAGAAGCAACGAATAACTAAATACTGACATGACGGGTAATCCACAGATATAAATGATGATTTTCAGCATAAGTAATAAGTATCCTCCCTTACAACCGTAAAAAGTAATTTTGCAAAAGTTAACGTGAAAAGTTTGTTGCGGCGGTAAATTATAATACATTCTAATCTTGACAAGTATTTATATTTTCAAAAACAAACGTGTGAATTTCTAATAATGTATCTAATCTTTAAGAATTACTTAGATGAGATGTTATTATAAATACTGCATAACTAAACAAGGAATATTTTTTAAGAGTGTTCAGATAGTAAGGGAGTCAGTCACTAATTCTTATTTTTAAGAGATACATTTACTGAAACAAAAATACTGTATTTCCGCCAAATTGTCAATCGCAGTATAACGGGAAAAAGGTGGCAACGAGTTTTCTCAAAGTATTGTTTCAAAAGATATTAATTTAGCGCTGCCGTAGGTTTTGGGATGATTTTTTTTTTCTAAAATTTAAATCCTCTGATGACGATGAAAGCATTCTTTCAAAATATCCCTGTATATTTATAACATTTTGAGTTTTATAATGTGATGGGACCGCGTCACAAAAGGTCTATTTGTAGGCAACTCTAAAAAATGTTTTTCACTGAAGTGCACGGAACAAACACGTTTTTTGCATAATTGTTTGGGGGATAGCTGTGAGTTTCCACAGTTTTCAGTTTCACAGTTTTTACAAATTGTTTAAATAACCAAAATATACACAGTATGTTGATGCTATTATTAAATAAATAAAGGTCGCTATACGAAAAACTCCAAAAATTAAACCACGCATCTATGAACGCCTCACCTTGCTGCCGGCACTACTGATTGAACGAATAAAAACTAAATATTTATTATAGTAAGAGCTGCAACAACAACCTGGTTTTAGCAGTAAAAGTACCTGTATGACAAAAGGTTTAAAAAAACAATTTAAATCTGTCCTGTTATTGCTGTAATATTTTGGCTATTTTAGATGTTGCCAATTTTTATTACGTGATTCTAATTTAGAATTTTAAGATTAAGTATCCTTCCCTAAAAGAGCTGCCGATTTATAACGTTTTTATGACTGTTTTATTTAATCCCAATTACCGTGAAATCATTCTAGCGCTCTGTAACGAAATATGAACAAACACCATAACAGAACCTTTCATAAATTTGCTTATTAACTCTTCTTGAAGAGCATCATAATAAAGTGCTAAAGGTACACTTTCCTTTTGTAACATAATAATAAGCTTAGCATTGTATTTTAGTTAAGAAACTGAAAGACCACTAAGACCAACCGACCAACATTCCTCATTGTGGAAGTTATATAGCATCATCCGGTTCTTGCTACCTATACAAAATTATTATTTGTACTACTAGCACAGAGCAGAATTAATATCGGCTCTGTGCTACTACAGTATTTTTCACCTAGGATTTGGGTTGTGTCGTCAGTTGGATTGTGAATTTATCAACAGTGCGTTGATAAATTCACAATCCAACTATACTCTATACTTCATCTCTTTCTAAACTAGGTTTTCATTACCTACTGCGCACGAATGCGTGTCTAAACAGACAGTTTTTGGACGGGGCAAGTTGACGTCAACCCAAATGCTAGATGAAAAATACTGTAGTAAATACGTTTTCTACACAATTTAAAAAAAAAGTTACTTTCTAAAATAAAACGTTCCATTGAAAAATAACGATTTTAAATTTTCACATTATTTTTCAGATAAGAATTTGAGAAATTATTTTCTGTTTTTATTTTATAAATTTTAATAAGTACTTAGTCGTTGCATAGACTAAAAAGATATTATTTTAATCTTTATTACGAACCAAGGAACAATAAAAATCTTCGTTTTTTAAATTGTTGCATTATATCAAGTAACTGTTTTTGGACTTAAAAGCAAGAAATGTACTGCGCGTTTCAGCTTCACATATTAACCAACTTTAGAGGTGGTTTCTTTAAAATGCTGACCATTTTACCAAAACATTGCGGTTATAAGTTTTAAGTCATAAAATTATAAATGTACGCGTAAAGTCGCAAAAGTCGAGGAAGGCTGAAGTTGGTTCGGAGACCACAAAATTGCCGGAAGTATTTTCAATTTTGTGGTGGGCTATGAGATTTAAATACTATCATAAAATCATCCCTTCTATGTACCTGCTAGGATGTTTACGGCAGGTAACTGTTCATAATACCATAGAGGAAATAATTACAAATAAATATATTGCCTAAATATATAATAAAAGAAAGGACGTTAACTCCGCTAGAGTTGGAACCACTGACTCGTGGCTAAAGGAATTTCTTAGAAATTAATCGAAATTTAGTCAAAGTTTAGCATATTAAAAATAAATAACTTAGAGATTTTTAAAACTCCTCTTGAAGAATAGGGTTAATTAGCAGGAAAGGACGAAAAACAATAACTAAATCCCCGAAAATCATAATGATACTTATTTTTTAGTATATAATACTTTTATTGCCCGTTGCAATAACTTAAGAAGTTAAACAAGAATTGCGGACCAAACGCACTATAATTTTTAAGTTAGAAAGGAGCAACTGACCCTCTTTAGCATCTACCTGTAATGACCCTAAAATGAGAACAAAATCAAATAGAAACACTGGCAACATTGTTAGAAAGTTCACTGTACGAAATTTATAAAGTGGTTTAGTTCTCAGATAATCCTGAGCGGTTTAATTCTGAAACCCCTCCATCAGAGGGACGCGACCCCGAACTCTAACGGACGGGTTTCTTTAACCTACGACGCTATTTCTTTAAGGGCTGGATCTCTTATTAATATCTGCTCTGTGCTTCTACTAAGTAGCTACTTTATGATTATTTACAAAAAGTTATGCTCTCCCGACTGTGATCATTTTATCTTGCCAATCCACTTTTCCTTTTCCATTAAAATAAGTACAATATTTATTTCTATTAATCTTAGCTTCCACTGTGGCGTTGCCTTTTTTTGCTGTTGACATGGATACCTATTCCACACTTCCTGAACGCCACTCGCTGTTTTCAATAATTTCGTGTGTAACTGGATTTTCTCTATCAAAAGCGGTAGCTGTTGCATAAGTAGGACTATGTTTTCTTAAAAAATTGTGCAAAACGCAACAAGCCAGAACTATTTTATTTATGTTATCAGCACGCACTGCGAAACGTGTGTGGAAAACACGAAAACGAGCGGCTAGTATACCAAAAGCATTTTCCACTACATTTCTTGCTCTAGACTCTAGACAATCTGTAATTGAATATCTTTTTTTCATACAAAAGATCTTTCTCTGGGTAGGGCTTTAAAAAATAATTTTGTAAAGAAAATGCAGAATCGCCTATAATTACAAAGTTAAGATTCTCTTTAATTTCACTGTTGTCTGTATATTTGTATATATTTTCTGCAAAATGACGTCCATTCAAGTGCTCCATTGTCTGACATTCTTCTCTGTTTACCAATATCTACATACAGTCGAACTTCAATAAGTCAAACTTCGATAACTCGAATCAAACTGGTTGGCGTTAGCGTCAAGAGTGAGAATTATGTGTAATTTTTCCTTGATAACTCGAACTCCTATTACTCGAATAGAATATTTGGCGCCACCTTCGATAAGTCGAATTTTCTGGGAATCGTTGAGCGTTTTGCGTTCGTATTTAAAAACCAATGAACATACAAGCGATTCTCTGTATAATAGTTTAAATAACATTGAACCCTTAACCATATGTCCCCTCCCCCGCCTCTGTCTTATTGTTACACCGCTTAAGAAATCGTAGCTTTTATTTTAGTTTCTTTGCCATCACCAGCGAACTAATTTATTGTTTAATTATTAAATTGCCCTGCCAAGAGTAGACAAAACAATAATGCATTCGTTCAGAAATTTGTTTACAGACCCTAAATTATCAGTAATTAATTAGTCATGGACATCAAACTTTTTGAATCCCGGGTATTAATTATTTTCAACGTAAAATATTTTTAATAATTCAGTAGTATATGTTTCAGACGGGAAATTTTAGAAAAAGGCTAGATTTCAGGCTATAAACTTTTCTGGTATTTTTTAAGCAAACTTAAAATGAAAGAAGTTAGATTTACCTTAAAATAAGTAGTCATGAATGATAAATTTAAATAAAGTCGGCGAAATTTTCGGCATAATGGCCGAATAGTTAACCGTTAACCAAATATTCATTTCACCGCTATAAAATAATACATACATATTATGTATTTTATTTAATAACCCGAAGTCTTGATAACTCGAACTTTTTTTCTGGCAAGTCATGGTTCGAGTTATCGAAGTTCGACTGTATATAAATTCACAATTTGCATTGATCAATGCCATAAAAATAACACTATACAATTTTTTATAATTGTAATACAGAGCTCCAGTGGTTAGGCGGTGGTTTACCATCTAAAGCTCCTCCACAATTCGGAAAATTCCAGCGATTTTCAAAATCGGAAGCAATTGATTCCCAATCTTCTTTGGATGTTGGAAACTGCAAACAAATATTTTCTTTATTTATTTTATTCATAATACTTAACTTCTTCTATTTTAGACTCCTTTTTGTAAACTTATGGTTTGCCATAATATAAAAGTTAAGCATAGCTAAACACAATGCAATTTGTTCTAGGCATTTTTTGTAATGACTGCACAAAACACTAACAAAATCACTGAACTGTTAAAAGTTTTCCACTAAAAACTTTTGTCAAGACTAAATTCCACAGTTTTGGCAAAATCTGCGGATTTATCGGCAGTTTTTATCCACTAACACACAGTTATGTCTGCAAGAGACTAAGTTTCTCAGATTTCTCTGCGAACATGTCTTTAAGTTAGTGGGGTAGCAAAGATTTAGTCTGTCACAAACCAAGTTCGTGGAAGACCACGTACTTAAACTGCGGCGGATAAAATCCACAGATAAGTCTCTACGTGTATGGCCTGCTAATGTGACACCTGTTATATAAGAAAAGTTCTTTTTTATGTTGATAGTCAAGAGGATATTTAAATAAATGAAAGCCAATATGTGTAACTTATTAATCTTTAGTACATTCGTACATAATTTACTTGACATTATGTACAATTAAGCTATATATACATAGACTAAAACCAATTCTATAGTTGCTTAAAAAATAACGTAATGTTTTCAAAATTGATATCTAAAAATATACAGTTCTACATTTACAAATATACAGTTGCGCAATGGTGCATCTTGATTTGATAAAACAAAGCACGATGAAAGAGTTTCGTCAACTCCGATGCAATTAAGTTATTGTAGGAGACACAGATAAGTGCATATAATTTGCCTATTGTGTTAGTTCTAATAAATATTATTAAAATGATAAAAGTGTAGATTAAAAATAAAAATATACTTTTTAGCTTTGGTTTTACATTAGTAATTTTATTAGTAATGTAAGGAAATGCAGCAGTCATTCACACTATAATTTTAGAGGAATGTATGCTCTCCTTCGAAGCTAATTTAAAAATTATGATTATAAATATAATACGAAATACTAAAAAAGTACATATCAAATATACACAATACTAAAATGTTCACAGCAATTCAGTTTAATTAGTCAAAGTATATTTATTTGCATTCAGTATGTGTAGCAGTAGGCCAATCAAAGTTGCAATCAATTACGTATCACATAGTATGTTCAAAAAACATTGTGTGGAAACAATACTGCAATATATGCGGCAAAACCAACAGTAAATACTCTTAAAAAATAAGTACTACTAAACAGGCCCTTTCTAAACATTTATAATTATAAAACAACAATGTGAGGTCAGGTACGATCCCGTTTTACCGCAGATTCCATCTGCTTTTACTCTTGGCCGAAGCCGTCAGTCTCTTCGATAGCGTAACTAAGTTTTTCCACCAACTGGTCGTAGCTTTTATATGGTGGAAGATCAAGGCGATTAAAGCACGTATGTGATCGTGGTAACCAAGTGTCTTTCCCTACTTTTTCTATGCAAAACCTTTGCGGTCCATTTGAACCCATTAGTTCTGCAAATCCACCAACTGGAACACGACACGTACCTGTTACAAACTGAAGAAGTCTCGCTCGTTTCTCATTGTCGGCTTGTCGTATGAACTAGAACAAATTGTATTTCAACAAATAACATACTTTAACTTAAACTGCGGCCCTTACCTGCCAGAACCAAAGTACTTGTTTACTACTGCGAGTGTAATGACGATAAATGGTGTGTCGTTGCCAATCATCAACATCGATTTCTTGCATACCACATAGCAACAATTCGATTTCACGTTCGTCAAAATACTTAAGCCATTCTAGAGGCACCACTTCATTAAAACCGTCCAAAAATGCTTTTGTTTGCTGTTCAATACCTCTGGTCATTCTCCATTCGGTCATTAACGAAATGTATTCCTCTTTGTTTTCTTCGGTAACACGTTCATCACCACCGTTTTTCGTTAATTCGTGATGAACTACTTGCCCTAGTACTTCAAAATCAACACTAAAGTATAATTCAAGTCCACACTCATCAATATCGTTATCCTTTATCCATACTAAAGAATTATAAAATTCGGGATCTATACTTTCAATGTCTTTCATAATTAATTTCTTATTTAACATTCGTTTATAAAATGGTAAAGTGAAGCCGGAATAAATAAAACGGCCATGATAAAGGGCCATAGCTATAAAACGGCCTATAAATTTAAAATACACCAAATGATCCGGATTAACATAAGAAGCGGGATTAATTTGCAAACTGTAATTGTTCTTGTTAGCATATTCAAATAAGCAATACATAGGATTAAGGACTTCGTGTGAGAGGAGGAAAAACCACTCACGACTAACGCCACCATAATCTAAACCTTCTTCCCCTTTAAAGATTATATAAAGACGTCGACGTAATTCGTACGGTGGCATTCGCATTAATGTATGGAACGAGTCTTCAAACAGTGTTTGCCTTGTTACTGTAATTTTTATGTGGCTGGGAAGGGCATTACTATGGCACAAATACCTAAGACAAAAAAATTGTTACAGGAAAAATTTATCGTATACAATTAAAAAAAACTCGTAAGTAATATTTTATGTATACTGGTAATACTGACTGAAGTACAAAGATAATATCTATTAAATCTTGGAAGATTTTGAAAATTGCAATGTTTTCATGTTAAACGTTTTTACAATAATTAAAAAACAAAAAATTAAGGAAGGAAAATTTCTCGAATAATTGATCGTGCATCACCCTGTGCAAGTTTTTAATTGTAATATCAATTTACCTAAACTGCCCTATTTTCCAACGGAAAGATCTCTCATAAGCTCGAGGCACTCCGTAAACACCTTTTGGTCCTTTTGGAGCTCCTGGTCGAGGGTCCTGGAAAGTCGTAGTTTTGGTATTGTGATCCACATAGTAAGGCGTACTGTCTTCAGTATGTCTGACCTCCCAACCAGCAGGTAATGGTGGTGAATCCTCCGTTGTCGTCGACGTCGTCACGTCTCCCCCAAATACCTCTTGACCTTGAGTCCTAGGATCTTCCCATTGTGTTGTTCTATTTTTATGATTTACATAATATACACGACCTGCAATAATAATGAATTTAATTAAAGACAGGGAAAAAAATAGTGAGTATAAGTTATAAGGTAATTCTTTAGAAGTAATTACCAGTATAATGGAAAAATTGAAAGCAGAAACCAAAAGAACAAGGCTATATGAAGTAATGTATTACAAATAATATGCAAGAAGTGAAAGACAGGTTGTTACTACTCAAGCGTATTGGATTGTTGCTTTCAACTAATTTGAAGATTGATTATAATAATTAGAGCACAAAAAATATTCATCGGCAAGCAGAATGATAATTTTTGGTATTTAATTGAATTACTTTTCACAAAACCGATATTTCAAATCCTGTTGTGCATATCTTTTGCATATTTTTATAATATAATGCACATTTTCATAAATATGCATATTTGGTATGTTAAAGCATACATGGTGCATATGTATTTTCTACTTCTACTAGCAAAATGTAATATATTTATGTTGGTATTATTGTCCCTTTCAAGTTTTTTGTGCCTGTTTCTTAAACTTGAATATCATGGTTTTCCAATTAATATTTTAATTCTAACATGCACATCAGGGTGCTCTCCACATTATTACCCCAAGCTTATCAAGCTAATAATTGACCCAGTTGACTGGGAATTGTTTCGAATATCAATGAACAATTTAATACCCTGCCCAACTGATTTAAATACGCAAAAATATCTAGACAAAGCCATAAAAACATTCAAAGAAGCAATACAACGAGTGAACGTTGTCATCAGGCGATAGAAACTTGTAAGATACTCAGTCCCTCCAACACTTATCAGAGAGAAGCACGCGTGGCAAAACACCCAAGATGCGGGTGTCAGAGCTCGCCTCAACTGACTAGAAAAGTAAAAAGCGAACTAAACAAATTTAGAACAGACCAATATAAGAGAGCTATGAAAAGAATTCTTAACCAACTCACAATCATTCCAACACTCCGACCGACGGCAAGGTCGAAAGTTCTGATTTTACACAACTTCAACTCTAAGATAAGGGTAAATTGCACCCCAAAAATTTTAAATAGAAAGGGGTGTCAAACGTTACACAGTCCTAAAGGCCTTTCGATTCTCTTTTCAACAGTCTTTTTTTTTCAAATCCGATCATTAATTCCAGAAAAAATTACATTTAAATTTTGATCTAGTAGGCTTAAACAGTTGAACATAGCAAACAAAAGGACTTCATCTGACAAGTTGTTTGTAATAAGCAAGTACTTTGTGAGTTTGTCAGAATTTAAATTGATAATGTTAAGTGGCCAAAACTTGCTTTTACTGTTTTCAGTGGGCCACTATGTATAATCAAATACCTAGAGACCTACTGGGACTATAAGTGTTCCTACATTTAGATCAAAGATGCGTGACCTAATATTTACTGGTTCGTTTGTAATAGACTTTTAGAAAGTTATCCTAGTTATTATTGTTATTGTCTCTTATTATTATTATTATTAATATAATTATATTGATACTTATTGTTATAATACAGTTAAGGCAAACCAGCATTTTAGAAAAACTGTATAATGCCTTTTTTTGTAAATCTTCCTTTTTTTTATTCTCTTTCTGTTACAAAAAAATAAACGATTTATTATTATTATTATTATTATCATAACCTTTCTCCATAAATATGTATGTATGTATGTATTTACTTATTGAAAGAATGGTCATTTCAGATGTTCAGTGGACCTAAAATTAAACCAAAAATTTTTGTATTATTCGAATTTTTAAGTGGTCCCTTCAGCTTCGAATTGTCCAAGTTCCATTGTAGTAACTTAAACCAGTGCCTTGGCGCCACACACTGTGACGTAGGCAAACGATCGTGACACACCCGTTTAAAAAGAATACTACCTATTGACCTTCTAACAAATAACTCAAGCGATAGTGAATAATCTAATCTAAACAGTGCCATATTTTCAGAACAGCTTGATTGTGAGATTCATTCTGTAATACCAAGAACAAACTTATCAATAGACTAAAATATTAGTCATAAACAAAAGTAGTGATAAGGAGTTTTAACCCTTGCTAATGTCATTATAAGTTGCACCAACTATCTTAACACTGCCATGACTTGCAAATATGGCTGAACTGGCATAAACTATATTAAAAGAAAAAAAGCTGTTTTTAACGCATATAAAGTGCATATTTTCCCATGTTCTACTAAAAACAAAGGAAGAAGAAGCAAAGCATACAAAACAGCACATTACAACCAAAGATTAAAAAAATATATAATACCTTCTGGTTGTACTCGTCTCTCCCATCCTGAAGGGAGAGGTCCCAAACCATCATCTTCATCTGGTGGTGATGCTGTACTAGGACCAGCTGCCGGTGGAGGTGGCTGGTTTGGTTGTTGTTGTGGATATAAAAATCTCTGATTACCTTTAAAAACATACAAGATAATTAAAATCACTGGGTAGTATTAAACGTTATAAAAGAATTTTATATACCTTGCTGTACAATATGCTGTCGTTGTCCTTGCCACTGTTGGTAATGTTGCAAACGTTCCGAATTAGGACGTTGCCATGTAGTAGTGCGAGTGTTATGATCTACATAATAGATACGTCCTCTTCCATCTCGTCGCATTTCCCATCCTGGTGGCAATGGTTGTGGTCGTTCCCATGATGTTGATCTATAAATTAAGAAATAATATTAAAAAGTATTACCTGAACGGTTTACTGACACAGTAACAAATATAACACTAAAATTTTAGTAAAGAATCGCATGCTCAATAGTTGTCTTTAAATGGCAATTCAAATAAAATTAACTACAGCTTAACAGAAACAGAATGGTATGTGAAGGATGACTGTGAACTCGTCCATGAGTTAATCGTTCCTGCATTATAACCACATAACAAGATGGGTTGTTAGTTTGCCTTTTATTATATTGTAGCAATGATTAATCCATTAATTTTGGCATCTGATCACATTTGTACGATAATATTACACATTTACTTCAGTCTATTTAAATAAAGTTGCGCAAAATATTTTGCTACGATTATGACTTACAATTACGATACCATTTTTAAAGTTGTTTCAACAGTTAAATGTAAAGCATTTACTGTAGAACAAAAACTCCAAATTATATGGAGACTAAAAGGCAGAGTAGACCAGTAGACAAATTTTTATACTGCAAGAAATTCAGGCTGAAAGCTATGAACATAAATAAATTAGATACACATGTATTGTTTGCAGACTTTAAACAAGCATATGACAGCATTAAATGAAATCAATTGTAATAGGTAATGAGTAAACTAGGTATCCCAAATAAAACGATTAAGTTGGTAAAAATGATACAGTGAATAGAGGCTTAACAAGGAAATTTGAAGGCAAAAATGGATTGCGACAAAGGAACCCCTTCTGTTCAACATAGCTTTAGAAAATCAGTAGGTAAAGTGACAAATGCCATCAATATTTGGCATTTGAGGACAATGTCATGCTTTTAACAAGAAGTAAGAGAGAATTAAGAGGTGGTAAGAGGAAATAGCGCAAAAAATGGGATTGATAATAAATGAACTGCACTAAAGCATATAACAATGTTTAAGTCAGGGTGGCTCGACGAGAAGGGGTGGTTCAACGGTAAAACTCAAAATCAGGAAGAAATCAAGGAATGAATTAAAAAAATGGGTGCCACTGTAGTTCACAACCTTGGGAATAACTAAACAGATTACAGGCAACCTAAAGGGTTTCTTACCTTTAATTGTTTTATTTTAAAATTTATGAAGTGCCTCTAAACTCTAAACAAATCCTGAAAGAGAAAGGGGTTAAAAACACACAAATAAAAACTCATAAATTCAAAAGATCAAACAACATAAAGATAAATAAAGTTCTGTAATTTATTAAATTAAAGGAAATTGAACCTGAAGCATGGCAAGGCAAGGCTAGTTCTGCTGGAGAAGGAAAAGAAAGGAAGAGATGTGGAGACGACGTACAGACCTCTTTGTATGTTGAACACAACTGCAAAGTTATTAGAACAATTAGTAGTGGCAAGGATAAAAAAAGACAGAGAAGACCTGTCGGAATCCCAATTCGGCTTCTGCAAGGGAAGATCCACAATTGATGCCATGCGACTGGTGAAAAAAAAAAAAACAAAGCAAACTCCGGAGACTTAAGAAGTAGAGATTATTGCATTATGGTTAAGCTAGACGTAGCGAATGCATTCATACCGCACCATGGAAGGAGATAGTGGGAGAAATGCAGAGAGGAAAAGTGGCCTCGTGTCTGACGTATCTCGTATATTGACGAAGAACACACTAACCAGATAACATGTGGAGTGCTGCAGGGCTTGGTCCTGGGACCATTGCTGTGGGACACTTATTACGACCCAGTCTTGAGAGTAACTATGCCACAGGAGGTGACATTAATCGGTTATGCAGACGATTTGGCTGTAATTGTAAGAAGAAGAGAAATGCGAGTGAGCGAATGGATGAAACTCAAAAAACTCACATTGGCTCCAGCGAAGACGGAAGAAGTATTGTTAGTGGGAAGGAGGAAGTTGAGAGAGCTGACAATCCAAGTTGAGGACGTAGAAGTAAAGACGATAGAAGCACTGAAATATCTGGGAGTCATGTTCAACAAAAACATGAGCATGACTGGACATACAAAACAAGTCACAAAAAGAGGTGATTACAGGTCTGGGAAGACTGTTACCAAATGTAGGAGGTGCAAGACATAGTAAAAGGAAATTGTATGCGGCAGTTATATACTCAATCCTGCTATATGCCGCCCCAATCTGGAGGAAAGCACTAAGCAAGGAAAAATATAAAAAGATGCTAGAAAAAAGTGTGTTGTACCTATAGAACCGTCTCAACAGCAGCACTACAGGTGGTAGCGGGAAGCCCCCCCTATTGACTTGCTAGCCGACGAGAGGTGCAGACTGTATGAAGAAAGGGAGACAAACGACAAGGAAATTAAGAGGAATACAATGAACAAATAGCAAGATAGGTGGAATAACTTGGACAAAAAGAATGATTCTGAACATTAGGGACTGAAGTGGAAGAAAATATAGGGAGACGGACTATTTATTGCTTGGCACGGATGTTTTGCCAAATATTTGAAGCACTTCAAAATTCAAGAAAGTGTAGCATGTAAATATTGTGCAAGCGAAGAAAACAGAGTGCAACATACAGTCTTTCGCTGTATAAGATGGGTAGATCAAAGAAACATGATAACACAATGCACAGGGCAGGAGATAACTCCACAAAATCTTGTACAAAATATGCTAAGAGGAGAAACAGAATGGAAGGCTATAAGTGAACAACTTACAACGATAATTTCCAATAAACAGAAAGAAGAAAAAGAACGATAGAAAGACAAGACAACCACGTTCTGAAGTAATACATAGGCAGTTCCGGAGCGGGGTGGAGTTTTGGTCGGTAAAAATCCGGCACTACCAAAGAGGTAGTCTTTTGAGGATTTCTCCACCTCCGAACAAAAAAAAGGAGGATGCGGAAAATAATCAGAAAAGTGTGGCAAAACAGGAGAAACGAGTAGTAATCAAAGTAGGTTATCAAAAATGATAGTAATAGAAAAGAGTGGGACTTGGGATCCAAACGTGAATAAACTAGTTAGAAAACCAAGCAAGCAAAATAACTAGAAAACAGAAATGAGGACAAATATGCGAGGACGACTGCGAGGATAATGAAAAAGAGAAAGGAATACTTAATGATAAGAACCTGGAATGTGAGAGGTACATTTGCAGAGGGAGCCTTAAAACTGAGGAAATTTAGAATAAATATGGTTGCCCTGCGCTTACACCGATGGCATTGCAATTATAAGTAGACAAAAAAGAACTGATCGAAAAACTGGACCACTTAGACGAAGAAGCCACAGGATAAGGATTAAAAATTAATGATGGAAAAACTAAATATATGGAATGCAGTAGAATTAGGATCGATAATAAATGGTAACAACAATGTCACTGAAGAAAAAAAAAGGCAGAATTGGAAGTGCCAATAAATTGAAACTCTAAACTTACAATTTATAACAGTCTTGTTAGAATCCATACGCTTTTGAATTCGCCGCGTTTTGCTTTCCTCTAAACAGTTTAGTTAGTAGGTTTTTGAAAACAAAACAAACACTTCTGTTACTACCGAAAAAAAAAAATAACAAACAACTGTTTTTATCCACATGTACATATTTTTTTTGACGTTAATTTTTACAAGTTTTCTTTAGTGAGTTTTGTGCATACTTTAATTCGCCACAGCGATTTAACATTGTGTTATTGGGGCCTCCTGGTCCTTCGAGTATGTAGTTAAAATGTTATGAATTCATTGTTCAATATAGCAAATTATAAACAGTGAGTGGTTTAATTAAGGCCATCTCCATTACACCAACCAGACCAACGAAGTATCGAAGGAATTGTGTACTTCATCCTACAAGTCTTATTAAACCAGTTCTAACATATAGATGCGAAACTTGGACGCTACTAAAAGAAGACGAAAGATACAAGTTTTTGAACGAAAAATACTACGAACTATATTTGGCCCAACACAAGATGAATGGAACTTAGACATAAAATGAATTGTGAGTTAGAGAACCTCATCCACAAGGCAGACATAGTAAGACAGATAAAGACACAAAGATTAGCTTGGTTTGGTTACATACACAGGATGGGGAATACCAACAACTACCTGGATCCCTGTAAAAAATACAGCAAGAACAAGACCAGCAAAAAGATGGATAGATAATGTGGAAGAAGACTTAAAAACAATGGGAGTGAAGAACTGGTCAAGTGCTATGGAAATTGATCGTACAGGAAGGCAAGACCCACCAAAAGTTGTAGAGCTGAGCTGAATGGATGGATGGTTGCCCTGCAGGAGAGGAAACAGAGAGGTAGCGATATATTGGAACTGGAAGAGTATACAGTGTGTCCCAAATTCAATCCCCACCATTAGGATCTCGAAAGCTATAAAAGCTACAAAGTTGGTTAAATAGGGAAAGTTTTAGGAATTTTAATGCTCATTTCATATCCGTTGAGAAATCACAGCCAACTTTGACCGTTTTTGAGATATCTTGAAAAAACCGAAATTTGGAGTTTTCTGTTTTCCAAATATCTCGGGAAGTATTAAGTTATTAGTTTCAAGACTTGTACATTGTGAAGACACTTTTTACGGAGAATCGGGTGGTACCATATGTTTATATTTATGACGCTTTGTCTCTATTCTATGAATAACCACTTTTGATTTTTATATGGACGCCAAATTGAATTTTATCGTAACTAAACTCAGCTCCTTTTTCTCTTTTCAACGATGTGTCACACGTACGGGGTTTTTGAAGAAGAGCGGGAATAAAATACATTTTTTTTATCATAGCCTACTACGCGAATAAATAAACTAATAAAGTAGAGCTAGAAAAAAATGTAAAGAATGTTTTGATGAAGCCATTTTGGAGTGGGTGAAAATGGCAAGAATTGAAAACATTCTTCTCTCTGATGGTTTAATTTTAAACGCTTGAATATTAATCATTAAATACGTCAGATTTTCAAACAAGTACAAAACAATTAAATCCATTTATAAAGAGGCATGGGTATCTTAGGAAAAAAAAACATTTTGTAGTGAGTGCTGCAGTTAATGAAGAAAACTGTGAGAACTGGAAAAAAAATATATGCTACCGCGAATTTTAGAAAAATACGATTGAAAGGACGCGTTCAATGCTAATGAAATAGGTCTATTTTTTTAAGCATTTACCTATCAAAACTCTTCTTCTTCTTTTGGTATCCCTTTTGCCCACAAGGCGTCGGGTTCCTATCAAAACTCTTACATTTAAAAATGAAAAATGTTTTGTGGAAAAGCATGACAACTAAAAAGTTGCTGGGTTGTTGCCAAAAGCAAAACCCCAAGATGGTTTAAGGCTTTGAATCATTAGAAACATTTTAGAAAAACGGTTGCTAAACGTTGACAAAACGATTTGCACCATTTAGAATTCAATTACTGATCAAAAAGCGTACTGATTATTCAAGGCAAAACAACTGAGCACAATTCACAAATTTATATAAATAGTCTCATACCTTGTATTATGATCAACATAGTATCTGCGTCCATACATGTCAAATCGCAATTCCCACCCTGGTGGTAAATTTTCATCAGAGCGACTTTCATCAATGAGTGACTGTACATTACCATTTGGAACAGTAACAGGAGGTCCTAAAGGTGCGGCTGAAATAAAAGGTAAACCTGTTTTCTTTATTAGCTTTATTCAGTTTTACTTCAAACATACCGTTAGGCACAGCAGTTCCACTGTTCTGTGGAGACGCTAATATATTTTGTCGTTCCATCGAAGTTCTTGTAGGAGCCGGTACAACATTTTCGGTTCCATGTAATCGCATTCTGGCTCTTACTCCATTTAAAACGCTCCTATTTGGAAGGGTATCACTGTTAGTTTGCGCTAAAGGCATAATGCTACTACTGGGTCGGCTCATATTGTGGTGGGTAAGTTCAATGTTTAGTCCGTGAAGTAAAGCAATAAGTTCACCACTTTTTGAAGGCGAATCACTTTGCTTATTTTCACACATCAGATCTAATGTTAACTCCAAATTTTCACATCGTCCATTGTAATGCGTTAACAGTTGATATAAATCTAATTTTTTCTCTCCGACCACTGTATCTTTGCGAAAACTATTGTGATCCAAAACACTAAATAGTAGTTTGGAATGTGGAGTTACAAGCACGGTAAATTCTTCATTCCATTTCGGTTGGCAGGTTGTTTTAACTATTTCGGTACGACGTGGACTTTTACCATCCACTGTGAATTCCACATACGGGCTTGGTTTTAGGAAACCGTTGTTACGTAAATGGGCACATTCGACTACACAAAATTAAACTATTAACTTTCTGTAAGTTAAATTAACAATTTAACAATTGAAACTTCAACTGTTACATAAATATATTAATTACACTTTCACTTCTGAACGAATTAGTTTGTAGAAAGTTATTGGACAATATGCAAAGTATTTAAAATGTCCTTAGTGTTATCACATTTGCAAATCAACAATAATTTAATTAACATAATTATTGTTCTCTGGTTTTTTCTTACATCAAAGTTAACTATATCCTCACAACTGAAGAAATTGTTTTTTTTAATTTAGAACTATTTTTAATGTACAATTAAGTACTCGTTGAATGATTTAATTAAATTTCTAATTCCTGTTCTAATAAGAAAATTCCTAATTTTAAAGTAGTTTATATTATATCATTGAATTATTTAAACTTAGAGCGTCATTCTCTTTTAGATACTTTCAATTTACTAATTATCACAAACACGGTAAAAATACAAACACAAAGAGAATAGAAATAAAACAAAAAATTGTTGGATATTCCATACCAATAAGCGACCATTATTAGTCATCCTGTTAGTTTAGTCTCACATGCTAGTTTTTATGGTAATTAAAGCTAAAGATAAAAACAGTCATGAAGGCTGTTGTTTAGTCTCATATTAAAATTAAAGTTGTATAATTGATAAGCGCAACGCAACGTGTAACAAAAATAAAAAACAAATTAAATGAGTCTGTGTGATAAGCTAGTATCAAATCTTAAAAATTAAAGAATATTAAAAATGATAATTTCTAAAACAATCACTAAGCCATTTAAGCTGATAAAACATACAAATAATTTTATATTCTCGACACAAAATTCATTCTTCCTTTGGAACATTTTTCATGTACAATAATGTTTAATAAAACTAACAGTAACATAGATACTGATTATCTATAGTGCTTTTCACAAAAACCGTATCAATCTTTCAAACAGCGAACACTTAGGTTGACAATGCTCGTTAAAAATTGATTATTTTAAACAGATAATTTACAATAGTTATGTTAATATCTAGCATATAGCTCTGTAATAAAATAAAAAACTTCGCTTTGGAAACAATAACAACAACGTGCATTGATATAAAACAACCGCGCACAGTTACGTTTACTACTACTTCTACTTTTAATTGTAAATTCTATTCGGAACTATTTCAAATTACCTAAATAAAAGATACTAAATATGCTGATACTTCTAACGGAATGCAATCCGTTCTGTTAAGTAAATTATGATAGCCGTCCGTTATTATTTCAAATTTAAATTGAACTTAAAATAATCTCTTACCTGTTATGCTGAGCTGATGGAACCCTGGTGTGGTTCCTGAAGCTTCAGCCATTTCTTCGATGTCAGCTATCGATCATCGAAAATCTAAACAACACACTTAAAATAAGGTCCAATAGTCATGGGCTGATAAGAAATATAATATCAGAAATAAATTTGTCAAACACAAACGAAAAATAATAACCGCATGATTTCTAAATGGGAACACCTGCAACTCTCTTCTGTTTATTTACACCTGAGTGAATGCTGGATGCTTTTCTTTTTAATTGCGTAAGCGTAGGCACTTTTTCTAGACCAGAACGACTATGTTAACAAATAGATAATGAAGGACAATTTCGTGATATCGGTGATGATAATGCTTTTCTTATCTGATAATATAATAGGTAATGAATTTTAATCGTAAATACGTAAGAATGCGATGTCAATTAATGGCAACCAAGCATGAAGTTTGAACAAAATCAGTAATACTCAATGAATTAACTTACCCCAAATTAATCTGCAACGAAATAAAATCTTGGAAAATTTATCGTTATCTCGATTATATATTTTACAACTCATATTTTTGTAAATTAGAGGAAAATTACTTGCGCCACTTGACATAAAATTCCACCTCCATTAAACTCCTCACAGTTTGGCAACCACAGACTAAAAGTTTACAATTTCTAAGTGTGTGATTAAACACAATACCATTTTTATTATTATAGCGGACACGAATAATTTTTAAAATTAATTAAACATTTATATTAATTGAATGTCAAACTGACAGAAGCATAAAAATTTTAGTTGACAAGTTATTTTTATAGAAATTAAAAAATTTTACTTTTCAAGTTGGTAGTCCAATAAGATTGACATAACCTCTAACGCGGATGGTTTCTGTCACGTTGTTATGATTTAAGTAACAAATAAAGAAATCCTCTGCAAATATGGTCTTAACAACAGAAAAAACTGTCGAATATTTGGTTGTTGATACAACAGCATTTATTCAAAACGCCCCATTGCAAGTAAGTGCTAAACTGCCGTAAATACTAAAACAAAACCTAATAGTGGGACACTGAATACCTTTAAGATATAATTATGTTTATATTACAGAATGTGGCCCAACATATAGTAACATGTCAAGAAGTAGTAGATGAAATTACAAACAAAAGGCAGCTACGTCGCCTCGTAGTTCTACCATACGATTTAGAAATAAAAAATGTGTATCCAGAAAACATACAATTTATAACCGACTTTTCGAAGAAAACTGGAGATTATCCTAGTTTGTCAGCTACTGATATTAAAGTAATGGCACTTACGTATCAATTAGAGAAAGAACATGTTGGTACGGATCATCTTCAGAAGGAACCCGTAATGCAACGTACTGTTAATGTCATAACCAAAAAGGAAACTCCCGACTTGAGTGCTGATGTAACAGGTTTTTATACACTAGGACAGGAAAAAAAGCAAGTATCACAAGCAGCTTCGAGAACTACTAGTGTATGTAGTTCTACAAATGATCATTGTGAAAATAAAGATGAAGCAAAACATTTGGACAAAGCATTATCAGAAAAGTTTAAAAATTTAGACTGTTCTGATACAGAAAATATAGAAACCGACGAAAATATAGATGATATTCTAGTTTCAATTAAGAATTCCGATGTGGTTGAAAATAATGACGAAGAGGAAGAGATTGATGTATCTAACGACAGTAGCGATGATGAAGATGATGATGAAGGCTGGATTACACCTGCTAACATACAAATTGCAAAAAAGCAAATGAATTCAGAATTAATGGAAGAAAAATCCGTAAAAGTAGCATGTATGACAACAGATTTTGCAATGCAAAATGTTTTAAAGCAAATAAATTTAAATATAACAGCGCTAGACGGTCGCATGATTAAACAATTACGAACATTCATACTTCGATGTTATGCGTGTTTTAATACCACCAGTATAATGACAAAACTGTTTTGTCCAAAATGTGGTAATAAAACCTTAAAACGAGTGGCTGTATCTCTTGATGAAGAAGGAAAGCAACAAATTCATATTAATGCAAAACATCCTTTAACTGCTAAAGGAAAGAAATTTTCATTACCTAGAATTCAAGGTGGAAAACATTCAAATAATCCTTTGTTAGTCGCAGATCAACCTATACCAGATCAAAGGCCAACAAGGTTAGCTAGGATGAAAAATAATCCGATGGAGGATGATTATATTGCAGGTAATTATAACTATTTATTTTAATGTAATTATAGTATATTTTGATCTTGTCTGATGTATTATGCTTGTTTGGACGGGTATATTTGAAATAAATAAATAAATTGTTTTAGGATATTCACCTTTTGTTATGCGAGATGTTACTTCAAAATCTGCTCAATTAAAAATTCGACCGGCAACAGAGATTAAACATTGGATGAGGAGAAATCCTAATGAAGCAGTGCGTTGCCGTAAAAAATAAATTATAAATTGTTACAATAATGTTATTGTCTTTAATAATTTTATATTAATAAAGTTTTGAGTTTCTGGAAATTAGTCTTTTAATTAATATTGTATTTTTAGATAAGATTAGAGATGATTAAAAAAATAATAAATGCAGCATATTATGTCCAACACATTAACAAACTGCATGCTAAGTGCTGTTCGTAACTTTTCCAGTTCAATATTTTATATTGATATACAGGGTGTAACATGAAGTAATGTCATCCTTCTAGGGGTATATTCTACAGCTCAAAATAAGAAAAAAATTCATATAAATTTTTTTTTTGAAAATGCTCCAAAGGAAGGTTATTGACAAATACAGTAATAATGGTTTATTAGTTGAAATAATTTAACAATTTTTATTTTATTTTAAATTTTATACTTTAATACTTAAATAATAGTTGCTCAAAATTGCCAAACCATACATAAGATGATGTCTGTGTACTTTTCATTTGTAAATCGATAAGCCATATCGTATTTTATGTGTTACTCACTTGTAAACGTCATTTTACAAAGCTGTCTATTCATTTTGAAAGTTAATCTTTACAAGCTACTAACTTGTAAAATAAACAGCTGATTTAACACGTTAGTTATGTATCAACAGCTGATTTAACACATTAGTTACGTTGAAACAAATGATATGTGTTGTCTTCCAAGGCAAAGCTTAATTTTTTTGGCGCAAAAATGACAGTAGTAATTTTTATTTATTAATTTCGTTTTCAAATGAGTAACAAATAAAATATTATAGAGCTTATTCTCTTCTGGCTGGCGAAAGAACAGTCAGACAAGGTGGTCACTTTTGCTGGTAACTCCGCCCTTGAGTGCTACTATATTCAGTGGCGTATGCACAAGCAGTACAATTTTTACTTAAATAATATATAAACCTGTATTTATATAAAATCCAACAAGTATTTAAGAAAACCAACTTATACCGGGTGTCTCAGGTAAGACGCACCATAGGGAAACACCAATGTATTTTTTCAGAAAGGATCCGCGATAGCTTTGGAATATACAGTAGGGTGGAACGAAAAAAAAAATTTTTTTTTGTTCTTTTGTCATAGGCACCAAAAGGTGCCTTTACACAAATAAAAAACATTGTTAAAAGCTGATCAATTTATTTTAATATCTTTAGGTTCCTCATTGGATTGAAAGTTCTTCAGATTTTACATTTTTCCATGTTTTTTGCAGACGGCACAGACATTCAAAAAAATTAAATTATTGTTTGTCACAACCGTAAAAATATCTATTTAAGCGAATTGAAAAAATCCCCTAAGACAAATCATATTATTGCAATGTCTTCCGGTTCCTCACTGGCTCTAAAGTTTCGCTTATAATGCAGTTGATGACGACCTAAGTGGAGTATCGTGATTCAAGTCAGAGCCACCGTTTTTGCGGGGGCGGGGACAGGTTAACTTGTTGCAACGTGTCGTATTTATTCAGTTGAGTATTGACTTTCTTCTAAAGCGCGTGTGAGTTTATAATTGTTATACTATGGCTACTAGAAGTCAATGTTACTGTGAGATTTTTGGCAACCCTAAAATATTAGATCACCGTGTGTTACCAACTTACTGTGATGTCATGTTACATTATGTATTTATTCAAAGCGATCTACAAAATAAACAGTCTGGTAAAAATCCTAGTGTTTCTGAAATATTGCAAATCATAATACCAAAAATCGAAGAAATTTGGCAACGTGCGTCAATTCCTACCGTTTCTCGCAGTCGTATATGGAACATGTTGAAAAGTTTCCACCAACGCTATAAACAAATTCAGAAGAATTTGAAATCCAGGATAAATACTGCAACCATCCAGCTTAAATTAACATCTTTTAGAAAAGAAGCGTCTAATTTATTTGATATAGCATCTTGCAAGTGCGAATTGCAAAAAATCTAAAAAGGTGCCTGTTAGAGAGCAAGATTTTCTTATGGACCAGAGAACAAATAGGGTCATGGCCATAGGAGCAGTAGACGTAAGCGTTTCCAAAAAGCTTAAAATTATGGAAGAAAGAAAAGCAAAAACAACATTCCGTTTGAACAAATCAGAATACCTGTCTTCGTATAGGGGTTCCACCGTAATTAGTGAAACTCCCGTTTCTGCGAGCTCTACTAGTAGTGAAGATGAGAAAGAGGAGGAAAAGAAAGAGAAGGAGTTTGTGCCACTAATTGCATTACCACTTAGTTTACCATGTAAGTCTAATTCGCTTATCCATCAAGTACTTTGCGGTAAAATTGATCATATTCGTCTGTGATTAATATACGCGTTTTTTAGCACAAGAAGAACCAGAGCCAGATACGTCAACACAAATGAGGGTTAAATTGCCTTCTGTTGCGCTTGCATGTGACAGAACCGGCGTATCCGATCGTGCAGTAGCTATAATTGCCAATGCGGTTTTAGAAGATATGGGTTTGCTATCAAAAGACAGTTCTAGCATGACCATCGACAGAATGAAAATCAGAAGAGCTAGAACATCAGAACGTCTATCATTTACAACTAAAGCAACAACATCTAGTAGGCCAATACTTGGATTGTTTTTTGATGGAAAAAAAGACGAAACTATGATCCACGAGAAAACGGATGGAATATATAGAAGAAAACGTATTACAGAAGAGCATGTTTCTGTTGTTAATGAACCTGGTTCCAGCTACTTAGGGCATGTGGTACCGGAGAGCGGCAGTGCTTTGGACATTAAAAAGTCCATTATGAATTTACTGGGACAAAAGTTCGATACAAAAGATTTAACTGCGGTTGGATGCGACGGCACCGTGGTTAATACGGGATCAAAAAATGGAGTGATTCATTTATTAGAAAAAGAGTTAGGACGCCCTCTGCAGTGGTTGATATGTTTATTTCATTTCAATGAACTTCCCTTGCGACACCTAATGAAAGAACTGGATGGCAAAACGCCTGGCCCTCGTGGACATAAAGGTATCATTGGAAAAAAATTGGAACACTGCGAAACTCTTCCCGTTGTAGAGTTTGCGAAAATTACAAGTAACCTTCCTAGCATACAGAACAGCATAAAATATGATCTCAGCACAGATCAGAAATATCTGTTTGACATAGTGCAGTCGATTGAATCTGGTAACATCTCTGCTTGTCTAACATTAAGAAACCCAGGGAAACTTTCTCACGCACATTGGCTCACCACAGCCAATCGAATTTTAAGGCTTTACATCGCCACTGAAAATCCTTCAGAATCTCTCTGTATTCTAACGAAATACATTATGAAGGTGTATGCCCCATTCTGGTTCCGAGTTAAACTCAAACCTTCATGTGTGGAAGGAGCAAGGCATTTATTTCGATTAGTAGAATCTTGCAGATTTCTACCAGAAACTATATTAAAAATTATTCGTCCAGTAATTCAACGCAATGAGTTTTTTGCTCATCCAGAAAATGTATTGCTTTCCTTGCTTACGGATGAAGACAAAAGATACAGGGAGCTTGGAATTAGACGTATCCTCAAAGCTCGAGATATTAGAATACGGGAACGTGAATTTACTGTACCTGCCATAAATTTTGAAGCAACACATTCGGAATTAATTTTTTGGAACCTAGTAACCGTGACTGAACCGCGAATGACTACAAATATGGAAATCAGCTTAATTGAAGCCTCAGATCCAAGTTTTCCCAGTTTCTCGGATTTTCCATGCAACACCCAAGCAGTTGAACGGTGCGTGCGTCTTGTTGCGGAGGCATCCCTGGCTGTCTGTGGTCACCAAAACCGTGAAGGATTTATTCAAGGCCGCATAAAATCCCGAAATTGTTTGCCAAAGTTTGAAACAAAATCAGACTATTTCAAACAAACATAGATTTTGAATGGTCTAGCTTTACGTTATTTTTGTTTTTGTAACACTTTTCATGCGTTGATATTTAAGTTTTTGAATAAAATTTTTGGTTGGACTTGTGTTAATTTTGACTTTCAGGTAAAATATAAGTACAAGAATAAATATAAGGTAAGTCCCACAATAGAAATTCACATGATGAGAATATGAGAAATATTGCTTTGAGTAAAAATTTTGGGCTCCTTGAGGAACCCGACGATGACAAAATACGGCCTTCAGATTTTGCAAGGTGTTTTATGACTATAAAAGGCCCGTTTTGGTAACTGTGACATATACATTTAAAAAAAATTATATTTTTTCGTCGTTTTCGTTCCACCCTAATATACAGGGTGCCCGTTTGTCGACCTCAAGCATGAACTGATACCTAAAATCAGTAAAATAATAACAGTTAAATATAACAATGTCAATTTTTTAAATTCTAGAAGTATATTACTTGGTAAGGGATAATGCAATTTTTGTCTTAAGTAAATGTACGCTCCTTTGCTAAAATATCGTAGAGTGAAACTTCTTGAAATATCCTCATCGTTCCAGTGCACTGATTTCTTTTTATTTATTAAAATGTCTATTTGAGAATCAGTAAAACATTGAGACAATAACGTTTTCATTTTCATATCAGTACCTATTTGACTTTAATTTTTTTTTCTTGAGACTTTTTTTTCATTATTAAGTTCTTGCTTGTACTGTTCTAATAGTAAAGTTTTATTTTCCATTTGGTTTCGAAGAATTTTATTTTCGAATTCTAACTTGGCATTCGCTGCTTCAAAACGTTTTAATTTTGCCTGGAGAATCTCTAATGTGACATTTTCTTGATTTGTTGAATTTTCGTTAGTTATACTCGTATTTGGTGGTTCATCAATGGTCACTTCTATTTGTGAACTGCTACAAGCTAATAACTATGTCCTCTACATATGCTTTCCTTTTCCGTTTTTCTAATCTTATTTCTCGACTTGAATCGGTACTTTCCTTAATGTTCGGCAAATTAAGAGATGGTACTAAATCTTTTTTTTAAATCTTGCGCTTGCCTAACAATTTACCTTGGAAGTCTCTTTCATAGTTGGCTACTTTGAAAAATTAATTGAACATATTTAACAGCATTTGTAATTCCACTTCCCATCTCTCTTGTATCTCTGAATCCATACTTCTCTTAATTGCTCGTCTTTTGGAAATCTGTGATATGATATCTGTTAGTAGCCACCAAGCTGTTGATGCACGTAGCAATATTACAACGAGTGCCTGGCATCTGTAATTCGATATTAAAAATTAATTTGTAATTTCCTGCGGTTCAATTTACTATTATTTACCATTAATAAGTATTCTTTTTGATTTATTTGATCGCACTTTAACTAACCTATCCGTAACTTCACTTCCTATTCGCGGAATACCACTATTTAACTATAAAGTTTTAAACTATTTCAAAATTAATGAAAGCACTGTAGACTAAACACAGAAAAACTGGTAACAGTGGCTCTGGGTAGTCGTGAGGTCTGGGAGCCTGGGCTGCGAGAACGTCACAAAACAATTTTACTTCGCGCGTGTCCCCTCACCCTCATATCGAAACTGCACTATAGTGCAACCTGTAATATACGATAGTATGCGCTGCTTTACCAACCTTGGTTCGTAAGACCAAATGTTGAAGATTGTGTAGTTTGAACGCTGGTTCGTTGTAGGATTGGAGCTCACAAGAAGAGCCGGGAACACATAAATAAATGCACATAATTTAAATTAAATAACGTATATTGAACTTTTAACTGTATGCATGAAGTACAATGTAATAAATTAAAGACGAACGGAAATAGGTAAAACACGTGGACCGGCATGAACTGGACTTACTTACTGCTTGCGTGTTGCTTCTTCGGTGGTTGATGCAAGACAGATTTCACCAAGCGGATGTACAGGGTGGCTTAGTAACATATGCGGTGGCGTAGCCAACCTTGGTAACGTAAGGGTAGCCAACTTCCTAGGGTAAAAATACCCAATTGCTTTAACAATAATTATATTATTTTTCCTTTCTTTTCTCTCTTGGTTTTCCAGCCTTCTCTTTATTTATCCGATCTTATAGCTATAATATAATGATGGATGACATAATAAAAGAAGTAAACGGAAAAATAACGAAAACGAGTTGGGGATATTGGAATCTAGAAGCGGTTACAATGAATCACATATCATATGCCGATGATGTGTTGATAATGAAGAGAGAAGAAAACTTACAAAATAATCTATTAATATGGTACAAGGCTCTGAAGAAACAAAATCTGACGATAAACAAAAATAAAGGTAAAATCAAAACGCCCCAACAAAGTAAAATAGAAAATGAAGAAATAGAACAGGTGAAACAGTTTAAGTAGGTACCTGGGTGCGTTAATAACGGAAGATGGAAAAATTGATATTGAAATTGAGGAAAGGATCAAAGCAAACACAAGACTATATTATGCTTTAAATCACCAATTACTAAACAGAAAAGAAATTACCATAAAAACAAAAGTAAGAGTCCACAATGCAATATTTATACCTACTCTAACATATGGATCAGAACTATGGACCTTGAATAAAAACCAACATAGGGCAATACAGACAAGCGAGATGAAATCCTCAAGAAAAATCGCAGGGCTGAAAATAATCGATAAAATCCTTAACCAGGAAATCAGAGATAGGTTAAAGGTAACTTCAGCTGAGGACTTAATCAGAACAAAAGCACTAAGATGGTTTGGGCACCTCACCAGAATGTCAATCTCTAGAATCACAAAGAAGGTATGGAAAATCGACAGACCAAGAAAGAAAACTAGAGGCAGACCGACAGTAAAGTGGAATGATACAATAGGAAGCTACCTGAAAGAGAAGAATCTAAATTGGAGTGATGCAGTAAATAAAGGTGGCCATACACGCTGCGGTTTGCCTTCACAGATATACCTGTGCAGGCAAACCGTACAAGTATACCTGCACAGGCAAAGAGCTCACACACGATAGGGTAAACCGCTTAGGGTTTCGGTTTAAAAACAATGGCATCTTCAGAAGGTGACGTGTTCACGGTGATAGGTCTTTTACTCGCTGTGGAATACCATAAGAAACAACAAAGAAAAAAATTGTGTAAAGAGTGGCTGTTGAAAAGAAATCAATACACTCATACTCGTATTAAGTTATTACAAGAATTGGATGTAGAACCCACAGATTACCTTAATTACTTGCAGATGAGCGAATCAGTTTACTTAAAATTGCTTTTAATGGTGTCTCCATTAATTCAGAAGAAGTGTACAATTATGAGAAGAGCTATTTCTCGGCACGAAAGACCAACAGCTACTTTGAGATGCCTTGCAACAAGACGGTCATACGAATGCCTTAAATTTTCAACCGTAATATCACTTCAAGCTCTCGGTAAAGTTATTCCTGATACACAAAACGACAAAAACGACACTGCATGCTACGCAGCCTTTTTCTGTCCCAACTACTTGACAACTAAAACCTGCGCAGGCGCGCGCCACACATGCTCCGGTCTGTACTCTGGCGCAGGTAAAAAGAATAAATAGAGATACCTGTACAGTTTTACTTACAGTAGTAGGAATACACGCGGGTAAGCTGTGCAGGTTTACCGCAATGTGTATGGCCGCCTTAAGGCCGAAAACAGAAAGACGTGAAAAAGACTTATAAAATCTTAGAAACCAAATAAATATGCTAAATGTAAACTTTACACTGTCTTACGCAGTATATGATTATGTATGTATTAAAAAAAATATGTATTTAGTTTTTAACTACAGACAATTTAATTATAAATTTCAAAAGGAACCTGGTCTTACCTATAAAAACTTTGTGTAATTTTATAATTAAACAACCCCAATACTTTTTTGAAAAAAAATTAATATTTATTACATTTAACGGCTCAACTACAGCTTAAGTTTTATTATTATTTAGTTCTAAGTAAAATAATTCACAGAACCCAAAAACAATCAGTTAAAAAAATTACAATACTTTATTTAAAAGAAGTTATATTTTGTTCGATTTACAATTAAAACAAAATTATTTATAGCGCTTTTTAGAACACATTTGTTTTGCTAACAAATAATTTTTAGAATTCAAAACTACGACATACGAATTATCACCATTTGTATAATAATGATGTTCTTCCTTTTCCCAATTTATAGTGGAATCTGAAAATCCTTGAACATACAAGGACACCCAAGGTTTATCATCTAAATGTTTCCTAAAATTAATATAAACATTATTATACATTGATCAAAACGAATTCTTTATAGGTAACAGAAGTGTACTGACCCATCACTGAGATTTTCTCCTTTCGAAGAGTAGTATTTTCAGAAGTAATGCCACAAGTGACTAGAATTTTACTGGCAATTTTTTTGCCGTCATGAACACGACTGCTTGTCACGACGAAAATCGCCACGAGTGCGATAGCACTCGTGACGATTTTCTAAAGCAACAAGCAAGTGTGATCGTGACGGCCTGTAAAATTCTAGTCACGAATGGTATTTGGAATGACAATTCCTCCAATTATAATGAAATTACTGAAATACTTGTCACTCAAAAAATTCTCTAAGCAACGCTGCTAGTCGTAAAATTTCCAGTATAATTCGATTGGAATTGGTTCAATTCACCAAAATACTATGATTTCATTAGATGACAGATTATGAGTGGAATTGTCATATATTATACAACAAGACGATCGAAAATACTCGATTATACGAGACATATTCTTTAGGCAATATGTCGAGTTTCGAGTATTTTAGATCGTCGAGTTGTATACAGGTAGACTATTTCATAAATAAAAAATATACTAAGAACTGAGTCTCATGCGGGTGATTATACAAAGGTTCGTATATTCGATTTGCCAAGGTTACTGCAATATAACCGTTGGAATACGTGGTATCTAAGGAAAATTGCATATTCTGATTGGTTCATAAGGTTATGAATGAAATAGTCATAAATAAATAAATGTGTTGGTATGAAACAAATTTACATCTCATCCTGGTATTTCTGAAAAAAATCTCAGTTCAGTCTGACAGGTCCACACACTTCTGCTTTATAATGTACTAAGGCGGTCAGAAAAAGGAGGTAATGGTTACTTGATTTGAATTTTTCATTAAAAACAGTAATATATAATTTTATTTCTATTGCCCAACACAATCAGCTGGCCATACATTAAAGCTGGATTCCAAGGGTACATAGAAAAAAATGTTTGAACGATACACGAGGCAGCATAACGTAAACCCAACATTTCGCACCGTAATCTCTACTATGTCTGTGAATACTAATACAGCACACCGTATGTTGATTTCTTATATAAGGCACTCTGAATCCAGCTTAAGCTGCTCCAAATGCCTCATTTTTCCGGCTGCCGTAGTACATGTTTGAAAAAACTTACGTCAACTCTTCAAACAGCCGCTGAATTTGTTTATACGTGAAAAAACCCTGCCACTGAAAGAATTTCACTTGACCATAATTAACGTAAGGTTCAGGTGTTTCATACATTGTAAGGTAATTGTTAGGATCGCTTTGCATATCAGTTTGTAACGAAAAAGCACCCAACCATTCCACAAATTCTTCTGCATCTTGCGTTTCAAAATCAGGCACATTGACTGAATAGTCAGTACGCACTTTAAAGTTAGGTGCACATACTTTTACATCGTAACTTAGATCATGAAAGTATTTAGCGACAGACGATGGACATACATTTTTAGCGGCAGGTTCCCAGTTGAAGATCAAAGTAAAATTAGTTAGTTTATTCAGGCATGTTTTAGTTTTTTCGAAATTATTCTTGCCCGGTTTAAAATACTCTTTTAAGAGGTTCACACAAATAACTAAAACAAACAATTAATTGTAAAAATCGAGCCTACGTTTTTTGTTTAAATTTAAACATTTATTTTAAATAATAAATCTGTTACAGAATTTGGGCATTGGAGTACATATACATATAACAATTCTGTTCCCGATTCTTACTGAGTGTGGTGTATTTTGTAGAATACTACATGCATGTTTATAGACACCTATTACATAATCTAAACACAGTCTTGATTATACTCAGATCTAAATGGTTATTAAAATCATCACATAACTAGTTGAATCTGACTACAACTAAACAGCCATTATTAATTCAGAAATAATATAGGTAACTATATAACTATACTTAGAAAGTTTAAAATTTCTTAATCGCGTTACACAATGCATGTTTAAATATGAAAAGTAACAACAAACACAGCTGAATTTAAGATTTTCAAATATTCAACTATGTTTGTTTTTAATTATGCGAATAGACGGAAATTTTGCAGTTGATATTTTACATTGCAAATTTATTTAAAAATAATAACGGACCTCTCTCAGTGACATAATATAGGTACCATTCCTAATTTTCAAAACAAACCATTCATAAATTCAAAACATATCTACCTTAAAATCATACATAAATCTGAACCACACATGCCGCAACTAATTTGCTTACGTAAGACTGCAGTCCCATTAAATAAAAATAATTTTAAGTCTTTGAAAAATATAAGAATAGTCTGTAACAAGCTTTATGCCTAATGGTCAGGTCAGGTTGAATTTTTCATTACTTATTTTGATTACAAAATTACAGAAGTGATTTATTTACGTCCCATAAAATGGCAAATTTGGAAACAAAATTTTTAGATTAAGCATCAATATTTAAACATAATATATCTACCCGTTGTGGGTACCTCGAAAAATGCAGAAGTACATATAGAAGAAGAAACAAGTTACAGTACTTTGACATTTGTGTATCTTCTATGGCAAACATGTTAAACTAAAAGTTTGCCTTTAATTGTGGTTAATTGTAAAATGTTTGTAATTTCCTTACTAGTTAATATATTTTGCTTTCATCGGCAATGCATACACAAAGTTTGGTTAATATTTAGTACAATTTCATCGTTTTGGTCGATTAAAGTAGAAACTTACACATTAATAGTAGAGAAACAAATTTATAAGGATACTATTGATTGCACTCGTCGAACACTTCTACAAGGACCTACTTCGGGGAAGCAACCCTGTCCTTACACAGAGGAGAAATATGTCCTAATCCCTTACCCATACTCCCATCCGGTTACCAGGACGCATGGCAGGCATGGTAACCTCATTGTCAAAACCTCCCAATTAAAATCAAAGACATGTCAACCTTACAACAAGCACAGAATATTAAGACCAAATATCCAAAATCCCATACCGGCTATCCGGTCAGCCTCGCGGATTCTGGGGGAGGCAAAAGATTGGCAGGTAGAAATTGTAAAAACGCTCACACCAACATCCAACTTCAGACAATAACATACAATATAAAATTGATGGCAAAAAATTAAAAACTAATGGAACTAGAGGAAAAACTAAAACCCATAATAAACAGGCATATGGTAGGACTTTCAGAAGTCAAAAGACGAGTAAACACTGCATCAAGTTGAAATCGGGCAATACTCTAATATAGAGGACCAAACGATGAAACTTATGACGGAATAGGGTTTCTAACTCGGGACAAACTAAAGACATATATCCAAACATTTAAATCCATATCCAACAGAGTTGGATACATCATCATAAAAGTAAAAAATACCAGTATCAAATACATCCAAGTAGGATGCCCTAACCTCTACAAGTAATGACGAAGAACTAGAAGCCTTCTACACTATTCTACAGGATACAAGACACACACAAAAAGAGAAAAAGAAAAAAAGAGTCCTGAAAGTAATTCGAGATATATTTAATACACAACATCTACAAGAATGCAACGATGACTATACAAACAGAGGAAAACACAACTCCGTTCCAATTAAGAGAGAAGTAAGGCAGGGAGATGTAATATCCCACTGAACTGGTCGGAATACGGCATTAACATTAATGGCAAAAAACTAAACCGACGATACCGTCGAGATGTTTGAGGAAATCTAAAGCAGTTAGATTAAAAGCAAATATGCAAAAAACTAAAATAATGACAAACACAGAGGAAACCAGGAATGTTGCTGTTGACGACTGTATTCTACAAACGGTAAAAGAACATTTGGGACAAAGTTGTCAAACTAGACAGTGAAAACTAGATTGCAGAAATCGCCAGAAGAACAAAGTTAGCATGGACAGGCTTCTGAAAATTGTCATGGATCCTCAAAAACCATAAAAGCTAACACGCCAGATTTTCAATCAGTGTATTTTACCACTCTTGACATACGAGTGTCAAACCTGGACACTCATGAAAGATGGCAAAACCAGAAAGAGCCATGGAAAGGGTGATGTGTGAAAAATACCTGGACAAGAGATCGAACAAAAGTGGTCAAACTTAAATGAAGCTGCGCAGGTCACACAATTAAACAAAGAGACAACAGATGGACGATGATAATCCAACGTTGGAGACCGTACCTGGGACAAAGAACAAGAGGACATCCCCCAAATCAAATGGAGTGACGATTACAGGAGAACAGCATACATTGGAAATGCGTAGCTTAAAATAGGAATCGATGGCGAGAAATGAGAGAGACCTATATTCAAAGATGGATAACTATCGGCTAAGAAGAACACTTCTACAGTACTACATATTCGTAGAAAATCAAACATTGTTCGATTTTTAACAAATTAAATTACATCCACATCTTACTATTAAATATTTTGGTGCAAACAAATACATTAATGATGATTAATGTAAATCTAAATTTGGTATAAAGCATGTTACAGACTGTTCTAAAGATCATAACGAGTTTATTTAACAGTACTGTTAATTTTGATTAAACATCTGCAAAAATATCATTAAATGTACGTTTTTTACTATTACATTTTGAGTTTAAGGTATGTACAAAGCAAACATTTTTACATTAAAACTTTCAACAAGTCTGCTAAAAAGATAAATTTTTAATCAAAATTAGCATTTTACTTTTTCCAATTTTTGCAGTCTGACTACAAACAAAATTAAACAAACACAAACAGCCCAAAACAAAACATTCCAGATTTTTTGTGACAAAATTATATACCATGTGTTTCACCGAAGACGCAACATAGGGAAACACCAATGTATTTTTTCAGAAAGGATCCGTGATACCTCTGGAATATGTATGGATTCAGTGCTCAACATATGTTATTGGATTTAGATAACGCTAGAAAGAGATAGAAATACTGAAGGCGTCTGTTATTGCGACAGGCTATTATTTCATTGTTTGGTGTTTAAATTTGTCAATTTGACAGCGCCTACAACTTTCATTTACAATAAAAATACGCAAAATGCATAATTTTTTAAATCGCTGTTTCTGCCTTATTACAACAGCACATGTAAAGAAAGCGAAATGTGAGATTGTGTTTGAAGTATGTCTAGTTGTCTAATTGTTATCCTTATGAAATCGAAATAAATACATTTATTAGCTGCCACCTATATGTATAGCAAGTTTCTCAGCTTATTATAAATTATAACATAAAGATAGGTTTTAACTAATAATATTTTTACATATTTTTCAAATTAGGTAAATTTAGAAACTAAAAACCAGAATGTCAAACAAACAGGTAACCCTAATATGATTTAATTTAATGCGTATTTTGACTTTGACCGAACGAATTTTAAAATCCACCGACTACCTAGGTTTTTAGGTTGAGTAGTAGAAGCGTTTTCTCTTTCTGTACTGAGGGCCACGAGATATCGCGTTATGTTTACTAAAATTTCTGTCGAAGTGCAACTTAGAAATCTTAATGGTGCATGTAGATAGGTGTGAAATTGATTACATAGAGAAAAATGTATAATTTGGTGAAGTACAGGATTGTTGTGCAAGAAAAACGTAACAATTATAGGTACGTTTACGTAAATGGTGATTTTAGTAAATACCTATGTAAAGTATTATGACATTACAAATATTTTTTTAAAATTATATTGTTTTAGTATAATATTAATAATATTATGCATTGTAGATGTAGATTCTTTAGTAACTGACAAGTCTAACAATTTGACGTTTTGTCGCTGTTAAAATTGACAATTTAAAAACCAAACAATGAAATAATTGCATGCCGCGATAACAGATGCCGGCGCTATTTCTGTCTCATTCTAGCATCAAATAAACTCAATTAAGTAGGTTCAGTGCTAAATTCGTACATATTCCGCAGGTAACCTGGATCTATTATAAAAAAATACATTGGTGTTTCCCTATGTTGCGTCTTCGGTGAAACACATGGTATGTTTCACAATAATTACAGTGGCATGTAATTTTTTTTTAAATCACGTCTTTGCATGCTTAATACAATATAATATATACCACTTATTATTATAAACAAGACTGTAAATGCACTTTCAATATTTTAACTTAATACAAAATTATAAGTTAACTGCATAGAATTAACTTCTTTTTAACTAACCCCGGCTCCACACTTGCGTTGCGTGTATGAATATTCGCTATTCGAATAAAATGCCACAAGTGTGGATGAAAAATTCGTATTCGTATACGAATATTCGGCACTTTTTCACGAACACGAATGTTTGCCAATCGGTGTCGGTAAGTTAACACACATCAAAGGCGACGAATATTCGTTTTAAGGTATCTTTCGCATGCCCTCCACACTATCGTCTGTTTACGTTACATTGAGTTTTGTGTAGCGATTAGTACACTAATAACACGATTCTAGAGTATTTGAAAATGGAATGGACAAATGAAATTGTATTAGAATTTCTAGAAGTGTACAGAATTGAATTTGGGATCCAAAGGACTCCAATCATCACTTACGTTACTCTGCGTCTTTTCATCCACCAACTTCTCTTCCTACATGACTTTTTTTATATAATAATTGTAACTCATTAAAAAAATACCCGGCAGCTGCAGTACTACTAGGCCTTCTTCTGAAGACGAATCCATGATGAATGAAGCGAATGCGAATATTTTCCATATTTCAAATAAAAAATACGAATATTCAGCTAATATCACGTATGTGTGGAGCATGTGTTAGACAAATATGAGTAAACGAATAGGTGTGGAGCCGGGGGTAACGACAATTTAAGTTTTAAATTACGAAGGCAACCTGGTCTTACCTATAAAGACTTAATTTTCTGTAATTTTGTAATTAAACAACCCCAATACTTTTCTTACTTAAGTATGAAAAAAATTAATATTAATTACATTAAATGGTGTTTTACTATTGCTATCTCACTACAGCTTGAATATTGTTGGATTGTATTATTTATTGATATGTTGTGTGTTAAAAATCAACTAAAATTCTGAATTTATTTAAGCCACGATCTGAACGAAATAAATTAGATTAAAACTACTTCCAATACCTACATAGCCAACTAGAATTTCATTTAATACACCATTAATCCTTACGTTAATCTAAATCTAGAATTACAAAAATATTTTTTTAATTAAATTGAGACTTAACGATCGTGACCCAGCACAACATAAATATGATGGTATATTTTAAATTTCTACAACAATTACAAACATTTGAAATGGATAACCTTTTTTACGATTTTACTTGAATTCAAAATAAGCAAGTGGATGAATGCCTTTTAAAATTTTGGCACTATTTTTTTGAGTACAGCTGCCTAAAGGCTCAGATCTTAATTTTCTATAACAACTAGGATATATATTTACATCTACTATGATTACGTGACAAAAGTACATGTAACAACAGCCATGGTTTAAGAAAGTCATATACAAAATCCTGCAGCCAAATTTCACTCTGTAATAATCAAGGCTTTACCAGAACTTCGCAAAAGCCCCTTATAAAAAACTTTCGTCAGTATGATAAAGTAGGCCTAATATCCAAATCAAAATTGTTAGAATGAATGTACTGACGGAACGACTTCAGCTCCTCCATAGAAATACCCTGCCAACTTTCCAATTCAGACAGCACCTTTAGATTAGCACAACTTGCTAATAACAATTCAACAGTTCGTATACTCATATCGTAACTGTAGAGTATCCTTAATTCTTCGAGATTCTTCATTGGATTAACCGATAAGATTTTTACAATGGACGAATGAGTAATTCCAGTCGATGATCCTAAGTGAATGAATTTTATATTTACAGAGTGGGACAACAGGAACTCCAAATGGTTCACAGCACAATCCACAACCCAAAACACACGTTCTAGGTGTTGATACGGTTTTACTTTTAATCTTGGATAAGTAGTACGTTGATCGACAAAATCACAGTTATATAGGACTAGATTCTTCAATAAAGGACAAAACTGGCTGATGTGCATAATAGCATTTAAATCTATTTCTTCCACGTGCTCTAAATGTAAACTAGTAAGACTGCAACCTCTTATTTCTAACAACTGTTTAATAAAATCAGCGTAGAATGCGCAAGATGACAATTTGAGCTCCTTCAAGTTGTCCAATGTAGTTAAAATCATAAAGTCGGATATGTGTTCGTCGTGAAACAAACACACATGTTCAACTTTTGGACACATTGCAACCAAAAATCGAAGGCTTTCGGTGGATAAGTCACGAGTTTGTAATTTTCTTAAACCAAAACATCCGGCTGTCGAGTAATTTTGGTGGATATATTTAACGACATTTCCAAATTCGTCACAACGCCCTAAATCCTGAAGTTTCGGAAGGCCAACTAATAACTGCGCGAAACCTACGACCGTAACTGAAGTACGATGCAACTGCAGCTCTCTCAATTGTTTACACTTAAGTAGCGAAGGAACACTTCTGTCAGTAACCGAACGAGAAGAAGTAACATCTAAACTCTGTAGATGTGGACAGTGCTCGCCTAATGCTTGAATGACACCATCACTACAATCAAAACACAAACAGAGCGAACGCAAGTTTTTCATATCTATTATGCCTTCGACAAGACATTTATCATTATCACTAGTACGCCAACCTCCTGTGCAGGAACCCAAATTAAGAACTTCCAAACCGATTAGTTTACACAAATTTTTATACAATACATAACGCATAATTTTAGGCCATATGGAAAAATCGATTCCTTTAAGATTTTGATTAAGAACGACCTCTGTTAAACTTACAACTACATTCATTTCAGTCAAAAACACAGACATCGGAGCATACTGGTCGTACGTTTTTTTAGTTTTATCGATTAACTCTTTAACGGCTTGAAGCACTTGTACCGCCATTGCATCATATAAATAGCGAGGTACATTACATACTAGCAATTGTTCTAATTGTACTAAATTTCTTTTAAGGCATGCCACGCCCTTTTGTGGCTCTGAACACGACTGGACATTGGCGAGAATGCTCGGAGCAAGACTGACAACCAAAGTTCCCACTCCTTCTAAGCTGAGAGACTGAAGGGTCGGTACTTCACGATATCGGGGCATCGTCTGCAACAAATGATGGTCATCAAACACCACCACTGTCACTGACAGGCCCTACCACAACATTTTGATTTGGATAATAAGCTACTTACAATTTTCAAATTTACATCTTAAATATACCAAAATTAATATTTTTTTAATAATTCCTTAATTTCTACTATTAATATATTTTGATTAAATGACAACAATTTAACAAATAGTTCAAAAGGATTATAAGGAAGTAGTAAAAAATTTGTAACAACTAAAGGACGCTCAAATAATTCCATTATTAAGTTGGTCATAAACAGAAAAGCATTTGTCATTGCTTAAAACAGAAATTACATATTTAACATTTGATATTAAATTATACCTACAGAGTGATCAAGTAATACTGTTTCAGTTGGCAATATAAAATTTCATTTGAAATTGGTAAGACTATACTTACTTCTTACTTCCCGTGGTTGACAGTGACATTTGACAGTTTAGATGTAGGGTAGAGTGGGGTAGGTCCGGACATGGGGCACCTCCGGTTTCAAATTTACCACAAAAAAGTTAATTTTCCACACTCTTGCCAACCAAAAAATGTCAATCTATATTAGTTTAGACTTATAGAGTATAGACCAAGGTTGTACACGTTGTTTGGTTATAAACAAATATTAGAAATTTATATACTTTTGTTTAAATTTTTAGTAGGTGTTGTAAAAAAAGCTGTGAACGCCGTAAGGAATTACATCTCGACCAATAAATTTAATGTAAGATATTTATCAAATTTATAAATATTAACTCGTTTTTCCTTACTTAACCTCAAATTGAATTGATATACAACTCTTTTAGGGATTTTTTACCGCCAGAAATGCATGTTTGTAACTTGGGGTACTTTCGGACATATTTTATGGGGCAGCTTCGGGCTGTCTGAACCTGCCCCATGCAAATTTATTAGGCAGCTCTGTTCTGTCCGAAGCTGCCCCATGCAAATTTATTATAGTTTTTATTTTATTTAATTTTGTTTTTTGTTTCAAAATGCTTCGAAAATACAAAAAGAAGAGAAACCGTCCAGAAGTTCCTAAAGTGGTAATGAGAAACGCCATAACATGTGTGCTGTAACGTACGATGACTGTGCGAAGGGCTGCAAGTCTGTTTAACATTCCAAAGTCCACTCGACGACTCTGGAAACGAAAGCGAATCAAACTATGAAGACCCAAGAAGCAAATATGCCAGTAGACAAGTTTTTTCTACAGAAGAAAAACGGAATTAGAAGTATACATGAAGAACCCTTCAAAGATGTTCTATGGATTAACTTATAAGTCAGCAAGGACATTGACCTTCAAATTTGCATCTCGTCTAGGTAAGAAGTAGCCAAAAACTTGGGATGAGAGTAAAATGTCCAGAGTGGAATGGATGCATTCGTTCATGAGTCAGCACCCATGTCTCTCTTACCGCAAGCCAGAAAATACTAGCTTCGCACGAGCTTCATCTTTCAACAAACCAAACGTGGATCTGTTTTTTAAAAATTATTTGGAAACACAAACAAAATACCATTTTCCGCCACATAAAATCTGGAACACAGATGAAACTGGCATAACAACTGTAACTGTTCTCCAAGCTCCAAAAGTCATAGCCGAGACTGGCACTAAAGGTGTGGGCCAATGTGTTTCTGCAGAAAAAGGCTCTCTGGTAACAATGTGTGGTACAATTTCAGCGTCCGGAAATGAAATTCCTCCATTATATACAGGGTGTTAATAAATAAACTTTACACACTTTGGTAGGTGATAGTAGAGATCATATACCAATACTCCTTGGTTTTCGAGATACGGCTTTTACAAAAACTTTACAACAAACAACGCATTAAGCGCACTCTAAAGTTATCTTCAGTCAGTGGTTGGAAGTAATGCATTACTGTAATTAAATTACTTTTTTCGGTAATGGGTAATTTAATGCATTACTTTTTTCTCCAAGTAATTAGTAATGGGAATGCATTACTTTTTTGACTGAGTAATGTAATGAAAAAATGCATTACTGTTGCCATTACATACTTTTATATTTAACAGAAGACTGAAGAAATAGCCATGAGATCAAACATTTTTAAAGAAGCAATTTTCGGAAAGTTCCTGCCTACAAGTCTATTTATTTATACATTGTTGTTGACACATGGAATTCACTCAAACAATCGGGAACCGCTGACGAAGCGGTGATGTCATTCCGTCATTCGCATATCTCGTTACAGTATTTTTAAAGAAGCAGTGCTAAGAATGTTACTGTCAGTATCTTCAGTTTAATTCAGGTTTTAATTCAGTACAAGTATGTACAAGCATTTTATCACTCTTCAGGTGATGTGGCTAGAATACCACAGCGTTATATGGCGACAAAGTAATGCCTAAAGTAATGCATTACTTTTTTCGGTAATTAATAATGGTAATGAATTACTTTCTACAGAAAGTAATTAGTAATGGTAATGCATTACTTTTTTGACTGAGTAATTAGTAATTGTAATGCATTCCTTTTTAAAAGTAATGTTCCAATCACTGTCTTCAGTAAACAAAACAGTTAGCGCACTTTAAAGTTATCACAGAAGATGTTCAAACTGTCGTCCTTGTTTACGACACGGAAGGATGAACTTTGGCAGAAAAGTCTCTTCAACGACGACTGCAACTTTGTTTACAAGTGCAAGGACGACAGTTTGAACATCTTCTGTGATAACTTTAAAGTGCGCTAACTGTTTTGTTTATTGAAGATAACTTTAGAGTGCGCTAAATGCATTGTTTCTTGTAAATTTTTTGTAAAAGCCGTATCTCGAAAACTAAAGAGTATTGGACCTCGGTGTCTTCGAATTTTTTTCTTGTTATAATTTCTACTATCACCTACCAAGATGTGTAAAGTTTATTTATTAACACCCTGTATATTCCCACGAGTTACAATGAAAGATCAATTTATGATTGGTGTTGTGTCTGGAGCAATCGGATATGCTGAAAAATCCGGTTGGATGTCCTCAAAATTATTTATAAAACTATTGGAGCATATCCAAAAACACACTAGCTCGAGTCTCACTGACCAGATTCTTTTGTTGATTGATAATCATGAGACCCATTCAAGCCTTGAAGCGATTAATTACTGTCGGGAAAATGGTATTGTGTTAGTCTCTTTTCCTCCTCGCTGTACACACAATAGAGGAATATATGGCCCCTTTAAAACCAGATGTAAAGCATCATTTAATGATTACATAGTAGCGAATCCCGGAAAGCCAATTATTATTTATGATGTTGCTAGACTAACATCAAACCCTTTTTTACAAAGTTTCACCCCAAAAAATATTTTGAAGAGTTTTGAAAGCACCGGAATATGGCCCATTAATTCTATGGTATTCAGTGACGAAGACTTCATGGGAGGATATGCAACTGATCGTCCAAATCCTGAAACTAATGCTGATACTCCTGGTACGCCTTTTACAGTTAATGACACATCTATTACAACAGCAGTATTTAATACACCCACTGTTCATAATGAGAATGAAGGTATGGTGAACATGATAAGATCAACATTGGATGAGATAATAGAGAAAGCCACAAAACCAAAAATCAATACATATATTATCTGTTGTAAATATCAGGCCCTATCCTAAAGCCCCTGCTCGTAAAACAAACAAAAAACCGCGACTAGGCAAGTCGATAATCTACACTAGTACGCCCGAAAAAGATAGAATTGAAGAATTAGAAAAAATACGGAAAGAAAAGTTGGAGAAAAAAAATACCAAAAGAAGAATAATATCAGACAACTCTACGCCTATGAAAAAACCTAAATCAAACAGCAGGGAAAAAAACAACTCTCAAAAATCAAAAAAAAAGATTAAAGTTGAAAATACTTATGAAAGTTCTTCCGAATCAGACATTGAATTGCCAGTGCATTTGACAAAAAAAAGAAATTATTTGGAAAATACTTCCTCTGGTTCAATATAGGATAATACATACAAACGCTACGAAAGAGGGAAACAATGGAGTAGGCGTGATATTGAACAAACAGTTCGGAAAGAGAATAACAGAGTATAGATTACACAATGAAAGAATTATGAGAGTACGAATAAATACAAAACCTAGTGACACAATAATTATACAAGTATACATGCCGACTATGAACCATGATGACGATGAAGTAGAGAAAGTATATGAAGATATAGAAGAACTGATGAAACACGTAAAAGGAGACGAAAACTTAATAATCATGGGAGACTGGAATACGGTGATAGGAGAAGGGAAAGAAAGCAATATAGTGGGAAGCTATGGACTGGGAAAAAGGAATCCCCGGGGAGAACGCCTTGCAAAATTCTGCGGAAAACACAAGCTAGTAATAACTAATACAATATTCCAACACCACGTTTGAAGACGTTATACATGGAAAATGCCAGGAGATATAAAAAGATTTCAGCTAGACTATATAATAGTCAAACATAGGTTCAAAAACCAAGTAAAAGATTCCAGAAGTTACTCAGGTCCAGATATTGACAGTGACCATAATATAGTGATAATGAAATATAGGCTCCAATTCAAAAACTTGAAAAAGACAGAATCAGCACCAATATGGGATTTAGACAAACTAAAAGAAGAAGACAAAAAAATAGCTCTGCAAACAAAAATACAAAAAGAAATAAACAACAATATAAAACCAGATGACAACATCGATGAACGATGGATAAAAATTGAACAAGGAATAATAAACGGCACAAAAAATATAATAGGTAAGAAGAAAACCCAAAACAAAAAACCCTGGATAACAACAGAGATAATAGACATGATAGATGAACGTAGAAAATACAAAAACGACACTACAAATGAAGGACAACAGAAATACAGGGAACTAAGAAACAGAATAATAAGAGAATCAAAAAGAGCTAAAGAGAACTTTATTAATGGAAACTGTGCTGAAATTCAAAAAGAAATCCAAGAAGGAAAAGTGGACAAAGCATATAGGAGAATTAAGGAGATGTTCAAGAAAGGAAAACCTAAATGCCATGGAATACTAAATAAACAAGGAGAAATAATAACAGAGAATCAAGGAATAGTAAAAAGATGGAAAGAATATCTAGAAGAACTGTACAAAGAAGACGTAGAGAACCCACTAATAGAAGTCACAGGAAATGGTAATAATGAAGAAAAGGAAAGACCAATCCTAAGATCTGAATTTGACAGAGCCATCCAAGATCTGAAAAACAATAAATCCCCAGGCGTGGACGGTATTTCAAGCGAGATAATCAAAATATTAGACAAAGATACGTTAGACATACTCCTCGATCTCATACAAGATATGTATAGTACAGGGCAGGTGCCAATAAATTTCACAAAAACAAAGATAGTAAGAATCCCAAAGAAAACGACAACATATAGATGTGATGAACATAGAACAATCAGCCTAATATCACACGCGTCAAAAATATTAATCAAGATTATACAGAGACGAATCGAAAGAACAATCGAAGAAAACTTGACAGAGGACCAATTTGGTTTCAGATGTAACACAGGTACAAAGGAAGCAATTCTGGCACTACGAATGATAATAGAAAAGAGGATTGAGAAGGACAAAGACCTGTATACAGCCCTCATAGATGCGGAAAAGGCATTCGACAGAGTCAATTGGAAGAGAATGTTTGACATACTAAAAGAAATAGGAGTTCAGGAAAAAGAAAGACAAATTATATACAATATTTACAAAAACCAATCAGCTATAATAGATCACAACGGAGAGAAAGAAGAAGCACAAATTAGACAGGGAGTAAGACAAGGCTGTGGATTGTCACCATCACTGTTTAATATATGTATATATCCAACAAGCCATAAATGAATTCCGACATATAAATAAAACTGGTATATTGATACAAGGAGAAAGAATTGACACAATCAGATATGCAGATGACATCGCACTGATAGGAGAAACAAAAGAAGAACTCACACAAGCATTAAAAGTGATGAACCAAATATATCAAAATACATATAATATAAAAATAAACAAAAGCAAAACAAAAGTGCTGCTGTGCTCAAAGTATAAAACACGAATGGACGACATTGTCATAGATGGTGGAAAAATAAAAGCAGTCAAAGAATTTCCATACTTGGGCAGCATTATTACGGAAGATGGAAGAAACTCCAGAGAAATCAGAAATAGGATAAATCTAGCGAAAAGGGCCTTCTACGACAAAAAACAACTTTTGACGACCAATGGGGTATCAATAACAACAAAGAAAAATTTTATCAAGACATATTTATGGAGTATTGCGCTTTATGGGTGCGAGACATGGACCATTGGGAAAGCAGACAAAAGGATGATTGAATCCTTTGAAATGTGGTGTTACAGAAGGGCTCTAAAAATTGCCTGGATTGAAAAAATATCAAACGAAGAAGTACTAATAAGAATGGGAGAGGAAAGAAACATATGGAGACATATACTCAAAAGAAGAATGCAGACAGTCGGTCATATTCTGAGAAGAGATGGGCTACTGAAAATAATTATTGAAGGCACAGTAAATGGAAAAAGACCGAAAGGTAGACACCGCCTCAGGTATATTAAACAAATAATTGAAGACTCTAGAAGCAAGAACTACGTCAATATGAAAAGGAAAGCGACCGATAGAAGATTATGGATGGCTGCAACAAACCAGTCTAAGGACTGATGACCTTGGAGGAGGAGGAGGTTCAGAAATGGAGATGGACATTGAATCGGACAATGGCGCTATCGATCAGATTTTGGACGATCATATAATCAAATGTGGCGACTATCTTCTTGTAAGATTCTCTACAAAAAAGCCAACACTTTACTATGTTGGACTAGTGCAAAAAATATGCAACAATGGAGAATATTTGGTGAATTTCTTGCGGAAATATAAAAGTGGCTTTCACTTTCCGGATGTTAAGGATATTTCCACGATTTCCAGAAAAGATGTGGTATCCAAATTGCCAAAACCCACAGATTTGCCAGGAACATCCAGGACAGCGGCAATTTTGAGATTTAATGTAAATTTTTTTTCATATAATGTCCTATAATAACATGTGTTGATTAAAATGTTATTAAACATGCAAAGGTCGTCATTCATCTACCTCATGGTGTGTCCGTCAGTGCCCCACTATGAGGCAGAACCGGATAAAATCTCAAATTTTTAAAAAATCGCCATTACATTAGAAAATCGCGCTTTTGCGAAAAAATAGTTGATAAATTTATAAAAGATGGATCTACGATTCTGCCAATATTTTTACTTTATTTTTAATGTAACCGATTTCAAAATTATGGCCATTTGAAAAAATTCGTCCGGACCTACCCCACTCTACCCATGTAATTAATTTTATATTACTATTTTTTGGTATTTTCAGCAATAAAACCATTGCTTACCTACCTGACTCCTTGTCATTCATTACGTAACCTTTGGCATTCTACCAAATTAAACTAACAAACAAAACGTCCCTTAAACTAGTTAAGTTTTAGCGCTAACTGAAACAGTATTACTTGATCACGCCGAATTATTGTATTTTTAAATCCATGGCCTACTGGATAACGAAACTTTATAAGCATCTGTTGCGTACAATTTTATTTTTAAATGGATTTTCAAAAATGTTTAGATTTATTTGTATGTTTTAGAAGTTTCTGGATTTTTTATTTCTCACTTCAAGAAAACAAAATTTTGTTTTATTGACAAGATTTGGCTCACTTAAATTTGCTATAATTCACACCAAACACAATGATTAAATGGATCCTATCCTAAATCCTATTAGGATCACACAATTAACATCCGAAGTGTTTTCAGTATAGTGAAATACAATTTTAATTAAATTTTTACTCAACCTTGCATTTTCACAAGACTCTAAAGCGGGTGTTCTTACTTCGACCGACCCAATTTTAAACCAGTATATTTCGTCATACTGCAACGACCGTCAGCAACCGATCATGGACAATCGATATCGATCGAAGTGCTGTCTGACACCCGCCTAACTCACTGGTGATAACTTAGCTTGACATGAACCACCAAATAATTTTTTATTTTCCATAAAACCTTATTAGCTTCAATAACAACAAACCTACAATAATTGCAATTGGTTGCAACAACAGGTACATCACGGAAGAAAGCTATTCCAAATTGTCCTAAATACGTCTCACTATTAAGATGACTGATTCAGACACGTTCTAGAGAAAACATTTTATAATAAAAAAAAAAAGAGGAAAACAAAGATATTAAAAGCACCATAATAAAATACAATGTAGTTTTAAGATCTTCTGCATCTTATGCACCTATTTATTAATTATCGTTTTTTTGTGTTGTGAACGTATCACGCTTTTTATAGCACTCATCTAATCAGGTCCATAAGTAGAATTTTTATATTAGAGGAGCTTGCTTAATGCGGGGTAAATTACCAAGTTTTTTAAATGGCACAGGCATTAAATACTTATAACAGAGTTGGTCCAAAACTATCAAAACATTCAATTTAAAGTCACCCGCAGAAGGCCTTAAAACTAAAAGTCATGTTGTACCTAAATACAGGAAATATTACATCCGTCGGTACTCCAAAAACATGACAAATATAGTTTCTTTACTCCGAAGCTCCGAACTATCTGAAGTTGAAGGTATACATGAATATTGGGTTGGAGTAATACTAAGCAGAAATTTCAGATATGTTAGTGGATTGAAAACCTGTATCAGAGAAAATTATAAAAATAAGACTGAATACAGAAGTCTATAAGGTAACAATAATACAGTGTTATGCACCAACAGCAACGACGAAATATGAACTTACTCAACAAGGACTTAGCTGAAATAAATAAGAAAGATGTATTTACCTTGATGGGCGATTTTAATGTCTAACTATAGAAAACAAGGACGTCCAAAAACAACATGGCGTAAAATCGTGGAAAAAGAAACACAACTATCAATCACAGAACCGAAGGGAATAACAGAATGTAGAGAACTGTAGAAAGATTTTATAAACACCCTATGTCCCCTTGAAATGAATTCCGTAAAAATACAAAGCAGTGACAGAGTCTATTTGTTCATTTTTTAAATCCAATCTAACACTGCTTACCACAATAATAGTGTAATTATTTGCACAAGGTCCAGCAAAAAGTACTGAGCAGTTTTAATATGTAATAACTTTTTAATTATTTAACTGGGATATATAATTGTAAACCTAACAGTTGGGAAATTTAATGTCTAAAAACAGTCTCTCAAATGTCCTTCATTCTCAGCAAATGTAGTACACAATATCTCTTGGTGGATTAGCAAATTTCTTCTTTTGTGACCCTCCTAAGCCTTCAAAGGTCTCTGGTTTATATTTATATATCTGATATTTTAAAATCCCAACAGAGGAAATTGAGCAAACAAATATCAGCAGAAGAGGGTGGCCATGCTAAAGTATCATTTAGTAAAATTAACCCGTTCGGAAAAATGTTCTTGCAAAATTTTCATGCTTATTCTCACATTGTGATAGCTAAACATGTACACCAATAATATTCCCAAGTCTCCTCTTTTACTTAAAAATGGCGCCGCATTTGTAACTTGATTGATTTAATTTTTATTCAACTTATCAAATGCGCTCTACGAAAGATCTGAAGGTGTCAAAGTAAACGGCGTACTGATTAACAACATAAGATACGCAGGCGACATAGTCAGTCTTGATAGCTACCAGCGAGGAAGAACTACAACAACTACTAAACTGTATTTCAGAATAAAGTAACAGAATGGGGCTAAACATCAATGCCCAAAAAACGAAGGTTATGGTTGTCAGCAGAGATAACATTAACGTGAATATAACACACAATAGAATAAATACGCAAATTCAAATAGAGCAAGCTCGAACAAACTTCTTCAAACTCCGAAATTTTATCTACAACCATAATATTAAAATAGACTTAAAGCTACCATTGAAAAGGCATACATATGGTCCACGGTACTACATGGAAGCAAAGCTTGGACATTAAAACATGACACCTTAAAACGACTCACTGCCTTCGAGATGTGGACTGCTCAAGATCCCATGGACAGACCGCGTCATTAATGCCAAAGTACTGAATAGATTAATCAAATATACAACCGAAATAGAAATCATCATTAAAAAACGTAAGTTAACCTATTTCGGACACATGCGATATGGTAAATACAATATACTCCAATATATCGAGTGATCAAATGAATTTCAGATTAGGGTAGGTGCTGTAAGTGCAGAGCATGTCTTAGAGTAGTGTTTCTCAAAGTGGGTTCCGCGGAACCCTGGGGTTCCACCAGTACTTGCCAAGGGTTCCGCGCAAAGCCCCGCAAAATACAAAAAAATATTTGTTGTTACTGTATTCCCGTATTGCAACGAAATCTCCCACTAATGTACGGTCGTGACGTCAGATTCTGGAATGGATCGATATGTGAATTCGCGGCGGACGTGATTGTTATTGTTGGAAATATTTCAATGACGGTATATAATCACGATCTGACGGCACGGCGGGATATAGTCCACACGAGTAAGTGCAGTGCAGTAAAAACAAATTAATAGATAGTTCTATTGTTTATGGTTAGTAGTTTTTCGAGTTCGTTTATTAGTTAAGTGTTTTCTAATAAATAAATTAGACCTTATTAGACTTTACATCGTTACAAAGTATTTTATTCACACGAGACCCGGAGAGACCGTAACAGTATATAAGTATAGTGAAAATAAGCGAGATAAATTAGGGATTATCATTACAGGGTAAGTAGTTTTATAAATACTGTAAAATGATAAAAATTGTATTCAAATTAGTTTTAGTCTATTTTACATTTGCATTGATTTTTAGATAAAAATCTAACTGCAAGTTTAAAAGCGGTGGCTAAAACAAGGTACGCTGAAACGTCCTAATCCAGATATTGAGTCATTATCACCCAGCACTTCTCAAGATCATACTATGCTGACAGAAGTAAATGCACCTGAGAAAAGTTGTTCCGCCAACAAAAAGGAATCCGATCAGAATAAGAATAAGAACGTTAATCAAAAAATTAGAAAATATGGCGAAAGCTATATCCGGTTTGGATTCACATTTTCGAACAACAATCTTCAATGTGTTGTGTGCCGGAAAAATATTTCCGAATAGTTCTATGGCACCAGCTAAAATGCGTCGTCATTTGGAAACTGTGCATGTGGGATTTCAAGCTAAAAACATTGATTTTTTTTAAACGTAAACGTGACAAACTTATGAAGGCTCAAATGTATATGACCCAGGCAGCCCATACCGTGAACGAAAAAGCGACAGAGGCTTCGTTTTTAGTTAGTTACAAAATTGCTCAGGCAGGTGAAGCACATACAATTGCAGAGAATCTCATTAAACCATGTGCAATTAGCATGGTTAAATGTGTGATAGATGAGAAGTCTGCAAAAGAAATATCCAAAATTCCTCTCTCTTTGTTAGATATCAGTATGAAAATTCTCTATCAGAAGATCTTCTTTTAAGCAAGCCTCTTCCAGCACATACAACCGGAGCTGAAATTTTTAACCTACTAAATTCTTTTATTAATGACAATGAGGTACCTTGGGAAAACTGCATTGATGTTTGCACAGACAGTGCAAAAGCTATGTTGGGGAAACTTTCTGGAGTTGTTCAACGTGTAAAACAACTTGCAAGAAACTGCACTAGAAGCCATTGCATGATTCATAGGGAAGCACTTGCCACCAAGAAGTTGCCTCTTGAGTTTAAAAATGTCCTCGATGAAGTGGTTAAAATAATAAATTTTATAAAGGCCCGCGCTGAATAATAGGTTGTTTAAAATATTGTGTGATATGGGAAGCGTTCATTCGTCACTTCTTCTACACACAGAAGTAAGGGAAAGTATTAGCAAGATTTGTTGAACTGAGAGAAGAACTACGTGGGTTCTTTTTTGAGCATGATTGTGAGTTAAAAATCGTTTGAACGACAAACAGTGGATGTTTAGAGCAGCTTACTTGGGTGATATTTTTGCTAAACTCAACGAAATTAACCTTGCGCTTCAAGGAAAGCAGGTAAATGTGTTCACTGCCAGTGAAAAAATTCAGGCTTTTAAAAAGAAGTTGCAGTTTTGGATTGGCTGTGTCAATCGCCAAGAACTTGATTGTTTTCCAGCTTTAAAAGATGTTTTAGAAGAGGAGAGTATTGATGTTAACACCTATTGGTACAAAGAAGTATCCGAGCATTTACAAAATTTGAGCGAAACATTTGAACAGTATTTTCCCAATGAATATCATAAGAAATTGGAACATTCCTTGTGGATCAAAAACCCATTTATTATCGATGAGAAACCATTTCCTTTATCAAACCAGGAATATGAAAAATTTCTTGAATTGACTTCTGATTCTTCATTATCATCAGCTTATAAAACAAAACCTCTCACTGAATTTTGGTGCAGTTTGAAAGACGAATATCCACAGTTGACAGAACAAGCTATCTTGGTACTTTTACCATTTACAACTACTTACTTATGCGAAACTGGGTTTTCAAGATACGTATTGACAAAAAATAAGTATCGCAATAGGTTGGACGCAGAACACGATATGAGACTTCAGCTATCGTCAATAGAACCCCACATACAATTTCTATGTAGGAATAAAAAACAGTTTCATGCATCGCATTAAAATTTGTGTTTACCTGTTTTTTTTATTTTATATTTCTAAAGGTCCCAGTAGTTTTAAATTTAGAATAATATTAGTTCACTGTTCTGTATTTTGTTTTTAAGAGTATTTTTGTTAATTTTACTTTTCTGTGAATATCTGAACAAAATGTACGAATGTTGTTTTAATTTAAGAGATATGTTACAATAAATACTAACACTAAATTATGGTGTTTTATTACACTTTACACATATCTTCGAGTATTTTTAACATTGGTCAGGTTCCACACAACTTACATTTACAAAAAGGGTTCCACGTGAAAAAAAGTTTGAGAAACACTGTCTTAGAGTACTGCAGCTAACTATAATTTATATTGGTTTTTGCACAGTCCGTCAATTTGACATGTTTACTGATTTAATTATGACAATAGTAAGTTATGCTTACAAATTACTGATCAGTAAGCATTCACTTACTGATCGGGAGGCGGTAAGTAATAAAATATGAAAATTTGAGTGTTTTTTGCCATTCTAGATACTGGGATTTTTAGATAATTTTACAGTTATCACACAATTATTGTCACTTTGACATGAACAAATTTAGATTCATTTAATTTGGTTATTGCATGGACCATGCATCACGGGCGTAGGTGCTACCGGTCTCGGGTAAAAAATGGAGACCTCCGCTACGCGTCGGTCTCCACACATTTACCCTCGACCGATAAAACGCACCTACCGCCCTTGATACTTAAATAACTATTGTTGTTTTGACAGTTCATAAAACAAAATATTTAAGATTAAACTAAGACATGCCTAAAAAATAAATAGCCTACTAGATGTGAAATTCATTTAATCACCCGTTATAATACAAGGCAAGATAGAAGGAAAGCGTGTCAGATGTAGATGAAGAACATCCTGGATGAGCAACATCGGAACCTGGACTGGTCTGAATAAAGAAAGACACATACACACAGCCATAGATAGATGGAAATAAGATGGAAATATGCAATAATGTTACCCAACCTCCTCAGACCCTGAGAGAGCACTTAGAGAGAGAGAGATCAAATGCTCAGTGCTGTTTATCTGACTCCTTATTTAGTATTTTCAATTTTAACTGATATTTATGCTAAGGGTGTTATTGAAAAATTAACTTAAATGGGTTAGGATTACTCATTAGAAAGTTCAAAAATTAAGGTCATTAGTATAATGAGCACAAATAAAATAGAGCTATATTAAATAACATAATGAGGAAGATAACAAACATTTTTCTAAGAGGCAATTAAAGTGAAAATAGAATAAAGGAAAAATTACACAAACACAATTAAACATTAATCAACCTTATGAACAGGTTGGCTTTCGGAAAACCTTTTCAACTGTAGACCAACTTCATCTGATTAACCAGATCTTAGAAAAATCAGCGGAATATAAAATAAAGATGTTTGGCTTTCATCGATTTAAAGAGCCTCATCACAGCAATATTTGCAGCTCTCAAAGAACAGGGAATTCATCAAAAATATATTCGGCTAATTAACGATATACAATGTGTCTACGGATAGGTGATACAAGAGAAAAAACTTTTTTATTATTGATTTCTCAGAAAATTTTATTCTTGATAATAATTTTTGCTGTGTTTAATAGTCTTATTTCTCATGTTACTTTTCCTGCAGGTAATCATTTAAGACTTAAATTCACAATTTTCCTCAGTTTTGGACTTTGAAAAAATTTCTGAAATTTTTTATTATTGATTTCTCAGAAAATTTTATTCTTGATAATACTTTTTGCTGTGTTTAATAGTCTTATTTCTCATGTTACTTTTCCTGCAGGTAATCATTTAAGACTTAAATTCACAATTTTTCTCAGTTTTGGACTTTGAAAAAATTTCTGAAATTTTTTATTATTGATTTCTCAGAAAATTTTATTCTTGGTAATACTTTTTACTGTGTTTAATAGTCTTATTTCTCATGTTACTTTTCCTGCAGGTAATCATTTAAGACTTAAATTCACAATTTGAAAAAATTTCTGAAATTTTTTCAAAGTCCAAAACTGAGGAAAATTGTGAATTTAAGTCTTAAATGATTACCTGCAGGAAAAGTAACATGAGAAATAAGACTATTAAACACAGCAAAAAGCTATCAAGAATAAAATTTTCTGAGAAATCAATAATAAAAAATTTCAGAAATTTTTTCAAAGTCCAAAACTGAGGAAAATTGTGAATTTAAGTCTTAAATGATTACCTGCAGGAAAAGTAACATGAGAAATAAGACTATTAAACACAGCAAAAATTATTATCAAGAATAAAATTTTCTGAGAAATCAATAATAAAAAAGTTTTTCCTCTTGTATCACCTATCCGTAGACACATTGTATATAAACAAAGCACAGCAAGAGTAAAATTAGAAAAATTTTGACCAGGGTTCAGTATAAATAGACGAGTACAACAAGCGGATCCTCTCTCCCCCACTGTTTTTAATGCAACTTTAGAAAGTTTGTTTCGAAAACTCAATTGGGAAAATCGAGGCATTAATATTAGAGGGCAACAGCCGTCTAATCTATGTTTTGCTGATGATGTGGTAATCATATCAAAAAATAAATGAAAAAGAATTAAGTCGTAGAAACTCTATTGGTTGAAACAATTCTGATCACTGAAAAAAATTCTTAAAGGAAAATTTACCTTGCAAAAAAGATCCAGAATCATATGTTTTTCTTGCCTTAAGATTCGGCGCACAAACATGGACTCTGACTAAAGGAATTGGATGGGTCACACGGCTAGAATCAAAGATAGTAGATGGTGTAAATTGCTTACGAAGTGGATACCGAGTCAACGGAGAAGAAGAGGAAGGCCAGCCAAAAGATGAATCGAGGAAATAATAGATGAAGCAGGATGGAATTGGAGAATGAAAGCGCATAACCGAAAGTCATAGAAAAAAGTGGGAATTTTTATTTTCAAAAAGTTCTCGTATTTCCTAAATAATTATTATGGCTTTATAATATTATCCAATAATACTATGTTTATACGATATATTATGGATAAAAACCTTTATCAATTTATCAACTGAGCTTTCTTTAGTTTGTTTTTTAGTGCTGGCATATTTTTGAATTCCCTATTAAGAAAATTGAAGATAAAAATTTTAGAAAGCAGTTTAGGACCAATAAAGGGAAGATTTTAACAAGCCATAAAATACAAGAGCGGAAATTAGAGAATACCTATAGGTATAGTTAAAGACATAAAAATACAAAGATTAAAGTGTTTTGATCACTTTAGGAACGCCAATCAAACAAGCTGAATTCGAAAAATAACAGAGACAAATCAAGGGAAAGGCTCTGTGTGGATAATTGGAGGATTGTTTGGCCAGGAAGAGGTGGCAAAACACAATAAAAGTGGCCACAATCAATACAAACTAATAATAGAAGCAAGCAACCACGTGAACTTTTCAAAAGAAAAGGCAATTTATAGTAAAAGCAAAATACCATTTGGAAAATGAACTGAATAATCAAGAGGAAGCATCATTATAATGTTTCTGAACTAGGATTTAATTATACACTGTTGTTCCTCTTAGTACCCTCTTTTATAACTTAAACAAAAAACCTTTAATTATAATGCCTAACAAATGAAGTCATATTTGAAATAGGGAAATAGTAAATTTTGTTAATAAAATTCCTCAAATAATTGAAATACCAATCTGTAATAACCAACAGTTTGCTTAAAAGTAGTTAATATTCTTGTTTATTATTCACAAGAACAAAAAATCTTTACTCAAGGTAAACAACCTTTTAATCAGTAAATTAACGAATGATTATGTTCATTTTAATATTTAGCTTCCTGTTTCTGCAATGGAAATTTTTAACATGACTGTCAAACAGTTTTTGTTTAATGACATGAGGTCTTTGAATTACCTACTGAAATCGTTAGAAGGCGTAATTACATTTTAATAGGGCAAGTTCATGGAACAAATAAAACATACAAATAAATCACACCAAATTTTTCAATTTCGTTGTTAAGAATATATTACTCATAGTTTAAATTCTGTAATTTCAGCATGTAAAATACTTACTGTAGCAACCTTTGGTGTTTCGGTTAAAATGTGATACAATTCCGTCTAGGCAAAGTGTCTGATAAGTTTCTTTTGTTAATGACAAAACAATTAAACCATCGGGTGTCACAGATACACAGTCCTCACAATCTATTCTTCTATTTATACTCAACGCAGTAAAATTACCTACATAAATTAAACAATAGTTATTAAAAGGCAGGCTATTTACAATAAAAGTTTTACCTTTCTTTATGAAGTTATTAATAAAATCTTTATTAACTAATTCACCAAGAGTAAAATTCGTTATTTTGTAATATTCGCAATCGGTTGTTAGTATTTCACTTAGAAATTTGGGTGCAACGAGCGTGTCAGGTAAAACGACTGAAACCTGTAAACGTAATTTCAAATTAGTATCTTTCAATATGTTATTAAGTAGGTACATATTAATTAATGCACACTGAAATAATTATTCAATCAGATACGTTCTCTGGATTTAACTGATTTACCAAACGATTGTCTACAGTTGAATTATACAAAAGCGACATTGTAATTTTTTTTTAATTATGTTTAATTAACACTCACCAGATGATTGTAATAGAATTTTGTTATATTCTTTAAACAATTATTTTGATTTAATTCTCCTGTTTCAACTTTGAAAGTTGATTCTGGTGCACTGAAGTTCCATACTTCAGGACATAACATTATACTATGAACTGGTAGAAACTTTGTATTAAATTAATCATATAATTGGATTTAAAATTGAGAAATATGTTTATAATTCTTAATGTCAAAGAAGACAGTCTACTGCGCAAAATACAACTTCTTGGCATTGACTGACAGCTGACATTATTATAGTAACTAACTTCATGTCATCATAATACCAACTTAACACGCTGATTAAATATTTAGACGATTTATAACAATCGATTTAAAATGAGTATTTTTAAAAGTGGGAAATTTTGCAATTTAAAACATCGACCCTTATGGTTATGTGACTAATAGGGTGAAATACATTACAAAAATGTAGTCTAGCTAAAATGGCCCAGTTTTATGTCATCTAACAGGCTTCAAATTCAGAAGTCAAAGTTATAGTTGCTAAAATTTGAACTTGTGTAGGCCAATTGTAAAACATCTTCACTCCTCTATACAAAGTTGGAAAATTGGATTATTTCTATCAAATAATAATATCACATATATTTTGTTCTCTTTCAGAAACAGCTAATAAAAACCGTATTTTGTATTCTACCGCCCTCTTGCGTCAATTTTTTGAAGTTGCCATTTTGTTTTTCAGTTTGCATCACAGACTATTAAACAAGGAAGACTAATCAAAGAATAGGACAAAACCGGAATAACGTCGATAGCAGCGCTGCGCGCGCACCTGGGTGAACTAATGGTTATAAGCTGGAGAATTTTAATATTAGAGAGTTATCGCAAGTACTACGTTAAATTTCCGTTAACGCTAAATCACCTGATGTTATACACTATTTTATTTTTACAGTAAATGACATTTTAGGGCTATTTTTATTTTACCGTACGCTAAAGTTTCAGAACATAACCTCAAAATGTTTATAAACACGGCAACATAACCTCACCACTCAAAATGACGTACGCAAAAACCCTCCGCTATTTTATGGAAATACAGGACTGGGGTTATTTCCTTAGCGTTAACAAAACATGTGCTGCGTGAAAACCACGATTACAATACTACCCCAGTCGTATCGCGCATGCACGTCAGGGAATATGGTGGATTAAACGTCGCCTGCGTTGATTAAAAACGGAGTTTATAAAGCCTGCCGAATAGCAAAAATGGCCATTATGCAAATTTTTGCCACTGCTTGCTTTTGGCGCTAGTTATCCATCGTTGACAGCTGTCAACTGGCTTTGATTTTTTACGATTTACAACAAATACGGGTTATTGGATGTTTAATATTTAATCCAGAAAGTGTATTACAATATAAATTTCAATTGTATGCAGGTTTTCAGAACCTTATGAGACTGTGTAAAAAATTAACTAAACAAGAGTGTAAGAAGGGTGCAGATACTTACTACTTTTCCTCGGCACAAACCAGGAAGACCTTCCAGGGATTGGACTGGTTATTTAGCTTAAATATAAAACTAAATCTGTAGAATTATGGCAAGGAGGAATGCAAAAAGACATTTTTAGAACGTACTTTTTGTTGTATAACTAAACGAATAACCAAAAATTAACAAATTTAAATTAGAAATACAGCTGTCAGTGAAAGGATAAGTAGCGCCACGGAGAAAATTTGAACTAGTCGATTAACTGTCAAACGGCCCTATTCGGCAGGCTTTATAAACCCCGTTTTGAATCAACGCAGGCGACGGGATTAAACCACGTAGTTCACCCAGGTGCGCGCGCAGCGCTGCTATCGACGTTATTCCGGTTTTGTCCTATTATTTGATTAGTCTTCCTTGTTTAATAGTCTGTGGTTTGCATTTCATTTGGGTATTTGTGGGTTCTCTTTCAATATCAAACGAATTACCTACTAAGCCATCATCTCATCGCGATTCTATTGTTAAGCAGAACTGCGAGGGTCTACCACAATTCGAAGGTTCAAGGAGCTGGGAAGCAACGCCAATCGATCTGGAAGTGGAAGGATTCGCTTCATTGCTACATTAATAAATGCCAAGAAGGTTGTACATGAATGCTTCAGAAGAAATCCAGCCCTATCAATGTAAAGAAGTGTTGGCATCAAACTCGCATTGATACAACAAATTGTCAAGAAATATTTGAAACTGAAGCCATACAAGATCGGAAAAACTCACATTTTGACGGAAGCAATGAAACTTAGGAGGAAGGAACGCTGCAAGAAGCTGATGAGAAGCTTTTTACGGTGGAACAAGTACCCAACAAACAGAATGATCGCATTTACACTACTTCCACACATTTGTTTCTCGCGCATGGAACCCTGCATTCTTTATGGTCTTTGGCAAAATCACATGTAACAGAAAGATGCCTCAAGGTGTCAAGGTGAACTATCTCGATGTGTTACAGACGGAGGTCTTGCCCTGATCCATTTTCCAGCAGGATGGAGAGCTCGAATTGTGCAAGCAGAACTTTCCTTCCTTTATCTCATTCAACGAATGACCCCCCCAATTCACCCAATCTCATTCCACTTAGTCAATCCTGGAAAGTAATGTTTGCTCAGTAACACAAACCTGTCGACTCACTGAAGCGATCCTGCGTGCTGCTGACGCGTTCCCCAAGCATCTTCGTGCCTGTGTCTAAGCTGATGAAGGACATTCTATTGTGCTTATTATTGTTCAATCAACGTTATTTCTATGGTTCACTTTAATATTCAGTCTCTTTCCATTGTTACGGACTCTTTTACTTGTATTTGGTTCACTCTGTACTAGTGTTGGGAAGGGTAGTATCTATTCTTTACTTTGTATTCGTTACTCGAAGATACTGTAAGTACGGAGTAGTCGATGTCGGAACTATTCGTTACTATGAGTAATCATTTAGGATTTTGGTAGTTGAAATTTAAGCGGGAAAATAATTGCTATGTAATCAATACTCACTTCGGCTAAACTTTGGCTTAAAGTAGGTATTTGGAAGGTCAATTATTAGGTCCCTGCAATAAACCGTTGGGCGGCATTCTTTGATGCCGATTTACCGAAAGGATGAACGGTTGACAGAAACCCAAACATAAAAGTTCGCTGGATGCTTTTTATTTTATGATATGCCAATTTGACTAGTTCATTTACAGGCGTAAATATATAGAATTTTAAATGCCTTCTGCCTTTAGTAGCATTGTGAAATTCGAAAAACGCACAAGGCTGTTTCTGCCGGTATTTTTCTGCTATTTTTCAATCAAATCTATCTAATACGAGTGATGCATCACAAAATAAACGTAGTTCTGTTTGGCTACATTTTACTACAATTTCTTTTGAAAAGGCAGCGTGTAACCTATGCAAAAACCAACTGTCGTATAAGTGTGGCTCCACATCGGATTTGAAAAAACATTACAGTCAGAACACCCAGTGCTTTATATGCAAATTCAGGCTACAACGAATTTGAATAAACGTCGCCGTATTGAAACCGATTTAGAAACACCAGGAACTTCTTCATGTTCAACTGTCACATCTTTAATTGAAGGTAAATAATTTATAAAAACACGATTTTTTTTGTTAAAGTAATAATTTAATCGTTTGGTATTTATAGCGGAGACACCACCGCCTACAAAGCAAAAAAACAAGTAACTTTAACCACTTTTGCTACACGCCCGGTATCACTGAGCCAACAAAAGAAAATAATGATTTGATTTTGAATATGATTATTTCCGATCTGCAGCCCGTTTCAATCGTTGAAGATATGTACTGGTTTTAGGGAATTTATTAAACACCTTTAACCTGGCTATCAAATTCCTTGCAGAAAAGCATGTAGTAAATCTTTACTCCTACAAAAATACGTAGATGCAGTCATGAAAAGCTGAAAACGGAATTTAAAAAATCAGAGTTCATTACATTAACAACTGATACTTGGACGTCGATCTCAAATGAGGGGTATATGGCAATTACTTGTCATTTTGTAAATGAAAAATGGGAAATGTTTTCGGTGTTGTTAGACTGTTTTCATTATACAGAAAGACACACAGGTGAAAACTTAGCCAAAGCGTGTCGCTGAAAAGTTTGGAATTGCAGACAAAATTTACGCAATTGTCTCCGATAATGCAGGCAACATTGTATTGGCGGCAAAATTAACTGGAGGGACACACGTACCTTGTTTCGCACATACTTTAAATTTAGTGGTTCAGAAAGGGCTGAAAGAAATTAATGGAGTTCGACAGCGAGTAAAATCTATTGTTGAATATTTTCACAGGAGTTCTACTGCATCTGCTAAATTAGTAGCAGTACAAAAACAAATGAATTTCGAATTACCCTTAAAATTAAAAAATGATGTCTCGACAAGATGGAATTCAACATTCTCTATGTTTCAAAGAATTCTAACTATAAAGGAACCCATGATGGCAACACTAGGCATGCTAAATAATCCAGTGAATCAGTTGTGTGAAACAGATTTGGAAATTATAGAGGAAGTAAATTTTAAAGCCCTTTGAAGAAGCTACGAGAGAGCTCATTCTAAAAAGCAAGTTTCGCTTTCAAAGATTTTACAGTTAGTTCAATGCCTAAAAATCCTAATAAATAAATTGCAAATACAAATACGGCAGGCAGGTACAATCAAACCAGTTGCTAGAAAAACTGTTAAGATTATTACAAGAGGGTTTTTCTGCTATAAGACCTGTGCTGCACAATATTACGGACCTTCCCATAACATCCCCACCAGATTCATGGACTCTGGATCCTGAGGAGAATCCACTAGATGACTTCGAGGGCCAAGAAAACAGGGAAACGGACCCTGACTTTGCTGACATGTCCGTGATCTAAATTTGTCAAAAAATCAAGCAGAACTCTTAGCTTCAAGGCTCAAAGGATGGAATTTGTTAGACAAAGGGACAAGAATATGCACATTCCGTAGTAGGCAGCAAGAACTGCAGCATTTATTTTCAAAACAAGATGAAATGGTATTCTGTAACGATGTCAACGCTTTACTAGAGGCAATGGGCCAGCATCACAATCCAGAAGACTGGAGACTCTTTATAGACTCCTCGAAAACGAGTCTTAAAGCTGTTCTCCTTCATAATGGAAATGAAAAGCCTTCTATTCCCATTGCTCATACTGTCAACATGAAGGAGTCTTATGAAAGCATGAAGCTACTACTGGATAAAACAGAGTACCAGAGATTTCAATGGCAAATTTGTACGGATTTAAAAGTTGTAGCCTTAGTACTGGGTTTGCAGTTGGGGTACACGAAGTTTTGCTGTTTTCTGTGCGAGTGGGATAGTAGGGACAGAAAAAGTCATTATACTAAGAAGCAATAACCAAGAAGAAGTAACCTTACTCCCAGTTTTAAGTCACATCAAATTGGGATTGATGAAAAACTTCGTAAAGGCGATGAACAAAGACTGTGAACTGAAGTTTTCTATATTTAAAAAACAAATTTCCCAGAATAAGTGAAGCTAAAATCAAAGAGGGAATATTTGTGGGGCCCCAGATCAGGAAACTAATGAAAGATGCCAGTTTCGACAATACCTTAGATGAAAGAGAGGCACCTGCTTGGCAGTCCTTTAAAACTGTGGTAACAAACTTCTTCGGGAATAAAAAAGCTGAAAACTATAAACAGCTGGTTGATGAACTGCTGCAAAATTACAAAGATTTGGGAGCAAATATGTCCCTGAAGATTCATTTCCTCCATTCACATCTAGATTTTTTCCAGACAATCTTGGTGATGAACATGGTGAGAGATTTCACCAAGATATCAGCCAAATTGAATCGCGCTACAAGGGAAATTGGAACGAAAGCATGCGTGCGGACTACTGCTGGGGCCTTAAAAGAGACGAATGCAACGAAATACAGGCGAAAGTCAAATAGAAATGTGTTTTGTAAATAAATTACGTTATATTATGTACCTACGTTATTCCTTAAAAAATTAAAATATCTGAAATTTCGAACGCGTTTTACTCAAAAACCTTACATGCCGAGAAAATTTGGAAAGCAGATTCTGAATTAACAGGAAAAATTCTATAAGAATCACCTACTTTAATTCGTGTAACATTCAAAAAGTTTAATTTTGTATAGCAGTGTAATTAATAGTCAATGTAAAATCTCCAATACTAATCGTAAACAGCTACCGTTGACCGAAGTGCATAGTGATAATAGTGAAATACGCGATGGGGATGATTCATTATGGGAATTTGATAAAAATTCCAAATTTACTACTTCCGTAGACAGAAGCCCAACTGCTACGGCAATAATAGAATTCAAAAATTACACAGCGGAACATATTTCTCGTTACCTGTACTAGCAAAAAAACATTTAGGTGTTGTAGCAACCTCAGTGTCTTGTGAGCGATTTTTTCAAAAGCTGGACAACTTATTTCAGCCCGTAGAAATCGGCTAAAAGGCGATAACGTGCAAAAATTACTTTTTAAATAAAAATTCTTTCCTGTAAACTACTTTCATACATATATCTAATTAATTATTACCTATGTATAGGGGGAATGTGGGTAGCCCCGGACAGCGGGTATTCCCGGACAATTCTGAATTAGCTACCTAACATCAAATGGCGTGCGTGATTATTGCTTCAAAACAAACAAACACCTTAAAAAGTATCATAGACGTTTTCTAACCCAACTCGGTTGATCGGTTTTGCAGCTGTGGGTGAATTTCATCTTTCTGTGTGGCGAATCGGTGACCTCCATAATATTACGGACTGTGTTTAAACTAATTCGGTAAGTATATATAGATTGGTTATCAATGTTGATAATTTATACCTATTATATAAAATGATTTAATAATTGCCACCCCTCAATTTTATCCAAACAAATAGATAAACAATTTTTTTTTAAATGGTAGCTGGAGGGTAACACCGGACACCGCAATGTCGGGTAAAACCGGACACAACAATAAATGTGAATGTTTAGGTTTTTGTGTGAATAGTCACTTTTTTGTTTGTTACAGTGTCATATTTTATATGCGTGATGCCAAAATTCAAGGGAAGAAAGAGTAACAGGGGCGACTGGAATCAGGACAGCATGAAGAAAGCATGCGATGCAGTAATTACAGGAACATTAGCGGCCTTTACACGGGAGAGATTACCCGCGTTATTAGGGACGCGCGATAATGCGTGCGAATGAACGCGCGCAAATTTGGACGCGTAAAACCGCCGCGCCGAAAAACTTGAAAATTTACGTCTTGCTCGGTCGTGCGGTTAAGAATGTGTAAACATTTATCGCGCGAGCAAAAGTGCCCGTGTAAATGCAAAACTGTATTCAATCGCTCGCGATCGGCTTGGCGCGTAGAATTTGTGAAATTTACACACTTTTACTTATCAAGAAACATCAAGATTAAATAAAATGTTAGATTTTTTTTTAAAAAATCGTTATGTTCTTACAATAATTGCAGCAGGTTTAACGATGCCAAAAAAAAAAACTATCGGTTAGTTTTCTATTTTTAGATAAATAATATATAGGGTGTTTACTAAACACGCAGCAAAAATTAAGGGGGTTATTGCTTGGGCTATTTTAAGATTTTTGTGCCATTGAATGATTTTCGGAAAGACGCTTTGTTGCGAAGATACAGGGCGATAAAAGCTTTTCGAAAAGAAACAGTACTTTATTACTTTCAAGATTCTTAATTACAAAAACTGCTGAAAATGACTACCACCAGCTAGGATGCATGCATCCAATCTTCTCCTCATTGACTGCCGAACACCAGGGTTGTTTCTTATTGCATCACACCTATCAATTATCCTATTTCTCAAATGTTTTTCATTTTCCACTGGAATAGTGTAAACTAATGTCTTCAAATGGCTCCATAGGAAAAAATCCAAGGGATTCAAGGCTGGCCATAAGTGAGGTCCACCTCGTCCAATCCGACGATCTTCATATTTTGCGTTTAAAAACTCACGAGCAACCACACTAAAATGTGTTGGTGCGCTATCGTGCATGAACCACATTACATTTCTCGTTGTCAATGGTAGGTACATCCTCTAGAAACCCAGGTAGTGATTATTCCAAAAAATTTCGATACACCTCAGCGGTAAGTATTCCCGGTAGAAATACCGGTCCAATTAGCCAGTCACCTACAATTCCAACCAAAATGTTTAATGAAAATTGATGTTGGAAACGATCTTCAAGTACCTACCGCATGTGGGTTTTCATCAGCCCACACAAGGTTATTATGGAAGTTCCTAATTGCATTTCTGGAGAAATTTGCATCATCGGTAAAAAGAATCAGCGCCAGTAGTTGAGGGATTTGAACCAATGTATGCAGATATGCAGAAGCCATTGACAAAATGCAATACGTGGAGGAAAATCAGCAGGATTAAGTGCCTGAACGCGCTGAATATGGTATGGAGTATGGATACAAGCACTACTGCTTCAAAATTTTCCACACAGTCCTATTACTGACACATTGAACGCATTTGCCATTTTTCTGGTAGAAGTACCTGGGATCATCCTTTACCACGTTTAGCACATTTTCTTCCAATTCTACCGTTGTTACTAGCCTCTAACGAATTCCAATTGGCAAGTCCATATATAAAATGCATATCAGTCATCTCGGCGTTCGTATAGCGATTCATATTAGAGTAGAGAGCTTCACTAAGAAATGTTATGCCTATACATATAAAAAAAAATAAAATTATATTTATTTATACTTACCAAAATTGCGCACGCGAAACGAAAATTCGCTAGAAAAATTAACTTCACGCGCTTTCGTCGCTGCAATCGCGCCACTGATCACTCGTTCAAACCTGTCTTAAAAATCATAATTATACGTAGGGTTATGCGCGCGCGATTGAACGGACTTTTCTAAATTCGCGCGGTTAAAACTTCTCGTGTAAAGGCCGCTTATGTGTGCGAGACAAGCAGCTACATCTTACTCGGTTCCTAAAAGTTCACTTTTTGATAGGGTAAAAGCCCTGCGAAATGGCGAAGAAGTTACTCTTGTTGCCAAACTTGGACGTTAAAAATTTAATTTTACCCCGTACACAACCTATAATTGCGACGAAACTGGAGTTAGCACGGTCCATAAGCATGCAAAGGTGATATCCGAGAAGGGTATCAGACAAGTGGGCAAAATTACATCTGACGGGAGAGGTAAAAACGTCACAGTTTTGTTTTGTATGTCTGCTGGTGGACAGTTTATACCTCCTTTCTTTGTATACCCACGAAAACGAATAAATGAGAGGCTAAAAATAGGCGCACCTTTAGAAAGTGTAGCCGAAGCTCAGCCCAACGGATGGATGAACGCGGATCTTTTCCTAAGGTGGATGAGACACTTTTGTATATATGCAAATCCATCTAAAGAACGGCCAGTATTGCTTGTACTTGACGGGCATGCAAGTCATAAAGATTTGAGCGTCATTACATTTGCTCGTGGGCATAACATCCATGTGATTAGCACTCCACCGCATACTACTCATAAGCTTCAACCGCTTGATAGGACGTTCATGAAACCTTTCAAAAGTGCTCTATACGAAGCTTGTGGAGTATGGATGAGAGTGAATCCTGGAATGCGGATTTCAGAGTACGAAATTGCCGGATTGGTAAATACTGCTTTCACCAGGGTATCTAGGGCTGCAATTGCTCAAAAAGGTTTCGAGTGCACGGGCATCATACCTTTTAATCCGGAAATATTTGACGATCTAGATTTTATGTCATCTGAGATAACCAACATACCAAATGCTCAAGACAAAAATCGCTCAATACATCCATCAACTAGTGTTTCCACTGTTACTTCAGAAGATAATGTTAGTAGTTCATCGGCGAATAGACAGCACAGCTCAACTTTATCACACCACACAGCTCAAAATATATCGCCGTCCCATACATCTTATCCCGAGACATCACGTTCACCACCACCACATTGTACACCACCACATCATGCAATGTCACACCAAATTTTACCACAACAAGATAATATGGCAAGTATACCTTGCAATACATTTTACCAAAGCACTACTAAGATAAAGAAGCAGTTGGGCGTACTGGTTGCTAATTCAAATGAGTCGTTAAACTTTAAACACACTTTAGAGTCATTTAGTCCAATACCAGATGCTTCAAAGAACAGATTAAACTCTAGAAAACGAAGATCGGAGAAAAGCGAGATATTAACCTCCACACCCTACAAAAACTTTTTAAAAGAAAAAGTACAATTGAAACAAAAGGCTGTGCCTCAGCGAAATTTAAGGTTGAAGGAAAAAAGAAATTGCAAATTGACATCAGGTATATCAGAAAACTGCAAATCGTTGCCGAGCACATCAAGAAACCGCAAATCAAGGTCTGCATCAACTGAACGGACATACTGTATCGTATGTAAAGAATCGTTTGAAGAGGACTGGATACAGTGCTCCAAGTGTTTCGGTTGGGTGCATGAGGCTTGCGCAGAACTGTCAGAATCGTCTGAATATTATGCTTGTGATTATTGCAAAATGTAGTTCTTCCATTTTTTTACTTAGATTAAAAAGTTTATTGGTTTTTTGAAACTACTCAACTAGTAAATGGTGGGTCCGGGGTTACCCGCTATGTTTTAGAATAACGTTTAATTTGTATGTTTTATATTTTGCTGTAACTATTTTGTGGAATAGTCTCATTGTTTTATATTAGAATATTTTGTGCAATAAACACTGCTTTTAAATTACAAACCACTAGTTTTAAAAAAAGATGAATAAATTTTATTAAAATATCGAATTTGCTTAGGAGTCCGGGGCTACCCACATTCCCCCTATATTTTTAAATAAGAGTATAAAATAATATAAGGGCCTTTGTATCTTCTTAATGTAAATAGTTAATTTAATCTTATTTCTTCTTCTTAATCTTACGTTAATTGTAGAGCATTATTATTACTGGTAGGGGATAATAAAATAAAACTGTTTAAAAATAATTGAATAATGAGGAATGTGTGATGATATATTTCACCAACATAAAAACCATTACTTCTTTGTGAGGGCGGCAATTGATAGTATTGATAGCGAATGAACGACTACAGATACCTGATACTTTGGTAATCGGCAAGATTCGGTACAAAATCGTATGCCTCCTTTGAGTAACGATAACGAATACTTTTGAAAAAGTACCGAATAGTTACTAATACTGAAAAGTAACGAGAATTACCATCACTACTCTGTATAGTTTGTCCAAATCGAGGTGGAGCAGTCCAGGTATACGGATTATATGAGGGATTTGCCGTAGTTAATTGACTTCGGAGCTTACCCTAGTCATTTGAGATTACAAAAACACTTTACCTGCAGAACAGGTCCGCATTTAGTTAGCAGTGGTTTTTCACACAATTTTATTCAGTATGCACGCAACTCACGTAACTGAAAAGAGTGTGTTTCAAGTGCGTTAAGTGTGTATTAAAAAGTAGAAATTTAATTATGGCTTTGTGGCGACCCTTCGATATTGAAGAAATTCCTTTTAATGACAACGTGGACGCCAATGAAGATAACGAAATTTTCGCCGTCGGTGACGCCCAAGATAATTTTTTTCGCTATAAATTTCTGCCTCCGCATTCACAACAAATTATTTTAAACCTTTACAAAAATTTAACAAGAGAAAACAATGGAAGCAGCTACGGAATTGTAAAGAAAATTGGGGAATTAACGGAAGTACCTCGGAGGACTATTCAGAGAATAATTCATGCTGGAAATGTAGTGGACCATAAGAAAACGCGAGTGTGCCTTAGATGCTCCGCCGTCCAAAGGCAAACGAATAATTATTATTCACGCCGGAACTAAAAATGGATTCGTTCCTAATAGTCTAATGTTATCGGCGAAAAATATTGCAAACAGTTCTGCAGATTATCACTCGGCTATGAACTCCGAACTCTTTGAGGAATGGTTTTCTACCAAGCTTTGTAAAAATATTGCTCCTAATTCCGTTATTGTAATCGATAACGCTCCTTATCATTCACGACTTTTAACAAAAATACCGACCACATCAGCCAAGAAATGTGATTTCCTTCGTTTTTTAGTGAGTCACGGTTTCCAACTACCCAAAGATAAAAAATTAAAGAAGGCCGACCTTCTCGCTGAAGTTAAGAAGTTGAATTTAAAAAAGCAATATGTTGTTGATGAATTTGCAAGAAAAACGGGCATGAAGTTGTCAGATTACCACCTTATTATTGCGAATTCAATCCAATAGAATTGATGTGGAGTGCAGTAAAACGTAAACTTAGAAAATGTAATACAGAACCAAAAGTAAATGCCGCAAGTGTAAATAAAATAAGGTTAATTATAGAAGATTTGGCCAAAGACAAGACGTCATGGGAAAATTGTGTGCGACATGTGATTGAAGTCGAAAACAGTTACAAATTGCCACGTGTTAAACCGCTAATTATCAATCTAGGTGAGGACAGTGACGATGATAATGATTGGGTCTGGGACGGTTTTATATCTGAAGACGAGGAAGATATTTAAATTATATGCTGAAATTTGGTTTTTTATGTATGTATTTCATAAAACTAATTGCTTTCTTCTAGTATATTAAATTTGTGTATTATTCTGGTACTAAAAACTGGGGCCCAATAATTTACCTACGTACAAAAAAAAGTGCGTGCAGGTTTTTAGAAGTCGTCTCAACTGGTAAGTAGCATGTACAACCAGGGATTACATGTAAACAAAGTATTATTTACAGGAAACCCCGCTTAATCCGTATACCTGGACTGCGCCACCTCGATTTGGACAAACTGTACATTACCAACTAAACTTCGACACAAAATTCAACAATACAATAAATGACATGCTCTTCGTTTGCCACCCCTTACTATTACAAAAAAATATTAGGAAATGTGTATTTTGGAAATTTTAACTAAATAAGAAAAACCTTTTATTTACTACAAAATCTTTATTCTATCTAACGAATCACTTATTATTAATTTATACAAAACACATATTTCTTTCACAAAATACCTTACACTAACAATTAAAAACTAATGAAGGAAATAAATATCATTTCCAACATACACCAAACGGAAATACTGTTTCTTCTAAAATTATCGTCCTTCAACTGCAACAAAAAATTTAATTAGTAAAAATTATCACAAATCATTACTGGTACTTTTCAAAATTTATAACTTCAGTGAGAGAGTTCAAGCTACGGTATAGTCATCAAAAAGAATCAGAACGGAGAATCATCATATTTGATTTTTACTGTATTTAACAACTTCAAATACTTTGGTAATAATTAACTTACTGTAGGAGCTCAGGTCAATTTCATCGGGCAGTTCTGTAATATTAACATCAAATCGGTCTTGTACTTCATTCAAGATCTTTGCGTCACTTTCTTCAGATACAAATGTAATAGCTAATCCTTTTGTACCAAACCGACCGGCACGAGCTACTCTGTGTAAATAGGTATCGGAATCTTCAGGCATATCGTAATTAAATACAATGTTAACTCTTTCGATATCCATTCCTCGTCCAAACAAATTCGTAGCCACCAGTATTCTCTACAAAAATAAAAAGTTCAAAGTTAATTTTAAACCAGACAAATACACCAAATGAAAGTTACCTTCTGGAAATCCTTAAACTGCTGGTACCGCGATAAACGTTCTTCTTGATTCATACCCCTATGAATTCCAATTGCAGGGAAGTTTTGTTCCGTTAGCAGTTGAGCTAAAGCCATGCAACGCTGTACTGACTTGACAAAGATGACTACCTATAATTAACTGTTTATAAAAGCCGCACTGCGATTAATTATAAAACGAACTTTTACTTACTTGATTAAATTCAAGTACATCGAGTAATTCAAACAATTTTTTATTTTTTTCATTTTCTTTAAGCTTAACGTAATGTTGCTGGAGTCCGTGTAAAGTCAACTTAGCTTCGTCATCTACGTATACCTCCATCGGCTGTGAAAACAAAGTTTTTAATAAATGATCATTTGCAAGAGTTTTTGGCAATTTCACAACTTGCAAAAGATCAGAACATGTGGGCCATCAACGTGCTTTATGCACTCTGGTGGAAACCGCGAAAGTAACTATAATCATCATAATAAAAGGTTAAAAAAATTAAGTGCCGGATTTAAAGGTTTGGTTGGTCAAAAACATTTTGTTCGCAGAATTCTTGTAAAAACACAATTTTGAATTTTAATAATGTTCAAACACAAAAATTAATCATGACTTTCAAAATTGTCGAAAAAGTTTCACTGAGAGTTAAAAAACAGGGAATACGGAGCTACGTTAATATTTTAAAATACAAATTTCTCGTAAATACGTCACAACAGTTACGTAGATTGAAGTCACGAAGGTCTCTTATTCTATCGTACATACAGTTATGGAATGAATGAAAGGTCGAAAGGTGTAAATATCCCAACGCCGCAATCCACTTCAGCAATGCCCCAAAATAATCCATGATTTACGAAGGTATTCCATATTTCCAAAAGCACCCATTTCATTCGAAATAATAAAATTTTGAAACACTGTAGCTCGGTCAAAACGAGAACGTAATACGTTGCAATCTTCTTTCTTGGAATTCTTCTTACCCTGCTCGTAGGGCTACAGTGCGCTAATCGCGATTTTTTTAGGTTAATTTTTATGCACTGCAGCACGGCCAAAATATTAAGGAATTAGGTTTTGCTTGTAGGGATGTAGCGATGTTTATCTCTATTCAATCGTTTGTAAACCTACTCGTAGGGCTGCAGTGCTCTAAATGTTAACACACCACGAACGAATTTTACCACACTGCAGCCGGCCAAAACATGCCGTCATATATTATTAGACCCCTTGTTATTTTAATTATTATTAAACACACATTATATTGGATTTATGGACCTGCCCGTAGGGCTACAGTGCTCTAATAGTGCTTATATCCCGTTTAACGAATTATTTCGCGGAATTGAGGATTGGCAGAAAGGACATCAAAGAATTTCCAAATAAATCTTGGGCAGCAAACTGCAGATATTTCGCGATGTTACAATTCCAAAATATTTGCGGGTTGACGGTTAAGTTATCGCATAAAGTGGCACAGCATGAGATCCAAATATATTAGATTTATCAATTACATCTTGCATAAACTTCTTGCACACTGGACGTATATCTTTGCTCAACGTTGCACTGAACATCATAACTTGCTTGCCATGAGGTGTGTTTCTGTAAATCTCTTGTACGTCTCTTCTCATATCTGTAAACAAATCATTAAATCGTTAGTTTCATTTTCAAGGCACAACTAAATTAATTAAACATTGAAAAATTCATCAGGATAGGTCCCAATTACATCAAATATAAAGTCAGATGTCCCTACCTATTATTCTCATCATATAATCATTCACATTGAATATACTAATTAAAATACAAATTTATTGCAAAGTTAATCTTGTTAACAAATTAAAGACCGAAAGAAAATTTTTTTTTACTTATTTGTTCATAAAAAGAAAATGGTTTAAAAACACTCACCTAACAATTCTAACATTTTATCACATTCGTCAAGTATAAAATGTTTGAGATGTTTGAGATTAAGCTTCTTGGATCTGACGAGGGCTAAAATACGTCCGGGGGTCCCAACGACAATATGCGGACAATTATTTTTAAGAACTTCTTCATCTTTCTGAATTGGCAAGCCACCGAAGAAAACTCCAACTTTAATGTTTGGCATATATTTACTGAAACGTTCGTATTCTTTGCTGATTTGGAATGCTAATTCACGAGTATGGCACATGACGAGAACATAAACTACATTTTCCGTAGGTTCCAATTGCTGCAGAGTTGCCAAGACGAACACTGCAGTTTTTCCCATACCAGACTTTGCTTGACATAAGATGTCCATGCCCAACACGGCTTGTGGAATACATTCGTGTTGAACTGAAAATAAAACGCATTGTGGAAAAAGGCCATTTAAAATTTATGATTTTAGTTTACCTTCAGAAGGGTGCTCAAAACCGCAATCGACAATAGCTCGTAAAATTTCAGGTTTTAAGAGAAAATCTCGAAAACCTGAACTGTGTATCGAGACGTAAGTACCCTTGACACCCTTCTTTTGCTCGGCGGTACTTTGCGTTTCGGCAGGGGTCTGTTCGGGATTTTCTTCATCTTCATAATCGAGAAGATCGTCAGCATCAGCCATTTTAATTAGTTATTCTTATAGTAATCACACGCCACGTAACAATCTGTTTGAAAAAACAATATGGTGTAATATTTGTTCATATTCAACGGTCATTATAAATACTACTGATTCTTTTAAAATACTAACTGCGTTTTGTAAATAATATATGTTTACATTGTATAATGCACAAATAATAATAAAAAATGCTGCATTTAATAACGATGATTGATGATAAACTTACCAAGGAAAAATAAATAGGCGACTGACGCTTACTTATCGTACTAAAGACACCAAACAACTGACACGGATACACGCCATTAATTGTTTTTATAGGTAACTTGCAGTAATGGCTTCGTTTCCGGTTACGCAAGCGTAGTAAACAGACCCCATTTTTAAATGTTTGTTTACTTTGCAGCGTCCAGTTAAGTGCGTATCCACTAGAAATTATTTACTTTAAAATGAATAGTTATTCCAATGTAAAATTCCATTTAAACCTAAAAATGAGGACTATTTTCTGTAAATGTCAAATTAATCATTCGCCAAAGTGAACAAAATCGAATCAAAAATCAAATTCATATGGCAAATAAATACAAAACTGAATTATGTTTATCGTAATTACCTATATCAAAGAAATCTTTGACCTATATTTGATTAGAATAAGACAGTTGGATAAGTTTAATTTAATCATGGGCTGTAGTTCACTGTGTAGTTTAAGAATATAATATAAAATGTAGAAAGCTATGAGTTTAAAAAGGTCCCATTCTTATTCCACTTTCCGGTAACAACAAGGAAATATTCAAATTAGAATACCTGTAGAATTTAAAAACACAAACTTGGTTCAATGTAGGTACTCCATGTAAGAATTATAATCATAGTAAAACTTATTGCCGCCTATCGCTGTTGCAAGAATGTTCCCACATTTCTGTTGACGCCACAGATATTCAATTTCGCTAACGTGGCTTAATGTAATTAATAGATAGTGCATGGATACAAGTGGACAGAAGGCAGTGGCTTCCAAGCAAAATAGTACCTTTACATAATTCGTCAATAAAATTATTCATTACTTTAAACGTTTATTAATTTCAAATTCACTATTAACTTTCTTTTACGATTACATAAATACAAAGTGAGATAACTAAAAATACTAGTAAAATAAGCTAATAAATAAACGCTTTGCAATTTCCTAATAAATTGTTTTATTTCATCCAAAGCTGTATTACAAACCGTATGCATGTGTTAAGTGTGGTGGACCCCATGATATAGTCGACCGTGCACTAAAACTAAAGATACTCCTGGTGCGCTTTGTTCTGGAACACATCCTGCTAATTACAGAGGTTGCTCAGTTTATAGGGATCTACATAACAAGATTACAGCAGAAAACACAGCCGCATAAAAATGCTTCCAAACCATTTACTACAGATACTACACACCAATTTTAGTAAAACACTCGAAGTATGCTCAAAGTAATTAACCCTTTCACTGCGGCTTGCCTATACGCGTTCGCTCGCCCCATGCGGCACTTTTTCGAGCGATCCGTATATATACGTTTATAGCACTCTGCCTTTATTTTTCGGATCAAAAATCAATGAAAAGTATGGTAAAATAGTATTTTACTTACTTTTATTTGTATATGAAGTAACAGAAGATGACATATTTTATGAAAATGAATGTTTACAAATGTATCTGGTGTCGCTTCGTTTTCCATGTTTTGAACATACTATACACTGCCTCTGCGGTGTCTTCTTCTTCTTTGTTGGTGGAATAGTGGATAAAAAATGGCGCTCAGTCAGACGCATTGGATTGTCGGCTTCTGCAGATCTTCTCCCGGACCGGTGTTCCGTCTGCGGTCGGTGGTAAATTTCTAAAATCGCAGTTATTACCGCAAGCTGGAATTTCAAAATCGGAATGAATTTTCCAGTTTTTGATTTGTATAACGCGTGTGCATTGAGTAACTATAAGTCTACCAAATGGAAAAAAACTTTCTTGTACCACTTTATTGTTTTACGAACACATTCTACCGAACTTAACAGCATGTCACTTCTATCCACTGCACCCATATTTTCATTGTAGCTTACGATGCACACTGGCGATCTAATTTTTTCCTATGTGTTTCTATCACACTTTCCTGTGGCTATCATTTCACTGCTATGAAGAGTTGAAAGCATCCTTACTTCACGCTTATCCTGCCATTTCAAAGCAAGAAGCTTATCTGTAGACATAAATGCTATACTTCCTGTTTCTAATTTATTAGACAATGCTGGCATATTCTTCCGATTTTTCTTCACGGTTCCACAAGCATTAGTCATCTGGTCATGCAAGTAAGAAAATAAAGCTGGACTCGTATAGCAGTTATCGACATACAGAGTGTGCCCCTTCTTGAGATAAGGCTCTAGCAAGGTAAGGACAATGTCCCCACTTTTTCCAATATTGTCAGAAACGTCTGCATGCGTTCTAATTTCTGTTGCGGCACCCACATATATAATGAAGTCGAGAACATAACCAGTCTCGCAATCGCAAGGAATAAAAAATTTTACGCCAAATCTATGCCGCTTAGAGGGAATGTACTGCTTGAAAAACAGTCGGCCTGAATAGAAGCAAGCTTTCATCGATGCATAAATTTTGGAAAGGATAAAAAGCCTCTGAGAATGTTTTTCGCAGATGATCAACAATCCTTCTAATTTTCCACATTTTGTCATCTCCAGAGGGCTCATTATTGTCAGCAAAGTGTAGCATCCTTAGCAATAATAGGTATCGATCCCTGGACATTATTTGTGGAAATATTGGAGTACGTAAAAGTGAATCGTTCGTCCAATAACTATTTATTTCGTTTTTCTTGACTTGGGCCATAAGAAAATTTATAGCAAGAAAACAGTATATTTCATCACTGCATGTGTCTTTCCAATTTTTTACTCTCGAATTGTCAGTTATACCTTTATCAACAGTATATTTGCAATATAAATTAGTGTGTTCTGCAATGTGCTGTACTATTTCTTGAGTAAAAAACACTTGAAAACAATCCAATGGCGTACAATCAGCATCAAGATTTTGAATTTTGCAGCCGGAATCAACGTTATCAAAACTATGCACCACTGGATCCAAATCTGAGTTTTTCCAAATAAAATTGCTTGGCACATTTGCCTTTCGTTGCTTTTTTGCAACTGGACGACATTCCTGCTCAACGTCGGCCTCAGAATCGGAATCAGAGGAATAAATAGCCCCGATATCCAAATCTGTTTCATTGCGATTGGTACCAGTAGCAAACCGGCTCACGACTATTACTGCTACAGGCAGTTTGTACCTTGCTACCACTATATGCAGTAACTGGTGTACTACTACTACATCCAACAACTTGTGATTCAATATCCCTATCTGTAGAAACTGGCACATCGGCGGGTTCTTCTGTGTTGGTCCAATCAAAATCGCCTTCGTCACTGTCACTATTAGCCAAAATATCGCCTAATTCTCGTTCAGTGTAATGGCGTAAACGTCCTGCCATTATTTTGTGAACACGAAAACGGGTTTATTATCTAATGAATAATGTAAAAACACTACAGAATATAGCGTAGTCTGCAATAGTGCGAAGCGCGTGTTCTGTGGGGTTCCCAGTAGATATCTGACGCCGCAAATGCATTTTGTTATCAGCCTAGTGGTAGGCGTTTCACGCATATAAACGGTTACAGCAGTTTGTCGCTACAAGTAATTTCTCTTGGCAAAACGCATATATACGTTTGCAGCAGTGAAAAGGTTAAAGCCACTTACAGTTTCTCTCAGAATTTAAGGGTAGGTAGGTACCTATGTTTAACCAGTTAGGTACTACAACAGAATAGTATGATTCTCAACATGCTTACCAGGTACTTAAATAATGGCTAAGTTCTTACGTATTGCTTTATGGAACGCCAGTGGTCTCCAGACGAAAAAACAGGAAATTGGAATATTTCTCAATTGCAATAACATTGATATATTACTCGTTTCGGAAACACAATTTACAACTAGAACATATTTTAAAATACCACACTACCCTATATACCATACAGAGCACCCAGACAAAACAGCTCATGGTGAAGCAGCTGTTATTATCAGACAGTCGATAGAACATCATGAACTAGCCAATTTCTAAGCAGATTTTATGGAAGCAGCGGCAATTGAAGTCAATAAACTACCAAACCCGATCACAATAGTAGAAGCTTATTGTCCCCCCCCCCCAAGCATGTTGAGGGGCAAGGGCAAGGCTGATAACTAGGGAAGAGAAATTGATAAACTGCTAACTGATAAGAATTTTGCATTTTTATCCACGGGGACACCAACATATAGGCCTACTGACCCTAACAAAGTACCAGATTTATTAGCTTTTTTATAGTGTACGGAATTTCAGCAAACTATTGAGATGTAGTTCCTAACTTCGATCTCTCCTCAGACCATAGTCCTGTCATAACTACTATTAGTGCCACCATAGTTAAAATAGAATCTCGGCCATCACTATATAGGTACAACAGCAAAACAAACTAGGACTGTTTCAAGTTTCAAAGAGTATATACACGATCACGTCAATTGTAACATCACTCTTAAGACACCCAAAGAAGTTAACAATCGGATGAATCATTTCGTATTAATTGTGCAAAAGGCAGGTTGGTTTGCAATACCATCTAAGAATATTCAAAGCTCAAGCCGCTTTAAGGAATGCAATAGATGAAACATTTCGTCATTTAACAAATCTATCGAGAGATGATAACACTTTTGGAAGGCCACAAAACGGTTAAAAAGTCCACAAACACATGTATGTACCACCATTACGTGCACAAGACAGTTAATGGGCAAGGTCTGGGCAAGAGGAGGAAGTCGACCTACTTGCGAAACACTTAGCCGAAGTTTTTAAGCCCAATTCAGAGGATATAGACGAAGAGGTTGAACAATTTTTGGAAACTCCGCTTCAGTTATCACCACCAATAAGTAATTTCACAGTCGGCGAACTATGTGACGAGATAAAACTTCTAAAAGACTAAAGCACCAGGATACAACCTAATAACTGGGAAAATTCTCAAACAGTTACCAGCACGGGTGGTGAGAGTTTTACTTACACTATTCAACGCCATAGTCCGCCTTGTGCATTAACCACCATAACTGAAGGTAGCACAAATCATCTTAGTATTAAAATCAGGTAAACCGCCAACTGAAGTGCAATCGTACCGCCCAATTAGTCTGCTACCAGTGATATCTCAACTATGTATTGAAAAAACTGTTGCTAAACCGAATAAACAAAGACTCATTATTAAAAGAACACATCCCACATAAACTTGGTTTTAGGAAACTCCACTCTACCATCCAACAATGCCACCGGATAACGAACATAAAAATGGCCCTGTGACCTAACGAAATAATGCAACATCCCTACCCTCTCGAAGGAGTAAACGCGAGGCCACGCCGCTGGGTTTTGGACTCTTCACGTCAACAACAACACATATAATTAGCTCATAGAATAAATTGTTTTCTGATTGCCGATTTTAGTTATAATAACAAAAAAAAAACCTCGACATAACATAAATGAGTGAATATTACCTTGCGATGATAACAAATAATACCAAATCATTAAATAATTTGTAACAGGACTTCGTTGCCACTATCATTAGTAATCTGCTTCACAGCTAACTATATAAGGTTCGATTTTGGTTATTGCAAAACTTGTGTTATAATTAAATTTGGTCAAATGACCTTAGTAGGTGTTAGGAATTAATAATAAAAGAATTTAGAAAATAAGGGAAGTGTCTGAACATTACACTGGGTTCTTAACATTCAGTTAACATCACTGTAATAAATTACCAATCTCAATAGCATAAAGGTTAACATACTTTCCAGGTAAAATCAAAGATCTCATGTTTGAACCTCGGTCCAAAACAATAGGATTTTTAATGCGGAAAAAGCTGTAGATCCCATACCATTGTGACATTTGGCATGATTAAGATTCCTACTAGAGTTGAAAGTCTTTTGGGTACTGCAAAATTCTAGTCAGTTAGTAGGTACTAAATTATGAAAGCAGTTGACACGTGTTAGTATCCTTCGCACGCACAAGCCTAGATCTCCCCCAATAAATAAACAAGCACTATGATATAGAATATTAAAGGAATAGCTAATATAACTCAAAATGTTTGCTTTTAAACCTTCTTCTTCTTCTCCTAGTGAACTAATAATACATTACACTCTACACATTGTGCAGTATGTAGCTATTAAACGGCGCACCAACTTCATAACCCACAGAGACAGGCCGGGTTATGCATTGCACTCGTAGAACCTCATAAATTAACGCACCAGCCTCGCCACCGAATTATGATATCTAAATTAGTTAAATACCTCTCTTGTTAATTTTTTTTAGTCGGGGGAGATTATACATTGCAGCTGGAGAGCCTCATACATTAACGCACCAGCCTCAACACCGAAAGGTATAGCAGGGTGATGATACAGATAGATTAAGCTTCAATGTAGTATCACTAATGTCTGTGTTCAATGACAAACAAAGCAAGCAACTGGTTAACTGGACATGGCATATTGGACTTATTGAACTCTTATGAAAATTTAATTTAGATTTGAGTTTTTAACATCAAAATTTTTGTAAACCTTGCCTTTAAAGTTCACCAAATACAGCATAAATCTGTAATACCAATGAAGATAATGAAGAAGAAAAAAAGGTAAAATAGTACACCTTGTGTTGATATAACAGGCCTTGAAAATATCCACAACCAATATATTCTCTTTCAGATACAAAACAAACACTAGACTCGACCTAACTCATTTTTAAAACATTTTTTAACTTGTAACTGTACCATACCATTTACAGTTAAGGGAGATTCATATAACTGCGCTGTTTTCAGCATCTATTCTAAACTAGCAAAAATCGATTTGTTCCCTACTATTGCGGATACCAAATTTATCTAAAATTAATATGAAGAATACAATGTAATCTAAAAATTTATTATAATTAAATCTTTACACATCTTTACTAATATTCTACAACCTAAAGCAATTAATGTTTGTGATCTAAATAGAATCGTAGACCACAATAACCACAAGAATGGGAACCTGGTGGATCCTGCAACAATTACAAGCAAACATTACCTTTAGCTTATAAATGATATCAATTTAAACATACTAAATTTATATAAACTTTGGGATGTCCAGTGGGACCACCACCTCCATCGCACCATACAACTCGTTCTTTACATGCCTGTGGAGGAGCTTCATCTATCAGCTTGATAGAAAAATTTGGGTTTACTTGTTTTGGTTTGTCTATAAATCGGGCTAATCTATAATCATCAGGATCCCAATGCTGAAACGGAAATATATCGAACCTTTGAAAGTACTGTGCACAAAATCAGGTTACCTGACCGGTGTGGGTTTCTGGATCCTTAGGAACCCAATTAGACATACATTTTACTGAATGACGAAAAGTATTTGGATGTAAAATCGATTTATTATATAAATTTAGTAATTTAATTCTAAACATTTTTAATGGTTTTTACATAATCTTAAATGTCAAAATCTGGCACTACAATTTACCAGTGTTGTCATGTTTCAGCAGTTTAACGCAAGTAGTTGGTTTTACAGTTATATAAAAATTTGTAATAGTTGCTAAATAAATTTTTCTTCGTATTTATTAATAAATAACTTGTAATTAATTTATATTATATTATATTAATAAAGATTAACAAAACACAGGAAGAATGAATGGCGCATTCAGAGTATTTACAGCTAAATTCTGTATATTGACAATGGTCACAATGGTGCACTGCAGGAATGCCATGGTAGTATGTTAGTTATAAAATGAAAGTCACTAATTTCATAAAAGTAACCAAATCGTGTTTTTAGAGGTTATGTTTTTCTATAATTTCTTAGTAAGAATGAATTAATTCTTTGAAATGATACAATATATTGTTGTTTTTATTTTTTTATTATTTACTAACCTTTATACCACGTACAGTAATGAAATCGACCCTTTAGGTTATCTTGTTTATTGCCCTTGTATGGGTAAGAACGTCTAACTTTTATTTAAGGGACAAATTAACTTTAGTTTTACATTTAGGTCGTTTGGGTAATCAAGCCGATCATTTTCTTGGTGCTTTGGGATTTGCACATGCTTTAAATAGAACATTGGTGTTGCCCCCTTGGGTTGAATATCGATATGGTGAACCTCGCTCCATACAGGTTCCCTTTGATACGTATTTTCAAGTCGAGCCCCTTAAAAGATTTCATAAAGTTATTACTATGGAAAAGTTTATGTATGATATAGCACCGACTGAGTGGCCACCAGAAAAACGAATATCATTCTGCTATATGAGTAGAGGTAATTGTATATTTATTTGTTTCACGATTAATCTTACATTTTTATGCTAAGGTGATGGTAATAGCTGTAATGCAAAGGAAGGAAACCCATTTGGACCATTTTGGGACACCTTTGATATAGATTTTGTTGGCTCTGAATTTTACAGTCCTTTACACTACGATACTCATCATCATGACATGTCCAAACAGTGGAACGACAAATATCCACCGGCTACATGGCCTGTAGTTGCATTTACAGGTACTTAATTGGGAAATTACTGTTTATTATGCGTAATTAAATGCAACACATTATTTTCCAGGTGCTCCAGCAAGTTTTCCTGTTCAGTTAGAAAATCGTGGTCTTCAAAAATACCTAAAATGGTCAAAAGATATATGGGAGAAAGCCACAAACTTTATTAAAAATGTCCTACCAAAGGGCGCTTTCATCGGTATACATTTACGTAACGGTATTGATTGGGTGCGCGCCTGTGAGCATATACCACAAAGTCCGAATTTATTTGCAGCGCCTCAGTGCTTAGGTTATCGTAATGAAAAAGGCAAAGCAACAATGGAAATGTGCCTTCCTACCAAAGAGACAATAATTCGTCAACTAAAGCGTGTTATTAAGAACTACAATAATGCCGAAAATAATAAAGCAAACCCCATAAAATCAGTATATGTTGCTTCTGACAGCAATCATATGATTGAAAATTTAAGCGTAGCTTTAAAACGAATGAAAGTTAGTGTTTTTAAATACAGCGGAACTAATCCGCATGTTGATTTAGCTATTTTAGGACAATCGAATTATTTTATCGGTAATTGTATATCGTCATTTAGTGCCTTTACTAAAAGAGAAAGGGATGCTAAGGGTTTCCCATCTTCATTTTGGGGATTTCCTATAGAAAAATCTAGCACAACGTTACATGATGAATTATGATATTTTATAATTACTTAAGAAAAATAGTAATAGTATTTATTTATTTATTATAGCAATAATTTTAAGTATGGTGTATTATTACCATGGGCAGCGTTTATGTGTTTAAAACGTAACTATAATTAGGTTTGTTTTTATCTTTTATATAGTACTATTTATTTTGTAGTTACTTCAACTTAAAATGAAAATCAGTAAGTGTAAGAAAGGAAAGTTTTAAGGTAAATTTTTATGTAGAATTGGTATGAATTACTGGACTTAATATTTAAGTTATTAAGCTGTGAAACATTTTAGCATAAATACCTTTTATCTAATTCATAAGCATAATTAAAAGGCAATTTGGGTGAAATAGTATGTAAACTAATTAAAATACCACAATTTTCAGTATAATATTAGTAATCAACAAGGAAACCTTTTCACTTCTTGAAGTGGATATTTGATGGTCTGATATTTTCAGAAACGGGGTGATTTTTTAATAATTTAGTTAATGTATATTTTGTAGAATTTTTTAATGATTTAAATACTGAATAATACTTATTTGTTTATACAATGTTAGATTTGTGTTATAATAACATTTAATTAAAAAGAAAGTGAAGATTTAGGTGTTTTTGTAATTTACAAGGACTATTATTACTTCAAGCCTTTATTAATTTGTCCGGAACAGATTTATTATTTATAAATAAAGCTGTCAAACTTGCTGATTTAACCTGTGCAATCCCACAGTATAGACTTTTGTCGTACATCCCGATTCAGACTAAATTGGGAAATTTGACTTGTATCCTAAAGTTTACTACAGATCTTTTAAAAATGGTAAAACCAATAATTTCTGAAGTTCAAAATGTACAGATTTGCCATGCTTCCGTGTAAGAGTATTTATATTAACAGCAGACTGATTGAATGTTCTGGAAACGAATAGGCTGTTAAAGGCGGCCGTTAAATTTCTGGCAACCTTATTTTTAATATATTAACTGGCAGTTCAACTCAAAATAATTAGTCAAGTAGCCTTTAAGATCGAATACCATTACATTCAAACAATAAATGTGATATACAAGATCATTTCATTTATGCTGGCTTCAAATCTGTCTTTCTTCTTCTTCCTCACATCCCCTGATGCCTTCATGGCATCGGTTACAATTTACTTATTTACTCCTCTGTTGCTGAGCGCTTCATCTACTACATCGTCCCACTTGGTTCTTGGTCTACCTAGTGTTCGCTTACCCTCTACTGTGGCACTCCAAATTCTATTTCCTTGCATCCTCACCATGTGTTCATACCAGCGCCGTTGGTTGTTTTCGATTTTGTCCAGTAGCGGTGTGCTTTACAGATTCTGTCTTTTCTATTAACTCCGGCAACTTTTCTCAAAAATTTCTGTAGCTTGGACATTTCTCTGTTAGCAAATTAAATGTAGGAAAGGCAGCAGGAATTGATAAAATTACCAACGAGATGCTTAAAGCTTTGGAAACTTAACAGTCAGGTAAAAATCTGTCGTTAAAAATTTTTAACTTCGGTTAAGATAATATGCGTAACAAGGAATATAGAATCGTTTACACTGAACGTACTTAAAATTTAAACATGCTTCAAATCGAAAAATACCAATTGTAACCAAGAAAAGTTGTAGTTTAAACAAAACTGCTGTTATTGCATTGCGAAAGTTTTTTGTTTCACAGAAATTCAGATGTTTGCTGCAGTAATGCCATACTTGCCACTTGTTTTTGTTTATAATGAAAGTGACATTTGTTTATCTTAAAACATGTCGATTATGGAAATAAAACAGTTTAATATCGAGTGGTGCAATAATCAACAAGAATGTATTAATTATCCATCAAATTGTAGTAAAATCAGTTCACTGCGGTTTATGATGTAATTACTTGACTAATACCTTACGAACAAACAATGAAAAATTCCGAATTTATATAAAATAGGTATGTTTTTTGTTTTTATTGAAGTGGCAAAAATTCAAAACGTAATTTGTGGAAAAACATGGTGTCATGTTCGTAATTACAACTGGGAATTTTAACTATTTTTTTTACTGATACATTAAATAAAGTATGCGAAAATAAATAAAATGAGATCGATCGGTTTCTCCTTGCAGATGCTTCTGTTTTCCTAATATTCGAGCAATTTGTAAATCGTTCGACATTCGACAATGGTCGTAGTAACGCGTCACTTTATCAAACAAAGAAATCTCGAGTGCCTGCGTACGCAAGATGTATTTTTGTGACATCAACTTCCGCTTTTAATAAGCGTTACTGTTTATGCTTATAAAGGCTAAAATAAAGCGGTTCTGCTGTAGATAATGAGCCCAAAAGGTTGAGTCTGTATCGGCTAATCGCCCACGGGAATTTGCCGATCGGCCGGAGCGCGGCGCGGCAGTTCTCGGCAAGGACGCGCGCTGATTGGTTTGAGACACGTTGAAAGTAGGTTGTGACGTCACGGTGTAAAGCTATAAGTATATGTGGACGACCGGATCGGTGCATTTTAGTTAAAGACAGAGTGGAGTTTACGTGTGCAGGTTATAGCCGTCTAACAGCGTCATTAACCTGTAGAGTGTATCGTGAAAAACAATTTGTGATATAGTGAGTTATTAATATATAGTTACTAGTGAAATGGCAACCGAAGCTCAAAGATTAATAGGAATTTCGTTAACGAAAATTGCACAATCGCGTGCAAATCGTGGTGGCGTCAGCCTTCACAAGAACCTTTTGGTGGCAACGGTCCTCCAAAAGGCGCGCTACGTTTTTATGGAAGAGGCCTATAACATGGTTCATTATCAAGTGCCCTCGCCTGCACCGCCTATGCAGCCTCGATCACCACCCGAAGAAGACCTAGTGGGCCTCACCGCCGAGGAGGCCGGAATCGAACCGTTGCGCCTTTCGGAGGACGTACAAGAAGCGTCCACCAGCGAAAGCTCTCTACCCGACTTTCTTCAGCCGTGCATCAGGTGCACCGAAAGTCACGACAAAGAAAATCAACCACCTCCGTACCATAATTCGACGGAATTGACTTATTTAGACCTAGATAAAAGTTCGAACGTGTTAAGGGAACGTAGTAACAGCTGCTTGAAGAGAAGGCGCGCCGTAGCCGAATGGGAGACCGAAGAAGCCGTACAGTCGATTTTACCAAAACGCAGCAAGAGCGACGACGAAGACGACTCCGTGTTTCTGGACGATGCCACTATGTTATCGGACGTCGTTTCAAAAGAAGTCGAAGCAGAAAGAACGTCAGACGCGCTCCCCTCGGGTTCGGCTATGGAAATCGACAAAATCACCTCGTTAGTGTCAATCTTCAGTTTTGGAATGAGTGAAGGTGGAAAGTTAAATAGGTCAGTTTCAACCCCGGACTTGTGTTCGGCCCAAGCGAAAGATGCGGACGATGCCTTACAACAGCAAAGACCTTTCCTTGCCATGACTGTTTAATCACTTGCCCCCCCAATAGTGTCAGAATTTAACAAATTTTTGTCCTACTCTCTACTGCCATAAGTCGGTTCAAAATAATACGAAAGTTTGCGATTTAAATTGCCCTGGTGGGAATTTTTGGCGTGGACCGCCAAAAATGTGGGGCTTCGTCGAAGATACAGGCGTCGAGTAAAAGCCAGTTCCAATATAACAAGGAAGAAATGAGGTTAGTGTCTTTGTCCAATGTTAGTTTGCTGTTGTAAAGTTTTTATTTCTTTACGAAATAACATCGGTATTTTTCTCTTAGTTCGTTGCAATCTACGGTTGGACAAAGACACAGAATGTAAAATTTGTTTACGGCAGAGGATGATTCATATGTACAAAAATAAATTGATAAAAAGTCCTAGGAAAATTTCCATCGAGCTATGTGTATGTGGTGTGATCTCGTTAACAACGAAGTTGTTAAAAATCTTGAGTTTTTCTCAGTTTTTTTTTTTATTGTTTATATTCGCTGCAGCACTAAAAGTATCATCAGAAAATAAAAATGTTACTTAAAATTTTCAATTGTTGAATAATGTGATATGTAATACATGTATAAGAAAACTAATGCGAAGTTTACAAAAAAGGAAATCCTCCCGACCTTATTTTTTATTGTTTTTTGGGTATAAAAAATACCGTAGAACATGTGATAGAAAATTTAAAAATAAGCGTATATTTATATAAACGTGTATTGTGTACGCGGTGTTTTTAAGTGACGAAGTTGATATGTAAGTCGTTTTGTTGCTCACTCGCCCTTCCGTTCTCACGCCGAAGCCCCTTTGAAAAAAATATACCTAACGACCCTTGTTTGCATGCCTAAATACATTCCAGTTTTAACGCTCTTTTCACGAGCAGGTAATAATTTTTAAAAGGCTTACATGAGGAGTACAACGACTTTTACATAAAACTAAGTCACGAATATGTATATACGAATTATAACTCTGTTTTAAGAGTTTGTACATTTTATTTTACATTATAATCATTATACGATACAGATTGTACATTCATAAATAAATTTTTGAACATATTTGCTGTTTTTATTCTTTTGTGTGTTCTGTAGTCTGTAGGTGAAGTGTTTTTAAAGGTCTATGAAACCTATATAACCTAACCAGGTTTACCATGGATTAAAAAAAAGAAGTTCCTTTCAATTGTTCTCAGTATTGCAGTCAAAAACACATCTTACTAATGGTACTTCTGAGAATTGTGATGATTCTAAATATATTTAATTTGTAATGTGGCAAAATTCATTCTACTTGGAAATTACAGTAATTACTCATTTTCATTTGAAATGTTTTGTTCCTCAAGAGTATATTAACGTAAAGATCACACTTATTTTTTTAACATCGATAACTTAACCTAGTTTAGTGTGGAGTACGTCTAACAGTTGTATAGGGGTTTCAACGTATCAATTGGGCCAAGTTTCATCAGAAAATGTTTTGCGTTGCTGTTTTTCAAGAAGCATTATACATAAGTTTCTTTATACTTCACTGCAAATAAATCATCAAAAAAAAAGCATTATGCTTGGAGATAAATACAAAAGAATTTCGACGATTCATGCAGTGGCGGCTCGTGGGTCAAAAAATAGGTGAAGTGTTATTGTGGTAAATCGAAAAAAAAGCTTTTTATTTGGACTTATCTAATGTTTGTACACTAATAAGTCAACCCTTCTGTCTTTTAGGGTAGCAAATTTGTTAGTAATATCTTCGTAAAATGGTCGGTTTTTAATTAATCCTAGTAAAAATTCTTTTTGAATTGAAATATTCACCAAAGAGGAGAGTCTATCGTGAGATATCGTATTCCTTAGGTATGTTTTTATCCGTTTACGGCAAGAAAAAGTTCTTTCAACTGATGCACTTGTCGATGAAATGGTTAGTATAAGGCAAAACAGCTTAAAAGCTTCAGTAAAAATTTCTTTATTCTCATTGAGACTTTTGAGTACTTAATTCTTGTAGTGGTATAGTCCTATAATTTTCATTGGCATACAGAAGATGAAATTCGTTTGTTAGACGCTGATTTCTAGGAAATAATTTTCCATAAAATTGGCTTAAACTTTCAAAAGCTTTAGGGGGAAAACCTGTATGATATTGTTCAAATTTTGTTGTATCAGCCAGAGACAGAAATTGTAACATTACCACGTGATTAGCATTTCATAAAATAGAATTTTAAACTTTTTTTTAATTTCAGCACTTGTAAGATTAGCATATTCGCGCTTAGAAATATCGATTGTGCATTCAGTTTGCCTTTTCGAAAACTAATTAAAAAAATTGATCATTTCTTTTGTTTTTGAATATTTCATGTTTAAAAACATACACTTATTGCAAAACAAACCGACACGTGACACGATGTGGATATAGTGAAGTGGTTCGTCGATACAAAACTAAACACTTCACTCTAGCGATTCAACATGTGTGATGACGTATGCGTTACCATGGCAACGAGCAGACTTAAAGTCAGTCAATGCCAACTCTTCCCTTCAGGCGCGTTCGTCGCGTTCGTTTCATTCGAATGCGGTGTAGACAGGGACAAAATAGGCTAGTGGCCAGTGGCATATATTATGGTAAATAATATGCATTTATAATAAAAAAAAATCCTCTCAATACGTAGTATTGAAGTGTCGACAAATAAAAAATAATTTGAATATAAAATAATTTGATGCACAAATTTTAGGTGAAGAGGCACTTCACCTACTTCACCTGGCGAGCCGCCACTGGATTCATGTTTGTTGTTGAAACCAATATAGCAGCAATTATCAGCACGCTTATCAATTTCAATTTTATTCTTTCATACTAGTGGGTTGTTTAGAATGATGTAGTCAACGCTAATATGTGGGTGAAAAAATAAAGTGCTGGTGAAATAAAATAAACAACGATGGTTTGCTCTAAAAAGAAACATTAACAAACGTTTAACGAATATTTCGTCAACTAGGGCACAACCTAAACACACCTGGAACAGATTGCTATTATTATTAGTAAAGGTTAATCTAAATATACAATTTTCGCTGTATTAATAAAGACTTTTTGGACGTCTGCCAAGCATTTTATTTAATTACAAGACGGCAATTGTTTTGAAAATCTTTGTTATATTTTTAATTAAAAAAACCCAAAAGTTAAAATGCTTGAATAAATACATGGAGTGCCACACGATATAATCCATAGGGCCTGTATTCTTCTATATTTAAAAGCATACATTTATAGAAAGAATTAAATAATTTCTACAAATATTAACAAGGTAATTTGAAAAATATTGCATAAGCTCGAACGAAACATCTCATGGCCTTTTCGTCTTGGGAAATTCTTATTTGTAACAAAACAATAATAATAATAACGAAATATGTAAGAATAAATTTTTTTCTTGAAAATATACAAAACGGTATATCCTCAACTGCGAAAGTATATGTCGTCATTTTATTGCTATCGTTAAACAAACAAAGATAAAGAATTTCCGACTCGATAAAAATTTAAATGGACAAACAAATCTTACATGAGACAATATACTTCGCACCGTGGCCAAAGTTGCATCAGATTAAATAATACTTTGCAAAAACTAATTTGTTGCAAATCGGGCAATGCCCTTTTTGCTAAACAACTGATTCTGCATCGGTTACGTTTTTTTACAATTAAATCTAGTAAAAGAAAGCAAAGGAGTTACGAAACAACTTTCGTCGTTTGTTTTTTCCTGATGCTGCCATGATTTTTAATGTAGTAATTGTAATTTTTTTAACAGAAAAGTTAGTAGAAATACAATGAAAACATTTTTTGGTTTATTTTTTTCGATCATATTAGGTGTACCTACCGTTTTTATGAAACTAAAAATGACAATTCAAAGTTTTCCTTATTCAAATAATTCTGCCAATTGTAAAATTCGTTCGACACTATAAAACTTACCTCCTTCCTCTTTTATTCTTTCCCGGTATTCCTGTTTCATGCACTCTTTTTGTTAGCTTGTCCTTAGACATACGGCACACATGTCCGAACCATCTTAGTTGTCCTTCCCCGAGGTTTTGTCTGTATGTATCAGGGGCGGACTGGGCCGCCGGGAGTCCGGGAACTTTCCCGGTGGGCCGGTAGTACTGAGGCCGGTCAATATTATCAGAAATTGTTCCTATGGTTTTGACTGCAGGTAAATCGTTTACTTACCCGCAACCGGCGACTTCAAAGACTTGTTCGCCGTATTTATGTATTATTGTTTCCCTAATTATCTCTTTATTATGTTTCATGCCGATGCCGCTGATATTTAATTTAATTTAATTTATCCTATGGGATTTGCAGCCAGGAGATCACGTAGTGACGGTTTGGCTATATATTATTTGTTTGATATCTACTTTAATACAATAAATTGCTACATTGCAGGTGCGTTGTGCATTTATTTACTAGTTTTCTTTGTAAGGTTTAGTCATTGACGTAGTATTACGAAGTAGACCCAGCACGCTCTATCCTGTTCCACAGTTTCTTAGTCATATTATTTTGACAACCGATTTATTAGGGGGCCCATAATAAATGTCGTTTTTTATAGAGCTCTTTTACTCGCGTTTGAAAAACATTAAATGCGATATTGTTATATACCATTCGAAACTAGTCAAGTAGGCGAATATCTCTGCCCGATTTACTTTTGTTATTCTTTTGTTTCTAAGCTACAACAAACGTCATAATGGCAGACGAAAAGTACGAACTTTTGATAATTTTGCGGAATTATTGGAAACAAAACTTTTCTGCAACTGCCGCAGTTAAAAAAAATATGTGAAATGGAAGGAGAGGGAGTAGTGAACACTCACTTGGTACAACGTTGGTTCAAAAAATTTAATGAAGGAGATACAAGTCTCAAGAGGAAACAAGGTTCTGGTCGGCTTAATTTGTTGAGTAACAACGAACTGCGAGACGCTGTTGAAGTTAATCCATCTACAAGTACTCGCAAGTTGTCAGCAGAACTTGGCTATTTCAAAGAAACCATACGGCGTCATTTACATCAAATTGGAAAAGCCAATCGACCCTGCAGATAAGTTCCACATGAATTGACACCAGCAATGGCAGAAAGGCGAGTTATGAAATCGGCTGCTTTCAAATACTTGGGACGAACGTTTTTTAAACGGATCGTTACTTGCGATGAGAAATGGATATATTTTAATAATCCTAACAAAGAAAATCAATGGACTACCATCGGGTAACCTTCGTTACCTGTCCCAAAACGAGAAAGGTTTCAGACAAAGGTAATGTTGTGTGTATGGTAGAATTTTCAAGGCGTTATTCACTTTGAGTTGGTTCCTGTTGGAAGAACCTTTGACGGCATCCTTTATAGTCAGCAGTTGGACAGGATGCATGATGCTCTACGTCGGCGTTACCCTGAATTGGTACATAGGGGGCGCGCAATTCTACAGCAAGATAATGCCAGACCCCATATTGATATTGAAACTTGAAAATTAGGGAGTTGGATTTAGAGCTTCTACCTCATCCAGCTTACAGCCCAGACCTTGCACCTTCAGATTACCACTTATTCCGATCGATGGAACACTTCCCGCGTGGAAGGAATTTCACAAGAGCTGAAGAAGTTGAAGTTGCATGCCGAGAATTCTTTGCCTCGAAAGATCCAGCATGGTACCGTTGCGGCATTGAGTTTCTTGCAGAAAGATGGCGAAAGACATTGCTTCATAATGGTTTATACTTTAGTGAATAAGATTTGATGTTTATTGTTTTATTATTAAATAAAGTTTCCACAAAAAAAACGACATTTTTTATGGGCCACCATAATAATAGTAAGAGGAGGCCGGTCACTACCAAATTTCCCGGGCCGGTTAAATTTGCCAGTCCGCCACTGGTATGTATCATCTTTTAGTTTTATGTTCTATCCGTCTTAGAAACCTAATTTCCATTGCATTTAGGCGTCTTTTATGTTTTTCTGTTAGGGTCCATGTTTCACTGCTATATATTATTGGTCTAACTAAATTTTTGACTACTTCTGTTTTTATTTTTCTATGAATTTCTTTCTTCCCTAAGAAAGTCGTTTTTTCCCATCCTGTTTTTCCCATCCTGTCGTTGATTTCTTTGTCTATTTTGCCATTATTCTCAATAATGGATCCTAAATATTTAAAACTTTCTACTTGTTCTATTTGTTTCCACTTGTAGTTTTATATTATGTGTTTTGTTTTCCCTCGCCACTATCATGCTTTTTGTTTTCTCTATGTTTATCTTCATGTTTATTTTATGTAATTCTCTTTCTAACATCTCCAGAGTCCAGATTATATTCTAGATTCTTTTCTGAGTCGGTTACTGTACCCATGTCATCTGAAAACATACTCCAACTGCCAGTATCCTAAGTTTAATGTCTTCATCTTTTTCTTTATTTTTTACTGCTTCATCTAGAACTATTGAGAAGAGGAGGGGACTCGTCACACATCCCTGCTTTACTCTTATCTTGACTTTTCATTGTTCCTCCTTACTATGTTTTTATTATTTCTATACATTGATTTTATTATTTCTATGGTTCTTTTATTTACAGATGTGGCGATGTGGCCACATTATTAGAAACTGAAATTAAAACTTGGACAAACAAAATGTAAAGTTTCCTACAAAAGTGATGGTCTGGGCTGCCATTTCTGCAAAACGGCTTAGTGATATTTACAATGTGAATGTTATGATAAATTCTAATTGGTACATAAGTATTTTAGACAGTTTCCTTATACCGAAAATGAAATAATGGATTATAAAAGATGGAGTGTCCATGCAAGATGGTGCACCATGTCGCAATGAATACTTAAGACAGAAACAATTTAATCTACTTGAATTGCCCGAAAATAGCCCGGATATGTATCTAATTGAAAATATTTAGTCAATTCTTTAAAAAAAGGAAGATGGGACCAAAAATTCAATACTATCAATGTCATAATGTCATTAACAGCATGCTGAGAAGAATTCCAGCCCTAAAGTCTGCCAAGGGATACTTCACAAAATATTGCTATTTTTAATGTTAAAAACCAAATAAAGGTCTTACTAAACGTGCTATCTAAAATTTCTTCTAATTTTAGTTCAGTTTCTAATATAATATGGCCACTGGCCACATCTGTATACTTCTTCTTTCTAACGCTTTCCATATAGTTATGTCTTTGTATCTTGTCGGAAGCCTCTTCAAGGTCTATAAAACACAGGTGTATTTCTATCTTTGTTAATAAGTTTTTCGCTGGCTTGTCTAATAATAAATATTAAGCCTTGGGTACTTCTCCTATTCCTAAAGCCACATTGGGCCTCGTCTATTGTATTTTCGATCTTATTCCTTATTCTTTTCGCAATTATTCTGGCAAATGCAAATACTTTCGCGGGTACGCTTATTAACGATATCCCTCTATAATTATCACAAACTCTTCTATCTAATTTCTTATGTATAGGGAGTACAGTTCCTACATTCCATTATCTTGGTACTTCTATGGTCTTCATTATTTCATTCAGTAATTCTGTAAGTTTGGTTATTCCTTCTTTCTTTTCCCACATATTTTATCATATCCGGTGTTATATTGTCCCTTCCTGGTGCTTTGCTTAATTTTATTTTCTGAATGGCCTCCTTAACTTCTTTCTCTTGTATTTCTTCCATTTCGTTTATCTCTCCTTGTTCCTTGTACTTCCGTAACATTAGTTCTTCAAAATGTTGTAATCGTTCCATTATTTGATCTTCATCTGTTAGTACGTTTCCATCCTTACCCTTTAAATTCATCATATTATATTTCTTTTTCTGTCTGAGTTGTTTCTTCTTTTTTTTTTCTTTTAAGCCTTTTTGCTCTGAAAGGAGCATCGGGCGTCGTTAGACGTTTCTGTAGCAATATAAATGAAATAGTAACGATGTTGCTAGCCTTATACATTGAGTTGTTTTAGGGTTTCATAATAGTATATTACATACCGAGGTGGAAAGTAGTTCGAGAGATAATTATAGTTAACCGAGACGCGAAGCGTCGAGGTTTACTATATCTCGAGACAGTAATGAAAATCTTCACCAAGGTTTGTGTACTATTTTATTTTCAACCAAACATATAAATTAATATGAATCATTTATAATAATAATTAATATTTTGAACAAACAAGCTGCCATTTAATGACAGTGGCGTGACCGGGTGGAAAGTAACAACAGTCAGTAAAGGCCAATTTTACAACTTACAAAACAGTTAGTAATAACGTCATTACATATGTGGTTGAAAATAAAATAGTTTTTGATTGCCTCTATAGCTTTCTGTCATCTTTTCTCCGATTTGCATCCATGACTCTTGTTTTGCTTTTCTTTATATTTGTTTGGCTTCTGTCTTTTTTGTATTTAAATATCTTTTCTGTGTATATTTTTTCTCTTTAATTTTTGATTTTATGTCTGTGTTTCACCGTTCTGTCTTTTTCATGTTTTTATTTACTATTTTCCTTTTTCCGTAAACTCTCCATAGCAGCATTTAATACAGCATTTTGAAACCTTTTCGATTTTTTTCCACTCCATTTGTATCTGTTTACTTAAATTGTGCGCTTAATATTTCAATATATCTTCTCTGACATTCAATTTCTTTTAGTTTATAGTTTTTTTTTCTTGAGTTTTCTTTCTTCTTTTATCCACTTTCTTCTCTTCAGATCCATTTTCACCAGTTGGTGGTCACTTCCTATCTCTGCTTGTTTTGTTACTTTGACATCTTATATATTTTTGCATTTATGTTTACTTATTAAGAAGTAGTCAGTAATTGACTTCTCATTTCTGCTTCTTTCGACTCTCGTGTATTTGTGAATATTTTTATGTTTGAATTTCGTATTTGCTATCACTAAGTTATTTTCTATACTTAAATATTTCTATTATTCTGCCTCCATGATTATTTTTTATTGGTTCTTCTTCTTTTTCTAGGTATTCTTCTATATCGAAACTCAAATTTCCTACTCGTCCAAGAATATCTTCTGCTCCTTCGTCTATTGCTTCTTGTACCTTCTCGAAAAATTTGCATTTTCCTTCTTTGCATTCTCGTTTTCTCCATATGCTATTATCACATTCCATAGTTCTTCTCCTAGTTCAGTGCTATCTGTAATAGTCTTTCATTTCTATATTCCTCCTTTATAATGTCTTTTAACTTATTTGGCGTTATTATTAATCCTACTTCACATTTTGCTCTTTCTATTTCTTAAAATTATGACTAAAATACCCCTTGTGGATTCTTTTCATACCATTTCCTTTCTTTTTGATTTCTGTGATTCCTACAACTTCTATGTGGTGATTTAACATTTCTTCCACTAATTCTTCTTCTTGCCCTATGATACTCCTAACATTGTATGTTCGTATTTTCATCTTTTCATATTGTTCTTTATCTTCATTTAGACTTTCCGTTCCTTTAACCTTTCTTTTGCCTTTTCCCTTTGCTGTGTGCTTTTTTATTTGTCGTAGATTGTACTTAATTTGATTGTTTATCGTCGTCCGTGCCCTTTGCAGATTTCGTCTTCATTTTGATTGTCAATTTTTTGTTTGTTCTATTATCCCTTTTTCCTCCCCATCCCAGACATATTCTACTCCATCTATGATGATCTTCTTATAGCCGATTTTTCTTCTTTCTTCCTTTGCGATTTCTCTGATTTCTGCTTGAATACCTCTTTCATTCGGCGTCATGTCGTTATTGATGTAAATATTTGATCCTTTTAATTTATTTGTTTTTCATGACTGTCTGTTTATTATTCATATCCTTCATTTTTACCAGATTTGTAGTTATGCCTTTTTACAATGCTTTGCTGCTCCTTCTTTTTGGTCCATTTCAAATTTTACTCCTTTGATTATGACACTATAAAACGAAATCGAAAATACATAGATAAGACCACAATGAATGATCGCAGTAATCTTTGTCGAGCATATGATTTACATCAAATGTTTGATTATATCACTGAATCTTTCTTAAAAGCACAGATTTTTTGAATTGTTTCGAAGAACAAACGAATTTATTCTTTCAAATAATAATCAGTATGAACCAAGACCGCAGATTATCTTTCACATTTTTTTAGATAGAATTAATGTCACCTATTAAGTTAGTGTTAGTCCTTTAGGCAGGGTGCGAATCATACAACTTTTACAGGGGGGGATACTATTCCAGAATTTTTTTATACATATTTTAATGTTATACATTTACACAGACGGAGAAATATTCATCCCCGGCAGGGGTCCGATTTTTATTTTACAGGGGGGGAAAATATAAGCACAGCCAGGGAAATCCCTGGCATCCCCGGCGGTGATTCGCACCCTGCCTTTAGGCATACAAAAGAGAAGTCTACGTCACAAAACAGGTTGAAATACGCACTTGTTACTTGTTACTACTATATTAGTCAATGTTATGTTTCACGTCAATGCAAAATTTTAATTTTTGAAAATTGAGGAATTCGGCAAGCCAATAATTTTCATGATAAGAGTGTCATAACGTCTAACCTCATCCTAATATTTAACAGTCATATTTCTGTTACTTCACTTCTTTGTAACAAGTGCTGATGTGTGAATATTTAAAGGTCATATTAGTAGACTAGAGTACAACCACACTGATGACTAACCAGTGTGTAACATAAAGATGACTATTTAAAAGTTGAAGGAACTGATTCATAATTTCTCTTTCATATACCATATACCTACTCGTAAATAAACAATACAACTGTATTTATTCACATTTACGTAAGTTCAACATGATAAACTAATATCTAATCAGCATTAACGATAAGTTACAGAACTTCAAATTCATTTCTGCTTTCTTATTTTAAAATGTTGATGCTATAACAGTGTTCCCATTATGGTTTCGTAAAAATCGAAACCTATGTAACGCCCTTTACCTTTTCTAATAAAAAACTAAATATTTTATAAATTGAAAGTGTATTTGAAACAAAAAATTTTAAATGTGACTAATATAAAACAGAAGTTTCACAGCATACCACCACTCCTGAAACTAACTTCAATGGTAACATTTATTTGTATAATAATATAAAGGGCAATTTAAACTTCTGGTACAAAATTTCCAAATTTTGTAAGCGAACAAATTCTTCATTCGTTCTGCAGAAGATTGGTTTTTAATATAAGTCTTCAAACTTGGTAACACTGGCAATAATCTCCAATCAGAATAAGAGAATGAATATGTAATGTATGAATATAGCATATAGCTATAACAATAAATGAGCTTAAGGACTAATTGGTGAGAGAACAAATTTGATGTAGGACATGTTCACAATAACTTATTGTCAAATTGACATTAAAACACTTTGAGTTGTCAGAATTCTCACAGTTCGGCTATCCTGAGTATCATATGTCCTAGAAGATCGATTTTCATTGTTTCCAGGGATACATGTGTCACGTGCCAAACTGGCACTTCGACATTAAATGGGGGATGATAGAATCCCTTAAGCGCGCGGCTAGCTAGGCAGTGAAGATGGGCGGTTCGAAACGTTAAATACCCTTCAATTAAGGGTTGGTCACGATAGGGATGGAAATTGTTGAGCGCCACTGTGATATTAAAGTCACCCAAAGATCTAAAAGGAACCCACCACAGAAGATTCCCAAGGGCTCGAAGGGGGTTGGGGTTTAAACTATTTCCTGCTGCAACCTACTGCAAGATATGACTTACCTTGCTTGACTGAAAACTGCAATAATCAAAACTTGTAGGCTGGCTAACACTTTATACGTAAATCTTTAACAAAACACTAAAACACAAATATGTTCGGGAAGCACTAAACGCAAATAACAAGGCCAACTAAATTGGCAATGAAATATTTAATGAATAAAAAGATACAAAAATGAATACAAAGAAATTACACAAAAGACAATCAAAAATATTACGTTAACACAAATAATAAATACGATACTTACTTTACGGGAAGGAGAATTGAGGGTACTACATTTACTTTAAGTACTGCAAATCAATCACAAGCTTAGCCCCTCAATCACAAACAAAATATAGGAAAAGACAAATACTAAATTAACATTTCAATAAGCACCGTTAATATCTAAACTTGACTTAAACTTGAACTACCTATACTCTGAACACAATTAATCTTTACCCAAAGAATACGTTGCAACCAAAACACAAAAAACAAAAGAAGGCTTCAAAGCAACTAATTAACATTGATGAAGGCCTGCCGGCAAGAGGCAACGTAGAAATCAAAACTGACGTTAAAACACAAACGAAGGAAGCAGGAGCAGCATAAAGGAAGTAAATACCTGGCAAGATGTTTGTACTTAAAAACCAGGGAGTGACGTGACGGACGTGAGACTGGAAGAGCTATGATGTTCTATCCTTTAAGACTGGTGCAAGACGACGAAGAATAATCCAATAGCGATGGGTTTACTGAATCCCCCAGACGAGGTGTGAACGGTACTCGACAACTATCACTAAAACTTCTCACACAAGACTATATCTCTCCGGAGTATATGGTCCTCTTTTTATGAATCCGACAAAGTCACTAATTGTAACCCTCCCAGAGAGTTACCGTAGTAGAGGCCTTCCGGTTTAGTTAAGGACCCAAGCCGCAAACGATAAACTCGCACCACGTCTTAAAAGACGTCCGATATGGTTAACTAACTGTCACGCACTGAAGTGGGGAGCGGAAAAGAACTTAAATGTACGCTGAAACAATCAGCTGACGCGGCCTAACGTATAGGGGATTCCTCCGCACCGTATCACGAGACGTTGCAATAACTGGAACCAAATGAGATCATGTGCTAACAAAATACGCGTGAATTGGGTCACCTTGGGATATTTAACAAAGGAACCTTTTACAAAGACGAAACATACTGAAATGACTTGAAGAATTCGTAGAACTGCAAGGGAAGAACGTGCCGATTTAGGCTTAACCTTTCGTGTCCTCCAGACTAAACGAATTTAACTGTAGCAGAAATAAAATAATTGACAAGGAATCAAACTTAAAGGACAGGGCCATACTGTAGAATCTTCAAAATGACTCAAAAATCCCAAAATAACGCCGAATTTCAAAACCACGGGACACATGGCTTCATACACTCAGTACACCAGTACACGTTGATGTACGGAATGGATCTTCGTGGGTGCCTTCTTTTTCAACGTCGTCTTTCAAATGTCTGTTGAACTTCTTCATCTATTAGTTATTTAACTCGTAATTCGGATTTGTTCCTTAACCTTTTGTGTCCTCCAGACTAAACGAATTTAACTGTAGCAGAAATAAAATAATTGACACGAAACCAAATTTAAAGGACAGGGCCGTACTGTAGAATCTTAACAATAATTCAAAAATACTCAAAAATTCCAAAATAACGCCGAATTTCAAAAACAAGTGACACATGGCTTCATACACTCAGTACACGTTGATATATGGAATGGATCTTCGTGGTTGCCTTCTTTTTCAACGTCGTCTTTCAAATGTCTGTTGAACAGTTGAACTTCTTCATCTATTAGTTCTTTATTCCCCATCGAAACTCTGATTAATTTAATTCAAATGGTATGCTTCTTTGGTATGTGAAGTTGAATACTCGTTGTAGCTGAGCTACGTGTTTATATCATTTGGTTGGATCGACGGTAGGAAATTTTGATAAGATGGATATTATGATGGAATTCATTTTTCAACCTGCCCATTTGCGTGAGGTAAACTTGCTTTAAAATGACGAATATTTTCCTTTTTACATTAATCTTCGAACTTGTGCACTGCAAATGCAGTTGTTCGATCAGAAATAATTATTATAGTGGGATTTCCAAATGTTGATTTCTGATTTTCCAGTTGGCCTATAACTTCTTTAGCTGTAGTGGATTTAGTTGGATATAACCATACAAAGTTAGTAAATGCATCTATGACAACAAATATGTGCTTATAGTTCTTGTTTATTGATTCTAACGGCCCCAGATGATCGATATGAAACGTATCCAACGGTACTTCTTCTTTATGTAAGGGATACGATTTGATAAAATGCAAGGTACCTATACAACTGGCTAAGACATCTACATCTACACGTTTCATTCTTATTTCCTATGTCGTATTGTGTAATCGAATTCTTCTAGTAGTAGAGCCCATCGTGCAACTCTTGTAGTTAGGCATTTCTCGTCCAGTGTCTTTTGCAACTTGGAGTACAGATTTCAATGTCTCAATGTACCTCATCAATTGGTGGGATTATAATATCATTCATATAGGGTAAAACAATTTCATCAATGGCCTAAATACACAGTTAATAAATCATTGGAATACGATAGGAGAGTTGCAGAGTCCAAGTGGAACCTTGAAAGATTGGAACTGGCCATTATGAGTCATAAAGGATGTATATTTTCGACTACCTTCTTCTACACTGACATGAAAAAAGCTAGTTTTTAGATCAATCGTGGAAATGATGCGAGCTTCCTGTAATTTTTCCAACTGATCTTCTATAACAGGCAAAGGATAGCAGTCTTTGATAATTAATTTATTAATCTTGCAAATTCGATACGAACAATTTTTCTTTTTTGTTACGACCCCTTGACTAGAATATTCTGAACCACACGATTCTACGATTCGATCTTGGTTATCCACGCGTTCAACAAAAGGTAATCGACGTGGGCTGTGATAAATTGGTTCTTTATTTGTCAGCATAATCCTCATTTCGAGGTTCATACTTTTTGTTTTATTGGGTTGGTAATCTACAATTAAATTTGTAATTTCAGTTTTAAAATCTTGATTGACTTCTTCTTCAATGTTGGGTTCATCTGGTGATACAGTATTTATGGTCATTAATGTAGCCACGACTTACTCCCGAACTCTCCCGATGCACGCCGGACCCCCACCTGGCCATCGGTCGTCTGCTATAATAACCACAATATTAACGTTCGGAATTGGTAACTATTTGCAATTACCGCTATTACATGTTTGTAACACTGCTCGGCTCTTTCTTTCTAAAGGGCATTAAAAATTTAAAACCAAAGTCTTAATTAGAGTTATGTATCAATTCGACAAGAAAAGTCCGCATTAGAAATTTAAATTGATAATACTGTAACAAAAACTTATGCTTCCTGTTGTTGATGATGACATTTGAGAGTCCATCGTTCATCACCCATTCTTCTCACATGGCCATACCAGTTTAGTCTTTTTCCTTCTAATATTGTGTCTTCGTTCCTAATTTCATCCATTCCTTTGGCTTATTTCCCACATCGCCGAACCGTAAATTGCTATGCTTTCTACTATTGTTTTGTATAGTTTTCGTGTCACGTCTTTAGCGGTATTCTTGCTCCATGTTAACGGGTACAACTGTAGAATTGCTACTTTGCCTTTCCCAATTCCGTATTTAATTTCATTACCGCTTCCACCCTTACTAGATATTAGGCCCCATTTACGTTGCAATTTTTGAATGAATCACCTCCAGTAAGATTTAGAGCACGAAATATGGGAGGGTCGCGGTCGTGCTTCAATTGGTTCAGTATGCCTCTGACCACTGAGATGGCCCGGGTTCGATTCCCAGGGCCACACGTTTGAAAACACCCGACCGCTTCTGATTTAGCCCCGTCTGACTTCCATTTGTTCCCGAACTTTTCTATATGTATGATTTTCTCAGCATGTATGGGGCGTCATCTTCATCTTCCGCGAATAGGACTTTGATCGTCAACAAAGAGCAAGGGCAGCGTGTCGTCGTATATTCTTATCCCCATAGTTCCACAATTTCTTCTCCATTCTTTAAGTACTTCATTCAAGTAAATTTTAAATAGTGTTGGAGCTATACAGCACCTTTGTCATAGTTCCTTGCTGACTTCAGATTCGTCTTGCCAAACTTAACGTAGCTAGTATTCCGGGTATAAAGGTGTTTTACGGCTTGGCTTGTATGTATTTACGAGGAGTGTTCAATTGAAACCCATCTTTAGTCCATAAAAGATTTATTCAGAAATATAATTACCACCACAATTAAGGCACCTATCCCATTGTTTCACCAACCGATGTATAGAATTCTTGTGGCTGCTGACCGAAGAATTCTTTCACAGCGTTTTGTAATTCTGCGTCCGACGGAAAACGTTTTCCTTTTAACGCCATTTTCAGTGGCCCAAAAATATGGAAATCACAAGGCGAAAAATCTGGGCTGTAGGGTGGATGCTCTAAAATCCTCCATTTCTTCTGTTGAATATTTTCTTTTGCCACATTGGTAACATGAGGCCGAGCATGGTCGTGAAGCAGAATGACACCACGTAAAAGCTGGACGTTTTCGTCTTATTGCTTGATGAAGCTTGTTCAGACTTTCATTGTACAGGTTTGCGTTGATATTTACTCTAGGGATGGGTTTAAATTGAACACACCTCGTATGTTTTATATTCTGATTTTTCATTGCTTGCCAAAGTTCTGATAGTGCAACGCTGTCATTATGCTTTATGTAAATCAATATACACAAGATTATGTGCTAATCATCTGTCTGTTACTTGTTGTATGCTGAAGATATTATCAATGCAGGTTTGACCTGCACGAAAGCCACTCTGCTCCTCTACATCTTCCATATCTCTTTCTAGTCTTTTAAGATTTTGCCATATATTCTTCCTATTGAGCTTAAGACAGTTATCCCCCGATAATTAGGGCAGTCGTCTTTACTTCCTTTTTTGAGCACATCCTCTTCTTGAAGTCACCTGGTATTTCATTCTGGAACAAACAATAGTTATAAACTTTTACAACTAGTTCAAATATAATAGTTGGGAAAGCCTTTATCAGTTCTGCATTTACCCCTCCTGGTCCCGGTGCTTTATCATTTTTAAGTTTATTCGTTATGTTCTTAACTTCGTCTGGCATTATCTCTGCTATATCGTCGTTACTGGGGGTTAGGGCAATAAGGCTATCTTTGAATTCTATACTATTTTCTGTTAGCAGTGTTTCGTAACATTGTTTCCACTTGTTACTGTTTATCAGGTGTAAAGTTGTATTATTTCTTTCATTAGCTCTAAGATTGCGTACTAATTTCCACGCTGCTCTGGATCTAGTATTAACAATGTGTCTGCTGATTTCTTCAAACCTTCTGTCCCATGCTTCGTTTTTTTGTTTGATTATATGTTTCTTAACTTCCCTGCTTAGTCTAGTATAGTGTTTATGGTCTTCAGTGTCCTGAGTTATCAACCACTTATCGTATGCTCTCTTTTTTCGCTTACTTTCTTAGCTATGTCGTCATTCCACCAAAACTCTTTAGTCCTTCTTCGGTTTGGTTTCCCCATTCCAAGACCTTCATACGCGGCTTTGTATATTGCTTTAGTTATAGAGTTATACAGCGCTTCTGGTGTGGTTTCGTTTAATTTACTTAACTTTTTCCCTAATCTGAGTTTGTATAAAAACAGGACTGATGAATCTTAGTATTTGGGGAAAGAGTCTTTTGTGTCTATTTCTTTCTCTACTTCATTTTCAGATTATAACTTATGAAGAGTTCTATTACTCTCCTTCTTAAAATTACCCACTATACTATTATTTTTCTGCCTGCCAACCCTTCCATTGAAGTCGCCCATTAAGAACAGCTCCTTTTGATTCTTTACTTTATCCAAAAGTATTGTCAAGTTCTCGTAAAAATCTGTTTTTTCGAATATTTCTCGGTAGTATAATAAAACGGTAGGTATAACTTTATGCAATATTAATGAGTAAGAAAGAGACGCACGATATCATGATGATTAACATAATTTTAAGTTAGAATAGGGGTCAACGTTTTTTACGACGTTTTATAGACCGGGAAAAACATTTCAGAAAATAATTGTTCGCAGTGTTACCGGCTTGTCTTAATTTTACTTTATTTACTATGTTTTGGGAATAATCAATCACATAATGATTTCAATTGAAGGAAAATTATAATTATTCGTACAGAATATGCGTGCATAAATCTGAAAATAGCTTATACCAATTATACCCACAAATACCTACACTGTTCATAGAGCAAACTGCAAAAAATTTAAAGATAATAATTTATACATTTAGTATCTGCTGTGTTATGTAAATACTTTTTTAATGCTTTTGACTTCAGACCTTTAAATTTTTGTTCAAAATCAGTTCACAATAGTGAAACAATGCAAATTAAAAAAATGATATGAAAAAGAAACACATTGCCCGATTGTATCAATCACGTTTGAATGTTATAAACAAAAGAGCATCAATTTTCATTTGTTTATAAAATTAAAACAAAAATCTGTTTTGTTTTTGTTTAGAGCCTGCTTAGAGCAATCAGTAATTCCATATAATCAAAAGTTGGTGTAAGCAGTCAAGTATTTGAAATTTTTTAAAGCTATTTTCACAAATTTTAATAGGTGGATTGTAATCTAATAAATTATTTCTATGACTGAAAGAAGTAAAACAATCAATATTTCATTCTTTTTCCCACTAAAATATTAGTGGGGATAATTTATATTTCATTGATATTTGTTCTAAAACCGAATAAACTACCGGGGTAATCAATACACTGTTGCTCGTCTGGGAATTTAGAATCCCTGAAATTATAACGAAGCAGTAGTTTCCTTTTATGTTAAAAATATATTTTTTAACTTAAAAACGTATAAACCCTTGGCTTATTTTACCTGCCTTTTTATTTTTAAAGGTGATCATCCTGAACAAAAGAAATCCCAAGGTCTTTTTAACTCCCTGAAATAGAAAATAAAAGGCAAATTTCACCTGACTGACGCAATGTACCAATTTGAATTATAGATACACGGGGCTCTGAGTACCTGTTGCTGAACGTATGAAGAAAGCAGAACAGTGGAGGTGCGGTGAGGTTCGCCTAGGTCGATGACCAACCTGGCCCGAACGCTGAACCGGGATTCTCCAGGTATTACGCTATCTGTCACTTATACACACGATCACACACACCTTTAATATAGTTATGACATCATTTCGGATGATATTCATGCTAATAAAATCCTTTAAAATATTCACCCTTGTTCTGATTCATAAAAATTGAACGCCAGAATTTTTTTTATGGGTAAAAATACAACAGCTCGAATATTTTAAATTTATAAATTTTGTCGTCTATTATTTATTATACAGACTGACTTGAGAAAAACTGGAAATATGTATATGTACCTATAACAACCTGAAAATTGAATTAGATTATCTACGTCTACGAGATCAACAACTATGTAAAATTATTATACATAAGTAGCTATAAGCATAAGCAGATAAATAAATAAACAGGGACAGGCCAACAGTTGAATGAAAATTATTTATTTGAATTTGTTAAAAACTTAAACGTAATACAGATGTAATCAAAGATGAAAATGACAAGAAGTTAGTTACAAATTTGCAGCCCATTCCTGCGCTTTTTGCATTTGTTTAATTTTTTTAGTTAAACAGATACAATTATAAAGATATGAGTGACATCACAGGGTTTAATTTAATATAAAATTTATACAAATGAATTATTACCTTCAGATTTCAGTATAGCAAGAACTGTAAATGCAGAAAATATCAGTAAAAATAATAATCAGAAATTAGTTACAAATACCATGTTCAGTCATATTTGTTTTTCGAAAATAGCTAAAATAGCAATTTATTTAATTTTTAACTTACTAAATTACCAGTTTAAAATACTGACACCCTGGATTTATAAATTTTTCAAACTACATACTATCAAACAATGCTACGACGGATTTTTGATTTAAAAGATGGTGACTGAGTCACCATACATGGAAAATAATCATCATCATTAATTCTTTTGCCCTATAGAAGCATAGGGCGTCGTTTTTCGACAATTCTTCGGCAGTTCTTTGGTGCCTCCACCTATGTGATAGCAGAGTTGTCAGCTCTGGACCTACAAGGAAAATAGTCCCACAATAGTAAAAAACAAAAACAATATTACCAACATTACATTACATTATATGCAATTTTAGCATGATTGCAACATTTCACCTATCCCTAAAAATAGTTAGCCTTGAGATCTTAAACAGAAGAAAACGTATTGTTTTGTTGTTCAATTTAATATTTAATTTATATACTTATCTTAGAGAATAACCAAATTTTTTAAGAATACTGATAAAATAATAAACAAATAGTTCAAACGTTTGTAGTGCTTATACGTTAACAAATATTTCATATGTTACTTAATCTCTTACGAGATTGCTTTATCAACTGAAACGTAATATACATGACGACTACAATAACACACTGATCTTTTAAAATATCGAAGCAATACAATAATAAGCAAAGTCATTGTTTTATGTAAGTTTTTTTGGCTTGCATTTTGCATAAACATTTACCCCTATTTTTTATGCCAAAAAGGCTGAATTTACTTATTTTGTGATTTACGTAAATTTCAAACAGGCGAAATCAGATATAAAATTAAAACTGAACTCGTTAAAACATCAGATCTGCGTTTTACTGAATAAATTAAGTGAAAGTGTAGTAGCTATGAGGCCGAAAGCTTAGCTGACTCCGCCTTCAAAAAAAACTGCAACCGCTCATTTTTACTGCCGAGTAAGTACTAATCATCATATATTTAAGTTGAGTAATTCACCTTTAAAATTATGTAGAGTGAAAGGGTTTTATAAAAATAGCAAAGGAACTATTTTATTCCTTTAAAGCTTACAAAACATGAAAAATATTTAGATAGGTAACTTAATGTTTTCTGAAGTTTGAAAGTATACAATAACGCAGAATTTCTACATCGTACAATTCTCCCCCCTCTACTTTAGTACCTGTTATGAAAACGTTAACACAAATGGCAAAATAACGTACACAAAATATTCGTACATAATCCAGTCCTCTTATACCCTAAGGCAGGGGTCGCCAAAGTGGTCGATATCGACCCCCAGGGGTCATTATGTCATTGTTAGGGGTCGATTCGGGCACAGGGGTCAATTGGGGGTCGATAGAAAAATATAAGACATCATTGTACAGTTAATATTTAATTCGGTTAACTTGGATTATCTCCATCCTGAATGACAACGCAATAAATTAAGAGTGAATCGTGGAAACAGTGACATGAATAGGATCTGTGAGATGGAACAAGGTCATGAAAATAGTTACGGAGACCAATCAAGTAGGCCAAAATCACGTATTTAGATACGAATAAACGGATGTCGGTGGTTCCCGCCCCGTCGTCGCGGCAGGAGCGAGATTGCAACACGTTCGCGGTTGCTTATTTACTTATACTTACACGTATTCGATCCCATTCTAATTTTTGCGTATCGACATACAAGTGAGTTAAACTTCTTTGACGTTAAGCCAATATACAACAAACACTGTAACTATAAAATAAACAATCTAAAAACTCACATAAGCGTATTTTTTACTTGTCCTATTATAATTACGCAATAGTAAAATAGAGGGGGTCGATAAAAAGTCAAGAAGCTCTTGAAGGGGTCGACGGTCGAAGAAGTTTGGCGACCCCTGCCCTAAGGTGTCGAGGTTACAAAATTTCTTCCATTTTCCCCTATTCCTTGCCATTACCGAAGCTGAGCCCCATCATTTTTCCTTTCTTTGCGTATAGTTTCCACAGAGCTATCTTCGAATACTTCCTTTGCTGATTACACTCTTAGTTTTCTTCTTATTTCATATATTTTTTTCTTCTTAGTTCTTTTTGTGGGCAGCCTGGGTAGCTCAGTCAGGTAAGGGCTTGCTAGCTAGCCGGCTGAAGCGGGCTCGATTCCAGCGGTGGCCATAGTATCATGGAGCCGATTTGGGTCGAATTCGTTAGTTAATGATTAGGTTTAAGGTGTAAGAATGTGTTGTGGATGAAAGCTGCACACCAGCAAGTGTAAAATGAACCTCGGCACTGCATTGCGATAAAAAGAGGAAACAGATTAAGAAAGAAAGAAAGAAAGTCTTTTTGCTCCTAACACTCTCCTAAGGTATTCCATCTTAGCAGCTTGAATTCTCTCTTCTTATCGATCTATCATCTATCAGTATCCAGTTTTCTCCTCCGTGTAGTAATAGTGGTAGGTATTGTAACTGTATGAACCCCAGGTATGTTACCCTTTACCAGGGTGCGAATCATACAACTTTTACAGGGGGGGATACTATTCCAGAATTTTTTTATACATATTTTAATGTTATACATTTACACAGACGGAGAAATATTCATCCCCAGCAGGGGTCCGATTTTTATTTTACAGGGGGGGAAATATAAGCACAGCCAGGGAAATCCCTGGCATCCCCGGCGGTGATTCGCACCCTGCCCTTTACAGTTTTTCGCTGTGATCGTCTAGTTTTTCACTAAGATTTCCTTTACCCTCAACCCTGAAAGGTTAAGTGAAAAAGACCATCTTAAATCATTCGTTTATTATTGTCATTGCGACCATCTTGGGTTAGCAGGTGCGTTTGATTTGAGTTGTCGTTGTGCTTAATTATCTGTCTTGTCCTTGTGGCTTCTAAAAACTTTTAAATTTGCCGCCTAAGAGAGTTCGATGTTTTCAGGTTTCACTTTTAAGTATATTGGCCTTCTTTTTTCTATAGTCATATCTTTCCCCGCTCTGCGCATTTCGCAGTCCATGACAAAATGTACGCGCTCTACCCTCGTACATTGTAAGGGATGTTTCACCCTATCGTTGATTGAGAATATGTCCAAGACATATCTCAGTAGTCAGAATTGTCGTTTGTTGTAATTAATTGCGATCAACACCTACACCAGGGCAACCCTAAAGTAATTTTCATAAAGTCTAATCTTGAATACGTGAAGTACTTATATTAAAATTGCTAACTTTTATGTTGTGGTTAATTTGGATTTCGCAGGGAGACCCCTCAACTGGAATTACGGTATTGTAACCCTTTTGATTAATACACGCAATCGAAAAGCAATGCTTTACCGCGGTGTACGTAATATTATTAATTTCTACCAGTTAATGCAAAGCAACAAAGTGCAATACCAACTAACTGTATACATTATAGTAATTAGATACACGTATCAGTGAGCTAATTGAAACTCCAGACCACTATACAGCGTAACTGAATAGTGAAGACTGGCCTTGTAGTAAAATTTGATCTCTTATTTATAGTGCCAAAGTGTGATTAAACGTTCTCACGGGTGTTTTCATAAGTGGGTTGGTATCAAAACGTTCACATGAGTGACACTTGCCCCAAGACTAATAAATTTCATAGTTGAGTTAAAATCCTTTAAATTTCTTTGTAATTTGATACATATTTTCGTTTCCAACTAAGGCTGCGAAACTAATTTTTAAAAGGGGCGTGATTTCATTTAAGTCTGGGGATTTATGATACCTATTGCTGTTATTAGTTTAGAAATAAAATTAACTTTCTTGCCACATTCTTGTCCAAACAAAACACCGTTATGCTTTGAATAAAAGGAAGTACATTAAAATATCTGAAAAATAGAAAATTAAAATTATACACGCGCAGGTGGCTATCACAGTATGTATACCGAACCATATAATAAACGATCATGACAACAACTTCGAACACAGAGAGTGCATTTCAAAATGTATTAGTAGAAGTCGAGCTTCACAAAGAGTGGATTGTAAAATAGTACAACAGTACAAGGAAGAAGCTTTGTATTGGCCAAATGTTATTTTAAGAGTTGAACTTGTGAAGTTTTTAGCTTCCCGTGGACTGCTAATTCATGGCGATGATGATATTAGGTTCTGTAAGAAATAGTAACTTTCTTGGCTGTGTAGAACTGATTTCAAAATTCGAACCTTTTATGGCCGAACATGACATGGATCAACATTTGGAAATAAAGGAAAAGGTGTTCCCTCATACTTATCAAGTACAACTGTCAATGAATTCATTATACAGTTAACGGACCAAGTTAAGGCAGAGATTGTCCAAGAGATTGTAAATGCGAAGTATTAAAGCTAACGCGCCACAGACATCCGGACTTGACTTGACTGAACCGGACCAGACCAGACTTGACTTTTCCCCCATGCGCCATAGCATCTTGACGAGACTTGAATTTTCTTTACAGCATCGGCTTGATAAGGTGCTTAATCAAATAAACATGTCCGCCGCTGACCAACTAGATTTTGGGGCACTCTATGTGCTACCTACGAGAACTCCTGTTGAACGATTTCTGACGTTTATTCCTAACTGTGGCCATAAAGGTGAAGAGATGGCGAATACTGTAATGTCGACCGTAGATTTTGTAGGTCTTGATCTAAATAACTGTAGAGGACAGAGCTGCGACAATGCCAGCAACATGTCTGGGTGGCTGGGTGCTACAAAGTTCTTCAGGCTAGAATAAAAGAAGTAAATCCTCTGGCCACATACATTCCTTGCGTGGGCCACTCTTTACAACTAGCTGGATCTGCAGCTGCGGAAAGCAGCAAGTACTCCGTTGAATTTTTTTATTTAGAACACCAGATCTATAACTTTTTTAGATCCTCAACCAAAAGATGGGATATCTTGCAGTCTCGCCTTAAAAAGGACTCCTTATATTTAAAAGCTTTGTCGACAACCCGATGGAGTGCCCGTGCTGATGCTAGTCAAGCATTATACAAGTCGTATCAGGAGGTTCTTTCTGCTCATCTGCTCTGACACACATTACCAATGATTGTGATCAGACTAAGGACGCATAGTATGAAGCAAATGTGATATTGGGAAAACTTAAGAGTCTTGAAATCGCATCTGAAACAAAGTTCTTGGTGTAAAATTTCTAGAGAAGTAAGTGAAAAGCTTCAAGGAGAAAGTACAGACACAACAAAGGTCATTACTCTATACTTTAGAAGCTTTTATAAACACTCTTCGAAACGAAGATGAGTTTGCCAGGCTAGAAAACAAAGCAAAACTGATGTGTGAAACTGACGTCTACAAAACAGACATTAAAAGAAAGACGAAGCCAAAAGGTCCTTTTGGTGAAAACAAAGATGGAAATTACGAGTTTTCTGGACGACAGTCTTTCGTGATAGAAACATATTATGCTGCAATTGATTCTCTGAAGCTCAACTTAGTACGAAAAAGAACAATGTATACAGAAATGCATAAGGATTTTGGATTTCTATGGGAAATCACTCAAATGGAAAATGACAGAGGGCAAATCGACAATTGGAAAAGTATTCTTCTGATTTATAAAACATTCCCTGAGAAATGTGTGCATTTAGCAGAATTTTTAAGAATTAATAAAAGTATTGACAAAGAAGATAAGAATACCAAACCAGAAACACAATTAAAACCACAAAGACCCCTATCATTATTGAAGTCATGGGACGTAGAGTTACTAGCTGCACTGGAGAACGATCCTTTTCAGATCTTAAGAGAGTGAAAAACTTTTTGAGATCAACGTTAAAATAAGAAAAAATGACGGGCCTTGCACTTTTACGTATTGAAAGTGAGTTTCTACAGAGTATTTCTTTTGATGACATAGTCCAGAGGTTTGCTAATTCTAAAGCCAGGAAAAGAAATGTTTTTATTTATTTATTTATTTATTTAGATTTAACAGGCAGCAGTATACTGATGAGGCCTGAATCCACGTATATACAATGATAATATTTAATAATATATTTAACAACATAATAACATTTAATAACATAACATAACTTAAAACTTAAAATTCCGCTAAGAAGTATAAGATCCTTGTCGCACCGTATGGAATGCGTTGGACTGTTGGACATAGATCAAATCCAGTATTAGACACAGTAGCGATTGTACAATATTTTGTGTTGGAGTAAGGTAGGAGCAGAGACTACTACTTGTGGAAGTCCATTCCAGTGATCAACAATGCGGTTGGCCAGGATGTTTTTATAACTGACGTGTTTAAATCTCGATTTTTTGAGCTTCCTATCATGACCTCTGAGGTTACGAGAATGTGATCTGGTGAAGAAGTTTGGCAAGTTTGGAGTGTCATAATAGTCACTCAGGATCTTATAAGTTTCCACGATGTCTGCACGTTGTCTCCTAACAGATAGGGGTGAGATGTCCAGTTCCCGGAGTCTCTCTTCGTACGATAAATGCCGGACGTTGGGTGGAAGTTTCGTTGCTCTACGTTGTACACCTTCCAACAAAGAGATGTCCTTTGCAAAGTATGGGTTCCAAACAGAAGAACCGTACTCTAGGATGGGGAGGATGTAGGTCGTATATAAGGATACCAACGACTCATTGTTGAAGGACTTAAATGCCTTTCGCAACAAGAACAACGCTCTGTTTGCCTTCCTGACAATATAATTGATAATGTTTTTTGAATAAAAGTTTTTAGACGAAATGGACATTTGTTTTTATTTTTCCTCATTGATGTGCGAATGTATGTAACGAAAATCAAATAAATGTTTTATCTAAATAATCAACTTCTTTGTTATTTTTTGAAAACGTCCCAAACATGCAAAAATTTGAGGGAAGGCGGGTGAAAAAATTGTCAGCCTAGGGCGTCAAAAACCTTAATCAGGCCCTGGGTATACCGATTTATAAATGACCATTTTTATTTTCTCCGTTATTTCTTGGTATCCTAGAAATTTTTCTGTAGTGCGTAGACACACGTATTAGATATCTTTATTATTTGCTAATTTTTTTCTCAATGGCTTGTTCTACTATAAAAACATGACGTCTTATGGAATGGAAGTAAATCAATGGGAGATCCACTTATATCGATGTAAATCCATCCTGGGTGATTCAAGGTCCAGGAAACTGATGACATCATTATAAAGCTGCGGGAGACGGGTTTCTCTGGTAACCACAAGTTACAGCTGATCTCACTATCAGGGTCAAGAAAATCCTGAAGGAATCTATGTTGGACCTATAGTCTCCCAGGTAGATTGTATGTATAGGGCGTCTTAAAGACGTTTCACTAGCAAGTTCATATGAGTGATTAGTTTGCTATACTAATAATGCACCCTTTTTTAGTATTTTTTTTTTTAGTATCTTGTTCTTTTTACTTTGAGTGTGGGTGTGTGTGGCCTTGTTAATCTACCTCTTAGGCGTGTATTCGGAGAAGAGCGTCGTTAATTAGGTTCCCAACGACGAATGGTCACCAGGACTCAATACCGACCTCCAAACTGTAGGAAAATCCTGCCCATCGGGAGATTCGAACCGGGGACTTACATAACGATAGCCTGACGCTATTACCACTGCGCCACCCTGGCTTCCTCCCAGGTAGATTACTGACTATTAGAATCTCAAGATCTCAACTTTTCGACGAAAAGTTTAACTGAAATTTGATGGTTATAGTAGCAACAATAACAATGTTATTACACTTCTCTATAAAACAGTATACGGAAATGCTGTAGACTTCTGTCAACCATTATACTCAAAGGTCATTTATACCCAAACAGACTTTAATTTACACCGAACCTATGTACAATTTAAATATAGTTTAAACAAAAAAAATGATGTCATAACAAAGTAACAATATACCACATCAATCATACTAAGTTCCTTCTGTTATATAACGATTGGATTTTCTTTTCTTTGCTACATTCTTTGGCCACTTCCTTTCTAATTCTCAACTAGCATACATAGCGTGTTAATTTTTTGAAAAATACTTCTATAACTTTTATTTTAAGAGTTACACCGAAGGTTAAACTAGCAAGGTCGTGCAGAATTGAAACAGAATATCTCGGAAATTGAAGAGTTCCTCAAACTTCTTGAAGATGACGGAATGAAGTGGATTACTAAGACCTATAATAAAATATACGATTCTGGCAGAATACCCGATGATTGGTTAAGATCCGAGTTCATCACAATTCCAACTCCAAAGAATGTAGGGGCCGCGGGGATTATCGTACAATTAGTCTTATCAGCCATCTTCTAAAAATATTTGTAAATAATTCATAGAAGAATCTATAAGTTGTGCGAGGAAAATATATCAACCACACACTTCGGCCTTCGGGACGCTTCAGGAACCAGAGAGGCGTGTATATGTTATCGACTACCAAAAGGCGTTCTATCGAGTGCAGCATCACAAAATAATCGAAATACTGAAAACCTTAGGCTAGACCGAAAAGATCTGCTAATTATCACTAACCCATACTGGAATCAGATAGAGCTTTTATTAAAACAGAGGGAGGATGTTCAGAAGCAATTTTAATTCAGCGAGGAATAAGGTAGGGCTGTGTGTAATATATACTCTGAGCAAATCTTCAGAGAATCACTAAAAGAAATGGATGAAGGAATACTACCTAATAGGAGGGAGGATTCATAATATAAGATATGCGGACGATGGGGCAATTCTTGCAAATAACTTAGACAACAACCACATCTCATGACAAGAATAAACCAAGTCAGTCAATTGTATGGACTTGATCTTAATGTTGCCAAAACTAACTACATAATAATCAGCAAATCCCCTGTTCCCGCTACTCAGTTGGACCATTTGCAAGAGATCCGATGTCGTATCGAAAAAGCTAGAGCAGTATTCCTCAAAATGTCAAAACTTTTCAAAAGTACCGCAATTCAAATGGTCACAAAACTAAGACTTCTAAAGTGCTGTGTCTTCTCTGTGCTCCTATATGGAGTAGAATTGTGGATATAACGATAGCCAGGATGATAGGCAACATTCGAACCGAATAGGCACCTTAAGAAGAAGATATACATGAAATGTTGTATACTACCACTTTGTACATCTTCTAACTGTCTATCTAATATTTTCCTGAATCTACTTTCAAGAATTCGTTCATATAATTTTAATGCAGTTGTCAACAGCATTATGCCTGTGTAATTTTTATAATCACATTAGGCATAATTATTGGTATTCTTTTTTGCTTCCAGCATTGGTTTAATATATTTAATAATTCTTCTTTCCCTCTATCTCCAATATATTTGATTAATTCGGGTCCGATTTCGTCTACTCCCGTTGCTTTTTCTGTTTTAATTTTTTCCATTGCTTCATTTAATTCTGTCCAGGTAATATTGTCTTCCTCAATTTTCGTTTCTTGATCTTCGGTATTATTTCCTGCACTAATGTTTTCTCTTTCGTTATCTGATTTTAGTAGCTCTTCAAAGTATTCTTTCCACCTATTGATAATCTTATCTTCTTCTGTTAGTATCTCTCCCTGTTTATTTTTATCCTTCCTAGTTGTACAGTCCTACTGTTAAATGTTTTTATTGTCCTGAAGAATATTGTTTGATTTTCTTTGCTATTTGTTTCTAACCATTTTCCACATTCTTCCCATGAATTATTTTTAACTTGTACCACTTTTTTTTTAGCCTCATTTCTTTGGTTTTTAAGCTTGGTTGTTCGTGTCATTCTTATCCATTAGATAAATTTTCCACCACGGAGTTTTATTTTTCTTTGATGCTACTCTATTATACCCACAAACTTTTCTTTCTACTATTAAAAAAATTAAATTATTTCTTTTAGCTTTCTCCATTTATCATTTACACAAAATAGGATTATTTATATAACAATTTATATAATTTATATAACAATCAATGAGAACATCCTCTGAGTAGGGTTTTTGTATTTTAGTAAGAAAGAAAAAATCGCTTGTATGAAAATGTCTATAAAACTTCCGTAGTATGTAGTATCCATATTTATTCCTTACAAACCAGTATCAAAAATATCTTATTTTATAGACATATGCAAGAAGTATACCTGAAAAACTCATATTTTTAATATTAAACTCGAATTACGTTAGTTACTAATCTTATAGCTGTGGTAATTCATGAGATCACTAAAAATAGGTAAGCATATATTTCGGGGCATTTTGTCAGGCCAGACATCAATTTTTCAGGTCGGACACTGCCCTATCTGCCCCCCCCCCCCCCCATCCTACAACGACGGCCTTGTGCGGACGCCTATATTACTTTACCGGTGAAGATAAAGTTCACCACAGGGCTTTTAAAATAGATAAACTAATTTAATTGTTATTTCCATATTTAAAATCTTGTATTTTTCAGCGACATTATTATAGGTATGTAAATATAAATAGATATACTCTAAATAAGAAAAATTGTCATTTGTTTTTATTATTTCCAAATTCTTGTAAAATGAATATAATCAGTGCCGTATTCGCAGAGACACTAATTTCAACAAACGTATGTTACGCTGAACTAAAATGGAAAATATTGTGTTACTTTGTAATTTCTGATACGACAACATTTTATTATCCTCTAATTTAATTTTTTGGTTAATTATTTATCATTGTTTAGTTTATTGTTATAACTAAAGACTAAAGCACCCTCTACATACGGCAATTAATATTAATTTCTCCGGTCATTTGTTGCAAACTTCAGAGGGATGTTCAACTGTTCTAGTCGTTAACCAATTCCCGTGATCTTAAAAAGTCAGTGCCGGTGCAACATGAAGAAATCGATATTTAATCAATTTATAAACATTGTGAAATGATACTATTTGCGTAGGAATAAGAACAATGAGTGCAGTGATTGTGTACAAGTTATTGTACTTTTCGGTGTTTGATGATTACGAGAGTACCAACCACGTATTGCAGATTGTTGAACTTGGAACAGGTGGTTGTTGTACGATTGCATGTTTTTAGACATTTGTGTGTTTTTTGGTGATAAGTGTGTAAATAGTATGGGGTGCAAGGAGGTACGGCAACATAAGGAACAAGTGGCTGCCTGGCTGCAGTTGGCAAGGTAAACAAAATTGTGGTGGTTAAAAAATTGATTCCAGAGGTCATTGATCCTGATGCATTTCTGTAAGGGTTTGTGGGTTGATTTTGGGAGTAACGCTTTATTACAGTGTTAAAAGAGATGTTATGTTGTACTAAAAACCCGTTTTTATTTATTTCAGGTACGTCTGATGAAGTTTTTAGTTTTAATTCCACCAACAAATTGGCGGTGACGTCATCGTTTCTTGGTATGTAAATAAACTCATTTAAATAATTTTAAGTTTAAATATGGCGTTTTTCTAAGCAAACTGATAACTTATTCCTTTTTACCCTAAGGCGCCGACGATTTTTAAATACATCAAATAAATACGTATCAATGCTGGTTGTGGTGCTTTTGGTTTAAACACGACCTTGATTTTACGAACTGATGTGTCTGCGGCCTGGGCATATGCTCAATTTAAGTGGTCTCCGCATGGCGCTAGTGAACACCATTTGACAGGTTATTACTTATCTTATTAGCAGGGGCGGACTGGGCCGCCGGGAGTCCGGGAACTTTCCCGGTGGGCCGGTAGTACTGAGGCCGGTCAATATTATCAGAAATTGTTCCTATGGTGTTGACTGCACGTAAATCGTTTACTTACCCGCACCCGGCGATTTCAAAGACCTGTTCGCCGTATTTATTTATTATTGTTTCCCTAATTATTATCACTTTATTGTGTTTCATGCCGATGCCCCTGATATTATTTGTTTGGTATCTACATTAATACAATTGCTACATTGAAGGTGCGTCGTGCATTTATTTATTAGTTTTCTTTGTAAGGTTTAGTCGTTGACGTAGTATTACGAAGTACTCTGTTCCACAGTTTGTTAGTCATATTTTGACAGCCTATAATTATTAGGGTGGCCCACAAAAATGTCGTTTTTTATAGAGCTCTTTTACTCGCGTTTGAAAAACATTAAATGTGCTATTGTTATACACCATTAGAAAAACTAGTCAAGCGAATATCTCTGCCCGATTTACTTTTGTTAGTCTTTTGTTTCTAAGCTACAACAAACATCATAATGGCAGATGAAAAATACAAAATTTGGATAATTTTGCGTCATTATTGGAAACAAAACGTTTCTGCAACCGCCGCAGTTAAGAAAATATGTGAAGTGGAAGGAAAGGGAGTAATGAACATTTGCTTGGCACAACGTTGATTCAAAAAAATTTATGAACGAGATACACGTCTCAAGGGAAAACAAGGTTCTGGTCGGCTTAATTTGTTGAGTAACAACGAACTGCGAGACGCTGTTGAACTTAGTCCATCTACAAGTACTCGTAAGTTGTCAGCACAACTGCTTATTTCAAAGAAACCATACGGCGTCATTTACATCAAATTGGAAAGGCCAATATACGCTGCAGAGAAGATTCACATGAATTTGCACCAGCAATGACAGAAAGACGAATTGAGGTCTGCAATCGGCTGCTTTCAAATCCTTAGGACAAACGTTATTTTAAATGGATCGTTACTTGCGATGAGAAATGGATATATTTTAATAATCCTAACAAAGAGAATCAATGGATTGCCATCGTACAACCTACGTTGCCTGTCCCAAAACGAGAAAGGTTTCAGAAAAAGGTCACGTTAAGTGTAAGGTAGAATTTTCAAGGCGTTATTCACTTTGAGTTGGTTCCTGATAGAAGAACCTTTGACGCCAACCTTTATAGTCAGCAGTTGGATAGGATGAATGATGCTCTACCAAGGCCAGCTAAATTAAATATTACATATTAAAGCCTACCCACTTCATTTAGCCAAGTCGCAATTTAGAAAGGATGATGGCGCCATTTGAGGTGAACTATATTTTATTTAATTCAGCTAGCCTTGGCTCTACGTCGGCGTTACCCTGGATTGGTAAATAAAGGGCACACAATTCTACAGCAAGATTAACGCCAGACCCCATAATGCTATTGAAACTCGGTAGAAAATTAGGGAGTTGGATATAGAGCTTCTACCTCATCCAGCTTATAGTCCAGACCTTGCACCTTCAGATTACCACTTATTCCGATCGATGGCACACTTCCTGCATGGAAGAAATTTCACAAGAGTTGAAGCTGTATATCGAGAATTCTTTACCTCAAAAGATCCAGCATGGTATCGTCGCATCATTGAGTTACTTGCAGAAAGATGGCCAAAGACATTGCTTCATAATGGTCTATAATTTAGTGAATAAGAGTTGATGTTTGTTGTTTTATTATTAAATAAAGTTTTCCACAAAAAAATGACATTTTTTTATGGGCCACCCTAATAATAGTGAAAGGAGGCCGGTCACTACCAAATTTCCCGGGCCGCTTAAATTTGCCAGTCCGCCACTGCTTATTAGTGATGCGAAAGCAAAACAAATTAGTGCAGGAAGGGGACATCATTAGCGCTCGCTAGTACGTGAGTCCATGTAATTGCTCCCAGTAGGTTTTATGTTTTTCCTTCAGTAGGTCTCTGATAATCCCCTTTGCAGTTAGATAAGGAACCCCACATGCAGGTTCGGGACCTATTAGCCTTTGCTCAAACTGATCTCGCTAGTTGGTCAGCTCTTTCATTGTCTTCATAACCTTGGTGTCCTGGGACCCATTCTAACCAAACTCTGTTGCGATTGGCCAGTGTCACCAGTGTTTCTACCTTTAATGTATCTCGACACTTTCTAAATACTTTAACACCGTTTGGCTGTCTGTTAAGGTGGAGATTCGCCTGTTTTCAAAACCCGTATATCATATAGATCCTTGTTTTTGGATCAACTCCCGTCTTCGTTCTTCGTCGCCCCCCTCAGATATTACCTACTACCCTGAAAGGTTTTCTGAAGTCCCAAACGGTGTTGATTTTATCGGATTGCGTTTTTTTCCTGTATGTGATCTCGGTTTGGCTCCCGTTCTACGGTGCACTTTCCGATGATCACCTGTTTTTACTCATGCTGCTGTCAATGCTCGAAATTCCACTACTAAGTGAAGTACGGGAAGATTTAGCATTGTTTCCATCGAGGCTGTAGGCGTAGATGACATCGCCCCAGTTATCCATATGCAGGCAAGCCATTGTAGTTTATTTAATTTGTTAATTACCACTTACCACTCTGTTTCTACTTTTGTGCCACCAGAGGATAGAAGCATATGTAATTGTTGCTATAATCACTCTCATGTATACCCACAAAACCATTTTTGGTTTCAGACCGCAAGTTTTGCCTACTGTTCTTCTACAAGCCCATAAGGCCCTTGTGGCCAGTGGTGTAGTCGTAAATTAAGCAGTGCCGGAACGCTCTGACCTGGGTAGTATTGCTGGGAGAGGGGGGGGGGGTCGAGGAACAGAATGAAGCGGGTGATAGCGAAATAATAAAATGTCAACAATGAAACAATGTATATTTTGTAGTTATTAATAAGCCACCGCCCGCCAGTGGCTTATTACTTTTATTAATTTGAAATAACAATCATATTTTCGAGGGTAAGGATAAGACGAAGATCGCACTGTTTTAAGGAGGTATTTTACAATTTTTTCTAATTTATTTTCGTAAAAAAATAAGCAGTGCCGGAACGGCGTTCCGGCGCGTTCCGGCTCCTCTACACCCCTGCTTGTGGCTTTGTTAGTAATATTTACCAAGCGAGGACTGGAGGTCAATTTGGTGTCTAGGGTGACGCCAAAATATTTGACTTCCTGATTCCTGACCACTGATTCGCATTTCCATCAAATCTTGGAGATTTCTTCTAAGTGGAATAGAATGACCGAAGTCTTGTTCGGATTGAGCGAAAGTCCTTCTTTTAAGCGCCACCTCTCCACGGTTTTCAGGGTTTGTTGAATCAAATTTGATATAACTCCCCCGAACCTTCCGTTTATGAGTAGTTATATCGTCAGTATATCCTTCACATATACCCCTCTCGTATTCAGCTCAGCGAGTAGGTCGTCAATTACTAGGCCCCAAAGAAGAGGCGAAAGTACTCCCTTGGTGACGATTGTCGCCTTGGTTGTACCTCTAAGGGTTATTATTATTATTATTTTGCTATTTTTTTTAGTGCGACTTTAACCCATCGCGTCAAAGGTTGGTGTATGTATACCACGCTCATCCAGTGCTCCTGTAATTGAGTGAAAGAAGGTATTGTCGAAAGAGCCTTCTATGTCTAGAAATGCTCCTTGTGCTCTTGTAGTCAATTCGTATAAGGCCAGCTCGCATGATTTCCTATTTGATGTTCCGATGTAGAAGAATGTCCCTCAGAATATCATTCCTGACTTGTCTATCAATCACCTTTTTCAGGGTTTTGAGAAGAAATGACATCAGGCACTAAGGTTGCAAAATCTTGAAAGTAGATGAGTAATCTACGCCACCTTGCTGTAAACTATACTTTTTTTGTATTATTGTTATTTATACCTCCAAACTGTCACAAAGTTTGCGTACTATTTTAACAATATTTTTTTAAATTAAACTTATTTTAAAGTGATTTTGTTGGCTGTTAACCTAAAATGTCACATGTAAATGCAATTGTGTTCAACTAGCGCCAATTCGGCGAAAATTGGCGTTTTCTCAGAATAAAGGATTATATGGAAAATAAAAAAAAAATGCCCACCCCCTAGGCCCTAGAGAGACGTTTGATCACGGAAAGTCTTGAACAGCCGGCTAGTTATAGATTTTGAATAAAATTTAACTATAGCGAAATTATTTTTACTGTTTTGGGTTCCAAAATTTCCCATATGGTTTGACCATCTACTATTTGACAATTCAGTGTATGTAAAATGGATTTGCTGTAATGTGTTTCGGTGTGAATCTGACTAGTTGATTTGTAATTCTGTGGTACTTAATTTAAAGGACCAAAGCTATGCTACTATAATAAATAAATAAAAATTATGTTATGTTATAAACAGGGCCGGTCTTCTCTATAAAGGGGCCCTAAAAGTTATTGAAACTCAACGAAAATTTTAAATTGGTTAAAGCTACTTTGCTAACGTATAACAGTGGTTTTTTAAGCCTTTTGAAATTTGCTACAAGGATTGATTACCTTAAGAGAGAGAGAAGCGTTTTGAATATATTTTTTGTATTTTTTGTAATTTTTTTATTTATTTTTTTAGCATCTTTGGGGTGAGGTGGGCTATAAGCTCCGTTCCTATTACCGGTCATGGTTATAAATAACACTTTGAATTAAGGCTTTATTTGCCACTGGTCACAAAAATTCTACTACTACTACTACTAGGTACTACAACTAGTAGTTGAAAAATAACTGTTATGAGTATTATGGTCATTTAACACCACCTTACTCTTACTATGATCTTGTCAAATCACAGAGGGTTTCCGCCTTGAGTAGGGGTCAAATAAATCATAAATCCTATTTAAACTCTACAACTATTTTAGGGTTTTATTTATTTGTTTTAGATTAGTAAGGAAAACTACCTTTACAGTCTTAAACTAAAGAGGCGATTGTCATATCATTTATAGGTAGTTTAATGTAGATAAGACGAATGTTGATATATTACATAGTTTGACGATGCGATCATGCATGTTTGTTTATGTTGCTTTATATGTTATGCGTTTGAAGGCGAAAAGCAAAATAGAAATGCAATTAAATGCATGTTCTATACATTGATTGTTTCGAAATAGCCAATGATCACTCATTATCGTCTAATTGTTCGGAAAATAATAAGTTTATTTATGTAGTTTAATCTTCTACGAGGGAATTTAAATAAATAAAAATATGTATAAATTACTGTAAACAACCACGAGTCATTCGTGTGTTTACAATTTTTTCTTTAGGGGAACTCTAGGAAATCTAAGTTAATTTAAATGAAAAATATAATCATCATTTATTTCAGAAAACGAAGCGCATCGTCTTTAGCATTTACAAATGGGGAAATAATAAAGATTTCTTTATAATCCCCCTAAACGATCTAAAGCTTCTTTGATTCCCTATGGGTGCCCATGAGTTCCTTTAATTTCCCCTTTTTGTTCGTCATTTATTAATGTTTTACACAAATCCCTTTTTATCTCCTTTTTAACAAATTCACCTCGCCAGAATGCAGCGAACACTGACGGAGCAAGCTTGAAAGTGATTAATAACCATATTTGATTTCTTCCCTCAATCTGCATCCCCAACAGTATTTATGAATCATCTGGGGTGCACTCCGCTGGTTATGACTAACGATCAAGTACTCTTATAATCTGACCATACTTAATCCCCTAGGGTTACAATATTGAACGCAAATATTATTCCTAAATCTGTAACCGGGGAAGTTATGAATTAATCACTGATAAAAATTAATTCCCAACAGGAGCTAAATGATCAAGTTAAATACAGGAAAATTGCTGCTGTAATTCGGTAAAAACCTGCAAGTTAACGAATGGATTATTGGGATTTACCGTACAATATTGTTAATTGTTTGTACTAATGTGGTCAGGTATGACCTCAAGTTTCGTAGAACGTGAATGCTTACGTTACATTCTCTGCTACTATTCGCTGTACGATCAGACATCGTGTAAATATGTATTTGAAATATGCGACTGGTTCATTTTTTAACACATTTCCTAATTGTTTTGGTTTGGTTTTTTGTTGGTGATGATTAATTTAAACTTAAATTTTTCTGTGTATGTGGATGTTTCACTTCCTCGCTGCTTGAAACATAAATGATTCGGTTTAATGGAATTATGTATTAATTAATTTTGCTTTAATTGCAGACTGGTATGTTTTAACTTTTAAAATGCCATTTTTCATATTTTTCTTCTGTTACGTTTATGCAACTTCTTTAGTGGATTTTTTTTTCAAATTAGTCATTTTATCGGCGTTAAATAATTTATACTAATTAATTGTCAAATTGTGCTTGTATTTTTTACACTCCCTGAATAACTTAAGTGTTGAACAAAATGCCTTTAGAGAGTTTAGGAAATGCAGAAATAGTAATCTCTTTCACCAATTAACGTGTGCAAAAATATAAGTTTCTTTTCCAAATCCTAGATTTCTATAACCGGGCGTAAAATGTTATAAAACCACTGTAATAATTTATATTTAGGTATTTGGAAAAATCTGAAAATTTATTACCTATAAATTCTCAGTAAATTGCCCTTTAAATATCACTTCTGTTTTATGACCTCTTGGACATTTCACTGGTTTTACGTATCTTTTTCTCTGTAATTAATCAAGAAAAACAAAAAAAAAAAATAGGAAACCATAATTAAATATTGTGGAGAAATTTGGCATGCTTTGAATTTTTAATTCTGTTCTTTTTCTGTTTTATTTGATAATTAATTTTAGTCTGTAGAAGGAAACAATAAAAAATAGTTGATTAGATAAACCTTATCGTTATCTAAGTATTTCAAGCAGCAACCACACTTTACAAGTTTTATTTTTTGTTCGGTATTACATATCGTTAACTATTTCTAGCCCATTTAAATTCATTAACTAAAATACAAAATTTGATTAAAAAATTTATGTAAATTGAAAATTCACATCAGCATATGATTTAAATTAAAATTAACTGCAATTAAATAATACAATATAGCACAATCATTACTGAGAACAACAATAACGTGAAATCTTTATTTTACACTGAGCAAGTCACGCCCTTAAACCACATCGTAAATGACATACGGTAATAAAATTATTCTTTTTTGTTGCTTTGTCTAAGGCTGTTTTCTATTGTTGCACCTTAAAAATGATATTTATGTTTAATATTTCTTAACATTAAAAAATGGCAGGTAAGTGCCTGCTAGCTAGCCGGCTGACACAGGTTCGATTCCAGCGGTGGCCATAGTAATATGGAGCCGATTTGGGTCGAGTTAAGGCTTAGATTTAAGGTATGTTCTGGATGAGCGTTGGAGCGTGATGCTCCAAAAATGGGCCCATCACCTCAGCCTCGACACTGGATTAAAAAAAAAAACATTAAAAAATTTTGTGGAAATTAGGCTTTTAACCAGTTTGGAAGAAGAAAAATTTGGTAAACTAAATTTTTGCACAAACCTTTTTGTGGGAATTCAGTGATGTCTTGAATTCTGCTTTTTTTTTGAGAAAGCAAACCTTTAATTCAAAAAGAATAAAAATTGTTGGTTCACTTTGAACAATCTACATTTTTTATTAATCTCAAACCTCTGTTTTTACCTCAAAATTCTTTGTGTAAATCTTGTACAGAAATCAAAAAGTAGATCGGTTGTGTATGAAAGAATACGAAGAAATACCTGACTAATTGATGTCAGAAGAGCATTTCAGCACAACAAAAGCTTACCTTCAAGATGGGATTCTCAGAACTCAAAGTGTTGAAGAGTTTTGTAAAAATGCAATGGGACGAACTGTAACCAACAAATATTCAGTGAATTCAGTCACTGTGTTTTTACACAAGGTTTAGGAATTATTTGTGTTGTTCCCAGACAAGTCGAAGTATAAATATGACAAACTTTAACCGTTAAATAAACACAAAACTGTGAAGTTAATAAGGTTTTTGCTATTATTATCTGTTAAATTCCTTTAACAGATATCGTAAAGTTTTAAAATATCAGCTTCAGATGTTTGTGTTTTGAAACAAGGAGTTTTAGAAAAGAGAAAAATTAGTGGTTGTAGAGCCATGCCATCAACTTTATTATTATTTAAATCTAAAATAAGGTGTTTACCTAATTTACTTTTTGTATTCATAAATTGCAAATAATCACAGCAAATTATCTCTTCAGATATAATTTTGGAAGATTTACAATGTGCTTTAAAAAGTTCACGTGTTTTGGATATTTTTAAAGATAAGCCAGGATAAAAAGGTTGATAATAAAATAAAGCATGAATAATCCTTTAACCTTTTTGAAAGGTATGTTTAGTCATTCCGAACTCGACAAGATACACAATGTCAAAACACGCTCCAACTTGTTGCAGAATCCGCATTACTCCATTATGTAGAATGTTCTCGTTGAGCGCCACATTTCCTAAACCAAACTAAACGTTAATAAAATCCAGCCCATTTGTAGATACACGTTTTGTGTTCTCGCTGCATTCTGTGCAGGCAAGCAGACGATGCCCTGCTAGTAAAACGTTGGGGTCGGACCCTATCGTATTCGGGTGACGTCACAATAACACATCTGTCGCCGCACGTGGCATTGACTCATTCTGGTAGCTTCTCGGTATTTTGACGGTTTCACCCTGTCTTTTACCTTTGCTTTATACAGGAAAAGAGTTTGGATGCTTTGATGTTTTATAATTTTGAACTTCCTGTGCGAAACATTACTCAAATATTACCAGGAATTGCAGTTGTTTCTGGATATTATGATGGGGAAAATGTGGGATATTTTAATTGGACTTTAAATCACGATAAATTTCCGCGTTTTAAATTTAGATTTTAGAGAACATCTTTAAGAATCACTTTTTTAGAAGTGCTTGAATTTGTGTATGCTGGCTCAAATTTGAGATTTGCTAATTTGCTAACGAAGTCTACAAGTCCACAAACGAATCTTGTATAGGTAATTTTTTGTGTTGATCTTTTAAATAGGTATTTCAAATTGCAACTGGCAGTTGTTGGAAAATCTGTATAATTTCTTTTCGTGCCATTTTAAGGAAAATAAACTTAAATTAATGTATATGAATAAGGGGTGGTCGAACGGGTTATCCATTAAACAACATAGATAAAAAAAAGGTAGGTTGATTTTACCATTTGTTTATTGGTTGTTATGACAAATTATATCAGCGAAATTAAGTATCAATTTACTTCCCACAGGAAGTACATACAAGTACTAATAAATAGAGACCATCAACATCAAACCATTCTGTCGCAAGTTATTTAAATTTTTAGTGGTATTTAACTTTGCCAATCAGATTACCAGGATTACCTACATGTTTTTATACCAATTTTTCAAAATTAATTTAATGGTAGAAACAGAAAGGCCTATCTTCTTTTGTTTTGGAGTTATGGCGGAAAACTTTTTTCAAATTCTATAACTGCTATAACTATGTGCATATAGGGGTGGTCCATAAGTAATAGGGCACAGACCAACAGTAATTTGTGAGACGAAAATTTTACGATTTACCTTAGTCCAAAAGTTAATATAAATATATAAATAACTTGTACTGGTAGAAAGAAGATGGCTGAGAAGCCCATACAGGGAGGCCATGACTGTAAAAGGGTGGCCAAGTAAGTAAGTAAAAGTAAAAGTTAATACTTGTTAAGAGAGACACAAGGTGTCAAATTCAAAATTTTAATTTTCTTCTGTAATTTTTGAAATATTCTTAAGAAAATTGGCGAAACTAACTTTTTTGGAATGACAAACAATAATCTCAATTTTAATGTAGCTTCTAAAAGAATCTTGCTTTTGCTACACCTAATCTTTTATACTTAAAGTTATGGCAGAATTAAAGGTCAAATTTTCAAGGTATTTGGTATTGAAGTAAGTAATGTAACATTGAATAATTTTTAACGAGTTGTTAGATCAAAATTTTAGAACAATGAATTTAACGACGGAGTAGTAAATTGCAGGTCGTAGAAAAAATGATACGGCACAAGCAAAAGAAGAAGAAAAAGGTCTCGTTCGATGAAGAATGTGAAATATAGTATAGTATAGGTATAGTGGTATACAGTATAGAAGATAAAAGAGAAGCAAGTAATAAACTGCTAGGTACGGAAAAGAATGAGGACATGAATACGTAACTACAAAGAAAAGAGAAAAGAAACTACCAAACTTTGCAGAATGAAGAAGAACGAACGGTTAATAAGTAAAACAGTGGAAGAAATCAAAGATAATCAAAGAGAGGTTTTGGTTTTAGAAACAACTGATGCTATACACATAGCAAATCAAATTACAGGAAAGGGCCACGAATTAACCTTCAAATGCACATGGTTTTATGGACTTCAAGCAAGCCTTTGATCTACTTAAAAGAGAACATCTAACAAAGGGTTTAAGAGATATTAAAGCTTAAAAAAATATGGTAGGGGTCACAATGGAAGGATCCAATTACAGGGATCTACTATGTCCCGTTACTTAAGGACACTCTGTATAACTATATAAAATATGAAGAGCATCAAGGTTTCTTATAGAGTATATGCCTTCTCCTTCTTCAATATGTGATCCTCTTCTCGCCTTAATATCTGTGCCTAGTACTTCATGTGCGGTTGCCCATTCGTCATCGTTTGACCTTATTCTGAAAAGTTTTAGAATTTTATATTCTCCATTCTTTGCAGTGCTACTGTATCAGCCTTAAATAATTGCGTTGGTTTTTAGTCCGTATAGGGCTGTTGTTCCAATTATTGCTGTGTAGATTATCTTCTCCAATTTCAGAGGCAGTTTGTACATGTAGTGTTGGTAGTATAGCGTGAGCATCTTGGTGAGCCTTTGTGATTCGTTGATTTACCGTTGTTGGTCTTTCAAGCGTGTTTCATTTTTCTGACTTGTTTTATTGTAAAATGCCCGAATTTTAGGTTTTTCTCCATTGCATTTAGTTGTGTAATCCTGGTTGGCTTATCCTTATCGCATTTATTGATGTTTATAACGCCGCTTGATATGGTGACATTTCTTGAATCATGTTGTTCAGTGTCTTCAGTAGGTGTTTTGCATAAGTCTTATATTCCTCGCTGCAGAGGCTTATCTTCTCGTATTCCGATGCTGTTTTTGAATTCCTGACTTTAGAGAACGGAATTTGTTGTCTTCAAATGTTTTCGGCACTGTGTTGTTTTCCCATGTTTCTTCTATTATTTTGTGTCTGTGTTCTAAAGTGATCTGTGGAGCATTCTGTAATAACAGTTCTGTTTTTACTCTGTCCATTCCTGGAGCTTTGTTCCTTTTCAGTTGTTGGAGTATTTCGACTGGTGAGGAATATGATTACAACACTTAAGAGATTACAAGTACTTAATAACGGCAAATGTATTGATTCCAAAATTTTCTTCTATTTTCTAATTGAAGATTACCGCGAACATTCTAGAAGGAACACGTGCAAACTCTTAAGGGATGACCTAATTTTTAATATGAATTTTGCATCAAATATGACGAGAATATGTTTTGTGAAGACAGATTTATTATTTATGACCATAAAAATCGATTTAATCTATAAACAATAATTTCTAAAATGTTTGCAGAACACGATAATTCTATTAACTATGATTAAGCTCCTAAAAGGGTATGATCTAATTATTTATGCAGTTGAAGACATGCGTATTCAGAAAGTTGTGCAATTTTACGAAATATTAGATTATGCGTATACAATAATATGAATAAAATAGAGGGAAAAAAGTAAAATAAAGGTAAATTGGCAGGGCCGGCCCAAGTTTTTTCGCCGTTCCAGCAATTGTTTTTAGCGCCCCGATCTAGTTTTCTAATTTCTCCAAAAAAGCAAAAACATTTTTTTATCCCAACCTAAACAACTCTCCAATAGATACAGATACTGGTATTGTTAAGAGAACTGTCAATGCTTTGGAACTAAATTATTGTTTAAGATGAACGACAGAATTTTTAATGGTGGCATGTCGGGTGTGATTATGTCAGATAAAGCTAATATAACTCATCATACAATTTAAGCTAATCAATATCAGCATCAATCAGTACCTGTCTTATCACTCGGAATTAAATTTGAATTTTGACAATTGTTAAGAAGCCCTTCTCTTGTAAAATACTTGCCTAAATTTTCAATGTCATATAAAAATGAAAATTTATAAAAAATGCCGCCCCTCAAATTGTGCCGTTCCAAGTTTGCCGTGGCCTCGGGCCGGCCCTGATTATTGGGAAGGCACCTAACATAACTATAAATTTCTGTAAATTATTGCTTTTGTAAATTTAAAGTAAATTTGTAGGCAGTAAGGTTAATATGTTAAAGGCATTGTCAACTTATGAAAAGTCGTTTTTTTTTATTTTGTAATTTGATTGAGTAAATTGAGTATTGCACCTGTGCAAAATTTTACGGCTGAATTACCGTGTTATGGGAGCTAAAAGTTTAAGATATGACGTCACGAATGTCGGTTGCCAGTAAGAGCGGAATGCCGAGTCGACTAAAGGTCGTTCCACACATATCAGTGACGTATTCGTTCAGTGTCAGTATTTGTATTTCATTGGGTGACGTACTTTATTTTTCAGTGTCACTTACGCATTTGCCCAATGAAATATTGGATGTGGCTAAAGTACCAATTCAAAATAATTCAATTTCACAACCTACCCTAATTGGTATTTTTATTGATCTGTTGTTATTATTAAGGTCGTTTCACACGTATCAGTGACGTATTCGTTCAGTGTCAGTATTTGTATTTCATTGGGCAAATGCGTAAGTGACACTGAAAAATAAAGTACGTCACCCAATGAAATACAAATACTGACACTGAACGAATACGTCACTGATACGTGTGAAACGACCTTAATAATAACAACAGATCAATAAAAATACCAATTAGGGTAGGTTGTGAAATTGAATTATTTTGAATTGGTACTTTAGCCACATCCACAGAATGACATTTTATAACGTTTGCAATTTGACATTTTTATTGTAAACAAAGTTTATAACCTTAAATTCATGTTAGAAATGTCATTCTGTGGATGTGGCTAAAGTACTAATTCAAAATAATTCAATTTCACAGCCTACCCTAATTGGTTTTTTTATTGATCTGTTGTTACTAATAACCCGGCAACGCGGGTGTTGTGTTTGTTTAGTAGCCTCAGGAGGCCGACATTCGTGACGTCACGTATCGGGGAAATGAATTCTCTCTACCCGTTTATTGTGGTTATTATCAAAGATATTGAAATTCTACCACTGCGGGTAGTTTTACGAGTATTTTAACTAATGTATTTTGATATTTACTAAATATGTTGCATCAGCTGACAATGCCTTTAAACAAAACAAGGGCTGCAAGTTACCGGATTTACAACATGACACAAATTGAACGTTACATATTGTATTGTAAAATTAAAACTCGTTTCTTGAATTATTCGCCCTTTTTATAATGCAAGATACATATGATTTCTCATTTTTGAAAAGAGAAAAACTTCCTTTATTAAATTAGCACGTTAAAACTGTACCTACTTATTTAAATACCAAGTTTATACTACTACCGGTTTACCGGAAGTAAAATAAAACTAGTTTTTTATGTATTGTTCACATTCTTGTTGTTTAATTTTTGTGTACAAAATTACACTGATTAAATATACCGGGTGTGACCTGAGATGTGAGACATAGGAGAAATGCATGGGAAAATGAACATAAATATGTGAATATTATCTTCTTGGCTAACTGTTGCTTACGTTGTAGTTATTCATCAAAAGTACTTTTTTTTTCAGTCGATTATAGTACAAAATTTATCTGAAATGAAGGAGAAATCGTATTTTTTCCTGATTATTAGACTGATATTAATTCTACAAAAATTTGATCAACTTGACTTGTTCTGATGAGCTGCAGCATCACTATGGAAATTTCAGAATTTAGTACGAATAAATCATGCGCAGCAGGCTTTAAGCAAGTTGTCATAAGGTGCATGTGTGACTTTTTTGACTTTTTATTTAAAATATTTATCTACTTTATTTTACGTTGAGGGGCTAAATTTTCCTAATTAGTTAAGAATCAATTGCTTAATAGCATATTTATCCAAACAAGAACGTACAAAAGCTAAACGGTTCAGCTGGAAAGATAAAATTAAGCAATTATCAAAATCGCATGTATTTCTCCTGTCTCACATCTCAGGTCACACCCGGTATGTTTTTATTTTATGCGTTATGTATGGGATTATTCTCAAATTTATTTGATGGCATTGTAGGTACCTATATATAAATAAATTAACAATCCATTTAAAGACATTTTAAATACTTATTGTTTGCTTGCTGCAATTTAACATTTATTTTATAATTAAAGAATGCCCAACTTTTAAAAGTAGTGGGTTTTATTTGTGTCGTAACTAACCTTTATATATTCTTTATTTAAAATTTTAACCAATCATATTTTTCTTTTGTACCTACATACGTTAACTAAATCTATTATTATACATAGTATTTTTATGTTTTGCGGATCCATACATAGATTATCCATATCATTAGGACAAGTGACGATAAAAAAAATAGTACGCTGAATCATTTTTACGTCTCTATTATTCCAGTAACACCTTGGATACGTTCAAAGTAATTAAGTTGGCTACTGTACTGATATGTAGATATTGTATAAATGAAAGATTAAACATTGCGCAATGGACAGATTACGCATGCTTCTGTTGTACTATTTGGTATACCTGCTTATACAATGTTGTACATCATTGTTCTTTCATACGCAACTGGTCTCTGTAGTAATCGATTAATTTGGAGCAACATGGTGCAACAATGAATGCAATTCCTCTGTGACTCATTGTTATTGTCAGCGAGGGCTAATTCAATAAACAGCCCTCATATTACCCCACGATTTTATTTTATAGAAATTGAACCCTTTGTGAAAATATCTATAAATAGTTTGCAAATAAATAAAGCGTCTGTGTTGTTTTAGTTATATGTATTAAGACATTATTTAAAAAAGACTTACCATTTTTAGTTCTGAGTAAATATGTACCATATGAACAAAAATTATTTAGATAAGGGATGGCCATGGTGAACAAAATCACTGCCTTTGATTGGTTCAGTTTGTTGTTGATTCTACATGATAGGTACGTTCAGAGTTCCAAAGCCACCCTTTAACTAAATAATTTTTGTTCATATGGTATTTTGAAAAATATATTTTCTTCTACAAAAATTCTATCAAATTTTTATTAACCGTTTGCTTGAAATTGGAAAGTGCACGTCGGGATAAGACATTTTTAAAACAACTGAAAAGTGTTCATACTAAATTTTTTCCGAAAAATGTTGATGTTAATCTAGGGAAAAATTACAGTGAAGGACTAAATGGTCAAAAAATAGTGTTCAGTTGCTTCCTCTGAAATTTTAATTATTTTTAAAAATATTTTTTTCACTACTAGTATTAGAAGATGTCATTATTGACCTTATTTTCGAGCCCAGAAGATGAATTTCTCTCCTAGTGGCCAATAATTTTTTATTATTGACTACTGGTTAATAATAAAAACAATTGCTATGCATTCAGGTGCCTATTTTAAATATGTTTTGCCCAAATGTCAATTGAAATTAACCTCTCCCCTTGTTTTCGAGCAAGGCTATTTGATTTTTGTGGATATTTAGAAATAAATATACGCATCTGTCATTTTATTTTTTATTTATGTAAAAATGATTACAACTTAATACTGCTCGGCTGAGAAAAATGTCTTCTCTACCTTGGTCTATAATATACTATTATATTACGAGTGTTTTTTTTAAGTTATCTACCTAGCTATGGAAGTGACGCCAAACAAAAAAAAATGCTTGTTGTCAAATTACTGAGAGACTTGGGTATTCTATTGACATCCTCTCACGAAGCAGGAGTAGATGCAATGGGCGCATAAGAGCTCCCCACCTCCAAAGAAGGCGAAGTCGTCTTCTGAAAAGTTGATGGCCACAGTTTTTTGGGATTGAGAGGGAATTTTGCGTATTGAATATATGGAAAAAGGGACCACAATTAATGAAGAGCTTTACGGAAGGACGATCCAAAACCTGAAGCAGGCCATTAGAGAAAAAAGTCCGAATTCATGAAGAACCAAAACTTTGCTGTTACACGACAACTATAGGGTCCACATCGAAAGCAGTGGATTCACCGAGTTACAATATCCACTATATAGCCCTGATTTAGCGCCTTGCGACTTCTTTTTGTTCATAAATCTGAAGAAAGACCTCGGGGACTGAAAATTTTCCTCAGATGATGAGTTGAAAGCCGCTGTTGCGCGAATTTTTTTTTTTTTAATGGAATGAAACAACCCGAGGAACGCTGAACTTAATGTATTAGAGTAGACGGTAGTTATGTAGAAAAATAATTTTTTGAAGCTCTGCTAGTTTTCCTTCATAACTAGGTAGATAACTTAAAAAACACCTTCATAGATGGTAAGGAAAAAAAGTCAAAAACAGTTGTCAATTGCTTTCTTCGAAATTTGAATTTTTATTTTTTGAAAATCCAAAATGAAAAAGTCTTAAGAAAAGTTTCAAAGTATTTGATATTCGATTGTCTTGTCAGAAATAAAGGACTAAATTGTCAAAAAATAGTGTTCAATTGCTTTCTCCTCAATTTGAATTTGTGTTTTTTGTTTGAAAATCCAATATGAAACCATTTAAAACAATTCATTGTCTATTGTTTTGTGGAAAATGGATAATCATTTAGGAAATGACATAATAATACTAAGAGAAGCTTTGTAGAAAGATCCAATATAAAGACTTTAGAGAAGTAAGAAAATAGCTTACGTAGGTTGAACTGTTTTGTTCAAGTTATTTAATCATTTAAGAAAATTTACAGTTAACAAAAAAATCTTTAAAACAGTTTATTTTTTTATTTTTAAAGGCAAACACTTTTTTCTATGAATGGTGTCAGAAATTTTGAATATTGTTTGAGGTAAAATTGAATGTCTGAATTGACGTTTATAAAACATTTCAAGAACTAATGCTATAAAAAAAGGAGCCTAAGATTTGTATACAACTAATTAATAAAACGTATTTCTGATCGCGAAGATTCAAAGATAACAGACCACCAAGATTCAACCGCAAAATGTCCGTTCCAGAATCACGATTTGTTATTTAAAATAAACATTTATGCCTCGGGCATCACAAGAATTATATATGGTTAACGGTAACTGAACAAAAATGTAAGAACAAAAATACCGTAAACAGTCATCAATAAAATAATGAACCGAACTAAACAAGACGAATATATTTCTTAACAGTATTTAAGTATTTGAAATTCATTCGTAGTTAGAAATGTTTTGAATAACACATTACCGACGTCCACAGCGGTTCCCAAACAATTTTTGCTTCGCCTTAATTTTGAAGAACTTATTTTTAGAAAATTTACTTTGCACTAAGCTAGCTTGGATTACCTACTTTTTTTATTGTTTGGATTCGGTTATTTTTGATTAGCATGCTTCTAAACCCACTGAGTTTAGATAATTTCAATTTGTAGACATTTTTGGCTCATTTTAGCTTCGAAAACATAACATAACTCTTTCTTATAACATAATGTATAACGCGTTCACTAGGATTTTTAAACCACAGTAGGCCATGTTAGAAAAACAGTTTCATGTTTCTTTGATGTAAACAAGATTTTCGTTCTATAAATCTGTATTTGGCACTAAACATTAAGATTATAATCAAACATAAAGAATATAGTATTCGCTTAAAGGGACCTTACACGATCAATCGGATCCAGATTGATGGATTGATGAATGAGATTAATGGATTTCTGGATATTTCGAAATCCGAGCTTCAATCACGGGTGGTGGGGGATAACTGTCATTCTTTCCTCTACCGATATAGATTCTCTCATGACTGCATCTGTTCTAGATAGATGCGGCTCTATCTTGCTGAGCAATTTGTTGAAGACTGAAGAGACGCTCGTTCATGCGGTAGTAATTCCTATAGTCATCTTCAGCACTGCTCTCTGAGATCTCACGCAGCAAGCTTAAATGAGTATACTTTGCACGTTTTTTTGTACCATTCTTTCGCCCAATGCCAAGACAATTTCCAAACAATCCTTCTTCTTTTCTGAGCTGAAATTACCTCATTCCGACTGTCAGTCTGACTGATAGTGTAGAGCCCTCGTGACTGTCAGTATGGTTGATTCAGTCAGAATGTCAATTCGATTGATCGTGTTAGATCCCCTTTATAAAGATGCTTCCGATGTTTCAGTAGTCAATGATGTTATGGAGTGGCGCCACCTAGGTTTTGGGCTAAAGGAAAACGCCAAATTCAAATTCAGCTGTATTTATCTTTGATGTACTATTTTTATTTTTTTAAAAATATTAGTAACAGTAAAAATTCGTCTTACTTACTACTTACTTAGTCGTCCTCTTCTACCGTACGCTGTAGAGATGTGGAAAGTTTTCCACTTCTTCCCATCCTTCGCCAGGTTAGTTGCTTCTTTCCAAGTAATGCCGCGATTACTAAGGATTCCCTTAACCGTCTTTTCCCATTTTGTTCGCGGCTTTCTTTTCCTTCTTCGCCCTTCTCCTTTCATTTTCCATGCTAGCTTCGCGAACCTTGTTGAGTCCATCCTAGTAACGTGGCGAAGCCATCGTGGTTGTCCTTGTTCTATCGTGTTCAGGAAGGGCTGAGAATTCGTAGTCCTTCTTATTTCTTCATTCTTGATCCTGTCTAATCTAGTTTTGTTTTCAGCTCTTCTCAAGTATCTCATCTCCATTGCTTATAATTGTGATTTTGTTTGGGGGTTGGACACAATGTTGCGGATACGCATGTGAGTGTTGGGACAAATGTTGTTTTGAACACTACCATCTTGGTCTCTTTACTTATCTCTTTCTTGAATATGAAAGGTTTATTTATGGTTCGATATAGTCTTCCAGTGGCTGCCACTCTGTTATTTACTTCTTCGTCCATTCTGCCATTCTGCATGATTACCGAGCCCAAATACTTAGCTGAAGTTTGGGACCTGTTCCAATTTGTAGTCGTCTATGTATTGAGATGATATTTAATTTGGATGCGTATAATTAAAGATTATATTATTTTTGAGTTATTGACGAAAGTATTATTTTGCAAAGATTGGTAATGCAGATTTTTTTTGAATTATGAAAGATTGTAATATAAATTTTAAGGTAGCTAGATTAAATTTAAGTTATTATAGTAATCATTGTTAGGAAATAATTAGCTAAATTTAGTAGTCGTAGAAACGTAAAATAAGTTACTTTAGAAACTTTGTAAATAGTCGTTATAGTGAAAAAAAATCCTAGATACAGAAAAAAACAATTCTAGAATTTAATTGATATTTTGCATTCGAAAGGGGAACAACGAGATAAAGTTGCTCGTCCGAAAAGAACAAATATCAAACAAATAATTAACTATAAATACAGTTAACAATAACAAGAATCAGTATTAAATTAAAAGAAAGTGAATTTGAAGAAAAATCAAGTGAAGATTGAACTTCCAGCAAAACAAGTCAAGCAAAAACAATTCAAGCAAAAGCGAGTCAAACAGAAGCAATTAGAGCAGCAGCAATTTGGGCAAAAGCAATTCGAGTGGAAGCGAGACAAGCAGAAGCAATTCCAGCAGAAGTGAGTCAACCAGAGAAAAATTGGATTTTGGGTTTTTGGAATAAAGAAATTTTGGGAAAAGAAGAGGAAGTTAAAAGTAGATAGTGAGTGTATAAAAGAATAATTTTAAGATAGGGCTGATAGGGCGAAAAACATAATAAAAAAGAATTTGCATTATAAAAATTTGAGTAAAGTTTTATTTTGGTTAATTAAATATAAATGTGAACATACGACGAACCTACATAACGACCCATGATGTGAGATCTCTGAAAGTAAATTAAATTAAAGAGTAAAGTAAAATATAAAAAAAAAAATTGTCGTATACAACGTAAGTAGTAGTAAAGGGGGTTACAGTACAGTATATTGCGTGAGTTTTTGCTTCTCTAGCAATTATCATGGTTTCCGTTTTTTCCTTGTTTATTATCATTGAACCCAAATGGAACACCAGTTGGGAGAAGCACAATGCGGATTTAGATCGAACACAGGAACCCAAGATGCGATATTTACCATCAGACAGATCTTTGAGAAACACATTGAGTACCAGAAGGAAGCGCTGAAGCGCACCTCTACTTCCTAGACCTGAATGAATCAAGCATTCGGCAGAGTGCCAAGGAATGCGATATTGAAGGTCCTAAAGAAACGAAATGTCAGCGCTGGTCTAAGAGCAGCAATCAAAAGTTTTTACCGGAGCACTCAAAATATAGTCAGAACGGCCAATGCAGAATTACAACAATTTAGACCGAATTCAGGTGCAAGACAAGGAGAGATCTTACCCCCCTACCTATTTATCATGAGTATGGACGACATCGCAAAAACATGCAAATCGAAAACCAAAGATCTAAGAGTTGGCCACTGGATGATGAAACCGGTAATATTTTCAGAAATATTGTATGTCGACGATGCAGTTCTACTAGTGAACAAAGAGCCAGGCCTTCAGTAAAACCTAAATATCTGGAAACAAGAAATGGAGAATAGGGGTAAAGTAAACGATATAATTAAAAACTATTTACATTTAGCAACAGTATCTCACCTAGTCACATTTGACAAGCAGGCTGTTCTACTTCCAAACATCAACACAATAACTCGAAATCACGGCCCACCATGGCCCAAAAAAGACTGAAATGCATTATGATACGCTGTTATTTTAATAATTTTTTTAAGCTGATTTATTACCCCAATTTAACTCTACTGATAAACTAACCCAAGTTGTAGCCAAAAAAAGATATTTTAAGGATTATTTAACAAAAAAACTTAAAAAAAATAAACCTGAGTTTCTTTTGCATAAAATTATTGTGTTTGTAATATTTTTATAAAATTAATATGCGTAGAAAAATTATATCTGCTCCGTTATTTTGATTTGTGTTTAAATATTCAATATCTTAATACCTTTGCGTGATTTCAGCCGTGTAAAACAAGAAGTATAACATGATACTTTCAACGTTAACTGTGATATAAGAACGAGTAGTTACGGTATGCAAATTGAATTTAATGTGTGACTGATTATCCTGCACTATCATACCTGTTGTTCTACTTGTGTTGCATTTTTTTTTATAGGCATAATTCATTTTTTTTATATTTGTTCTGATAATCAAGACAATATTTAATTAAACCCACAGAAAATGTGTAGGTATCAAATTCCAGAAGTCAAGTGTGTTGTAACTGTGCTCTTTTTTAAGCTTACATCAGTACCGCAACGTTTGACATTTTACGAGTTCAACAGTTACGTTGAAATTAATTAATGTACTGAATGATTGATGTTATAATTAGTTGCTTGTTTTTTATTTGTTTTGTCGTGTTATTGCGAAAATTAATATTTTGGTCCTTCGAGACAAACTCCGAAAAACAATCTGGGATTACACCACATAACTGTTATTTTATTAATTCATTAATTAGTTGATCGCTGAGGATATCAACAAGCAAAAGTTGCCCTGTATATATTTTTTGTAAAGAATATATGTTTACCTATTTTAAGTTACAAACGGAAAAAGTAATTTAAATAGTTACGCTTTCGAACTATAGTCAGTATGCCAAATGCGAAGTCACGAGTTCACGAGGCCCCCTTTCACTTTGCCCACGGACGATGATCAAGTTTAACTTTGGATTACATACCTGTCAGGCGAATTTGCTAGTTATATTGGTTATAGACTTATGGTTTCTTAAACGTCTAATCTTAATGTTTGGAACATGGGAGTGTCCGTTCTTTAACATTTAAATAATCTGTACCAGTCTATCAAGCACAAGGTTTTTATTTCTTTACGTTAGAAATTAACATTCACGGATAAAGGAATCTTGAAAATCCCATTTTTTTTGCATGAAAACCCATTTAAAGATCATTATAAATTAATTTTTAGAAATTTCAAAAGGCGGATTAAGAATTAGAATTATTCCAGAAACGTATAAAAACGAAAACAAAATTAGCTCGATTGTTTTATCGAAAAAAAAGGAATTCCATGCCTTATTATAAAAAAAAAAACTGGTTTAATCGGTAGCATTCTATAAGTTTTACAGCAGCTTCCAAAGCAGGTAAATCGGTTAGGGTTAGAAATACCGTTTTTCTATTTTGAAGACTCGAACTTCCGGCCGGAGTTCGGGTAGCGACATCCGGCGTGGGCCAATAATAGAGCCAACCGATTTTATTTCCGGACATCCGTTCTCAGTTTCGAAGCTGTTCGTTTTTATAACTACTGTTAACATATTGGGAAAGTTCGGCGAGAAAAAATCGACGGCAAAATTGGCAATTTTAAAAATGTGTTTTGGAAAATTTGTAGTAAGATTAAGTAGAAATAAATGCATACTATAAATAAAACACATTTAAACAGATTCGATGTTGTTTTAAAAATAAGGCCGCCATCTTTTTATTTGATAGTTTTTTCGGTAAAAGTGCTAACAGAATAACTTGAAACGAAACGAAATGAGGCATGTAAAAAATGTTTTTAAAAACAAAGGGGTTGGTGTTTTTAAAATAAATAATTGTCTAATATCATTTGATTTACTGCCCCTTAAGAGATTTTTGTTTTTTTTTTAGAATATGAGTTAAACATGAAAATCCGAGGGCGTATTATGTTATCTACCTAGCCATGAAACAAAAAGCGACGATGTCAAACCAATTATTAAAAAATAGCTGTGACATTTAGAAGTACATGTGCTATGTTGTACGGTTTATAGAGATTTGGGAAGGTTTACTTCTTGAGTGAAATAAGGTGGAACTTCGTAGTGTCATAAAGTTAGATAAGTGATGACTGTGGGTTCATAGAGTTAAGACATCCATCTTATAGCCTAGACCTAGCTCCGTCAGACTTCTTTCTATTCAAAAACTCAAAAAAACATCTCAGGGAAAAGCATTTTGCGTCTGATGAAGCACCCAAAGAAGCTGTTGTACAATATTTTGCAGAGTTGCCGAAGGAATTTTTTTCTGAGGGTATGGGACAATTGCAACAAAGATTGAATAAGTATATAAGTGTTGAAGGGCGTTACGTAGAAAGGAAGACATTGAAACGCTGACTAGAGAAAAGGAATACAGGAGATTCTATAGAAAAGCAAAATTAAGAAAAAAAAGAAGATATAAGCCACGAACAACCCAATACAGAGACGCAGGTGGAATGCTCTTAAGTAGGAAACAATATATTATGAATCGCTGGGCAGACTGCTTCGAAGAACAACTTAACCAATACCCCGAGACCCGACCAAATAGAGACCTGGTGCAAACGATTGATGACAGCCAAAGAAATAACCTACCGAGTGTGGTAGAAGCCCGGCAGGTAATTAGAAGACTAAGTAATAATAAATCTCCAGGAACAGATGATGTACCAGCAGAACTGTCCAAAGCAGCGGGTGAGAACTACACACGATGCCTTCACAAACTGATAATAGAAATATGGACAAAAACATCTTTGCCAAATGATTGGAATGCTGGAATACTATACCACAAGGAAGGTGATGTCTTGGACTGCTCTAACCACAGAGGAATTACTCTGCTGAATGTGGCATATAAAATATTCTCCTACATTCTCTACTCTCGAATTAACAGACATGCAGAGAATATTATAGGAAAATATCAAACAGGCTTGCGAGCTGACAAGTCGACAATTGACAAAACACAAAAGAACACGATATTGACACACATCACATATTCGTTGACTTTCAATTAGCCTAGGACACCATCAACAGACAGGCATTATTATTATTATGTTAGAATAGGGAATAGCAAGTGACTTGGTAAATTTAACTAAACTGACCATAGAGAGTGTGGAATGTAAAGTCCGAATCTCACACACTGGCATGCGATAAGGAGATACACTATCCCCTATCCTTTTCAATATCGCCCTGGAGAAAGTAAGCAAAACATCGGCAATTAATACCAATGGTACAATATTTAACAAGAGCATACAATTACTCGCATATACCGACGGTATAGATATTGTTGGCAGAAGCGAAGCAATTGTCAAAGAAGCGTTCATACAACTTAAAGAAGCGGCAAACACGATGGGACTCAAAATAAATATAGTGCCAAAAAATCAAATATGTGGCGGTGAGTAGAACACCACAACAACGACAAGTCATAAATGGACAGATGATTAAAGCCGTACATGAATTTGTATATCTTGGCTCCATGGTTAATTATGACAGTGATATCACGGCTGAAATCAAAAGACGAATCCTCTCAGCAAACAGATGCTACTTTGGCCTGGTTCCACAGATAAGATCGCTAAACATCTCGCGAAGTACGAAAATAAAAATTTACAAGACTTGGATTTGGAGCAGAAACGCGGACTCTCACAAACAGATGAAAATTTACTAGGAACGTTTGAGAGAAACATCCTGAGAACTATATTTGGAACCGTTAATGATAATGGAACATGGAGAAAAGCTGTATGATTTCGAACTTTACCAGCGTTATAAAGAACCTAACATTGTAAAAACTATTACAATAAACAGACGAAGATGGGAAAGTCACGTGCTTAGGACGAAACAAGCAGACCCCACAAGAAAAGCAATACTTGAAAGGTCCACAGGACGAAGGCTACGTGGAAGACCAAAAAGGCGGTTCCAGGATTCAGTGGAGGAAGATCTGGAAACACTAGGTATAAGAGCATGGAGAAGACCCGCGTTGGACAAAGTCAACTGGAAGAAGCCCGTAGAGCAGGGGTCGCCAAACTTCTTCGAGCGTCGACTTCTTCAAGAGTTTCTTGACTTTTCATTGACCCCCTCTATTTAACTATTGCGTAATTATAATAGGACAAGCAAAAAATACGCTTTTTAAGTTCATTTATTTTCTATTTTTAGTATTTTCTTAAATATTTGTTTGTGTTTTAAAAGTATTCATGACATTCTTCTTATTTTCTATAGTTATTAAAATTTAAAACTATCCAGACGTGGCAAGATTTTAAAAACAACTTTCTTTCTCTTTTGCCCTTATATCTTTTACAGTGTTGAGGGGGCCGGACACACCGAGCCTCAGAGCGGCCACCCATTCAAGTTATACCCTTGCTTAACTCTCAATCAGTGTTGCCAGGTCAACACTACATTATTTCCCCTGATCAACTCAAAAATTTCCCGTTTTGAAATAAAAATTCCCTTAGTTGAAAACGAAAAATGCAAAATATTTCTTAACATATTAATCGATATTAATGGTAATATTAATTTTATAACAAATTTTACGAATTAATGCGAGGATAACATGTACAAAAAATCGCGATAAGCGATAAGCTTTAAATTTTTGCTGTAATGTACTTCTATTAATGTCAGCATATACCCATTTAATTTAATGACAATACTTTTGAATCACCCTGTATAGGGTTGCTTCAAAGATCTCAATATTAGCTCGAATAATACAGGGCGATTCAAAAGTATTGTCATTAAATTAAATGGGTATATTATGCTGACCTTAATGGAAGTACATTGCAGCAAAAATGTAAAGCTTATCGCGATTTTTGTTTATTTTAAATTTTGTTACATCGCTGGCTAATATGCATTTAAGAAGCCTGTGATAGAAATTTGACCCTGCAAAATAAATGAAATATTACACAATTATGTAATTTGCAGGTTTCACTTTCCTCTCACATTTTTTTGGGCTTGAGACTGGCAGTAAATAATTAGAGATATGTTTAAAAATTGATATTAGGAAAAATCGTTGTTAATAAAGAGAAACTGGACTTACAGGAAATGTTCAATTAACCTTCACACAAACACACACACAACACAAACAAAAACTGGCTTTCAGAGCTGATGTAGCATTTTGAAGAGCTTTTCCGTAAATTAAATTCGGTTATACGGTTAGGAACACCTTCCATTAAAGCGTTCGAACAGTGCACTTTTAAAGCGAAGAATGACCATGTCACATCACACCTGGGCAAGAAAGACGATTGATAAATTTAAATTTTGAATGTAAACAGAACCTATTCCAGTGACCCCAAAACAATCTTTTAATTTTTTTCTGAGTTTATTGAGAAAAGTTGTTCTATTTGATATGTTCTACCTCCCTTAAAATTAATGACAATACTTTTGAATCACCCTGTATAAATGCTGTTTCCTATTTTATTTCCTTTTTTTTTTTTGACTTTAGGTCATTGACAACGGAAAATATGCGCTCATCAGCTGCATTTGAATGTGGTAAAGATAGAATATTAAAGGCTAACCCTGATTTTAAGATCAAGAGCATAAGAATATTGTGTTGATGATTTTAAAATACAGAATCGGAATGCATGCGTTTTTAAAGCGAAGTATTACGAGTAGCCGAAATTTCCCCGATTTTTAGTGTTTTTTATAGAAAATTTCCTTTTTCCCTTTCATATAAGAATTTCCCCGGTTTGAGGGAAATTTCCCTGTATCTGGCAACACTGCTCTCAATATTTAAGTTTACATGCACTCCCCACTCTGCCGTACTGCCGGTTTAAAAACAACTTAAATTTTTAGTCTTTCCGGTATTCATTCATTTTTATCTTTTAAAAAATATGAACGATTGAAAAAAGAAATGAAGTAATGTTATTGTTATCATTTATCAGCTTTTATTGTTATTTATAAGGTAATTTCTAAATATAGTTTTTTAAAATTATCTTTCCAAAACAGTAGAAAGTTCTGGGCCAAAAACCTGAACATCAAAATCATATCCTAGACCTAGAGGGAGCAGGTTTTTAAAAATTTAAATACCTAAATATCTAACTAAGGTGAACGGTTTTTCCCCAGGAATGACATTAGCATAAAAACGTTTTTATTCACAATTTGTTAAAAGGTGTTCTGTATCCATGAAAATTCATTTGGGTAACAGGTGAAGTAATCACAACGGGGGAATTATCATTTTGATACCAGGAAAGTGTTATTTAATTATTTTAATTATTCATTACTCGTAGTAAACCAGGCGTAGATTATGTAACATTAGCTGGGATTGATATAATCGGTGTATTACACCGTCAGAGTTCGTCGTTAATTCGTGGGGAATAATAACATTTTATTAATTTGTGAGAGCTGGAGACCTTGGACTTTGACAGAGACAACCGGACGTATCGTATGTATGGTGCGATGCCTACACGATTCCGACGAGTGATACTGTAACCAAATAAACAAGTAGTTTTAAATGATAACGGATAATTCCCCTTTTAAAAAGTGAAATAAATGGGGGGATTTATTTCCGATTTTCATTCAGTTAGGTTACTTCCTGTGTTTTGTTTGTTAATTTGTTTGTTTTTGGATTTATCATCTTTGTATTTAAAACACGAAAAATTGAAAAAAAAGGAGCAGAATTACCGAACAATTAAAGCATTAATTAATTAATGTTCATAATCTGATTGCGATTAATTACTAAAATTTCAGAAAGCTTTTTAGGATGTGATACGTTACAGTCAGGTGACTTTTTATCATTTGGGAAATTCCTTGAATACAGTGACGGTTTTAGGGAACTCTAGGATTAGATACAATAGATAAGAGCAATCTTATCAGGATATAGTAGAAATCAGCCTGGATACAACGAAATTATTAAAACTTCGGCAGGTGTTTTGTTTCAAGGTTTTATTCTGGGAAATCTAAGAGGATTTGCTTTGTCAAAATGCTTGATATTCGTCTAAATTTGCTACAGCAAAAAAGGCATCTTTGATCTGAAAGAAGTTTTAGGTAATATCAAAGAATGTCTAAAATTAGTAGATACTCTTTGCTTTGGTAATGCTGAAAATGTTCAGTTTTGAAATATAATCCTCATCTTAGTAAGTTGATAAGAGGTTATCTCTTCCTTGTTCGCTGTCAGAGTGAATTTATTAATAGGTACAATAACAATAAACATTCCACTTACAAATCTTAAAAGGAAGTTGCTTCAAAGATAAATATAAAAGTCTTCTTGAACAGACAATGCGAAAACTAGTTAGAAATCAATGATTTTTAGTTATTTTTTATAGTAATGCACTTCTAATGTTCATCACTGAACTTTTAAATTTAGAATTAATTTCAGCTTTATTATCTGTATTATACAATACGATAAAAAAAAATAAAGAAAAAGAAACGGTGACTTCCAAGCACATGCTGTGTTGTTTGTACCACGTCCTACTCGATTTTGAAGTAAAACCTTTTTAGCACTCTTTAAAAATACGATTATACCGATGTGCTCCGTATGGCGTTAGTTACAGAATATACATATTTTGAAAATTAGCTAGTCATTGGTCATTAACAGTTCTTAATGCGCATGATCAGTATTTCGTCCAATAATAATGATTATTTCCGTTGGTAAGTGGCGCCATGTGAAGCACACCCAAAATTGGTATCTGATTAAGTCGGACCAAGACTTTTTAGGTAAAACTCAGGCTTTTACAATTCTATATTTTGGTTTGGCAACTGTTAAACTCAAATATGAATAATTACGGAGATGTGAGCTAATTTCAGATACTAAATTTTGTTTACCATAGCTAACCTTGTCCAATAACTGTTATAAAAATGTTTATAAATTTTAGAAATTCAATTATCAATTTAATCCAATAAAATGTGCTCACAAGTTTGCACAAAATACATAATTTTTCCATGATGATATTTTTATATTTTTATTCTGTTTGCCTCATATATCTGTGAATGCGAATGAATTGATAATTGTTTCAGTAAGTAAATCCGTTTGTTTTGACTGATATCAATCGTCTGGATTAAGAAATCTATACTTAATATAAGAATGTTGCTTTTGAATTATGAGTATAACCGGATAATTGCTGGTTTTCATAACGACTTGTTAATTTTACATACGATTTTTTTCGTTAATTTTGTTGATCGCTTTGTGTTTGATAGGTAGTATACAAGAGGTGTTCGGCATTATGAAACTATACATAGTTTAAATTTACAATTTAGCTGAAAACGTGAAAAAAGTTTGGAAAACTTATGTAAATTCGGTGAAAAAAGAAAAATGTTTGAAGAAGACCAATAATTGTATTCATTTTTAAGTTATAATTCATTTATGTCGAAAAATACAAAAATAAATGCCAAGTAATATAATTCGTTATGAATGTAATTCCTTTAAAGCAGGGGTCGTCAAAGTGGTCGATATCGACCCCCAGGGGTCGATATAACATTGTTAAAGGTCGATTCGGGCTCAGGGGTCGATTGGGTGTCGGTAGAAAAATATAAGACATCATTGTACGGGTAATATTTAATTCGGTTAACTTGGATTACCTCCATCGTGAATGACAATGCAATTAAGAGTGAATCATGGGAACAGTGGCATGAATAGGACCTGTAAGATGGAGCAAGGTCATGAAAATAGTTACGGAGGTCAATCAAGTAGGCAAAAATGACGTATTTACCAATAAACGGATGTCGGTGGTTCTTGTTCGAACGATGCGGCGGGAGCGAGATTGCAATAAGTGCGCGGTTGCTTATTTACTTATACTTACTCGTATTCGATCCCAGTCTCATTTTTACGCATCAACATACAAGTTAGCGTTAATGTTCTAAAATTCATCAACATACATATTATAATTCAATCGTTATTCATTCACGAACTAAACCTCGGTATGTTGAACAGTATGAGTAACTATAAAATAAACAATCTAAAAACTCACATAAGCGCCTTTTTTGCTTTTCCTATTATAATTACGTAATAGTAAAATAGAGGGGGCCGACGATCAAAGTAGTTTGGCGACCCCTGCTTTGAAGGGCAAAACGTATGAAGTGCACTAATTTTATTTAATTTGGGGTTTCTAAAAGTTCTTCTAATTTTAAACAACCTTTCTTCTGTTTTTTTAAGGTAATTTCGAAGTTACTAATTTTGTTAATTTATGCATAAATCACATTAATGCAGATGAACCGGTACTGAGCTTTGTTGTTTTGTTTATCTCTTTGGAAATATGTTTTTTTTAAAGAAGGTTTAAACTATAACTAAGATTTTTACCAAAAGTAAATTATAAATTTAAAAGAATATTAGGTTCTAGGAAAAATTCAAAGATTAAGAAGCACTTGGGAATTATTAGTACCAATTGTACTACCGGGTGGTCTACCATTTCGTGCATGCTCTACTAAGTCTATAGCATCTTTATTATACAAATTAGAGGAAAAAGTTAAATACTTAGGAAAGTTGCATATAGTTACATGATCTTCTTCTTCTTTTCGACTTTTATTCCTCACTGGTTTGTCGTCTTCAGCTTCCACCGTTTACAATCATTCCAGTCACCCTCCTCTCTCTCTCTCTCTCCTTCTCCTCCAGAACATTTCGAATATATGTTTCCCATTTTAGCGTTAGTTTTGCTCTTCTTTTCTTTCTTCTGGTGGACCACTGGCGTATGCGTTTTGGCCATCTTGTCTATCTCATTCTCTCTATGTGATCATACAATTTTAATGTCCGGTTTTCTAAATAGTAGTAGGTAGTAGTAGGTAGTAGAGGATTTTACGTCCATTTCCTGCCATAGCTTTTCCATTTATCCGATCTTGTTTTTTGGCGACATCTTCTGAAGAAGTTTAGTTCCATTGGTCTTATTTTATTGCTTATATTTGTTGTTATCGGCCATACCTCTCTTCCATACAGTACGATGCTTTCTACAATACTATGAAAAATGTTATTCGGTGTGTCTTTAGTCAAGTTCTTGTTCTAAATTACACCATGCAGAGCTCTGGTAGTTATCTTCCCTAGCCTTGTTTCGTTGCTAACATCTTCTTCTATTTTGCCGTCTGCTGTATTTGAAAGTTGTTACGGTGTTTGATATCGTCATTTTCGAGATGAATATCTGTTTGTGCTCCTCCCATACACATAAATATATCGCGATTTGCTAACATTTATTTTCAGTCCCCATTTATCAAATTCTTCCATAAGTATTTTTGTCATGTGCAGCATATCTTGTTTGTTTTGTGTAAAAATTACTTTGTGATTGAAGTTCATTTTCTTTTATAAGCATCCCATCTTTCCATTCCTCCATATTGTGCATCCTTGTTTTAGACTTTTGTTTATTTTTATATAACACCTATTCCCCTCAGCACAGCACTTCTTGTCATCCTTTTTAAATATGGAAGATACATACGAGACTGTGTTCCATTCTAGATGTACTTTATTTGCTTTTCTATATGCTGAAAGAGTTTTGTCAACCAGTTTGTCTCCTCCGTATTTCTTGGGTGGGAAGTAACAGAAAACACTTACCACCCACGGGCGGGGAATGTTTATGTACGATTGCCCAACGACACTGTCATAGATCTACCTATATGTTAAAGTAGGCTAAAATAAATTATAATAGAGCTGTGAAAAAATATTAATAAAATTAATTTAAAATCCAGTGATTAATAATTGTGAATAAAATAGTATACATGCATCGGTGGGAGTTTCATCACAACCTCGCGCTATGTCTGACCACGAGGCTTCGCCTCTCGGTCATACATAAGCCCTCGGCTGTCCCTCGGATGTAATCTACCATTTCTGTACTGCCGGGAATAAAGTGCTACTTTTCGTTCTTCTAGATAGGGTGTAAAATGCTTCTTTTTGCCCTAGGGTGCACTTTACGTCCTGAAGATTGTAATACAATGGCAATGCTTGTTTACACTCGTTATTTTGTGTTGTGGTGCATTTTGAAATAATTGAAATCTCAGTTTTAGCATGATATACTTGACAATGTTATTTATTTTGAAAAATTGCAAATTTAAAATAATTTGAGGTTTCCCTTAGTGCAAAAATTTTTTATGTACCTCATGCGGTTGTTGGATCTTAACGTATTATAGCACTCGGTGCTTCGCGCCTCATGCTATAATCTGTACGCTGCGAGCCAAAGTCACTTTTTTTATGCACTTGATACATAAATAGTTATTTATTATACAAGACGATAAAATTGTATTTTATCTTCGAGGGCGTATTTTAGCGTCGAGACGCTAGTCGAGACGCTAATTATGCTCGAGAAGATAATTAAATTTTATCGTCGTGTATAATACTCTATTTTTGTCTATAGCATTTATTTTAAAGGAATAAAATTATAAAACAAAATTTATTTGACATTGACGTTTAAAAAATTACAAATCGAGTTACGTTTTAAAATGTCATTAGTATGGACGTACAGTCGTTAAAATAGTAGGTACTTTATCTACCCTTGCTGTTAAAGTAGTACTTTATCTACCCTTGCTGTTAAAGTGCTACTTTGTCTACTCAAATTAATAGATAAAATAGCACTTTAACAGTTGCTATAAGTAGAATGGCGTCACTTGATACCGCCATTTTGTTTTTAATTAGATCAATCAATTTAATCGATTGCGCAATCAAGGTCGAATTAATGGGATTAGCGGTTTAATTCGCGGAATTTTAGATCGATTTAATTGGATTAACGGTTTAATTAGATCATTTCGCGGAATTTTAGGCCGATTTAATGGGATTAGCGGTTTAATTAGATCAATTCGCGGTTTAATTAGGTCGATTAAAAGTTCGATTAAAATCTCGATTAAAATCGGCGGTTTAATTAGGTCAATTAAAAGTTCGATTAAAAACGGCGGCCATCTTGGATTTAATCAAATTAATCAATCAAATTTAATTAGATCGAATAAAAGTTGGATTAAAATTTCGATTAAAAGCGGCGGCCATCTTGGAATTAAATCAAGACTAGACCAATCAGGTTAGCGGTTATCAATCTATCTCACTCTCACACTGTACAAATGGGGCGTGACCAGGAACCGGCGGGGGTTGCGTCTGAGAGCAATAAGTGTCATATTGAATTAATCTTTAATCAAAGTTATCAATTTAACCTGGTGTACGGCGGATTCGGTATCAATCCGCTGATTAAATAAATATGCATAATGTATCACGAAAAAGCACGGTAGATCAATCAGCGGTTTATCCCAAAAACTAAAAAAAGAAACGCAGGTCTTGACTTGTCTGTTTACACCTGTCAATCAAAGCTTAAAATTTCGTAAATGACGTCAGGGAATATTGCGAACAATAGGTACCTTTCATCGTCCTACGAAATGTTTTTAATTCGGGCTGAAAAGTTTAAAAGGATATATCATTTGTAAACACAATAGAAATACAGCTATAAAATTATTCATTTTATTTGCAAAATCGCGCTCACTCCAAAATGGCAGAGGATTGACAATTTATGAAGTTAAATATTAATCAGAATATAATTAAAATGTTGATTAATATGATAACAATGCTTTTTTAAGTAATAAACGTGTTTTCATAATAAAATAAAAATAAGTCATAAGTGTGGCAGAGTTCCATATCCAGTAGGAAGTGTAATGTGGTCCACCTGGAGCCGCATCATATCTCGTGCAAAGAAATTTTCGTTACTTTGAAGTTTGAGCGCCGACATCCCGACTCGACCCTGAGGCATGGCGACGGTTTTAACATATTGAATGTTAGTGCATTCTGTAAAGTAAAGGTAATTTTTTAACATATACATATAATTAAGAAGAAACATATTTTTAAGAACTTTACGATATTTCCTATAAATTAAATACAGTAAGTCATCAGCATTTTGGTAACGTGTTTATTATCAATAGTTTTTTTCCCACGCTAAAATGATAAAACAGAATTTCGAATAAAAGAACGCTTAGGGAAATTCGATTTTTAAAATAAAAATTTAAAACATGATTTTAGATAATTTTTTGAATAAAAGTATACGGTATTCCGTGAGGGCTTAATATCAATTGTTTCTTAATTTTTCTTTGTGGAGATTAATATCAAGAATTTGCCGTTATTAAAAATATTAGAAGTATGAGAAGGGGAATTAAATAGACTAAATCGAGATTAGCGATAAAATCTACGGCACTTCTCGTATATTCGATATTATTTTCGGTTTATTCCTGGTAAACCTTCAATTTATACCTAATATTTGTTATTATAAAAAATATAAATTAATTTCTGAATATAAAATTGAAGATATGGACCAAATCTAAGTTATTATTATTTCTTTCACTTATTTAATATTTAATTATGTATTTTCATTTTTTAGATATATTTTATTCCCACTGACGAAGAACTTTAACGTTCGAAACGTTTGAAAAATATAAAATTTTTTCAAAAGAAATAAAACCTTTTTTATTTCTGAATAATTGGACTACAATGATCTCTTCCACTTTTGTATAAATTAATTTCATTATAAACTTACTCTTTTTTAATGTAGATTCCCCTAAAGTAATTGGAAGATGTAGCCCTCGCTCTACGAGATATGTTCATATAAAGTGCGAACTTCCGGTTTATCGTTGGTAACGTCTTCTAATAACATCTTAAGACAAACTGTGTAATCAGCCTTAAGAATATCTACTAGCGTTAAGAAACCCATATTTGAACAAATTTAGTACGCCAGAAATTGATAGATTCGTAAAGTCCACCTTGAATGTTTTAACACTAAAACCACTAAAAAGTATGCCAAGCGAAGGCAACACAGGGACGTTTTCTGACTAGCTAGTTCGACATCCCAACTATATACGCACGGGTGTTTTGTTAAGAATGAGTCAAACCCATTGTCATTACTATTATCTTTCCCATTGTCTTGTTTCGGTAAGTTTCAACTTGTAGCTTTCCTGTATTTTACAAAAAAAAAAATGCAATAAACATCTGCAAACCTCAGCTAAAACCTTTCACACGGTACAAGTTTGACCTTCAGAATTCAAATTTAAGTACAACTTATTTTACAAATTTAAAACAAAAAGCCATTATTATCTTTTAGCATTAAAAATAAAACTGTTTTTCTAAAAATCTTGCGACCAAGAGAAAGCATACATTTAAAAATTTAAATCTGTTATTGTCGACGTAAAAATATTTTATAAAACAAAAACTGTGAGTACGTTATTTTAATAAATTTTGAATAAAAGAACGTTTTGTAAATTTTAAATTAATCGTGCTGTTAAACCCGACTATCATTTTCTGCTGGTAATGTTTGTCTCAAAAAATATCATTTGTAAACACAAAATAATTAATTAATGATTTTCTTCCACGTAAATTAATTTGCCTTTTAAGGAATTCAGATATTCAAGAAAAATAACTGCCTAACATATTTAGCTTTTAAAAATTCCACGTTATTGTAAAGAGTCCGTTTAAAAATTCAACGTTGTGAAGACAGAAAAACATATTCGACGCAATACTAATTTGGAAGTGTTATTCTTTTAATAACTATGAAAAATATTATCTGTAAACGCAAAAGAAATACATCTATAAAATTATTCATTTATCGACAAAATAATAAATAAATTAGTACTTTTACTGACATGGAGGTATCGCTAATTATTATAACATCGGACTGTAAAAAATTAATAACCAGAAAAACCTTGTAGAGATAATCCCAAAATAGCTAACACTGAAATTTAGGACTTCTTTCACGCTAATAAAGTAAAGGACGTCTTTTACTCTAATAAAGTTAAAAACTCTAATAGCTTTCTCTTCTGCTAAAAACTCTAATAGCTGCTTTCTCATCTGCATCGTCTAAAACGGAACGTTCATGGTTTTGTTTCAAAGACAATTGTCAAATAATCTTGAGAAAATATGATGCTATAACATTTTGAATTCTACACTACTTTGCAGACGGTAAAATCTGTTCTCGTTTGTGAAAATGGAGCACGGATTTTATCTAACTCTCTTAAGCAACAGTTCAATGAAATATTTACCCAAAAACACTTCATCCTGTTCTACCTCTTAGAATACACTGTAAATTGTTTTCAAGCAAATAATCAGGTAAGTTGTGTTTTTATAAACGTACACTAAAAGTTATTGTAGGCTAAATTTTACCGATGACTAATTATCATTTAAAATTTTTAAATATGAAATACTTTGAAGCTGCCAGTCAACACGATCATATTACCTGCTATGTCTTTAATAATTCTTGAAGTTTAAATTTACTCTTTTGCAGGACTAGGGTCTGTTTTATTATTCCCTGATAAAGTTAAATTCCATATATCTACAATTGAACCAGCAAAAGGTACGAAGATACAAATGTTCCTAAAACCACATTCCGTTAATTAAACAAGCAAGAACGACCGGCCAGGCGAACTTGCTAACAAGTTTTTCAAAATTTAGTAGTAAATATTTTATGGAATGACTTTTAAAGAAAGTATTTAGCTTGTGTTCACTTATAACCTGTAAAATAAGTGATTTCATTCTTCAGAAATTTTTAAAATTATAAATTAATTCACCTAAAATGTATTCGTTTTTTATAATCTGATATATAAATATCTACAATCACAGCGGAAATAAAAAATCGTTAAACACGTGCAACCATCTTATTTTAGTATTCATAATAGCATTGGATTTATTTTCAGTCGAAAAGACTTCACACACTTTAAAAAAAAAATAATCGCATGATTCACAGAAACCTTGAAGAACTAATCGCAAAAAATAATAAATGTTTAGCTTTAAGCTAAATATATACCAAAACAAAATGCCTGTACTAATAACATTGAACAATAGGTACAACATGACTCATTGTTCTTGAGTCCCTTACTACAAAATAGTTTAAATCTAGATCGGATGGTGGTACAATCGTACACTTGATGATGCCCTCTACAGAATTAAGATCAATCTGTTCACATTTATCCCGACCCACATGAATTTTAGGATGCCCTATGGGGTATCTCCCATACTTATTAAAATTTAAAAGAAAAAACTAAATTCTATCTGATTCATAATTATTTTAAAATAAATTTTGGCTTTAATGTAATTCTTTGCTTCAAATCAACTTCGAGCGTTGGATAAAAAATTAAAAAGAAATAAACTAAATTGCATCTGCTTCATAATTATTTTAAATAAATTTTGAGCTTTAATGTAATTCCTTGCTTCAAATCAACTTCGAATGTTTGAAGACTTTTAAAATGAAGATCAATAAAAAATATTGAATAAAACATATTTTTGAAAACCTTAAACAAGATTAAGTTTGAAATAAACAAAAGAATATTTTTAAAATATTGAAAACGTAATAAAATTAAATTAAAAAAATATTAAAAGAAAAAAACAAAATGAATTAAATTATAAAATAACTTTTTTAATAATTAATGTAAACCATTATCTTTAACTTTGTCACCTCTGCTAACATTTTTGAATTCCTGTATTACAAAGTGCAATTAAAATGTAAGATATTACGAAGACCTTTTCGTATTTTAGAAAAAAAAGACAGTTTACGCTTATTTAAGAAAATCAAATATTTAAGAAAAAATAATCTTGAAAAGCTTGAATGAAGTTAAATTTGAAATAAAGAAAAACATTTCAAGAAATTGAAAAACTTTTAAAATGAAAATCAATAACAAATATTTAATAAAACATGTTTCTGAAAACCGTAAACAAAATTAAATGTGAAATAAATAAGAGTATTTTAAAAATATTGAAAAGTTTGAATGAAAATAAATTTGAGATAAAGAACAAACATTTTAAGAATTTGAAAACTCTTAAAATGAAAATCAGTAAAACATATTTCTGTAAAATTTTTAGTATACATTTTATAATATCTACCTATCTATTATAGATATGTTGTTCAGGTCCTTGAACGGAGGTGAGCAGCTCATGCCTCGATGCATCCAGCGACTGTTGGGAAACCCCTGGTAGGTCTACCCCAAACGCGAAAGACTGAAAATATTTTAAAAAAATTTTAATTCGATATACAGACAAACTGAATTGAAACTTCAATTTCTTAAACTGGAGATATACGTAAAAGCTGAGTATGAAAAAGTTACTTACACCCAAGTACTCGCTGTACTCCCAGCAGTTCTGTAATATGCCGGTGAAGTTTTGCGAAAAACTGCGAATCAGATGCATCTAAAACAGCACCCTCGTGCATTAGTTTGGTTTCACACTGCTCTTCACCAATTATAGTAATTCGCGTGCGGTCGACACTGCTCACACTTGTGAATGCGTACTGTAGCACGTCGAAGAAGACAACGGTCGATATGGTGAACCCGACAAGCACTTTGGAGACTTTAAAAAACATTAGTCATTACCCTGGTCACTCAAAACAGTTAATCATCGTAAATACTTCCGGACGTTTTGCATACTGTAAATTCTTAACAGCTGCAGTCATCAAAAAGGACGCCAAAGTCTTGTTAGTCCTGAAATTTGTAAGGACTTAAATTTGAAAAATAAAAGAATATTTAAATTATAAAATAACTTTTTTAGATGATATTTAATATAAAATAATTCTGAAACGCTTAAATGGAAACCATTCACGTGCTGTAGTCTCGACATATATCTTCTTCTCGTCTATAATTAATGAAAATCATTATCTTTAACTTTGGCAGCTCGGCTAACATTTCTGAATTCCTGTGTTACAAAGTTTTCTAAATTTGTTAATGCTGGCAAATTTTAAATTAATATTCTATTTTAGTATAAACTCTCGAATGTTTTACAAAAATTTAAAAAGAAAAAACTAAATTGTATTTTACTTCATAATTATATTAAGTACTAATTTTGAAATAAAAAAGTAATAAACTTGTTTAACATTCTGGTATGAGCAAAGATGTAGCGAGTTCAGATTACAATTTATTATTTACAGGTAAGTTGAGCAATATGGTTTTTAGGGATTATTGAAATTTCTATCTTATTTATTTAATATGCTACAAAAGGTGAATTATTTTGCTGAAAAAGAAATCAATACCAAAGCTAGATGATTATCAATTTGAACTTGTCAGATTCTAATATTGAAAAATTGTTTGGAATACCAGACGATGCAATTTATTATAAAACCAAATCAGGAATTAATATTCAAAATAAGTAAATTGATAGACACAAGTGATTTGTGTGTGCCTATATTCAAATTTTGTAAAAGGACCAATATTTAGATTTGTAGTAAATTCGTTGCCTAGGGTACTTACATAAAATCAGCTAGTGTTATCCTTTTTATAGATACATAATATTGAACTGTTTGATAAATTAACTCTTACCTTTGAAGGAGCAGTACGTAGGTGAAAATGTAAATAACGTTAGCGTTTTGATTGATTTCAATAAATTTGATGATCTGAGTCACGTATTGGGATATATGGTTTCAGGGCAGCCGAATTCATTGACACAAGCGGTTTCGGCAAAAAATCGCCTTAATCACAAGTTATTGTGCTGGTACATTGTCTCACGCACCATAGGGATTTCAATGTAAAATGGATTTGAAAGACTTTGAATTCAAAGAAAGGGTAAAGAATCTACAAGAATTTAAAATTGAAATTAAAGAGTAAATCAAATGATCGTATTATAGTTTATTATGATAAAGCTGGACGATTATCAATAATAAATTGAGAAATTAAACAACACTTTCAAAACTTACCTCAAAGCGTACTCGGGCAAATACCAAACTACAGCGGCCCCCGTCAAGACTTTAACTAAACTCAGTCTAGGATTCTTCTTTTATTTTCAAGTTATTTGTTAATCAGCTGTTCAGATTTTAATACCCGATTCCAATCAAATCAATTTAATTAGTCCAGTCAATTTAATTAGTCCAGTCATTTTAATCTAGGGTAGGCTAGCTTAACATGTTACGTAAATAAACTATTAAAATAGGTAAATTCAAATCTTGACCATTTGTTACAGGTATGAAGACATTTCAGGTTAGGCTAGGTTAGGTTAGCTTATTTCAAGTTAGACTAGGTTAGCTCATTTCAATCTAAGTTAGGTTAGGTTAGGTTAGCTTATTTCAAGTTAGGTTAGGTTAGTGCATTTCAATCAAAGTTAGGTTAGGTTAGGTTAGCTTATTTCAAGCTAGGTTAGGTTAGATCATTTTAATCTAGGGTAGGTTAGTTTAAATAGTTAAAAACTAACCTACCCTAGATTAAAATGATCTAACCTAACCTAGCTTGAAATAAGCTAACCTAACCTAACCTAACTTTGATTGAAATGCACTAACCTAACCTAACTTGAAATAAGCTAACCTAACCTAACCTAACTTAGATTGAAATGAGCTAACCTAGTCTAACTTGAAATAAGCTAACCTAACCTAGCCTAACCTGAAATGTCTTCATACCTGTAACAAATGGTCAAGATTTGAATTTACCTATTTTAATAGTTTATTTACGTAACATGTTAAGCTAGCCTACCCTAGATTAAAATGACTGGACTAATTAAATTGACTGGACTAATTAAATTGATTTGATTGGAATCGGGTATTAAAATCTGAACAGCTGATTAACAAATAACTTGAAAATAAAAGAAGAATCCTAGACTGAGTTTAGTTAAAGTCTTGACGGGGGCCGCTGTAGTTTGGTATTTGCCCGAGTACGCTTTGAGGTAAGTTTTGAAAGTGTTGTTTAATTTCTCAATTTATTATTGATAATCGTCCAGCTTTATCATAATAAACTATAATACGATCATTTGATTTACTCTTTAATTTCAATTTTAAATTCTTGTAGATTCTTTACCCTTTCTTTGAATTCAAAGTCTTTCAAATCCATTTTACATTGAAATCCCTATGGTGCGTGAGACAATGTACCAGCACAATAACTTGTGATTAAGGCGATTTTTTGCCGAAACCGCTTGTGTCAATGAATTCGGCTGCCCTGAAACCATATATCCCAATACGTGACTCAGATCATCAAATTTATTGAAATCAATCAAAACGCTAACGTTATTTACATTTTCACCTACGTACTGCTCCTTCAAAGGTAAGAGTTAATTTATCAAACAGTTCAATATTATGTATCTATAAAAAGGATAACACTAGCTGATTTTATGTAAGTACCCTAGGCAACGAATTTACTACAAATCTAAATATTGGTCCTTTTACAAAATTTGAATATAGGCACACACAAATCACTTGTGTCTATCAATTTACTTATTTTGAATATTAATTCCTGATTTGGTTTTATAATAAATTGCATCGTCTGGTATTCCAAACAATTTTTCAATATTAGAATCTGACAAGTTCAAATTGATAATCATCTAGCTTTGGTATTGATTTCTTTTTCAGCAAAATAATTCACCTTTTGTAGCATATTAAATAAATAAGATAGAAATTTCAATAATCCCTAAAAACCATATTGCTCAACTTACCTGTAAATAATAAATTGTAATCTGAACTCGCTACATCTTTGCTCATACCAGAATGTTAAACAAGTTTATTACTTTTTTATTTCAAAATTAGTACTTAATATAATTATGAAGTAAAATACAATTTAGTTTTTTCTTTTTAAATTTTTGTAAAACATTCGAGAGTTTATACTAAAATAGAATATTAATTTAAAATTTGCCAGCATTAACAAATTTAGAAAACTTTGTAACACAGGAATTCAGAAATGTTAGCCGAGCTGCCAAAGTTAAAGATAATGATTTTCATTAATTATAGACGAGAAGAAGATATATGTCGAGACTACAGCACGTGAATGGTTTCCATTTAAGCGTTTCAGAATTATTTTATATTAAATATCATCTAAAAAAGTTATTTTATAATTTAAATATTCTTTTATTTTTCAAATTTAAGTCCTTACAAATTTCAGGACTAACAAGACTTTGGCGTCCTTTTTGATGACTGCAGCTGTTAAGAATTTACAGTATGCAAAACGTCCGGAAGTATTTACGATGATTAACTGTTTTGAGTGACCAGGGTAATGACTAATGTTTTTTAAAGTCTCCAAAGTGCTTGTCGGGTTCACCATATCGACCGTTGTCTTCTTCGACGTGCTACAGTACGCATTCACAAGTGTGAGCAGTGTCGACCGCACGCGAATTACTATAATTGGTGAAGAGCAGTGTGAAACCAAACTAATGCACGAGGGTGCTGTTTTAGATGCATCTGATTCGCAGTTTTTCGCAAAACTTCACCGGCATATTACAGAACTGCTGGGAGTACAGCGAGTACTTGGGTGTAAGTAACTTTTTCATACTCAGCTTTTACGTATATCTCCAGTTTAAGAAATTGAAGTTTCAATTCAGTTTGTCTGTATATCGAATTAAAATTTTTTTAAAATATTTTCAGTCTTTCGCGTTTGGGGTAGACCTACCAGGGGTTTCCCAACAGTCGCTGGATGCATCGAGGCATGAGCTGCTCACCTCCGTTCAAGGACCTGAACAACATATCTATAATAGATAGGTAGATATTATAAAATGTATACTAAAAATTTTACAGAAATATGTTTTACTGATTTTCATTTTAAGAGTTTTCAAATTCTTAAAATGTTTGTTCTTTATCTCAAATTTATTTTCATTCAAACTTTTCAATATTTTTAAAATACTCTTATTTATTTCACATTTAATTTTGTTTACGGTTTTCAGAAACAGGTTTTATTAAATATTTGTTATTGATTTTCATTTTAAAAGTTTTTCAATTTCTTGAAATGTTTTTCTTTATTTCAAATTTAACTTCATTCAAGCTTTTCAAGATTATTTTTTCTTAAATATTTGATTTTCTTAAATAAGCGTAAACTGTCTTTTTTTTCTAAAATACGAAAAGGTCTTCGTAATATCTTACATTTTAATTGCACTTTGTAATACAGGAATTCAAAAATGTTAGCAGAGGTGACAAAGTTAAAGATAATGGTTTACATTAATTATTAAAAAAGTTATTTTATAATTTAATTCATTTTGTTTTTTTCTTTTAATATTTTTTTAATTTAATTTTATTACGTTTTCAATATTTTAAAAATATTCTTTTGTTTATTTCAAACTTAATCTTGTTTAAGGTTTTCAAAAATATGTTTTATTCAATATTTTTTATTGATCTTCATTTTAAAAGTCTTCAAACATTCGAAGTTGATTTGAAGCAAGGAATTACATTAAAGCTCAAAATTTATTTAAAATAATTATGAAGCAGATGCAATTTAGTTTATTTCTTTTTAATTTTTTATCCAACGCTCGAAGTTGATTTGAAGCAAAGAATTACATTAAAGCCAAAATTTATTTTAAAATAATTATGAATCAGATAGAATTTAGTTTTTTCTTTTAAATTTTAATAAGTATGGGAGATACCCCATAGGGCATCCTAAAATTCATGTGGGTCGGGATAAATGTGAACAGATTGATCTTAATTCTGTAGAGGGCATCATCAAGTGTACGATTGTACCACCATCCGATCTAGATTTAAACTATTTTGTAGTAAGGGACTCAAGAACAATGAGTCATGTTGTACCTATTGTTCAATGTTATTAGTACAGGCATTTTGTTTTGGTATATATTTAGCTTAAAGCTAAACATTTATTATTTTTTGCGATTAGTTCTTCAAGGTTTCTGTGAATCATGCGATTATTTTTTTTTTAAAGTGTGTGAAGTCTTTTCGACTGAAAATAAATCCAATGCTATTATGAATACTAAAATAAGATGGTTGCACGTGTTTAACGATTTTTTATTTCCGCTGTGATTGTAGATATTTATATATCAGATTATAAAAAACGAATACATTTTAGGTGAATTAATTTATAATTTTAAAAATTTCTGAAGAATGAAATCACTTATTTTACAGGTTATAAGTGAACACAAGCTAAATACTTTCTTTAAAAGTCATTCCATAAAATATTTACTACTAAATTTTGAAAAACTTGTTAGCAAGTTCGCCTGGCCGGTCGTTCTTGCTTGTTTAATTAACGGAATGTGGTTTTAGGAACATTTGTATCTTCGTACCTTTTGCTGGTTCAATTGTAGATATATGGAATTTAACTTTATCAGGGAATAATAAAACAGACCCTAGTCCTGCAAAAGAGTAAATTTAAACTTCAAGAATTATTAAAGACATAGCAGGTAATATGATCGTGTTGACTGGCAGCTTCAAAGTATTTCATATTTAAAAATTTTAAATGATAATTAGTCATCGGTAAAATTTAGCCTACAATAACTTTTAGTGTACGTTTATAAAAACACAACTTACCTGATTATTTGCTTGAAAACAATTTACAGTGTATTCTAAGAGGTAGAACAGGATGAAGTGTTTTTGGGTAAATATTTCATTGAACTGTTGCTTAAGAGAGTTAGATAAAATCCGTGCTCCATTTTCACAAACGAGAACAGATTTTACCGTCTGCAAAGTAGTGTAGAATTCAAAATGTTATAGCATCATATTTTCTCAAGATTATTTGACAATTGTCTTTGAAACAAAACCATGAACGTTCCGTTTTAGACGATGCAGATGAGAAAGCAGCTATTAGAGTTTTTAGCAGAAGAGAAAGCTATTAGAGTTTTTAACTTTATTAGAGTAAAAGACGTCCTTTACTTTATTAGCGTGAAAGAAGTCCTAAATTTCAGTGTTAGCTATTTTGGGATTATCTCTACAAGGTTTTTCTGGTTATTAATTTTTTACAGTCCGATGTTATAATAATTAGCGATACCTCCATGTCAGTAAAAGTACTAATTTATTTATTATTTTGTCGATAAATGAATAATTTTATAGATGTATTTCTTTTGCGTTTACAGATAATATTTTTCATAGTTATTAAAAGAATAACACTTCCAAATTAGTATTGCGTCGAATATGTTTTTCTGTCTTCACAACGTTGAATTTTTAAACGGACTCTTTACAATAACGTGGAATTTTTAAAAGCTAAATATGTTAGGCAGTTATTTTTCTTGAATATCTGAATTCCTTAAAAGGCAAATTAATTTACGTGGAAGAAAATCATTAATTAATTATTTTGTGTTTACAAATGATATTTTTTGAGACAAACATTACCAGCAGAAAATGATAGTCGGGTTTAACAGCACGATTAATTTAAAATTTACAAAACGTTCTTTTATTCAAAATTTATTAAAATAACGTACTCACAGTTTTTGTTTTATAAAATATTTTTACGTCGACAATAACAGATTTAAATTTTTAAATGTATGCTTTCTCTTGGTCGCAAGATTTTTAGAAAAACAGTTTTATTTTTAATGCTAAAAGATAATAATGGCTTTTTGTTTTAAATTTGTAAAATAAGTTGTACTTAAATTTGAATTCTGAAGGTCAAACTTGTACCGTGTGAAAGGTTTTAGCTGAGGTTTGCAGATGTTTATTGCATTTTTTTTTTTGTAAAATACAGGAAAGCTACAAGTTGAAACTTACCGAAACAAGACAATGGGAAAGATAATAGTAATGACAATGGGTTTGACTCATTCTTAACAAAACACCCGTGCGTATATAGTTGGGATGTCGAACTAGCTAGTCAGAAAACGTCCCTGTGTTGCCTTCGCTTGGCATACTTTTTAGTGGTTTTAGTGTTAAAACATTCAAGGTGGACTTTACGAATCTATCAATTTCTGGCGTACTAAATTTGTTCAAATATGGGTTTCTTAACGCTAGTAGATATTCTTAAGGCTGATTACACAGTTTGTCTTAAGATGTTATTAGAAGACGTTACCAACGATAAACCGGAAGTTCGCACTTTATATGAACATATCTCGTAGAGCGAGGGCTACATCTTCCAATTACTTTAGGGGAATCTACATTAAAAAAGAGTAAGTTTATAATGAAATTAATTTATACAAAAGTGGAAGAGATCATTGTAGTCCAATTATTCAGAAATAAAAAAGGTTTTATTTCTTTTGAAAAAATTTTATATTTTTCAAACGTTTCGAACGTTAAAGTTCTTCGTCAGTGGGAATAAAATATATCTAAAAAATGAAAATACATAATTAAATATTAAATAAGTGAAAGAAATAATAATAACTTAGATTTGGTCCATATCTTCAATTTTATATTCAGAAATTAATTTATATTTTTTATAATAACAAATATTAGGTATAAATTGAAGGTTTACCAGGAATAAACCGAAAATAATATCGAATATACGAGAAGTGCCGTAGATTTTATCGCTAATCTCGATTTAGTCTATTTAATTCCCCTTCTCATACTTCTAATATTTTTAATAACGGCAAATTCTTGATATTAATCTCCACAAAGAAAAATTAAGAAACAATTGATATTAAGCCCTCACGGAATACCGTATACTTTTATTCAAAAAATTATCTAAAATCATGTTTTAAATTTTTATTTTAAAAATCGAATTTCCCTAAGCGTTCTTTTATTCGAAATTCTGTTTTATCATTTTAGCGTGGGAAAAAAACTATTGATAATAAACACGTTACCAAAATGCTGATGACTTACTGTATTTAATTTATAGGAAATATCGTAAAGTTCTTAAAAATATGTTTCTTCTTAATTATATGTATATGTTAAAAAATTACCTTTACTTTACAGAATGCACTAACATTCAATATGTTAAAACCGTCGCCATGCCTCAGGGTCGAGTCGGGATGTCGGCGCTCAAACTTCAAAGTAACGAAAATTTCTTTGCACGAGATATGATGCGGCTCCAGGTGGACCACATTACACTTCCTACTGGATATGGAACTCTGCCACACTTATGACTTATTTTTATTTTATTATGAAAACACGTTTATTACTTAAAAAAGCATTGTTATCATATTAATCAACATTTTAATTATATTCTGATTAATATTTAACTTCATAAATTGTCAATCCTCTGCCATTTTGGAGTGAGCGCGATTTTGCAAATAAAATGAATAATTTTATAGCTGTATTTCTATTGTGTTTACAAATGATATATCCTTTTAAACTTTTCAGCCCGAATTAAAAACATTTCGTAGGACGATGAAAGGTACCTATTGTTCGCAATATTCCCTGACGTCATTTACGAAATTTTAAGCTTTGATTGACAGGTGTAAACAGACAAGTCAAGACCTGCGTTTCTTTTTTTAGTTTTTGGGATAAACCGCTGATTGATCTACCGTGCTTTTTCGTGATACATTATGCATATTTATTTAATCAGCGGATTGATACCGAATCCGCCGTACACCAGGTTAAATTGATAACTTTGATTAAAGATTAATTCAATATGACACTTATTGCTCTCAGACGCAACCCCCGCCGGTTCCTGGTCACGCCCCATTTGTACAGTGTGAGAGTGAGATAGATTGATAACCGCTAACCTGATTGGTCTAGTCTTGATTTAATTCCAAGATGGCCGCCGCTTTTAATCGAAATTTTAATCCAACTTTTATTCGATCTAATTAAATTTGATTGATTAATTTGATTAAATCCAAGATGGCCGCCGTTTTTAATCGAACTTTTAATTGACCTAATTAAACCGCCGATTTTAATCGAGATTTTAATCGAACTTTTAATCGACCTAATTAAACCGCGAATTGATCTAATTAAACCGCTAATCCCATTAAATCGGCCTAAAATTCCGCGAAATGATCTAATTAAACCGTTAATCCAATTAAATCGATCTAAAATTCCGCGAATTAAACCGCTAATCCCATTAATTCGACCTTGATTGCGCAATCGATTAAATTGATTGATCTAATTAAAAACAAAATGGCGGTATCAAGTGACGCCATTCTACTGCTATATAACAGCTTCGTCAGATTAATCATTCGCCAAAATGAATAAAATTGAACCAAACTTTAAATTTATATGGCAAATAGCACTTTGTAAACAAAAACTGATTCCAAACTTCGCATAGTTATTTTGAATAAAGACTGGGCAGTGTCTATAAACTGAAGATTATATAGGAAGGAATATTAATAATATGGATTTTTCTCCTTTTTTGCTGCACTTAGGAAACAGTATAGAATTGTAGAAATGAAGAATGTTGAAGGTATCGTGTGGGTGGATCATCTTACGTTTCAAAGGCTTTAAAAAGTTGAAAATCAATAAACTACATTGATTTGGTTTTTGCAAATTTTATCTAATTTTGAATATTTCGCCTTGATTTTTATCTTTTTATAAATCTGCCAACTTCCGACTCAGCACATTCGATCTGGAAAGCAACAAAAAAACTCACAACAACGCGTTTCGCCGATATGTATCGAAGACAATAGATGGGCTAGAAGTGACGAAGAGAAGGCGCTGGCTTTCGCGACGCATCTATCGCAGGTATTCACACCTTTCACACCTTGTGAACCTGAAATCACCCTAGAAGAAGAAAACGCAATACACCAGTATCTTGAGGCTCCTTTTCAAATGTTCATTCCATGTAAGAGATTTAAAATTAGCGAAGTTACAAGAACAATCTTGAAAAACCTGAGCCCAAGAAAAGCACCTGGCTATAAATTAATTGGAGCTGCCGGGAAGTTGCTTCAGATTTATCACTTACTTATTCAATGCTGTAATAAGACTGGGACACTTTCCTGGCCAGTGGAAAGTGGCTAAAATTATAGTAATACCAAAACTAGGAAAGCCCAAAGAAGAAGTTATTTCCTATAGACCAATAAGCTTGTTGCCGGTATTATCAAAGGTATTCGAAAAGCTTTTATTAGAAAGACTAAGACCTATAATATCAGAAAATAATTTGATACCTGAACATCAATTTGGTTTTCGCGAATATCATGCAACAACTGAGCAGATTCACCGTGTAACAGATACAATCAGCAAGAACTTAGAACAAAATCAATACTGCTCTGCAGTAAGCAAGCTTTTGATACGGTATGGCATGTTGGTTTACTCCACAAAATCAAGAATAAATTTCCACCGGATATCTACCTTCTACTTAAATCGTATCTTACGAATACACACTTCCAAGTGAAGCATGGTGATGCCATCACACCTATATACCAAACCAAGGCTGGAGTCCCCCAGGGCAGCGTTCGAGGACTCAAACTATATATTATATATACGTCAGACTTGCCGACCACTAATCGAACTATGTTAGCAACGTTCCCTGATGATACAGCTGTCCTTGCATCGCATCAATCCCAGTCGTAGCATCCCAACTCCTTCTAGAGTACTTCAATCAACTACAGATCTGGCTTAAAACATGGCGTACAAAAATAAATAATTCCAAATCAGTCCATGTAACTTTCACACTGAGAAGAGAAACTTATCCTTCAGTACAACTACATGGTAAATACCAAATACCTTGGGCTACACTTAGATAGAAGGTTGACGTGGAAAGAACATATTCGTAAATGGAAGAAAAGGAAGCAACTTGGTCTGAAGCTTTGCAACATGTGCTGGCTTTTAGGAAGGCATTCACAGCTATCTATAGAAAACAAGATCCTCTTATACAAGACTATCATCAAACCAGTGTGGACCTATGGGGCCCAACTGTGGGGAACGGCCTGTAACACTGTAACTGAAGTATAAACATTCTATCGAGATTTCAGTCAAAAGTGCTAAGAACCATAGTGCCGAACGATGTTATTATCAGTGACCTCGGAATAGACACAAATTCAGTGTGAGATATCGCGACAGGATTAGTGCCATTAGTGCGAATCCAAATAGACTTGTTGAGTGTTTGTTCGACGAAGACGACAACCCACGAAGGCTCAAAAAATTTAAGCCTTCTGACCTACCACATCAATTTGGACAGTAATTATGTAGTTTCAGTTATTTTTATATCAGGTCAGCTGTTCTAGTTATGTAATGTACACATCTTAAAACTATTTTAGTTCTGTTTAAAGAAGTAGCCGATGGACTACTTCTGGCATGTTATTCACATACAATAGTCACAAAATTTACTAAATGTCTGTAAACAGGTTGTAAAGTATAAATTGTTAATACAAAAAAAAAATAAAAAAAAAAATAAATCTGACTACAGTGATATTTTAAGCTGGCGGCGACATATTAAAAGAAGTACCACCCTCGTGAATTTTGTGTGTAATTTTTACAGATTGTATGGCTGGTGTAATGGGCCTTATAAATTACGAAAGTCAGCTGATAGTATTTCGTTTAAATCTAGCTAGTTGTTTATTTTTATCGTTTGTGTCATTAATTCTTAATAACAAAACGCATTAACTGCACCAAATCAGCAACTACTTTAAACTTTTATTATGTTCCGTCTTATCGCTATCGCTAAGTTAGTAGTCCTTTTGTTCTACTCAGAAGCACATCTGTCTTTCGTTACTGATATGAACGGATTAAGGTGTCTTAAGTGAGAACTTTACGAGGGAGGTGCTTCGTTTAATTTATTAACACTTAGCTTAAAATACCATTTACTTTAGTTGCATTGTGTTATTCGAATACTAATGTTAATCAAAGCGTTGGTGTGCGATTGTTATTTTTAGCATTGCTCATTTTATTTTTTAAAGTGGCGCAATTTCACTTTTATAAAGCGCTTGTTGGTATATTTCCTGTCTAAATAAAAAAGCAACTCTCCGTATATTTGCCCAAGAAGATATTGTACCATTATTTCAACAAAAACATGTTTATATCCAAAAATTAAAAATTAAACAAATAAAAACAAATTAGTGTCATTTTGGGTAAAATGAATTTGAGCACGTCCGGTCACGCAACATACTTGAAAAGGGCACCTTGCTAAATATCTAATCGAATGGTTTTATCAAACGATCGATATGGTTTGTATTCGTAAGAAGTCAAAAAAAAGAGCGAATTATTATTTTAAAAAATTACAAAACGCCCAGGAACAACGTCTTCTTCTTAAAACATATCGTAGAATGCTGCCGACGAGAATTAGCAAGAAATAAATAAATTCAGTTCAGAAATATTGGTCAGTGACTCTAGCTGGGATAATCCAGTTCGCTGCTCGACGTTGGCCCGTGGTCCTCACGTGATCGCCTTCGACCTTGCTATCCATATCCGTAGCTCTCACTTAGCGAATGCGTCATCGTCCATAAGTCTTTTTATAATAATTAAATTTAAATACAAGTACATACTTCTTTTTCAAGATGCATTTGGTTTATTTACATGGATAACTGTTGTTATTTTTATAACTTTTTTTCAAAATTTCAGTTGTAGTTCTTTTCACTTTTGCGAAATTTTGTATTTGTTATGATTTAGACACCTCGGATTTAAAAGTCACGGTCAATTCGTTATCACACTGTCATGCTTACCAGCATGATAATAGTACCAGTTATAAGCCTGCAGCAGATATTACTCATGGTTGTGTAATATGTGTGTAAAAATTACATTGGTTTCATGTTATTCAAAATAACAGGTAAAGTCACGTGTGTTTGTATGTTATTTTGCAGAGAGGATTTTAAAAACTTTAAATTCCAACATTTTGTATAATTTGATTTGGTAGTGAGTTTATAAAGATTACTGAAATACTGAAAGTCGAATTTAGGAAATTGGTACAAATGAAATTAATATATGAATGTCGCCGAGGCTATAAAACCATTCAGATATTTAGGGAAAACTCATCAAAATCCATGGGTAAATTAGGCAATTTCGGAGGATTAGAATTAGCTCAGATATCGAGAAAAAACACATTATTCATGGTGTTTCCTAATTTAATTAATTGTTTCATATATTGTAACATATGAGAGAGCTGTTAACTAACGTCAGACACCGACAATATTCTGGATTCACATTTTCTATTTTAAAAGTCGAATTTCTGAATTTGAATTTGGAACTCAAAATTTCGAAATTCTGACTAAACATCCTTATATGGAGACTTAGAAATGACGTCCGAGTTTTAGATGTAATCTTATAATTTATATAAGAAACGTGAATCGTTAACCTAGTTCACAGTTCAACATTTTCGTAAGTCTAGACCTAGCCCAATAAGTAAACAAATAAAGTTCAATATCCAGAGTTCCAAATTTGACGTCCATATCTGTCTGCTATTTTCACGCCTGAATCATTTTATTCGAAGTGTCTAATATATGAGATATCAATTTTTACTTCAATAATGCGACATTCAAATTTCAAAATGTAGATTAGAATTTTAATTTGAGCAGAGATAGAATTTTATTTTATATTATATATTTTCGATCCAATAGATGTATGAATTTCAATTTCAATCCTCGGTGGAAAATCTTCCCTGTTAAAGTTCGCTGTAATTAACCTCTGACCTTACAGTAAAGTTGGCTGACAAGAATTATCCCTGACGATGTAAAAAATAATAAGGATTTTGGACCGACATCAAGTTCCACGTTATACGTTTTGTTGGGTACAACGACACACCCACTCAAGCACGAATAGCTTTATGCAGGATATCAATGAAACCTGGGGCATCCCTGTTTCGTAAATTATATTTTAAGATATCAAAATGAAATTTGGTACATGTAATATATTCTTAAAACTGCATTATTTGACGTAGAACATAAGTTCTTGGTTTTATAGGAATTAACCTCAACTTTGTTATTGTAAATGGAATACTCTAAATATTTATGCATTTTTTGGAATCTCCATTTAATTTCACGTGTGTTAATATAAAGTTTGGAACATTTTGATGACAAAATAAAATCGTTAAACTGTGAAAACGTTTATTCGGACCGAAAAGGTCGATATGTTTCAAATCTATCAAAATCATATTTTGGAAAGTTGAAAAGAAAATTCAGAGAAAAGCCAGACGAGGCTGATGAGGAGAATGTGATCAGCGAAGACACAGAAATAACTGTGTTGGCGTACACAGAAATTCGCCCAACACCTTCTTTATGGAAAATATAAACCGATGCTTTGTGTTTCTAATTTCAATTTTATAACAATTTGCAACTGAATCCGCCGTTATTACTACAGTACTGTGCAAATTAGTTGGGACATTAGGAAAATACAGTAACAAAGACACAACTAAAATATTTTTTGTTTAATAGTGTAGTTAATAGTGAATGTGACCCCCCTTAGCTCTAACTACTTCTTCCACCCTCTAAACCATTGATGCCACTAGCTTTCCAGACTGTACCACACTTCCTAACATTTTGGTTTTCGTCATGCAATCCATTTTACATAGATATGCATGCTTTAATAATGTCCCACAAATTTCCAATGGAGTTTAGATTGGGTGAATTTCCTGGCCACGTCAAGACGCCAATACTTTCAAATGTTGCTGGGCAAAGAAGCTCGTAGCAAGCTTTTTGTTGTCCATCAGGCCCTTCCATGGGGTGAAGCGTCTGTGACCCGGAAGCTGTGAAACATCCCCAAAACATGACCCTGGGGGTGTGTGTGGGGATTGTTGGATGTGGCCGGATTGAAGAGATTCTCCAGGCGAGCGGCGGACGAAATTTGACCTCAAAGTGGATTTTGTAGAAAAATATTACTTTTTACCAATTCTCCACAGTTTAGTCTCGATGTATCTTTGCCCAGGATACCCTTTTTTGCTTTATACCGGGTGTCAAAAACTGCTTTTTGGAAGGGCATCGAGCCCTGCGGCCACACTCCAGAAGGCGACGACGTACGGTGGAAGCATCTATATTAACCCCATAAGACGCAATCTCCCTTTTGATGTCTCGACTTGTCTTCTTCGGGTCTACGATACTAATTCTTCGAAGTAGACTATCATCTGGTTTTTCTTTTTCTTCTACAACGTCCTTTACGGGACATGTCCTTCATAACCGTGAAACGTTGGATTTCCCGACCTCAACTGCTTTTGCTTTTGCTATCTGCCTAGTATAAGTAAAGTGTTTTCGCCTAAAAAGCGATTGTTTTAGCTTGTTTACGAGCTGTGATGTCCATGATGTATTTAATAAAAAAAGTTTACAATTAAAATTGTGAACTACTTAATCACGGCCTCAGCCTATCAAATATCAATTCCAACTAAATCGAAATGTAAAGAATACCAGGGTAACACAACAGACAATTCTAGACTTGCAGATATCGCTCTGCTGCAAGTTTAAACTTGCGCGTATCCGTTGCAAAGCTTGGACCTTGGACTTGGCGTTCCTTCGCTTGCCCCAACTAATTCGAACAATTAAATTCTTGAAAAATATTCATCTTTACTATGCTAGTCGCTAGTGTACTAGTGTTCCGCCATAATGCCATTTGAAAAAAAAAAAGTTATTCTCGAAAAATCATTTGTAGGTACCAACTTTAGGTCATTCTGATATACCAACAAAAACAATTGATGTTCTAAAATAATTTGTCTTGAGCGTTGGGGAACTCTGACTTTCATTTTACGTAAAATACTAAATGTTTCTGCAAAAATTTACTTTGTCGTGAGAATGTTTCAAATTTGAGACTAACATACGTAAAATTGAATGCAGATTTCAAAAATGTATAAATGTACATGGTGTTTTATTTATAATAACAAAGTTGAGGTTATTCCGGTGACAGAAGCTTGTGTTCTACGTCAAATGATGCAGTTTTAAGAGTGCATTATATGTACTAAATTTCATTTTGATATCTTAAACTAAGTTTCGTTTCTATATCTATAATTTAAAAAATTAATATAATTTAAAAAATTGATATAATTTAGAAAATAGGGGTGTCCCAGATTTCATTGATATCCTGTATAAGTAAATTTAGTTAAATTTAGCACCTTTGTCAAGGAAGTTATACATATACGGAGAACTTAGTTGCCGAAATATCCATCTTGTGATTTTACCCTTTAATGTATACAGAGTGGAAACGAAAGCAGGCTAGCTCCTTTTTTTGTTATTACTGAAAATCAATTTTGTAAGACTCATGTGATGTAAAATTTCGATTTTTAAATGGAACATAATATATTTGTACATTTTTGAAATCCGGAGGAAGTTTTGTATTTGCTGAATTTCCTGATTTTTAATCAAGAGAAATGTCTCTGTGACAAGCGAAATGCTTATTGGTATTAATTACTGTTATTAAAAATTTAAAAAATAAGTACTTGCTGAGCCTCTGCAGAGCATGAAATATAAGCGTTTGATGTTTTTAAAATAGGTTTTGTTTAACCCAGAAGGAGTTGATAAAAATAAAGAAAATCAAAGAACTGCAAAAAGTAATGTTTTTCGTTAGTTTTGCCACTCTTTTGCGTTACAAAATTATACTTTTTTCTTTCTAAACTAAGGCTGTAGCGAAATCGAACTACAAACAAAAAATTTTTAAAATATGAATGTTCGTGCATACAAAATTTTGAAGGTATTCGTATCTATGTATGTATGTATGTATTGTCTGTAACCTCTTATACCTTTCGGTGTCGAGGCTGGTGCGTTAATCTATTAGGTTCTACGGGTGCAGTGCATAATCCGTGAGTGGTTAAACCATCAAAAAAGACAAGCTTCTTTCTGTAATGATGATGATGATGAACTTTTTATCTATTACGTAACACCCACGAGAAAAAAATATGTGAAACAGAAACCGTTTCCAATATAGATTCATATCCCGAATTTAAATCTCTATCGCTAAGAGCAACCTTTTGTTATTTAAAAAAATAAAATTGTTTGAGGGTTTTTGACGTTCGATTGTACCTTGACGAAGTACTTTTGGACAGAGGACAAGTTTGGTAAAATCACCCTATTTTGGTCTCAAGAGTATGTGGTAACGTTTCGTATAGACCTTGTACGCGTGACAAATAATAATTTTTTCTCAATATGAATGTTTGATAAATTGGATTGCCTCGACTCACCTTTGAAAGAAATTGAAAACAGCGTCACTCAGCTCCTGCAGGGGATGGTTTTGCGTCAATTCCAATGACCATAGGTTAATGTTCTATCTTGCGTTTAATTTTATATTTTTTCACACACCCGAGCTGGCGTTTTATTTTGAAGCGTTTATTAAACGATTAAATTGGCGGTTCCAATGCGAAATTCAACGATTTTGATATGCGTTTTTTAAATTGACACGTAATGTGAATTTTTTCAATTAAATTATTAATTTTTACCCCGGAAACCCAAACAAACTCCAAAATAAAAAATTGGCGGTTCAAGGCAACCCTTGGAAGGAAAATAATAAAAAGTAAACGTTGTTGGTCCAACGAGCGAATTAATTATTAATATCATAATATTCATAATAATAAAAGTAAAAGATAACAAACACAAAAAAACTAACTATTAATAATCCAACAGACCTTTTAGAGACACCTATCTGTACTTTAACTTAAACAGCTTTGAAAATGTTTAACATTTTTCACAAGAAATCTATCAAGCGTCCAGAAAAAAAAACTCAACAGATAAGGGATAAAAACAATTATACTAATAATGATTAATACTTTAGTTATTACTCCTATCTTATTAGATACCTTTCCAATAATTAGGTACTCTTATTTACATTCATACAACTGTATCAACTAATTATCTAGTATTTCCTAAGATTGCACAATTTTTTAAATACACTCATCTTTATCTGCGTAAATAATTAGATCGTACGCTTTTAGCAGCTTAATCATAATTAATAGAATTATCGTGTCCTGCAAACATTTTAGAAATTATTGTTTATCGATTAAATTGATTTTTATGGTTATTAACAATAAATCTGTCTTCGCAGAACATATTCTCACCGTATTTAACGCAAAATTCGTATTAAAAATTAGATCATCCCAAGAGTTTGCACGTGATCCTTCTAGAGTGTTCGCAGTCACCTAGTTCGAGTTATATGAAGTGTGAAAGTCTCATGAAAAGAGTCGCAACATTATACTAATAATAATAATACTTTAATTTTTATCTGTTGCGTCTGTAATGGTTACATTGGCAGGAGTAGACCGAACCTAAATTCGTAACTTAAATTCTGAAGCATGCAAAATACACCACCTATATGTTACCTACCCATGGTTAAACTTTAGGTATTTTTTGAACGTGAATGGTATTGGTAGTTTCAAATTAGAGCAAAAGAAACTTATAAAAGGTAATTCATATGAGAAGTACGATATGGAAAAATGTTAACAACGATACTTAGAAAAGATAATCATTAACATTGTCGAAATTCCAAAATTTATCTGAATAAGTTTATTCGAAAATATTGAGCGGATAAGTCTAAATGTACGTCTTTAAAAAAAGTTCTGTAAAGGACATTGTTATAATGTATCAAAAAATATATTAATAACATTAATAACTAACGGTAGAATGATTATTGTAACTTAACCGTAAAAGCAGAATTTTAGTTGCAAAGGGAATGAATCACCGACAACAATTAAGTATGTAAATACAACCAAATAACTGGTGTTTGTCCATATGGATAAAAGTTAACAAAGCCTGTTAATTGTCATTTCCTTATTACCACGGTTCCGGAATTTAAACGTCGCTGTTTAATTTTTTAAAAACGTGTAGTTGATACAGAGATTCAGAATTTAATCAAATACTGACTACTACTAGTTTATAAGATTAAGGGCGAGTTGCGCAAATATTATTTAACAGCATCGTCAAATTAATCATTCCTCAAAAATAGACAAAATTGAACAAAACTTGAATGCATATGGTAAATAAAACATTTAAAAAAATGATGCTTGTTTGGTAACTTTGATCATTCGTGCAATTAACAAAAGTTTTGTGCAATACGCCCCATATGTATCATAAATTAGCAAATACAAAAATATGGCGTTGACCGTATGTAAAAAATAATGATAACTAAGTTTAATCACTGGCATTTGCAAATTGTTAAATGTGAGTGAGTGGTAAACTTAAACTCAGTAGAAGATATAAACTGACATTATTAATTTATTTATTGTATGTATTATTTGTAACTTCTTATAGCCTTCGGTGTCGAGGCTGGTGCGTTAACGTATAAGGCTTTACGGGTGCAATGCACAACTCCGCCCGTCTTCGCGGGTTACGAAGTTGATGTGCCGTTTAATACCTACATACTGCACCATGTGTAGAGTGTAATGTGTGTGTATGTGTAGGACCTTGTTACTCTAGTTCTTAGGCCTGTATTCGGAGAAGAGCGTCTTTAATTTGGTGCCCAATGACGAATGGTCACCAGGACTGGATATCGAACCAAGGACTAACGTTACACTAGCCCGACGCTCTACCACTGCGCCACCCTGGCTTCTAATTTATTTATTATTAATTCTTAAAAATAATATGATTTTAAAAAATGTAATAGATATTGGGCCTAATAATGAAAGCATACGGTTCTTATACAAACGAAGACGAACTAAACAAGAAAGATAAGAACAAATAACGAAATGCATTTATGGAGCAGCCAAAGAGGCTTTAGGATTAAGAACAAAACCAATGAAACTGGGAACTCCATACAAGTGGAACGAGGACATAGGGAGAACATGTAAACAATCAAAGGCAAAAGCAAGAAAAATGATTACCGAAGTAAAGAATAGTGTTAGTGTTTGGGAAAGAACTTGCAATAAAATGAATACCTATCTGGGATGACGGATATGCCCAGAAGCATGGAGAACTATTAAAAATGTAAATAATAGTAAATTTCACATATCGAATATTACATTAAAGGAATGGAAAATCCATTCTATATCCTACTAATGGAAAATCGATCAGAATCTATGAATCTTGATGTAAATTTAGAATATATTCCGCCATTTAAAGTTCTCCAATGCATATAACTTGAGAAGAAGTTAAAAAGAATATAAAACAGCTGAAACGAATTAAAGCCCAGGTCCGTCAAATGTACCATCTGTCAGTTACACCATTTATTTAATCAGTATATAAATAGTGCAGACGTTCTACACGATTTTAAAATGCCATACATTGTAACCATTCACAAAAAGGGCGCCAAAAATCAAATTATACACAAATTATAGAGGAATAGTAGCTAGGGTGGCGCAGTGGTAGAGCGCCACGTTCGCGTTGCGCTACTCCTTAGTTCGAATCTCCTGATGGGCAGGATTTTCCTACAGTCTGGAGATCGTATGGAGTCTTGGTGGCTATTCGTCGTTGAGAACCTAATTAACGACGCTCTCCTCCGAATACAGGCCTACGAGGTAGAGTAACAAGGTCCTACAGATACTAACATACTATACACCTGGTGCAGTATGTAGGTATTAAACGGTACACCAATCACACAACCCGCAGAGTCGGGCCGGATTATACATTGCACCCGTAGAGCCTCACACATTAACGCAGCCGTCTCGACACCGAAAGGTATAAGAGGTTACGGACAATACATACATACCGTCGACATTTTTCATTTATTAATTGAGAAAGACATCCGAGTTGTCAACGAAGAAATACATTAGATTTTTCAAAAGCTTAGGTATGTTACCTATTCAGAAATTATGGGAAGCTTTGGAACAAACATAAATTAATAGTACTTTAATCAAAGCTACAAAAAACTAAATTACTGTTAAAAATCAACATTGGAAGTCAAATTAGAGACGGTTTTGAAGTTACAAAGAGTTCGAGACAAAGATGTCGACGTTTCACCAATCCCTTTTAAAATCTGTATTCAACAAGAACTCAAAACTTGGAAACCTAGGGAAATACCTTTGGAACAAGACATTGTAACGGTTTTAAAACGTTTATTTAAAACTTCGGTTCGTGGTGTGAATTATTTATCAACATATATTAAAATTATTAAACAACGAAGCAACACGAAATAACAACTTAACAGTAAAACACAACACTAATATTAATCCGTAACACTAACTAATTTATTTAACAACTTATGAAGTTATTTATATTCACGCACTTCTATTCCCGTATTTGGTCGCTCGGTAGACCTTGGTATCACTACTCCGTTCGCTCCACGAAAGGTGCCTTATAATATATGATCTACACCTTACAGCTCGCAGAGGATCAAACTATACTAGCACAAGATTACGAAGATCTACAAACAGTATATGATAAGAAAATTGATAGAGGAATACAGGGTGTTAGGTAATGCTTCTGCCGAACTTTAGGGGTGGATTTGTAACGATAAAAGGAATAAAAAAATTCTTATACCATTTTTTTCCCAGTTGCTTTTTTTTCCTTTAATTATTTTGTGGTTGTTAATAAAGTTTTATTGTTACTTGATGTATAGACTCTTATTTATCCGTAAGAATTTTGTTCCTGTGTCTTTAACCCTTTGTTTTTGTTTTTCCCGAGAACAAAACGTAAAATTAAAGCATGCCTTTTCTCAGAAACTATGCATATTAGAAAAAAATTATAAAATCCTTTTTTGCTCCATTTGTCATTATAAAGCTATTCGCAAAGTTTGGCGGAAGCATTACCTAACACCCTGTACCTATAATAAATGGGGGCTGGCTAGACCTTAATATAGAAAAAACTAAATGTATAAATATAGTTATGATTAACAATTAAGGATAATGACAGAAACTCAGAAATAAAACAAAGGAACATGCAAAGTAGATAAGTAATAGCAAGACTTAATTGGGTACTGTGAGATAAGACAATAACTAAAAAGAAACAATCGCATATACATAGTATATAAAACATAGTAAACAACATTACTACATATGAAAGTGAAGTATGACAAATAAACGAAAGCAACAAAGGGAAGCTATTAGCCACATAAATGGACTTCTGGGGAGCATATACGAAATGACACAGTCAGAGAAATTATAAATGCTAAGATGTTGGATCGCATAAGAACTAAGTAACCAATGTGGCATGAACACATGCAGCGTATGACAAATAAAAGGCCCCCAAAGAAAGTGGAGACCTCCAGGAAGATGAAAAAGAAGAAGAGCGAGACATAACTGGTGAGAAGGAATCGATGAATCTATGGCTGAACGTAACCTGAAAGAGGAAGTATGGAACCATAGATAAAAATGAAAAAGGGAAATGAGAAGATTATTCATGATTAACCCCTATGTATTTATTATTTATGAGCATGTGTTAACTAACAGCCAGGTATACATACATAGTGAAATCCGTACTTGAAATTGGGAAAAATTGTACATAGGAAAAGTAAACTCTAAACAAAGTTTTCCCAAAAAAGATTTGTTAATCATAATATACATAAACTTCTAAATAGTTCTAGGTGAATGTGAGAAACTACCAAAACGAAACAGCATGTAGAAATAACAGAAGAAATTCAAGAATTAATAGATGTAAAAAATAATTCATACATACAGTGGTTAACCAAAAAAGATAATGAAAGCAGAGAAGAATATAAAAATAGCGACAGGGAAGTACGAAGAAAAATTAAGCAAATTAAGAATAAATATTGGGAGGAGAGATGTCTGCAAATTGATAGTCTTATAGGAGGCTCACAAGCAACGGAAGTTTAGAAGACAATTTAAACACTAAAATCAAACAGTAGAATTTGTTTTGACAATTTTATTGCTATAGATGAGCGGGAAAAACATTATACAGATTTACTAGTGGAAAGGAGATCACAATATTATACAAGTACACATATTGATGCCAATTGAGCCAATTGCAATAACACCTGATTAAATTAAAAAAAAAAACACGATCGCCGGGACCAGGGGGAATCCCCAAAGAGCTGGTAAAATAATAAAGAATTGCCTCAAGTCCAATAAAGTTCCAAGAGTGGATAGAAGCACACATAGTGTCAATATTTAAAAAGGGAGAGAGGAAAGATCCTAAGTGTTATAGAGGCTTGAGTGTAATCTGTAGTATTAGCAGACTGTTTGGAAAGATACTGTAGAATAAATTAAGAACAGAATTCAAAGAAAAAATAGGAGAAGACCAGAGTTGGTTTACGCCGGAAAGATCATGTGTTGACAATTTATTCGTTCTTCAGCAAGTACTAGAAAAAATAATAGCAGTAGAAGAAGTGCACTTGGCCTTTATAGACTTAGAAAAGGCGTATGCCGAGATATAAATTATGGAAACTACTAAATATCATGGACGTCGACCCTCGACTAGTTAAAATAATTAAAGAACTTTATAAAGATAATCTTTCATATATTAAAAAATGAAACCAGACTATCAAAACCTATAGAAACAACAAAAGGGCTTAGACAAGATGTAGTTTTTCCCCATTGTTGTTTAATGTTTACGTAGAAGTGGCGTTAAGAAAGTGGAAGAGACATTGTGAGGGAATGGGCATTCCTGTAAACGAACATAGATTATTTACACTAGAATACGAGAACTGGAGTCTTCAAGTAAGTTTAAAGAAGACGGAATATCTAGTGATAAATTCAGACGTCGGATTTGCAATATTTATAAATGATCACGCGAAAGTAGATTCTTTTAAGTACTGAGGTTCGACAATAACTAAAGAGTGTTTAGGGACTGGTGAGATATAACAAAGAATCCAACAAGCTAGAAAGGTTATAGGTGCACTTCAGGGACAAATATCTATTGCGAAAGAATAAAAAAAGAATAGGCGAGGTCATGGTGGAGTCTGTCCTCTGTTACGGGTGTGAAGTCTGGAGCCTTAATGCCGAAACAAAGGAAGATATGGGCTGTCGAAATGGATTATTTACGACGAGGTGCACGAATATCCCGGATGGAACATATTCCAAATACAGAAATAGGGAATATTATGAATAGCAACGAATCGGCCATAGAACGAATAGAGAAAAGAAAGCTGAAATGGTTTGGGCACCTAATGAGGATGCAAGACCACAGATGGCCAAAAAGAGTTTTTTAATGGAACCCCCTGGAAGAAAGAAAAGGGGCAGACCAAGATGATCTTGGAATGACGGAATACGAAGGGCAATGGCAGAAAGGAATTTAGACGAAGACCTTGTATCAGATAGAATGGCCTGGAGAACGGGAATCGGGTAAACAACACTATGTTGTAGTTCAACATGTACTAAACTGAATATGTATTTGTAACCATTTTAGTTTAATCGGTAAATGTAAGATTTGATGTAAATACATGTTTAACCTATATAAATGCCGACATTGTATACAGGGTGTCTCAGACATGACTCCCCAGGCCTATAACTTTGTTATTTTTAAAAATAACTATAATAAACTGTATATATTCGTAAATGGGGGCAAATTCTCTATAAGATGGGGAAAGAAAATGTTAGAAAATCTGTACTCATATTATGGCAGCGATATTCAACTTCTTTTTTCAAATTGCACACCATGCTTTTTTTCGCTCATTCTGATAGTACTTTTTATTCTCTTTATAACCATGTAAACCAATATGGGCCTTACATAAGAAAATTCTCGAAAAAAATACGATTGAAAGTTGAAGTCTAGGTTTGCCATGGACACAACTTATTGTTGTAATTTGTACTCGTCGGCGATGAAAACAATAGCGTATAGCTGTAAAACAATTGCAATTTACGTTGTCAATTATGACAAGTGCTCTTTCTGTATTTGTATGTTCTTGTTTAAAATCATAGGAGTATTAGTAATGAATTACACTAATTCTGAAAAGCTTGATATGATCCTTATTTATGGTTTATGCGAGAGGAATGCAAGAAGAGCAGCAAGGTTGTATGCAGAAAGGTATCCGCTATTGTTTTTATCGCCGACGAGTACAAATTACAACAATTAGTTGTTTCCATGGCAAACCTAGACTTCAACTTTCAATCGTATTTTTTTCAGGAATTTTCTTATGTAAGACCCATATTGGTTTAGATGGTTATAAAGAGAATAAAAGGTACTATCAGACGGAGCGAAAAAAAGCATAGTGTGCAATTTGAAAAAAAAAAGTTGAATATCGCTGCCATAATATGAGTACAGATTTTCTAACATTTTCTTTCCCCATCTTATAGAGAATTTGCTCCCATTTACGAATATATATAGTTTATTATAGTTATTTTTAAAAATAACAAAGTTATAGGCCTGGAGAGTCATGTCTGAGATACCCTGTATAGTACTTATGTACATATGTTTTTAGGAAAATTTTGGTTTAAGGTTTATTTTTTCTACGTACCTAATAAGTTTCAAAATATTGTTTTATTTTGAAATTTTATAATATTCTTCAAAATTTCTGCGGCTTAGTGGTAAACTTTTTGAAAAAGTGGGTAGCATTTTTGCTATGATATCGTACTTTTCAAATGCATGTATTTCATAAATTCCATAAATGTGATGGTATATTTGGAAGTTTAGATTTTGCCATTGTAATTATATAAAAAATAACTGTGAACTGTGAGTAATGAATTGTTAAAAAATACGTATACGTGAAAAAGCACACGTCTAACTTAGTTCTTATTGGGAACATGCAAGATTGCATGTAATTAGATAAAATTTCTATCTAGTGAACCATAAAGTTTGAAAGTATACCTTGATTGATGGATTGATCACAGTATGTACTTCGTTTCTGAAATGTAACAATTAGCATTCTGTACTTGGTCTCAGACATACCCGACTGTTGAAATCTAAAATTTTTTTGATCGATGTTGCTATATTTACCACCAGAACAACAGATGAAATTAACATATCAATTAATTTGAAACTTTATTAGCCAGTTTTGCAGAGATTAATTAATTCAAATTTTAATAGTAAATCAGTTTTAGGCTATTTGCCAAACAGATTTAGGCATTGAATTTTAATTTTATTATTTCATAGCAACGCCACCTTCTGTTCAGTTTTTCAGTTAATTTGTATTCGCCAGATCTTGCACAATGTCTTCATTTTTAATTTAATTTTTTTTCTCCTCCAAAGTAACAAATGTAACAGATCAAAAGAAGAATTTAGCTGGAGTTCTACTAGAACCTATTTGTTTAGGTCAATAAATTTTATGGGTGAATTAAATATGCAGGCGTTAGAACCGAATTCCAGTGAACTTTTTTACTCAGCTGTTTTAGGTAAATACTGTAAATAGAGGTGTTTATTTTTAATACTTTACAAATTTACTACGTGTGGTTAAACAGCACGTTTTTAGGTTTTTTAATCGAGGGAATCGGTCTGTATTGTTTTTATAAAACGTGTTTATTATAAGCATCTGCAGATGTGTGGCAAGCAAGTGCAGTTCGCGTTCTGGAGGCTCCTCGGTGATGGCTATAAATAACGACTGACAGCTGCAACCTTATAAGGCAGAACAGTCGCCACAGCCTACAGCTTGCTGTCGTTCGTTGGTCGCTTTCACCACCGCAGCAAGCGCTCGATTAATACAATTATTATTGCTTGTGTTATTAAGTTATATAAAACATAACTGCTATTTGAAACACTTTATTTTAAACGCATGGGAGTTAATTTTACCAACGTACCAAGTCGCAGATTTGCTTTGATTTTTTTCACTGTATTATTAATAATGCTGTGTCATCTTATTAATAATGCTGTGTCATCACTGGTTAATTGAAAAGTTGTTTTTTTTTTCGTTAGAATACAGCTGAAGGCAAATCATCCCACTTTTTAGCTTTTTAGGTGTAATTTATTGCACAATTTTGACAATGTATAACGGTGTTTTTCTTTCTGTGAAAATGGTAATTAGATATATGCAGCTACATTTAATTATTTTGTTTTTTAAATTGTTCATTTATAACCCGCACAGGTAACAAACCTCAAACCTAGTAATCAAAGTTTACAGTACAGGTTATAAAAAACTTAGCTGAAAAACAAAAAAAAACTTAAACATCAGAACTAAGGCAAAAAGGCCCTAAAAAATTGCACAAGCTTTTAAACTCATTGTGTAGCCAATACGCTGGTCTCCCAACTTCAATGCAGACTAGAACCTACAATCTTTCTATGAAACCCTTGCTATCAGTTCCGAAATGCATGTCTTCAAGTTTTGTCTTTCATAACTTTTTTTCCCATAAATTTCGAAACACTTTTTATACCAGCTTGGGCTTCTTTTTGGGTAGATGATCTTCGGTTTTTTGATCAATCCTAGTTACTCATTTTTAACTTAACGTTAAGCTCATTCTATTGTCACAAGTTTAATTTGTAACATGCTTAAACAAAACTTCAACTTCTGCATTTTCTTTTCAAATTTGTATGGTTCTCTGCAATTAGTTTCACCGGATGAATGGAAGTAGAAGCAGGGCAGTTGTTTGCCACTCCAATTTTTTTTTAATAAATACGCAAATATTGTGTCTCTCAAAAAAATAGATAATGAGCCATTTGGACAATTTGAATTTTGCCTTGCGCCATGTCTTGCGCGTCCAGTGGAATTTTTGAACTACTCATAAGCCATAAGCATAATTTTTCTATTGTTGTTTTTTACCTAAAATGTGTCGCCTCTTAAAATTTTGCACTAGAAGCGATCGCTTCTTCTGTTTCATTAGTAATATCATACGTCTGCTCACTAACTCGAACAAATATCCAACACCTAGAACAGGAATGTATCAGGAATTTAGAACTACTTTAGAACGAAGTACAGTAAAACTGTAAAACAAAGCGGAGATGCTGGAACTCAACATCCCTAGCCACGACTATTTTGAACCAAAATACTTTCAACAAATAAGAAAAGGGCATGCAAAAGCTTTAAAATATATTGAAGACTCAAGAAGATGGCTCAGAAATTGGACAAAATCTGAAACTAATAGAACAATACATAAAGATAGCCCAAGTACTGGATCAAAGAGGAATGGAATTAGAGCAGATACGAGTTCATTCAAAAGAAAATCGAATGAAAATTGCTGTGAGAACATATGTTTCAACTTTTATCGGTCAACTTAAGTTGATTCCGCAAAAGATTGACCCATTCAAACTTTATCGTTCAAGTTATGAGTCATTGATTATTTTTGAGACAAGTTGAAACATGTTTGAAGCGTGTGAACATTTGTCAGTCGACTTGAATCATTAGATTGTGTTGCATTCTGCAGTCTGCTTGTTATTATTTTACGCGGCATTATATCGGAACATTAAATGTAAGAACATTGCTAGGAGAAGAAAGAATGATTGAGCTAGAGGAAGCACTTAAGAAGACCAAATGGGACATAATAGGGCCTGAAGAAACACGTAGATCTGGAGAAAAAATTACAAAGAGAAGAAATGGAATACTGTTATATCATATTGGAGAGACAAAAGGGCATAAAGGAGTTGAAAGACAACTCGCAGAAACACTTGAAAATATACATGACTTAAACGAAAAAAGTTTGCAACAGGCTTACGACTTGATAGTAAAAGGAATACAAAAGGCAACCAGCCAGCTACATATTGAAAAAGCCTCAATACAAAGCAGCAGAGCTGGGTAGTAGTTTAACTACTAATAGTTAAACTACTAGTTTAACTAGTTTTTCGGATGAAGTAGTTAATAGTTACCTACATTTTCGGTGCTAGTAATCGTAATGTAGTTCACTACTTTTATTGGGAAGTAGTTGGCATGATTACTATTTTGCTAGTACTTAAGTACTCAATTTTTCGATTTAACTACTAACTACTTCTAATATTTCAATTCCTAACTACTTTCAGCACTATATAACTACTTTTTAGTAGTTAAACTACTTTTTTGTAGTTAAACTACTTTTTTGTAGTTAAACTACTTTTGATAGTCAAGTCGTGAAATCGCATAATAGCAGTTACACTAATTTCTGTAAGACACCTGCACACAAAATTGCAGGAGTGGGGGCAGGAAGTAGTTTAAAAAGTAGTTGACTGTACAAATACTCGGTAGTTTAACTACTTTTTGAAACTGGTAGTTAAACTACATGGTAGTTTGGTTACATTTTTACTAAGTAGTTAGTAGTTAACTACTTTTAAAAAGTAGTTTCCCCAGCTCTGCAAAGCAGACTTTCAAACGAAACTAGGGAAATGATTAAAAAACGTGAAGAGTTAAAGAAAAGAGGAATTAAACAAAGTAACAAAAAGAGCCATAAAAGGAGATATATACGAAAATATGAAAAAGATGTTACTAGAAACATCTTAGAGACAAAATACTCCACTAAACAAGTTATAAAAGAATTAGCAACAGGGAAGCAGTGGGTGCAGGCAATAAAAAACCCTCTCAACAATAGAAGGGAATATGATAAAAGGAAAATCCTTGAAATAATAACAAATTACTACCGAGATTTGTACAAAAGCAATGTAAATAATATTGGGGAAAATGAAAGAAATATAGGAACGAGCAATGAACCTGAAACTAGACCGGAAATAAAAAAACATGAAATAAGGAAAGCAATAGCTAAATTAAAAAATGAAGAAACCCCAGGGGATGATAAGATAACCAATGAAATGTTGAAATTGGAAGAGGGTAATAGAACAATTATTTTGGCTGTTTAGTAAAATATTGGAGAAAGAAGATATCCCAAGACAATGGTGCAAGTCTGCAATAATACTGACACACAAAAAAGGAGGCAGAATAGTAATTTGTATCACAAGGCTAGAAACTGCCACTTTGCAAGTGCGAGTACTTGCAAAGCAGTTGAACGTCAGTTACCGTTTGTCGGTTCGCTAGCCACACGACCAGCTGACCTTCGATTACTTTATTTGATGTTTTAAGATTATACTTCGTTCTCTCTTCTTTGCAAGTAATTATTTTATTTACTAAAAATTCATTACCAAAATGATTCCTTTTTAGGTGTAAATCTGTTTTAATCATCTTTTATAAAGAATTGAATTTTATGTGTAAAATGCGATTAAAGCTTTTAGTTTACTTGAATTTACTTTGCTGTTTTATTTGTTCATGTGTACCTAAGTAATAAGTAATAAGTAAAGACATACTGTGTTACTTGTTTTCTCAACCCATAGCCAACTCCAAAGGTGGGAGTTTTTGAACGCCCTTTATCTTGATTCATTTACTACTTTTTGAACTTACAGTAAAAAATAAAATAATATCGAAATAAATGATATCGCGTTGTTCATTTACACTTGGTCCCACAAATGACAAATTGTCATTTAATTAACCCCTATAATTTTGACACTAACACTGGCAGTTTGGCATATTTTGGACCAAGTGGCTGAGCGGTTAAGGCATTCGACTATAGGGCGGATGTTCTCGGGGTCAAACCCGAGTGGGATGCTTGGCGGATGGCCTACCCAGTCACTGAAAATAATTGGGAACCGAAACACAGTGGATGAGTAGGGAAGATAGGCAGTTATCGAAGGCATGGCGTTTATCATATCACCCTGTAAGCACAGCAAGGTATGAAAAGTAACTTAGAAGACCTTAACCTTCCATGTTGCCGACTATGTTTCTTCGCGGAGTGTGTGGTGATACCTTTACCATTTATTAATGAAAAAGGTGTTGTCATTCATGTCGGTGTGCTTTTATTTTCTACAGTTAAATATAGTAAAGGGTGTTCAAAAGAAAACTCATTTGCAATAGGCTTAGCTTGTAACGATATATCACCTTTAATTTATTTTTTAGACATAAACTGAAATAAGAACAACATGTCACGTGATCGGCGCATAGCGCGAATTCGGTCGGACTATTCCATTTCCAAGCTTCTGGGGGAAGACGCATCAGTCAGTGGCGGCCGTTAGTATAATGCGATTCTTAGTTACCGGTGGATTTTTGGATTGTGCTTTGATTTGTATTTTTGTATTTTGATTATCAGTGGTGCAGCGTTTCTGCAAAAAACTGTTCTTTTCAGAACAAATCTGCTTAGAGTTGATCGTGTTCAAGTTAGGGTTGACACTGTTGACAGAGATTATTAAATTTTCATTTCATAACCTAACTTTCAACGTCTTTATATTACGCCACTGGCGAACTTTTACTGTGCATACAGACATCAGCTGATGTGTTGTTCTTACTTTAATGTATCTCTACATACCTATCATTTGTTAATGCCAAAGTCAAATTATTGGTTATATTTGGACTCGAACTTAAGGGAGATATATCATTACAAACCAAAAAGCCTACTGCAAATAATTTTTTCTACTCCTACTATTGAAAGTTGATCTTTCCACATGATTTTTAATGCTGAAAGCAATTGTTTGTCGAAACTGTGCGACAAAATCCAAAAGTGTGTTGCAAAGTACTTTGCAACACACTTTCAAAATGGTGCCGGTTAACTGTATGGTTTGTTTATATTTGTGATATGTTTATTTTCATAGCAACGGACTTATTTCCATAGTGACCATAGTTTCCATGAGCATACTTAATATTCCACAAAAAATTATAAAATTTGCTTTAAAATATTAAATAGTGAATTAAATGTCTTTCTTCTGTAGGAGTAGAAAAAATAGTGTGTAATAACACTTGTTGAAAGTGTTTTGCAAAACTCAAATGAATGCAGCCTTCGACTTCGTCTCAGGCTGCAACCTTCATTTTCGTTCTGCAAAACTGTACTTTCAACACTTGTTATACAAATTACTATTGTACTTGAACGCTTATTGCATATTTACAGTTTTAAAAGTTGATCAAGGCAAGTGTTTGCAAAAATGTTATTATGATGTTTGCACAATCAACAGTAAATAAAGAATTATTCATGTAACCCATAAAGATTTTTTAATAGTAACCATTTGGTAATCGGTAAACATTTAATTGTTAAGTATAAAAAGTTCAGCGAAGCGAAAATTCTTCGTTTTTTGTTTATTAAATTCTTATTGATAATGCGTAATTAATTAGAGCTCGTTGAAGGTCACTAACGCAAATCCGAAAATTCGCCTTTAGTAGAACTCTATTTTAATTTATACTGACTATTACTTAACAAACAAATTTGTCTTCTATTTAAACAAAAGTAAATATAAATAACCAGATGACGATTTGGTTCTTTTTGCCATGCATTTTCCTTTCTCACTACAAATTTACTGCTAAGGGAATAAAAGAATTGTTGTTTATTAAACTTTTTAAAATGAACGTTCGTGAGAGACGACAGACGACCGGTATACAGGAGTAAACGGTAGTCGTGGACTTGCGACTATAGCCAGACAGACAAACCTATAAACGTCCCGCGAGAGAATCCGCGCAAGGACGATGAGAGGGATGTCGCGATGTCTGTGACATCACTGCCCTAGCCCGTACAATGCCATTGCTTACGTCACGCGACATTGCTGACAATGACACTTGCACTCCATCCACTTACCGTGTTATCTTTCTTTATTGTACTTGCTGCACCGACACAAATTCTGTTATATAATTAAATATAAATACACTTTATCATATTAATCTTAACCTTGTATGAATAATTTTGGAATAATTCGAAACTAAAGTAGGTATTAAAAATTGTGACTGGCTGGAAAAGTTAATGTAGTTGACCACAGGGGCGGCTCGTACCAAATATTTTTGGGTGTTCTGCATCAAAATATTAAATAACCTAACACCTATTACATGAAAATTCTAATCAAGTTTTGGCACTTCAGATTAAAAAAAACGGCTGATTGCTTGAGAAAGATATCCTCGCAATCCGTTTGACCGGATAAAAAAATGATAACAATTCGGAAAACAAAATAAAGCATTTTCCGATTACTACTAGAAATCTAGTCGTTCCTTAAATATAGTATATCCTTATGAAAGTGCGTTTTTCTCGCCTACTTCGAACATTTTCAATATTTAATTTCAATGTAGGGCAATCTTGCTGCTTTATCATTAATGGAGAATTTACTTTAATTTAAATATTGCATCCATTTCAGGAATGTTTGTAACATAATCGTATAATCGTATCAAAAAAAAGTAGTCAGTCAAAATACCATAAAATCATATTTAAAAGGTAGCTTTTTAATAAATTCTAGCTTTAATAACTTCGAGCCTGGTCGTACAGCTACGATGTCTACCGAACAAGCAGATTTTCGAGCGCAGCTCCAAATAAGTCAGCTGTTTCGTGAACGCTGCATAGGTGCCTCATATTAAATATTCAGTTCGTCAACTGACGCATCAATTTCTATGGGTAAACTAACATTACAACTTACAACAAGGCATGCGGAGAGGCTGTGAAATTTATTATTATTATTATTATTATTATTATTATTATTATTGTTTTCATTATAATGTTATTTTTGGTGGTTCTGCAGCTCTTAAAGACGAGCCGCTGCCTTTTTCCCGAATTATCATGCCATTGCTGCATTATTTTTGACATTTTTCGTTTTGTTTTTGATCATCTAATAATATTTATACATATTTACAACAATTCTAAGGTAAATCGAAATAAACTTTCAATTATGTCATCAAATCTCAAAAGTAGCACATAAATATGATATTTGTTTGTTTGTTTATTTATTTTATATTTATTTATGAAGTGTTTGGGAAATTCCTTGAACAAACTTATTTGTTTAAAAAATATTTTCCTTTACATAAATGTCTTTACACCATTTGTTTCCGAGTAATGACGTCATCAAAATATTTTATATAGCTAACCCATATTTTCCTGTCAATTTTATGGATTATATTATGATTAATCTTTTACCATCTTTAGCAATTCTATTGTAAAATGTAGTTGTCTAGTTCGATAGACGCGTTATTTATGGCTGTCGATTTTTTAAAATTATAAAAAATATGAAAATAAACAAAATTTTCGTAGTAGGTCTGCGGCCCAAATGACTGGCATCGTGGCATCCCACCTGGAGTATCCCGATTTCCGTGTGGCTTTATCCACCCCCGACTATAAATTAAAGCTTTTAGCAATAATAATAAACTAAATGCTTAAAATTGTTTTCAGCTGAAAACAGTCGAAAGATAACTAATGTTCATCAAAAGCATAATAAAACGTTTTTGTAAATGAATTATTGATAGCGCACATGACAAGTCGGTGTGTTATTAGCTTATCAGTTCAAGTATGTAAGTAAGTATCAGTTTCAAGGAATTTTGAAAACCGTTAACCCTAAATTCTGCAATATAATAAATATTCTACCTTTCAAAAATTGCTATGTAAGCAATAGAAAATTTCAGATCATTGTAAAAAGAATTCAGACCTGTATCACACTAAATAGAAAACAATAGGTTTCTATTTAAACAAATATATTGATAACGTCATTATTTAAGGATAGAGTATGATATATGTTTTTTAAAAGCAAAATGAACCTGCCAAGATTTTATCGTATTTATACAGGGTGATTCAAAAGTATTGTCATTAATTTTAAGGGTAGGTAGAGCATATCAAATAGGAACAACTTTTCTCAATAAACAATGTGTCGCAAGTAAACCGTAACCTCAGAAAAAAATTATAAACATAATACAAAAATTGTTTTGGGGTAACTGGAATAGCGGAATAGGTCAGTTCTGTTTACATTAAAAATTTATTTATCAATCGTCTTTCTTGTCCGCACTGATAAAGAGCCCAGGTGTGATGTGACGTAGCTTAGCTAGTCCATTCTTCATTATAAAACTGCACTGTTTGAACGCGTTAATGGAAGGTCATCCTAATATGACCGAATTAATTAATAATTGTCGTTGTAATTTACGGGAAAGCTCTTCAAAATGCTGTAGCAGCTCTGAAAGACAATTTTTTGGTTTGTGTTGTGCTGTGTTTGTTTGTATGTTTTGTTGGGGGAACATTTTTTGTAAGTGCAGTTTCACTTTATTAACAACATTTTTTCTAATATCACTTTTTAAACATGCCACTAATTGTTTACTGTCCTCAGTATTAATCCTGAAAAAATTGCAGAGGAAAGTGAAACCTATAAATTACATAATTGTGTAATGTTTCCTTTATTTTTGCAAGGTCAAATTTCTACCGCGCATATTAGCCAGCGGTTCTCAAAAGTGGGTATCAAAATTTAAAATAAAAAAAATCGCGATAAGCTTTAAATTTTAGCTCTAATGTACTTCTATTAAGGTCAGCATATACCCATTTAATTTAATGACAATACTTTTGAATCACCCTGTATAATACCTTATGGATACTCTCTCTCTTCAGTCCGCCAACAAAACCCCCGAAAAGGTATGGTGATATTATGTTTCTATAGCTTTAATGTTATTTTTCCAGGCATTTCTATCTTGTGCAGCTTGGGCTGCTTCATGCAGCTCATGGCCAATCAGTTTTTTCACTTGATCGACCTAGCGGGTTGGGGATCTTCCTCTAAGTCTTCGTCCGTCAACTTTACCTTCTACTATAAGTTTGTCCATGCCATTTGTTCGTCTGACTAGATCACCAAAACATCAAGAGAAGAACTGGTTAATTCTAGTGATAATCCATTCTTAATGTGCTTGCTTTAGGATAGATGCATTTGTTTGATGTTCTGTGTAGGATACTCTAAGCATGGGCCTATACACCCACATTTCAAAAGGTTGGGAAAATAAGAGTCCTGACAAGTTTTTAACTGTGTGTTTTGGGAGATTGCAGAGTCTTTCCATACATTCGTCAATTTCATCATTCTCTTCTAGAAGTGGCGTCATCATTGAACTTCTGGCAATTGCCAACCTTCTTTTGATTTCATTGTCGCAACCACCTCTGTTAGTAATCGATGATCCGAGATAGTTAAATTCATTAACGACTTCAAAATCAACCAATTCCCGAGTATTTCTGAGGTTGTTAGATCGATCGATGATTATGACTTTAGTTTTTCTGGCGTTAAGAGAGAGGCCCATCTCTTGGCAGGCACGCTTCAGTTTACCAGCAATTTTTTGTAGTTTCTCCGGTTATTTTTCGGCCGCCTACAGCAACACCACCTTCCCTCATTATACGGTGTGCCCATTTTAAATCGTGATTACTGGCTCTGAATATGCAACCACCCATACTTCTGCCACAGCGTTTACCGATGGAGTGCAATGTGTGTTGCATATTCAGAGCCAATAAGGGGTTACGATTTAAAATGGGCACACGATATATTCACTGTAGATGTTAAACAGGAGTGGGGACATAATGCAAGCCTGCCTTACTCTTTTTTAAATTTAAATGCATTTGAGAGGATGTTGTTTGTTTTCATCCTTGCATTGCTGCCCAAATATAAGTTTTGGATGAGAAGAATGAGGTACTCATAGTGTTTCTAAGATAAACCACAGTTTGTCCCAATGTACGCAATCGAACGCCTTAGTAAAGTCTACAAAACAAAGATATGTTTGAATGCTGAATTCATAGGTCTTTTCGTTGAGTTTTCTAACATTTAGTATCTGATCTCTAGTGCCTTTTCCAGGCATAAACCCAGCTTGTTCCTCAGATATTTCTAGAAGCAAAAAAGCTTTCACTCTGTTCTTTTCTACGAACAGTAGAACTTTACTTGCGTGGTTACTGCAGTTACCAGGGGAGCCCTTTTTAAAGAGTGAAATAATATCGTCTCGCACCATTCCTTTGGCCATATTCCAATTTCCCAAACTGCACTGTATATTTTATGGATTATATCGACCCCCGTATCTCCCATCGCCTTAATGTCTTCAGCAGTTACACCATCTGAACCTGCTGCTTTTCTGCACTTGAGATTTTTGATGGCATGTTCCACCACAGGTCTAAGAACAGTTGGTTCTTTCTGTTTTGTCAGTGTCCACGGGTCCCGATGGTTTATGTGTGATTCATTTTGATAGAGCTTAGAGCAGTAGATTTTCCATACCTCAGCAATTTCCTTCACATCAGTAGCATTTTTTGGTTTAAACTCATTTGATAAGTATTTAAGTGTTTGGTACATTTCACGTGTTTGTTTTCTTGTTGTTAGCATGTTCTTGTAGTTATTCACAAACTTTGCTTATATTTTGATTTTTATTGTTTTAGCTGCTTTTTTTGGTTTGTCTATCCAGCTCCTTTCTCCTTTTCTGTAGATGTGTATTTGTGTCAGTATTATTTACTTACGCTTATATATCTACTAGCTTCAGCACCATTAGTCATCAATTAATTATATCAATGCAGTGTATATTAAATCTAACGAATGTTCCACAATAAACTCATTTGAAGTGGCTATGATTTACTGAATGTATGTTCAGATGTATTGAACTTGCTTTTTTCTGAATAGTCAGTCGGTAATGCTATTTTTGTATTATTTTTAACATTTTTGTCATTGGCAAAGCCAAAAAGATACCTTACTAAAGGATAAACTCTGAATTATTTCTTAGAAATGCCCGTCAAAACAATCTAAAAATAATCCTTTTTTTTTCGTTTTACCCTGGTAAATTATGTGTTGTAGACTTCACACTTAAAATGATCGTGTTTATTTATTGATAACAATTTATTTACAATCAGGGTAATAATAATAATAATTCTGTTACATTTTCTTAGAGTTGCATTTATCACAAAAATGTATTAACAAATTCATGACTTACGAACCAGCAGTTATTAGGAGTATCAAAAATTTGAGTTGCCTCTTTAAAATTTAGTCAGATCTGTAAGATAATTCGAATGGTATATTACATCTTTGGTGACGAAATCTCTTGAGGTTTGCTTTTATCTGACCCGGTCACAATTTGTTTAGCCATTTAATGAAACGTGGCCTTAATACTAATTTTTACACAAAAAAGACGAAGTTATTTTTTAATATAAGTCCGAAGAAATTACTCGTATACTGGAAACGTTATTCATAAACCCTTTGAGGAAATTTGCCACATATCTTGGTTTTTTTTCTTTCTTTCTCGTTTATGCTTATGCCCTTCTGGGCGTCGTATCTCCTTTCATCTGTCCAACCAATGTGTCTTATCTAATTGTCTTACTCTCTCACTCTCACCATGTGGGAGGGAGGTGCCTCGTTAACGGAGCAGTTGGACAACCCATCCAAGTACCGATTCCAGACAACGAAGCTTAACTCTCGTGATCGCACTTGACTGGGGTACCTAGCTACCGCAATTCGGGACCTGTTTTTTGTTTTTTAAAAAGTTAAATATTGAACGAAATAGACTCAATACATTATGAGCAATGTAGGTTTAATCATTATTTATGTTACTAGTGAATGGGCGAAATTGCACGACGAAGTCAATGACTGAGGTTGTAATCACACAAGTACTATAAAACCTTTATTTCACAGGTCATAACATAAAATGTTATCTACGATCGAATTTTGTGCTCGAAATGGTATTTGGCATTTCGCATTAATTTTGTTTGTAAATATCAAGTCACAATACTCTTGATTTAAAATCAAAGATACAAAATAGATTTAATTTGTTTAATATTATGACAACCGGTCGGTTTTATTATAAACAGTTAGAAATAAAACTTTAATTTTTATTAGACTTGATATAAATTTTGCAAATATTAATTTATAATATTCTTGAAAAACACTGAAAGTTAAGCATGAGCCACAGAGTGACCTTTCAGGCAGTTATAATAGATAACTTTGTTTTCTGTTATTTGTATAAACAAAATGAGTCTGCCTCACATCCGATATGAATAGGAATATGCCACTAGAATGTATAGGTGGGCACAGTTATTTAAGCAAAAAATAAAAATGAAACATCACAAAACTGATGGTTTTTAAAGAGCATTTTAGGAGATTAAATTAATAAAATTGATGGTATTTCGTCCAAGGAAGAATCAGAATTTACAGATTGCCTGTTAAAATTTTCATTACACTATTTTTATTATTTTTGCAGCAATAAGGGACTTTTGCAGCGCTTACCTTTAAAATTTCCAACTTAACTTGCAATACAAATTTATATCATTGTGTCACTACAGCACTTTTTGTTAAAACCATCTTTAAATAGGTAGTATTTAATATATAATGAATTTTGCAGCGCATTATTTGGAAAACTATAATTTTCTTAATAGGTACAGCCAAACTACGAATTCATTGATTACAATAAACTGTGCCGTCATTGACATATTTTTAGAATATTAAAGTAATAATTTATTCAGCGTGGGTGTGGTAAATTTGAAGCTTACCACAGGAATCTCGGAAAAGGTAAAAAAAATCGAACTAGGTTAAATAAAAAGAACGATATTATAACGAACTGGAATTATTTACAACTTGTCGGGTAGAAGTGAAAAATTAAAAGTTATTGATTCGTTTGGGGTAATCATTTGAAATAATAGTGGAATAATCCTTGGAGAAAAACTACAACACCTTGGTAGTATAAAATTTCAAGGATAATTTAAATATTTGTTATGTGTAGTAAATAACCTATTCAGGTGGCGTTTGTGCTACTTCATAATTTGGTTACTAACTTTATGTACCAAATAACTTAATAAATTAATAAATTTTAGTCAATCATACCCTCTGGATTTATTCTTTACAGAACCACGATTTTCTGGGTTTTCTTTTCATTCTTCCATTTCATTATTGTATGTTATAATTTACGTGATCCAAATAATCGATCCAGTGTTTATTGTAAAATAATTATATTAATAATATCTAACTTAGTTTAAAATCTGTAAGAAAAAATAAATGTAGTAGATTCGTTAGATATTATTGATTTTGCAATGACGATTCAAATGAAAGGCATAAAAGTAAGTTTATGCCTTCAAAATTTCCAATATTACCTTTAAAACTTAAAAATGAAGCAAAGTAAGAGAAACTGGGCAGTTGAAAATGTTTTTTTTATCATGACTGTTCTTTAGTTTGTTCATTGAATTACAAAAAATCGACGATGAAATATATTCTGAAGTGTTTAAAGATAATAAAACGTGCACCCCTCTGTAACAGTTCGTTAGATTTATTTAGAAAAATTAATTTTAATATACCTAGCTATTACGAAAAAAAAAAAAAATTAAAAAACTGCTGAAATTTTATTTAATTTTTTAACACTTTCAAGGTGGATTTACATATACAGTGTGTCCCAGGATTGATATTACAATAGGTGCGATGGACTAAAAATGTTTGAATTTTATTTTAAGATTAAGTCCTACTTGGTTTGAAGAGGATTTTAAGAATATTTTCAGTTTTTGAAAAACAAGTCGGCCTTGACATTGAAGCGAAAACTATTTTTCTTTCAGTTTTAACAAAACGTCTTCCGGATTGGGACCGTGTCATTTTGAGACAAAAGACTCAACGTTTCGCCCACTTTTATAAGGGGCTTCTTCAGGAGGAAAGCGAGCACTAAAAGAGCACGGTAACTCAACTTGTCAACCAAGCCAGAGGCGAAACCCCTTGGTTGACAAGTTGAGTTACCGCTACCCTTCTGCCTCTTGCTAAAAGAGTTTCGCCTCTGGTGTGGTTGACACGTTGAGTTACCGTGCTCTTTTAGTGCTCGCTTTCCTCCTGAAGAAGCCCCTTATAAAAGTGGGCGAAACGTTGAGTCTTTTATCTCAAAATGACACGGTCCCAATCCGGAAGACGTTTTGTTAATACTGAGACACTGACCGTGGAAGTCTTCGAATTCATTATATTTTCCTTTCAGGTAAAGTACCGTTTTTGTTCATGATATGGCAAAATTTTACTAAGAAAAGTTATTCAGAATGAGAAATTATGGTCCTATACAAAATTTTAGGAAGATTAGTCAATGATTGTTTTTTCATGGCCTCCCCTATTGTAGATGAATGTTATTATTACGTTTCGTAAGTTAAATTTGTTGTAAATACTATTTGTTTCGTACAATATTCTACAAATAAAATTTTTAATAAATACAATTTATTTTGTTTAATCTAAAAAATGACGGTTTAATCAAAGTAGGTAGATCTACCTGAAATTTTGTATAGTACCATAATTTCTCATTCTGAACAACTTTTCTTAGTAAAATTTTGCCGTATCATGAACAAAAAGGGTACTTTACCTGAAAAAAACTAGTTTTCGCTTCAATGTCAAGGCCGACTTGTCTTTCAAAAACTGAAAATATTCTTAAAACTCTCGCCAAACCAGTCAGGACTTAATCCCACAAGCTTAAAATAAAATTCAAAAATTTTTAGTCCATCGCACCTATTGTAACATCAATCCTGGGACACACTGTATGTAGAAGACTTGCGACGACTGTGCTTCCACTGTACCGCGACCGCACTATGTCGTAAGCATTCACACATATAGGGTCATGCACTTCGTGTTGTGTCTGATTTACTAGTGTGTTAGTATTCATAATTAAAATATAACAAAATAAAATTAATCAAACAGATGAGGGTGTTGTAATTGCTTGTGGACTTTATTTACTTTGTAAAGAAGAAACGAAGAGAGAAAAACAGAAAATACTGGATACAACGATTTTTGGTCACCTGAAGGATGATCCCCAAAAATTTTTTAAATACCAGGATGAGTTTTTCCAAGTTTGAACATTTACTTTAGCTTCTACAGCCACTATTTCAAAAGAAACATACAAAATGGTGACGTAGTATTGCACCAGAAGAAAGACTTGCTTTAACGTTAAAGTAAATTACGAATACTTACAGTTTACTTGAAACAAACTTCCTGGTTTAAATTTCTTGCAATGTTGAGGAATTTTCTTATTATTTGTAAGTTTCCCCCTTCTGGAAATTTACAAATTTCTATGAGTTCGCTACAGAATTGCTCCGTCTACTGTGCATTCTATTCTATTGTGAAGCAATTTAAGAAAACTTTCACCAGTAGAATTACCTCAACACGCAGAAGAGGTTTGGATGAAAATATCAGAAGAATTTTATTCCTTTTATATGGAATTTTCTCAGCGCTGTTGATGGAAAAGACGTTTAGGCACCACAAAACAGTGGATCACATTTTTGTAATTACAATAAAATTTCCTTGTTGTTCTTCTAGCGTTAGTCGACGCAAGTTATAAATTTTTTATAATCGATGTAGGTGGTTATAGAAAATCCAGTGATGGAGGCTTATTTTCAAAATCTGCTTTAGGTTCAACTTTAGAAGCAAATAGGTACACTTAATATTCCGAACGCTAAACCACCACCAAATTATGACAAATCGTTACCTTTAGTAAGTGGTGATGAAGCGGATATATTTACTTTGGTCTTACTCTGGCGGTATAAGAGAATTCGATGAAAGTCAGAGAATATTCTAGTACAGACTTTCCAGCGTATCTCGTGTTGTTGAGGATGCTTTCGGAATTCTTGTTCAGAGATTCTATTTTTTATACTTCTAGCAGAATTCAAATGAATCCTGAGAATAAAAACATCTTGTGTGCTACATAATTATCTGAGAAAGGACATGTTTCTGGAAACAACTGAAAGTGCTAACAGCAATAGTATACCTCTCAATCAGCAAATTTTACATTTTCACTATAAAGGCGGAATTCCACTGGGCGACATGTAGCATACCACATGTTGCCTCAGTGGAATTGCACCTTATAAGAGGTCTATATCATTATTTCGTTACTGCAGGTTGAGTTCCATGGCAATTAGATGAATAAAAACATCTTGTGTGCTACATAATTATCTGAGAAAGGACATGTTTCTGGAAACAACTGAAAGTGCTAACAGCAATAGTATACCTCTCAATCAGCAAATTTTACATTTTCACTATAAAGGCGGAATTCCACTGGGCGACATGTAGCATACCACATGTTGCCTCAGTGGAATTGCACCTTATAAGAGGTCTATATCATTATTTCGTTACTGCAGGTTGAGTTCCATGGCAATTAGATGAATAAAAACATCTTGTGTGCTACATAATTATCTGAGAAAGGACATGTTTCTGGAAACAACTGAAAGTGCTAACAGCAATAGTATACCTCTCAATCAGCAAATTTTACATTTTCACTATAAAGGCGGAATTCCACTGGGCGACATGTAGCATACCACATGTTGCCTCAGTGGAATTGCACCTTATAAGAGGTCTATATCATTATTTCGTTACTGCAGGTTGAGTTCCATGGCAATTAGATGAAATATGGAGAGGAACAACAATTAGAAATTAGTACAAACATAGGATGCACTCAGAAAAAAAATGTATTTAATTATTTTTTACAAGTTTTACCTACAGAATAATTTAGTATAATGTATAAATATATGTATGTATTAATAAAAATGATTAAACAAAGTTAAAAAAAGAAAACAGCATTTTAAATTCTAAAGATTTGCATTTATTTAAAGATATATTGATTATTACTAGAAGAAGATTGTGAAAAGTACGTATCACAATCATTAGCATTGATATGTCCAACTGAATACGTTGTATTGTATACTGGTGTTGATGTGTCGCGATTATGTATTGGAGTTAATTGAGTTGATTCGTGTTCTGACGAATAATGTGTATTTCCTTTCTGTTAACTATATTAAAAATTTCTCTCTTAATTTCGGCTTGATCTAACGCCGAAAATTTCTACATGGTCTCGGCAATATCCTTAAAGAGTACCAGTAATTGTTTTGGTAAGAGACATATTATTATCTGCTATGTTTCTATGACTCTATAATGAGTTAAGTTCAACGAATCAGAATTTGAGGCCGCAGCTATGGAGAAGGAGCAGGAATATCTGAAGGTTCACCATTAATTTCGCCTTCTTCCTCATCAGATGTTATATTAGATTGAGTTCTGGAACAGCAACAATATAATTGTAACCTTATAGAATATTACCTATCATTATCTAGTCAAAATGTTGTGGGGATAATTCTTGGTCATGGTAAAAGAACAGTTTTTTAAGTGTTGTAAGTGTCACTTCTTATATACTTTGGTTATGATTTCTGTTACTTACAGAGCGTTATTCATTACAACCACGCGTTCTTTTTGAACCTTAGCCGAGTGTGAAAATTGTCAAAAAAGAAGTTAAATATTACACCTGCAACTTAACACAACAAAAGTAAACATAACCCTCCCTTATCCAAAAACATTGGGACTAGTTTATACAATTAATAACTCTTTTTATTGACGATGTCCCGTTTTTCTGGTGTGAGATGGCATTATTAAAATAAAGGTTGATTCACATTATACAACACGAACCGTCACGTAACAACATGACACGTACCGACACCGATACGACAATTTCCGAGTATGTTCAGATTACACCGACATCCGTTAGACGACATTCAGCAACGGCAATGAATGTATCCTTTAGTGACGCCGATGTGTAGCCTCACTCTAAGATGAAGACGAACCCAAAAATATCCCAAAGAAACGGAACCGAAAATGGGTACATCCAATATTTTAAAAAAGGAAGACTGGACATTGTTTAAAGACATGCTAAATTATGATGACAAGTTTTACCAGTATTTTAGAATGCCAAGAAGTAAATTTTACAATTTACTGAAATTGGTAGAAGCAATGATATTAAAACAAAATACATCATTTCGTGAAGCAATATCACCGACCCCCGACACGCAACGTAGCGTACCGTCAAAACATTCTTGTCGAGAATGTTTGTCGGTGTCGTTTCGTGTCGTTGACGGAATGTGTAGGTCGCTGCCGCTTAGTGTGAATAGTCCTACCTGAAACTCATATTTAAAAATTTTGTCGTGTCGTGTTGTTACGTGACGTATACTGTGAATCAACCTTAAATATAAACTGCAGCTTAGCAATATTACGTATTGTGAGTTGCACATTGAAAATTGGTAATTGCTGCGATGGGAGAGCCTCGCCTCATTGGCTGTATTTTAACTCTCTTTCTTGAAGATGGTCTTCTAGAAACTACATCTGTTCCTCGAAGCGCCATTTCTTTATTTTTTAGCTGCTTGGCCACTGACTGTCTTTCTTGTATCTAGCGCCCTTCGTTGATACAATCGAAGCATTGCCCATTCTTCAGGTATAATATGTGTACTACATACATAAACAACAGAAATCCCTTTACTTATCTGTACAATTCAGTTTATTTCCTTCCGGACATTTTACTTTGATAAGATTATTATCATAATCTCGATGGTTTAAATTATACAAGCATTTGTATTCTTGCACTGGTATAATTAAAATTTCACCTTCTTCATCTTGTACTAAGCCCATGGCATGTTTGTTCAAATTTGACTCTTGCGATATCGAGGTCCCGCTAGCTGTCCATCTGTCGTTTCGGTGGTCTTCGTGGCAGTCTGGTGGTTTCTGGTTTGTTGTCTCTTACTATTTTGGGTAGTCTGTTATTCAGCATTCTGGCGATATGTTCTCTAATTTACACATAAGGGTTTGTGCGCTATCTGTGATGTGTCGCCACCTTGCAAAATCGAACAGTATATAAACCACTTCAAACGTTTTAAGATAATCCGATCTTATGCTTTCATTTTGTTAAGTTGAAGGTAGTTATAACATTCACCTGGCGGTTCAAAGAAAACATATGACTGATATAGATAATGTTTTTCAATAAGCTCTACGTTTTTCTATAACTTCACATGTTTATTGCTTATTATAATCTATTCCTGATATTTTTGGATAATCATTAGCCATTATTTATTTTATTAAGCTCGCTGTGTTTAATTTTTTAAGTTTTAGTTCCATCGATAGCTTTTAATGTGTTATTAACTGTTGGTAGGTTTGTTTTATTGTCAATCAGTTGTATTGGTTAGACAAGATATTGTTGCCTGTTACCAATTTATGCTGGCCGAAATGTATTATACTGATGACATTATTTTTTATTGATTTACAAGTACAAATCTAAAAAAAAACAGCTGTTAATTAAAAAGCAGCAGTTTTAGTTTAATTCAATGGAAAAGTTGAGAAACCCAAAAACCTCACCGATATTTAAAAACCTGTATGTGCTTTGGTAGAGCACATTTCTTGAAAAATTATTGTTAGAAGTGAATATTGTTAGGTACCTTCCTAATAATTACCTTGTTTTTTTATATTATTATATTCATATTAGTATATTAACTAATTATTAGATAGAATTCATCTAATATTTCGCAAGATTGCATAATTCTCTAAATACCCACATCTTCACATCTGCATAAATAATTAGAGCATACCCTTTTAGCAGCTTAATCATACTTAATAGAATTATCATGTTCTGCAAACATTTTAGAAATTATTATTTATCGTTTAAATTGATTTTAATGATCATTAATAATAAATCTGTCTTCACAATACATATTCTCGTCTTATTTGACGCAAAATTCACATTAAAAATTAGATCATCCCTTAAGAGTTTAAACATGTTCCTTCTAGAATGTTTGCAGTAACTTCAGTATAACCTCACTTAGGGTATGTAAGCAAATTTTTGGATCATGTAAATCAAATACGATCTTTGGCATCATCAATGTAATCGTATTCAATTGTGTTTCAATAAAAGCAATACTTGTAAAAACTGTTGCATTGGACCGAAGTGTGAAAACCTTATTAAAAGAACCACAACAATATTTTCGGAGGCTAATCCTAGCTGTTGAAATACGTATTTGCTATTAAATATTGGCATGATTGTTTAAGAGTTTTCAAGCAGATTTACGTGAAACGTTAGGATTTTTTGGTCATGGCCTGCCTAAGAAAATCTTGAAAGGATTTACGTATTCAGCGAATCCCAAATATCTACGAGCCCAGAATCATATCATTTGGCCCAGTTTATATTGAACAAATAATATTTTAAACAACTTTATTTTACAGACAAAATGGAATATATTTTCAGACAAATTGTTTTAACAATAATTGTAATAACATTGAACAACATGTTATTGCTGTTAACAGTACTAAATAACAAACAATAGTTAGGTAACAATTGCCAAAAAAATACTATAACGATTCATTTCATTTGGCCCAAATGTAATGCTTACAGTTACCACTGTGTTACGGCACCTTTGCTTCGTAAAACGGCCTGAATACGCTTAGGCATAGTTTTTACCAACTTTTTACAATCTTCACGAGTGCACGCGTTCCAAATTTCAATAATCCTTTCTTTTAATTCAGAAATAGTCCTAGCTGGCTTAGCTATTATCTTTTTCTTCATTATATGCCAAAGAGTGTCAATGGGCGATAGGTCAGGGCTGCTGGATATCCAATTTAGTATACTAATATCATGTTTTGACAACCATTCTTTGACTATTTCCGCCGTATGGCATGCAGCTCCATCCTGCTGGAAGATATACCCGCTTTCCTCTGCTTGTAAGCTATCAACAGACGAAATTAAACTATCTCTAAGAATAGTTATATGCTCAGCAGCTTTAACAGTGTCTTCTATGGAGTGTAATTTTCCAGTGCCCTGAGCCGACATGCAACCCCAAATCATAAGAGACGCAGGAAATTTAACTTTTCGGCGTAAATAGTCAGGATGATAACTTTCTGTTTTAGTTCTCAAAAGCCTACTTCGGCTATCTCCAACACACACCTCGAATCTTGACTCGTCGCTCCATATTACACTATTCCACTGAGTTTATGTCCAATTTACAAAGCTTTTTGCCCAAATCAGTCTATTTTTTTTTTGTTTCGTTGTTAGCAAAGGTTTTTCCTTTGCCTAAAATTGAGTACCTTTATAGAAAAGTTATTTTATTACATGGTGTACTTACTTTATAAAAATTAAAATCCAGTTTTTTGAGGGCTCTAAGACAGGTTGATCTTGAAAAATTTTTACCGATTGCTTTGTTCCATTCTACACTTAATTCTCCACAGTTGGAGTGACGATTTTGTTTCAAAATACGCGGTAAAGAACTTAAATTTTCTGGTGTTACAATTGAAATTCTACCTAAATTGGGTGTTTCGGTTATTAATTCAGTAGTTTTATGTAATTTTACAATATTTCTAATGGTATAGCGTGACAATTTCAGTTGTTCAGCAATTTTGTCATAAGATAAATCTGAATTAGACAAATTAACAATAACTTTCCGTACATCAGTCGATAAACTTTTACCATGAACCATTGTTTCAAACTAAATAATGAAACCAGACTGTAAAATTGTTACTAAACACGAGGCAGCAAAAAGCAATTGTTTTATTTTAACCACAGGCTGACTTGATAAAGAAAATGAACTTTAAATCAGATTTAAATACATGGGCCAAATGAAATGAATCGTTATAGTATTTTTTTGGTAATTGTTACCTAACTATTGTTTGTTATTTATTCCTGTTAACAGCAATAGCATGTTGTTCAAAGTTATTACAATTATTGTTAAAACAATTTGCCCGAAAATATATTCTAATTTGTCTGTAAAATAAAGTTGTTTAAAATATTATCTGTTGAATATAAACTGGGCCAAATGATATGATTCTGGGCTCGTATAATTAGTACCTAATAATTTTGCGAACTTCAATGAAAGCAACAATACGTACTTATATACAGTGTGATTTTAAATGATTGAGGACAATTTGAATTTGCCACCATACTAATTTATTGTTTTGTTGGCAATATGCAATCCATTTGACATGCTCTATCAATGGCGTCTTGAATAGGGATGGTTAATATTATATTAGTAATTTAAAAAATGTTAGCCATTATTTATTTTCATATTGTTAAAAAAATGTTTGGTCATTATTTATTTTCATACTATATTAGAAGACAAAATAAACAAAATATGAAAACAGGCCAACGAGTTGTTCCTGTTATTTGGCAGTGGAAGTTATCAAACTGATCCAGTTTAGCCAAATTCAAAATACGAAATACACTAAAAAACTGTGGCACCAAATAATTCAAATTGTCCCCAATCATTTAAAATCACACTGTACGTAATTTGGGGTATCACTTACTAAGTGTAAAATATTTTAGATGCCCGTTTTTTCCCCCAATGCGTTTTTTTTTTTAATGACACCGTGAAATTTTCAAAATTTCTATCCTTGTTTCCTAATTTCAAATCCACTATAGTGCGTGATCTACGCAGATTCGCTCTACTTAATAGAAATCGTAACCTTTAAAGTGTAGAAAATGGTAAAAATGATAATTACATTTAAAAAAAAAAAAATACAAAATATTCATTCACATTTGCAATACTAAGCTGTCATATTAATTCCATACCCAAGCGTTATCTAAAAACATTTGGTAGCAATATTATCTATAGTTCGTTTTTGTTTGAGTATATTACTAAAATCCATAATGAGGTATTAGTATTAGTGAATTGTTTGAAAGAATTATAGCTAGTCTTTGGTTAATAAGTTGTCTGCAGTTCATTAAAAAGTTAATCTTATAAGAATCTTTGTAAGGTAGGTCTTGAACCATGTACAATAGATATTGTACAGAGTGGACCATTTTCGATGGTTTTAAATGACAAGTACCCTTAATATCGAAGATATGCAAACATTGATGTTGGAGGAAGGGGAAAACCTAGAACAACCTAGAGTTTAAGACAAGAATCTGTAAGATTTCTATATAAATTAAGATTGGCAAACAAGTTACAAGTGCGGAAGAAGTATACCAAAATTCGCTGTATTTGGAATATGTATCGGAAGTCTAATAGCAGGAAATTTCATATTAGAACCTTTTACAGTTATTAAGGGACTTAGACAGTGTTGCAGTCTTCCCTCCACCTTATTTAAATGCATATCCAAAAGCATTGGAGCAATGGAGAAGACGAGTCTCAGGAATGGGGATAGAACTTAACGAGAATTGTTTGACAACGCTTTTGTTCGCTGATGATCAAGTAATAGTGGCGAATGAGGAATACGACTTGCATTTGATGCTTAGAAAACTGAGGGTAGAGTACAAAAGTGGGGACTAAACATTAGTATTATAGAATCTCAAACTCCTTACTATGGTCACATGACAATTTACAAAGCGATTGCAGATCCAGTTTTGACATACGGGTCGGAATGTTGGCAGCTCATGGCTAAAGATAAAAAGTTGATCGAGACGATGGAAATGGACTTCAAGAGAAGATCTTGTGGAACGTCGAGGTTGGAACACATCTCGAATACAGACATTAAACAGCGAACAAATAGTTTATATACCAGTGCAGATAGAATAGAAACCAGACAACTAATATGGAATATGGTATGGATACGTGATGCGAATGGCAGAAGACCGGTGGCCAAAGAGAACTCTAAATTATACACCACAAAGAAGAAGAAGAGGGAGACTTACAATATCATGGATACAAGAAATTAGACAGACCATGATGGCTCGAGCTATAGATGAAAGCGAATCGAGACAGAAAGAAAAATGGCGATCGAAATGCCATATAACATCTACAAATACATGCAGATAAAATGTTTTAGGAATATACAAAGATGTTTTGATAATACCATAATTGTAATCAATTTGAATTATGAAGTTCAGAACAAACGATCAGTGGTAGTAAATGAATAAATTGAACTATTCATAGCAGCGCACTTTACTTATTCTTAATGACTTTAAATTTTGAAAATTTGATCATAAAGGCCTCACACACATTGCAAAAATTCCTACATAATAATTCTGTAGTACACATAAGAAGCAGTAATTAAAAAAGGTAAATAGCGAATACGGAATCCAGCAAAGATTCTTCGCCGTTTATTGGCTTTCGTTTCAACAATACAAATTTTGGTTTATGTATCCTTTCTTTAATGTAATTTAATAAATTTGTAATTTTTTGTTATACTCATATTAAGGCTTCGTTTTGTAATCGTAGTTTAACTACAATTCAGTTCAATTTCGTCAAGTTTAAAATGTTTAGAATTTCTTGAATTCAAACGTTAAATTAATGTTTATGGCAATAGGTTACTTAATAAAATATGATGTCATACAGTTGAACTTAAGCCCTGGTTCAGCTAGCTTTATACCGAATGATAATTATAAAATTAACCCTTTGGTCCTAGGATTGGATTGTAAATAATTTCCACGAGGTATAAACAAACAACAAACACCTATCTGGTTTGTTTACTAAATTTGACTGCTTTGATCCTCTATTAATAAGCATCATAGCATCATATTTAGTTTGGATGAAATTTAATTAGAGAATCTCCTAATTTCGACATCTTGTTTGTTTCAGTAATAATCTTGTAATATTAATATAAACGTTGTTTATGCTACGATAGACTTTAAAAGCGAAGGCGTCGTCAGCCACATACCCGTATGCTCCAACTGAAACTAATTTAATTAATTGAAGTGTTGAAAGTCATACATCAAAATTTAACTTCTTAGTCATCCAATAAAACTTCTCATTTTATTTTGTGGCTGTGAAAGTCGATTTCTGAATTTTATATAATTATCGAGAAAATTGTTTAAATTGTTAGGAGTATTTGTATTCGAAAAATTAATACTAATATCGTAATTCAAGCCAATAAAAGTGATTTCTCTTGTATTTTGAGAACGCATTTCTTTATCTTTAATTGCATAAAATACAACTTAATGAAGAAACTTTTTTAGAGACAAACAATAATACTATTTGCCGCCTGATTAAATGATTAAATCATATCTAAGTTTATTTACTAGTTGGACGTAGTTCTATTTGAGTTAAGTTTATTTACATGTTATTTTTTCCTGGGAAGAAGCCGCTTTACTAAAGATAAAAAATTAAAAACAGCCAACTTAATTAATTATCTAGCTTCTGATTTGAATGTATATGAATGTTACTCAGAACTCTTACACATTAATTATGTAAAATTCGTATGAATTTTAAAAGTATAAACGTAAAAAACTAACGAATTTTTAGTTTAAATTGCTTTAAATAATTTGTATTTTCCCTTTCAGTGACATTGGGTCTTTTTCTTAATTAAAAATGACCTCATGAATCTGACATCAGCATAAAATGTCCGTCTTTCTTATCGTTATCGTATTTTATACAATGTAAGGAAAATCCCATATGCTAATTCTGCTTATTCTAGTATAACCGTAATGAATTTCATCGTTATCTTGGGCGGAAGAATAAATACCTACTACAGCCATTTTAATTATTAAAATTCTGCAATTTGTGCTCTATTTTCGGAACTTGGTCCATAGAAAGCTACGCAAACACCTATTAACGACATCAGTTGTATCGGTGTTACATTTTTACATATACAGGTGCACCCACGATTCGTGGTTAAAATTCAGGTTAGGTGGTATGTTTGTGTGGGCATCTTTGTTCCATTTGTTTGAGTGTACACGGAACGACGTGATACTCGTGTCGGGACTAGGTTGCAGTTACACCTGTCTGCAGCTTGAACTAGCAGGTGTATCGACGATTATACACCTGTCTCTTCACCCAGACAGGCCAACGGTCACTCTGAATAAATTTCATAATCCGTTTATTATTGTAAATAGATATAAAACGGCATTTCTGCAAGAATAGGGACGGGTTTTTAAACATTTAGTGCTTTTAGTAGATGAAACACTGATATACACAGTGGTTGTAATAAGACATGAGCAGCGAAACAGGTGCTCCGTTTTTGCTGTTTTAATTTGAAAATTTAGAAACGTGACAAAAGTGAAAGTCCTCGGAAATAGAACGTAATAAATTGAAAGAGTATATTTAGAACTTTTAAAAGTAATATCTGTACATTATTTAATTGTATATAAATTATATTTAAAGAAATTAGAGAAATAAAATACAGCTAGAAGAATTCGAAGGTATAGTTGGCAATGAAAAACCATTATTTAAAAAATAAATGAAGCACCTGTTTTGACAGTTCTTTAATCAAAGTAACAGTCACTTGTTTCAGTAGATAAAACACTTCACTTTTCCATGCCACCCTTGTTTTACTACATGTTTGTCTCATTGCAAGTTGTTTTGAAATTTTTACAAAACAGTTGATTTCCAAACATTCGAAACTCTTTTTCTGAAAATGAATAATTTGGTTCAAAAACCTTTCAGTCGACAAATAAATTTGATTACTGAATTTTAAAACAGAAACAATCAATTTAACGAGAGCAAAATTAACCTTCACGGATTTATATTTGAATGTGCAAATTAAAATATTCCCACAACTGCAAATATTTCGGTCCGCGACTAAGAACTTTGTCCTTTTTTATAACACCTACGCACAATAAGTTTGAAAGGTGTAATATTGTTAAAAGTCTATTTAGGAATGATCTACACGATCGAATGCATGTCAGGGTCTCAGGGTTACAAAAAGGAGAAGGATTTCCCTTTTTTATTTAAAATTTGATATTTAATCTTTCGCAATTTTGTTTGTTTTACCATTAAAAATGTGCATTAATCGATGAACACCTGCTTGAATAATGTTTAAATATGCATGACTAAATTGCAAGTTTGTTATTGAAATTTACTCATTTAAGGTGTAACACTTTAGTATCAAATTAAACATTTTAATGTTAATGACCAATAAATGCAACTTTTTTATTGAAACTTCAGGTTTATGCAGTTCGAATATCTTGTGTTTTTTCTTATGAAAATGGAAGCTAGTCGTTCCGAATAAGAATACAAAACTCTGAAGTTCGAAACTTTATGAGATTGTTTATATTGCAAACACAGAAAAGTGAGGTTAAAATATTATCACAGACCACAAACAATGAATTATCTTTCGATTGTTACCTGTTGCCAGATGGTTTACAAATGGTTTTCCTCGTATAACAAATTTTTTCCTGTTTTGTATAATTTCCCCATGGTCTATACTCTCTATAACTATATGTAACGTCTTTCATTCATCAGCATAATTTCATTATCTGGATTATAATATTAGAGTGGATATTTCAAATAAAAGTAACTAATTATATAATTTATTTGATAACCAAAACAATCAAACAAAACTAAGGCCTGGCAAGTGACAAACAGATTTTAATAAAATGGTAGGAGAATGTGGAGAAAGCTATTTTTCCTACACTTACATTAGCCCCCATAAGATGAAATTTCATGCTGGAATTATTCAACGATATATTACTTAATAGAAGGAAGAGTACTATAGTACTCACACTCAAGAAAGGCGATAGAAGAGAATGCCGAAACTACAGAGGAATCTCTTTGCTAAGCATCGCAGGGATATTCTGGAAACTGTATAAATTAATAGAAGGCACACAGAGCGGATTTAGGAAAAAACGAGGAGTACAGCACCACATATTCACAATTAGACAGCTAAGTGAAAAAGCCGTAGCTAAAGGAGAAGATATGCACCTCTGTTTCATAGACCTGGAAAAGGCCTTTGACAGAATACAAAGAGAAGCAATATGGCAGTGCCTGAGAAAAGCAAACATAAAACGCAGAGAGATAACAGCGAAGCGGAAGCAGAAGCATATAAGAACAAGACACGAACAGTCCGAGGAATTCAAGACTAGTATAGCCCTACGGCAGGGATGTGTACTCAGCCCTATACTATTCAACATAGTGCTCGATGAAGTAATAAAATTATGCAAAACAAAGACAAGAAAATATCAAGGAATATTGAAAAGATACACATAACAGAACTACTTTTCGCCGATGATATGGAAATATTTGGAAAAACCGAGGAAGATCTACAGAAAAATGTTAATGTCTCTAATACAGAGAAGAAACACGAAAGCACATTAAACGCAGCTGAGATGAAACAACTTAGGAAAATAGCAGGCAAGACACGCATGGACCGAATTAGAAATGAAATAGTAAGAGAATCATTAAATCAGGAACCCAAACTGGTTTGGACAGATAGTGAGAATGGACCAAAATAGACTAGTGAGGAGAGTCGTAGATGAAAGAAGAGAAAACAAAAGAAGGAGAGGGAGACCTAGGAAAATGTGGATGAAACAAATAGAAGAAATAGGAAGGGCAAGAGGAAAAACAATAGACGAGTTGAGATAATTAGCTAGGGTCAGGAAATCATGGAAAAAATTGATAACAGAAGTTCACGATAAAATGAACTCTGACACTCGCTGAGGGTATAAGGAGAAAGGAGAAGAAGATAATACAGAGTTAAGAGAGAACAACATGAAGATCAATGGTAATAGGTAATAGCGTCTGATAAGTGGAAACATAACATATGCATACAGGACAGAAAACTGGAACAAGAAGAGAAATTCAAATTCTTAGGAGTATGGATCCAGGAAAATGGAAAACTAGATGATGAGATTAACGAAAGAGTAGGAGGTACAGGGCTCTTCAACTTGTCACGGCGTTTGAAATTTTACGCGAATTAAGTATAATACGGCCCCATTATTCAAAGTTTAAGCCGGCCCTGAAGCTTGCAGAATCCGCGCGAATAATGCCAAATTAGCACATTTTTTTTGGCTGCGCAATAATTCAGAGAAGTCCCAAATAGGATGATGCAATATCGTGTGCAGTGAATTTCGTTGTTAAGAATTCGGGGAACCACCGATCGGATTACGAGGTCCGCCAAGTGGCGTCATGTAAAGTTACACCCCGCGCACCAAAGTCGCGTTTGGGCATCTCTTTCTAACAACCTTTGCTTTGCGGAAAAGTAGCAAGGCACCTCAGAGTTTAGTTAGCTTTTTGATCTATTGGTTGTGAAATTATCGTTCCGGCGTTTTTGGTAGAATATCCCGTATGTCGGCCTCTCGTTTTCGTTTAGTTTTTGTGGAAAAACTATCTTACGACATATTGTCGGATTATCCCAGAGAGTGTCTTATTCGTATCGGGGGAATATAAGTTTTGTGTTGGAAGTTCTGTTTAAGTTTGATGTTTGGTGAAGTACCGTTCCACACAGTTTCGCTTCGGATTAAAAATCTATCAGTTGAGGACATCTTGTTGTCTTCAACAAGCCCTATTTCCCAGGCAATGAAATTTAAGGCTGCCGGTTGCATTTGCACCCGCTTCAACCCTAAGTCAGTACCGCATATTATCGATTACTCGTAGACAGGCATCAATTAATCTTGTCGATAAATAATTCAAGTATATCAAGCAATCAAGCATCATTCTTCTTTTTGTTTAATTTGTTCGACGAAGTATTTAAACCTTCAATTACCTTTTTGCTTTAGCGTTAACCATTCAGAAACAGTGCGAACTATCGTGACGATTGCTTATTTTATGTTGCATATGTAGGGTTATTTGTAATCAGATTTTAGCTTAAGTTTTGTTATCACCGTTCTTTTGATTGCGATTAAATGAGCCTAGCTGCTAATTATATTTGCCGTACCCTGAGTAAATGTGGCATCCCTTAATCACCTTTTTCATATAACCTAAGATAGAATTTATGAACCCCTTTTGTGTCATATATTGAATATTACTTGCATTCATTAAATTTCATTGTTAATTCATTATTGCCTTTTATTTGTGTTTTATGTTTATTGTGTTTTGTGTCTGTTTTAAATATTTGTGTATAGCCCTGTGAGCCTGGCTACCAGTACCTCAGTGTTTTATTTCAGTAAGTAAGGGTAAGTACATCCAGCAGTAGGGTGCAGCCACCCCCAACCCCCTTCGAGCCCTGAAGGAACTATCTGCGGTACGTTCCTCGAGACCTATTTGGGTGATTTCCGCAGTGGCGCCCATTTTCTTCCTGATTACGACCTCCCCTATTTGAAGGGTTTAGCGTTTCGAACCCCCCCTTCTTCGACTGCTTGTTAGCCGCGAGCCTAATGACATCAACGTCTCCTTTAAGTTGTCGTAGTGCGGAATTAGCACGTGACAAAATCCATAAAGAACACGTTTTTAGGAAAAAGGAAAATACCAAAGGAAGTTAATACTCACCTACGGCTGTGAAGCATGTACCTACAACAGTGAAAAAGCATCGGAGCAGAGTCGAAGGCACGGAGATGAGATTCCCAAGAAAAATTGATGGAAAATAAAAAGGGACCACATCCGAAACACTACTTTCCGGGACAAGTTAAAAACTAAACGGTGCATGAACAAGAGATGCGGTTAGGGTGGTTGGGGCATTTAATAAGAATGGACAAGGACAGAACATTAAAAAGAGTGTATGAATCAAGACCAAAAGGGAAAAACAAAAAAGAAGGCCTCGGAAGCAAGAAACATAAAGCGGGAGGAAGTAAGCACAAAAGCAAAAGACAGGAAGATATGGAGAGAAATATGCAAGACAAGCCCGAACCCATAACAACACTACTCAACCCAAACAGCCTTACACTGAAAGGTAGAAAGGCCTTGGAGTAAGTAAGTAGATGAAACTTTTACATGCCTTAAAAGGGCTTATGCTGTACAAACGTTTGGATCCATATGCATGAATTCCTACAGTTTTATTTTAGATAAACCAAATCTGCAGCTCGTATTATAGTCTGTCCGTTGGGGTCCACAAAATAGTTCGAAGCATTTTACAATTTAGTGATGGATTATGAGGTTTAAATTGTAAATCATCCCTACTAAGTAGGTCGAACTCGAAACATTTTACAGCTGCCTCAAAATAGAAGATTTCATTTATAAATGTTAAAATTCTTTGGAGAACAGTTTAAAGCCGTCCCTGGTAGGGTGTTTATGGCAGGACTTGTGACTTCTAATTTGTCATAATACTTTTATTGCTGGTTGTAATAACTTAAGAACTGGGTACCCCAACAAATAAACTATATTTAAGATATTGAATAATACTTATTTTCATCATTGTTTTGATTTTATTTTAAATTCAAAAAATTAGTGAATTTTCCCCTTTTCTTTACAATGATTAAAATTCCCTGGTTTAAAGGAATTTCCCTCTCATTTGGCAATACCTGCCTGCTTATAAAACTTTAAAGTGTTGTGATTATTTTGACACAAGTTATTTTAGCAAATCAGCAGTAAAGCAAGGCTAAATTCACACTTTTGGATTTTTATTCTGATTGGAGTATAAATATTATTTGCTTTTAAATGTTATATCTGATTTTCTGAATTGTTTGTTTTCCTTACAGTGACCTTTCGTTTTTGCTTTGTAAATTCACCTTTTCAATTTGATTTTAAAGTACCTTTTGATCTAATGAACGTTTTTGTATCAGATACTTGTGGGTACTAACTAATAATAAACCAGGGCAGGGATTTACCAAAGTTAGTTTTTCTGGTGATTACAAAAATGGTTATTTAAGTACAACTGTATATATTTATTTTGAAACGAATGGTTAGTTCACCGAGTTATATTTAAATAAACTAACTAATTATACAAGAAATTAATTAGTCATATAATAATCTGGCCTTCAAACCCGGCAGTTTACCTTTTTACACAATTATTTTTAATATTATTATACATTAATTTTCTGTATAAAGTTGAAAGTTACTTAGTATGAGATAATATATTTCTAATTTTAATTATTTGCCGCTTATTTATCTTATCTTGTTCAAGTGTGAGCGAAGTACCAAGTCCTCAGATAACAATAAAGCAATCATTAATAAACACCCACAAAACAATTTTATAATAAATTTTGATGGTTCAGCAGTGAAAAACGTTTCGGGAGAAAAGATATTTTTTTATATTTCGCATCGTGGGCTAGGTCGTCCGCCAGAATTGAGCACGTCTGATTGTTTGAAAATGTAACCTTTCTAACGTAGAAATTGGATTTAACTTGGTGGTAAAAGATAAAATATATTGTCTGAGTCAATAAGTAGTAAACCGAAGGTTCGCAACGGCGGTAGCCTTGCGCCGAAGTATTCTACCATTAAAAAGATGGGAATTAACAGTAATCATGATCGTCATGTTTGAAAAAAAAGCCATTGTGATTGTTCATATTCACGGCCTTCAGGAGTTTGGGAGCAAACTCCTTCGTGAATGACTACGTCGCAGCTTCGTTTATTCTCTCTCTACGATTGCAAAACTTCAGCCCGTAGGCGGATAACGGTTGTTATTCGGTTTTGCAAGGTCTGAATAGCAATTAAGTATATAAGTTTATCTTTATCTAGCTGGTTAGTTTGGCGACTTCCGGAAGTACACTTCTAGTGACGTCACTAAGAGAAAGTGGACCATGTTTTATTGTTGCCAACTGCATAACCACTGTAAACATTGCAGGTTAAAAATATTTTAAAACGAACGGAGATACCTTGAGTTCTTTAAAATTCAACAGGTTAATAATATAACCGCGAACGCCTACTATTTTTATTTTCTCATTGTTGCGGATTCCTCCTACTGTTACTACATAACTAGAATGTTTAACAATAATATTTGCGTCACCACCCTGACATTTATTTTGTTTTAGGAAGACGGATAAAAATCGAAATTGCGAAACACCTCGTTTGTTACGCAGGACAGTGTCAGCTTATGTAAAATCTACATGCTTTTTAAAGCTTTCATAACTACTAAAAAATTCTTAATTTCTAAATATGTTTAATATGATTTAAGCAGCAATAATGGAAGCATTTCGAATTTTTTCAAATAGATAATATACATATACAGGATGTTTCAACCACAGATTTCTGGGCGCAAAATACTACAATTTAACCCAAATTAGTTTCATTAAGCCAGTATTCTGCTTCAAAGGTCTTTGAAAAGAAAGTAATTTTTCTTACAAGAACAAAACGCTCGGATTGATTTGGATGATATTTGGCATGACACTCCATACGGACATAAGACATCTTTTGAGATGATAATGGTATTATGCATGTAGCTTTTAGTAAGGTGAAACAATAAACGAGTAGAACGACAACTGATCAAAAACCACAGCTGAGAAACCGTATCAAGACAGATTCTAATGATAAACACAATAGCAAGAAAAAATCATCAACATTTACTTAGAAAAATTAGTAATGGCAAAAACGGCTCAACTCTGTTTTTAGTACTAAATACGCAAACATATGTTTTTCATTTAAAATTCTGAATTTCTTTAGCTGATCTCCTTTTGTAATAAGTGCAAAAATATTAATACAGAAGATTTACCATTTTAGAGTTTCAATAAAGTCTGGAAAACTTAGATTAAAGGTTGAATTTAAATGAACAGAAAATAAAAGGGAAATGTGGAACAAAGATTTCTAATCTCTCTTGAAAGAATATTTGTAAAGAAAGCGTTTCAATCTCTCAATTTTCTTTTTTCTTATTTTGCTTCTGTTACTCTTCCATATTGGTTTAAATTGTAATGGAAGGTCATTTGAAATGTCACCTTTAACGCATTTAATTAAAAATACAAACAAACAAGTTCCTCATAATATTATTTAAAAAATAATGATAACAATAAATATTCAGGATCAGAGTCATACCCAAGTGGCACCAGGATAGGTTGAATTTATTTTGTGGATATTTTGGAAATATTGACCATAATTGAAATGTAGACGGACTCTAACTTCAATAAATATTGTTTTAAAAAGTTAATTAATGTTACTAGAAAATAGTTTATAAAAAATTGAAATGCGACTATCAAATTTGCCTTTTAATTCTGCACAAGGGTCTTTTCGTGTCCAATGTTCAAACGTCCACCTCGCAACCAAGAGGGAAGAGGGCACAGGTTCGAATTTCAGTGGGGGTCAGAACGACTGCGCTTCGATTCCTGTTAAGTGAGTTACGACTAAATGGTTAATGCCCTCAGTACTCCTAAGTTAAAAAATCTGCATAACATTGCAAATTTAACATTTAATGTAGCCCTTTAAATAAAAAGTCTGGTACCTACCTGTACCAGAATTCCTCAACCTGTGACTTGCAGAGTGAGTACCGAAAGATTTGTCATCCAATCATAAAATGCAATGTTTTTCTTTGCACTTTTTGTTTCTGAAAAATAATAAATATTGTAGGGAACCCGCCAGCTGTCGCGAAGAACACGTGCGCGATCGTGCGTAAGCCGCCAATGGAAGTTTCTCGGCGCGATCGATATTGCTAGACGCGCATAGAATAAACTAGATTTAACTGGAAGTTCGCGCTCGGATATAAATACCGCGCGTTCGTGGCGAACCGTGGTTAGTTCTACAAAAGCCTACAGACAAGTGCGACGGGGTGAAAATAAATAATGTGCAAAACGTAACGCGTAGTGAACGCTCGTAAATATAAATTTAATAGACTATAGATATAGACTGTATACATAAATTAGTTAGTGTTTCGGATTAGAATTAATATTAGTGTTATGTTTTAGTGTTTAAATAATTGTTCTGCTTTAATTGTTACGTTATATTGAAATTGTTGTTTGTTAATAAATAATTCACGCCACGAACCGAGTTTTAAATAAACATTTAAAAACCGTTACAATATAAACTTGGAACAATTTGATTTTATTTTGCTATAATATTCATTTATTCAACAATCAAATTTAGCTCCGTTTTATTTGATGCAGTAGGTCATACGGACCGTGGAAAAATGGTGTATAAAAGGGGGATTATTATCAGCCAATCTAAATGAAACCTCGGCCATAATTTTTACATCATCATCATCATCATCATCAATTGACATGGAGCAGATCCTCGTGGATCAATGAAAAAGAAACCTTATAGGTACGAAGAAATTAAAGATGTTGGGATAAGAATTACAGATAAGCAATGAAGTTAAATATTCAGACGTCGCTTCTAATACCAAGGTAAGCTTCAACTCTCACATAGACAACATAGTTACAAAAATTACAAGAGGGCTATGGAAGGTAGAGAAAACATGGGGACTCAAATCAACAATGGTGCTGTAGATGTACGCTAAAATAATAATACCCATAGTAACCTATGAGGCTGTGATGTGATACCATAAAATCATGACCAAGAACGCCACTAATAAACTTTCAAAAATTACATACAAAGGATGGCATATCTGGCTATAGCAGGGGCGATGACAACTTCGAGCCATCTTTAACTATGGAAACAACGTTAGATTTACCTCCGCTACCATTGATAGTGGAATCACAGTACCACTTCTAGCAGCAGATAGCTTGAACATTATTGAATACGGGGGATCACACCAAAATCTTCCAAATCGTGGAGAGCCCTGCTGTTTTAAACATATATTCTGCTAGAATCAGTGCTGCCTTTGATTTCAGAAAACCATTTGGGGTGAGGAGGCAAGAAGGCAGGAGCTGCAGAATTAGTTGGCCTTCATCTGGCATACGGATGGACCGAATACGTAAGAACGTTCTGAAGTAAATAGTGGGGAATGCCTCACCCTAGGTAGATTTCAAAGTATTCAAAACAGTAATTGCTATTACTACTTGAGCAAAGATTATGCTACAAAAAAGTTATGAGAATCGAGAAATATACATGTTGTCGGACAGCTAAGTTGCATTAAAAGCTATGAAAATAGTTGAAAACAAGTCTAAAGTAGTTCTAGAACATCTTGGTTGCACTGATAGAACATAACAGAATAACTACTAGTAACTCAGGAGATACCTTCATTTAATAAGAGTCACAAATGGTCCAAACTGCAATTTTGCGGAGAGGAAGAATGCTTGACATTGGGAGTCTTAAGACAGCACCCCTTTTGGATGTTTTAATGGTACCCGAAGAATTAACAAATACATGTGGCAGATGTATTTCGGACTTCGTTAATGGAGACAATCTAGGAGATGAATCCTAAGGGACACAATAAGCTGAAGAGCTCAAGTGCAGTGGGCAATAGACCATGCCCCTTGTGAATAATAATAATAATAATAATAAAAAATTCATTTCATTTCATTTGTAGAAATTAAAAACAAACAATTTTACAACGCAGTCCTTAATTTTAATTTTTTTTCACGATTAGATTCCAAGAGGGTAGCCGAAATTTTATAATTATTTAGTGGGTTCTGATGTTGAAAAGATTGAGAACCGCTGTTCTATATAATCATCAAATTTAAAAATTCTAAAAATATCAATATCGACATTTTTCCTTTCTGGAATAATTCCATAAAATTCATTTTATACAGTATTTTCACTAGTTTCTTTTATATACATATTTGAAGTTCTATTTTTGCATATTATGTGATCGTTACGTAATGAGCTGCAAAAAATGCCCATATTAAAGGTCTTATACAATACATGTGTTCCCGGACTGAATTTATACGAGGCGAAAAAAGTAGACTAAAAATACTAGTTTCTGGAATCAAGGCCTGCTTTATCAGGAAACATTACACATACATTAAACATCTGCTATCTTCTATTGAACGTATTAAAGGTCAAACTGTTTTAAAATATTCGCAATAGAAAACTATATTAATTTTACGTAGCTTATTATCGTTATATTTGATGAATCAATGCATAAATTTTTTTCAAGCATTGAATCATCATTTCGATATACAGATTGATTCGATATTCTGTGTAGCCAAACTGAAACCATATATTTTTCAGGTAAAAATATGACGATTTAAAACAACTTACCTATTATACATAACTATTTTATGACGAATTGCAAAAATCAAAAGTATGCTGAATATACTCTAATATAATTAGTAAAGACACAAAAGAGAGAGTTACCTACTGGACAGTATGGACATGGTGAACAAATTTTCCGAGGCAACATGCTACTCAACTTTCTAGAAGCAAATGGGATGTTTGCAATGAATACGTTTCATTAAAAAGAGATTGACATGGAGGAGCCCAGCTTTCAGATACAAAAATGAAATAGACTACTATCAAAATGTTGCAATATAGTTCAGGCTGTGGGAGTAGTAACTAGAGTAAACATCGGAAGCGACCACAGATTGATAAGAGCTAAAATGTATATCAATCTAGACAGCGAAAGGGAAAAATTACATGAATTAAAAAACAAAATAGTGAATGCAATACAGTTGAGGGAACATAGTAAAAAGTATAGAAAAGAATTAAATTCAGAATTCGGGAAACACCAGAGATAAAAAGTGAACACAGCGGAATAAATTAGCACGCCGACAGTTTAACCAAGGTAATCCACAGGGCCGCAGAAGAGACAACAATAAAGCTGAGAAAAGGTAATGGTAATCGTAAAATATTACTAGAAAAAAGAAGAAGAATGAAAGTAGTTAAAATGAAAATCTTAATGAATGGAAAGAGCTCAATAAACCCATTAGAAAAGACACGAGAAAACACAACTTGAAAATAGTATTAGAAACAATCGAACAAAGCAAAGGACCAAAGGTTTTCAACAAACGTCTAAACGAAGGAAAAAAGGAGATAGTCAAATTCAAAGATATCAATAGCAATACAATAACTGACAGGAAGGAAACAATTTTGGAAAACTACTACTCAGACTTGTACAACAGTAAAAAAACACCCAACAGATACAAGAAAGCAAGAAAACTGAGTAAAACGTCGGCTCAGAAGACATACCAGATATAACAACTACTGAAATCGAAAGAGCACTTTAAGATACAAAGTGGAACAAATCATCTGGGCTGATACTGGTGGAACTTTATCTTATATTTTAAAAGACGGTAGTAGCTAATTATTAAATGAAATTAAAAACCTATACAACAGATATTTACATGAAAGTCAAAATATGCGTATCAGGTAAGTATGAATGGTTGCTATGGCATAAATAACGATATATCTTATCTAGAGCTTTGAAACTGAATAGCGCCATAACAATACATATTTCTACTACTTCTTCTTCTTCATGACTGATGGTTGGAGTATAAATTTATATAACTTTAAGGGAATACCGGTTTTGCAAATTGCAACGTTATATATACAATTCTATCAAGTAATGCCTACAAATCGTGTAATTTTTTTAACTACTCTTTTATTGATCAGAAAACCCACACCGTTTAATTCTTTATCTTTATGTCCCATACTATAAAGTGTATGTCTAGATTTTAGCTTAATTATGGTTTCACAAGGTGTTCTCATTTCACTCAGTCCTATTATATCCCAATTTGTAGTTGTTTCAATTCCGCTCCTAATTCTAGCAATCTGTCTTCAGATGAAAGAGTTTGAACGTTATAAGTTCCTATAAACATTGTCCTTTTTCTCTGCCGCGTCGTTTCAGAATGGCAGCCGGGTCTAACCCAAGAATTTTTCGCGCCCCCTGTCCTCCTCTTTACCCGATTGATTCCGTGATCGGAGAGTAGCGGACTGTTGGGGACAATGGGCCGTTTGCTAATGTCTGTCTTTCGTAAATGTTAATTGATTAATCTAGACTATCTAGAGAGTGCTTAGCCTTAATACACCATGATGGCCAGTCTTCTGAGTGTATCGCAGTATCAGAGCCGATTGAATCTCTATGTGGTCGTTGGCCCTGATTACCTAGTATAAGCTGTACCGAAGCCCTTCTTCTCCATCTTAATCTGGTATTGACATTGTTGCTGCCCGTTGCCAGCTAGTTTTGGCCCACCCCGGATATTTTATTTCTCCGATACTCACTATATCTGGTGAGCGTTTCTCAATCCGCCACGTTGGAAGGCGCCTGATAAGGGTCTAGCAACCGTACAATGCTGGCAGGAAGCAGCAGTCATTCTAATTCTTAAAAACGCGGTATCTCTCTTTAAGACTTTTATCCCAATTGTACAAACTTTTCATGCCAATATTGAATAACAGACTAACAGCAAAAATAGACTCCAACAGCCAAAAGAACAAGCTGGCTTAAGATCTGGATATGGAACTTGCCATCATTTTAAAAATATCTCTTCAAGAGCAACAATAATAATAATAATAATAATAAATTTTATTGACTCCAACTCAAAGGCAAGGTTCAGCCAAAGGCTGTTCTTCCACCTAACCCGTACATAAATTTGAACAAAATTATTTATTTGTTGAAGCCAACAACATCAAAATGAAACCAGATAATGAGACACAGACATAGACAAAACAGAAATAAACATGAAAAAACCGTCGTTGCAATTTACGGTGAAATACAGCAAAAAAATTTATAAATTATACATAGGAATTATACAACTTTTTAATATGATACTTAAAAGAACTATATGTTAGAGACTTTAGACTTTCGGGTATGCTATTATATAGTGTAGGTGCAAGATAAGAAAATGATGCCTTGAACTTTGTTTTCCTGTATGTTGGCACTATAAACAAGTCCTTAATTCGCATAGCATAATTATAATGTTTGCAAACCAATTTATCGAGCAAGTAGTGTGGAGTACCAGTCAGTTTTACTTTATGAACCAGACAGAGATAAGTAGCTTTTAATCGAGCATCCACAGTAGTCATTTTGGCACGTATTCGATATGCTGAAATATGATCATATTTCCGTACACCGTACACAAAGCGTAAGCACGAGTTTTGCAAAATTGTGATTCTATTTTTATCCGTCTGTGTTAAATTGGGTATATAAACACACGAACAATAGTCTAGAATCGGCAAAATTAAGGTATTTATTAGACGCAACTTAATGTCGGGGGTTAAATCATGCCTGAATTTATACAAATGCCGTAATTTAATTCTAGCAGCTGTAAGTTTTGTATTCAGGTGCTCTGTAAATTTAAGGTTTTCGTCTATTAATACACCCAATATTTTCGTGCAAGAACTGGCCTTGAGTGATACACCATCCAATACTATGTCCGGAATGTATGTATAGTTGCCGACAACAAGAAGAGAAGATTTACTTGCATTTATTTTTAAACCATTTTTTTCCACCCATGACACTAATTTTTGTAGTTCGTTATTTACTAACTCACACTGTTCATCAATAATGGTTGGATCAATAGTTGCCATTAGTTGCGTGTCGTCTGCATATGAGTGGGCACTGCAAAAATTCAAGATAGAGGGCAAGTCCGCTATGTAAATTAGAAAAAATAAGGGCCCTAAGATTGACCCTTGGGGTACTCCGCACTCCAGGGGAAATTGAGTAGACCTAACCGTATCCATATTATTACATATAAGCCATGCACACTTGAAAGGATCTGTTGTGCAAATAATTGTAACACCATTTAACTGCATTTTTAGAAAAATTATAATATTTAAGTTTAGCGAGAAGCATGCTATGGTTAACCATGTCAAATGCCTTGGAAAAATCAATCTGTATTAACACGGAAATTTTTGATTTGTCATAGTTATTTAATAATGTATCTATTATACTCAATGCATGTGCGATTATGTGATAATACTAATTCCATATCTACAAGCTAGGGTGTACACCATGGCGATACCATATCACCTAAGCTATTCATCACAGCTCTGCAAAATATATTTAGTAATATGGATTGACCTGATATAGGAATAAATGTGGATGAATACGTTAGTCATCTCGGGTTTTCGGATGATATTATTCTGATAGGTAAGGATCAACCAGAACTTCAACTAAACTACTGGTCACAATTTGTAGGTCTAACAATAACCATTGCAAAAAGTAAAAGAATGTCTAATACAGAAAGACAAACTAATATATTACTAAACGGACAACAACTAGAACAAGTACATTCCTATATCTACTTAGGACAGAAAATCACAACTAAAAAAACAATATGAAAGACGAGATTACCAGACGTATAACACGTTCATAAGTCGCATTCGGAAAACCAAGTTGTATTTTTAAATTAAAAACAAGTTAAAAAGTAAGTTGTACAGTTCTCCCAGTATTGACATTCGGAGACGTGGTGCCTCACAAAAGCATATGCACAAAAACTTGCACGAACCCAGAGAGCGCATGAGCGTATAATGTTGGGAATTTCTCTAATAGACCGAAAGACAAATAAATGGATTAGGCAACAGACCAAAGTTGCCGATGTCATAGAGAGAATCGCACAACTTAAGTGGAGTTGGACAGGACATACTGCAAGAACAATAGATGATCGCTGGTGTAAAACAATACTTGAAAGGAGGCCTAGAATAGGACGTAGAAGCGTTGGCAGGGACGACATCGACATCAGAAAAATCAGAAAGACCGCAGGGACAAATTGGATGGCAGAAGCAAGAAATAAATGGAAATGGCAAGATATGGGGAAGGCTTATACCAGCAGTGAATAGAAATAGGCAAATCGTGAACGCGTTACGTAGATACCTTCTTGGATTAGTTTAAATTTTAAACGTCACTTGTCAAATACCAAAACGTTAAAAATGTACATATATGTAAAGGGTGTTCAAAAACTATTCCCTTTATTTACATTTTACACATAAAATTCAATTCTTTATAAAAGATGATTAAAACAGATTTACACCGAAAGGGAATCATTTTGGTAATGCATTTTTAGTAAATAAAATAATTACCTACAAAGAAGAGAGAATGAAGTATAACCTTAAAACGTCAAATAAAGTAATCGAAGGTCAGCTGGTCGTGTGGCTAGCGAACCGACAAACGGTTACTGACGTTCAACCGAATCAGTGCCTACTCCAAACGTGGCAGTTTTAAAACACTCGTTATTACCTAAATTCGGTAATATACAAAAAAGGGCAGTGCATATTCACAACAATTTTTGTTTGTTTGTTTATTCACTGGGCGACGAAATCTAGGCTTGTTGGTGCTAGGGATTTCAGCGCTCGCCGACTGCTATGGTCATTGGCATTACCCGACTAGAATTTGGCGAACCCAAGACCCAAACATCGTACTGATCCGGTTTTACCTCGTATCTGAAATAAGGCATACTTTCAGATATTTTTCCGCATTCAAAAATATCACAGATCCGGACTGGGAATACAACCCGAGATCTGTGGTTTATAACGTAAGTATGCTAACCTTAACGTCATTGAAACCGGTAACAGTAATTTTAAAATAATTTGTGGCTGGGCAATTAAAAATAGTAGTCGTCTGCGAGAGAAATAAAGCTATAACAAATAACGGAAACGTGGAAAGAGGGAGATATACGCATGCCCTTGATTATTTGCTTCAAACAGTTGTATAGCCTATGTTCCCTCCATGTCTAGACCTTCTTGCCAATACCCCTGATCACATAACATGTGATCAGGGCCAATACTATAGCTGAGATACAAACCATAAGCCGTAAATAACACCATGCAGAGCACATCCGCATAATGGTATTTATAAAATATGATCAGTACGGATAAAGACGTCTTAGGTCAAAATCTAGAATGCTTTTGAATTTTTGGATATCATGTACGCCTATATTAAGATAAATTCGACAAGGTATTTGATAAGTGGCAATGCTACTGATTCAATAACCATCTTCACCGGTTTTACAGCTTTTTGTCCCAAGGTTGTATAAGATGGGCCTGTGGGCTTGTTTGTGGAGCTAACTCGAATTATAGATTGATTCGGATCTGTTACTGTGCGTTCTCAATTAAAGTGATCGACGTAAGTCTCCGCTGAACAGTTCCTATCTGATAAAATAAAATTAATTAATAATTATATTATTTTATAATTGCGGTTTTAGACCCAAAATTTCTGAAATTGTAACCGACGTTTTCACGTCAGCGGGGGCATTTAAACCATTAAGCTGGGTTTAATTAACCAGTTGACAGTACAACAACATTGAGTAATCAATTAACCACCACCTCCATTCAAAAACATGTCGTGATTTATGTGCAGTTTGCTGTTGGTAGTAACGAGAAAAATAAGTATCATACACATAAAACGCACCTGTGCAGACATCCGTGGTTATTTCATTGTGTTTTCTGAATAATAATTTCTTTTCTTAACTAACGGATTATTTCTAATGGAAATGTTTTACATTTGAAAGTGTTGCGGATTAGCATCACCAGTTTGCCTTGAATGAACTCACAACTCAACTATGCAGACGGACAGAGAGGCTACTTATGCTACCTTGCTTGGCTTATACGGTTCGCTTGACTTATACACTAACAGATTTTTAGAATATTACAACAGGTAAAACGGGAGCCTGCTAAATTTCGCGCTGGTTTTTTAATATTCAGAGCACGCAGGTGAACGAATCTTGCATCGTTTATTGTAGGAATGTAATTTGCCAATTATTATTGTTAATTTTCATTTGCAAAATAGAGGAATTTAATTTTTTTAAATTGTTGTACATAGCCTTATACCTTGTGGTGGGGTAATGGTAATGCATGTATCAATTTATTTATTTAATATTGCAGTTCTTTTTACAAAGACGTATAACAGTAATTCACAGTTAACATATAAAAAGTTAGAATAATAAAATATCTAATTTATATAATTATGTACTGCCATACTTCTATCGACGAGTGAACGATGAAAATGTTATTTTTTTTAACAAAAAGTTTAATCAGTTAACAGTAAGTATAGAAATATATATGTTATTATTTATGAAAAACAAATTCATGAGTGGTTTATCTAATTTAAAATTAATTAATTGATTAAGAGCTGTATATAGTTTTTTCTGTAGTTCAAATTTAGACGATTATGTAAGTTGGTCCTCGTGACATTTTGTTCCAGGCGTTGCTAGTTTTTATTAAGATTATCAGTAACTTTCAAAAACGTCATTATTAGCAAGAGTTTCAAAATTAGATAGTCTTAAAATTACGCCAAATTTTAGTATTATGCATATAAATACATTTTTAAGCAATTGCTTTTTTTATTTGTTTATGAGAGAAATAAATTACGAACAATTTTCGCTAAAATACCTAAAGCCTGTATACATTATTGCCTAGGTAGTTAATAGCTCAAAACTGAGCGTTATTAATTAAATATAATAGTACCTTTACTATAAAACCTCTCCTAATAATTAAATACACAGATAAACAATATAATAATTTAAAGTCAACTTTCAACAGTTTTACGTGTTGAAATTGTGATGTTCTTACAATCAAATTTAATTCATCCTAGTCTGAAAATGTAAATGTTGCAATTTTATTAGAGAAAGCCTTCAATTTTTAACATACCATTATCTTTATTAGAGAGATTATGATAAGGTATTAATTACCTGGGCGTCAAATGTACATATAGTCTAATTTTTTATTATAAAAACAGAGTAGGTTGCAGTTTGAAATTCCTTATCACTGTATGGAAGATTCAGGTTGTGCATTTATTTAGAAAAATTACTAAATTTATAATAATCATTGATAAAATAGTAATAATAATATTTGTTTTAATTTTGAGAAGAGATGCAACAAACATAAATCAGAACAAACAAAATGTATTTTCTAACAAAACAAAAATGCAATAATAATACAAATTACATATTGAAGAATTTAAAATTATATACCGAAAGGTATAAGAGGTTAAACGATTACATACATTAGGAAATACACAAATTGTAGGCTATAATTAACATTTTTTATGATTACACGAACTTAGAACACCGCAAATGACAAACACAATGATGAAATATAAAATCACGGAGGTGAAACATTCAAGAGAAATCGGATCACCTACATGGTGAATGATCCTCAGAGCCTTCTCATTCAGTTAAATACATCATCATTAATCTGCGTTTCCTCGGATGAATCTAATTTTGATTCCGTATCTGATTCATGATTCAAAATCATGTCCTTCAGCCATGTATTTTAGTCAGTCCGTAATAATCTTTTCACAATGATTCTTACTATTTTGCTACATTTCCTAAGTAAATCTAGAAAGGTCTTCTTGCCATAAATTCATAACGCTGTCTTTTGACAAGATTATTATTATTATCGGGTGATCAAATAAATTTCAGATTAGGGTAGGCGCTGTAAGTGCGGGGCATGTCTTAGAGTATTGCAGTTAATAAAACACAAGATTAAACTAAGACATGCCTAAAAAATAAATAGTCTAGTAGATGTGAAATTCATTTGATCACCCGACATAACACGTCTTACAAAACACCCACGCCATTTCAATAGGCCTATATTGACGTACGGAACAAAGACCTGAGCTCTTAATAAGGCAAATAAAAGTTGTTCAAAGAGCCATGGAGAGAAGATTGTTGGGTGTATCACTGCGAGACAGACTAACTTACCAATGAAGAAATCCGCAGATGGTCTAAAATAACAAATGTTATATCAGAATGTGTAAACTGAGATGGAGTTGGGCGAGGGGCATATCGCAAGAAGAAGCGATAACCGCTGGACACGAAGATTAATAGAGTGGAGACCTTGGAGCGAAAGAGGTCGTCCGCAAACCAGGTGGACGGATGGCATAAAACGCTTGATAGGAACCAATTGGATAGAGGAAGCGCAGAACAGAGATATATAGATTTATTTAGGCGAGGATTATGTCCGATGATGGACTACATAGCTGATGATGATGATGATACTGATATACATGTTGAGGTAATCTAAGAATACCATGCATATGGGCAGCATTTAGTAATCTAGTAGGTATCTATCTATAACGTACCGTAACATAGTTTTGAGTTTTTTTTTTTTTGGGTAACTTATTTGTTACTTATCCGAAATAGAAAATTTGTGTTTGTCTGAACCAATTGATACCCTGGCATCATTCCCTATGACGGACAACGTTCTGAAAGCAACCTTTGAAGTAAAAGAAAATAAGTTAACTTGGTGTCTAAGTAGCCCCATGCTCGGGGCTACTTTGAAATAGCGCTGTTTTGTAGCGGAAGTGAAATTAGTACCATTCGGGGGTTAGTTTGACACCAAATTATTTTTTATTTTTTTTATTTTACAATATTTTGAGGGGTTAAATAACAAAAACTACCTGTGTCAAACATGCTAAATATTATTTGATGTAGTTTGCAAAAAGAGAAAAGTAACTAAATGCTGTTGGTAAAGTTATTAAAGACAGAAATACGAATCTTTGAAAACAATACACATTGTTTTCACTCATATTCATCTTCACATCTTGAACATTCATACCGAGGATTCCTTGTATCCTTGTTACAATTTCCGCAGGCAATTGATGCAGCAAACCCAATCCACTCCAATATAATGCTGGAAGTCACATAGGCAGATCGAACAGAGGTTTTCTTCTTGGTCTATATTGTCCCCCTCACTAGTCTGCTTATATTTTGAATTCGGGACTATATTAATGAGGGGAAGGTCATCGTCTGAAGAGTATAGGGGACTGGTAGGACGAGGTTTAGTAGAGCTTGCTTGAGGTTGAACTTCCGCCCCTTTTTGCTTGTTCAAATTGTCTAGTGAAATACGAGTGCCTGGATTTGAAGTCAATTTCTTGCCTCTTCTATGACGCACCCTATTTTGATCAAAACCCCTAGATTCTTTCACGAACTCAAGTAAACTAGCATCTAAAAGTTTACCAGTATAGGTTTCTTCAGAGGGCAGCTTACTTAGAACGGGTCAAATGGACATAGGCCAATTCCTCTAAAAGCACTCTTAAGATTGGATTTCATATTTGGTGTTATAGCATTCCATAGTCTCAGCAGGAGCATAGGGAATTGTTCCTTAGGAATCGTTCCTCGACGCCTGAACTCTTGTCTCCATTTGTCCAAAGCTTTTCTCTATTGTTTTTTAACCGGACCAAAAGCTCCGATGTGCAACGGCTGTATCAGGTATGCAGCGTTAGACCGAAAAGCACTGAAATAAATGTTGTTTTCTAATGACACTCTCACAACTTCTGGTGAAAAGAACGACGCCAGTTTATCACCCAAAACAACCATAGTTTCATGTTCTTTTCGGTTGGCTTTAACGTGCGGTAGCAACAATTTAAAGAACCACTGCTCGAATAAATTCATATCGAACCATCCCGATTCGTTGTGATCATACATGGCACCTGCAGGACTTCCGTTTGTCCCATTTTCATATAAATTTTTAGATTTATAGACAACCATAGGCGGCAATAATACTCCTGCTGCCGTTCCACAAAACATTACGCTGATAGAAGTTCTGGAATGTTCTCGTACTCGCTGCACTCGTTTTCTTCCTCGTGGTACAAGAACTTTAAGTGCTTGCTCAGGGAACGCGCCTATTAGGGTGTCCCTTAATAATGGTCATTTTGATTTTTCGTGCTCTCACCCCCTGGAATCATTCAAGATACTAAAAAAATGAGGTGTGCAAAATCCTGGTTCGGTGGAACATGGTTAACCCGTGCCGCCAAGCTGGTCAAATTTCACATTTAAATAACATTGAATTTGAATATTTTTTCAATTTCACTTCATGATGAAAGTTTTTTTCTCGATCCAACATATTCATTACAGATCATTATATGGTAATATGGTCGGAGGCCGATGTTAGTTATTTTGAACGTGAAAATTACGCCACACTGGCGTGCACGGTAGCATTCGGAACTAGAACTGCTAGAATGCTACCGTGTACGCCAGTGTGGCGTACTTTTAAAGTTTAAAATAACTAAAATCGGCCTCCGACCATATTACCACGTAATGATCTGTAATGAATATGTTGGATCGAGAAAAAAAGGTTAATCATGAAGTGAAATTGAAAAAATATTCAAATTCAATGTTATTTAAATGTGAAATTTGAACAGCTTGGCGGCACGGGTGAACCATGTTCCACCGGACCAGGATTTTGCACACCTCATTTTTTTAGTATCTTGAATGATTCCAGGGGGTGAGAGCACGAAAAATCAAAATGACCATTATTAAGGGACACCCTAGCGCCTATTTATACCAATGCGGGTTTTCAATCCAGTAAGTTCCACGCTCATCTCGATCACTCGCGGTAGCCCCAGAAACTTCTACTGGCGGATGACGCATACGATCTCGCACGTGCTCTCCGCGACTGTTGCGTCTCGTTACAGTTTCTATGTTGCTATACAACGGTAAGCATTATAAGCTCAGGCATGTAGAATATTAATTATTTCTTAACAAAAATAGGAAGTATTTGATACACTCGAGTAGAGCTAATGCTTGTTTATCTGTTGTAAACATTCTCACTTTGAAATACACGATAAAATCGGAATTATCCTAGTTATCACGAAATTATACGACCTTCACATTAGATTAGCATCAAAGTTGGCTTGGCACTACAATAAAATTAAAAATTTATAGTTTGTCGATGAAGGTTGTGTTTTTTCAGAACACAAGCTTCCTTTTGTTCCTTTTAATTTACGAATGTTATAATAAAAATAGTTCTTAATATCACGAAATTAGCCGAGTTTCTCCTACATTTTACAGTTGGAAAAAATTATACATGTATTTTTTTTCTCTTTAGTAGAAAATAAAACCAGGAACTTTGAATAGTCATAATCAGACACATGAGAAATTTGGTGATGGGCCTGACGCCATTCAAAAGTCATTTAACTTTTTAATGGTGTAAATGTGTATCTTTTCCCTTTGTTCTGCGGTAGGATTTTGCTGTATATGATGTATGTCTCTATTTTCAGTTTTGGTGGAAGTATTTTGTATTAGCTGTTTGGGGTAGCCATCGTTCCGACGAACATTTTTAATAAATTCTTTTTCTTTGTTGAAAATTTGAACATTACAGGAGCAGAAGATTGTTTTTGCTCTACCATAAAGACTTTTCGTGATGGTTAGAAGTGTCGTGTAAATATATGTTAACATGTTTTCTTGACGATTGGTAAAACTTTTACTTCACCGTACCATAGGCCAAATAAAAAGCTATACAGGGTGGTAAATTGCTTCACGCACCATAGGAATTCCAATGGTAAATTTGTAACATGTAAATATTTGCTTCTCTAATTATTTTAGACCAAAAGTGCAATTAAGTTTTTTGTAGAGAAAAAAATACAATTTTCGACTTTCGTGTAACAGAAAAACTGTGGGGATTAATTTGTGCACTTTGACGTCACTGATGCCATGAAATTTTTCGAAAAATTTTATTTAGCAAAGTTATTCTAAATATGCAAAATTTAAAAAATCTAATTAAACCATTAAATTAAATTAAATTATTATGGGCTTCGATGAGGCGAAATAAAAATTACAGGAGATGTACCAAGCAGATCACAAAGTAAAATAATAGATTATCAACCTGATTTTCTTTACCATCATCCTTTACCTTTTGTCATTTTTCATGTACGCGTTTGTACAAATGCTTTGTTTGGTTTTCAGTTAAGTTAATAAACACACATGTAAAGTGAATTATAATCCTTATCAGAATTTTGTTGTTTGTTAATTGCGCTTTTGACAATGATAGAAGTTAATCTAAATCTTGAAAACATAAACGTACACAAGATAAAAACCCGTATTTTGTGAGTAAATAATCGTCTCAGTCCGTATGATTCCAGGTGAAGATTTTATCATCAAACGAAAACAGTAAACTGTAAACGTAATTCATTCAAGAGGAACGAAACCGTTTTAAAATCTGCTACTTGACCCTGATGTGTATAAACATTAAGCAACAACAAATGAGCCTAGTATGAAGTTTCCCAAATAATAAAGAGGACAAGGTTTAAACGCAGTAATTCAACTTCTAGTGTCTCCTTGCTATAATTTGTACTTGGCATTTTACTGTATCGTCGGAGCTTGACAAATTGCGGGTATGTGAGGTCACACTTGCTCTCAATGCGATTGATGCACTTGTTGTACGTGCCGCAGGTTTCTCTGTTTTTGTTTATTATTGCCCTACAAGGAATTCGATAATGCTATCACAATTTTTTTTTGTCTCCCCGATTTCAAAAGTAAAAGAAGCAGATTTAGAGTTTTTACATGGAGTCATGGAGTGTCTTATTTATAAAATGTTCTTTTAGAACATTTTACTAACATAATTACAATTTTGAATTAATGTGCAGGTATAATGAATTTATACTGTTTTTAAGCAACAGTAGGCCATGATTTATGGATGTAAACGTAATTTTCCCGATGTAAATTTGTCTTGTTGGCAGAAATCATATTAAATTGACTTTAAGGTTGTGGTATTCATTAGATGATTTACTTAAAGATATGACGTGTAACCGTAGGTCCCGTGCCAATACGATGTTTGATATTATAAAAAATCCTTTCCGAAGGTAAAAATTCTAGTCGGGCAGTGCCAATGATCGTGGTAGTCGATGTGTGTTGAAATCCCTGGCAACTGCAAGCCCAAATTGTGTGGAATAAATAAACCAACAAACATATTTCTTCTTTCTTAGGGGAGATTTTGGTAGTTAAGTTGCTAACAGTGATTTATGTTCAGAGGCGTACCTAGGGTTCTTTGCGCCCCCGGCAAGGACCAGTATCAGCCCCCCCCCCATACATTAAGAAAAAATAAATAAATTTACTTCGCTATGTATTAATTTTTATTTAGAAATAATTACACAAGTACAGGGTTCGTCAGTGAAGCGGGAAAATTTAAAACTCCTGTATCTACATAAGTTTTTATTTTAACATTAATGTTTTTACAGTTTTCTGTTAAGTTAGACTTGCCATTTTATTTTTAAAAAATAACGCTTGACAGGTGGGCACCATTACGATCTACGCACTCTTGTAGTCTTACTCGAAAATTTTCCATTACTCGCCGTAACATTTCCCGTGTAATACGTGCAACTTCTTCTTGAATTTTTAGTTTTAGTTCCGGTAACGTTTGGTCGCTCGACATACACCTTGCTCTTGAGCCAACCCCAAAGAAAAAAGTCGCATGCGGACAAATCAGGTGATCTAGCCGGCCAAACAGTGTCTGCACTTTTTGATATGATATGGTTCGGAAAGAGTTCCCTTAAAGCAGTATGACTGGTAGCACCGTCTTGCTGGAACCATCTGTGGAAATCGAACCACCTCTGACATCAAAAATGTTGTGACCACGTTTGTGTAACGAACTGCACTAACGGTTGTAGCGTTTCCTCGATCGTCTTGAGAAAATAATGGTCCAATAATGCCAGATGATGAAAGTGCACACCATACTGTCACCTTCGGACTATGCAACACTTTCTCATGTAAGACTACAAGAGTGCGTAGATCGTAATGGTGCCCACCTGTCAAGCGTTAATTTAAAATAATAAAATGGCAAGTCTAACTTAACAGAAAACTGTAAAAACATTAATGCTCAAATAAAAACTTATGTAGATACAGGAGTTTTAAATTTTCCCGCTTCACTGACGAACCCTGTATAATAAAAATAAATAAATATTAAATAGTTAAAATTTCACTTTTCTCACTTTGGATGAAACAAATTCATCTATTATTACGTCAAAATTAATTTGTGAAACCACTTCATGTTCTATTGACAATATGGCAAGGCCGCTCAATCTTCCCTGTTTCATAGCAGCACGCAGATAATTTTTTATCAATTTAAGTTTGCTGAAGCTTCGTTCACAAGAAGCTACAGTTACTGGTATGGTCAAATAAATTCGAAGTGAAGTCTTGATGTTCGGATAAATGCCATCCAAAGAGTTTTCCTGTATACAATTTAGTAAATCTTGCATGCTGACTCTAATTTTGTTATCAGCACCTGTACCTGTGTTTGGGAAACTTCTAATTCAGCCAGAAGCTCCACGATGTCTACGTCCGTTGAGTAATGAAGTCCAAAGTCTGCAGCACTTTTCTTCAGGTCACTACAACTTAAATCCTTTAGATTTCTTCCGGACAAGAAAGAGAATTCTGATGATATATCTGACATGCCTTCGTATCGCGACTTCATTTCTGACAAAATCCTATCATAAACTGTATTTATTTCTCTTCTAAGGTTCTGGTCAGGCGAAAGGTTGGGTCCATCGTCGAGTGCAGTTTCACCATGAAACCTTTTGACTCTTTTCACCCTCTTAGCAGGAAAGTCATCCTCTAATCCCATTTCCAAGCATTTATCCTTAGCAAATTTTTCATAATTAATTTATCGATTAATTATGGGTTGATTTTTCCGCCTTTATCGATTAATTATGGGATGATTTTTCCGCCCCCCCCCCCGAGAGCTTGCGCCCCCGGCGGGGGCCGATTTCGCCAACCTTTAGCTACGCCTCTGTATTATGTTTGACAGTTAACAGAAGTTCGAGGTTTTTCTTGCTTAGTATTAAATAAAAAATCATGGTTGCCCATATCTCTGGATGTTGTTTAATGTAGCATACCAATTCCTGAAAACAAAATGTCACCAAAAATCGTAGAAATGAAGCTCAGTCTAGCATCAAAAAGGCCTTCTGTAACTTATGTTGTAATATACTATTCTATACCCATAAACATTTGTTTCTGGGAGAAAAATTTTAATAACACGTTTCCTTATTTGATTTTTCTATGCAAGCGCAAATTTCCATTCAATGAAATAACTTATATTTGTGATTATCTGATTTTTTTTCAGTTGTTTTATTGTAATAAAGGAAATTGTAGTGAACGGCAGCTTTAATTAGTCAACCAGTTATAGGTTAAGGAAAAAAAATGAAAATTAGTAAGCTGTTATTCAAGTTATCTTTCGGTCTAAAATTATTTAAAGGCACTTTTCGATTCTATGATAACCGGATAAGTGTTTTATTAATCATCGTTGTGACGAACCATGACTAACTTTTAAATGCCAATGCTGTGTCACCACCAGCATATTGAGTGTTTGAATTAAAATTATACCGTCTAGGAATTGATTCAATGTAAAATAACTACCGAACAATGTACAGTTTAATAAACTATGTCTTTGAAAATTTTAGAACCTCACTTTTAAATATCGTTATTTGTTTTACGAATAGTCAAAATCTCAAAATAAAGAAAATCGTATGACATGCCAAATAAAATGAAAAATCGATCGTAATTTCAGTATTCATTCGTCTTGACTTGGTCAGGTTTTAAAAACAGATTACCAAAGAATGGAAATCACCTACAAAAATGTTTTAAAGGTCAATACTCAAGGGTAGGTATTTCGGTACAGGTTTAAATTAAGGCTTAAAGCCGGTTTAAATTACGACTTAAGTATACCACGAATTCATTTAAGTTTTAGTTTAAAGTTTAAACTAAACTTATGCTTAAGTTTGTTGTGAAATATCAACCCCAAATAGGTTTGTAGGTTGTGCAGGTTTTTGCTATTTCATTATTAATTATTATTTTTTTGTAGGTAATAGAAAACAAGCCGTTTATTTGCATTTTTTACTTTATGTAATATTTGTATTAAAAAATGTGACACCTTTTAATTTTTGTAAAAGTAGTGGTACGAAACAAAACTATCATCATCGTTATTGTAAAGTAAATATAGTATAAGGGTTGGCCATGGAATTTACAATACCATAAAATTAAACAAAACAATCACAAACAGTGATGTTTGTTTTTATTTTATGGTGTTATAATACACTTCAAAATTACATGGCCAACCCCTATGGATTTTCTTTTTACTCGAACTATATTATAAACTACTCAAAATGAATAGGGATATTTTATGTATTGTTGTTTATGTAAAAATTATCCCTATTCATTTTTGAGTAGTATATATTACATAATTTAATGCATTATTTATGTAATTAACTGGAATTAATAAAAAACTATGGATGGATGGATGGATGGATGGCGGGTAATAAAATATAGTAGGTATGATCAAAAAGTCTCGGGGTTGCAGTTATTTTTATGTCACTGACACCTATCAAAATTGTAAAACGAGTAAGTTTTCAAAGAAAAAATTAAATTAAATAACTTAACAAAATTTAATTGATACCCACAACAAAAGGTATTCTTTTTGAAATAATTTTAATTAATAATTACAGTCTGCTCATTTTTGAAAGATTTTAAGCAATGTCAATGATATCAAAATAATAAAAATAAACAATTTCAGAGACGACTTTTTGATTATATTATTATATTGGATTGGGAAGTTAAAATTCAAACAATTTTTTTTCATATTTTAAATGAACTTCATTAAACCAAATATTCTCCATTTTGATCGAGAACCTTTTGCCATCTTTTAGGTAGAGCCGTTATTCAATCGGTGTAGAACTTTTGGGATTTCTGGGTGAAAAACTGCGACAAGTGATTTTCATAGGCCTCTTTTGAAGTCAGCTGTACACCATTAAGGGAGTTATGTAGAGACCGAAACAAATGGTAGTCTGATGGTGCAAGGTCCGGTCTATACGGCGGATGCATCTCTCAATTTTTGCTGAGTCACCAAAGATGTGTGTGGTCTGGCGTTGTCATGATGGAATACAACGCCTTTTCTGTTGATCAATTCAGGCTGCTTTTTTTCAATCCCTTGCTTCAATCTCGTCAACTGCTGACAGTAGAGTACAGAATAAATCGTTTGGCCATGCTGCAGCACCTCATGATGCACGATTCCCTTCCAATCCCACCAAACACGCAGCATCACCTTCCTTGGTGTCAATCCGGGCTTTGCCACCGGTTGCGGGGCTTCCCCTCGCTTCGTCCACGATCTTTTTCGCACATTATTGTCGTACGCGATCCATTGGCTCGATTTCGTTCCGTTTTAGCAGCAATTTGGCCCATTAAATTTTTCACTGTTAGTTCGCATGGCACCCAAACATCGAGCTTCTTTTTGAATCCAGTTTTCTTCAAATGGTTTAAAACTGTTTGTGATCGATGTTTAGTTCCAAAGCGATGCCACGACTTCTTATGTGCCGATCTTGCTCAATTTTTTTGCATGATTTTATCGACTTTTTCAGTGATTGCCTGATTGGTCGACCAGAGCGAGGTGTATCTTTGACATCGAAGTTTCCAGTACGGAATCGAGCAAACCATCTCTTGGCTGTTGTTTTTGATAAAGTACCTTCACCATAAACAGCATAAATATCTTCACGAGCCTGCGCAGCATTTTGACTTTATCGAAGTAAAATTGCAAAATGTATCGAATTTTTTCAGAAATTTCACTCATTTTCAAGATGATTGAATACACAAATGTCACTACTTTTTTTTTAAATTTTTCTACAAAATGCCACCTTTCAAACGCACGTAAGTATTACCAATTACCAGATCTGATTAATATTACGAGAGACGTGTGACTTTAGAGCCATCTAGCGACAACAGAATTCGATACTTTTTCCCCAATCTATTATTAATTTATCAATTTACCAGTCTTCGACGTACTGGAGAATCCTTTTCTATTTACTTCTCTTATTAGTCATTTAAACTTACTGAGATTCAATAGATCATTGGCCCTTTTGGACCTATATTATACTTTACCAATTATCATATCTTCTTAACAACACCTTAACCAACGAAGTTGATCTAAATTACTTTGTTAACGTATGGCGTAGATTACCTCAATCATTAGCTATTTACCTTAACCTGATTTCTTTAAAAGTCAAAAATTATAAAGCCATCCACGATTGCGATTCGAACTTGTGTTCCTTTGGTTGTAGAGGAAATGTCTAATATAATAACCTACTATGAAATCTAAAATAAAGTGTGCTTATAAAAAAATTTCCAGCAACCCATCTTCTTCTCCTTCCGGCAGTGGTAAGTAGCAGCACTGAGGCTCTAGGCCCATTAAGGGATGTCTTTATGCAGACCGGCACCTAGCCCAACGGCCAAGATCAGTCCATAGAGACGCTCCGTGTGTCATCGGGCTCTAGAAGATTGGCATCAAATAGGCGATGCCTCAGAAGAAGTAGTCTGGGGTAGAGATGGGCAATCCGGTTCCTTTTGAGGATCCAGTTCCGCTAAACCAAATCCGACTGCGGAACGACTCCGATGGAGTCGTTCCGATTCCGGCTCATTCTTAAGAGAGAATCCGGCAAACCAAACCTAATCAAGGAGCGGTGCGGAATTGTTTTGGCGAGATTACTCATGTGAGCGGCTAGCAATACAATTGATGACATTGTTCTAGTCTAAATATAATACGGGAGAGTTGCATTTTTACGGACACAACAAAAGTCACGTACTTGTCACCTCTCAAAAGAGGTGTAACTAAGTAGTACAGTACATACAATAGGCTATTGTAAGGGGGAAATATGTCTTCTAGAAAACGCAGTGTATATTTTAAAATTTTAGTTAAATTTTTTTTCAGAAATTTTGTAGTTCAGTTCTTTATATCCGTATCTGTATTTTCCCCTTAAATAAAAATTAATAGAGTTATTACGCTGCTACTAATAAGGTAATAAGTAATAAGTGTAATTACTGGATGCAAATAAAAACGAACGGTTAAGTATAATAACACAAAATGACGTGGCGTATATTCGGTAATTCGATATTTCAATGTTTATGTTGTCGTAAAGAAAAATTTGCAAGTACACAAATCAAATCCTGCCTCCAATCACCGAATATCGAATTACGATTCGTCACCGGACTCATTTGGATTCAAAACTTTGTCGATATAATTGATTGCTAATAACAACCGAAGAGTCCGGACCCACTTGGAGCGACTCAGAAATAAAAATCGGAATGACTCCGACCGGATTCGAGGTCGGAGTCATTCCGAAGGAACGACTCCGAGCGGATCTGCCCACCTCTAGTCTGGGGTATCGCAAAATGAGATGAAGGGAGGTTTCATCTGCTTCGTTGCAGAATCTGCAACTTCGATCCTAAGAGAGGCCCATCAGGTGTAAGGACTATCCTAAGGTGCTTTCTACTGAACCTAAGAAGCTGTTTGAAGGTCTGTGGATGAGTAGCTTCGTTTGTCTCAGCCCAGGTCGGGAATCTCAATATGAGATGAACTGAGAGTGAGCCCAGTTTCTTAATTACTTGCTGAATGCTTGCTTTAGGTAGGCCAAGAGCTGGTTCAGGCCCTAATAAGGGTTCCAAGGATCCCTCCTTGGCCAGGCTGTCGGCTTCCTCGTTACCTGGAATGTTACTGTGACCGGGTACCCAGATTAGTCGAACCCAGTTGGTTAAGCCAAGCGTTCCTCGACATTCAGTGACCCGTTTTGATTTGGTTTTTATAGAGCTCAAAGCATTGAGTGCTGCTTGATTGTCGGATCATATGCAGATATGTCTGTTTTGGTAGCCTCTAGCGAGACTTTCCTGGGCACAGACTAGGATTGCAAAGACCTCATTCTGGAAAATGGTAGGAAACTTGCCTAGTGCGACAGACAGTCTCATTGTAGGTTGGTCGCCAAAAATGCTAGCACCGGAGTCTGCGTTGTCTGTTTTCGATCCATCTGTGGACCACAGTAGATTAGAAGATCTGACGAGGTCCCTGAACAGTGATGAGCATTTGTCCTTTTCTGGCGAAGGGATAACAGGGTGGTGTCCCGTGCCAGCACTAAGCAGCGGGTCAGACTCTGTCGAACGAGACAGAATCAGAACGTGTCCATTCAGCCTCCCATCACCGTTCAAACGGTCGCTGGTGAACAGCCTGTAGGTTGACTTTCGTGCTTCCATCCCAATCACAATGTGAAGGGGCGTTAGGTTGAGAAGGGCTTCCAGGGCCGTCGAGGGTGATACCACACCCCGTAATAGCTGAACTTACTAACCTCTGGAATTGGGTTAGAACCATTTTTGTGTGATTCCCTGCAGTTGAGGGCCACCACACCGGTGCACCATAGGTGATGACCGTAGTGTAGACCCACATAAGCACTTGAGGGGCCAGACCCTATTTGATGCCGAAGGTCATGTCGTCGGATCAGAAGGTGGTCGTGGCCCTCCTTATCTGTCTATGTGATTGTTCCAGACAAGCTTAGTATCTAGGGTTAGACGTTAGACCAGGTATTTTACTGCTCTTAAAGCAGTCCCAAATATTAGGGGTTCCCTGAAGGCTTCCCAGTCCAATCACACCACTTCTGCACTATACATAGATAGATAGAATTGTCGGTATTCTCACCTTATATTTAAATTTAACGTCTGTGTATTTTAACATAATTATATGCACTAAACTATACTCATAGGTTTCTATCCCTACTTAGATTTCCAACTGGAAAATAATAGTAAGGGCCATTTTCAATTTAATGGTGTGTAAAATATCTTCTAAATCTAAATAATGATGTCTGTCACCTTATACTGAAATTTTATCCCAAAATAAAGAAAAATGCCAATTAAAAAGGAAACTATTTATCTAACATAACTAAATATCAAATTTAAGCAATAATTAAATATTTTAGGTAGTTAATATTTAGATATCTTTTGGTTTTTAATATAGTTTCAGCAGGGCTGCAGTGAATCTTGCCGCATTTTGTTTATTCATATGTATATATTATTTTTTTCTATATTTCCATACATTTTTTTAGTATTAAAAGCCCATTTTCATTATTTTTTAGAAATTTTTAATTTTTTTTCATTTTGGTGGGCTTGCTTTGACAAATAGATAACAATCTACTAATCTAGGCGACTAGATTTAAAACGGTACCTTAATAATTATTTATCAATAAAATTAAGATTCAACTTCAAAGGAAACTGTGGAAAATTAAAACAAAAATTTGCAAATAGGGGTGAGGGAGTAGAAAATTAGCAACGTTGCCTCCAACTCATGTAATTATGTGCTGCGAAGCAAAGATTCAGAGTTATTTAAACTATTTAATGATTTCTATTTTTCATACTTTACAGTTTTACAGGTATTTACTTTTCGTGCTTTTAATTAATAAAACCTGTAAATTTGGCGACTTTTCATATACTTGTGCGCTTTTTCTTTAAAAGAATAAAATACCCTAGATTTGGCAACTTTTACTCTAGAATATGATAATTTAATCCAGCCCAGCCTAATACCCCGACAATTAAAATTTCTGGTTTTTCCAAAAATTGGGCAATTCACAGATTAAAAATGTTAAAATTTGGAAGCATTCTCCCTATGGTGTATATAAAATAGGAAATTTAAAGCCAAAAGTTTCTAAACTTATTCACAGAATAAACGTGTAAAGCTAATTGAAAACAAAAAAATATTCAGAAATAGCTTAAGGTTTGAAAAAGCCTACAAAAAGAAAATGTCTTTCTCTTTAATTATGATTATTACAGGTGTTTAGCTGTATGCGTGCAGAAAAGTTTTTGTGTACATGTAATTTATTAAACGTTTCTAAAGTGTAACACAACAAACGGGAAGAATGAGAGCACCGTAAAGTCTTGGTCTAACGTCTAACAGTATATCTTCAACAATATGTTACAGCAATAACGGTATTCATTAGTGGCTCTAATAGTTACCCGTTGATAATCTCGCAGGCCGAACCATAATAGCTTGAAATGTTAAAAAGTTTTCCAATATTTTAAATTAAACGTTCATGCTCGTTTTCTTATTGCCAAGTCGAAATCTATTAATGTTTTAATGTTAATAGGGATAATTTCACCATCAAGTTATCTTTCACATGTTGGCGAGGAAAAGTCAATCATTTATAGTGGGTAAATGACCTAAAAACCGCGACCGATCCGCACTAATGCAGGAAATGTCTCCGTTTGCTAATGGAAAGGAAGAAGAAAGGAACTACAGAATTTTGCGTTTAGTTCACAGACGTGTATAAAAATAGAGTAACATCTTTTCCTACTAGAAAGTCGACGGCTTGCTTACTAAATGCTTTAGGCTTATCGGCTCGAAATTGAAACAATCGAATCGTACCGAAATGGATCGATTTCCTTTTGAGGAAAAATGTATGTATTGATCTGGCAATGCTCTTACGTGACTGTACCGATGCAATATTTTGTGATGCAAATTCTGACTGAACACCTCGTATACGTAGACGACCTAGTGACATGATTAGCATGTGACCTCCGCTATCGTTCAGCGGTCAACACAACATTCAGAGCATGCGAGATATAGTGCTACATTTCATTGTGATACACTTAGATAAATTAATTTTACAATTACTACCATAGCGGTTTAAGAACTTATCTTAATTCAGATTTCAGATGTGTGTAATTAAATTTTGTTACATTAGCTTAATCACATACGTATTTAGAGAATTACCCAATATTTGTGTTTTGCTACGACAACGGATTTGTTATAAAAAGTATCCAAATATTGATAAAAATGTTGACTCTTATTATAAATACGTGCCATGCAATTAAGGAAAAGTATTGAGATCGTGTCCAAATTAAAATATACAGGGCATAAACCTGCATAACTCAGAAGTTTATTATCACATCTATCTATAAACTGTTGACAAAGATCATCAATAACATGAATGTTGGACTTCTATCAAACAGTAGAGCAAGCAAGTTTTCGGAGGAGTTTCAGTACCCCAAATCACCTACATGCTTTTGAGCCTGTGATGCTACATGCGCGAATATAATTTTAATTTTCTATTTTTCAGGGATTATATTTCAAGGTACTTATTTAAAGCATAACGTTAGGAGTGTTTCTTAGGGCAATAATGTGGCAAGAAATTTCATTTGGAAACTAATAACAGCAATATCAATCCTCGGACTTATGTGAAATCACCATGTCCCTTTATAAATTAGTTTCGCCGCCTTGTATGGAACCAAACCGACACGCGCTTTCCAGTAAAATATCAAATTACAAAGTAATTTAAAGAGACCATAGTATTAGAATTTTAACTCAACTATGAAATTTATTAGTTTTCTGGACAAGTACCAGATGCAAAACCGTGAGAACGTTTATTTTTCACCCCTTCTGTATCAGATTTTTAGTATAAATATACCACAAAATCTTATCACTAGATCCAGTCTTGATTATTCAGTCTATCTGTATAGTCGTCTGGAATTTCGATTAGTACGCTGATTAGTGTATCTAATTAGCTAATTACTGTAAAGTATACAGTTAGTTGTATTGCACTTTGTTGCTTTGCATTAAGTGGTAGAGATTAATCATATTACGTACACCGCTTTCCGATTGCGTGTATTAATCAAAAGGGTCACAAGACCGTAATTCCAGTTGAGGGGTCTCCCTGCGAAATCCAAATTAACCACAATGTAAAAGTTAGTAATTTTAATATACTTCACGTATTGAAGATTAGACTTTATCAAAATTACCTTATGGTTGCCCTAGTGTAGGTGCTGATCACAATTAATTACAACAAAACGACAATTCTGATTACTGAGATATGTCTTGGGCATATTCTCAATCAACGATAGGATTAAACATCCTTACAATGTACGAGGGTACCTAGTACCTCATACATTAAGAGTTGTACATAACGTACATTCTCGTACATGAGGGATAACGCTTACTCATGTGCTTAGCGCAATTGAAGGGAAATTGCATCCTTGTCAACCTTTAAAGATTGGTTGTTATATCACCTTTGGCTCCGGCCGCTTAAGATTGATTTTAATATCAATCCCTTAAAAGATCGATCTTGTATCGCATATCTGACTGACGCACCGAATTCCAGCATAAGTTCTTGTGATCGAACCACACACACAGGCCACCTGGCCACCCTAATTACATCAAAATCATAAAACAATTGAATAGTAATTTTCACGCCACTGCCCATAATTAACTTGCCTAGTTTGATGTTCATTCACTATGCTTACTTATTTACTGTGTTTGTAAATATCTGTACACAAATATGACTTTATAATATACAGTGTGTCCCAGGATTGATGTTATAATAGGTGCGATGGACTAAAAATTTTTGAATTTTATTTTAAGATTGTGGAATTAAGCCCTGCTTAGTTTGAAGAGAAATTTAAGAATTTTTAAGTTTTTGGAAAACAAGTCGGCCTTGACATTGAAGCGAATACTATTTTCTTTTCAGGTAAAGTACACTTTTTGTTTATGATACGGCAAAAGTTTACTACGAAAAGTTATTCAGAATGAGAAATTATGGCCCTATACAAAATTTCAGAAAGATCTACGTGCTTTGATTAAACCGTCATTTTTTAGATTAAACAAAATAAATTGTATTTATTCAAAATTTTATTTGTAGAACATTGAACGAAACAAATAGTATTTACAAGAAATTTAACTTACGAAACGTAATAATAACATTGATCTACAATAAATTATTTATTCCACATAACTGCCAGGAGGCCATAAAAAGACTATCGTTGACTAATCTTCCTGAAATTTTGTATAGGACCATAATTTCTCATTCATTTCTTAGTAAAATTTTGCCGTATCATGAACAAAAAGGGTACTTGAAAAGAAAATAGTTTTCGCTTCAATGTCAAGGCCGACTTGTTTCTCAAAAACTAAAAATATTCTTAAAATTCTCTTCAAACCAAGCAGGACTTAATCCGACAATCTTAAAACAAAATTCAAAAATTTTTAGTCCATCGCACCTATTGTAACATCAATCCTGGGACACACTGTATGTATTAAACTTGATGGAGTATTTATTTCTTGTTTTATAAGGTGAGCTACTCTAGATCAACGAACCACAACAACTTTAAAGGTCCTCTGACTAAATAGTCAGTTATCTAAGTAAAGGGTAAGATTCTCACTTAACCAATAAGGGTTGATGGTAAAGGAAATCTTAGTGAAAAACTAGACGATCACAGCGAACAACTGTAAAAAGTAACACACCTGGGGTTCGTACAGTTACAGGCCACTTATTGAAAAAGTCTACAGAGTACAACATCCCGATCTATCTAGCCTTCATTGATTTTCATAAAGCATTTGATTCTGTTGAGACCTGGTCAATTGTAACAACGCTAGACAACTCAAGATACTCTAAACTGCTAACGTTTATCTATAAAAATTCTACAATAGTTAAGTAGAATTAACATTGACTTGCTAGCAGATAAAACTCAAGCTAGGAGAGGAGTTCGCCAGGGCGATAACATCTCGCCGAAATTATTTACTGTCGTATTAGAAGACATATTTCAAAATCCCCCATATAAGTAATTTCAGATTCGCGGATGACGTGCTTGATAAGTACTGATCCACTCAGAGAAACAAAGAAGGTCGGTTTGAAAATAAACACCCAAAAAACAACAATCATGAGCACAGCGGAAGTGAATATCACCGTTACCAACACGACTGTAGAGGTAATCTAAGTGTACGTACATATTTATATTTAGGACACAAAATTAAACTCGAAGAGGAACACCAAACTGTCAAGGTATCACGCCGAATAACCTTGAGTTGGGTAGCTTTTGGGAAACTAAACCACATAATGAGGAATATTGATCTCCCTATTTGCTTAAAAAGTAAAGTTTATGAAACTTGGTGTTTTTCCTGTCACAACATATGGCATGGAGATTATGTCACTCACCAAGAAGAGTATGATTCAGTTTAGAATTTCAAAAAAAGAGCTATGGAGATAATAATGTTGAGCGTCAGCCTCCTGGATAGAGGGGCTTAAATGTAAAACGAAGGTGACTGATATACGAGGATTGACAGAAAAATAATGAGACTGACTTTCTTTTAACCATGAATTTTAAAGTTTTTACAAATCAAAGTAGGTCCCTTGGGCAGCTACACACCGATTGAGACGTTTTTTTCCATTGTTCCTAGAAGTCCTGGGTCCTGGAAGGCTTCTGCTAAAATGCATTTCAACTCGTCGGTTACGCTCTTCGGGATATTATCCAAAGTACTAAAATGGCGCCCTTTCAAATGGTTTTTCAGCCTGGGGAATAAAAAGAAGTCACAGAGACAGATCCGGCGAATAGGGGGCTGGGAAACCACAGGAATGCCCTTTTCTGTCAAAAATTCGTTGATGCAGACTTTCGTGTGACATGGGGCGGTGGACTATTCAAGAAAACAAATCAATTAGATTTTCGATTTGTCCATTCTCGCTTTCTTGAGACGGGAAGAGTTTGCAGTGTGCCACTCTCGACTTCGGCATTTTGTCTTGGGGTCATACTCAAAAATCTAAAATTCATCACCTGTGATCACGCGATTGAAGGCGGTACAAAAGATCAAGACACACGTCTCTCCGATTGGCCTTCTGCTCAGACGTGAGTTCTTTGGAACCTTCTTGATGCACACTTTTCTCATGTCCAATTCTTGTGTTAAAATCTGATGGACGGTAAATCTGTTCAAATTTAACTCACTACTGATTATGCTCAACGGTCTGCCATCACAAGAGTTCTCACTCTTTCCACATTGTCGTCCGTTTTTGAGGTTGAAGGTCTTCCCGTACCAAGTTCGTTTTCCACTTCTTCTCAGCCCTCTAAAAAGGCCTTGTGCTATCTGAACACTTATGCCCTGGATAGGATATGTTTTCCATGGGCCCTTTATAACTTTTCATGGGTCACAGTAGCAGATTCGACAAACTTTACACAAAATTTGATACCACAACTTTGCTCAAACTTTTGCCGGCCCATTTCCAAACGCACCTCACTTCACTTCAGACGTTCTCAACGATCACGTAGTAATTGCAACAAGTTTAAACTTGTAGACTTGTACTGAATCTACGGCAGGGGTTCTCGCACAGTATTGCCAGTCTCATTATTTTTCTGCCAAACCTCGTATGTGCAAGAATACTGAAAATGAAAATTTTTGGCCCCGATGTAAAGCGTAAAATAAGCATCTTATACAACAGGATTATTCACCTGTCAAATGTTTACGTTCTAGCTCACTCTCCCAAAGTGTGTTCCGTGGAACCCTGGGGTTCCACGAAATAGTTTTGGGGTTCCGCGAGTTAAATTTTCAGAAAATATTGAAGTCTAAACATCTACAAATCTATATTCTTCTCATTAATCTTCAATTTCATATTTATTTTGTATTTTGTTTTGTACAATTTATTGCATCTCTTGTCTCTTGTGCATCATACGTTTATGGTTGAATAAATTATTTGTAGATAATTTTTTTAATGCCCAGTTAAGATTAGGATGTTTGTAGGTATGACGAGGGTTCCACGGTATGTGAAATATTGTATAAGGGTTCCGCGGAAAAATAAGTTTGGGAACCACTGAGCTACTTATTCTTTTTTGTTTTGAATACTTTGGCTATGATTTCGATATTTTGATTTGTTAAATTGTGTTATAGTTTTTTTTTTTATAGTTTAGGCTGAATGTTAAGTAAGTAAATACTCATTAATTATGCAAGAAATTTACTAAATGCATAATGATTTATTTATATATTCATTCTATTGACAAAATACCAGATAAACTATTTTAAATTGTTAAAGGTAAAGGTAACGGCACTTACACTCTGCGAGGGAGTATGACCGGCAACATGGAGGGTTAAGGCTTCCTAAGTCGCTTTCATATCTTGGTTGTGTCGCACGCTGTGCGTACGGGATGATGTGATAAGCACCACGCCTTCGACAACCGCCTACATTCCCTACTCTACTCTACTACTACTCTGTTTCGGTTCCCAATTATTTTCAGTGACTGGCTGACTGGGTAGGCCACTCGCCGAGCATACGACTCGGGTTTTAAATTGTTATTTTTTATTTGAAACTTCAGGAATTGTCCAAATGAAATAGAACAAATAAAAATAGAGTTATATAATTAAATGTTCTCAATGTGTACTTGACAAATTCAATAGCATTTTGAGTTTTAGTTGTCTAAGTTACGAATTTAATGGACTCGAATGTTATGCAAATCTTTAATATCCAACAGTTTATTTGGTCTGTAAAAGCTTCGTTTTTCAATTATAAAAGAGGCATAGATTTATAAGCTTTTGTTTCTTTAGAGTTCGGCTTGAAGGGCCAATATTTCAATGTCTGATTTTAAAAGTATTTGTTGGTTTTTTAAATACAAAAAAAATAAGAAAATTTAAAATTTTAGCACCACTCTTAAGTTTTTATTTATTTTATTCAATAAGTTTTCGATATGAACCTCAAAAAAGCAACATGAGTTGTTTGTAAGTCATGAAGTTAAATAACTTGAAAAAGTTAATTTAAGAATGGTGGCTAATTTCATCGTAAAAACATTCGTTATTAAAAAATGTATAAGACAATAAAAAGCCAATATGAAATTACTTAGAAACCAAGGTCATCCCGCATACCATTCCAAATATAACTCAGGTAGGTATCATTTAGAGTCATAAATTTTGAATACATCAACCTGGTACTAAAAATATGTTCTAAATATTTTTAGACGTGTGCTGCAGTAATCATATCGAAGTTATTTAAATCTACACAAATTTAACTCGTTTGTTTTTCGTAACAAACATCACGATTATTTCTGAATGAAAATGAAGTGCCTTTCTGAAAACAAAACAACTCCTGATATTTCAGTCCCCGATGGTTTTCAGTAGATTATCCATTATAAAACAAACATATTTTGTTTCATCTGCTTCTGGCTGTACCGGAAACACTTCAGACCGATTTACATAAGCAACTGGTGTGCCGTGGTTAGGTCATGAAGTTTCATTTGTTAAAATGTCGGTTTCTTTATTTGGATTAGTGGCCGTGTATTATTGTTGCTCGCTCGAGAGTGACGTGAAAGAAATTTAATGGAACTAATACGAGTAGGTGTAATATTTTGTTTTAAAAGGTATCATGCCATATTTGTACTTTCTACGAAGTTGTTTGTTTTAAATTGAATCATTAGTTCAGGCATGTACAGTGCAGGATAGAATTAAAACAATTGCAAACATATTTTAATAAACATTTTTGCAATTTCGATCCAAATTGTAAGCTTTATTGTGCTTAGGAATGAATTACCACTAAAGTGTGCCTTAGATTAAATCAGTTAAGGGCCTGGGCCATTTTATATTTCTACTGACCGCATATGTAGGACCCTCAGTGGCGGCGGCCGTACCCATTATTTTTGGGTGTTGCACAGCAAAATATTATAATAAAAAAAGGACCAATAAAAATGTTCATCTAAGTAACTAAACTTACTGTATTTTTTAATTTAATTTAATTTTTTTTAAGTTAAATATAACGTCTATTTTACAAAAAAAATTCAAATTTACGAATTAGTCAGATCAGCAGTCAATCAAAATACAAAACTACGTTTAAAAGGCAGCTTATCATGGGCGAAGTTAGGTCATCAGACCTGGGGGGGTCTAAAGCCCTAATATGAAAAGACATATATTTTTTTTATTTTTAAGTGTATGTGTATGTTTGAATGTTTTTGGGGGGGCTAATTCGGTTTTTGGGGGGGCTTAGCTCCCCCAAGCCCCCCCCTAACTTCGCCCATGCAGCTTATTAACAAACTAAGCTGCATCATTTGCAACTTTATTTTAAGTTTGCAACTTCGAACACCATCGTATAGCAACGAGAACTACCGAATAAGTACATTTTCGAACGCAGATCACCAAATAAGTCAACTGTTTTATAAACCCTGTGGCCTCATACTAAAATATTCGCTTGATTTACTGGCTGGCTCATCAATTTCCATAGGTAAAGTAACGTTTTATTTTATTAATAAATAATTTATTGTTTTAATTACAATCTTATTTTTGGTGGTTCTGAAGCTCTGCAGCTCCCAAAAACTCGCCCCTGATGACCCTGCTATCGCGGTAAAGGTAAACACATAGGTGATCAAATTGAGGGGCGTCTAAAATCATGATATGTATTATACAGCGTGGTCCACAATTCCTTATTTGCTGGACAGCATCTTTATTTTGCAAATTAGATGAAAAAGTTATACAGAAAAGTTGGCTGTAGTTGTATACTCTATAAGTTAAAAATCTATTTCATTATACAAGGTGTTCCGAAGTGTGTTGTCCTTTTAAGACGATGTCGTCTCCCAGTACCCTTATCATTCCACAACCCTCTCGCCTGCAGTCTTAGGGCTGCTCCCAACACCATCTCCTCCACATATATACCCAGTGGAAGAAGGCCCAGGATAGTGCACAGAACTGCAGTGACAGTGGTTCTCATTGTACCGGTAGCACTTAAACATGCTAATCAGCTAATCGTTGTATGTGTGTGAGTTCACTTGATGTTTTGGTTTGCCTGACTCTGGGTCACCAGACTAACGCACCATAGGTCAACATGGGTGTAACTACGGCAGTGTGCATCCATAAAGCAGTCTACTCATGGCACGGTGACACTGCCAGAAATCCACGCATGCCTTCTCACCTAGGTTTGTACATGGTTGTTTCAATTCAGTTTCTTGTTAAATATAACACCCAGATATTTGGCTTCATCTGAAAAGACCAGTTGAACTTGGAAAAGTTTTGGAACTCTATGTATCTCAATTTTCCTCTTTTTGGTTTTTGACGGATTAATGGACAATGAGTGTTCTGTACACCAGGCTTCAGTTAGTCCAAGTGCTGTTTGCATTAAGTTGCACAGCACTTATTCAAACCTTCCGTTGAGCAGAATGGTTATATCATCTGAATAACCTAAAGTGTAGAAGCCAGGCGAACAAGAAGGCTATCCATTACTAGATCGATCCCCGAAAGGATATGGTGGTATACGTTTCTATACTATATCTTCAACGTTAACTTTTCAATATGCATCTCTTGTGTTGATTTTATTGCTTTAGGAAGTTACTGGCCAATAAGTTTCTTCATTTGATCGGTCCAACCAGGTGGGGCCATTCTCGAGGTCTGCTTCTACCATAAGTTTTTCCATGCCATTTTCCGTCTGGCTATATGAATAAAAATCTCAGGGAGTACTTCACATTTCAAAGGTGTCAATCTTTTATTTTTGTTATTCACTCACTTTAAGGTCTACATTTCTTTAGCGTAAATTACGATTGAGAAAATAAGAGACCTGACAAGTTTTAGCTTGTTATTCTAGGATTTTGTTTCCATATTTTCTCTTAACTTAAGAAATCGTTTATACAGGGTGACTCAAAAATATTGTCATTAAATTAAATGGGTATATGCTGACCTTAATAGACAGAAGTTGTACATCGCAGCAAAAATTTAAAGCTTCTTGCGATTTTTGTTTATTTTAAATTTTGTTACACACTTTTGAGAACCGCTAATATACATTAAAAAAGCCTGCGATAGAAATTTGACCCTGCAAAAATAAATGAAATGTTACACAATTATGTAATTTACAGGCTTCACTTTCCTTTCGCATTTTTTCTGGCTTGAGACTGGCAATACACAATTACTGGCATGTTTAAAAAGTGATATAGAAAAAGTTGTTGTAAATAAAGAGGAACAGGACTTATAGAAGATGTTCAAATGTTCCTTCATTAACTCCTATACAAACACATACACAACACAAACACAAACTGTCTTTCAGAGCTGCTGCAGCATTTTGAAGAGCTTCCCCGTAAAATATAATAACATCAATTAATTCAGTTGTTAAAAGGTTAGGTTGACTTTCCATTAAAACGTTCGAAGAATGACTGACCTGGACTTTCTTATCAGTATCAACAAGAAACGCGTTTGTTAAATTTAGATTTTGAATGTAAGCAGAACCTATTCGCCCATTCCAGTGACCCCAAAACAATTTTTGTATCGATCTTCTTAATTGTTTTCTGAGTTTACCGTTTATTTGCGACACATGGTTGATTGAGAAAAGTTGTTCTATTTGATATTCTCTACCTACCCTTAAAATTAATGACAATACTTTTGAATCACTATGTATAAAGCCCTTTCCATTTTAGAAAATGTGGACATATGTAGAGTTTTCATTTTACCTAGATCGGTAAATGTTTTAGTAACTGTATATCCTTCTTTATTCCGCAAATAGCAGATTTTCTTACTCCATATCTTTTAGCTAATTCTATTAGTTACTATTCTTTATTCGTTTAGAAATCCAAGTATTTTACCTTTTTGATCCAATGCTATTTTCTTGTTTGCAACAGTTCGTATTTAAATCTTATCTACTATCATATTTTAAATAACAATTTCTGTCATTTTTCTTGGCATATGTCAGAAGAAGCAGTAATACAGTATATAGTATTTTTTACAACTGTAATCACTTGGTTTAAACTAAGCTTACTATGAATCACTATCTATAAACTGAACTCTGTTGAATATCGACACAATTACTAATTAATTCACAATTACGAGAAGCGCCGAATAAGGTCTTGCTCTGTGTATTGAAGTTTTTCATTGTTTCACTATATCCAGACATAGGATTGAATGGATAGTTGACTGGAACCGGAATTCACTAAATCGCGTCTCTGCTGTATCGATTTGTTTCCGGCGTGATTATTTGAATTTTGAAGCAATATCTTTTGTGCTTCATTTGTTTCATACCTTTAATATTTTGAAATATTAAATCACTCTTTTTTTGTATAAAATTGGACCAAACCATTAAAACTTCAAGTTTAGTATTTAATTTTCTTCGTTGAAAGTCAGTTGGTGTTGTAGTAGGAGTAATTTTGATGCAAGATTTGCCCTTCGTTTACTTCAGGAATGTCTCTAAAATCTTAACAAGACTTCATAATTCGGCATGGTTTACTAAAACTATTAAAAATTTAACTGATATTACTTGAACTCCAAGTAGGGAAACATTTCCTTCCTTGAAAATTTTAATATTTGGATTTGATCAACTTCTTAATACAAGCAAAATTTGATTGAGTTCCCTAAATCTTTACCCCCTCGAAACCGTCGCAAATTCCTAAGAATTGCCTGGTTTAGTTAAAGATTTATCCGTCAACTTATTATTTCACTTACATTTCACGAATTTCTACTTTTACAAAAGTACATTGCCAGGAAATTTTTTCCGTTAAAATGTGTATAATTAAATGTTTAATTTTGAAGTTAGTCTTAGTTTGATGTCATGCGTCAGAATCACATTGTCCATATCAGTGCAAATACAAATAATCTTGGTCTTGGCTAGTATTGTCAGATCTACTGATTTATTAGTAGGTTTACTGATTTCATCTTTGATCTGATGAACTTAGATTTTTATGTAAAATCCACTAAATTAAAAAAAAAATCCTACAGAAACAAACAAATTTAATTACTCTGTGTCTGCATCGTTGACCTCTTATACTTTTCTTCGGTGTTGAGGGTGGTCCGATAATGTGTGAGGTTGTACGGGTGCAATGCACAATCCGACCCGACTCTGTGGGTTACGTGATTGGTGCGTAGTTTAGTACCTACATACTTCACCGTGTGTGCAGTAGTGTTAGTATGTGTATGTGTAGCACCTTGTTGCTCTACCTCTTCGGCCTGTATTCTTAAAAACGGTTGATTAATTAGATGGAAGTTGTAGAAACTGTAGTAAACTTCTTCTTCGACTTTTCCTCTACGGGTTCGTCGTCTTCAGCTTTCATAGAAGTCTATTTTCTCAATCTCCCGCCTTTTCTTTCATGACGTTACTGATGTGAGTTTTCCATTTTAGGGGTGGTCGTCCTCGTCTTCTTTTCCCTTTTGGCTTCCAATTTAGTAGTATAATTTTTGACCATCTTTCTTCAGTTATCTTCTCTAGATGTCCGTACTATCGTAACTGTCTATTTTCTAGAAGCAAACTAAAATTACTAAATATTTTTAAGTTACTTTTAATATGTTAATGTACTCTTTGTTCCTGAAATATTCTTCGTTTTTTTCCTGAAGATTCGATTGTTGTGATACTACGGGATTGGCAGTTTTAATTAATTCGGTTTACGGAGACTGTACTGTATTGTATTTTCAGCTAACTAGATATATGTCAGGCCATTAAATTAACAGTTAATTAATACCAACGGCAGTAAATTCAAAAATCTGATTTTATTGTTATATGCACAAATAAATTAATTAGTGTTACGGGTTAATATTAGTGTTTTGTATTAGAATTAATATTAGTGTTGTGTTTTAGTGTTAAGTTATTATTTCGTGTTTCTTCGTTGTTTAATAATTTTAATATTTGTTAATAAATAATTCACACCACGAACCGAAGTTTTAAATAAACGTTTTAAAACCGTTACAGTACATAAAATAATAAAATTTTAAGTTAAAAAGTCTCTGAAAAAACATTAATATTTTTAGTAATCATTGTTGGAATGATTTATATTTAATTTTGTATCTGTTTTCCCAGCTCTCGACACGAAATATGTATTTCCAGTTTTTTAAACTTGGTATTTACACTAATTTTTAATTCTTTTAGTTATTAATGTATTGGGAAATTTTGCAAGCACAAATTTCTAGAATTAAAAATCAAAATGTAATTTGTAATTTCAAACATGTATAAGAAATGGTGATAGTTCAAGTTTTTTTCTTGTTAATCCTCTGATGTATATTTTTTGCGAGATAAAGTTGCCATACTTAAAATAATTGAAGTACGAAAGGAAACATGTCTGTCAATCAAGAATGTTTACAAAAAAGAATGGCTGGGTAATTACAATCGTTTTCTTATTTCCTGTCTGTAGTTTACAATAATTTAGAACTGTTTGTTTTTTACCAGTAATTTCTTTGCCGTTTCCGTTTCTGATTCAACTGAAAATTGGTTTAGACGTTTAGACGTACATATAACATAAAACAAATATGTTCTCTCAAGTATAAACAATTTTCGAGACATGTTTTAATTACGTCATTTAAAACGCAATTAAACTTTCAAACATAAAAAAATATCTCAAATTTTCTAAATTAATTCGTAATTTTTTGTAAATAATGAAACGTTTACAAAGGAAGTTTTAATGGTGTAAGTTAGTTGTTTCATAAAAGATAATTTAGATATAACATATAACCTAAAAAAGCAACGAATTTGGAGAGTAATTTCACAGTTTCATACATCATAAACAATGCATTAAAAACTTTCACCTGAACAAAGAAATCATAGCGACAGTAGAAGACAAAATGAAATTAGAAATTGATGGAATGACTGACCCAACGCCCTACTTACTTAAAACTGCAACTACGATAAAATCGCTCGTTTCACTCACTGGCTAATTTTTTTTATTTGTGTAAAATTTACATGAAATTAATCGTTTCTCTGCAAAGTTTAACTAAATATTTATTAAACAAAAAGGCCTAAAAAAAGCTAATTTTTCCGAATGTTTATTAAATACTCAAACGTAACATTTCTGAAAACACGGATATTGTTTATGAAATATAAAAACAGAACTATTTTCGTTTCGAATGATCGACACATGGCTTTTTAAAACGATTTTAGCTTCTGCTTCTAGAATTTATTAATAGAAACTAAAAACATTCTATCTTTTCACGGCTTATTTAAGTTTCATTTTAGAACCTGACTTATGTAAATACTGCGCAGTATTTTTACGTACAATTTTATTAATTCTACCTTCAAATAGAAGAAATTTTGTTCCTTCGTACTAATTAGACGTTCTATTACTAGCCTCATTTTAAAGCATCAGCTGCTTTTGTCCACTTTCTCTGTATTTAACTAGAAGAAACTCGACGCACTTTAAAGATTTATATCGTTTGAATCCTATTTGAACTTGATTATTAGACTGACTAACAAAAACGAGCAAAGGGAAAAGGTTTCTAGGTTATATGAATTCTCAGCACTGCAGCACCTTTTCATCAAAGTCTTGCATATTTTCTGTTTTTTCTTGGTTTAAAATTTCGAAGTTAAAATTTTGGCTGGAACGTTATAAATGTACCGTAAATGAATTTATATGTTATCGTGTTAAGGAACAATTTTTAAATTTTACCTTCTTCCAAAGAACCCATTCTAGTAAACAAATAGAACGCGTATTTCTACTTTTAGTACATTTGGTATTATGTAAGTAATTGTTATTACTTTTTGTAGCTAATTTACAGTTTTCACATATGTTTCCAGTTAATTGAAGATACAACATTATAGCGGGACACGCCATTAACAGCGTGCTACGGATAGCGAACGTCGAGAATACTCTGGAATTCTCTGGAAGTTTCGACCATTTTCGAGAAAAAAGCGGCGGTCCGTTCCGTGAGGAATATTACGCAACACGTGCTGTTAAAATAAATAAATAATACATCAATAAACATTTAGTGTTTATGGATATGTAAGCAAGCGTTATTGTGTAAAATAAAAGAACTTACACAGACCCCAAGCCCCAAGTACGATTTAGTAAAATCGTTATAAAATTTATTCTAGATGGCTGCTTCTGAGTTTCAAAATAGAAAATAAAAACTAAAACTAAACGTAATATTATAATTAATGTTTTTTTAAGCAAACATCTACTTAAGTGTTAACAGTTTTTGACAAAAAAGTGAATCAGTTGCTTATAAATAATTTATTTACAAACATTTTACATTAATTCAAGTTTGAAATATTTATAATGCATTCATAAAAATGTTTACACTCCAGCAATTGGAACTTTTTGTGGGCATCTCTTTTAACTTATTCCATAATGTATATTGTGTATTTTTAAACTAAAGCAGTTCCTTCGTGATTTTATTTTTTTGTGTTACCTTAAATCCAAGAGATTACTATTTTATCAACTGTTGAGTAAGCTATATAGTGAATACCCTGTCCACTGTTGACTAATACGGCTCGTTAGAATTACTCTAAACTTAAATCACATAATCAAATTTTAGAACTGATAATTTTGGTTCTATCGCGAACCATATTCATAAAATCAATTCACTAATTTTTCTTCGATGAGACGGATTTACATGCCACCAAATTAGAAAGTAGCAGTTGGCATTTTAACTTTTTCAAAGTTGGGTTAGGTTCCGTTCAAAATGGAATTGACTAGTTTGTCTCAGACCTTACGAAAATGAGGGCGATGTTTTTTTTTTACCTTCGGGCCCTGATTTCTTTGGTCCCAATTTTTTTAAAAGATCGAAGTTTTCTCAAGTTTCTTATTAATTTTTTTGAGGGGTAGAGTCAGTAGAGTGATTTTGTACGAATATTAATATACCTCCAAATTGTGCTCCCCGGGGCCCCGACTTTCTTTCCATGGTCCTGGTTTGGCTCGGTTCGTCTTAACTGCACTTGAACCTTTACCAAATTTCAAAAAAAGTTAGGGTTTAGAAAATCTTATACCACATTTATGCCATAAATATTCTACAGAACCTATGGTTCTTTTTTAGAAACTAATATTTAGATAAAGTAAAACATCTGTAAAAAACTATTACAAAAATTTTCAATGTACAAGTTAAACTTTACAAAAAATTGATATGAAGGCGTCCTTTGCAAAAGAAACTAGTTATTCTCATTTATATAAAATATAAATATTTCTGTAATTTAGAAATTCTTTTTTTTTATTGATAAATTGTTTATTTATAAGCTACTCTACATGAAGTATTAAGTAAATGGGATGACAGGACATAAACATTGAAAGGAAACACCATTCACTGGTGGAACTCTTGTAGTAATCCTTTCAGGTGCTCTAAGATGGCAAGACCAGCTTCTCTTTAATCTTTTTGTAGGTAGTTGGGCATTGGACAGTTGTTGAAAATGTTCATTATTGTGACCTTGGAGCCTATTGTGGTGGTTTTGGGCAAATCTGTGTATTTTGTCATTAAAAAATGGGATGCCGATGCCAAGGTCCTCATGAATGGTTTGTGACGTACTACGGGGCATCCACCAGCGAGGAGAGTTTTGGATTGAAACTGCTGGATTGTTTTGATCCTTGTTGGCTTAGCACATCCCCAGAGTTGTACGCCATAAGTCGAGATTGGTTTGATCATTGTTTTGTAGAGTAGTAATTTGTTACTCAATACTCAGAGATAACTTGGACTTTCTTCCGAGAAGCCAATACATTTATCGAAACTTCATGCTCAGCTGCTGACATTTGGTTTGTATAGTCTAAGTAAGTTTGACGGATTTTTGTTTCCCCGCCCTATGCAGTTTCAGATTTAGTTACAACAAAATATAATGCATGGCAAATTTCACGAGTCAGAGCTGGACACGTTGTCTTTGCCAATGGACCACGGCGTGGATGTGGACGGCATAGGGCGGGGAAACAAAAACGTGTTCAACCGCCATTTAAAACTTACTTAGACTATATGTACTTTTTCCATGTAAGTTGTTGATCTAGATGCAAACCCAAATACTTCGTTTCGGTCTTAACAGGTATGGAGATGTTATAGTAACAGGCGGACACACATTTCTTCTCGTGGTAAATGTCACTTGTACCGATTTAGTTTGATTAATTTGAATTCTCCATTTATTAAGCTATTCATGTATTGAAGCCAAGTGTCGTTGCAGACGTTCGGATGCAATAATAGGTTGTCATGCGTGGATATGATAGCAGTATCATCGGCGAAAGTGGCGATAACGGTGCTTTGATCTTCTGGTAAGTCAGCAGTGTACATTAGATAAAGGGGGCTAAGGACACTTCCGTGTGGGACACCGGATTGTATAGGATAATACTTGGAGATTACATTATTATATTTAATTGAGAAAATCTATCTGTTAAGTAGGATTTGAATAGAAGATAATAGTAGCTTGGCAAAAATATTTTTAATTTGTACAGTAGTCTAGTGTGCCAGACTCGATCTCGATCGAGGCTTCTTGAAATTTGGTTTACTATTCTATGTATTTGCGGTGTTGTAGAATGGCCTTCTCTAAATCCAAACTGGATTAGCGTAGGCGTTCCGAAATATCTGCGTCTTTCAGTAGTCTTTTTAGGTACTAGTACTTTGTGTTCATTTAATTTGCGTAGCTGAGAGTGTCCTTCCGCAAGAGAAAAATGTTTAATAGGTAAGGACATCTGACAAGCAATATCAAGAGACGCTCCGCTCCGCAAACGTATCAGACTTTTCCTTGTTGCAGCTCGCCCAAGCACCATTATTTTTTCGTATGGGTGGTATATTTCCTTGGCCTTGGGCCTTTTAAACTTTTTTGTTGTCCTCCAGATAGTATTGTCTTCGTGTTTTAGATTCTTCTTCTTCCTTTCGACTAGGACTATGTCCTGTTTGTCTTGCCTCTTGTTTAAGATTAGTAATGTAATAAGTAAAATTAGAATTTTGACAATCTTGTAGAACCGCATGTAGTTTTCGATTTAATCTATTATAATTGAGTTTGTCAGTAGGGTTATGAGATCTTCGCCATTTAGCTCTAGCTCTTGGTATGTTAGTTGAGTGAAGGACTTGGCCAGTATGAATTGGCGTAGCCTCTCATACAACTTCTTGGATACAAGTAACGAGCTTTTGGGCAACTTCATCTAATTCTTCAGGTTCTTTTATACGTAGTTTAAGTTTTATTTTTTCTTCAAGGTATTTGTCAATCGGTTTTAGAAATTCTCAGAGATAAAAGATGAAGAAATAATCTATCCATTCAAATTAAGGTGATTCAGAAGCACAATTGAAATTACAGGCATCATTTTTGCTAAGAACAATTTCTTACGTAATTACCCCCAAACCGACGTTTCAGAGAAATTTCATAAGTTAATCGATATATGGTTAAATAGTATCTATATTCATACCTGAGATGTGTACTGGAGAGGTGCCTGGCCATAGCTCACCTTCCTCGGACCATTCCTGTTTATTTATTGAATGTATAAACTGGAAATATTAGAAACTCTCATAAATCAGTTACATGACGATGAATTGCAAGCAGAATATTTCCAACAAAATGCAGCACCACCTCATGTTGCACAGGATACATTAGAATATTTTCGAGAGTTTTTGGTGAAAGGTTAATCAGTAAACATCGCTTTCCAACACGCTCGCCTGATTTAACTACATTGTACTTCTACCTTTTTGGTGATTTGAAAACTAAAGTTTTTTGAAATCGACATCATAACTTAGAAGAATTGCAAGCTGCTATTGAGTAAAAATTTCACAACATAAATCAGCAAGAACTTCAACGCGTGTTTGAAAATGTTAAAAAAAGAGCTAATTTATGTTTAGATGTCGATGGTGGTCATTTTTAACATTTATTAAATGCACCATTTGACCAGTTTTTATATTTTGTTTATTTTGTCTTCTAATACAATATGAAAAGAAATAGTGACCAAAATTAGTTTTTTTTTTTTTTTTAATTATTAACAATATGCAAATAGAGGATGGTAGAACGTTAGGCTAGCATTACATTAGTCCTTAGTTCGAATATCCCGATGGGCAGAATTTTTTCTGCAATTGGAGGTCGGTATAGAGTTCGAGTATCGAGCCCTGGCAACCATTCGTCGTTGGTCACCAAATTAACGACACTCTCCTCCGAATACAGGCCTAAGAGGTAGAGTAACAAGGTCCTACACATACACGTACTTACACTATACACATGGTGCAGTATGTAGGTATTAAACGTCGCACCACGTAACTCGAAAGGACGAGCCGGATTGTGCATTGCACCCATAAAAGGCGTAAAAGCCACACATTTTAACGCACCACCCTCGACACCGGAAGGTAAAAGAGGTTACAAATAAAGACAACAAGACAAGAAGACAATATACTGATAGAGCTCGTCAAAAAGATTGCATATTGCCAATATAACAGTAAATTAGTATGGCGCCAAATTCAAATTGTTCTCAATCATTTAAAATCACGCTGTACCTAAGATCTAATTTAACAGTTGGAAGGACATACAAATTATAGTTAAATTCCTGAAGAAAGATTGAATCATTGAATGACCGATATTCAAAGTATTCTCTTTCAAAAAAACAAGCGTATTACTTCAACAGCGCCGTGTATCAACAACATAAGAAGCAAAATACCTTAAAAGTAAAAACTATAAAGACCTCCGACTAAATTAAAATCAATTTAGCCAAAACCAAATAAGGGAATCCTGCGTTTTCCCACTGCGTTCAGTAACACGCGTGGAGGATGTTTGAACTACGAAAACTCCTACACGAGACACGAGCCGAGTTGCGAATGTTCACCTATACAGAATCCCACGGCAATGACGTATAATTTTAAAAGGCTGACGTCAAGCGTCTCGGCGCATCCTTAAGAATGCGTTGAGGTCAAAATTAGGAGCGCCTAGTCACCCTTGGTTGCAATGCGTCACTTACACAACATACGTGACATATCTTACCTTTTGATCACTGTAGGTTTACTCGAGACGGCCTGGATGTTCTTATTTAGTCACAGATTTAGTCATAGTGCTAATTATAACCTTTAAAACGAGTTAGTTTGTTAACCTCCCCTCCCTTAATTATGAGGTTAAAACGGCCTTAAAGACAATAGGTGAGGTTATATCTAATTGTTCCAACTTCTGTTACTTTCACTGTCTAGAAATAAATGCAGGTCGATCTGATTAAATAGATAAATAATACGTCGTCGTAATAGATTAACCGACTTATAATTATTTTAAGAACGTTAGCGAAGGGAGGTTTCAGCAGCGATGTAAATTTTGTTAAATAGATTGAATATAAATGCCTGCCCTAAGGGTTTTCAAGTCTATGGTTTCATAGACTGGGTTGCATTGTTTACTTTACTTTCACTTGTGCAGTCAGTTACGTAACATACTGCCTTTCTTGTAGAATGCAATTAGGATCATGTAAGGAATTGTATTGTCTGCGGTTTTGATTGATTAATTATATATTTTATACGAAAATATCCTTAAAAAATCCTTGACTGTTAATTGCATCGAACGTTTTTATTTAAATACGTATTTATTTCTTATTGGAGCTGCAGTTTTTCTTGAGAAATCATTTAAAAAAGTTCAAAATAACGTTTTAAATGGTTAACACAAACATTTAGAAAAATGAGAACCAAAAAATTTTCTAATGAAAATTGGTAAAAACAGGTTGAAAGAGGCAAAACAACTTCCAAAAAACAAGAGAAAAAAGATAGTTCGACAAGCAGTATATCGTTAGATTTTAACCTTTTCCTGCATTTTCAGAAATAAAACCATTGCTTTACTTTCTTGAATCCTTGTTATTCGGCACATAAACTGCTGATTGGCATTGTGTCAAATTAAATAACACATCTAAGTAGCTAGTTTTGCCAATAGATCCGCAACAAAATCATCTGAATTGTAGTGCCAAAAAGAGTAAAAGTAAATAGGAAGTGTAAGACGAACTAGATGATTGTTAACTGCAATAAGATTAACTAACCATAGAAAACGTTTAGACACTATATTAACAAAAAAATTCTTTCATTCTAATTCCTATATTTAATACTGGCTTCATTTATTATTGTACAATTTAATTATTTTTGAAAGTCCAATTGTTTATAATACCTACACAGAATAACCTCAATTTTTGTTTTTGATATGCAACATTATTAATTAAGGTTATATATCAGAATGTCACAGACTGCCGAACTTCACCAGAAAACTGTAAATAATAATAATAATTATCTTTGTTCCTGTATTTGTTTTCAATGGTTTCATTGGTAACTACACAATTTAATAATTTTTAGTATAACCACAATTACAGTATTTTTCACCTAGAATTTGGGTTGTGACGTCAACGCGTTGTTTATAAATTCACAATCCAACTATACTTCATCTCTTTCTATACTAGGTTTTCATTACCTACTGCGCACGAACGCGTGTCTACCCATACAGTTTTTGGGTGGAGCAAGTTGACGTCACAACCCAAATGCTAGATGAAAAATTCTGTAGTTTTATATGTAACATAATATTCTAAATATATACATTATATACACCAAGAGAAGGCACAGAGGTACAAAAAATAGAGGAATTCTATGAAATACTTCAAGAACAAGTAGAAGAAACAAGAGAAAGGTATATAGAGGTCTTAATAATAGGATGTATGGGAAGATATGGAACAGAAGAGATCATAATCAAAATGAGAAGAGGGTACTCGAATTCTGCATAATAAAAGGCAAGATACTCTTCGATCACGGAAAAGAACAATACACGTTCGAATCAGAAGATGGAGAACATAAGAGTTTCATAGAGTTACACAAAGACAATTGAAGAAAAATTAAAAGACGTTTGGGTGGAAAAACAAGCTGAACTGAACACAGATCATAGGCTAGTTCAAATGGAATTAGAGGAAGAATTACCTAAAGAGAAAGCAGCAAAACAATATATAAAAATAAATATAGAGGGGCTAAAAGATATGGAAATAAGACAAAGATTCGATGAGAAAAGAGAAAAATAGATGAAAATGATGACTATGAACTAAATGAAACATGGAAATGTTTTAAAGAAATATTAACAGAATCACCAAAGAGGTATTCGGAATAAAGAAAATAAACGGAAAAAGGAAAAGAAGCAGAACGAAATAAAAGCTAAAGTGAAAGAAAAAAAGCACGGAAGAAATATATTGAAGTGATATAAATTTGGAATAAAACACTTTTAGGATGAAGGGTTATGTAATGGGAATGTAAATAAGTTAAGGTTATTTTAAGGCAAATTTTGGAAGACAATACAAAATTTAAAAAAACAACAAATATGAACAGATATGAAGATCATAACAGGAACTTATAACAGAAAGAGAGGAAGTATTAGAAGTATGGAGCAAATACTTAGCAAAAAAATAAGAACAACCAAATCCAAACGGTGAACGAAAATAAAGAAGAAAACTTGAAGATAGAACTCACAGAAAACGAATTAACCCAAGAAGAAATAGCCCAAAAAATTAAATCATTAAGAACGGACAAAGCAGCAGGAAGCGCCAGAATTAATCAAATGAGGTGGAAAAATTGGAAAAATGGATACCACTGTTATGTCAAAAAGCAGAAAATAGAATACTAAAGGATTGGGAGAAAAATGTTATAATACCGCTATACAAAAAATACGAAAATTAATAGAGCTATTTGTTTAGCATCAACTTTGTGTAAAATGTAAATACAAGGTGGCGCAAAATCAAGTCCCTGATTTGTTTTTTGTATAAAAGTAAGGTTAATTAAAAAACCCTCATTTTGTGAACCATAAATATTTATTTGAACTTTGAAATGTTGTTATACTACACACTAAAAATGGTATCAACCAAATGACTACCCCTAACATTAATGCAAGAGTGAGCTCTTTTTAGGGCATTTTTCATTACGTTCTCCAACATTTCCGGTGGTATGTTGGTGATTTCTTCCCGTATGTTGGCTTTTAATTCTTCTAGATTTTCAGGATTATTCACAAAAACCCGATCTTTGAGATAGCCCCATAAAAAGAAGTCGGGCACCGTTAAATCAGGTGATCTTGGATACACCACATCGCCGTTTTTTGGAGATAATACGCCCAGGAAACATTCTCCTCAAAATGTTTACGTAAAAAATTTTTGCAATTTCTGCGCGTTCTTGAGGCGTATACCGATTCATAATGAATTTCCAAAGGGTCTACTTTTCAACTGACAAAGAAAATCTGATATAGGTCAACTAAAAACAAAATTATAGCGACTTCTCATAGGGGACTTGATTTTGCGCCACCTTGTAGAAAACTGGAAGAACAGGCCTTTATGAAAGGAAAACACAAACAAGGAATATTAGTGTAGCCAGGAAAGTAACAGAAAGAATAAACGAACAAGGGAAAGAACTGTACCTAGGCTTTGTTGATCTGAAAGTCGCATTCGGTACAAAGAGAAAAATGTGGAAATGTTTGGAAGAACTGGAAGTAATAAGAAAGCTTAGGCAAGTGATCAGATAAGCCTTTACAAAAGAGTCAAAGGGAAGTGCGGATAAAGGGTAAAAGTTCCAAAGAATTCTAGATGCAAAGAGGAATTAAACAAGGAGATAGACTGACCTGCCAGTTGTTTATTATATACATGGATAAAAAGCCAAAACTCTGTAAAAGAAACATGCCAAAAATAACAGCTGGTTACAGATCTATGCCTCATTCAATTACCGAGTTTATTATACGCAGACGACATGATAATTATGGGAGATAGTTGAGAAAACATCCAAAATGCATTAAATCAATGCGACAAAACAATACAAGAAATGGATGTGGAAATAAACACTGGAAAAACAAAAATATTATGTGCGGAAAGGATATACTAGAACAAGTCACAACGATGGATTACCGTGGAACAAAAGTTAGTGATGATGGGAAAATAGATATAGAAATATGCATTAAAATAAGGAAAGCTACACAAATATAACATCAAATTAAGAAATCAATTCTAGGAAAGAATGAAATTAGAACAAGTACCAAGATCGGAATATACGAGACAGTAGCAGTACCAACCTTGTTATAAGGCAGTGAGACCTGGCCATTAACAACAAAAAAATTAGAATAGCAGCGACAGGAATGAGATATCTCAGAAAAATAGGGGGGGAAAACAAGAAGAGATACGTGTGGAAACGATGACATAAAGGAGAATTTAAAACAAAAATTAATAACACAAGAAACTGAGGAAAAACAACTTAAACGGTATAGATTCGAAAAGTATGGAAAAGGCGAGTAGGAAGACTAAGAAAGAACATGGAACAAAGAATTGCAGAATTAACCAAGAAAAGAGGGAAATCAGTCAAAGAACTAAAGAGCAAAAGAGGAGATAGAAAAGAGTGGAGAAACTGGGTGGAGATTCCACCCCAGACAACGCCATAAAGGCTTTAAGTTTAAGAAGAAGATGTAACATAAAACTATAAATAACAATAATAATCTTTATTTTCCAATTAATTGTTAAAAGAAAAATGTAGAAATTCATATACAGGGTGTTTCAAAATTGGCGGACAAACTTTCTGACACGCTGTTTCGGGATACTCCCTGAGTACGAGAAAATTAATAGAAAAAAATCTTTCTTTTACATTTTTGAAAATATGGAAGTCAAAAGTTTGGATCTTAAAACGCTAATATTTAAAAATATAATCACTTAATTATTTCGATAGACATTACTTTTGTGTGTCATGGCCAACCCTTATGTAAAAACTTTTTGAACACACGGTATAAAAATACATTCGTCGTTTGTCACGTTCCCGCGCAGGTTCTCGCGTTCCCCGACTCTAAATGAGTTGCTGACTTCATTTTGAGCAACTTTTCGAGGTTGTGCTTGATCGTTAAGGGGGAAGGTAACTTACAAACTTACTCAAATTGAGATTGTTAAAAAGAACTTCCTTAGGTGAAATCGACTCAACTGGAGTTGAGATTTTGGGAGATTCATGGTAAAAAGAAAACGCCTAATATCAGCAATCTAGTGCACAGACCCTGGTAAACACCAGTAGTTTGCGACTTTCACTTATTAAACAACATTGTCAGATTTATTGATCTAAAGTCTCACGGAGTATCCCGAAACAGCGTGCCGGAGAGTTCATCCGCCATTTTTGAAACACCCTGTATACAGCGTGTCCCAGGATAGATGTTACAATAGGTGTGATGTACAAAAAATTTTTGAATTTTATTTTAAGATTGTGGAATTAAGCCCTGCTTGGTTTGAAGAGAATTTTAAGAATATTTTCAGTTTTTGAAAAACAAGTCGGCCTTGACATTGAAGCGAAAACTATTTTCTTTTCAGGTAAAGTACCCTTTTTGTTCATGATACGGCAAAATTTTACAAAGAAAAGTTGTTTATAATAAGAAATTATGGCGCTATGCAAAATTTCAGGAAGATTAGTCAACGATAGTTTTTTCATGGCCTCCTGGCAGTTATGTGGAATAAATAATTTATTGTCGATCAGTGTTATTATTAAGTTTCGTAAGTTAAATTTCTTGTAAATGCTATTTGTTTCGTTCAATGTTCTACAAAGAAAATTTTGAATAAATACAATTTATTTTGTTTAATCTAAAATGTGACGGTTTAATCAAAGTAGGTAGATCTTCCTGAAATTTTGCATAGGGCCATAATTTCTTATTATGAACAACTTTTCTTAGTAAAATTTTGCCGTATCATGAACAAAAAGGGTACTTTACCTGAAAAGAAAATAGTTTTCGCTTCAATGTCAAGGCCGACTTGTTTTTCAAAAACTGAAAATATTCTTAAAATTCTCTTCAAACCAAGCAGGGATTAATTCCACAATCTTAAAATAAAATTCAAAAATTTTTTGTCCATCACACCTATTGTAACATCTATCCTGGGACACACTGTATAAATATAACATAAAATTGAGAGAATTTCACTTTTTCAGAATATCTACGTGTACAATAATTTCAGAAATTAAGTCCTACTGAAAAGGTTTAAACAAGTGATAATCAGTTTAATTTTTTCAAAGCTTTCATCGTCCTTTGAGGCGTATAAAATAATCTCAAACTCTTGTTTTGTATTCGATGTATGTTTTGACATGTAAATCGTAAAATTATACTTTGAACTCACTGTTACTATTTTAAATTTTGTTTATTTACTTCGTTTATTTATTTTTATTTTTCAGTAGAAGGGATTTAGGTTTACTTGGTTTCAAAACGTATTTAACATAACCCGAATGTTTCAAACTGATGAGTTTTTGTTTATATTTTTCCTGAAACTTTGAATTCGTTTAAAGATAGGTACTAAGTAGTAAAAATTTTTCTCGTGAAGTTTGTAGCCAGTTATTTCTAAAAACAATAAATTAACAACTTGCTATCGATTTCTGTAATAAAATCCCTGACTTGAATTTATTCGTATGCATTATTTACCTTCTATTTATTGATCGTTTAAATACGCCACCATGAATAATGAAAACCCTAAAGGTTAAAGGCGTTACCCCTTTTTCGTTTCTACCGAATTCGAGTCAATATTGCCAAAATTAAGAACTACCACGGTGTATCAATTAAATTAAAAACAGTTCTTCGAATTTTTAGAGGCGCCAGTCACGCGTTTTAAAATTAACCCCAATATTCATAGAGTAAAGGTTTTTAATTTTATTAATAGCAATGTTTTGGCTCCGTGCCATTTTGTAAAACTTTGTAAATTACGTTTTAAATTCTTAGACGAGGGATTCCTGATATTTGTGGTTGTAAGTAAACATTTCTATGAATTAAACTTGGCGTAATGGAATTTAAATTGCGTAAAAATACAAATAGTAAATATTCCAAAAAGTAGTAAATAAGATGTTTTGAGTAATTGAGTGACTGGTTAAATAACGAAATTCATTGGTCAAAAGCATCGATAAAATGGTTTACGTGCGTGCATACATACAGAAGTAAATGTAAACGGAAATTCCGGGCTTTCCCCTCGATTTACCATTAATTTTTTCGTGTTATGTCTAATCATAGGTTTTTTTCTGTGTTTTACAATTGTTTACGTAGTACAACAGTGTTTCACCCTGAATTTTTAAATATCTTAATATCTCATTTTATCGCTTTCAGGCACGCAGTGTAATACCCCTCCCTTTTAATTAAAAACATATAAATAAACAAATGAAACAAATTCAGATGTTTATCTTCTCATTTGTTTTTAATTTGTTTATATTTGTTTTTACAGTTTTTTGTTCTGTATTCATTTTTTTATACTTAGTACTACATCTATATTTATTTACTTTTCTTGTTACAGGTAAGCCTCCGTTATAGGATTTGGTACCGGTTGTGTAATAGAGGTGAGCTTATTTTTAAAATGAAATGCTGTAAGAGCAAATCATAGTTGGTGTGTAATATTAATTTTGTCTTAGAGCTGTAGATATTTCATGTGACATATATAAAAAATTTTGAATTGAAGATTTTCACTGGTTCTTTGTGTTGTTTGTGAGTATGATTATAAAACAAATGCGTCATCTTATGCAAACCTGAAAAGGAAGAAACGTCAAGTTCTATCCTAAGAGTTGTAAATCTTCCTTAAATGTATACAATGATACCTTAAATTAAATTAAGAATCTTCCATGAACCGTAAAAGTTCCGATCCTCAATTGTATGGAAACTGTTAATTTTCATTATTCATGGCTTACTTTGATTGTTAACATATTCACTTAAGTTTTATCAGATATTTGAAGAAACCCAACTAAAAGTTATTGTTACTTTGATTTACTCTTAAAATTCAATATTCGAACATAAAACTAAAGAAATTCCCTAACCTGTTAGTTACTGGTATTTTTATTGCATTATGCAGTGAGGTAATTTAAACAAAAAGAAAAAAAAACTCGTTCATAATTTGCCTTAATTACACTAACATTAGAAGGTCAGATGGCATCATCCAACGTGAATCCCGTGAACTCTGAATATACGGACAATAAAATCACTGAAAAGCGGAATAACCTCGGCTCAACGAACGACCAAGGCGTTTCAACGGTTCATAAAACGCTAGAGAAATACCGAAGTACGAATATGTAATTTGCAAAGCGGATAAGTCGATAGCTGTTTAAGGCAATCTCGATGTTTAACTCTGTGGTGAATGACGCTGAAGTGTGGCCTTGTTAATCCGTCTTGTGACGCCAATGTTGATCTTTGAACGTCAGTCGCTGTCACCTCATACAGTATTGTAAAAGAAAACTAAGAAGTCTTTTTGTTCAAATAAAATAAACGTAACGGGAAGTAACGTAGGACGCAGAAATGAATAATTTCCGATTGAGATACCTATCAAAGCTTACTAAAGTTTTCTAAAAACGTACGGTTCCAACGACGAACGACCAAATCTAAAAAGAACAAAAATTTAAGCTTCGTCGTAACAAAGTCCATTTGGTATGTTTTTAGCCTTAGAAAATTTTCTTTCCTGTTCAGTGCTTTCCTACATATGTTTCAAAGAAAATGAAATTAAAATAAGAAAATTTTGCTATTTCATAATATTTATTGGTTTACGTAATTACGTAATTGTATATCTAATTAATTCTTCGAAGCGTTTAGATTAAAAATGTAGATCAAGACATAAACTAAACACGTTGGTTTTTAATTTGTTGCATCATAGTACGCAAATTGACGTCTTAATAACTAACAGGACATATTTTGGGAATTTTTGGGAATTCAAAGAAATAATTTGTTGTCTGAATCTGTTTATAAATTACGTGTATTGAAAATTTGTTTGCGTTGTTGTTCTTTCATTTGCAATATGTAAATCTGAGTGGTTTGTTTACTAAACTACTGGGGGACAGTGGCTTCAAAATGCAAAAAACAAACAAATAAAAAGAATCATGCACCTGAATATGAATACACGAGTCACTCATTTATCATCTTTGTTTATCATGTAAATTTTGAGGTCATCAAAGAAAGTATTTTAAAAACAAGAAAATATATAGTGGGATATAAAAATCTACAAGCAATAAAAGTAGACGCATGTGTATTTGCGGATGATATAGTAATGGTAGCGAAATCGGAAAGGGACTTGGAACTTAATATGAAAGTATGGGTAGAAGAACTAAAGAAGTATAACCTAGAAATTAATATTGAAAAGACAAAAGTGATGGCCATAGCAAATAAGGAAATTAAGATCAACATTGAAATCGAAGGAAGAACAATTGAACAAGTCAACCTATTTAAGTATCTAGGAATAATGATAAATAATAAAGGGACACAAGAAGACGAAATTGGAAATAGAATCAAATTAGCAACAAGAACGTACTATGCTATATACAAAAGTTTCCTAACTAACAAAGAAATATTAAATAAAACAAAAATGACGATATACCAGACGATCTATTTACCGATAACCATTTATGGAGCAGAGAATTGGATTTTGACAGGAAGACAAGAGAAACGACTACAGGCTACTGAGATGAGGTACCTCAGAAATGTGGTAGGTGCAAAGAGAACGGATAAAAGGAGAAATGAAGACATCAGAAAAGAACTGGAGGTAAAATCATTAGGAGATAAAATTAAAGAGAAGAAACTAAAGTGGGCAGGACATTTAATTAGGATGAGTGATAACAGACAGGTTAAAAGGGTATGGGAGGCAGGAACATTTGGAAGAAATAAACGAGGGCGACCAAGGAAGACCTGGAATAACAGTGTGGGAGAGATATTACAGGAAAAAGGAAAAACTTGGACTGAAATGAAAGTGCTTGCATTAAATAGGAAAGAGTGGCGCAAATTTGTGGAAAAATAGTGAATAGATATCAGTGATATCTCGACACCTACGGGTATAAGAGATTAAAATGATTATGTATGTATGTATGTAAATTTTGTTTTTCCAAGGATTCAAATGGCTGTCTGATATTTATTAATTAAATATATTAAAAATAAAAAGAAGGCATATTACACTTCTGCAAATCTTCTATGTATTTTCAGCATTAGATATAATCAGTTTTTATTTAAATTAAAATCCAAAGTATGCTCTTTATTAAAACTCTATTTGGGGCAATTTGTGTTTAACAACACAGTTAACACAGTTATTTATGTGAATATTCCTAGGCGCAATTGCTTCAACCATTTGACAGTAGTTAGTAGAAAAAAAAATTGAGCAACTAACTACTCGATGTGGATAGAAAATTAATGTATTCCTTTTATTTTAGTTTTAAAATCTTCGATCGTACATAAAATTATGTATGTACCACTGGCGTAACTTGCTTTTATGGCCTTCGATGTGTATTTAACCCTCGGCTGACGCCTCGGACTCAAAATCACGTCTCAGGCCATAAAAACTTCTTTACGCCCTTGGTACATAAATAACTATTATAACTCCTTTATTTGCACAATGGTCTTTTTACAGACTATAAGTACAACTTATGTGTGCTTAATCTAAATTAATAATTACATAACATGTAGAGTAATGTCTCAGTGGGCAATCTCTGTGAAATTTTTTATTATTATAAGTAATTAGTTGATTTTAGTTCACTAAAATCTGGTTGTTAGATCAGATGATCTGAAATGTTTTAGTCTTCTTGGCCCTTCCTCTTCTTTTGGCACTGTGGTTGTTAGTTCGTTTGGATATACTGTTAATTTATCTGTGTAACAGTCGGCAGATCGGCGTGCAGTATCGAATTTGTTATGTACCATGGAGCGCTTACTAACGTATGTAACTAAAGTTTTGGGAAAATTTTTTGTATGATTGTTTTCATATTAAAAATAAAGCAATCACGTTACCATTGGATATGAAACCCATGGCCCTTTAGCTGCTATGTGATACATTATAATTATCGTTAAACCTTCACTGAATAGTTTTCTGTAGTATAAATTTAAGTAAAACAATTAAAGTTTGTATTATTAGATTTGAAAATTTTTCCCAAAACTTTAGTTACATACGTTATTGCTCGGAGAACCCTTGTTTTGAAAACGCTGCAGTATCTATGTTTGGGCTTTAAAATGGTTATGTAAAGTAGTTGACAATTGCAATTTTCTTCCAAACATCCAGTACATTTGTTTGAATTTCACTCCTAGCTGTTTTATCTTGATATAGATGTGGGGACGCCAGGTTAAGACAGGTTTCTTTTCTAAGGGTGAAAGTAACATGTGTCGATTTGTTTTCGTTAGCCTTGATTCTCCATTGTTTTGGCCATTGTTCAAGCTGGTTAAGCTGAGTTTTTAGATTCCTGGTTGCGGAAATGGAATCGCTGTATCGTCAGCGTATGTTGCTGTAATCGTTGAGTAGGTTTGGGGTAGGTCTGCTGTGCAAAGTGAGTACAAAATGGGCCCTAGGATACTTCCTTATGGTACTCCGGATTGGACAGGGTAGAGTTCAGTTTAAGCTTAAAACAGGCTTTGATTCTAAACAAGTTCAGTGTAAATCACCCTTAGTATAACACGAAGAGCTTCATTCAAGCATTTGTGAAAGGTTATTTGAAAAGTTCAATTTAACTTTCTGTCGGTATAATTGGATTTAGATCTTTGTGTTTTGTTGTTATATCTATCAATTTAAATTTGATTACTGTGAACTTTATAATGATTAAAAAATAATTTCCATACAGAAACTGAAGGTTAGCAGTTGCCACAGCCATTTAAATTTCGATATTTTTGCGTTTGAATTTGCCATTGATTCAAAATAATTTGTGATTGGTGCATCTGGTAACGGATTTAATTGTTTTTGTTTTCATATATTTGTTTTCAATTGTTTTCATATAATTTTGTTTTAATATTAATTTGTTTTGATGTTGATTTGTTTTGATATTCATGTGATTTGTTTGGCTATTCATTTGTTTCTTATTCTATTTTAAAACTTGAGGAACCGTGTTTTTAATTTTGTAGGTAGGTTAAATTCTCAATGGAAAAAATAATAATGTCAATGTAACTTTTGTAATCTGGCATTGCGTAACCTTTGTTGGTGTTATTAGGTAAAAAATAACGAGCAAATTATCCATACGATGTTCGGTAATGTTTTGGATGAAGTTGTTAAGTACTTACACGTGTAGCACGGGCGTAATATGTTATGGAAGTAAACAAAATGTAAGCATGATTTGCCAGATTCATCATTGTTACGGTGACACGCCTTGGAAATACCCCGGAATAGTAAACTCGGAGGGCTTTTCCTGGCTTTTCAGCAGTGTTACGTTTGTTCTGCATTTGTGAAAGTATTATGAAAATACAAATTAATATTACTGTATGAACACATACATAAATGAAATGTGCTAAGAAGCGTATTAATTATCGCTTTTGTAATGTACTTTAAGAGTATTGTGTTTGAATTGTGGCATTATCGTATGATAACTTATCGAAATTGCGTCAGCAGTTGTAGACAGAATGAGTAATCATTATATTTAGTAGCTCTTTTTAGCATTATTAATTGTCTACCTGCATAAAAACGAAATCTGAATAATGCACCTGCCCTGTGTGGTGTTAAACGGAGGTTTTTTAAAGGTATTTTAAAGTAAACCATCGTTAGACGTGTGTAATGTGTTGTTTATTTTGACGTCAGACCTTATAACCTTCACTTCTTCGCTCCGTTTAGTCGCTGTAGATGGCACCAACGATCAAACTCGCCAGTTACATTTCCAGTCTAGTGTAGAACTTTCCATTGAAAGCTAATTTTACCCTGGGATATTTTCGATATGCTGTTTAAAACGGTGCATGGGTGTGAATCAGCCTATTTACATAGTGTAGTTTGTATGCTTTTAGAATTACCATGAAACGATACGATAAAATTATCTACGCAATTTTGTTGAAAATTATCGGGACTAAATTTGAGGAATCCCAAATGTATCGTTCTAATTTTAGGTTTTTTACTTTCTCGTCTATTTATAGGTTCGTTTGCCTCGATATTTTATTAATTTCGTCATGGCGAGGGGAACGTTTCGATGTGTTTACGTTTTTATTTCGGTTTTAAATCGATCTTCCTTACTCATTTTTTAAAAATTTGTATTTTGAGTTTAGAGGACACTGACATTTAAAAAAATTGGTCTACAGTTATTTTTATAAATTGTTAAATCAACTCTAATTTTAGTGCCCATAGACCGCAGTTCTAAACTTTTTACAAATTTACTTGCAAATTCTCTTGAAAATTATTTCTTTTCTGAATTTCTAAAATTCTGATGTCAAAACTATTGATAATTCAAAAAAATTATGTTTTAGAAAATAGCGTTCCTAGTTCGTATAAATCGGGCCTATTCTGTGATTTTTAAAATTGAGTACTTTGTATTCAAAAGAGGCGGATGAATAAAAAATTTGTTTTAAAGTTATGTGATCAATAATCGTAAGGTGGTAGATTTTGCTTAACGACGTGAAGGATCAAATGTCAAAGGGCTTAAAATGTCAAGCGAGCTGTAATTTGCTTATACATAAAGTACGTTGAAAACAAGTAGATTTGCCATTTCAAATTCGAGGATTATTTGATTTAATAGAGCGTTCTAATATAAGTTTGTATATTAAAAATCCTATGCAGTAAGTTGTTTAGTAGGTAATGTAAATTTTGAAATACATCCAAAACATAGTATTGAATTACATCCAAAACATAGTATTGAATAGATAATTCTATTACTGTTACTGCAGTACAAAATAAATTCCAAAGATAAACGTTAAAATTCAAGCATAGCAAACGTTTAAATAATATTTAAACAACATCAAATTATTTGTGAATTTAAATAAGTATAGAACTTGCATATACACTATTCGTAAAGTTTTAAATAAATTCAATAAACTCCTAGGTAATTATTGATTTTTGGAAAAGTCTTGGAACAGATCAATTTTGCTTGCAAAAGCCAGATACATATTCCTCTACAGTAAAAAATTGGTTGTTAATATTAGCAAAATATTAACAAGAGTAGTTGGATTATACGGACCACTACAAATTTTAGTTAAAATATCAAATTTTTTTCTTGCTAAAGAAGCACATTTCGTTTAGTGAAATTAATAAAACGATTTAAGTAATATTCTAACAATATATTTAATACTTAATTTATAATTTGGTACTAACAGCAACTACATTTCTTTTAATAAACATGGTTTTATTGTGAAATTATGAAATGATGTAGACAAAAGAACAATTTTTTTTTAATTATTAAAGCACCTGCCTCTTGTCACTTTCACAGAATATTGTCGTTTGTATTAACATCTGTTTCTTTTAGGTTCAGGTTAATAACTTTTGTTCTATTAACTATAATATGTAGTTGTGGTAAGATCCACAAAATATAACTTACAGTCGCAAGATTTTCTGACTACTTCAACAAGACTGTTGTGCACTTATAACAACATTTCGTCGTAGTTCTGGATTACTATTTTTTTTTAATTAACTGCATATTTGTGGTGAATCCACAAAGTATAAATCTAAATTCACTAAATTTTGTGGTTGAAATATGCAAATGTTTTCTGTTGAATTAGCAATAACTCCCTGTTAAAGAAAAACCATCCAGCTTATTAATATTTTATTTAAAACATTGGTAATACATGGTAATACATAATACAAAAATCAAATACTGATACTATCTAATTAGAAAAAAAGCTAAAGTAATACTATTTCATACTTTAGAACGATACAGTTTAATTCACAACCATAAGGGTGATGCATTTCATATGAAACATTATGTTTTAATGAAAGCAAATTCACTATGTCATATTCCATAATATTCGCTTTAGTCAGAATGTACGCATGGTAGTTTTTATCAAATTCGACTGTTTCCCACTTCAGGCAAACGGCAAATGGCACGTTATCCCAAATAAACATGTCTATAATTTCTATAAATGTTGGAAAGTCAAGATGGTTCTTTTCTTTTACAATAAATGTTCCCTTCCTCTGCACAGTACCTAAATAATTTATTTTCTCCAAAAATAGTAGTTCTTTATCGACAAGAGGGATCGTTGATTTATATTCTGCTTGCAAATAAAACAGGAATATGACATATTTAATTTTAAAAACAAAGAAAATGAATTAAAAAACAACTATTTTTACTAATCTGATTTTAAAAAGATTATACGTAGCTCTATAGAAAATTATTCAGTATTTTCTAACTTTGCCCAAATTTCGCTCATTCTGCTATTAAACTTAACATTTAGTGGTAACTTATAAAAAACTATTTGCAAAAACTGAAATAAATGTTTCAAATGCTCATTATATTCTATATTGAACACAAAAAATGTTTTGAATAAAATGTCAAACGCATTAAGAGCGTCGATTTGCCCACTTACAGAATATGTTGAAACAAGTTGGTCATTTAACACTACATAATAATTTTGAATTGCTCCCTTATTCGGACCCACTGCCAAGAGGAATGTCTGAGTTGTAGTTTTATTTACCAGTATGGACTCAATGGGCACGTCAGGCTATAAAATTATTGGTCAAAAGTTATTCATATTTAGTTAGATGTTCGACTTACACACCTTCTGAAATTTTATGAGAAGATCAACTGCTGATGTCGCTGTTTCGCGATTATTACTTTTCCCCCTGCCACCTGCCGTTGGTGGTAATAAATATAATAAAGCTATAAGGGCCCTTGTGGTCTTGTTCCAAATCTGACAAATATTCCGAAGAGTAGACGGAACAAGTAGATGCAGATGCAATTGATGCAAATGACTGATCCTCTGAAAAATAATCAAAAAGGTTTTAAAATATACAGTACAAAAATATACATGAAAATAATATTAAAGACTTACGTCGACGAACTTTAATTAGAACTCCGCGAGGACATATCTTGATAAATTCTTCAACAAAGTCTCCTCGTAGGTTGGCACCAACTTCATCTTGCAAAGTAAATGAGTCAGTTTCCAAAACAGGAAAGATTCCCCTCACTAAAAAAATTGTGCATATGTACATGATTATTCTAACAATTTTAGAATGATTATTTATAGTTGATATGCATTGTTTTATTATTGTTTTTCGTTGACCAGAATTAAAGACTTCTTTTTATAACATTAAATAATGATCAGTGCATCTAAAAATATTATTTCAATTTTACAATAATTGCAACAAAACACACGCCAAATTAGCTGATATCTTATGCATATAACCCCCCACATAATTACACAAGTCGGTGCTACCTGCTTGAACAATATCCTCGTAAGTTGATGGTACTTGAATACTGCACCATTCAATTTCACCCTCAAGTTGGATTCTAAAATACAACTTGGGCTGTGGCGGTTGTTCATACACGTTATTACTGTATTCCATATCCATATCTTTTTCATAGCATGGGTAACTTCATTCACTATTCACAACAAACTGAACACCGCTATTTTATTTACTAGTTCGATATTAATTATCGATAATAAAAGTGTTTTAGACTTTTCCCGACCGTTCCCAAATATATTTAAGATAAGAATAAACTAATTTCTTATATATTTTCGCTTAGGTATATAGAACAGAAGAAATATCACGTATTACGTATCAAATTACCAGGCATAACAAAATTAATTTTGTATTGTAACCAGAAGGCTAGGTTTAAAAATCACTGGAATTGTAAAATTAAACACAAATAATATAAATTCGCTTATACAATCTTGCAAATAATATAAATTCGCTTATACAATCTTGTTAAAACAACGATAACATATTTCTGTTTTGAACAAATTTGAAATTCCAAATTTGACAACTTGATAGTCAGATCAACAAGAAAAGTTATATTTTTGATAAAAAGAACACCGGAACCGCACAATAAATCTTGTTAATAAAGATATTTTTTTGTGCTATTTTACAATAGTAAATATCAGAAGCAGAATAAAAATCTTAACAGGGTAACAACTTTAAAAGGTAATATATAATATTCGAAACTGTTATAAATAACAACTAATTTAATTACAACACGAATATGTTTTTGTAAATTTTATGAGTGCAAAATAATATAGCAGTTGTAGCATATCCGTTTGTGAAATTCTCTTTAACTTTTGCTTAAATTCTCAATTAGTTAGAAATTTAGGAATATTAGCTAAAACTGTTTTATAATTCACAAGAAAGCCAGGTAACAGAACTTTAGATGTGACGAAGTTGTAATTTCGAATAATTCTTTTAGCGAATTTGACAAAAACATAATACAAAATAAACAATATCACACTTTAACAAATTATATTTTTTACTGTGATACTTTCATTTAAGTTTAGAGCACCTCATCCTCGAATAATGGAGCCCTTTTTTATATTTTTTTAATATTTAACGTGACAGGTTTGAATTCTCTTTGCAACGATCTGAAATTTTCTAAAGCTTAATAACAATGTTTTTGAGAAAATCGTCACAGACTATTATTTTATTGCAGAATTTGGGAAGTATTCAAGGGCTAACGATTTTCAACATTCATGGAAACTCATAAGTGAACAACATTTTAAGCATTTATTTTAATATTATTGCTAAAGATTTTAATTTTGATTTGGTTTGTAATCATTTTGATATGATCCAAAAACCTTATGGTTTTTAATTTTGTTTTGGAAAGCTCTCCAAAGCACTCCAAAACCAAATGGTTTAGGAAACCAGTCAATTAGGTACCTATATAATAAGATAATAATAATAGTAGTTTATTGTACGAGGATTCTTCAATAGAATTTTTATTCAATGAATTTAAAAGAAATCTCCATTGACATTAAGGCATGAGTTCCCTGCTGGTAAAATTCCTGCGGCTGTTTGCGAAACCATTCTCTAACAGCAAACTCTACCTCAGTGTCCGAATTGAACCGCCGCCCTTTTAGCGATTGTTTTAATGGGTTACACACATGGAAGTCGCACGGGGACAAGTTGGGACTGTAAGGCGGATGTTGTAAGACTTCTCAACGCATACGAGCAACCAGATCTTGAACCGTTCGGGCTACATGGGGGCTAGCATTATCGTGCAGAAGGATGACACCGTTTGGGAGGTTTGCCAGACGTTTAGTCTTAATGCTGACACGTAAACAGTTTACGGTGTCTGCATATCGTTCAGCATTGATGTAGACACCAAGTTCTTTAAAATCTAAAAGCAGTACACCTTGGTAATAAAAAACACGGTCGCCATTACTTTTCCTGCTGAAGCTTTAGATCGACATTTTCTTGCCTTCGGAGATTCTGCATGCTTCCACTGCATACTTTGGCGTTTGAATTCGAGTTTGTAGTGATAACACCAAGACTCATCACCGGCAACAATTACCTTGTTGTTGATAGCGTATCAAATGCTATAGTGATGAAGGCCGAACGTAAATTCTTCTGCTCATTTTAGTACGCAATCGTGGAATCCAGTGAGCAGCAACTTTCTGATGGCCAAGATGATGAATAATGAAATTAACAGTTCCCACATTGCTGCTCAGGATTTCAGAAAGTTCTCTAACTTTAGTGCGCCTATTTGCGCTTAAAGCAATTTTCAGCTGTCTGACATGCAACACGAGCATGTCCTGGACAGGTCGATTATTTCTCTTCCTTGTCGAAATTTATTGCGCCATTCAACCACTGCCGTATGGGACTATACTATACTATGCTATACAGCTTTCATTCTCGTATAAATTTCCATGGCTGATGCCCTTCAGCGGTCGAAAATTGTATAACAGCATGCAGATTGTATTTGGGCGGATTTTCTACCATAAATGCCATTTTCCAACTTAATCATAACTCAATATAAACAACTGAACTTTCTTAAATGAAAAACAAAAAGAAATATAGATTTATACAGCAACCGGCAAAAAGTTCGCAACATATGGGAAAAAAATTATTATTAGAGAATCGAAAAAACTTTTCGGGGGGATCGGTTCTGCATGTCCGATAACCTAAAAATGGATTTGGTGTCGATATATCACGTAACGACGTGACTACTGGGGTATGGCGGCAAATTTAAAAACATCACTATGAAGTCGGAAAAAATGGAGTTTATGGGAATTTATTACGCAGCCTTTCGATTTAAATTTTCTAATAATATTTTGTATAGTTCGTTCTAATGCAAGGAATATGCATTTCTGGATATTTTGTTGAAAATAAGTATCTCACAGACCTTAAGCTGTTACCATTTTGATGACTACATTACAATTTCAACTTTTATAATTTTAATTTTTGCCGTAGTAATGCTATTTTTTCTTCAAAAATTAAAATTTAAAGTTTAGAGTATAGTTGTGGTTGCCTACATATGGGGCAAAGTAATGTACTGAAGCGTTCTTTTTAAAAGTATACATAGAGGATATGTATGCTAAAAAGAAAAATTCCCTGTATAGTTTTTTACGAAACAAATACTATATGCCAGTACACTGCTCCCAAAGTTGCCTTTAATAGAAGTACATACATATAAACAACTAAATACCTGTACACTTATTTTTTTAAGTGCATCATTTATTGGTATATTTATGATTGTGTATACTGAGCGATTCACATAAGAATAAGACGCCCCCTTTAACAATTGGCATAGGAAACCCAACCTACAAATCCAAAAATAAGGTTGATCTTTGTTAATGCTCAGTTAAACGTAGATATACAATCATAGGTTGTTTGCTTCAGAATCTCAATACATAATTAAATATGTCAAGGTTATAGTCCAAACTAGAAACTTTCATAACTTATAATTAGAAAACTAAGAAAAATATTATCAAGAACAAAAATAAATGTATATCAATTATTAGTACAAAAATATACCAAAAATAACAATTTTATATACATATCATCTTAATTAAAAACTATTTTCCATGACTAGAAATCCCTAACTGTCACTTTTGACACATGAATAAGTAATAACTATTTGTGAACATATCTACTTGACCAAATTTTGTTTTTTAATTAGCAAATATATCTAGTAGCTGTGAAATTATGTGTGTTGGGTTGCATTTGAAAATTTTAAGGTGCGCGTCTTACGTGAATCACCCAGTATAAAGAAATCTGCTGGGGGATTCGCATAAGACGTGCCCCTTAACAATTGGAATAGGCAAGCCACCTTACAAATTTATAAATAACGTTGATCTATGTCAATACGTAAGTAATTAAATTTCTGTAAACCTATAACCAGGAAATTAAGAAAAATACTATTAATAACAAAAATATATGTATATCAATTGTTAATATAAAAATAGACAAAAATAACATTAGAAAACGAAAAAATGCAAAAAATAACAATTTTGTATACAAATCACTTTGATGAAAAATTATTTTTCAGACTAAAATTTTCTAACCTTTTAGTGATTAAGTAAACAAACAATAAGTACCTATTTGTGAAGATATCTAGAGGATCAAATTATATGTTTTAATTTGTATGTTGGGTTGCATTTGAATATTTTAAGGGGCGCGTCGCATGTGAATCTCCCAGAATATCGAGCGAGTTCCGAATATCGTCATGTAATAATACCTATTTATAATCGTCTTACAAAGTAGGCGTCCAGCAATAGGCTTGTTGACTGTAATAGGGTACGATGCTGGATTTTGATATTTATTTCCATATACGCATTATTTAGGTAACTTGGTAGGTGAATTTTATATATAATTGTTTTAATTTAAATAATATGCAGGTGGACGCCCCCTAGCTCGGCCGCCCGTGTGCATTGCTTACTGCGGCTCTGGGAGTGTATTATACATCATCAGAGAGCTTTTTCTCTTTCTTTCGAGTTGAATGTTAAATTCTTGTTTAGTCAAGTTTGCCATGATGTAAATTTTTATAGTTTTCTGCAAGTCTCTCCGTTTTTAACAACTACGAAGCATTTACTGATGATGTTTTCTTTATCTGCTAATTTTGTTTTTGCAAGTATTTTTAGATTTAGAATGAAACGCTTTTTGTATGCATACGGTCAACTAATTAAAATATTTTTACATACTGTTAAGCATAAGATTTCTTGAAACAAAAACCGCTTGTTTATTAAACCCGAACCTGAGCATTTCAAATAGGGGATTAGTTATGGTTAAGGGCTCCGACCCAGGTCCGAACTAAGAAATATAGTTGTTCGCGCGACGCGTTAGCGTACAGATGTGTTAATGAATGCAAAAGGACCAAGTGTGTTTGTGTATGGTAATGCGAATTAGTGGTGCATTGGTGTGAAATGCATTTTGGGTAATGATTCACATAGATGCAAAGATAGTTAATCGTGAATGGAAGAGATGAGGAAATAAGATCGGTATGTTGTTGTTCTTGTTATTCTTGGTGTTGATGATGTAATTGCTGTTGTATTATTGTTATTTATGTGGACAAGCGTAGAGGCTTGTTGGGGCATATTGTTTATCAAAGCATGAGGTTCGTTGTTTATCATAGCATGCGCATTTAGCCGGCTATTTGTCTGGGACTTTGATAACTAGGCGTAGTTATAAGGGCTCTTGACCTGGTTGCTTATGCAGTGCAGTGACTCCCGGATTATGCCCCGCGGTGTGGCCAGGTAGGCCTGCCTCAGCATTTGATTTGTTTCGTTGGACTCCCTAGATCGTATGGATCATCTAGTATTGATGGAACATCGACATGGGTGGCTTTCCCGTTGGTTGACTATGTTCATCACTCGCCAACATCCCCGAGGGTTTGCTACTAGATGCAACGTGTGATTCAACAGGGGGATTCCCTTCCCCATGTTGGTAATACTAACCGAACCTAGTTTTGCTTTCATGTATCGCTGCTATCTGTATTATATAATTGCCTGGGTGATGTGAGCAGTAATGTGTGTATCAAGCTTTGGGTGTTTACAAGACCTGGTCGAGGCTATGCATTAATCTAACTTTGGTGAAATTAACGTTATACGCGTGGTAAGTTGATCGAATGTACCTTTTTAAATATAAATATGCCATTTTAAAAATAATTAAAGTAAAATGGAAACCGCAACCACTCGCCCTGCGTCCTACTGTAGTTATAAAAAATATATATTTTGCCTTGAAATCTTTACAGAAATGTCGTATTACACCATGTAACGTTTCAAATCTATATATTTAACTCTTTAACCGTTTTAGTAGGAAAGCTTTGATTCTAAACTTATTTCCACCCTGCCCATTTGTATATTGTATATTGCATATAAGATGTACTTTCTTTAACGGGTTCTAAGAGAGATGCATATAGCTTACATTTTAAATTTTTAAATCTTGATGATTTTTGGTTTGGCTTTTTTAAATTTATTTATTTCAGTTGCATCTAGTTAAGAACTTTTGGGATGCTATGGTTGATATTTATTGTTATTATTTACTTTTTTATTTTCTTTTTTCTTTCTGTGTCTTATCCTTTCTAAGGACGTTGGCAAGGGGGTCAAATTAATCGAGTTTAAACCGAAAAACCAAAGAAACTAATTTAGAGTGGCCTTTAAACAAAAAGCTGAAATTGTCCGGTTTCTATCTTATTTTATAACAGTTCCTTGTTGTATATGCAAATGTGAAAACTAAAATAGGCGAGTTGGTAGTGTGCATAGTCACGATTTGAACTTTGTATTAACCTGTAAACGTACTTGGTTGCTCCACATCCGAGAGATTTCAACAACACACGACCAACAAGCCAACCAACCGTTCCAGTTACATCATCAGAAATAAATCTTAAAACGGCACTTAAAATGATACGGCGACTCTTCTGGAATATTATTTTTTAAAAATCCCATATCACCTGCTATCGATTCACAATAAACGGGAGCTCATCCCCTTTTCTCGTCGTCCTTCTGTCCGACCCTCTGTTAGTTAGGATTTCCCGCGTAGGCCGTAGTCGGTCTACTCTACGCTGACGTAGTACCCCTACGTGCGTGGGGAATTCAATGAATGAGGAGTGCGGGGTGGGGGTTGGCATCCCTTGCGCGGGAAGGGCTGTGATAAATGACGTGCGGGGGTGGTTTAGCGGGCTCCCCTCTATTTTCCCGCTATTGATCCGCTATACACAAAGCCAACTTTGATTGTTACGTATGGTATAATTTAGACGTAAATGGAAAAATAAATTGTTGGATGGCCTTTAATATTTTATATCTGTTACTTAATTGAATTATTATCTAATTGATTGATTGGGATTTGAAATTCTTCTGTTGCCGATTTTCTTTTATTTGTCTGATTTGTGAACTGTAGGTGTTACAATTAGTCTTTTAGATGGAAATAGTAGCAAATGTGTTTTCATAGGGTTTTCCTAAAATAGGGTTTGTCTGAAACGTGGGCGAATTAACGCCTCCGTGTTTTTGCAAAACATTCCGAATAATTTATTTTGTCAGACAAGCTTATTTTTGTTGTCTAATTTTTGACTGACGAGGAATTTGGTTAATTTTTCATGTATTAATTATAGCGAATATTTGGGGCGATTCCGGATTTGTCAGGATATTTATCTGTTCGACAGTTGGATTGGTTTAAATTATCCCTAAAAAATAGTAGCTCGAAGTTAATAAATTCTATTCATTTTTAAAAAGGTTCTGAATAATTTAAGAGAAAACTTTTTTAAATTAGTGTGGTCTCTGTAGTTATTAAGGTTATCATTTCTGAGGAGTTTTAGGGAAATAGATTTGAAGTAATTTGGTTAATAAAGTGACTATAATCACTTCATGATTTTTTCTACAAAACTTTGTGAACATTTAGACAAAGTTGGTTTTAATAAAATTACAGTAATTAAAACTTGATCTTTGTATTTATGTTTTTATCTACTTTGCGTTTACTTGTGATTAAATTTCAGTTTTAATTTGTTAATTACTAGAATTTTGATGTAAATTTTTTTACCTTTTCGGAATATACTCATTACAGCTTTATCTATATGGTTGTCTATTTGTATAGAAAGGGTTCAGAATTTTCCTTTTTACACAAATTTTGCCTTATAGAACTAAAATTTCATTGAGATTTTCAAAAATTTTTCAGGAAAATTTTTTGTTTTCATTAGAAAATAATAGATAGGATAATTACTTCGACGGAATTAATTTTTTGTTTTGAAATATGTATTCGCTCCAAATTTATTGAAAAATTGGTTATAAATTTTTGTTATTTATTAATTGCGTTGTATTTTCTAATTTACTTAATTTATGCTTAAGATATCTTATCAGTTTTTATTAAATAATTAAATAATAAATAAAATAATGCAAATATGTATTAAGTTTTTCAAATGTTACTTAGAGTTTTATTAAATAATTCTCTTTGAAAATTGTTATTCATTAGTAGCTTTGAAGTAAAACACATTTTTTAATTTACTTAATAAATAAATAAATAAACAAAATTTACTTGTTTACTTCCCCATTTACCGCTAGGTAGTTTACCGCAGTTGCAAAACATTTTCCACGCTTTTCTTTCTTTGCCTGTTTTCTAGCTTCGGTCCATGTGCTGCCTCTTGCTTGCAATGTTTCACCTAAGTATTTCCGGGTTCCACGTTCTTTTGGGTCGCCCTCTCTTGTTCTTCTTATCCCATCCTACTTCCCATATTTTCTTTACTAAGTTGTTAATTGTCATTCTAAACGAGGTGCCCAAACCATCCCAGTTGTCTTTCTACGATCTTGCCAATAATAGGTTATAGGTTGCACGCCAAGTCTATTTCTTATGACGTTATTTTTCAGTTTGTCCAGTCTAGTGACTCCTTCAGTTCTCTTTAATATTTTCATTTCCGCAGCCGTTCTTTCTCCCTTTAATTTTTTATTTAATACCCAAGACTCGCTTCCGTAAATTAACACAGGCACACAAACGGTATTATGAATCTTTACTTTCGTCTTTTACTCTTTTATTTAGGAATACCGTTTTTAGTGCATTGTACAAACGGGGCTTTTATTCCGTTGTTGATATCTGTTTCAATGTTTTCTGTAGAGTCTACCAATTGACCCAAGGCATTTCATGTTGTTCGTCGATTTTATCTCATTACCATTAATGCTTATTATCAGTTCTTGCTCTTCGCTCGTTATTACAAAGATTTCTATTTTCTGTATGTTGATTTTCATTCCATACTCGTCGAATAGTGCTTTCCATATGTTTATAGCTTCCTGCAGCTCTTCTCCACTATTTGCGACCGACATCAGTTCATCAGCATATGTAGAAAATGAACTCAGCACTAATAGATTCTAGGTATTGCAACCTCATCAAGTGTATATAGGTATACGAAAATGCAACGTCACACATAAAAATTGATGAAAATTTTGAATCAAACAAAATCGTTATACAACGATGAGTTCGCCAAGGTGATACCACTGATCACATAACAATCAGATTCGCCAAGTTAATGTAAAATTTGGCAGGCAGTTTTATGATTAGTTTGCCTTCGGTTGCCAGGCGGCGCCAGTATTGCAAGAGCAGAAACGACCCTGAAGAGCTTGGAATCATACATATCAGCTGATTCTAAGCACTTTAGAGTCGCGTCTGCTTGTGCTATGGTGGCGACGCCTCTCAACCGAAGGCGAACTAATCATAAAACTGCCTGCCAAATTTTACATTAACTTGGCGTATCTGACTGTTATGTGATCAGGGGTGATACCTATCGTATCACCCAAACTTTTTACCTTGGCATTAGGAAATATGTTTAAAACTCTAAGGTGGGAAACCAAAGGAATAAATATAGACGGCACCTATATAAATCATCTCCGTTTCGCTGATGATATCGTAATAATGAGTAACGACATAAATGAATTTCAGGATATGGTAACACAACCCTTACATGCATCGAAACTAATAGGGCTACAGATGAATATAACCAAAACAAAAATTATGAGTTACGATAACATGAATTTCACTGTAGACAACAAGGAAATCGAAACTGTTAATGAATATACAGTGTGTCTCACTTTTCAAAATTTTGTTTTTAATGAAATTTCGAATTTGGCTTATTTGAGCGATTCTGAACAACTTTTATTATCAAGATTTTTTGATAAAAAAATCCCTAATACGACTCCTTCAATTTTGCTGTTTATTTTAAATCGTCGCAGACTAGCATTTTACCGTGAAGGGAAAATAACATACCCTAAAAGTACATATAATAATAATCAGAAAAAAGAAACTTTTTAAATCGATAATATATAAAAAAAATACTGGGGTGGTGCCGTCTAAAGTGAGACACACTGTACAACTGTACATACCTGGGCCTCTGGGCCAATTATTAAAAATGGTAACAAGAAGAATCCGCTTAATCTGGGCGGCTTTTGGAAAACTAGGGTATATATTAAAAAACAATACAATCCGCATAAACCTGAAACGTCGTGTATTCGAGACGCCAGTAACAACATATGGCCTGGAAACAGTTACACTAACGGCCAAAAGCAGGCATAGATTAAAAGTGATGCAGAGGGCAATGGAGCGATCAATGCTGGGGATAAGTTTGAAAGACCATATCAGAAATGAAGAAATACGAAGACGAACCAAATTTACCGATATTGTTCGAAAAATCTTACATCTGAAGTGGAAATAGGCAGGACATGTGGCAATGTAGGATCATACGCTATGCACAAATCAACTAATATACTGGCGGCCAAGAACATCAAAGAGAAATGTAGGAAGACCACAAAAATGATGGACAGACGACCTGAATGGGGGAGACGTACATCCAAGAGTGGATTGATATGGGTTGAATAGATATGTTTATAGCTTCCTGCAGCTCTTCGCCACTATTTGCGACCAACATCAGGTCATCAGCATGTAGGTAGAAACTCTTTAACTACCTGTATTTATTATTGGTTTCAGTTATCTGGTCCCCACTCTAAATCGTCTTACTGTATTTTGTGCTTTCCTTGAGATTTCGTCCATTACTGTGTAACGATACGGGTGTTGAAAATTCATAATTTTCTGTAACTGGTAAAAAAACCCGAAGCTTTGGACCTTCGTTTGTTTTTGTTGTGTATTTGTAACCCAGTCTTTTATAAAGGGTAGGGTAAGTCAAAGAAACGCAGATCTCAAACATATTAATATATTTATTCAATTTTCTTTATGTCGGTTCCGTGTGATCCCTCAAGGATGGATGGTCGGCACGGACGGCGTAGTCTCAACCCAACGGACTGGTCGGTGCGGATGCCGTGGGTGCTGATAGAAGGGTGTTGCCCGAAGGGTTTTGTTTTATAGTATTTACGTTTGTGTTCCTGAAAAATAAACAAAGGTGTAGGACTGTAGGAGACTAGATATGACTTGTGAGGTCAGCGATTAGCTCTCATACAGAAAGGGGTTGAAGGGGGGTTATCGGAGCTTAGTATGACTTGTGAGGTCACAGAGTAGCTCGCGTCTGTTGGATACGGAATGGAAGGTTACCGGAGCCTAATATGACGTGTGAGGTCATAGAGTAGCTACCAGACGGTTAGTAAGGAAGAATGGTCCCTTTGATCTACTGATCAATTGTATTTATACAATTATTTTGGAACACCCCAAACTAGAAGGGGCTCCTTTTCGTCAAATCAAATCGAACTTTGTGTTAAAGTTTAGCCGTGATTGCTTGACCGATTTTGGTACAAAACACTTCACAAAAAGCTAATTTTCCTAGAAATGCTTTTATATTACTAAAGAAATTTATAGTTCCGTTTGCAGTATCGCAACGTAAGCAGATCTCTTTAACAATTGGTAATTTGCTACGCTAGCTTGCTGGAGTGCATCTGGTTAAACACACGTCTTAGCTAGGACAAAGAAAGACCCTTTTCCGACAACACCTTTTAAAGAACTGGCGTGAAAAAGTAATTGTCATCCCTGCAAAGAAAACATAAATTACGAGACGAAACGAAACATTTCGTTAATGGCCCTGTACCCTTAAATCTATTTAAATCTAGCATTGTAAAACTGTTTACAATTACGTGCAATCATTTACATAAAATAAAAGAAAAACCAAGAAGTACTCATTTTAAAACATGCGCACCATTACAACTGTTACAGAACAGAAGTGAACTCAATATTCTTCCTTGTCTCACTCCTTTTAGCTTAAGAAATTCCTCCGTATTTGCAAATTTCGTCTTTACTGTATTTCTTGTTTTGCTATACAGGGTGTAAATAAAATGTGGAGCAAAAAGTATACTGCGCTGATCTATGATCTGAAGAAACTTCGAAACCGCCATCAAAAATTTCCCGTAGTCCCTTGTTCCTTAATAAGGGGCATCCAAACTTAACACACGCATGTTATTCTCGCGTTTTCAAACAGCTTTTCTCTACCCATCTGTCAAAATTCATCGCTCTAGAACTAGATATTGTTATATCAATAGTTTTAAGGGCTGCAAATTGCTTCAGTAAATTTTTAAAAATAATTTTTTCTTACGATGAAATAACCTTTTACAATCTATCATCAGCGCAATTATTACCATACTCGCTAGAGATCAAAAACGTATACGTTACTTACGCAACACAATTTTTTTGAATTTTGAATGCTGTAGTAGCGTAACACTGTTGCCAGATTTATTTTTCTTTAAGTGGTTATTATTCGGAAACGGTGCAGAAAGTATCATTAAAAATAGATAATTCTTTATTTACACACCCCAAAGTGTAACGCATTTACTTTTTTGCTCCACATTTTATTTACACCCTGATGTATATGCTTCTGACTGCTTTCACTAGATTTTTGGAAGCCTCTCGATTTTTTAAGCTGCCCCATGCCCATTTTCTTGGTAGAGTCTCAAATGCCTTTTCTAAGTCGATTGCACATAAATACACTTTACTGTTTCCACTGAGATCTCTTTCTGGTATCTGACTTATGCTGAAACCCAGTCTTGCGTGCTTCTTCCAGCTTTGAAACCTGCCTGACTTTCTTGTAGTGTTTAGTTCTATCTCTTTCCGCAGCCTATATTCTTTCATATACTTTTACTACTACTGACAGGAGAGAAATCCTCCTATAGTTACTACAAGTTGTAGCATCCCCCTTTTTTAGTAGTGATACAATTGTTGGGAATTTCCATTGCCCCGGAATTCGCCTTTTTCCCCGTGCTGTGTTTATTATTGAATGTAATACATTTGTACCAGAATTTCCCATGTACTTCAATATTTCCGATTTTGTACCATCTTGCCCCGGTGCCTTCCCAACCTTAAGTTTTTTCAGGGCATAGACAACCTCTCCAAGTTGTATGTTAGTTTCTGCTACTATTGTTTTGCTTTCATTTTCCTCATCTTTTACAATGTTCTGTTTGATTTTGGCACTCAAATAATTCACTAAAATACTGATACCATCTCTTATATGTTCCTTTGCGGTTAGTATTTTCTTTCTTTACTCGTAATGTATTGTTGTTTCATAATCTTTTCTTTCTTTCGTGCTTTATATAACAGTTTTAAATTTCCTTGGCACTGTGCTTCCATTTTCAGTCTACCCAAGATTTTTGTTTCGCATCTTTGACCATCTCTTTGACTTGCGTTCTTTTTTTTGTATACCTGATAGTCACTGTAACTTCTTGTCTGAAGCTACTTCTTCCTTCCGTTCACTGCTTTTTGGATTTCTTCATTGCACCACGGTGTGCGCTTCTTTTTATTTGTATATCTTACTATATCACATACCTTTGTTGCTGCTCTCATTATGATGCCCTTAAATATTCTTCCAGATCTTCATTTAGTTTTCTGCTCTAGTTTTGCTCCAATCTCATGTTGATGTTCTACTCTGAATTCTTCTAGTTTTAGTTTGTAACTTCTAATGTTCGAGAACTCTTTTGTATACTCCCCTTGACTCATCACGCTGTCATCCTGCTCCTTTAATCTTACTTCTACCAAATTGTGGTTTGGAACTATTTCGTAACCCCTTTTAACGTCTTTTATTGGTTTGTTCTTTTAATTAACACAAGGTCAATTATGCATCTTTCATTTCTGCTTTTTTACCTCTCTGGTGAATTTATGTACTTCCTTGTGCGTATAGAATGTATTTGCAACTACTAAGTCATTCATAATACAAAAATCAGTAATCATATTTCCATTTAGATTTTCAACAGTTTATCCATATTTCCCAACAGTACCCTTACTGCTTTTGGTATCATTCCCAACCCTATCATTTATTAAAAATCACCAGTTATTATAAAATCATCAAGCTTATCGAGTTTCTTTTGTAGCTTGCCCCAGAATTCCTCCTTTAATTCTTCCTTTTCATTCTCATTGGGGCCATATACATATAATTATAATAGTGCATCTCCCCTTGTTCTGGAGCCGCAGTTGGACGCTCATCTTCTTCTTCTTTCCCCAACTCCTTCTCCCCCCTTTAGGCGTCGGAGGTATTAGTTCGTTCACCATTCACCCACTTCTTACCATCTGTTTCAATTGTTGTAATGTTTTTCCTTTTTGCCTTCCAATCTCCTCTACTTGTTCTAGCCATCCTTTTCTTGGCCTGTCCCTTCTTCTTCTGCTACCTCTTTTGGCCTCCATCACTCTCTTCACCAATCTATCTTCGTCCACTCTTATTATGTGTCCGTACCAATTTAATTTCCTTTTATTAATTTTTATTTCTAAAGCTCCTTGTTTTAGTTTTCCCCTGACGTTTTCACTTTTACATCTATCCATTTTTGTTTTTTCCGCTATTCTTCTTAATTGCTTCATTTCCGCCGCATTTATTCTACTTCTGTGTTTTTCATTTATAACCCATGTCTCGCTTGCATAGATCAATGTTGGTACTGTGATTGCATTATATACGTGAATTCTTGTTTTCTGTTCTATTTCCCTTTTTAGCTCTGTTTACAATTTCTAAATCGATCTTCCCATCACTTGATATCACCACCCCGAGGTATTCATATACTGCCACTGTCTCTATTTGTTGTCATCTGCAACTCAATTGAATTCTGTTTCCTTCCTCTTGTTCTTTTTGACTTATCCTCATGTACTTACATTTGTTGATGTTTAATTCTATTTTTTTTTCTTCCACCTATATATCTAACAACTGTTGCATTTTTCTTTGATTCAGTGCCGTATCTAGGGCAGGGCCATAGGGACACCTGCCCAGGGCGCAAACTCACAGGGGGCGCAAATTCAGACTCTTTCCTCTACTACTAAAAGAGACTCAAACTAAGCACAAAGTAAAGGTTTCGAGTTTACCGGCGTGGTTTGCTGACATTGCGGTTCGCTTTGGTGGACATTTCACATTTAGTGAATTAATGGCGCTACTGCGCACTGATACTCTTCTTCTTCTTCTTCCTCTTTGATTAGGCCATTGACCTGTTTTTTTTTCTGGTTGGCCTGGTTCCTGTGACGATGACGTCCAATAGTCTCGCCAACGTTTCGGTGGTCTTCCTTGTTGTCTCCCTCCATGTGGTATTTGAGTCATGCACACCTTTGCTGATCGATAATTTTCCATCCGTTCTACATGTTCTCGCCATAGTCTTCTTCGGTTTCGTCCCCATCCTACAATATCTTCTGTGTTGCATGTTTCCCGAATTTCGGTGTTTCTTATCCTATCGTGTAGAGTTTTCCCCGCTATTGCTGTGAGAATTCTCATTTCGTTGGTGTACGTGCCAGTTGTTTAGTTTTTTGCGTGTCGGCTCTAGTTTCGATGGCGTACGTCATGATATGCCTTACGCTTGTTTTGTATATTTTGACTTTTCCTTCTACGTTCATATACAAATCTCTCAAGCATTCAGATATTGAGGCTGCCTTGGTGGTTTATTTCGCTACTTCCCCATAGAGATCGCCGTGACTTGAAATCTCTACTCCCAGATAGGCGACCTTCATCACTTGCTCTATTGGTTTGTCGTTTAGAGTTAATTTGCATCGAATAGGTTCTTTGGCTATTGTGAGCGATTTTGTTTTCTCTATATTTATTTGCATATTGTAGTTTTGTGCATTCAAGTGAAATTTGTATCCCCTAGTGATTCTATATTTAATTTTTGGATATACAGTTTCTGGGGGATTGGTTCTGCATGTCCGGTAACCTAAAAATCGAATTTGAGATATGTCACGTGACCACCGGTATGGCCCAAATTTAAAAAAATCACCGTGAAGTCGGAAGAAGTTGGGTTAGATGACAAAATTTCGAAGAAAATTATTTGAAAAAGTTGCTTAGAATTGAATTGTACGCACATATGCAAAGTTTCAAGCATTTATTTAAAAAAGTTAAAAATCGCAATCCACCCAATCTTTTCCTTTTAAATAGCTTGATGCTTAATTGAAGTTAAACCTATGTATCTGGATAACAGTGAAAGAACTTTCTCGTTTTTTCCATAATTGACAGGCCTAAATCTAAAAAATAGGTTTTTACTAGGACGCTCGCTGTTGCAATGGTTTGTATCTAACAGCTCTATAAAACTTTTACGAATATTTTTATGCTAGAACACATATAAAAGCTCAATTTTCTTGATTATGGTTAAAGTTTATCAATTTATAAAACAAAGAAGAATAAAATAGCCAATAAACTAAAAACTACATTTTCTATGTAATTTTTCTTGTTCTTTTTCTCTCTGTAATATTTCAGGGAGGTTTATTCACAGTTAGCGGTGAAACTTGATTATTACCGAGAAAAATGGTCTTTTCTAAGTGCTCCAGCATAAAAATATTTCCAAAATTTCAAATTCAAACCATTGCAACAGTGAGCGTCCTAGCGAAACCTGTTTTTTAGATTTAGGTCCGTCAATTATAGAAAAATAGAGAAAGTTCTTCCACTGTTATCTAAGTACATAGGTTTCACTTCAATCAAGCTATTTAAAAGGAAAAAAATTGGGTATTTGTAAAGAAATAAAAAAATATTCAAGAAAAACTTTTTAAATAAATGCTTGAAATATTGCATATGGGCCTAAAATTCAATTCTAAGCAACTTTTTCAAATAATTTTCTTCAATATTTTGTCATCTAACCCGACTTCTTGCGACTTCACGGTGATTTTTTTAAATTTGCCGCCATACCAGTGGTCACGTGACATATCTCAAATTCGATTTTTAGGTTACCGGACATGCAGAACCGATCCCCCAGAAAAGTTTTTTCGATACTCTAATAATAAAATTTTTTGGATAAGAAATAATTAAGATCCGTGATGACGGGGGGGCGCAAGGAATCAAGTTTGCCCAGGGCGCAAAATTGCCTAGATACGGCACTGCTTTGATTATCCGCCACTAATACTATGTCGTCTGCATGTTACAGTCTTTCCATTGTTACCGGTCTTAGATTGTTATATCCTATCGTCGTTTGTGTGCTGCCCTTTCTTCATTCTTTAGTATATTTAAGTATTTTATCCATTATAAGTATAAATAACAATCGGCTGAGACTAGTTCCCTGTTTAATTCCTTTTCCCATTTCAAATTCTGACGACCTTTTACCATCTATTTGCATTTTCCCCTTGTTCTGATTTACGTACTTTTCGCTACTTGTATTATTTTTCTCGCGATATTAAGTTCTTTCATGGTTTCCCATAATATGTTCCTGTCCACTGTATCGAACGCAGACTTACGGTGGATAAAGGTGATAAGTACGATCTTCTCCTTGTTAATTTTTCTTCTCCATTAGGTTCCTGAATTCCTTAGAATGTATGACGCTCATGAAATAATATAAAAAATAAACAAATAAATAAAAAAATTGATGCAATTATTTAGCTTTTGAAAATGTTTCTTCGAATTTTACTAAAGAATTCTCTTTTAACAAGTTGCTAGAAAATTGTTATTAATTAGTTGCGTTAAAATTGTTAAAAGTACCTTTTTAATTTACTTAATTCAGGAGTAAGAATTTTTTACAACAGCAATTTTGTGTTTTTAATAAATAAATAAACAAATAAATAATTACTCTGATGTAATTATTTAGTTTTTTGAAAATGTTACCTGGAATTTTTGTGAATAAACAAGTTCTTAACAAATTGTTATTAATTAGTTACTCTGAAATAGTCAAAATAGTTTTAATTTACTGAATTCAAGAATAAGAATTTTTACAATGGATTTGAGTTTCTTTAAAAGAAGGTTGAGTCAGATTGTCTTGACGGTTTATTAAGACCACGAGGTGCAGTAGTTTAAAACAGGATTACCATTTCAGACAGTTCACAAACCTTTTCTTTAGGTAAAATAACCTGTAGTGGACGTTACAAATTCCAGAACGAATACGTCATTAGCTTTATAGACAAGAGAGCATGACACAGCAGGGATTAACAATTTTGGTCAATTTTTTTATCTAATTTGCATAAAAGATAACGAAACTAGTTTTATAAAAACACACGTGCCTGTAATTTCATCGTTTTTTAATTATTGCGTATTTGGTTAATCGGCGTTACTGGCTATTATTGTAAGCGAATATTTAATTTAGATTAATCAATTTTAGGTAATAAAAGCAGCAATCTGATGGTCAAAGTCGGTTTTTGTTGTAGATTGGAATAAACGATTTAAATTGTTTGGCTTTGTACAAGTAATAGTAATACTAATAATGTTAAGGTTACAATTATATTTCTGGTTGAAATAAATTAATTCAGGGGAATTTGAAATTTGAAAATTAACTTGGTAGTAATGGTACAAGTGAAAATGGTGAAATAAAATAAGAATACAAAGAATATTAACAGCTGCCTTTAATTTATTATTTGCAAATTAAAAATTCTTTCATTGGTTTAAACTGGAAATTTCTCTGGTTTCTATTGTGTTGCTAGGGCAATTTTTGGTTTAGGTTTAGACTATTCTTCGATTTTAAATAAATTCGGGGAAAGAGTACTTAGAGATTTGTTATTTCATATCAGTAATTGATCTATAACGTCATTTAATTAGTAGGTATTTAAATTTCACGAGAAGAAAAGCTAAATACAAATAAACGTTATCTGCTTTTTTAATAATAAAAGCAGGCGATAATATAATGTGACGTCAAATCATTATCTTTATAATGCGTATAAAAAGAATTTAAGGAAATGTACTGCGTATTTGTTGATTTCTTCAAAAGAAGTAGCTATGAGTTTCTTATAAGTATTGGTTTTGGAAGATTTAAATAAATGGAATTAACATTAAACAAATTTAATTCGATTTGATACAAAAATTGCAAGCAAATGAAAACAAATACGAGATTACTCCAGTGAACACCGCCTCAATAAAATTATCATTTCTTATTGGATGATTTGTAAAAATAACTGATAATATGAAGAGGTCGTTTTTTAGCTGTGTAACTTTCTGTGACTCTTGGTATCTGATTTATCGTGAATTTATTTTTGTTTATTTTTAACAAACTAGCAATAAAATATATTTCATTCTTTGTCACGTAGGTATTTATCTTTGTGGTTGTTTATTTCGTTTTAATATCTTTGTTACGTACATTTTTGTCTTTTATTTAATCTCGTATTTTTTTCTCGAATTCTTCTTCTTTTTCCCGTTTTTCTTGTTGACATTTTTTATTGGTGAATTCCCTTCTCTTTGTCAATTATTTTCATTTGGTTATAATTTATTTTCTTTTTTTCATGTGCAACATAGCCCCTTCCTTACACTTCTATATAATTTTCCGTTACGGTCTTATTGTTATTCGTTTTGTCTTTTTCATTCTTTATCAACATCATCAAGTAATGGTTATACAACGATATAATAATTGGTATCAAAGATGTTGTTCGTACCTTTTTCGTATGATTATTATTTATTGATTCTATTTATTAACGATATTTAATGTTAATCGCTTTAATTTCTTAGCTGTAAACCATAAACAAAAGCACTGCGTTTTTTATCATTAAAAACTATTTCAGTAAAGTATTGCCTTCTTGTACTTTTAATTTTGACTTTAATGCCTTCATTGAATTTGATTTATTTCTTGTGTGCGTAAATGCCTGTTCAAGTTAACAACTAACACTTTGATCTGTAAACTCCAACCGATTTAGTTTAATTCAGTAATATTTAATTTGTTTTCTTCCACTACCTTCAGATTAATGCAACAATTAAGGTGAAACTGTTGTTATTATTGTTGTATCTTGGCCAGTGGCGGTTGCTCCATAAGGCCGCGCGGCCGCGCGCCCCTCCTAAGAAATGCTAAGGAACACACAATTTTTTTCTAAATTATTAATATTTATTTTACATACATTCTATGACTAAGTTCAAATTTCAACAAAAAATTCAACTCTGTCCAAACATCCGCTCCCATCTCTAATTGTCCGTCCTCGTTGAGATCTCTAATTATCCGCGTCCTCAACCAACGGCCGCGGAAAATCTGCGGCCTTTAATAAACATTATACATTGCCGCCGAACGACTCCGGAGACTAGCCGATAATAGCCGATTGTATAAGTTACAGCAGGCCGCGATTTTAGCGCGGCCTGCTGTAACTTATTGTTGGAGCAATGAATCTTCTTTCATTTAATCGGAGCATCGCAAAGATTCGTACTCGTCTACTCGTAGCTATTCAAATCCTGTTATTTTATTAAGAAACGTTTTACAGAATTATTTCATAATAAATGCAATTAGTAGATATATTTTTTACTGCAAGAAATAAAAAATAACTAGTGAGCCTTTAAGAACTTTAAATTTGTAACAAAAAGATGGTTTTCTTTCAGTTACATGAAATTGTTTGTTTCAATTTGTATATCATTACAATATTCGGTGTTCAAGAACATTTAAAGAAAAATATCGTATTATGAAAATATAGGTATTTTAAAAAAAAACAAACTAAAATATGTACGATTGCTTAGATAACTAAAAATATTTACAATTTTATTTACAGTCGATTTAAAATATCTAAAAAAGTGGGTAAAGAAGGATATATTCAAATCTAAATATTGTTTGGGTTTCAGCTTCGATAGCTTCAAATTACCATCAAATTTATTTACGCAGTTAGTAGGTGTATACTTCATAAATTACGCAATAACCGTCATGCAGTCTAATATTTGTTATGACTGAGAATGAAGTAATCGATACCTAATTATTTTGAAAGCAATTATTAGAACTCGTGAAAGGCCGAGTAAAACTACCTAGAATGATAATAGTAACTAATCACTAGAAGTACCGAATACATTTATTTGCGGTTATAATATTTACTTATATGTGCCAATTTTCAGATTTGTATTTATGTAAATTGGTTCGGAAAATAAAGAGACAAATTTTCCCGTAACTTTTGGTAGGTTATTTGGTGTTTGACTTCTGGTGCGCCCCTCCAAACTCAAACCCCACGACACGCCACTGATCTTGGCATTTGTTTCGCACTTATACTTGGTAAATCTGGTTTTGACTTAAATTTTGGTTTATTGTATTGCATGTATTATTTTTGTTAGTTTGGAAGTTTTATTCAAATAGTCAGTTTTTAACAAAAAGGGAGTTACGACTGCGTTTGTTAAAATAATAAGACTTTAAGTTATACTTAGTGAAAGAAGAAGAAAAAGAAGAAGAAGGCGAAAACAAGAAGATGGAAAAGGCGAAAAAGAAGAAGAAAAAGAGAAGAAGAAAAAGAAGAAGAAGAAGGAAAGCTAATTTCCCCAAGTAAAGAAGTCTATTATACGTAACTACAGATGTTTTCGCAAATAGTTTTCTTTACAGTATGTAGTAGTCAAATTTTTAATAAATTTACAAGACAAACTGTCTTCGTGATGTTTTTTAATTGAAACGAAAGATACACGAAACAATAAATAAAATGTCGATCTTCATGACGTCAAGGTTGGTACATTTGTGTTATAAAAAATGTCTCGAATTGGATTCTAGCTAAGGTTAGGTGAGATGTTTATCACAGAAAAAATCTGAAAATTCTTTGTCTTCTTTCAGATATATATTAGATAAAAGCATAGGTCCCATGTCAATGAGATGTTTGACGCAAAAAAATCCCTTGGAGGGGTGGAAGTTTCTTGGGTTTAGCAAAGTTCTAAAGGACTATAACAGTCGATGCGCATTGAGATCCTTGGCACCCGCAACCCTAGATCTCCTTAATAAATAAATCGTCTTTTCGTATCTGATATGCCCTTTAAACGAGCGTCGGAGGTCGATTCTTATTTCTCATCTACCGATTTCTTCCGGTCCTCTCCCATCCGTATCATTTCATTCATTGTTTTAACTTTCATTTTTCCTATTTCTTCAATTTGTTCTATCCATATTTTTCTTTGCCTTCCTATTCTTCTCCTTTTTCTCTTTTAGCAAATAGCACCTTCCTTACTAATCTGTTCCGGTTCATTTTTAAAATACATACCTACAAAAGAATCACCGGGTTTTAAAATGATATATGTATTTCGGATATAATATTAAATGACATGTCACAAGAAAGGGAAAATGTCCGAGTTTTTGAGTATATCATTACAAATGTTTGATGTGGGCTCCCGTGACACACGACACACGTCCAAACGATAGTCCATTTCGGCCCATACACGCTGCAATGTGTCCCGATCGATGCTATTCACAGCAGTAGTAATGCGTTCTCGGAGTTCAACCAATGTTGTTGACATTGGTGGTACGTAAACCATATTTTTGATGCACCCCCAAAGAAAAAAATCACATACTGTAAGATCGGGAGATCTTGGAGGTCAGGCGAACAATATCAAATCTTGTTCAGCACATCGCCCAATCCAACGGTGAGGGAGTTCCTCGTTTAGATAGCGGCGCACCTCATTATGCCAATGAGGCGGAGCTCCATCTTGCTGGAATATGAAGATGTTAGAATCTTCTGCCAGTTGGGGAAATAACCACAACTGCAACATATCTAGGTAGATGTACCCGTCACAGTTTTTTCATTAATGAAAAAGGCCCATACACTTTTGTTTTGGATACTGCACAGAAGACATTTAATGTTGGAGAATCTCTTTCATGTTGCAAAGTGATATGAGGATTTTTCGTGCCCCATATCCGAATGTTGTGACGGTTCACCTTTCCATTTAAATGAAATGTCGCTTCGTCGCTGAATACCAGACGGTTAGCAAATTTGTCGTCGTCGACGTCGTCCATTGCTTCCTGCATGGCAGTACAAAAACGGTTCGTTTTACATAGTCGTCGGATCATAAATTTTGCACTATCTGTAGACGGTACGGTTTGAATCGCAATCGCCGTCGCAAAATTTTCCATACAGTTTGCTGCGGAATACCAAGTTCACGGCCTGCTCTGGTAGTGGAGTGGAGTGGGTAGTTTGTGGAGAACGCACGAAACTTTGTCTAACTGTCTTCCGGCGCTTTTACGTTTACTAATGGAGCCTGTGTTCTTGGATTTTCGATACCATCGCAGAATGTCCCGATGACCTGGAGATTCTGTTCTGTATTGCCTTCGGAATGCACGTTGCACCGTAACAACCCATAAACATCGCGCTTACTCTAACACACAAAACGCTTTCTGCTGCATAGTCGCCATTTTGAAAACTGAGTTCGTGGTGCTACCTGGACGTGTAAAGCTAAGTTTTCAAGCGTGCGTTTTAAACTTGGACATTTCCCTTTCTTGCGACATGTTATTTAATATGACATCTGTTATACTTTCTGAAATATAACATTTTAAAACCCGACGATTCTTTTGTAGTAACCCTATGTCCAAACCAATTTAGTTTTCTTTTGTTCATCATCGATATTATTGGCTCCTGATTTAATGTTGTCCTTAGGATAGTGTTCCTAATTCCTATTCCTGTCTAACTTTGTTTTTCCCGTAATCTTTCTTAGATGTTTCACCTCTATCGGTTATGGTCCACTCGTGCTTGGTTTGTGTTACCCAAGTTTCAGTAGCGTTTAGTAAGATTGGTATTGTTATTGTATTATAAATCTAAACTTTGATTTTTATGTCTACGTCTTTATTTCCAAAGGTCACTTTATTTAAAGCATGATATGTTCTGATCGTGTTTTTATTCTATGTGCTAGCTCTAGGTCCTATTTGCCATCACTTGTGAACATAACTCCCAGATATTTTTTTTCCAGTCGATTATAGTACGAAATTTATCTGAAATGAAGGAGAAATGGTATTTTTTGCTGATTATTAGACTGATATTAATTCTAGAAAAACTTGATCAAAATCGCATGTATTTCTCCTATGTCTCACATGTCAGGCCACACCCGGTATACGTATTTTGAGAACTTAAATTGCCATTTTGAGTGGGAATGCAGCCTCTGAAGTATATGGAGATATTGTCTTCACCTAGTTAACGACAGTATAGCTGGTTGAGACAAAACTTTCGAAGACGTCTTTTTCATCAAATTTTCAGAGGAAGATACTGAAGCTCAGAGTACCCTATTATTGAATAGTTGTGATTGTCGTTGTGTTTAATTTGGAACTTGGTGTCGGTCGGAGGTTCTTATTCCAATAATGATCTTATTTTTTAAATAATTTTGCATTCACCTTTTCATTTGTCGCCATTATGCTATTTTTTGGCAGGCAACTTATGCTTTGGTGTAGGCAATTGTGAAGTTATAATCCTTAATAATAATAATGGATGTATAGGTATATAGGGTACCCATTTTCTTGAAAGTTATGCAAGTAACTTTTGTTAAGAACTACACCAAAGCAAAGTTGTACAGAATTACGCGTCAAATTTGACAAAAATTTTCATATTTGGAATAACTCATAGATTTATTGAGATATTTTTAAAAACGAAAAACTGCTATTTTTTGGACGAATGAAATATAATTTTGTTGAATTCCTTCACTTTCAGTAAAGAGTTGTGGGATTTCGAAGAACCAACTTTATTTTCTGCCTTTTCATTAATTTAGGAGGGAATTAATTGCAAACTGCAATATATTTTATGACTTAAACTGATTGACTGAGCTAAATTCTTTTGAGGGTGTTTTTATATTTAAGAATAAAATTACGTTTGAATGAGGACCTCCGACTTATACCGAATTTCGAGTGACTACCCAATAACTCACTGATTTGGTCATGGATAGCGTGTGTTTTTATATTTAAGAATAAAATTACATTTGAATGAGGACCTCCGACCCATACCGAATTTCGAGTTACTACCCAATAACTCACTGATTTGGTCATGGATAGCGTGCAGAGTGTAAATAGACTCGTTTCTCTTTTGTTATAATATTTTCTTCCTTTCTCTTCTTCCATTTTACTGCAAGATGTTGGGGTGTTGATTAAGCCTTTATCCTTTTTCTCTTTCTGGATAGGATTTTTGCTTGTTTCACAGCTTCCCTCTTTTTTGCAATATTTTTCTTTTGTTGTCTTCCTAGTTAGTTCTTCGCATTTCATTCTGTAGATTTGCTCTTGTTTCCTATTCTAATCAGGTGTCCGTACCACTGTAGTTCTTTTTTTCGATGTCTTCTACTATAGGGTTGTCTTCCAATTTTTCCCTTATACTTCTATACAAACTATGGTTCTTTTTTTGTGCTATTACACATCTTCAGTACTGTCTTTCAGCAGCTGTGATTTTTGACCTGTGCTTGTCTCTTATTTTCGAAAATTTTGCAGAGTACGGTGATGTAGGAGTATATCTTATATAAACGCATTTTTGCTTTTGAGCTTAGTTTTCTTTTATTTATTATTGTGTTGCTAATTTGATAATATATTCCATTTGTTTTATTGATTATATTATTTATAATATTTCTATCAATGTCTGTCTGCCCATCCCTGCTAATTTGGTTGCAGTAGTATTTATAGGTGTCGACATATTCTAGGATTTTATCACCTATTTCTGTTTCTTCTTTACCTTCTTTTTTTAATATACATTATTTTACTTTCTGTGATGTTTATTTTTGCGCTCTTCTTCTCTAAGCTTGCTTTCCATACATCTATATTTCTTTGCAGTTGTTGTGTATTTCTTGCTATTAATAGTATATTGTTTCTATTCGTATATAGCAGATATTTCACGGTGGTGGAGTACGAAGGCCAGTTGTCGAAGGCGTGCGAGACAACCGAGTTATGAAAAGCGACGTAGGAGGCCTTAACCCTCCACGTTGCGGGCCATGCTTCCTCGCGGGGCGTTAGTGCGATACCTTTACCTTTATTTATACTAAATTTTAGAGTCAACTGAATTGGTTGACCAATCTGCTTTTTCTTTTTCTTTTATGATGCCCCAGACTACTTCTTCTGAGGCATCGACTACTTGGAGCCGGTCTTCTAGAGCCCGATGATACACGGAGCGCCTCTATGGACAATCACCTGGCCTTTGGGCTTGGTGTCGGTCTGTATGAAGGCATCCCTTAATTTGCGGCGGATGCACATGCACAATGGGCCTAGGGCCTGAGTGCTGCTTGTCACGGTGTTTGAAATTTCTGTGTAAATTAAGTGTAATACGTCCCTGTCGCTCGAAGTTTAAGCCCGCCTGACCCTTGCAGAATCCGCGGAAAAATAACGCCAGATCGGCGCATTCTTTTTTTTTGCTAAATAATTCGGAGAAGTCCCAAATAGGATGATCTAATATTGGTTTCAGTATATTTCTTTATTAGAAAGTCCGGGGAATCACCGGATCACGAGGAAACGTTAGAGTGGCGCCATTCAAGGTCCCCCCCCGCGTAGGGCAAGGCACGTTTGGGCATCTTTTTCTAATATCCTGTTCGCTTTACAAAAAAAGTATAGCCAGCTTTGAGATCTGACGGTCGTGTGAATTTTCGTTCCGGGCCTCGTAGGTAAATCCCGAAAAAAACCTTGTTTTATTTTGGAGAATTAGGCATCTTACGACGTGGTTGTCGGATTCTTGGAGAGACTGCCTTACCGTCTCGGAAAATAGATTTCTGTTTTAAAGTTTAGTTGGAATTTTAGTGTTTTGGCGAAGTACCATTTTCACATGGTTTCGTATCGGATCAAATAACCTCAAGCCCTAGGAACCTTCGTTATCTTCGCACCCAGTTCCGGGAAAGGACATCCCCTTTTCTGCACCGACCGCGGCTACTCTCCCCGAGACAAAAAGCCTATCATCGCTTCCAAGGGCCCTGACAACCAAAGCCCTCGCCCAAGTAACAATATTTCAGACTGCCCCTTTGCACTTGCCAGTTGCAGTTGTACCAGCTCCAACCCTATTTAATACCGTATACCACGGTTTACTTGTGGACAGGCACCAGTCAACTATTGTCTGTAATTTTAAGTACATCAAGCGCCCCTCTCGGGCGAAGTATTTAAATCATAAATCAGTGCGTATTATATGTGCATTAGTGGCAACGATTTAAAAACAGTGCGAACCGACACGGCGTTTACCAATTTTATGTTGCATGTTTCAAAATCACTTGTATTCAAATTTTTTGCCTAAGTTTCGTCGTTATCACCCATTTTATTGCGATTAAGGGAGCGTAGCTGTTAACCATCTTTGCAGTAGCTTGAGTGAATGTGGCATCCCTCAATCCCCTCTCACGTAAATTAAGATAAAACTTATGAATTCATCCCGTGTCATATTTTCAATAATTCGTACATACATTAAACTTCATTGTTAATTCACTTTTGCCTTTTTTTGTGTTATGTGTTCATTTTAAAATAATTTTGTATAGCCTTGTGAGCCTGGCTACCAGTAGCAGTGTTCTTCTTTCAGTAAGAAGGGGTAAGTAGCATCTAGCAGTAGGGTGCAGCCACCCTAACCCCCCCTCGAGCCCAGAAGGAACCATCTGCGGTACGTTCCTCGAGACCATTCTGGGTGACATCCGCAGTGGGGCCCATTCTTCTCCCGATTACGACCCCCCATTTAAAGGGTTAAGCGTTTCGAACCCCCCTTTTCTCCACTGCTTGTTAGCCGCGAGTCTTAGTGCGGAATTAGCACGTGACATGCTACTTCGCACTGTCGAAGAAGACTCTGCTTACTTTCTTCCTTAACGTTTCTGCGCCTTAAATTCTCGTGCCCAAATTTACTGCGTCCTTTTGTCGCTGTGTCCTAGTGTGTCTGCGTCCAAATATGTATGCACCTAAACGGCTGCGTCTATACGACCGCGCCTAAGTGACCGCGGCTAAATGTCTTAGACCGTCCTAAGCTATTTTCCTTGTTTCCTGCTTACATGTTGCGTTTATGGAATTCTTATAGATTATAAAAAGTAACTGATTTAAGTTGTCTCCATGTATGAATCACCTATTCATTGACATTTTTTTCTGAAGCTTGACCGTGTATTATCACTTTTCTTTCATTTTATGTCTTGATTAAGATCTTATTATTCGTACCAATTTTCGCACCATTTCCAAAAATGGTTTCTCGGTATTAAATCAAAAGTCTTTTTTGGTCTTTTTTTTACATTTCTGATGGTAAAAATATGGCCCTGAATTTTTTATATTACATATATTTTCAGCTCAGTGGTGCTGTTGCCGGTCCCAAGCCCGGAAAAAGGAGGAGGGTTGGAGCGATGGGCCTGCAACCCATGATCCGTAAAAAAAACTAAATCGCAAAAAATCCCGAACCAAAGCCTCGGAACCGGACGGAAAAAATCGGAAAACGACAAAAGCAAAGAAATAGGAACTTGAATTTAGGATGCTGGAATGTACAAGGTCTAAATACAAAGCAAAATGAAGTTTTTAGAGAAATCTCTGAACTAAACATGGATGTGGTAGTCTTAAGCGAGACAAAAAAGAAAGGAAACGGAAATGAAAAAAAGGGAAACTTTATACACTTTTACAGTGGTGTTAACAAAGAGAAAAGAGCACGAGCCGGAGTATCCATAGCCGTAAATATCAGGCTACAAAAGTATATAAAGAGCTACGAGGCCATAAACGAAAGACTAGTCACCTTAGATCTTTTATTGTGGGGACACAAGATTTCAATAATAGGAGTATATGCTCCGACGGATGATTCTATACAAGACGAAAAAGAAGATTTTTACGAAAAACTGACGCTCCTACTGAATAGAATAGGAAATCATAAAGAAATTATTATTATGGGGGATTTAAACGGCCGCGTCGGAAATAGCGTAGCAAGTAAGATGGTTGGTAGCCACGGTGAGGATGTCATAAATGACAATGGGGTGAGGCTAATCGAAGTGTGTGACCAATACAAATTAAAAATTATGAATGGGTTCTTTCAACACAAGAACATTCATAAATACACATGGACACAACCCACAAAAAACCAAAAATCCATAATTGATTATATCATCATTCGACAAAATAGCAAAATACAATTTCAGGATGTAAGAGTACAACGTGGTGCTACATGCGGTTCTGACCACTTTCTGGTCAAAGGAAAAAGCTTCCTTAAATTTAATAAATACAACAAACAACCAGAACATCGACATCAAACCCTTCACTATCCAAAATACAATCTAGAAAGTTTTAGAAACGACTCCACCGTTTTCTTATATAAATTACGACTAGCGGAAAAAGTAAGCATATTCCCGACAGGAAACATAGAAGAACAGTATACCTATCTTGAAAGATGTTTACACGAAGCTGCAAATGAAGCGTTAGGACAAAAAGAGACAATAAATACGAGAACTGAACCGTGGTGGACGAAAGAATTGGAAATATTAGTACAGGAAAAAAAATGGCTTATAGGAAGTGGCTAACAACTGCAGATATGCAAGACAGAAGAAGCTACAATAGATACAAATATTTAGTTAAAAAAGAAGTAAAAAAATTTAAAAATATCTATTGGGAAAAGCGATGCAGAGAAATTGACGCATCCCTGGGACATTCACAATCAAGAAAACGTTAAACACCCTTAAAAGGAACACCAAAGAAACTTCAATCATAGACCCTATTGGCATAGACAAATGGAAATCATACTATAAGGACTTGCTAACGGAAGACAGACAAAAGTTTTGTGAAGTGCAATACACATTGGAAGAGACAGAGGATCAGGAACGATCTATTACAGTGGACGAAATTTTAGAAGCCCTGAAATTTATGAAAAATAATAAAGCTCCAGGTCCTGGAGGTTTACCCATTGAGTTGATCAAATACTCCCCTACAATACTGATCGAAAAATTGAAGGAAATCTTTAACAAATGTTTACAAGGAGCTGCGGTTCCAGAAGAATGGAAACTAGCCTATATAAGTTCCATACACAAAAAAGGCAGTAAAATGAACTGCGAAAATTATAGGGGCATTAGTGTCACTTCCTCGGTGGGCAGACTGTACGGACGAATTCTGAAAAAGAGAATTGAACAGGAATTTAGGGAGTCAGAGGAACAAAGCGGCTTCAGACAAGGTAGATCTTGCGTAGATAACATCTTTTGTCTAAAACAGTTATCAGAAAAAACAATTACATACAACAGAGAATTACATTTAATATTCATCGATCTAAGGAAAGCGTACGACAGCGTACCAATAAATAAATTGTGGGAAGCAATGAAGAGCGAAAGTATTAGTACCTTATATACAAATGCGGTGAAACAATTATATAAAGAAACAAAGAGCAAGATAAAAGTAGGGCAAAATATTTCACAAGAGTTCTATGTTAATAAAGGACTACGACAGGGGTGTTGCATCTCTCCCACTCTATTTAAAATATATATAAACAAGGCTATAACAAGATGGAAGAAGAAGTGTAACCCAATGGGAGTTCAAATCGACGAGAAAACAGTATATAGTTTGCTTTTTGCCGATGACCAAACAATTGTAGCAGAAGACGAAGACGACGCGAACTATATGTTCCGGAAATTGGTAGAAGAGTTTGAATTGTGGGGGCTACAAATAAACATGAATAAGACGAAATACATGGTGATTGGAGCGGAAGGACATGACCTAGTAACAGATAAAGGAATTATTCAACATGTACAAGAATATAAATACCTAGGAGTCACGCTAACAACAGATGGACGAGACACGCACGATATACAGAACAAAATTAGACGAGGAAAAAACGTTATCAAACAGCTGCACCCTGTACTATGGAATGACACACTAACAACAAAAACAAAAAAACATATTTTTAGTACATTTGTAGAAAGCACTGTGACCTATGGAGCAGAAATATGGACAATGGCGAAAAAAGAAAAAGAAAAATTAAATGCTACGGAAATGATGTTTTGGAGACGATCATGTAAAAAAACAATAATGGACAGAGTGCCAAATGCACAAATAAAAGAGAGAATGGAAGTACAAGAGTCTCTTTTAGACAAAATAGAGAAAAAACAGCTCCTATGGTATGGCCACATGAGGCGAATGGACACAAGCAGACTACCACAACAAATATGGAAATGGAAGCCTCAAAGAAGAAGGAAAAGAGGAAGACCACGGAAAACTTGGAACGCAGAAATCACAGAAGCAATGAGAAAAAGAGATTTGGAAGAACAAACGGTTACGGACAGAAAAGCATGGAAATTGGGATGCGGTAAACGGCCACGACAGCTGTAAACACACCGCTAGATATATATACATATATTTTCTTCTTCTTCTTCTTCTTCTTCTTCTTCTTACGGTCGAAGCCTAGGCCAATGGCCTGTTAGTAACCCGTAATAACGAGTTTTGTGAGCCTCCTTAGCACGTATGCTGAGCAGGAGGCTAACCTTACCCATTTTTTTAATTAAATAATGAAATGTAAAAGAAACGCAATGACAATTTACACTACATTCACTTTTTTTGCCGGAAACATTTGACTTTTTATTTGAACACCTTGTATGTCTTGCAATTTTTGGAATCCCGAGGACGGTATGTACTATTAAAATAATTAAATATCATGGGTTTTTGAAAAACTTAAAAATAGGTATATTTTTTTAATCAGCAGACTGTGACTCAAAAGGGTTCGTTATTGATCCATGAAATTAAATAAAAAATGCTTGATGTGACCTCTGTAAAGTATGAAATAGAGGTTTTTAAAATTTTGAGGTGCTGCTTTGGGCGTAACTGAATATTTTCAAATGGCTCACCAAGTTATTCGATTGTTGGCAAATCCAGTGAAAATTTGTTCCGTACTTTTTGTAAATTAATTTTACGAACTGAGAATTGTAATTTGGTTATTGAAATACATAATATGTATTTGATTCCGTGGCGTAGCAGAAGTTTCCACTACTCCATTAGATCAGATTCTAGGTTATGTTTTAAGTTAAAAATGCTAGGCAACAATGATAATACTACTATATGTATTATTTTGCTGCCAATACAACTTTATCGAAATTTTTCTGATCTCCTTAAAAATATTTCAAATTTGAATTAAAAGCTAAGTCACTGTGGGCACTGGACACCCCTTTTGCCAAGAAAGTCTTTTCCCACTCAATTTTTATTTAGAATAAATGGGATAAATAAATCTTTATTTTTTAATTTAAGTTTTTGTTTTCATTTGTTTATTTATTTTTTTATTTTTTTATAATGTTTTCAATATCAACTGCTGGGTTGTTGGAGTTGAATTGTCCATACTGCTTATCTCAAATATTAAGAAAGCCTTAAGAGATTTTGCTTTGTTAAACCTTTTACAAGTGGTATTATAATATAAAAGACTGTATTCTTTTATTTAATATAAAAAAGAAACAGAGAAATCTTTGGCCTTCGCCTACTTCAATATAATTTGTTAAAATGTTGCTATAATATTTAACAAAAATCATTTAAAATAGGCTTAAAAATTAATCTCTCGAACCTCTTACTTTATGTCATACATAATTTAACATGTCGAAAAACTAAATAAATAAACAAAAAAGCCTTTCACCGCATCTGTTCTTGTCTAGCATGCGTTGGATGGGTATTTACAAAAAGAGCGTGCATGTGCTATTTCTCGACCGTGCAAAATAGAAATTTGCATTTCGAAACAAACTGGTGATTATCTCCCCCTCTACATTTCGTTTCAAATGTGTGTACGTGATTTTAGGATCATCCACTTTCACCGTGAGACGACATTCGTATCTTTGGTCTTTGGCGGGAGTTTTTACAACTCGCCACAAATCCATTATTTTGTAACGTCAGTAGTGGCGCAGCCCGCGCATTCTCTCATGAATGGAGTGAGGTGCCCCCACTATTTTTATATTGCTATCTCTTCTTTTCGCATTGATAACATTTGATTCCACCCCCTCGAAATACGTCACCGTGTTCTCCTACGTTACTGAAATCCAAACAACCCCTTACCTAATACAGGAAACCTTTTACTTTCTGGCGCCAACGCTTTTTCTTTTTTCTAAAGTTAAAAGGTTTAGAAACGGTTTATTTTTAACTTTTTTTAGTTTTTTTAAACTTATCTTTCGAGACTTTTTGGTTTAGAATTAACAATTTTCTTTGAAATCTGAAGAGGCTTTCCTACATAAAGAATAAATAAATAAATGAATTATACGTGTTGTCGTTTTTTTTAAACTTTAATTCAATTTTTAACTTCATTTGTGGTTCTTTAAACCTTTGGTTTTAGGAGTATTTAGAGAACAAAATGATTTTGAGGTTGATCTTTGAAGCTGTCTGTGATTAAAGTGAACATAAAACGATATAGCTTTATCCTGTTTTTAATGTGTAGAAGCGATACGCACAATATTGCCATAGTAATCAAACATTACATTAAATTTAAATGTAAGATTGATGTACAAGGTATGAGGGCGCATTTTTATGTTATCTACCTAGCCATGAAAAAAACACTACGTAACTCCCCTCAACACTTATACACGTAGTCCATCTTTTTTCCAATTGTCCCATACCCTCAGAAAAAATGCCTTCGGCAACTCTGCAAAATATTGTTTAACAGCTTCTTTGAGTGCTTCATCAGATGCAAAACGCTTTCCCCTGAGATGTCCTTTAAAGTTTTTGAATGGAAAGAAGTCTGACGGAGCTAGGTCGGGCCTATAAGGTGGATGCCTTAACTGTATGAATCCACAGTCATTGATTATCTGCTGGACTTCCACCTTAATTTCACTTATTTTATCAAGAAGTAAACCTTTCCAAATCTCTATAAACCGCACAAATTAAACACAACTTAGAGTACATGTACTTCTAAATGTCACAGCTACTTTTTAATAATTGGTTTGACATCGTCGTTTTTTGTTTCATGGCTAATGGCGAGGTAGATAACATAAAAATACGCCCTGGTATTATCGTTGTTTAAAAATGTAAAATTGTAACTTTAAACACCATTTTTTTAAATAACAAGATTTCCTCAGAAACTGTCTGTTATTTATTATTACATATTACAGCAATTCAGTCGTTTTTGGAATTTTTTCTCTCGTTTTTCCTTTAAAATTTTGAAAACCTTTACGTAGCATTTTAAAAGGAATAGTTTTAGATTTTAATATGGATAGACTTGATTGTACTAAATCATTTATTGGCAATTTTAACGATTTTAAAATTTCTGGGATTAATTCTTTTTAATTGAAACACGATTCGTGGAAGTGAACAGCCGAAGAACTTTTTATAATAAATTTATTAATAAATAGTTTGTGTTTACTTCAAAAAATTGCTACATACAATAGTTATTTGTATCACAAGGCTAGAATCGGCCGATAAAAATACGTTAATTATAAAAAATCATTTTTTATTCAAATATTTGACGTTAGAGAATTTATTTTTCTAGGGAATTTATTTTTCTGGGCGTGACAATGGGCGTAGCAATGAGAGGGCGGAGTCAGTTCGGTTCAGCGCCACCAATCAAAAATCCTAATTTTACTTTCTGGACTAGTCCGGCAAATAGCATTTTCCAGATGATTTATACGCATGAAAATTGAGTGTTTCTAGCCGGAGGGCGAAAAAAGTTAATATTCCAGCTCTTGCGTCAATATATTTATTTAATTACAAAAACATTTCAATTATTGGAAATTTGCTTTGTAGGTATTTTCCATTTATCTGATCGTAGACGTTTGGGCAAAACCGAAATCAAAACTCCTTTCGCTGGTTTAATATTTTTTTAAGTTCGTCCGTTCATCAGTTTTGCTGAAATTTATTAGGCAGTATACGACCAAAAAGAATGGCTGACTTATGCACCAAGAGAAACAACTCAATGTGCACTTTCATTTGTTTTAATGTCTCACAATCTACTTTTTTGCAATATTACGGAATTTTGCAAGTCGAAGCTTCTAAAAGTTATAAAAAAATTGGAAAAACGATTGAGGCAAATGGAAATAACCCACTTAATAAATAGCAAAAATACGTATTCAATAAAATCCGGCGTAAAATTTCTTTAGTATAACGTCAATTTTATTTTTATTGCACCAAGAGATAGCAAATGTTTAGTATTTACGCACTAAAAAGAGGCTACGTGAGAAAATAAGAAACATCGAGAATTACTCAAGGTTGACGCACAATAACAACGTGATATCGTGCTACGAAATACTACGTTTTAGTTTAAGTTCAACCTAGTGGTGTCCTCTGCTTGTGCGTTGTAGAACTGAGTGGTAAATTCCGGTACCTTCCAGAACGGCCCGTGATCACTTTCAGGTTGTCGAGGTTGTGAATTTAACCGTTACGAAAAAAGTAAACAAATATTCAAAAAACGATGCGAATTTTACTATAATTTATTGCACTACAAAGGTTTTAGAACGAATGATAGATGCTATGGAAAACCGCAGGTTCCTGTTGAGTGATTGCAAATGCTAATGAAAGTTTTAATGGGACGAATAAAAAATCCCCGAATGAAAATTTCGGGAACGGCGGGGGTTTTATGAGTAATTATGTTCAGTAAATTTGAACAACGTGGTTTAATTTTAGACAGGCACGAGGCATGGTTTATTGTTATAACTCTTGAACATGATTATTTTGATTACGAATATGACGCTCAAAATTGGTAAATCAGATTAGATAGTGGTTTGGCATTAGTTGCCAATAGGCAATAATAACGTTATTGTTAGATAATTTTTTTTTATGTGAAAACTCATGCTTTTTACGAGAACTTCGGAAATTTATAAAGAATGAATCTCATACTTCCAGTAGTAGACTTTTCACTTTTACTACTTATGCAAATAGTTGAAGTTGAAGATCCCATTCATTGTTTCCTAAGCCCCTTACAATCTAATCTGATTATCACAATTAAACACTCACATCAACCCAAGTTACTAAAATTAGCAAATACTCAACTTCGCACAAAGGCTTCCGTAAATTTAAGATTCATATTGGATTGTGGTAAGTAACAATGAACAGTGGCGTAAATCACAGGCAGACCTTTTGGAGACCTTTTTTCTGAAAGTATTTTTTAATTGAAATATAAGTCTAAAATCTTTAAAAGCAAAAACGCGTATAATAATATTATAATTTAACTTGAGTTTGTTTCAATTATAGCTAATTGATGAGGTTCGAAATATTTAGGCTTCTGTAAAGAAACCATTTAAAATCTATAAAGAAGAAATTTTTTATAAATCTTCGAAGGAACACCTTTGTTGCAATTTTCAAACCAGAAACTCTTTAGAAATCTTCAGCAAAGATGCCGTTACAAAAATTTTAAGGAAGAAACTTTTATAAATCTTCAAAAGTTATTAAAAAACAACAAATCCCAAAGGCGAAGGAGATATGGATAAGATATGTAAAATGCTAGAAGATTTGACTAAAGAAATGAAGGAGCTAAAGAACGAAATGAAAAACAGCAGAAGTGAGCGAATTTAGAGAGGAAATCAGAAATATGAAAGAGGAATTAATTAAAAGAGAAGTAGAATGGGAACAAGAAAAAAGCCGCTTGAACAGTAAAATAGATTTGAAAAACGAAGCTCAAGAAAGACAGGAAAAAAGAAATAATCTATCTTGAAAGGTCGAATATAAAAGAAAAAGTTAAAGAAATAATAGAACAAGAATTAGGAGTAATGGTTAATGGTCACAACTGAAAATGCATTTAAAATAGGAAAAGAAGAAAATAAAAAAATAGGAGTAGTAAAGCTTCAAAGCTGTGAGCAAAAAATTGAGGCCCTGAAATAAAAATACAAACCAATAAGAAAATATTGCTACACCAGCACTAGGTGAAGTATATCAATTGTTATCCGGAGGTGATAACACTAAATAAACCCGCTACTCTGTTGCATGGGCGTGAGGTTCCTAAAAGAAAATAGCAGTGCTCACTAAATAGCTAAACTAACGATGTTCCTTGGGCGCCAGGTCCTTATAACGTAAACAGCTTCAGTCGGACCTCCTGAAGAATAGACCTCCAAAGTCAATTGACTTGACAATAAAACGCAAGGCTTGGTAATTAACGAATAGGATATATATTAACTCATAAGCAAAAACACATACACAAAATTGAAATTGAAAAAGTAATTATGAAGTTATCATACAAATAAACCAATAAAGAAATTACCAAAATCGTAACCAAACGTAAGTCTAAAAGTTAAGTTTCTAATGAGTTCTAATTAAACACAAATCAAAACTATAAGGAATGTTCAACGACAATCACGTAACCAAACGAAAGAAAATAAATGTAAGTAATTGAACAAACGTAGACTGTATCGTTCAAAATGGCTAAGATCGTAATTAAACGAGAACGTAGACTCTCGGAGGGTTCGCAAGAATAATTCTTAAATTAACTTAATAACTAACGCACACGAAGAAAAATGAGCTCACTTTAATCGTTGGCGCAGCTAAAAAAAAAACATAATAACAAAAGAAAATAATAATAATATCCTGCGTACCTATCGGTAACCACAAATTCAATTACGATATGATATAAAAATAAATTAAAGAAAAATAATTGACTAAGTTGAAACACGCAAATCTGAATATTCCTTTACAAATTAAAAATTACAGTTTATAAATTCCCGTTTAAATGACGATTGAAAATTTTACTAATACTTTGAATTACAATGAAAATTAGTAAAACCCACTAAGTGAATACCAAATAAGAAGAGAAGCGCCTATGACGTATGCAACTATGCCATCCTTAGATATTACTGGGAAGTCTAACTGGCTAGACTAAAGTAAATTCGAGAATTTACATATAAAACAACAAGAGCGTGATTTCTACTGTAACAATATATATTGACAGCGATCTTACTATAGAAGAACAGCAGATTCAAGCAGAAATAAGAAAGAGAGCTAATGAAGAAAAAGAAAAGGGAAATATCGTAAAAATAGGCAATCAAAAATTAGAAATAAACCGAATAAAATACGAATGGAAGAGAAATGAGAGAAGGCCGGAGAAGATGGCTAGCGCAAAGCCAAAAAACTAAACAAAATTCAGGACGGAAAAATGGATATGAATACTACGACAAGGAAAGAGGATATGATTCAGGAAATAAATACAATAGAAGAAAATAAAAACAAAAAGAAAATAAAAGTATGAACGTGAAATGTAAGAGGACTAAACTATGAAGGAGCCTTAAAACAACTAATACAGCAAATGACTAAATACAAAATAAAGATACTTGCGATTCAGGAAAGTAATTTGAAAAACGAATCTATGGGGTCGAGCAAAGAACAGATTTGGGACAGGTTTTCTGGTAAAAAAATAAGATAGAATGGTTAGTTTAATGGACCCCAAAAAAATTAATGAAGGAATCAGTTATTTAAGGATAAGGGGACCGGGCAGAAAGAGAAGCTTTATCAACGTGCACTTTCCAACGGAAGATGCAGATGAAGAAGACAAAGAACAATTTTATGAAGAACTGGAAGAATTATATGTATGACAGTATACCCAAAATTATATTAGGCGATTTTAATGCCAAAGTGGGCCAAAAAGATAGAAACAGAACAGTAGCAGGAAGATGTGGTAAACATGTTAAAACAAATGAAAATGGACAAAGATGGACTACTAATAAAAGCTACATTTTGAAAGCAAAAAGAAATTTACAAAGGAACATGGGTAAGTCCTAATGGCAAGACGACCAACCAAATTGACCATCTTTTGGTAGAAAACAAACATCAGATAATCATAGAACAAGTAAGAAGTTTTCGAGGAGTTAAAATACATAGATTCAGACCACTATTTCGTACTTACAAAAGTAAATCAAGAAGTACCATGGGAAAACTGAAATAATAAAAAGATAAAAAAGAAATGATATGTGGAATGTCGTACTACTACAAAATACTGAAGAGAGAGAAAAATACGAGAAAGATTTAGAAATGTCATTAAAAGAAGAAAATACAAAAGATGAGGTAGAATTGGAATGGAAAGTCGCAAAGGAAAGTATACAACGTTCAGCACAAAATATTCTGACGGTAATGCAAACAAAAATGAAAATGCTAAGTGAGAAGACAGGAGCAAGCGAAGACCAATTTAAAGAAGCAAGAAGGAAAACAAAAAAGCTGTACGGAAATAAGAAAAGGAAGTATCAAGAAGAAATAGAACAAAATCACAGAAGTAAAGACAACAGAACCTTTTATAAAAATGTTGGTCTTGTAAGGAAAGAATACCAACTGAGAGTGAACCTATGCGAGCAAAAAACGGAGAACTGATAGGTAGTAAAGATGTCTTAAAGAGGTGGAAGGAACATTTTCAAAAAATTATGGAAGAGAGTGACGACCAAATAATAGAGAGAAAAAATGGCGAGAAAAAAGAAGAACAGTATAACAGGGAAACACATACAATAGGAGGAAGTCGCTAAAGTTATAGAAAATATGAGAAACAAAAAGAGTCCAGGTAGCGATAGCATCCAAGGAGAACTGATAAAGTACGGAGGTGAGTTAATTAGTAAAATATGAGAACAGAAGGTAATGCCAAGCGAATGGAGACAAACAATAGTAAATCCTATACCGGGTGTCTCAGGTAAGACGGAACATAGGGAAACACCAATGTATTTTTTCAGAAAGGATCCACGATACCTTTGGAAAATGTATGGATTCAGTGCACAACGTATGTTATTGGATTTATTAGTTAACGCTAATGAAATAAGTGATGTAAATGACCCATACAGTAAAATACAAAGGAGAATACCACTAGGCACTAGGCATTAAAAGTGCTGCGCCCCTAAACAAAGTGTTTCAAAACAAACATATCTCGCGAGTGGTAAAAGTGCGGTTGTACAAAACAATAATAAGGCCAACAGTTCTTTGCGGATCCGAAGTATGGATACTAAATAAAACTTGCATAGCAAAGTTAAATAAGTATTATGGAGAAAAAAATGTTAAGAAAAATATACGGAGAGGTCAGAACAGGAGAGGAATGGAGAAGAAGGGCCAATGAAGAAGTATATAGTTTGTTCCAAGAAGCTCCTATAGTAAATTTAATGAAGCAGCGAAGACTGAGGTGGTTATGTTATGGAATGTCTGAAGTAAGAACCCCAAAAAATATATTTAAAGAAATCCTTGAAGGAACAGGAAAGGACGCCCCCATAAGGAATGGCTACAGGATATTAAAGAAGATTTAAAAGAACCAAAGGTGGAAAAATGGTAAACTAATGCAATGGAGAGAAAAGAGTGGCAAAAAATAACTGAAAAAGCCAAGGGCCTTAAAGGCCTCTCATGCTAATAATATATACTGTGAGTTCAAAAAGTTTTTACAGAAGGGTTGGCTATGAGACACAAAAGTAATGTCTACTGCAAGATTTAGAACCTTTGTTTTTACATTTTATTGAAATTTGCACAACAGTATTATGCCAGCAACACAACGATGATAGTTAATAAATTCTAAATCTTGCAATTGACATTATTTTTGTGTCTCATGGCCAACCCTTATGTAAAGACTTTTTGAACTCACGGTATAAAACAACGCTCTGCACTCGAAGCCCTTTGAGAATCGTTAGCAAAGAAACCATTTAAAAATTTATAAAAAGAAACTTCGAGTAGAACTTTTGTTGCAATCTTCAAACCAGAAGCTTTTTAGAAATCTTCAGCAAAGGAAAATTTTAAAGAAGAAAGTTTTATAAATCTTCGATGGAAACAGTTATCTTTGAACGATAATCCCTTGAAACCTTCAGCGAACAAACCATTTCTTACAAAAATTGAATTCAGGCGGATATAAATTCAAGATTCTATGTAAGTGAATCTCAAAAGCGAAAAATTCGCAAAGGTAAGGAGGCAAGTTTTAAGAAACATGCAAAGATAGGTCGTTTTCTTGGTGTACCTTAACTCTCGACAAGTACATACATGGTCTGACGAAAATATTGCAGATTATAATCAAGTAATGTGGATAACGTTTTTGTAGCTAATGATAGTGAGAAAGTTAGAAAATAAAACTATCGATTATTTACTTGTCCAGCAGAAAGGACAAGAAGTGATCAAATGGAGAGAGATTTTAAAATGGGTTTCAGACGTGCTAACTACCTATATTGACAATGTACTGACTGTGAAGGAGAAGAACAGCTAAAAATCAATGAATCTTTCCTTGGATTCGAGAAGTTACTGATCAGAAATTTGGAAAAAAAGAACTTAAATGAAATATCGGAGATAGGAGTCGATAAAAAAAATGTAGGAGACAGAGCTACGACAAATGTATGAAACACAACAATATTATCAGGCTAGTTATATGTTATATCTATTTATTCATTTGTGGTCCTTTAAATATTTGGATTTAGAAATAAATTTTTAGAGAATAAAATGATATTGAGGCTGATCTTAGAAGCTGTCTGTAATGAATATCATGATTTAAAGTAAACATAAACCGATATAGCTTTATCCTATTTTTAATGTGTAGAAACGAGACGCACAATATTACCATGGTAATCAAACATGACATTAAATTTAAATGTAAGATTGATATACATACAAGGTACGAGGGCGTATTTTTATATCTATCTAGCCATGGAAAAAACACGTACCACATTAACAACCCTTTCTTTTTCTATGTAACTCCCTTCAACACTTATTCCATCTTTTTTCCAATTGTCCCATACCATCATCATCATCATCAATTGACATGGAGCAGATCTCCGTGGATTAAGCCTGGATAACGCCAGGCCCACCTCATGGAAATAGGGCGTGAAGGGATTTGTTATGATAGGTGGGGATTGGGAGCACTGTATAACGTTAACAACGCCAGCCGCAGCACACCGCTTCTACAGTGGAAGGCAGTTAGTAGTTCACATATTCAGAAAAAAAAATTCTGCAAAATATTGTTCCACAGCTTCTTTGAGTGCTACGACAAGAAAAGAAAAATTTATTGGTTTATTGGTAGTATCGGATTTTTAATTTTTGAAAAACGAAAAATTCAGTTTTCGACTGAATACTATGCCGTAATATTGATAAAATTGTTAATATTAAATTGATAAAAATTATTTTTTAAAACTGTGCAGCCCACGCCCCTTTTATTGGAGCATTATTCATTCTTTCTACTCATGGCTTTTATAAAATTTTGCTTAAGAATAAAATATAATCTGTAACAGAAAACGTAAAATTGTAGACTCAGAAGCAGATTGATTATCTACGAGGCTGTGTGGGTTAAAGGCTACACCACAAGGGATTTTGGGACCTTTTACAGTGCGGATTTACTTTGTTTCACTTGCATCATATTATTAACGTTTATAGCTTGATAATGCGAGGGTGTATTTTTATGTTATCCACCTATAGTCATGAAACAAAAAAGCGACGATGTCAAACCAATTATTAAAAAATAGCTGTGACATTTAGAAGTATATGTGCCAAGTTGTGTTTAATTTGTGCGGTTTATATATTTGGGATTTCTTGATAAAATGAGCGAAATTAAGGTAGAACATCGCAGTGTCATCCAGTAGATAATCAATGACTGTGGGTTCATAGAGTTAAAGGATCCACATAGGCTTGACCTAGCTCTGTCGGACTTTTTTCTATTCAAAAACTTAAAAAAGCACCTCAGGGGAAAGCGTTTTGCATCTGATGAAGCACTCAAAGAAGCTGTTGAACAATATTTTGCAGAGTTGCCGAATGAACTTTTTTCTGAGGGGATAGAATAATTTGAAAAAAGATGAAATATGTGTATAAGTGTTGAAGGGAGTTACGTAGAAAAATAAAGGGTTGTTAATGTGATAAGTATTTTTTTCATGGCTAGGTAGATAACATAAAAATACGCCCTCGTATTTTTCAACGACTAATTTTTGAAGAATCGAACATAGATTATAATTTCTCAGTAATTCGGTTCACCTTGCAATCAAAAACATAGGTTTAAATCACAGTCGAGTGCTAATTAGGTTTTATATTGAGCTTAACATCCTAAGACAGAATAACAAATAAATAAAGGCATTTTTGTATCTTTGTGCTAAATACGATGCAATCAAGCTTCTAAATTTTATTTAGAAGGAATCTAGCTTTATTTCTTAGTTCCATGCGATTATTTAGATTGCAACAGTAAATTTTGAATTGTGTTTAGCTTGTGATTTATCGTCTGCTTTTAAATAATATTATTAAAAGCTATAGTTTGTTAAAGTTTGATGTGGATTTGTAAGGATCCCTCAGTTTTACGTAAATCAAACCTATTTATTTAGTCCAGGAAGACTAAAAGGTACCCACTTAAATTCCATTCAGTTTATTAAAAAAAAAAAAAACGATTTGGTCAATACATATAATGCCTTTTACTTTATTAAAACGGTTCGATAATTGCGTTCTTTCTCCTTTGTTATTAACAGGATCCACAGACTTTTTAATTTAAATGCAAGACAATACAGGCAGGACATTTTCCTAACAGTTAACGTACGTTAAATAGAATAATGCGCAATTATCCAATTTGCATAGTCGCCTTTATTAAAAATATTGGGATGGTCAACGACCTCGCTTCTTTGTGAAACTTTTTTTACGTAATCTCTCATTTAAGGAAATGTTACATCAGAATCGAGAGAACCTAAATTTTGTTTAAGCAAATACCTACATGTTTTACTAAAATAGAACACTTACTTAAAACATACACATTTGAGAAACTCTCTCGTTTTATATACGTAGAGTCGAAGAACGCAGGTTTATTAAATATAATTAAATTATACGAGGTCGGTACTACCATATAATACTAACTAACTAACTATTTTGTGCTACAAGCGAGGAGAAAGTGGACCACGGTCATTTTTTCTCCTGTCCATCTATGGATTACTTTCTTTTAGCTTTTAGTTATTTAATAGATGTGGATCAAAGTAGATTGTCGATAAACTCGGATGTTTGTTGAAGATGTTAAAGTACACGTTGAGTTGATCATCGTTCCGGCTCAGTTCTTAACAATGCTAAGTGGTCATTAGCCTCGGTGAACGGTATATACAAGGTACTATCAATACGACATACTATAATACAACACATGCAGCTCTTATTAGATGACCAGGCTTGCCCACAGTACCTGCCTACGCTTTGGTTTTAATACAGAATCGCTTTACATGCTACGCTGCTTGATTTAATTTACTGTAAAATACGTTGCCTTTTTGTGGGGAATAATTGAGAGGTAGTTCCCCGCAAATTTATAACCACATTCCACGTTAAACACAAATATCGTAATCTTTTACATTTTATGAATTTTTAAAACTTTTCAACTTCTTTCCAATTACCATAAAAACAATTACAAAATAAATTGCAATTTATTACTGCAAATGTAAAAATGTTTATAAATCTGATTTTTTTAAAGAATTTTTGTTTAATTTCACAGTTTAATTTTTACTAGCTAATTGCATTTCTTCGAATCTTCAAAAACAGCCTCCACATACGGGAATACAGGAAATTACCTGATAAAATTCAATTTTTTTTAGCCCTCGAACAAACATAAATACTTAGCTCAATTTTATATTTCTTGGTGGCGAAAAACCCAACTAAGAAATATAAAATATCAAACTCGCCACAACAAACCTTTAGAAAATATTAGCTCAATATTTCGTCAAATCAAACAATAAAAAACTTCCGCTGTGGTGTGGATTTTTTGAGACACGTCGTATAAGTGTACAATGCGTTCATTGATGTATGCGATGATGCTACAAGCAGCCAAATATACCTACACCGTTGGCTTTTCACAATAAACAGTCATTAACAAAGTTACTAAAGTTTGTAAAATAATTTATTACTATTATCAATTACCGTTACTTTTTATTCTCCGTATTGTTTTGTTGGTATATAAATATCATATTTGTTTTTCAGTTAAAATTTAAAATAAATCCCAGTTGAAGTAAATGTTGTAATTGGAACATAACCTATAATCTTATTCAACTAAATTGCTTATAATTAGGTCTGCAGTCTTATATTAGAATACTGAAATAAGTAAACCCAAAAAACAGCAAAAAGCAACCACAAACAAAAATCGAAAATATAGTATGCTAACACAAGATAGTTTACTGGTGTAGAATATTAAAGATATTTTTTATTAACAAATTTTAAATGTGTTTGTGAGTGAGCGCTTTGCCCCTGAAATACGAGTATATGGCTATGCACAACTCAAAATGTACGAGAACACTGGGTACCTCGTATTTTTAAGGGATGTTTAATCCTTTCGTTGATTGAGAATATGTTCCAGACATATCTCAGTAGTTAGAATTGTCGTATCGTTGTAATTAATTGTGATCAGTTGATCAGTACCTACAACAGGGCAACCATTGTAATTTTGACAAAGTCTAATTTTGTATATGAGAAGTATATTGAAATTGCCAACTTTTACGTTGTGCGTTAAATTTGGATTTCGCTGGGAGATCCTTCAATTGGAATTACTCTTTTGTAACCATTTGATCAATACACTTCTTCCTCTTCCTCTTATGGCCGAAGCCTCTTAGCACGTATGCTGGGCAGGAGGCTAACCTAACCCATCGAGAGAGGCGAAGAAGACCGACTCGCAGTGTTGCGAGGTTAACGGTTATCAAAGGTGTTAGTATGATTACCGATCAATACACGTAACCGGAAAAGCAATGCTTTACAGCGGTGTACGTATAATGAAGAATTTCTATAAGTTAGTGCAGAGCAACAAAGTGCAATACGGCTAACTGTATATTTTGCAGTGATAGATACACAGATCAGCGTACTAATCAATATTCCAGACCACTATTCAGGGTAGACTGAATAGTCAAGATTGGATCTTGTGGTAAGATTTGGTCGCGTATTTATAGTAAAAATCCGTGATTCTGAAAGAGTTATCAAATGTTCTCACTGGTGTGCATCTGATGCTTGTTCAAAAAATTAATAAATTTCATAAGTGTGTTGTTATCAAAACGTTCCCATGGGTGACACTATGGCCTACTGCTGCTTATTTTGCAGGGGAAGGTATATGGAAAAAGATGGCCAGGAAGAGGAAGAATCTCATGGCTCCAGAACTACCACTACAAGACTTTTCCGTGCAACAGCTAATAAAGTCAAGATAGTCATGCTGGTCACCAACGTTTGGAACGGATAGGTACCACTAGAAAAATAAGAAAAATTGCGGGTGCATTTGAAAGGTTTCATAATGCCTTTTAATTTTTCTTCGCCCTTTTTTAGCATAACTTATTGGATTTTAAGTTTAATTCGGGATAATAATACGTAGGTGCGAAAATAGCTGCAAATCTAAATTAAAACGACGCTTTTTGGTTACTTCTTCTTCTTCTAGCCCATTTCTATCCATTGTCGGATATAGGCCTCCTTAGTATTTGTCCATGTTTCTCGATTTTGTGCTACTGTCTGCCACTTGAATCCTCCTGTTCTCTTGATGTCACCAACCCATCTCATTTGGGGTCTTCCAATTCCTCGCTTATTTGCCCAGGGTCTCCATTTGATCCAAGTTTTCTACTCCACTTTTTCTGTCTTTGAGGGATACACCAACTATTCTTCTTTCCATGGCTCTTTGAGTGATTGTCATTTTCTTCATTATGTCTTTTGTGAAGACCCACGTTTCGGTACCATAGGTTAATACCGGTAATATACATTTAATAAAAACTTCTGCCTTGAGGTATATTCATTTTCCATATCTAGTTCATTTTACCGAATGCTGCCCATCCCGATTTTATTCTTCGGTTCATCCCGTTGCTGATTTTCTTTGCCAGTTTTTATTTCTTGTCCTAAATAGACATATTTCTTTACTTTTTTTATTTGTGTATTATCTATTATTATTTCCCTTTGGTCTTCGTCTTCGGTTGTCATGATCTTTATTTTACCTAGATTCATTTCTAGTCTTACTTGTTTTGATGCTTCGTTTAGATCACTAATCATTATTTGTAGGTCTTTAAAGTTGTCGGCTATTAATAGGATGCCAATGAATGCTAACCATAGGGGTATCCTGTATTCTATGCTTTTCTCTAATAGCAGTCTTAGCGTTTGGAGGTGATCTGTCGTTCCAGATCATTTCTTAAATCCCGCTTGTTCTTTTGGTTGATAATAATCCATTTTATTGGTCAAGCGGTTCGTCAGTATTTTACTAAAAAGTTTGTATACCTACCTGTGATAACAGGCCTATTGGTCGGTAGTTCTTCAACTCCGTCATGTCTCCTTTTTTATGTACTAACATCACTACTGCGTTATTCCAATCTGATGGTGTATCGTCTTCTTCAAGGCATTTATTAAATAGTATTTTTAAACTTTCCATTAGCGGCTCGCCTCCGAGTTTTAACATTTCACTTAGTATGTTATCTCCACCTGGCGCTTTTCCGTTTTTCATGTGTTGTAACGCATTTTTTATTTCGTTTTGGTCAATTTCGGGTATGTCTTCTGAGTTCACGTTTACTATTTTTGTTTCATGCTTATTTTGATCTTCTATGTTATTTGTTTTGGAGTCATATACATTTTTATAGAACCTTTCTGTCATTTTTAGGATTTGGTGTCGGCCTGTTATGAGGTTAATTGGAAAGCTAAACACTAATACAAAGACCAGTACTTATATTAGTTAATAACGACATGACAGAAGGAGTACCACTAGCAATAGGCATAAGATAAAGGGACTCACTCGGCCCACTTCTTTTTAATATTACCAAAGACAAAATAATACAAAAGGTACGAAATGCAGGACGAGGCTTCACCATAACTAAATAAGTCAAAATAATATTGTAACGAAGTGGCTTTTACATTTATTGATTATGATGGTAGAGACTTATAGCAGCTTCATTACGAGTGTTAAAGCTTTGCTTTTGCCAGAGGTTTTATTAAAGTACACGGTTAACTAACATCAGATATATTGTTATTCTTTAACTGTTTAACAAACATGAAATCCAAACACTTAACAAGTTCTCAGTCTGATGGACTTACGACAATGTACAAAAATATTATTATTAAGTTACAATAAATCTTTACTTACATGGATAACTTTAGAAACATACACATCTTGAATGTAACCCAACCCTTGGCTGAGGGCTCTCGTCTAGATCTTAATCAGACATCGTAGTGAGACTCTATTCAGAGACTGCCTTTGACTATGGGAAAGTTCACATATTTATACTACCAAGATCCAAGATGTGTCCTTTCTCTCTTACATTTAAACATCTGTTTAAGTTAGAACAAGGGTTCCATTCATTCTTACATTGTATGAATATAGGTCATGATGTTCCCACACACAACCCACGTTAATTTAGTATAAACAAATACAACTTTGTCATCAATTATTTCATTAGAATATGCTACGCTGACGATGCTGTGATAATGCCTAAAAATGAGAATGATCTACAAAGACTTTTACATACATGTTATATCATAGCTAAATAATATAATAAGGAGATCTCCACACAGAAAACTAAATTAATAGTTGCTATTAACGATAGCGTAATTGAACAACTGATAACTTTTAAATATCTAGAGGTAGAAATAACCTCGCATCAAGACAGAATAAGCGAAGTAAGGAACCAAACTAACAAAGCTGCAAGATTCTCGGGCTGTTTGAAGGATGTTATAAGGACTAATAACTATATGAGACTTAGAACCACAGAAATGAGGATACTAAAATGCATAACAGGGCACACCTTAAGAGATCACATCCCAAACAACGAAATCAGACAAACATGTAACACACAGGACATTATAAGGTGGATAAGGAAAATACGAAAGGGATGGAATGAACATATCGTCAGAATGAGTGAAGACAAACTCACAAAAATATTAAAAGATGGAAGATCAGCAAGGTGCAGGCCACCTGACAGGCCCTAAAACGCTGGAGGGAATGCTGGACGTCAACATCCCAAATAAACTGAAAACGGTGACTAAGTTGGAAACAAAACAAGTCATTGGCTTAAAACAAGAGAAACAAGAAGAAGAAGAAGAGGCTCCGCAACCTATACACAGGCTTGTGTTTAAATTATAGACGTTGCACGGAAGCGGTTTTATCGTGCAAAAATTTAAAAATTAAATGTTTGCTGAAATTCAATTTTTGCCACAATATCATTTTTTTTTTGCAATAAAAGATTTAAAATGTTTTTAAGTTTTTGAGAACTCTTGGGAAGGAGGGGGCGGTGTTATTTTATATACTTAATAAGGAAAATATATTTTATTACCCACATTTGGACGGCGTTCTGCAGAAAGCTACCAACCCATAAAATGTGAGATATTGGGTTAGAGCCATATTCTGATAGTAAACAGCTTACTTTACATTCAACCTTTGCAACGAATATTTCAGAACGTCTAACCAACATATATATTTTACTAACATTTCTTTTATACAGAAAGCTACCAACCCGCTTGGTTGTGTTTTCCTTATCGCGCCATATACATCCAAGTGGGTTGGTAGCATTCTGCAATTCTGGTTTCTTCATTGTTGAACAACTGTTTTTATGTTTACAGTGTTGTGTCAGTACAAGTTTAGTGATGCAGAGTGACAGTAAGGTTGTTGTTATTAGTTTGAATCGTAATTTAAAAAATAAAGACTGTTTGAGTGTTTATGTTTGATTATCTTAAGTTTAAAAAATAACTTAGTGTTTAGAAATATGTATAGTTCCCGTACGGTCAAGATTTTGGAGGCGGCTCTGGCAAAAAAAACAAAAACAGGGTAAGTACCTATTATTTTAATATATTTTTATAATCTAACCAACAAAATTAAAATCAAAAACAGGAAAAGTAATGGTATTGGGAATTAAATACCTATGTTAACTTTACTTAACTTAAACAAAAAAAGCCAAAGTTTTCATTTTTCTTTAAAATTATATAATTTTTTATTTATAATGTTCTTTATTACCTACTGTATTATAACTTGTAACTATTTAATTTTAACGTGTTGATTTTTCAAGAGCTTTAAGCAGATCACCAAATTAACTTATATTGTGTATAGGTATATGTATAAAATAATATTTATTGACTTTTGAACAAAATTTTTTAATATTAAAAATATTCTGTTATATTCAGATACTCTTCCACGAGATGTCGGCGACAATGAAATTGTGTTAACAACTCTTACACCGGCAGTGCCCAAAGAAGAGGCTGCCAAAGCACTTGGATCCCAAATTTACATGTCGCGTGAAAACTATTATGAAGAAAATCTGGAACCAGTACCACAAGACTTGTGGTAGTACTTAGTATCACAACATAACACTGATCTTTGTTTAGAATCAGATGTAGGCGATAATGAAATTGTGTTAACTACTCTTACATCGGTAGTCCCAGAAGAAGACATTGCCAAAGCAACTGAATCCCACACAAACGAAGTAGTTTTAGAAAATTCTGAATCCCGTAACGAACCAGATTATCTATCAGAAGACAGTGACGATTCTGTTAGGGATCCTACTTTTGAAATTACTAAAGAAAGAAAATATTCTAAAACGGACGAAAATGAAGAAACAGCAAGCAATACAACAGCAGAAAATAATCAAAACTCTCCCTTACACGTCGTGGCTGATACTGAACCTACAACAGAATCGCTACCAAAATACGAAGGAAGACCGAAAAAGGGAAGAAAAAGGAAGTTTTCGGATCAAAGTCGAAAAGAAAAGATGATAAGAAAAAACAGTAACCAAGCTTACTACAAAGGTATTAACATAAAACCAAAAGAGTTTAAAAATTTTGATTGCTCTTGTACTGCAAAGTGTGCTGACATTGTTTCTGTTGAAACCCGACAATATGAATTTGAAAGATTTTGGTCGCTAATAAAATCATATGATAGCCAAACAACTTTTATTGCTGCTTGTGTGTCAAAAATTAAAAAGAAAAGAGTATATGGAAGGAATACAGAAAGAAGAAATTTCTCTAGAATTTTTAAGATAAAGGATTTACGTGTGTGCAGAGAAATGTTTACTAAACACTAGGCATAACTTCGTTTCGAGTAAATACTGCGTTAAAAAAATTTTGAGGACTATTGCCTCTTCCTGATCAAAGAGGCATTAAACAGGGTGGTAAGAACAAATTGCTCGAAGAAAAGGTTCAAACTGTCATGAATCAGATTAACAAAATACCCAAATACATCTCGCACTATCGTCGAGAACAAAGCACCGCTCAATACTTACCCCCTGGAATAACTATAGGTACAGAAAATGTATGATATGTATAAGAAAGAAGAAGTGAATCCAGTTAGTCTAACATCGGATAAAAATATCACTAAATTTAACTTGAAAATCAAGCCACTAAAAAGGGACACCTGTAATACTTGTGATACTTTGAAAATGAAAACGATGAAGAGAAAAAAGAGCATTTTAGGCAAGAACATTAGAAACATCTTGAAATTGCTGAAGAAGCACAAAGATTAAGAAAAGAGGATTTTAATACAGCAAAAGAATCTGAAGAGTTTGAATCTTTAAGTTTTGATGTAGAAAAAACATTGCCGCTTCCAAGAATCCCCACTAATATCGTATTTTATAAACGGCAGTTGTGGGTGTACAACTCGGGTATACATAGTGGGAAAGAAAGTCGCGGTTATTGTTACGTTTGGGTAGAGGGATCTGCAGGAAGAGGAGCCCAAGAAGTAGGATCCTGCCTCATAAAACATATAAGTGCTAAACTGCCCCCAGAAGTTCAACATTTGAATCTGTGGTGCGATTCTTGCGGAGGGCAAAATCGCAATATTAAAATAGTATTAATGCTCAACTCAGTGCTGCATTCTGGTGCTTATGCAAACCTTGAAAGCATTACAATAAAGTATCTGTATTCGGGACATAGCTTCCTCCCAAACGACACTGATTTTAGTGACATTGAGTCTTCTCTCAAAAGGCAACATAGACTTTACACTCCGGATGATTACATGGAGGTGATGCGGACGTGCAGAAAGAAAAAGCCTTTAATAGTTACGCTAATGCAGCCAGAAGACTTCTTGGGCGTAGGTGACATTTAAAAGAAAATTACGAACAGAAAGGTCACAGACGACAAAGAAAAAATTAACTGGTTGAAAATAAGGTCAATCAGATTTGAAAAAAACGAGCCGTTTTTACTTTTAATCCAATAAAACGATTTCTCTCAACCATATCAAAAAGTTTCTCTTAAGAAAGCCTCTCGAGGTAGACCTACTTCCGAAGATATCTTCATCCCCTTGTGGCTCGATGGCAAGCCTATTGTTGAAGCAAAGCTTCAGAATTTAAAGGAAATGATGCACCTTATCCCAGCAGATGCATTTCCGTTTTATCAAAATTTGCAAGGTGCTGATTTTACAGAAGATGTTGACGGGTTTCACGTTCAAAATCTAGATTTTCAGATTGATCCTGAAGAGTATCCGAAAATATAAAAATGTAATTAAGTTTTGTTCCTTTGTTTAATTTTTTTTTCGCTAATAAAAAGACCTTCTTTACTGCAATATTTAGTTGTTTGATTTTAAAATTAAGTTTTTAAATGATTTTTAAAAATGCAGAAAATAACCAACCCACAGAAACCTATTTTTTGTAAATGAGATTCTTGTGCCGCAATTCTAAAATAGTTGTAATCGTGATATAAAAAACTTACAATTAATTTAAAACAAATAAATATTTACTGTACAATGTACATATTTTTTTATTGATCCAAAACTTTAGAGCCCAATATCTCAGTTTAACAAGATTTGGCTTGGTAGCTTTCTGCAGAACGCCGTCCATTTATCCTATACAACATAAGAAGGAAGATCCTTAATAAACGGTATTACGCCTTGAAATTAATATTCATATAAAGTACGTAGTTTATAAACTAAAACTTATTTTTATTACGCAACTGAAACATATTCACGTTGTTAAGAGATAAACTTACACACTTTAATCTGCTAAATAATACTGGGTCGTGAACCGTAACGATTACGTATATTTGTTTATATTTTTCGATCTAAGCTTCTGTCTTTACGTGATAGATAGACCTTCTGATTTCAAAGTCGTTCTTGTTTACCTACTGTATTTGAAGGCTAGACAGGTGCGGACTTAATCAAATTTAATATTTCAGCTTAAATAAACCTTGCTCTTGTTGATATTACTTATTAAAATTTATAGACAATTTCATTGTAAAGATCTTAAACCTGCTTATTATATTCATTAAATTATATTGTTAAGACTGAACACACCTTATTCTGCGAGTTTTTGGGTGTTGCATTTCAGTAATTTTTAATTTGGGCATTTGTGCTGCTTAAATGTTTAAACATAGGTAAAGTACTTTTTATCTACAAATATTCGTTTTCCACTAAAATAAAATAATCAACAAAGCAACGAATATCGGCAGAAAAATTAATAACCAGATTCTAAATTTTTATTTAAAAAGATCGACTTCCGTTTTTGTTACGGCCCTGTGCCGGACATTAATTTAGATATACAACTATCAGGTTAAACTATCTAATCCCAGTAAAGAACTGTGGTTCCCCACACGACCTTTGCGCAATAAACGCGTTTTTAGTCACATGGCCTAAAGCAACGACGGGCCATTACCTCGGATTGTGGATATCATGCCATCCCCACCACAATATAACTTGTTATAATAAAATTTCAAACACCATCATCCAAAATGTTATTGCTAGATTAGAAACGGTTCGGTTTGTAATCAAATTCGCGTCCTAAACAAAGCTTCAGTTGTGATAAAGGCACCAAGGGTTTATATATTTAATTATTATTCCTTGGTTTGTGTTCCAAAAAAAGTTAATAAGTATGGTGGTTCCAATGGATAACATAAGTTCGTCGTCGTCCAAATCCAAGAAATACATAGGAAATGGATTAGTGGTTAACTTACAAGAAAATAATTCAAAAGTTAACTTGATTGGAAATGAATGTACGATTAAAATCGATGTTAATAATGGAATTTTAAAAGTGATCGGAAATGAATGCAAAATTCAAGTGCTTAAAGGAACTGGAAAAATTGTTTATAATGGAAACGAGGGGTGTATAAGGATTGGACCCGATATGGACTTGCATAAGGTGACATATATAGGAAACGAAGGGAAAATATTTAGAACAACGCAAGACTCAATAAATACCAAAGAGAATCAAAACTGCTGGAAGAGTGAAGAGGTTCCTGTTAAAAATTACAAAAACGGTGCTCACACTTTAAATGTTGTCAACAAACATTACAAACACTTCTCCGTAGGGGAAACTATGTGTTCGCTGACTATACCGGGTGTTTTGACTGTACCTTGCTTTCCTCGGTGTGTTATAAAAATTGGTAGAAGTAAACGTAATTAGTTTAAAGTTTAATAGTCATTTTATGTAGTTAATTTAACAGTATTATTTATTTATTTAATTAAATAATTCGCCACAATTATTGTATTAATTTCTGTTGACTGATGAATAACAATCTGAATTAGTATATTCATATCATATTGATGTGCAGTTGAAAATAAAATATTACCTACATTATATTCTGATCGTTTTATTTCTTTATGTGATATAACATTTACCAATAAAATGTAATTCCGTTCAGAGTGGGAACAACTATGGAAATAGAATTTTTTTAAATTGGTGTTGTAACTTTACTGCAATTTATGCTGACCTCAATTTGAATTATGTATAATTAAAAAAATATTCTGCTAAGACGACCATGATCTTTAAAATTAATAACAAAAGAAGCAGGCCACAGATTATTTTATTGTTACAACTACAATAATCGTTTGCAGTATTATAATAGCTGTTATGTGTGGGTGTTATAAAACTATTTTTAAGGTTTATGTAATATACGAAGAATGATTATCGGTTCTGTTATTAATTGTTACATTTTTGTGATTTAGAATTTTTGAAAGAATAGTTTAAAATTTTGAATTGTTTGCTCATTTATTGGGCGAAATCCTAGGCTCTTGGGTGCCAGGGGTTTCAACGGGCGTCAACTACTATGGCTATTAATTGGCACGACTCAACTAAAGATTTGCCGAACCCAAGGGAGTTTTATTGTGCCACACATCGTATATGTATGGGACCTACGGTTTTACCTTGTATGCGAAGGAGGGCATACTGTCAGTTATTTTTCCGTATTAAAAATCTCACAGACCTGGACCAGAATCGAACTCGCGGTCTTTGGTTTATAAGGCAAGTGTGCTAACCTTATCGCCATCAAAACTGGCAAACTTGAATTGTAGATTTTTGATTAAAAATTCAAGTAGCTCATTGTTTGTTTGTCTCTGCTAGCCAACTGGTTGATACTGGTTCGGCTCCAGTGGTTTTTTAATCATAGTCTGTTTGGATTGAACTAATTAGTTGAAAGTATAAATAGGAGTTGTTGGAGATGTACATAAATTTAAAAGTGTTCTTTTATGTTCATTTCGCAGAAGGTAGTGCCGAAGTATACAAAATATGTTTGTTGCCTCAAGCCTTAACATCGACGATTATCGATGCAGCAGCGTCATCGACGATTCCATGGTGAACAACCTGGTTTCAATATCTTCCAGTCCGGGCCTCATTAGTAGCTTGCTAGAGTCATCCGATGGGACGAAGAAGGCGTAGGTGTGCAACGATATTCTGCAGGACACATGTTTCGAATCTACCTCGACCTAGACATCTTCAAACATGAAACCGTCCTTGTCTCTCATCTCTACTGCAACCTAACAAGTGTGAATAAGGCAAGCCTGTGGTATTGTACGACGGAATAAAATCTGGCGTGGACACCATTCGAGTGTACATATGGTTAATTTAACTGACTCACTAGATACATACCTACTTCCCATCGACTGTTTTGCATAAGGACAATTATCATTGGGTTGATTTTCTATACTAAGATGGACAGCTTAATCAAATCTCATATTTGTATATCATTTTTTTGTTTTTACCGCAATTAAAAATCTTGATGCTAACAAGGGCCCTGGATCTGATAGTGTCCCTCCAATACTACTGAAAAACTGTATTGCGAATATTACACCCCTATTCCAGATATTACTTTCCAAATCCCTTCGAGAGGGTGTTTTCCCCTCGTTGTGGAAAAAAAGTCTTATTACTCCAATTTTTAAATCTGGAAATCGTAACATCAGGAATTATAGACCTATTTCGACATTGAGTACGATCCCAAAATTGTTTGAGCAAATTATCGCTGACAAAATTACACCTTTAGTTAATACAATATTGATGAATGAACAGCATGGCTTTAGACGTAAACGTTCCACAACTACCTACCAATTTGCTGTTATTTCAACATTATGTGCTAGAAAATCTCGAAAATACTAAACAGGTAGATATCATCTTTACTGACTTTGCCAAAGCTTTTGACACTGTGAACCACAAAATATTTTTATAGAAATTGAAGTCTATAGGATTTCATGGAACTTTTTTAAAATTAATTGGTAGTTACCTTACTGGACGCACTCAAAATGTTAAATTTAAATCTTTTTTATATCAGACATTTTTCCTTGTTCTGGTGTACCTCAAGGCTCACATCTTGGGCTCTTGCTGTTCTTGATATTTATTCCGCATTGCTCATTTCAATTGTTTGCCGATGATTTAAAACTTTTTAATGTTGTCAAAGATAGAAACGATTGTGTTGTACTCCAAAATTCATTAGATGACTTGGCTGATTGGTGTAACTCGAATAGATTATTCTTAAATATTGACAAATGTAAAGTTATCCGATTTTCTAGGTCAAAATATCCCTTGGTTTTTCCATTTTCAATAAATGGTAAATTGCTAGAATCTGTAAGGTTAAAATTTGATATCCACATAGACAATATTATCAACAAGTCTTTAGATATTAAACTATTAAAATCGTATAGAATGTTTGATACACTGTTTATTTAGAAGTTACTAAGAAACGAAATTGATTGTCCCGAACTGTTGTCTAAGTTAATTTGGAAAGTTCCTACTCGCAACTTGCGCTGTCAAACTGTTACATTTGCGATTGCTACAGCAAAATCAAATTCATGGCATAATGCTTCTTTATGGCGCATTAGTAGACAAATTAATCGTATTCCTTTAGATATCGTCACAACTCTATGTATTTTGTATTGTATTTTCAATTGGCCCGTTCTATCTTTGTAAATAAATAAATAAATAAATATAATAATACTCGGATGCAGTTTCGATCAGTGAAATATACCATGAGATCAAAAAAAAGATGATTCTGAGCAGGCCTTGACTAGTACAACACGATTGGCAAGACTGATTTCAAAATGTGGCAGTAGGTTAGAGGTTAATAAATGTCAAATAAATTAAAACACAAAACAGTATTTATTTAGGGAACAAACTGAAAACTAAGATGAATACATGTTAGAGTATCTGTTCAAAATGTGATCCTTCACTAGTATTACAACGATAAACTTAAATAATTCTGGAAACAAGATTGCAAAACTGACTTACATTTGAAATGTCACTGTCACATTATAATTCATAGGCATTCTAGAACCAGTGTAGCCAATCGTGTTGTACTAGTCAAGGCCTGCTCAGAATCATCTTTTTTTCGATCTCATGGTATTATAAGCTGTTATACAGATTAGCTATCTTTATAAAGTAAATTTGCAGCAAAGATTGTAATAAATACAAGGAGCACTTGTGGTTTTACTAGATTCCGCTTTGCACTACAATTTACAATTATACAAACTTTTGAGTTTTAATTAAAATATGCCCTGCAAATAGCATTAAATTTTGAAATCATAATTAAATCCTTTTTACAGTTTTCTAGAACTGTTATACTGTATACATTTGTTTTATTAATTTATTTACATCATCCTATAACGTTATCATGCTAATAACTCCTTAGCAACAAGTTATGTTATGATACATTTAACAGCACTAGTGCTGTAAAGCTTATAACAGCACGATATGGCTGATTTACGTTACTATTTATGAATTGTCATTGAACTGTCACTGAAAATATATTTTTATTTTTTGAAAAAAATTATTAAAGGATGATATAAACCGTGTTACGACACGCGTAACGTTATTTGCTGGTTACATTACTCGGGAATTAAAAGAACTCGCTCCTTCGTCACTCGTTCTTTTAAACTTTTCCCTCGTAATGTAAAATGTTTCATAACGTTACTAATATCGTAAATTACTATTACCAGGATATGGTAGAACTTTAGCTGTGAGCAGGTGTTTTATATATGATTTATTTGCTATTTCGGGAACCATAATTAACTCCAATGGAAAGGCATCTAAACTTCGCCAAACACTCAGGAGCAAATTCATTAACAAAAGGGAAATTTCCAGAAACACGAAGTTCGCTGTGTACAGAACAATATGTATTCCAACGCTAATCTATGGCAGTGAAACTTGGATTCTCAACGAAAAACTAAAACAGAGATTGCAAACAATGGAAATGAAATACCTACGAAGAGTTGAAGGATTGACCTTAAGAGACAAAATTAGAAATGATGAAGCGGAACACAAATTAAACCTCTCGCCGAAGTAAACCAGTTGCGTTGACTAGGACAGCTTACACAAGGCAAGTGAAGCAGACGTGGCAGGCCGGTACATACGGCAAAAGACCCACAGGGAGACCTACAGTTTCATGGAACGTGGGAGTAGCCAAGGTAATAGAGAAAAAGGAAGGACTTGGCACTAGATAAGAAAAAGTGGTGAACTTTTATCATCAATCAATCAAATTAATAGCTGAAGATGGGATCAGTATTTTGTACAATGATTGTTTTTGTCAGTAATGCAAAGAACACCTGAAACTTGCATTTAATCAGGCTGGATACATGTTTTAAATCAAAATGGAAAAGGTTGTCATGAATACATTCCCGTTATGGGCTACATATTTTATTCAAAATGTAAAACGCAAGTGTATAATCACTATTCATTGGCAATTTTCATTTATTCTATTTTCAAAATAATTCCATTGTCATCTGGCAACATGCCATATTGCTTTTTTTTCTAAACATATGAATGTTAGCTTATGAATTTGAGGAAGTAGAAGTCTTATTTGGTTCTTACGTTGTGAAAATGTTATTGTGATTTGAACTTAAAAGTCAGAATATGCCATTAAAACTTATAGAAGCTTTTCATAAACAAAACAAATACATCTAAAAGTATAATTTAAAAAGTATTAACCGTAATATTAAAACAGTTGGAAATCACAACAGGTAGTCTTGTTTTTATATTATTTTAAAGAATCCAGTTCATAATTAAATGAATCACTGCTTTATACGTACAAAGTTCTTTCAGTTTCAAATGCATTAAACAACTGTATTTTGTTTGTACAATAAAGCAAATGAATTTGAATCATTACAGTTAAAAATCATTCAAATGTTTTTAATTTGTTATTGTACCATACTGTATTGGTCTGTATGCAAAGCGAGTTTATTTATGAATGAGAAGCAAATAGGAAAAGTAATATTAATTGAATTATACAGCAAGAATGACATTACTATAAGCGGAGTAAGAACCCTAAATATTTAAAGTAACATTTATAAAAAAAAAAAAAAAAAAAGACTACGGAAGGGGAACTTAGAACACTTATGAACCACGAAATAAATAACTTAAACAAGGGTGAAGACATAGTCCGATTTATTAAGGCCCAGAGGATAAGATGGTTCGGACATATTCAACGCAGAAACAAGGACACAGTTATAAAGAAGATAACCAATTGGAAACCCGAAACCGCCAGACGCAAAGGAAGACCAAAACTTAGATGGGAAGACCAAGTGATAAAAGACATAAAAGAGATGAAGATAGTGAACTGGAGAAGAAAGACTAAGGACCGGAAAGAATGGAATAAAATAGCAAATACAGCAAAAACAAACAATAATCTATAAATGAAGAATCGAAAGAAAGAAACCTGGAACATGCGGACCAATCCACCGCAAAAAACCGGATTAGAAGAGCTCAAATAAAGAGCGGCTTATACTCCGAATAGGAGTGGAAGGCCTGTACAAGTTACAACATTTATAAATCTCAAATATAAATACATGTAACAATGATTCGCCTGGAAAAATAGTCGATATTGTTACTTTTGCATAAATGCCAAATGTGGAAGTAACTCAATTATTTTCATACGAACAACACTGCCATAAAAAAATAACTTGGATAATTGCTATTTACTTACTAGTTGTCTATATTACGAATTATGTTGCAAATGTGATTTGAGTTTTTAGAAAAGTGCAATCGGAGCATGACTTGATTGGCACGCCTCCTCTTAATCGCTCACCACCCGCTAACATATGTAATAGACTTTTCGCAGAGGCATTCTAGGAGAATACTTATTGAGAAAGGTCAGTTTTTAAATTGATATATCAAGGATGGCGTACCATACGCCATGCAAAATTTTTTTGATTTCCGCTCCGAGTAGGTGTTTGCATTTTTTGGTATATGTGAACGATTGCTTTCACTTGAATTCACTATCACAAAGCTAATGCCAACGCGGGTTCCTTCTTGATTGTTTAGCACACTTTAAATGTTCGTTCTTAACTGATCCTATTCTTATAAAATCTGGATTTGCTGTGGTGAACGCCTAAAAATTAAAGAATTCATGAAACCATTTTAAAATTTAACAATTAAACAAAAATTAATAAGATAGTATTTTGTCGAAATGTGTAATTTTATGCAATATTAAAAAATAAGTTTAACTAGTTAACACTGGATTAAAATAATCTTGAAAATTTGTAATAACCTTTTTATTAAAAAAGTTAGGTTAATTTGGTTTCCAAACGTCAATGGTGTTCCCATTTGTCATAATTCCTGTTAGACCTAAATTGTAGTTACATGGGAAATTCCTATTAAACAAATTTTCAGTACGTTCGAAGATCTTTCTAAATAAGATGATTCACTCTCATTTAATTTGTGAATAACTGAACATGAGATCTTTATACATAATGGCCCCCTGTATTCTCACCTTATGTTTGAAATTGTCTCTAACTAATGTCATGTTTAACGTAAACATAAAACGATATAGCTTCATACTGATTTTAATGTGTAGAACAGAGATACACAATATTATCGCGTGAAAGTGAAACCCACTACTACTGCTTTAAACCAACCAATGATGAGCGGTTATTCAAAAAATTGCGGTGCCGCACAACGCAAATGCATACCTATTTTTGTTCTTATATTCTCCTTTATATGCCCTTGTTATTATTTTAAAGTAAGTAAAGTGTTACACAAAAAGTTTCTTTTATTTCAGAAAAAATTCACAGATTTCGCAATCCTTGCAACCATCGGATACATTGGAAATGATAATGCCATATATACATATATATAATACATAAAACATATAAACTTACCTCAGTTACGACTTCGAAATTGTGGAACTATCACAACTCTGAGAGTAAATTAATATTTTTTCCAATTTCTACACATAAAGTGGCATTTTAATGTGTCAAATCTAGTTATCAAAGCAACATTTTAACGTGAAGGGCGGATAAAGTGTTGCTATAAACATTTTATTCACACTTTCCTTGGCGACACTGTTTCTATAAACATTTTATTCACACTTTCCTTGACGACGTGAATTTTAGAATGAAAATCATGGTGCTTTTAAATTAGGTTGCTAGGTAGCTATTGTTTCATAAAGAGATTTTATCCACTCAAGGACATTACCTCTTTTCCTTTCCTGGATAACATTTTTCTTTATTCACTCACGGAACGCCGAGTGAGCTATATTCTTAAATAGTGGCGGTGTGGCCTCTTTAATTCCTGTAGAAAGAAATATTACATTTTTATGACCTAAAATATCCTAAGGCGCCTTCAAGACATATTGCTCCCTCCGCCTCCCAAAGATAGGTACGCCACTGGTACCATAAATAGCTATTAAACTAAATAAATAAAAGACAATACATATTCAATCAGTTTGTACCGGTTTGTAATACGAATACGACTATGCGTATTTCCTTACACTTGTAGCAGTTGTCTATTCTTCTTACGCAGTTTTATTAGTTTATTACGAATACTAATAAAAATTATTAACAACATTCCTGAGCTGGAGAATGATGTCATCGGCGTCTGACGTCGACACTTTTGGTGTCTCTGAAACTGTTGAAATCCTTGTAACTCTGTCCCATACACGAGCGCATAAACATTTCCAATGTTAAAAGTATCTTATTTTCATTAATCTTTAACCACTACTGAAAATGTAGTTCTTCCCTTTTCACAATATATGTATTTACCTATATAGGATATCCATTTCAAATGTCGAGCTTGAAGATTTTAAAATAGGCAATACGTATGACATTTTATAAACCTTTTTAAATTATAATATTTTAAAAGTTGAGGTCATACCATCCAGTGTAGTACTTAGTCAACGTGACAGTTAATATGTCGTTATTTGAAAACTACAGCAGAAGCTCTACCTAATCTTTATTTTTAAATTTACCTACTTGTTTTTTTGAAATGGGCAGTATATATTTCTTATGTTTTAATTGTTTTGTTTGGGTTCAATTGGTAGATGAAGCTGAAGGGGAGCTTCCAAGTAGGTGTCGACTTCTTGCTCGATGTTTATTGCCTGATGCCATTCTTAAGATGTTTCGCAAAGGTTTCGGCTTTTTCCTTATCGCTTTTAGCCCATGATCTATCCTCTTTCCGGACCGGCGGCACTGGCGTCTGCGGCTGTTTAAGACACTTAGTACAGCCTTCCATAACTAGTATTCCGTGCTTTCGGATACTGTTAGTACTTGAAGGATTTATCTTTGTATTCTCTAATCATCTGTTTTAGTACCCTAGCTGCTCTATTGTATGCCGGCTTTTCAGGCGGGTATCGAGTGTTTTGCCATTGTCTTCTTAATATTCGTTTTCATAACTTTTAGGGGGTAGTCATGCTTTATTAAGTGAGGTTTTGGTGTAGGTGTGGCTTCCCACGCTGATTTTTGTATGATAGTCGTAAACTTTTCTACTGCTACTTCTATGTCTTCTACTGCTTTCAGCTGAATGTTTATTGAGAGATCATCCTCACCTTTTCCCTGAAGAGATCCGAATCCGTTTGTGAATTATGTAGCTGTGGTTGAGAGTTTTTCTCAATGATAGTTGTGCTTAGATGACAGTTCATAATATTCTTCCACTTTCATATGCACTACATGGCCAATGCCTTTTGTAATAAAGAAATCCAGGCAGTCCGGGTTGTTTGTCAACCCCCTAGGGGTCATCAAAACCTTCCTTGTTTATTTTGTAGTTCGGGATAGGGGGGGGGGGCAAACTGTTACATTCTTAGGTTTGTATTGTATTAGGTATACTCACAGGGACAAAAATATTGTATATGTTTTTTTAAAGATAATATTCAGACCAAAACATTAATTTCAAGAGAATTTTTGTTTTCACATAGTAATATACGACATTCTACATCTATAAAAGTCAGTTATGAATAAATAACGTAATAATGAATTTAAAAAATAAACATTTATTTAAACTGCATGTAACAATTAACAAAACAAACTACATATTGATATTTTTTAAAAATGTTAATTATGGTGTACTGCAAATATGGAGAAAAATTAATACTCGTATCTGGTATTGCCCCCTCTAGCTCTAATGACTGCATCCATCCTTCTTGGCATACTACGGATGAGATTTTGTATATCTCCTTGTGGGATGTTATTCCACTCTTCTTGTGTTGCATTTCGGAGCTCAGCTAAAGTGTTTGGAGTCGGATTTTTTGCTTGTATTCTTCTTTTTAGGAGATCCCATAGATGGTCCAGTACATTCAATAGTTGGTTTAACATACATAATAATAGATGCAGAACATGAAGGATGTGTATCCATTGATATCACTCCTATATTAAGCTTATTTAGATCTAGTTTTACATACTCTAAGTAATTTGAACTATACTATATTTTAAGCATAATTATGTCACTGTCCGAATCTGTGTATTAGGTCGAGCGGTTTAAACCTTTTTAGTCGCGGTTGCACCTTATTGTCATTTTCTGTTAAGAACTCCACTAAAATGTTGGGATGAACACTAATGCGGCCACTATAACCCACACTAAATTTTTGAATTTTCTCGTTGACTGTGGTAATTGGCAGGTCGCGTGTTATTGTTACATTAGGGACCTACCATGGCGCGTTCACTATGGCTCTGAGTACCTTTGATTGGAATCGTCGAATGCTTTCAATGTTGGATGTACTGGCTGTACTCCATAGCTGTATGCCATAGGTCCATATGGGTTTTAGCATGATTTTATAAAGGCGAAGCTTATTTTCTAGAGAAAGTTGTGACTTACAGTGCAGTTTTTGTTGTTTCAGCCCCAGGTGCTTGCGCTTTGTCCATATATGAGTTTTCCAGGACAACTTCTTGTCTAAGTGAATCCCAAGGTATTTTGCGCTCTCAGCTTGAGGGATTTGTTGGTTATTAAGGGTCACCGTAGGGCAAGTGCCTTTTCTTAACGTGTATGTTACGTGCACCGATTTGATTTCGTTTAATTGTATTTGCCACTTTTTGCACCAGAGCTGTATCTCGCCTAGATGTATTTGTAGTTGCTGGGATGCCAGGGTTGGGTCAGTGTGCGAAGTAAGTATTGCGAAAGTAGCGACCATGTTGCCTGGTATTGTTGGAAGGTCCGCCGTAAATATTAGGTATAGTACACAACAGCCTGCCCTGGGGAACCCCTGAGTTAACGGGGTATGGGTTTGTTAGCGCGCTGCCATATCGGATCATGAACTGTCTATTAGTTAAGTATGATTGTATGATTTCAAAGTAGTCAGTAGGCAAGGTTTGCTTGATTTTACAAAGAAGTCTCACATGCCAGACCTTATCGAAAGCTTGTTTAACGTCGAGGAATGCTGCAGCACAGTATTTGCACTCTTCGAAATCTTTAGTAATTTTGGCTACGACCCTGTGAACTTGCTCTATTGTTGCATGATGTTTTCTAAAGCCAAATTGGTGGTCTGGTAGTATGTGATTGTCTAAGAGAATTGGAGATATCTTTTCAAATACTTTCGACAAGATTGGTAACAGGCAGATTGGTCTGTATGATGAAGGTTGATCTATGGGTTTTCCTGGCTTTGGTATGAGAATTGTTACTGCAACTTTCCATTGCTCCGGAAAGTGCCGGAGTCGTAGTATACCATTAAAGAGAAAGGTTATAAATTGGTAGCTTTTTTGTGGCAGTTCTTTGAGGATGTTGTCTGTAATTAAGTCTTGGGCAGGGGCTTTGTGTGGATTCACGAACTATGAATAATGGTTTCTATTTGGGCGACTTTGAATGTTTTAATTGGCGGGCTCATTTGGTAAGGAATTTCTAGTAGATGTTGTATTTCTTCTGTATTGTCTTCATCCGTCGGATGGTGTGAACACGTTAGCTAAATGTTCTGCCAAAGTCTTTGCCTTCTCACTGTCGCTTTTTGCCCAGGTGTTGTTGGGAGTACGGATTGGAGATTTGTGCTGTTTTGGTTGTTTTAAGTATCTGGTTGCTTTCCAGAGCGTATGGTCATCTGTTTCTAGCGGAGACAAGTGTCTCAAGTAGTTTTGTACATTTTGGTTTCTGATGTCAGATAGCAGATTTTTAAGCTCAACAGAAGCCCGAGTTAGGTCTCTTTTGTCATTCGGATGCCTTGTTGTCTGCCACCTCCTGCGTAGCCTGCGTTTTTCTGCGATTTTTTGTTTGACTATGATTGGGCAGTTTATTGAATTGATGTGTTTGGCAAGTTCCGGCGTAGCCTGGCGAGCTGCGTTTTGAACGACTCGATTAAAGAGTAACACTGCGTCTTCCAAATCCTTTGCCGATTTTAGAGGGATATCAGTATGCAGGGTTTCGTGAACAATTTCACGGAAGAGTTTCCAGTTCGTACATTTGTTGGTGAGTGTAGGTGCCTTCTCCTTGAGTAGTATATTGGTACCCAGTGTTACCAGTATAGGTGAATGGTCTGTTGAAAGGTCAAGGCAGGAGCAAATATTAAGAAGATTTAAGTTTATATTTTTTACAAAACAAAGGTTGAGCAAATCTGGTTGTTTATTGATATCTGTGGGCCAATATGTGGGTTCGCCTGTAGACAGGGATTGTAGACCCAAGTTATTTGTGGCTTTCAGCATTTCTCTACCTTTTGTAGTGCTTACTCTGGAGCCCCAGTGGACATGCTTTACGTTGTAATCGCCTCCGGAAATGAATCTATTGCCTAGTGTGCGGAAATTATGTTCATAATTTTGTTGTTTATTGTTGTGTCGTGGTGGGCAATATGCTGCTGATACAGTAAGTGGTCCTAGCCAATAAGACTACTTGATACCTTATAATCAATTATCCCATGCCTCGTTTTTGCATTATGAGATTTATTTTTCCGTTCTTAGAAGAAGAAAAAATATGCAATATTTTTGCCCCTGAGTGTTTATAATAATAACATTTTTCAATGTTAATAACTATTTATTTTTGAAAAAATTGATCTTAACAAATTATTGGTTTTATTATTATTATACAAAGATAGAATCCCTAATTTCCGAATCCTTCGCTAAAAAGTGCGTCATTTGTTCTTCAGATAAGGGTAAAAGAACTCGTTGCTTAGTAGTTTATCTCGATTAAATCAGGGTAAGTCAAATGTTGTCAAAATTTGTCAGTCACAATATTCAGATACAAATATGTCATTTAGATAAAAGCAAAATTCTCGTTGGAAACATTTCATGTCTTCTGTATTTGCACAGGCTTTTAAAAATGTCGCGCAAAAGACTCTGATATATATGGGTATAAAATTCCGGACATATAACTGGGATTACTTTAAATTTCAAAGCGTTATCAGTTTACGTCAACATGAGCGTTCTAAACGCCAAAAATGGACATTCTTCGATGTCAAACGCAGTTTTAGTTTTAAGTTGTTACCCTTACCAGCGATAGCTCTTTTGTCTCAGAGCGTCGATTCGATTATAACTCCGAATGATATCGAGGAGAACATAGCCCATTTATTGACCCTCGTTCGAGTTGCCTTAGAAAAAGGAGATGTCGAACGTGCGGAAGCGATGTTGGAGATGGGATTAAAAATTTCAGAAGATCATAAAGTGTTTATCGGAGTGCCTTATATGTACGATATTTTAACGAGTATTGCCTTGGCGCAAGGCGACGTAGAAAAAGCGGAATATCTACTGGTAGATGCAGTGGAAAAAATGATTCAAATCGGTTTGCCCGAAGATAACCACCATATAATCGACTTTAAATTGCGGTTAGCTAGAATTTACAGCAGCTTTAAAGATAACGACTTGGCTGAAATTGGCTTTAAGACGTGTTTAGATACCCAAAAAGCTAAAATTTCCGCTGGAGACAATAGTACAAGGACTGGGATGCTTTACGTGAACGTATTGTTTTGGTATGGCGTTCACATGATCAGAAATGAGCGTTATACGGACGCGAAAAAGATGCTAGACACGGCTTATGAATATTCTATTAGGATAAAAGGATTGTCGCCGTACCAGGAGATGGTAATTTTGTATACGTTGGGAGATTTGAATACAGAACTTGGACATTACGATGTTGCTTTGCAAAATATGCTTAACGCCGTGCTGTTGGGCAAAGGTATTAGTAGTATAGATCTTCCCAGATGTTACGCAAAACTTGCTAAAATTTATACAAAAATGGGCGTCTACGATCAGGCAAAGTCGTCTGCATTGGAAGCACAAAAACTGGCAAAAATGTTTGATTATATCGACGTTTTAGACGAAGCAGATTTATTACTAGACGAAATTGCAAAAAAAACCAAATGATTCTTGATAATAACACTTTATTATCGTTTTATTTTACAGTAGTCTTCACAGAAGAACCAATTCGAATTTGACAAAGGTACGTCTGCAATAATATGTTTTTGGTCATGTATGTATACCTTATTGTAATACTTTTCGACAATAAAATATGTTTAGATTATACTAACGTCTTACATTAAAAATACATCTTTTTTGGGGTTCTATAATTTGAGTTACATAAACATATTTACTAAACAACCTAAACGAATAAAATTAGGAAAATCCCCAACAATTACCGCTACTTTTTGACATAAAACGATTAAAAAAATATAAACTTTATATAATCTTAGGAAAATAGCTTCTTTGCCACCAATTAAGTAGTAACTTTTTAATTACGTTCCTGTTTTAAAACAATCATTCTCGGGGATTCCCCGGCATAGATGTTTGCATTCTAACACAATTCTAGCACACGGCAAAAAGGATATGTTAATTACTCCTTATTAATGTACAGTTTCAAGTCTTTGCTTATATTTGTAAAGGCATTTGATAATAAAATAGCAGTAAATATACATTTCACGTCAAAATTGTTCTTGTTACATTTACCTATCTACTTTTAAATAGTATGGATATCTTTATTAATATAAATCAGTGGCTTTCTTCTTGGAACGTTTAATAAATAAAAATAACGTCAAAAGCTTCATATATGGAACTAAACCACCAATTTATATCGACATTTAATTATAAAGCTAATAATTGATAACATCTACAGTATCAGCACCATAACAGATTCTCTAAAAAACATAATTGCGCTCTGCATTTGGAAAATTTGGAGATTACACACAGTCTATGTTAAGAATTTAAAATCATGGACATTTTTGAGTCTTTCTAAAAAATACTGAGGTTGTTACGAATCTGTTATTCTGTTTTATTTGTTACATAAAAACGCCTGTTTGTAAGTTTAAGTGTTTGTTTTTATTTGTAAAAGTTATCTCGACATAGGAAAGTTCATTGGCGGCTCGTGCTCAATGTTATTGTGTGTTCTGCATTAAAAAGAAGTGATAATAATAATACACAGGGAAAATAAAATAAAACATTTTTTTTAGTTACAATGACAGTCAATCCTTAAATATGTTGTTCCTTACTAGTAGGCTGTAGCGTGATTTTGCCCCGTTATTATTAATTATTTTTGGTAATTAAGTGTTTTCCTTTAATTTAAATATATCATCAATTTTAGCACAGTCCTTCAAAAAGTAAATTCAGAAGTTAGACAGTCAAAATACTACAACACCCCGTTTAAAACGAATTGATCTGCATCACATGCAGCTCATTTCTAGCTTTAATTTTACCTTCGAGCTCCATCGTAACGCAGCGATGTCTACCGAACAAACAGATTTTCGAGTGCAGCACGAGCCCAACAAAATGAGACAGCTATTTTGTGAATATTGTATAGCGGCCTTATCTTGAAATATTCATTTGGTTTGCCATTTAAAGCGTGACGATAGGCTGTTAATTATTCTATTTTAGTAATAGAAAATTTATTGTTTTAATAATTATAATCTTATTTTTGGTGGTTTTGCAGCTCTGCGGCCCTTAAAAACCCGCCTTTGGGAGCGTTGCTGAAAACATTGGCTTAGAGGAAGTATTTTTTTTTAGTTTGTGAATACTCGCTGTCGTTGAGAAGTTTAGTTGCTTTCGAATTCGGACACAGATTTCTATCCCTTCCTAGATTTATAAGAAGCATATTCGTGTTCTTGTTAGTAGTGAGGCAGGCTAGACATCTTTAAAGTTGGCAAAAAATACCAGTAAAAGGGTCAATTTCGAAATAATATAAAATATAATGTACGGTTAATTATTAATTGTATGAAGTATTTTATGCGGCTTGTACCTGAAGTTTTCAGAAGAAAAAAATGCCAACGCAATAAAAATTGTTGCTCGATTTGAAATAAACAGCATTAGACACAAGGAAAACAATGCGGGAGACATAACGTCGATTTGTGTCGCATATGGCAATTACATGGTTTTATTTTGCCAGTTTGAAATCTGACTGGCCTGCCTCACAAGACTAGCTAAACCTGTAAATCTAGACAGGGATAAAAATCTATGAATTCAAGTTTCAAGACTGACTTGAATGAAGTATTTCCTCGCTTGGCTGGCAAAACCTTCTATGTACCAAAAACAAAATTTTCAAGGAGGAGCAAAAAACGCTTTGTAATGTTCATAATTTTAATGTACTTACCTAATATTATTTCGAAAATTATTTTTAATAATTTGCATACACCATTTAGCCCGTAGGAGGTTTTACCAAACACTACAGAAAGGCCAAAATAATCGAAATAGACAAAAACCTTATTTCAGAACAAAAGACACATAGAAGGTTTTGCACGCCAAGCTACGATTTGTTTGGTTTGTTTGCTGATTGATATCTAGGCTTGCGACTTTCAAGTATCTTAATGCGCGTACATAAAATGACATCGGTGGTGTGGGAGCGCGCTGATATTTCTTTACTAATACGTGAAATTGTAACTGAAATATTAGTATTTCAAAGGATAGTGTTAAAGGATAGGCCACTTCAGATAAGGATGTGTAAGTAGAAGGGTTCACTTTGGCATACCTAGTTTCTAGTTAACTTTAGAAAATAAAGACTTAAATTTGGTATTTTTGGATTTTAATCTTTGGAACTGTTAATCGGTTAAAACTTTTGAATTTGTAGTTTGGCTTGATATAAAGCTAAATTTTTGTTAACGTTGGGGTTAATTTTATTTAGTTTTTTGCCAAAAATTTGAGTTTGAAGTTCTCAACAGAAAACAAAACTGATTTTAAGGGTTCCCTACTTTTGTCAATAGTTTATTTTTGACTGCATATTATTTTTTGTTTTAACATTCCACACATATTTTTATGAATTTCAATCGCTTTATTACAACATTTGTTGTTGTTAGTAAGTGTCATGAGATCAAAAAGTCGAAAACATCTGCCAGCAGATTTTTAAAAATCCCCAAAATAATTGGAGAAATCTTGTTTTATCATTGAGGTTATACAGGGTGGTCCATAAGTAATAGGGCACAGAGCAACAGTAGATTCGTAAGGTCAAAATAGTACGATTTACATAAGATTGCCTTAGCCCAAAAGTTAATAGTTAAAGAGACACCAAGGTGTCAAAGCCGAAATTCTAATTTTAATTTTATTTTGTAATTTCAAAAGTTTTCAAAATATTCATATGAAAATTGGCGAAACTAACTTTTTTGGGTCGGGAAACGATAATTCGTCCTCGCTTTCCAAAGCAACGAAAGAATTTGAATAAGCTTCTTCTTCCGTTGAAACTTAGAACGCGCTTCAAGTTAAGTACTGTAGTTGCAAATTAGAATCACTAGACGGAGCAGGGCGGTAGTTTATTTAATTAATTGATGAGAGGGAAAATGCTCACCGTAAATAAATTTGAAAAATGTTAGTTTGTGTTACTGATTAATTCTGAGTGTAAAAAGTAGAATTATAACAGTAAATGATGCAGTAAATAATAAGTTATTTCAAGTTATTTGAACTGATTTGAAATAAAAGATAAAGGCACTTAGCCAACGAAAATGAAATTAAAATACATATACCAATATACTGGGCGATTCAGATAAGACGCCCCTTTAGGAACTGGAAAAGGCAATCCAAACTACAAATTCATAATTAAAGTTGATCTGTGTTAATCCTCAATTAAATTTATATAATTAGAGGCTTACTTTAGAATCACAATGAATAATTAGATGCCATGTCAAGGGTATATTCCAAACTGAAAACTTTCATAACCTATAAGTAGGAAATTAAGAAAATATTATCAATAACAAAAATAAATGTTTATCAATTCTTAGTACATAAATGTACAAAAGGAACATTACAAAACGAAAAACAAACTCAGTAAAGTATTAATTACAATTTGTACAAAGGTGGCAAACCTGAGATGAAGGTAAGTCAAGATCAGACTAGATCCAATTTTGTTTTTTAATTCGAAGATATTTCTATTTTCTAAAGGATTGTTGGCGCAGTGGTAAGAGTCTTGGGTTTGAATTTCACGCAGTGGCAAGGATTTTAATAAAGAATTCCCCACTGTTCGAGGTCGGTACTTGAGCGAGTGAAGCCGTTTAATTAATGATTCTGTCTGCGGAGTGGTCAATTTCAGATAGCAACAAGACACATACACTATACACTTAATACACGGTCACAAACTCTGCAGAAGGCAACGAGAAACCACTGCAGAGAACACATTTCCCTAGTATAAGCGGGATATAACAAAGTTCACGACGCCCAAGTCGTTTAAATAGTGACTTTGATCCCCCTCGCCAACGTCCTAAAAAGGATATGGCATGTAGAAGAAGAAGAAAGGATTGTTGTGGCGAGTTTTGCATTTTATATTTTATTGGGTTTTACGCTACCAGTTGCTAAAATGAAAATGTATTAATTAATTAATGACAACAATAACAAGTATCGTGTCGAAGACAATCCTATCTCAGTTTTCAAACAATTCTATTTTGTTATTAGTTAATTAATATATTTTCATTTTAGTAACCGGTGGCGTAAAACCCAATAAACAAATATAAAAAGATATTTCTAGTCATGGTGCAGTATGTAGGTATTAAACGGCGCACCAATCACGTAACCCGCAGAGTCGGGCCGGATTGTGCATTGCACCCGTAAAGACCACATACGCTAACGCACCGGCCTCGACACCGAAAGGTAAAAAACTTAAGAGATTACGGATACAAATACAGATATTTCTAGTAGTTTTGGAAACATGTATGTTGAGTTGCATTGGTAGATTTTAAGGGGCGCGTCTTATGTGAATCGCCCAGTAGAGGTTTTCCGAAAATCGTTAGAAAAGTGGGGCAGGGTTAAATCTTACACCTTGAACTATGATGGTGATAAAATCTTAGCTTTCGAATATTAATAATAAAATACGAAGAAAAATTTTGAATAAAATAATTGTATTTTGTAATTATTTGATTTTTCTTAAATGTAGAGAGCACTGAGAGCAGTCGTTTTAGTTATAGTGTGATCAGAAGAAATACTGTTTTAGTTGGTAATAAAGCTGTGGTGATTCTTTGTAGATTGATTGGTGTTAACCGGAGTTTAATCAATTTGACAGAATGTCAGTATACTCGTAGGCTATGTGACGAATGACAAGGATGTAAGTAAGTAAGTAAAACAAAAGTATTGTTGAAGGTACAAAGTGTCCAAAATAATTGAAATCAAGGTCAAATCAACTGAATAAGTTGATAGTAAAAAATATTCCTAACATGTTACAGTAGTTGTTAACTGTCAAACCGTGTGTTAGCGTATTATTTTTCAGATTTCGTTTTTGGTTGTTTCTTGTTGGCTTTCTGCTGTGGTTTTTTGGGTTTAATCTACGCAAAAGTCGGTTCTTTTTTGAACTACATACTGGGAGTATTTTAGTGTGCGCTAAGTTATTTAGTTGAATTAAATTATAGATTATGTTTCAATTGCAACTTATTTACCTCAACCTATTTTTTAAAATTTTACCTGAAAACCAAGTAATCTGACGTATAGGTACATCCGAACAAGTTGTTTTTATTTAAATGACTCATTATCGCATGATAATTTATTGGTGCAAAATTTAATATTATGCCACGAAATTTTTTGCTGACTTTATTATGGAATATCAATTGTGTATAATGGTTGTCTATAGCGCCAACTTAAACATTAATGAACTCATTGTAGAGCACAAAAGAGCTAGTTAAAACTGCTATTCGGGTTGTGCGCCGTTGTTTTGTATACAAGGTTATACAAAATTCCCGCAACACCCTAATACTTTTTAAACTGCAAAGAATTGCAAAAAAAAATTCGAACAAAGGTTCTTTAGATGTAAGCAAGCTATCATTAAAACATATTTCTAATATACAAAGTATTCGTTTTTCTATCGAAATTTTATTCAGCTTACTTGTTTTAAATGAAATACTCTGTATATGTTTACAATTTTGGATTCTATGATTAATTTTAAAAAACGTGTAGGGATTAGTTTTTTTTAGAAAACCCTTTATTTTAGAGTTACAAGCAATTAATCGAAGTTAGTTTCGAGGTTACAAGCATTAATAGAACCGTTGCAAATTAATATTAAATTCAGCTTCAAATAAATAGTTCAGTAATTACGTGCTGTACATTGCCTTTAGCTGGAAAAATTTGCGGAAGTTTTGATATTTGGCGATTTTATGTATTTTGAACTGCTTTTTACGATTTTTTATTTTGCCACCTCGTATCTTTGCCGCCGACGCGCAATAAAGTGCGAAAAAAAGAGATTTTTCAAGATATCTCCTTACTCGTTGCTTTTACAGCAAAAATGATTCTGTAATAAATTAAACTACATAATTTTCTGTACAAAATTAGTCCTTATCATTTTTTTCATAAAACTAACTGTTTTCGCGTACGAGAATTACAAAGTTGACCAAGATTTGGTTGCAGCTGATGTATGTACAGTATCATATATCATGCATGAAATAGTATATTGCGTCATAAGGGAAGATATAGGCATATTTCATCCCGAAGATTTTTGCTGCACGAGCGAACGTAGTGAGCGAGGGCTGCAAAAGCTAAGGGATGAAATATGCCGTTAGATTCCCGTAGGGCACAAGTTATTTTTCCGCATCCATGAGAAGTTCGTATTAAATAAAAATAGTTATAATATAATACGTACCTATGTTTTTGACATATAACCTCAAATTACACATGTCAAATTTGCGTATTAAAAATAATTTCTATAATGAATTTATGTAAAAAATAATCGTATTTGCTTGAATTTTAAAAAATAATTACACTTATCAATCACTCAAATGAAGATTTTTGTATAATCAAATAATAATTTTGATTCTAAATTCTATCGGTAGATGTCACGTCGATAGCATGCACGGTAAAAACCCGCAAATGTTCATATCATCCCGCTTTTTCATATTTACCCGCCATCCGCCATTGTTAACCTCAAATGAGATAAATAATCTGTCAATTACATACCATGGATACGGAAAAAATTATATCATGCCCCTTTGGTGGAAGAAAAGCGAAAAAGAGGACGAAATACAGAAGACGTTGAAACCGCTATGCAGTATATTTATTCGTATCTTGAACAAAATTTGGAAGAATGTCAGTTTTCTCTCGATGAGTTAATGGACAATATTGAAGGCGATTATCGGCCACACGTAAAAACTGTAAAAGCACAGCTCCTGCGGAAATATGGTGACAATATTTTGATTGCTTTCACTGCCAACAAATCTCCTGTCGTATGCTTTCGAAACATAGATAAAGCTGGCCCTTCAGGGATATCAAAGCGAAAAAAATTAGTGTAATATTCACTAAGCAATTAATATGTGGACTAGGCCTACTGGGGAAACCACAGAAAAAAAAAACGCGCCATATACGAATAAATACAAAACCTAGTGACACAATAATCATACAAGTATATATGCCGACTACGAACCATGATGACGATGAAGTAGAGAAAGTATATGAAGATATAGAAGAACTGATGAAACACGTAAAAGGAGACGAAAACTTAATAATCATGGGAGACTGGAATGCGGTGATAGGAAAAGGGAAAGAAAGCAATATAGTGGGAAGCTATGGACTGGGAAAAAGGAATCCCCGGGGAGAACGCCTTGCAGAATTCTGCGCAAAACACAAGCTAGTAATAACTAATACAATATTTCAACACCACGTTCGAAGACGTTATACATGGAAAATGCCAGGAGGTATAAAAAGATTTCAGCTAGACTATCTAATAGTCAAACATAGGTTCAAAAACCAAGTAAAAGATTCCAGAAGTTACTCAGGTCCAGATATTGACAGTGACCATAATATAGTGATAATGAAATATAGGCTCCAATTCAAAAACTTGAAAAAGACAGAATCAGCACCAATATGGGATTTAGACAAACTAAAAGAAGAAGACAAAAAATAGCTCTGCAAACAAAAATACAAAAAGAAATAAACAACAATATAAAACCAGATGACAACATCGATGAACGATGGATAAAAATTGAACAAGGAATAATAAACGGCACAAAAAATATAATAGGTAAGAAGAAAACCCAAAACAAAAAACCCTGGATAACAACAGAGATAATAGACATGATAGATGAACAATAGAAATACAGGGAACTAAGAAACAGAATAATAAGAGAATCAAAAAGAGCTAAAGAGAACTTTATTAATGGAAACTGTGCTGAAATTCAAAAAGAAATCTAAGAAGGAAAAGTGGACAAAGCATATAGGAGAATTAAGGAGATGTTCAAGAAAGGAAAACCTAAATGCCATGGAATACTAAATAAACAAGGAGAAATAATAACAGAGAATCAAGGAATAGTAAAAAGATGGAAAGAATATCTAGAAGAACTGTACAAAGAAGACGTAGAGAACCCACTAATAGAAGTCACAGGAAATGGTAATAATGAAGAAGAGGAAAGACCAATCCTAAGATCTGAATTTGACAGAGCCATCCAAGATCTGAAAAACAATAAATCCCTAGGCGTGGACGGTATTTCAAGCGAGATAATCAAAATATTAGACAAAGATACGTTAGACATATTCCTCGATTTCATACAAGATATGTATAGTACAGGGCAGGTGCAAATAAATTTCACAAAAACAAAGATAGTAAGAATCCCAAAGAAAACGACAACATATAGATGTGATGAATCAGCCTAATATCACACGCGTCAAAAATATTAATCAAGATTATACAGAGACGAATCGAAAGAACAATCGAAGAAAACTTGACAGAGGACCAATTTGGTTTCAGACGTAACACAGGTACAAAGGAAGCAATTCTGGCCCTACGAATGATAATAGAAAAGAGAATTGAGAAGGACAAAGACCTGTATATAGCCTTCATAGATGCGGAAAAGGCATTCGACAGAGTCAACTGGAAGAGAATGTTTGACATACTAAAAGAAATAGGAGTTCAGGAAAAAGAAAGACAAATTATATACAATATTTACAAAAACCAATCAGCTATAATAGATCATAACGGAGAGAAAGAAGAAGCACAAATTAGACAGGGAGTAAGACAAGGCTGTGGATTGTCACCATCACTATTTAATATATATATCCAACAAGCCATAAATGAATTCCGACATATAAATAAAACTGGTATATTGATACAAGGAGAAAGAATTGACACAATCAGATATGCAGATGACATCGCACTGATAGGAGAAATAAAAGAAGAACTCACACAAGCATTAAAAGTTATGAACCAAATATTTCAAAATACATATAATATAAAAATAAACAAAAGCAAAACAAAAGTGCTGCTGTGCTCAAAGTATAAAACACGAATGGACGACATTGTCATAGATGGTGGAAAAATAAAAGCAGTCAAAGAATTTCCATACTTGGGCAGCATTATTACGGAAGATGGAAGAAGCTCCAGAGAAATCAGAAATAGGATAAATTAGCGAAAAGGGTCTTCTACGACAAAAAACAACTTTTGACGACCATTGGGGTATCAATAACAACAAAGAAAAATTTTATCAAGACATATTTATGGAGTATTGCGCTTTATGGGTGCGAGACATGGACCATTGGGAAAGCAGACAAAATGATGATTGAATCCTTTGAAATGTGGTGTTACAGAAGGGCTCTAAAAATTGCCTGGATTGAAAGAATATCAAATGAAGAAGTACTAATAAGAATGGGAGAGGAAAGAAACATATGGAGCCATATAGTCAAAAGAAGAATGCAGACAGTCGGTCATATTCTGAGAAGAGATGGGCTACTGAAAATAATTATTGAAGGCACAGTAAATGGAAAAAGACCGAAAGGTAGACCCCGCCTCAGGTATATTAAACAAATAATTGAAGACTCTAGAAGTAAGAACTACGTTGATATGAAAAGGAAAGCGACCGATAGAAGATTATGGATGGCTGCAACAAACCAGTCTAAGGACTGATGACCTTGGAGGAGGATGGTGATGTGGAATGGGTATTACTTTTCACTGCACGTTAGTCTCCTATCCAAAATGAGTCGGTTTTATGTAGTTTAATTTATTACAGAATCATTTTTGCTGTAAAAGCAACGAGTAAGGAGATATCTTGAAAAATCTCTTTTTTCGCACTTTATTATAATATGGCGGCGTCGGCGGCAAAGATACGAGGTGGCAAAATAAAAAATCGAAAATAGCAGTTCAAAATACAAAGAATCACCAAATATCAAAACTTCTGCAAATTATTCTAGGTAAATTGACGTGGTTACTGGACTAACGTCAGTCGGGGGATTTATTGTTTTGATGACCAGTCGTTATTAATAAATTTTAAATGCACCATAAAGTCAATTTCACTACAATCAGCAATAAATTACTTAATTGGTTTTTTGTTATTTATTTGTCACTTTGTTATTCGGTTAAAATAAACGCGCGTATGTGGGGAAAGACTAATTTTGAATAATTCTTTATAATTCGAAAATAACAGGTTTTCTCAAAAAATTATTCATACAAAAGTGTCTTATAAGTAGTCATAGAATCCAAAAGGGTGTTTCGTTTGAAAAAGCGAGTTGAATGCAAGCACCTTCTACTTAACAAATTGATGATAGCTTACTTAAATCTAAGAAACTTTTCTCGCAATTCTTTACCATTTAAAAAATAGTGTGTTCCGGTAATTTTGAATAATTCTGTGTGTTAATTAAATTCAAAGTTTTAAATGTCACTTTCAACAATTTTATATAAAATGTTTTACTGCAAACTGAATATTTCTTGATCACCCTGTAGTTAATTTGCAAGCTTTGTAAACGTTTCATTTTTAAAACAAAATTTTTGAAATTGTAAAATTTCATTAAAAAGGGGCTTGCCATGTTACAAGGTTTTTCATTTTTAGTATGAGTCTAGGTACTTCCGCCTGTTTTTAATGAGATTACGACTCTCATATATTATGCTTCTGCTGTATTAATAAGTGCATGTAAGTCTTGGAGAGAATAATAAATAAATTTATAGATAATCCCAATTTTAATTTATTCTTCTGTATACAGTGTGTCCTCGGATGAAGTATCTCACTCTTGTCAACTTTTTTATCTTTTAATTTTCGAAGAAAGTCATTCTTAAAAGTTGTCTTGAAATGATTCTGCATTCCATAAAAACCCCTTTTTATGAAATGTATAATCATTTTTTGTTAAAACCTAAATACTTTTCCTGATTTATAGCGAAAGTGACTCGGTATGGTGATTCGTTAATATTGCCAAAAAGAAAAAAAAACTAACTATGGGACTACTTAAGACATTTATGCCTTATTTTTATGGTTTAATTATTGATTATGAGCATCCCAAAAGTCTTTGAATTTTGAGTGTCTATTTATTCTTAAAGCGCCATTAAATTTCATAGCATAACTAAAACATTTTATAGTAAATTATCAGGACAAGGATGTATCCCAGGAGTTTCGATACTTCTTCTTCTTATGGCCGAAGCCTGTGCGAATGACGTGTTATTAACTCATAACTAAGAGTTCTTTCTATTAGCTCTCTTCGCAGGTATGCTGGACAGGAGGCTAATCTTACCTGTCGAAAGAGGCGAAGAAGAAAGACCCACAGGAGTTTCGATACACTTGTTAGAAATATGGTGAATCTTAAAATTGGGATAAAATCGGAATATGAAACTTTGCAGGACAAAAGTTTAAAAGAAAGGACCCTCCCGTCTACATCGGGATGGATTGTAATTTTATGGTAAAATAGACTTTAAAAAGAAAAGTTCAAATTAAATTGAAAAACCCAACCCTACATTTTAAGCCTATTTTTATCCCGGAAAATTCAAATTATTCATTTTGGAAAACGATAGCGCCACTTAAAACAAATGAAACTTTTTTGACGTTTCGAGTTTCAGAATTGTACATTGGGCGGGTTTTTAAGAGACTTTCTGTAGATAAACCTGCCTCCCTATGGAAATAACCATAATGCCAATTTGTGTTTCCTAATGTAGTAATTATTATAGTACGCAGTCCGCCCCGGATGGGCTTTGCTTGTCCTGAAATGTCATAAATTAGGATTATAGTTATCATAGGTTATCACATAAAGTCTTTCTTTAAAGATTCTAAAATAGTAAAGTAATCTCTAGCAAATGACCTTGATATTCAAAAAACTTGAGAAAAGTAAAGTACTCCATCTGTGGACACACTGTAAAAATATGAAAATTAAATATTTAAAATTATCGCTGCAGAAATATGTAAACATGATTTTGAAGTTGTCTTGATAGAAAAATTCCTGTATTGATTGTTAAGGCTGGATATTACTAAATTAATACAAAGGTGTATTTTTATGTTATCTACCTAGCCATGAAACAAGAAAGCGACGATGTTAAACCAATTATTAAAAAATAGCTGTGACATTTAGAAGTACATGTGCTAAGTTGTGTGGTTTATAGAGATTTGGGAAGGTTTAATTCTTGATAAAATGAGTGAAATTAAGGTGGAACATCGCCGTATCATAAAGTTAAAGTCCAGCAGATAATCCATGACTGTGGGTTCATAGAGTTATGGCATCCACCTTATAAACCTGACCTAGCTCCGTCAGACTTCTTGCTATTCATAAACTTAAAAAAAACATCTCGGGCGAAAGCGTTTTGCATAGCACCCAAAGGCTGTTGAACAATATTTTCCAGAGTTGCCGAAGGAATTTTTTCTGAAGGTATAGGACAACTGGAAAAAAGATGAAATTAGTGTACAAGTGTTGAAGGGAGTTACGTAGAAAAATAAAGGGTTGTTAATGTGATACGTGTTTTTTTTTCATGGCCAGCCAGATAACATAAAAATACCCCCTCGTACATGACGTTACAGATGATATAATGCACATATATGTCAGTTTATAACTGCGCGAAACCCCCCCCCCCCCAAATCGACTACGCTCTTTCGAAATCACCTACTCGAAAAATCAGAAAACTATTCCACAATTACTGATCTTCAATTTTTGATTGTTTATTAAATATACTAAAAATAAATTGTGGAGCATCAATGATTAGATTTCCGGAAGAGTTATCTCTGGGCTATAAATATGACTTGCAAATATATTATGGAAACATAAAAACGAAATTTAAATTTGTAAACAGAATAACAGATTCGTTTTATGAATATATAATCTCGTACCTATTAATGTTTGCGCGATTAAAAATGAGCTTTTACATACATCTGCATTTTTATACTGCCATAAGGCATAATCCTTTGTAAATATAGACTGTAACATTTACAAAAAAAAGCTCTTTTATACTACTTAGTCTCTTAAGTGGTGGCCCTTGGATCAGCAAGCGGCAACCATTGGGCCGTTGCTGTTTTACTTTGAAGCATATCGGCGAAAAATTCTTTTTCGTTTCTTTTACATTCTTGAGTTTGTCCAACGCGAGCCCTACCCAATAATTCGCTTGCTCCTAAAAGACTGTCGTGCATAACACAGAATTCTATGCTGCATTTCTTGAGCGTTCCTTTGCTAATGTCGAATGTTAATGCCTCGTTAAAAACTGGACATACTGTATTGCGATGTACTCCTGTTTTTCTCTTCTTTATCCTTTTGTTGCCTTGTATAATGCTGACCTTGACGTATGGATCTGCAAAAAAGATTTTTTGGTTATTTTTGATAATTATTAAATCAATAAGATAGTTTTTATTAGTCCTTAGTCCTTTTTCATTTGGGCATCTATTTATTACGGAGTTCCAAGTAAATTGTTAATTGCAGAAACACTTTTAAGTTAATTTTTAAAAGAAATTTAGGTTTTCTGGGTATTTGATTGTGTTGTTTTGGATGTAGAAACCACATAAGTCGTTACATTAATAGCTTATACAGAGTGTTCTAGAATAACTTTTCCTAACAGGAGTGATAGAATGTATTAAATTAAACATTTCTTAGGTATAAACTAGTGTTCGGAAGTACTTCCATATCGAGATATAATAATATAAAATAAATTGTTCAAAATTACGGCTACCATTTTCGATACAACAAATATCAGAAAAAAATACTCGCATACGACAGAGAAATATTCTTATGCTTTGTTGACTTATCCGACCATTCTGATGGTACAATTTCTAAGTGTTTTTTGAGTAGGTTCTAGTGGCGTGCGTTTTTAATTTTTTGTGGAATAGTAGACGGAAGTGTGCTAAACACTTCCTGTAAGTCTCAATTAACGGTCCAAATTAATGTACGAGATTTTAATTAAAACGTGATAGCGTCCGAAAGGGCTATCCGAGCATTCTAGCGGTACAATTTCTAAGTGTTGTTTGAGTAGGTTCTAGTAGCGTGCATTTTTTAATATTTTGTGGGGTAGTAGATGGAAGTGTGCTAAACACTTCCTGTAAGTCTCGATTAATTATCCAAATTAGTTTACGAAATATTAACTGGAAACCGAACTTCTGGTTTGTGCTGTGCAGTGCGGGTTGCCTATCTTGAGTTGAGTTCAGTTATACGCAGATAAAGTCGACGCTGGGAGAGTCGACTCTAACTTCATGCACGTCAATTTTGCTATGTTCCGTTTTGAAACTCCCCACCCGGTATATGTATTAAGTATTTATATTAAGAGTATTTATTTTTTGTATTATAAGGTGAGCTACTATGTATCAACGAAATCACAACAATATTAAGGGTCCTATGACTAAACAGTCATTCATATAAATAAAGGGTAAGATTTTCACTTGACCAATAACGGTTGAGGGTAAAGAAAATCTTAGTGAAAACTGTAAAGGGTAACATACCTGGGATACGTACAGTTACAAAGCAATTTTTTGCAGAAACTTTTATTTATTAATCTAAAGTACCGTGATCTACGTAAAATGAAAATTAGGGTGCCCTAAGACTTAAAATAAATTGTTTTGTAACTTTAACATTTTCGTTGATGTATTAGAATGACCTAAAATTGGTAAAACTGATTTTTCGAGAATAACTTTTATAAAAAGTCCAACTGTTGATACGAAAATTTTCTAGTGTTGAAAATGCACTTTTGTCTACTTTAAGCATTATAATGCTTTAAAAATTACTCCTATTATATAAAACAGAAAAAAGGATAATTTAATTACTTATAAAGACTTTCGTGGGTCCTATTTTAAATTTATATTTGACAGATTTCGATAAAAAAGTATGAAACATCTAAATTCATTCAGTGACAACCATATACGAATGCTATACAGGTATACAGCCATTCGTTACGATCTCGAATGAAAAGTATCCGAATATCTAAGCGTATTCGGTTTTCGCAAATACGATTTTAAAAATTCGATGCGATAAATCGCATACGATTTGTTTACGAATGGTTCGAGAATCGGCCCCCAGGCGGTTGTGCATTTAACATTATTTATGTAGTTGATGTAATCTATTTTTGTTGTCTAAAAAATACACGCCTCCTGAGGTTATATTTTATCATATTTCATAGGTGGGTTGCAGCCAAATACGTTCAGAGGTTACATGTTTCATGACCTGTTCAAAGAGTTCATGGTTTTTGCAATTAAGTAGAACATGGTTTTTATTGCTTAAGTTGACAAACATTGTATCATTTAACCGGATAATTTGTTATACTGACCATGGTATTGATCATTGATCAAGTGAAATATTAAAAAAAAGTAATAAATTGTTCGTTCGACAAGTTTCATCTCAATCATAACAGCTTAAGGATGGGTTTTAGTAGCATGTTTACGCGCTGAAAATTGTGTAATTTTAACATAACGTTACGGTTAAATAATGACAGCTGAAAAGAAGGACGGGTATGAATTAAAATATTTAGACCTTTCCTTCATACGCAACAAGGCTAGAACGACCAATTTAAAATATAGTAATTAAATTATGGCCTATTATGTAAAACTTACAAAAAGGGACTCACACAAGACATCCATCAACAATGTATTGATTTTTGCATGTCGCGGGGTGGGTTTCAATATTATTTTCCTATGCATGTATCGACCCTTTTGCAAATTTGTATAATTTTGGCATAATCTTAATTTGACTTTAGAAAAAAATTGCTTACAATTTTTTAAAAACTGATTAAAGATAGGCAACCCAACATTCACCGACTCTGTTCATTACTTTCAATGTTTACAAAGAGGTTTAAGAGATTAAAAATCGGTATTCGCAAATACTTATACCAAAGAATTCTTTGCTTATACTGAATTTTGAAGTTTTGTTAGGAAGAAGCAATACTAGAAGATTAAATCTGTTTTTAAGTCAGGCAACCCAAAATACTTAAAAACCTACCCTTAAAGTGAAATAATCAGTTAATTGTCAACTTAAACCCTATTTACATGAACAAATATGCATATCAAATGATTGTGGTCAACTTAATAGCAAAAATAAAATGAATCTGTTATGGTTTTAGTTATATACAGTGTGTAACTCAAATAAATGGAGAATCTTCCAAGGCGAATTTCCTATACTACACTTGAAAACAGCTCTAGTAGCATATTTCTGAGAGACAGTTCAAATAAATGTTGGTGATTTATTTGGCAACGCTCATCTCGTCAGATGGATAGGCAGAACAGGGCAAATTGCGTGGCCTCCGTGATCCTCCTATCTTAACCCCTGATTTTTAGCTAAGAAGATACGTGGGCGTACTTTTACGTCATCTGCTAAGCCATGAAGCAAAATAGCGGCGATGTCAAACCAATTATTAAAAAATAGCTGTGCTATTTAGAAGTGCATGCATTTAATTTATGCGGTTTATAGAGATTTGGGTTGATAATATAGGTGAACGAAGTTTATAAAGTCAGATAATCAATGACTGTGGATTCGTAGAGTTAAGGCATCCACCTTATAACCTTGACCTAGCTCCATCAGACTTCTTTTTATTCAAAAACTCAAAAAAATAAGTGTATAAGTCTTAAAGGGAGTTAGGTAGAAATATAAAGGGTTGTTAATGTGATACGTGTTTTTTTCATGGCTAGGTAGATAACATAAAAATATGCCCTTGTACTTATGGCTGATTGCACAAACCGCCTACTATTTTTATCTTTGATCATTTTGAATAAAAAGCACTGAATTTTGTTTACAGATATAGTAACCGCCATAAATATAACATGAGGCTCTACGCGTGGAGCCTCATACGTTAACGCACCAGCCTCAACACCAAAAGGTATAAGAGGTTACAGATAATACATTTTTAATCGTGAAATTTCAGTTTTGATCCCGTAAACAAAAGTGGTGAACTTCAATTAAGTATACCTTCGATGAAAACGGAAACGGAATATGATGTTAAAGTCCGATTGCTATCGACCGATTTAGCTCTGGTATATTAGTAAGTTTGAAAAATTCACATTATTAAGAAAAACAAGTTGCATTTGAGAATATATTCTTAATGAATTTAAATTAAATTTGAAAAATCTGTATGTAGAAAAATATCACTTTCGCAGGGATTCGAACCACTAACTCCGGCTATACGCACCAACACTCTAAGTTTCAGCTAAATAGGCAAATCACAAAGGAGGTTAATTGGTTCGAATCCTTGTGGAGGTAATATTTTTTATACACTGATTAATTCAAAGTAAAATTGTTTGATTATTTTATTTATACGGTGATAGTAGAGTATTGTATGCCATTTTTTTAAAAATTTGGAGCTTGAAAAATGTATCCTTTTAGAGCGTAGACAAAGACTTAAAACTATTGTACAGTATCGGAATTAGACTTATAGAATGCCAAGAGAAACTTTGGTAAATAAATTCTGCGTTGGAAATTCATCGCCAGAGGTCTTAAAGGACGTCGTTTCCTTGAAACCAAGCCAACCCCCGGAATCTAAAATGTAAGCTTAAAATTTATATTAACCGCAGTTATAAATTGTCAAAATCTGTTGTTAAAATAGTCATAATAATTGCCTTTACGTATTTACGACTATTAGTTTACTTTTAAAGGGCTTCTTTTTAAACCTCTGGCGTCGCTGCTTTAAGTTTCCGACCTAGAGTTTATTTACAAAAGTTGCTTCCTCAGATACACCTCTATAACTCATAAAGCTTTATCGGTGGAACTGTAAAAAAATCCTTGTATACACAGTAATTTAGAAGATACCATTATTAATCAGTGATTATAGGACTTAACCATTTTATTTTGTGTATTAATCTGATTCAAACCATCGCCTTTCGAGTGGTGGAATCACTCTTTGTATCATCCTGTATATTTCTATTGTTTGTCCATAACCATTAACAAACAACAGAATATTTTTAGCCAACACAGATGTAATGTTTAAATTTAAATTTAAAGCAGCAGAAAGTGAATTATTACACATTAGATAAATTCAATATTAACAGCACAACAGGCGACGCACGTATTAAAATTATTCCAAGGAATCAAAATGATCAGTATGCCGGTGAGTACTTCGAAGAAAATTAGTGAATTCTTGTCACATTCAAATATTTTTTAGCTGATCTGCTCACGAATTTTGTCAATGTAGCGCCAAGGATTGGAATTGATGTAGTTCGTCCCCTATATGAAGAAAGCATGGTTGCTTTTTATGGAAATTTAATTGAAAGGGTTTTGTCTGCCATACCTGCCGATGAACTTATACCGGAATAATTTTTTCTATGAATTTATGCTAGAAATTTATGTTAAACTTTGACAATAGGTTGATATATTTTTAATTTGTTTTTTTCTTTGGGTGGGAAGAGTTTATTAGTTTAGTTCTGAAAAACTACAATTATAATTACAAAAAAGGCGTTTTCAGTGTTGATTGTTTTTGTTTTGTTATGCTCCTTCTCTTTTACGATTAATATCCTATGGCCATCACTTACGAACCATTGCATTATTGAAAGATAGCATCCTTTCAGTGGTCGCAGTGGGAAAACATTACAAGAGGGATGCTAGATTTTCTAATATTCATTGCCCCCCCCCCCCCCACCTATTTATGTGTGTGTATCACTTTAGGAAAATAAAATGGCGATACTACTAAGACAAAAAGTAAACCTGAGTTTTTTAATTTGGTTAAATAAAACCTTACTTAAGAATCTAATACTTGATTCCACATATTCCAATAATTTTTAGTTTTTCATACACGCAGATTGATAAGAGTGTCTTTATCAGTAATGGATAGCTGTTTTGTCTGTGGGTATTTTAAAATAATAGTATATTATATACCAAGGTAGAGAAGTCTAGTATTATAGCCAGAGGGCCAAGATTAGATCCCGAGGCGCCCAGCGCCGAGGGATATAACATGCCAATAGTGTGTGAAGGGATTTGTTTTGATAGGTGGGGATTGGGAGCACTGTATAATGTTAATATGCCTGTGACGCTAGCCGCTAGACACCGCTTCTACAATGCAAGGTAGTTAGTAAGTCGCATATTGAGTGGGAGTTGGATATGGATTATGACTGAGAAGGTTAAACATGTTTTATCATTTATACTAACATTATTTATGGTATTACCGCTAATTTCCTAGGTCTATGATATGAAACACCTTAGCGCAGACATGCCTGCCATGTTACATGTCACTTTATGCTAATTTAGTTTAATCATTATTATTATTAATATTCTATTTTGATTATTATTATGATATTTATTTTTTCGCTGTTCTTCTACATTATCCTTCCGCTGTTGTTCTTTTAAGTGTGTTAGTTGTTGGTATTCTTCTTACTTGTTTTATTTTCATCCATCTCGGTTGTGTAGTCCTGGTTGTCTTCTCATGCTTCGCATTTGTTGATGTTTACTTCTATTTATTCAGATTTCCTGTGATTTCTATAAGGGCTGCGTGAAAGCCTGCTTTAACGAGGTTCCGGGTTAGTAGTATAGTTCGTACTAAATTATTAATAATAATTACATAAAATCCATATCCGAAACTATCAGATTAAATTATTTGCAAGAGTTTATTGCCGATATGTGGAGTATTTGATAAATTACTACATTAATCGATTAATTCGATGCATAATTTTATTCTACATGGTAATTTAATATCGAATCAATCGACATATACCTATATAATTTTATTGATACTTTCAATATTGTTTCAAGATGCCGGGGTGGCGCAGTGGTAGAGTGCCAGACTAGCGTTCCACTAGTCCTTGATTCGAATCTCCCAATCGGCAAGATTTTCCTCCAGTCTGGAGTAGTGCCGGGAAAAAATATCGATATATCGATACTTATCGATATATCGAATAACGATATCGGAATGATAAAATATCGATATATCGATATATCGATACATGTCGATACATATCGATGCATATCGATACATATCGATACATATCGATATATCGATATATATCGATACTTATCGATATTTATCGATATATCGATATATCGATTTTATCGCAATTTTTTGATATCGCCCAGCCCTAGTTGCGAGTAGTGCCGGGAAAAAATATCGATACATCGATATATATCGATACTTATCGATATATCGAATAACGATAATGATAAAATATCGATACTTATCGATATATCGAATAACGATAATGATAAGATATCGATACGTATCGATATATCGAATAACGATAATGATAAAATATCGATACATATCGATATATCGATACTTATCGATACTTATCGATATATCGATACATCGATACATATCGATACATATCGATATATCGATATATATCGATACTTATCGATATTTATCGATATATCGATATATCGGTTTTATCGATATTTTTTTGATATCGATATTTTCGATAACTTTTTTAATATCGCCCAGCCCTAGTCTGGAGGCCGGTATCGAGTCTTAGAACACGTACACATACTTACACTATACACACGGTGCAGTATGTAGCATCAAACGACATACCAATCACGTAACCCGTAGTCGGGCCGGGTTGTGCATTGCACGCGTAAAACTACATTTTTGTGTAATTCCGGACGTTCGAATTTAAGCTTTTTTTGCGTCTTCTTGGGCAAGAGTACGGCCTGGATATTGGGGCCTTGGGCTATCGTCATCTCGGAAAGGAACTTGTTCAGCTCCTCGTCGTTACGGATGCACGCTGAAGGTGACGGGGGATGATTCTGGTCTTCTTGTTGTCCCTTCGGCGGCCAAGTACTCCATCACGGCGGCTAAGTAAACGGTAGCGCCGGCGTTGACTCGCTCGGCGTAATTTCCTTAAAGGGCCCCACAGACTTCGTTCAATTCGCGCGAATTGGGCCGCACGGGCCTGAACGAAAGTGCCAGACACACAGTGTGTGGAGAAAAAAGCGATACGGTTTCACCGTCGTGCAAAATCTGTTTTGGTTTGATTTTCTGAACGTACGAACAGGAGTGTACATTCCTGCATTGCAGTGTGTGTGCTGTTCGTTCCGTCAGTACGTACCACATAAGTGCACTGACCACAGCGATGATTGTTCGCGCGTTGCATTCAACTGAACGTACTGTGCTAATAGCTCGTAGTGTGTGAGCAAAAAAACCGTACAATCTTGGTTCGTGCGATTTGGCCCGTACGGTCCTGTTCGCACGAATGGAACGAAGTCTGTGGGGCGCTTTACGCTTACGCAGGAGACGGTGTAGCCTGCCCACGGGGAACTACAGGCCGGCGCGGCTTGACCGGGACTTCGTCTTTCCCTTGACTTTTCCTCCCTTTCCTCTTCCGGACCATTTTGAAAGGTTAATTATATTCGAATATGTGCAAGCAAAAGCGAACCTTTATCGAGGAGACGCGGGGGCAAAATCTCATACGTTAACGCACCTGCCTCGACACCGAAAGGTATAACAGGTTAATGATAACAAACAAACAAACAATATTGTTTCAATGTCGCATAAGCCTACTCTAAACTGTTGGAATTCTGCTTCTACGTTGTTCAGTTTTTCCTAGCTCATTCATACAATACAACTGATCCTCACTAATAATGAAAACTTCAGTAGTTTTTGTGGTGAAGAATTGCTCCATTTTCGATTGTTATCCTTGCTTTTATTTCCATTTATGTTGGAAAATTATTTGTAATCATATTTGATCTGTGTTATTTTTTTACATTGGTCGTGGTTCTCTGTCTCGATATAAATATATCTTTTGATTTTCGTACTTTACTTCCAATCCGATGCCCTTTCCCTGGTGTCCAGAAGTCGTTCAGATACCGTACTATACCGTCAGAGTGTCTCCGGGGTTGAGATATTGTGATATTGAAATAATATTGTTGATAGGCTGTCTCCCTGTTGCAACCCATTGTCGATGTTAAACTTTCTTGGGATCTCTTCTTGAATTTTTACAATATGAGTAATGAGTATATTAAAGGACGAACTGAAGGAAATCAACATGAACATAAATGGACAGAAGACAAAAACTATGATAATAACAACATCATCGAACAAGTGAGAAGCTTCAAATATCTAGGAGAGAATGATAAAATAGGGAAAGTTGGTAAAATGTACCGGGTGATCAACGGAATTCATAATTAGAGCAGGCGTGAAATTAAAAATTTTAAGTGTCAGAATTGAGGTTACCCGGTGCATTGAAGCTGACGAACAACACTTTGAATATTTAAGTACCTATTGTAATTTCAATCTTCTCCATCTAGCCTCTCTCTACCCAAATATGGATATAGGCCTCCTTTCTACCCTTCCATTCTTTTCTGTCCTTTGCTAATTCTTGCCATTTGGTTCCGGCTGTTTTTCTTATTTCATCTACCCATCTCATCATTGGCCTGCCCACACCTCTTCTTCTTCCCCATGGTCTCCAATCCAATATCTTCTTACTCCACTTATCTGACATTCTGGCAACATGTCCAGCCCATTCCCATTTTTGTCTTGCTATTCTTGTTGCTATATCTTCCACTTTCGATCTTGCTCTTAACCATTCGTTCGTTTTTCTGTCTGCTAGAGTTACTCCCACAATTTTTCGCTCCATGGCTCTTTGCGCTATTTTCATCCTATTCATGATTGCTTTCGTAAGCACCCAGGTCTCCGTTCCATAGGTCATTGCAGGTATCACACATTGATTGAAAACTTTCGCTTTTAATTTTGACGGTATCGTTGTTTTCCATACTTGATTTAATTTTCCGAATGCTGACCATCCTGCTGTAATCCTTCTGCTAACTTCCGCTTCTTGGTTTTCTTTTCCTATTCTTATCTCATGTCCCAGGTAAACATACGTCTCGACTCTTTCGATAACTTTACCATTTACTGTTGTATCTCTTCTGTCTTCCTGATTATTTGTCATTATTTTTGTTTTAACTATGTTCATTTGTAGTCCTGTTTTTTGTGAGGCTTCCGCTAGTTCTTGTACCATTTCTTGTAATTCTGTTAGGTTATCTGTTATTAGTACGATATCGTCTGCAAAGCTTAGATTGTTGAGACGTTCACCATTTATTAGTATACCTTTACTTTCCCAGTTTAAGGTCTTAAATATATCCTCCATTGCTAAAGTAAACAACTTCGGCAATATTTGGTCACCTTGTCGTACTCCTCGTTTTATTCTTACTGGGCCTGTATATTCGTGTAGTTTAATCTTCAATCTGGCTTTTTTATATATAGTTTCAATGATATCTGTATATCGGTAGTCAATCCTCGCATTCTTAAGTGATTTTATAATTGCCCATGCTTCAATACTATCAAAGGCCTTTTGGTAGTCCACGAACGCCAACCAAATTGGCATCTGATATTCTGTGGTTTTTCCATTAGAAGTCTCATCGTTTGCAGGTGGTCTGTTGTCCCGTAGCCTTTTCTAAACCCTGCCTGCTCTTTGGGCTGGTAGAAATCAAGTTTCTTTTCTAGCCTGATTTCAATTTCAATAAAAATTTCCAATTTTTTCTTCAAACTTATTTTATTTCTGCGTTTCAGCAAAATAATGTTTACTATATCATCAAAGATCGTACAAAGCACGAGGTTAACCTAAGTGTGTCCAACCACACAACTTAAAATAGCCCCAATCACAGCCTCATCTAATTATGAATTCCGTTGATCACCCGGTACAACGCTATGAGAACAACATTTTTTTGGAAAAAGAGAACTGGCAAAGGACGTTAAAGCAGAAGTGGTCCAAAAAGTAGTGACGCCAACATTGCTATACGGTAGTGAAGCATGGACACTCACAAATAAGAAACAGAAATCGAATAAATGAGGTTTTTAAGAAAAATATAGCGAAAGACAAAAAGGGATTGAATCCGAAATGAGGTCTTCAGAGAACAGTTAAAGATAAAGCCAATGACAATAAAAATCCAAGAAAGACAATTAGGATGGTTAGGTCACATAAATAAACTTCCGCGAAGAGTGGATACTGTATAAGGCGAGAGTACCGGGAAAGAACATAAGGGGTAAACCAAGAAAAACCTGGCAAGAAGAAATGAAAAATGCAGTAGAAGAGAGAAACATCAAATAGAAGGAGGTAAAAAAGCTAGTCCAGAGCAGGAAAGAGCGAAAAAAATAATTAACTCAACTCAATAGTCTTACACCTCAGGGTAGAAATATTTAGGATTAAGTAAGTATTAAAATGGCAAATCAAGTCTTAATTATATGCAATAAATAAATAAATATTCACGAATGTCGCTCATTAAATATTTCCGAGCGTCTCTTAATTCAGTGGGCCTAATCAGTATTACTAGCCGAGCATCTATTAAGTTTTTCTGAAGGTTTTATGACGAGATCAAGTAATTTAAAAACGAAGTCCAAGGTTTTCGAATTATAATTATTATCATCAAATTTGTAATAAACAAATAAAGTAAATATTTCTGCGTACCTTCCGCATTTAGCTTAAAAGATTTTAAGCAATTTTAAAATCTAAAGTAAACCGTAGCCAAATCTCACGAATTAATTTATATAATTGAGGAACCTTGCGCGAAGATACGTCAAGGTTGCCGAATCTGTAGATGTGAAAATATACAGGACGCAACGTAAATATATATTACAAGGCTAACTTGTAGTTCACGACATGAATGCCAATATCTTAATAAAAGTTGGTTTGTCTTGAATAAAGCTTAGTGTTTTATTTACTACCTATCCGTTCAGAATGAAGTGGATTATTTTATTTACTTGTGTTGTTCAATTTTTGATTATACATTCTAAAGTAATCCGTGAGTATTTACATTTACTTAAACATTTTATTAAGCTTTTAACTTTAGTAAGTGATAGTTCTAATTAAAAGTTTGATAACTTTCAATTTTAGCGGATTACCTTCCGCAATTCTGTTCTCAATCCGATCCAAACTACAATGAATGCACCACCAAAACACTAAGTAAATTGGGACCGCACTTGTTGAAAGGAATACGAGCTATTAATTTTCCAAAGTTTCACCCGTTGAACGTTCCATTATTCGTTGCAAATAGAACGATTAGTGAGGATGTTAAAATATATGCTGTCTGTAAGAATACACAAATATGGGGTTTTAATACGACCTATATAAAGAGTTTCAAGTATGTATCTGTTTGTTTTTATTATGAACACTTTTGTTCGGATTTTATTTGGAATGGAGGAGGACTTCTTTTCTTTTGTCTATTTTTTTAATTTGTTAATTATTTATACGTTGGATAAATCGCAACAAGTTTCAGATATCATAGGTTATTAACCGTAAACCGTAAATTTATTGTAGATAATTCAGGTTTTTCTTGAGCAATATGAATCATTTATGGCTTATGATTGGTTTACGTTTTAAGTCTCTATACTCGATTAAATCAGATTTTTTGAGAATTTCCGTTTTAGTAAGTGAAACTGCGTGATCTTTTTTTATTCTCTAACTAGGCATTCTTTTAAAACTTGATATTTCTGTTTTATTTTGAAATCATAGAGAAGAAGCCAGAATAAAAAAATTGAAAATACTTAGGTCTTAATATTTGATAAATACATGTGTTGATTTCGTATCAAATGAAGAAAAACTGTTGGCTTTTCTAGGTTTGATCCCAACAATAAACAAGGCGAATTACATTTGCATGTACCCTACCTGAAGGTAGCAATGGAATATGAAGTAATTGGGCAACTTCTATCTCTTAACATAGAAAATGCAGGATTTTTCAAAGGAAATGCCAGTGAGTTATAATTAGAAATTATTATCTTAAATTACTTTTAGGTAAATTTTTTCATAAAGCAGCCAAACAATTTAAAATTGAAAATCAAACAGCACCCAAATAATTTATATTTATTAATCCCAAGCTTTCCGATTTAATATATTGACAAATGACATTGTAGCAAACTACCTTTTCACGCGTTTATTAATATATTTTTTTATTACGATCTTGGCCTAATTTTTATTTAACTTTTAATTAACACTTTCAAATACCGCTATTAAATTTAATAACTAGTTATGTACGTCCAATATTGCCTTGTGAGTACCTGAACAGTGGCGATACAGGTTTATAAATACGAAAAAAAAAATTGTTATATGCGTAGTATTATCGAGGTATCGTATTATCTATTGATGATCGTTTTGCTTTGCGCTTGGTCATGTTTTTTGTTTTCTTAGGTTGTACAGTAATAAATCTGTTTGTTCTAAAATAATAGACAATTTTATAACCTCCTACTAGTTTACTGTTATCGGTTCCATTTTTGTTATCATTAAATTTCAAAACTATGTCCAAAAAATGTTAGTCAGGTAATGGCTATGATCAAAGCAGTCGGCGCAAGTTACGAGGTTGAGATCCTTGGCAGGTGCAAGCTCGCCCAACAAATAAATAAATAAATTAAGGTAACAAACGTAAAACCAACTGGCAGCAAAGCTTCTTACGGAAAATCTAAAAGAAATATGGACAAAAATGTTACTTCTATTTCTATCAAATGTAGTTTGTTTTAGTTTTGAGCAAGTTTGCCTGTTCATGACAAATATGAAACATTTGCTTATAATTTTTGTTCTTTCCTAAATTTTGTTTTTTCAAAGATTTGTATGTAGATTTAGAGTGGACTTACCTAACACGTAGTTGTTTTGTATGTGCATATGGTCAACTAATTAGAATATTTTTGCATCATATTATATTGATTAGAAAGAGAAAAACTAAATTGTCTGGTGATATACGATAGGTATATACCATGAGATCGAAAAAAAGATGATTCTGAGCAGGCCTTGACTAGTACAACACGATTGGCAAGACTGATTTCAAAATGTGGCAGTAGGTTAGAGGTTAATAAATGTCAAATAAATTAAAACACAAAACAGTATTTATTTAGGGAACAAACTGAAAACTAAGATGAATACATGTTAGAGTAGGTGTTCAAAATGTGATCCTTCACTAGTATTACAACGATAAACTTAAATAATTCTGGAAACAAGATTGCAAAACTGACTTACATTTGAAATGTCACTGTCACATTATAATTCATAGGCATTCTAGAATCAGTGTAGCCAATCGTGTTGTACTAGTCAAGGCCTGCTCAGAATCATTTTTTTCTCGATCTCATGGTATTACCAATTGATATTTAAAGAAATTTAAGATAGCGGCTGTGCAAAAACTGTAGTAAAAAACATTATCTTTTGTTTTATAAATTGCATAGTATTGTCATATTACACCATGTAATCTTTTAAATCTATATCTCTAACCGTTTTAGCTGGGAAGGTCTGATTCCAAATTTTCTTTACCGTATATTGCTTTAAAAGGCTTTGAGACCCATTTTCTTCCAAATCTTTCCGTCAAAGACTTTGGCGTACATCATTCTTCTAAGACTTTTTCTTCGACGTCCCCAAACATCGTCTATATTTATTTCTCTTCTGGTAGTTTCACTCTTTTTCTTGCCACCAACTGTATTTTCATTAAGTTGATATTGTACCTTATTCCAGTCTCTGTAAACGCCTTAACCATCGAACATGCTAAGCCTTTATGACTTTATGATATTCGGTTGCTTGTACGGTTGTCTCAGTTCGTTGCCAATCTTCTTTTCCCCGAATATTCTCCTTAGACTTATCCTTTTTCCTGCATCTATTTTGTTTTTACGTTCTTTTTCCACACCCACATTTCGCACATAATGTATGTAAAAAATAGCTGTAGGTCTTATAATTGTTGTTGTCTAAAATATTTTCCAACTATTTTCAATTTAATTATACAGATCTGAATGATTGTGTAACGTAAAGGTTGCTTTATTTTCCAAGGGAATGTACGAAGTGGAAGTTATCAACCGATTAGCTTTCATCTCTTAACAGGCAGTTGATAACTTTTGATGTATGTCGATTTGGGGAAGATTTTCTGAGGAGGACGCTGCAAACTTATGGGAGCGATAAGTCAAATCAATTTGAGAATATTTATCTCTTCTTGTAATGTCCGCCCGTCTACCTAAAACCATTTACTTTGACTTGTGTGTGTTTATACGAGGACTCGACTAAATGTTCCGGGAAAACACCGTAATAACAAAAGAAAATGGGAAAAAAATTGCTTTAATGTTTTCACAAAGTATTCACCTTTAAGTTCTATACACTTTTTCATCCGCTCAAACCACTTATCAAAACACTTATTCCACTCTGAAAATGGCATCTCAAAAATTATGTTTCTGTAAGCCTGAACTGCTTCTTCGGGTGACTGAAACCGTTGGCTCCGCAATCTATCCTTGATTTTGGGAAACGTAAAGAAGTCGGGGCTGTACAGTGGATGCTGCAACAATTCGATATTATTGATAGCGAAATAATCAACTGTTTGCTGGGCACTGTGGGAACTGGCATTGTCATGATGAAAAATGATTTTACGTTTCCGATTCTTTTTACGGATTTCAGAAATAACTTTAGGCATGCAAACGGTAGTATACCATTCAGTATTAACAGTTCTACGATCTTCAAGACATACAGTAGCAACATGACCAAATTTGGAGACGAACGAAGCAATCATTTTCTTTGCGACACTGCGAGAACGAACAACTTTTGTTGATTTTTGCTCGTTTTCGAACACCCAAGCAGTCGATTGGCATTTCTTTTCAGGTTCGTATGAATAAATCCACGTTTCATCTCCTGATACGATGTGATTTGATGTTCCTCGGTTGAAGCGTTTGAGAATTATCTTACACTGAAGCGTTCTGTTTCTCCGCTTCTTAAATAGCATTTCTGTTTGACCGGTTTTCTACGTTTAAGGCATTCGGATTCCCCTTTTCTTAAGTTAATTCTACGCGCAAGTTTAAAGTTGACGCCTGCGTACGACAGGCAAATGGCAGAAGTTGAAACGCACAAAAAAGTGTAACAAATTTGAATTTCTTGTTAATTGGTGTGTGCGAAACCTAATTCCCTGAAATATTGAAAAGTACAAGTGGAATGGTTAATATGGTAATAAATCAGTCGTCAAATGCCTTTAATTAACTGGCACTTGCAAATGACGCAAGAATTACCTTTTATTCGCAATTTGCAATATGGAGCGGTTTTCAACCATATCCAAAGCCAAGGGGTCCCTTTAAATTCAACCAAAATTCCACGCAACTGTAACCATAAATTCGATAGCTGTTCGCCAACGTTTTTTGGAATGAAATATCTGGCTTATGTTAAATACCGTTTAATAACCTGGCGCCTAACAATACCTAAGCATTTCAGTTCTGAAATTGGTTCCTATTGCTACTTCAGCTCACTACCCTATAGCAACTTCATTGCAAGGTAAGTCTCGTCATCCAAATTTAGCTAGCCGAAGTTAAATTAGTGTATTAAATGTAACCGTAACAACACCATGTGACAAGACAACTTTTTACGCTGGAGTCAGATCGTGTTGAATCCAACGCGCAAATAATTTTTTAACATGTAGAATTGAATGTATTTGGCTCATCCCAATACCCAAAGTTGCCCGAATCTCATCATATGTTACATGCCGATCTTCATAAATCATTTTGCATACAGCATCACTGTTTTCCGGTGTCACAGCTGTGGTTGGTCGACCTTCACGAGACTCATCGCTGAGACTATTATCTGTAATTTTCTCTCGTCGGGGATCTTGAATATGTTACGACTTTGTAACATAAACACGTTCTTCTAACTTATCTAACTTGTCTCACAGCCAAAAATCTCAATCTGGTAGCTATTTTACCAAGGAACAGTACTGTGAATAGAAGAGAAAACAGTACGCTATAAGTATTAATATTTTTTTGAATTACACTGTATTTTTATACGATTGCGACCTTTTGAATATATGGTTGCTTGAAGTCGATAAATAGAGCATGCACTTTTTCCTAAAACCATCTCTCGGTTTCGGTGTATTACTCTATTTTGCTATTCCTTTATACGAGTATTATACTACGTCCAACGCAATTCCGTTGTAATTTTGGTATTCTGTTTTATTTCCTTCCTTATGTACGGGAACTTGCATTTTCTTTTGGCGTTTTTCCATTTTTCTGTTTCATTATTTTTTGAATTATTTCCCCTTTTGTTGGTATTTTGATATTAGGTATCCCATTTTGTCTTTATAGGTCTTTGTTTTACTGTTATATCTTTGCATTGTTGTTTTCACTTCCCAGTCAAAATTAATGTATATCTACTCTGGCTCTACTATTTATTTTGCTCTAAACTTGTCTCCATACCTTTTTAGCTTTCCTTCCTTGTCTTTTGCAGCATTTTCCAGTTTGGTTTTCAACATTTCTTTCTAAGCTCTCTTTTCATTTCCAATTTTTTCTTGCACTGCATATATTGTAGCAAAGGCGAATGTACAGATATCAAATATTATAATCTAAGCATAATTACAAGCAAGCAGGATGACGTTATGTCATAAGGTCATTAACTGACTAGCTACACGTGCGACGAGTTACATCTTTTAAGAATGCAAGATAAGCACGTACACAGTGAAGTGCAATGTACTCTGATATTCGATCCCTCACACGAACTTCTATGTAATTCAACATTTCCCACGCGCGAATTGACAGAAGGGAGTCAATTTTCTGTATAAATACTAAGCGAAAATGCATGGTTTATATTCGGCCATCAAAGAAGCAGTATCTATGACAGAATTGACAACCTTCAAGAAGATGTTTCAGTAATTACATGTAAGATTGTTTTATTTTGACTTAACTTTAATTCGAGACTTGTAAGTTTCGAAGCTTCGTTTCTGGTAAATATATATAGTTTCTAATGATTTAAGACCCCCCTTTTCTCACTCTCGAAGTACTTTTCTTAGGTTTATACACTTGCCTACATTTCCTTGATTTTTGACGACTTGACTGACCAATACTGGATTTTATCAAAGTAGGCCGATCATTCTGAAAATTTGCATAACTCCATAACTTTTTATTCTGAACAACTTTTCTTAGTAAAATATTGGCGTACTGTGAATGGCAACCGTACTTTACCTGAAACGAAATTGACAAATAATGAATTTTATCAAAGTAGGCCGATCGCTCTGAAAATTTGTACACCGCCATAACTTTTCATTCTGAACAACTTTTCTTAGTAACACTTTGGCGTACTGTGAACGGAAAAGGTACTTTACCTGAAACGAAAAGAGTTATTGCTCAACTGTAAAGGCCTACTTGATTTTAAAAAATCGAAAGTAAACTAAAAATAAGTTTCAGACCAAGCAGGGCGGAATCCCAGAATATGAAATTCCAATTCGAAAATTTTTGGTCAATCACACCTATTGTAAACTCAATCCGGGGACATACTGTATAATAGTATTGTTCATGCAATCGCCCTAAATTTTCTACGACACTAAGGGTAATGCTAAGCCATTTAAAAAATGCACCGTTTGTATCAACAATCCAACAATGCTTGACTTTTTTAATAAAAAAGAATCATCAGTCCGAAGAAACACAAGTAAATCATTTAATATTTTTTAGCCGACATAGAATTGATATTCAAATTCAGTTTGAAGCCAATAGACAAACTGGGAGTACAATACTATACATTAGACGATTTCAAGGCCAAAAGTACTATTGGCAACGGATATGTGAAAATGACTTCTAAAGATCCAAACTTCCAGTTTGCCGGTGAGTATATTTTGCAAGGGAATCGTTATCCCTATTAAAATACAATAAATATATTACGTTTCTGTAGTAAAACAATTGTTTTATGTTTATGCTACAAAATTGTTGATATTAAAAGAATTAACTTTTAGCCGATCTGATTACAAACTTCTTTAACGAAAATCCAAGACGTACTATTGATGCAGTACAGCCAATATATGAAGAAAGCGTTGAAGTGTTCTATAAACGCATTGCCGATGAAGTATTAAATTCAATACCAGCCGATGAACTTCTCCCGAAATAAACTTGAAATGGAATTTTGCAAAGAAAGGGGTTTGGGCTTTAATTTAATTAAGTTGAACAGGTTTTATAACATATAAATATAAATTATTTTAAACTGAATTTTTTTTGTTATTTTCGAAACGCTTTGGTTTTTATATTTACCAGTTTTAGGAATTTAGGAGTTGGTTATGTAATTCATTAATTTTTAGGGGAGAATGTTTCAGGACGAACAATTTTCGTAAGTAAATCCTGGGTCGGAAATCTAAGATACCGACTCCGGAGGCATCAAAAGAAGCCCTCAAAAGCATTTTAAAATAACCTGTAATTCATACATGAGGCTGGCTATTTATAGCGACTATTTGAACAATAAAGGATAGCCGCAGTTGTTGGAACATATTTAAGCTTAAATTTTAAAGACATTGATCGATATTTTCACCTCATATTGTGCGTTTCTTTTGTACACATTAAAAACGGTGTTAAAGTCTAAGTAAGTTTTAAATAGCGGTTGAACGGGTTTTTGTTTCCCCTCCCTATGCAGTTTCAGATTTAGTTGCAACAAAATATAACGCATGGCAAATTTCACGAGTCAGAGTGGGACACGGATATAAACGTGGCGTGGCTGTGGACGGTACTATGTATGAAAACTAATGATTGTAGTTAATATTTCGAAATAAATAAACGTAAATAGTTTCATTTCAATTGGAAAGTATTAATAATTACACCCGCTACAGTTTCCCGTAGTAATAATTATCTGTATCTTTATACAAAAAAATTGTAAAAATCATTTTTATTGTATAAAGGATGAGTAAAAACGTTGGGTTTTATACATAACACCGTCCATATCCAACTGCATAGGGCGGGGAAACAAAAACCCGTTCAACCGCTATCTAAAACTTACTTAGACTTTAGTTTATATCGTTTTATGGTATGCTAAAAACGAAGCGAGGATACAGACCAATGTCCAATATCTTTAGACAGCCCCAGCGTCGTTATCCGATGTTAACGACCTCAGATTTATTTATAAAAGTTGCTTCTGTAACACCTTTTACTCCAACTAAAATTTTATGCGTCAAATTCTGATACACCTTGCATACGGGGTGCGTATTTTAAAATTTCTAGTTTTAAAAGGCAAGACATCTGGCAGTTCACAAACTACTCTACTACATCTATCTATTCTGTATGAAATATTGTTCTTCGGGTTTCTTAAGTTTATCGTGTATAAAATAATGTAAGTTCATTTACAAAAATAAATCAATAAAATAAAATGAAATATATAATGTTCAATTATTAATAAGTTACTATAGCATAAAATCAATTGCAAAAAATCTTCTAGAAACTTTTTTTTATAGTCTTGAGATGTTCTGCTGTGGTGGAGGTTTCTATAAATCAGTATTTCTTTTTGAGACATAGGGGTACTTAGTTCCTTCCATCTGAGTATTATTTTGCAGTTTATCCCATTTTCAAAATAAATAAGTGGGTGTGTGGTGGTTCGTCCAAATGAACGATTATCCTGTTTTCCTTTTCCTGGAGACCGTTCACGCTTAGTCAAATGTCTTGACCATTCGGCTACCCGGCGATTTTCTATAAAAGCGTGTATTCGTGTACGACTTGTTGTATTAATTACGTTCGAATTTTGACAATATGAAGGAGCGATCAGCTGAGCAGTTCTTTCTTCAGGAGAGGTATGAGATAGTCCTAAACATTTTCAAGTTGAAGGCAGATGAGTTTGCGCAATTTAGAAGAATCTGAAGTAATCAGCAGTTTGGTCTTTTTTGAAGTAGTTCGGTCGATATTTATATAAATTATTTATTATTGTATCTTTACGCAAACACGTTTTTAAAGTCTTTGGTTACATATGACGAGGATTGTTCAATAGAAATACGTTTAGAGCAATTTTTATTGAATTAATTTAAAAGAAATCTCCATTAACATAAAGGCATGAGTCCCACTGGTGCACTCGTCTATAGATTCCCTGCTGCGGGAAAATTAATATGGCCCTTTGCGGAATCCAAATTGGAATAGCGGGATTATCTGATGTTCGTCAAACACTTTATTGAGGCGTTTGAGAATGACTCTTTCCAAGAGTTTAGACAATGTCGGCAGAAGACTTATGGGACCGTATTAACTGCAATCTAATTTGTTCTTTCCAGATTTGGGAAACAATAGGACGTGAGCATGTTTCCACTTTGTGGGGAAGTATCCCAATCTCATACAGGCATGATATAATATGTGTCACGCCGTTTGAAATTTTGTGTAAATTAAGTGTAATACGTCCCTGTCGGTCGAAGTTTAAACCCGCCCGAAGCAACTGGATGGTTGCCTAGGTATTTTCTGTATTATTTGATACAGTATCACCAATTACTGAAAACAAAATATCACCAAAAATCGTTTAATAATGAAGCTCATTAAGGCTAGTATTTAGTAACTTTTAGATGTGGAAAGATTTATCGAATATTGTAATTAGTTTTTTAAATTTTTTATCGCGTGTATAATATATGAAGGCGATTGTGCAATTTAAATAACTAAAGAAATGCCTTAGTAAGACAACTGCGCTTGAAAATTTTAAAAAATTTTGATAGATTTCGATAAAAAACGGATAAAATCAAAAAATATTATCGGCAATAAATCCTTAACTAAGTACAATTTCGGAATTCGGCGAGCGCAATTGCATTAAGAATATAATTTTGCGCCCTTAGAAAAATTGACAAATATTTGAACTTTAAAACTGTAACAAAACAACTTAAAAAATGCAAGAGTTAAGAGAAGTGAATAACAAAAAATTAAGGAAAATAGGCAACACTTTCTACCATCGATCTATGTTTACCGCGTGTCAGGTGACAAATAGCACAGTACTTATCGGCTTTAAATCCGAACTTTACGGAAACTTGACAAGGAGATTACAATTTAAATACACAGAAAATCGTAATTTTGTTTTTGCCATATCTTTTACAGTAATAACACAAATATGAATCTTACGCAATTCTTGACCTCTAACCTCAACTCGTTTTTGACGTTTTGCTAAACGCGCCCTCTTTAATTATTTCTTACGACTTTTTAATTTTTTAAGTGGTTATGCAACTTTACATACATCAAATAGAAAGGGACTGTATGTAAATGCCAGCCTTAAAGCATCAAAATGCGTGCTAGAATAATGTCATTCTAATGCCGAAACAGAGAAAATATATTTCTGTATGCAAGTTTAGTTGGAAGTTAAGTGTTTTGGTGAAGTACCGTTTTCACATGGTTTGGAATCGGATCAAATAACCTACAAGCCCTAGGGACCCTGTTGTCTTCGCACCCGCTTCCGGGAAAGGATACATCCCCTTTCTGTACCGACCGCTGCTGCCCTCCCTGGGATAACAAGCCTGCCATCGCTTCCAAGGGCCTTGACAACCAAAGCCCTCGCCCAGATACCAATATTTCAGGCTGCCCCTTTCACTTGCCGGTTGCAATTGTACCAGCTTCCAAACCTACTTAAGCGCCCCTTTTTAATCCGTTTGGGCGAGGTGTTTAATTCTTCAATCAGTGTGTAATACATTTGCATTAGTGGTAGCGATTTAGAAACAGTGCGAACTATCACAGCGATTACCAATTTTATGTTGCATGTTTATTTGTAATCAGATTTTTAGCTTAAGTTTTATCATTCATTACCACACATTTTCTTGCGATTGAGGGAGCCTAGCTGTTAACCATCTTTACAGTAGCTTGAGTAAATGTGGCATTCCTCAATCCCTTCTCACGTAAATTGAGATAGAACTTATGAATTCATCTCGTGTCGTATTTTAAATATTTCTGACATACATTAAACTTCATTGATAATTCACTCTTTCTTTCAGTAAGAAAGGGTAACTAGCATCTAGCAGTAGGGTGCAGCCGCCCTCTGCGGTACGTTCCTCGAGATCATCCTGGGTGACCTCCGCAGTGGCGCCCATTTTTCTCCCGATTACGACCCCCCATCTAAAGGGTTAAGCGTTTCGACTCCCTTTTCTCCACTGCTTGGTAGCCGCGAGCCACCCGACTTCGACGTCGCCCTATAGGTTGTCTTAGTGCGGAATTAGCACGTGACATATGGCAAAGTAGGCAATTGCTTTTTTTGTATTTTAGTACCACATTCGGAACGAAGTCATGGCCTGGGGCTTTTTTTAGCGGCAGTAGTTGCAAGTATTTTCTAAGTTCAGACGGATAGGTAGGTTCATTATGATTAGTAAGTTCGTTTCTATGTAAGTAGGAAGTAATTCTGTGTTCTGTGTGCGTTGGATCTATTATCCTCCGAAATAGTGGGCGTAAAAGTGGCTTTGAGGTATTCTGCAAAGATATTACCTTTATCATCATCTGAAGAATAGGAGCTATTTAGTGTTTTTATTTTGGGAATTACTTCTTCTTGTCCAGTGATCCTTTTGGTGATTTTTCACAAATTCAAGTTGTTTGATTCCACGTTCTCAATACTTTTATTGTATGTGTATATTCTATGTTTGTCTAGTTCTCGTTTAATTTGATGGCTAAGGTTATTGAATTGATTTTTGAATACGGAATTTCTAGACCTTTGCCATGGTCTTCTTACCTAGATCTTCTATTTAATGATATCTAATACGTACGCTGGTTCGGGTTGCTAGCTCGTTTTCTGTTTTCTTTTGTCGGATTATCATAGAGAGTGTCTTATCGTACCAGGACAATACAAGTTTCGTGTAAAAGTTTCGTTGAAGTTTAGTGTTTGTTGGTGTACCGTTTCACACGGTTTCGTTTTGGATCAAGAAAACCTACAGCCCTAGGAACTCCCTTTTATGTTCGCAGCTGTTTCCGGGAAAGGACATCAACCCCTTTCTTTGCCGACCGCTGCTATTCTCTCCCTGGGATTCAAGCCTTCCACCGCTTCCACTGGGCTACCCTCAACGAGCCCTCTCTCAAGTAACGATATTTAAGGCTGCTTGCGGGTTGTGATTGCACCAGATTCAACTCTATTCAGTATCGTATATATCGGTCTACTGGTAGACAGGCACCCGTCAACTATTGTCTGTAATTTTAAGTACATCAAGCGTCCTTTTTTGTTTAGTGCATTCGGGCCGTTCGAGCCGTGTGAGCCTGCCTACCATTACTCCAGTGATTTCTTTCAGTAAGTAAGGGTAAGTAGCATCCAGCAGTAGGGTACAGCCCCCCCAATCCCCATCGAGTCCAGAGGAACCATCTGAAGTACGTTCCTCGAGACCATCCTGGGTGATTTCCGCAGTGGCGCCCATTTTTCCTGCCGATTTCGACCCCCCATCTAAAGGTTTAAGCGTTTCGAACCCCCATTTTCTCCACTGCTTGCCAGCCGCGAGTCACCGACTTCGACGTCGCCTTATAGGTTGTCTTAGTGCGGAATTAGCACATGACAGGAGTTGTGAATTCCCTTTCTTCGGTGATTTTTTTAATATCCTTTATTATCTGGCAGAGGTTTTTAGCATCATGGATAAGTATAGGTGGTATTTTAATTGTTTTTTGCTTGTTTTGGTTTACCGGTGCTGTCTCATCTTCGCTCATGTTTTGCGTTGCTAATGGGTAGTATGGATTGTTTTTAATTAAAGTAGCGTTTGACTACCTCGTTTAATAGGAGTGTTAGTTGATCTATTTTTCGTTTTGTGTTAGTGGTAGTTTCCATTGTTTTTGTTTGTAACCTATCCCCGTAGGGTTGAGAATTAATGTTTGTTTTACTCAGTTATTATTGTTGGCTTTATACTCACAAGTTAAAAGTCGTATTTGGAAATGTAGTTTGATAAGAACGCAGTGTACTATTAGGTTTACTAAGAATACTAAGATATCTCGACCTTTCAACTCCGCTACTCCGCGACTAGAATCGTACTCTTCTTTCTTTCTTTCTTTTCCTGTACCCTCTTATGCCTTTCCAGTGTCGAAGCTATAGGGGAGAATCGTACTCAAAAATAGTAAATCCTGGCAATTCCAGCCTATTCATATTAAATAAAGGTTGATATAATCCTGTAGAAGACTAACTATCTCGTGTTATATGTACTACGTTCTATATTTTTATTATTTACCTTTCGAGATTAACTATTACTGAACTATTGGTTAATAATTAATACGAATAGAAGTTTTTGGCAAATATGCATTGTTAAATGCATATGATTCTGTAAAAAAATCGTTAATTAGGCTAAATCACCTTTAACAAAAACGATGAAAAATATTCAATTAAAATTAATAATAAATTTGAGCAAAAAACTGTACCTAATCATATGCTGTTGTTGTACCGTGGAAGTAAAACATTAATGTCAAGTAGGTATATATACTGTTACTCGTAATACGTTTATCTGATACTTTTAAACATTTGTAGATTTTTATAACGCCTAATTTAATTTGAAAGAAATATTTACTTTAGCTTCAGAAGAACGAACTTAGCATTTTTCACATTTTTGAATAAACTAAGTACTAATTACCTTTAAAGGTAGAACTTGGATTGAAACGCGTATCATAATACGAAGTTTTGAGTTTATTTAAATATCATTTTCAGATTATTATTAAAATTTATTTTTGCAACGGCGATGAAAGGCACAAATTAAGCACTAATTATGAACGAATGAAAGCAATTGAGAGTCCTATAATTAAAAAGGAAAGGCGATGGCGTGAAATAGCTTATAACTTTTTTAATTGTACTTATTCGGGATTTTTTTATAAAAATAAAGAGTTTAAATAAAGTACTAAGTTTTTAATAAAGGAAAAGTGATTATCATTATTGTTAAAAAGTAGTGGTGATGTTGTAAAGTTGCCGATAGACGTTTTAAAAACAAATTGAACAGAATTTTTTAATAATTGCATTTTACGGCACATATCAAACGTAATTTATTAGTATAGCAGTTAAATTTTATGCCGCATGTGGTGACAATCTAGGGCAACTAGCAGTTTGGTCCTTTTTGAGGTAGTCAGGTCGATATTTAGATGACCATTATCTGTACGCATACGTATTTTTAAAACGTTATTGATAAAAAAGGGCTTTGACCCCATTTCTATTACCGTAAAATTTAAACTACAAATCAAAGATTTTTCCTATTTTTAAATAAACCATTGTTTAAAAGCCTTTGGGTGGGTTGCATAGAACCTTTGTTAAATTAACGAATGATCAAAAAAACTAACGTATTATTTGCCCTTTGGTTTCTTTTTTGCTGGGTGTAGGTGGCCACAGTTCTTTCTTATTGGTTAGAAAATAAACGCATAAACTTAATTTTATTAAAATCGCTGTGGTATTTCTTGGGCTATGTAGGTCTTTATTTTGTCGTTTTTTACTTTGAGTTTTTGTACGACTTCAAAACATCCTTTATTTGCAGAGGTAACTACATAAAGTTAAAACTTATAAAACACCCAATGAATTAGTTCAAAAAATCTTCATCCCTTGTTCTTTCGTTCTTAAACTTCGACAAGAAACAAAAGTTTAAAACAAATTTGAACAATCATTAAATAAATTAAATGTCGAATGTTATTAAATCTCAAACAACTTCCTCAAGAACTAATTCATTGATGAACTCTTGAACTCAGAAAGTTTATTGGCCCTAACAGTTAAATGTGCAACAAACTTGATATATTATGCGAACTCATTTTATAAAAAGTACCTAGACAAAAAAAAACAACTTCTTCCATGGAAAAAGAAGGATCAAAGGAATAACCGTAACTGATGGGTATAAATACGTAAATGTTCACCGACATTTCTATAGTTGTGAGTGTTTGACTTCACTGAATTATTTCAACTTAACAGATGCGAAAATGAAGATATTTTCTGTGTTATTTGTCTTTACTGCTCATATTTTGATTACAAAGTGTAAAGTAATACGTAAGTATAAACTTTTCAAAATGACTTTATCCTTTAATTAATAATTTATCAAATAAATATTTAGTGCTTTTTAAAACTTGGCGTAATCTTTAAATAGTTTAAAAATTCGGCTGACTATATGTATGTAAAATAATATCAAATTAAATGTTTTACATTAATTAATTAAAGTTTAATTCTTAATGTGAACATTGCCAGTCGTTTTTAATCTATTTTATCTTAAGCCTTTGGTTATAAATTTTGTGTTAATTTCTCAACAATTGTGCTAATTTTTTGGAACTTTATTTGCTTAATGAATTTAACCCAATTAAATCAGTCAGTAGGTGAAACTGCACTACCGTTAGATATGCAGTTTATCTGACCCACTTCAGGTCATTCTTAAAATAAAAACAGGTTGTAAGGCAAAACCCTATAAAATTTTAGCAAAATAAGGAAATGAAACAGTGAATGTTCCTTGCATTTTATCTGTTTTAATTTTAAATTAACTTTACAGAATTAAGTTGTCTCAACAAATTACTTATAATAAAAAATATTTTAAAAACCGACTAATATTTCAAAATAGCGAAAAAACAATAAATCAATTATAAAGGGGATCCACTGAAACTTTGGGTATACGTCATTGATGAATTATGACATCATATTAGGCAGTGTTGTCACATGTACTTGAACAATCATCATTTACAGGTTTTTCCCAAACAGTTTTCATTGAATTCGTTTTTTAATAAGAAATGTCTTCAGACGACTTTTGTATTATTTTAAAACAGTATACTTATTCTTTAATTATTGTAGCAAGCAAAGTATTAAACACTTTTAAGTCGCGGTGTGTTAGGTAAATTTGGAGTAATAAGGTAATTACGGAAAGGTATATGAAAGTTATTATTAAAACTAAACTCAACCATGACATGTGTCAACTACAAAAGTAAACAGGTAAATTAAATATGTAGGCCAGTCATATTCTACATCCAACATTGCAATAACTAATAAATAATAAATTCAGTGGAATTTTAAATTCATAATTTGAAATTAATTTGTATAGGAGTGGCTGTCATGAATGAAGTGTTGATGACGTATACCCAAAGTTTCACTGGATACTCTTTATCAGCTTTGTTTATAAAGTTTCAGCCTTTTTTTGATTTCTGGAAACAAAAAAATAACCAAATTAAAATAAAGATTTTAGCAAAATCAAATATGTAAATTACACGGTTATTTTATATTCGTTTTCAGCCGACTACCTTCCGCAACCATGTTCCAGATCGGATGTAAACTACACAGATTGTACCCTGAACGCTTTAAATAAATTAGGGCCTTATTTGTTGAAAGGCATCCCGGAGATAAATTTCCCAAAAATGAATCCGTTACGGATACCACTTTTTGTTGCAAATAAAAGTTTTGGGGATTGCGCCAATTTTAGTGTTTCAATGAGGAACGCTGAAATATGGGGTATTAATACAACTTATATTCGAAACTTTACGTATGTATTAATTTATTTATATTATTACTACAACTTTCAAGGTTCGTTGTTTAAGCTTGTGACTTGGTGAAAACTAAGCTTTTGATGTAAATTAAAATATGATAAACACTGAATTTATGCAATTTCCAGAGCTGATCCAAAGGAATTACGTGGGGCAGTCGATTTGCATATAGCAGCGGTAAGAGTGGTGGCCGAGTATGAAATTATAAGCCGAATATCGACATACACAGTCAAAAATATCGGATGTTGGGAAGGCAACATTAGTAAGTTTAAAGTAACGTTTCCTTTTCATACCGTAGCTGAGTAACTCTACGCTTGTACAAATTTTAAATTCAACCTTTTCTCTTCATTACATTTTTGATTGTTTAAAAACCTTCTTATAAAAGTTTCGTCCTTTTTGCAAACAAAAACACAACTTTAAAATTTCAGCTGGAATAGACGTGTCGTACAAATTTAGCTTAAACTTAGTAGAACGAGATGGAATAAATTATTATGCGATCGATGATTTAGATCGTGAACGTAAAATAAAGGGTGGTCATGTTAAATTGACTTCAAAAAATCCTGATTATCAATTTGCTGGTGAGTGTATTGTACAAATATTGATTGGTTTGTTTCAAAGTTGTTTTTTAGCGGATATAATTACGAACTTCTTCAACGAAGATCCCCAGCGTGCCGTCCAAATAAGTAATCTATTGTTCAAGAAAAACGTTTTGTCATTTTACACGGGCATGATTGATCAAGTATTAAGTAAGATACCTGCTGGGGAACTCATTCCTGAATGAAATATTTTGGGAAAATGACTGATTACGATACAAATTAGTGAAACACCTTAACAAATTATTTATTTTTATATTTATTTTTAAATGAATAAAGATACGTTTTAAATTATTACAGATTTGTTTTTAAGTTATTCATGTTTAGTGGCTTTTGCTAAATAGCACAAATAGAGAACTACTATTGGTAACTATTTTACTATTAACTATTATCTAGTAGCTCATTATTAGCTGTGGTATAACTTAAAATTAAAATTTATCTTTCTTCGTTATCTACTCCTCGTGAGGGAATATAGCCGGCAACATGGAGGGTTAAGGCCTTCCAAGTCACTTTCATACTCTTGCACGTTAAGTGTATGGGGTGGTGTGGTAAACCATAAGGAAAAATATATATCGAGTTTAAATTTCCCAGACATGTCTGTGAATTTTCACCATTCGTTTTGTTAGTCTTCTTGGCTGTAATTTTCATACAAAGTTGACTCTGCAAATCATAATACCCAAAGCAGTTGTTTTAATGTGTATATCGAACCCAATTTTAACTTTTTTTTTTTAATTTTCAGGCTTTGGTACCAACATAATTTGTTCAACAGATATATTATTGGAGATCTAGGTCAGTGACGTAGTTGATCCACCTTTAAATTTGCAATTTAAAATCATACTTTTAACTATAAGATCTAGCAGAAGCAAAACTATTCCCATAAATAAATATACATTCAGCCATCCTACTTAAAAATGATTATTTTTCTATTCAACAAATCATAAAGACACACAATCTTAAATAATTATAGTTATGTAATTGTTTTAAAGTTTCAATTCCTTTTTGGGTCCTCTTCAGTAATTATCTTTTCCTTGTAGGAAATTTGGAAAAGTGTCCTATTTTCCAAGAAATTTTATTTATATTTTAGATATCTTCAAAAGTTTTACGGCAGATTTACCAGAAAAGCTCGATGTATTTAATTTTTATCTTTTATAAGCAATAAAAATGCGTTTTAGTTTTCCGTTGTGACAGTTAGAACGATCATTTTTTGTAATGTTTAATTAGTAAAAATAGAAGTGAGAATTGTACCTGTTAGTTTGAAACAGCTACATGCTAACGGTTCTACGGAATATTTAGAATTAAAAAAACAACAACAATATAAATAACAGAACATTTGCGTTAGGTCACAGTTTTTGCAGAGTACATAGTGCTTCCTCTTTAAAAACTATCCCTGATGTTTGGTTTATGGCATATTTCACGAAACTGCTTACGTTGACTCGGCTTACGTTTTAATTTTTGATTTTTTTTTATCACTGTTGAATAATATAAACATAATAATTCTGTTGCCGGTCTCGGTGATATAGAGTAGTACCAAAGAATATATCTATATTCTTTGGTAGTACCAAGGTTACCTTGTAGAACAAATGTCTTGGGTTCGATTCCGGCCTAGGTCGGATAAGGCTTTTATAGGGAAAAAATCCTACAACTGTCATGACATCACTTTTGTCCAATAACAACGCTTGGATCAGCATTTCAACAGCCAATCATTCATTTTTATCATGATAAAAAATATCATTACGTCCTTCTCGCACATCGAAAAAAACGACGCGTCTCTGTCTACTCTGTTGCTACAGAAACCTAAACTTCAAAAATATTATTTGACATTAATTGCTAAAATAAACGCCAGAAAAAATGTCTTTAATAAAAATTTGTTTGTTGTTTCCGGATTTTTTCCAATTAAAAAACACTCGACCTTTTATTTTTATGGATAAAATTTCATTATTGTATCACTCAAACGAAGTTGCCATAAGAAAATGGACTCGACTAGGCCTACATAAAAAAACCCTTGCCCTTCGGGCGCGGGTTTTTAATTAATGTAGGCCTAGTCTCGTCCATTTTCCATGGCAACTTCGTTTTCGTACAAAATGAAATTTTATCGAATATAATTACACAAGAGGTTTTATTTAGTCGGATAATAGTATATTACATTACAAGTCATGAAAGTGAAACTTTGCAGAAGAGGAGGCTTATTGAAGAGTACGAGGACGCGTAGCGTCCGAGTATCTCTTTAAAGCCTCCGAGTCAAGCAGAGACACTTTCATGACCAGTGATGTATTATATTTTTTCTGAAATCGTTTTTCTAAAAACTAAAAATAGATTTAAACTGAAAAATATATCAACATCAGAGTCGTATGAGAAGTTGATATCCATGACAATGAATTGTCAACAAATTTTTTAAGCGTCACAATTTGTGTTGTAAACAGTTGTAAAGTGCTTTATAATATGGAAAACACTCTTCCCACTGGAATAATTGAAGAAGCTGCTGCTGCAGTGGAAGAATTGCTTCCGGATAAGTCCAAAGAAAGATATGAGAAACAATATGCAAAGTTCAAAAGCTGGTGTAATAACAAAAAAGTTAATCAAGTTACGGAAGAAGTGATGCTGGCTTTTTTTGCTGGAGAAAGTAAAATTTACAAGTCTTCAAGCCTCTGGAGTATTTATTCAATGCTTAGAGCCGTGCTGTTAATTAAAGAAAACATCAATATCGCAAATTATTTAAAGTTAAAATCATATCTGAAAAGAAAATCGGTAGGATATGAAGCAAAAAAGTCCCGAGTATTTTCAAGAAATGAAATAAACGAGTTTCTTCGAAAAGCTCCCGATCACGACTTCCTATTGTTAAAAGTAAGTAGTTTTAATAAATAAATTATAAAATAATCTAAATTGGCGGCTTATATTTTCAGGTTGTATTAATTTTTGGACTAGCCGGAGCATGCCGTTGCGATGAGTTGACGAAGATGACTCTAGATGACATTGAAGACAAGAATGATACTCTCATTGTGAACATTCCAGATTCGAAAACTCACAAACGAAGACGATTTTTAATTTTGGACGATGTTGGCGAACCCGGAAATATTGCCTTATATAGAAAATACCTAGCACTTCGCCCTGCTCATACACCACACCGGCGTTTATTTGTTTCATATAGACAAGGTAAATGCAGTATTCAGGCTGTAGGAATTCATACCTTCGGAAAGATACCTGCTAAAATAGCTGGTTTTCTTCATTTACAAAATGCAGCGGAATATACGGGCCATGCCTTGAGGAGAACATCAGCAACTTTGTTGATTGATGGTGGAAGTGGCATAGAAGACCTTAAAAGACACGGCGGATGGTCTTCTACAGGAGTAGCGGAGGGCTATGTAGCCGAATCATTAGAAAATAAAAGAAAAATTGCCAAAAAGATACAGCAAGGTCAAGGTGCATTCACGGAAAATAGCGCGAGTGAAATTCCTTCAACAAGTGCATTTGATCAGACTGCTGTAGCTGACAATGTTAATATTCCTAACATGGATGTCAACGAAAAAGTAGTGTTGTCAAACATAGCTAACGCAACAGAAAACAGAAATAATAATGCTTTGAATTATATACCTGGAATAAACTTTTCTAATGTGCATAATACTAGTGTCGGCAGCATTAACATTAATTTTCATTTTAATAGTTCTAATACCAATTAATAATTTGTTGTATTTCATTGTTAGTGTTTTTAATTATATTAAATAAACGTTTCATAAGATAAGTGACGATTTCTAATTCAATTGCAGTCTAAAAATGACAGATGAGTCTTGTAAAAATCATGAAAGTGACTAGTCTTGTAAAGTGACACTTTCATGACCAACTTGAGTTCTGTCATGACAAGCTTTCTTGACGATTTCAGAAAATAGTATATTACATTACAAGTCATGAAAGTGAAACTTTGCAGAAGAGGAGGCTTATTGAAGAGTACGAGGACGCGTAGCGTCCGAGTATCTCTTTAAAGCCTCCGAGTCAAGCAGAGACACTTTCATGACCAGTGATGTATTATATTTTTTCTGAAATCGTTTTTCTAAAAACTAAAAATAGATTTAAACTGAAAAAATATATCAACATCAGAGTCGTATGAGAAGTTGATATCCATGACAATGAATTGTCAACAAATTTTTTAAGCGTCACAATTTGTGTTGTAAACAGTTGTAAAGTGCTTTATAATATGGAAAACACTCTTCCCACTGGAATAATTGAAGAAGCTGCTGCTGCAGTGGAAGAATTGCTTCCGGATAAGTCCAAAGAAAGATATGAGAAACAATATGCAAAGTTCAAAAGCTGGTGTAATAACAGAAAAGTTAATCAAGTTACGGAAGAAGTGATGCTGGCTTTTTTTGCTGGAGAAAGTAAAATTTACAAGTCTTCAAGCCTCTGGAGTATTTATTCAATGCTTAGAGCCGTGCTGTTAATTAAAGAAAACATCAATATCGCAAATTATTTAAAGTTAAAATCATATCTGAAAAGAAAATCGGTAGGATATGAAGCAAAAAAGTCCCGAGTATTTTCAAGAAATGAGATAAACGAGTTTCTTCGAAAAGCTCCCGATCACGACTTCCTATTGTTAAAAGTAAGTAGTTTTAATAAATAAATTATAAAATAATCTAAATTGGCGGCTTATATTTTCAGGTTGTATTAATTTTTGGACTAGCCGGAGCATGCCGTTGCGATGAGTTGACGAAGATGACTCTAGATGACATTGAAGACAAGAATGATACTCTCATTGTGAACATTCCAGATTCGAAAACTCACAAACGAAGACGATTTTTAATTTTGGACGATGTTGGCGAACCCGGAAATATTGCCTTATATAGAAAATACCTAGCACTTCGCCCTGCTCATACACCACACCGGCGTTTATTTGTTTCATATAGACAAGGTAAATGCAGTATTCAGGCTGTAGGAATTCATACCTTCGGAAAGATACCTGCTAAAATAGCTGGTTTTCTTCATTTACAAAATGCAGCGGAATATACGGGCCATGCCTTGAGGAGAACATCAGCAACTTTGTTGATTGATGGTGGAAGTGGCATAGAAGACCTTAAAAGACACGGCGGATGGTCTTCTACAGGAGTAGCGGAGGGCTATGTAGCCGAATCATTAGAAAATAAAAGAAAAATTGCCAAAAAGATACAGCAAGGTCAAGGTGCATTCACGGAAAATAGCGCGAGTGAAATTCCTTCAACAAGTGCATTTGATCAGACTGCTGTAGCTGACAATGTTAATATTCCTAACATGGATGTCAACGAAAAAGTAGTGTTGTCAAACATAGCTAACGCAACAGAAAACAGAAATAATAATGCTTTGAATTATATACCTGGAATAAACTTTTCTAATGTGCATAATACTAGTGTCGGCAGCATTAACATTAATTTTCATTTTAATAGTTCTAATACCAATTAATAATTTGTTGTATTTCATTGTTAGTGTTTTTAATTATATTAAATAAACGTTTCATAAGATAAGTGACGATTTCTAATTCAATTGCAGTCTAAAAATGACAGATGAGTCTTGTAAAGTGACAGATGAGTCCTGTAAAAATCATGAAAGTGACTAGTCTTGTAAAGTGACACTTTCATGACCAACTTGAGTTCTGTCATGACAAGCTTTCTTGACGATTTCAGAAAAATATTTTTTTTCTGAAATCGTCAAGAAAGCTTGTCATGACAGAACTCAAGTTGGTCATGAAAGTGTCACTTTACAAGACTAGTCACTTTCATGATTTTTACAAGACTCATCTGTCACTTTACAAGACTCATCTGTCATTTTTAGACTGCAATTGAATTAGAAATCGTCACTTATCTTATGAAACGTTTATTTAATATAATTAAAAACACTAACAATGAAATACAACAAATTATTAATTGGTATTAGAACTATTAAAATGAAAATTAATGTTAATGCTGCCGACACTAGTATTATGCACATTAGAAAAGTTTATTCCAGGTATATAATTCAAAGCATTATTATTTCTGTTTTCTGTTGCGTTAGCTATGTTTGACAACACTACTTTTTCGTTGACATCCATGTTAGGAATATTAACATTGTCAGCTACAGCAGTCTGATCAAATGCACTTGTTGAAGGAATTTCACTCGCGCTATTTTCCGTGAATGCACCTTGACCTTGCTGTATCTTTTTGGCAATTTTTCTTTTATTTTCTAATGATTCGGCTACATAGCCCTCCGCTACTCCTGTAGAAGACCATCCGCCGTGTCTTTTAAGGTCTTCTATGCCACTTCCACCATCAATCAACAAAGTTGCTGATGTTCTCCTCAAGGCATGGCCCGTATATTCCGCTGCATTTTGTAAATGAAGAAAACCAGCTATTTTAGCAGGTATCTTTCCGAAGGTATGAATTCCTACAGCCTGAATACTGCATTTACCTTGTCTATATGAAACAAATAAACGCCGGTGTGGTGTATGAGCAGGGCGAAGTGCTAGGTATTTTCTATATAAGGCAATATTTCCGGGTTCGCCAACATCGTCCAAAATTAAAAATCGTCTTCGTTTGTGAGTTTTCGAATCTGGAATGTTCACAATGAGAGTATCATTCTTGTCTTCAATGTCATCTAGAGTCATCTTCGTCAACTCATCGCAACGGCATGCTCCGGCTAGTCCAAAAATTAATACAACCTGAAAATATAAGCCGCCAATTTAGATTATTTTATAATTTATTTATTAAAACTACTTACTTTTAACAATAGGAAGTCGTGATCGGGAGCTTTTCGAAGAAACTCGTTTATCTCATTTCTTGAAAATACTCGGGACTTTTTTGCTTCATATCCTACCGATTTTCTTTTCAGATATGATTTTAACTTTAAATAATTTGCGATATTGATGTTTTCTTTAATTAACAGCACGGCTCTAAGCATTGAATAAATACTCCAGAGGCTTGAAGACTTGTAAATTTTACTTTCTCCAGCAAAAAAAGCCAGCATCACTTCTTCCGTAACTTGATTAACTTTTTTGTTATTACACCAGCTTTTGAACTTTGCATATTGTTTCTCATATCTTTCTTTGGACTTATCCGGAAGCAATTCTTCCACTGCAGCAGCAGCTTCTTCAATTATTCCAGTGGGAAGAGTGTTTTCCATATTATAAAGCACTTTACAACTGTTTACAACACAAATTGTGACGCTTAAAAAATTTGTTGACAATTCATTGTCATGGATATCAACTTCTCATACGACTCTGATGTTGATATATTTTTTCAGTTTAAATCTATTTTTAGTTTTTAGAAAAACGATTTCAGAAAAAATATAATACATCACTGGTCATGAAAGTGTCTCTGCTTGACTCGGAGGCTTTAAAGAGATACTCGGACGCTACGCGTCCTCGTACTCTTCAATAAGCCTCCTCTTCTGCAAAGTTTCACTTTCATGACTTGTAATGTAATATACTATTGCAACGAAAACGAATTGCTTAGCAATTAGACGAGAAAAATTGACAGCAGATAAAATCACGACGGCCGAAGGCCGGAGTTGATTTTATCTGCTGTCAATTTCTCGAGTCTAATTGCTGTAAAGCAATATTAGTTTGAGTTTTGCAAATAAATATTTATCCCGACTAAATAAAACCTCGAGTGTAATTCGGCGAGACAATTTAATGAATGAACAATACAAAATTAATTTTTTAATTTGGTATTGAAGCTACAATTATTAAACGTATAAGGCAAAGTTGCATAGCAACTAAAGTTAAGGTAGTGTTTTAGCCGGATAAAAGTTAGGGCAAACTTTTATCCGCTGTCAAAGTGACAAAACCACAGCGGCTTATGCGATTTTTTATACATGAATTAAATTGTCGTTGAAAAAATATTACGCTCTATCGGATACAAGGTAAAACTGTAAGTTCCGTACACGGCCAACTTCATTCATATCCACTAACGTGTAGTATATATGGCCGTCCCAAATTCAGCTAAAAACAGGTTTTAAGAAAGTTGGCCATTGGTCCTCCCTGTGGCGACATCTATTAGATAGTTTAAAACGTTAATAACATTTGACGTTTTCAAATTGATTAATAATTTTTCTAAATCCGTTAAACTACATTTTCTGTATATTATTATTGGTATAATAACAATGCATAAATAATAATAACTTCAATTAACAAAGTTATCAAAGTAGAATGACAAAGCGTAGTTATACATTCTGCCGGAGAGGGCTCTGACTAGGGCTGTCAATCTTGGACGAATATTTGAATCCCGGGATTTCGGGTTTAAAATTGTATGATCCCGAATCAGTGGCGTAACCAAGGGGGGGCCCAGGCCCCCCTCAAGACAAAGTTATTAATCAAAACAGACTTTAAGATGTGACCAAAAATGCAGGGTGAGTGTATTATGTTGGGTCCCGTCGAGTGCATATGTATTTCTGATACAATTGTTAAACAGTGGACTGGGCCCCCTACAAACTACGTGTTAAACAGTGGACTGGGCTCCCTTCAAACTACGTTTCTGGTTACGCTACTGTCCCGAATCCCGGGATTAGTCCCGGGATTATGGGTATTGAAATATTATGCAATATTAACGTAATTTTAAGTTCTATTGTTTAATGAAAGAGAATACAGAGTAATAATAATTGATAAACGTAAAAAATATTATGTATCCTTAAGGAAAAACTACGAAGTTTATTTTGTATCCATATTTTGAAAAAAAAGTCTTAGAAAAACTAAATCATCCAGCACATCCGGACCTAAACTTGATCGAATTTTGGTGCAAAACGTGCCAGCCGCCGAGAAGGCCCTCGCCGATTCTACACTTGTAGGTGGAATCGATAATAAAAAATCGCAGGATACTTGTAAATAAAATTCCTTTATGCCGCCTTTTTCAAATAACTCCATTTCTTTGGTTAACGTTGAAGATAACGAAACATTTTTGGCAGTCTTGCCAGCTGGCTGAAATGGCTCCATAGATTTCTTCAGAGCTTCCTTCAATTTTGCTTTAAGTGACTCACTCATACTAACGGATTTTTCAGCTTGTTTTGATTTAGTGAGATTTGCAAGGGGTAGGTTATCCTCATCTTCCTCATCCTCATCATCGCTTTCGTTATGACCCTCCTGATTATCGTCCTTTCTGTTTTGTATTGTTGATATTTTATGTTTTAGAATAATCGTCGAATTAAAATTATGTTGATATTCCACTAATTTTGATTTATTTTTTATTTACAAACATGGAACATAACCTTTACGCACCACGTGACGTGACTTTTAGTGTATAGTTGGTTGCCTACGTATTGCGTTTAATTTAAAAGTATACATAGGGGATATGTATACTAAAAAGATAAATTCCCTGTACATGTTAGTGGATAATTGTGGATATGAATGAAGTTGACCGTGTTCCGTGTATCAATGAGATGTTACTTTTCTTAACCTAATTGAACCTAACATTATATTCTTCTTCTTTGTTTAGTTGGTTTCTAGCCATTGGGTATAAGCCTCCCTAGTGGCGGCTGGTGACAATAGAAACAGGTGGGGCCCCCGGGATTGTGTTCACAGTTAAAATGTATTGTTTATGGACGCAATAAAAATTTAAACTTTAAAACAAATTATAACAAAAACTACAACAATAATTAAACACACAAAAACAACAACGAGAAAAAAATAATAAGACAATGAAAGAATCGCGCGCTATTTACGTACAAACTCAATGACTGGGCCAGACTAAACGGCCCCCAATGCGCCCGGTAATCTCTAGTGCACGTGCCTCATACATGCCATGTGCTTTACACGTATAAAATAGGGCCAACCACGGCTGGCCCCAGAGACCGTACTAAGTCGCATTATACAATATTGCCACAAAATACTACAGTAATTTTTTCGTTAAACAATAAAACGTGTTGGGAATTAGATCAAAAAGTAATAATCACAAGAAACATAGTTTTTTTCTAGTTATACAAATATAGATGGCCCTATAGACGAGCCGCCCCTGAGCCTCCCTAGGATTTTGGGCTACTTGGTACCAGTTTAAGCCTACGATTCTTTTTAAGTCATTACCCCATCTTGTTTCCGGACGACCACGTTCGTTACTCCATGGTCTCCAGCGTATGAGTTGTCGCTCAGTCGCAGTACGGTTTACAACCTCCTTTACTTTGGTGTTTTCCCTGATCCACTCGTTTGTTTTGTGTTCTTTTAACGATATAGCAAGTATTCTCCTCTCTATTGCTCTTTGATTTATTTGGAGTTTATGGAGTATAACCTTCGTGAATGTTCAGGTTTCAGCACCGTATGGTGTTGCTGGCAATATTCATTGATTGCATATTTTTGATATGAGTTCTAGCGAGATTCCAACTCTAGCATATCTTTCACTTCTCAATATACTGCCCAGGTTAATCGAATTCTTTTGTTTATTTCTAGTTCTAGGTTTACCTTTCCTGTTGTTATAGTTTGTCCAAGGTATTTGTATTTATCGACTCTCTCAATTCTGTTTGTTCCTGGCATTATGTGTTGATCCGTTGTTCGTTGTCGGCTTCTATATTGAATTTTCTGATTATTTCTAGATTGTCTCGGATGGTTGCTGAGTGAATATCTTCAATCAAACTAATATGTTCATCATTTGAATTAGCTATTATAACTAGGTCATCGGCGAACATCAGGTGACTTAATTTCTGAACGTTAATGTTGACACCTCTATCTTGTAAGTTTAAGTGCGAATAGTTTAGGAAACATTACGTCTCCCTGTCTCACTCCTCGCTCTATACTTATTTTGTTGGTTGTTTCGTGCAACTGTAGTGATGTATCGTGGGTATTTACCCGTTGGGTAAATAAATAAATACCGGGTAAATATCGGGTAAATACCCAAAAAATATTTACCCATCGTAAAATCGGTTTTTTTGCGAAAAAGACCTAATATGTAATATTTGATTGCTAACGTAGTAACGTAACCGGTTAGCAGTGTTAGTGGGGGTTGTGGGCTGTGTATTCTGTCCTGTCACAGCAATCTTCACTTGACTGTGGTTTTGTCAGGTTTTGTGCCTCCCGCTCCCGCTTGACTGCCGTCATTTAGTTATAACATATATTGGTGGTGCATATTGTGAAGTGTAGCGTGTCACTTTTATTAGTTTCATTCATTATTACTTTTTAGTTATAAATATTTTGACTTTGATTCGTTTTGTGTGTGAAGGACATAAAGCTATAATTGAACATGCCACGTAAAAAGAGCAGTAATCTTGACACTCTACAAAGCCTTTTTGTTTGAAAAAGTACGCTGTAAACATTGGCAATAAATGACGGGACAGCCGACTGTTTACCTAAGGAATTAAAATCTCGAAGTTTGGATGACAATGTATCCTGGTAGTCGAGTCAATGAAGGTTTTTACTTCTAAACCCACTAAAACAGAACCGATTTTGATGATTTTTTTTTTAAATTGTTTGTTATATTAAATTATTCAAAATCAGAAACATTTCAGCTGGCGCTATTAAGTATTTATATTGTTTAAACAATTAATAAAAGAAAAATATTAAAAAAAAATTTTCTTCAATGGAATTTTAACTAGAAGTGACTAATTTTGAAAATTTAGTATAATAAATAATTTTTGAATAAAAAAGTTTCAAAATTTCCATTTAAAAATGTTAATATTCAATCAGTCGGATGCAAGAAGATAATGTACAAATATATAGACATATGTATATTGTCAACTGAAAAAATCAATACTTTTATAGGAATATCTAAACACGCACAAGAAATCGACCTTTTGTATCACAGGCAGAGGAATTCAAAGTCTAACTCCTGATGTTTCACCATGATTTTCGGAGTGAACGCGTGTGTTTTGAGGTTATTTAATCTGTTAAAATAAGTTTTTAACACTAAATATTGAAAATATTAGTGAAAATTGTTGAAGAGAACTTAATTATTGATAAAAATTTAGAAAAAAGTGCAAAGAGACAAGTAAAAATACGATGGAAAAAGTAATTATATGTCATTTATTCTTGGTTTGTATTGAAAATAATTGGATTATATTTGCTTTTAAGTTTGTTTATGCATTTTGAAGAATCGAGTTATTATTCTTATTATTATGTTACATTTATATTACATTATTACAGTTATTATGATACATTTATATGCTGTAAAATCACATTTTTTTGTAATTTTGATCATTACAGCAAAATCGCTTGCGTTGCATATAAGTTAAAAAATGTTTCCCGTTTAATAAATAATTACTCAATCTTAACTAAATTTTGTTTGCTTATTTGGGAAGTATTGATTTAACGATTCTAAAAATTTTAGCCCTTTAAGTGTAATATTTTTAATTCTACAGTACTTTTTTCACTGAATTTTCCGCGCGTCATGATCGTCGTTAAGATTATTTGCAAAAACAATTTGTGTTAAATTATTCTTTGGATGTAATGAAATCTTTTTAAATTATTAGAAATATATTTCCTGTCTTACAGCTATTTCCCTTTGAATTTGATCCTCATATTTAAAATCATACGTGTTAAAAACATTTTCCAACATTCTTTTATATGTTATAGAAACAGCAACAAGATACTGTAGACTCTACAGTTAATTGTTGTTGCATTTGCAAAGAAGAAGAGAGTGCAGATACACAAATTATACAAAGTTTTTTCAAAAATTTCAAATTTGGAATTCAATTCTTGCATCCGAATGATTGAATAATTAACATTTTTCAAAGGAAATTTTGAAACTTTTTAATTCAAAAATTATTTTATAAACTAAATTTTCAAAATTAGTCACTCACACTTTGTTAAAATTTCATCGAAAAAAAAATTGTCAATTTTTTTTTTAAATTATTTAAACAATGTAAATAATTGATAGCGCCAGCTGAAATGTTTCTGATTTTGAATAATTTAGTATAACAAACATTTAAAAAAAAAATTCATCAAAATCGGTTCTGTTTTTGCGGGTTTAGAAGTTTTGACGATTTTTCCGCTTTATTGACTGGACTATGGGTGAAAGTCGAAAAGTTTATATTAATCTTACAGCCAATTGTTGCTTTGATAAAAAAATTTGAGAGCAATGATTGCTAAATACATAAATTGCATCATGCCCTGAATGACGTGCAAAAAAACCTTACAGTTCTGCTGCCACAGTCTTCACTAACAAAAGCTAAACAGAATATTGTTTTGAGAAAAGCTGACGAAAGGAAATCTATGGCTTTAGGTCCCATTCACTTAGCTGCTGCCCTGCTGGACCCTTCAAATCAAGGTTGTTACTTAAGTGGAGAAGAACACGCAGATGATATGGAATGTATCCATAAAGTTGCTGATGATATGAAAATTAGAACATTAATTTCGACAGACTTGACCAATTATTGTGCGAAAGAGGGTCTATGGGACAAAAAGGTCGTTTGGTTGTCGGCAGCTTCAGTAACACCAATAGTGTGGTAGAAGGGAATCTGTAGGAGCAGTCGCCTTTTAGAGGTGGCGGTTCGCATACTATCAGCTCCAGTTAGCTCCGCTGCCACTGAAGGATCATTTAGTGCATTTAGCTGGATACATAATAAAAGACGTAATCGTCTGACCAATATTAAAGCAGGGAAAATTACTTACCTTGCCTTTAACTGGAAACTTCTCCAAGAAGGTGTGCAACAACATAACGGAAAGGAAAAAGATATGCCCGAATCCGAATTGTTATCAGTAGCTAATGATTCAGAAGCTTCTAGCTCTGGAGAGATTTCTTTCACGTAGTTAAGAAGTTACAAAAAAGAAAGTGAAACGAAGTGATGCTGATGATGAAGAAGAACTAGTACTCGTAACGAGTAGCGATGATGAAGATGAAAACGATGCAGATATGGCCCCTTACATGAACAGTGACGCCGATGACTTCAACCATTCTCTAATTAAATTTACTTAAATAATAAGATTAACGGTGTATATGTACAAAATAAATGATTATTGGACGGAAAAGGTATTTAAATGAAAAAACCCTATTATTTACCCATTTTGGGTAAATACCCGGGTAAATACCCAAGGTATTTACCTAAATTATATTTACCAGGTATTTGCCCATCACTATCCAACTGTACTTGAATGGTGGCGTTATCATATATGTTCTTAGTTAGATTGGAGTAATGGTCGATCCTGGCATTCCTTTCGAGCTTGTTGTATTGCATATGTTTCCACAGTGTCTAACCTAACATTATATTTTATACTCGACAAAAACTTGTTCCAGAATTTAACGTTACGATTAATAATAAGGGAATTGCTCATACCGAATGCGTCAAATTTGATTAATTGAAAAAATTTAGATTGGAAGTAACATTGCCGACAACTTGTCTCCCAGCTTAATTCATTAGATTACTTTTTAAACATTTCGAACCGGTACTCCTTCATAAATATTATATCATCGTTTCTGGGAATGGGTATCTCACACTAAACATGTTTTTATAGATTAAAATGGTATTATACGATTAATGGTTAAAATTCCCATCATCCATAGCTGCAAATAAATCTTAAAAAAATTAATATATTAACTTTGACTTTAGTGTTTATTTTTAAGATGTGTATGTTTATATTTAGAAATAAAGATTACTTCAAGACTGCCGGAAGTATTCATAATTCTAAGACTACGTTTAAAGGAAATTTTTACATATCTTTAGGTAAAAATAATCAAGCTTACATGTCCCTAAAACGTTTTGAATTCAAACTAATTAACAAAACAGAATAATCCAAAAGGAAGGAAAGTACCGAGAAAGATACTGGGACCATTTAGACACAATGATATCTGGAGACCCAGATACAACAATAAACTGTATAGACTTTTTAAAGAACCCCCACTCTCAGAATTTATTAGATTACAACGGTTACAGAATGGAAGATAAAGCATATAAAAGGCTGCAAAAAAGAACATTAAACAGCCGAATGGAAAATAGACCAGTGGGAAGATCTCAAAAACGATGGGAAAACGAAATACAAGAGGATGCACGTGATCTCTTAGGAATCCGAGTCTGGAAGAGAGCGATGGGAAACAGACAGGCATGGAGGCAGAAATTACAGGAGGCCAACGCTGAATTTGCGCTGTAGTTCATAGAAGAAGAAGCAGAACAGAATGTGGTTCAATTACGCGTTTCAAAAAAGATTTAAATTTATTTACTATCGATCAGTTGAGCAGAGTTGAGAAACCTACGTAAAGGTGACACAGGCAAAATTCCACAAACAATTGAGGAAAATAAGAACATGAAGATACTAAGAAGGAAGTTATTGGACGGAATAAAAGGGATTTTCAAACTTAAAGACGCCCAACGGAATTGAGGCAATAACCAGAAAACAAATTTATAGAAATAATAGAACAGTTTTATAAGGAACTATGCAGAAGCAGACAAGAAGCGAGAAATAATGAAACATTAGACATAAACGATCAGTGAATAATTAACCAGGGATCAAAAGAATTTCCAGAGATAACAATTGAAAAATTAATAAGGCATCCGCAGAGGACCTATAATAGCAGCCGTTAAAATGGGTGGCGAAGAACTATGAAAAGCAGTGACCTCCCCTTTTAATCTCTGCTTGGAGCACAGCATAATTCCAAATAAATGGAACAACACTATAACAACCCTTATCCACAAAAAAGGAGATATCACTGATCTCGAAAACTAAACTACAGACCAATCAGCCTGCTCTCTCAGTCTTTCCAACAGGAGGAACAGAGAGCAATCTTGGAAGTTATTTTACTTTTGTCTAAGATAATGTTTAGCATATTAGTTTAACAGCAGTATGCTGCAACTAACTATATTTATCGGCGAGGAAGGATTTTGTAGATAAAAAAAGCACAACTGCCGGAATGCATACGCAATGTAATATGTACTTTTGTTGTATTGTACATGCCTGTGCCGTGCAGATTTTAAAAGAAAGACGATAAACCTTTGGATAACAGAACTGTATAATCAGGAACTGTGATATAGGACAGGTTATGTCAGTTAACTCGCTAAGGCAATAAATCGAGGAATTGCTTTTGATATTTGATGAGGATGGATAACACTTAAACGATCCTAGAAATTGCAACTATTAAGCAAAGGACCAAACAGAATTATTAAGAAGAGCCCCAATTTTGCTTATGCTGAGAATTTGGGAATAAAGGTTTGAGCTAAAGATAGCCCAAGAGATCGAAGGATTTGGAAAAAACTGCATTTTTATTAAATTAACGAATAATCAAAGTGAAGTGAAGTGAATAAAACACCATAATTTTTTGTTAACTTAATGTGTTATCTATCATAGAGATTTTAATTTTTCTTCATTGTTTGACGAATGATTAATTAACTAACCTGCCTGAACTCAACCTTAGTATCTAACAGCTTTTGAGTTGTACTGTGTATATTTCCTTGTGCTAACTTTAGTTAAATGGGTAACATATACATATATACCATTGCTAAATAAATTCGTTGAAAATACACAAACAACAAACAAACTTTGTTCCACCTTAAGGTAAATACATATAAAAATAACAGCTCTAATACCAAGAATCTCGGTTTTCGTCCATCACTTTCCACAACAGATTGTCTCTCTCTCTCTCTTTAAGTAATCCTGAATAATAAAGATTCTATGTCTACAAAACTCCCTTACTGTATAGTCAGACACAAGCATAATTTTCTTTTCTTTTTCTTTCGCATGGAAGCATTACCTAACGGAATTTTCCCTGTTATTCTCGAAGTGTGACAGATCCTACTTAAAAATTAAAAACCGTACGTACCTGAACTGTTCCGTGTATCATCAACCACCCGTAGATTCCGTCCTTTGATTATAACAACCGTAAGGCGTTCAGCAGAGGGAAGGTAAGCTAATGAAACCATAAGCTCCCCTAAATCCAAACGAGCGTCGTGTCCCGAACAAGGAGTGAGCCCTTTCCAGAGGTCTACCTTATCGCTCAAGTCAATATTCGATAAAGGTAATTGCACTCCACCTATTCTGTGATGTCGAGAATATGCATCGAAATCGTACAGAAGTATTTCTAAAGTATGACGACCCAAAGTTGCCGCTCGTACCTCGAAGACGAAATCTTCGTCGAATACTGAAAAATATAATTTTTTGAGACATTTTTATATTTACTATGCTTGTTAGAATGAAGGTAAGAATATATAGGATGGCTTGTAATCAAATCTTTCTTGATAAAATGGTTGGAGATATAGATTTGAATTTTTACATCGTGTAATACAACATTTCTGCGCAGATTTCAAATATTTTTTAACCACATCACCCCGTACGGATAGCATGCGAGACAACCGGATACGAAAGCGACTTAGGAGGCCTTAACCTTCTATGTTACCGGCTATATTTCCTCGCGGAGTGTAAGTGCCGATACCTTTACTTTTTAGTTGTTTTGTATGGCTAGTATCTTGAATTTTTGAAATTTCCAACCTTTTCAGCAGGAAAGCTTTGAGTCAAAACTTTATTCCACCCTGTATATGCCTTATACGATTGAGATAATACTGAATATACAAAAGAAATTTTTTGCAACGCCTGCGTATTTGTAAATTATAATGCTTGTGTTTAATTGCCAAGCTTTGCAGAAATATCCCTCTAAATGAGACTGTTATTATCTCGGCTGAATCTAATTTAACCCTTGTGTTTTTTGTTGGGTTTCTGAGCAACTTTATTAGAGAGAAAATACCTAAAATTTCCGTGCAAATAAATCCAATGGCTTACCGGAATTCGAATGGGGGTTGTTTGAATTAAATTTAAACTGTGTAATCTTGAACACCACACAAAAAAATCAAACTTGGGAATTGATCAGTTCCTTTTTAAATGTTTCTTCGCTCAAATTTGGTTTTAACTATTTTTGATTTTGTTGATATGTTACTAACTAATATCTCAAACATTGAAGAAAACGAAACCTCGTTCTTCTTTCCAGCATTAACAAATACTAAAGTTAGGTAGAAAAGACCCATTTTATTGACTTCGTTTTAGTTAATTTGACTGCAATTCGATTAATGTTAATTAAATTTATAAAGTAAATTTACTAGGTATTTGCAAGTAGGTAACTCCTATCCGGTTCTAAGCAATTTTAGTTTATTTATTTTATAAACAACTGGACAGATCGTAACCAAATCATAGAGGTCGGAAACACAAATTAAACCCCAAAGGTATTTCAAAAGCCTCAACAATTGTCATAACTACAAACTAACTCGACCCTTCCATATATAACGCGGAAATTTATTCGGGTTTCTTGATGATAAACCAAAAAATTTAATAAATATGTTAATTTAACTCTAACTGAAAGTTTTATGTATACGAGCTGTACCAAGAAAGTTTTTTGATTCAGTATTTTTAAGGAGACTTTCCTTAAAATTTAAAACGGAAAAATACTCAATTTGTTTTGAAATCATAGTTAATCAAAACCATATTTCCAACCAACCAAAAATAACCCACCTAAGTATAAAAAAATGCGAAAACTTTATATTTATATTTGCTTAAATTTTCCTTCAGTCGTTGTTTCTTAATTTCACATTGTCTGCGAACTACGAAAAGCTTCAGGAAAACTTAAATGAACGGAGTTTCAAAACACGTGAATAATTAATTGTTTTGTCAGAATAGGGGTGTTATATATCCAGAGAGTGTTTGGATGTATTTTATAGGTGTATAAAAAGTTGAAACAAGTATGATTTACGAACGCGGCAAGTTTTGATGGATACTTTCTTTCGCATAAAGGAAAACCGTAGTTAAAAAGGATCTCAGATAAATACCTGGATTTAACGTTTTCTTGTGAATCCTCGTCTGCCACACGTTCGTTTTATCTGGTAAAAGCCTAATTTTAGCGTAGGGATCAGCGGTTCCGCTGAAATCTCTTGCTTGTAAATCTTGTGCCTGTAATTAAAGCATAAATTGTTTCACGTATTTATTACTTTGCTAATGACATTTGTTAATTTCGTTGAACGAATGTAGTACACTGTAATAAACAGATTTAACCGATAATAATTTATTTTCAGCGACTTGGTTTTGTGGTTTTGTTTGTATAAATTAATTATTAGTTTATTCTTCCCGCATGAGTGCGTTAGTGTTCGCAAACTAGAATATTGGAAAATCTATGAATGAATGAGTTTCAACTAACATTCGCAAATTGAGTAAATTAACTAAATATGGTTTCACAAGAAACTTTTCTGGCCTCCCTACCCCCTAGCTTTTACAAAATTTTCCTTTGCCTGGAAATTTTGTTACCTGCTTTTTCGTATGTTCGTAGAAGTATCTCGTATCTCAAATCAAATTTATAAAAGTCTTCATTAACGTACCTATAATAAAAGTCTTTTTTAAATCAAATTTGCTATTTGTATGATTTATTTAACGCAGATCACCGTTATTGTTTAAAAATTCACTGACAGATCTTTCTTGGAGTTTTTTCCCAAAGAGTCAAAATAATTTTCTTCAAGTGAATAACGTGCATCGGGTTGGGCTAATGATCTAGGTGGTGTTGGTTGGGCCTCAAGAAAATATTATGGGAGGGCCTGGCCCCCCTCCCTCACCGGCTACGCTTATGGCAGCCACATTTTTAAAGAAGTTCTTTGATTCAATTCTAATATTGTATAGGTTTATATAAAGACTTCGCTTGATACTTCTCACCAAGCATTTGTTCATTGTTCAAGATATACCTATTTGTATTTTCATTGAAAACAGCACGAATACCGCGAGAATGGAAGACAAGTGTGACAATACCTATATTCAAGAAAGGTCAAAAAAGTGATCCGGATAACTACAGAGGCATAACACTGTTACCCGTAACTCAGAAATTACTAACAAAAATAATATTAGAAAAACTACAGCCACACCTACAGACGAGCGAGGAACAACAGGGGTTTCGCACAAATCGGTCCACCACAGATGCGATATTCATACTCCGGCAGATAGTTGAGAAAGCGATTGAATACAACACACCGGCCTTTACATGTTTTGTAGACTTGAAGAAGGCATTTGATCGAGTAAGACTATCCGACGCAACAAATATATTAAAGGAGTTAAAGGTCCCCATGCACCTAATAAAAACCGTAAAAGATATATATACAGATGTAACAACAAAGATACAAGTGGGAAACCAGCTCACTGACGAAATAAGGTGTACAGGCGGAATACGACAAGGAGACTCTTTGAGCCCAGCTATGTTCAATTTAGTAATGGACCAGATAATAAAAAAGGTTAAAGTAAAAGAGGGGTACAGGATGGGCAACAACAACCAAGTGACAATATTGTGTTACGCAGATGACGCGGTGTTAATTGCTGACTCGGAGGATAACCTGCAAAGGCTCCTACATCAATTTGTAACAACAGCCAAGGTGTACAATATGGTGGTATCAACGGAGAAAACCAAATCAATGGTGATATCCAAAGAACCAATTAGATGTAAGTTGGAAATTGAAGAAAAGGTAATAGAACAAGTCATGAGCTTTCAATACCTAGGAATAGACATCTCCAGCGATCGACATACCTATAAAGAAGTACGAAAGCAGACTATGAAGGGAGCCCGTATATCTGGTTATCTTAGAGACGTAACCTGGAATAATAAGTATCTATCGACCGAAGGGAAAGTTAAAATCTATAAGACCCTGGTGAGACCTGTTTTGACATACGGAGCAGAAACGCGTGCCGAAACAAGTAAAACAAAACAACTTCTCCGAACAACAGAGATGAATACATTGAGAATGATAATAGGTAAAACAAGATATGATCGAATAAGAAACAGAGACGTAAGACAGCAATGTGAAATTGGCGACATAATAAAATTCGTAAAAGGGAGAAAGAAAGAATGGAACAACCACGTCAACCGAGCAGAAGAAAATAGACTAATCAGAATAGCAAGAGACTTTAAACCGGAAGGGAAGAGAAACCCCGGCAGACCACAGAAAAGATGGATAGAGAGCTGGGCATCTAGCTCTATAGAAACACCGTAACACGTGTAGAAAAACAGGATTTATCCTACATAAAAGAAGAAGAAGAAGAAGTATTTTCATAAACACTTTGTATAAAAATGTAATTCTAGGAACTTCCAAAATAGCGAGGGGACCAGAAATACAGTAGATGCCGGTGATGCCTGGCAAGATTTTTGACGTAGAGCTATAGAATACATACATACGAGTATACAGTGTGTATGGTAAAGACACCAGCAAAATTCACATACTAATAAAAGACGATGAACTGAATCGAAAATCTGTCTTCCATTTTTCATTTAAATGCATGGTTCTGTTTAAAAAAAATGAATCTCCACTGTTTGAGAATCAACTTTATTCACATAAAATACGTAAATAGTATACTTAATAGGAACTTATTGCTATGCCACTGAAAATTATTAAAATTAATGACAATGGCTGATTTATTCATGGATCTGTTGATCAATTCAATAATCGTTCACAATGCGTCCCCGAAGTTCTTGATCCGCTTCAACTGGATTTTGATAGACCCAAGAGAAAAAATTCATTGGGGTTAAATCGGGGGATCTCGCTGGCCAATGTATAGGTCCATTTCGCCCAATTCACCTCTGAGGAAATTCAGCATTTAAGTACGATACCACTGAAATGAGCGGGTGCTTCATCATGTAGTAGCCACATGTCCTTTCGGATTTGTAATGGGACATCTTCTAAAAGTTCCGGTAGCACATTTGAAAGCAAATTGTGATATGTAACGCCATTTATACGATTTGGTAATTTATACGGGCCGATGAGATACAATGCCCAAATGTTAATTGTAAATCGTCTTTGGAAATTGTCATTCCAGTGGTGGCTGTTATGAAGATTTAAAATCCCATTTTGAGTGAAAGTACATTCGTCCATTACCAAAATCTTTTTCAAGCATTCTTCATCACGAGCTTCTTCTATTAACCACTCACAGAAAACTCGTCTAGCTGGAAAATCAGCAACCTGAAGATGTTGGACCCTTTGTACGTGGTACAAAAGTTGTGGATGCAAAAGTTGTATATGAAAAATTCTGGAAACTGACCATAACCAAACTCCAAATTCCCGGGAAGGTTGTTTATATAACGTTTTTTCCTTATTTTTAGTCGTAGAAGCCGCCTGTGTATAGTCAGCCCACCATTTTTGTTATACCCTGTATAATGTACATTGTGCTGATTCTCTTTCCTTACGATTTTGAGTGTCTTATAGAATAGCTTATGGTTTTGCTTACTACTTTCTTCCATAACCTTCCTAAACTGTTCCCATGACTCTTGCCTAGCCTTTGACACCATCTCCTTCACCTTTTTCCTTTGTGCTTTGTACACACCGCATGATCTCGTTGTTTTATTTTTTTTTTTAATTTTGACATGTGCTTTGATTTCTTCGTTTCGCCAGGTGGTCTGTTTTTTCTCTCTATTTGCTCTTGATGTACCACACGCTGCTTTAGCTGCCTCTAGTAAACTGTTCTTAAAAAAAAAACAGAGTTCTTCTAAACTATATAGTTTGGCATAATACTTCCTCCATGTCTTTTTCTGTTAGTTCTTGGTGTTTACTTGCAATGTCACCGTAGAAAAATGACTGTCGCAAAAAAATTTGATTTCTCTTAAAATATGCACCGTAATTTAAATCGCTAGACCTGTCCGAGCGTTTTTCCAAAAGACAATTAATTCAGGAGATATTGAATTTGTTCCATACTTTTGTACCACACTGTATAATGATCGCTAAAAATTTCTGGCCCTCTTCTTACTCTAACATTACTATTATCAGTTTTCGCATTGTTTTTTCTATTAAAATAATAAATCGACTCTGCTGTTCTATTAACATTTTCTCTTGTAAATTTGTGGATTTCTTTATGTTTGTGGAACATGTTCGTAATAATCAAGTTATTCTGTGTACAGGAGTCAATTAACCTCCTACCGTTGTTATTTCGTATTGCTTCTCCGAAAATACCCACTACCTGTCCTGATGATTTGTTTTTCGTGTCAACTCTTGCATTGAAATCACCAGACACAAAAATGCTCCCTTTCTATTGTTACAGTTAAATCCTCCCAAGAGCTATCTTTGTCTTCCTTAGTTTCGTCTTCATTTGGCCCATACACTACAATAATGTTTTTCTTGTCTGTATTTCGACTGCCAATATTCTTTCTGATATTCCATCCCATTTATGTAACATATGCGAATATTTGTTATTAATTACGATTCCTACTCCCGCTTTAGCCCTGTGATCTTGTGCTACACTACTGTAGATAAAAATATGCTGGTCTCCTAATTTAATTACACCTTTATCTTTTTTCTTAGTTTCACTAATTGCTAGAATGTCCAGCTCGGCTTCTTTTCCTTTTATGCTGCTTATATTCCACGTTGCCAGTTTCCATCGTCCTTGTTCTCGCATTTCCGCCATCAAGTCATCACCTGTTTTTTCCTGGACTATATTCCTGCTGTCGGGTCTGAGTTTTTAGAGAGCTTGTCTTGATTTTCATCCCAATCACAACGTCATCCATTAATGATTAGTTTTTTGTAACCAAGTTTAATATTTTTTCCGCTTCTTTTTCAGCTTTTGTTTTTTTTTTTGCTAGGTTTTATTGGATGTGCCTTTCGTCTGGTGTTAGATCGTTCTCTATAAAATATTTGTCCCATTTTATACCTTTTAATTTATTCTTTACTTTCAATCTGCAGTTTTTCCTCCTAGTTCTCACATCTTGCAATTACGATAGTGCTCGTTCCTTTTGTATTGATCACGTTTACTGCATTAATTTTCATTTTTACCCCTAAATTCTGCTCTAAAAAAATTGCCACTGTTTTACTGTTCGTGTCTTCCTTTTTAAAACTTGTCCCTTTAATCACGAAATTATTTTTGCTCTCTTTTCTCTCCATTTGTTCTACTTTCTTTTCCAGTGAATTTATTGTTAAGTTTAGTCTATTATTTTCGACGCGTAATTCTTGAATTTCGTTCCTAAATTCTTTTAATTATTTCCTCAATCGTCATTCCTTTAACTTCCGATAACAGTTCAGCCATGCTACCCGCCATCTGTTGCATGTTGCATTCCTGTATCTGTTGATGCAATTTTTACTGGTGTTCGAAAAGTTTTCTTGCTTTTCTTTGAAAATTCAGACGTTTTTTCCTCGTCTTGTCTCTCACGCTTGTTGACGTCGGCTGCTATCGTAATCTTGGGTTAGCGGCATTGGTGGTTCGGCGGATATTACACTGCGCTGATGTGACCTCGATGCTTTGAACCTGTACGTATTACTATTCAGCTTGTGTGATTTACAAATTGAATTTCCGTAACTAATTAACATTCAAGTTATCAGTCCACGTTACACTTCTGTTAGTAAAACGCATACGAAGAACTTTTACGTAAATTTAGCGCGATACACCCTAATATTTTCGTTGCCGTGGATCGAACTCCCGTGTAGAACTTTATATTAAAATAAATATGTATAAGCCAGAATTACCTTCAAGCTAAGGTTTACCTTGATCTTCCGTATGATTATTCTCCAGTTCTAATTACTCTTGGCATACGTGCTAATACATACAGAAAAAACACCGTTTCTCTCTAAAACAGACACACTGATTGGGAGCTAAAGTGGAAGACGCGTTATTGTTAGACATTCTATTACAAACAGAAGAAGATCTAAAAGCATCAATTATATTGGACGACTTTACTAGCTACTCGCTTGCGAATTTATTCTCTGCTACTAAACTCGCTCAATGTAATAACCTAATAACGTTGTCTAGTTAATTCGCTGCTCGCTCTGCTACCGCGGCGCTACTCTACTGTGGACTGGCTATATGTAATATATCTGGCGAGGAAATCGCTACGGATTCTGGTAGTAGTCAAGGATTACCAATAAATTGAGGAAAACCTACTACCTAATTCCTAAACACCAGTTTGGGTCCAGAAACAAGCACGGTACAGTAGAACAAGTACATATACAGGTATATAGGATTGTAAATAAGATAAATAGAGACCCGGAAGGCAAAAGATATTGCTCTGCTGCCTTTATAGATATTAGTCAGGTATTTGACAAGGTCTGACATGCCGACATCCCTATTACCAGATCCTGAAATCGTATCGTAACAAAAGACATTTACTTGTAAAGCACCAACACGAATACATTGACCTGCACACCAGAAATGCTGAAGTGTCCCAGGGGAGCGTACTGGGCCCCATACTATACCTACTGTACACTGCGGATCTACCCACCACCAGAGTAACGACAGTTGCAACCTTTGCAGATGATGCAGCCGTACTCGCCTCACATACAAATCCAACATTTGCTTCTAGAAGTTTACAAATAAACCTAGATAAAATCCAGAGATGGTTAAAAATTTGGAAGATACAAGTCCACACACATAATTTTGCATATACATATATCACCCTTCACTATTCGTAAAATAACGATAGTAAAGTGATAGAGTAGAGAATAGCAGGGGATATTTTGTAAATCAAGGTTGTCATATTCTATTTCGATCTCGATCAAGGAAATGTTCCTTGAAATAAAAATATCTGAAAGCATGTCCGTCTACGAAAAATTAATAGAAAGACTGAATAAAAAAGGAAACAGAACAAATTATTTATCAGCCGAAGCACTGGCCAATACAAAATGTATGAAAAACGCATAGAAAAATAATGAAGGTAAGAAGGATATTCCGCTACACGTCCAGTAGCAGAAACTCGACAACTTTTGTGTAAATAAATAAATAAGGTGTAATTGTTATTATTTTAGTAGTAGTAAAATGAAGCAAGCTTATGTGTTTTTTCCTGGACTCTTAAGGCTGTCTGTGTCACACATATAACTGCAAACATTGGTATTAGTACAAATATTTAAACTTAATTATTGTTTCAGGTAGGAAACGGATTCAACAAGTCTGAACACGGTATAACATGGTAAGCCAGTAAACAAATATTACACTTGATTGTTAGTAGGCGTATGTTTTCGCTTTCTGTTTTATTTTCTCAAAAAATCACGAAATCCAAATAAAAATTATTTTCATTTCTATATGAATTTTAATGTTTCATCATTTGTTTGAATAAATTCAAAAACTTCTATCCCTCGTATAACATTTATTCAATAAACTTTTTCTAACAAATCCCATTTGTATGTGAAAACACAGATTATTTTTATCAAAGCCTCTAAAATCCCGACACTTCGCTTTAAACAAAGCCTCGTATCGGTTCTCGTATTACATCAAAGCGAAACCTCAAGAAGATAAGTCGCGAAATAACATTGCAAAACTTCGCGGGATGGCTTTTTTTTAAGATACCGCGAGAGAAAACCAAAGTTAGTTAGAGAATGCGTCCTGGGAGTTTATCAACACACCGTTATTTGCTTCCAGAAACTAAAAAGTATTAAAAGCTCAAAGGAGATCCCGGTGACCTAGGTATTGATCTAAAGCACAAGACTGTCTTGCTAGAAATCTGATGTGAATACCGTAGTCTTTAGGTTTCAAGTCAGCTTTTAGGATTTATAGCCTGTATTTAAAACATGTTAATTAGTTTCTGAGCGTTATAAAGTTTTGATTAAATAAGTGAAGTTATTAGATAATGGAATGTGTTAACAAACAATAATTTTTAACTGGCTTGTAGCATCTCTGCGAATGTTGATTATGAATTAGAGGGCCTAAAAATATACTCTATAAAGGTTCACCCCAAGGATATTAAAAATATATATATTATTATTCCACTAAATAAATATCTGACCACTTTTTGAAATGTTGCGTGAAAATTAATTGCCAGAAAATGAAACACAAATTATATCATGTTTAGCCTTAAAATGCAGGCTCTTGAGAGACCATTTCAGAGAGTATCGATTAAATAAAATTAAATTTATAAATAAAAATTGTACCTAGTGATTAGACTTCAACATATAATTGGTGTATATGGAGAAAACACGTGTAATGAAAATGGGAAACTCCTTAGAGATTTTGCTAGTTTCAACTAAATACGAATAATGAACATATTCATTAACGTAAAGCTATACATCAAAATACTTGGAATGCACGAGGACAAACAACAATAATAGACTACAATTGAATTAAATATACAAAAGTAAAGACTTGGAAAAATTAAAGCACAATGGGAGAGATATAATAAAAAAGAATCACAAACAATAAGGAAAGGTGGAAAGTCTGAATAGCTTCTGCATAGAAGAACAACTTGTAATTACAAACACCTTCTTTAAACTCCCAAAAAGAAGATTATATACATGGAGATCACCTATGGACAAACCGGAGAACATCGTTAGAAATCAAATAGATTTTATATTAGTAAACAAAAAATTCAGAAACTGTTTTACTTTAGTCAAAACCTATCCGAGCGCAGATATATCGTCGGACCACAACCCAGTAGTTGGCACATTTAGAATTAAGCTGAAAAAAGTCAACAAAGCGTAAAACGCGAAACAATGGCATATGAGAATGCTGAAGGAAGAACCAATAAAGGAACAAGTACAGAATAAACCTAGAAACAGGTTTAAAGACATAAACAAGACGGACCAAATAGAAACGGAATTAGAAAAGATGCAACAAATCATAGCGGAAATAAGTAACGAACATCTGAAACAAAAAAAAACAATAAAAATAAACCATGGATGACAAAGGAAATACTAGAATTAATGTGTGTCTTCACAGTATTATTATACGGGGTCGAATCCTGAACCCTCACTGAACCGACGAGTAAAAAGTTGGAAGCCTTTGAGATGTGGTTGTACCGACGTATATTAAAAATCCCGTGGACAGACTACATCACGAATAAAAACGTACTAGAACGATTAAATAAGGAAACAGAAATTTTGAGAACTATAAAGAGAAAAAAATTAGAATACTTGGGCCATATCATGAGAAATAGTCAAAGATACGAATTATTACAACTGACTCTCCAAGGTAAAGTTCGTGGTAAACGAGGTCCAGAGAGAAGAAGAATATATTGGCTTCAAAATTTGAGAAAATGGTACAGCACAACAACAACTAGCCTATTTCGCGCAGCTGCTAACAAAGTACAGATCGCCATGATGATCGCCAATATCCGATAACGGATGGGCACGCAAAGAAGAAGGAAAGTCTATGTACTTCAAGAGGATCTATAAAGGATTTGTACCGAAAGCAAATAATAATACAGAATAACGCATTAAAGAAAGATATAGAAATGTAATGGAATAACATAAAAATCATTATCAAGAAGGGCATCAGAGAGTCTTGGACATCAGAACCAGAAAAGGGCTAAAAGTACGAAGCGAACCTGACGAAAGTAACATAAAAGAAGAAAGCAACATACCTAAAATGGTTAGATGACAAAAGCTTTGAAAATAAAGAAAAATATAATAATACTGCTAAAGAAGTTTAATTTTCTTTATTATAATGGACTGCGAAGGTAAAATGTTTTTCATTGTCTAAAATCAGTACTCGTTTTTCCTTGTAGATACTACATCTCAGAGTATACATAGTAAGACAAATTTTACATAGATAGTAGTTGAGGATTATTCAGGCCTATGCTTCCACAAGCACATACGAATAAAGTAACGTTTGCTACAAACAAAATAAAACTAACTACCTATTTTATAATATTAGATTTCATTGTAATATTAGGAAAAAAGAAGAAAAACACGACAACAATACAGGAATATTAACGTCAGCGCAAAATGTTACTAAATCTTGAGTTGAACAAGTACTATGCCATGAATGTTTTCTTTGTAAAATAGATAAGATAAAATAGATAAGTTCTAATGGGCTAGTAGAAAAAATTAAGCAGAGGAGGCCCATAACAATTTTGTTGTGTAAAAACAATCCGAAAAATCTAGAATACTATCGATCAACAATACTGTTATCACAGTTGCATAAACTGTTGACGAAAATCATCGTTTAACAAATAATCTATAGTTACCAAACAAGAGATCAAGAAGGATCTAAAAAAGGGCGTCGAACCCGAAACCACATACAAAGTTAGGGAAAATCATATACAACTATGTCTGACAGGTCCACCAGGTGGGTGTCGAATCCGACACCTCGAAAAGGGTCTGCTTCACGGAATCTGTGGGTGGCAAAAACTCACTCTATCAGAAACAAAAACCCCCATTAACGAAGTTATCTATTGCTGCTTTCAACATAAGAACCATGAAATCCGAGGAAAAACTGGAAGAGCTAGAGGAAGAGTTATCAAATTATCAAAAATCAGATGGGACATATTAGGCCTGAGTGAAACAAGGCTGCCAGGAGAAAAATGCTCAACCCTCCAGTCGGAACACATGTCTTTTTAAAATAACAGAGAAGCCGACTCACATATACGAGGCGTCGGAATTCTGATCAACAAAAAATGAAACACCTGGCAATACAAATAAATCTCAGAAAGAGTGATTTATATAACTCTGAAAATATCAAAAAGAAACAGCGTGCAGATCATCCAAGTATGCGCTCCAGCCAAATACTCGGAAGACGAAGAGGTAGAAAGAATGTACGAAAACATTTCAAGGGCCTAGTTTGAAAAAACTCACTTTAAAGTAATCATGGAGATTTTAACGCCAAAGTAGGCAGTGAAAACATCGACAACATTCCCAATAGAAGAAAGTTTGAATAACGCAAGGATAGATTCAAAATATAAGGAACTCCTGAAACAAATATACGTTTAACAAAGCAACCATACGAATAAATATAGCAGAAGGCATAACAACATGGAAGATAGAAGTTGAGAGAGGAAGGGATATACGATCTCCCCAAAATATAATTATGTACCCCTGCGTTAGAAGACGCTTTCAAGAAATTAAATTGGGAAGAACGCAGAGTGAAGGTTGATGGTCGACACTTAAGTCACCTTAGATTTGCTGATGAGACCGTGATTGTAAGCAACAATATAGAAGAACTGCTGGAAATGTACAGAGAACTGAAAACGGAGTCAGAGAAAGTCGGTTTGAAGATGAATCTGAATAAAACCAAAGTGATACCAGAGGAAGATACTAAAATGGAGGCTGATGGAAATGAAATCGAAAAAGTAAATGAATACGCATATCTAAGACATACAATTACCCTTGGCAAGCAAAACCAAACTGCAGTTAAATTACTAGAACACTAGAAGAATATGCATGACCTAGGTTACGGTGAGTAAACTCAACAGGGTTCTAAGAAATATAGAAACACCCATAATAATTGTATTCTTCCTGTTATGACTTATGGCATGGAGACAATGACACCTACAATAAAATTAGCCAAACAATTAAGAATGACACGGGGCTATTAAAAGAGCTATGTTGGGAGTCTCTCTGAGGAACGAAGATATAAGAAGAAGAACGAAGGTGGACGACGTAATCAGTAGCATCTGCGAAGCGGAAGGTGAGTTGGGTGGGACATGTGGTCCAACAAGAGAGTAAAAGATAATCTGAGAATATCATCCAATGGAGATCAAGAGAGTATAAACGAAGTGTGGGAATAGTAGGACGAAGCTGGCACCAGCTAGCCCAAAACAGACAGGAATGGGAAACTCAATGGGAGACCTACATCCAGTTGTGAATATAAAGGGGTTGCTTAAGAAGAAGAAGAAGAAGAAGAGGTCTGACATTCGTTGATTATAGAGAGACGTTTGACTCAGTTGAGGATCGGTGAGGGCTACGAGTAGATTATTGCTACTCCTTACTAGTTAGCAATATATACAAAAACTCTCAGACAATTTTAAAACTACATGAACTACTTAAATCCTGTACCAATAGCAAAGGGTGTTAAAGAACGCGACCTTATTTCAACTAAACTCTTTATGCTTATATTATAAGATTCCTTTAGACGAAGCCAAGAAATATAAATATTGCTGGGGAGTTTTTTTAGTATCCTACGACATGATTTTGGTATCATATAGTATAGACCACAAAATTTAAAAATATGCGTTTGACGCTTGCATCCTACCGGTCTTAACTCATGGGGTGGCAGCAGGAACATTGACGACAAGATTAGTTCAGAAGATAAACACAAGACAAAAAGAAATGGAGAGCAATATGCTGGGTTTAACATTAATGGACTGTAAAACTAATTCGTGAGCACATGGAGAGCCACGTGTAAAAGGCCTCGGTCTCTCACGTAGGCATCTCGGGTTTGATTCCCGAGACCGACAATAACCCCGCCGAAATTTTAGAAGCTTGTACGCTTCTCCATGCTTCGGAGGGCACATTAAGCCGGCGGTCCCGGTTATCATACTGGCACCTTCGACAACCTCTCTCGATGTGTCAGGTTAGCCTCCTGTCCAGCATACGTGCGAAGAGGGGCCATAGAACTCGTCATGAGTTAATAATAGGCCATTGGCCTGGGCTTCGGCCATGAGAGTAAGAGGAAGAAGACAAAATAAAAAGAGTAACACAGTTGGAATGGAGACTGAAGGATAACAAATAGGCAGTAAAATTATAGAAATGGAGACCTAGAATAAGAAAAAAATGCAGAAAGACTATTAGTTGCGAGGTGTAAGTGTGGCAAAAAAGGTAGCAGAACCGAGTGAATGGGATTAGCAAAGGACAGAAAAAAGAATATGAAGAGGCCTATATCCAGCAATGGATGACATGCCGGACTAAGAAGAAGAAGAAGAGTCCTTATGACTGTGTAAATTCTGATTAAAACTAGCGAACTTGGGATTAATAGCCAGTCTCTATACCATCTAAAAAGAGTATTGTTTTTAACGTGACGGACTCTTCTTTGTTTGAAAGCAGGCACTCTAAGGACTCATATTGCACAAATTTTTCCATATTTCAAGCATTCAGAAACATACATTATGCTGAATCGGTGCTAATATTTAGGAAACAATTTCTTCTAGTTTTATATGGTTATTTATGCAAAGTGAGCTCTTGTATAGTTCCGATGTTAACGGTTGACTTGTCTTGAACATGGTGCTGCATCTTTCGCAATTTCAGTGCCACGTAGCCACGTTTATACATTTTCACTCATTCAAATGCGCTTGAATGATCTAAACAGTTATTTTAATAATGTTACGCATTCTTGAATGAATTTCAGGGGATTAATTCCTTCTGCACTCCAAAATTTTATAACGGAATGAATTTTTTCCGTGGCAACGTTTAAGTGACATCGTAGTTAATAATTAATTTTATTTATTGGTCCCAGACAATTAACAAACAAGTACTGAACTCCTTGAATATACATTTTCTTCCTCTAATTTGAGTAGAACAAAATTATTCAAAATTTAATTTTTTTGTCCAAAAATAAGGGCCAATTAGTTTTTGAAGCAATTTTTAAATTTGGTTTGCATTAAGCACTGCACATATGCAATATAGTGATTTGTGAAAACGTTTAGATGGAAAATCTATTTTTGTATAAAATTAAAAATCAGGGTAATTTGCTGGAGACCACTGCACTATTTTTTAAATTTCTGAACGATCTCTACCACTTTTGATAACTATAATCCTCATTTGACATTTCAGGACAAGTAAAACTTTTAAGAAAATTCAAAAATACAAAACAAGAGTAGGGTGGTCCTTTCAGACACACAGTTTATAATAATATTATGAACAGGAAAATACATTTTTTTTATCTTTTACTTTTATTATTATAAAGAAATTTTGTCAGAAAGGCTGCACGTGTTGAATTAACTATGTAACAAGACAGCCTATCGAAGAGGGCAAGTGTGAGCCTTTTTTTTATAAATTATACTATTGCCAGCTCAGCACTAGTGCTATCATGGCAGTGTTAATATAAAAGTAATTAGCGTCTATATGACTAAGGAGGTATGTATGCCTAGAACGATATCGTTTCACAAAGTGTCATTCACTTAGGACCGAACACCCTTTGCGCACACTCAAGTTACATACGATACATCAATACCTGCTGCAGGATTATTTACTTTCACTAGATAGAAGATCTATAGGAAGCAGTGGCGTAGCTACATAGTGTTCAAAGTGTTTGAAAAACACGGGCCCAAAGTGTAAAAGGGCCCCATGACCATTATTGAGAAAATCTGTCTAAATGTATCTAATAGATTTGTTCATAATATACGGAAAAAATAAAGTATATAAATGGGGCCTTTTGCATTTAACACGGGTCCATCTACGTAGCGCCACGCCGCTGATAGATAGTCTTCTTTTCAGTCTGGTATGAATTGACCTCCTACCAATGTTATAATGTACCGCAGCACTGCACTGATCAATATTGTTATAGAACTTTCTGGACGTATTCTTGATCAATTGTTCAACTGTTATGATACCAGTTTCCTCGTGAAGTTGCGAATTCCTAACACCTGGAGCTTTTGTAAATTGGTTCTCGATGTGACACCCCAAACACTGGATCCGTAAGTGAAGATCGGCCTAATTATTACCGTATAGATGAGGATTCCGCAACTTAATTTGAGCGATGACTTTCTATTTATAATGGGATATAGCATAGTTAATCTTGCATAGGACTCTGATAGTTTTTTATTTGCGTGGAAGCTCTATGTTAGTTTCCGATCAAGGTAGATTCCTAAGTAGCGAATTGCACTGTCCTTCGGGTTCCAGTTGATGGTAGAGTTGTTGATTACGATGTTCCCAGGATCAGGAGGTCTACGAAATGTGAAGATTTTTGCTTCGCATTTATCAGCGTTGATATTCATTGACCATTTATTAAACCATAAGGTTAGCCGATTTACGCTTTCTTGAAGGCTAATAGCCGCCTGATTGATATCATAGTCCTGGGCGACAATGGTAGTGTCGTCCGCATACATAGCTATATCAGCGTTGGGTGTAGTGGCAACGTCAAACGTAGAAATATTAAAAAGTATAGGGCCCAGAACAGATCCTTGTGGGACCCTCGCGTTAATTTTTCGAGTCGATGAAACATTGAGTTTACTCTTATTTGAAATTAATGTTCTTTCAGAAAGAAAGAATTTAATTATGTTTAATACTCCTAAATAAGAAGGCCGGTGAGCTTCTGCAATTATGATTTGTAACAGCCTTTCTTAAAAATTAGGCCTTAATTCAGTATTTGCGTGGTCGTGGCGTTGAAATCATATTAGTGTAAATTGTGTGTGTTTTAATAACGTTTATCTGTATCGTCATAGATGACAAATCTACGAGAGAAGCTGACCACGGATAAGTGGGCTAGTGAAGTTACTCCTCAGCAAATTACATAAAATTCAATATTACTAAACTTTACAAGAGTTGCTTTAACAAAATATTACTTCGTATTATTTTAGGTAAATATAATACTTATTTTCTAAATGCATAAAAAAAAACGAATAAAAAAAATTGATTTTTACATCATTAATTACATCGAAATTTTCCATTGTATTAAATTACATTCCATAGAGACCTATTTTTGTTTATTTTATAATATTGCATAACTAAGGTAAAAATAAGGTGTTTATTACGTGTTAGTTTGGTTAAACTTCAGTCGTACATAACGGGAATAATCCAACAACAAATCTAACAGATGTATCTATAGCACCTGATAATTGAGTAAAATGTACAACTGTCGATATGAGTTAATATCTGCCACATGTTTTTATTCGATAAATAGGTTAAAAAGTTTAGTTATGTCATTGCTTCCTACAAAATGTAAATATTTACCCCTGCTTGTTGTATGATTTATAACTCTCTCTACATTAAAATAAGCGGCTTCGATTTACAGGATTTTGGAGGTTTTGGTTAATTATTTATTTCATACTGTCTGGTAAATTCAGTTTCCCGGCGCCATTTTGTGTCCGGAAAATGAGCTATTACGGTATCAGAGCCGGAAAATGTTGCTTGGCAACATTTTCCGGACAGTTATTTTATGCACCCAATCAGAGCCCGTAAAAGTCTAACCAAGCCACACCTACCGGCTTTGACACAGTAATGTCACATGTTGACGTTTTGAAAAAGCGTCACATGTAAAAATTAAAAATCAAATTGTTGACAGTATGAAATAAAATACATAACGACATTCGTCCGTGAACTCTTTTTACAGTACTCGTTTCGAGTTTCAAGACTCGGCTCCTTGCGTCGCCTCGTCTTTAAACATCTTACTCGTACTGTAAAATATGAGTTCCCGGACTTGTGACGTTAATTACTATTACTTCATTAGCCTTAGTCCATAAAACAAAAAAAATCGGATTAAAAAGGAAAAAAGTTTGTTATCCCCGTGTTTGCGAATGAAAAAAATTGGCGAAACAAAATTTAATAGTTGCTAATTTTACTTTCTAATTTGTAAAAAGTCTTTGTTAAATTAGCGAATGATAAAAATGAACGAAATATGTAGCATCGTACTTTGTTTACCCTTTTTCGTTTTTTTTTTTGTAAATTTATCCCCACTCTGTTGCATTGGTCGTAAAAAAATTGATACATGGATTTGATAGGTAATTAAATTCTCTACAAGATTGATTATAGGGGTTTTTACGCTAAACAAAGTGTTACGGAGTTATTGCGATGTAAAGTGGAAACAAACTCAAAATTTTACTAAGTACGCAATTTTAGCCTTTTTTGGAATCTTCATAGCTCCGTTGATATTAATCGTACAAAAACACTTCAAATGACAAATTTGCAGGAAATTGTGTCCTCTACAAGTCGGTAAATAACTTTTATTGCTCTAAAATTCATCAGAAAGAAGGTATAGGCAAAAAACTGAAAGAAGTGCCAATTTTCGGTGGTTTCCGGACGATGGAGGAGGGGGCGGAGGAGGGGGATTGTGGAAATTTGGATTTTTCACTAACCAATCATACTATACAACATATCAAAAATTCAGAACTACCCGACCTTTTGTAGGGTAAAATCCCTTCGTTCACTGGACTATTTAGTTATGTAGTTATAATTTGCAGCCTTAAGTCGTATTATGGTTTGCTTGTCGTGTCATATTTTTATAAAATAGTGATTTTTAGCTGTAGTTTAATGAACAAAAGAAATGACTAATCTGTAATTGTACTCAACATACTCTTCGTTTAATTACAATTTCCATCCAAAGTTTGAAATGTTTGCAGTGCTTGTGCTTTCATAAATGTTGCAACGATATATGGAATACAATTATATTAAATCAAGTGGGTTGCTATTGGTGATATCGCAGGTGATGTAATATGACTGACCACACAGTGTTGCCAAGTTTACAAAACTTTAATTAACAACTCTTCAAAAACTACACGTTTTGGCTTAAAACAGTTATACAATTTTTTGTCCAGTTTTTAACGCAGAATCGCGTGGTGCGAATATTCTGCGTTATTTTTAATACACTCTGTATATATTTGAACTATTTAAATTAGAAAAACAAAACACGATCAAAGAATTTATTAATAGTGTATGGTTATAATTTATAATATTGTGCAGTTACCGTATTATGACAAGGTCGAATGAAGACGAAGCCAACCTAGTACTTACTAGTAATACAAATCTCAGTTTTGGTCCCTAATAAATAGGCAATAACTTTAGCTTGAATTACGTGACTGCCAAGTTTCTACAACCAAATTAATTCTGTTTGTTGGATATTATTTGAATGAAACGATTTGCTTAAATTGTGTTTCCGGAATTTTTAAAATTAGTACCAAACTTTTATTAGCATTCCCACCGGCCAACGCTTTCGTAATATTATCCATTCCGACTAGCTTTAACGGCTTTAATAAAATTTATATCTTTATTTAGTTTTAAACTAATCGGAAGCTAAGTACCTATAGCCAGTATGGAAAAGCTATTTTAATATACTAAAATTCATACAGGCACTTAGGAATCTCATATACAAAGCAAAAGCAATTAACGCAGAGGTTGAGTAGTTAACATCAGTTTGAAATTCTAAGCTATCATTGTGTATTCACTTGTTCTGATTCTGCACGGAGCTGTTTTCTTAACCCACCGAACGACCCTTTCCACTTGATCAAATTATAATTGGTCCCTTTACGGATTCGACACTATTACGAGAGCTACAAAATTTCATTCACACTAATAATTTTTTTTTAGCCGAGATTGAAAAATAATACGTACATAACTGAAATGGTTAAACCAAAGCTCTTGTATTGATTGTACTTTTAATTAAATTCCGTTAGCACCAGTCCGAGAATAATTGTATTTTTTGTTTATGCAATTTAACTTCGTATATTCGAGATTTCATAGTAAAATCCCCTTTTTCAGGTCTTCACTTTACAATAAACCCCTAATTTAGGGACAAGTCCTTCAGCAGCGGGGCGAAACGCTAATAATAAAGAAAAAAGTAACTTCAATAGCGTCATTACTGAGTTTCTAAATTAAATTAGTTTATCAAATGGTAAGAAAATGATCATTCGTCATGGGAAATCAAAATTACGGACCTGACTAACCTAGCGTTAGTTAAAAGAAATACATTTATTTTGTCCTTTTCTCCTGAGAATTCGCGGTCGAGGACGTGATAAAACTTTTTATGGTATCGTTGTTCGGGACGTAGGTATTCTAGGAGAAAATGGGATAAATGGGATTTTATGATGCATATAAATTAGAGTCCGGAATAAATTTCTTGGATTAGGATAAAATTTTCTTCTTGTTCCGTAAAATGAATTGTTTGTTCCTTCAACATTTTATCCTTTAAGTAGATCATTAAGATGATAGGATAATTTATGCGTGAGCTTTGAAAAGTGTCCGTTTTCGTTCATTTTTAACTGATGCTATTTAAACGAGCGCATCATGAATAATAAAAAACAGGTAAAAACGTCAGCTTTATTGGACATTTTACATTGTAATTAATTCGTTCTTTTGTCTGATAAATTTCTCTCATTCATTTTATTCACTGAGGAGGGTTAGTTAGAGATATCCATTAGTCTCTAACGTTCTTGTCATTTCATATCGGAAAAGGTTCAGAGTAATAAAGTTACTGTCAGTTGTTTCGAGTAGTCAAGTTGGATTCTCTTTGCCTTATAATGTAGTTATATAGAAGCGCTAATTTTTCTTTTATCTCTAACTATCGACTATTTTGATGCAATTAAGTGGCACGGCTAAACTTTTATAAGTGGAAATTGTAGTTATTTTTGAATAAGTGGTCATCTTAAATATTTAAACCTTTTGACTGACATATAGGTGACACACATTACCAACCACAGAAATCTATGTTTATAGTATAAGGGTATATCAACTAAAAATCTGAAAAATCTTTATTACGTGGTTACTACCTAATTTCAGTACCTTTGAGAAAGTAATTGCAGTTGTTTGTTTGCGTTTAATTTGCTAATGTCAAAATACGTTGTTATGCTATTAGTGCTTGTATGTGCCAGTATGAAAATATTGAAAGAGAACACTCGCAGAAAGCTCATTGGCGAGTTTTATGGGAAATATAGATAGCAAGGTAGGTATAGTGTAGACTGTCTGCGAACATCGATATGGTTGCATTAGGCACTTGTGGGATATCATGCACAAAGATGTTAAATAGTAGTGGTCCCAGTACAGAACCCTGTGGGACGCCTGCGTTGATATCTGTTACGTTCGATATGGCTGAGTTTATTCTTACTGCGAATGTTCTGTTGCAAAGGAATGAATCTACAATGTTAACTAGGTAAGTGGGAAGTTGTAGCTGAAGTAGCTTGTAGATGAGGCCTTTGGTCTATATCGCTGCACATAACCTACAAATAACTATTAACGAAACACTCACGTGGTTTAACAAATGGTGCATTGCGGTCAACCACGAAAAATGTGAAGCTAAAATATTTACACTCAGAAGACCAGCTAATCCACCTCAACTAACAATCAGCAATAACTCAGTTGAATGGAATCCACCAGACTCGCCCGTTAAATATCTTGGCCTAAAGGCTAACATGGAGCTTACACATTAATCAAAAATTAAATGAATGCTACGCGCGACTAAGTATGCTTTACCCGCTAATAAACCGCAATTCCACGTTAAAAATGCGCGATTTTAATCTATCAATCAATACTAAGACCAATAATTGGATACGCGTGCCCTGTGTGGAGTGCTACAAGCAAAACAAATATTAATAAACTACAAGTGCTACAGAATAAGGTTCTGCGAATCGCAGTGAACGCACCCTGGTTTCTTCGTAACACCCAAATCCACAAAGACTTAAATATGCCCACAATCGCGGAATATATACGTAAAATAACAAAAACATTTTTCACAAACATTAATCAGTGCGCGAGTGCAGCCAACTACTCCCTTGGTGCAACACGCTTAGACACAAGATTAAAACGCCAACTTCCTCAAGACGTCTGGATATCCTCTAGTGAATCCGACAACAGGAATCTCCCACTGAGATGCCCTCCTTCTAACTACCCAGCGACAACTATCCTCAGACAACAAAACCATGTATAGCATCTAGCTTGCTGATCTGGTTTCAAGAAGATAAAAGAAGTGTAGACTGTGAGTCATTTTGGGAGATGGGAGTTCAACAAAGTACCGTATGCATTTTTCCGTTTCCTGTACCGTGAACGCTACTGGTTGCGGTGGCCAGCTAGGATACGTAATGCTCACCAAAGCACCCCGTTTCCTAGACAGTAAGCGCAATATTACTATTATGCTCGGTAACTAATACCATTGTTTAAGTCTATAATACTTTCTGAAAAATAACTGATAGAAAGGGTCGGTAACAACAGCGATAGGAAATTGACAAACTTTAATAGTAATATTTACTAACAGGACACAGAAATACTGGAGAAAAGTGTAACACATTTTATTATTTTAATTGAAATACCAGTATACAAATGCATATAAGTAGGTACATTTTAATGATTACTTCCATGTCCAATGGCATTCGTTTGATTAATATCAATATTTTTACTTAAACGTCTAATCTTTTTTGATCTCTTCTTCTTGTTTTTCAAAACTTCCAATTTTGAAGGTCTGCCTGCCTGTATTGCCCTAGCTCCAGCATGCAAACTTCTCTCTGAGAGGTGTGCAATAGAAGTAGGATGAACTTTTATCTTCCTAGTTCTTCTAAAATGAGTTATGCCTGTGCAGATATTGGCAGACCTCACAAGTATTGTTTTGGCCAGATTTAATGAGCAGTCACTATGCTAAATCAGTGGAAGCATGGTACGTACAGAATGGAGTGGCTGTAGTTCACAAAGACTGTAATCCTCCTAATAGTCCTGAACTTAGGTCTAGTATGAAGGAGATTTTAAAAAGGAAAGGAGCGGCCGAATTTGAAACGTATTAGGTAGGACGGACTAGTCGGTGCCTTAAATAAGAAAAAAACGATGAAAGTAGGCAGAAGTCTAATATGAGGATTGTTCAATAGAAACATGTTTAGAGGCCGTAAAGCATTTTTTATTCAATGAATTTAAAAGAAATTCCCATTAACATTAAGGCATGAGTCCCACTGGTGCACTAATCTATAGATTCCCTGCTGGTAAAATTCCTGTGGCTGTTTGCGGAACCAATCTAACAGCAAACTCTACCTCAGCGACCAAATTGAACCGCCGCCCTTTTAGCGATTGTTCTAATGGGCCAAACACATGGATATCGCATGGGGACAAGTTGGGACTGTAAGGTAGACGTTGTAAGACTGCCCAACGCATACGAGCAAGCAGATTTTGAACCGTTTGGGCACGCAGATTATTTATCTTTGGACGGATTTTCTGCCATAGATGCCATTTTCCAACTTAATCACACGCTTAGAAAGAAGAAAACAGCAAATACTTTTGACAGACGCATCACTAGTACTTAAACAATCAATATGAACAACTGAATTCTGTTGTCGTGGCGATGAAGTCGCGGTTGCAGTCCAAATGTGTTTCTATTAAACAATCCTCGTAAAAATAGCTCTTTTATAATAGCCTAAATTTGTTTTTAAAACAGATAATTTAACGCATCCATTTTAAAAACAATCCTTGAAAGCTCCACTACAAAAACTCTCCTGCATTACCTCATACTCCTAGCTCATCGTTGTAAAAAAGTTCTTGAGTTAATGCATTTTTATCTGCGTAGGTGAAAAATAAATTCATTTTAGACCACCATATAAAGTCATAAACGAGCGCATGCTGTCTACTTTAATAATAACCTCATAAACCAACGCTAGTATTTTCCTCGTACTTTTATATATCAAATTATAAAGCGAAGGGGGATGTTATAAATTCCAAATCTAATAACATCGTTGCTATTATTATAATAACGAACGTTAAATTGGATTGATAACAAATAAATGTGTACAGGTTTTTTTTTGTTCAAGTTCGTATTACAGGAGTTTGATTAAAGTTTTGACAACATTTCTGTATACTTCAGTAACTGTAATTAAATAATAAGGTAGGTGAACTAAAAATATACTTCTACTTTAATCTAGCTTAAAAACTGATTAATGTGTTATATTCCACGCATGTTACTTTTTAAAAATTTTATACACTATTGCTTTTTGCTTCTGTATGATAAATTATACAGGGCGAGGAAAAAGTAATGCAATACCACTATAACTCTTTTATTGTCGACTTAAAAAAAATATTTTTAACAAAAGTTGTTAGTACTCCATATATCTGTGGTCTTGAATTTGTCTTATGTCATCACGTGTAAGTACAGGGGCATGCAACTTTACTTTTTTAAATAGCAACTTCTGATTTTTCTTACAATTTTAGAAGCGCCAGATTTTTCTGCTTCTGGCAGCATAAAAATTTTAGTAGGTTGCATTAGTAAAATTTTGGGAAAAGTTTAAGCAAGATTTCAAGTCCAATGGGAACACTTCTAAATACAATCCCGTTGGATATACATATACTCGTATTTAAGACTTTAAGAGGGGAAGCCTACAATGGTGCACATATAATGAAATCCACCGGTATTTGGTACATGTGGAGCTGTGGACACAAACGAATACAAAAAACGGCCAAAGGAGATCGCGTCTTAAATATGGGCATTGACTACACTCTCCCTCAAGCAAGCCGCTCTACCTGACAGGCTAGACTGGTACACAGATGAATCCCATACAGCTCAGGAAACAGGGGCTGGAATACGAACAAAAAAATTACCATTAGATACTAATGCCACAGTTTTTAAAGCTGAAATCTTTGCGATAATGGAATGCATATAGGAGAATATAAGACAAGAGTAGTGGTATTCTGACTAATAATCAGGCAGCTGTATAAGCGCTGTACTCTCCTCGAATTAGTTCCAAACTAACGAGGGAATGCTTATCTCAACTGGCAATACTACGTGAAAAGAACAAAGTTGTAAGGTTCCAGGACATTTCGGAGTAGGCGAAATCCTAAAAGAAGACGCCCATTTACAGAACCAGAACCTGTACTTGGTATACGCAAACGTAGCATGTACGTACATGTTTCTGGCTGAGTTGCAACACAGAGGCAGAGACTGGGGAAGGAACTAACCTTCTAGCAGATTAAGTACTGAAATTCTCAGATAAGACAACTAATTGGACTTGTAGCAAGACAGTGTCATTTGAGAAAACACCTTCATAAAATGGGAATATATGGAGGAAATAAATACACTCTGTAGATTATGTGAAGAAGAAGAGGAAACATAATCTTTGACTGTGCAGCACTACACTGCAGGAGACAGCATCTCTTCGGGGATACTTTTCGTGGAACAGCATTTACTCGTAAAAAATTACTGCAACTCATTAAGGGTATAAGACTTCCATGATAGGTTTAGGGGTGCATAAAAAGATCAAAGGGTTGAAGTGCCTAAAGCGCGCTCATAACCTAGCGTATACCATATTTATAATTAATCAATCAATAAGCAGCAAATGGGAGGCATATAATTATTATCAACCTTTTTAATGCCCGCCTCTCTATAATCACATGCTAGTTTATCTTCTGTAAAATTTATATAGTATGTCCTAGGCAAACAATGTTCTTACATGAATTCGAAGACTTCCACGGTCAGTGTCAGTATTAACAAAACGTCTTCCGGATTGGGACCGTGTCATTTTGAGACAAAAGACTCAACGTTTCGCCCATTTTTATAAGGGGCTTCTTCAGGAGGAAAGCGAGCACTAAAAGAGCACGGTAACTCAACGTGTCAACCACGCCAGAGGCGAAACTCTTTTAGCAAGAGGCAGAGGGGTAACGGTAACTCAACTTGCCAACCAAGCCAGAGGCGAAACCCTACAGTAGTAAATTTAATTTTTTTTGTTAAATTAAGCCATATTTGAAAGAAGATTAATTTTACTGTTAGTTTGTTGGTTGTTATAACTTATAACAGTAGGAAGTAAATGTTAATTTACCTACATAGGGGAAGAAACGACCATTAACTACCGTCAAATTATTAGCTTAAAATTATATCATTTTATCAGAGACGTTCGGAGTAGTGTTCGTTGTTTATTATACTTTTCTTGCTCTATTTTTTGTAGGATTATGTAGTAGATGATGTAGATTACATAGTAGAACTAAATTTACATCTGTAAATTGTAGGAAAACTAAGTTTTTAATAATCAGTGTTCAAGTTGTTCGATTCGATGATTTTCGATGCTGCTTTGCTCTACGTTTCGTTGTAATGATAATGCCTCGTTAATAACAACACTTAATTGTGATATTTGATAATGTTTAATAAAACACACATTTTTTGATGATGAAAATTAACAAACTTCATTCGATAACAAAATTCGTTACTAACGGGTGCTAACTACAAAAAATTATAATAAAAATAAATTGCTACTATGGTAACTACTGAACAATCAGTTAAGGCAATATGATAGGAATTAAATGATTTTTACACTAGAATACGATTAGTTTATTTTGATGGCCCGTTTTAGCAAAGGTATACAAAATTCCGGTGGTTGTTAAACCTGTATTCAATGGTTTATTTTATTTTTAAAACCTGTTTCAAATATTAATTTTTTTTAGTTCAGACAGTCGAGTTTGAAATTTCGCCAATTAACGTTTTTAAGTCTTTGATTTTGACATGCATTTCCACGTATTGCCAACTGTGCAAGATGTGTTGCCTACACAGCGGTAAGAAATTAGGTCACATGGTTTGAATTTTTATTCGCCCCCACTGTATTTAATTGCATAAATTGCGATTAATGTCGTTATTTAAATCTTTGAGGGCAGCAGTGGAAAATAGTATATTATATACCAAGGTAGAGAAGATATTTTTCTCAGCCGAGCAGTATTATTTCCCGACATGCGAAGCATGGAGGGAAATTAGTTGCGAGGCTGAGAAAAATCTTCTCTACCGTGGTTTATATACTATTTTTTTCACTACTAGCGCCTTCATGCCTTTTAATTAATCATTTTTACTTTAATAAAAAATAAAACGACAGATGCATATATTTATTTCCAAATATCCACAAAAATCAATTAGCCTTGCTTGAGAACAAGGGGAGGAGTCAATTTCAATTGAAGTTTATGTGAAATATATTTATAATAGGCACCTGAGTGCATAGCAATTGTTTCCATTATTGACCTTGGTCAATAATAGAAAATTATTGACCACTAGGAGAGAAATTTATTTTCTTGGCTCGCAAACAAGGTCAATAATGATATCTTCTAATGCTAGTAGTGAAAAAAATATTAAGTATACATACCCTGGGAATGAGTGTGCGAATTAGAAAGACAAATATGTATATCGGATGATCAAATGAATTTCAGATTAGGGTAGGTGCTGTAAGTGCAGAGCATGTCTTAGTGTCTTAGAGTACTGCAGTGCACTATAATTTGACAGTTCATAAAACAAAAGATCGATCTAAGACATGCCTAAAAAAATAAATAGCCTACTAGATGCGAAATTCATTTGAACGCCCGTTATTTTACGCTGTCGATTTGGTAAACTACATTGACCATGTTAAATTAGGCCATATTTGAAGAAAGAATTAATTTTACTGTTTGTTGGGGGTCATAACAGTAGGGAGTAAATGTAAATTTACCTACCGAGGAAAGTAAACGATCATCAATCACTGTCAAATTATTACTATGTGGTAGACAAAAACTAAAGAAGCGGTTGGCCCGTATGGGAGTCACAGATGCCATCTGCCCAACAACAGCTATAGAGGCAATGCTAAACAAACAATTTAAATCGAGAGATCTAATTGGAGACTTAGAAATTCTAAAGGAATAGGCGCATGTCCAAACCAGGTTCAAGTACAAGCGACTGTTTGAAGCGGTATTTTGTACCGCCAAATGTGAAGCTTCTTCTTCTTAGAGTGGCATACCCTTTACAAGGCGTTGCCGATCCTCTCTCCATATGCCTGAGATGTGTGTGTCAGACAGACATAGCGCGTAGACTACAGACATAGGGGACTACAGTTTAACGTGGGCTCCGAACCACGGAACTGCTTGCACTTCTACTTCAGAGAGGACCTTACTAGGCAGAATACACCTCGGTGGTCTACCATTTCCTTCTGAGGGAAGGGGCCGGGTATTTTCGGTCTACATGTGACCCTGGGAATCGAATCCAGGATATCTCAGTGGTCAGATGCACCCTGAACCAACTGCGCCACGACCGCCTGATGTGAAGCTTAGGTAAAAGGATCAATCATCTGGTATACGGATGGATCCAAAATCGTAACCGGTGTGGGCATAGGTATTTATGACCCAGAAGTAAGGCTATCCAAAGCCTTGGGCCTAAGAAAAGGCTATAGTAGAGCCAGACTCTGAATTCTATCAGACAGCCAAGCGGCACTTAAAGCTCGGAGTTCCTATAGCTTTGAGTCTAAAGTTAATTGGGAATATCTACAAACAGTAAATCAGCTGCCAAAAAACAACAAGTTAACCTTGATGTGGGGGCCATGCCATAAAGTCATTACCGGAAACGAGGCAGCTGATCGATTTGCTAAAGCAGGTCAGAGTCTCACTTCATTGGTATTGAACCGTTTTGTGGTGTAGCAAAAAACCACATAATGGCCGAGATCAATAACTGGGAAATATCCCAAAATACCAACTATTGGTATAACTTTACAGGCTTAAGGCAGGCGAAGAAATTTATATATCATTCACCGAAGAGAGCATGAGAATTGCTCGAACTCAGCAAACAGGAAGTAAGGCTTATAACAAACTGGGCATTGCCCTCTGAGATACCATCTTAGTAAAATGGGCAAAGCTGAGAGTAACCAATGTCAGTTTTGTGAATATTCGACTGAAACAGCAGAACATATTCTTTGCAACTACGAAGTCATAATTCGCCAAAGGTTTCAATACCTCAAAAAGGCGAGTTTAACAAGTGGGAAAAATAGCTCCTAGGAAGGTTCATAAGTAGCCTAGGACTTCAGCGGTTCTATTAGATCAGAAGGGCTCTACAAAAGATCTACGTAGGTCCCAGTGGTGAGAGGCACTCATTATGCCTAAGCGACGTCATTCACAATCTACAATCTAGTTCAGATAATTGAAAGTTACGCCAGTTAATGTTTTGAGTCTTTGTTTTTGACATGCATTTCCAAGTATTACCAACTGTGCAAGATGTGTTGCCTATACGACGGTACGAAATTAGGTTAGGTGGTTTAAATTTTTATTCGCTCCCCCTGTATATTTAATTGCAATTAATGTCGTTATTTAAATCTTTCAGGGCAGCAGTGGAATTAAATGATTGATTCTGGTTCGCATGACGCTTGAACTGCTATCTTCCAGGGGGGGGGGGTAAATCTCACTTGTTTCTTTTGCTATATAAATAACTAATGCTACATTACCACTTAACACAAGTTCTTTTATTATAACAAATTATGCAATGTAAAATTTTATTTTACAATGTCACATTATGCTTGTAACTAAGATAAACGTCAACGCAATTAAAACCTTACAGTACAAGCATAGCTGAGCATAAATTACATTTTGCTTTAAAACCTGGTAGAATTTGTTGCTCGCTTTTAGGAAAATTATTTAATTTTCGCTTTCCGCATTGGTAATTTAACAGAACAAAAGAAAACGGATTTCCATATTTGTCTTAACAACTCAAGACGTCGAACTTTTTGAATCTTAATAAAACGGGTAGCATTTAAATGAGATATTAAACTCACCTCGATTAATCTGACGCTTAATATTTCCGCAATTGGGTCGTAGGTCAGCGTAACGTGAATTGATCCTCTCACATCCTCCGGTTCGCCTGGGGATTCCTAAAGCAAGTGAATTGATGAATTAATTTACAATGCATTTACGTACCTATATCAATTTTGCTGCTTCTTTTTTAATTGCATGATAATATAGGACAGTGATGGTTTATTATAGATTATTAAATTCTTTTGTGCAATCCTGGAAAACATTATAAATAAACTTTTTAGCTTTTGTATTTACAAAAAGTAAATTTGAAACGCTTTTCTTGGTTCTAGAAAATGATCGATGAGCTCGCAGCACGTTCCGAGGTGTTTTTACTTCACTTTAAGTTTTAATCTTAGTTTTTAATTTTAAAAATGAATGAAGTTTTAAGTTTCAAAGATTTATGTATCTATTTCTGGATTAGCAGGCTTATAGTTAAATTGTTCAGGAGAATTTCAAATCTTTGTCTTGTCTTTCTCCATTTAATCGCCTTTTTGCTTTCCAATTTATAGAATATGTATTAACTTTTCTATTTGGATTAACTACGAAATTCAGGATTTTAAAGCTTCGTAACTGAACATGATAAATTACCTTTCTGAAGTCACATTGACAATTTTACAGTTTGCAAATCTGATTTTATAAACCCAAATTTGACTTAACCTGATACATTACGAAACCTTTTTTGGAAGAAATTTCACTTTTAAAAAGATTGTCAAAAATGTATAAAGTAAGCCCTCCTCAAAATGTCACTATTATAGTAAAGGCTTTCATAATATAATTAGATTTGAATGATGTAAAATTAACATACAATAAAATTTTCCGCTCAGTGCCAAATATAACAGTTCCAAATTATCTTTTACACCACATCAGTAGAAAATGAAATTTACTTAACAGAATGTCAACCATAATAGGAGGTTCTTACTATACAGACATCTACAAAGGCTTATCAGACCTCAAAGCAGCATAACAAATTCAATTAACGATCAGCTCAGTGTCTCGGTGTAACTGTTGATGGCATGTTCGTACAAGTTTATTAAATTTCCAGGCATGCATAATTTAATTCTTTTAGTACCTTCTGATATAACGACGTATCAATCTTCGTGTGATCTAATTTTGATTGCATTGAGGCCAGTTTCGGTCTAACCGGACTGCTGTTTGTTAACACGATGTGCTTTTCACTACGAGCTATCGGAACTGCCCCTGAAAACTGTTGATAACTGTTGGAAGACGTTGGGCTTTCAGGCATCGAATCCTCTGTAACATCAAATATTTTATTGAAGGTTACGTTTATTGTTAGTAATTCAAAGTTAAATTTTAGCTCCTTTCTTGACTATCGAGCTGTGGAAGTAATGGTTCTTTTATTAGGTTTTGTTTTATGGTTGCTCGTAAAAAAGGTCAGAGTTATAAATCTGAAGATGACGAAGTTAATATGCTGAAAACTGAAAGGGGTTGTAAAATTAATTACTTGACAGAAAAACAATTTTCGTTGGCTTTGTATGTAATTAATTGTTTTAGTTTTATTGCTTAACTAATGACAGTACTTTTATTAGTACGTTTTTGGGCTTCTCAGCTGCCTTTTTTTTAGAAAAGCAACGCCAAAGTATTTTATATTCCGTTTGTAGTATATTTGAAATTAAAGGCTTTTATTGAAAGGGAAAACTAAGTCCTTCGAGTATGCGAAAGTTATTAGCTGTTGTATAATTTTTACCACACGCAATTTCGTCGTACTCAACTTTAATAATCTAATAATTTCGAGTTTTTGATGAAGTTTAAAATAGACACATTTACATAATGTAATAAAGGAAAAACAAAAGTAATGTATTATTCTGTTCGAGAATTAACAATGCTTCCTCGTTTGTTTTGTGAAATAACGGAAGCGCTTTTATTCCGTATTTATAAATTTAACAGGTCGGAACTTTCAGACATGTAGGCCTTGCCGCCTTGCTTGCTTCAAAGAGATTTCTATTCTCTTTACAGCCGGCTGTTGCTAATATTTTTAATTTCATTCAACATCGTAAACTTACAACCTTTTTGATTTGTTCTCACTTTATTTGGCGGGGTATTATTTCTAAAAAAACAAACCTACAGCAATTTTTGTTAATGGAAAACACATTAAAATTGCTTAATTTACAGCTTATGAATTAAAAAGGGTCTAAAAGGATGTACAACAGCACCCCTATTAAATATAAAAGCTCACTTCCGTTTAAGCTGGTTCTTTAAATGCCCCTTTTCATATTTATTTCATAAAAATTATGTTACTAAAATAGGATTTATTATTATTTTTTAAGAAGTAATAAACAAGAACAAAACAAACGTAAAAATAACGTGGTTATCAAAGGAATAAGTGTACAAAATGAGGACTTAAAAGGGGAAGTCGAACAATTGATGAAAGATAAACTGAATGTAGATGTAAGAGTAAAGAACGGCTATAAAATTGAAGGAAAAGATAACAAGGAATATATTGTCGTAGAGTTGCAAACGTGGGAAATGAAAAAGGAAGTAATGCAAAAGAAGAACATATTGGGAAGTGCTAAAATCTACATTGATAATGTGAAATAATCAAATATTAAGTTAAATAATTCATATTCAAATATTCAGAGTAAATCAAAACATGAATTTAATTACACGTTAATATTTAACAGTCAATTATTAAATACACAAAAAACTCAATGACTTTCAGCTTGTGTTCGAGTGTTAAAGCCGAATATTTGGTAAACTTCAATCGAAACGCATAAGATCAAGTAATGCAATGAAGCGAGTCATTTGCGATGATGTCACGCGTCATTAGCCAGACACGTGATTCGGGGTAAAATGCACTCTTCACGTTCGTCGTAAAATTAACAAAGAACAAAGATGAACGCCCACACACACTTGCTGCCAAAAATTCTGCAAGCCGTGAGAACCGCTAAATAGACAAAAATTTAAGAAGGTCAAAGCGTCTCGGTCTCACGCGTGTTCAAAAAAGTGGGAGTCAAATATCAGTATATAAAGATCGTATGTCAATTAATTAGGATCGTTTTAGCGCGGACCTCCAGAGGGTTAACACGAGCCGAATAGTCACTAGTTAGTCTGTCCAAGATGTGATTCAGGTTGTAAAAGAATTTGTTTATTTGTTAGACTAAGTAATTTAAACTTGATTATGTTTAGAAATTAATAAGATTTTATTATAGCTTTAATTCATGTTCGTAAGAACGTATTTGTTTAACTGTAACAGAAGTGCGGTCATTAATGTTTATCAAGTTGTTTAAAAGTAAATGTGAATTGATTTTGGAATCTTAAGTGTAAAAGTTTATAAAGCCCCTTAATTAATTAATTAAATATACGAATGTTGGTTAGAAGATAGTTTCATTGATTACCCTCTCGCTTACAATTAGCCAAGCAAAGATTCAACGTGGCGTTTGGAGTAAAAGACTCTACCAAATAGTTTGAGCTATTTGAAGTAATATAGTTCATTATTTATAACCAACTATAAAAGAAACTAACCAAACCCATGCGCCACAATAATGACTACACACTCGAAGAAAGAAAAATACAATATGAACTAAGGATCACTGCAAAAGAACAGCGGAGCAAAGGACATGAACTAAGAGTAGGATATCAGAAAGTCTTTATAGATAGGGAAAGATATGACTGGAATCCAAATACACAAGGTGGAGGAAAAGCAGAGAAATCAAATAATGGCACAAAAAAACGATTAAAGATAAATGATAGGACTGAAAAATCGAAGACAACATCGGCAACGAAAAGGTTTATGAGTAGGAATTCAAATAAAGGGGAGAAAGTATAGCAAAATAATAACACAAAGAATAGAAAAAAGAACATATTTATAGCAACATGGAATGTGAGAGGCACGTATGAACCTGGGGCGATAAAACAGCTAATTAAAGAGCTAAAAAACTATAAAATAGATATATTAGCAATCCAAGAAATAAAACAAATATGAAACGAAATTTGTGAAATAGATGGATATATGTTCTTCAAGAGTAGTGGAAAAGACAGAATATTAGGTACTGGATTTTCAGTAAGCGAACGATTAAAAGCTACAGTGATAAGTTTTTCACCAATAAACGAAAGAATATGTTACATAAGATTAAAGGGAGAATATCAGAAGATAACTATAATTAATTTCCATTCGTCTTCCGAAGAAAAACAAATAGAACTAAAAGAACAATTTTACGAAATGTTAGATGGAATTTTAGAAAAATTACCAAGGTACGATTATTTCATTTTGTTAATTTCGTTGTTACATTGTTATTACTGCATACTAATATTGCAATGGCACCTTTTTAAAGCAGTCATTCTTGAAATACCTACTTTTACTTCAAGTGGTAGTACTTGTTCTTGTATTTCTCGTATGGTCGCCTTTCTACTATGTTTTGATTAGGTATGTTTAATATTAACTTCTTTAATTTTGCTGCTTACACTATTGCTATCCTTCAGTTGTCCTTTGTGTTGATTATTAATGTTATTTAAAATTATCAAATCTTTAAGTTCTTTAGTCTTTAGCTTCATTTTTAAGAGATCTTCTTCAAATCAAGTTGCGATTTTCTGGAGATTTATGTTAGGTACCTGTTTTAATAGATGTTGATTCCGCAATATCAGCTGCAATGTTGCAGAATCTGCATTTCTCAAGCCTGTGTTACATTATACTTTTTTCGTCTAGAAACTTTGACTAATTTGCATACTAAATAGATTCCAAACTAGAATCGCCTTTAAAGTAGCTAATCCTGTTTTAAAGCGCATACTCACAGTTTTTAGTTGTACTCAAGCGCGGAAATGCACGTGACTTAAGTTTTGCCAACGTCCAACACTTTTTCGTATTTTGTGGGGCCAAACAATCACGCTTCTTACATGATTTGATTTTGAGGTTATTTAGTTATTTACACTTCGCATATACATCGCACAAGGTTGGTAGTACCGCAATTACGGCCAGTGCGCAGGTCTAGTATTAAAACTTGAATGGAAAATTGGTCGGAACCTAGTTTGAAATAAATTTCTAGACGTTTCTAGTATAAAAACTTGAACTGATCTTTTTCTGATTTACATTACACAAGTTCTTACAAGTGCGTCTAGTATGAAAATTTCTAGACGAAAAAAGTATAATGTAACACAGGCTTCAGTCTTGGCCTGCCCTATCTCTGTCTCTATAGTAGTCTGTCCGTAGCGCGAACTACTCAGACCGGTTCATGGCTTTTCTTTTCGTTGCCTCGTATGTTCTACATCTTCCATTATTTGTCTTGTGTGTTGTAGTCTGGGCCTTCTTTTCACAATTCTTCCCTTTATTATAATCTTAAGTAGGCCGTCCCGTCTCAGTACGTGCCCTATCTATCTTTATAAAATAGTATCTCCTTTTTCCATTTGTTGACCTTTTATCATTAAGTAGTTTTTAGGCATAAAATTGATAGGGTCTGTAAAATGTAACTTCGTTCCCTTTTATTCTGCCGTAGCCCGGTACCTAACTTAGGGCGATTTTGTTACCCCTGGTATCTTTCGGTAAGTTGTTTTAGGGATTGTTTGCAGTTTCATACAAGTTTTGACATACACAAAATGTAAAGCTCCTTTGTTGAGGCAATTTTAAACTGGTAGATCTTTTATGGCGCAACAAACAATATTAACAGAAATACCACAGGAAGGACTGACAACACGTTGGCAATGGGAAGAGTAATCATGTGCAATTAAAACGGCAGCTAGCGAAATTATTAGAATAAAAGAACCTAAAAGGAGAAGTGACTGGTTTGATGATGATTGTGCTAGGGCTACGGCAGCAAAAAACAAAGCATATCAATAAATGTTATAAAAACATGGTACCGGAGCAACAATCGACCAATATTAAAAAGGGTTCCACAATAGATCATATCTTTTACTTACGACAAATACTAGAAAAGACCCTAGAATTCAGCATGACAACCTATCATATATTTGTGGACTTTAAAGCAGCATACGATAGCATTTCCAGAGAAAAACTATATGAAGCAATGAGAGATTTAAATATACCGGTAAAGCTCATTAGATTCACCAAAATGACAATGATTAATGTACAGTGTAGTGTTAAAGTTCAGATCACGACATCCAGAGGATTCGAAACAAAGAGAGGGTTGGGACAGGGAGACGCACTAGCTTGCCTATTATTTAATAACACTAGAGATGGTGATGAGAAACGCAGGAGTGCTAAATCGCAAAAACGCAGGTTTTAGCTTACGCAGATAACGTAGACATCATTGAGCGCACTATGCGAGACCCAGTGGAAGCATTTAACAGAATAGAAGTAGCTTTTAGATTAAGAGCTAATGAGGCCAAAACCAGATGTATGGTTGCATCTACTGTAGACGACCACCGAAATATAATAGGGCAAAACTTGACAGTTGGTGAGTACAAGTTTGAAGTGACAGGTAAGTTTACGTACCAGAGGGGGTCTAAAATAGATATCATCAATAAAATGGATATTGAATTGCAGAACAGAATACTGTCAGCAACTAGAGCATATTTCGGTCTACACAGGCAGCTAACATCACCAGCACTATCGAGAAAAACGAAATATCTCTTGTACAAAATCCTGCTATACGCGTTAGAAACCTGGATGCTGAGTAAGAAAAATGAAGAAGCTCTGGATTCCTTTGAACGGAAAATCTTAAGAAGAATATATGGCCCCATTCAAGAAAATGGTTTATGGAGGCACCGATACAACCACGAGCTATATAATATCTACAATGACATCAAATTATTAAACAAAGTAAAAATCTCAAGAATTATATGGGTAGGCCATGTAGCGAGGACTCCACAAAGAAACTGATGCTCAGAACACCAAAAACTGAAAAAATACTGCGAATAACCCACCCAGGGTTGTAGCGCCATCGATTGATTGATTGTTAATTCATCTCGGTTTTCTGTAATGTGTATTTCAAGCTGAAGGTGTTGGCCATTAGCTGTTGCTATTGCTCTTTTAAAGATTTCTATTTATTTGACTTACTACTACTCCCCTCAATTAAACGAATAAGATCTAAGATTTGAATTTGGTCAACTTAATTAACTCCAACATCCGTAAGTGACCAATAACATTTCTCGGATTAAAGTTTGGCAGTTCCAGCTCCAAAGCAATAGCATAAATATACAGATAGAAGATTCTTTTTGTATTGTTTCCATTGTTGTAAGTCAACAGCGCTTAACTTTTGTTAACCCCAAGTATATAGGATGATACACTTCCTGCAGCTTGCCTTGCGCTGCTTTATGTTTTGTCTTTGGCTATACAACCACGGCTATTTTGATCACCGATGTCACAACCATTTGTTACAATATATTAGTCATTTTTTGTTTTAGGCTACAAGTTTTACAAAACAAATCTTCTGGTATGTCTAGGTATTCGCTATAAATATTTTGTATGAGGGGTCACTTTTTGAGTATGGTCGTTTGCGCATCTTGTCTGCACAGAGAATAATCAGCAGTTGTGCACTAGTCTAATATCTCCTCTGAGTAATCGACTACGTTGTTAGTGAGTATGAAACTGATAAGCACTAGTAATCAGATTTCTAAACGCAAAACATACGCATCCTGCAAAAATTCATCGTCAACTCGTTGGCCCATAACCAATTAAGATTATGGTAATCTAACCATTTGCGAGGCTTGCTCAGCAGAGGTACATATGTGTTTATTCCATGATAATGCCCAATTGCATATTGTTCAGAAAACCCAATCGTTACTACAGAACTTAAGATCATCCGCCTAATTGTCATTTCCCAAAGTCTAAGAAATGTTTAGGAACGGATGCAGACCAATGAAGTCAAAGAAATTGACAACAACTGATTAAATGAACTGGTGTTCGACTTCTAGGACAAGCGGCAGTTAAATTCATTGCCCGTTCGGAACGCTAACTGTACAAATACAAAATGAACTGCTTCTTGTAATTCAAACCGAAGCGGTTCTTACTTAAAAAATGACCTTCGTATATACGTGATCCAAACAAGTTTTTGGTCAGAAACCATAAGCACCATACTTGTTTTTAATGTATGAGGTATTGTCATGTGGTTTTGCAATTCTGTGTTATTTTGGAAAGTTTGCGTCATTTTGAATTTTTGGTAAAATTATTCAGTCCTTTTTAATTTTAATCCCGTGTCAATTATGTTATTTTTGCTACAGTTTAAATTAATTTCAGTCTGTAGGGCACGCAAGGTTAAGTTAAGTCAGCGCGTTATCCTTGCAGTTCTACGAAATCTTCAAGTCACACCAATATTTCGTCATTGTTAATTGGGGGAAGCCCCAATTGTTCACGACGTACGCCAGTTTGGGCCGTTCAAGGTTTACCTCCCGCGTCCGAAGTCGCGTTTGGGCATCTCTTTTTAACTTTCTTTGTTTTACGAAACAATAGCAAAACACAGCAGAGTATAACCAATTGCGAACATCGAGTTTTACCGAATTTTTGGTAGAGATTCCCGTTTTACGATTGGCCTCTCATTTACCGGCCATCTCGTTGTCTTCACACTTTTGTTTCCGGAAGGAGGACTCCATCCCTTCTTTTCAACGCCGACTGTTGTTATCTCTTCCTAGCCTTCCGAACAAGTACAAACATCTTGCCAGGTAATTTACCTTCCTTTTACGCTGCACCTGATTTTGCCATACCTGTTTCAACATCAGTTTCAACCCCTACGATTGCCGCTTGCGGACAGGCCTCCATCAATGTTGTTTGGTTAAGCTTAAAGTTTAATAAGTACCGCCTTTTTTATTATTTTTGTGTTTTGTTTGTAACTTGTATTGTAAAGTAGCCGATTTCTGGTCAATCTGTTTGATCCGACGGTAATGTGTTGAAGGCTTTGTGAATCGCCTTTAGGCGGCTTTTATATTCACATTGCAAAGGTTGAGGACAGTTGGCAACCAGTTGACTAGTTTATTTGATTAATTTCGTGTTTGAGTAAAAATCTTTGTGTTCAGATTGTAGTTCAAGTTTGTCAGTACTAATTCACCTTTAAAGATTTCATTGTCGCAAGTTTTAAGTCAATTTAAGTTAATATTTTGTGCTGTGCTGATTGAATTTTAGTTTAATATTTGTTAATCCTATATTCTGTCTGGGGTTGAGGGGCTTAGTTTGTGAATGATTTGCCGTATGTAACGTAAATGTAGTACCCTCAATTCTATCGTCCCTTAAAGTAAGAGTAGCCTTTATTATTTGTTTTTGGCGTAACATATTAATTGTCGCCCCCTTTTGTGTAATTTCTGCGTATTCAATTTTGATTTATTAAATATCTAGAAATTTAGTTTGGTCTTGTTATTGTGTTCAGTGCTTCCCGATCATATTTGTGTGTTAGTGTTTTGTTTAAGATTTACGTATGTATACAGTATGAGCCTGCCTACAAGTTTAAGAATTTCAGTAAGCAAGGTAAGTCACATCTTGCAGCAGGGTGCAGCTGCAACCCCCTTGTACCGAGCCCTATGGGAATCTTCTGTGGTGGGTTCCTATTTAGACCTTAGGGTGACTCTACCGTTTACGATCATCCCCTTGAAGGGTTTTAAGTGTTATGACCCACCCCTTCTCCACTGCTAGCCTAGCCGAGTGCTACCGACTTTGACATCGCTTTATATGTCGTAGTGCGGGTTTTGCCCGTGACAGTATATAGTTTACACAATTAAAATGGCGCCGTTGCAAAAAATTGTTGTAAGATGGAAAACGTATTTAATAGCAGAAGATAGTAACGTTACAATTAATGCAAGAAAATGACACCTCTTCCGCTTTACGGCAGATTAGTGACACTTTCTGCATGTTTGTCGGGTAAGTTGTAGATAATAAAAGTCTGAGCTCTTTTTTATTTTTGCGATCTAGTGTTGCATAGTTTTGGGTTTAAAATTAGTACCATAATTATATCTTCTCTTTGAGTTACCCCCAAACATTTTCAATGGGTCTTAACTATATAAGATATTTTTGTCTTTCTTTGCATATGGAATCTGGAGTCTTTCCATTTTTTTAAGAGACGCTTTGGCGTGGTGTGACGGAGCAAGGTTTCGATGTTTATCAGCACTAACTGCTGCAACTTATGTATCTTTCCTAATCCGGATTTAAAAAATGCGGGTTCTAAAATTCCACGTTCACTGATCGTTAACCAGACTAAAATCTTCTTTGGAAATTTTGTATGTTCGACGTATATTACAGAATCACTTGTTTCATGAGAAGGATTGTCATAATAGCAATTTTATTGCTTCTCATTCCCATCTAAGGTAACATTGTTGTCCTTTATACAAATAACGTTATTTTCTGTGTTAAAAATATTTTCAACCAACGCATTTTTCGTACTTTAGATTGCTCCTCAGTGACATTTTGTTTGGTATTTCGCGATTTTCTCGTAATACTTGACTGTTTTATGATCGATCGCAATGAAATTGCTTGCCCAATTCCTTCTCTCATTCGAATTGCTTAAAGTAGATTTTCTTCTCGATGCCCTCCCTCCCCTTTTCATTGAAACTTTTCTTGTAGTTTCTTTAAAAGGTGATAAACACTCCTACGCTTGAAATCCATCTGCACAAAGTGTTTGACAGTATCACACCTTTTCCAGCTTGATTTTTTTTAAATATATTCACTTCTTAAATTTCCACAACGTACTTCGTTGAATGCCATTTTTGTATTTACTATGATCAAAGTAGATTCAAGAAAATGTTGTGCACCAACCTCTACAGATCCCGCACTTCCTACTAGGTTGGCTTAAAAATCATACAAATTTTTTACCATACAGTAGTTCCAGTTACGATTTTAAAATTTTTTACTAAGCTTACCATTTTTCAAATTTTAACCGAACAAACACAAACAGAAGGCTTTTATGTACTTACCTCTCTTATTTTAATAACATCGGCATTAAGGTTAAATTTGATATTGCATCCTCATTGACTTTAAAAATCGAGTAAATCCGCCCTTTTTATATTATGTTACAAAAGATTATACTTGTAAGGTTCTACTTTCCTTAACGGAAATATTGACAAAAATCACAATATTTTATATCACTTTTGTGGCTTTATTATTAAATTTGAAGAGCTGGTCGACACTTATAAAGGTTCTGCAGAAGGCAAGGTAGGATGTGTTGATATGTTGGTGTCAAAAGGTCAATTAATTTGATGCAATTAATCAAAAACGTTCTATAATTTCTACAGTTTCTTTCGTTTATTTGTGATCGAAACCAAGAAAAGTTTGAACAAACTGACAATGATTAGCACGGTCTACTGAGGTCTTCTAATAGATTTTTTTTGTCGATGCTTATTGAACATTTATATCGCAAAAAGAAAATTGTATTTAGGCAACCAGTTAAACATAATGTTTCGATTTTTACTTGCCCAATTTCTGCAATCTAAGTTGCCTAACGTCAAAAGTATTATTTTAAACTAGGAATGTATTTTAAGTAAAGTAGAGCCTGGAGGATAATTTCTTATGTTATCTCTTAGGGATTACAAGTATAGATAATGGGTTTCGCAGTACAAGCCACTCAACGCTTTAAAGTAATGCTTTTGACGTTAGGCAACTTAGATTGCAGAAATTGGGAAAGTAAAAATCGAAACATTATGTTTAACTGGTTGCCTAAATACAATTTTATTTTTACGATATAAATGTTTAATAAACATCGACGAAAAAAATCTATTAGAAGACCTCAGTAGACCGTGCTAATCATTGTCAGTTTGCTCAAACTTTTTTTGGTTTCGATCACAAATAAACGAAAGAAACTGCAGAAATTATAGGACGTTTTCGATTAATTACGGCAAATTAATCGACCTTTTGACATCAACATATCAACACATCACTAGCTTGCCTTCTACAGAACCTTTATAAGTGTCGACCAGCTCTTCAAATTTAATAATAAAGCCACAAAACTGATATAAAATATTGCGATTTTTGTCAATATTTCCGTTAAGGAAAGTAGAGCCTTAAGTACCTACAAAATGTGCAACTTTGTTTATAGAGCCTTATAGACCTAGTATGCGTGGTTGCCTATTCAGAACACGTAAGGGGTTAGGATATAAAATGAGCATCCTACATTCAAAATTCTCAACAGCCTTGTTTTATAAAACATAATAATTTATGAATTTGTTTACTGAAATGTTTTCAAAATAAATTATATTTCACGAAATATATACCGAATTCAGAAAATAAATCATTCAAACTTCGAAACTCCAGAATTAAATAAAACACAAAGGCCTAAAAGTTTGTTGGGTTAGCTCTTTATTAACGTATGTTCGACTGATCGCCTACGCTGTTCGTAACTCCACATCCACCATTTTTAGTAAATGTAGGGCAGGCGTTTTAACATTAAAATCTTAGCAAATGTTACTTTGTAGCTGTTTGTACGATGTGCAGTTTTGCAAGATGTTTTACGTCGTTTTAACATTCGTTTTTCATATAAAACAAGGTTAATACTATGATATGAAAAATGTTATTGCCTGAAATACGTACGAAATAAAATAAAATAAACCAGAAGAGTCCCACTGAGATTTAGCGGGCCTTTATAAACAAATGAAAGCACTCGTAAGCTCAGCATGTGCAAAAATAATATAAAAGCAAGAAGAGATGAATATAAAAATTCATATAAAGATCTTTATCTTTAGAATCATACTTAGTATCTGATTTGAATATTAAAAACTGTAGCAGTTTATGAATTTTATTATTTTTATAAAATTTAGGAGTTATTTTATTACGACATCCCACGTACTTACTCATATGAAAATTAGGCGTAAATTTCAAATATAAAAAATTTACATTTTCGCAAGGCTTTTTTTGTTTTTAATTAAACATGACCTCAAGATATTTTCATGAACGTTAACATATGAAAAATTAAGAAATTTAGGAATTATGCATAAACACTTGATGTGTTTAAATTTGCGATAATTTGACTATTTACATTTCAAGACACGCTACTCCATTTCCCCTTAGTTAAGCTAGATATTTTTTTACCTAGTACCAATTATTCATATGTGATTGATCTGTTAGATTTCATGATAAAAGCTAAACGTTTCTTTGGTACTAAAACGTACGAAAAAAGATAAAAAACCAATAAATTAGGTTAGGTTATTACTGATTAGCTTTTTCGCTAGTGTTACTGTGACACAACATAGATACTAGATAGGTACTAGGAAACCGTTAATATAAATTATAAACGTATTTAGTCCAGTTGAGTTGAGGTGGTTTAACACAACATTTGTAAACTGCCTTGCATCCACCGAGGAAGCGGAGCAAAATGTAAAAGATACGAGGAATTAGAGACGTAAAATTAGTACTAGGTGACATGAACGCCAAGGTGGGAAAGGAGATAGAGTTCAAGGAAGCAATAGGAAAACATAGCAAACAACAGGAGAGCGATGAGAATGGCATAAGACTAATAGATTTTGCCATTAATAACGGGATGATCATCAAAAGCACATGCTTCCCACATAAAAGAATCCACAAAGAAACATCGCGACATCCAGACACCAGAAACCAGATTGCCAATATACTGATAGATAACAAACATTACAGATATTAGAAGTTGGCGCGGTGCGGATATCTCTTCTGATCATTTCTTGGTTAAAGGTGTACCCCAGACTAAAGTTTAAACGAGCAATTAGAAAACCGGAAATCACAAACATGCACAATGTCGAAGCGTAGAAACAAGAATAAAATACCAAAAGAAAATTAAGGAAAAAATGGCAAACAGTAATAATCAACAGGTAACTGTAGAGGATAAATGGCAAGAATAATTAGAACAGCAGTAGAAATTCTAGGAGAAAAGAGGTCGAGATACCATTGGTATGATGAAGAAATGCTACAAAGAAAGACAATCAGTAAAAGACTACTAAAGCAGGAGAAGAGAAGCACACAATATATGCCGCAGTAAGAAAGGAAGGTACGAGCAAGAGAAAATATAAATGATGGAAAAGGAATATCAGCGAAACAATAGCAGGAAATTTTACGAAGAACTTAAGAAGGGTAAACGAGAGTTTCAGGCAAAAACAAAGTATATTAAAAATAAAGAGGGGGCTCTGATTGAAAAAGAAAAGGGAATCATGGACAGATGGGCGGGATATTTTAAAGAAGAATTAAACGATAAAAACGAAGGGAAAGATCAGAACATAAGACAGGAGGAACGCACACAAATGTACGGATACCATTTAAATACTGGATGAAATAAGAGAAATAATTATTGCACAAGAAAACAACGAGGCGCCAGGTGAAGATTGTAACGACCCAACCGTAATTGACGTATTAATTTTATTCGTGAAGTTAATTTCACGATATTAATTCGAGTACAGTTGGTCGTTCACCAGAATTTTCTGTTAAACGACGTCACAAGAGATTAACCAAGCCCCGGACGAGATAGTCCGACCACATTGCGTGCGGACGTGATCTCCCAGCCTTGTTTAACGCACCAGGCGAAACCGAGAAGGAAGGCCCCAGAATCATATAAAAGGCGTCGTAAATTCACGTTCAGGACCAGAGTCCACTGGGACGTCGCCGAGCGACCAGAGTCCACCGCGGCTTCGACCAGAGTCCACTGGGACGTCGCCGAGCGACCAGAGTCCACCGAGACGTCGCCGAGACCAGAGTCCACTGGGACGTCGCCGAGCGACCAGAGTCCACTGGGACGTCGCCGAGCGATCAGAGTCCACCGCGGCTCCGAGGAGAGTCCACCGCGGCTCCGAGCCAGAGTCCACCACGACGAAGTGGAAACCAGTCGTTCCAGTTGAACAGCCAAAACCGACCGTCCAGGACAACCGAAATACGCAAGTACCAGGTCCGTAATCCTTTCAACCCTTCCAGACCGGCCCGCATTTGCCTGTCTAAAACCCTCTTAAATAACACTTCACAGACCGGCTCGTATTTGCCTGGCTACAACCCTCTTAAATAACACTTCACAGACCGGCCCGTATTCGCCTGGCTAGAAATCTAATAATTAACCCCCTCGCTTCCGGCTCGCATTAGCCGGTCCGCAACTCTGTTAATTAACCAAAAACTTCACAGACCGGCCCGTATTTGCCTGGCTACAACCCTCTTAAAACTTGAACCCTTAAACCTGAACCGACCTGGCCGAAAATAAGTACGAAGGGAATCAAAACACTTTCGTTTACCGGCAATTCAAAGTCAATGTAAGGTTTACTTACCGGGAATTATCCAGCGACCGTCACGTAATATTCCGTACCATTCCTGTAGGAGAGAATTCCCGAGATAACCCGCACCCTTGTTAATATTTAATAACTTGTATTTTTGACTGTTATATAGCGAAATATTCCGACACCAAGGATCAACACAGACCGTACTCCGTTCGAGTTGTACTGAAGGTTCGACCAGTTCGACGGCCTGTGAAACAAGATTGCCCGCTTAAACTCACGCGATAAATATTTATTCGTTGTAAATATTATTTATTTAGCAGCTTCGATTGTATTATTTTCCGTTTGCGTTATTTACCAGTTAGTTAAGTTGTACCTGTCCGTCCTGAATTAATTCCGTTTATTTGCTTATTCACAATTGTATATAATTGTTACCAAAGTGTGTTATTATTATTTAATAAACCATGTTATAAATGATTTCTGTGTTATAAATTCAAGCTTCGAAACTGCAACCATCACCTGGAATCCTTCTGAGCTACCCGGAGCAAAGATATGACCCCGGTTGGGGGTTACAAGATGGTTAATATATGCAGAACTAATACAACATGCAAGTGAAGAAACGACAAAGAAAATAGATGTATTCCTGAAATAGATATGGGAAACAGAAGAAATGCCTGCGGAATGGAATAACGCCCTAATATGCCCTACATACAAAAAGGGAGATAAGCTAACCTGTAACAACTATAGGGGAATCTCCCTCCTCAACGTGTACAAAAGATTTATAACAATTACAGCACGTAGAATGAAACAGTTTACAGAACAAATAATAGGAGAATACCAGAAGGGTTGTAGAAGGGGCAGATCCACAACAGATCACATCTTTACGATCAGACACATCTTAGACAAGTGCTATGAGTACAATATCGATGTATAACATCAAGTATTCATAGATGTTAGAATGGCATGGCATACGATAGCGTGAAAAGAGAATACCTAGAAACAGGGATGTACGAATTAGGGAGGAACTAATTAGACTTACTATGATGACTATACGAGACACCAACAGCAAGGTCAAAATAGGTTCCAACGTGTCAGGAGAATTCGAAGTCCAAAAAGCTCTTAGACAGGGAGACCCATTATCCACTACCCTGTTTAACATAGTCTTGAAAAAATGCATAGAGCAATCCGAAAGGCTTTTTGTACATTGGTCAATACAATACCCAGCATACGCCGATGATGTGCTGATTATGGCAAGAACAATGGAAGCGCTCAGGACTGCCTTTACAGAATTATAAAAAGAAGCAGAAGTGGCCGGATTAAAAATAAGCGAACAAAAAACAGAATATATTATACTACAAACAAGGCAGGAAAGGGGAAGACAAGCACAACGTTAAATACAACAAATTGGAAGCAAGAACCTGGAAAGAGTAGGCCGTTTCAAATATTTGGGAAATAAGTATAATGACGGCGACAAATGATGCAAAGGCTGATATACGGGCAAGGATAACTGCAGGGAACAAATGCTATTATTCTCTATAAAATATTTTCAAGGCCCGCAACCTCTTAAGAATGGCTAAATTGAAAATCTATAAAACAATATTTAGTAAGGACAACAATAACGTACGCATCGGAAACATAGTGTTTAACAGCAGATGATAAGAATAAGTTACCAAGTTTTGAGAGGAAATTACTAAGGAAAGTGTTTGGTCCAATAAAGGAGAGAGGAGAACGGAAAATAAGAAGAAACGAAGAAATAATGGAGCTTTACAAAGAACCGGATATTATAGCAGTAATGACATGGTTAGGCCACGTAAACAGGATACAACAAGGAAGAGCACCTAAATGGCCTTTGAAAAGAGTGCAGAAATGTATTGTGGAACGGGCCAAGCTCTTTAAAGGGCTGTAGTGTCAAGAACGAAGAAGTCCAGTTGAGTAAGTTAAGTATTATTACTTATAATTTTAATGAAGTCTTAATCAGGTTTAAATAAGAGTAGATGGTTTTCGTTCCGTATTTATGTATTTATCCAAAATATTGAAGATATCCTTAATTTTAGTTATAAATTCGGCTAAGAAAAAAGTCACCTACAAGAAATATCGCCGTTAAAAACATTTACCGCACAAAATTAGAAGAATTTCAGCCATAACCACGGCTAACTACACGTCTGTTAATTTCTATTAAAATACCGTAAGATGGCGCCACAAAACGTGAAAATTAAATTTAATAGCAGAGACAACGTCAACTATAACAAGTCATGCTTCCAAGATACGAATTTCCAGTGTGTCAAATCAATATTCCACTGCTTAGTTAGTATTAAAAATAAAGAAATTTAAAGGAATACTGTCCAGTAAATTTGCGAAAGCCAGGGTGTTGCCTTTTTACTTTTAAGGAAATGTATAACCTGTAACATAGCGAAGTATAATTTTCCATTTTAAAAACTCTCCAGTTTAGGTTAAATAAATTTGTCCAATATTTTTCGAGAAACTATGTACCTATAATTTAACCCTATCAAAAGCCCATTTCACTTTTAAAAGTTTTGAAAAATAGTTTTAATTTTGTTTGTTTTACAGACTGTTTCTTAAAGCATTTAAGGATTTTTTTCGCAACCATTAAAAAAATAACAAACATTCCATAAAACTACGCTTTTGTAAAAATACAATTAAAATTACCTGCTGACGTGCAGTCCCCTTCATTGTCACTCTGACACAGCGAACTTTGCTTTTGTGTATTGTGAGGTAACCAAAAAGTTTCTTCTCCTGTACTGGTACACAAACTCTTGCTGCTTCCTGGTATCAGTTCTTGAACTAAAGCTTCTTGACTGCAACGGAAAACAAACTTTAGTTTAACATTTTCAGAGATTATACGGTTTGTTTCTGAAGTTCAAATAATCTAAAGTTTCTCAGTAAACCGGAAAAAACCTATATCTCAAAATTAAAAAAATTACTTTAGACGCAACTTTTTATAATCATTAGTTACTATGAAAAGAATTAGTGACATTTCCGTTTGTTTTCCACGCAAAAAAACAGCTACAAAAAGTGATGATTTTGTGAATGATGTTACTAGCTTGAGCGAAATTATTCCAAACAAATGAGAATGTCGTGTAAATTCCCTTAAGAACCTCTCGAAATTGGGATAATTTATATGTATTTGCGTTTATTCGCAACGTCTAAGGAAACTAATTATTCCACCGGAATACACAGTCTGGATTCGATCGCAATTTGAAATGGTTAGAATTTGAACAATACACCATGGATCTTTTTATGACATTTAAAGATACAGAAGGTTCATACTGACGTCATCAGTAACAAGAATAAAATAATAAATACAGTGCGATTAAATGATTGAGGACAATTTGAATATGGCGTCAGTTTTTAATGTATTTGATATTTTGAATTTGGTTAAACTGGTCCAATTTGGTAACTTTCGCTATCAAATAACAGGAGCAACTCGCTAACTTTGTTGGAGCTTTTCATATTTTGTTTATTTTGTCTTCTAATACAATATAAAATAAATAATGACCAAAATTAGTTTCGCTTTTAATTACGAGTATTAATATAATATTAACCATCCTATTCGAGGCGCCACTGATAGAGGATGTCAAACGGATTGCATATTGCCAACATAACAGTAAATTAGTATGGCGCCAAATTCAAATTGCCCTCAATAATTTAAAATCACACTGTATGTATATGTATTATTATTATTAGCCTGCACATTCCTAGGTAGGGCAAGGGCCCCCCTCTTTCTTTCTTCTCTTCTTTTTTGCCAATGCAGTAAGTAAGGGGTGTTTCAAAATGAGCGCTAGATTTAATTTTTCAATATAAGATATCATTTACTCGAACATTTCCGCCTGTGTATCAAATTGTTCGTTTCGTAGTGGCTTCTAGAGTCAGTTGTTCTTCCACTTCTCTCTTTGCTGGATATATTGAGTCGAAAGTGATCTATTGAAGTTGTATTCCGTGATAATTTTATCTGCTTGTATCTGATGTGATTGATGTGAACTTAAGTTTATCAAAGATATTAATGTGAAGGCTTACCCTCTGCAGAATCTATCTACTTTGTTGCGTTTTTAGTCTGTAAGCCCCTGCTAGAGCCTCATGTTCCACCAGTAAGTGTAGTGGAGGGAGACGTTTCTATTACAATCGGACTGCTTCGCATTGCTTGCTTCTTTGTAGCTTGTTTAATTCATTTACTACTCGCTGTCTGTTAGCAGTATTGTAAGTACCAGCATAGGGAAGAGTAGGTAGGTTACAATTGATACAATTACTCTAGATCGATTGCTCAGAGACCTTTGTGTTGCTGCTAAGAACTTTTCCGGTAATCTGTCTGATACCAAATATCCCGTCGCATGTGCTTCGTCCGACTCTGAACCCTCCCTGGTTGTCTTGTAAACTTATTTCAATATCTTTTCTTGGTTAGTTTCTTCTTCTTCAGGTGCCATCTCCGATCCGGAGGTTGGCAATCATCAAGACGGTTTTTATTTTTGAGGCTGCTGATCTGAACAGTTGGTTATTGGTACATCCAAACCACTCCCGGAGGTTCTTCAACCATGAGTTACGTCTTCTTCCTATGGATCTCTTCCCTTTGATTTTCCCCTGTATAATGACCTGAAGTAGCTGATACCTCTTTCCTCTCATGATATGCCCCATATATAACAGTTTTCTTCTTTTAACTGTCAGTAATATTTCCTTTTCCTTATTCATCCGTCTCATCACTTCCGCATTTGTCACTCTCTCTACCCACGAAATCCTCAGCATTCTCCGGTACATCCATAGTTCGAATGTCTCCAGTCGTCTTTCATCGGTCTTTTTCAACGTCCATGCCTCCATTCCGTAGTATAGTACTGATAATACGTAGCATCTCATCAGTTGTATTTTTAACTCAAGGTTTAGATCTCGGCCGCAGAAAACCCGTTTCATTTTCGTAAATATGCTTCTTGCCTTTTCGATTCTGATTCGTATTTCTTGAGAGCAGCTACCGTCTTCATTAAAGGCTGTACCTAAGTAATTATATTTTCCTACCATTTCAATAGGTTGATTTTTTACATATACATTGCGGTTGTCTTCAGTTGATTTTGTTATCAGCATATATTTTGTTTTGTTTATATTTAGCGTTAGCCCATATTCTTCACTTATTTCGACAGTTCTATTAATTAGCGCCTGTAGTTAGTACCCTAAAATTCCTTCGTTGACATATTTCTTTAGGAACGAGTTCCATCTATAGTTGCGGCATGTTGTGGAGTTGGCTTTTATTAGAGAGGGACAATTGTTGCTAATTTCCATTCCTCTGCTGTCTGCTTTTGTCCATACCGAGTTAATTATTGAATACAATACATCTATCTTATCATTATCCATATATAATATATATTTTGCCATCACCGCCTTAACAACACATTACCTACTTAGGGTATAGAAAACCTCTTCAAATTGAATGTTCATTTGTATTGCATGTGTATCGTACTCACTTTCCTCATTTGCCTCACTTTGTTCTGATTGGATTTGACATTCAAACAGTTCCTCCGATGTTAATAATTTTTCTTCTTTGCTTCTAATATACCGATGACTTGTTTCTCTTTCACTATTATTTTTGGGCTATAGGTACTTCTTCCACATTTTCTTCTTTTCTTTCCCTGACTTTATAATTTTTCCATTTACCCATGGCGTTTGCTTGTTCTTGTTTGTGCGTCGCACCTTTTGACATACTTTTGTAGCCGCTGTAATATGCCCCTCAATATTAAATTATTATTAAATACTGAAGAAGTTCTCTTAAACTTTAACTACGACTGTTAGAATATCTCGAATTAAAAGTTTTCAATGTATGGAGGATTGACGCTTTCCCGAGTATCGGCCGCCGTAGCTCATTGGTAAGAGCGAAGGTGCGTATAACCTTGGTCGGAGGTTCGATTCCTCGCGGTGGTATCATTTTTCTGTTATTTGGAGGCTTTATTTTCGAGATTACGATATTACTGAATTATTACTACTTCCACATCTTTATGCCCCTCAATATTCTTCATTTATTTTCCAAGTCGCGTTTAGTTCTCTATTTCAGTTTTGTACTACCCTTTTTTAATTTCCTCTTGATATTTTGCTCTGCTTTCTTCCTGTTGCATTTTATACTTACTCCTTGGTTTTTTGTTATCATCACGTCTTTTTAACCTACTACTTCCCTTTTTTGTTTCTGTTAGTGCTAGTAACTTCATATCCACCTTTTTCAAATTCCTCCTGTTTTATGTGCCCTTTTGGCACATGTGCGAATTGAATTACACAGCAGACACAAAGATGAAAGACTTTATTTTACACAAAGCACCAATACATCAAAGTGTATATGACAGGCATCGCTGACTCTCTCTATTTACGAATAACGCTGGGTGGCTGGCAATTCAAACTTAAACCCTCACAGCACTTCCCTCTATACTAGGCAAATGTCTTCTCTACAGTGGTTTTCCGTTGCCTTCTACGAGTGACCGTGTATTAAGTATATACATAGTGTTTGTGTCTTGTTACTATCTGCAGTCGACCACTCCGCAGACAGAATCGTCAATTGTAACCAAACGATTAAATGGCTTCACTTGCTCAAGTATTCATCTCGAACAGTAAAAATCCTTACACTGCGTGAGATTCGAACTCAAGACTACAAGCTAGGTGCCCAGCACTCTTAATACTGCGCCAACGAGCTCATATCTCACGTTAAAGACGTCTCAAGCCACTATCTGGCGCTTGGTGGGTGGTGACGACATGACTAAAATTCGGCTAACTTAGGACACCATCCAGATGTCTCTTTTATTTCGTTAGGTCCTATTGAACTTGCGTCGCACTCCACCAACTTCCATTTATACTGCTGACCTATAGCCCCTGACAGTGGCGAATGCGAGTGCGGAGCGGAGGACACGAGCGCGCACCTCATAACAGACTGCGCGACACAAGAGGTAGAAAGGGAGAGGGGTCTGTTACATGTCTTCGTGGAACAACGTGGAGTCAGATGGCCACCACGCCCACAGGACCTAGTGGCAGAAGACATATACGACCGCCTCAGGAAGTTCGCCGAGAGAGTTCTGAAGAACCGGGAGGAGCAGTGCCGGCAGGAGGAGTAAGTAAGGTTAGAAGGTAGGAGTAAGTAAGGTAAGAACGTACGTCCCTCGCTTCATTCCCCTAAAGACGTCCCTGACATCCTTCAGATGTCAGGGGGGCGGATATGCTTAACTGCTTGGTGTCGCCTAGTCTAGTCATATTCCAATAGATGCTGACCTATAACCCTTAACTAAACTGAATAAGTTCTACTTATATCAGTTCTACGACAAATTGTGGTCATTACTGGAATCGAACCCGTGTCGCTCGAGTAGCTGACAGGCACTTACCCGGCTGAGTTACCTACGCCATCTAAATAAAATAAACAGAATTTTGTTTTGTTCCTATTTTAAAATTATGTGACATATGCTAAAGTTGACACTGAATATATGGAAGAACAAAAATTGATCAAATTTTATGAACAAGATACGAAAAACTGTCCATTTTTTTGTAGAAAAATAAAAAAAAGAGGAACAACATTTCACATGCAATTTTCTGCCTTCCCTGCGTGATATACAACAATACAGTTTTCTGTGGAACATATTTGTGAGCACTGAATTTATGCTGCATAACTTGAGTATAAACAAACGGACGTTTATTGCGTTTCTTAAAAATCGGCGTCCGTATTTCTTCCTTCCTTCCATTTTTCAGGTGTAATTTATGTAAAAAAATTTTGCTGGCGATTATAATAATTTGAATTTCCACTTTAGTTTCTCGATCTTCTCGATTTTTTCTCGCCAACGCAACGTTCTATTTCCTACATCCTACATGCACGAATCTAATTTAAATTTTAAATTAAAATAGAATATTTTAAAATTCCCAATGTACGCTCTTAATTTACATTTACAGTTGAGCATCTACGGCTTGATGTAACAATCAGGTAGCTTGTAACTATTGAAAACAAAAAACGCATACGTTGTTTTTATTTTTACTTTTTCAGACTCGTAAAGGTTTGATGTGGGTCATGGTTATTGCCCCGAACTTTATTTCTAAATGGAGGCGACCCTTTTCTGTAAAATTGCATGAACGACTTCTCCCTTAGGATGTGTTAAGTAGCTTGGTTCAGAGAGCTGATGCCAGCTTTGGTTGTTTCATTTCTTTATAGTTATGTGACTGTGGATTTTATGACATGGTCTTATAGAAAAATGTTGGTTATTACTATTGATGCGATTGTATTTTATTGCAATTTAGATTTGTGAGTTTAAAGGTTCGGTCTTCCCATTTCCCGTTGTGTCTCGCAGTGGCGTGTCTAGAACCTCACAAAAGGGCAAGCTGAAGAGTAAAATAAAGCCGCAGACAAAAAATTTTTGATGCAAAAAAGACATTTTTTTACAAACCATAATAAAATCTTACATTACTTAAAATGAAGTGCCGTACGTCTATTTTCTTTTGCAAACTCAACTATAACGTCATCATAAAAACTGTTTTCACGAGAATATTCTTGCACTAATTCCTTTTCAATTGATATTATTTCCAAAGCAGAAAATCTTTCTTGTCCTGTAGAGTTCCTAATAAAACTTTTGATTCGTTTAAGAGCGGAAAAGGAACGTTCTGTAGGGCGGGGATAGTGAGTGTAATCTGCCGGGTTACAGCTTACACAAGACTATTTATATATATATATATTTGCGAGTTTACAATATCTACAATGTAGCATATATCTATACATCACACAGGACGTTTCTCGCATCCCCTTTTCCACGTTGCTCTATCTCTCCAGTCTTCTTCTTCTAAATTTCTTGCTAGCATGGATTCTTTTACACCATCAATCCAAGTACGACGCGGCCTTCCTCTTTTTCTTCTTTGGGGTGGTTTCCATTTAAGTATCTTTTGTGGCCATCTATCCTCTTCCATCCTTTGTACATGTCCGTACCATCTGAGCCTCTTCGTTTCTATATTGTCTGTAATTGTTTTGTCTACATCCATCTTCCTTTTTATTTCTATGTTTGGGACTCTGTCTAATATTGTTAAGCCACAACTGCGTCTCCAGTACATCATTTCTGTTGCCTTTATTTTCTCCATGTTTCTTTGTGTGATTTCCCATGTTTCACTTCCATACGTTGCTATACTTTGTACAATCGCGTCATATATCATTTTCTTTGTTTTGGTGGATATCTTCTTAGACCATAATACTGGGTGTAATTGTCTTATTGTTGTTTTTGTCTGTGTCATCCTATTTTTAATTTCTTCCCCGCTACCTCCAGAGTTTGTGAATGTCGTTCCTAAATATTTAAATTTGTTTACATGTTTAATTATGTCATCTGTCAAATTAAGATCATGTCCTTCTGCTCCTACCACCATGTACTGTGTCTTATCTGTGTTGATCTGCAGTCCCCATCTGGCGTACTCTGTTTTCAACTTTCTCAGCATGTAGTTCATGTCTATACTGTCTTCTGCAACCACGACCTGATCATCTGCAAAATGCAGTGAGTATAGATAATCATCTTGAATTCGTATGCCCATGTTTCTACAGTGTTGTTTCCATTGTGTTAAAGCCATTTGTATATATATTTTAAATAAAGTTGGGGCTAAACAGCACCCTTGTCTTAGGCCTTTTGTTATTTTAAATTTTTCTGATAATGTAGCTCCTGTTTTGACTTGGCATGTAATTTCTGTGTATAGGCTTTTTATTGCTTTAATGTATACAGCATTTACATTAGCATTTTCCATTGTACTCCATACTTTTTGTAAGGGTACACTATCATACGCTTTGTGTAGGTCTACAAAAGCCAGATGTGTTTGCAAGACTATTTTTAGTTCGATTTTCAAACGAAATTATGCGTAAAAACGAAAGATTTTTGCATTGATACGATATTTGTGTTGTTTATATATTAATATGTAACTAGTTTCACGTTCATATACTTTTTAATTCCACAGTAAAACAGTTTATTACATAATATGCTCGGACACGCGCTTGCTATCGATCTCAATGAATAAAATACTATACTGGCGTTAAGCTGTAACTTCGTAGCGTACAAAGCCGTTTCGGATCACGTCGTGTTTTTCGTCGTTCGTGTTATGTGGGCAGTTTAAATCAGGTTAGAGCTTCGATTAGTATTGAAAAATATTGAAAATAATTATACATATTCGGGTCAACAGGATAATATATAATATTAAATTTTTAAATTTTAAGGTATATTAATTTAATTATACGCTGTAGGTATTTAGTTTACGTAGGGGAAACTGTGCTTCCCTAGCTTCCATGGTAAACACGCCACTGGCTGTCTCGTGATAACCTTTATTAATACGATTCTTTCCATGGAAAATTTAGAAAGTTAAATTCCTTACAAAATGGAAGCTGTTGTAGGATAAAGTTAACACACATTCAAATTTCGTTTTAATAAATCCATGTTGCTTGAAATTGAAATCTTGTTAAATCGAGAAGACAATGGGTAAAGTAACAGGCCCTTTAAAAACCCCAATTTTGTATCTAGCATTGTGTTTCTAAATTTCAGTCGTGTTCCCTTTTTTTATATTCATTTTAGTAGTTATCTTGTTACAAAGCCTGTAGGCATTTAAAAATTCTGAAGGACTTACAAGTTCGCCTCTCTGCTATTGAGACACAAACTGGATCTTCTCTGTTTTGTGCTTTCTCCTACAAGTGTTACAAAGGTAAACCCTGCGGCTCGTCTGCAACTGTTTATATAGGTTCATTTGCTTTCGAGATCGCTTCTGTGAGTAGAATAAAGCAGCATCGTCTTCTACTGAAGTTTGCAAAACTAAATATTGAAAGACAACATGGACGAAAATTCTTACAGCCCTGTAAGTAAACTGCTGCCTATTGACACCCATTCGTCTGATAAAACATATCGATGTGCGACGAGTTACATTTTTTCATTTGTTCGGATATTACTCTTACGTATAATACGTCATAGTCTTTATCGATTATTTTCAGCTGTTCATTTGTTGCGTTGCGTGTTATTTCCCTGTTTTACTGGGCAGATCTTGATACGTGCTTGTAAAATTGCAAGTATTATCCTTGTAATAATAACAACGTAATCCATACGTAAAAAAACTCGAGTTTTTCATCAATTTAAAATCTGAAAAAGCTTTTAAAAATTCAGGCATAAAAACTACAACTTAATAGGGTATTCTTCTAAATTGAAAACATTAATAGATTACGTGCATATGTATGCATACGAATTAGATAACAGTACATGAAGAATTTTTACAAAAATAAATTAAGGAGGTTCTGCAGATATTATTGAATTGTTTCGTTTGAAGTGTTTTGTTTTTACGTATAGATAATTTCTCAATAATTTCTTTATATGGCCTGTGCATATGCCAGTTTAAAGTGTTCTCCGCATGGCACCACCTTTCGAGAAAATACTAATCGTTGCAGCTAAGTTTCAAATCATATGCTACAACTGTAGCCATGCCGAGCAAATCGATATTGTGATGAAGCGATGTTCTAGCATGTATTGTGGAAAGTTGTAACGCGCTTTGATATGACGTGTTATCTAGAGTCATTGCACGGAACGCGTCCAAGTGTGCAAGATGCACGTGGATGACCGCCGTGAACCAGAAAAATGACACTCGGACTAGCTGTGGAGACCGTGAATCGGATTGCATAGCTCAGCACGTTCACGGCAGGGTGAATACACCTAGCATCAGCACGGTAAAGTGCATGCCTTTGTTCCAAGACACGTGGGCGTGGGAGCTGACTTCTTATATAAGGAATTGCTCAGTAATAGCTCTTTATGGTTGGTGTGGTCATCGAAGAACTATGTCCTTAAGAAGTCAGGTCCTTCGTATTAGTGATGTTTCCTGCCATTTTTATGTAAGACTATTTTTCTGTATTTAATTTAATTCAATTAATAGTGAGACTTGCGAATAGTTTTGATCGAACCGTTTGTTTCACTTTATTAAATTTGATATTTGCATGTACTTGAAACTCTAAAGTTGTCTAAGTGTTTATCTTTAACTTTAATTTAAATAATATTTTGTGAAGCTTAATGAAAGTCGGACAATATATGTTATGTTAGTTGAATCAGAATTTTAATATAAAACCTCTCGCAGCTAACCGCCACGTGGCGCAGCTGGTTAAATACACTAAGAATCATCAGAAATTTTACTAAACTTAATTAACTCATTTTTACTAACTTTTGGTATTAGGTACTTTTGGTGACAACCACTACGTTACAATATAATATTGTTTTTAAAAAGAATCAGACCAGATAAGGATGTTTTACAATCAACAAGATTACGGTTAATTTAAAACTCATCAATGTCCTGATTTAATGCTTATCAAAATGACATACCTAAATGTAATTTATTAAATTGGTATTTAATACCATTAACCCAGTTGCATGCAATCTTCCTCGCGAATTACTACTATAAATTTCCTACGTTTCATGATCTCTCTTTTGCTCATCATCAATAATTTTAATAATTTCTAACACTTTGGCAAATTTTAGTTTATAATAACCGGAGTTAATAAATAAAATTACTAAAAACAAGAAACAATTTCAAAGAGAAAACAGTATTTACCTGTGAGCTAATTCCTTTGTATCTGCCGTTTCCAAGAGATTCTTCTCAAACCAATTTAGTCTATATTTTCTTGAACAAGCAACAAAAACAAGTAAAGCCAGCAATATAACGCATATGAAAGATAAAACCGCATAAAGCAAGGCCACTACGTAGGCTGACGGTTCTTTTTCTTCGTCCTCGGCCATCTCCATAATACTGAAATCAAAGTAAATTTACTTTAGTACGGCACGCATTTTTGTTTGCCTAAAGCATAGGAATATGAAACATATTACGATTTCTCGATTTACGTTTGTGTATATTTCATTAGTGCATGATAACTTCTAAACATGAAACGAAGCATATTACGAAAATAAATTGAAACTCGTCTTAGTACGTTACTTTCATTAAAATTACAAATTACATACATATTTGTATATTTGTTAACTTACTCTACGGAGAAACGTAGGAAAAGGTTAATTAATTTTTTATGAATGTGAATTAATAGAATGAAAAATGAATTATAGCAAGGCCTTCTTGTACTCAACTTTGTTGTATATTTGGATACAGATTCCAGGTTTTATGAATTAAATATATGGGTTTAATTATCTCACACGGATGCATTATATTACTGTTTCATTTCTACGTATTTAATGAAAAAATTCTAATATTCCTCTACAAATTGCCGTAATAAATAACAATCATAACAGATCTTATTCAAAAATTCGAAAAGTGAAACATTATTTTAACAGCTTTAACATCTCCACGGAGTTTTCGTTTAACTTCTAACAAGTTAGGATGTTCACCGCGCTCTTGGTTATCGAAGTGCCGAGTTATATTTTTTACAAATTAACAACTTAAAAAAATGTTTGGAGAACCAAATTACACAAGTATCTTAATTAACTATTGTAATGTTAAAATGATTCTGAACGTAAAAACTGATAAGTAGCCTTTTTATAACTTCCTGATCTAATCGTGACGTTCTTATCAACATTGACATGATAAATCTCATGCAATAGAAGCACAGTTGCAACAAAGTAACAATATTACAATTACAAAGAGATTCATGAATTAACAATATATAACTGCCGTGTGGAATCGCAGCTCCCTGATACTGCACCAAAGGTCCGCCACTTAAAAAAAAAAACTGTACGTAAAATACCTTTTACCTTATTAAATGTTTCCTTCGGGAACATTCAACGGTCCGGGAATACCGATTGTTAACAGACCCGGGCAAATCAACAATATGTTCCACCAACCCATTATGCAACCAACAAATATAAAGCAAATTCCATATCATAATCAAGGAAATTATCCTGCTCTAAATATGCCTTTATCACAAATATACTAAAGACAAACATCAACAAATGTGCCAATGTTTAATAATCATCTTCAAAATTTAAACCAAATATAGCCGCAAGTTCTATCTGATTCAAATATTAATAAGGAAACAAGATATACGAATATGGAATTAGTTAATTATGAATCTCTTAGTCAAGATGAGACGCAACAATAAAGCTGGTAATAGCTGGTAAATTAACGGGCTTCCTCAACGAATTCAAAAACATGTTTACTCAGCTGATTAATCAAAACAGCAAGATTTTAACTCTACTGGCCACAGTCATTGGTAAACTAACTTAATAATGGTTTCATCAGTACGAATAGCTGCCTGTAACGCAAATGGGCTATCAAACCACGTACAAGAAATAACACTATTTGTAAATAGTGTAACGAGACGCACCAGCTGTCAGGCGGGACGTGAATCATTTCGCGCGTATGCGTCAGCTGAAGACTATTCTATGACTTATTGTTCGGGAAAAGTCTGCGGCGATCCACACGACATTCGAAAGCTGCGGTCAGGGTATAAAGGCTAGATTTCGTGAGCGACGAGGTTAGTCTACTACCGAGAGCCTACCAGCGAGCTACCAAAAGCTACCTTCGCGATCAAGAGCTCAGTTAATATAAATGTACGCGGATTGAGTACGAATACGTGAAGATAAATAAACAAACTGTATAAATAAATGAGTTAGTGTTGCGGATTAATATTAGTGTTGTGTTTTAGTGTTCAACTTGTTGTTTCGAGTTCATTGTTACATTGTTAAAAAATTTGTTAATAAATAATTCACACCACGAACCCAAATTTTAAATAAACATTTAAAAAATGTTACAATAGTAATAAAATAGATATTCTATTAATCTCCGAAAGCCACTCAACAGAAAGAACATACTGTAACAACACGCGTCAGCTGTCGCCGCGAATATGAATCATTTCACTCGAATGCGTCATCTACAGACAGACTTCCAGACTGTTCGACGAATGTGTCATCGTCTCGATCATTCCAGATTGGATTCCAGATAGCGCAGCTAGTATATAAGGCACTTTTCGTTTGGCAAGCGACCAGTCTACCAGAGAGAGCCTACCAAAAGCTATCAACGCGGCTAAGTGCTAGGTTAATATAAATGTGTGCGGATTAAGTACGAATAAGTGAATATAAATAAACTGTATAAATAAATTAGTTAGTGTTACGGGTTAATATTAGTGTTGTGTTTTTAGTGTTTAAGTTGTTGTTTCGTGTTAATTACTACGTTGTTAAAATTTGTTAATAAATAATTCACACCGCTGACCGACGTTTTAAATAAACGTTTTAAAAACATTAAAATCCAATATTATTCTATATACTATGCTCATCATTCTGATGAAACCGCGCATGCAAGTGCAAGCTCTGCCATCATTATCATATCAGTCTTGAGTCACTACATAATGCAACCACATAAAACTAATAAAGTTCAAGATACTATACTGAAACTAGAAGCACTTAATATGCCTATAATTATTGCAGCAATCTATTCTCCCACAAGACATAATGTCTTATTAGAAGAATACGATAACTTTTTCTCGAAACACATTTTCTAGAGGCTGGTGATTGGAATGCCAAGCACACGCTATAGGGAGCTAGGTTAATCAATCCAAACGGACGTAACCTGTTTCGCTCAATACAGCGAAATAAGTTAAACTTCTTATCAACTGGAGAACCAACCTATTGGCCTTCGGACAGAAATAAAATACCGGACCTACTAGATTTCGCCATAACCAAAGGCATATACGATATCCACGGTAAAATTGAGCTCACTCTGGATTTAAGTTCTGATCACAGTGGCATAATAATAACATTAAGTACAAATATAATTTGGAGAGAACCAATACCCAAACTGTGTTTGAAAGAAACCAACTGGGAACTCTTCCAAAGTCTAATCAGCGATAACATCAGCTTAAAGCATCGAATAAAAGAAAACAGTGAGATCGAAGAGGTAGTAAAACATCTAACGGACACAATAGAGTATGAAGCATGGAAAGCTACACCTATTAACAACACGAAGTGCTGTTGTATAAACTAAAGAAACAAATGCCTAGTCAAATATACATCCTCCTAAAGTCCTATCTCAGCGAACGAGACTATCAAGTCAAAGTTAATAATGCACTATCTTGCTACCACCCCATCAATTCTGGAATTCCCCAAGATAGTACTTGGTCCGTTTTTCTATTTAATCTTTGCGGCAAACATATTTGTCACAGACGACGTCACATTGGCAACGTTCTCTGATGATACAGATATTCTTCCATCGGCTGTAAATCCTCTGCACCCGAAAACCTTCAAAGTCATTTAAATGTGATACAAATCTGGTTAAGATGTTAAGTCAAAGTTAATAATGAAATATTCACACAAATTCCCGCAGGTTTACCTAAATAACGCTCCAATCCCAGAAAAATCGACTGCTAAATATCTAGGGCTCCATTTAGACCCAGAAACTTACTTTGAAAGATCACATCAAGGCTAAAAAGACCCAATTAAATTTAAAAGTGAAACAAATGTACAAGCTGCTCGATAAAAAATCGCAGTAAACGCTTGAAAATAAATTAATCATATACCATCCTAAAACCCAACTGGGCTTATGGGATAAAGCTTTAGGGCTGCAGCAAACCGCCAAATACAAAAATTTTGCAAACCTTTCAGTCGAAAACGCTTCGAATGATAGCGAACGCTCCGTGGTATGTATCCAACCGTAATCAGCTCATATGCCATCGAAACCAGAGAATGCAGTACTAACCAAAGCAATCAGCTTATAAGTATGCTCTACCAACATCAGCCAGTATAAAGCAGGCTCAAGAGAAAATTGTCAGAAGACCTAGCCAACTAGAGAAGATATGGAGAACTCTCACTGGACGATATCCAATTCAAGTCATCTATCCTTCAAGCCATTTACTTATTACTCTGTGTATATATTTTTAGAGTAGATTCTAAATGTGCTGTAGGTATATCTAATAATTATAAAAAAAACTTATTTGTATACATGGATACAGATTCCTTGTTTTGTGAATTAGAATGCTTTTTATCTCACCCAGATGTGTTAGATTACCGTTTTATCTAAAGTTTTAATGAAAAATTTCGAATATTCTTCTAAACTTCTAAAATTCACCGTGCTAAATAAGAACTGTATTAAGTCTTCTTATTAAAAAATCCGGAAGGAGCTTTTTGAATCACTCTTTAACGTATGTATTCAAATATTAACAACATAATTTAACGTACCTGCAAATACAGGTTTATTAAGTATTTATTTTGACATTTACATTCTACAATGCGTGATTTTTTCGCTCATACTTAGAGACTAATATAAAAATAGATAATCAAATAATGTATAAATTATTTTTCGATTTCTGTCGATACTAAAAAGTTATGATTAAAATATAAAGTTCCTCCTATAAATACTTCGATGTTTGGATGTGATTTGAACAACAAAAACAATTAAAGCAAAAAAGGAATAAAGGAATATGAGAAAATCTGGTAACTTAACAGCTACTAAAATGAAAATGTTTCGAAGACATATATTACCCTAAGTAACCCTTAACTTTGAATGAAACCATCATTTTGTAAAATCAATAAACGATATTGCGCATGGCTTTATAAATAACTTATATTAACAAAATGTAGTAAAACAATAAGATAATTAACATGGAAGGTAATGAGGATTTGTATTAATCCTATTAGTTCGATTCAACTGTATTGGAAAACTAGATTAAGTAGATACAAACAAATATTTGAATATAATTAGAGTTGATTAACAACTATCGTTGTCAGGCGTAATTTAAAATTATTGTACCTGTTAATTTAATTCAGTTGTTTATTGGTATTTTCCACCTGTATATTCCCAGCGGAACGGCAGTTATGTCGGACTTTATCGTCGTTTTTACAAAATATCCTAAATTTTTAGTATTAAAAATTAAGCGTACCTTGAACATTACAGTATTAGTTATTATTACTATTTGGTTTAAGTTCTAAAATAAATATTTTCAGCTTCTATTTGATGGTTGATGCTAAAAGCCAATTATTTTCTTAAATTTCCGAAAACCTGAAAGATTTTCTTATTTTGTTGTCGTTCTATATTTTCCGATTTAAAAACAAACTGTTAAGAAAAAAATTAATCTTGAACTTCAATTTCCAAGTCTAGCAAGCTCAATTATTCATAAGAAAACTCGGGAAACTTCACACATTAAAACTGTCGCCGGTTTGACACGCCACTAAAATAAGAAATACTCGTAAACTGAAGTTTATAAAATGCGAATCTAAAACCTTGGAAAATTAATTCAGGGATTTATTTATTATTATTATATTGTAGAAGTTATACAAGAACAAGTAGAAATGATTAAATTTCAGAAGTGTAGATTTCCTTTTACCGAATGTCAAAGGGAATTAAAATGGTAAAAAGGTCAACCCTGAAAAGGCTTTGCGATATTACAAAAGATTGTCGCCGAGGTAGGACGAATCAACAGGTTATAATCCATATTATTAATAAAACCTTGCATCACATTTCCGAAAGGTACTTAATATTATTGGAAAATTCTTAAGTTATTGGGTTATTAAGAGATAAATTTGTTATGGCTTATTACGTATTTTTTGTAAAGTACCTTTATAGAAAATCGATTAACTAAAAATAACCCAAAATATTAGTAAGCCTCCGTTTATGATATTACATTATATCTTAAATAACCTTTTCTTGTATTACACGAAATGAATTCTGACAAAATTTGCTGTTAATATTTCCAATTATTGCATCTGCTTTATGGGCGTAAAATAATCTTTGCTGTTATAAAGCTAAGATTAGCTTTACAAGTTAACCTTTTGAAGAAGCAGCAGATCAAAAATTGGCCTTCAAAGCTTACCAAGTTTGGTAGCTTTAATCCTAAAACACAAAGGAGCCTCATCAGCAAAACTTTCACCCACCTTAGTAGAATACGGGCACTTGGGCGGCCATTTTGTTTTTAATTGGGTCAATCAATTTAATCGATTGCGCAATCAAGGTCGAATTAATGGGATTAGCGGTTCAATTCGCGGAATTTTAGATCGATTTAATTGGATTAACGGTTTAATTAGATCATTTCGCGGAATTTTAGGTCGATTTAATGGGATTAGCGGTTTAATTAGATCAATTCGCGGTTTAATTAGGTCAATTAAAAGTTCGATTAAAATCTCGATTAAAATCGGCGGTTTAATTAGGTCGATTAAAAGTTCGATTAAAATCTCGATTAAAAACGGCGGCCATCTTGGATTTAATCAAATTAATCAATCAAATTTAATTAGATCGAATAAAAGTTGGATTAAAATTTCGATTAAAAGCGGCGGCCATCTTGGAATTAAATCAGGACTAGACCAATCAGGTTAGCGGTTATCAATCTATCTCACTCTCACACTGTACAAATGGGGCGTGACCAGGAACCGGCGGGGGCTGCGTCTGAGAGCAATAAGTGTCATATTGAATTAATCTTTAATCAAAGTTATCAATTTAACCAGGTGTACGGCGGATTCGGTATCAATCCGCTGATTAAATAAATATGCATAATGCATCACGAAAAAGCACGGTTTAATTAGATCAATCAGCGGTTTATCCCAAAAACTAAAAAAAAGAAACGCAGGTCTTGACTTGTCTGTTTACACCTGTCAATCAAAGCTTAAAATTTCGTAAATGACGTCAGGGAATATTGCGAACAATAGGTACCTTTCATCGTCCTACGAAATGTTTTTAATTCAGGCTGAAAAGTTTAAAAGGATATATCATTTGTAAACACAAAAGAAATACAGCTATAAAATTATTCATTTTATTTGCAAAATCGCGCTCACTCCAAAAAGGCAGAGGATTGACAATTTATGAAATTAAATATTAATCAGAATATAATTAAAATGTTGATTAATATGATAACAATGCTTTTTTTTAAGTAATAAACGTGTCTTCATAATTAAAATAAAATAAAAATAAGTCATAAGTGTGGCAGAGTTCCATATCCAGTAGGAAGTGTGATGTGGGCCACCTGGAACCGCACCATATCTCGTGCAAAGAAATTTTCGTTACTTTGAAGTTTGAGCGCTGACATCCCCATTCGAACCGAAGGCACATATTGAATGATACTGCATTCTGCAAAGCAAAGGTAATTTTTTTAACATATACATATAATTAAGAAGAAACGTATTTTTAAGAACTTTACGATATTTCCTATAAATTAAATACAGTTAGTCATCAGCATTTTGGTAACGTGTTTATTATCAATAGTTTTTTTCCCACGCTAAAATGATAAAACAGAATTTCGAATAAAAGAACGCTTAGGGAAATTCGATTTTTAAAATAAAAATTTAAAACATGATTTTAGATAATTTTTTTTGAATAAAAGTATACGGTATTCCGTCAGGGCTTAATATCAATTGTTTCTTTCATTTTTCTTTGTGGAGATTAATATCAAGAATTTACCGTTATTAAAAATATTAGAAGTATGAGAAGGGGAATTAAATAGACTAAATCGAGATTAGCGATAAAATCTATGGCACTTCTCGTATATTCGATATTATTTTGGGTTTATTCCTGGTAAACCTTCAATTTATAATATTTGTTATTATAAAAAATATAAATTAATTTCTGAATATAAAATTGAAGATATGGACCAAATCTAAGTTATTATTATTTCTTTCACTTATTTAATATTTAATTATGTATTTTCATTTTTAGATATATTTTATTCCCACTGACGAAGAACTTTAACGTTCGAAACGTTTGAAAAATATAAAATTTTTTCAAAAGAAATAAAACCTTTTTTATTTCTGAATAATTGGACTACAATGATCTCTTCCACTTTTGTATAAATTAATTTCATTATAAACTTACTCTTTTTTAATGTAGATTCCCCTAAAGTAATTGGAAGATGTAGCCCTCGCTCTACGAGATATGTTCATATAAAGTGCGAACTTCCGGTTTATCGTTGGTAACGTCTTCTAATAACATCTTAAGACAAACTGTGTAATCAGCCTTAAGAATATCTACTAGCGTTAAGAAACCCATATTTGAACAAATTTAGTACGCCAGAAATTGATAGATTCGTAAAGTCCACCTTGAATGTTTTAACACTAAAACCACTAAAAAGTATGCCAAGCGAAGGCAACACAGGGACGTTTTCTGACTAGCTAGTTCGACATCCCAACTATATACGCACGGGTGTTTTGTTAAGAATGAGTCAAACCCGTTGTCACTACTATTTTCCTTCCTATTGTTCTGCTTCGGCAACTTTCAACTTGTGTCTTTCCTGTATTTTACGAAAAATGTAATAAACATCTGCAAACCTCAGCTAGAGCCTTTCACACGGTACAAGTTTGACCTTCAGAATTCAAATTTAAGTACAACTTATTTTACAAATTTAAAACAAAAAGCCATTATTATCTTTTAGCATTAAAAATAAAACTGTTTTTCTAAAAATCTTGCGAACAAGAGAAAGCCTACATTTGAAAATTTAAATCTGTTATTGTCGACGTAAAAATATTTTATAAAACAAAAACTGTGAGTACGTTATTTTAGGAACGTTTTGCAAATTTAATTTTAAATTAACCGTGCTACTGATCCGCGCCTTTGGTAATCAGTTTTCTACTTTATGTTTTAATTCAATATTATTAATAACTTCCTTGCCAATATTTATGAACCTTGATTTTGAAATTATTTACAAAAGTCACCGCCTTTTAAACATGATTAATTAAATGAAAATAGAAACCAAAGATAAATATAAAGACAGAAAGACTCAGAATTAATTAAAACAAAAAAAAAACAAATACGGTAAAAAAATTAATAACCAGAGAAACCTTGTAGAGATAATCCCAAAATAGCTAACACTGAAATTTAGGACTTCTTTCACGCTAATAAAGTAAAGGACGTTTTTTACTCTAATAAAGTTAAAAACTCTAATAGCTTTCTCTTCTGCTAAAAACTCTAATAGCTGCTTTCTCATCTGCATCGTCTAAAACGGAATGTTCATGGTTTTGTTTCAAAGACAATTGTCAAATAATCTTGAGAAAATATGATGCTATAACATTTTGAATTCTACACTACTTTGCAGACGGTAAAAGCTGTTCTCGTTTTGTGAAAATGGAGCACGGATTTTTATCTAACTCTCTTAAGCAACAGTTCAATGAAATATTTACCCAAAAACACTTCATCCTGTTCTACCTCTTAGAATACACGGTAAATTGTTTTCAAGCAAATAATCAGGTAAGTTGTGTTTTTATAAACGTACACTAAAAGTTATTGTAGGCTAAATTTTACCGATGACTAATTATCATTTAAAATTTTTAAATATGAAATACTTTGAAGCTGCCAGTCAACACGATCATATTACCTGCTATGTCTTTAATAATTCTTGAAGTTTAAATTTACTCTTTTGCAGGACTAGGGTCTGTTTTATTATTCCCTGATAAAGTTAAATTCCATATATCTACAATTGAACCAGCAAAAGGTACGAAGATACAAATGATCCTAAAACCATTCCGTTAATTAAACAAGCAAGAACGACCGGCCAGGCGAACTTGCTAACAAGTTTTTCAAAATTTAGTAGTAAATATTTTATGGAATGACTTTTAAAGAAAGTATTTAGCTTGTGTTCACTTATAACCTGTAAAATAAGTGATTTCATTCTTCAGAAATTTTTAAAATTATAAATTAATTCACCTAAAATGTATTCGTTTTTTATAATCTGATATATAAATATCTACAATCACAGCGGAAATAAAAAATCGTTAAACACGTGCAACCATCTTATTTTAGTATTCATAATAGCATTGGATTTATTTTCAGTCGAAAAGACTTCACACACTTTAAAAAAAAATAATCGCATGATTCACAGAAACCTTGAAGAAACTAATCGCAAAAAATAATAAATGTTTAGCTTTAAGCTAAATATATACCAAAACAAAATGCCTGTACTAATAACATTGAACAATAGGTACAACATGACTCATTGTTCTTGAGTCCCTTACTACAAAATAGTTTAAATCTAGATCGGATGGTGGTACAATCGTACACTTGATGATGCCCTCTACAGAATTAAGATCAATCTGTTCACATTTATCCCGACCCACATGAATTTTAGGATGCCCTATGGGGTATTTCCCATACTTATTAAAATTTAAAAGAAAAAACTAAATTGTATCTGATTCATAATTATTTTAAAATAAATTTTGGCTTTAATGTAATTCTTTGCTTCAAATCAACTTCGAACGTTTGATAAAAAATTAAAAAGAAATAAACTAAATTGCATCTGCTTCATAATTATTTTTAAATAAATTTTGAGCTTTAATGTAATTCCTTGCTTCAAATCAACTTCGAATGTTTGAAGACTTTTAAAATGAAGATCAATAAAAAATATTGAATAAAACATATTTCTGAAAACCTTAAACAAGATTAAGTTTGAAATAAACAAAAGAATATTTTTAAAATATTGAAAACGTAATAAAATTAAATTAAAAAAATATTAAAAGAAAAAACAAGATGAATTAAATTATAAAATAACTTTTTTAATAATTAATGTAAACCATTATCTTTAACTTTGTCACCTCTGCTAACATTTTTGAATTCCTGTATTACAAAGTGCAATTAAAATGTAAGATATTACGAAGACCTTTTCGTATTTTAGAAAAAAACAGTTTACGCTTATTTAAGAAAATCAAATATTTAAGAAAAAATAATCTTGAAAAGCTTGAATGAAGTTAAATTTGAAATAAAGAAAAACATTTCAAGAAATTGAAAAACTTTTAAAATGAAGATCAATAACAAATATTTAATAAAACATGTTTCTGAAAACCGTAAACAAAATTAAATGTGAAATAAATAAGAGTATTTTAAAAATATTGAAAAGTTTGAATGAAAATAAATTTGAGATAAAGAACAAACATTTTAAGAATTTGAAAACTCTTAAAATGAAAATCAGTAAAACATATTTCTGTAAAATTTTTAGTATACATTTTATAATATCTACCTATCTATTATAGATATGTTGTTCAGGTCCTTGAACGGAGGTGAGCAGCTCATGCCTCGATGCATCCAGCGACTGTTGGGAAACCCCTGGTAGGTCTACCCCAAACGCGAAAGACTGAAAATATTTTAAAAAAAATTTAATTCGATATACAGACAAACTGAATTGAAACTTCAATTTCTTAAACTGGAGATATACGTAAAAGCTGAGTATGAAAAAGTTACTTACACCTAAGTACTCGCTGTACTCCCAGCAGTTCTGTAATATGCCGGTGAAGTTTTGCGAAAAACTGCGAATCAGATGCATCTAAAACAGCACCCTCGTGCATTAGTTTGGTTTCACACTGCTCTTCACCAATTATAGTAATTCGCGTGCGGTCGACACTGCTCACACTTGTGAATGCGTACTGTAGCACGTTGAAGATAACAATGGTCGATATGGTGAACCCGACAAGCACTTTGGAGACTTTAAAAAACATTAGTCATTACCCTGGTCACTCAAAACAGTTAATCATCGTAAATACTTCCGGACGTTTTGCATACTGTAAATTCTTAACAGCTGCAGTCAACAAAAAGGACGCCAAAGTCTTGTTAGTCCTGAAATTTGTAAGGACTTAAATTTGAAAAATAAAAGAATATTTAAATTATAAAATAACTTTTTTAGATGATATTTAATATAAAATAATTCTGAAACGCTTAAATGGAAACCATTCACGTGCTGTAGTCTCGACATATATCTTCTTCTCGTCTATAATTAATGAAAATCATTATCTTTAACTTTGGCAGCTCTGCTAACATTTCTGAATTCCTGTGTTACAAAGTTTTCTAAATTTGTTAATGCTGGCAAATTTTAAATTAATATTCTATTTTAGTATAAACTCTCGAATGTTTTACAAAAATTTAAAAAGAAAAAAACTAAATTGTATTTTACTTCATAATTATATTAAGTACTAATTTTGAAATAAAAAAGTAATAAACTTGTTTAACATTCTGGTATGAGCAAAGATGTAGCGAGTTCAGATTACAATTTATTATTTACAGGTAAGTTGAGCAATATGGTTTTTTAGGGATTATTGAAATTTCTATCTTATTTATTTAATATGCTACAAAAGGTGAATTATTTTGCTGAAAAAGAAATCAATACCAAAGCTAGATGATTATCAATTTGAACTTGTCAGATTCTAATATTGAAAAATTGCTTGGAATACCAGACGATGCAATTTATTATAAAACCAAATCAGGAATTAATATTCAAAATAAGTAAATTGATAGACACAAGTGATTTGTGTGTGCCTATATTCAAATTTTGTAAAAGGACCAATATTTAGATTTGTAGTAAATTCGTTGCCTAGGGTACTTACATAAAATCAGCTAGTGTTATCCTTTTTATAGATACATAATATTGAACTGTTTGATAAATTAACTCTTACCTTTGAAGGAGCAGTACGTAGGTGAAAATGTAAATAACGTTAGCGTTTTGATTGATTTCAATAAATTTGATGATCTGAGTCACGTATTGGGATATATGGTTTCAGGGCAGCCGAATTCATTGACACAAGCGGTTTCGGCAAAAAATCGCCTTAATCACAAGTTATTGTGCTGGTACATTGTCTCACGCACCATAGGGATTTCATTGTAAAATGAATTTGAAAGACTTTGAATTCAAAGAAAGGGTAAAGAATCTACAAGAATTTAAAATTGAAATTAAAGAGTAAATCAAATGATCGTATTATAGTTTATTATGATAAAGCTGGACGATTATCAATAATAAATTGAGAAATTAAACAACACTTTCAAAACTTACCTCAAAGCGTACTCGGGCAAATACCAAGCTACAGCGGCCCCCGTCAAGACTTTAACTAAACTCAGTCTAGGATTTCATCCCCACCTTGAAAATTCAACTTCTTTTATTTTCAAGTTATTTGTTAATCAGCTGTTCAGATTTTAATACCCGATTCCAATCAAATCAATTTAATTAGTACAGTCAATTTAATTAGTCCAGTCATTTTAATCTAGGGTAGGCTAGCTTAACATGTTACGCAAATAAACTATTAAAATAGGTAAATTCAAATCTTGACCATTTGTTACAGGTATGAAGACATTTCAGGTTAGGCTAGGTTAGGTTAGCTTATTTCAAGTTAGACTAGGTTAGCTCATTTCAATCTAAGTTAGGTTAGGTTAGGTTAGCTTATTTCAAGTTAGGTTAGGTTAGTGCATTTCAATCAAAGTTAGGTTAGGTTAGGTTAGCTTATTTCAAGCTAGGTTAGGTTAGATAATTTTAATCTAGGTTAGGTTAGTTTAAATAAGTTAAAAGCTAACCTAACCTAGATTAAAATTATCTAACCTAACCTAGCTTGAAATAAGCTAACCTAACCTAACCTAACTTTGATTGAAATGCACTAACCTAACCTAACTTGAAATAAGCTAACCTAACCTAACCTAACTTAGATTGAAATGAGCTAACCTAGTCTAACTTGAAATAAGCTAACCTAACCTAGCCTAACCTGAAATGTCTTCATACCTGTAACAAATGGTCAAGATTTGAATTTACCTATTTTAATAGTTTATTTGCGTAACATGTTAAGCTAGCCTACCCTAGATTAAAATGACTGGACTAATTAAATTGACTGTACTAATTAAATTGATTTGATTGGAATCGGGTATTAAAATCTGAACAGCTGATTAACAAATAACTTGAAAATAAAAGAAGTTGAATTTTCAAGGTGGGGATGAAATCCTAGACTGAGTTTAGTTAAAGTCTTGACGGGGGCCGCTGTAGCTTGGTATTTGCCCGAGTACGCTTTGAGGTAAGTTTTGAAAGTGTTGTTTAATTTCTCAATTTATTATTGATAATCGTCCAGCTTTATCATAATAAACTATAATACGATCATTTGATTTACTCTTTAATTTCAATTTTAAATTCTTGTAGATTCTTTACCCTTTCTTTGAATTCAAAGTCTTTCAAATTCATTTTACAATGAAATCCCTATGGTGCGTGAGACAATGTACCAGCACAATAACTTGTGATTAAGGCGATTTTTTGCCGAAACCGCTTGTGTCAATGAATTCGGCTGCCCTGAAACCATATATCCCAATACGTGACTCAGATCATCAAATTTATTGAAATCAATCAAAACGCTAACGTTATTTACATTTTCACCTACGTACTGCTCCTTCAAAGGTAAGAGTTAATTTATCAAACAGTTCAATATTATGTATCTATAAAAAGGATAACACTAGCTGATTTTATGTAAGTACCCTAGGCAACGAATTTACTACAAATCTAAATATTGGTCCTTTTACAAAATTTGAATATAGGCACACACAAATCACTTGTGTCTATCAATTTACTTATTTTGAATATTAATTCCTGATTTGGTTTTATAATAAATTGCATCGTCTGGTATTCCAAGCAATTTTTCAATATTAGAATCTGACAAGTTCAAATTGATAATCATCTAGCTTTGGTATTGATTTCTTTTTCAGCAAAATAATTCACCTTTTGTAGCATATTAAATAAATAAGATAGAAATTTCAATAATCCCTAAAAAACCATATTGCTCAACTTACCTGTAAATAATAAATTGTAATCTGAACTCGCTACATCTTTGCTCATACCAGAATGTTAAACAAGTTTATTACTTTTTTATTTCAAAATTAGTACTTAATATAATTATGAAGTAAAATACAATTTAGTTTTTTTCTTTTTAAATTTTTGTAAAACATTCGAGAGTTTATACTAAAATAGAATATTAATTTAAAATTTGCCAGCATTAACAAATTTAGAAAACTTTGTAACACAGGAATTCAGAAATGTTAGCAGAGCTGCCAAAGTTAAAGATAATGATTTTCATTAATTATAGACGAGAAGAAGATATATGTCGAGACTACAGCACGTGAATGGTTTCCATTTAAGCGTTTCAGAATTATTTTATATTAAATATCATCTAAAAAAGTTATTTTATAATTTAAATATTCTTTTATTTTTCAAATTTAAGTCCTTACAAATTTCAGGACTAACAAGACTTTGGCGTCCTTTTTGTTGACTGCAGCTGTTAAGAATTTACAGTATGCAAAACGTCCGGAAGTATTTACGATGATTAACTGTTTTGAGTGACCAGGGTAATGACTAATGTTTTTTAAAGTCTCCAAAGTGCTTGTCGGGTTCACCATATCGACCATTGTTATCTTCAACGTGCTACAGTACGCATTCACAAGTGTGAGCAGTGTCGACCGCACGCGAATTACTATAATTGGTGAAGAGCAGTGTGAAACCAAACTAATGCACGAGGGTGCTGTTTTAGATGCATCTGATTCGCAGTTTTTCGCAAAACTTCACCGGCATATTACAGAACTGCTGGGAGTACAGCGAGTACTTAGGTGTAAGTAACTTTTTCATACTCAGCTTTTACGTATATCTCCAGTTTAAGAAATTGAAGTTTCAATTCAGTTTGTCTGTATATCGAATTAAATTTTTTTTAAAATATTTTCAGTCTTTCGCGTTTGGGGTAGACCTACCAGGGGTTTCCCAACAGTCGCTGGATGCATCGAGGCATGAGCTGCTCACCTCCGTTCAAGGACCTGAACAACATATCTATAATAGATAGGTAGATATTATAAAATGTATACTAAAAATTTTACAGAAATATGTTTTACTGATTTTCATTTTAAGAGTTTTCAAATTCTTAAAATGTTTGTTCTTTATCTCAAATTTATTTTCATTCAAACTTTTCAATATTTTTAAAATACTCTTATTTATTTCACATTTAATTTTGTTTACGGTTTTCAGAAACATGTTTTATTAAATATTTGTTATTGATCTTCATTTTAAAAGTTTTTCAATTTCTTGAAATGTTTTTCTTTATTTCAAATTTAACTTCATTCAAGCTTTTCAAGATTATTTTTTCTTAAATATTTGATTTTCTTAAATAAGCGTAAACTGTTTTTTTCTAAAATACGAAAAGGTCTTCGTAATATCTTACATTTTAATTGCACTTTGTAATACAGGAATTCAAAAATGTTAGCAGAGGTGACAAAGTTAAAGATAATGGTTTACATTAATTATTAAAAAAGTTATTTTATAATTTAATTCATCTTGTTTTTTCTTTTAATATTTTTTTAATTTAATTTTATTACGTTTTCAATATTTTAAAAATATTCTTTTGTTTATTTCAAACTTAATCTTGTTTAAGGTTTTCAGAAATATGTTTTATTCAATATTTTTTATTGATCTTCATTTTAAAAGTCTTCAAACATTCGAAGTTGATTTGAAGCAAGGAATTACATTAAAGCTCAAAATTTATTTAAAAATAATTATGAAGCAGATGCAATTTAGTTTATTTCTTTTTAATTTTTTATCAAACGTTCGAAGTTGATTTGAAGCAAAGAATTACATTAAAGCCAAAATTTATTTTAAAATAATTATGAATCAGATACAATTTAGTTTTTTCTTTTAAATTTTAATAAGTATGGGAAATACCCCATAGGGCATCCTAAAATTCATGTGGGTCGGGATAAATGTGAACAGATTGATCTTAATTCTGTAGAGGGCATCATCAAGTGTACGATTGTACCACCATCCGATCTAGATTTAAACTATTTTGTAGTAAGGGACTCAAGAACAATGAGTCATGTTGTACCTATTGTTCAATGTTATTAGTACAGGCATTTTGTTTTGGTATATATTTAGCTTAAAGCTAAACATTTATTATTTTTTGCGATTAGTTTCTTCAAGGTTTCTGTGAATCATGCGATTATTTTTTTTTAAAGTGTGTGAAGTCTTTTCGACTGAAAATAAATCCAATGCTATTATGAATACTAAAATAAGATGGTTGCACGTGTTTAACGATTTTTTATTTCCGCTGTGATTGTAGATATTTATATATCAGATTATAAAAAACGAATACATTTTAGGTGAATTAATTTATAATTTTAAAAATTTCTGAAGAATGAAATCACTTATTTTACAGGTTATAAGTGAACACAAGCTAAATACTTTCTTTAAAAGTCATTCCATAAAATATTTACTACTAAATTTTGAAAAACTTGTTAGCAAGTTCGCCTGGCCGGTCGTTCTTGCTTGTTTAATTAACGGAATGGTTTTAGGATCATTTGTATCTTCGTACCTTTTGCTGGTTCAATTGTAGATATATGGAATTTAACTTTATCAGGGAATAATAAAACAGACCCTAGTCCTGCAAAAGAGTAAATTTAAACTTCAAGAATTATTAAAGACATAGCAGGTAATATGATCGTGTTGACTGGCAGCTTCAAAGTATTTCATATTTAAAAATTTTAAATGATAATTAGTCATCGGTAAAATTTAGCCTACAATAACTTTTAGTGTACGTTTATAAAAACACAACTTACCTGATTATTTGCTTGAAAACAATTTACCGTGTATTCTAAGAGGTAGAACAGGATGAAGTGTTTTTGGGTAAATATTTCATTGAACTGTTGCTTAAGAGAGTTAGATAAAAATCCGTGCTCCATTTTCACAAAACGAGAACAGCTTTTACCGTCTGCAAAGTAGTGTAGAATTCAAAATGTTATAGCATCATATTTTCTCAAGATTATTTGACAATTGTCTTTGAAACAAAACCATGAACATTCCGTTTTAGACGATGCAGATGAGAAAGCAGCTATTAGAGTTTTTAGCAGAAGAGAAAGCTATTAGAGTTTTTAACTTTATTAGAGTAAAAAACGTCCTTTACTTTATTAGCGTGAAAGAAGTCCTAAATTTCAGTGTTAGCTATTTTGGGATTATCTCTACAAGGTTTCTCTGGTTATTAATTTTTTTACCGTATTTGTTTTTTTTTTGTTTTAATTAATTCTGAGTCTTTCTGTCTTTATATTTATCTTTGGTTTCTATTTTCATTTAATTAATCATGTTTAAAAGGCGGTGACTTTTGTAAATAATTTCAAAATCAAGGTTCATAAATATTGGCAAGGAAGTTATTAATAATATTGAATTAAAACATAAAGTAGAAAACTGATTACCAAAGGCGCGGATCAGTAGCACGGTTAATTTAAAATTAAATTTGCAAAACGTTCCTAAAATAACGTACTCACAGTTTTTGTTTTATAAAATATTTTTACGTCGACAATAACAGATTTAAATTTTCAAATGTAGGCTTTCTCTTGTTCGCAAGATTTTTAGAAAAACAGTTTTATTTTTAATGCTAAAAGATAATAATGGCTTTTTGTTTTAAATTTGTAAAATAAGTTGTACTTAAATTTGAATTCTGAAGGTCAAACTTGTACCGTGTGAAAGGCTCTAGCTGAGGTTTGCAGATGTTTATTACATTTTTCGTAAAATACAGGAAAGACACAAGTTGAAAGTTGCCGAAGCAGAACAATAGGAAGGAAAATAGTAGTGACAACGGGTTTGACTCATTCTTAACAAAACACCCGTGCGTATATAGTTGGGATGTCGAACTAGCTAGTCAGAAAACGTCCCTGTGTTGCCTTCGCTTGGCATACTTTTTAGTGGTTTTAGTGTTAAAACATTCAAGGTGGACTTTACGAATCTATCAATTTCTGGCGTACTAAATTTGTTCAAATATGGGTTTCTTAACGCTAGTAGATATTCTTAAGGCTGATTACACAGTTTGTCTTAAGATGTTATTAGAAGACGTTACCAACGATAAACCGGAAGTTCGCACTTTATATGAACATATCTCGTAGAGCGAGGGCTACATCTTCCAATTACTTTAGGGGAATCTACATTAAAAAAGAGTAAGTTTATAATGAAATTAATTTATACAAAAGTGGAAGAGATCATTGTAGTCCAATTATTCAGAAATAAAAAAGGTTTTATTTCTTTTGAAAAAATTTTATATTTTTCAAACGTTTCGAACGTTAAAGTTCTTCGTCAGTGGGAATAAAATATATCTAAAAATGAAAATACATAATTAAATATTAAATAAGTGAAAGAAATAATAATAACTTAGATTTGGTCCATATCTTCAATTTTATATTCAGAAATTAATTTATATTTTTTATAATAACAAATATTATAAATTGAAGGTTTACCAGGAATAAACCCAAAATAATATCGAATATACGAGAAGTGCCATAGATTTTATCGCTAATCTCGATTTAGTCTATTTAATTCCCCTTCTCATACTTCTAATATTTTTAATAACGGTAAATTCTTGATATTAATCTCCACAAAGAAAAATGAAAGAAACAATTGATATTAAGCCCTGACGGAATACCGTATACTTTTATTCAAAAAAAATTATCTAAAATCATGTTTTAAATTTTTATTTTAAAAATCGAATTTCCCTAAGCGTTCTTTTATTCGAAATTCTGTTTTATCATTTTAGCGTGGGAAAAAAACTATTGATAATAAACACGTTACCAAAATGCTGATGACTAACTGTATTTAATTTATAGGAAATATCGTAAAGTTCTTAAAAATACGTTTCTTCTTAATTATATGTATATGTTAAAAAAATTACCTTTGCTTTGCAGAATGCAGTATCATTCAATATGTGCCTTCGGTTCGAATGGGGATGTCAGCGCTCAAACTTCAAAGTAACGAAAATTTCTTTGCACGAGATATGGTGCGGTTCCAGGTGGCCCACATCACACTTCCTACTGGATATGGAACTCTGCCACACTTATGACTTATTTTTATTTTATTTTAATTATGAAGACACGTTTATTACTTAAAAAAAAGCATTGTTATCATATTAATCAACATTTTAATTATATTCTGATTAATATTTAATTTCATAAATTGTCAATCCTCTGCCTTTTTGGAGTGAGCGCGATTTTGCAAATAAAATGAATAATTTTATAGCTGTATTTCTTTTGTGTTTACAAATGATATATCCTTTTAAACTTTTCAGCCTGAATTAAAAACATTTCGTAGGACGATGAAAGGTACCTATTGTTCGCAATATTCCCTGACGTCATTTACGAAATTTTAAGCTTTGATTGACAGGTGTAAACAGACAAGTCAAGACCTGCGTTTCTTTTTTTTAGTTTTTGGGATAAACCGCTGATTGATCTAATTAAACCGTGCTTTTTCGTGATGCATTATGCATATTTATTTAATCAGCGGATTGATACCGAATCCGCCGTACACCTGGTTAAATTGATAACTTTGATTAAAGATTAATTCAATATGACACTTATTGCTCTCAGACGCAGCCCCCGCCGGTTCCTGGTCACGCCCCATTTGTACAGTGTGAGAGTGAGATAGATTGATAACCGCTAACCTGATTGGTCTAGTCCTGATTTAATTCCAAGATGGCCGCCGCTTTTAATCGAAATTTTAATCCAACTTTTATTCGATCTAATTAAATTTGATTGATTAATTTGATTAAATCCAAGATGGCCGCCGTTTTTAATCGAGATTTTAATCGAACTTTTAATCGACCTAATTAAACCGCCGATTTTAATCGAGATTTTAATCGAACTTTTAATTGACCTAATTAAACCGCGAATTGATCTAATTAAACCGCTAATCCCATTAAATCGACCTAAAATTCCGCGAAATGATCTAATTAAACCGTTAATCCAATTAAATCGATCTAAAATTCCGCGAATTGAACCGCTAATCCCATTAATTCGACCTTGATTGCGCAATCGATTAAATTGATTGACCCAATTAAAAACAAAATGGCCGCCCAAGTGCCCGTATTCTACTCACCTTCACTCTACTTGATTTCCACCACCGGCACCATCTACATTATCTCCTTCCCTGTTGTTCATTTTAAGCTTGTCTTGAACATAAGCAAACTTTCCCATATTATTTAAAATCTTTGTGAGACAAGACTTTTAAAGATTCGCGAAACTTCAAATGTCCAATGAAAAATGAACATTTAAAGACTGGAGACGACATTCAATGATTAAGTCTGAATTGTTTAACAAACAAAACATTGTTCCATATCTTTTTAAGATTTCATGTGTCACCGAAAGTTTTCTTGTAATTAGATTCCTTTAATATAAATACATCGCCTTCCAAACGTGCATATTTTGAGTAACATAATTAAATGCTGAATATAAAAAGAAGTTTATTATTAAGAGCAACATCATGTTATAAACATGAAAGTATCTAAAAATAATAAAATGAAAAACTTTCATCTTATCAAATGACGTTGATTAATCTTAAAGTTGAAGTCATCAAACTGTATAACTTTGTTGTGTATAAACTTATTAAATCGAGATTTCTAATTTCTGATATAAAATTGCCATTAAACTTGTTGCATTAAAGCGGATTTTATTAAAGCTAACTCGTTATTAAATTTCTAGCTGCGTTGGAAATTATTAAACCGATTTATTTTTAAGCTTTATTTCTAATTATTAAATGTTGTTACTGAATTAAACAGTACGCCCAGATAAGTATTTATTAACAAAGAAAATAAGTTTATATTTTAACAACCAAACTAAACTTTAACCTTTTTTAACTTAACCCTCTTATCAACTTAACTTAACTCTAGTTTCATATAATATTACTAAACACAAATATAAATTTTATTGTATTCAACACTAATAAATTGGATGATTATGATTTGTTACAGCTTTACTTATAACATATAACTTTGAAAAATATTCCAAAATAAAAAGAATGAAATTAATTATCGAATATGTGTTTTGTGTAAATTCAGAAAACTGATTTAAATCGTGCTGAATAATCAAAAATTAACATTTTTATTTCCCCAATATTTTACGGAAATGCTCTTAAGTTTTCATTAGAAAACGCGCTCCTATTTAAAACCAGGGCAATAACAAAGTGCCAATAGTTGTAATTATTTTTAATAAAACTAGTGAATAATTAAACTAAAAGTGGGTTTAGTGTAAATAGTGTGTGTAGGCAAACAATAAAGATGGGAACAAGGCGACGCAGGGCACAGTGAAGACCTGAAAAAATCCGAACATACCTATGTAATTCCACGACGAGATCACAGGTGTAATTAGAACATAAATTTGAGCAAAGATAAGTGTAACATTGTAATTAGCATTTTAACAATATATAGGTATGTAGTTAGGCTAGCATAGACCGAATAATAACAATTGTCACCATTTCGTCCAACGGAGCAGGTAGATTGCCTGCAAAGCATTTCAAGAAATGCGAAAGCAGGTTACAGAAACTGCCTATTTACAACATAACGGAACAATTAACAGAAGGTAGAAGAAACAAAGAAGAATTCAAGAAAGAGGCCCTGGACTTAAGAAGAAAAATCGCAAATTATGTGACGGAAACCAAGAAGAAATGCAACTGCAGCTGGAAGAAAATATCAAAGACATAGTCCCCAAATACGATCACCTGGATCACAGCTTCGGCCCCGCTATGCAAACCAACCCCTGTATAGAAGATTTGGGAAAGGAATAATTCTGGCGGGGGGGGGGGGGGGTCAGCACTGGAACAAGATATAGAGCCATCGGGCATATCACAACAAACTTAGGAAGAATGGACAAGAAAAATGATGAAGAAGGAAATAAACCGCATATACATGACTCAAGAGAAGAACCAGATAACGAGGAAGTAGAAGTAGTGGAAGAAGATTCAAATTTCGAAGAATAATGCAGAAGAACGGCGAAGGAACAAATATCACCTGTGAAGTACAATGAAAATAAGGATATTACTGATGATATTAATAATGATAATAATAATGATTAGGTTAAACTAGCATGTAACATGTAACAGAGCAGGCATGTCTGCGCGAAGGCGTTTCATATCATAGACCTAGGAAATTAGCGGTAATACTAGAAATGCTATCAGTATAAGATGATAAAACATGCTTAACCATCTCGGTCATGTATCCAACTCCCATTGAATATGTGACTTACTAACTACCTTGCACTGCAGAAGCGGTACCTTGCGGCTAGCGTCACAGACATGCTAACGTTATACAGTGCTCCCAATGATAACAAATCCCTTTACACCTTATTGGCATGGGATGGGCCTGGCGTAATCCAAAATTGATCCACGGGGATTTGCTCCATGTCAATTGATGATGATGATGATGAACAAAATCCCCAATATTTTACGCTTTTTATCCGTGCTTCGGAAGACACGTTAAGCCAGCGGTCCCGGTTGTCATACTAACACCTTTGATAAACCGTTAACCTCGCAACACTGTGGTCGATCTTCACCTCTGTCGATGGGCAAGATTAGTCTCCTGCCTAGCATACGTGCCATTGGCCTAGGCTTCGGCCATAAGAGGAAGAAGAACAAAAATAAGAAGAAGAGAAGCTTGAGTCAGTATTAACTGTGTGCCACTAATAAATTAAACTTTTCGATGCGTGTTTCGAATTTCGGTTATTCTGGAAATTCTACACGAGGGTAGATAAACGTTGCCTGACAAGACGGTACACCCAACCAGTAATCACAAGTGAGTGTTCATTAATACGCACACGGAATTGAAACAAAACTTAGTGCATGAAATGAATGGACTAAGTTAATATTTGTTTAGTTCTAGTAATTTCGTGCTGTTAAAATAGTTCAAACAATATTACAATAAATATTTCGTTAAACCAGAATGCGAGTTTAGCAGTCTTGTTACAATATTATTGATTCATTTACTTATGAAAACATCACTTCCAGTAAACAGTGGTGAAAACCTTGAAGTAATAAGAACCGTCGCTTATGTAAAAATTATATTGGATATTTGGTTTTTGAATATTTCCAAATTTAATTTTATCTTATCACTGGTAAACCGAAAAAGGAAATATCTTTAAAAACGCTTAATTAAATATTTTAATTATTTGAATAAAGTATTTGAAATATTCATTCCAGCTTGGTTGGTCTTCATCAATATTTCCAATACACATCAGACGTTATCTGTACAAGTTCTATGAGCATATTTATATCTACAGCTGGAAGTAGGTTGCTAGCCTAATTTATAGATTTCTTCCTTTTCTTTTCTTAACCGTGCTTAGGTTCAACTATGGCTAAATACAGATTAGAAGCTTTCGAAATTACTATAGGAAGTCAAAGGATAAACTGGGGCTTTGGTGGCCCAGCAAGTTGAAGAGTTATTTTGTAATCGGGATTTGCAGGTTCAGATCTTGATGATGGCGTGGAAAATTTTCAAATGAATGCTGTTAATTAGGAAGACCGCATAACCTCAGCTGTTAGTGCCATATTAAAAAAGCTAATAAGGGAGCTACAGTTTTAAGTAACTTAATGGGGATCAGTTGGAAAAACAAACTTGTATTAGTGGCCTGCGAAGTTAAGATTTGGATATAAAAAAATTACCAAAAATCAGAAATAACTCATGAACAAAGACCTAAGGATGGTATGTACGTTATGCAAATAGCAATAGACGGCAAAACTAAAGAAACAACTATTGCTATCAAAACGAAGGATAGATAGTTGGATTTCCTTCCCACAAAAAATACCTTAACAAATAAACTCTATAAAAAGGCAATTGACCTTATACAAAAAAGAAGAAGGACTTTAACACCATCTTCGGCATTATGCCATCGACTTACCGGCGATACGCTTAAATTAGCATCCACTTTCACTGAAAAACATGAACTTTCTAAAAACCCATGACCATAAATTCTCCCTTAATCTGACGACCAAAAGTTTTCGTAGTTCGAGGATATTCTACTTTTCAAATTACCCCATTCCCATATTAACCCTATAAAAGAAGGTTCCAAAGTCTGTCACTCGAAAGGTCTGCTCTAAAAAAAATATTCCGTCAGCTTCAACGATTATAATTTTATTCGTGAAACCCTTTCTTACTAGATACAATCACATCGAGTGAGGTATCAAATGACGCGTTATGACACCAGCAGTACGATCATAACCACTAGAAAAATCCAATAATTACTATTGGGACAATTATTTCCGAATAATAAAAACAGCGATTTTGCCACTTCTACCTCCGTTCACCAACCAATAGGAGAACAGTATACGATTTTCGGGCTATAAATACGCTCGCAAAATCTACTTCAACATCAAGATCGACATATTTGTATGCTTGATCAAGATCAACGTTGTTGCATGTCCGATTAACGTTGCCGCTTCGAAATTCTGCTGGAATCACCAGCCGCCGCTTACGTCGCCGGACGCTGCCCGTTCCGCTGCTGAAGCCATACCATCACCTACGTCGCCTAACGCCGTCATCTTGTCACCTTCAACACACTTCTCGCCAGGTCAAGGTCTAGATTCTCCACCGTCGCCCCGTTGGAACGCCGTGCGCCCCCGTCGCACCGTCCCACGTCGTCGACGCCGCGAGGCCCGGTTTTGTATCTTATCTCTTGCACATATTTACGATTATTTACGGGCATTTTTGTTAGCAATAAATAATTGTTTTCAGCCTCTTATCTCTAATTACTGAGCTAGCCAATTTGACACAGCGCCCGTTATCAAGCAGGGCCTAGTTTGTGTTACTGTCGGAAGGCTTATATTCTAACACAAAAGTTAATTTTAAGTTTAACATAATTATACCAAGAAACACGATAATTTGCATCACAGGACAGAAATTAAAATTAGTGAAACGAGTATATGGAAAACAGCCGACCAAATGACACCAAAAAAAGTTTGCAAATTTACTTCGACTACTGTACTGCACAAATTAAATACTACAAATTACAGTTTCTTATTTTTTATGAGTCACTAAACCTTGTATTATATCTTTCAGCCATTAACGTTATATATGCACTTGACTTATTTAGGCCATGAGCTTCAGCAAACTGCAGAAAGCGCACTTGATGAATATCCCTAAGTTGATTATAGAGTATCGCGATAGACAGAATTATATAAATATTATAGTAACTGGTATTATCAAAAAATAACCAATTCTTTTAAGCTCGTCACCATTACAAATTGCGACGGCATTAATCAGATATATTACAAATGCTGGTTTTATTTTCGGTTTTCATTAACAGTAGAAAAAACCGCCAATAAAGTGCTGTTTCTTTAACCAACGGTGACCATGGCTGGGTGTCAATATCAGTGCTGAACGATATGCAGACACCTTAAACCAGGGGTCGCCAAACTTCTTTGATCGTCGACCCCTTCAAGAGTTTCTTGACCTTTTATTGACCCCCCCCCCTATTTTACTATTACGTAATTATAATAGAACAAGCAAAAAAAACGCTTCTGTGTGTTTTTAGTTTTTATTTTATAGTTACTCAACTCTTTAACATAGAGAAGTTTAGTTCGTGAATGAATAACGATTGAATTATACATGTATGTTGATGAATTTTAGAACATTAACGCTCATTTGTATGTCGATGCGCAAAAATGAGACTGGGTTCGAATACGTTTAAGTATAAGTAAATAGGCAACCGCGCACTTATTGCTCCCGCCGCATCGTTCGGGTGAGAACCACCGACATCCGTTTATTGGTAAATACATCTAGGGTTGCCAACATCGAGTCGCTGCTGACCCGAAGAAATATTATTTCAAATAATACTCATATCAGAGTTGCCAGATGCGATTTTCTAAATCCCCCACTCCGAAACTGAAATTCCCCCAAATTTTAAAAATTGTTATAGAAAAAGAGGTTTATGAAAAAACTGTTGTAGAAAATGTGTATTTTTATTGAATAAACATAAATTTCTAAACATAACACTTAAAAGTATGTACTAGTAATACCTGTTAAGGCTGGTTTATGCAACTTTTCATAGGGATAAAAATAAAACATAGTGATAATACATAACACATAGCGATAAAATCTTAACATAAAACCAGTCAAGTAGGTTCAAACATCAGAGAATGCGTCTATTACTAATATGTATCATCCTCTTTACACTGGTACATATTTGTAATTTTCGCAATCTGATCAATAGAGGGCGCTGCGCCCTAAAATAAACCATAATCTCCATAATAGATTTTTTAAAAGAAATTATATATTTTCATATGATTTACCATTTTTAAAAAATCTCCCTAAATATCCTCCCGAATTTTTCAATTCCCCCAACTTTTTTATTTGGCAAAAAAATCCCCAACGTCCTAAAATTTCCCCAAATTTGGGGGAAAATACCCCAATCTGGCAACCCTGTCTCATAACTAGCTGTCGCGATATGCGATGTTGTCGCTTTGACTTTGTTGCCGTTGTGAATTGCAATAGAAGTCGAAAGAACTAACTTTTTGTCAATGAGTATAATTGTTAGTATACCGGTAAACCCGAATAATTTTATTTGAAACCCGAAGCCCCAAGAATGATCGCAAAACCCGAAGTCTTCGGGTCAAAATGACATTGTTGGCAACCCTAAATACATCATTTTGGCCTACTTGATTGGCCTCCGTAACTATTTTCATGACCTTGCTCCATCTTACACTTTCTATTTATGTCACTTTTCCCATGATTCACTCTTAATTGCGTTGTCATTCAGGATTGAGGTAATCCAAGTTAACCGAATTAAATATTACCCGTACAATGATGTATTATCTTTTTCTATCGACCCCTGAGCCCGAATCGACCCCTAGCAATGTTATATCGACCCCTTTGGCGAGCCCTGCCTTAAACTGTTTACGTGCCAGCATCAAGAATACCCGTCCCGGGAACCTCACAAACGGGTTATCCTTCTGCACGATAATTCTCGTCCCTATGTAGCCGAACGGTTCAAGATTTGCTTGCTCGTATGCGTTGGAAAGTTTTACAACATCCACCTTACAGTCCTGACTTGTTCCCGTGCGATTTACATGTGTTTGGCTCATGAAAACAATCGCTAAAAGGGTAGCGGTTCAATTCGGACGCTGGGGTAGAGTTTGATGCTAGAGAATTGTTCCGCAAACGGCCGCAGAAATTTTACCAGCATGGAATCTATAGATTAGTGCACCAGTGGGACTGTGGGACTCATGTTTTAATGTTAACGGAGAATTGGTTTACAGCCTCTAAAAGTGTTTCTACTGAACAATCCTCGTAAATCAGTAGTTACTTATAGTTAATAACTTATGGTTAATACTGTACAACTAAAGTTGGTTCGCGCTAAATAAATTATAATGTTTACTGAGTGTTCTTCTTCTTCTTCCTCTTATGGCCGAAGCCTAGCCCGATCGCCTGTTTGAAACTCGTAAGAACGAGTTCTGTAAGCCCTCTTAGCACGTATTCTGGGCAGGAGGCTAACCTAACCCATCGAGAGAGGTGAAGAAGACCGACCCGCAGTGTTGCGGTTATCAAAGGTGTTAGTATGAGTACTGAGAGTTGAGAGTACTAAATACATTTATGTATGTATACATCCCAGCAATAAACTGACTTGTGAAACTATTGGATTTAAAGATGCTGCAGAGCTTCTCAAAGAGTGTAGTTTAAACAAATTTAACTCGTCCTATGACACACTCTAAGATTTACAGTCAAAAATGACTTGTTGCTACTGGCGTCACAAGTAGGTAATGTATGTAAACGAGTAGCCGTAAATATTTCTCTGCAAATCGAATATAAAAGAGTGTCCACAAATATTACCATATTATCGCGTAAAAGTAAGACGTTTTAAAAAGATTGCTTTCGCTGTTTTGCTATATCCTAACAAATATTTGCTTATACAAAAATATTTGTGATAGCTTATAGAACATCTCAATTTTTAGAATGTTGATGAAAGTCAACATGTTACGTATTTTTTCAGTTGGCATTAAAAGTTTCGTTTTACCGACAAATGACAGGTACTAAAGTTCCAGTTCTACTGCCTAGGCAAAGTACTTTTACTGACTGCAGACTGCAGTATTAAAACCATAAAACAACTAATAGAATGACATTTATGAAATTTGTTTTTCATAGTATCTCCATAAAAGCAGATTGCTAGATGGCAGTGATAACATGAAAGATATTAAAAATAATCATCAAAGTAATGTTAATTACAAACGTTCGGCGAAAAGGTAACCTGTTTAATATGGCAAAAAATCAGATTTACTGTCTTAGCTGGTTTCACGCTAACCGCGCAGCAAATCTGCTATTTTTTGGCCTTGTTAAACAAATAACTATTTTACGGTCGATCTATTCGAAGGAGAAATAGCAATTCTCATATCTATTATTAGAGGCAGCAACCAACAGGGACTTTGTAAAAAAAGCATAGTTTACTGACCTGTAAAAAAGAATTTAAAATATTTAGTATTTAGGTCTAATCTTGTAAATTAAGAGCAAAATCGAAGTCAAAGATTTTCTGTTTTGGACAAACTACTTTTACGATCATCATACATTTCATCTTCTGTAATATTAAAATCCAGATTGGGTGTTTGTTCTCTTCCAGTTTTGTCTATAGCAAGTTTTTTGTTCCCAATTTACAAATACATTTTTCTCACTACCACCTTGGTAAATTGACATTTCATTGTCAAAAAGTCGACAATAATGGAAACTAAAACATTTAGTTGAACAAAAACAGACTGTATCTAAGGGCAAAAAAGACGATTTACCGCGCCAGGTCATTTTCCGCGCATGGTACCCCATAACGCTACACCATAACGGATATAAAAAAAATAAATAGTTATAATGGAGAATACGTGCTTATTTATTAATATTAAAACTAATTTTACAATTGGAACAACGTTGAATGTTAAATGAAGGTGTATTTACAAAATGTTTGATTTCATTCTTTTCGTTACTGAAAACAGAAATTGCGTTTATGTGTTTGTTTGTACCATAGCAACAGCGCCGTTAAACTGTCATAAATATAAACGTCACAATTTTTGTTAAATTATTAATGAATTTTATTTTGTGGTAGTGAGAAAAACGTAATGCGCAACGCGTAGGTAAGTTTCTTTTTTATCCTCGGTGGCTTTATGGACCTCAGCTGCGCTTCGGTCCACAAATTACCACCTCGGATAAAAAAGTTCACTTACCATAACTTGGAGCGCAAATAACTATTTCATAAGTTGTCTACAATATTTTCCTTCAATCTTTTGCAAGGGCGTCTTTTACTGTCTCTGTTATGTCACGTAGTTCTTGTTTACTTTCTGTTCTGCATACATATGTGGCCAAATTATCTAAGCGTTTGCGACTTAATCGATCTTTTTTTATTATGAATTTCTCAAAAAAAAATATTCTTTACAAAAAATCTTCTTGCATCAATTTTACTTCAATAATCAAGCATCCCATTTAGTAGCAGTATATAGGGGAAAATTTACGTGTAAATGTTGATTGGAATTAAAAATTTTGCCGAAGATTAGACTTATCGCCTCCTATAAAAAAATGTATATACATGGTGTTTACGGTCTTCTCTGTATCCTTTTAAAGGGCGATAGTACAGGCCAAAAGGAGTCGATAAACCTAAAACACCTTTGTAAATGTTGCCTAATAAGCGAGATAATAATTCTTCATTCATTTGATGTCGACAATGAAATTTTGTAAGAATATGTAACGATCTTGTTAAGATTTTTGAAGAGGAGAGTTTTCTGTCTGTTGTGAGGATTTGTCAATAAGGCTTATACAGATTGTCTGCAGGTACTAGGTACACACCGTAACTATACCTTTTCAACTTCAAATTGAGACTAATCATTTTCAAATTGAGAATAAACACGTTCAAATTGAGACAAAATAATCTGAAATCGATTAAACACATTCAAATTGAGAACTAACACAATCAAATTGAGAATAAACATATTCAAATTGAAAATAAACACATTCAAATTGAGACTAAACAAGCTGAAGTCAATTAAACACATTCAAATTGAGAATTAACATAATCAAATTGAGAATAATCAATTTAAAATTGGGAAGCAATTCATTTTATTGTATCAAATACAAAAATTAGTAGAAACAAAGACGACTACATGTATATTAAGTTATTTTAAATAATATTTATACACTTATTGGCAATTTTGCCTCATCACCTATTATTAATTTCCCTCCAGTTCATGGTTTTGTTATATGTACATACGTTTTCCTATATAATGTTTTCTATATACATACACAGACACAGCTGACGAGGAGAAACTCAGTTTGGGGTAATTTCCGGCAACTGTACAACAGTTACATTTATAAAAATTATTGTTGATATATTTTTTGATATAATATTGATGAATTTTAATTTTCAGTTGTTATTTCCCAATTTGAAGTTATTTAGTCCCAATTTGAATGTGTTTATTTTCTATTTGAAAGTGTCTATTGTCATTTCAATGAGTTAAATCAAGTCGAAATTAATTATTCTCAATTTGATTATGTTTATTCTCAATTTGATTATGTTAATTCTCAACTTGAATGTGTTTAAGTGATTTCAGATTGTTTTGTCTCAATTTGAATGTGTTTATCTCAATTTGAATATGTTTATTCTCAATTTGATTATGTTAAATCTTAATTTGAATGTGTTTAATTGATTTCAGATTGTTTTGTCTCAATTTGAATGTGTTTATTCTCAATTTGAAGGTGATTAGTCTCAACTTGAAGTTGAAAAGGTAGATACAGAGATGGTTTAAAATTTTAAGTGGTTGTTAAGCAACACACCCTTGTGATTAATGTACAATGCACAAAATTTTAAATAGAAGGAAATAATCTTGTATTTTAATACTCTGTTTACCTAATTTGTTTTTTGTAAGGGCTGTTGTTTAATATGAATGTTTATTCCGTCGAGGAAAAAGTCAAAATTGTTAAATGGCATATAACATGTCAGCATTTTGATTTAAGAAATACAGTTATCTTCTGAATATAACAATATTTCCATTTTATTTGTTTGTATCTAGTTACCGTGTGTACCTAGTACCTGCAGACAATCTGTATAGTGCCGAAATGTATACGTACCTAGTAACTTAACAACCAAAATTAGACACATTTTCAATTTGATCAAATATGTAGATTTTTTGGGATTTTTCGTTAAAACAGTTCTGTTAAAGTAGATCGACGGAAAGTCATAGATTTTGTTACAACTGCTACTAACAAAATAATAAATACTTCTCAAATAATTTAAGGTTAGAGGAAAACTGTGTTTTGGATAAAAATTATGACAATTGTTAGCTGCACCAGTTATGTGATGTATTATTGATTTACTTGTGTTTACATTGTGCTAAACTCGCATTGTCTTAAATACTAGGAGTAATATGTTTTAAATGAAAGAAGAAAAATTGGAGTATATTGGACACCTTTAAGATACTGAAAGTATAGTCATGCTCTAATGAGTAATTATGATAATAGAACCCGCATGCGGTTCAGCATACACCACTGCTAAAACTAAAAACAATAGATGGCTGGGAAGAAACCATCGAGGCATGTGGGAAGAATACCCCAAAGCAGGAGACGCTTACGTCTTATTAGGAGAGCCATCAGAGACTCACACCCAAAAAGTTTTAGTAGGGAAAAAGTTATGCATATAACAAGAATCCTGACTGGACACTGACACAGACTGGGACACTTAGAAACACCACTGTGAAGGTTCTGCGAAGATGAGGATGAAACCCCCATCCACTGTTTATGCTATTGCGCGGACCTAATTAGGCTTCAGACAAAAACATTTTAGGGAAACTGAAATTGCACCTGAAATGCTGAAACATATTTGTATAAACAGCATCTTGGGAATTTGATGTGTGTGTGAAACAAGGATGCCACTATAGTGCCAGAGTTTACGGGGAGCACAATAGTCCTTTTAGGACGAGACCCAAGAGTCTCGAACCAAATCGGAAGGAAAAAAATTATGATAATGATAACCTTTGAATATACTTACAATAAATAGCTAATTATCAAGAATTAACTGTTTGGTTATATCCTTTACAATTCTATGATACAAATGCTTTTTAACGGCTTTATTAAATGTCAGTAAGAAATATAACTCTATACAATTACGCATTTCAGCCACTAATAATACTTCTACACATATCGTTACCTGTTTATAAACAAAAAATGTCATTTAGTATCATACAGCTAAAATTGGAAATAATATAATTTTTAGGTCATTAAAAACTCTAAAAGGATTGTCAGAGTGAACAACCCTAATTCATTTCAATCAAAAATGATGTGGCAAATTATTCTTTTTATTTTCGTCCCTTCTATTTAAAATTCAAATGCTTTAATTAATTAACTAAGCCCAGGCACGCAAACTGGAGCTTAATTTACAATTATTGACTGAAAGAACAATTAACCTAGTGAAAAATTAACTTGAGTAAAATTTACAGATTTCCGATAATGCATTTAAACGTTTAATACACACATCACAAAAGTCTAGGGATATATATTTTTTTATCGATATAAATCAATTTTGTTATTAAATATCTCTACCATTGATCAAGTATGCTATTGCTAGTCTTTGGGCTAGCGATAGCAATTGTTTCAATAATAAACAAACAAATGCAAATGCTTAATTGTCAATTCAAATTAAAGTAAAGCAATTTCAGTGTTGTTAGGGAATAACGTAATCATCATTTACAGTTAATTTACGTTTATATTGGGGTGATTTAAGTTTTATTGGTGCTGTTATTATGGAAGGTAATCAACAACGACAACATTTAAGTTTAGCTGAAATGAACAGAGCTGTAGGTATGCTAGAAGCTGGCCGAAGACAAGTTGACGTTGCAGCAGCTTTAAGCACCTCTCAAAGTGTTATCAGCAGACTGTGGCGTAGATATAGGACATCCGGAGATCCTAGCGAACAACATCCAGGTCGTGGACGCATTACTACCGCAGTTCAAGATCGCTACTTAACATTGGAAGCTAGACGACGACCAATAATTACAGCTAAACAATTGCTTTCACAGCTTCAGACTACTCATAATGTAACTGTATGTTCTCAAACAATCAGAAATCGATTGCATGAAGCTAATCTCCACGCCCGACGTCCAATAAGAGCCCCACCAATTCGACATGGTAATCGAGCACGTAGAGTAGAATGGGCTGAAGAGCATATTCTGTGGACAGAAGAGCAATGGTCTAGGGTTTTGTTCACAGATGAATCTCGTTTTGGAATACACCCTGACAGCCGAAGAGTTAGAGTGTGGAGACGACCTGGTAACTTGGAAAGGCTCAGATGTGTTCAAGATGTCCATTCTTATAAAGGAGGTACCGTAATGATGTGGGGTGGTATCTGCATTGGCGGAAAAACAGATCTCTGTTTTCTTGAGAGGTTTTTAAATGCCGATGGGTATCTAAATAGGGTACTGCGGCCTATAGTGCTTCCATTCGCAGGTGCTGTTGGACCTGAGTTCATTCTAATGCATGATAATGCCACCCCACACGTTGCAGGTACTGTTACCGAGTGGCTTGAAGACGAAAACATTTCTGTTTTACCATGGCCTGCGCAGTCCCCAGACTTAAACGTTATTGAGCACGTGTGGGACATGTTGGGAAGAAGCATTGAAAGTGAATTGGATGAAATTCATACTCGGATTCAGCTTCGTGATACCCTTGTAAGACACTGGCAACAGTTACCGCAAGCTGCAATAGATAATTTAATTTTATCAATGCCTAGAAGATGCAGAGCCGTTTTGAACCAAAGAGGAGGAAATACTCTCTACTAAATTTAATTAATGAATACTTTAAGTGCTGACACTTCAATTTCTTATGATTGTATAAAATCAACTTTTTGCTAATAAGTTTCATTAAAGCTTTTTCAACTTGTCTTCTTTTGTTTTAAATTAAATTTCTAATTTAGAATGTTGTAAAAGTATTGTGTTAATTTATTATATGCAGACCACCTAAAAAAAATCAAAATACTTGACAGTTTTGCATAAAAAAAAATATATCCCTAGACTTTTGTGATGTGTGTATAATAAAAAGCAACCAGTTAAACTTATTACATAACATTTTAATATACAATCGCAAATACGAGGGTAGTTCAAGTAGTACATCCTTTACGAAAGCATTATTACGGACTATTTAAAAGCTATATCTACAGGGTTATTCTTTCTTTCTTTTCCTTTTGCCCTCTAATACCTTTACAGTGTCGAGGGGGCCGGACACATCCAGAGTTATTCAAAATACAAATATGAAAAAAAATGTACAAAGTATTTCACTTGGAAATAGCAAGTTTGTTGATAAAACGAACACCTTGTACATTAAAAATGATGGTAGCTTGCTTCAATCTAAGAAATTTTTGTTTGCAATTCTTTACGGTTTAAAAAAGATTTAGGTATTTCGGCAATTTTGAATACCCCAGTATATTGTGGTATTAATATGCTTTGCTTTATCACGAAACATTTTTTAACTCTAGGAGCAAGTGCGATGAGCATCACAACTGTGTGCAATTTAAGTTAGTCTTTAAGGAAATGTATTATTCTACTAACACAAATTTGTATTGTAAAATCGAACGAATAATAATCCAATCGCAAAAATTATTTATGAATCAAAATTAGAATCATTAAAACCTTTAGCCCTTCTTCTTCTTCTTTGAGTGGCATACCCTCTACAGGGCGTTGCCCATTCTCTCTCCATATGCATGTGGTGTGCGTGTCAAGTGGGCTACATACATAGGGGACCTACAGCTTTACGTGGGCTCAGAGCGACGGAGGTGCTTGCACTTCTATTCCACAGAAGACTTACTACGTAGAATACCTAGGTGGTTTACCTTCCTTTTTCTAAACTGGTAACTGACTGGACTGATTGAATCAAATCAGTTAACTGAATGAGCACAGTGAACAGCATAACGCTTTTATATTGTTTTGAATACCTAGCCAAGCAATTCTTGGTCCCATTTTGCTGATGCCAAAGTGGCATTGCACCGTACATGCCTAAAACACACTCACTGCAAGTTTTACACCACGTGTTGATATAGAATTACAAAAATCATATACGAATTGCACTACTTAACGCCACTCATCATATTACAGATAATGCCGGACGTGCTTAGTAACTTATACCATAAAAAGGAAAATTATGATTGAATATTTATCGAGTCAAACGCCAATGAATGAACTATGAATGCACATTTTGTTGCAACGTAACTGGAATTAAATGGAATTTTAGTTTGTATCTTAAAGCATTGAACGATGAGGGTACTCGATCTTATGTCCGACGGGTGTCCTACCTCCTACCCAGTCACTGAAAATAATTGAGATCCGAAAAACAATTGGGTAGGACTAGGATAACCGGATATTGCTTGATGCAGCAACACTGTTAAGACTAAAAACTGCTTAAAATGAGTAGTCAGAGAATTTACACCAAATCTTTTAATCAGAAATACTGCAATATTATTGCCCCAATATAACATATTGTGAATCTCTTTTTAGATTAGATGTAACGTGACAGGCCATTCAAATGTTTTAGTAACAAATTACAAAATATTGTCACAAATGGATTACTAATTTGCGAAGACCATGTAAAGCATTTGTTATTGTTATTCTTTTTATAAACTTTATAAGCCTTAGGAGTGTTCCAGTTGAACCAGTCTCGTGTAATATGCCTTTCAGTAGCAACGCAAAAACTCACCACTACAGCCTGAATTTTTTATAAATCAATTTAAACGTCCAACTTTTCAACATAAGTTGATTGATGAGAACTAACCTACTAAATTATACAACCAATGCTTATAAGTTCCCGACAGGAAGTGAAAATTATCCGCTGAAGGCCTTCAGTTGTTCTATACATTGATCGAAATGCAACAGTTTTGTGCAAATGTCTGTTCGCTTCTATGTTTCCCTGCAAATACACGACTTTGCAAGGAAAGCATAAATGGGAGCGCCAATATTTTACGTCGCACTTAAATAAAGTTAAAATGTTACAGATGCTATATATTTTAATTAGGAAGTTAAACAAATGGTACTCGTTATGTGAATGTGTACACAACCATGTTTTACTTGAACGTTTTTTCGCATTCGGAAGGGTTACGTTATTATGACGAACTGTTTTTATTAAACTTTCTGAATTGTAAGGACAATTACTGGGAATACTGGGATAGCACTTTCATTCATCCTTCTGAATGTTCTTTTTCTTTCTCTTAATTTCCCTTTTCTTGTCTTTCTACTTTTAGGTTAAATGGTGTGGTATCATTAACCTTTATACCAGCCCACCTTTCTATCTTTAAGTGGAGTGGACCAACAAACACTTAGGTTTATTTTTTAGTTACACAGTTATGAAGTCTAATTTTTTTAAATGTTATTTCAGTTTTGTGGCAAGTTTATCTTTATTATAGTTATCATAAATCACTGGCGGGCCCAGGATTTTATCGTAGTGGGAGCCTAATACTAAAATTTTAAATAATTGCCTTGTTTGTTTAAAAATGTGTTTTTATTATTATGACTGAAGTGAATGTCACACACATATCACGAGATTACCATTGATTTGTTTATTTATTTGTCTTACAATACAGTTTTATATAGTGAGATCAAATATAAATTCAAAGCAAGTAACCTAGTTTCGTACAGCTGTATAGGCAACACATCTTGCACAGTTGGCAATACAACAAAATGAAGGGGAAAAACAAAAAACAACAGTCATTGGCGTAACATTAAATTCCATAATGGCCACTAAAAATTAATATTTGAAACAGATTTTAATTATAAATTAAGTTCTGTTCTACATATACAGATTTTAAATGTTAATGATAATTTCATAACTGATTTCTTTGGAGTTTAGTCTATTCCTGTTTGATGTCATAAAAGGTTTCTTCAGTTAATGCACTTAGTCTTACAGGAGATTTGTCTCTACAAATGCAATGCTTCCTGTTAAACCGTTCAAGGATATAATGCCTGCGGTTTACAAGCGCTTCGTAATATGTATTTGCATATGGGAAAGCTACATTAAACTGTTGAATGCAGGATTGTGAATTGCAGGTTCGGAAACCATCTGTATCACTGCGAAAATGGGCCAATAGATCCGCAAAAAAATAAAAGTTTAGTGCAAACTAAAATGGGACGTTCATTGTTTCTGGAAAAATCTCTCGGGTAGGCCAATGTTGCTACTAGAAACACAGATTCTTCTATACTTTACTTAAGTTTAAAGTATTCATTATAATTATAATTAGGTAGGTACGTAATCCATATTTTTTTGTGGCAACCCAAATTTATACCTATTTTATGTGATACCATCAGTAATATTTAATGATTAACGGTTTTCATAATCCATGGTAACTAATACTTATTTCCACTTATAAGCGAACAATTTTACCTTTAAAGAACATTATCTTTTGTTCTTATAAAACTGAAGTTAAAAACTGACACAATTTTGGAGAAAAGACTCGATTCAGAGAATTTTAAAAAGGCAAAATAAATTGAAAATATGAGGAATATAATTGAGAATCTGAAAATATACTACAAGCAGATAAAAAGCAAGTATAAGTATATGACAGAAGAAATACTGAATTTGATGGAAGGGAGAATAAAATAAAAAATACAAATCAACAAAAATATTATGACCGAAATAATAAACTATAAAAAACAAAATAAAGGAATCTAGAGAAGCTTGAAGGGATCGAAAAGAATCATAGTTGTCCAAACGTATTGTAATGAGATGCGTCAGCGGTCGGAGAGAACACGTGTGAAGTCGATGCGTCATCCACCGACAGACGCGATCTGGATTGTTCTATTACTCATCGTTTTTGGTATGACCTGGAATTATTCTAGACGGCTGCAGTTAACATATAAAAGGCGCGTTTTATTGGGAGCGATCAGTCTACCAAAGTCTACCAACAACAGTCTACCAGTACGAATACGTGACACGTAGTGAACGCTCGTGAATACAAATAAACTGTATAGATAAATTAGTTAGTGTTTCAGGTTAATATTAGTGATTTGTTACCAGCGTTTAAGGTTTAAGTTGTTGATTCGTGTCAATTATTACGTTGTTTTAAATTTGTTAATAAATAATTCACACCCCGGACCGAAGATTTAAATACGTTTTAAAAACGTTACAGTATCAGAGAAGTAACCGGTAATATCAAGAAACAATGTTCTAGTATCTTGGTAGACGGACACGATAGACCAATACTTCAAGTTGAAGAAAAGAAAGAAATGCGGAAGTCGTATGTAGAGGAACTGTTTGCCAGTGATAGAGACAGTGAAAATGACAACCACAATGGCATTGATGACAAGAGCAAAGATACTTTTGACAGCTCTGAAATATTAGTTGCAGAGGCAGAAAAATATATAGAAATGACCAAAAGACGGAAATCACCAGGACCGGACGACATAAGGTTAATTGGTCCTATCGGTCTTAAACCATTAACAAAATTATTTAACATAAACAACCAAGGCGAAATACCAAATGAGTAGCTTCAATTTACATTTGTAAGGATACCAAAGAAACGGCAATGCCAAAAAGTGTTGTGAATATAAAACAATCAGCTTAATGAATCACACTCGTAAAATATTCCCCCGCATATTATATCAGCGCTTAAAGAATAAATGTGATGAATACGTAAGTGATACACAGTTTGATTTAGGGCAAGGATGGGCACCAGAGAAGCTATACTCAGTGTTATCAGAAAAATATCTAGACATGAGACAAAGGATAAACACATCGATTTCGAAAAAGCGTTTGATATTGTTCTAGAAGTTAATAAATATACTGTATGAATTACGAATAGACGGAAAGGATATAAGTTCTGTACTGGTCACAAACAGGAAGGGTTAAAGTAAAGAATGAGTTGACAGAAGAGATTGTCATCAACAAAGGAGTCAGACAAGGTTGTATTCTCTCACCGTTTCTTTTTAACATCTATTCTAAATAAATTATTACATATGCTCTGGAACGGTCTAGGACGTTTAGCCACAGCCACTTAGGCGCGGCAGTTAAGACGCGGCCGCTTCGGCGCATACATATTTGGACGCAGGGACACTAAGACATAGAGGCAAAAGGATGCAGTAAACTTGGGCGCGAGAATTTAGGGCGCAGAAACATTAGGACGCAGGAACATTAAGCCGCAAAGTAAGCAACCAATTCAAATAGAATTCGTTTAATTTTATAAAGTATATCTCTATTGTACAGAAAATTATTGAAAATTTTTCATTGTAAGGAATAATAGCTTTTTTGTCTTTCTTATAGTACTTTCCTAATTACAAGATTAATAATTGCAAATGTTTGTTAAGACCTCAATAAGGACTTTCATTTAAATATACAGCTATTTTATTATGTATAGGTAATTACATTTATATCTTACAGCGTATCTAAAGAACGGTCTGTTGTTAAAATAATATAACCATATGCGTCTTTGTGTCTTTGCGCCTTCACATCTTTGCGTCCTACTGTTTCGCGCCTTAATGTCTTGGCGCCCTTTTGCCCCGCGTCTTTTAGTGTTCCTCCGTCCAAGTAGGTCTGTGTCTAAACGGCCGCGGCTAAACGTCCTGCTCCAGCCCTGGAAGATAGTTTCGATGGCATACACGTAAATGGAGTACTGATGAATAATGTTAGATATGCTGATGACATTGCGCTAGTAGCTGCTAGCGAATAAGAATTACAGGCAATTCTAAGGCGGGTTAAAATTGAAAACACGAAAATGAGGCTAAAGATAAATGTCAAGAAAAAGAAAATTATGGTAGTGGGTAGGGACCGCTTGGTGTAACAATTGAAAACTTAAGAATAGAACGGATACAAAAGTACAAATATGTCAACCGCACAATTGACGAAGATTTAGATTCTAACACAAAAAGAGTAGAAATGGCAAAGGTAACGCTAAATATCTAAACTTAAAATATCGAGTATGTATGCTAGAGTGCTATACTATACTCGTATGGTCAGTTTTACTATATGGTTGTGAAACGTAGACACTTCAGAAGAAAAACATAGATAACATAGTATATAAGTTATCTCAGCAGGCTCTGGAGGCCTAAGACTTTTTTGGAGATGGCTTTCCTCCACTGGTTTCTGTCGCCAGCTTTTATTTCCAAGTCGTCCACCCCCAGCTCTAGTAGATCCTCTTTGGCGCACTCTAGCCATTGGTATTTTGGTCTTCCTTTTCTATTAAGTCCTTCTGCTTCTCCATAAAATACTTGTCGAGGTATTCCATTCTTATAGTATAGCCCAGCCAACTCAACCAATTCTGGTTAACTATATTTATGATTGTTGGTTCCTTACATTGTTCGTATAGCTCTTCTTCTTCTCCAATTCCCTCCTCCTTGACTCATCTATAGATAGCCTTAATATATGTATTCCTCTCAAAAATACTCAGTTTGAATAAGTCTGTCTGCCGTAATGTCCACGTTTCACTTCTGAGTACTACAGCCGGCCTAATAATTGTCTTATAAACTTTTACTTTTGCTTTATATGAAATATGTTTTGCTGTTAACACATAAATTAAGGCGCCCGCACTTTTTATACCACCAGTCAGTCTTCTTTCTAATTCGTTTACCAACTCACCCGTTTTTGTTATCCCTCACCCCTTACTATTAGCTGTTTTCCTTTTTGCAGGTTAGTTAATCCACTCATTAGGTAATTACTTTTATTCTCATTTATTACCAAACCATATTTTCGTGCTTCTATTTGTAGTTTCCTTACTAGTATTTTCAACTCCTCTTGGGCGTAGTCAATAGTCAAATCATCTACATACGCTAACAGTTGGTAGGAATTTGAGAGTATATTAGCATTGTGTTTAATCCCACCATTCCTTATTGACACCTCCAACATAATATTGAAAAGGCTCGTCGAGATTGGATCCCCTTGCCTGAGCCAACTTTTTGTTACAAAATTTTAACCTGGTTAGTGGTGTCCATTAATGTTATTTTTGTTAGTTCAATTAAGTCTTTTGTGCTGGTTCACTTTGTCATATACCTGCCTAAATTCAATGAAAAACACATGCAAACCTTTCTTTTTGAGGCATTTCTCTTGAATTTGACGGAACCCAAGAATTTCATCTATTTTCGTGAAAGGCACACTGATATTCGTTTAATTTTTCCTCTTTTATATTTTGAGACTTAGCTTAGCTTAGCTTACCTTTCTTGTATAAAGGGCTTATCACTGCTAGGCTCCATTCTGCAGGCATTCTTTTACTATCCCAGATTTTATCTATCGATTCCACAATACTTAACTTTTCTTCTCCAAATTTCAGCAGTTTCGCTTGAATTCCATTACTGTCCCCACTTTTATTGTTTTTCTTAATGTTATTATCTCCAGTATTTCCTCTTTTGTTGGACTAGATACTTTTTCTTCATCCAGCCCAACTTCTCTTAGTACGCTTAGCTCCTGTTCTTCCTGTTCTTCACTAGTCAGTAGCTGTTCATAATAGAGGCGCCATCTTTCAACCACTTCGGTTTCTTCACTTATTATTTTACCATATTTATCTCTGCACATCATCACTCTTGGCTATAATCCGTATTTTATTCTCCCTACACTTTTGTAAAACATTCTTATTTGCTGTCTGTTGTTTGCCTCCTCAATTTCTTCTACAGTCTCTTCCTTGTTCTACGTGCCTACGTCTGCTTTACTTCCCTTCTCATTGCTTTGTATCTTAATTGATTTTGTATTGACCCATTAACTAACAATTTCAGTTTGGCTTTTTTCCACTTTTCTATTATTTCTTTACATTCTTTGTCAAATCATTTTTTCTGCATCTTTGGTTTTAAATTATTACTAGCAGCCTGCATTACTGTATTCTTTATAGCCATCTATTGCGCTTCAATCTCTAGTGCAGCGTTCGAAGTGTGAACGTACCGAAGGGCGTTTAAGATTCAATGAACACAAAGAGTATCCAATGATGAAGTGTTACGCAGATTAAGCAAAGAAAGAGAACTAGTAAACATTATAAAAGGACGCAAATTGCCTTGCGTTAGTTACGTATTATGTCATGAGAAATATAAGCTGTAACGATATATATTGGAAGAATAATCGAAGGCAAGCGTGCAAAAGAAAGAAGGAGAACTGCAACTAGACAAAGAAAAGTTAATACACACAGCAAGATATGGCTGGAGATATACCATGTCAATCGCTAACCTCGGAAGTAAGTGAGATCGCACCAGGAGTGACAGAGGAGCCTAGATGTCGACCAAAGGAAAAAATACAAGATTTCTTTTTTCAAGACTGTATTTATCTTGCCTAAGTGTCGTTTTTCTTTAACTTCTCAGTCAAATAGTTAGTATAAAAATATTCCTCAATTTTTACGATTCATCTGGATTAACTTTGATTAATCATATACAAATGTGATGAAATAATTTTCAAACATGTTTAAAAAATACTAAACTTTTCTAAAATCTAAAAAAATAAGCTCATACCCAAAACCCTTATAAACACTAATTTGAAATAAGCTGCCCAAAAAAGGAAAGTTTTCTGCTAAAACGAAATCCTGTGTTTTCACATCTTGCGGTTTTCCGTTTTATGGACGCATAATGTTTTACAAACGTAGTCGACAAGAAAAACTCGATATGTTTGGGAACGAGCGCACGTCCAAGACGTTGATAAATGTTTTTGTTCTTCCCAAGAATACACGAAGTGGCCATTATCATATAAATAACAAGCTCATTTTTAAGTAAAAACTTCCCTAATGAAAATTAATTTTTTATCTAAATTTACTCGGGTTACTGGTGTATTTTAAAACGTGGCGGATGTTTTGAAAAATCTATGAAATTTGTATAAGAAGGATTAGAAATGATAGAAAGGAAGGCATTTTGACATTCATGTGAAATTAATCCTCTGTTAATTACCTACAACATGAAAACCAAAACTGTGTTCTTCTCATTAATCTTTCCCCAAAGACATATACGTTTCCTCTAAGTGGGAAAATTTGCATTTAGACACGAAAAACAATTTTATGCCACTTCAGGCTTAATGTATAAACCGTGACGCTGCACGTAGTGTGTGAGCTTCAAATTGTGTGATACCCTTAATCCCTACACCTGTTGTTTTGACTTTCAGCAAGTTCTATTCGTTTATATATTAAAAAAGGATTGCTTATTTTTTGGCTAAATATTGGTTTCTGTTTTGATTTCTAGTAAATTTTATTTTCCTTCTTAAGATTTACAATATATTAAATGGAAAATTACAATTGTTCTTGATATTCAGATATTAACTGAAAATGTTGGTACTTAGTGAAGAAAAATCGTTTTTTATCGAAATCGTTTTGTCTTTCCGAAAATCAATCAAGTTACTGTGACGAAACTTTCGGTTTTATTTCCAGGAACTCTCCACCCCTTTATTTAAAACCCCAATTCTGGCTTCCCTTTTAATTTAACCTTTAAATTTAATTAAACATCAAGCAGAGAACACCCCGAGGGTTTCACTACAAAAATTTTAACTCGGTTTTGATATTACAAGTTACGTGAATAGCTAATCATAAAACGTTTTGGAACTTATTTTAGTTATTTTTTTATGATTTGAAGTCATTTCGAAATCGTAGAATTCGCATTTAATACAAAATCGAATTTAAAAACCACTACGGGCGTTTAAACAGGACGTAAAGGGTAGGTAGTAAATGTAAAAAATTCACGTCAGCACGAAAAGTTTCTAAGCTCTCTTCGAGAAGATATCGGCACATTCAAATGTAAATGATTCGGTTATTCTACTCGAATACAGATGTTGGCTTTGCATGTTTGCCTGTAAAAATCTCGGAAGAGAATGTGAAAATTCGCCTATAAAACTTATTAAGATGTCTAGACAACAAAGAGGAATTACGGTCGAGGGAAAACTAATTTTCTGGAAAGTAGAACGAGAGTTAGATTATCTGATTTCTCTGTCTGGGTTTAGCATTTTTATATAGGAGCCTGATGTTTATTGTTCTTTTTAGTAACGCTTCGCTTTGTATGAATTATCGGAGGCAAAAAATGTATGAAGTACCTACTTTAACCACAGATTCAATTTCAGTTAAAATATTCTACGATTTAAAAGGCAACCCCTATATTTTGAATTGCTTCATTTCAATTTCAAAGTGTAGATTTTTTAAAAGCAAGAAAGGATTTTTACTTATGTAGGTACTTGAAAAATTTTGCACTTCTTCACCCTGCAATTACAATTTTTTCTAGACGTACCTATAAAAAGTTCAACTTAAAAGTTGTAAAATAGGCAACATACACTTCATTTCATATATGTCCATATTTACTAATTCTAACAATTTAAACATTAACATCAGACTCTTCATTGGGTATTTGAGCTAGAACACATTAATGTACATATTTTAACGAATTATGGTCGGCGGTCGTGGCTCAGTTGGTTCATCGTGCGTCTTACCACTGAGATGGCCCGGGTTCGATTCCCAGGGTCACCGAAAATACCCGGCCGCTTCCCTCGGAAGGCAATGGCAAACCACCGAGGTGTTATTCTGCCTAGTAAAGTCCTATCTGAAGTAGAAGTACAAGCACTTCCGTGGTTCGGGCTGTAGGTCCCCTCCTATGTCTGTGGGATACTTGACACGCACACCACAGGCATATGGAGAAAGGATCGGCAACGCCCTGTAAAGGGTAGCCACTCTAAGAAGAAGAACGAATTATGAAAATTTTGTATGAAGGAAAATATGATACCCACGCCGATTTGCGGCGTGAAACGCGTACTTACCCGTAAATCTTTAAAAATTAATAAATGTCTAACATTATAGCACATTGATTAAATAAATATTATAGCGACTGCCTTCATTTTGATTTTTTATTAACTAAAATTGTAAAAACCTCTGGCTTGTTTGGTTTCATATTTATCATACTTTTAAACTAAAGATATAGTCTAAGTAAGTTTTAAATGGCGGTTGACGGATTTTTGTTTCCCCGCCCTAGTCGTGAAATTACCGTTTCCGGATTTTTGGTAGAAAATTCCCGTTTTATGTATCGGCCTTAGCTTTCGTTTAATTTTCCGTGGAAAACCTCGTACGACATATTTGTCAGATTATCCCAGAAAGTGTCGTTTATTTCGTACCGGGAAATTTAGGTTCTGTATTGGAAGTTCCGTTTAAGTTTGACGTTGGTGAAGTTATCGTTCCTCACAGTTTTCGTTTTCGTTTTTTAATTAAATTATCTAATAGCTAAGGACATCTTGTCGTCTTCACATCTGCTTCCGGAAGAAGGACTCCATCCCTTCTTTTCTACGCCGACTGCTGTTATCTCTCCCTGGGGTTTTAAGCTTCCATCGCTTCTAAGGGCCCTGACAACTACGCCCTTCCCAGGTAAATACTTCAAGGCTGCCCTTTTACGTGCCGGTTGCAACTTTATTAGATTCAACCCTTTTCAATACCGTATATTGCGGTTTTACTCGCGGACAGGCTCAGATAAATTTATTGTATGTATTTCAAGTACATCAAGTATTCTTTCCTTCGTTTATATTATTCGGCAGAGTGTTTAAGTCTTCAACTAGTGCGCATTACCTTTTTGCTTTAGTGTTCATAATTCAGAAACATTGTGAATTGCCGTGACGTTTACTTATTTTATCTTGCATGTGTAAAATTAATGTTATCAGATTTTTAGCTTAAGATTTTGTTATCACTATTCTTCTGATTGCGATTAAGGGAGCCTAGCTGTTAATTTTCTTTGCGTAATTCAAGTAAATGTGGCATCCCTTAATCGGCCTTTCACGTAAATTAAGATACAACTTATAGATTCTTTTGTGTCACATTTTAAATATTACTTGCATTCATTAAATTTCATTGTCTTTTATTTGTGTTGTATGTCTATTGTGTAATAATTGTGTATAGCTTTGTGAGCCTGACTACGGATACCAGTGTTTCGTTTCAGTAAATAAGGGTAAGTACCTCCAACAGTAGGGTGCAGCCACCCCCAACCTCTTTGAGCCCAGTAGGAGCAATCTGCGGTACGCTCCTCATCATCATCTTGGGTGACTTTCCGTAGTGGCGCCCATTTTCCTTCCCGATTATGACCACCCCTATTTGAAGGTTTTAGCATTTCGAACCCCCCTTCTCCACTGCTTACTAGCCGAGAGCAACAGGAGATCGACGTTCCCTTTAAGTGTCGTAGTGCGAATTTAGCACGTGACACCTTTCCTAGGTGTATTTTGTGTTCTAGGTATATATACTAAGTTACTTTTTCTATGGTTTGTTTTTCGAGGTTATATAAACTTCTTCCGTGCTCATATGCTTTGTCTTTGTAAGATTCATTTCCAAACCGACTTGGGACGACGCTTTGCTCATACTTCAAAAGTATCGAAGGACTTCTGACAGTCAATGAAAGCCAAGTGTAAAGTAATAAAGGAGTCTCGAACTAAATTTCTGAGACAAATCTAAAGGTGCAAACCGAAATTTAATATCGTCTTTTGTTTTCGGGCTATATAATATTAAATTTATTTTATTTATTTGCCTTTATTACGTTTTGCGTAAGTGTAATAGTTAAGGAACCTGGAATTCCTCCGGAAATGGTCCATCTTGTACAAGTTATGAATTAAGCTTATAAAAGTGATTTCACTTGACGGTGTCAAACACATTAGTATAGTCGATGAAACATAAACATATTCGTAGTATTCTGCAGTAACTATTCAACTATTTTATTGAAGGATTTAATTTCTAATCACCTTAAAATTCTTGTTAGAAGGTTTAATTAGATTTAAAAAAAACGCAAATTTTAAAACGATAACGTTAAGGTTGATTTGGAGACAACGAGGAAAAAACAAAAGAAATCCAAACCGTTTTATGTTAGTATAACCGAAGATGTTTGCAAAATCCCACCAGAGAACTGCTAAAAGCTTAGGACTGTAAAAATGTCGGACGACTGAAAGTTGCAAGACACAAAAATGTCTTTTTTTAATAAAATGTCTTTGTTTCAGGTGAGAACTGTGGTCTTTATCTGGAATATACGCACTTCTTCAGAATCAAGGTAGGAATTAACTTTTTTGCATGCGTTATTAATTGTTTGTGCCCCGGCTTCTACACCAGCAAATTTAATTATACGCGAAAAATTCGTTTCCGGTAGCGAAGAACACAAACTTAAACGTAAATGTGCTCGTCTTTGTCTTTCCGAATGTTTTATTACGTGCGGCTTTGATGTGTAAATTATGAATAATTTAATTAAAAGGTACGTATAATTAAGTTCCCTGATAATATTTTAAGTAGTTAGGTTGGTCCCAAATAATTATTTAATTAGTCCTACAGATCCTGATAAACGTTGTATGGGAACATTAGTTACTGACCGGAATTGTGCAGTAAAATTAAGTTCGCTTTCGTCGTGTTAATGTTCGCAAGCCTTTCCGGTCAGAGATGTTGGAAAGGAAATTGCGTATAGGGGGCTAATAGTACACCACACAGGGGGCCCATATTTTACTTCATCAAACTCTGGGGGATTGCGAACTGACTATCGTGTATACTCACTACCAGAAACTGCGGTTGTGATAACGGCATTAGCGAAAAAACTTCCGGAATACGCTTTGGGTAGGTCACATAATTATTTTGTTTTATTAAAAAAATTGGGAAGCCGCTTTTTGTTATAATTTGTCTTTTTTTTATAATGTAGTTACCAACACAACAAAATCATTTGATTAGCATTCTTTATTTCAAAAAGGCCATTTGGGTCATTGAGGCATTTTTGTTAAAATTTCAAATGTAGTTTCAGTGTTTTCGCTAATGAAAATAATTAGATCTAGTTTTACATCAACACCCACTCTCGTTTCATTTAAGCATACAAAATGTGTGTATTTTCTTATACCTAATTAGAACTACGGCAACAATTTAATGTATAAAAAATATCAAAGTCCTCTCGTAAATACACAAATAAGTGAACAACAAAATTTTATCACTTACAATTTTCTAAATGAAAAAATAATTGATTTTTACACCATTGAAAAGCTAAGGTTTTCTCTTTTTTGTGATATGTTACGTGAGATGTCTACCTTTAATTTTTTCACCCGTACGAATCAAATAAATTCGAAAATCATAAACTTCAGACAACTTAGATCAATATCAGAGTGGTTACGTTTGTAGACTGAAGATAAATAATATACCAAGATACGAGGATTATTCAATAGAAACACGTTTAAAGGCCATAAAACAATTTTTATTCAATTAGGTAATTTAAAAGAAATCTCCATTAACATTAAGGCATGAGACCCACCAGTGCACCAATCTATAGATTTCCTGCTGGTAAAATTCCTGCGGGTGTTTGAGGAACCATTCTCTAACAGAAAACTCTGCCTCAGAGTGCGAATTGAACCGCCACCCTTTTAGCGATTGTTTTAATGGTCTAAACCAGGGATGCTCAGACTTATGCTATCGGCGATCTACCGTAAAAGTATTAGGCGGCAAGCGATCGACTAAGTAGGGAAAAAATACAAAGTTTAGATATTCGAGTCGAAAGTTGCCGCGTGTTTTAGGCACTTCGTAACGTAAGTGTGCATTAAATTATTTACGCGATCGACTTTAAAACTTTTCGCGATCGACTGTTTGAGCACCCTTGAATCTAAACGCTTGGAAATCGCACGGACAAGTCGGGACTGTAAACTGTAAGGTGGATGTAGTAAGACTTACCCAACGCATACGAACAAGCATAAATATCTTGACCGTTGGGGCTACATGGGAGCGAGCGTTATCGTGCAGAAGGATGACACCGTTTGTGAGGTTCCAGGGACATTTATTCTTAATGCTGACACGTAAAAAGTTTGGGGTGTTTCAGAGCATATTTTAAGGAATTTGCACTAGGCGGCACTGAACTAATCTGTTATGTATTTATATTGTATATATTTTATGATTATAATACATAGTATTGAAATTTTGTAATTTGAATTCAAAAAAACGAAAAGGTAATAGTAGTAGTAACAAAATATTACCTTCATTCACATCAAAGCAACAAACAGTGGCGGCTCGTGATAATTTATTTTGGGGGGCTCAGATTACTTAGAGAATGCAAACAAATAATAATATATAATAAACATTCACCTTCAGTAGCGGAGCAATTTCATACAAATCGAAAAACGTTTTATGTACAGACGTAAAACAAAACACACACACAGACACTACAATAATCCCTTACAAATATTACTGTTTATACACAAAATCTAGTCTTCTGTCTTTCTGAGAAAAAAAATGTTCGATAACTTTTTCGTCAAAATTGTTTATGTTTTCCCTCTAATGGAAGAGTTTTAAAATTCACTTTCAGAATACACTCTATATTATTTTCGGTCATTTTCTACCACCTAAAACTGAGGACACCGTAACAACTAATTCGAATACAAGTCTCAAGCTGCCGAACAACTAAACCGTAAACGCAGTAGTTGAATTGCTATCAAAATAATATTTATACTTCATTCTCAGTCAAAACATATCAAATACCTGCGCCCCAACGGACTATTATACACGCGTAAATAAAATATAAATAGTTTTGGTAATTCGAAACCATCCAAGCCAAAACTCAAACAATCTTTAGATTTTACTGAAGACTAATTAAATTTTAAGGGAATAAATACCAATTTATCTTTAGCTTTATTTTAAGCAATATTTTATTATAGTAATGTTTGTTTGTTTTCTTTTATAGGTATACCTATATTTTTATAATATTATGTTTTTATTTAAACTGTTCTTGAACACCGACTATTGTAATGATATACAAATTGAAACAAACAATTTCATTTAAATGCACAAATTTAAAGTTCTAACAGCCTCACTAGTTATCTTTTATTTCTTGCGGTAAAAATTTATCTACTAATAATTGTGTTTATTATGAAATAAATCTGTAACATGCTTCTCAATAAACAGGGTTCGAATAGCAACGATTGCGAATCTGTGCGGTGCTCTCATCTGGCTCCAAAATCGAGAGCCTTCGGATAACTTAAGAAAGCAATAGACCAATAGAGCATCCGCAATCGGCAATTTCCGACATTTCCGTTCACGGTTAGTTATTACATATATTTCTTATGCGGACGAAGGCTGAGCCCTAACGATTTAAAATATAGGTAAGCGCCGCGTCGCAGGCGGATAATAATACAATGTGATTTTTTAAAAATTCAATTGCAGCAGGCCGTATTCTGTCTTAAAGGCATTGTCAACTTATGCAACATATTTAGTAAATATCAAAATACGTTAGTTAAAATACTCGTAAAAGTACCCGCATTGGTAGAATTTCAATATCTTTGATAATAACCACAATAAAACCAAAATAAAATTCAGATCCTACGTACATGACGTCACGAGTGTCGACAACATAACCTAAATTTAGCGTTGTACTTGTAGCTATGCTAGAGCTCTTACCGGCGACCGACGTAGTTGACGTCATAGCTTAAACTTTTAGCTCCCATAACACGGTAACGAATTAAAATTCGGCCAAAAAATTTTGCAAAGGTGCAATACTCAGTTTACTCAATCAAATTACAAAATAAAAAAAAATCGACTACTCATAAGTTGACAATGCCTTTTTAATAACCTTAGAACTGTCTGTATTAAATCAGAATACGGCCTGCTGCAATTGAGTTTTTAAAAATCACATTGTATGTGTTATACATTAGTAATGCTTTATATAGATATGCAAAATTTGTATTGTGATAATTAACAATAAATTGTATGTTATAATTAAATAAGTAAATTATTTTTCTCTTTCGTAAGAATGGTCTTGGGAAGCTCGAGCCCTTGAGCCCCTATGGAGCAGCCGCCACTGGGAACAATCTTAAAAAGTAGAGTCTTTTGAAAAGAACTTCTTGATGAACTCATGATTCTTGTATAGTTCTTCATTAGGAAGTTTTCGTCTTTTTTCTTTAGCTTGTAATAATCTTGCTACTGCTGGCCTGGGGTTAAAAAATGCAGTACCGAGTACCGACTCCATTTAATGCGATATACATCCTGGAATTCAGCGTCTTCCTGCTGTAAGATGATTGTTTGTTTGTTTTAAACGTAGTATGGATGGACACCGCTCTTTCAGGTCCAGAGCTGTGTGGTGTTAAACACATGTACGTTTGTACGAGCTTGGAAAAAATCGAACCAGACTCTGACACTTTTAAAAAGTGATACTATATTGCAGAAGGGATTTTCATACCGGACGGTGAAGGAAGTTTCTCTGACGCATGTAAGGCAATCACATCATCAGCAAATGATGCAACAGAATCCACACCAAAAAGATTTTCGACGGCCGTACGCATCGAACTTATCATTTCTGGAGCAGTTCTTTCATTTTACAAATCATGTCTTTAGTTTTGAAACAATTTCTTGCTGATCACTTTCAAGTGACACACCTAGAAATTCAATGCATTCACCGGCACTGATGCTTGCCACTAGGCGGCACTAAGCCTAGTTTATTACTTAAAATATGCTCAGGGGTGTTTCTACCATAAATGCCATTTTCCAACTGAATCACAACGCTTAGCAAGAAGCAAACAACAAATACTTTTGATAGACGCGTCGCTAATACTTAAACAATCAATATAAACAACTGAATTCCGTTGTCGTGGCAATTAAGTCACGGCCGCGCTGTCCAAACGTGTTTTTATTGAACAATCATCGTACATTATCAAAAAGGGCAAAGCAACGTCTTCAGTGTTGTAAAAAACTCCAATTATTAATTCTATTCAAAATATGTATTGCTAAGTTTACTTTACTATAATTTAAAATACCAAAATGTTAGGTATGACACTGTAATCTGCATAAAAATATCTACCAGAAAACGTCTTTCGGAAATTTTCATTTGGAAGCTATAACATCTATTGATAAAATTGAAATTTTCCACTACCTATAAGTTAAAAACAAAAAAAGATATCCAATTTCTATTTTCACCACTAAAAACCTAAATTGTCCGATAGTGCATTATCCATCACTCTATTTAACAAAATTAGATATTTTCTATCTGGAATTCAAAACACAGTGTAATACATAACCATTGAATGGTAGTAGCAGTCATTTCTTTTTAATTCTAGATCTTCATCATCCTCTTTAGTACTATGTCTATCAATTTACGATCCATAATCTACAGCATACTACGTATATTAATATAGACGATATGTATAGAGCCATTATAGTTTCATAGTATCTGTCAAAATCGAACAATTTCTAAAAAGTTGTTTGTCTGTTTGTTTCTTCTAAACAAACTTCTTATACTAAATATTCAACTAAATAATAGCCAGGGTGGCGCAGTGGTAGAGCATCAGGTTAGCGTTACGCTAGTTCTTGGTTCGAATCCTCCTGGTGACCATTCGTCGTTGGGCAACTAATTAACGATGCTTTCCTTGGAAATACAAGCCTAGTAGGTAGTGTAACAAGGTTTTACACATACATACACATTACACTTTACACATGGTGCAATAGCAATATGTAGGTAAAACGTAAAACGGCGCACCAACTTCGTAACCGCAGAGACGGGCCGGGCTGTGCATTGCACGCGTAGAGCCTCATACGTTAACGCACCAGCCTCGAAACCGAAAGGTATAAAGGGTTACAGATAAGACATACATGCATACTACATACATTGAACTTGAATGATAAAGACTATACTCTGTGACCGGCGAAAAAGCACGCTATTGAAATTCAATAAAAAATGAGAGCATAACCACAGAATAAACTCTTACAGAAGCGACAAAATGCAGAGTGTGGGGTGGTCAAAATAAGGGGAGCGGGGTGAACTGGAACACGCACACTAGCAAGTAAAATTTCCTAATTTGCTGTATACAGGATGTCTCTAAAATGCGTGGACATGACTTAACCACAGATTTCTGGGCGAAAAATAAGATGATTTAACCCAACTTACCTGTATATCCAAATTCGTTTCGTTAAGCCAGTATTCTGCTTCAAAGTTCTTCTTATGGTAATAAGACATGTTTTGAGATGATAATGGTTATTAAAAATGGGCCACTAGTGTATGAAACATGTGTATCACAACACATATCTGACAGTAACTCTTTAATGCCAAGACCAATAATTAAAATAATATTATTTTCAAAAAGAAACGTTCAATAGTAAACTTTTTTGTCTCTTTATAATTTGTGATATCTGTTACGGTTTAATCACAAAAATTTAAAATCTGACTAACTGCGCTGAACACTTCTTAAAGCAAACTAGGTATTCTAAGAAACAAGTGACACAACCAACTAATTGCTATCTACAGTAGCAATTGTTTATCACTTGTCAAACATTTCAATTAGCTGTAGGTGCTGACTTGTGATTTTCAACAGTTTATATTTTATTGCTTTTTACATAATACTAGCTATAAATTACACTTACGCCGAACAAGCGGTTATGTTGCTGGTATTAGTATACTGCGAAGAAAATTGTCGCAGGAGCGTTAGAGCACAGTATAGAAACAACCAGTAGTTGCACTTGGCCGGAATTGTGTCGCTATATTACAGTGCGCTTGTTCAACTCCTAGCTATGTGCGTAGTGAATTACGCGTCTATTACTGGTGTAAAATCACGTGGAAGGCGATAACCTGTTTTCATAGGAATTTTCAATGTAACGAGTTATGTCAAATTCAAAATTCCCTCATCTAAATTAGCTGATAAAATCCACTCCCGGAGTAGTGCGCAGTAGATATTCGGCGACACGAACATCAAAGATACCGACACGAAGTGAAACTACTGGTTGTTTCTATACTGTGGTTAGAGTGTACAGCGAAAGGTCGCGTGCCAAATCATAAAACCTTTGCAAATATTGAAAGGGGTCTTCCTGAAACGGGAGGTTTTACACCATAATTTATAATAATTTATAGTCATTATTATGTAAAAAAATAAAATAAAAGGTTGAACTGTTACAAATCACAAGTCGGCACCTACATACAGCTAGTTGAAATGTTTGACAAGTGATAAACAATTGCTACTGTAGATAGCAATCAATTGGTTGTCACTTGTTTCGTAGAACACCCAGTTTGTTTTAAGAAATGTTCAGCGCATTCACTTTTTGTGATTAAACTGTAACAGATATCACAAATTAGAAAGAGAGGAACAAGTTTACTATTGAATGCCGCTTTCTGAAAAAAATATTATTTTAATTATCGGTCGTGCCATTAAAGAGTTACTGCCTGATATGTGCTGTGACACATATGTTTCATTCACTAGTGGTCCATCAATAATAAGTCCTTATTTTTTACACTCATTTCAAAGTATTGCTAACTGTGCAGGATGTGTTGCCTATAAGGCTGAAAAGAATTAGTTAATTGGGTTTAAATTAATTTCAATTTCCTCTCGTTGTACTTTATTTTATAAGCTGTCCTACATCCAAAAAAATGTCATTTTTGATTAAAAAAAAATCGAAAAATATAAATAAAGCAATTATGTTTTCATCAACAAGAAACTGAGGTATTAAAATGAGTTAGGATTTGTACGTATGCTTTTTATTTAAAATAATCCTTTTCTTTATCTTTACATTAATACTCCAAAATACAAAGAACGCAAAAAATAGCCAACATGTGTCTTAGCTGCAGTCTGTAACTAAAAACCCTTAGCCTCCATTGACCGCTTTTGCTTTTACTAATCCTATAATTTTTAATATTTTACTTCATACGCAACAGTTTCAGTATTTTTTCAAATCTTCCCCACCAACGCTTTTAGCAAAATATTTTCCACTTACGAAAAACACTTCAAAGGTTATCTCATCTGTTATATGAGGTGTAAAGTACAGGCAAAAAAAAGATTATCCGAAGCAATATAAAACGAATCGGCGCCGATGTCGGGCGTCGCGGCGAGAAATAAAGTAACATCGTGTTGTATACTAAATCAACGACGCAAATGTGGATGTGGAAGTAAATTTAGTTAAAGCTCGGTAAGAGAAGTGATGTAGTAAAACGGCTTGCACATCGAGTATCGATCATGTTCGTTAGAGTAACTAAAAGAAGGGGCCCTGAAATATTAACCACAAGGAACGGACGGACGTTAATTGATACGTCATCTGCTTTATGTTGCTTTTGTTTCGCATGACGGGAGATTATTTTGTTAAAAGTTGAATTTTGTTACTACACTCATTGAACTTTGATTTTAAAACATGTTGAAAATTCTTACATAATTCAGTCCATTTTGCTAATTTTTTTAGCGAATCAGCTTATTTCAGTGAGAAACTATTTAAATCCCCAACCAGCTATAAAGGATACCGTAAGTTGTAAATGTAGCGACACCAGCTAAGATACTTCCCTATTTGTTTAGTATAAAAACTGGATGCCTAAAAATTTTAAATAAGTGACAACTTTAAGACTTACTCTAATAGAAATGTTAAGATTTCTAAACTCGACTATAATAATTATTATTAGAGTCACCTCATATATTTCAGAAACTAATTTCCCATTTTCGGGGGTTATCGAAATACGTATTTGTTTTTTCTAAATAGCTGCAATTTTATCGTTTTGCAATGTGTACATTAGATTGAAAAATGCAGGTTTCAAGAGAAGTTTTTATTTATTTTAATATTTAAAAATCTTCTTTATATTAATTTTGAATGTTAAAAGACGTATTTTGAATAAAAATGGAACCCAACACCTGACTAAAACAATGTCCAAATTAATTGGACAAGTCAAACTTTTAAAATGCAAAGTAACTACTAACATTTCCAAGGAAACTTATTAAAGAAATCGAAGTCAATGTTGAAGATTAAAATAAGAATTTAACATAATTAAATTAAACTTCATAATTTCCACTGATTTAAATATCAAACTATTAATCTTCGGCCCTACAAAATTTATTCTTTCTACTGTTCAAACGTAAATCTGATAAATTCTAATGGTTGAATAACTATTATTACAACTGAAAACAGTTTATATGTAGATCGTAACCACTACATAAAGACGGCAAGTACAAGTTTTGCGAACTGTCTGTTGTAAAGTTTAATGAGGCAGCAAATTTAAAGTGATTTTATATTCCTTCCCATTTAAATACGTAAGAACTTCATCGACTTAAATGTTAGTAATGGTTTTATTTAAAAATTACACTTTTTACTTTTTTAACTAAACGATTTAGATTAATCATTTGATATCAGGCAGCTTGTTTTGTATAAGTAGATTGTTTATACTGAGTGTGAGTGAGTGCCCATTTTATTCGTTCTCGCCTGACAAATAAGCAAGATATTTTTCTTCCCAGATACCTACGTTTTTACCTATACGAATCACCTGCATACACCGCTTCCCCATTTTATCTTACTACCGATTCTCTCTCTCTTCATCGTTTCTTCCATGCGAAGAGTCAAGTTAATTAATTTGTGGTTTGTGTCGATGTTGCCACCACTTCACTTGTTTCCATGCCTTAGGATCTTGAGCTATGTGGTTAATTTGGTCAATCCATTGTTTGGGGGATCTTTCACGTGGTCTGCTTCCTGATATGTGCCCCTGTACTACCAGTTTTTCTAAGCTTCTACTCTCTCTTCCTGTAATGTGTCCGTAGAATTTAAGTAAATGTTTATACTGGCTGATTTACGCAAGACGCGCCCCTTAAAAACTTCGAATGCAACACAACATACATGTTTCCAAAGTTACTAGAAATATTTGCAAATTCAAAAGCAAAATAAATAACCTAGTTATAGAGGTTATGAAAGTTTTCAATTTGGAACATAACCTTGACATGATATTTAGTTATGTATTGCCATTCTGAAGCAATCCACCTCTGATTATATACGTTTAATCGAGAATTAATAGATCAGCGTTATTTCTGTATTTGTAAGTTGGGTTGCTTATTCCAATTGTTAAGGGACGCGTCTTACTTGAATCGCCCAGTATATTATCGAAGACAGGCGTTGACCAATGTTGAGTTTGGCCAGAAGGAAAATATTAGTTCGTCGATTATGATTAACTTCTTCGTTTCCTTTGTTATTTGGCTCTCCGTACCTTTTGTAGTTGTGTTTTTACTTATTTGAATGCGTCTGCGACTTTCGTGCGAGGTATCTCCCTGATTGTTTATGTATGAGCCCAAATATATAATGCTCTCCTACCTCGAAATCTGCTATATTGTGTATGTCTGGTCTATTGTTGTTGAATTTATCAACGATTGTTTTGCGTTTATTTATTTCTTGGCCGTATTCTGCCCTAACCCTCGGTAGACGTTCTTCTTCTTCTTCTTATTCTTCCTTCTCTGGTTTTAGGACTAAGTCCCGTTTTTGTCCAAATGCCTCTCCTTAATTTAGTTGTCTTGAGAATCCGATATCCAGCTCTCCTTCCATCTTTTCGGTGGTCACCCTCGAGGTCTGATTGTGTTTGGGGTCTTCCTTTTAGCGATGCTGGCTAATCTGTTTTCATTCATGCTGTTTACATGGTATTTCCATTGTCGACATCGTGATCTTACCCACCGCACTAGTTACATCTTGTACACCACAAGTATGTCCTATAATTTCGGTACTAATTCTATATCTGAGCGTGTTTCCCGCTATTATCTGTTTTATTTTACACGTTTCCGTTCTGGTTTCTGCGGCGCACTTTGCTCTCAATACCCAAATGCTTGTTTCGCCAGATGATATCGCGTAAGCGCCCAGATACAACTAATGCTTTTCTTGCTTTGCGTCCGTAGTTCTTGATTAATGTTACGACTACTGGATAAATTCGCACCAATATAGGCGTCCCATAAAACTAATTAGTTGCTCTTTTGTGGTTGTCAACAATGCGTTATCGTCCGCATATTGAAGATTAGTGATAGTTTTGGCATTAATTTTGATTCTGTCGTTGTCTCATTATGTATTCGCCATAGGCATTGAAGAGTATAGCCGAAAGGATACAGCCTCGGCGAACCCCTTTGTATATTTTAAAAGGCTTTGAACGTTGTTGGCTCATTCTGATTATACCTTCTGCGTTTTATACAGTTAATTAGATGCTGAGGTACACTTAATTCCGTTAGTACAGTCCACATTTTTTTCCGCCTTACGTTGTCGAAGGTCTTTTTGTAGTCAATAAAGCATATGAACAGGCGTAGATTGCATTCCCCTGCTTTTTCAGTAAACTATCGCAGGTTGAGGATCTGGAGAAAGAACATTAGCCGAAGAACTATTCAACAAAATATCAACTGAAGGAGCAACACCCCAAGAATGGCAAGAGAGAATCATCATACCAATTTTTAAGTAGGGAAGTAAAGCATAATTGCCGAGGTATCACATTACTGAATTTGACAATAAAATTATTTACAAAAATTCTCCAACAAAAACTGGAGGAGAATATTACAATACATGCAGAACAACAAGGCTTTAGGAAGAACCGCAGCACAGTTGATGCAATGATTTTTATAACGAGACAGCTAGCTGAAAAACAATGGAATGCAATACAGCTGCATAATATATACATATGTGCTTTGTGGATTTGTCTTGAGGACGTTCTAAACATACTAAGAGAAAAACACATACCACGGCAAATGATCAAAATAATATAAGATATAAACACGAACAATAGTAATGAATAAAATAATACAAGATGTACGAACGAAACCGGGTTATAGAATGGGAAACATAATATCAATATTACTTATATGCTAGGCAGATGATGCCCTACTCATAGCGAATAAGGAAAATAAAATACTGCTACAACAGTTTCACAATACTGCTAAGAAATATAACGTGGAAATTGCAGTTGAGAAAATGAAAAGTTTAGTGATTGCCAGACAGCCGGTTAGATGTAAGTTGGAGTTGAGTGGGGCAATAATCGAACAAGTAAATGAATTTCAATATCTAGGAATCGAAATTGCAGCATAGGGAGATTTATATCAAGAACGTGCACAGTGCATAAAACATCACAAATATTCAGAAGCCTGCGAGATATTATTTGGAACAATAAATTTATGAATATTGAGAGCAAGATAAAAATATACAAGACTACTAACTGTAAGACCAGTGGTAAGAAAAAGACAGCGCATATTCGGGAAGACTATTATGGAACCGAAGGAGTTCATTAGACGGTGAAGGACCTTTATCTCTTGATACAGGGAACAAAGATCACCGAATGGGTGTGTCATACCAAACAACTAGGGTATGCACAATAAGCCTTTCAGGCTGCAGTGCTTCCCGGAGTCAAAGAAAGACGGGCCCTGATACCTCTTAAAAAATAAAAAGACCAATGGCGACAAAAAAGGGAAAGCAAATGACAAGAGTAACAGAAATGAGTACATTGAGATCCATCCTTGGAGTGACGCTACGAGACAGGCTAAGAAGCCCGAAAATAAGAAACAGGTGTGACATTGAAGACATAGTAAAATGGTCAAGAAACAGACGTAAAAAATGGAACTAACACATCACGCGAATGGAAAACACAAGACTGGTTGAGTCTGGAAGAGACAACCAGGCCGACCACAACAAAGATGGGCCCAAAGCTGGATATCATCATGGAATCTCCACCTAACCCGCAATGATAAACAGGACAACGAGTCCTATCAAAAGAAGAAGAAGAAGAAGAGCATCTGCTGGCGCGTTTCCTTTTACAAATCCAGTTTGTTCTTTAGTAATTTGATTGTTTAAATATGATTTGATGCTTTCATTTATAATATAAAGTAGGACTTTGTGGTATTAGTGCTATTAGCCTGTAGTTATCGCATTTATATTTGACTCCTTTAGAGTAGTAGTAGTAGAGATATGAACACCGAGTTACATCTGTCTTTCGGCCAGGTACCTTCCATTCCATATTTTTTGACACAATAAGTGAAGGAGATCAGTAAATTTCTGGATATTTTTTGAGTATTTTTCTATTGTTCGTTTAGCTGTGCTTGACCTTGGAATAAATCGCCACAGTAGTTTCGCCAGACTTCTAAAGTTTCATTGATTTCAGACACTTTTCTTCCTTTTTTGTTTTCTATGAGCCAGGTTTGTGGTTTATACTGTTTAGTTATATCTTTAATTACCTTATGTAGTTTTCTGGAGTCTTTTTGTGTTCTGCATATTCTTCGCACAATTTTCTGTAGTAGGTACTCATTTTTATCCCTTCTACATTCACGTTGTATATCTCTAATTATTTGTCTGTATTGGTGTTGATCATGGATACTGTGAAGGCCAGTTTGTTTCATTCTTCACCTGTCTTCTACCAATTGAAGGGTTTCAGTAGTCATCCAAGGTTGCTTTGGAACATTCAGGTTAATAATATTTTGGTTTTCAAGTGTCTTAGTTATGGCCAGTTTCATAAAGTTTCATATTGTGTCTGGGTTCTATTCATTTGGTTGACTTGAGGGTACGATATTTGCAAACGATTGTTTAAATTGGTCTTTGTTAGTTTAAAATATTTGCGTTTTCCTTTTATTATTTCCCGGCGTTCTAATTTAAGCTTGAATTTGGCAATTAGCATAGCTGTTACTAATATACAATCTCGTATATCTAGGACACACTATCACTCTAGGTAAGGAGAACCAATCGGCAGAAATTAAGAGAAGAATAGTTTTTACCTAGGCGGCATTCGGTAAGCTAAGTCATATTGTCATAAAGACAAATATAAAAAATATTAAAATTATAGTTTAAGTACACGACCAAGCGGAATGACGACAGGCCATTCCTCTTAGCAAGATATCAAATTGCATCGCTTAAGAATGTCAAATATGCAGGGAACGTACGGTGACAGTCAAGGCTACACACGTGCTCCGGTACAAGTCGATATTTCCCAGGGTTATCTTAAGAGAAGGGATCAATTTTCTGAATAAATACCGCAAGAAATTAAGCTAAAAGCATGGTTAAGTCTGATCCATCAAAGAAGTAACATCAAGCAGTATTCACAGAAAATTGATATCCTCCAAGGCGATGATTGCCAGAGTATTCATGTAAGATTGTCTTATTTGTTAAATTAGAACTTGGGAAATATTTGTGTGAATCGTCTAAGTTTTCTTTCTGGACTTAGTCGTTTCAAATGTTATTTAGAACTTGTAAAATATTCAAGTAAATTAGTTAAATTAGTTTTACGGACTTAGTCGTTTAAATGTAACTGGAATTTAGTTCTTACATGTTAAAGACTTTATTTTGAGTCTGAACTTAGAATAAATCATGTCAATTTGAACTTAGCGTAATTTTTGTATAACATTGAATTGGGGACTTAGACTAAAAGTGTAACATCTGGTAACGCTAAGGCACATATATAAAATACATGAATGTCAGTTGAATTGGAGTTTGATTTAAAACCTCTCGTGAAAAGCCAAGCAATCTCTAAGTGGCGACGTCGGTCAAGTCTCTACCTAAATTATTAAAGTTACTATTTATATTAATTATTAACAATAAACCAACCCCCGACTACGCCACAATATATTAAAGAACAAAGATGTCCCTATTAACTTAAAAAGGAAAGTATATGATGATTGCATTCTTCCAATTACAACGTACGGGTTGGAGACAATGGCCTTTGCTCAAAAAGCAGCTTAACAACTGAAAGTGGCCCACAGATCAATAGAAAGAGCAATGATCGCTATAAATCTCAGAAATAAGATGAGAAACAGCATAATAAGACAGAAAACGAGGTGACCGATGTGATGGAAAGAGTCGCCCGTCTGAAATGGCAATGGGCAGGGCACATGGCCAGAGAGAATACAGACCGATGGACAGCCAGAAACTTAAGGCGCCTCCGAACTGCTGATATAAATCAGTGTTGCGCCTATGTCGAATTAAAATAGGCAACCCTAGTTACATAAGTACTGTGTGTATCCAAGGACAAAAGTCGTGTTTTTATGACGTTTGAAGAAAAATATTATTTATAATGACAAGAGCAAAGATATGTTTATCAAAACGCCGAAGAAGTCAAAAGTTTCATTAATTTTTGTATGTTTACACTGGTTTTCGGACAATCTGTATGTAATAATAAATAAACCACTGAAACCTGAATCGATATTTAGTTTAATTTTTGTGCTGTTGAGTATTGAGAATAATAATTGCCAGCGGAGGTATAAAGTTTTGATCTGTAGACCAAGTAACCTCTGTAGATGGTCAAAACATCCAGGAGTTTTATTGTTTCTGTTACTAATCCTTCTCTTTTCAAGTTTTTAATATGAGAAGTGTTAAAATGACACAGAGCTGTCAATCATTTTAAGCCGATTACATGTTGTGATATATGGGTTGCATACATGCTCCAACGTTTTCTCACTAAAATATGTTGAAACTCGACCTTTTAAAAACTTTCTCTACAAATTGTAGTCGTAAAACAAAATTTGTAACTTTTCTAAGGTCTTCAATCTATCCATAATTTCAATCAAATTTGTCCTACAAGAGCCTTTTTTTTGATTTTTTGTTTTGTTTTTGATATAAAAAGGACGACGTAACATCTAATTAAATTAAATATACGCTTATCAAAATTCTAAAATAAAAAACGGCTTTGTAGGACAAATTCTATTGCAGTTATTTATACATTTTCATATCAGGAATTGCTTCAAATTAATTTTTGAGCCCGTAGTTTGTATAGAAAGTTTACCGGAATATGCGTTAACGTTAGCCACTTGTCCAAGCAGTCCGGAGGCGCCTTAAGGTGGAGGCTCAGAGAAACTAAGAGGGGCGTCGGAAGACCCCAAAGGAGATGGGCCGACGACATTAAATAAATAACCGACAGAGATTGGATTCAAAAAGAACAAAATAGATCGACATGAAAAAGCATTGGAGAGGCCTATGTGCAGGAGTGGACCGATAGGGGCTGAGGAAGAAGAAGAAGAAGAAGACTAGCTCTGAATAGGCAACACATATTACACATCACAGGTAAACCTTATGCAAAGAACATGGCTGGTTGCCTACACAGGATGAGCAAGGGGTAATTAGATAAAATGCTGTGTTGTCTATTTTTAAACGTTCATATGGGACAGATAAAACGAACAGCCGGTATAATCTTACCTTTATTATTTTATTAATTATTTTCATTAGGTTTAACAAAAAGTTACTTTAGTATTCGGTAACAGAGTAAATTATTACACCAGAAATTTAAGAAGTTTACAAGTAATCATCTTTAAAAAAGGTGTCAAATTTCCGATGCAATAATTGTATCTTAAAACCTGCTGCTTTAATGAAATAAGAGTTTATCTAGAGAATAAGGAATGTTCACGCTCAATATGTTCTACATGAATAAAAGGAATAAGGACCAGGGAAATACATGTATAATAAGAGAGAAACGAACTAAATAAATAGTGAAAAATGAAAAAGGGGAAGTTAAGGAAGTTATAATCGGCAAATTAAATTTAAAAATAGGAAATAAGGAAAATAGAAAGCCAATGCAAAGAAAGATACAGCGAAAGAAAGAAAGGAAGGGTGAGAGTACGAGCAAGAAAGATCCCTGAATTTTCTTTTAGCCATTAAAATACATAACAAATTCTCAAACCCACACATCCATTATCTTTAAAACATCTTAGGATAAAGAATTGTTTACGTTCAGGTCATCTTTAAATTATTCAGGCTTTAATTTTTGTCCTTGTGTTTTCGGATGAATGCATATTCCAACAATTTAAATGTGCCCAGGGTGGTAGGAAAATATTCAAATCTTAATTCAAAAACGTTAGAAAACAAAACGAGAATATAATCTCCATTTTAATAAACTTTTATAATTAATACATTTTCTTTGAATTTTCTGTACATTCAAAAGGTCATTTTCAGTTGCTCAAATCTTAATAAACAACTTCTTAAAAAGCACTAGGGTCAAGTGGGGTAATAATGAGACAATTTTTAAATCTTTTGAGTTTTTGAGTGTAAAGTATTAAGCAAATAAATTGAAACAAAGGGTAACATATGTAATAAAGGTTGCTCTTTCGTATAGCTTCATTTAAATTGAGGTAGCATACAACTTTATCATGTGAAAGTGTATAACTTCTGTCTCATTTTTGCCTCTAAAATAGGGTAAAAAAGAGACAGCTCTGTTGAAAAATGAGACACCCATGTAACTCCGTCTAAAACGAATTTAGACTGAATAGAGGGCAAAAATAAGACATGGCAGTAAAAAAATAAGCCAGAAAAAAATGTTCAATTTTTTATCCACAGCATAAATTAATTTTCTAAGACATTAAATATGGTTTTACTAAATAACTCAAGAAAATTCTGAAAATATCAGTAAAAACTAAAAGGAAATTTGTTAACTGAACTTACAACACTAACACATGAACAAAATAATGGGTACTTCTAATTAATACACTAGAAATTCACTTAAATCTATTGGAAACACATACTGCAGGGACGCCCTTGCTGTACAACAGAATTTGGGGGAGGTGGTTTTAGTACAACATCACCTTTAAGTACATCATCTAATTGTTCTTTCTCCGGATAAATGAATCGGCTGCCTTTACGTTGTAAATATGTTACTACAAAGTCGTCTGTTTCAACTGATAGCACATGGGCTACATAATGAACCACTCTTTTCTACAAAGTTTGAATGGCGCAAATGAAAGTTTTCTGGATTAATTTTACAGTGTTCTATTGTACATTTTTTTCAGTGAACTTCTATCACTGTAAGATGAAATGCTATATGGTTTTGTAACAAATAAGCTCTGCTTTTTTAAATACAATAATAATTATTAACGAATGTGTTAAATTAATATTTTTTTATCTACTGTCTTATTTTTTACCAACGTTTTCTACTGTCTCACTTTTACACCACTTAACCCTATTTTCATTCCCAATAATTCACGTTTAAGGCTTGAAAGGAAATGTTTACACAAACGAAAACTGTCTGCAATTTAATAAAATCAACAAAATTTCAATGTTCCAAAAATAATAGACGTATCTCTTATCTCAAATAATAACCGAAAACCTTTGAATCAAGTATTCAAATATATAAAACGCCTTCTTACGTCGACATAAAGTAAACGAATATTTTTGAGGTTGCCTTTTAAAGAAGCCACAAAAAAGGAACAACCGGAATCGAGTTTTTCTTGGCCCTTTCTATTCTATCAATTTCGATATTCAATAAGGCGTGAATTTACTTCATTCCGAGATAAACGAGACGATAAAATACTGTTCATCATAGTGATGATCTTCAAATTTATATTTTAAAACATTTTCTGTCTCTTCCAATATATTCTTATCCAAAGCGACCGGAAATTTCACATTTTTTGGGTTGTATATTTTTCATATTTTATGAGCGTATTGCTTTCGGAAAAGATGTTGCATCGATATTATCATTGGGCTGATAACTTCATACACGTGAAGGTGATAAAAAACATATAGTTTTACTTTTGTTAGATATCGAATTGTTTTTCATATATCGGTTTGTTTAGTGCGCTTTTATAAATTGAAACAAACGAATTCCAACGAAATATCCTAAAGTATTCTATTTTTATTTACATAAATATAAATTAATTTTTAGCTAGTACATTGGAAATTTCAACATTCACGCGAACTATTTTGATTGATCAGTACGCGATAATGTTCGAACTCAGGAAATAAAGGTATTTAAAACGTGTGTGAATAAGTAATAATATTTCCGTGTTTAAATATCACGAACCATGTAAAACGGATATCAAATTATTATTAAATAATTTTGTGCATATCAGGCTGCTGGTTGTGCTTTAAAATGCGATTTCAAATCAATCATCTGTACTGAACTAATAATTTTCTGGCAGTTTAATTTTCTTAAGTACAGCGACCCGAAATTAATCTATACATCAGGAAACTAGAAAATCAAAAGCGAAAAATAATTTCTAAAGCTTAAGAAATTACGGTAGATAATATAAAAAAGAAAGTTAAATCCTAAAATTCGTACTTTTTAGTAAGGACAAACATTATATTAAATTTCTGTGTAATAATAACAGTTAGGGTTATTTTGTTACGATGGAGGTAATGGCATTATTATAATATGAGTGTGGAAATTGTACGATGAGGTCGAAGAACCACCTTTACAAACAATTTGAGCATATGTATCTACATGTCCAATGCAAAGCTAAATCAACAAGGAAACACCAAATTCAATAAAACATCCCTGAACTACAATACAACATCAAACAAACGAAAATGTCAAACTATTGGTTTTATACACCAAGTACACAAGTACATTCAACAGATATCAAACAAATAGCAAACACCCAATACCCTCCGGATGCTTCTACCGTATTCTAGAATAAGAAGTACCTAATCGCATATATAAAAATAGATCAAGTGCACCAAGGAAATCTAAAGTACCATCAGACAAATGTTTATTGTTTTGTAGTTTCACAACCGTTTCACAGTTCAAATTTAGTTTTGACAATTAGAACAGTTAGTGTTGTGCAGCAAAAATGGATTTAACGAGACAACATTTTAGAGCCATGATTGAATATGATTTTAAAAGTTCTCTATCTCCGACAGAAAGCGTTGCACGACTTCGTGCTGCATTTGGTGACCAAGCGCCTCCGCAGAGGACTGTTTATAGCTGGTATAGCGAAAAATGCTGCGAAATTGAGGAGCTGCAAAGTAGATATGATGAATTTAATGTACATAAGAAAGTTAGAGAAATAACGGAACTGATTGTTGACAGACAAGATATTAAAGAAACATGGAAAACATGCATAGAAGATTTATTCCACGATAAACTGGGAGATACACCAATCACACAGACGGAAACTGGACCTAGTATAACAGCTGACGAAGTTAAAACCTCTATCACATCTATGAAAGAAGGAAAAACCCCAGGACCAGACGGAATGCAGTCAGAATTTCTCAAACTTCTTGATGAAAGATTTATAAAATTACTAACTAACATTTTTAACAATATCTACAACACAGGAGACATACCAGATGAATGGCTCGTTTCTGAATTCATAAAGCTGCCAAAGAAACAAGGAACCAAGGCGTGTGGGATGAGTCACTCGCTGAAAGTATTTCTTAAAATCATCCACAGCAGAATTTATAGACTATGTGTATCCGCCACCCTGGATACGCAATTTGGATTTATGAATGGAGTTGGCACAAGAGATGCTTTATTTAGTCTGCAAGTCCTATTTCAACGATGTAGAGATATGAATTGTGACGTTTTTGCATGCTTTGTTGACTACCAGAAAGCATTCGATAGGATACAACATGCGAAGATGATACAAATATTTAAAAACAATGGGATGGATGACAGGGACATCAGAATCATCTGAAACTTGTCCTGAAATCAGACAGCCACCATAAAGACCAATGCGGAGGACCAGACAGAAGCTGTCAATATCCTCCGAGGCGTGAGGCAAGGCTGTATTCTTTCCCCACTGATATTGAACCTGTAGTCAGAGGAAATATTCAAGGCAGTCCTGGAAAATACCGACCACGGAATTCTACTAAACGGAGAACGTCTTAACAATATTCACTATGCAGACGATACTGTGATGTTTGCCGATAACCTGAATGGCTTGCAACAGCTGATAAATAATAAAGTAAGTGATGCCAGTGAGCAGTTTGGATTGGAAATGAACATCAGTAAAACCAAATTCATGATAATAAGTAAGGAACAAATTAGAAACTGTCAATTGTTTATCAAGGAGACACCAGTAGAACGATTCAAGATTCAAATATCTGGGTACATTAATTATCGAACAATGGGACCATTCTCAAGAGATTAAATGTAGAATAGAGAAATCAAGACAAGCCTTCATCAAGATGTCTAAGCTCTTTAAAAGCCACAATCTCGAACTAGACATTAAAATTAGACTCCTAAGATGCTACGTTTTCTCAATACTCTTTTACGGGGTGAAGTCGTAGGACATTGACCGAGGCAACCCAAAAAAGACTTGAAGCCTTCGAGATGTGGGTATATAGAAGAATTCTCAGAATCTCATGGGTGGATAGAGTGACAAATAAATCAGTGTTGGAAAGAATGAATAAAGAAAAAGAAGTAATAAACGCCGTAAAAAGAAGAAAGCTCGAATATTTGGGTCACATAATGAGAAATGAAAACAAATACCACTTTCTCAAATTAATCCTCCAGGGGAAAGTTTACGGCAAAAGGGGACCTGGAAGGAGAAGAATATCGTGGCTCAAAAACTTGAGAACATGGTTCTTTAAAACAACCACGGAGGTATTCAGAGCAGCCGTAAATAAAATCACCATAGCCAAGATGATCGCCAATATTCGAAAGGAATAGGCACTTAAAGAAGAAAGAAGAAGATAGCGAATTTAAATTTGAAAGGATTTCACTCAGCGACGATTTTTGCGAAGGAATACCAATTTCAGCAGGTACAAAAACAAACATAGACGCCGTGCGAAGAATAATTCAATAGGACAATCGAGTTAACGTATAGAATTATTAGGAGCACCTTGGGCATTGGCATAACTGCAATAAACCAGATTTTACATAATCATTTGGGTGTAAGGAAAATCTGTTGTCGGTGGATGCCACACAGTTTAACAGAAGCTCAAAAACAACAGCGTGTGGAATGGTGTAAGAAAGCTCTTAAGAAATATGATGAAGGTAAGTCTAAAGCAGTTTACAACTGGCGACGAAAGCTGGATATACGCATTTGAACCTGAATCGAAGCGGCAATCTGCACAATGGGTGTTTCCAACAAATCCTAATCCAGTTAAAGTGAAGCAATCGCGAAGTGTTGGTAAGAAAATGATAGCCTGCTTCTTCTCAAAATCAGGACCAATCACAACTGTCGTGCTTCAAAATAAACGTATTGCAGAATTGTACACAACAGTATGCCTGCCAGACGTTATTCAAAAAGCTCATTTACGGCATCCAAGAAGTGAGATCGTTTTGCACCACGACAATGCTTCAAGTCATACTGCACATCAAACAAAAGAATTTTTAGAGGCTTCCGGGCTAGAATTGCTAAATCATCCGCCGTACAGTCCTGACCTGGTACTCTCCGATTACTTTTTGTTTTTATTTCCTCGACTAAAGGATAAAATGCGTGATGTGCGATTTGCAACTGCCGAAGATGCCGTGAAAAGCTCTGGTTTCTCAAGTGACTTAAGAAGAATGGAATTTATGTTTTGAAAATTGGTTTCATCTAATGCGTAAATATAGTGATAAAATAAGTGCATTTTTTTAAAGGACGTAGAAAATCATTTATGATAACATTGATAACGTAGTAGATAGTATAAATTATCATGCAAAAATACAATAATCGTGTTTAATATTCTTAACCTTCCTGTTGTAAATAGTAATAACCTTAATAAAAAAAAGTTAGGTTGTGTGTTACGTCACAATTGACGTATTAACAGTTCGACGATAAATGACGGGTTAAGATAAGAATGGATGTTTTTCAAAGGCTGCTATGATAAGTTTTTGCATAAATGCATTCGCAATCTTTTAAATCGTAGTAGACCAGCCTTGACAACCGATTTTATCAGTCTAAACAAGACTTTTTCTGGTGTAACTCAGCTTCGTCAGTAAAGTACTAAAATGGTACAGAATTCATACAGAAAATTCATTTCCAAAGTTATATTTTCCTTATTAAACATTTGAACTTTAAATATCAGAACAATATTAAATAACTTTCCCAAGTGAAATACTTCTATCAAGAGGTTTAAATTTCCCTTAATCTCATTTCAAACATAAAATCAACTGAATTCTTTATCAAGCCATAGCGTACAATTGCAAACTTTTGCAAACTTGCAACTCGGCATCTTTCAGACATTCAACATAGTTCACGGATTTATACTTTTATTAGAGGAAACTTGAAACTTGTGAAAAACAGGCTCCCTTCGAATAGTTGTGGATAAACACGATTTATAAAGTTTAAAGGCTGAATATTTGAAAAACAGCTCAGAAGTTTCTTAGTATTGATCTAACTTACGTTGTACGTTTTCCTGTTAAATAATGGTCTACATTATACATATGTGTCCCAATCGCAAAACTACAAATTTCGTTGTTCACAGCTAAGTTGCAAATCCTTTAATTTACGGTTGCATTCCTCCTTCTCATCTGCCCATCATCCTTCGTAAGGACATGGTGATATCATGATACTTGAGCTATGGTTCCAGACCTATTTTGTACTTGGTGAGGTGCTTCAGAAAATGTATATTCATTTCCATAGTGGCTCCACCTCTTGCAATGTGGCCGAAGCATCTCATAAAATGTTTATTGTTGTTCTAAGTCTTGTGTTTTGATTTTCAATTCTAAAACAGATATTTTTGGGCGGCAGGCAGTCCAAGATTTACGGGGTACTCTTCGGAATACCCATATTTTGAATGCACTGATTCGCTTGTCATCACCTTTTTTAACGATCAACATTTCTGCCGCAAGAAAAATGAGTGTATTAACGAGTCGTAATTTGATGTTTTCGTAACCTCGCTGTCTCTCCAGAATTTGTTTAATTTGACTGTTGCGGTTCTTACCATAACAAGACGTTTGTGGATCTCTTCTTCGCATCCCCCACTGTTCGTTAGTATCAAGCTCAGGTACTTAGTTAATTAAATTAGGTTACTGTATGGTATCCTGCGACGTTTTTGATTTCAGGTTGATTGTTTAGAAATCTATCGATTATAATTACTTTTGTTGTATCCTGATTCAGCTTGAGTCCGTACTACTCACATATAGTTCTGGGTTTGTTCGTGATGCACTGAAGATTTTCGAGGCCGTCAACATCACGATATTGTATTTTGGAGCCTCATATTCCTTCTTTCCTTGCCTTGCCACTCTTCAAATACCTTTCGCATTTCTGTGTTCTCTGTATACCTATATTAAACAGTACTGTAGAAATGATGCACCCTTGGCGAACTATAGCTTTAAGGTTGAAATCTTTAGAGTAGTTGCTGTTTACTTGCGTTGAATATTTCTGGCAGCAAAAATGGTTTAAACCGCTCATTGATAAGAGTGAGCAGGACTCTGCAAGCGAGATGCCAGGGTGGCGCAGTGGTAGAGCGTTAGTCCATGGTTTGACTCACCCGATGGGCAGGATTTTCTTGCAGTATGGAGGTCGGCATCGAGTCTTGGTGACCATTTGTCGTTGAACACCAAATTAACGACGCTCTTCTCCGCCTACGAGGTAGCGTAACAAGGTCCTACACATACACACACTTACACTATACACACGGTGTAGTATGTAGGTATTAAACGGCGCACCAATCACGTAACCTGCAGAGTCGGTCCGGATTATGCATTGCATCCGTAAATACCACCAAATACATACCCTAACGCACTAGCCGTGACACCGAAAGATAAAAGAGATTACGGATACAGATACAAATACAAATACAGACTTTACTAGCATGAGATATTTCTTGCATTTGGTGGGAAGCTTTTGTTTAAAGATTGATATAAATATAGATTTGCACCAGCCTGTTGGTCGTTTGCCAGACTTTCGTACTTCTTTAGCTCTTTCAATGTTTTTGCTACTATTTCATCTGTTACAAGTGACTTTGCGTTCTTTATTTTTGTTCAAACCAAACGTAGCCTCGGCTGTGAGGATCTCTAGCTTCTATTTAGTTCCTCTTCACTGCTGGCGTATAATACTTCACACTAGCACTTCCACGCCTCTGCAATGTTTTCTGGGTGGGTAACAATTTTTCCTTGTGCACCCCTGATGATTTGGGTTTGTGGCTTGAATTCTATCGACATATACTTTACTTTGTTGTACTGTTCTCTGAATTCATTACGGCCCGGTCTACGTGTTGATGTAACTGTGAGCATAGGTATGTCGTTTATGTGTCTGTTCTTGTCTTTTCTGCTCCAGCATTTTGTTTGTTTATTGAGGCGGTTCGCTTACTTCTCTTCTGGCTTTTCTTCGTTGTTCGACTAATTGTAGCGTTTCTTCAGACATTCAGTACTATTTCACTACCATAATTTGTGAGTTTGTGTTACATATAGCATTTAGTATCCAAACCTTAGGTATCATTCCACGTTTGTTTCGGGAATGCCTTTGGGTGAATATTTATTTTTTCGCTACCAGCAAAGTAAGCAAGCCTTACATCCATGGGAACAGTGACTGTAAGTGGCTAATAACATTCGGGCTCTAGTTACCCTTGACGACGGAAATTAAAGGCATTGTCAACTTCTGCAACATATTTAGTAAATATCAAAATACGTTAGTTAAAATCCTCGTAAAAGTACCAGCAGTGGTAGAATTTCAATATCTTTGATAATAACCACAATAAAACCAACATAAAATTCGGATCCTACATACGTGACGTCACTGGTGTCGACAACATAACCTAAATTTAGCGTTGTACTTGTAGCTATGCTAAAGCTCTTACCGGTGACCGACGTAGGTGACGTCATGCAAAGGTGCAATACTCAGTTTACTCAATCAAATTACAAAATAAAAAAAATCGACTTTTCATAAGTTGACAATGCCTTTAATAGTGTAACTTACGTTCCTAGGAAAATAATGAACATATAACAGAAATGTAAGATTACCGTTGTCATTGTTACCACTGTTATTATATTGATTTTTTTACGTTGCCAAGTATAGAACGTATAGTTACTACAAAAACTGTCCCAAAATAATTCATACTTTGCAAATAATGTTTTCTTTTTCTTTTAAACTACTTGCTAAGCGAAAAAAATATAATAAGCAACACGGAATGTATGGACTATTAACATTTGAGGTAGGCGAATACGAGCCGAGGCGAAGCCAAGACTCGTCGCCTTCCGCCGTCCTTACACTCCTTGTAGCTACTATTATTATTTCATTCGTAAAAAATTGTTGATAACTGCTGTTTTATACGTTTTTAATTTACACCAAAAGGTAAATTGGTTATAAAAAGAGTATAGTATTTTACCCGCGTATTGCTTACACTCGTTGAATAATATAAATAACATTAAAACGGCGCGACAAGACTTCATACTACTGTAAAAAGGTTTGCACAGGGTAAACAGATCATTTAAAAAATAGTTTAAAAAAAATCTAATTAACAAAAAGTAATTTGCTCATTTGGCAGACACTTTCTATATGTATTTGGGAAAATTCTGTCTAAAACACATTTTTCTATGACTGTGCAAAAAGTAGGTTTTTACGTAGACAAAACAATCTGTAAAGTTCTCAGTGCGTAAGTAAATGACAGGAGTTGGCCCTATTTCGATGAAAAATACAAAAACAACGTGATTCCGTAGGTGAAATTTAAATAATATGTATAATTTTTTCTTATGATCTTTTTCATGTAGCCCTAAGTTCCTCCGACTCGCTTACGGCTTGGGTTGTACCTTGCTTACTCGTTTCATAATGAATTGCTTTACGTACTGGATTACTGGTTACTTAATAATCTACTATTTTCGCTCTAATGCAGACCTGCACAACTTGGCATAAGTAGAGACAAAATTAAAATAAGCTAAATTTCGTTTGGCCGCAGATAGGTTTTCAGGAGTTCATTTTACAAGAAATGGTATAATTAATGATTAAACTATTTTGCAAATAAACCATTTTATAAAAAAGGGAAATTTTAATTAATGACAAAGCACTCGTTACATCTTTACTTTCTTTACATCCACTACATTTTTCTCAGGTAGCCATAAATTCTTTGGCGGGCCACAAGCACTCGTGAGCACTGTTGTGCAGGATTGCCCTAATGACGAACCGTTTCATTTGAACCTTTTCAAAATTTATTAAACCTAAGAACAAATGCTAGAGATTTACTATTTTTGAAACTCATTTAACAACAACGCCGGCTTTAATTGATTACGTTTTGTATATAAAATTTGTTGTTTTGTTTTCACGCATGAGCGTCATCTAGAAAGAACAAATAAGTACCTACAAAACCAATAAAAATATGTTAACTTATATTATAAGTGAAAAGTAATACGTTCATTGAGTGTCTAAAAATACATCGAAATTTTTTTCACTTACTGTAGTATAGGTATCATAATGATTTTACAAAATCGTTATTGGTTATATTTATACAGCTGGTTTAATCTCGCGCGTACTAGAACCTTCCAGAGTGTGCGCCACATTCATTACTTGCAAAACGTTTCTTGATAACGTGTCCCACTTCAGTGTTACATATTTATTAGGACAACATGTCACAATTTTAAAAAAATAATTAAGTTACCCTTTTAACGTAAACTTATCAAAAATATAATAAAAAGCCATAAATACGTTGTTACACTTTATTTTTTTCGGAAACTCAACAATACGGCGCAAGGCCAAGGTTCAAATTACAGAAGACAATAAAATTAATTACAAAAAATTAGACTTGATTATAAACTCAATAATCTTAAGATAATAAACACATGAAACCTGAATATTAATTAAATAATTTAACAACAAATGAAACCTTAATATTAATTAAATCATTTACATAGCTGAAGGCCTAACTCAGGGTACGCAATTAATATGGAATGAAATAACATCCACCTACTTTGTAAACGTTTACAGGGGTATAGTAGATAAAAATATAAGGCAAATTACGCCAACTGAAGTAAATACTTGAGTTACCTTTTCAAAATTTTAAACAATTAACAAAGCTACAATAAATTCAAGATACAGTAATTTAAACAGGTTTTAATCACAGGCAAACACTGAACCAAAAAAAAAAAAATAATTAAGCCAGAAGGACACAAAAATAATTGAAAGGTAAAACCATCAATACAAAATTAGAAATATAACCCATAAATAACACTTATCTTAATCCATCAGAAACAGTTGTATGACGTATAAGTTCAAAATGACAAGATGGCAGGATAACGAAATGGCAAGATGGCAAAATGGCGACGACTCGTGAATCTCGCACAATCTGGATTCAACTATGACGCCAGGATTAATTCCAAATCACGAACAGCCACGAAATTAATTAGAACAACGAGAATTCCAAGGTCAACACCCAGATAGAATTACTTAATTCTAATTGCTAGAAATTCCACACAAATAAGAATATGAATTTTATAACAAAAGGAAAACTTACAACATGTAAATCACACGTGCAATTCAAAAAAGCAAAAATAATGAACACCGAGCCAAACAAGGCACCCAAAAACGAATCGCTTTAAAAAACACTTAATTGCGTGATAAATTCAACGCATAAAGTGAAGCGTCATGGACTTTTTAAAATAAATTCGCCAAACGTGTGTTCTTCACCATGTCGAACGGAAAAAGACATTCAATTCGATTCCAGGCGCAACACCTGGGCAGTCCGTCAAAAATTCTGTCACTGCGCATTCAAAATACAAATGCAATTAAAGTTGCATAAATTAGGCGGAAAATTCGCATTTAAATATTTAAATAAAGACGTCGGGGATTCATATAACACAAAAGGAAAATTGAAGATAGGGTCGGCAGAACCGGAAAGAATTTAATTCTGAACGAAATCAAAACAACAAATGAACTAAATAACTATGCATCGCTTATGATGACAATTTAGCGCCGGCACAAATAAATATAGCATTACAAATGCTGTTAAAACTACGAACAAAAGAAAACCTCCACAAAATAAGGAAAGGGAAAACAACAATGTAGATTAATAAAGTAAAATGGGAAGGACAACACAGAAGAAGGAATAAGACAGGATACTGGATAACCAGAGAAAGGATCGTGAGATTGTCTTGTAGGATAACAGAAAATTTCTATAAAAATTCCAAAATGATTGAGGTTACAGGCCAGGTTCCCTAAAGAATGTCATCAGGCAATAAATATAATTGAAAAGGCGTGACTGCAAATAAATTCTAAACTCACTATCCCACTACCTTAAGATACAGGAAATTGATTCGGGGACAATCAACCCCTTAAACTACTTAAAATGACATAAGCAGAATGGTAAATATCAAAATAAGCAAATGTTTTAATGAAGGGTAACAACCACAATAATATGAGAGGAAACCTCTTTTGCAAAAAAACATAGAGCTTAGCAATCAACCAACAGTGGCGAAAACGATACAATTGACTCGTAAAGACAAAAAATTGTAACACCTTTGCATTTCTGGAATTGAATAATAGCAAAATCAGACAGGAAAAAACTTAGTCTGGATTATTGATACTTGCAATTGTTTTATATTCTCCTGATTCCTTCCTAATTTCGAACATAAAACGGTCATGGTTAATATCGTCATCATCATTATCATGCTCAGCGTCTCGTACTCCATCTTTGGATATACATCTCTCCAAGTTGTTTCAATTCATTTCCGTCTGCTGTTCGACTCATCCTCTGTACTCCTGCTACTTCTCTGTATATCGTCCCCCCATTATCAATTACTTTTATTCTTTGTCTTATTCATTGCTGGGTCTTTCGGTCTTGTGATCTAATGTCCTGCATGAATCTCTCTATTTTCCTTTGTACCACTCTCATGTTATTCTAGTCCTTCTGTGAGCGGCAGCGTATTTCATAGTTAGCAGAACACATTGATTGTTGATTGATTGTTGGCTATTTTTTGAGAAGGATAATTTTTGACCTAAATATACGTATTTATCAACAACTTCGATTTCTTGTCCTGTATTATCCATTAATTAATATCGTACAACCTATTAAATGCAGTAGTCAGTTGTAATTTTAGTTTCTCTGCACACCTTAAGTTAGATATTATTTAAAAAACAGTGTTTGTCCTTTCTACATCCAGAATATTAATCAATAAAAAATAAGACCTTCCACTCAAAATATGTAATAAAATGGACATACTTTTGTACGTTTTGTAGGCGTTCAATTATTTTTTCTTGTGTGCCAATTATCAAATGTAAAAAATTAAATGATTTTTTTGAATTTTTCTTCCATATATTACAATAACCAAAATATTAAACGGCGCACGATTCATCAATCACAAGGTATCAAACGGTGCAATTTAAAGTCATCCTCAGTGAGCCATGGGATTACTCGTAAAAGTCGTATCTTAACTAATAGCGTATTAACAACTAAGGCATCTAGATTTATGTGATTATTATTTGTTTTGCATTTCATCAGCATTTCCTGAACTAAGCTATAACACGACTTTTAATTTCATAGATCACTGAGGATGACTTTAAATTAAATTCCTTAATATAAAGAAATTCGGAAGACTATTTATTAATTTAAGTTTGAAGCATAAATTGTTTATGTTATCTATAAAATGGTTTTGAAAATTACATTAAAAAGTTTTGCTTCAAATAATAATTAAATGGCAAAAATGCCACCCTATACGCACGGAATAATGTTAGAAACACGATTTAGTACCTAACGCTTTAAAGACTACAAAATCCTAACTACCAAAGTTTTACTTCGTAAAATGACTTTAATTGTATGTTTACGTTATTGTTACGTTTATATAACAGTTTTACTATCGAAGTTTCAGAATAGCGTTTCCCTGAAACTTCAGCGCAAACACAAATTTAGCTAAACTTAAAGTAGTTAAAGTCTGACTGAATTATTAGTACTTTAGACTCAGTCCCTTTAATGATTTTATTTAGACAAATTCGTAATGATATTTATTTTCACTGTCCTGATTGAAGTATTTGTAGAAACTTTAATCAATATTTTGTAAAGGAAAACTGCTTCTCTGAGTCTCGAAAGGAAAACATTTCTTTTTCGCCTATATCTATGAATGTGTTACGGTCAATGTGGTAAATCCGGGCAGTGTCAACAATGCCCGGTCAATGTCGATAATGTACTTAGTATAGCACTTTTATTTTTTTTAAACTAACCTTCCTCTACCTCTAACCTCCAATAAATGCCTCTGCCAAAACAGTAGAGGTGTTTATTGGAGGTTAGAGGTAGAGGAAGAACAGTTTATTTAAAAAATAAAAGTACATTATCGACATTGACCGGGCATTGTTGACACTGCCCGGATTTACCACATTGACCGTAACAAATGCATGGTTTTTCGTCTTCTTCTTTTATTTGGACATTCGCCTGCTTTTATTCGCAAGAACGATTAAAGTTGTTGATTCGCTGATTTGACATTTCAGAATCATCATGCATACATATGTCCCGTTTTATTTAATTAAAAGTAATCGCGTTCAATTTTTCGTTACCTTAGTTCAATCTTTTAAAGTATAAATAATGCCAGAATAACAAAAAAATTAATTCAGAAAACGTCTCAAATCTTATAATAGAAAATAAAAACGAGCATAATTTAAAGTTAGTGAACTTTATTAAACCGAAAAATGTGAAACAGTGTGTATAAAAACTTATTATTCTGTAAAAAATAATGAGCTATATACAAAAATAAACATCAAAGAATATTGTTTTGTACAACATAATTAACTAAAAAAGCTTTTACTTTAAAGTAATTGAGAGTCCTCGTTGAAAAAACAAGTTAAATTCTTATTAACCTTCGGCAAAACAACACGTACGTTAATGTCTTTGAAATATAAATAAATAAACACTTTAAAAATAACATAAGCGAATATTTTTTTTTAAATACCAACGATTTATTTCCCAATGAAAATGACGAAGTAACTCCGGTAGACTTTTCATACTTCCTTATTAGGACATCTAAAAGAATGGCTAGACATGTCGAAATAAAATTGAAATCACTTTCGAGAACGTTAATTTAAGTCAAATTTAAATTTATTTGCCGTACGTCCTGTTTCAAACATATGGAAATTACAAGAAAATTCTTAAATTTCAGTTTCTATCTCTGTTATGGATTTTAGAATGAAAAAAGTAGATGATGCTGAAAACCTATAATGGAGATACAGACCGAAGTTAAAAACTTTACATATAATTTCCCTATGTTGCGTTTTGAAACATGACATACGGTATAATCATTGTAAGAAAATGTCGCTAGAGGAAGCTACAAACTAGGGCAATACCAGAATCGCCGTGAGTCTTCTCACTAGGTAGTTATTTGACCATACTTTGCAACCACTTGTTTACACTCCAAAAAATATTTGAACTTTCCACACGGATCTTAGAAAATTGAAGTATTTATGCCTTTACTTTTAGCTATATATTTAGAACAAAAGATAGCGAAAGGAAAATTAAACCAAGAGGTCCAAGTGTAAAGAAGAATAGAGCAGGGATGAAGTGCATTTGGTAAATTGAGTTACATACTTATATGAAGGAAAACCTGAAAACTACCAAAAAGTTCAGGTGTTCAATCCATGTCCCCGCCTCCTCGAACTTTTCGCGGAGAAATATTAACAATAACGAAGAAAATAGTGGACCCAACAAAGCACGGAAGAAATCAATACTAGGAATAAAGCCACGAAATAAGAAAAGCACTGTTGGATACGGGCCAAGGTAAAAGGCACTAGACAAGCCATACAGTACAAAAATAGCGATAGGTAGAACATGCTAAACGAATAAAAGAAGATAAATAGACGAAAAAGAGTTAGATAATCCAATGGATACCTTGAACTAAAAAAAAAACGCTAAGAGGAAGGTAACAACAGATATTGATAAATGATGTCAAAAAGGTAACTGGCACATGGTGGATACAGATTACCCAAGTCGTGGTTCAATTGGTTCACCATGCATCTGACCACTGAGATTAAGACTGGCCCAGGTTCGATTCCTAGGGCCACACAAACACCGAAAACATCCGACCGCTTTCCTCGGAAGGCAATGGCAAACCACTGCGTTGCTGTACCTAGTAAAGTCTTCTCTGGAATAGAAATGCAAGAACTTCATTGGTTTAGAATCCACGTAAAGCTGTAGGTCTCCTATGTCCGTAAGCTACTTGATACTCCACACACATATGGAGACCGCCACGCCCTGAATAGGGTATACCACTTCTAGAAGATAAATTTGGCCGAATGGAAGGGAGGCCTATGTATGACTCAGTGGCGCAGGAACTACTGTAGTTATGGGGGGGCAAAAAAAATAAAACCGTTTTAAGTTTGTATTAATAGTATATCGAATAATAGTTAGGCAGTATTAGAAAACAGAAAAATAGTTTATCCAAATGTTTTCTTATGTTCTACAGTTTTTTGTACAAAATGATGTGAAAACACGAAGTTCTAAAAAAAGGGAAATTGTACTCGGAATTACATTATCGTTGAGTGTATAAGGGGGGTCAAATAATATTCAATGCCCCCCCGCCATATTCAATGAGGGGGCGACTGCCCCCCTTGCCCCCCCCCCTGTTCCTGCGCCTCTAATGTATGTTCAATAGTGCGCGGATGGAAGCTGAATAAAGAAAGAAAACAAGAAAGTCTAACATTTGTTTCTCTGACAATATAAGATCCAAAACAATTGTGAATCTTTCATCTTAAAGTTTAACAGAGCTCTACCAATACTACGTTTCATTAAGCAAAAAGTAAAAAAAAAAAAAACGAAAATTTATCAGTTTTTTTAGGTATTACGCAGCTCGCACAGGTCTTTCAAAACTGCAAACTTGGTTTTTTACTATTGGCTTAGGTCCCAGCAACATTTAAAGAATTAGAATTACATGATATTTTGCAAGGTCGGATGTATAAATTGACTGGCCTATAAGCGGATAGTTCAATAATTTGTAATAAAATATGCCAAACATTCTCGTAATTATTTAAAGATAAAATAAATGTTGTTTTCTTCTGAATCGGAAACTAACTGAAAAAAACAGCCAAGTGCATGTCTGAACACTTGGGGTTCCATAGTCATGTCATGGATTAAAGAAAAGTGAAATTATTTTTTCATTAAAATTACGTGATTACTAGTTTAAATAAATTTTGCATATAGGTACTTACAACGTACATTTTTTGTAATAAAAACACCGCGTTAGCGAATAAATATACTACGCGCAAAACCTGAAAACCGATAACTGAACAACATCTGATAAATAAGATTTGTTTATAATATTATATAATAATATGTATTTCCAACGGATTATACCAATACAAAATTAACACTAAATAAAAATAGAAAAAGTTTACATTTTTAAATGAATTTTTATTTTTTTGACAAATGTTGTATTAAAATCATACTTCACGCTTATCTGATTTTTTGTTTTACTTAATGTTGATTTTAACCGTTTTCATGAGGTGACACCATCGATATCCGCACCGGGTACCACCCATGCTAGCTACGCCACTGATCCTAAGCCTAGAATCTAGTAATGTATAACTACTTTAAAAAGCTACAATTTACAAAATGTTCCTTTACGAAAGAAAAAGCATTAACAGCAAGAAGCAAATCTTGCATAAGCAAATTAATCCTCGAATAACTAAAAAATAGATAAACAAAGAAACAAATACACTTAGTTAAAAAACAGAATATCATTTTTAACCAAATTTCTTTCAGCGGTTCAGCAGGAATTTATAATAGGTTTAGGATAAAAAAGAAATGTAAAAAAAACGCTTCGACCATGATTGATTGATTGACTGATAACGTGATTAATTCGTGATTACGTCAGTACTTAACATCGTATCTGCCAAAATGAGATATAACTAGGGTAGAAAATTTATGAGAATTTTTGCCTCGTGTCGGTTTCATCATTTCATCAGCCAGGATAGGAAATTTACCGGAGGTTTGCTTCTCAGTAATTATGCCGGTGTGGATTGCGATCTAACCTGGTAATTACCTGCATCATTACAAATTTATTTTAAACTTAACCTGTTTTTTGGGGGGGGGGGGGGGGCATCCACTATGAATTTCATATCTTGCAGCTCAGATGTGATACAAATAAATATTAATTAGTAGATTAACCTCACTTTCCTTTCAAAATTAAAATGCTGAAGGTCAAAATATTGTACTCTCCAAAGTAATTGTTTAAGGTTCTAAGGGCCATTTGTAACTTTGTTGTACTTTCACTATTATTTGGAAAGACTTGAATCTTATAAGTAAAAAAACAATGAAGTTCTTAAATTCTAATTCGAAACTACAGAACACCATCAAAGAAAAAAAAACACAATACATAGGGCATCTAATGAGGGGCGAACGATACGAGTTACTGAGACTTATTATAGAGGAAAAAAGACAGGGACGACGATCAGTCGGAAGATACCAAAACTTATGGTTAAAATATCTGAGAAGATGATTTGAGTGCTCTTTCGCAGAGATCTTCCCAGCTGCAGTTTCGAAGATCACAATAGCCGTTTGGATCGTCAACCTTCGATAGGGGAAGGCGGCATAAGAAGAAGAATGTGAACATAGCCTGCATAACCGAGACTCACCTCTCCAAAGGTGAGAGCCTCAAAATCAGTGGCTATCATATTTTCCGGAAAGACAGATTGTCAATTACATCATTCTATCATCATAAAGCGAAATATTCAATATAGCATACCTGAGAACATTATTACGTACCAACAACCTAGAGAAAATCTCAATTAACATCAGTGCGAGTCACAACAACCGAATGAAGATAGTGTTGCATATAAACAACCAAACAAAACCCCCAGCGCGTTCGATATCATTAATATCTTTAGTTGTTCATAGCTGACCTCAACAGTAAAAATATCCTTTGAGGATGTTGTGCTAACAACTGTAGTGAAACCAAACTAAACAACTTTGCAACAACACACTAACTTCAAATCACACCTCCAAATGAGGACACGTATTTTGCATACAGAAAAGATCATCAGCCTGATATTTTAAACATTGTTGTGGCCGAAAAATTTCTTTGTCCAATTTAACAGGAAGTAATGCCCGAATTTGACTCTGATCACTTACCTGTACTCATAACCTACACGACTACTCAGGTACGTTGTATAGGATCTATTAAAAAACAAAACTCGACGCTCAGTTAAACAATCCGTTAAGAATTGACTGTCCTCAAGAAATAGACTATCAAGTTACAGCCCTAACCTGTTCACCAGGCAACCACTCCTAACAACACCCGAAAACCCAACAGCTTCAACATCCCCCCGAATTACATTATGGATTTAATTAAACAAAAGAGTAGATTCAGAAGGGAGTGGCAAAGAAATAGAATTCCACTCATCAAAAATCAGCTGAACAATATTACTCATCGAATTAGACGTGAGAGACGCATCGACGCATCCAGAATGGGAAACATTGAACCAACTGACATTGATCTATCAATAGCCTCAGAAAGTATAAGCAGACAGTATGAGGTAATTTTTACCACAACAAATAATTCCTCATATACCACGGGCGAAGAAAAATGTGAACTAGTTGTAAAACATCTGTAAAAAGTTCTTAGGTCAACAATACCTGATGAAAATCGGGGGCATGCCAGTACAGTTCAATCATATATAGAAAATCACTTACTAATTAATGATTTTGACGATCTCACTACTCCTAATGAACTAAAATCTTTTATTCGTGCCCTTTCAGTGAAAAAAGTTCCTGGACATGACATTATATCCAACATTGTTCTGAAGCATCTATCCTACAAGACACTTGCGTTTCTACCAAGTTTAGTCAGCGCCTATAACTCGGAAACTCGCACACATCCTTATGTTTCCAAAACAAGGCCAAAGCAAAACGATTTATGGTAACTATCATCCAAGCCAAGTTGTTGCACAAAAACTAAAAATATCGGTAGAAGAAAAATAAATAATACCTACCACCAATTCAGCATGGATTCCGGCAGAGGCGATCTGCAGTACAACCTCCTTCAGCGGCATTTTACTGTTCACTTCTGAACGTAGGTCTCCCCTTGCCTTTTCCATTCCTGTCGATCTCTTTCCATCTGGTACCAATTTCGGTCTGCTATCTCTCTTATATCGTCCATCCACCTTCTGGAAGGCCGTTTAACATTTCTCCTCTTGTGTAATCTTGGTCTCCATTGTGTGATACGTCTCGCCCACTTTGTATCATCTTGTCTGGCGGTGTTACCAGCCCAAGCCCATTTTGATGTAGCAATGAATTTTAATACATCCATATTCTTCTTCGTATCTCTTCGTACCGTATATGATCCCTAAGACTTATATCAAGCATCAGTCTTTCTATTGCATGTTGTGTGCTGCGGCTTTAATCGTAAGTTAATTAGATAATCGAGGTGATCTCCGACGTGAATTGATGCTTCATCTTCGGTTAGAATTTTGGTCTTTGTGAAGTTCGTTGTTAGACCTACCTTTTCCGAAACTGATTTCAAGTCTGCAGTTCTGTTTAATTATTACTAATCAATACCACGTCATCCGCAAAGCGGAGGTGGTTTAGATATTGACCGTCGATGTTGATGCTCTATGCTCCCAGTTTAGTTGTTTAAACAGACCATCTAGTGCGAGATTGTGTCTCCTTGTCTTACTCCTCGTTTGACAAGTTATTACTGAGTCGTCGTCGATTTTGACTTGTAATGTCGCTTTTTTGTATACATATATGTTTAATTAGATCTCTATATCGTGAGTCTATTCTTGTGTATTGTGTGTAGTTGATGAAGACCAAGTGTACTGAAATACTGTATTCGTTACATTTCTCAATTAGTGTTTTGATGTTTTGAAGTTGCTTAACAGTACTATATCCTTTACGAAATCAAACTTGTTCCGGAGGCTGATAGCTGTCAAATTTATTGGTCTGTTGGTGATAACTTTTGTGAGCAGTTTGTACAGATGTGGAAAGAGACTTATAGGTCGGTAATTCTCGATGTTCAATTTGTCGCCTTTTTTATGTAAGAGGACAACTGGGGCATTTTGCCAGTTATCGGGAATTCTTCCACTTTGTAGATATTTGTTCAAAAGGATCTTCATTGATTCTGCTGTTGAAATACCTCCTAATTGTAACATTTCTCGGATAATGCCATTTGCACCAGGGGCATCATCAAGAGGAAAAAGGGGCCACTAAAAGGGCATTAACGTGTGAACCACGACAGAGTTGAAGCCCTCTCGAACCACCGATTTTGTAATAGAGTGATCGAAATAATCAACGTGCCTTGAAATGTTTTTTTCAATAAATAAGAAGTTAAGCGACTAATAAAATTCCAGTATTTTTAAAAAATAAAAAATCAAATAATAATAATGAAATCTCAACGCTGTTTAACGGAAATTCAAAAGAAACTTTGAGTAAATTTACATTTCGGTTCTCTGTAGATGAAATAAAAATATTCAACCTAAAACTGTGTAACCAAAATCATTTTTAACAGCCAGCATAAAATCACACCTGCCCTTTTTCAGGCCTGGTAAACAGAGTTTCGGGTTTAAGAGCGACTGAATCCCTTTGATATATCGTTTATGTGTATAACGTAGGAACGCGAGGGATGAAAATCAAATACGCTAATGAACTCAGCTTAATTCACCGTCATATTACCATTTTTTTTAATAAGGCCAAAAAGGACATTTCGCGTTCCACTTCCATTCCATTTGATTGTATTAAAATGCTAATAAAGCTAACCAATGAACAATGGCCACCCGTATTAATTAATTTACATTTGTGGCGTACTTTCGCTGTTTTATAGGTTGTTAAAAGTCTTTTATGATTTTAAACGTTTGAGATCACCACATTAATTTATTAATCAACTAAATAAACTAGTAAAATACTTTAGAAGTATACAATTTAGCAATACAGGGCGATATTTTTTTTTTGAATTTTTAAGCGGTGAAGAATCTTCGTTGGGCTCTTTGTACATATGTATTGAACATTAACCTAACATCCGGGCATATATTTGGTATTTTTTTTGTTGTATTTGAAATATACATGTTGGAAAAAAGGTTTGAAAGCAGAGCTTTCCTGCTAAAACGGTTAAAGATACAAATTTGTCTGATTAACAGACTGAGAGAAATTTCAAAGCTATATTCAAGAAAATGTTGATTTAAAACACCGCATAAAAGAAGCTCAAGATCTAGATAACGTGGTTCAATACCTCACTGAATTTATTCAAAAGGCAACGTGGGTCACGGAAATCCATTATAATACATGACAAAGCTAATAACGTACTACTCCAAATACGAGAATTAATTGCGGAAAAAAAGACAAGCCAGTGGAAGATGAAACCGATCACGCATATTCAACAGACTGACTAGCAGACTCAGTAAAACATTGAAAGAACATCAAAACTCTTGTTTTGAAGCCTACATCACGAAACTAAATAAAGAAGGCCACAAAGAGATTCAAACGCCCACAAGTTAACATATCACCAATCCAAAAAGTTGATAGCAGCTGGGCACAGTCTGATAAAGAAAAAGCTGACGAATTTTCCTACTATCTGTCAGGTGTATTCTCACCCTTCGAAGCAGCATCAACTACAAAGCACTAAGAAAATAGTTAAATTTCTTGGTCATCCCATGTCAGTTGCCACTACCGATTAAGCCTTTTACTCCTACTGAAGTGAGTCCTGACATTAACGCTCTAAACTCTAAAGAATCATAAAGGACCAGGGTACGATTTAATCACAGCACACATACTAAAGCATCTCCCGAGAAAAGCGATCGTCTTACTAACCTCCATCTTCAATTGGATACTCAGCTTGTCATACTTTTCCATAGGTACACTGGAAATGCGCTCAGATCCTTATGATACTCAACCCGGGCAAGCTATCGCATTTACCTACCTCATATCGACCGATTAGCCTGTTGCCCCTTCTAGGAAAACCGTTTGAAAAGCTTCTCCTACGAAAACTTCAAATCTTGATACGAATACTCTAATTTGGATTTAGGGAGCGCCACTCAACAGTGCAGCAAGCCCACCAAATCATTAATTCAATTGCCATGCCCCTTGAGGACAAAGGGTTTTGCACTGCGGCTTTTGTAGACCCCAAAAAGTTTTTTGAGAAGGTGTGACACGTCGGGTTACCATATAAATTAAAGCAACTTCTTCTCTTAAAGTTGTATCTTTCAGACCGTTACTTCACTGTAAAACTCAATAAATAACTAACTATCTGCATAACATCCAATAAAATCAGGTGTTCCACAGGGCAGCGTCATGGGTCCCTTCCTGTATCGCCTTTACACCTATGATATACCTGAAACCGAAAATACCTCAATCGTACATTCGCTGACGATGCCGCAATTCTCTCCATACATAATGACGCAACCAAAGCTTCACAGCACCTACAAGAGCATTTAAACGGTATAGGTGATTGGACTGACTTATGGCGAATCATGATAAATGAAACTAAATCGATGCAAGTCACCTTTGCGACCCTGTACTGCTGTACTACTTAAAGGTATTCTACTGCCGGTTAGAACGGAAACTAAGTACCTTGGACAGCTAATCTGGTATCCTTATCTCAAAGCAAAAGGACACAGATGGATCTAAAATTGAAGCAAAGGTACTGGCTCCTCGGATCTAAATCTAAACTTTCAGTTGAAAATAATGCTATATAAAACAATCCTCATGCCCATCTGGACGTATGGAATCCAGCTCTGGGGATGCGCTAAGATAACGAGGATTAACATTATACAACGAACATAGTCCAAAATTCTCCGAGCCCTCATAAATGCACCTTGGTTTATCAGCAATCGAACATCTTAATATACCGTTTGTGGTGGATGTAATAAAGAAATCAGCGATATCTTACTTTGCACGAACACGACTACCCGGCCATGAAAACAATCTCATCCAACGTCTCTTGTACCCGTTACCAACACGAAAGCTGAACAAACAATGGCCCATAGACTTGAATTGGCGAGCTATCCTAGTTAATAAACCCCAAACGTCACTACAGTCAAAACATTTACTTAATACTCTTTTGTATATACTAGAGTAGATTGTAAACAATTCGAAATATATTATGCACATCGCAGAGCATATTTATTTACCTTTCTAATCAATATAAAATTCTATGAGAAAACACAAGGAAAATATGGAACAAAAATGATACAAACAAATTGCTGAATGTTATATTTTCTCTTCGTCAAGTCTGCCATGATATAATTTTTATAGTTTTATACATGTTTTCCTGTGAATTCGAAGACTTCCACGGTCAGTATCAGTATTAACAAAACGTCTAGCGGATTGGGACCGTGTCATTTTGAGACAGAAAGACTTTTTAAGGGACTTCTTCAGGAGGAAAGGGAGCACTAAAAGAGCACGGTAACTCAACGTGTCAACCACGCCAGAGGCGAAACTCTTTTAGCAAGAGGCAGAAGGGTAACGGTAACTCAACTTGTCAACCAATCCAGAGGCGAAACCCTTCTCTTTTCCTGTTTTTGACTATGAAACATTTATTATCGATTTTTTGTTCAATTCCCAATTTTGTTTTTACAAAAGTTTCTAAATTTAGATAGGACTTACATAAAATGTGGTGACAACTAATTAGAATTGGTTATAAAGAAAAAAAAGTAAACTCTATAATGATGTATAATTTACCCCCAAAGTTTATCTAAAAGGTTTCGTAATACCAAGCTACATTCAAATTCACACAACTTAGAAATTCAAAGTTTATCATTTAAAAATACAGTTTTCACTTTAAATTATACACAAATTAAACAAAAGAGTTATAATTGTTTTCTATTTTAGAGGGGAGAAGGGAAGCCAGGTAGTTCAGTTGTAAGAGGGCTAGGCTTGCATGTTGCAAGTCCCTGGTTCGAATCCCTACGTTGGTGGAGTTTTTTTCTCAGGCCTATGGGATCTGTACTAGGTCTGGTGAAACCATTCACAGTTGGGCTTTTAATTAACTGTGCTCTACTCGGAAGACTGGTCTATGAGAGTTATGAGATAGAGTAACAAGACCACTACACACGTAGTAACACACACACATGACCCAGCCGTCTGACTTGAAATAATGCCTAAAGGCGATTCCGAGCAGATTGGCTATACACAGTATGCACGCATAAAAGACACACACAAAAGAGGGAGAGAAAGAGAGAGGGGAGAAAATCGGCACAGCAAAAACAATAAAAAAAGAAAAAGTACTATTAAAACCAAAACCACTTTAAAATATGCAAAGCTTTTCCCTAAAAACTCCCTTTAAACGAATACTAAAAGTAAAACTAAATTGAATATCGATTTTTCAAATAAAGCAGATCTTTTATTCTTTTGTAATAGTATAAACTCGATTAATTTACTTTACTGAAATACACTCGCCTAGTTAGTATTGACTGAAAACAAGGATAAGAGTAACCTATTTATACAATTGTTAGCAAATTTACTAATCTATTATATTAACGTAATTTATGTAAACTGTAATATTCGTATTTACGTAACATGAATGTCATAATGTTTCAACATTTATACATTCATTTGTTTATCGAGCATATATTCACTTGTTTATCAGATGAAGATATACATTTGTTTTATCAAAAGACATCATGGTAAACAGGCACATGTTTTTCATAGGATAATTGAATTGAACGAACTGAAAGCTCGCTGCTGTAAAATATAACAATATTAAATTTTATCTCTGAAAATGTCCTTAATTATTCGGCTTTTGATATGTAAAACTTTACCGCTCATTGTTTTTTTCTCTCTGGTATTATAGTCAATTTTATTTTATTCGAAAGGAGTTGTTTTTAATTAACCAAAAACGCCCCAACAGATCATAACTAAAATGTTTAAATACTTTCACTAACGCGGTTTTTGGTTCAAAATAATAATCCCGCACTTCAGATAAACTTCAATTTAAAAAAAAAATGAAAATAATCAAAACCCATAACCGTCTTATCACATTTTTCACACTTGTTACATTGCGAGACAGCTCGATTATATTTCACGCTTTTTCCTATTTTCTACCAGGCACTTAGAAAACGGCCCAGAACTTTCGTTTTCTTTCTCAATGTCTTCATGAGAGTAATTGTGGCGTTCATGCTATTTGTTTAAAATGTTTTGCAGTATTATAAATAAAAAAGTTTTGAAATACGTCCTCCCAGATATGCTACAACCGGAACCACTGGCAAAGTTATAATTAAGCTTTAAGGTATGTAAAAACCAAATCAAAACTGGTCATGCAATGTCAAGAGGTTCGATTTATCTGGGTTTCCGGTCACAGTAACATTCCAGGCCACAAGGAGGCCAACCGCCTGGCCAAGAAGGGCTCCTTCGAACCCTTTTCAGGCCCTAGGCTTAGCTAAAGCAAGCATTCAGCAAATAATTAGAGACTGGACTCACTCTCAGTTCATCTGATATTGGGCTTTGCGCCCTGGGCCGAGAAAAGCGAAGCTACTCATCCACAGCCCTTCAAAAGCTAGGTCCGAACAGCTTCTTAGGTTCAGAAGGAAGCACCTGAGGATGGTCACAGGCCTCCTTACCGGAAATTGCCTCTTTAGAAGGCATCTGCATCTGATGGGCCTCTCTGAGGACCCAAGTTGCAGATTCTGCAACTAAGCAGATGAAACCTCCCTTCATCTGCTTTTGCGACGCCCCAGACTACTTCTTCTGAGGCATCGCCTATTTGGTGCCGGTCTTCTAGAGCGCCTCTGTGGACAAGATCTTGGCCTTTGGGCTAGGTGCCGGTCTGTATGAAGGCATCCATTGATTTGCGGCGGATGCACAATGGGCCTAGGACCTGAGTGCTGCTACTTTGCACTACCGAGAGAAGAAGAAGAAGAAAACTGTTGTATATATATATATTTCGGGTTTGTAATTTACAATACATATGTGTACAAGTATTATATGCTACATAAATCACATTACAGCTAAATGCCGCATTCCCGTTCCTTTACGCCACGCCTCTCTATCCAATGCCTGTTCTTCCTCTAGATTCCTCTGTAACATTGCTTGTCTCATTCCCTCATTCCACGATCTGCGCGGTCGTCCTCGTTTATTTTGTCCGGGAGGTACCCACTGGAACACTCTTTTTGGCCATCTATCTTCTGGCATACGCATTAAATGTCCAAACCATATTAATCCTCTGCGTTCAATTCTATCCGTCACGGTTTCGTTTGCTTCCATTGTGGCTCTAATATCAGCGTTTGGAATCCGTTCTAGTCTTGATGTTCTTGTGCTCCTTCGCAGATAATCCATTTCGATTACGTTGAGTCTCCTCTTCATTGCTGCTTTCACGGTCCACACCTCACACCCATAGCATAGGACGGATTCTACCATAGTTTGTCCTATCCTTTTCTTTGTTTTTAGTGATAACGATTTACTCCACCATAAAGAGTTAAGGCAACCTACTATTCTCTTGCTTTGCTGTATCCTATGGTTTATCTGCTCTTCTCCTAAGCCATTTTTGTCTATTACTGCTCCCAGGTATTTAAATTGGTCTACTTGTTTTACAGCAACATCGTCATTTATAATTACATCAAACCGTGCATTAGAATTGATCACAAGATATTCGGTCTTTTTCAGGCTGACTTGCAGACCCCATTTTTGATATTCGATGTACAGTCTTCTGATCATAAATTCAAGATCATATGCGTCTTGCGCCAGGACCACCTGATCATCTGCAAAGTTTAGCGTAAAGAGAGGCTTTTCGTTGATAAGGATCCCCATTTGTCCACAGTGTCTCTTCCAGTTACGCAGTGCTATTTCGACGTATAAGTTAAATAATAATGGAGATACACTGCAGCCTTGTCGAAGTCCTTTTGTGGTATTAATTGGACTAGAGAGGCGATTAGAAATTTTAACGTACGAGATGTTTTCGTTATATAATTGTTTTATAATTGTTAGTAAATGGGAATTAATGCCTAAGATGTCTAAAGCTTCCCACAATTTTGATCTTGGTATTGAGTCATAGGCCTTTTCCAGATCCACAAATGCAAGGTGCACCTCTTCGTCTTTTTTTATCTTTTTTTCCAATACTTGCTGCAGTGTAAATAAGTTGTCGGTACAAGATCGTCCTGGCATAAAGCCACTTTGGTCTTCTCCAATTTGATGTCCAATATCAGTCCTTAATTTTTCATGTATGATTTTTCCAAACAACCTGCTTAACGTACTAGTAACACTTAGACCTCTGTAACATTTAGGGTCTTTTCTATTACCTTTTTTAAAAAGGGACACTATATGTGAGATTTTCCACTCTTTTGGAACATATATTAGCTGGCAACACCTATTCATGAGTTTAGCAATCCTCGTTACGAGATCCGCTCCACCACATTTGATTAATTCCGTTGGAATGTTACCGGGACCAGGCGATCTTCCGTTTTTCATTCTATCCAAAGCCCGTTTGACGTCAGTATAAGTTATTTCAATTAAATTTCCATCGTTAACTGGGTCGTACACAATGTCATTACTGTTATCATTGAGAAAGTGTTGTCGATTTTCCATCAATAGATCCTCATAATGTTTCTTCCACTCAGTAATATTAATGAGTTCGTCATATTTGTAAGCATCATTTGTTTTTAGTTGTCTAATTGTTCGCCATACTTCTGTCGACTGTTGTACGTCGTACAAATTCACTGAATTACTCCTAGAGCTGCCAGTTTCAAAAACATACTGTTTTTTTCTTTGTAACAGGCGAGATCTACTCATTAGAACTACCTACCTAATTAGAATTTTGTCGAATTCAGAGAACTTCCACCCTTGGTAGGGATTAACTGATTAACATGGGGCATACTGTTTGATCTCGCCTCCTATCAGACATTTTTTTCCGTATTAAACATTTTCCCTTGACCTCGTATGATATCGAACCTTTAGACCTTTAACTTACAAGAAAACCATGCTATTTTTCACTCCATCCAAACCAGCTAAATTAATTTTTCGACATCAACTTTTGTTTTTGCTATTTAACTATATTCATACCACCTTAAATCATATCCCCTCTTCTTTCTAAGGAAAGTTATATTAGGATACGCCCCTGAGTCTTAGCAGAAATTGGAACAAATTCTGGAAATTCACTATTACATCACACAAATTATAAAAAAGGAAAGTGTTACAATTTTTCTGCTCTTAGCTCAAATTGTATCGTTTTCCTCTTATCAATCGCCACTGTTGGTTGATTGTTAAGCTTTATGTTTTTTTGTAAAAGAGGTTTCCTCTCATGTTACTGTGGTTGTTACCCTATATAAAAAAACTTTGCTTATTTTTGCATTTTTCATCCTGCTTATATCATTTTTAAGTAGTTTTAGGGATTGATTGTTCCCGAATCAATTTCCTTTACCTTAAGGTAGTGGGATAGTGAGTTGAGTTTTATTTACAGTCATGTCTTTTCAACTATATTGCATGTTGATATTCTTTCGGGAACCTTGCCTGGTTGATTTGTTCGTGTCTGTAACCTCAAATATTTTGGTATTTTCATTTGAAATTTTCTGTTTTATTGCAAGACAGTCTCACGATCCTTTCCCTAGTTATCCAGTATCCTTCTTATTCCTTCTTCTGTGTTGTCCTTCCCATTTTACTTGATTAATTCATATAGCTATTTTCCCTTTTCTTATACAGAGTGTTTGGTTCACCGACGTATATCTGAAAGGAGGTGGTAGGTGAGTTGGTTTGGAAGTTATTTAACCATATATATCTTTATTCAAAGTGTCACGGTTTCTAAGATATAGCCAACTTAGTGATTTAATTAAATTAGACGATTTTTGCATGTAGAGTATATGAAATGATTTTATTTGATAGAATAGGTATCAAAGACTATCAAAATAAAAGGTACAAGGACTTAAAAACTTACAATAGTGTCTAATTAAAATTTATAATAGCAAAAATCGTCTAATATAGTTAAATCACTAAGTTGGCTATATCTTAGAAACCGTGATACTTTGTATAACGGTATTGTTGGTTAAATAAGTTTCAAACCGACTCACCTACCACCTCCTTTCGAATATACGTCGGTGAACCAAACACCCTGTATTGTAAAGGTTTTCTTTTGTTCGTGGTTTTGACAGCATTTGTAATGCTATATTTCCATGTGCCGGCGCATAAATCTCCATCTTTAAGCGATGCCTGGTTATTTAGTTCAATTGTTTGTCTTGATTGCGTGCAGAAGTAAATTCTTTTCCGTTCTACTGATCATCTGTTTAAATTCTTTTTGTGTTGTGTAAATCCTTTATGTCATTATTTCGCTTACTCTGTTAGGAAGTTTTAAATTCTTTCACAGTCGATTTTCCGCCTAAAAGTTATGCCGCTGGAATTGCATTGTAAATTTGGTGGGAGTGGGATTTTGTTGCTAGTAGTTGCGCATTGATTGGGACTCGCTCTCTTTGCCATTGAACTTTCTTGAAGTGACTACCATTTTTGCAACGTTAATTTCAACGTACAATTTTTATTGAATTATTTTCCTTTGAAAGGAATCTATTGTTTATAAAGTGGTCTGATGCTTGAATATGTTTTTCTATATATTTTCGCACATTTTGTAACATGTGGTAAGTTTTTAATCTTCCATTTATTTCCAAATATTCATTTAATTGAATCTTACAGCGACTTTACGAGGCTTTACGAGGCTTAATTTATAATCCGCTTCCCTGTTTGGAGGTCTTTGGTGCCTTAATTATTGCTGTGTGATTGCATTTTCCAATTTGCGTATGAATTGGATGTTCGAAACACGTGGAGGACCACCATTTTGATTTTAACACCTGCCATTTAGAACAAGTTAATCTGTACAACTTTATTCATTTAGCTTTAACACCTGCCGTCTTGTAACGTTTCATTTGGGAGATAAGTGATTAATTATTATTATATCTTGTGATTTTGTCTATTTCAATTGATAAACTTTTAGTATGGTTAACATGTGTGTGCCACATGTTAGTTTTCTTATTTTGTAGTTAACTTTCATATTTAACTTTTGTATTGAATTGTTCATTCATAAATTAGGCTGTGGTTTATTAACTTTATTTCATTTAAAATTTTGGACTTAAGATCATCCACTTCTAACAAATGAATGCACTAATTTAAATTTTGCTATTTAGAATTTTATTGCTATTTGATCTGGATATTTTCTAGATCTATATATTTTATGTGTTATATTCATATTTAAAAAGGTTCCGCAATGAATGAGTTAGTTGGGTTTTTTTACCACTAATTTCATTCCTATGCGATAAACGTTTATGCCATAAGGGGTGAATTTGTTTTTCAGATATTCCTTGCGTTCCCTATTAAGCCTTCAGCTGTTGTAACTTTGATTTTTATTAACTTATTAAGCCTTCAGCTTTATTTTTTTGTGTATTTTTTTTTAATTTTAGTGTATCTTTAAATCTTGTCAAGTCTGTGATTATATCTAGTCAATATTTAATTTTTTTGTAATTATTTTGAATCCTGGCTTTGCGCCGATATTGAGTCCGATAAAATAAAGCGTTACAATTATTTTGGCTTTTTATTATCTGTTTGATAAGTTTTTCGTAACAAAAGTAACGGAAAAGGAAGTTATTTAATCAAAAACTAATTGAGTTTAAATTTTTGTAAATTTATTATATTGTTTGATAAATATAAAGGGTATCTCCCTCATAAATTCATATTAAGTACTGATATAACAGTATAGAAACCTTTATATTAAATTTGCAATCTATTTAAGTGCAATTTCCTATAAAAACTCTGTTTAGAATGCTAGCAATGTAACATTTAAGTTGTAAAATCCAACAACTTAATTTACACAAGCTTATTTATCGATTTGCAGGGGATTTATTTTCATCCAAATGCGAACTGTACAATTTAATTCCTGGAAATTGAAAAAGAATCTCCCGGACTTGTTTCTTTTCATTGTTATCCTCAAACGTTTAGCGGCATTTGTTTTAAATGTATTTGTTTTAGTTCTACAAATGTTTTTTGCCATCGTTTCTTTTTATTTTTTGCACTTATTTAAATAATTTTTCGTTTGTTTCTATGGTAACTTAAAATTGAATATTTAGAATTTTTCTCCCTTATCCTTATGCCCTCTCAGAGCGTCGAATTCTTTCTATCACATTAAACAGTCTACTGTGTCCTATATTGTTTCCCAATTTTACCCATACTTTCATATTGAGGGAGAGAGGTGCCTCGTTAACGGAGCAATCGGGCTACCCATTCCAACACTGACCGGAGGCAACGGTACCTAGCTACCGCAACTCGGGACCCATATTTAAAAATTAAATGGCTAAAATATGATGCAATATATTTTTTTGTCGAAAGTAACCATGCCTTCCAGGTATCAACATGATCTAACGATTTTTAAAAACTGTTTCTTGGATCTGCGTGAATTATTTATTACTTAAAAATTAAAAATATAACAACGAATAACAAAGTTATGCACTAATAAAACCAGTAAAGTGAACGAAATCGACATTAAATTATACTAATTTATGTACAACAAAGGTCTATTTATTTCGCTAATATTTACATATGTTCAACTGCATGCATGGAGCTTTCAATTCATTTGTTCGCTTCGTAGCTGTAATTATGAGTAAAGTGGTCCCAATCTTCTTCTAGAACGCACTTATACCCTATCGCATTCTTCTGATATTCGCAAAGCGTACCCATCTCGAGAATCCCAGAATTTATTCATTAGTTCTAGGTTGTTCAAAACCCGACCACTAATGACGTATTTCTTTACAATAATGATTGAATTTAGAGTGTATTTGATATACACAATTCCAGGTAATTTAGACTTATGTATTGAACGACCGCATCATAATGGTACAGTTAGAGAGTCAACCAGTTAATATCAACTTAATTCAAGTGTATGCTCCTACTACCGACAAACCCGAAACGAAATAGAACAGTTTTATAATCAGTTAAATTAAGTCCTAAAAGCTACAAAAAAACTCGAAGTCAATATACTCATGGGTGAATTTAATACTAATAAAGTCAGTCAAGAACCCAGATCATAAGGGCTTGCGAAAGAAACTGTAGAGAAAACCGTCTAATACAGTTTGGCCAGGAAAAAGAATTAATAGTAACAAACACCTGGTTCCAACAACCAAAGACGAGACTCTACATTTGGAAATCCCCAGTTGACACAAAAAACAAAATCGTTAGAAACCAAATAGACATCTTGCTTATTAATAAGAGATTTAGGGACAGTATGGAATCAGCTAAGACATATCCAAGTGCAGCTACCAACCACTCTTTGCTTTGCATAGGCTTGTCACGGCCTTTTTAAATTTTGCGTAAATTAGTATAATACGGCCCTGTTTTTCTAAGTTTGAGCCGGCCCTGTAGCTTGCAGAGTCTGCGTGTAAAATTCCAATTTAGTACATTCCTTTTTGGGCTGCGCAATATTTCGAAGAATCCCAAATGCATGACCAAATATGGTAATGCAATATTCTGTGCAGTGGATTTGGTGATTGTTAATTCGGGGAAGCACCGACCCGACCACGAGGCACACCAAGTGGCGTGATGCAAGGTTTACCACGCGCGCGGAAGGCACGTTTGTTCATGTCTTTCTAACATCATTCGCTTGCGAAAAAAATAGCAAAGCACTTCAGAGTATAACCAGCTGTGAACATCAATAGTCGTGCAATTACTGTTTTCCGGACTTTTGATAGAAATTCTCGTTTTACGATTGGCCTCTCATTACCGTGTAGTTTTTCGTGGAAAAGATCTTACGACATTATTGTCGGATGATCCCAGAGTGTGTCTTCTATTTCGTGCCGGGAAAATTTAAGTGCCGTGTTGGAGGTTCCGTTTAAGTTGACGTTGGTGAAGTTTTCCGTTCCTCACAGTTCTTCGTTCTTTGGATTAAATCATCTACCAGTGAGGGCATCTCCTTGTCTTCACCCCTGCTTCCCTAAGAAGGACTCCATCCCTTCTCTTCTTTGCCGACTGCTGTTATCTCTACCTGGGTTACCATCGCTTCCATCTGGGCCACCACCAACAAGGCTCCTCCCAGGTAAAAATAATACTTTATTATTAATTTAGTAGTCGATTTCTGGTCAATCTATTTGTCCTGTGGTAATGTGTTGGAGGCTTGGTGAATCGTCTTTAGGCGGCTTTTACATTCACACTGCAAAGGTTGAGGACCGCTGGTAACCAGTTGGCTAGTTTGTTTTATTAATTTTGGCGATTTACTCGTGGAAAGGCATTAGTTAACTTTATTGTCAGTAATTTCAAGTACTTCAAGCATCCTTTCTTTCGTCTAATTTGTTCAACAAAGTATTAAGTCTTCAACTAGTGCGTATTACGTTTTGTTTTAGTGTTAACGGTTTAGAAACTTTGCGAATTGCCGTGCCGTTTACGTATTTCATGTTCCATGTGTGTAATCATTGGTAATGAATTTTTAGCTTAAGTTTTGTAATTGCCATCATCATTTTGATTGCGATGAAGGGAGCTTATAGGTTAATTTTATATTTGCGTAACTTGAGTAAATGTGGCTTCCCTTAATCACCCTTTCATATAAATTAAGATTAAATTTATAAACCCCTTTGTGTCATGTTTTGAATAATTACTTGCTTTCATTAAATTTCAATGTTAATTCATTCTTGTCTTTTACTTGTGTTTGTTGTGTGTGCTTTAGAATATTTGTGTATGGCTTTGTGAGCCTATCTACCAGTAGCAGTTTATATTTCAGTAAGTAACGGTAAGTACCTCCAGCAGTAGGGTGCAGTAACCCCCAACCCCTTCGAGCGCAGAGGAACAATCTGCGGTACGTTCCTAACCATCATCTTGGGTGATTTTTCCATAGTGGCGCCCAATTTCTATCGCGATTACGACCACCCCTATTTGAAGGGCTGAACGTTTCAAACCCCCCTTCTTCACTGTTTGCTAGCCGCTAGAAATGGGCACGATACATTCAAGAGCTAAATGACATATGTGTCGAAACTGGCCCAAAAATTCTTGAAGCAGAGGTAGAAAAAGCAATAAGACAGAATAGAGACGAAAAAGCTCCAGGTCCAGATAAAATACCTGTCGAGTGGTTGAAGTTTTCGGAAGATGAATGCACCTCGGAGTTGACAAATATTTTTAATGATATTTATGAATTCTATGATACTGGCGATTTACCTCAAGACTGGCTTCGATCACGCTACATACCACTCAACGCAACGCAAAATATTGCAGTGACTTCAGCCTAATCAGCCTAATAAGCCACTCTCTTAAATTGCTGCTAAAGATCTTCTTAAAGAGAATACACAGCAAATGCGAGGAAGTGTTAGGAGAACGCAAGAAGCCCTATTTTGCATAGAAACATTACTCCGAAGGTGTTGGGAGGTGCAAAAACTAGTACATGTTTGCTTTATAGATTTCGAAAAGGCATTCGACAAGGTCCGGCATAATAATCTGTTAGACATATTAAAGCATATAAATATTGACAAGGATTTGAGGCTTCTTAGAAATCTATATTGGAAGCAATATGCCACAGTCTTAGTTGACAGCAACGAAACGAGAGAAATTCAGCTGTTAGACAGGGCTGCGTTATTTCCCTCGCGCTATTCAACATATATTCTGAAATAATCTTCTGTAAAGCGTTAGAAAGTCTACCGGAAATCAAAATAGGAGATAAGACGATAAATAACATAAGGTATGCTGACAACATGGCAATCATGACTGAAAATATCGAAGATCTGCAGGTGATGCTGAACAGAATAATTGACGGATGCCATAACAGCGGTTTAAACATAAATATCTCAAAGTTAGTTAAAAACAAAAGAGACGTACGAGGAGCACAACTTACTGTTAATAATCAGCAAATTGAACAGGTCAGTCGTTTCAAATACCTCGGCTGTTGGATAAATGATTCTCTATAATTTTAACAGAAACGAAGCATGGTCAGTGCAAACGTCAAACAGTTATGTCGTTAAGAAGTCAGGTCCCACCCTTCGTACTTAGTGGTGTTTCCTACGTTTTATATGTAAGAGTATTTTTCTGTATTTAATTTAATGTATCTAATTCAATTCATTGTAAGACTTGCTAATAGTTTGGAGCTAACCCTTGTTTCACATATTAACTTTAATGTTTGTAACTTATCTCTAAAATTGCCTAAGTGTTTACTTATAACTTTGGCTTTAAATAATATTTGGAAAACCTAATTCAATGTTCGGACAATATATGTTATGTTAGTTGAATCAGACTTTCAATATAAAACCTCTCGCAGCAAAGCAAACCCCATGTATCTAAATTTAATTAACTTATTCTTATTAACTGCTAACATTATTGGTCAAACCCGCTACGTTACAATATACTGAATAAATTAGAAGCGTTTGAGATGTAGTGTTTCCGGCGCGTCCTCAGAATTTCCTGGAATGACTAATGCAGAAGTCTTGAATAGGGTAGGGCAAGAAAGAGAACTACTTAATATAATTAAGACTAGAAAGTTAACATACCTAGACCATATACTCCGAGGCGACAGATATAAAATTTTACAACTAATCCTAAATGGGAAAATTGACGGCGGATGAGGGATAAGAAGAAAAAGGCTATCAGGGCTTAAGGAACCTTCGTCAGTGAAAAGGTGTGTCAGCTGAAGAACTTTTACACGCCACACAAGACAAGGGTCGATACAGTGAAATTGTCATGGAGGCTACCAACTCCTAAAAGAGGAAGGGTAACCGCAGAGGGAGATAAAAGTACAATAAGCTTTTACATTATCAGCTCAAGTTAACGGCTGGAGAATCCAAAATGAAACAGTTTTTCTAGATGTTTTCTGTTATCAAAAAACAATAAGACTTTTCCTTTTTCTTTATTTTTAGTATTGGTTATTCTTATTAAAAGTTTCTAAGTCACAAATCTTGTGTATAACCATATCTGCCGTGTTTCTTATTGTGCTTTTTCTGTCGGATTTCAGTTATAACAGCCGCGACCCAAAAAATCCTTCCCTTTTAAGTTTTTTCCGTCTTTATTTTGGCAGCATTTCTATATAAATAAATCATCTTCGATGTGCTTTGTTACACGTCCCAACTTTGAATTCCAATAATATCTTTATTTTCTAACTTTTCTTTTTTTATTTACTTTTGCTATTACAGAAAGTTAAGTTTTCTAAGTTTAACAACTTTGGTAGTATTTATTCATTACTACCTGTTAACTTCATTTTATTAATTATCCTACCCTTACCTTTAACTTTTTTTTAATCTGCACGTTTCATCCTGATCTTATTCTTAAAAATTTTCCGCAATATTTTATTTGTCTTTATGTCTTTACCTTTGTTTTTATATGGATACTGATTCTTTCTTATTATTTGGAGATTTTCTATTTATTTCTTTAATTTGGTGTTTTTATTATATGTATACTGACAATTTCTTATTATTTTTAGATCATGCTCATACATCATATGCCTCATTTCTTTTAACCGAAGATGTTCATCGAAATGAAACATGGTTCCCTTTTTCGTTTACGGCCGCATTAAAGTGAATTGCATTTTACAGTTTTAATTAACATTTATAACTGTTTAGAATTTCGTTTACAGTGGTTGGAATTTTAAAAACATTTCAATAATATAATTAATTTTTATTTAAGTAAAAACATAGATATTAAAAATAGAAAACGAAAGATGGGTTGCATCAACATCGATTACTTTTAAGCGTGACTTATTTGGAACAAAATCACATTAAAGTTAAAACGTTCATGAATTTAAACAAGACTACTAAAATCGCACTCGGGTTTCGTACGAATTTTTTAATTTAACGAACTGCTTGAACTAATTTAAGAAGTCAAAATTACAAAAACGAAAACTAACGTATATTTTTAAGATGTTATTTATACTTGGTTTGGCAGAAAAATAATGAGACGGGCAACACTGTGAGTGAACCGACAACTCTGCTGCTTCCTCCTTTACACGGCAGTTAGAATAACCCCTGCCGTAGACTCAGTGTTGGGCGATTGTTAAGAGCGTCTGAAGTGAAGTTGTGTTTGTGAGGCAAAACTTTGAGCAACGCTGTGCTATCAAATTTTGTGTAAAGCTTGGCGAATTCGCTACTATGACTTATGAACAGTTATAAGGGGCTTATGAGGAACATTCTCTATCCGGGGCAGAAGTGGTTAGATGGTACAAGGCCGAGAAAAAGTGGAAGACGAACTTTGTGCGGGAAAACCTTCAACTTCAAAAATTGACGACAATGTGGATAGAGTGAGGACTCTTGTGATGTCAGACCGTTGATTGACGTTGAGAATAATCAGTAGTAACTTGAGTTAGAATCGGTTTACCGTCCATCAGATTTTAACACAGAATTTGGGCATAAGAAAAATGTGCGTCAAGAACCTCACGGCTGAGCAGAATTCTTCAGTCGCATGATCACAGGTGATTAATCATTCTTGAGTACGATCCCGAGACAAAACTCCAAAGTCGAGAGTGGCACACTGCTAACTCTCGCCATCCCAAGCGAGAATGAGCACATCGAAAATCAAATTGATGCTCATTTGTTTTTTGACAGTCAGGGGATCATACACAAGGAATTTGTGCCGCAAGGACAAACTGTCAATGAAACTTTTTATCGGAAAGTTCTTGAAAGGCTCAGGAAGAGAGTGGCACGTGTGCGGCCAGCCATTGCACGCACTTGGATTCTGCACCACGACAACGCCCCATGACATACGGCAGTCTTCATCAACCAATTTTTGGCAGAAAGAAGCATTCCTGTGGTTCTTCAGTCCCCCTATTTGCCTGATGGTGATCTCAGGCCCTGTGGTATAGTCGTTGGCCCTGTGACTTCTTTTTATTCCCCCGGCTGAAAAATCATTTGAAAGGGCGCCATTTTGGTACTTTGGATAATACTCAGAATAAAATTCATGGTTAAAAGAAAGAATTAGTCTCGTTATTCTTCTGTTAAACCCCGTATATTTCTAAATTATTGGTATTATATATTATATTTCTCATTTGTTGGTAGCTAATTTATTTACGCCAATAATGCACGCTAACTACCCATCTATTTCATGCACCGTGCACGCGTATCATTGTACACTCACTCGTGGTTACTGGTCAACTGCCCCATCACGTCGGACAGCGTTTACCCTTTTATAAATTTTCCAGGACACTCGGGAATCTTTCCTAACGTTCCAAATCCGGTTTATCGAAACACATTTGCCTCATTTTTTATTCTTTATTTCATACTTGATCTATTGTTGTACCTTATTATTTACTTTCATTGCGACCATATTTCTTTTGCTGTTTCTATAATAATTATCCTTTTGAGAGTCCAACAACTATCTTCAAGTAAACCAAATATTTTGCTTGCATCATAAACTGGGAAAACCTGAACCGTGATTTAGTTAGATGAATCTGCAGCTACCAGTCTGTTATAGTATACTGACTGGAACTTGTTGTTGTATTATAACGGAACGATTTTGCACTTTACAAAATACAACATAACCGTCTGCAGTACGTTCAAAGTGCATTTTCTCATATACTAAACTTAAAACTGATCAACTAACCTTTGATACTGCAGAAGTGCAATTTAATGTGTTTCCTATAATCTTGTCAGAATTCCAAATATTAACATTTTTTAGAACTATGTGTGATTTAAGTTAACATTGCATTCGACAGTATTCTATTAAAAACAGCGAAGATTTGCTTGAAGCAATCAAAAGCACAAAATTACTAATGAATAATGCAGCTAGCCATATTGTAACGAAGTGCTTTTTGGTTATTTTGCTTATGATGGTAGAGTCTTATAGCACCTTCATTTACGAGTGTTAATGCTTGGCTTGTGCAAGAAGTATTCATTTAATAATACACGATCAAACTAACATCAAATATATTGTTATAAGTTTACATTCAAACATTATTTAAACGGGTCTACAAATATGAAATCCAAAACACTTAACAAGTTCTAAGTCTGATGGACTTAAGACTAGATACAAAATATTAACATTACTTATCTACTTACATGAATAACACATCTTGGTAACAATGTAAAGAATGTTTAACCCAACCCTTGGCTGAGGGCCAGGGGTTCGAGTAAAGACCTCTCGTCCGATCTTACTTAGACATCGTCGTGAGACCTCTATTCAGAGACTGACTTTACTATGGGTAAAGCCCATGTATTTATACTGTCCAGATTCTTAACATGTGTTCAAACTATTTATACAATTCATTAGTAAGTATTGCTTCATGTAAACATTAGTCATGGTCTTTCTTGGTATCTAAGTGCAGGTGCAATGCAGATGTGCATTACTCACCGTTGCTTATCTAAAGACATTACGATTATTTAGAAACTAACCAGATGTTTACATGACACATATTCAGCAGGTGCATGTCTAGTTGATAAACACATTTAATAACATCCTATTTTAAACAATCATTGCGTCACCTTTTATATCAGTCATACTAAAGATTAACTTATTCAAGTTATTAATTCATTTCTGAAGGAAATGCTTTTATATGATATTTAAGTAATTTCACTTCACTACAATATACTTACTCGTAGGTATGCTACTACAAAGGGAATAAATAATAATATTGTTTATAAAGGAGATCTAACTGTGTTTGCAGGTGGTAAATACATTCAACGCGCGTCAGCTGGTATGCACACTTGGCAATGCCCAAATAAAATTTTGCCGGATCCAGCGGGCTTCCACCTTAATTTTGCCAACTATCGTCTTAACATGGGTCCTAATATTTTGTATACTGTCTGAAAGAGGATATACTTCCTCGTTCAAAATATCACCTAACCTCGACCAGGATCAGACCCGAGACTTCCGATAGACAAGACAACTCTAGTATATGTCATATTACGCCAAGACGCCATCGCCTCAAATAATAGTGTTAATTTATTTAATAAATGCCAGAGTGGCGCAGTGGTAGAGCGTCAGGCTAGCGTAACGTTAGTCCTTGGTTCGAATCTTCTGATGGGCAGGATCTTTCTGCAGTCTGAAGGTCGGTATCGAGTCCTGGTGACCATTCGTCGATGGGCACCTAATTAATGACGCTCTCCTCCGAATACAGACCTAAGAGACGGAATAACGAAGTCATACACGTACACACTTACACTACATACAACGTGCAATATGTAGGATCAAACGGCGCACCAATCACGTAACCCGCAGAGTCGGGCCGGATTGTGCATTGAGCCCGTAAAACCTCTCATACGTCAACGCACCGGCCTCGACAACGAAAGGTATAAGAGGTTAACGATACCGATACCAATAACTTTATAAATCCATTCAAACAATTTACATCTCTTGTCATTCAAGCTTCTAATCAGATTTAACTAAATTTATAGATGCTATTCCCAAAGTAAGATAATTTTTAACAATTTATATTAAAGCTCCCAGTCAAATTCAAATCCGAATCTAAATTTTGGCAATTAAAATCTGAACAAGTGCCTAAGCTCAGATTCAAACCACTTACAACTTTCTGATGTCGTGTCTAATTTCACATTTTGAACGTCTCTTCCACAGAGTGAAATATTAATCTTAAACAGGGAACGGAATCTTATAATTGGTAATTCATATCTAAAATAAGAGATCCGATGATTAATGCTTGACGAGTTATGTGGATTTAAATTTCGATTTGAAGACATAGATTGTATGATTGAACTTCCAAGTTTGACTCCGAAGGTCTAAATCTAAGAACTTAAACATTTTTCATACAATAACTTTCCTAGTAAAGACTTTTTATATAAAACTAATTACAACCTTACTGGACTTTTCAGATCACACGATCACAGTAAGCCATGAGAAAAGGTTAGTGCAAACAAAGTTTGTCCTGGAATCTGTTTTGACATTCACATTGGTCGATATTCTGCTATCATATTTAAATTTAACGTCATGTTTAATTACCACGGCAATATCACGTATCTCTCTGTTATAAAATTACATAAAGCTAGATCGTTTTATGTTTATGCTAAACACGACTTTAGTTAGAGGCAACTTTAAACATAAGATCAGAATATGGCCCAATGTCTTGTGCGCTCTAGTCCGGCAGACAAACAAATCAACAAACCTGTTTTATTAGCAACATATAATACTAAATTAATTTTTAAATTAAGGTTCAGATTGTACAACTTCCAAATAAATTGCATACCAACCTAGTAAATCAAAACTATGGCCTTACTGCATACAAAAAGATTGTGACTGTAGTATAAAAATGCGGATATTAGTTCGTAAAATACCAGCAAACTCGATCCTCAAGCCCTATATTTTTTGCATTTGACAGTACTTAAATCATTTTCAGAGCCAAATTTTATATAAGAAGACTTTTTCGTCGCCAGTGATTATTTATCATATTTTGACAATAAATTTATGCATGAATAATCAAAACTGGAGCAAACTAATTCAAACACAAAATGTTCTCAACCAAGTTTAGAATTTCCATCATTTCCATAACACCCCCTAACACGAGATTCGCATACTTCGTGCGGTATTTATATGTATAATCCTTGTCAATAATAATTGACGTTTAGATAGTGACTGAAAATTAATCCACAGTGGTATGGAGAATGCGGCTTAATTAGTCTCAATTAAGCATTTCCGTTCTAGTTATTGACAACTATCGAGGTCTGTTATTAATACTCTTTAAGCTTTATTTGCACAACCATCCGGAAACTGTTACGGTAGTCTAAATCCACATACCGCTTTAGAGAAAATCTAAAAGGACCGAATTTTATTATATACGATGACAGATTACGGTCAAGCGAAAAATACGACACAGCAGACGGAAATATTTCTTTAGTTACAAAGATTCGTGCCTTTTAGATACTCATATTTCTTTGTAAGTTTTTCTGTGAATTTTTTAGAAGCCCATAAAAATACAAAAAATTTGGTGTTCTTTTTAAGCAGATACAAATATTGTTTTATAAAATTTTAAAGAGATACCTTGCTAACAAGTTGTATAATTACGTATTGCAGTTTGTTGCTATAAAGTTAAATATTTTAGAAAACACTACATTAATTTATTTACACAGTTTATTTATATTCACGCATTTATTATTCCGCGCACATTTATATTCACGTGTTCGCAATAGGTCGCGACTGGTAGACTTTGGTAGACTGGTTGGTTGCTCAAGGAACGCGCCTTAAATACCAACTGCGGCCTTCTATTTCAATCCAGAATACACCAGAGGCGATGACGCATATCGAATAGCCGAGAACACTCGCGATTCTGTCGGCAAATGAGGCACACGACCGAAATCATTCGCGCGCCTCGTCACAATATAAAGCTAAAAACATTTAATAATAGTAATAACCATAACTACGTATATATATCTTAAATTATTTAAATAAACTTGAATATTAGGTTTTCCCGCAGTTTTTTTGACAACTAAAAGTAAAGAAGTACATGTACGACACAGAAATTGAAACCTGTAAAAATTGTAGAAGGTGCTTTCGCAGATGATCTTTTAATTATCAGTGAATACCAAAAAGGTCAGTGTAATGACGATAACAAAAGGCAAAGGAGAAACGCTGAACATTCAAATTGGTGAAGAGAAAATAAGGCAAATTTAAAAGGAGTGACAATAGAAAGTAGCAGGAAACAATACCTGGACATTAATGAAAGAACAAAAAAAAACATATCCTGCAATGAGACAAAGATTTATTAAGGAAAGACAGGTTTCAGAAAGGAAGACTAAAACCACAATTTTCAAGGCTACTGGTCGCTCTTAACTTACGGCCGCAGAACATGGCCATTAGCAAGTAATATGAAGAACAAAATACAAGCAATTTAAATAAAATACTTAACAGGAGTGAGGGGATAACCCAAAGGTACAGAATTAAAAATATAGATGTTCAAGAACAATTACAAACAGAGCCAGATTTGGAATTTATAGAGAAAAACAACTCAGTTCGTAGGAACAAAATCAGCGAAGATAATATGGACAACCAGAACACAAAAGAAACGAGTTCATCGAAACCAAATGAAACGTTGGACAAACAAATAGAAAAGATAATACAAAAACGAAGACAAACGGTCAACAATGCAAGAAGAACAGTATAAAAAGAAAAAAATTGAAACAATTTGTGCATACAATGCATTGATAGAGATCAAAACCCCACACTAAAAGGTAAAAGGGAATGTCGTTTATATACCTACTTATATAAATATACTTTTCCTCCTATAGCATATGAGCTTATACCAGTAGCGACGCGACTGTATACCCGCCAAAATTAGCCAAACAATATAAATGGTGTGTATTTGCAATCCTACAATTGCAGTTTATGTTTAAATTCGACGTTATCGATTCAGGAAGAGCTACACTAACACTTTGTTGAACGCTAATAAATCAATCCATATTTTTAGTTGAAAGCGTAAGCTGACTGGACGATTCTAAAATCGTCAAAGATGAAGAGTGAATAACTATACTTTAAAAGAACAATTTAATACGTCACTTCGAGTTACAATTGGCGTTTAAAAGTACATACATGAACTCCTGAAGGTACCACTAACGAATGTTTAACAGTCAATGTTTAGCACTGTTATACTTTTTATTTATTTTGTATTTGCCGCGTTTGCAGTTGTGAGTGCTGCAGCGCCACCCAACTTGTTATCTATCAAGATGCCACCCTACCACCCTCAAATCAGTTCTTCTTTGCTAGGTACTCGATCTTTCAGGGTGTGCATAGGTAACTCCAGTGATAACTAGTTAACCATGTGTTAGCTGTTAGTTATATTTTGCTGCTTGATCTGGAAGGGCGGCATAAGTAACTCCACTGGTATATACTCGTATATATTAATATTTAAGTGTTAATTAAAAGTTTTGAAAAACGTTCTACTATTTTTACTAAAACCTGGAAACCTTGGAAAAATAATACACCAAGAATTAGCACATCTTATAGAAGAACGGACACAAATACGAACCACACAATATTCTAGAAAATGGAATTACCAAAATATACTGGGGCAGACAAATCCGTACAGACATCAAAATAGGAGCTAACAGACCCGACATCATGCTTTTGAACAAAAATAAAAAAGAAGCTACACTAATAAACATTGCTATCCCTCTTAACAACAACTTACAGAAGACATACACCACCAAGATAAACAAATACACATAGTTATCAACCGAAATAAGAAAGATCTGGAAGGTTAAACAAGTGTATACAAGACCACTTATGTTATAATATCAGCAACTGGAATAGTACCAATCACCTTAATTAAACAACTCAAACAACTTGACATCGAACACCTACTTCCAACCATTCAGAAATCGGTTATATTATAGATACATCATGCCGCATAACGCGCCGAGAAGAATAATTTTAACAAAATAGTAGAGCTTGACTCGGTCCGTTCTACTACTGAAACCGTCACAAGGCGAGAAATTCAAAACAATAATAATTAAAAATATATGTAGCTACTGCTGTTCTTACTTAATTAATAAATTAGTTTAATTTTCAATCCCAATTACTTTAAAACATTTTTAAGAATTTTACTAGAATTACATACCCTTATTAATAAATATTTAGTATGCCTATTTGGCTGAGTCGTCACCTAAAATCCGGTCTCTATTCATGACCCATTACCGCAGTATTAATTTATAAGTATAATAAGATTAATTATTCTACAGACTTTAGCAACTTTTCTGGTGACTTTTTTATTATGAAATACCAATCATGCATTATCGGTAACGTATACTACCACCTCAAATATTAATAAACATATTGTATTGCTCTACTTGCATCAAACAATCAGAAATACACCATTAAACGATTAATTATCGAAGTTAAGGCTGTTATTTTACGAAGATTAATGTAATGATAAATTAAAAGTTATCGAGATCTCAAAGATGTAAATATTTTTATAAAAATTTGAATTTCTGGCAGATTCCAAGCTTAGTTAAAATGTAAGATCTCTTCACTTCCTAACACCTTAAATTTTTAAACATTTTCATACGGATGCAGTTGTATCAACAAGGGTTTCAAAGAAAATAAGTGGAAGAATTTATTGGAAAATATGTACTTTTAAAACTGTTACAAGTATAGAATTTAATCAAAATACAAGCGTTCACGCCACCTGATTTAATTTTTAATTCAAAATTATTTGTTGAACTCTTAAATTTTCAAACGGTTAACATCAAACATTTTACTCCACAATTTAGTTTTAAAGATTTTCAAAATCTTAATACATATTTAATTTTAAAAAAATATTTATTTTACATAAACCTCAACTTAAACTTATTAGCAATTTTGTAAGTGTATTAAGAGGTGCTTAATTAACTTTTCTAAATGTCAATCATAATTTTCAGGCACGAAACTTTAAAATTCGGAATATAAACCTTACCTAATATTAATAACATTTAATGTTCATCAACATGCGAAGTTTTTTTTTTAAATATAGAACGGAAAAAATTTTACGCAGCACGCATATTCATATTAATTATATTACATTAATATACCTATCGGAACAATTATTGAAAAACTAAATAAGTTTAAATATTATATAAAAACTTGCGCTTCTGCAGTTTATTTCGGCTTGGTAATCTTTAGTAAAATGTTACAGTTCGTCAAACATAAACCCCCATAAAATATTTATTATCGACACAATCGATAAATTATCGGCGTTAAAAGCAGATAATGAATTTCCGAAACGCACTATAATAAAATAGCCGAGTGGTTAAAATATAATTTCTTTTGATTACACACAAAATACGATGTTATTTATTTACTTGTCCTTTGTTTATTTATTTTAATCGAGGAAATATGTCAAATAAACGTAGATATTAATTTTTGTAAATTTACTTTTGTGGAAAAGGAGAAAAGTTAAACGTTTTATAATAATTAAGTCAAAGTACATAATTACCTTGTGATTTGTCGAAAACAAACTGTTGCTTCCGTCACTGGCTATACGCCAGAGAGTCGCGCAAAGACTGCACCACGAGTGCTATAGGGGCTGCCAGCATCGACCGAGGTACACCCACGCTCGTACGACGCAGCACCTGCTGGATAAACGAAGCATCCCGCATTTATACCATACAAATCTACTTTACTATATTTCAGCCAGCGTATTAGTTTTGGTTGTAGAGAGGAACATTTATTTACTTTGTAATTAAAAAAAAAAAACTTTGCTTTTTTCACTTTTCTTTTAAATGCCAAAATATGCAGAATTTCAGAATTTAAACACTTTAGAAAACTTAATGGGCTGTATTCTCACCTCATGTTTAAATTTGTCTCCAGCTAAACTCGTGTTTAACGTAAAAATAAAACGATACAGTTTTATGTAATTTTATATGTGTACAACAGAGATACACAATATTCCCATGGTATGGCGGAGTTTACACCGTGAAAAATAGTCGATTATATGCAGACTTTGCTCCATTTTTTGAAAAACAATTTTAATGTAGGGGTGGCGGGCGATTTTTACTTCTAATCATTTATCTTTTGTCTGTTTATAGACAACTCGGTTTTGTCAAATTAAAAAAAAAATAACGTTTTAGGAATAAGAAACGTACAACTCTACTTTACTTTAAAAAATTCAAATAGTATTTGCAAAAATTGAGATATCGAAAAAATTTCCACGTCAATAGATAGATAAAAACATCTTTTCAAAGGGCAAGAACATTTTTCCAAAATGCAAATTAATTCGGAAATAATGGAAATAATCGTTGTAACTCACTATTCATAATGTAGCGTGTAGGCAACTCAACTAACATGCAAAGCAAGAATAGGAAATATTTAAAATATGAAACAGAATTCGAAGGCAAACTATTTCGTATTATTCCAAGAAACAATTTAATCATCCCAACTTGTCAGTTATTACCCGACTTTACAGTTTTGAGTCATACACAAATCCGTGCTTATTTAAGTAGTTATGCAACTTTAGATACGTCAAATAGAATGTCACTGCCAGCCTTAAACATGATGTTAAATGAGGTGAAAACGCCCAGTGGCGTATTTATGGGGGTAATCCAGGGAGTCCGGACCACTCCCAGAGACCCAACTAAAATCACCTATTGTACTTCATTCAAATAATACTTATCTATTTAAACTTCACAGAACTCGCGTAGATACCCATCCACCTATCTCAATATCCAGTTGGACCCCCCCCCCCCCCCCAGAAACAAAAAGTAAATACGCTACTGAAAACGCCGATCTATATCTGCACAATCTAGGATTTTATTTAGTATGTAACAAGTTTTACCCATTTTTTGCATTATTTTTTAACTCAACTTTGTTAAGTTGAATATCAAATTTAAGAATAACAAATTCGATTTCATTACGTAAAAGATTTTGCTTACTGCTTTACAGTTTACAATCATCAAAATATAAACACAACAATAAAAATATTTCTTATAAGGTTATAAGCAATCATACAACCTCCTAGTGTCAAAAACGGTTTTCTTGAACCTCTTTTGACGAACCTTTTTATGGTATACTTAAATTTGGTTTGAGGAATATTTAGTTCTTCATGATAACTAATTTACCTTTTTGAAATATTGCCAATAATACTGAGCTGATGTGCTGAAAACTACAAAATATAACATAGATTGGGCGCGTTCGTGTATGCCGATATCAACGACACGATGAGTGTTTTTAATTAAATGATGTTCCAATCAAACCTACATCTGAGTTTTGACGCTCAATAGAGCGGATATATGATGAAATGTACTTACAAATCCTTCCCTACTATGTGCAATTTTCAAATCCCCCAGTCAGCTTACACTTTCGACCAAAAACATTGATCAATCGACATACGAGGGTCATCCAGTAACTAGTACCCGTTGGCGAATAAAAGACGCTCACGTGAAAACAACACAAGCTGTCAGAGTTAATTATTTAATGTCACATCTTGGTCACGTGTATACGTACCAAGTTTAATAGTGGCTCTTCCGAAAACAACATTTAATATGAACAGCTCCATAAAAAATCCCGCTAAGTGCGCGCAGGATCACAGGAGATGAAACGTGGGTCTCACATTTCCTTCCTGAGAATAAACAACAATCAATGGAGTCGCTTCATAGTCATTCACCGACTAAACCAAAAAAATTCAAACAGACACTGTCTGGCCGAAAACTTTTGCTACCGTTTTCTGGGACAGGGAGAGTATTCTTTTGGTTGATTTTTATAAATGCACAAAGTTATTGTCAGACCCTCCAACAAAACAAACGCCGAGGACTGTTGACCAATGGTCCGCATGTTGCTGTGAAGACTCAAGAATTACTTCGGCATTTCAGAGGTTTTGGATCATCTAGCGTATAGCGCGGATTTAGCAAAAAGTTATTTTCACCTGTCATCTAATCTTAAGCACCTTTTGGGTGAAATCTTAACATCTTATATAGCTGATAGACTTTTTACAATCAAGCAGGCAGAAGAATATTCTGACCTAAAAGAAATAAGAGCAGGCGTACCTCAAGGCAGTGTCCTTGGCCCCGTTCTTTATCTGTTGTATACTAGCGACTTATCAGCATTGGATAACATAACAGTGGCTACATTCGCCGATGATACTGCCCTCCTGGCAGTGAATTACAATCAAAAAAGCTACAACAAGCAAGCGATATTATAGTAGACTGGGCCAAGAGATGCAGGATCAAGCTCAATGAACTTAAATCCATCCATATCAACTTTACCAACAAAAAAATAGCAGAACCAGTTCCGCTAAATATCAACGTATCCTATGAAATGAATGCCACATATCTCGGCATGACATTAGATGCAAAGCTGAGATGGAAAAAGCATGTGGAGGAGAAAAGAGCTGAGCTTGGTCTGAAATATAAACATTATTGGTTTCTTGCCAGAAACTTTAAGTTGTCAATACACAATAAATTACTGATCTACCATCAGATCCTCAAACGGGTGTGGCTATACGGAATCCAGCTATGGGATTGCGCCAGTGATTCTTACGTTAAGACCATACAGACATTCCAAAGCTAGGTGTTACGTAACATAGTTGATGCTCCGTGGTATGTTCGTAACTTAGATATTCATCGAGATCTTGGAATTCCAACAGTTAGAAAAGAAATCAGAAGGTTTGCCGATAAGCATGAAGCCAGCCACGTGAATACGGAGGCTCTTCGACTGCTGAACAATCAAGACCGTGTCCGAAGGCTGAAGAGAACCAAACCATCCGATCTTGTGTATTGTGTTGTGTGTAAAAACAGAGCACAATGTGTGAGTGAAATGTAAATAGTTATTAGAATAATCTAAAGGACATCAGTGGATGGACTTCAGGTGGTAAGTGCTTAGTTTAGGATGTATTAGATAAAAATTAATGGTTAGTCTTTTAGGCTAATTTTAATAGCCAAACACGAACAGGTGTTTTTCATTAAAAAAAAAAGTTGAAATTCCCTGTGAATAAGTGGTTGTACGGGCCGCGACATAGGAATCCAGAAGCTCACACTACGAAAAATGTTTAGCCTTGGGTGGTGACTATGCAGAAATAGTTATGTATTATACATGCGGATTAAATTAATGTTTAATGAGCGGTACGTTTAACTGCGCGAGCGGCGGTAGCCGCAAGCGCGTTGATACCGCGAGTTAATAAATTAATTTTAATCTGCAAGTTTAATACAACTGTTTATTCAATTTTGACATTTATTTGACATTTTTAAAGCGCTAGCGGAATAATAGCTATTAAGACAACAAGTGTTTTATAGAAGGTTTAAAAATCAAGGTCGTAGTTCAAATCCGAGCGAACGAAGTGAGCCGAGGATTTGATAGACCGAGATTTTTAAACTATAAAACACGAGTTATCTTCAAGATTTTTTCTAACACTAATATCAGACATTTTCTTTCACTAATATATTATTAGAAATTTTAATAAATTATTATTTGAGACGTGTCATAATACACAAAATGCGAAGATTGCTAGGCAACGACGTATTTAAAGGCCTATAAAATACGTTGTCATTGACGGCGTATTTTATAGAGAAAGCGTATTTTAAAGGAAACATAACAAGTGAGCTCTTATGCACCATAGAAACAGTATAAGATATTAGTGTTAGAAAAAAATTTTTTGTTCGTTTGGATAACCAAATAATTTTAGTGCACTCTGAATCTACCTTGACCTTGAAAATAAAATAAGCTGAATAAATATTATGTTATTGTGTAATGTATCGTATTGAATCGCAGGGTAAGTATTAACAAAATGTATGTGAATACACGAAATATAATTAATAAATTGAAAATTAAAATCAAATATCTCCCGTAAAATTAAACCACACAATTAAAGTTCAAATTACATTAAAATTAAAATGAAAATAAAAGTAATTAGATAAATATGTGGATTCTATGAGTTTAAAGTTTTGGAAATTACACGTGAATTGATAACAAATACTCAAAAACTTGAAAATCAGATTTCATTATTATTTTAACAATTATTTTTAAAATATTTCAAAATTAACTAACTTAATTAAACCTTAATAATTAAATCTAAACTTAGCTTGAATGTTGGCGGTGAACCCCCTCTTTTCCTGGATTTCTTCGGTGCGCAAAGGAATTTCTTATTGCAGCTGTGGCGGTTGACAGATGGCTGTTGTTAAAATGGAGTTTATTTTCTTAAATATTTCCATACAGATTCATAATTTCACTGGTAAGTAAAGTAAAATGGGCGCCCTGTATACTTTACTTTACAATTATTTAATTATCTTTGAACAAATCTGGCGGAACGTTGTCCCATCGCCGTGCCTGTACAAACCACCAATTGATTTTCCAAGAAAATTTTATATGTTACTACAAGATCTGTAATTGAACTGTTTAAAAAAATACAGCTATGGCATCAAGTAAAGATGTATTTGTATCACAATTTTAGTACTTTGAAGGACAGAATTGACGAACCACAAAGATACATTATAAACATAAATGTAAAAAACTTTAGGGTTTAACTTAGCAAAATCAAACACCATATCGAGTTCTGTTTATAGAACTCCGCATTAAAAAAAACACATTTTTTGTGCTTCTGTAAAAAGTATTTGCACTCCTGGATACAAAAAATTCCTTACGAATTTTCGTCAATGAATGAATGAAAGGCTTTAATTTAAAGAAGCGTTGTTATGATACAAAGTTACGACGCTCGTATTTGCATAATCTGTTACTATTAATAAATTAGAATAATTCACAGCCTATTCTCGCGGTTTTTTAAAGTTAAACCTATGCAAATTGTTGAGCCAGTCAACCAAATGAATATTTAATAATTAAAAAAAATTAATTTTGTTCTTCTCGTGCTGTGATCCAATATCTGCTTGTTCGGTAGACATCGCTGCGTTACGACGAAGCCCGAAGTCAAAAATTAAGGCAACGGAAATGGTAGAAAGGTGCTGCATTTGGTGCAGCTCAATTTGTTAATATGATGCGTTTTAAACGGGGTGTTGTAGTATTTTGACTATAACTCGTGAATTTACTTTTTTTTGTACGACTATGCTTATAAACATTCCTGAAATGGATGTTATAATTAAATTAAAGGAAAATAAGTTCCCTGCACTTAATTATCAAAATTAGTTAATAGTAAAGGCGCAAAATCATCCTACAACCGGAATTAAATAATGAAAGTTTTAGCCGTAGTCAAGTAAAAGCTTATAAAAGACACTTCCATAAGGATGTATATTTAAGGAACAACATACTTCAGGATTGTCATTGTAATTTGAAGAATGTTTTATTCTGTTTTCCCTGTGTATTATTATTATTATTATAATTATTAGCTCTTTTTAATGCAGAGCACCCAAAAATATTGGCTACGAGTCGCGCCTGATCTGTTTTTATTTTATAATTGTAATAATTAAGCTATTTTGTTTGCTTCTTAAACTATAGATTTTTATACTTTTTTGTAGGTATATCATGAGCAGCTTCTATAAATTAAGAATTAAAGAAGTAAAACTACTAAAACAGCGTAACGCAACGTTTCGGAGATAGGTATATGTATCTCTTTTCAAATTAAATAAACAACGTTTTGTAACTGGAATACCCACAAAAAGGTATATTGTAAAATGTGAAATATTTATTTATTTAACACGTTAAATTTTGGTTTATTCCCGATTTGATCATTTCAAATTAATTTTGTATGGCGTTTTCGTTTATTTTAAGGGTAGCATTTCCCATTTATTTTTTGTTATAAATACAGGGTGTGCATTGTATCCCATTACTCCTTACTGATTCTCAATAGGCAACCATTCACACTTCTTTCCTATTTTTGCCTATTCAATATCGATAAAGAATATGAGATTGAACAGAATATACCTACAGTGTCCCATTTTATCTTGTAGCCCCTTTCTAAACAGAATAGGCAACATGCATTACGCGTCACAGGTAAACTTTATGGAAGCAGTATGAGCAGTCGCCTATTCAAAATGAGTAAGGTACTTGAACATAAAACCACAAAAGAATCAAAAAATATAAAAATTGTCCATTCAAGTTTATGCGAATTGCGCGTGTTACAAATAGGAAATAGTTACGATGTTACTTATAAAACTAACTGCACCTCAATAGAATAGACAACAATATTAATGTAAGTATGAAAATTTGTTAGAATTTTGTCGGATTTACAAGGCCGATGACCGAAGATGGATATCTTTCATGCCAAACCGGCAGTACGACAGAGTGGGAGCGCACGTAGTACTGTAATATAGAAAATTAAGCAAAGACCTGCTTAGCCAGAACTTGGATGGGTGACCGCTCTGAGGCTCAGTGTGTCCAGCCCCCTCGATACTGTAAACTGTAAAGGTATAAGAGGGCAAAAGAAAAGAACAAGCTATTTTGTTTCGTGAATGTTTCCTAAATTAAATTAAATTTTTATGCTTTTTGTGGGTAATTCGCCTCCAGCTTCTAAAAATTAAACTAGTAAAACAAAACAGCGTAACATAACGTTTCAGAGAGAGGTAGATCCGTTTTCAAACGAAATAAAAAGTGTGTTGTAACTGGAACACGCACAGGAAGGTATAACATGTGAAACTCGCCACAACAAAGGTTCAGAAGATATTTAACACCTTAAATTTTCATTTATTCCTAATATGTTATTATCAAATTAATTCTGTGTAGTATGGCATATTTGTCTATTGTAGGGGTAGCGTTTCCGTTTTATTATTTATTTTTTACAGCTACAGCACGGTAACTCAACTTGTAAATCAATCCAGATGCGAAACCCTTCTGGTTCACACGTTGAGTTACAGAGCTCTTTTAATGTTCCCTTTTCCTCCTGATCAAACCCCTTAAAAAAGTGAGCGAAACGTTAAAGTTCTTCTTTCTCAACAATGACAGGGTCGCAACCCGGAAGATGTTCTTTTAACATTGACACTGAACACTGACCGTGGAAGTCTTCGAATTCAGTTATGATGTTATTTAAAATCTTATTGGACTTTAATATCCATGTGTTGGATAGGCAACAATATTAATGTACTGTCTTGTGGGTTGCCTATTCAAGATATTTAAATCGACCATTAAATTTATATTTTCATTTATATTGCATTTACTTATAGAATAATAAGTTTTGTAAGACTGGAATTTCAAGATAGATCTCGCTGTTTTTCCTGGATCTATTGCAGTGATGCACGATTTCCGAAGTTTTTGTTTCGTATTATATGCTAACATTGTTTATTTTTGTTTCCTTAATAAATTTTTATCATATTGTATTATATGGTTTCTGCTTTGTTTATCTTGATTTATTAACAAAAAACCTGCATATCGTCGCTTGGCGGGCAAAACCTCTTACGTGCCAAAAACAAAATTTTCAAGGAGGAGCAAAAACGCCTTGTAATGCTCATAACTAATGTAATATTATTTTGAAAATTATTCCTAATAATTAGGTATAGGATTTATATGGACTTAAAAATTCTGAAATATGCGTGCACTTATGCACTATAAAAACGTGAAATATGCACTCAAATATGCACTTAAAAATCATGAAATATGCGTTTATTAGAAATTTCATACCGTTACCAAAGAATAGAATAGTTTTTATTGCCTTATATCATAAACAGTTGCATCATCATCATTTCGTGCAGTAATTACCGGTCATATACATATACTGATACAGATGTTCTTTCGTACGATTTCCCTTAAATGTCAGCTTTTCCTAGATCTCATATTGGAATGTAATGTAATGTTTAATTATTATTATTAATCATATTAACACCTAACATCCTTTCTGTATATTAAATTTACACAGTGCTACCATGGATATCTCAATGGTTGAATTGTTAAATAGTAAGTAGAGTAAAAATCTGTTTAATCGCAGGTTTTAAACTCCAACAATATAGCATTGAAAATTTTCGTAAACTATCAAGATTAAAATGCTGCTATAACGGCAGGGGTTTTAAATTAGATTGAAAAAGGCATTTAATAATGATTTTAGGCTATTACAAAATTAAAATGTTTGTTTGACATTAACTTTGAAGCAAGAAAATTTAAAATCTTGCTTTTCTACATATTGAAATTGTATAATACTAAATTGTTTTATGTTTACTTCAAACGTGATTTTATTTAGAAACAACTTCAAACAAGAAATCATCTTTGTGCTACAGCCTTTTGTATGCCTTTGCCTGCTCGATGACCTTTCTTTATTCTATTTTTTCCTTGTCCCTTTCTAAATCAAACGGCGCATCAACTTTGCAACCCGCAGAGACGGAATTGTGCATTATTAGACGCATAGAGCCTCATATGTTAACGCACCAGCCTCGACACCAGTGGCGGCTCGTGGCTTGAAATTATGGGGCTGCTGCAGCTTTCGAAATATACTTACATACCAGTAACGATCCTTGATATTTTTAAAGTGCATTTTAAATAAAACAAAACAAATCGAAATTGTACTCAATTTATAAAAAAATAAGCTTACAGGAAAATGAAATAAAAAGAATTTTTATTTAAATATAAAATCCATTCTGCGATTTTTAGCTTCACAAAATTTTTCGATAAAAAAAAACAATATTTTACTGCTCGCCCTCAACGAAAGCAATAAAAATATTATCCTACGTACTTATATGAAAGATTAATTCGCTCTGAATAAAAACACAAATTAACGCAAATAATGCTGATGCTACCCAGACAGCAGATTTCGCGCCGGTTATTATGGTTACAAATTACTGGCAAATAATGCTGACGCTGCCCAGACAGCAGCTTTCGCGCTACTTGCTACCATGTATTATTAAGAACAAACAAACCTCGGCGCAACTTGCACCGAATGTACGTTTTCGACACTACTACATTTCACAGCGTCTCTGAATGGAATCTACAGCTTCGGTTAAAATAATTCCTTTTAAAAGCGCTTTAATTAATTAAATTTATGCAATAATTATGCAAAATATTGAATGATTGTTATATTATTGATATTTTCAAGTACAAATTTAATAGGTAATTAATTTCCGTAGTTTGTTCTGGGGGTCCTGCAGTGTCGCAGCGCTTACGGACCAGCCGCCACTGCTCGACACCGAAAGGTATAAGAGGTGGCAGAGAATGCAATACAATTACCTATTTATTTCAATTTGTCATTTTGACAATATGTTTTTCTAAACGATTCAGTTGGTTTAAATATTTTCAATATAATGTATTCAAATTACGAATAGGTATGCCGATACGTCTTTAATATTAGGCGAATATCGTGATAATATTGCATTATTAGATTATATAGAGAACGGTATCCTTTAAGAAGACTACATCAATGGGTAAGAAAAACAGGAACCTACACGGACTCTGTAGCATTAGAAGAGGCCGTATTAAATCTGGTGGAAGAAAATCCAACAAGTTTTAAAAGTATCCTGGTCAATGGGTTATTCGCTGGCCCTCTAGGTCCACAGATTGTATTGGATTTTTTCGTTTGGGGTTACATACAAAATTTGGTGTACTCAAAGCCTGTACAAAGTAACGATGAATTAATTCAATGTATCCAGGAACCATTTCGTTCAATTAATTTAAACATGCTTCAAAAGGTTTTCGATAACTCAATTAAAAGAACTGAAGCTTGTTTGGAAGCACAAGGCCGTGATTTTGAAGTTGATGAACTTTGGTTATTTTTATTTATTCAATAACAACAAATTTTGAAAAAAGAACCATGTATTTATATCCAATTAACCTTTAGAAACAACTCTTTTTTGAAGATTTTATTTTATTATAATAGTTTCGGAGTAATTTGGAAAATACAAATACAATATATCATAAAATTCGTAAAATTTACCTACTTTGTAATTTTTTATCTCGCTAATTTGAAACATTATTCAAAATAGGGCTCTGTAGGTACTTCAACCTTTAACCATAAATTGGTTTTTGAATTTTTCACGTTAGTTAAATAATAAGGAAGAAATTTGGAAAATACGAAAGTACTAATTCATCAAAAATACAGCATTTTCTTTGGATTATTGTGTCACCTTCACTTCTTAAGCCATTCCTATTATGTCTCAACTCCTCTCCAAAACTTCCAATTTCCTCAGATTCGTCTTCTAAATTCTCATTTGTGTTGTTCCTTCTTCCATTAATAGCTTGTTATATTTTAGTAGGTATACAATTTCTAGTAGTTTTGGGATTAATAATTTCCTTTCTGCTAGCACTTCTGGTGGAAAGTCATTGTCAATGCTCTAAATTAACTAAAACAAAATATTTTTCGTCAAGAATTATTGTTTAAAATAGTCCAACAAATAAAAATTACCGATAACTTCTAGGTCAGATTTATTCAGGAAAAACATACAAATACTTAAAAACATAATTATAAAAATATAAACAGAAACTTCCTTTAATCAAATTCTGCATTTGTCAACAAGATTCTAATGATCTATTAAATATTTTCATATAAATTTATAGAGGCACTTAAATGAGTTCAAACTGAATTCTAAAAATGATTAAAGAATGTAAATTCTTTCAATAAAATGTATCAAAAAATTATTGTGTTACTAATATATTTTCCGATATAAATATGAAATTTAATGTTGAGTAACCATGATTTAACCTGCAAGTTATGTATGAGACACAAAAAATTAATTTAGATTAAATAAAATGTAAATCATTTTAAATTCTAGAAATGCTTTACTGTCAATCCATAATTCAATTTCCAATATTCGAGTTATAGCTTTTATGTTGCCATAACGTCAATTCTTTTATATTTTTATTTATGTATGTATCTTTTCCGGAAGGTATAAGAGGTTATAGATAATACATACATACATAGAGCAACAGAATATGAGTTAATTTACATAAAAAAATTAGACACTAATGCTGCATGTTAAAAAAATATTTATAAACCATAAAAATGTACTTATTTGTAGCTCACACCTTGCAGTTTAAATCATACGAATGTAAATTCCAGTAATATATATATATATAATACAGATTGGGAACTGACCAACCATTTAAATATTATTACATTGTAAATGTGTGCATAAATATGTATTGTATAAATATATGTATAAAGAATATAGTACAACAACTAGTGCGAATATATGATAAATCTATGTTTGGTCTTAGATTCATTCTCCTATTAAGTAACATTTAAGGTACATCGATTATATAAATATGCATAGAACACCATCATAAGACACTTATAGGTTATAAGATCAATTTATATAAATAATGTGAAAAGTAACCTATTGTGGTGTATAAAAAAACATGAGCCTATACAACAGCAACGATATTACTTAAAAATAAATATAAAACTAAATTATACTGTTTAGTATTAATAACAATAAGATCATAACAGAGTATTAATACCAGTTTGATATCGTTAAACATCAGATGCCCAAAAAAATAAGATACGCTAGTTTGCTTGAGGAAAAATAATTAAGATAAATAACCATAATGATCAATGATATATAAAACACAATAAATACCGATGAGCAAATCAACAGTCGTATAACAATTTATAAACATATAAAAAGTGTTTTGTACGCTGCTTTTAGCAGAAAACTACTAATCAAGAAAGCCATTCAGTTACCATAGCCAATAATCTCCAAAATCCATAATAATACTCAGAATTTCAAATACCAAACACTGCCAAACAGTCGGGAATGTGAAAATTTAAACTCAAAAGAAAATACATAGTTTTAAAAGGTTATAAAATTAAAGCATTGCGATTGGTACCGTAAGTATTCATAAGTAAACATGGTTCTAAACATGAACATCCATTAATAGCAAATTGGATTATATATAATCACAATTTTAATAATGAGGCGTAGTTACGGTGGTCGTTTCTTTACTGATTTGTCTTTCTCCTTGAGCCAATGCCCCAGATCTCATAGCTACAAACTTCAAATACGCATCAATACCATAAAGAACCATCGCACAGAAGCCAAAGAACTGTAAAATGTACAAATTAGGTTTATGAACCGATTCAAATTCGTATTATACTTACAGCAGCAGCTTCAAAAGCTGCCACACCTAACGGTGCTGCCATACACGAAGCAATTAAAAGTAATAAACCCAAAATTCCACAATAAAATAGTTCGAATTTAACCCATGGAATTTTATAACATTTTTCTACGAGATGAAATAGATAACAAACCAAAAGGATTCCAGTTATCCAAACACCCAACATTGAAATTGTACTGAAAAATTTTCCTGTGGGATGTAATGCATATACGGTGCATTGTATGCAAATAAATCCAATAAAACACGTCGCCTAGGTACATGAAATTGAAAAAAAATTAATATTTGAGAGGCTTTCGTTTTATATCGACTTACGATTTGTACTATCTTCAACATTCCCTCTTTCATACGAATGTAAGAAGGATCAAACCGTAAACTAGTTTGTACTCTTGTATTCGATGTTACTGTAGTTGTAGTTGTATGTTGAGCTGGAAATCCCGGATCACCCATTTTGAACAAGTTTTTAAAGTAACTAAAACAAACCAATGAATATTATTACAAATCATGAATAACTAGCTACTAATAATTAAATAAGTTACAATGGGCGTCAACAGGTGCATTATTAAGAAAAATTAGATCATAACTTAAAATAGGTGTTGATTCAGGTTAACACAATGTTTATTATCAATTAACACATAAAATTATTCATGCATTAGGTGTACACAGAAAAAATTGTACCTTTTATTAAATTCTACTTGTGGGAAACTTAAACAACTGTTATAACACTTGATTATACAATTTCCTTAATTTGCAAAACGATGCACGGTGGGAGGCGAGGTTTTTACATTAATTAACTAAATTTTGAGAAACGCTGATCGCATAGAACACTATCTAATCGGCGTTGCATTTGCCCACCATTTTTAACGACCATTCTTCATAAAAAAAGATGCCTACATTAGTTTTTTTCGTGTAAAAATGCAATAGCATATCCAAGGGAATTTTTATAAACCTTCTTAAGTTGGTATAGAGGTATAGACGTTTCCTAGCAGGCTATTTTTATTGAATTTGAAATATGTACCAATGTACCTATACCATTTGTGTAAATTAAACCGCTGTATACGCGCCTTCCTTTTAAGTTTTAATTACTATACCGGTATCGTTAACCTCTTATACCGTTCGGTGTCGAGGTCGGTACGTTAACATTAATTAACTTATAATTTTTCTAAAAAGTCATACTTATTAAGGTTGCTTCAAATTAAATCGTGAAAATTTCTATCTTTAAAATTTTAATGAAAATAGTTATTCCTCAAAAAAATTGTCGCAGTAGGCTTTGAAAAGTGCAGCAGGAACTGTCTGTAGCCTATTATATTTGGTTATATCATAGATTAAAGAATAGAATAGATACGCAACGGTACCTTTCTATATGCGTTGCCTGCGTTGATTCAAAACGGGGTTTTGCGTTGATTCAAAACGGGGTTTATAAAGCCTGCCGAATAGGGCCGTTTGACAGTTAATCGACTAGTTCAAATTTTCTCCGTGGCGCTAGTTATCCTTTCACTGACAGCTGTATTTCTAATTTAAATTTGTTAATTTTTGGCTATTCGTTTAGTTTATACAACAAAAAGTACGTTCTAAAAAGGTCTTTTTGCATCACTCCTTGCCATAATTCTACAGATTTAGTTTTATATTTAGGCTAAATAACCAGTCCAATCTCTCGAAAGTCTTCCTGGTTTGTGCCGAGGAAAAGTAGTAAGTATCTGCACCCTTCTTACACTCCTATTTAGTTAATTTTTTACACAGTCTCATAAGGTTCTGAAAACCTGCATACAATTGAAATTTATATTGTAATACACTTTCTGGATTAAATATTAAACATCCAATAACCCGTATTTGTTGTAAATCGTAAAAATCAAAGCCAGTTGACAGCTGTCAACGATGGATAACTAGCGCCACAAGCAAGCAGTGGCAAAAATTTGCATAATGGCCATTTTTGCTATTCGGCAGGCTTTATAAACTCAGTAAGCGGATTCTGATTGCTATCGTCTTGACTTAGCCGCTGCGTTTACGCCATTTTTCCGCGATGGAGCGATTCTGATTGCTATCGTCTGCTCTCGCAAGTCACGTGCTGTAGTCTGAATCTGTCAGTTTTAGACGCTACCTAAGGTGGTTCCGAGCAAGGCGAAATGTATAGCTATTTCACTTTAAAAACTAGTAGTGTCTTTTTCTTTCTCCAAAGTGTGACCGCGCGGAAAGTTTAAACACGCTCGAATACCAAGACAGCAGGGTAAGATATATTTATTTAAAGTAATATAACATGTGCACTGCAAATGTGAAATTTAGGGATAACAGGTAGCTACGTAAGTAATACAGTTTTACTTATTCATTTATTCGTAAAGCGTTGGTGTTTGAAGCTAAACGAAAAATTGTTATCTCGTTTAAAAAAAATGATTAAACATGTAAGTAATAATTTTGATCTATATCACTATATCAAACGAATATACTTCCTTTTTAATTTATAATTCAAATATTTTAAAGTTCGTAAAGCAGACCAGAAATATTTTAGAAAAAATATAATTCGTGTATAATTGGAAGCATTCTGTAAGAACAACTCTACAGTGCTGAATGCCGAATTCAAATAATATTTAACAGGTTAATACTTCAAGAGGGGTAAAAGCACTAATTGATTTTACTTACTTTAAAATATTATTATTATTTGATTGTATGGAGTAAATGTAACCTGTATTTAGTACCTACTTATTAGCACACTATGATAACTAATTAGTCAATTAGTGTAACTTAATAACTAGTCTTTGCACTAGATATTCAAACAAAAACTTTGTCAGAAGCTTGACTTTTAAAAGGGTTAAATTACTTGGCGCGTACGCGCATGGCATGTTCGTATCTCAAACATCGGGCTACGGCGGTTGCCATGGAGCTACGGACGAAAGTGCTTCAGAATCAAATTCAGGCGAACCAAGTTGACTGTCGCCGCGCAGTATTGTATCGTCCAAGGCGGTCCGTCTGCGTCGCTAACAAACAGAATCAACGCAGGCGACGTCTATATGTAACCCGAAAAAAATTCTGACAAAGAGATGGCAGCACATTGGCCATCTCTGATCGAGAATGTGCAACTAAAACATAGTCATCTTTTTAACCATCATAGAATAAAACCGATATATCAGTAATCCTAACATATCAACAACATTTGATCAAACAAAATACGTGCGTTATTAATAACGCTAAATTAGGCATAGGTATTGATATTAATGCCATGCAAATTCAAGCGTGTTTATAAAATAATCACGTATACATTATTATTGTAGATGGGTATATTTATGGATGAAGTTATTTGTCCCAGACACAATTTATAATTATCTTATGCTATTTACTGGCTTCGTTTTTTACTAAACAGCAAATTTGCAGTATAATTATCTGTTAAAAGATTTAACATTTGGAATAAAAATATGTATGTATATTTAACAAAAAAAACACAGTTACGTTGCACAAAATTTTGTTAAACAAAACTACAGTGAGTTCAAAAAAATTTTAGATAAGGCCTGGCCTGGCAATGTAAATCAAAAATAATGTCTACCTACTGCAAAATTGGGAATTATTGTTTTTGCAATTTTACTGATATTTGCAAAACAGAATTATGACAACAATACAGTGATGTGATATTGCTTATCCTCACGCTTATGATATATTTGTTATGCATTTTTCAATTGTGTAAGTATGGAAAGTCCAGCGAAGATTTCCCAAACTGTCAGGACTTTTTATTTTTGAAATTTTGAATATTTTTTCAGCTAGTTCTAATCAGCCGAGCTAGAGGTACAATTTGGCGTTAGATTTATACGAATATGTTGATGTGTTTTTGAGAAAATCGGCCTTAAAGTTGCGCTTTTCAAAAAATCGCCCAGGGCGCAATTTATGACATAGAAACTTCGGGAAAAAATTATTCGATTTCTTTTCAAATTCTGTATTGATTTCCTAAGTAAAATTTTGAAATGTTTTTCAAGGAAAAATCTGCGCCCAAAAAAACATGGCTAACTTCCGGTTCCGGATTTTTTTGAAAAGCTTATTTTACAGATGTACTGTAATTATAGGCCCGCATACCAAATTTGATGAAAATCGGCCCAGTAGTTTTCGAGATATGACGAATTTTTATGATTTTGAATTTTTGCACGATTCCAATACTTTCCTATACATGCGTTGCAAGTATAGAAAGTAAAAACGTATTTATAAAGTTGACAATTACGAACCATATTTGCCCGTACATTACCTTACATTTTCGTCGAATTTACTTGCATTTTCTTTACATGTGCTATTGCAATAAGGCCAATTCAATTCACAATAATAAATAACTATTATTCTTTCAGTATCAGTCTCAGAATCAATTATTCCGTCTTGATTTTTCTTGTAGGTTTTGACATTTCATTGTTTCTTTAGAAAAATCAGTAGAGAAGCATTTTTCATTCCTAATTTTCAAGTGTTTGGTACGCAAATGTCCAACTATACTGGCCACAAGCGCAAGACAATTTATTACCGGAAACGTCGAACAAAATGTACCAACGCAAGGGGATCAAAACGCAAAATCGTTTTCCGATAACGTTTTTTTAGTCTATTCTTCTGCTTAACTGGTTGGGCACTGCTGTCTCGAACTTATGGTCCGTTAATGAATAGGTAATTCCTTATTTTCATGTATTGAAAGCAATAAAGAAAATATTTGCATATTTCTTTGTATCAGTGTTTATATGTAGTTTTGCGTGAAATTAAAGAAAACTTTTACTGAAACGTTTAAGTTACGATTAGAGTGTCGTGCTCAAAGAAGCTGGACGCTACTACACAACAATGCACCTTCACACAAGGCCGTGCATCAATTTTTAGCTCAAAAAGGTATATTGTTACTCTTGCCCATCCACCCTACTCCCCGATCTGCGGGTCTTGGTCACCCAACTTTTTTAAATACAATTACTTTCATCTCATTTTTAAAAAACCTTATGGTATGTTAGAAAATTATTTATTTTTTCATATACAAATATAATAGTCATCACTGATAGTTTAGCATAGTATAACATTTACATTTATTTAGCAAATTGTAACAAACTAAATCGATTGTTCATATCTACAAGACTTTCATCGTCACTTTCACTTTTTACAAGTACTTCTGTATCAGTAACAGCTGTAACATTATTTTTATTTCTTCTTCGCCGTCTTTTGCTTGTTGCCACAGTTGTTATATCATCAGACATTATTTTAACCAACATTTTTACTGTTGCTTTAAAACAATTTAAAACGCTAGGTCCGTGCTTTAACAAATCATTTAAATACACATCTACATCGGTCCTTTTCATTAAATTAGTGCACATGTTGTACAAAAAAGTACCGTCATAAAATTCAGATACGGGACAGTCCCTCATGGGTTGATTTAACAACATATTTAAATATTTTATATGCAATAAACAACTCTGAAATTGAGCGAAACAATCAACAATATGAATGTCAAACAGTTTTGAGCGAGTTGCCATTTTATAGTCCATTTGAAAGTAAGAAATTAATTCTTTAAAACACAATAAACAATCGTCACTATTAATATCATTTAATAATTTGTCAATATTAGGATTATCTTCCATGTTCGTAGTGTCTTCCCGTTGCGATTTCAGTAAACAGTTTAACTTACTTTCAAATTTGAGCAAAAATGGTGTGTCGGAACGATAATAACCGATCATTTTATCAATCTTATTTAAAATAAGCATGCACAATACTAGCGAATACACTTGACAAAATGCCACTTTTGGCTTTGCATTTTTAATCCAATAAATCATACTTAAAACATACAGCTGCCAGTTTACAGGAAGCCGATTTATTAAGTCAATTACATTTTCTGAAGTTATTTCCAAAACATTAAACAAAATACTTCTAGCATGTTCAGAGTTTACATCTTTTAATGAGGATAAGGTTGGTAAGTCTAAACTACACGGAGGTGTTTTGTAAACCGTAACTGATGCACGTTCACTTCTTGCAACATATTTTAAATTTTCGGATGTCCCTGATGATAATATTTTATTAATTGCCGATAAAATGTTGACGCTTATATGATGAGAGCAGATGTTAGAATAATCTTCTAGCTGGGGAATACAAAAATATGTGCCTCGGACTAAAATATCCATGAACGAAGGTGGATATTCGCATTTTCGATATTTTTCTCGAAACCAATCTGGAATATTTTCAGTTGTAGTTGGTTCCTCTTGAAGACTTAACTCCAAACTATCACTAGAACTTTGTGATGTTTCACTACAACTGTCTTCGACATGTTCATCGTTAGTATCTTGCAATTCGGAACTGGTAACATCATTTACGATATTTGTAATATTCAAATCAATATTGGAATTGGAATTACTTAGATCCTCCCTTTGTATTTTTAAATATTGAAATAACAAGCTATTTGTACATGAATATCCTTCAGCAATTAATTTTATTTGATTCGCTACAGATTTTCGCTCTTCCTTTTTTAATCTTCCTAAAATTTTCCTTAAGGCCGATTCAAATGTTTCATTCTGCATCCACTTAATCACACTTGTAATCTTTCGTTGTTGCTCGGAATTCATATGTCTACGTTTTGGCAATTTAATTTGAGCATAAAAATTACGAAAAACGCTTTTCTTTATATAATCGTTTCCCAACAAAACTGCAACTAATGGCAAACAGGATTTATCTAAACCGCCATATAAATTTAGAAATTTTTCTATTCTATATAATCGACAGCTTACGTAAAACTTTAATGTGGGTGAATTCTTCACCTTGTGTTTGTACATTTCAAATGTTGAAAATGGTATATACAAAACATCGAACACATAAAAATCTGAATCGTAACTTAAAACTGGGCAATCAAGGCTTTTAGCTAAACAAGCTATTTCATAATCTGCTTCCAAATCACAACGAACAGTTCTTAATCCTAACTGCAATACGATTCCTACAAATAAATCTCTCATTAACAAAGGAAATGTTGAAATATTTCGTTGTGTTAAACTGTTTAATTTTTGAATCGAAGTTATCCTGTCTTTTAATCGACTATATACGGTCCTAATTTTCTTATCCTCATAACCTCCGTCAAACACTATCAAAGGAGTAATATTGCACTCTGATAATAATTTAAAAAAGGCATAAACTACTTTTGCATATTTATCGTAGTCGCCTCCAAAGCAATCGTTACGAGTACAGTGCCATTTGTAGAGTTGGGATGAAATATTATTTCCATCGATTACTAAGTAACAGTCATGGAGTTGATAATTCTCTAAATATTTATTAGCCTGCTTAGCTATAAAAGTAGTCAAACCACGAATGCCCATTTTTTTGTAATAAAACGTGGAATTTTAGGTTACGGTTTTTCAAACAAATGTCACAATCAGCTGTTCACTTTGAAATAAAAATATTAGAGGAGAATCGCCAAATATGCACAAATATTGAAAGATGTAGATGGAAATATTGCTTCTTAAATAGGTTACTGAAAATCTTTCAGAACGGCGGACTAAGGAAATTAAATATGGTTTTACTTTACTTGTTGTTACTTAGAGCTTAGAGCTGAGAAATAGATTACTCCTTCTATGTTACTAGCTCAGTGATACCTGTAGCAATATGCAAAAAATTAGGTTAAGTTGTCGCTTGACATTGTTAAGATTTTAGCACTATATTTCGTAATGTAATTTAGTATTTATTTTAATAAATATGTTGTGTTATGATGGAAAAGTCTCATTATATGCATTTCTGGGTAGTGCTTTACCTTTCTGGTTCTTAGTGATATGTAACCTAACCTATAACTTTTTATTTCAATTATGGGGCTCATACTACTTATTCCCAATTTTATATTATGTGTTTGTCAATATTGTCATTGGAATTGTATATAAAGACTATGCTTATCAGGTAATTTTTGTAGCACATTTTAAATGAACAAATGTGCGATGTTGATCTTTTGTTTCAGGTGGCAGTGCGTGCTGCGTTTTTAGGATTTGTGTTTGCATTAGGTGTTTTTATTGTGTTATATGCTCCAGCACATGTTAATAAGTTTGGAATGTACATGTGCATAATGGCAATATTTCATTACAGTGAATTTTTATGTATGGCCGTTATACAACCTAAATTAGTTTCGACAGATTCATTTGTTATTAATCATAGTTTACAATATTCTGTAGCTGCTGTAGCGTCTTGGATAGAATTTTTTATTGAATCCTATTTCTTCCCAGGTAAATCTTACATACGAACTACCAACAAACAAATTCTATTGTATGTTTATAGGCTTAAAAACGGTATTTTGGTTATCGATTTTTGGATTGGTGATATGTATAATAGGAGAATGTCTACGAAAAGCAGCCATGCTTACTGCTCGTTCAAATTTTAATCATTTGGTGGGTATAAAAGTGTTTTATAAACGTTGATTTTCATGTATGTTCATTATAGGTACAATGCGAAAAAGCTGATGATCATATTCTAGTCAGTCACGGTGTATATAGTTGGTTTAGGCATCCCAGTTATGTTGGTTGGTTTTATTGGTCAATCGGTACGCAGGTGTGATTTAATATTTTTCGTGGTATTCTTCTCTTTTAATGGATTGTTATTGCAGATTATTTTATTGAATCCAGTTTGTATCATAGGATATACACTAGCAAGTTGGTATTTTTTCAAGGAAAGGGTTACAATAGAGGAAATCATGTTGCTCAATTTTTTTGGGCAACAATACTGTGATTATCAACAAAAAGTTGGTACCGGTTTGCCATTTATTGATGGCTATAAAATGTAGCAAACACCTGTTTAATAGTTTCCTAAAAAAAGCTTAAAACTAATCGTGATATTTTTTACAATTTATCAACTAATTTTAATTATTTATATATTTTTTTTAATTGTGTATAATCAAGTTTATAATCTTCTCTATTGTTGGTAATAAAGCGACTACCTAGTATTTTTATTGCGGATTTAATTATATAATCCTTTTATTTAAGTATGTAAATATTTCCCCACTAGATTGTTTCAGAATAATATTTACTGGTAGTAACACAATCATATTTCAAAAAGCAGATAACAACATGTGAATTATTAAAACACAAATTGTTAAAAATAAGTGGAGGCTAGTACAAACACAACTGGTTTATTTATTCCAATGATAACATAAATACAGACAGGTAGAGCTGGGGGGTATGGGGTAAGAAATTATTGCTATTGTGATATTGTGCTAGGAAGATCAATTTTAGATTTAAGTTACAACCACTCCTGTAATCATTTAAGAGAGATTTTAGGTGATGAGTCAGCCAAATAGCTAAATAAGGACTTGTAATTCTAGCAAAATTAAAGAAAAATGTGTAAAGTGATTGGGATTGAAAAAGAAACTAACAGCAGTAGGTATGTACTGTAATGTAACCTTTGTTTACAATTATTAACAGCCGGTTAACTCAGTAATTTGGCCGTTAATGAGGTTCTTTTACTTTAATAAATGAATATTAATACTTTTATGTTATATTATGTATAACAATAAATCAGAACAACTTAATTTTTCTATGCAGATTTATTACATCTTTTACTTATAATTTCTATTTCCCTATCTATTTACTTATTATATGTAGATCATAAATTAGCTCACATATCACTTGTTCAGTATCCAAATCAACTTTAATCACAATTACATAGTCATATCCAACATTTAATAATTTTCAATTCATCTTCAACTTCTGCAACATCCAATGTAAACCGGACCAAACCTTTTTCTCTCAGAAGAATAACAACCAGCTATTTATTTTGACCTCTTTTATAAGAGATTACTGTTTTTCTTTCCAGAAAAGTACCAATTATTTTATTCTTTCCTTTTTGGAAAGTACCATTCTCCTTTTCTTAAAATAATATTTCACAATTATTTACTTTACTATATTTTCCTTCCCAAAGGAAATACGTTTTCCTTTTTGAGAAGATAATTTCAATCTTGTTTATTTATCTTTTCTTTATTTTAAATGAGTTTCGGCATGATCGTGCATTACGGTGATGTCATGTAATACAATTTTCTTCATTCTCTTACAGCTATTATAGTTGTTAGGGTGTGCTTCTTGCAGTTTATTTTTACATCTGTTCTTTTCAGAACAATTTTGAGTGTTTGAATATATTTCCTTTTTTCTAAGCATTCCAAGTAGTTCAGCATTTTCAGAACGCGTATTTAGTGCAATGAATATCAAATGGAGGGATGAGAAAAATAGAGCTCTCCCAGAGCTGATTAGAGCAGACTTGTTAGTTTATTTTAATAGTAACCTAAGTTGTACTAAATATTTCAAGGCAATAAAAAGTGATAACTGTCTATTAACTTGTGCCAAGAGTAATCAAAAATATATACTATGTGTCAAGTGTCAAGATAAGAATGAACAGCATGGGAATCTTGAAAACGGTAAAAGATCAGGGTGGCTCAATTTAGAAAAAAGTTGCGTAATTTTGAGCTCAATAAAATGCCGCCTCAAAATTTGAAAAATTCCGACTAGAAGGTATCCGAAAATACTGAAGTTTTGGAAAAACGTTTTTATTTTTTTCTGAGTTTATTTGAAGAGATATTTAAAATCTCTCTACAAAGAGGGCGTTATCAAATTTCTAATTTGAGCCACCATGTATCTTTTGCCGTTTTCAAGATCCCCATGCTATTCATTCTTATCTTGGACACACAGTATACTATATAAAAAATTATCAATAAATGCATGTTAACTATTTTTATGTTGTACCTAACTTATCTAATCTTTAATTTAATTTTATGTTAATAAAAATGTACCAAAATAGTATACCAAAAATTGGTAAAATACTTATTATTTAAATAAATTTTTAGTTACATCAATTTGCTTGGGATTTCTTATTATGCCATCTGTAACTCAGAACCTCATAGATGCAGTACTGGAGTAGCATCAATATTATTATTATTGTCCTCGCGGAGCATTTTCAAAAGGTGGCAACCCTATTGCCAACCCTTTATTTCAAAAATCGCAATATTAGGGTAATTTTAATTTTGCCAACATAATTCAACAGGTGGTGGGTTTTTTTAAGTGAAGCGGCCTTAGCAGCGAACACCACGACCATGTGCCTTTATTAGCCTTTACCGATGTACCGATTTTAGTGTGCGTAAAGCGGCAAATTCTTTAATCCGGCACTGCCAGAACCAACAGAAGAGGTTGCTGACGGCCAGAATTTTTTCATTGTTGATCTGTGCGAAGCCTTTGTTGCATCCAACATTCCTTTTCATAAATTAAACAATCCTGTCTTAAGAGATTTTTCTAGAAAAGTATGTTCTGTTGGAGCTGTGACATGTTAAAGTTACATAAACATTACATTTAGGAATTCAAAAACTTTAGCAACAGAATAATCGGAATTGTAATTGCAACGGTAGACCAATAAAAAAGGGTTAAATCGGTATATCATTTATTTTTTAGTAAAACATTGAGAAGTAATAAATTAATATTTTTTCAAAGGAGACAACATTAAAAAAATTATTTTGTTAGTGTAAACCTGGCAAGACAATAAATATTACATTTTATCACGATTTAGATACAAATAATAGAAAATATAGGTAACACTTAATAAATGCTATACTTGTAAGACATCACTGTCTTGCGAGAGAATCCATTGTGCAGCTCTCGTTACGTCCCACGAAGCGGAATCCAAAGCGCTACTACAAGTAGCTAAATCAGCTCCTGTTGCTAAACGTTGTAACTTTGCCAATTTAATTGCTTTTAGCACATCCCAATCACAGTGTTCCAGAGCTGATAAACATTGTTCTTTTGATATCTGCAACATTTTTGTTTTTTTATCAAATCTGTTACGTTCTTCACTCTGTTCATGGAAAAACTAGCAATTATGTAAACAAAAGTACATGTTAACCAGAGAACATGTAACTCAACTTGTGGTCTGTCATTAGTTAGTCACATGAAAAAGTTTTAATCTTGTACTTTTCTACTGGGAGAGCAATTTACAGCATAGTAGGGGGATTTAAGATCAGATGGTTTTATTTGGGAAATGGAACTTTACATATAAACAATATTTTTTTTAGAGCCACATCTACTTAGTGCCGCCAAACCATTTGTTTACATCAATACCGGTTTTTGGCTGAACACATAAATACTTACATCTTTTCCTAAAACCTTCGACATTATTCTTACTTCATCTGATTCATTTCCTCTAGCTCTAGAGCTTGGTTTAGCATCTGCAAACTTCAACAAGTCTTCACAACTTACGTGATGACTCTGAACTTTACTGTTGTGCTCAACAGTATTATTACTACCATCAGTGGCTCCATCAACACAATCTTGCTCTTGAGATATATGATCCAAAGCAGCCAATTCCGAATCAATCTGTTCTTCAAAATGCAGTGATTCTGTATCGTAATTTCTTTCTCTATTTTTTTCGGAATCTTTAACATCTATGGTCTGTACGTTTGCGTGAATGAAAGGATCTGAATTAGAAACAGGTGGTGGCGTCGATAAAGTAACCTTGTCTAATGTTCTCTGTAAATTAGCAGAAGCCGGTATAATGAGTGGATGTTTACGTGTATGACGAGGCTTTGAAGTTAGCAAAGTTTTATTTCGATCACGAGGAGGTAATGGTATAGGATTATCTTCCGCAGAACCATTTTGTTTTTGAGATTGTTGAGCATGATTCATAGTTATGTCATTGCAATGATTTCCGTGTTTCATACCATCGCAACTTAAATCTAAGGCTAAAAATTAAACATCATTTTAACAATGTGCATTTAAAGATTTTTAGAGTTTATTATTCGATTTGATTTTAGTTTCATTCGATCTGAATGTCATTTTTAAATAGTAGAATTATATGTCTCGACCATGAATTGACTGTTTAGTTATCAAAGGATAGCGCTAATAGGACAATTACATGACGTATTAAGTCAAATATGCTACTAGTTTTGCTAATGTCATGTCAGATTTATCATCATATTTTGTCTAAACAATGTTGAATTAAAATATTGCTTTATTTTATTTGCCTACACATGTTATACATTATGTATTATTTGTAACCTCTTATACCTTTCGGTGTCGAGGCTGGTGCGTTAACGTATGAGGCTCTACGCGTGCAATGCACAACCCGGCCCTTCTCTGCGGGTTACGAAGTTGGTGCGCCGTTTTACCTACATCCTGCACCATGTGTAGAGTGTAATATGTATGTATGTGTAAGACCTTGTTACTCTACCTCCTAGGCCTGTATTCGGAGGAGAGCGTCGTTAATTAGGTGCCCAACAACGAATGGTCACCAGGGGGATTCGAACCAAGCACTAGTGCAATGCTAGCCTGATGCTCTACCACTGCGCCACCCTGGCTATCTGTTCTAAGTTATAACAATAGTAAATTAATTGCAACATAAGAAGTGCATTCAATAACTAAAAATAACAAGGATGTTCATTGTTAACATATACAGGGTGTTTGGTTTTTCATTGTCCAGCTTATATCTGTTAAAATATTAAAGATACAAGAAAGAGTTAAATATAACACTTGCCTAACAAAACCTGTTCTATAAAATGGCGCAAACAATTTTTTTCCATGGCCTACTAATTTTCCGGAAAAATATTTAAGTTTGTTTTTTAAATAGAACACCCTGTATATTTTTGCGGAATATGGTTCTCAATGAATTTCTGTTTATAATGATGTATAACAAGTAGGGGATTGCCTTTAATTTATGCCTAATAATGTAAAAAACAAAATTATAACAGTCAGCTGTGATATTCTATTGTTTATACCTGTAAACATCTGTCGTAAATCAGATAGAAGTTTTTAATAGTGACAAAGGTGTTGTGGTTCTTATTTAACTAAGAAAACGTTGATGTTTTGTATAAGAAAAATGAACATCAGCTACACAAACAGTGAAAAAGTTGATATGTTGTGCTGTTTTCACAGATCAAACAATAATAAACGTCAGACATCCTCAGTGTAAAGTATATGTAAAGCTGAAAACGTTTACCCTGAATGGATGGAGGGAGGACCACCAAGAACAAGGTACAATCGATCCAAAAGTGGGTGGTTCGATATGCGGATTTTCGAGGACTGGTTTGAGTTCACTTTGTTGGCAATTTTGAGGAGACAGACTGGAACGAAAGTGATTATAGGAGACAATCTCAGTTCCCACATTAGCCATCGTGTCATAACGTTGTGTGAGCAAAACGACGTCAGATTCCTTGCTCTCCCTCCTCACTCTACCCACCTGCTCCAACCATTGGATGTTGGCCTCTTTGGACCCCTCAAGAGAGTGTGGCGCAAGATGTTGAACGAGTGGAAAAAAAACCCTCATGGGAGGAAGGCCGTCAGTCTTCCCAAATCGGAGTTCCCCAAAATGTTGACAAAACTGATGGAGGAAATGGAACCTAAAATCAAGGAAGTTATGCAGGGAGGTTCGAAAGACACCGGGATTCATCCTCTCAACCGGGAGCACATCCTGAAAAATTTGTGCGACAGCAGACTGCAAAATGAAGAAGCTCAGGTTCGTGACCATGTTTCCGAGGTCTTCATAAGTGAACTACGGGCTTCCAGACAACACATCACGGAAAAGCCAACACGTGGAAAGAAAAGGAAGATCAACGTGCCACCTGCAGAGGCATCACCCTTGAAGATTTGGAACTTTAAGATGGGCAGCCTGGACCTTCAACTTCAAAGCAGAGGGGTCGAGGTAGGGCTGAACAACGAGTTGCAAACCCTCAAAGAAAAGGCAGGAAAAGGAGGCAACAGAATGAGGAGGTTCTTTCGGAAGAAGACGACTCTTTGAGTGAGGGTGACATATCATACGCTGAAAGTGAGGACAGCCTCTTATCTTATATGTATCGCCTCCATAACAATCATGCCAGCGACACAGATATTGAGGATAACCCTTCTGTGGTTGTCTAGCCCTCAGGGGGAATCTCTACACCTAAACCACCTACTACAACTGATGCTGTGTGTGAAGGACAAGACGGAGCTGATAATGAACAGCCTGCTGTTATCGCCCCCCTTGATGATAAACAGGCTCCTGTTACTGCCCCTCTTGATCATGAGGTAGAAGAGGACCAACAAGCTGATGCTACACAACAAAATGACACCTATGTTGTTGTGAAATACTGTCGGAAATTATACCCTGGGCTCAGGCTGTCCGTGCTCGATAAAAAAGGAGGAGCACCAGTATCTGCCATGTCTAAAAAGGGAAAATTCTGGACGTGGCCCGACCCTCCTGATGTTGTTTGGTATAAGGCACACCAAATTCTTCGCACAATGCAACCACCACAAGAGATCAGTCCAGGTGTCTTCATAGTCGACCTTAAGCAGTGAAATTCCTTCTTTATTCAATGTAAGAATTTATTTTTTCTAGTGTCTTAAAGCTAGGAAGCCGTTTCGTATCGTTTTCCAACGTAAAAGTTTGAAGTATTCTTGATCTTTTTGACATTTACAATTTTTTTTTTAATAATAGCATCTGATCAACATGGATTTATCGAAGGAAGATCAACTGTCTCAAATCTTATTTTGTTTAGTGATTATATTCATAATTCCTTGGAGAAAAAACTTCAGGTTGATGCGATCTATCTGGACTTTTCCAGGGCATTCAATACTTTAGATTAGTTTAGATCATGGGATCCTTATTGATAAGGATAAGCTGTATAAACTCGGGATCACAAGCAATGCATTAAGATGGATTGCATCTTTTCTTACTGAAAGAGAACAAATCGTTCGCATTCGTCATAACGAGTCCAATCCCTACATTGTAACCTCTGGAGTGCCTCAAGGTTCTCATCTTGGCCCGATTCTTTTCATTCTTTTCATCAATGATTTGGTGAACTATATAAAATTTGTAAAGATGTTCATGCCGACGATGTCAAATTATTCTCTACTATTACATCTCCCTTTTATGCCTCTAAGCTGCAGAGGGATTTGGACTCCTTAGTTGAATGGTTGAGAAGGAATCGTTTAACACTTAACTTAAGAAAGTGTAGTAAAATATCATTCTGTAGGGGTTCATAGCCATCGAGTTTCGATTACACTTTGTACAATCAATCGCTCTCATCAGTAACTTAGATTAAAGACCTCGGTGTGATTTTTGATAGTTCATTAGATTTCTTCAGTTACCTCGAGGGCTTATTCTTTACTTGAATTTCTCAAAAGAACAACAAAGAACTTTCTAAACGCTCAAGCGATAATCTCACTATATAACTCAATAGTATTGCCCTGTCTTCTTTATGGCTCATCAGTTTGGACACCACATTTCAAAAAGGACATTGTCTCTCTAGAATCAATACAGCATAAATTTATTAGATATTTGGCATTCAAGGCTGGCTCTCCGATGAGCTTCCTTGATCATGATTATTCAGTTCTAGCTGAAAGTTTTAATCTTCCTACTATTAAGTCAATTCACTTGCGCATAGATTTAGTAAATTCATTCAAAATTATTCACAGAATCATCAACTGTGATGAATTAGTCGAAGCTTTTAGTCCACAAACCATTCCCTACGATATTCGTAATCTACGTCCAATTCAAGAAGTTTCTAATCATTCTAATTTTATTATGGCTTTTATAGTCCTACGTACAGAACGAGAAGGAATTGGAACGTACTACCAGCACATGCAAGGGACCCTGAGCTATTATCAGTATTTAAGATCAAAGATTTTACTATATCTTATACATAAATAGTCTCTATGTTTTCTATTTTTCATACAATGTTATAGTATAGTAATGTTAAACTTAAATGGTTTTTTCTAACACTAATATCTTATACTGTTTCTATGGTGCATAAGAGCTCACTTGTTATGTTGCCTTTAAAATACGTTTTCTCTATAAAATACGTCGTCAATGACAACGTATTTTATAGGCTCTTTAAAATACGCTTTTCTCTATAACATACGTCGTTGCCTAGCAATCTTCGCATTTTGTGTATTGTAACGCGTCTCAAATAATAATTTATTAAAATTTCTCATAATATATTAGTGAAAGATATTAGTGTTAGAAAAAATCTTGAAAACAACTCGTGTTTTATAGTTTAAAAATCTCGGTCTATCAAATCCTCGGCTCACTTCGTTCGCTCGGATTTGAACTACGACCTTGATTTTTAAACCTTCTATAAAACACTTGTTGTCTTAATAGCTATAGCGCCATTATTATTATTATCTCATATACATATATATTTTTATATGATTATTGTATTAAGGCTGTAAAAGCCGTTGATTCTTTAAATAAATAAAAGAAGTTGACAGATATAGGATTCAATTCATTACCTATGTCATTACACGCTTCTTTCTAAAAATTATGACAAAAATTAAAAAATAGCTGATTTTTGCTTAACAGCTCGCTAAAACCTGGAATTTTTGGTCTACACATTGTTTTTTTCATTACTCAGCAAAGAAAATGTGTAGATTCTAACAAAGCCATCACAGCAATGTGCCACAGCCAGTTTGAAATGCGTTTTCTAGCTGAAAAGGCGGGTGGCACAAAGTTGTAGTATTTAGCATAACGATGTGCCACGAAAACAAAATTCCCCCTCCCCATCTATACGACATAGAATTTTTTTTAACATAGCATTCGAAAGCTGAGATGTGTAGCTATGTTGTGTAAAATCGCAGCCTTTCTACGTGAAGAATCAAGAGAGCTATGCTTCAAAAACCTCAAAAAGTGGCACATAGTTATCAGGTTTTACGGTACCTACTTGCACAAATAATAATTTCCAGTTGTTGTCTTCGATTATAAATTACTGTTGATTTTTTATGTTAACATTAAAAACACAACCATGTGTGAAATTTTTTGTTTTCTTCTTTCTTTTTTTTCTTTTACCCTCTTATACCCTTCGTCGAAGGGGCCGGGCACATCGATCTGCAGAGTGGTCCACCCATTCTCGTTCAGACCAAACAGGCCGCTGCTTAACTTTCAATATGTCAGTTTTACGTGCACTCCCACTTTGCCGTACTGCCGGTTTTTCATGTTTTCAAATGTGACAATAAATAAATTTATTGTTTCAAATATTGACTACCCAGAGTAAAACCACTTAATGATTTGTATTTTCTTTGAGATTTCATATTTGAACATTTCAACAACTTAATGCAATAATCGTTTAGAGAAGATATGGTATGAATAAAATTAACATGACAGTAGCAAAAACAAAAGTCAGCCTACTTGATCTTTTCACATATAATTCTCCTATGGGTGCACTTGAAGTAAGTTCCCAGTGGAATAATTTTTTAACGTATACAGGGTGTCTGATTTTTCATTGACCAGCTTATATCTCGTTTAGTATTAGAAATACAAGAAAAAGTCAGAGGAAATATTTTTTTAGTAGTACATAATTCTTCTATAAAATGGCATAATTAATTATTTTTCATGGCCTACTGTTCTTCAGGAAAAATGTATAACTTTGGTTTTTTAAATGGAACGCTCTGTATATTTATTGGCTAATGGATCGAGGGTTAAATTCGCTTTTCAAAAATGTATCACGTGATATTTTAAGTGTCAATTAAAAAAAACAAAAACTCATAATAAAATTATTCTAGTTACCTATGCGCGGTTTTTGTTTTTAGCAGTCTTTTTGTACTTTATTAAAATAAGTAATTATTTGTTTTATTTTGTTGCTTATTAATGTTTTACAGCATTGTTACTTGGTACTATCAATTATATGTAAAATAAACAGCAAGCATAGCCAACTAGTACGATTCTATTATTTGAGTTTTTTCCTCCAAATGAAACCCAAAATATCACATGTGATACATTTTTGAAAAGAGAATTTAACCCTAGATCCAGTAGCGAACAAATATACAGGGTGTTCCATTTAAAAAACCAAAGTTATACATTTTTCCTGAAAAACGGCAAGACATGAAAAATAATTGATTATGCCATTTTATAGAAGAAATACTACTAAAAAATTATTTCCTCTGACTTTTTCTTCTATTTCTAATAATAAACGAGATATAAGCTGGTCAATGAAAAATCAGACACCCTGTATAGCGGAAAAAAACTCCTACAATCCTAATTAGATGTTGTAAAATAAAAAATTACTGCATAGCTACTTCATCTAATTAAATTGTTTATAGATGCAACTACCTAACTACAAAAGTTTTAGTTCCAACAAAATGTGAATGAGACAACCATACAAGAACTGTTAGGCTCCGTCAATTTTAATAAGCTACAATTACGGTGTCAGTTTCGGGCTTCCTAAATTTTTTGTCCAATCATGGAAGATTATCTACCATTTTGTTTTTAATTTAACAAAAGTATGGAAAAAAAAACAGCAGGCACAACTGAATATGTTACCCAAGTTATTTGTTTTTATGATATGACAGCACCAAATTTCATAAACATATCCAATTTTGCCTGTGATTTATTTTCTAAACAATCTTGTTAGATCAAAAGAAATGGACATACCTTGCATGATGAGGCCTGCCAAAGATTTATATATAAATAACCACCTTGTTCTTTATTAATTACTCCTATAATTTATACTGCACCTGATTTTCGTTCCTCAAAACAATCAGAATCTGGAACCGATCTTCTATCAGCATGCTTAGCATGGCCAATTGTCGGCAAAGTACACGTTCTTAATCTTGGCTTAATAAGAGGCAACTGACCTGAACGTAACATCCTTAAAGGATTGCCAACCTGCAATAACTATATTCTTTTTCAGTTATAATAATAAAATAAAAAATTTTAAAATACAAACCTGAGACATGTCGGGTTCTCGGTTTTCAACTAGACTTTGGTATGCCCTTTGTGCTTCCTGCGTTACTTTTGACTGTAAAATGGAAGGAAAGGAATGGAACCAAAAATATAAAAAAATCAAAATAAACTAAATAAGAAATCATACAAAGAATATCTCATGAAAAAATGATAGTTTTATTTTTGCATAAGTGCGAGAATATAAGGCTGTGCACAGCATGTATATTGCATAAACATACATTCCCAATCCACACCTGGGGTACAGAATTAAAACGTGATTCAAAATATAGTTAATATGCAAACAGTCTTTTGCCATTTTTAGAGTTCAAATTATTGATACGTTTACTTTTCTACAAAATAAGTAGCAATTCCATGCGCACAAGGCATATCATCAAATTAGTGCAGGGTGCGAATCATACAACTTTTACAGGGGGGGATACTATTCCAGAATTTTTTTATACATATTTTAATGTTATACATTTACACAGACGGAGAAATATTCATCCCCGGCAGGGGTCCGATTTTTATTTTACAGGGGGGGAAAATATAAGCACAGCCAGGGAAATCCCTGGCATCCCCGGCGGTGATTCGCACCCTGAATTAGTGCAAGGTTTTTATAGTGACATTAGGTGTTCACATATAATATGTTGAAAAAGATCAGCACACCGAATTTATATTTTAATTATTTTAACATTAAAAACAAAATTCTGACCCCCATACACATGATATTCAAGTTATGAATACTTAGTCTTTTTGGTTTATATTAGAGTACAAAATATCACATGCTATATAATTATAAATGTTAAATAATGGACATTTATACACTGCCTTAATTACAAATAAACAACCAGTGACAGAGGTTATTAGTTAAGGTAACATTATACCAATACTTGAAGCTAAATAATCTTTGAAAATACAACTTCAAGTCTGAACTTTCAATAGACTGCAAGTTGGATTTAACAAATAAAACTACAAAGAACGATTAAAACATGTATATGCGTAATATTACGGCTAAACATCTCCTTTTTGAATTATATCAGTCACCTTCGACTATGGGGAAAGCAACGGTTCTACTCATATAAAAGAACTAATTCATCTTATATTAATTTCGGTTCATGGTACGAGTGACAGAATCAGATATAATAGAAGTAATGACTTTACATAAAACATCTACAATTATAGTTGGAATATTTGAAATATGATAATGAAAACTCTGGCCATTCTAATTATTTGTTACGAAAACCAGTTCAAAACTAACTTCTTACAAAATAGAATTTAATTAGGTTTTGTCGGACGGATTTTCCTCAATCTAGCAATAGATTTTAATGGAATATAATTTCAAATTACATATCTTTACTTTAATTATGGTATGGAAAACTAAATCATTACCTTATTGTATTGTCAATTCATCACTAAAATTTTTAAACTACATTAAATTAGGTAAAATGAAAGATTAAACAATGTATTGAGATTCATTCTTATTACATGTACAGCAAGGTGTAGAAGTAATGACTACTGCGCCTTGCAAATATGCAGCCCATCTATCACCAGTCCGGCTTTCACTGAGCAGTTTCAAACATATTGTAGCCGGACTGGTGATAGATGGGCTGCATATTTACAAGGCGCAGTAGTTATTACTTCTACACCTTGCTGTACAGGAATATAAGTATGTTTAAAGGGCCCCACAGACTACCAACTTGGTTGTCAACCATGTCGTCAACCTGTTTGCCACAGCCTGAACAACTGCGTTGACAACCTGTTACGTAAACATCGCTTTTTAAAAAATGTTGTGAAATAATGTACTTAAGTACTTAGTATACAGGGTGTGTCACGACGACCGTCGATTAGACGTTTCTTGAGAAAAACTTATAGTACATACATACATGAAAATTTGCAAAATAGGGTTCTGGGATATTATAAATTAATTGAAAATATATTTAAGATTGTACAACTTCTTGTTATACCGGAAGTAGACACTAATTTTGTTATTTCAAATGGAACACCCTATATATCTTTAGATATTTAGAATCGCCTTTTAACGACGAGTGCAATGATATAGCACTATAGGGGTCTATCGCTAACAGCTCAGCAGTATTGCAATTGTTTTTAAAAAATTTAACCTCACTTTGGACGAACGCCACTGCGAAAATATTTCGAAGTAAGCTCTAAAAATGGAGAAGAGGAATTAATACGTTGATCCTAAAAGTATGGACCCAAGAAAAATGCCTCAGGATTGGAAGGAAGCTATAATACACCCAGAACATAAAAAAGGTGATAAACTGATAAACCTAAGTATAGTAATTATAGGGGAATAGCCCTTCTCAAGTTAACACGTTTGCTGCCAATCACGCGAGCGGCGTTGTCGGCAACCTAGTGCTACACATTTGCTATTTATTTGTTATTGTTTGTCTGGCATTGGCAACTAGACTATCTGCTTGTGTCCGCATTCGGCAAATTCAGGCCTTCACAACAATGCTGACACAAGCAGATAGCCTAGCCGCCAATGGCAGACAAACAGTGACAGATAAATAGCAAATGTGTGTATTATGCCTAATGGCGTTGTCGGCATGTAACACTACGTTGCCGACTACGCCGCGGCAGCGAACGTGTTAACAGCAAAAATAAAGCATCAAGTAGGAGAAGACCAATGCAGATTCAAAAAACGAAGGTCGATAATAGATCAGATTTTTACCCTCAAAGAATTACAAGCAGAAAGCTATGAATATGGTATTAGGACAATGGTAATTTTTATAGACTTTAAACAAGCATACGATAAAGTTAAAAGACACCGCATAGAAGAATTAGGAATAAGTCAAAAACTCATCAGCATGATAAAAATGAGTCTAATGCAAACTGAAAATAGAGTAAAAATAAAAGGAAAATTTAGTGTGAAATTTGAAGTTAAGGAATAATTAAGACAAGGGGACCCCTTATTGTCATGTCTGTTTAATCTCGTATTAGAGAAGGTAATAAAGGATGCAAAAATCTATAGATCAGGATTGCTATATCACAGATGCCACCAATGCTTAGCCTTTGCTGATGACATTGCCATCGTAACAAGAAGTACTGAAGAGTTGCAGAAGGTTAGAAAAAGCAGCACGAAAAATGGTTCTTATAATAAATGTAAATAAAACGAAGTAGGTACTTGACTTGGACGGACGAAGATTTTGAAGGGAGGGTGCTAACTGTAACAACAGATGTTTGAAAAACTTATGCCTTCGAAGAAGTTAAGAAATTCATATACTTAGGAACAACATTCACCAGAAAACCGAGTACATATACAGGAGGAAATACAGGAAAGAATAAAGGCAGGAAACCGTTGTTTACAAGCGTTGAGTGGGTTGTTGAAGAGTAAATCAATATCAAGGTGACTAAAAGTGCGGGTTTATAAGACAGTGATGAGGCCTGTGGTAATTTTTGCTAGTGAGGTGTGGATTATGGGCTCAGCTGAACAGCAAAGGTTAGCAGTGTGGGAGAGAAAAGTGTTAAGGAAGATATACAGAGGGAAAAAAACTAATGATCAGTGGGAAAGAAGAAGTAACCAGGACTTAAAGGCATTGCACAATTGTGACACAGCCGAATAGGCAAAATATTTAGTAAAGTTAAAAAGAATTAAATCTACTTCAAATTAACAGTAAATTCATCTAAGTACAAGTTAATGTGACGTCAGACACGGGCAAATATTAAGTAAATCACAAATGAATTTAATCCCATGCGAATGTGCTAAAATCAAATATTAAATATTGAGTAAATCAAAAAATACATTTAATCTTATAAAAGTTAAGTAACGTTAAAACGAATTAAATTCATTTGCGTACAGTTAAGATGATGTCATCCACGTCTGGGGCATTGACTGTAAGACGCGACACGTGTGCGTCAAGGTTGGATTCTTTACGTTCGTAAATGAATTAACAATGAACACAATCGACACCCACACACATATTCTACCTAAATTTTGTAAAGCGTGCGAATTGCTGATTAAGCAAGTCATCGAGTCTGGTTCTCACGGATTGTTCAATAAGTGGGAGGCGAGTTCCCGCATATAAAGAGCTCGAATTTCATTTAATCGCCATGGTTAAACGCGAGCCGTCAGAGTAGTAACACAAGCTGAATATTCATAAAATGGGTGTATCCAAAGATGTTAGCCGTATTGTAAGAGAATTTGTTTATTTTATTAAGACGTAGATTAAGTGAATTTTAGTGTGAAACAACCAAGTTCTTCTAAGAACTTGATTGCGTTCAAAATTAATAATGTCCAGTCATAATAGCGGTTGTGAAAGCACAAAAGTTGAAATAGTTGGGGCATTTTTCAGAATGAGCCAGGAAAGGGTTCCAAAAAGAATCTTGGAAAGTTGTATTGGAGAAAAAAAAGTCGAGAGAGATCAAAAGGAAGATGGAAGATTGAAATGCCTAAGGACTTACACCAAATAGGGATCACCAATTATTAGTGGAACAAAGCAAGGAACAAGAAAGAATTCAAGACAGTAGTCTATCAAGTTATGGGCCTATTACATATGCATGGCTAACCTATATTAATTTATAAATTGCAATAAATAAAAATATAACAAACCTAACATACTTGTTTCTGGTTTTCTGCCAGCTGTTGCCGTCATTAAATGTAAGGATTATACACATATTAAATAATACACTGTTTGCTTAAACAATTACAGCAGTTGCTAAGATCATGCGTCTTATGAAATTATCATTGCTTGTTGTGCTACGACCGTGATGTTATTAATATGGTGTTCCTACTCCCACTATTTTCCATATAAAACTTTTGTACTGCATCGTTTGACAGTATCGCGTACTAGTTTAGATATTTGCCGCTAGATGGCGGCATAAAATTTGATATTTTCATAATCATAACCTATTATAAAGTAACGTATTTTTATAAATTTTGCACTTTTTGCAGAAGATATTAAAAACACATAAATATAATTCTATAAACGCTGCAGCTTTAAGAATGAATCGATTTTTTCTTTGAATCAAATATTTCTTCGTAAAAGGTTTGCTGCAATGCTGCAAACATAAGCATTTTCATAAATTGTTCTCCCAAGTGTTTTTCTGTGCATTTTCGAAAATCAGGTAAAAAGCACGGGCGAAACATAAATACTTTGTATCGCAAAGTGTTGCGATAACATTGAAAATTAAATATTTTGACAGTTCTTGGTGTCAACATTCAACTGTCATTAGCGCCATCTTACAGCAATTGTTGGAACTAGTACGCAATCTTGTCAAAGAATCCAGTTCACAAACAATTGAAGGAGTGGAGACGCCATCTTAATAACATCATCGCTACGACGGTCCTGTTTTTGAGAATGTCAGTTTATATCTCATTCAACAATTCAGCAGTAATCGTTTCCACAACAAGATTACAAAAAAGTTGCTGCTTCCACTGAACACACTTAAATAATAACTATGCCGGTATGTGATGTTGATATTAATCATTTTGGATATTTTCATCCAACTAATAATCAGTTAAATATCATTATCTTTAATAGATAAAATTAGATACTTTTGCTGTCGCTTAATGTCCCTCGATCTGTCACGAACCAATAGGTAACTAATCAACAGTCCAAAGTGGTATAAAAGACACAAGTTATTTGGAGAATTTCATCGGTGACTCTAACTAAACATTGAAAGACAATTTAACCATCGTCGTGGTTTTTATGATTTCTGAGATCCCAGTAATGAGACTCAATTCCGAATAACATTCTACATTGCTTATTTGTTAGCAAAAATAACACATGTATACGAAAGGAAATTCAATAGGTTGATTTCATGAGTTAATAGTAAAACACTCATACCATTACTAATTAGAGGACAGTAAAATTACTTAAAATTATTCCGATACTGCCACTCCAACATGTAACATTAACAATACAATAAAAAATGTTCCTACTGAATTAAAATGTCAATATTTCGTATTTAAGTACTGGAACCCGATGAGGAATCACTTTGCCGTTTGCGTGCGGCAGTAGTTGGTGAAAGACCGCTAAGCATGCTATTGCTAGGTGGAGGGGATCTTCCCCCTTTCGTAGCATTAACAGCTAATACTTCAGGTTTTAAAAACTGTACGCCTAAACGTCCATGCACACCTAACTCGGATCGTATGCTACTGTTTGAAGTAGATATTCTTCGAAGTCTACGACGTCTGCGCCAGTCTAAATCAACCGAACCTAAACTCATACAATCGCTATCACTTGAACTTGTTTCCGCATAAGCTTGAGGATTATAAGATTGTCTGCGAAGATTGCGTTCGCGTATAGTTTTGCCACATTTTTTTGGTAAGTTTTCTTGAGAATTCGAAAAACTAAGTGTGCGTGGTCGACCATTCATCATATCTTCGGGAATTTCTAAAAATCCCCTCGTTTCATCCACATAAGAATGATTATCATACACAAAAACATCATCATAGTTTAAATCCGGCGGAAACATCGAATCATAACCATTTGTATGATATAAATTGGGTTGCCGCTCGTTATAATATAAACTAGAATGTGTTACATGAAAAGGAACATGTGGCGGAGAAAGTGGATCACTAAAAAATGTACGATTATGACCTAATCTATTTTTTAGATCTGAGGAATATGTTTTACGAGACAAACTTTCGGATTTTGTAAGGGTTCGATCGTGATATTCTGGAGGCCCATAAAATGGAGCACCTAATGATAGATCATGCATATGGCTTTCTAAGCGCGCGTAATTACTATGCATATTGCTACTGGTATTATTTAAGTCTCGACAAGAATTATATGGAACGCGAGGGGACGGAAATGGTTTAGTTAAAAGCTCACGCGATTTAGCAAAATAGAATTCAGCCGATACTTTGTCCCATAAGGGCAAACGTAAAGTATTGTTAGGGAAACTATCTAATGAATTTAATGAACACCGTAATCGTTGCTGATAATAAAACAAACAACCAAAAATTGTAATATAAATAAAAAGATAAAATTTAAACAAAAAGGAAAAGGGCAGAAGCAAAAAGTCATCGTTAGTATGTTACCTTATTAAAGTTGCTGAAGCCAATGAAATTGCAACCTTGGTATTTATTTTTTATGAACATAAATACCAAGAAGTACAACATGGAAAATGTAAAATCATACTAACGTACTTCTCTCACTTAAGTTTGTGCATGGCAAAAGCACATTGCTACTACAATTACCCAACGTTGCAATTTGATGGCAGCAAAAGCAATAGGGAAACCTTTACCTGTAGATCAGGTGTTGAATGTGCTTCCTCCGAAAAATTTCTTCTTTCAGCGCCTTTGTCATGCTTTTCATGTTCGGAAGCTGATGGGAACCTAAAACTAAACTTGCGCTTCGTTGGTGAAGCCGGAGTTGTAGGAGCAGGTAAGTCATTCATTGACCTTGTGCTAATTTCAGTAGCTAATGCAATTGCCGTATCTAAAGTCTTTTGATCTTGTGCTGATATAGGTTTAACAGTTGCTTGTTTACGTGGCTTACTAAGACGCTCTCTTAACTCGTTAGTCTTATTAGAACCCTCGTGATCAGCCGGAGACGGAGGTGGCTGCCCTAGTGAACTTAACATTATTTCCATTTCTGCCATAAGAGAAGGTCCTAAATCTAAAGCTGGACTGTTGGTATTTTCTTCATCGCTAATTTCGTGATATTCATGGTCCGTTCCAGGAGCTGGAGGTAAAGGAATGTGATCCCCTTCCAAAAGCGGAGCAGCTTCTAAATCTTTATGTGGTCTGAACGGAGTTACTACTTGAGTTGGGACACCATTATACTATAATTAGAAAAAATCATTAATAACATACATAATTTGGTACAGTAAAAATTGTTAGTTTAATACTACATCTTTTCAACTTCAAATTGAGACTAATCATTTTCAAACTGAGACAAAACAAACTCAAGTCAATTAAATACATGCAGATTGTGAATAAACACAATCAAATTGAGAATAAGCCTCTCGGTGATGTAGCAGATGAGTGTCTGCTTCACGATCGAGAGGTCCCAGGTTCCGATCTAACCTTGACTAGACCTCGGTTGGAGCGTGGTTGGCATCTGAACCCGTGTACGTTAAGTAGTGTATTAAGTTTAGAAGGCTAACGATCACTGCAATCGATGCTGATAAGCTCTATATATTAAAAAAAAATGAGAATAATCAATTTCAAATTGATGAAACACATTGAAATCACAACAGACACTTTAAAATTGAAAATAAACACATCAAAATTGGGTCTAAATGACTTCAAATTGGGAATTAACAACTGCAAACTGAAATTTATCAATATTAATGTCAAAAAAATATATCAACAATAACTGGTATAAATGAAACTACTATTAGGCAAGTGTCGGAAATTGCGCCCAAGTGGGTTCCATTCTCGTCAGCTAGGAAACATTATACATGAAAACTTCATATAATAAAACCATGAAATGGGGAAAAACTAATAAGCCTAATTAGGTAATGGGATAAATATGCCGATAAGTGTATATATTTAAAATAACTTAATATACATGTAGTTAACTTTGTTGCTATTAATTTTTGTATTTGTTACATACATACATAATCCAGTTCCTCTTGTACCCGTAGGGGTGTCAAGGATTAGTTTCCTCTACTCGTTTCTCTGCTGTTTCTTGACAAAGTTACGCCATTCTTTTCTATTTCTTGCTTTGTCTTTAGCTTTATTCCATTCCATACCTCGCTTACGTAGTATTTCTTCCACACTCTCACTCCACGTTTTCCTGGGTCTTCCTTTCCTATTCTTTCCTACTGCTCTCGTCTCCCATACCTTCTTCACTTGTCTGTCACTTGTCATTCTTATGAGATGTCCTACCCATTCCAGCTTCTTTTCTTCTAGTGATTGTGTATTTAATTCTGTTCGGATGTCTTCATTTCTTCTTTTGTCTATTCTCTTCAATCTGAGCACTTTCCGTAAATATTTCATTTCTGCGGCTTGCAGTCTCTTCTTGTGTCTTTCATTTATTACCCAATTTTCGCTGCCATACAGGATTGTGGGTAGATATATAGTCTTGTACACTGTGATCTTTGTCTTCCTTGTAATTTCCCTTTTACTCAGGAAGTTTCTATATAAAGCATGGTACACCCGAGTTGCTGATTGTATGCGGCTGCTTATTTCTGCTTCATTTGTTCCGTTGCAACTAATTATAGTTCCTAGATATTTAAATTCCCGCACTTGCTCGATAGCTGTACCTTCAACTTCCACTTTCACCTGGGACTCGTTATTTGTTATAACCATCACTTTTGTTTTGTCCATATTCACTTCTAAATTATATTTGGCAAGCACTTCTATCCATATTTTTAAGTTTTTCTCTAGGTCTTTTTCAGATTTGGCGATTAAAACAACATCGTCTGCGAAAGCACACGCTTCTATATTTACCGGTAGCATGTTTTTATAACCCAACACACATGTTGCCATCATCGTCGCACACTCTTTTATCACTTCATCCATTGCACATAAGAATAATAGGGGACTTAATACTCCGCCTTGTCTTACTCCTTCATTATTTATAAATATTTCTGACATTCTATTCTGCATTCTCACTTGGTTATTAGTTTTCACATATATTTACACTTTTTATTGCTTCTATAAGATCTTCTTCTACTTCTGTTTTCTTTAAACTTTCCCATATGCTTTCTCTACTAACTTTATCAAAGGCTTTTTTTAAGTTTATAAAGCATACGAATACTGCCTTTCCTTTTTTATCATCTTTTCCGTCACTTGTTGGATTGTGCTGGTCTTTCATATATTTTTAGTGCTATGCATAAAAGGGATATTCCTCTGTAATTGGTACAGTTTTTGGTATCGCCTTCTTATGGATAGGCAGTATTATTGCTGTATTCCATTCTTCTGGAATCGTTTTTGTTTAAACAATCCATGCAGCTCTTTGATTCCCTTTTGTCCTATATACTTTATTGCATCCGGTGCTATCTCGTCACATCCTGGTGCTTTCCCCACTTTCACCCTATTCAGAGCTTCAATTACTTCTCCCATACTTATCTTATCATTAACACTTATTATTTCTTGGGTTGCTGTCACTTTATCTACGTTTTTTTCTATGTTTTACGCTTCCTGCTGATCCTCATTTAGTAGTTGATAGAAATATTTCCGCCACCTGTCCAATATTTGGTCTTCATCTGTTATTATATCCCCTTTCCTGTCCTTAATGTGCTTCAGCTTGGTTTCGGATTTATTTCTAAAACTTTTAAGCACTTTATAAAATAATTTTTGGTTATCTCGGCTATTATTCTCCAGAGTCTTGCCAAATTCCTCCCAAGATTTTTGCTTAGCTTCTTTGATAATCCTCATATGTTACCTTTTTTTGTAGATATAATTTCCATAATTTTTTCTTTTCTCTTACCTCCTCTTTAACTGTTTCATTCCACCAAGCAGTTTGTCTTACATTTTTCTTCATCTTCGTGTAGCCACACATCTTTCTTGTCACTTTAATTATTTTCCACCTGTTATTTATATTTATTGTTTCTTTAATTTCGTTCCTCGTGTCAAATTCCTTGTCCATCAATTGCTGGTACCTAGTCTTTCCGTATCTTCAAATTTCTGAGTTTATAAAATCTAATCTTGTCCTTCCTGTCGTTTCCAGTCTTACTTTGGTTAATGTTCTGGTTGGGTTCGTTTTGTCTCATAAAAACAGCTTCCAAGAGATAATGGTCACTACCAATTTCGTAACTCTTACGTCTTTGACTTCCTTCCTATTGTTTTGTTGTACCAGCACATAGTCTATTATTAACTTTTCTTCACGACTTTTTACTTCCCTAGTTATTTTATGTATATTTTTGTGTTTATAAAACGTATTTGCTATAATGAGGTCATTATCTATACAAAACGCTAGTTACCTTTTGCCATTGTCATTTAGTACTCCATCTCCCCATATTCCTATAACTCCTTGCCACCTCCCAGGTTCTCTACCTACCCTTGCGTTAAAATCACCTGTTATTATTAGTTCCCCAGTATAATTCTTCATTGCTTGTTGCAGGTTTTCCCAAAAGTCATTTTCCTCTGCTGCTGTTGCATACACAATTATCAGTGTTATGATGTCTTTTCCTATTTCCATGATCACTGTTAATATTCTTTCGTTTATGAATTCCCAGTTTCGTATGTTTTCAACCTTTCCTTGTTGTATTAGACATGCTATCCTAGCTCTTCTACACCTCCATATATCCATAAATTACCATCCTCTATCATTGCTGTTCCTATTCCCTTCTTTTTTGTTTCGGTTAATACTACAGCTTCATAGTTTGCCTTCCTTATGTTTTCTATTAATTCAAATTCCTTTCCATTCAGCCCTCTAATATTCCATATTCCAATCTTCCAAGTTTGTTTATTTTTATAACTGCCTCTGTTATTCTTTTCTCCTGTACTTTCCCATAATTTCCATTCCTTAATCGTTGCCATATCCAGCATCTTTTTATTTCCATCCGGTCTATTTTTTATTAGTTTTTTGTTTCATATTTCTGTATTTTTTGCTTCACCCTATCCCACTTATAAAGCTCGCCATTTATCCACAATTTCTGCCCTATTTTGGCTCTGTTTCCTTTTCCTTCCTCTTATTTTCTTTTATATGGTTCTCTCTATTACTGTCATATCGCTATTTATGTAGATCTTCTTGTCCTTCAGTTTATAACAATTTTTAAAAATCTTCTGCTTCTCTTCCCATTTTTGTAGTGTTATTACACATTTCTCTTCAGTTAATGCATATGCTTCAGTAATGGTTGCTTCCACTCCTAGTTTTTCCTTTATAAATTTCCTAGCACCGTCTTTAAGTACTTCTCTATCCTTTGTGTCTACTTTTATCCCGGTAACTACAATATTATTCCTCCACTTATCTCTTTCTTGTAGGTCTGCTTTATATTCCAACTCCTTAATTTTTGTTTCTAGCAGTTGTCGCTCTCTGTTCCATTGTGCCTTCATTTCCGTTATCTCGTCTTTTACTCTACGTATTTCAACGTCGGTTTTCTCAAATTCTTCCATTATTTTACTTTGTATATTTGATCTCTTTTCTGATTTTTTCCATCCACTTTTCCATCGTTCTATCTATTACCTCCTCCATTTCTTCCGGCTTCTTTGTTTTACCTCCGTCTTTTGTCTCTTGTATTTTATCTTCTGGTGATCTGACAATGATTCTGTTTCTTTTAAAAATGTCGTTTTCCTCCCAGTTATTTTCCGTATTTTCTCTCTTGCGCTTATCTACTGTCTCAGTAATATTTGCTTTTCCAAATTCACTGGTTTTACTTTTGTCCATTTGTCCTTTAAAATTCACGCGCTGATACTACGCACCAACTCAGCTGTTCACTTCGCGCACACTTAACTTTAACCGTACTTTGAACACTTTTATTTCCACAATTTGTATTATAATGGTTAGCATCCACTCTATTATTAATCTTAATCACTAATATAACCACAGTTTTAATCACTTAAAACTCACGATAAACACCTCTGGTAGGCGGAGCTGCCTTGCAGATATCGCACCGTACCGCAATAGATGCATTATTTATTATTACAGTCGAACTTCGATAACTCGAACCATGACTTGTCAGAAAAAAAGTTCGAGTTATCAAGACTTCGGGTTATTAAATAAAATACATAATATGTATATATTATTTTATAGAGGTGAAAGGAATATTTGGTTAACGGTTAAGTATTCGGCAGCCGTAATATGCGGCCATTTTAACGAATATTCGGCATAACCGAATATTTCGCCGACTTTATTTAAATTTATCATTCATGACTATTTATTTTAAGGTAAATCTAACTTATTTCATTTTAAGTTTGCTTAAAAACTACCAAAAAAGATTATAGCCTGAAATCTAGCTGTTTTCTAAAATTTCCCGTCTGAGACATACAAATATACAAATAATAGTTTGATGTCCATGACTAATTAATTACCCAGAATTTAGGGTTTGTAAACAAATTTCTGAACGAATGCATTATTGTTTTGTCTACTCTTAGCAGTAGGGAAATTTAATAATTAAACAATAAATTAGTTCGCTGGTGACGGCAAAGAAACTAAAATAAAGCTACGATTTCTTAATTAATCAGTGTAACAATAAGGCACGGGCGGGGGAGGGGACATATTATGGTTAAGGGTTCAATGTTATTTAAACCATTATACAGAGAATCGGTTGTATGTTCATTGGTTTTTCAAATTCGAACGCAAAACGCTCAACTTCAACTTATCGAAGGTGGCGCCAAATATTCTGTTCGAGTTATCAAGATATTCGAGTAATAGAAGTTCGAGTTATCAAGTAAAAATTACACATAATTCTCACTCTTGACGCTAACGCCAACCAGTTTGTTTCAAGTTATCGAAGTTCGACTGTACTTGTTACAATAAACCGAAATACTTCCCAATTTGAAATTGATTATTCCAAATTTACATTTGAATGTGTTTAATCGATGCCAAATTGTGTTTAATCGCAATTTGAATTGGTTTATTCTCAGTTCGAAAATGATTAGTCTCAATTTGAAGTTGAAAAGGTATAGTGTTATAAAAATATTATTACATACATCAACTTTGGAACCTCCCAAGAAGCTAAGATCACCAAAGTAAGCCCCATCTAATCCTACATGCCCTGTATGCTTAACATCGCCTTGAGGTGCACTAATCATCTCACTTCGAAGTTTGCGCCGAGCAGAGGTTCTAGTACTATCAGTCCTTATAAAGGAAGCACCAGGAAGATCACTACCAAGATATGCCACAACACTAGCTGGATCAAACAGCCCAGTTTTTCCGTTAGCTGTGATACCTTTCCACAAAGGTCGGTGTGATCTGATATAAATAAATTAAAATCATCATTAATACCATGTTAACAATTTCAAGACTTGCAATACTTACATTTTGTCAAGCACCGTTATAACATCTCCAACTTTGAAAGGCAACATATGAGGTCCTTCCATTGAACCAGCTTTGGCTTGAACCTGTTCAGGTCGACAATCAACTAAACGAGTAGCTAAATCAGAAAAACGAGGTCTTGTTGCAGCTTCATGTCGCCAACAATCTAACATAAGTACGTAATATTCTTGTGGGCAACAATCAGGTTGTTCTAAACGTTGAAAATTAGGTTCATCGATAGTTTCCAAAATCTGATGTCCTGTAAGTGCTGCCCATGGTTGGAACCCATATGAATACATTTCCCATAGTGTTACACCGAATGCCCATACATCACTAGCTGTTGTAAATCGCAAATAGCTAATACATTCCGGGGCACACCATGCAATTGGTAGTTTTAAATTTACATTAAAATTAGTCTGATAATAATCTTTTCCTTGACCTAACGCTCTACTTAAACCAAAATCGGATATTTTAACTTTATTTTTTGAGAAGACCAGGATATTTCGTGCTGCCAGATCTCTGCAAATATTTTTATGTTGTTATATCGACACAAAGCGGTGAACTTAAAACTAACCTGTGTATCAATCTTTTCGCTTCTAAATACTGCATACCGTCACAAATTTGTACGGCAAAATCACACAATGTAAGTACGGGAAAACTCGATCGCAGGGAAGGCTCTTTGAGGCACTCCAATAAAGATCTTAAAGGAGCTAATTCGGTTACCAACATAAGACTACCTGTATCCAAAACAACTCCGAAAAGGCGAACAATATGAGGATGATCGATTGAATGCATGATTGCCGCTTCTTTCAGAAACTCAATAGTGTTAGTTTGCATGCGTTCACGCGCTAGACATTTAATAGCTACTTGTATTCGTTCGCCTTCATTTGACCATACCCCTTGTTGCACAACACCAAATTCACCCATTCCTAATTCTTTATTTACTGTAATATTAGCAGCTGGGATTATGTGTTTGCTTGGTACACGTGGTGACCTAGTTGTAGGCACATTTTCATTACAGTTAGTGTTACTAGGATCAGTGCAAGCACTATCCTGTCTACGAACACTTAGAAGTTTCCTAAACTTCGATAAATAATTGTGCGGAAAATGCTTTTCATAATATTTTCTTAAACGACGAACTTCGGGTTTCGACATACCTAATTCTGCTAAGTCACCATCTGTTGCAAATTTGAGTTGAGAAGGATGTGTTACTTTTAATTCATTCCTTAAAACAACGACATATAGCATTTTCTTTTAATTATTACGAATTTTACCTACTTGAAACTGTTGAAGTAGTGCTGTAATTCAGCTTCAACCAAAAATTCATAAAGTCCAGGACCTTTTTTAATGGAAGTATTTAATCCCTCTGAAATATTGAAAGTTTTGAATAAGAGATATGTTCGAAAGTTCAAGGCGTGGTCTCGAGAGACCATTGAGAGATAAAAATAGCTCAAAATTAACTTAAAATATAACATATTTAGTACATAAAAATACATTGTTAATTAAAAAATCATATACTTCGTTTCATGTAACGTACCCATTTTACTGCTGATAAAATTTCTCTTAAGAAATACTGAATACCATTAATTTGTATAAATCTTTATTTTAACATGTTGCATTATATTTCGACTTTAACTTATGCTTAATATTTGTCACAAATTAATTCAACAATCATAAATAAAATATACAAAACACTTTATTGCTTAAATAACAAAAATGATAAATATTTCCTTATTATTATTTTGTCATTTGACATGCGCCATTTTGACAATTCATTGACATTTGAGTTATTTCTCATTATTAATTCTTTTGGTATAAATACGGTATAAACCATGGTATAAACAGGCAAGGATTTTGCAAGATTAAAAGGTTTTATTAAATATTATGTTTCCCTTTCTACTTAAAATACTATAATGTAGTTAAATAGTAATTCTTATACGTGTTCAATTTCATTATTATTTGATTTTGAACATTTTGGTGTATTTATTTATAGCAAAGAAAAAGCACCAAATAGAAATTGCCTAAATGGAAATGAGCATAACCTTCAAATTAAACATGCAGTAAAAGTAATTTTTATTATACAGTTAATTTGTTATTGCATTATAACTAATTTAATAACCGTAAATCGAAATGGTTTTCACAACAGCAGTTAATTTGATAAGATCTAGAGGCCCTGACGCATTTTGGAGAAAGCGTAGAATATTCCGATTAGCAGCGGTACGAATTTTCTCATTAAAATTCTCTATTTAGTTAAATTCGTACATTCTTTGTAGCACTATGTTGGTAGAAGACGGAATTGTTATAGTGTTGCAATAAAAATCGTCCATCGTGCTCTTGTTTATGCAACTAAAGGAAGGAAGTTACGAAAAGAAGATATAACTAATGTAAATATCTTTATCCCTACTAAATTTCCTAAATTAACAAATGTTATTGCAGTTAAGGGAAACGCGAATATCAGCGGGTTGTGAACAACATGGAATAAATTTTAAAGATCTTAGGGAAGGATTAACTCGTTCAAATGTGTTGTTAAATCGAAAATCGTTAGCAGATTTAGCAGCATGGGAACCATTCAGTTTTAAGGCACTAACCGACATTGCCAAAGAGAAACTTAGAGAAGATGGTATTAATACTGCCAAGGATTTACAAACACCAGTAAATGTTATCACACGTGGAATGTTAAAGTAATTTTTATGTATTTGTAGTTGTATTAAATTTAAATTAAATCTCATTATAATCAAACCTTTGTATATTTATATAAAAGCAGACATCATAACAGGTTTTTGTTACACTTTAAAACGTAGCAAATTAATTTATATATTTTCATTCTTCACTACTTTTCTTCAAACAAACATGTACTACTAAATAGAACTTTATTTCGAAAATACAGAAATGTAACTAAATCGTAACTAACATTACACAAAAAACGTGTATTAATATTTCAAATGCTCTTAGATTGAGGGTAATTACTTTTCCAAGAGCACTGATTATTTGAAAGATACTACACAGATCATGGAAAACATCAGTAATCTTTGAAATAACCAGGAAATTTTTATAATAGGTACATCGCTTACAAAAAGAACACTAACATAGTAAACGCTCTACGATTCAACTTTGGCCAAGATGTCGGTTTCCTTGAAAAGATGATATTCGTCATTTTCATCGAGTTCTACTCTGGTACCTCCATATTCTGGTAACAAAACATCATCGCCGACCTTTATTGATGGTGGAATATGAGTACCTTGCTAAAAATTAATTAAGATTTCTTTATTTGTTTTACTTTTTAACAACTTTATTAACACAAACCTGATTCCTTGACCCTGGACCTATAGCAACAACAGTGCCTTTTAGTACTTTGGCTTGGGATTTTTCGGGTAATAAGATACCCCCTGTCGTTTTTGTAATAACTTCGGCTTTTTTGATTAGAACTCTGTCAAAGAGTGGGATTAGTTTTCTTGCTGCAGAAGCCTGTAAAATTGAGGTTATGTAAAAAAAAAGTAATAATTTCACCATTTTTCATATCAATAAGCATTCAAAACGTGAGGACTAACGCCGTAAAGCAGTAATATTACAAGTATAAACCAGAGAAGTTCGTAAAATTGATTGATTTTACAAAAATCGTTTTAAGAAAGAACGTGACATTTTCAAAAACCAACATTTTCAGATGCTGTTAAGATATGTTAATTATCAATAAATACAAAATTAAAAACTATATACCATTTTAATTTAGATATATTTCTACACTGGACCAGCACCAAGCAGCACTTGTAACGACAGCGTGATAGAACAATTCTAGAACGTGCCGGCTGTTTGCAGATCAAAGGCCAATGTGATTTATTTTAATGTAGAAAGTTGCCAGTAGATGGCGCAACGTTTTCTAAACTTTATAAATATCGGAATCAATATTCGGCCTTCGCTATTTCTTTCTAAATCATTACTTTATATGAAGCAAAACGCAGATGTCGCAGATAAACTAATCGTCTATTGATTTTTTTAAACAGTAAATTAGAATTCTGCATTTCATAGTTGCTCCCTTGGTATGAAGATGACACTGATGATAATATTTTTTGTATTATTTGCTTTGCAGTTTATCTAAATTTAAAATACAAAACGACAGCTTTATAAAACTTTTGTTCAACTTTGGTTTACTATATATTTATCTGAAGAATTTTATTTTTACAGTATATCTTTACGATTTACGAGACTGGTTAAATATTTCTAAAACATCGAAAAATATGCGTGTTATTAAACAGTCTGTTGTTAATTGCCCTAAATCGTCTTTAAATATACACTGTCGAAAAACAACAGAAAATCAATATGTTAATTTTGTTTTGAATTTTTAACCAAACCTACCGAATTTTGTGATTAACATAAATAATTTAATATTCTCAGTGGATTTTCAGCAAGTGTTTAATGTGAAAAATTACATTTTAGCAGTTGCTAATTAAGGGCGGGTTACACAAAAACAAAAATGATGCTCTTTTGTCAACTTTGATCATTTGTTAATTTAACAAAAGCTTTGTACAGCCGACTCTTAAAGACAACAAAAAATAAAATATGTGTTACTATCGAATAGGTTTTTAACCCGGTTGGTTTGTGAATGCAGCTGAATAACTGGTAAGAATTTGAAGTTTACATATTAAAAATAATAATTTATAAACACAAAACCATAGAACCAGTGGCGGATAAAAGTGGGGGGAAGATTAAGTGCACTTCTTGATCCCATAATAACATTTACTCATTTACAATTTTCTTTTCATTACGGTTAATGTGGATTGTAGACGAATGTACCCTGTCGTTAACGAAATGTAAAATTTTGGAGAGACAATTGCTTAGTTCCGCGTTCCCCACCCTACACCACTGCGTAGATCTCGTAACTTCTGTAAATTTATAACATGACGAAATTTCCATTGACGTTTCAATTGACAGTTTTCGAACAAAACAAGAATGAAAAGCTCGCCATACAAACATGGATAACAAACAATTATTGTAGACAGTGGAATAAAGTGCTCACTTCGCAATTGACGATACATAAATTCAAATCGTTACATAGCTGCAAATTTTAATTATGGATAACCATAATAGTAACAAAAATTATAGTTGGCTGATGCTGGGCCAATGCATGCGCAAGTTGATTATTCTAAAAAATGAGAATTTGTATTTACTCTTCAAATGGCTACGCTAGTGCAATTTAACTCATAAAGGTGCGATAACTTAATTTACAAATTACATTTTTGTATTAACACTGTAACTTGGGGACTGTAATGTAACTAACGAAGCCCTTATAAATTCATTTTGATAGTGTTAAACTTTAGAATCATTTACAAAACTCCTGTTTTGAATGAATTACATAAATGCGTACCTACTTTATTTACTTACCTTACGTGCGTAGGTAAGTTTCTTGTCACCACAGTCTTTTTAAACATGTATTTACCATTGTTCGATTGTTTTAATGCCTCAAAATGGTGAAGTGAAATGTAAAAATCAATTAGTGTTCCATTTAAAAATATATAAGTTTGTGTTATAACTTGAAACTCAAAAGTGAAACTATCGACAACAAACGAAAACTAATTCGTTCATTTTTGCGAACGAAAAATTGGTTAAACAAGTGAACAAGGTTTTTTAGTGCGTTGGTGTAGTTTATAAAAATTTATAAAATCCTAAATCACGTTTTACTTTGAATAAGTAATAATTCGGGGTTCATAGAGGGCGGTGATCAGTTCCATTATGTTTCTTCCCCTCAAATATATTTAGGTTAAAACTTCAAGTACGAAATTAATTAAATTACATTTTAAAAAAATAAGTTAATGCTTCCAAAGAGGAATCTGCGATTCTTTGTTCTTGTTTGGTCATTTTTTAAATCTGAAAACTGGAACTGCACTTACGTTTTTTGTTTTCGTTTGTCAGCTGTTTTAATTTTTGTTTTTTGGTTGAAGATGTTTTGATTTTTATGCAAGTTTATTTCGTACAAGAAATATCTATTTTTTAAAATTAAAGTTGAAATACATATTTTTTACTAATTTTTTATTTTATACTACAAAATAACAGGTACTCTGTCTTATATTAAGTAAGGGAAAATAATAACAATTTACAGAATCACGCTTTAATTAATCGTTCTATTTTGCGTAATATAAATTTCATTAAGTATCTATAAGATATACAATATTTACAAAAGTTTCGCTAAACAAAAAAAAAAATGAAAAAACCTTACAGTAAGAGAAGATTTAACATCTAAAGGAACATGGTTTTCTATGCTTAAGTAAAAGTGAAAAAATCCTCACAAACAATTAACTTTTCTTTCATATTCGAAAGCCGTGTAACATTAAGATAAATAGGAAAAATCGTAAACAGTAAAATGGACTAGGTCTACCACGGTCTCCACATGTTATCACGTAGCTCATTATTCTTACTGAAATCCAGCGGTTTCTCGGTCTCGCAACTAACTACGTTCTGCTGATCCCCATTTTTCTGCGGCTCGATTCGCCTTTGTTCTTCGGGTGAAGGATCGACTTGATAGGACCGTAGATTAATTCCCAACGCCGCGGCAAGTTGCAAATAATGCGACGGTAACACGAACACAAAGCTCCCGTCGTTCATTTTTACGACTTTGTTTGGAAAACTCTGCGGCGGTTGGATGTCATCTCCTTGGTTACTACTACTACTACTGCTGCTACTGCTGCTCGAGGTGTTCTGGTTGTTGTTGATTTCTTCGGTGGTGCTGGAATCGGGGGGTTGTTGAAGTCTTTCTTCGGCGGCAACCGGAGGAGGTACCGGTTTTAAATCGACGTCCACTTCGGATACACAACTGTCCAGGTGTTGTAGAAGTCGCTGTCGAACTCCAACATCCAAAACGGCCATCGTTTGTGCGTCCGGAATCTCCAGGTAACGTTGCACTTCTCGAACACAATCCGCGTATCCGGCTCTGTACTGATGCACCCCCTGGGTGTCTAGGCTTCGGTGCCGCTGAAAGTGACGAACCGTGAGCTCCAGGATATCCGCTTTCTCCAATTTGGAATGCTTGGTGTTTTCCGCTTTTGCCGAATCCAAAATTAACGCCTTCAACGCGGCTAAACTTTGGTTGATGCGGGCTCGACGTCTTTTTTCCATCAAAGGCTTGTTAGCTCTTCGGGGCTCGGAACTACGCTTGCTTTTGGCGGTCATCACTGGCGCATTACCGATTTGTCGAACAGGTTTGGTACGTCTGAGAGGTTGCGAGAGATCGGTGCTACTTGAGCAGCAGTGGGTCGGTGCGAAGGTCGTCCGTGATTTCGAAGAAGTGTGCAGGCAGGAACGCCAGCACCAGTAGTGGCGTGTATGGCTGAGTTGAGCGCGTGCGGCGGCGTAGGTGGCCGGGCAGCGACTGTCGGGGGGCGGACGGCGGACGCTGCCTGAGTCGCGTGCCGACACCGCCACATCACACTCCCGATCCTTACAGTGAACTCCAAACAATGGGGCATTTTAATTTTTAAAGCCCTTTGTTTCGATTTATGTAGAAATTAAATATGCTCTTTAAATAAGCTGACTGCAGCTATATTTCCCTTATTACGTCAAAAAATTTGGCTTATCTTAAGGGTTGGAAACATTTAATTTACGGGGAATTTCGCTTTCAAATCGCCAGGATTTTGCCAATTTAAAAATAGAACAAATCGAATATCGTATGAATGAGTTTACACCTCTTTTTATTACTTTTTCTCTCTAATTTTCCTTTTGTACGTACACTTTTAAACTAAAAAGGACCTAAATATCTTGGCCACCTAATATTGAACAAAGGTTCGCCGTGCTTTTACAAAACCCACATTCTAAATTTTTGTAATAAAGTTGAGAAAATTGTAGACATTTTATTAACTAATAATTAAGGACCTAAGAAAAACAGAATTGTTCAATTTTATTACAACTAAAAGAGTCCGCCTTTCTTGTACTATTGTTGTAGGAGGGGATACGGTTATACGCTGTAGAGATTATTCATTTATTCAAAATTATTTGCTGATCATTGATCATACAATTACAGTATCGAGACTTACCACTTGCTGGACTGCAATGGAAGGGAGTGTTTTCTTTTTTCTTTTAATAACGGTACCTACGCTTATAATTGATAAATTATTATTGCATTACTAAAAAACATTTTGAACTTGGTTTTAGAAATTATATTTCCAAGGATTTTACCACTTTGATAGCTGAACTACTAGTAAAACGTTCGCGTAAAGCCACAGGCCAGTGGTTAAACCTCTGTGAAGGTGATATTTTCTATATACAGTAAACTATGTGCGAGAGACGTGGAATATACTTGACAAACATCGATCAAGTATAACAGCATCAGAAATGAGATACCTGCGAAAAGTACTGGGGAAAACAAGAAGAGACAGAATGAGAAACAGCAACCAGTGATAACGACTACGGACATCTCACTCGTATGGATGCGGAAAGATACCCCAAAATAGTATAGGAAATGAGAACAGAAGGAAGAAGAGCAAGAGGCAGACCCCGAGTCCAGTGGAATGAGAACATCAAGGAGATAGCAAGGAAAAGATGAAAAAACATCGAAGAAGTTAGGAGATTGGCGAGAAACCGAAACAACTATAGGAAATGGATAGAGGAGGACCCAACGCCGTAAGGCATAAATGCGAAAGAGAAAGAAGAAGAAGAAGAAGTAAACTATGTTGAGATTACTAATTTCGTATCCAGTTTACAAAATTATTTGTTCAACCTAATATTTATTTCTAACATATGGAGTTATATAACGTTTTTATATAAATATGTTTTTAAAGAAAAGAGCGGTTAACTGAAAGCTTTGGCTTCTAATTCCAGCCTTTAATTTTATTTTTATATACCTATCATTTGTTATTATGAAGGTCAAACAATTGATTATATTTAACATATTTGAGTTGGAACTTATCCGACACCCTAAGGGTATAAGGATTCCCGAAGAAGAAGAATTTGAACTTAAAGGAGATATACCATTACAAACCCAAGCCTACTTCATATGATTTTTTTAATTGAACGCTCGTTGGCATAAAATTGTTATTTGGAGAAACTGTAGCACACATGAAAGGTAGTGGTCTTAGGTGATGGAAGCCTCAGAAATCAATCGGATTTAATTTTAAAACAAATTTGTAAGATTTTTTTATGTGATCTTAAAAAGATTTTTTTAGTCAAGAAAAATTGTTGTTACTTACACTCTACTAATGGGGGAAGCCCTCCGAATTTACCAAACTTCCTATATAATATGTAGCTGTTTTCAGGCCTTTTAGGCCCATAGCTTGGTTATCTTCTTCCATTCCTTTCTGTCCTTAGCTTTGCTTTTCCAGTTTCTTACTTTCTTCTCACTCAAATCTTGTAATACGGCCTCTCTCTACCTTCTTCGTGGTCTGTCCCTTTTCTTCTGTAATCCTGTTTTCCTCCATGCAATTTTTTTCACTATTCGGTTTTCTGGCATTCGTTCCAGATACCCTAACCACTGCAGTCGTCGTGCTTTGACCACCTCGTCGATCTTTGGACCCTTATATAATTGGTACACTTCCTCATTCATTCTTCTTCTGTACAAATCCCCTTCTTTTTTCCTCCTAGTACTTTCCTCAGTATTTTCCTTCCCCATGCCCTTAGCCTCTCTTGTACTTTGTTGTTTAGGGTCCAAGTTCCTATACGTCAGCTATAATTTGTTCAATGAAAAACACAATACATTCAGCAATGGAGCACTAAAATCACGATTTAAGTATTTTTCAATCGTTTTATTGTTAATTTTACTAGAAAGAGATAGTGATAGAGTTACTGAAGGGATGCATGACATTCGTGAAAAGTTAACGAATGCTATTTTAAAAGCGGGAAACGAATATAGCTAAAAAGGAAGCAAAGAAAAATAAGCAACAATGCAAAGGAATACACAGAAATAAACAAAAAAGAAGATGATTAAAGAAGATATTAAGAGATATAACGAACAAAAGATTAAGAGGTTTAGATCAACACTGGGTAGAATGCAAATAATAAAATTGTCGTAAACCCAGAGGTGTAAAGTGCTATGTGTGGTCGATTTCTTTATATGGGTTGAAGCGTAGACCCTAAAGAAAGCCACAATAAGAAAAAAGAAGCCTTTGAAATGTGGGTTTTTAGAAGAATGATGACAATACCGTGGGTTAAAAGAGTAAGCAACGTCGAAGTACTACGAAGAATTAGTAGAGAAAAACGTCATATTTTGGGCATATTCTCAGAAATAATACATCTAGAAATTACTGCAGCTTATAATTAAAGGAAAAATCGAAGGAAGGTGTTGGACGTAAACGACTATCGTGGCTCAGAAACATCAGAGCATGAACGCTGAGCAACTCTTCCGGGCTGCTATGGACCGTCAACAATTTCACTATGTGGTCGCCAACCTCTGATTAGAGAAGAAAAAAGCCAGAGGCAAACACCAAATAACGAGACAAGACAACTGACTAGAAAAATCTTCTTCTTTATCTTATCCTTATGCCTTTCGGCGTCGGATTTGAGGTGTGTATGTGCCTTCTATCCATTTTTGCTGCCGTTTCAATCCTCGCTTCGTCTCCTTTATTTTCCGCTTCTACCAGTGGCCACGCAAACAAGGACTGTTCGTGTACTTTGCTTTTGCTTCGGAGTTGATGTGTTAATACTCTTTGTTCATTGTCCGTGCTTCTATCAAGTCTTATTTGTTGTCAACATATTTCTTCCTCTTTTATTTGATGCGATAGCTCTCTCGATCTTCTTTTTCCTCTTCAGTTTCGTTATCAACAGTTTCATCATCTTCCGTGACGGTATAATTTGGAATGCAATTACTAAGCATAGAGGACTACGAAATAGCAAAATCGTTAAGGGAAATGAAGAACGATAAGGCGCCAGATAAAGATAAAAGACAAGAGTATGAAAACAACAAAAATACTGGTTTTGTTTTTTGTTTTCAGCTTAAATTTGCAACTACAATGGGTGGCCTTTGGCCTTTGTGCATTTCAGAGTATCTGTATCTGTATCTGCAACCACGTTTACCTTTGGGTGTCATACAAAAATTAAAAAATTCTTTGAAAATTCCAAGAACCTAAATCGCTTATAAATGAATAACTCAACTTTTCGAGCTGAAATTGTTAATTATAGCCTTATTTCCCCAACTTATATCGCAACGTTTTCCATTTGTTTATAAACAAATGGCGTGGAACAAAAAAACTGAGGGTCGTTAGTTCGTCTTTTGTTTTGAAAAATTCGATTTTCCATTATATTTTTTAAAAAGGGCGTTTGTCCGTAGGTGGATGTTGTTAATTAAAGCTGTGGATTTCCTTTTTCATTATGAAAATAAAGCTTTTAGTTAGTTTCAAGTTTCAAGTAATCGTTTCGCCCACGCCCCGAAATACAAAATGTAAAGACAAAAATGTTGAGGTCCACAGTCTTGCGGTTAGCGCGGGGCGCCGGGTGGGCCGCTAGTTAGACCCGAGACGCGTCAGACACGCGCCGCCACGTCCACACCGCAGCGTCGCGACGCCACCAAGCATATCTATTACTCATTTGCACAGCACCTGTTTTGTTTTACTGATACGGTCGCGTGTGACCAAGCAAAGAAATTGCAACGGCCCTGCACGCGTCCACGTGCCTGACCGAGCCGTCACTCATCGACGCTCCGCACTCGTGCCGCTTGTTTATTGCAATGCAAATTCTCGATTTCTCCATACTATTTCTGGCAAGTACGGAGGAGTATGGTGGTTGAAGGCTGAAAATTGATAAGCACGTGCCTGTTGGAAGCTGATATGTCGAAGAGTCGATTCTGTTTGGTTGGCCGGGCATGTCACTGGGTGGCTATCGATGATCTAAACGTGAATTAATATTACCAGGGTGACGCTCGAAAGTTTTTGTCAACAGATGACACACTTGAATGATGATGACGCACTCGTGCGATATTTGGTTTAAAAATGTCCCTCAAGGATGATGATGACTTGATTTCAAATTCGAACTGAATAAGCTACGTACGCAATCTCCTTCATAAATTAAAAATAATTATATTCCTAAACAAGTGAATCCTTGACAATTTGATCTCGAAAATGTATCTCATTAAAACCCAATTCTTCTCGATTTATTTATTTCTACTTGATAAGTGGTTTGTAAAAAAAAAAACACCCGAATTTAAAAGCAATACACGTCAAAACTGTCTTTTTTGGCTTTTATTAATGTTTTAAAAATTCGTCGTTTGCCTGCAACGATAGCAACATTTAAACACTATAAAAAAAATCTTAAGAAATCACGCATCTTAACCACAATTCCAAATAATTTAAGCAAAATATCAGTGAACTTTAATATCCGCGATGTACAACATTTAGATAATTTCGTGTTACGTGAAGTTCTTTATCAGTAAATTCCGGATGTTTTTTCATAATTTTTAATGACGCAAATTTTAACATTCGTCGTACGTAATTAAACATTTCTACCGACTGCGGCTCCTTTCATTTTTCCCAGATTGTTTTTTCTGATGTTTGATTTAGTTAACAAAATACTGACAACAACTAAGAATTGAATTGAAATTGTTGTATTATAACGGTTGATTTGGGTCTTTTTCGTTACAAACATTTCTTACAAAAACCTTTTATAATTTTTAAATTTATTTAGGTAATTATTCTACTAATAGTATTTTCAAGCGAAATATTTGGTATAGTCTGTTCGGTCGCGTGTGCAATTTCTACTTGAAGGGCAAGTTAGAAATTGCAAGTCCTGCTATAAACACCTTGCCAGGGACGGCTTAAAACTGCCCCCCAAAATATTTTAAACAACATTTAAATGAATTCAGCTGTAAAATGTTTCGGCCTAGTAGGGATGATTTACGATAGTTGCATTTAACCCTCATAATCCACCACTAAGTTGTAAAATGCTTCCAGCTATTTTGCAGGTCCGAACGAACCGCCTATACAGGAGTGTAGTAAATGAACAAGGTTTCAAAAATAGGCTTGCATGTTTTCCAAAATGTGGGTTTTACCGTCATTAAAACAACTAAGAGCGTATTTTTTTGGTTTAAAAAAATGTGTTTTTGATTTAATTTCCCCCAATTTCTGACTTTGACTTTGACCATATTACCCACCCAGACTTTGTTCAAAACTTTTTATATTAATTTGTGAAAACAAGATTCGTTTGTTTATTCGGTGAAATCTAGGCTTGCGGATGAAGGGGATTTCAAAACGCATTGACTGCTATGGTCATTGACACTACCCGATCGGAAATTTGCCGAAGCTAAAGGTCTTCCATCCCTGGAAGGTATTTTTATCGTGTCAAATGTCGTTTTTATACAGAACTACGGTTTTACCGACAGAACTTTTAAATATTTCTCACCAACTTAGAACGGAATCCAACCCAAGATGCCTGATTTATAGGGCAAGTATGTTAATCTTGACGTCATCGAGACTGGCATAAGTTATGTTAACTATTTATTAATTAATTCATTGATAACCATTTCATAACTCCTAAAATGAACCGACAGTGCGCTACACAGGCACTAAATTTAGGAAAACATTTTTAACTAAAAAACTACTTAAAAAGACGAATCAAGGACAAAATTCAGAGGGAAAATCGAAATCCAAAAAATAATTCCCTCGACATGTATGAAAACGCGATTACGGTTTTTACTAAATTACTTTGTTCTGTAAGCGCTAAGTGGGTAATAAAACAGGAACGTGAAAAACCCATCTAGTTATGATTAACAGGAATGTGTTTATTAGTATTTAAAGCTAGGCGAATTCTTTTGTTCTGTTAAAAATCCAGTAGATAAAAAGATAAATCTAGCCGCCGGTTAACATTGAAATCATACGTATAATAACTTTGCTTGAATGCGTAAACGAAAACAGATACGCTTTTAAGCGGTAGACCATATCTTGTTTTGCACCGATGGTTAAAAAATTTAAAACGAATCTGTTTACGTAAGCGTTTCGCCAGTAAGCGCCAGATTTATCATTGTTTTTATTTGTTTTATTCTAAAACTCGAACGATGCGCTTTTTTCTTTGCATTCAGCGTCGCTTTCGGCGTTGATGAATTCGAACGCAAGAATCTCCTCGTGTAGACGGTGTAATTGATTAGTCTCGTGCGTCAGGCGAGTTGCCCACGGGTCAGATAAGGACAGGGCGCGTTAAAAACTTGGTGGAGAGAGACACTTGACACGAGCCGTATTAGTGAGAAAGTAAGAGAGAGAAGGCCAGTGGCGTACGTGGGAGGCCACCTGTCTGCGGCAAGTGTCTAGGTTAGCGCCTCCCCGCTGCTGCTACCGCTACCGCATTTGATAAATATATCGCCTCAGCCTTCAGCCTTGTCAGCCGCTGAAATTGCGAAACTCCTGCCACGACTCCAATAATTCCCTGATAATTCGGGCTATAACTCAAAAGTACCTGTCACGCGCTAATAAACACCACGCGAATATTTTAGAGCCCCCAGTGATGGACACGAATTGTTGCCCTAAACCACTCATAATTAATGCACGAGCATGACATTTAAACTCACGAGTGTTCTGTATTCTCTTTTTCCTGCTTCTCCCGTTATTATAAAAGAATTCGGTGGCGGAAAAGTTAACGATCGTCCCCCGTACTTTAACAAGTACCGTGAAATAAACACGATTAACACTTTATACCGTGTACTTTTTATTATTTCATTATTTCGATACTTTTTATTGTTATAGTAAATTCCAGTTTCTGTATTTTAACCTTCCATTAATCGTGTCTAAATGTTTTCAAATCAATTTGATTCATTTTTCGAAAAAAAAAAGAACTAAACAAGGGAGCATAGGAGCTCAGTTTTTCTATTGTTCTTTAGGAATGATTCATGGCTTACTAAGCTGTACAGACACACCATTAAAACTGGTCAAATTAGTTATACATAGTTAAATATTTTACTTAGGAACAAGTAGAGAAAAATATAACAGAACCTATTGTCACTCTCACTTTAATGAAAAGCAGAACAAAGTTACATTTCGAAACATCGAGACCTGCGGGTGCTAACCAGTATCTCAAGATGCGTCGAGTGCATTGATCATTTACTACATTTGAATTTTACCGAACTTCCATCCGTGGACCGAACATTTATCGAGTATTTGGCAATTATCTTGTGTCTGAAAAGGGCGTAGTTCTAGATTTTAGGATTTAAAAATATCGGGTGACCTGAACAGGGATCGAACCCGGGACTACTGCTCTACACCAGCCAGCTAGCAAATACTTTATTATCTATGCCTTCTCGATATAAAAAAATCGATCAATTCTAACTCTTTGTTTATATCTAGTAAATCGTTAATAATTTCTATAAAATCAATGAACCAAAACATATCTTTGGTTATTGAAGTATAGTTTTTGACGCATTTAATCGACATTGGCCTGTCTTCATCTGATCTCATGTCTCGTGTTTAAGTTTAAAGTTATGTTAATTACGATGGGAATATGGTGGTTTTCGCATAAATAAAACTACATATATGTTTTATTTTTATTTTAAAGGCAAATTTAGTTATACATAGGCCTTTAACACCAATGATTGAACGTAGAATTTTAAACACATTGTGTAAAAAAATGACGGATTTTGTTCTGAACAGCCAACAACTGGGAATATGCGAATATTAGCTAGCACAAGTTACATATGAAACTAATGCATTTTGACTTTAATTAGTTCAGAAACTAAAAATAACTTGTCAAAAAACAAAAATCAGTTTATAAGTATCGAGTAGACATGCGAAATAGACTTCTGTACTGATCTTCAGTCAAACAAAAGATTAACGTTTAAAACAAATGAAGCTCGAAGTTGATTGTCATTTATCAATTCGCTTGTTTCAAATATGTCTGTTAAAAAAAAAATGCATGCCAGATAATTCAGTTCGAGTTTTTCAAAGTATCAAAGTGGGTTTAAATCGTAAAAAATGACAGTTGAACAAAACCTCTCTAAATAAAACGCAAAATATTCCCTCAGCATTTGTAAATCGTTAACACAAAATCCTTTTTCAGATTTGTATTGACAGGTGGTTTAGCTATTTGATTTGACAACGAAATTGTAAAACATGAACTGGGTCGCATATACAGGTGCAAAAAATTACTTTTTTTACGAGTGCGGTGACGGTGGTGGCGTCATATGAGGCCGCTCTACGTGATGGAGCGATTCTGGATTTACGCGCGTTCCCGCTTGGCGTAGCCGCTTAATCTTTCGCGCTTGCCATCCCACTTCCCTTCCCACAGACGAAGCGGCACGGGCACGTTTTCCGTCTTTAGCACTCGCTCATCTGGATGTTCAAGTCTTACGATCGAAATTTTTCGACTGAATTTCGGAAACATCTCTATTATACTTAACTATGCGTATAACTTCGCCCATCTGTCTAAAACCTCAAAAATTCGTAGATTAAATGGAATCCGATGTATCTAAGGTATAATCGGTTTTTTACAAAATAAAAAATAAATTTGCTTGTTATAAAGTTCGACGTGAATTTCAAAACGTTATAAAATCTAAATCTAAAAGCTATTTGTTAAATAACAAATTACTTCATCAGAAATTAGTTAACCAGAGTAGGGATTTATTAACGGTATATGCAGGGTGATTCAAAAGTATTGTCATTAATTTTAAGGGTAGGTAGAGCAGATCAAATAGAACTACTTTTCTCAATAAACCATGTGTCGCAAATAAATGGTAAACTCAGAAAAAAATTAAAAAGATCAACACAAAAATTGTTTAGTAATCACTGGAATTTAAATTTATAAAACGCCCTTGTTGTTGACCCTGATAAGAGACACCGGCTGTCTACGTAAGAAGGTTAATATCAGTTCATTCTCGACTTTCAAAGTGCATTCATCGAACGTTTTAATGGAATGTCAACCTTTTAACAACTACTGAATTAATTGATGTTGTTGTACTTAATTTGTGTTTGTGTTGTGTGCGTATTTGTGTTTGTGTAGGAGTTAATAGAGGAACTTTTGAACATTTTCTGTAAGTCCTGTTTCTCTTTACAACAATTTTTTCTATGTCACTTTTTAAACATGCCAATAATTGTTTACTGCCAGTCTCAAGCCTGAAAAAATGCGAGAGGAAAGTGAAATCTGTAAATTGCATAATTGTGTGATGTTTCATTTATTTTTGCAAAGTCAGATTTCTATTGCAGGCTTATTAAATGCATATTAGCCATCGGTTCTCAAAAGTGTATAACAAAATTTAAAATAAACAAAAATTGCGATAAGCTTTAAATTTTTGCTGTAATGTACTTCTATTAGGGTTAGTACATACCTAAGAATAAAAAAAGACAAGAAGTAAGTAGCATAACACCAACAGTATGCAATTTAGATGGTGTATCAATATGGCGGATTGTAGAAGCTCATTGGCTGCGAACACTAAATACGTCAACTGTCAAAGATAAAAACGTAAACAAACAGTTAGTCTACCAATAAAAATTCGTGGCGGTTGGTGTTTCAATATGGCGCGTGTGACGTATTTCCGTTGCACTTGTAGTTATGCACCATAATACCTTAGTGTCCTTCCTGTTTCTTTTTATTCGTAGGTACATACCCATTTAATTTAATGACAATACTTTTGAATCACCCTGTATTGTCCGTGAGAAGTGTTACTAGCGTTATTCGTATTTTTGTCCCAAATACAATTTGTTTAATAGGCACATAATACCCATAGTAATATGGTAATATCGAAATTTTATAAAATATTTCAAAATGTCATATAAAAGTAAAACCAGTGTACCACCTAGCGGTTAAGATGGTGCGTATTGGAACTTCACCATGGCATGACTTTACATTACGTAACATATAATGCAGAAAATAGGAGAAGTATTACAAATGCAAAAGTAATCAGAGGGGTGGAAATGAACACAGATCACAGACTTCTAATAGGCGACACAATCATCAATAAACCTAAGAAGCAAAAATACAAAGTATACGAAAAATTAAATATAGACAAACTAAGAGAAGAAGAAATGCAAACAACATATAAGACTAACTTACAAGATAGACTATCAAAAGGCGAAGAAGAAGATGAAAATGTCTGTAACGACTGGGACATTATAAAAACATGGAACGGTATAAAGGAAAACATATGTATGTAAAGCAATAGAAGAAGTGTGTGGTAAGAAGAGAATAGACACACGAAGAAAAAGAACAAGCTGGTGGAATAAAGAAATAAAGCAAAAGGTCAGAAATAAGAAGCATGGAAGGAGTAAACAAGGAAACCAAATAATGATATGAAAGAAGAAATATATGCCGGGTGTGGCCTGACATGTGAACATAGATGCAGGGCCGCGCCAAGCCTTTCTGGCGCCCGCGGGCAAGTCACTCTTATGCGCCCCCCCCCCTCGTGATTTTCAATTCCGAAGTAAATACTTTTATTTTTCAAAATTTTTCAGAGAAACATTTTTTTTTTTTTTTATTGAGTACATATTTTAAAGAGCTGTATTTCCACCAAACCGCAAAGATTTAATAAATTACACTTTTAAAATTAACACATATCACATATTGCTTTGTTGTAATTTGATTCGATTTTCAACAAACGACAATCAATGAATGGAGGTTGAATGTGTGTGTCTGTGTTTATACTAAAACGCAAGTGGGCGGAAATTCTGCAACTTGCATATTCTGTATCAGTATGCTTATGCAGCTTAAAAATAATGTTTCTGTATTTAAAAATTACAGAATTAATTTTAGGTTTAAACTAACTCTTGAATTAGAGTTTGAAATGATGTGGTGAGTTAAAAAAAATATGAACATTTTGCTTAGAATTATAAATGTTTTTTAAATAAAAAATTGAATGAAATACTGAAAAATTGTAAATTTATAGTAAAATTATGGGGGGAAAAGCGAGTTGCGAAAAACCAGTCGCCGCACTTTACATCGAATAAGTTTTTTTATATACAAAAAAGTAAAAAAAAACACATGTTACAATCATAGGCGGTCGAAGACAAGGGCGCCTTACGGCGCCCTGGCCAGCATTGCGCCCTCCCTCGCCCTTATGGACGGCGCGGCCCTGCATAGGTGAAATGCATGGGAAATTGAACATATGTGAAATGTGAATATTATCTTCTTGGCTAACTGTTGCTTACGTTGTAGCTAATTAGCTATTCATCGAAAAGTACTTTTTTTTCAGTCGACTCGTACGGCATTTAAGTACTCGCTATCGCTCGTACTCAAACCTGCCATACTCGTCTAGTAAAAATCCACTTTTCGGCACTTGGTACGTAATCTACTATTATTTTACGTTGAGGAGCTAAATTTTCCTAATTAGTTAAGAATCAATTGCTTAATAGCGTACTCATCCAAACAAGAATGTACAAAAACTAAACGGTTCAGCTGGAGAGATAAAATTAAGCAATTATCAAAATCGCCTGTATTTCTCCTATGTCTCACATGTCAGGCCACACCTGGTATATGTAGGTGCACAAAAAAGGAATGGAGTTAAAGAAAGAGTAAAACAGGCTAAACAAAGGACGTGGGAAGAATTTGGAATTAATGGAGACAAAATTCCAGGAAAATAGGAGGTACCTACTTCTGGGGGATAACTAAGAAATTAAGAGGACAAGATGGGAAAAAGGCTAGGAGTATACTAAAAGAGAATATAATACCCTAGCAACTGAAACAACAGAAATTCTGTAGACCTGGAGGCCCCGTTTTAAGAATAAATTCAACCACCGAAAAGAGGAAGAAGAGCCTGCCCAACAAGAAGAAGCGGAAAACCAGGGAAACGAAGACGATAATGAAAATCGGTTTACTATGGAAGAAATAACCGAAAAAATTAAAAATATGAAGAAAGCAAGCGGCGAAGATGGAATCAGTCTTGAAATGATGAAATTCAGGGTGAAAAAGTAAAGATAGATGGATACAAAAACTCGCCAGTTGGCTTGGAAAGAGGGACAAATACCCCTGGATTGGAAAATAAACTTCATTAATCCAATACATAAAAAGGGAAGCGCAACAGTATGTGATAATTACAGAACTATCTGTCTATCCTCAGTGATACTCCGAATATATTCTAGAATACTAGAAAGAAGACGAAGGGGGCCGGTTGCAAAAAGCTCTTGTTAAATTAACGGAGTTAACAAAAGAGCATCATTTTTTGTTTACTAACGTGTTATTTGCCATATGCATTCGAATTTTGATTAGACTTTGTTCACTTTAATAAATGTTTAATTTGACTAAGCTGTTAAATCATGTTTGTGTAACCCGATATAGTCCGAAGAGTACAACTCTGGATATCCCTAGATGAACTAGAAGTCACACCAAAACTCAAAACAGCCATTAAAAACTTATCCAGAGAAGTATACGGGAAAGTAAGAATTTGCAGAGAATACTCAGAATCATTCGAAATGAAACTGGGAGTAAAACAGAGCGATAGTCTGATGAGCTCCCTACTATTCACTGTTTGGTGAAGAGTGTGGTTAAAAGATGTAAACATATTTTTAAAATTTTAAAATACTTCTTGAATAATTTTTGCATAGAATAACGTAGGCTACATTATCATTTTCAGGTAAATTCTAAAAATAAATGATTTATGTGGGGCAAGTGACTTTTTCATTGTTCGCCAATAACTCGTATATCAATAAACTTTGCGTATTAAACTGTTTTTCTATCTTTAGAAATAAAAATGAGACTACACACCATGGCGCTGGAGTGATGCTAGTTTATTTTAAAGATCTACTCTTCCGGTGGCAATTGATAGTCAAACCATTAAAATTGAATTTGCAAGTAATAAAATAATAATACACAAAAATCAAAAACAACAAAAATAAATAATTTAATCAATTTCGCAGCCAAACAAATTACAACTGGAGTCCTATTCAAATTTTTTTTTTTTTTTGTATTATTTATTTCTATTTACAATAAGTAAAGTTTATGTTCAGTAAGGTAACAGGACATGACTATTGACATGTGAGAGGCATTCCATTGAGTGCCTCTCTTTGCTTACTTTGCTAAAAACACGATTGAAAGGTTTTAAGTTTGATCAGAGACCTTAGTATCTTGTATCTATATGGTAAATCCAGAGGTTTGAACCTTTTGAGTCTATGAGTTTGCTCACTATTGTCTAGCAGATTCACCGCGTAGTCATTTGGATGATTTGAGAGTCTGTTTAAGTAATTGGCACTGCACTTCTTTATTTCATCTTTTATTGAGTTCACTTTTAGGTCACTTAGAATGTCCGCGTTTCTAATAAAATAAGGGGCATCACTTATTGTACGCAACATTTTGCTTTGGAACCTCTCTATTATTTGGATTGTTGAGTTGGCTGTGGTACCCCAGAGCTGAAGACCATATGTCCAAATAGGTTTAAAAGCCACCTTGTAGACTAGTAGTTTATTTGAGAGACTTAACTTGGAGTTACGGCCTAGCATCCAGTAGTGTTTTCTGAACTTGAGGCCCATCTGTTTACGTTTTTTCCATACGTGGCTTTTCCACGTTAGCCCTTTATCTAAGTGCATTCCTAGATACTTGATTTCTTGCACCTGGGTGAGTGGGGCGTTATTGATCAAGACAGGTGGTGTGTTGCGTTTGCATTTGGTAAATGTAATGTGTGAGGACTTCTCTTCGTTAATTTTGATTTTCCATTTACTAGCCCATTTCTCTATTTCATTCAGGTTTTGTTGAAGGAGCGTGGCGGCGACTGTTGGATCTTTGTGTTTAACTAACACTACCTTATCGTCGGCAAACGTTGCTGTAAGAGAATGTCTGTGAGTGGGGAAGTCCGCTGTGAATAGTAAGTAGAGCATTGGATTTAGTATGCTCCCTGCTTTGATTGGATGTAGGTCTGTAATTTCTTGTCCATATCTGATTTGGAAGTACCTTTCTTCTAGGAATGACTTCAAGATAATATAATAACTGTGCGGTATTGACGTTTTTAGTTTGAATAAGAGCCCGTCGTGCCAGACTCTGTCAAAGGCCTGGTTGTCGTAAAACACACTTCGGTAATTTTATCTTTAAGAGAATCTAAATTAGGATGAACTCGGGAAGAGTAAACTTTAGATTTTAAGTAAGGCCATAAGAAAAAATCGTTCGGAGCCAAATCAGGGGACCGAGTGGGCCAACCAATTGCACCTCCACATCCAATACAGGTTTCATGAAAGGAATTGTTTAGGAATTCTTTAACTACTGCTGAATTGTGAGCGGGACAGCCATCGTGTTGGTACCATATCGGTCGCTCATCTCCAAGCATTGTATGTTCAATTGCAGGACAAAAATAGTTTCAGTTAAAAGTTCTAAATAAGTCTCTCCGGCTAACGTTCCGTTAATAAAATAAGGTCCAATTACAACGTTATTTAATATTCCATACCAAACATTAACCTTCTGTGGACATTGTGTGTGTGTTTTTACAATTAAATGAGGATTGTCGGTACTCCAATATCGAAAATTTTGAGAATGTGGTTGATTATTTAAAGTAAACGTACATTCGTCAGTAAAGCACACTCTTTCTAGAAAATCAGGTTCATTGTTGCATTTATATCAATTTCACGATCATGACAGTAGTGTGTGCAGGACGAGGTCTGTTGGGATATGTCGTTGCAAATCGTCTACACGTTTCCCTGTAACTGTTTCCTGTGTAGACCCATTTCACTGTTAGAACTTTTTCTTCCACAGTGTAAATATTCATGACGATTTTAGTATAAATTCAAATATGACTTGATTTGTTTCAAACCATACGTCAAGTTGAATGCCACTTAATCGTTTATTGCCATAGAAAAATAAATATAATAGGGTGTGTTGTTAAGCTGTTTTCGTAAAAGCAAGAGCTGATCTTTGGGATAAATTAACGTTGCTCTGATTCCATAGTGCGAAACCCTGTGGACACAATGAGCAAAAATAGAGTGCGTGGTGGTACTGGAAAATTTGTGGATTTAACGTTTACGTATGCATAAATTTTTTTTTTATCGGGTTCAGTGGTGTAGGGGAGCACAAAGATTCCTTCCAACGGTGGAACTCCCTTAGGTTCACCTAGAATATGTAGGGTAATATTCAATTGACATAGCAATTTTTTGTGAAATCCAAGTGTAGATCTCGCGAAATAAATAAAAAACAAACAAACCAACAAAATTTAATTAAAAATGGTGTATAAACAAAATCCTAAATACTACTCATGCCCTTTTCTAAAGGTCAAATTATTAACGCTTTTTTCCTGTGTGCTTTTTAATACATTAATCATCATCATCATCATAATCTTTATTTCCATTTGTACCCGCTCTTGCAGGTGTTGGAATAATACATTAATGATTATTATTATTATGAGCACATTATGTCCCTTTGTTGGGCAAATGCCTCCCCCTCTTCTTTCCATTTTTCTTTATCTTCTGTTTTCTTCCACCAATAATACGAATAATTATTTTCTTAAATAAATAATTGATGTTTTGTTAAGGTTCATAACCTCGGGTCTAAAATATCTTTTTTCTATTAAAAAGTCAAGTTCGTACAACAATAAATTCGGTTTCGATAAATAAAATTGTCAGATTTCCATGACGAACCCTTTCCAAAAAGACTATGAATAAATGACAGGTTTTTTCTGTTTTAAAACTGAAGGTCGAATTTTTTACTAAAAGATTAATGCGAATACGAGATAAGCTTTGCGAATCTTTTAATGCCTTTACTTATTTTTTTAAATGTTATTTAGTTACAAATTCTGGATCATCTATGTAGGAGGGCGTATTTTTGTGTTATCTACCTAGACAGGAAATAAAAAAGCAACGATGTTAAATCAATTATTAGAAAGTAGCTGTGATATTTACAAGTTGTGTTTTATTTGTGCCTTCATAGAGACTTGGGAAGGTTTACTTCTTGATAAAAAGAGTGAAATTAAGTTGGAACATCGCAGTGTCAGGCCATTTTTCTCAAATTATCACTGCGGATGAGACTTGGTTATATCACTGGGACCCTCCCACTAAACAGGAATTCATGCAGTTTGTTCATCAAGGGCTCTCCATCAACGAAAGCCAAAACACAATTTTCTGGAAATACTAATGGCAACAGTTTTGTGCGATGCTGAAGGAGTTTTGCTTATTGAATATATGCCGAGGGAGTCTACCATAAATACAGAGGCCTGTGGAAACACAATTCAAAATCTAAAAGCTGCTCTAGAGGAATAACACCTACATTTTTATTCGCAAAAAAACTTGTTGCTGCACGACAATTGTCGAGTTCATGAGACATACAATGTCCAGCAGATAATCAATGACTGTGGGTTCATAGAATTAAGGCATCCACCTTATAGGCCTGACCTAGCTCCGTCATACTTCTTTCTATTCAAAAACTTAAAATAGGATCTCAGGGGAAAGCGTTTTGCATCTGATAAGGCACTCAAAACAGCTGTTGAACAATATTTTGCAGAGTTGCCGAGTTGCAGAAGTTGAGGGACAATTGGGAAAAAGATTGAATAGGGGCCGGTCTTTCCATCTCCTAATAAACCTCCTAATAAGCTATTTGGCAAATAGTTTCCATGGAAACGATTGTATTAACCGGTTTTTAATAGGAAAATAAATTTATTAGGAGATAGAAAGACCGGCCCTAAGTGTATAAGTGTTGAAGGGAGTTACGTAGAAAAATAAAGGGTTATTAATGTGATACGTATTTTTCATGGCTAGACAGATAACATAACAATACGCCCTCGTATAATTAACGATCAACACTGTAGGTACTTATTATTAGGGCTGGGCGATATTAAAAAAGTTATCGAAAATATCGATATCAAAAAAATATCGATAAAACCGATATATCGATATATCGATAAGTATCGATATATATCGATATGTATCGATGTATCGATATATCGATAAGTATCGATAAGTATCGATATTTTATCATTATCGTTATTCGATATATCGATAAGTATCGATATTTTATCATTATCGTTATTCGATATATCGATAAGTATCGATATATATCGATATATCGATATTTTTTCCCGGCACTACTCGCAACTAGGGCTGGGCGATATCAAAAAATTGCGATAAAACCGATATATCGATAAATATCGATAAATATCGATAAGTATCGATATATATCGATATATCGATATGTATCGATATATCGATATATCGATATGTATCGATATATCGATAAGTATCGATATATCGATATTTTATCATTCCGATATCGTTATTCGATATATCGATAAGTATCGATATATATCGATATATCGATATTTTTTCCCGGCACTACTTATTATCAAAGTCGGCGAGCCAATATCAGAAGTTTTGAAATTATGAGTTGACAAGTAATTTTAATTATGCAGGGTGCTCTAGTTCTTGAACGTTATACGGATAACTTTTTTTATTTGTAAAGATAAATAAACGGCCAAATACGCAAAAAAATTTCGAGTACCTAATTGGCCGAAGTTAAATTTTTTGTAACTGGACCTAGTTCGAAAGCATTTTTTCTCCTTTTAACTTTCAACTATGCAACATAAACTATATGTATAATTTGAAAAAAATTGAGAAATAACGATTTTTAGGTTGTTTATTGCTAAGTCAAGACACAAACCACAATATATCACCTGTAGGGCAGAATTTACGTAGAAAACAAGAATATCTAATGTTAACATAAATTATTAAACAAAATAGAATGTAAAACAATACTAGTTCTATAATAAATGTTGACAATGTATTTTGTTAAATATTTTATGTTAATATTGTGTGTAGTACTTGTTTCCTTAATACATTTCTGTCATTTCATTTCTATTTATGTTTTGTGTTATGCAATAAAAAACAATAAAATCGTTATTTTCCTTCTTTTTCAAATTAAACATATATAACTTATATTACATTGTGAAAAGAAAAAAAATTGAGGTTGCAGACCATTAAAAAAAAATACAACTTTGGTCAATTACTCAAAAAATCATTTATACGAGTATATAAGTATTATGAAGGCGTTTTAGGCCCAGATTTTAGTTATTCTCTTCCATTTTTTTCTATCCTTAACCTCACTCCTCCAGTTATGTACACTTTTTTTCAAATCTTCCTCTACAGCTTCTCTCTCTTTTTTGGCATTCCTTTTTTCTTCTTGTAATCAGGTTCTCTTCATGCTATTTCTTTTACCATACGCTCATCTGACATCCTTGTTAGATGTCCCAAACATTGCAATCTCCTTGATTTTATAACGGCGTCTATTTTTGGCTCTCTGTAGTACTGGTACACCTCTTCATTTGTTCTTCTCATATACATCAGGTTTCCTATTTTTTCACTCCTAAAATCCTCCTGAGTATTTTCCTTTTCCAAGTCATTAACCTTTCCTGTGTAGCTTGGTTCAACACTCAAGTCTCGCAGCAATATAGCGTTGTGGGCCTCAATATTTTGGTTTCCCTGGATATGTGTTTTGATCGTTTATATTCAAAGTTTGATCGTATCAAGTGATTTATACTAAGGCAATTCCGAGCAGATTGGCTGTACATGCACGCATAGAAGACACACAAAAAGAAAGAAAAAAAAAGAAGTGATTTATACTGCCTGCACATTTGTTTCATTTAATAAGCCTTGCTTCAATCTCCTTATGTTCTTGGCATTTCTTTGATATAAATGCCCCCAAAATATACAAATTCGTTCACTTCTTCTAATTGCATCTCTTCATGTAATGTCTTCAAGATAATTCTGTATTATTCCCTATCAGATCTGCTCTCATAAACTTTGACTTTTGGTTGTTGGTCTTAAGTCCCATCTTCTCTGGTTCTCTGCTATTTCGCAAATTTTCACATTCTTTGACATCATCTGCGTAACGTAGGACTTGATGACTTTTGTACAGTATGTGTTTTTGTTTATTTGGCTCTCATAATTTTTTCCAGAGACATATTGAACAATAATGTCGATAGGAGGTCGCCTTGCCTCAAACCTGTTCTGATTTCAACTCTTCTGTTGTTACCACTTTGACTCTAACGTTGCTTTTGGTATTCCTTAAAGTAATTTTAAACAACCTTGTTAACTTCCCTGGTATGTTGAATTCTTACATAACTTTTATTAATTTGTTCCTTTTAATTGAATCGCTTTTTTGAAGTCAATGAACGATATGCATGCTGGGATCTTAAATTCATAGCAGGTTGTTATCACTTCCTTTAGCGTGAATAATTACTTGGTAGTCCTTCTTCCTTTCCTGAAATCTGCTTGATAGTCTTCTATTTGCAGTTCCATTATTGCCTCCAGTCTTATTTTGATTCTTCTTCTTCCTTTGGCTCTACAACCCTCCGTGGTTCTGAATCACTCTGTTCTACGTTTCACTATTAACAGCCACTCTTCTCCAATCTCTTATTCCTAGTGTTTTCAAGTCCTCTTCCACATCGTTTAACCACCAACTCTTTTTAGGTCTACCTCTGCCCCTGGCTCCATTTGATTTCCATTCTGTTGAAGTTTTTATGTTTCTACTTGCTTCCATTCAGTGTACATGTCCCAGCGTCCCAGCCATCCTACTCGTTGCGATTTGATGAACCTGACTATGTCTTCGTTTTGTAATAACTCGTTTAATTTGAAATTCATGCGAATTCTCCACATTCCACCTTGTTCTTGTATAGGCCCGTAGATCTGCCTCAGAATGTTCCATTCAAAACGCCTTAGGTCTTCCTCCTCTTTTTTTAACAACTACACGTCACCACAGGTCTTATCATAGATTTATATTTTCGTATTATGACTTAGGATCCTGGAGTAAAGGAGCGTTATATTAGCGCAATAATATCAGTTTCCTTTTTTCAATTTCTTTTCTACATTATTTCATATATCTTGTGCCTTAAATCCTCATCCGCATACTTTATGCCCTCTGCTATAATGTCATTCTTGAACTGTTGTTTTACAGTTTGTCGATTATCTTATCTATTTCTTCTTCTTTTGGCCCTTCAACCGTTTCCCCATCGTACGCTTTTGTCACTTGTTTCTCGTCTGCTTCTTCTTTTTCCGCTTCATCATTTAGCAACTCTTCTTCTTTTTCTTCTTCCTTTTATGGACGAAACTTAGGCCAATGGCCTGTTAGCAACTCGTAAGAGCGAGTTTTGTGAGCCCTCTTAGCACGTATGCTGGGCAAGAGACTAACCTAACCCATCGAGAGAGGTGAAGAAGATCGACCTGCACTGTTGCGAGGTTAACGGTTATCAAAGGTGTTAGTATGGTAACTGGGACCGCCACCCTCCGAAGAAGCGTACGACCTCGGGAAGCCGCCTACGTGAGAGACCGAGACTCCATTTAGCAACCCACAGAAGGATTCATGCCATCTCTCTTTTCTTTTTTCATCTGTTATTCGTAAATTCCTTTCTTAAGTTTGCTCTTACTTTTTTTTGTTTCTCTGTAGAAGTTTTGTTTTTCTTTATTTTTGTAGAAATTCTTTATTTCTTTGAACAAAAGTTCGTTGCTTTTCTTGTGTCTACGTAATTTCTTTACTTTCGTTCTATGTTCCTTTTATGCCCTTTTATCCTCCTCTCCCTGCGTTAGTAGAGCCTTAAAATTTAGTTTATTTCTTTCTTCGGGTTCCCTCAAACATTCTTCATCCGATTCATGCTTCTCCTGCTTCTTTTTAAGAGTTAGTACGTCTTCTGTTACTTGCTGTATGTTTGACTTAACCCCCACCCATTTTTCATTTATGTCTACATTTGTTTTTTTCTCGTAGTTTAGGGCTGATTTTAGTTTCATATTCCTTTTGTATCTCCGGTATTTGTAATTGCCTCGTGTTGTATTCTCTCTTTCTTGTTCTCATTCTTTTCTTCTTCCGAGTCTTCTTTATTTTCACGTTTATTCTCATCAAAAACTGGCAAGAGTTTACATCTGCACCTCTACACGATTTTACATTTCTTATAAAATTAATGTGTAGTTTATCTACAACCGCATGATCGATCTGATTTGTATAGCTCCCATCTGGCAACACCCATATCTCCTTGTGCATTTCTTTCTATTTGAAGTGGGGACTCATTATCTTCATCTGTTTTTCTTTTGCAGATTCTACTACGTCCAATAATAGAAAAGGCGATTTTTTCGCTTTTCACCTATAAGTTTTTAACCACACCGCGTATCTCAAATTTCACACCATTGAATTCCTAAAAAAAAAACTAAACTCGAAAACCATCAAAATTCAAAATTTGTTAAATCCTGTATACTGGATTTTTGTAATTTTTAACATTTTTACTGAAATCTCACTAAATTGAAAAGTTCTTAATTCAAAGTGGATATGTTAAAAATAAAAGAAAAGTGAGGGGAATTTGAATTATTTTGATAACCAAGCAATTCTTATTCAGGTTGCTTTTGTAATTTATTGTGTTAGACACTGAGTTCATCAATGTGCATTTAGTAATTACATTTATATGATATTAGCTCTTAATAAAAACTGAAATTCAGAAATGCCCTAGTTTACTATTTCCCAGACGAAAGCCATAAATTATCCCAAGGGTTGACCTAAACACAAACAAATATGCAGACTTAAGTACATAAGAGGGGAGTGGCGTGTGAGCGCCCGGGATAGTCGAGAGGGGTTGTCTTTAAGTAGAGTATCGCCGGGGACGGCGTAGGTGACAGTGGAATACGTTTAGCAGTGACATAACAATATTTAGAGTGTGATAACAAGTGGTGCTTCTGTCTTAGTGCATGTTACTTGTGTTGCATGTTGTGCATGTCTAATCAAAGGATTAGCTTACAGGAAAGATCATTTACAAAGAGGTACTGGTTGGTTGTAAGCTCTCGTGTTAGCTGCATTTGGTTGTAACGGCGGTAGCCGCCAAAAACCCAGGGGTGGTTCCAGGCAGATTTTGCGATTGGGGTACAGAGTCTTTCCGGAGAGACTGTTGCACAAAGTGTGTACCCCATCGACTCTTTGGTATTAACTACACCCGATGCTGTGTGACTCCGGGTGTAGGAAGAAGTGGAGGAGGCTCTGTGGTGAGCTCCGCAAGATGCGAAACGAGGGCTAGCCCGTAAATAAGAAGTAGATGGAAGCCCAGGGAAGTCGTAGTAGGTGCAATCCTGTATCCAGTTAGGGGCGCACCGAAGCGAGGGGGCCGTGGACCCCCGGTGAGTACATCTTTAAAGTGATAAGCTTTGCAGAGCAGTAATTGTAATGTTTGTTTTATGATGGCGTTGGCGAATGCGCCGCCACTGGAGCTGTAAAGGGTCGCACGTCGCACTGCACTGTTTGTGTTCCTCCGCTTTCTGTACAGCCCTTACGTAAGACAAGAGGTTAGCGGTGAGTTTAAACAACCGACTAACATAACTAACTAATAAACGAACTTAAGCCTGACAAATGACCCATTAAATGACAAACAATAACCCCTTACGTTTTTCCTCCCTTACAATTGTCTCAATGAAATTCCCAAATAAAAAGCGAAATATTTTTCGAAATACCTAGTTAGGATAGTATCAGTTGGTTGGTGGCAACCTCTATAATTATACCGTTTAACCCACAAGCCCACAACCCAGGTTTAATCTACACCAACGCCCATCAGCCGGCACCTTCGCCAAAACAAGAACGAGTTTTTCACGTGTAGCAATGAACGTTAATAACTCGTCAGGTATTAAAATAACCGAACAATAAGTACATCTCAATAAAAGCAAGTCCAATATTCGCTTTCTCATCCTTTGTGTCGATGCCGTGCCAAAGGCGGCACGCGCACCCGGACGCCAACTCGCCGCCACTTTGTCTATATGGCAACCATAAACGGCGTACGTTTATTAGGATGTTTTCTCCATAATTATGCACCATTGCGAACATATGGTACTGACATTAAGTCCAGAATTTTAGTCAATGAGTAATTCAAAACGGCGTCGATTCCATTCCTGCTCATCGAAGGTTAAAATTGTGAATCATTTGACCGTTTCGGTGGTCGCTGGTTTTAAAATACTTAGAAGAGACGCTCAACTTCAAAGATCTGGTTATAAAAACCGAAGGTCTTTTTAAAAAATAAAATAAAACACGTGTTTATGAGCTTACGTGCAAGGATACGAGGTCTCTTCAAGTAATAATTCTCCCAAATTTAAACAAAAGGGAAGGCAAATGTTGCTATCAAGTTGCTTTCAAGTTTTAAATTTGGTGTAGTTATTTTGCTGCAATCTGCAATTATCATCTACTTATTTCAAAAGTAATGGAACAAAAGCGAATCAAACTTGAACTGCAGCATTTTAAAAATAGTTTTAAGAATTTTGAATTGTTCGAGTCCCAAATTCTTTTTTATTTCTTATTTTTTTTCTAAACCCTTCAGATAGAATGTAAAATAAAATCAATTTTGGTATTTTGTCATTTTGGGCTTCATTAAAAAATGATCTTCAAACGAAAATAGTTTTTGGCTTATTGTGGTATTATGTACTTATATTAATTTTTTTAAATGCAGTAAATGATATTGTAACGATTACACTAATCGTTCTTCGTTCTGTAAATTATTTTATTTACAACTCAGAATTCTTTTAAGAAAATCTACTGGAAAAAGTTTGGAGGGAGTATGTCCGGCAACATGAAGGTTTAAAAGGCCTCCTAACTCGCTTTCATACTCGGTTGTCTCGCATGCTATGCGTACCGGGTGATGTGGTAAGCATCGCACCTTAGACAACCACCTACCTTCTCTACTCCACCACTTTGTTTCGATTCACAATTATTTTCAGCGACTGGGTAGGCCACCCGCCGAGCATCCGAATCGCGCTGTAGTCGAATGCCTTAACCACTTAGCCACTCCGGCAATCGTTTAAAATTAATATTCATCATATTCGAAGTGATTTTTAAAGTTTAGAGTTATATCCTTATATCCTTTTCCTCTTAAAGAAGTTGTTACAATTTTTTTGCTTCCAAACTAAATTGTATCATTTTTTGCCGAATGCCAGTGTTCCGCAATGAATGAGTTAGTTGGTTTTTTTACCACTAATTTCATTCCTATGAGATAAACGTTTATGCCATTAGGGATGAATTTGTTTTTCAGATATTCCTTGCGTTCCCTATTAAGCCTTCAGCTGTTGTAAATTTGATTTTTCTTGACTTATTTAGCCTTCAGCTTTACTTCATTTATGCATTTTTTTAAATTATGATATGTGTTAAGTCTTGTCAAGTGTGTAATTATATCTAGTCAATATTTAATTTTTTATTGTAATTATTTCGAATCCTGGCTTTGCGCCGTTCTTTGAGTCCCGATAAAATAAAGCGTTACAATTATTTATGGATTTTTATTATCTGTTTGATAAGTTTTTCGTAACAAAGTAGCCTAAAATTTCCTATGCCGTCAGGTAACCTAAGGATCTTCAGCCTGAAAAAGATCGGCCTATGTTCGAGGAAAGTTCTAAAAAGCTTTGAACTTGCTAATATTCAAGCGATTTACAGGAGTAAAACGATTAATTTCTTGGTTAAGACAAATTATTAGTATTTTAATTTAAAAAGAGACATTCGGGAAGTTTTGAAAATTTCAGAAGTCCCCTCAAGCATAGACCGAGTCTTTTCAGAGTGAATGTTCTTGGGCTTCCCGAGACAATACTACTATGAATTCAATCGTTTAATTCCTGAAAAATCTATTGTAACTGCCTATTGTTTCAGGAAGCCTAAGAACATTCACCCTGAAAAGACTCAGCCTATGTTTGAGGGAACTTCTGAAATTTTCAAAACTTCCCGAACGTTCCTTTTTAAATTAAAATATTAATAATTTGTCTTAACCAAGAAATCAATCGTTTTATTCCTGTAAATCGCTTGAATTTTCGTATTGCCACAGGTAACCTCGGAACATTGGGCCTGAAAAACTTAACTTATGTTCGAACTTGTTGAGACTTTTGAAACTTCCAAAAGTCCTTTAAACGCCTTACTAAATAAAAATCATAATTTTTATTATCTATGAAGGTTTGCATCTAATGAATCACCTGAAAGTTTCTTGTTTTTCAGGTAATGTAAATTTCAGATTATTGTTTAAGAAAATCTCCGAAAAGTTTTGAAACTACAGAAACTCGGTTTTAAATGAAAATATTAGTAACTTTTCCAACTAAGAAGTAAATTTTTTCTGTTTTTTAGGTAACAGCTTTAGAAGTTTAAAAAAAAACTGTATTTTAAATAACTATATCGACAGTTTTTCTTAGCTGATGTTCGATACATTTGAAAGCTTTCGCCTAAATTTTCTAATTTTCCAGGTAATATTTCAGCCTGAAAAGCTTCTGCCTGTTTTTAAAGTACATAGTTTTGTTTTGTTTTTGACCAACCAAAAGGTCTGCAACCTGAAAAAGTAGTTTTTTAAGCTAAATTTTCTGAAAGATTCCGAAACTAGAAGGTTAATATCTTCAAACTCAAATGAAAAAGAAAACTTTAACAAAGTCGAGTTTTCTTCCTGGAAACTTCACTTCAGAAGTTTTCTCCAATTTTTAGTGAAGATTTTATCAAAGCTGCAGCTCCTGCCGATCCGTAAAATTACAACTTTCGTAATAAATGAAACAAAAAATCCTGAAAGAATACCAATACAATTTTCTTCATGAAAATTCAATTCGAAGAAGAATATCCCGTTTTTCTATGTCTAACATTCTCTGACATGGTCTGGTTTGATCTAAATTCTAAAAAGATCGTCAATACATTGTATTACAAAAATTGAAGCAATTTTGATTTAATTTTGTTACACTAACAAAGTAATAAATAGATTTGTGTTCATCACTATTATAATATTTGGTAAGTCGGTTTTAGTAATTACAAAATTTATCAAAAAAATTCATCGGAAAAGCATATTAAGACGTGACATGTAAACGAAATATAGCAGTAATGAGTAGGATTTCAACAATTACTCGCGAAATATTTATTACACCGGTACCTAATAAACGTCAGCAAGTATCGTGTTTACGATATTTTGAAAAATTCTGAAGGTTCACTATATAAATATCAAAACTAGCCTCGTACAGTGTAGTACTCGATGAATTCAAACATCCCCAATTTTGGGTAAGATTCACTCATGTCGATGTAAACCCATCCTGGGCGATTCAAGACCCAGGAAGTCGATGAAATATAGTTGCGACAAACGGGTTTCCCTGGTCATCATAAGATACAGCTGATTTCACTATAAGGTCAAAGCAATAAATTCTGAAGGAATCTATGTCGGACCTATAGCCTCCCAGGTAGATAGTCGACTATCAGAGTCTCAACTTATAGACAAAAATTTGATATAGTAGCAACAAAAATAGTGCTATTACACTTCTGTATAAAAAAATGTACTGAAATGTTGTCAACTTCTCTCAACCATTATACTCAAAGGTCATTTACACCCAAACAGACTTTGATTTACACCGAAGTCATAGACAATTTAAACATAGTTTAAACCAAAAAGTATGATGTCCTACCAAATGAACAATATACCATATCAACCATAATAAGTCCCTTCTGTTACATAATGATTGGACTGAATTTTCGTTCTCTTTTTTCTACTTTGACCTCTTCCTTTCTAACTCTTAACTAACATATTTTAAAAGTTATATTGGTTATTTTAAGAGTTACACCGAGGATTAATCTAGCAAGGTCGTTCAAAATTAAAAGGAGCTAGAAGTATCGTTTCTTCGGAAAAGCTCCAAGAACCCAAATAGCTTTTTGTTTTCCAATGTCCCGGATATTTCAGCAATTGATTTTAGTGACATAAAACTTATATTACCTGATTCCATTGCAGGACATGGAACGAAAAGACAATCAGAAATACTAAAATTCGAGTTACGTTTTGATACACTAGACGTGCGTTAATTTTAATATTAGGTAGGTAGGTATGTCTTGTGAATTGAAGCATAATAATAGTGATGGACACCTATCCCAACGATAAAGGACTGTTTAGTTTAAGATAAAGTGTTGAGTTTCAATTTATTATATTATTTTTTATAGATGTTCTTTCCTTTTTTAAAATAAATATTTTTCTAAAAATATTGCACGTTTAGCACCACGTGTAGTACCAACCGAGACACTCGCAGACCTTTCAAAAAAAAATTCCCCACTTTTAAATAAAGACTTTTACTATTTCTAACGTATCCATGACGTAGAAAAAACAAGTTTATTGTAACGGTAAATTACCAGTTTTGCTTACTGAACCTCTGAATTGAAAAAAAATAAAAGAGCTATTTTGTCTCACTTAGTATCCCCTCCCCAACTCTATTTTCTCAAATTATTTTATATTCAACATAAGCCTTGTGTTGATTAGATAAAAAAACGCTTTTCAACAAATTGTACATAAGAATTTTAATAGGCAAGAAACTAATTTAAATCAAATTCGTTAAAAATTATGCAGTTAGTTTACATTTTCAAGATTTCGAGGGTGTGTTTTGAGAAATTCTTTGTTTAAAAGACAAAGAATGCATTCTTCTGTGTATTTGTACATTCGAACTCGTATCTAGATTACCATATAAACGGGATACGCGTGGCGGCAGGTCAACCCGAGCGTCGCGGCGTGGTGGTGCAACCCGCGTCTCTACAACCCTCAGCAGTCTGATTACGGGCGCACGCCGCCCCCGCTCACTCACCCTATTGTTAAATGCGCGCCTATAATAGCTGCGGCTAAACGATCATAGACACGACTTGCTTAATTTTTAGCGCCACGCGACTTTATCGAGCGTGAGGTGTTTGATATAGGTACCTGACTGCGATTTTTATCTCCCCATTGGTTTTTATGCCATTTGAAACGGAAATGTACTTTTTGTCTGACCTCGCGACGTTGTTCTTGGTACCTATTTGTTAATTAACAAAAGAAAGTTACTCAAAAAACAAATGAAAAACTAGTGCATTCGAAGATTTCGAAAACGCAATTTATGCGGCAACTCGTTGTGAAAATTTATATTCGAAAATACTTTTTCAACTTTAGTAGTACCGATCCGAATTATGTGTTTTTGTGAGAACACGCGATCACGCGTGCACCCTAAAATCTACCGAGGGAGATAAGGAAAAAATGTTACTATTACCTTAACTCTACATACATACTAACAAGATACGTTATCTCCTTCCACAAACCCTCAAGAATATCGAAGTTGCTCTAAATAATGCATAGCACTTCGCTTTTTGCGGTCCACTTTTTGGTTTCTGATTTAATTATTAATTCAGATCCTATAAATATTCGTTGCTGTATTTGTCAAAGGAGATCCCGACTTCTAGAGTTTTAAAAAATTGTTAGACTTAGATTTATGCCTTCAAATGAAAAATCATTTGCAGTAGGCTTTAGTTTGTAATGGTATATCTCCTTTAAGAACCAGTTCAAATATGTCAAATAAAACTAATAATTTGGCAATAACAAATGATAGCTATGTAAAATAAAATTAAAGGTGATATGACATTAGAAGCCAAAGGCTACTGCAGTAGAATTTTCATTTGAACGCCCTTTAGTGTATACAGGAAATAAACGAAAACATCCCCTTTTTTCTTATTATTTTTTGAAGTTGAAAAATAAAGCTTGCAGGATTGAATATAAAGGAAAAATTTGTTTTTTGAAATATTTTATGTTTCAATTTTTACAGTTTTGGAACCTGGAGAAAATTCTGAATTTGAATACCTAACTTTCCCGATATTTGGAAAACTTAAAACAACATTCAAAGAGCGCCATGACCCACAAAAAATGTGTCTTATTTATCGCCGTGCCAATGGATAGGCTCTCTCAAATTCCAAACGCGCTTTTGGATTATAAAAGATACAAGGTTAGTTTTTTTTCGAAGGCTATAATCTCAGAACAAACCCAGTTTATCTTAAACAATTATGAAAACTGAAGTCTTTAGAATAAATTTTGCTTATGGAATTTTGAAAAGTAAAAAGATCTTGCAACCTTCTAAGTTACTTTATAATTTGAATACAAAATTTGCAGGAGAGGTTTCATCCTCTCAGAATCACGCCAACTTTTTTTTTTTTATGGCGATAGTATTTTGATTTTAGTGAAATCAATGGTGTTTTTGTGATTACAGAGCTTAACTGCCTTTGATTGCTTTACAAATAAATGAATGTAAAAAGCATTTTTATTCTCGAGTCTCGAGTTATCATATTTATACATAGTTTGTTTTGGTGATTTAGTGACTTTCAGAAAGGCATTCGACATAGTAAAAATATGGTCAGTGATTAAAGGCTTAAATGATGCGAGATTAGACTCCAGATACACAACACATACCAATACGCAACGATACATATAAAAATAGACGAAGAAAAAATAAAAATACAAAGAGGACAAAGAGGTGTACGGCAAGGAGACATTCTGTCGCCGAAATCCTTCATGCTGGTACTTGAAAATTTTAAAGAACTGAAGTGGGATAGTAAGGGAGTAAATATTGACGGCAAGTCTATCAACCATCTTAGGTTCGCCGACAACATTGTCCTAATAACATCAGACGAAAATGAACTAGAAACAACACGATAGCAACGAAAGTAGGCTTAGAAATAAATGTTAATAAAACACAAATTCTATCAAACAGTGACAAGAAATACTCAGTCATAATATAGGTATCAAGGGAACTTTATTTTGCTAGCAAAATTTGTATCCGAACGATTGTTGCTTTGATAACGTCCCGAGACAAATGGAAAGACAAAATCCCTCGCTGCCGCTCGGGATTTTGTCTTTCCATTTGTCGAAGGACGTTACCTCAAAGCAACAATCTTGAGGTACAATTTGGTCTGCAAAATAAAGTTCCAGAGATATATTTGATCAGACTATTTCCCAAATGAGACTCGGAAAACTAACGACAGATCAATAAAAAAACCAATTAGGGTAGGCTGTGAAATTGAATTATTTTGAATTGGTACTTTAGCCACATCCACAAAATGACATTTCTGACATGAAAATTTAAAACTGAACGCTCTTGTCAAATTTTTTAAGTTTGTGAAAAAAATTTAAAGTTTGAAAAAATGGTATTCACTACACAACAAAAAGCGAAAGCTATTGAATGTTTCTTTCGAACCGGCGCAAGAATAAATGGAGAGTGGCAATATTCACTTCATGATTGCATGACTGATTTTCGTGAAGAATACCCCGATTTAGTGTTCAATTACAATTATTTTCGCGACGTTGTAACTAAATCTGGGCAGTTATTTAGAGAAAGTGGTAGTGTCGCTCGTAAAAGTGGAAGTGGACCGCCGCTTAGACGAACAGAAGCAACGATTGAATTACAAACGTTATAAAATGTCATTCTGTGGATGTAGCTAAAGTACCAATACAAAATAATTCAATTTCACAGCCTACCCTAATTGGTATTTTTATTGATCTGCCGTTATAACAAACGTTTCATTTTCACAAATAATGCGAAATGTCACTGTAACAAATTTTTTTGTTTGTTTGTATAGTGGGTGATCATGGTTACACGACATTTTTGTCGCGAAAATAGCCCTTGGGAAATTTTGCTGTTTTTGCCGTTATACTTTGTACGTGATTGGTTAAAACTTGAAAATATGAATCAAATGATTGGCTTATATTATATGTGGGAAATAGTCACTAGAACAGCAAAACATCGAAAAAATTGAAGAATATACATATCTGGGTTATACTGTAAAACTTGGAAAACAAAATCAAACCGCAGAAATAACGAGAAGAATTCGTTTGGGTTGGATGGCGTTTGAACGTCTTACCATATATTTTGAAAAATCAAGACAGACATTCGATTTAATTTGGCATGTGGGTTTTCGCAGTATAGTTACTTGTAAAGTTATACTGCTCTCTTTCTAGCTTGTTAGTGCGTATAGGCTATTAGAGCGAGCGCAAGTCTTGCAGATGAAATGACTTGTGAAACGAAAAGAGATAGCATTTACTGTGTTCAGAACGGTTCAGTACATCCCAAATTAGATCGAATCCGACTATATATGCTTAAAAAGAAACGTTTTTGGTATGTGCATTCTGTCTGTCTTGACATACGATATGCAAACAACAACACTAACAGAAAAAACAGCGGAAAAATTAAGGATCACATAAAGAACTATGGAGAGGAGGTTGTTGGGGGTAAGCCTATAAGAGACAAAATAAAGAACATCGACATCAGAAGAAGATCAGGTGTTAGAAATGTTGTAGATATGATAGCGAAATTAAGGTGGAGTTGGGCAGGGCATATTGGCCGAAAAACATCAGAAAAATGGCCAAACTGCATTCTACAATGGCGCCCTAGAATATCTAAGAGATGCGTGGGAAAACCACCAAAAAGATGGGTGGACGATATAATATGGAAAATAGATGGATCCAGAAAACACAGGGCAGAATAGCTTGGAAACGATTTGGAGAGGTATATGTCCAGCAGGGGCAAACAAAAACCGAGGAAGAAGAAGAAGAAGAAGAAGAAGAAGAAGATATACCTTCGCCTGGTCTGCACCAACATAAACTTAATCTTAAACTCTCTGTGTTTGTGTTCTTGCATTTTATGTGACTGTTATAACTTTGCTTAGTTTTTCTTAATTTTACTAAGAGGACCGGCTGGCTAGAATATCACCACCCAGTCTGTGTGCATGATTTCTTGAGGCTAGCACAGTGGGTCCACTTTGAGGCCTAAGTACACTTGAACATAGTTCATCCCCCACACTAAATCTAGCATCTTCTTGAATTATAATTTAACTTAGAAAGTCGTCCTAAGGAATTCTTTTTTGTTTGCTTCTCAAAATTAAACGAGCTATGGGCAAAAACGTTTTGACAATTTCAGGCTTTTTAATATTTTCCCGTTAGCGATTTCTGTTGTGTCCAATTTTTTAAAGATAACCTTAAAAGTTTATATTGAAAAAAGACCCCAAAGTGTTGAATTTAAATCGACCTTCTATCTTTTAAATTAAGCGCGAACTCAATACAGCTTCAAATTTGATACATGTAGGTATAACGTTTTAAATTCTAAGCACAAAAATTGAAAAAATGTAATTTGTATTAATGTATATTACAACTATATTAGTGAAATACCAATAGTTATAGTATACTATACTACTATACACATTACATACTACATATGGTGCAGTCAAAATGATAACTGCGAATATTCCAGCATACTTACTGAAGGTAATATCCTCATTCCTGTCCGCTAGGACCTTTCAAGTAAGAGTTAATTCCTTCACCTCCTCGATCCGTCAAATTAATGCTGGGGTTCCACAAGGATCAATTTTGGGACCCACACTGTTTAATATATTTATGTCCGAAGTTCCCTCACCATCTGGATCAAGTCTAGCTATGTACGCTGATGACACAGCGATCATCACACAAGACTATGATATTATTAACGCAGCCTCTAATCTCCAAGAAGACATAAACCTACTTAACTTATGGCTTAGCAAATGGAAGATCAAAGATCACTGTAAACGTAAACAAATGTGAAGCAAAAATCTTTACGCTCCGACGGTCCCCAGATCCCCCAAACTTAATTATCAACAACACTACGATCCAGTGGAATCCAGTAGACAGTGCAGTGCGATATCTTGGTCTATACTTTGATAAAAAACTAAATTGGAACTTACACATTAATAAAAAACTTTCTGAGTCATACGCAAGACTAAGTTCGCTCTATCCAATAATCAACAAAAAGTCGCCTCTCAAAATTAGATGTGGGACCTTGATCTACATGTCTTTGATAAGACCTATATTCACCTACGGTTGTAGCGTGTGGAGCGCAACATCTAAGACTAACCTGAAAAAACTTCAAGTCTTACAAAATAAAGTCTTGAGAATGATAACTAACTCAGAATGGTTCGTCAGAAACTCACAGCTACACAAGGAAACCGGCATCCCAACGATTGAACAGCACATCAGGATAATTACAAAAAAATTCTACGATAACATCAACCAGTGCGATGGTGCTAACTTCTATAAGTTAGGTAAAAAATCAGTGCACACTAGGCTCAAAAGAAAACTACCCATAGACCTCCTAAGCAGTGACAGTGAATAAACCTTTAATTAATCACAGTGTAAGCTTAACAACAATAACGATGTGAACTCCAACATACAATGTAAAAGTGATCAGACAAATGACTTTAGTGAGTAGTGCGTCTAGTCCCAAAAACTTATAAATGAACTCTGACGTGAATAGCAGTTTATGCTGGACTGGCATTATTAAAATTAACAAAAAAAAACATATGGTGCAGTATGTAGGTAAGACGAACTTTGTAACCCGCAGAGACGGGCCGGGTTGTGCATTGCACGCGTAGAGCCTCATACGTTAACGCACCAACCTCAACACCGAAAGGTATAAGAGGTTACAAATAATACATAATACATAATTTATAACATGAGTAGGCAAATAAAATAATGCAATATTTTTTTATTCATTTACTACTGGAGTTTTTTGCTTGGATTTTGACTTTTTGACGTAGAATCATGTGATATAAACATTACGCGCGATTTTCAATACACCCTGTATATTGTTCTCCGGCGCCTCCACCAAGAATGTATGAGTAAAATTAAGCAGATTCTAAATGGCTTTCCGGCCTGTCAAATCCATACGTTAGTGTTTCGTATAACAAATTATTTATATTGTCTCACGCACCATAGGGATTTCAATAATTGTAAATTTTTAATTTGTAAATATTTGCTTCCCCAATTATTTTAGACCAAAAGTGCAAATATGTTTTTTGTAGAGAAAAAAATACCCAATCCAATAATGCTATTTTGCAGTTTTTCAATTTTTCCGTAACAGAAAAACTGTGGAAATTAATTCTTGCACTTTGATAAAAATCACTGATGCCTTGAAATTACTGAAACAGTCTGGCTTGTCAGTTAGCTACACTTGTTAAAATTGTCACATAGAATATTTTTATTTTCCTTTAAGTTTGTTTTAAAAAGTAATTTCGCTTCCTGTTGAATTTGTTGAATAATGGTTATTTGTTTACCAAAGCCAAAAAGTTACATTTTTCGTATTGAAAAATAATTTCAAACTGTCGTTATGACAGAGGGGTGGAGCTATAACAGTGTCATAGCTTCACCCCTATGTTTCAAAAATTTCATGGCATTAGTGATTTTTGTCAAAGTGCAAGAATTAATCCCCACAGTTTTTCTGTTACATGAAACTCGAAAATTGTGTAGAATATCATCAATCGACGCAGTATTTTTTTCTCTACAAAAAACTTCATTACACTTTTGATCTAAAATAATTAGGGAAGCAAATAATTACATATTAAAAAATTACCATTGAAATCCCTATGGTGCGTGAGGCAAAGTACCACCCGGTATATCTTTTATTTACTTTTACTGTCTTCCCGCGGCATCCACCAAGAATTTCCCATATTACAATACGTTAATAACGTATTCAAACTTATGACTTATGAACAAGAAAACGAGACCTACAAATAAACGACAGCAAAACAAAATATATGAGATGCTAAAGAAATATAAGCGCAGAACAGAACATAAAAATAGGTGAACACATATTTGAAGAAGTAGGTACAATCAATTAACTACTTAGGAGTTAATGTAAATAGCAAAAAAGGCAGAAACATTGAAGTCAAAGAAAGGATAATAAAGGAAAATATAACCTACTACAACGACAAGAAGATCTTAAAAAGCAAGAAGGTAAGCAGTAAAACAAAAAGAAGAATAATGTACCTATGCAGCGGACACCTTATGTCTTACGAAAAACGAAAAAGATCAACTGAGAATATGGGAAAAAAGATATGGAAAAACATATGTCTAAAAAAGATAGCGGGAAATGAATTTAGAGCAAAAATGAACCAACGAGGAGAGGATATAGTAAAAGCTACAAAGACGCAGAGAATACAATGGCTTGGGCACATCATTAGAACCAAAAAACACAGAGCTATAAAAATAATAACGGAATGGAGACCCACAGAATCAAGAAGTAGTGGAAGACCGAAGATGAAATGGTGGGATGAGGTGATAGAGAACCTGAGAAAGATGAAGGTAATGGAATGGAGAAGAAAGGTAGTAAATAGAAAGGAAAACAGAGAATTGGCGAGAGCTCCAGAAGAGGAGCGGTTAAAATTTTAAAAGAATTGACGGCCTATAATAAATTATTAAACTTATGGCTAGCATTATTCTGATTATTTATCAGCATTATCGCCAAATACTTTTATGGGCAAAATCGATCATAATTATATTTCGTACATATTTAATATTAAAAATCAAAAAAATACGTATTTCTTGATCTTTGAGGGTTGCATAAGAAGCTTTTTCATTCTGTTTTTTTAATTTATTGCATGTTGGATTTCTTTACTTGTTACACCTTCCCCCAAGTTTTGTTTTGATCTGTTTGCTTTTTACTGCGTACTAACAAATTATCATCAATAAGCATAAATGTCTAATAATAAAAAGCAAATGGTAATATGTATAAATACGTATAGCAAACAAAAGAAGGTGCAGAAACATCCGTTTTGTTGTTTTTACTTCTAGTCATTCGTCTTTTTTCATAAATTTCATTGTCCATCATTATCAATTTTCAGAAAGAATAATCCAATAATATTTTATTTATTAATGTGATGTTGTAAAACAAAACAAACAAAATTTACTTGAAGTCTTAAGTACTTAGTACATGTAAGTAAATGATGTATATACAAGCAACGGTGAAATTTACATAATGCATACTGATGTTCTAAACGACGTTTCTCGTTTCCTTCATTTCAGGGAACATAAGGAACTCCCACCCTGTGTACTACGTAGAACACCGACGCTTCAAATTCCGTTTAAAATATCGGATCCGGTCGTCAGTTGCAAAGCAACCAACGCCCTGCATAAGTTAATATTTCAATGCCGCTGGCGCTCGGCGAAGGCGATTAAGTGTGGGTGGTTTTGAGGGCAGGAGTGGCTCTGCCCACGTGTCGAAGCGCTAGTGTCACTACCTCAAGATGTCAAAACCACCACCCGGGTGTAAGATGATAACTAACGGGCGGGCGGTCTCGCGTGGGCTGTTTTTTAACGAGAAGTTTCGGATGGAATGTGGGGCATAGTAACGCACAAAGAACCCTGCTACTGCTTATAAATACTTTTTTTTGTTACATCGAAACGATTTTTAATGCTTTTTAAGTGAATGTTAAAACCTTAAAAAATTTATTTTAAGAAATTACCTACTTATAAGACGACATACCTATAGTTATCAACTGATAGTGGCGGTACACATGCGTTTGTTTTTAAGTTTATTGATTCTTGTATTAATCATAATCTGGCATTTATAAAATAATGGGCAAAAAGTAAAAACTATCATTAGGTATCGCTAAATATACTTAACATTTCCAGCGCAGCATTAATATAAATGTCTGCTTTTATCATTCGTATTATGTTAAATCATATAGGTACTCTACCGTGTACGATAAAGATCCTTTCCAGAGGTAGAAGTCGCTTAGGTTCAACCAAATTCTACGAGGGCGTATTTTTATGTTATCTACCTAGGCATGAAACAAAAACGCGAGGATATCAAACCAATTAGTAAAAAATACCTGTGCGATGTAGAAGTACTTGTGCTAATTTGTGCGGTTTATGGAGATTTGGGAAGGTTTACTTCTTGATAAAATGAGGGAAATTAAGGTGGAACATCGTACATAAGGCAAACAAAGCCCAGTAGATAATCTATGACTGTGAGTTGCTAGAGCTAAGGCATCCACCTTATAGTCTTGACCTAGCACCATCAGACTTCTTTCTGTTCAAAAACTTAAAAAAGCATCTCAGGTGGAAAACGTTTTGCATCTGATGAAGCACTCAAAGAAGCTGTTGAACAATATTTTGCAGAGTTGCCGAAGGAACTTTTTTCTAAGGGTATGAGACAATTAGAAAAAAGATGGAATAAGTGTATAAGTGTTGAAGGGAGTTACGTAGAAAAATGTAATACGTGTTTTTTTTATGGCTAGGTAGATAACATAAAAATAAACCCTGGTAATTAGGTAGTGTTAATGGCTACAATAGTCGGTACGCGTTGAGGTTTGATCGTCCAGTAAACAATATACTACCTACAGTATTTTTCACCTAGCATTTGGGTTGTGACGTCAACGCGTTGTTTATAAATTCACAATCCAACTATACTTCATCTCTTTCTAAACTAGGTTTTCATTACTTACTGCGCATGAACGCGTGTCTACCCATACAGTTTTTGGGTGGAGCAAGTTGATGTCACAACCCAAATGCTACATGAAAAATACTGTATCTTGTATAATTATTCTGAATAGGCAACCATTAGTGCAGATACCATGATTTGAGATTTGCCTATGCGGTGTCTGGTGCGATGTCTTGCCTATTCAAAACCAGCAAGGGGTTATCATATTGGCACATTACATAATTATTAAAACTTTATTATCATTATTATTTCTCGTATTAGTAAATTAATAAAGCCGCAGGTTGTAAATTTAAATTATTATATTAAATTATCGTCTATATTAAAAAAAAAAAAAAACTGTAATATTTTAATTCAAACTGGAATTACAAATAAATTGACCCCGCCGATTTTGAAATGATAATTATACAATCAATCAATGCCAGGGTGGGGCAGTGGTAGAGCGTCAGGCTAGCGTTGCGCTAGTCCTTGGTTCGAATCTCCTAATCCCTGGTAACCATTCGTCGTTGGGTACCTAATTAACGACGCTCTCCTCTGAATACAGATCTAAGACTTCCAATAAGAGGCAAAGTAACAAGGTCCAACATGCACACACACTTACACTATACACACGGTGCAGTATGTAGGATCAAACGGCGCACCAATCACGTAACCCGCTGAGTCGGGCTAAGTTGTGCATTGCACGCGTAAAAACCTCATACGTTAACGCGCCGGCCTCGACACTATAAAGTATAAGACGTTAACGATATGGAAACGAAACGAAATTATACAATCAAGCATGTTTTATTCTGTATTACTATTTTTTATAATACATATCTTTATTTTGATTTGCATACGATGCATTAGTACAGGAAACAACGGTATAAATAATGTACCACGTATATAAAGCCGCAAATTAAAAAAATTATAATATTCCTTAAACATTTCTTATCCAGTAATGTCCAATATGTAATATAAAAATAATTAGAGGTTTTGTAAAAATTTTGACTCTGATTTATGGAAACCGTATTTTCAGAAAATGTGCTTTTATTGTTTGTAATTTTTGTTTCAACTAAAAAACCTTTTTGCCTATGTATTTTCTTAATAGCTATTATTTTCAAGTTCAACATTATTTCATAAAAGAATCGTTAAGGGGCTTCTAAAATATGTATTATCTACAGCAGAACAATAGGTTATGTTTAACAATGCCATAACGGCATAACATTACCTAACGTTTAATACGTGCTAAACAGTTCTAATATTTGCAAGCTATTGTGATAACTCCTTTAGATATGTAAAAAATATACAATATTTCACTTTACGCATCATAAATAAAAAAGCTGTTAAATTTTCATCAATAGGTTTTGTATCAATTTATATGGCATATGTGGAGGTTTGGCATAAGGTATACAAATACCGATTTGGTACTTTTTATATTTAAACGATTGGTAACAACGTTACTTGTCAAAGTGACAGCTTATCAGCTGATTGTTTACTTTTCTGTTTATTTAGCGTTTGTAGAAACTTTAAATAATGGTTCAAACAGCGATTTCTTAAAATTTTTAATTGCTCACCAATCCTATCAAAATGTAATCTGTTTCTTTTCTTTCGAATTTGTAGTGACAAGCAAAAATGGCTTATTTCCACTATCGATGTGGGGAAAGAATAACTTTACAGAATGAAAATTGCACAGCAGTTCGAAATGATAATGATTTTGATCATGGACTTGTTATTACTGCAGAACCACTAGTAAATGATGTACTGTTTGAAATTAAAATAGATAGAAAAGTAAGTTTTTTTTTTAAATTTTTGTAATGTATATTTGGGGCCGGCAGTACGGCGGAGTGGGAGCACACGTAGTACTGCAATATAGAAAGTTAAGCAAAGATTTGCTTGCTCAGAACTTGAATGGGTGACCACTCTGTGGCTCGGTGTGTTTGGCCCCATCGACACTGTAAAGTGGTAAAAATTAAATATACGGTCCGCGACCGAAATCGTACTTGGTATAGCAATTAAAAAATTGACCTGCCTGTACTTCTAACCTCCAATAAACACCTCTGCCAAAATGCTACGTCAAGTACGGTACATATGATCTAAACCGTATACTTAAGTTCAACCCAGTAAAGGTATAAGTGGGTAAGGAAATGAATGAAATGTTGATTTAGGTTAACTCGTGGTCCGGAAGTTTGGAAATTGGCGTAACAGAATGTGATCCATTGCATTTTGAATTTCCAGCATGTGCTTCAAGATTACAGAATGGAACATGGGTATGCCATGAAGCACATCTTTAAAAAGCGTTATACATATTTTATATTGTTGCAGATCATGGCAGGCAATTCGATTTTGAAGGACGGAGCATTGCTGGTAGAGAGGTACGGCACGGATTTAGATCGATTAAATCAGGAGGATCGTGTTGGTTTACTTCGTACATGTGAGGTACGGCCGAGTTTACTAATTAATAATCCAAATTATAGTTTCTCTATTTAGGGTGATTTGATATTTTACATAAATGGAGAATCCCAAGGTGTAGCAGCTGAAAATTTATCACCAGTATTATATGCCGTAGTAGATTTGTATGGAAAATGTGTCCAGGTAACTATTACAAACCCCAGTTTGCGTGAACACAACAACGATGACTGCTTAAGTGGAAGTTCTGTGTTAGCTATTGATAATGATATTTTGAATGTTACTTTGGGAGCAGATCTAAGTGAACTTAGTTTAAGTAGCAGCAACAGTTTAGATATTCGAATGGATATGAATGTCAGGTGTGAAATTATCTTACTACTTGAAAATTTGTAGTTTAACATAATACTTTCCTGTAGTTTAAATTTACCAGAAGAAAATCCTCGCTTTGATAAATTAAGGTTTCATGAGCGTTGTGGTTCTTTAGTTAAATTATCTAACGGACAACGATCGGCCGAACGCAGACGTCCATTGGATGAATTCAACAACGGAGTTGTTATGACTCATAGGTCTCTTCGAGATTCAGAGCTGTTTGAAATACGTATCGATCGTCTCGTTGACAAATGGAGTGGAAGTATCGAGGTAAACATTAATATACAATAATTTCAAATAAATTAAAAGCAGTCGTGTGTAAATAACAGATGGGAGTAACCACTCATAATCCAAGTACATTAGTATTTCCTGCAACGATGACAAATATGCGAAGCGGAACGATAATGATGTCAGGATGTGGTATTCTCACAAATGGTAAAGGAACAAGGAGAGAATACGGTGATTTTAATTTAGATGAACTCAACGAAGGAGATCGTGTTGGAATGATGCGTAAACCCAATGGCGATTTGCATTATTTCATTAACGGTTCAGACCAAGGTGTTGCTGCTCAAAGAGTGCCATCTTCAACATGGGGTGTTATAGATTTGTATGGAATGACTATAAAAGTATCAATCGTAGAAAGAGACGAACGAGAAGAACATAATTTAAATATGCGACGTAGCACTCGAGTCGAAGAACAAGTTTATCCTGTTATTGATACTCAACCTGTGTCAGACTATTATGATCGACTGACATTCCATCCAAATTGTGGAGCACACGCTCAAGTCATAAATAATGGAAAAACGGCATTGCGTCCAAATGCAGCTGATGACTTTAATAATGGAGTAGTTTTAACATCACGGCCATTAAAGTTGGGAGAATTATTTGAAGTTCGATTAGAACGAGTTGTTACCAAATGGGCGGGATCTATTGAAATTGGTGTAACAACGCATAGCCCTACTGATTTAGAATTTCCTTTCACTATGACTAATGTACGTTCTGGAACCTGGATGATGACCGGCAGTGGTATCATGCATAATGGCACAACCGTTTTGGAACAGTATGGTGTTAATTTAGATCGTTTGCAAGTCGGTGATAGAGTTGGTGTGGTACGAAAGGAAAGTGGGTTGTTGCACTTCTTTGTAAATGGAGTCGATCAAGGAACTGCGGCTACTAATGTTGCAGAAAGAGTTTACGGGGTTATAGGTACAGTTTTGATATTTTTATAATTTGTCCTGATTACATATTGGTTTGTTTTAGATCTGTATGGGCAAGCAGTCGAAGCCGCTATCGTAGACATGTTCGATTGCAATTCACCTGATACCATTCATTCTAGTCTGTCCAATACTACACTTTATAGGTATGTTTACAAGCAATTTATTTTCTAGCTGTAGTTTAACATTCGGCATAATATAAATATTCGTAAGTCTTAATGTATTTATAAATCGTTGTATATCCTGTAGTTCCATCAAGGAGCATAGTTCGTCTTTAAAAATTTAGTAATGAGGTTGTACAGCCTTACACTAAAATATCCACTTCCATTTCACTACATTTTTTTAATCGTTTAACTTAAACTTTTAGAAAACTTATTAACTCTTTCACTTTAAAGGTGGTTGAGTTGTTCGTGCCTGGATAATAATTCTGCAAATTCTTTCCATTTCTCCTTGTTCTTAGCTAATTCCTTTACTTGGTTCCATGTTATGTTTTGGGCGTTACATTCATTAATAATGTTTCTCCTCCGTGTTAAGGCTGGTCTTCCTTGCTTTCTTTGCGTTTAATGTTGTAATTTAGTGCTCGTCCAGTAATATCTTTAATTATTGGTTTTCTTAACCCTTAGTTACTCGCGCTGGTGTATTTTGTACACCAGCGCCGCATTTCTTTCGATCATTACATATAAACATTTTTTTGTAACTGTACACCCCCACCTCACCTTTCTTTAGTATGTCTGGAGTGTGATGTAGCAGTTTTACGCTACTTGACCATCTTGGCGGTGTGTTATTGAACAAACAGGGTGAAGCATTGTTGTTTTGGTGCATAAAATACACCGCGCGAATAATTATGTAAGTATTTTTTATGCGATAATTTGAAAAATGATATAATAGATACCCTTTAGATTATTATGTGTTAGTCTATAATTATACAATAATAACAATGAAATAATATAACATTTTTATAAATGACTGTTTTTATTAATTTTTAGGTCTATTATTCCTGTAAAAAATTCAATTTGCTTGACGGAGGCGGAAATGAGAGCTTTCTTAGAAGCTAGTAGTTCGGAAGATGAAGTAGGAGGTGAAGAAGACGACTTAGATTTAGATGAAGATATAAATATTTTGCAAAGTGACCTTGACAGTGGTACTGAAGTGGAAAGTTTCGAAACTGATAATGAAGTTGATAGTGAAAGTGATAATGAAAAGATTACTCATGGAGATTTTTACCTTGGAAAAAATAAATCTACTAAATGGCAGAAGAAACCTGTTGTGAGCAAGTTTGCCAAAACTTCCAGCAAAAATTTAGTGAAAATATTGCCACGTCCTAACCGCTGTGCAATGAATATAACAAATGAATTTGATGCATTTCAGAAATTTTTCACAAACGAGATGATTGACGGTATTGTTTTGAATACCAATAAATTTATTGCAAGTATACAACCAAATTATTCTAGAGAGTGAGATGTTAAACTGATTACCAACACAGAACTCTTAGCATGTATTGGTTTATTGTATTTATCGGGATTAAAGAAAGTGAATCATACAAATTTTCATGAACTCTGGGCACAGGATGGAACAGGATTTGATCTTTCTGCAGCGTGCATGGACTATAATCGTTTCCTTTTTATATTATCGGCAATTAGATTTGATGACAAAGAGACTAGAATTGAAAGGCGACAAACATAAAATTACTGCTGTTCGTGAAATATTCGACCAATTTGTGACCAACTGCAAAAACAACTATTGCCATAGTGAGTTCTTGACTATCGATGAAATGTTAGTACCATTTCGGGGACACTGCAGTTTTATTCAGTATATCCCCAGCAAGCCGGCAAAGTATGGGTTGAAACTATTTGCGCTGTGTGATGCCAAGACGTATTATACTTACAATTTAGAACTATATTGTAGGCAGCAGCCGGACGGACCCTACAAATTGTCTAACTCTCCACACGACATTGTAATAAGACTTCTAGACCATATAAAAGGAAGTAGCCGCAATTTAACTTGTGATAATTGGTACACCAGTTGTCCACTGGCAATGGCTCTCTTGCAGAAAAAAATTACATTGGTTGGTACTATTAGAAAAAACAAAGCTGACATTCCAACAGAATTCCAAATTCCAAATAAGTCTAGGCCAGTGAATTCAGTTCTTTTTGGCTTCCAAAAAAACTTGACGATGTTGTCTTATGCACCCAAAAAAAATTAGGCTGTTATATTAATTTCGACAATGCACGACGATGCTACAGCGAACCAAGACACACATAAGCCAGACATAATTCATTTTTACAATGAAACAAAGGGAGGTGTTGACACTGTTGATCAGCTCTGTGGAAACTATTCAGTTTCTCGAAGAACCAACAGATGGCCATTATGTGTTTTTTTTCACTTACTAAATGTAGCTGGAGTGAATCCACAAATATTGTACAATGGAACGCATCCTGATAACCCAGCAAGAAAACGAAGAACGTTTTTGAAGGCATTAGCGATGAAGCTGATGAAAAAACACCTTGCAGAGAGAGCAAAATTAGAAAATTTACCAGTGAGGATCAAACTTTTGTTGTCCAAATATAAAGAAGTCAACGAGCATGAAACTGCAGCAGAACCACCACAAAAAATAAGAAGCCGTTGCGTATTATGTGGACGTGCTAAAAACAGGGTGACTACAATGAAGTGCACATCGTGTCAAAACTTTGTATGCAAAGAACATACAACAACTGTGATTAAATGCCAAACTTGCACTAATTTATTGCAAGAAGAAGAAAACCATTAAGTAGTTTTTAATATAAATATGGTTTTTGGTGTGTTTACTTTTTAATATGGATTTTGGTTAGTTTACTTTGTTTGTTTAGTTGAGTCTTGAGTTTTGTGTTAATTTTCAATATTTTTTGTTTGTTCTTGGAAAATAAATGATAGGTAATATAAATTACGCTAAAAAAATATATAACACCTTTATTATTCCCAAAAACTAGCGATTGTTTGTGTGGTGCATAAAATACACCGCGCGAGTAATTGTGGTACGGCAAACCGCGCGAGTAACTAAGGGTTAATGTATGCCCAATCCATTTCCAGCGACATCTTTTTATAATAACTTATACCGGTTCTTGTAATTGTCCATAACTCTGTATACATACTGTAACGTAATGATATTTGGCCAATAGATTTTTATAATTTTTCTAAGAGATTTGGATTTTGCTCATTTGTTGCTGTTTCAATGCCTATGTTTCAGAGTCATACAGGAGTACACTCATTACATTGGTATTAAAAATACGTATTTTAGTCTTCTTGGATAGTTCACTTGATGACCACACTTTGTTTAATATTTGAAGGCGCTTTGTGCGTTGCGAATTCGTAGCTTTACGTCTAGATGACGGTTCATCTATTACACTACCTAAGTATATGTAACTTTCTATGTTTTGTATGTTGTTTCCCTCTATGGCTCCTTCTCCGCCTTCTCTTGTTCAGACTCTTTGAAATCAGTATTGGATATAGTTCCATAAATTACGATCCTATGCTATCCATTTGTCCATTGTTTTCCAACAATCAAGCTAATGTCATCGTCCCATCTCTTCGTTGATCGGCTGACGCTCCTTCCTCCCTCTCCTGTTCTCCAATAGAAAATCCTATTTGTCCATCTATCTTCTGCTCTCGCAAGTTGTCCTGCCTGCCCAGCTCCATTTATGCTTGGCTACTTCGATCGTGATATCTGTTACTTCTCGCTGTTTTGCCTTATCCATTCATTTTTGTGTCTGTCCCTCAGTGATACACCCAACATTCTCCTCTCCATAGCTCTTTGAGTTATTGCTAGCTTTCTAATTACTTTGTTTGTTAGGGTCATCGTTTCCATATAATAATACAGGTTGACAAGAGTCAAATATCTTTGCTTTTAAGTTATTTTGAAAGGACTTGTTCATAACTTAAGTACGAAGGATAATTTTCCGAAAGTTGCCCAGCCTTGTGAGATACGTCTGTTTATTTTCGCAACCTGATTTTTCTTACCCATTTTTGTAGTATCGCCTAAATAGATATGAGTCAACTTGTTCTATTCTATCTCCCTCGATTTCTATATTTAGTAGACCGTTGTTTGTCATTACCTTTGTTTTCTGCTTATTTATTTTGTGGCCAATTTTCTTAGTTATTTCATGAAGCTGTTGCATCATAAGTTGTAGTTCTGCTTCATCTTTAGCAATTAACACAATGTCATCCGCATTAAGGTGTGTTAGGTATTTTCCACCTACATTAATACCCACTAAAGTGTCAAAAGCTTTCTCATAGTCAATACATGCTATTCACAAGGGTAGGTTATATTCGTGGATTTTCTGAATTAGGAGTTTTATAGACACTGCAAGTGATCTGCTATTCCGAATCCTCTTCTAAATCCGGTTTGCTCTATTGGCTGGTAGTCATCCAACTTTTTGGTTAAGAGATTTGTGATAATTTTATGAATAATTTATATATTTGTGACAGCTTGTAGTTTCTAATATTTGCCTTGTCCCCCTTTTTATGTAACAATATCACCTCTGCATTGGTCCAATCATCTGGTATAGCTCCTTCTTCCTCCTAGCGCTTTGTTGTTTTTCATTTGGCTGAGGGCTCCTTGAATTTCGTCTAATGTTATGTGAGGTATTTCTTTTAAGCCAGCATTTATCACCTGTCATGGAATTCTTTTTGGTTCCTGTATTTGTGAAGTGTATAATTCTGTGTAAAATTCTTCTGCAACTTTGGTTATTTCATGCTGGTCTATCGTGTTTCGATTCCCCGTGAATTTCTTAGTATATGTTTCTTTCCAAGACCTAAGTTTTGTTTTAGTATCTTTCTATTGCTATTTTCTGTAAGATTCTTATTGTATGCTAATACATCCGGTCTTATTCTTGTTCATATTACTTTGTTTAGTTCCGCATATTCAGCTGTGTTCCTTTCTCATGTTAGTTTTTTGGTCTTTTGCTTCACAAATTGTTTTAATGATCTTTTTGTTCATTTCATTTATAGTCATATCTGAAAAATTTTCTGGAGAAGTTTTCCTTAGTTCTTGTCTTACTCGTTCTTGGCATTTATAGTTTTTCCTTTTTAGTATTTCGGTGTCTATTCTTCTTATGTTTCCACTCTTGACTAACTTCATTCTTTCCTTTTTCATATTAATGTTTTATCTTGGTTCTTATTAGCCTGTGTTGTTGTTAGTTATTACATAGTCAATTTCATTTTTGGTTGAATCATTGGGACTTCATCGTGCCCGTTTGTTTTGTTACCTTTTCTTGAAATAGGTATTCATCGCGTGTAATTTTTGTTGAATTAGGAAGTCAATTAACATCTGGCCTTTTTCGTGTCTCTCACCAGTTCCATGTTCTCCCATACGGCTTTCTTGTAATTCATGTTTTTTACCTATTTTTGCGTTGAAATCTCTCATGATTATATTGTAATACGGCTTATCTTGTTCGAGACTTCTAGTAAATTCATCATAGAATATAGCACATCAAAATCATTATGTCTCTTTTATGTTTATTACGATATTTGTCATATACAGTTTGTAATTGTTCATCAAACTCTTTTTTTTTATATTGGGCATCTGTATTTATTGAAGCATATGCGGTTATTATGATTTAATTGAAGAATTTTGCCTTTGAATCCAGCTATAATAATTCTCTCAGAAACGCCTTCCCATGGTAAAAGTGCTCTTTTGGCTTCCGGACTCATCATTACTGCTACTCCGCGTTCATGTACTGCATTCTCTTCTGTCTTTCCGGAATATACAATCTATTTATCTTGTATTTTTATTTCATCGCTACCAAGCCATCTAACCTTGCTTAATTCTAAAATATCTAGTCTATGTTTATCCATTTCTTAAATTATTTGGTTATTTTTTGCTACAACATTCATTGTCCTTACATTTCAAGATCCAAAATATTTAGTTTTTCTTGTATCAAATTCTTCCATTTTTTTAAACATTTCCAGCTCGTAAGTCCTTATTTCATTGCAGTCGTCATCTATTTTCAGGGAGTTCTAGATTCAATATTTGCTAGTTTTTTTAATGTTCCATGTCTGTTCTTCTATTGACCACCTTTGTTTTTTAGCTGCCCTGTTCGTATGAGCCTTCTTGGGAGCGTTGTTAGCTCACCATTCTACCCTTTTTCTTATTTTCCGTGCCCTCTAATTGTGCCAGCGTGCCAAGTGCATAATCTGTTTTCAAGTACACTTATTACAATGCCTAACAAGTATCGCACCTTCAGGTCAATACAATGATGGCAACGTTTAATAGAGATAATAATGCACGATTGTTTGAAATGCACAGCTAGTAGGACTGCATTATATTAAATGTCTAAAAACGGTATATTTTAAATGTCTCCCATTTTCAGCAATGCGTTTCTCCAAATCGAAAATGAGATTTGCAAACAAAGCGCGAAATATCTATTTGTGGACATAGCTAATTCTATCTTCTATATTCCTCATCAAATCTTGTAAAGGTTCTGATTTATATTTTTACAGGGTGTTAAGTAATGCTTCTGCCAAACTTTAGGGATGGCTTTGTAACGATAAAAGGAATAAAAAATTCTTATACCATTTTTTTCTCAGTTGCATTAACCCTTGTTTTTGTTTTCGCAAAATGGGGCACAGCAAATTAAAGCATGCTTTTTCTCAGAAACTATGCATATATCAGAAAAAAAATGTATAATACTTTTTTGCTCCATTTGTCATTATAAAGCTATTCCCAAAGTTTGGCAGAAGCATTACCTAACACCCTGTATATCCGATATTTAAAAAAGAACCCACAGGAAAATATAGGGCTCAGAAATATCAACAGAACAGGGTGGCCATGATGGGATATCGTTTACAGTTATTTATTATACATGCGGATTAAATTAATGTTTAATGAGCGGTACGTTTAACCGTGCGAGCGGCGGTAGCCACAAGCGCGTTGATACCACGAGTTAATAAATTAATTTAATCCGCAAGTGTAATACAACTGTTTATTCAATTTTGACATTTATTTGACATTTTTAAAGCGCTAGCGGAATAAAAATTTTAAACGATTGTTTATAAAACATCAACTTTTATGGGCAGGCTAGAAACAAATACGGCAAAATTGAATAAATTAAATTAATCCGTTCGGAAAAAGTTGTTACAACAAAATTTCCACTTTGACAGTTAAATTTGAATACCAATAACACTCTAAGTTGTTTTAAAATTTCTTAAACTGAACCAAAAAGAAAAGTTTATTATTAACTAAGACTAAGCTCATCTGAAAAAACAATTCAAGTAATCCCGATCTTCAAAATGTCATTTATTTTCTAAATATTGACACTAAATAAAAAGTAAAATATCTGTTGCTTTGGGCAGTGTATTATAGTATTAACTATGCTTGGGCTTGGGCCATATACTATTAATATACTCGTTTACTAATATGCTTTTAAAAACCAGCAGGTTTAATAAAAAAAAACAAGAGATATGAATCTTATACATATCATTTAACTTCAGTGTTTCTGTATTGAACCACATTTCTTCAGTTTTATTCAAATGTTGCAAGAGAAACTCTCTCTTTGATACATATTTATACAAAAAGGAAAGGGACTTGACATGTACGCACTTTGGTTCTATTACATTAACATAAAAGTCAACTACCAAGTCCTAAATGAAAAATGAAGGAGAAGTACCTCTCCAGTTGACTATCTTAAATGAATTTCAGTAGCGACCAATGGGAGTCTATATAGACCTGAGGTATGCAGTTAGGTTTGCATAGGTCAGTATTTAAGATAAAAAAATTCGCCTCTATTGAAGAATGTAAAGAGAGAAGTATCCTTAACGCCATCCTTTTCTAATGGTATTTAATAGCAGCTTTATTCTTTGGTTACAGAACGTAAATCCAGAATTTCATTGACTGAACTTAATAGTTTTTATAAAATAGTTTGAGTTTCAGTTATTATTCTATTCATTTACCACTTTTGGTAATTTTTTCGAATGTTTTAGACCGACAAGACGATATGATACATTATACTACGAATTCCCCCTTAATGTTTAAGGTTATAAGTTATAAGTAGTTAATATTATTGTGATACAAGGCCGATGATTCTTTGTAACTCCCGGGCTGCACCGCCCCTGTTCACGGCCCGTGTTGCCGGTATCTCTGCTAAGCGATTACAAGCACCGGTCACTAAATTGTGTCCCACGTACGAATTAGTAATATTTACTGAGAAATTTTAATATCCGCTTTATTTCACCAAGAAAATTGTCACATAACACGCGTTATTTCTTCATTCACTATTTACTACTATTAATTAATATTTGATTATGTATTTCCTTTATTACGTCTAACGAAAATTGTTGCACTATTCGGTCACAAGTCTTCACTATTCGCTTGCACAACTCAACTCGTATTTATAAATAATGCCAAGTTAATGTTTTCAGTGATTTACGATTCCATCACGTTCATGGTAAAAATGCACGTATTATTAATAACGGACAAACAGCAGTAAGACCTAGACCTTTGGCTGAATTTAACGATGCAATCGTATTTTCGAATAGACCATTACGAGACGGTGAACTTTTTGAAGTAACTTTAGAGAATATGGTAGACAGATGGTCGGGAAGCATTGAAATAGGTTCAGTTTATTTGTATTACCAAATTAAATGGAAATTTTTAAATCGATTTAACAGGTGTAACAGCTGCACGTCCCGATGATTTAGAATTACCTAGCACGGCTACAGATTTAGCACAAGACACTTGGATGTTAAGTGGTTCTTCAATAATGGAAAATGGTTCGACAATCAGAAATAATTATGCATGTGATTTAGATACACTTGGTGGGGGTATCCGTATTGGTGTAATGCGTAGTGCAGAGAAAACTTTGGAATTTTATAAAGATGGAGTTCCTCAAGGAGTTGCATGCGTTGTAACTCATTCCAATATTTACGCTGTAGTCGATTTATACGGACAATGTGCTCAAGTTAGTATACCATGCATTTCACCGATAGCACCATTAGCATCTGTTGCTGTTGAAAGTTGTCCTCGTTCTGATACTTCGGCTTCTTTGCAAGCTGCTAGTGTCGTTCAACCACCAATTGAAGCAGATTTACATAGGTATTGTAAACCATTTATGACTTTCTTCCGTGCATTTTCTTAACAAATATTTCTTTTGTTTTGCTATAAAATATTTTTCAGTTTGGCTGTACCCATTTGTTTTAATTAACTAATTAATTTTAGATTCCATGAATGTCACGGTAAGGGTTTAACATTAAGTGAAGGAGGACGGGTAGCAGTAAGAGGTCGTGAAATAAAGCAATGCATTGCATTTAGTGCAACCTCGTTGGTGCAGGATGAATTGTTTGAATTTACAATTTTATCTTTAGCACAGCATTTTTGTGGAACACTTTGTGTTGGAATAACAGCTGTAGAACCAACGCCTATCAATGCTTTACCACCCGATTGTTCTTACATTACAGGTAATAATATCGGTTTATATGTAATTCTGTTAAAATTTATCTGAATAATCTAGGTAACGAATTACGTAGTAAAAGCAAAGTAATTAAACAATTTACACCCAATTTAAATTGGTTACGTGTTGGTGACAGAATAGGACTTTTAAAAGTACATGATGGAGGTGTTAAAATAATCATAAATAACGAAGAATTACACTTACATTTTCCTAATATAAGTGAAAATCAGTATGCCATATTGGAACTGCGTGGTACATGTTCGGCAGTGGCAGTAACAAGTCGTAAAGTTCCGATTTCACCTCTAACAACCGTACATCTCCAAGATAGTTTAGAACTGACTTTAGATCAAGATCAAGTTAAAACCGATCCTTCTGCCGAACCTGAACCGGTTGATACATCGAAAACGATTGAAACCACGGTTCGATATGAATTCCATGAAAATCACGGACGCAATATTGAACTAATCGGCGACAAAACTGTTGCTAGGAGGGTAGCATCTTATAATCAAGGTTTAGTAATCGTACAGCCTGCACTTCAACCAGGCCAGATAGTTAAAGTACTTTTGGAGCAATTGGATATGAAATGGTCGTCTTCGCTTATGGTTGGTGTCATAAGCGGAGCTCCTGAACGATTAAACCTGCCTGTTACTGGATTGGCAATGAAAGGTGTCAGTTGCATAATTGCTAATGATTGGATTTCTATTAACGGAGTTAAGGTATTTTGGTAATTAAAACATTTTTGAGCAAGGATGATTTACCATGTTTGGTTATAGAACAAATCGAATTATAACAAGTTAAGTTGTTTAACACCGGGTACGAATGTAGGAGTTACAATCACTGAAAATGGGCTCTTACAGTTATACATAGATGGTGTTGCTGAAGAAGCAGTTCCGTACAGTTCGCCAAATGGTCAACCGTGTTATGCTATATTTGATTTATACGGACAATGTCAGCAGGTAATTTTACTAGCACAAGTTTTGCCATGAAATTAAAGTGGTTCTGAGCAAATTGCTTAACAATAATTCACAGTATTTCTCATGATTCTAAATGAAAAATGTTTTCAGATTAAAATTATTAATGAAATGGAAGATGAGCCCACAACATCATCTGCAGTTGATTTTGAAAAAGCAGATCTTGAATCATGCGAGAAAGAGAGATCAGAGACGAGTTTATCACTGCCACTACCAACTACCACAGTTAGTCCATCTAGTTACCAAAAACATACCCCTACTCCTCCACATAAACCTTGTCCGTATCAACAGGATTGTGAACAGTTTAAAAAAATGTTGCTGCTACCAGGTAATATTTTGGAAGGTTCGTAAAATAATTATTAAATAAAAACGTTTCAGATGAATTTTTTACATCTGACGAAGCAGTGTGTTATTGTAGTAATTGTTGCAAGTTGAGCATTGATACAATGAAGGATGAGCCGTTAAAAGGTAAGAAAGCTCATTTTCGTACAGATTAAAGCTAAGTTCTCATATATCAAATTTCTAAGCCGCATCCTAGGTTTTGGTTAAATTATTTAAAAGCAGAGATCTATAATCCCATCCTGTTGTTAAATTTTAAATCATTCTTAATTACTTTGGCAATATACTGTTCTACACATACAATTATTAAAACTAAGGTACATGTAGGCAATATCACCATGCTAAGCTTGTTTGTATTTTTTTTAAAGATTAATATTTCAACAAAAACTTCACTCACGGCAAATGTTGCCTCGACCACATAATAATAATTTCAAATAGTTAAGAGAGCTTTTTTGGCAAATTTAAACATTTTTTTTAATACTTTTTGTAAATACTGCAAATTGGCAATATTGACAGCGGGAGGTTGGCAATATCGCCATCAAATATTTTTCAGATACAATATTTTTTTTCGCCCTCCGGCTAGAAATACTCAATTTTCAGGCGTATAAGTCTGGAAAATGCTATTTTCAGGCCTAGGCCTGAAAGTAAAATTAGGATTTTTGATTGGTGGCGCTGAACCGAACTGACTCCGCCCTCTCATTGCTACGCCCATTGTCACGCCCCGAAAAATAAATTCTCTAACGTCAAATATTTGAATAAAAAATGATTTTTTATAATTAACGTATTTTCATCGGCCGAAAAAATATTGTGTATCACACGCCTAGAAACTGCTTTGCAAGTACTCGTACTCGTAGGGCCTCGGTTGCACCTCGGCCTACAAACGTACTCGCACTTGCAAAGTGACAGTTTCTAGCCTTGTCATACAAATAACTATTAAATGAGAAAGTAGAGAAAGAAAAGCCAGTTTTGCAAAAACAATGTTTATTAAAGACAAAAATGAGTATATAAAGTATATTTTATGAGCAATAAGGGCAAATGTATCCATCTATCTTGTCGTCTTTTGTCAATCCTAAGCAGTCATCATGTAAATAGCACTTGCAAAGCACACAAAGGCTCATATCTGCAACTCTGTCTTATTTGCAAGCTTTGCAGTACCAACTTTCACGCTTGTTCTTGCCTTTTTTCGTATGGGAGTACGTTTTTCCAGATGCAGATTGTTTCAAAATCGTAGATTTGGGAGTAGAAATCTTACCCGCCAGGTCAGAGTTGCCGAAAAGGTTTTTGCTGCTCAGTTACACTGCTTGGAGCAAATGCTTCACAGGGTATAAGGTCCGGGTTATAGGGGTAAATGCCAGTTGCTGAGAAACAGGTGTCATACATTTGTCCCAAACTATAGAAAAAATTATTCCAAAACGTTGTTTTGACCAGTACTTTAGAACTTCGTCATCCCAATAGTGCTCAAAGGCACGAAACACTGCTTTATCCATGCTCATTTGCCACAAGATGCACTCGTTTGGCCCCCTTTTTTGCAAGAACTTGTTGTTGGTGATGTAAAGTCAAACGACAGCCTTTTTCATGCATATTATAGATGCATTGAGGCTTGTCCATAATGTCCAAATTGGTAAGAATTTCTCGCAGTTTTACAAAATGATCATTTACGATAAACCTATTTAGCTTTTGAACATTTGAACCCTAGCGGGATTCATGCTTTGCGATTTCTAATTTGTGGATGCCGATTAAGGAATCATTTAAACCAGAAACGACCGGCCATTTGCGTTTCTTTATTGAAAGAATGTTCAATTGTATTTGTATCGCAAAAATTATACAGAGATCGGCGTAATACTTTAGAAGTTAACGGATACCCTACTTCTTCTTCTTCATTGCACTACAGTCCTATCTGGACCTGGGCCTCCCATATTTTCTGCCTCCAAACGTCTCGCTGCCTTGCTGTTGTTCTCCAATTGCGCACTTTCAGTATTTGTCTGGCGTCCTCTTCAATGTTGTTTATCCATCTTTGTCTTGGTTGTCCTCTTCACCTTGCACCCTCCAACTGCCCATTATATAATTTCTTTGGGATTCGGTCCTCACCTCCTCACCCATTCTTTCCAGGTGTCCCGCCCATTTTAATCTTTGTAGTTTTATAAATTCGACAATATCTGGTTGTTTATATTCCTGCTTCAATTCGAAGTTGTATCGTATTCTCCGTTCCCCATTCTCTATTACCGGCCCATATATTTTCCTTAATATTCGTCGTTCCCATCTTGTTAATAGTTCCACGTCTTGCTTCCGTATGTCGCCACTGGTCTTATCATGGCTTTGTAGATTGTAAGTTTTGTTTTTCTTGAGGCTGATTTGGACTTAAATTATATGTGAAAGTGAGAAGTAGGCTCTGTTTCCAGCTAGTATGCGTTGTTATATTTCCTGTTTGATGTCATTTTCATTGTTAATTTGAGATCGTAGATATTTGAATTGCTGCACTATTTCGAAGTTATTATCTCCTATTGTGTAATTTTGGCCAAGTCTTCTTCTTGGTTTCATCGGTAGTAGTTTGGTCTTTGTTTCATTGACCTTCAGTCCGATCTTACTGGCCTGTGTTTCTAATTTGTTAAATACTTCATTGATTTCTCTTTCTGTTCTGGCCACTAGATTAATATCTTCTGCGTAAGTAATTATTTGATGTGACTTGCGCATTATTGTGCTGTTGAAGTTATCACTGGTGTTTTTTATTGCCTTCTCTAGTGTAATGTTGAATAGAATCGGTGCAAGTCCATCCCCCTGCCTCACACCTTTAATGGTTGAGAACCTATCTGTCATTTGATCTTGTATTCTCCTACAGCCTTCGAGTCTATCATTGTTGTTCTGGTTAATCTTACTAGCTTGCTTGGTATGCCAAAAGCTTCCATTATATCATATAGCCTGCTCCTGTCTATACTGTCGTAGGCCTCCTAGAAGTCAATGAATAACTCACAGATTGGTACATTATATTCCCACGATTTTTCCAATATTTGCCAGGTGGTAAAGATTTGGTCAATGGTTGACCGTCCATCTCTGAACCCTGCCTGATGCTCCCCTATGATTTCCTTTCCATATTCTGCTATTCTTCGTCGTAGTATACTTGGAAATATTTTATAAGTTGTACAGAGCAGCAATATTCCTCTGTAGTTGTTACAGTTATGTTTGTCACCTTTTTTATAAATGGGGCATATGATCGCCGTGTTCCAATCTTCTGGGATTCTTTCCATATATCGATCATTATGGTACACGCCGTGTTATAATAAAATAACTATTATGTCACACATATTAATTTTTCCAAGTAATAGGTTTGTAAACCAGAGATTTGCAGCTAATGTGCAAACCTATGCATTCTTGTTCTAATTAAGACCTGTATAAAAATGTTTCAAAATAAACATACAATAACATTTTAGGATGGGTGAAGTTTCATGTACGTAATTTAAATAATCTACAAACAGAAAAATGGCATACGGCCTATTATGGAACGAAATTAGGTTTTGTGAGAAGTATTTTAGATCACGGTCAACCATTAACCAAAGGTAAAAAAATGTTATAATGAAATAATTTAATGTTACAATTCTGTCATATGAAGTTGTTATTATTTTAGGTCAAGAACAATGGGGAAACCTTGTTTGCCAAAAAGGAGACGATTTACAAATCGTTTTTAGTCCAATGTTACAAAATTGTGCCACTGAAGGTTATAAAATAGATGGTACCAAAGATGTTCATGCAGCTTTTCAATTATTAGTAAAGCCCGGTGCATATTCTATTGCACGTGAATGTCCAGAATGGAGCACCAAAGAAACAGGTGCACTTGTTTTACATGCGTTATTGTTACGAGTTCATACTCCGTAATTATATTTATTGATCTCAATTTCATGGTCTACCATATTTTGTTCTAGTCACACTGTTTCCATGTAGCGTCTTAGAAAATTATTTTATTGTACATTCCTACAAACATAAACGTTTTTAATAAATTTTGCTCCAATTCATAATTTCTTATTTTAAAAATACTGTTGTAAAATTTCCTAGGTAGGTATATTATAGAATGCTCTTATACGGATAGTTAAAAAAGAACTACATCTAGTTAGCTTTGAAATTTGTTTTCATGTAAATTTTTATATACTACTATTCTCTGTATTGCTCTCGAACTAGCCAGAGCTATCACCAATTAATAAATGTCATTTTTTGACAAGTAGAATGGCCGGAGTGGCTGAGTGGTTAAGGTATTTGGCTGCAGTGCGGACGGTCTCGGGATCAATCCCAGTTGGATGCTGGGTGGGTGGCCTACCCAGTCACTGAAAATAATCGGGAACGGAAACACAGTGGTGGAATGGGAAAGGTAGGTGAATGTCAAAGCCGTATGCATAAGCGTGTGAGAATATGAAAGCGATTTAGGAGGCCTTAACCATCCATATTGCCAGCCATACTCCCTCGCATAGTGTAACCATTACTGTTTGACAAATAGACTACTCACTCTGAATAATAATTAATTAATACAAACAACCAAATTTACACTTTACAAGGAAACATCTTCATTATTGAAGCATATTTCCTATTGGGATAGTTTATAAAAATGGGGAATAGCAGTATTCTACCCACATAACAGTATTACACGGAAGCAGCATATTTGATTTTACAAGGCACATGTAAGTCTTTTTAACCGCTGGGTGAATAATTCAACATTATTTTGCTAGCTGAAATAAATTTAAAAATTTCAAATAGAACAGTAACAGGAAAATTAGTACTTATAAATTATTTTATTGTACAGGGTGGTCCACAGGAAACGGATGTTTTTGGAATGCATAGTACTCGGCTAGTAGGAGGAGAGGGGACTGCAGGTGTCTACCGACTCCCCATACGATGCCGTTTAGTACAATGTTGCCAGATCTACTGATTTTACCTTCAGTCTACTGACCTACTGATTTGTATGTAAAATGTACTGATTTCCTCAAAAAGACTAGAAAAACTGACAAATTGAACTTATTTTTGTTGTTCTGTCAATATGCTGAAAAATCTTTCGATTTGCCAGTTGTGTTGTGTAGTCGGTCCTACTGTTTAGGCTGGTAGGTCTGGTGTCTTATCTCTTGTCGTTATCTTGCATTTGTGGTCAGTATAGTTGGACATTTGCGTACCAAACACTACTTAAAAAGTAGGAATGAAAAATGCTTCTCTACTGCTTTTTCTAAAGAACTAATGAAACGACAAAATCTACAAAAAAAATCAAGATGGAATAACTGAGTGATATTATTTTTTAAAATAACATGTTAAACTGATTATTTCTATGGTTATGAATATTTTTTTTTACAAAATCTTAATGGAGTAATGCTTCTTTAAAAAACGCCGATTTCCCGTGGACCACCTTGGTCACAATTGGCAAATCGAAAGAACAACAAAAATAAGTTCAATTTGTCAGTTTTTCTAGTCTTTTTGAGGAAATCAGTAGACTTTACATACAAATCAGTAGGTCAGTAGACTGACGGTAAAATCAGTAGATCTGGCAACACTGTATTAAACGGCATTGTATTGGGAGTCGGTAGACACCTGCCCGAGTACTATTCATTCCAAAAGCATCCGTTACCCGTGGACCATCCTGTACATGTAATAATATAAAGTAGGTTTAAACTTGTACATCCTTATTATATTATATGTCACAGTGACAGTAGCGCTATATGATAAAATGTAGCTTATTTTCTAACCCTTTGATTATTGCATACCTTTGTTAAATTTCAGATTTGGTATGGAGTGAATTGTTAAGTTTGAATACTTTTATTTTTAATAGAGGATTCACGCATACGCCAGCGCTTCTTAAGTGAACTAAATTTGGTGTACATATCGGTGAAATGTCGATAATAGCGATTACGGAATTCACTAATTCTTGATGTCTTGTTACTTAAAAAATAATGTTGAATTTATTTTTGCACTTCTTATTACGTATTTCCTAAATCTTATTTTGAGTTATACTTTATACTCTATAGTTAACTAATAAATTTGTTGTATTTAATACCAACATCAAACAAAACTTCTTTTTATTTCTAATCAGTTAGTCTTACCTAGCAAAAAAAAAAAAACTGAATGATTTTCTATTTGTAAATTTGAATCTAATTTAGCTTCAGGAACATCTCTTATCAGTATTGAATATTTTTGGTAAAATTAAATTTGAGAGAAATAATAAATTATTTATAATAATAATAAACATTAATATTATGACGTTTTTAAAACGTTATTTAAAACTTCGGTTCGTGGTGTCAATTATTTATTAACTAATTGAAACAATGTAACAATTAACACGAAGCAACAACTTAAACACTAAAACACAACTCTAATATTAACCCGTAACACTAACTAATTTATTTATACAAGTTATTTATATTCACGCCCGCACTTCTATTACACGTATTTGCTCGCTCGGTATGTTCTTGGTAGTAGACTTTGGCATCACTGATTCGTTTGCCCAAGGGAATGCGCCTTTATACCATGCGGGCTTTCAATCCAGTAAGTACGACGCTTTTCTCGATCACTCGCGCTAGCCCTGGACACTTCTATTGGCGGATGACGCATACGATCTCGCACCTGCTCTCCGCGACTGTTAATGCGTCTCGTTACAATATTTATATGCTGACCTGCTATTTTCAAAACAAAAGCTACAGTTTAGAAAAGATTATGAGTAGAAAAACAAATATGTCAACTTTTCTTTCATACAGAATTATATGATAGATTATAGGATTATTTTTGTATGCCACTTATATACAAACCGCTAAACATACCAGTGGTTAATGTGGCCGCTATTATCGACATTTCACCGATATGTATACCAAATTTAGTTCATTTAAGGAGCGCTGGCGTATGCGTGAATCTAGAGACCCTGCATATGTATTAGGCAGGGTAGAATATATTCTTCTACCCTGGTATTAGGATATTGCCTTTATACAGTATGTGTCAAAAGTAACTAATATTGTTTTTAACTTTTTAATTTGAAGAGTTGCAAGAAAAAGTTGCATACGAAAGTTTTTAGGCTAATTGCGACGCATACTATGACGTTTATTTTATTAATATCTTTTTTTGTTTGGTTGCTATGGCAACCAACTTTGTTTATTTAAATGGTAACCATATGTTTTCTTAATATATTTAAAAAGGATAGATGTTTTTCTATTCGCCCGTGCTATTATATCGTACTTTGAATACTCTAAATGCCACATTACTGTATATACAGGATCTCTACGTGAATCCTCTGTTGGCAGTGTGAAATTGGCGCTGACCAGGTTTCGATCTCGGACGAGATTAAGAGTTTTAATGCGATGTTTGGCACCTAATGGCCCTTACAGGAGTAGAGGCTTGGATTCAGGAGAATTTTCGTTGGGTAGTGTGGTGAGAGTTGACATTCTTAGCATCCGCAAGTTTAGATCTTCTCCTATAAAGAAATAAGCGGAAATATCCAAAGTGATTTCCTTATATTGTTTGTCTTCTCTGATGCGATAACAAATGGCAATTCAGTCGCTTACATGTTATTTTTTTACAATGTTGTTAGACCACGGTGTAATAAATGGTATCAACATGATTCGTCTGCACTGTGGACACCTGCATGTTTGTACCTTTTCAATTAAAATCACTACAAATCAATTATTCTGACTTGAACTGCTGTTTTTCAAAACTTAAGTTGGTCCCGAAGCTTGCAGAATTCGCAGCAACTAATTTCAAATCAGCACATTCCTTTTCGATTGCAAAGTAATTCAAAGAAATCCCAAATGCATGATGAAATATGGTAATGTAATACTGGTTCGCTTGATTTCGTCATCGTTAATTCAGGGAAGCCCCGACTGATCACGAGGTACGCCAAAGCAGCGTCTTGTAAGGTCTCCTTGTCCCGCGTACAGAGTAGCGTTTGTGCATCTTCTTCTAACATCCTTCGCTTTGCGGAAAAATGACAGAGCACCTGAGAGCATTATCAGATTTCAACATCAATAGTCGTGTATGGCCATCGTGCGCCACTGGTACGAGATGTAACGACGCGAGGCGCATGTCCGAGTTAGGGGATGAAGAAGCAACCCCCTACGAAAAGCCAGGGTTTGCTTTCTCTTCCACGACCGACACGAACGGGTAAACAACTCCAGACCGCAACAGTATTCCGCGCCACGTTCTATGTTTTGTATTATCATTGCGAACATTGTAAATAGTGTATATAAATAAAACTCTTAACGATCGATTAATTATTATTTAAAGTGAGCTAAACCGCCACACGTGCAATCACCGTTTTCCGGGCGTTTGGTAGAAATTTCCGTTTTACGTATTGGCCTCTCATTACCGTTAGTTTTCGTGGAAAACTATGTTACGACATTATTGTCGGATAATCTTTTAGTTTTTTACTTCGTACCGGGAAATTTAGGTTCTGTGTTTGGAAGTTCCGTTTAAGTTGACGTGTGGTGAAGTTTCCGCTCCTCACAGTTCTTCGTTTTTCGATTAATTCATCTACCAGTGATGGTATCTCGTTGTCTTCACCCCTGCCTCCGGAAGGAAGACTCCATCCTTTCTTTTCTATGCCGACTGCTATTATCTCTCCCTGGGTTACCATCGCTTCCATTAGGGCTACCACCAACAAAGCCTTCCCAGGTAATTTACTTTCCGTTTACGCTGCACCTGCTTTTGTCGTTCATATTTCAACCCCTACGATTGCCGCTTGCGGACAGGCCTCCATCAATATTGTTTAGTTGAGCTTAAAGCTTAATAAGTACCGCCTTTTTTTATTTTTGTGTTTCGTTTGCTACTTGTAAGTATTTAAAGTAGCCGATTTCCGGCCAATCTGTTTGTCCGGCGGTAATGTGTTGAAGGTTTTGTGAATCGCCTTATATTCACTCTGCAAAGGTTGAGGGCCGCTGGCAACCAGTTGGCCAGTTTGTTTTATTAATTTTGTGTTTGAGTAAAAATCTTTGTGTTCAGATTGTAGTTCAAGTTTGTCAGTACCGATTCACCTTTAAAGATTTCATTTGTAGCAAGTTTTAAGTCAAGTTAAGTTAATATTTTGTGTTAAGTTGCATGTGTGAAAAATGTAGCTGTACCGATTGAATTGTTAGTTTAATAATCCTATATTTTGCCTGGGCTTAGTTTGTGAATGTTTTGCAGTGCGTAACGTAAATGTAGTACCCTCAATTCTATCGGCCCTTAAAGTAAGTGTCGCATTTATTATTTGTTTTGACATGGCCTTTTGTGTAATTTCTGTGTATTCATTTTTGCCTTTTGATTTATTAAATACCTAATTGTCAATTTAGTTTGATCTTGTTATTGTGCTCAGTGCTTCCCGTTCATATTTGTGTGTTAGTGTTTTGTTAAAGATTTACGCATACAGTGTGAGCCTGCCTACAAGTTTAAGAATTTCAGTAAGTAAGCTATTTCAGAAAGCAAGGTAAGTCACATCTTGCAGCAGGATGCAGCTACAATTCTTTTCCGAGCCCTATGGGAATCTTCTGTGGTGGGTTCCTTTTAGACCTTAGGGTGACTATAATACCGCAGTGGCGCCCTTTCTACCGTTTACCTTCTTGAAGGGTTTTAATTGTTACGACCCACCCCTTCTTCACTGTTAGCCTAGCCGCGTGCTACCGATTTTTGACATCGCTTTATATATGTCGTGTAGTGCTAGTTTTGTCCGTGACACCCTAAAGTCAAGTCTCAAATTAGAAAGTGGTGTACGATAAAGTATTGAGCTTTTTACATCTGCTTCCTAATTTCTAATGTGGATTTTGTCCAGGCAGATCAACACCCCTTAATTTTTTGTCTTTCGGCTTATAACTTTTTTATTATTAATGCTACGTAAAAAAAGTTGCAGATAATCCGCTTTTCTACAAACTTTTTGTAAGATTCACGACTACAGAGATATAGCCGAAAAACTAATTAGCCCTTCTTTTTAAGATGGCGGCCGAATGGGGGGAGGTTACCACCCCTAAAACCCCGATTTAGACTCATCACTGACCCCTATACACACCGATAAAAAAATCGCCGCCTACCCAAAATGCAAAGTTGAATTACTCTGTTTGACTGAACTAAAGTGTCTTATCATGTTTCTTAGCTACCTACATTTTCTATTATGTTTTTCATCGTTTTCCTCGGTCGACCTGGTGTTCTTGTTTCTATTGATTTAGCTTGTAAATATTGCTTAATTTTTCTACTGGGGCCCATTCTTGTGACGTGACCATATCATGCAAGTTTTTTTCTCCACCATCGTCCATATAATTTCTTGCTTTAGTTATTTGTAGATTGTTTTGTTCTCATCTCTATCTAATTTGGTTATTTCTAGTATCTTTCTTAAGTATTAAAATAGTACTACATTTTTAATTACAAAAGCATGACGCTGATTAGTATTGTTTCTTTTAAGATAATAAAGTCAGCTGAATGGCTTCAAGGTTAGGATAAATGTTCAAATTATATTTTTTCAATCTCATTTTTTAAGTAACTTTTTGTTAATTCTAACTATATTGTAACAAGTTATGCAATGACATCATCGCTGCGTCAGCTGATCTCGAACGAACGAGTAAATTCGATAAGTCTAGAAAAGTCCACAACCGCCTGGAGTCAAAGGCCGCCGCAGATATAATAGATAAAAACCCAGGCAGTCTTGAACTAATAAGCACGCGTGAATTGTGAATACGTATAAATAAATAACTGTTACAAATAAATTACTTTAGTGTTCGGTTTTAATATTAGTGTTCCGTTTAGTTTTACGTTAGTGTTTAATTGTTGTTCTTTATAATTATTTCGTACTTTAAGTTTGTTTAATAAATTAATTTACACCACGAACCGAGTTTATTTTAAATAAAGGTCGTAAAAACGTTTCAATATCTAATGTTTAAATAATTTATAATCTTTTTAGAATAAATAAATCTGTCGATAACAGAGAAATTTAATGGTACTAAAAATATTTCTATTTATTATATAATTAACTATATTTTTCTTGTAATTATACATACAAATACAAGAGCTTGAAAAATAGTGCAGTTTTGCGATGTAATACGTGATAATAAAAAATGTAGCAATAGTGAAAATTACCAGCATCTTAAGTATGTATGATAAATAAATTAACAGCGGCAGTTACAATGTCTGTTTCTAAGCTTACGGATCTTTTTCTCTGAACTTACGTAAGATTTAAGCATGGTTTAAACTACACAACAATATAGCAACACAACAGTAATTAAGGAAATTTCTGGTTTAAACCAGGCTTAAAACTATAAAGCAGTGTAATACATAGTCCTATATGACTTATTAATATTGTTATTTATGTAAAAAGTTCTGATTTTTATTTTTTCGGTTTAACACGTTAATGCAGATGGTACACAAAATGGTTACATATAAAATAAAGCTTAAACTGATAATTTTTGTTTGTTCCATATTTGTATAATATTTTGTAATCCTATGATATTCATGACATCATGACTAACAAAAATCTAACTTACAGTCAACATGTTACAATGTAATGATTAATGATTTCTGAGTATAAAAGATTAAGACAAATACTCAAATTTTCAAACAAGATTCCCCAAATTACAAAAAAATGTTGCAATTCATGTCGTACTTTAACCCCAAACACGTACGTGTTGATCCCAACTTGAGGTAACAGCAGCCATGCCATTTGGAGCAACAGTTAATGAAGTAATTCGATTCTCATGTCCCGATAGAACCCCTGTACAGAATACAATTAAAGATGTTAAATTTTACAAATCAACCTTTTACCATTGTGTTGATTTTTGAGAGTATCCCACATATGAACGTTGTTATCATCGGATCCACATAATAAATAACGTCCACTTAAGGATAAGCCACAAGAGGTAAAGCCACTAGTTTTGTTGGGTGGTTGATAAAGCGCCACTTGCTGGTCACTACGGATATCAAAAAGTCTAGCTGATTTATCTTCTGAACCAGTTACGAATGCTTGACCACTTGGATGAAACTGTAAGGCGTTTTCTGATTAGTATTTTAAATGTTAGTAGTTCTGTAGTTAGCATTCTGCCTTGTAAAGCCAATTCCTCAAATTCTCACTCTAGAGGCGGATGGTTGATTACACCATCCACCAATTCTTTTCACCCATTGGTTATTTGAGTTACCATATTTGTAAACAACATTTGGCGGAATTTTATTCATAGTAAGCCAGGATTATTTAAAACGCTGGAGGATTTTAACGCCACACATATAAAATTTGGGGCGCAAGAACTACTACAACCAAAGGGAGGGAACTCTTAAAAACCATGAAAAACAGCAACTTAATTTATTTAACAACTAGATAACCTATGTATTGGCCATCAGATCCTAACAATATACTAGATCTTTTAGACTTCTGCATTACAAAACAATTCTTAGTTGAATCCTGTTTCGAAAACAAAAAAAAGCCATCACTTCAACAAAACAGACTGGAACCTTTTTAAAGAAAAAATGGATCAAATATTATTACTAGAAATTCCACTAAAATCTAAACTCGACATAGAAGATGCACTAGAAACCCTTCTTCTTCTTTATGACGTTTATCACATATTGTAACGAGACACGTCATCGTCTCTGAAAAGATGTCGAATATTCTGGTGCGTTCCGCGGATTGGACTCGAAGGCCGCAGTTTGTATATAAGGCAGGTGTCGTTAGTCGTTAAGGTGCATTCAGACTTAGAAATTTTGTCCGGAAAGTTGACGGAGAAATTTAAACGAACCAATCAGGAGGTGTGTAGAATTTGAATCGTAAGAAGCGGTAAATTCTACACACCTCCTGATTGGTTCATTTAAATTTCTCCGTCAACTTTCCGGACAAAATTTCTGAGTCTGAATGCACCTTTAGAGAACGGACAGTGTACCAGTGGCGACCAAGTGCGAATACGTGTGGTGAACGCTCGGTGAATATAAATGTGCGCGGAAGTGTGTGAAAATAAATAAACTGTGTAAATAATAATAATAATATAATAATAATATTTATTAACCAATTTAGGTACATCAATGCACATTTGGTACGTCAAGTAGAATCTAATAATAAGGGCAATACATGGTAATTATATAACTTTGGAATTTTTAATTCCAAGCTTATAATGCAAACACAGAATTGAAAACAAATAAACCGACAATATTCACAACAACTCGGTAGAACAATAACAACAGATTAGTACGTGGTTACAGTGTATGAACATTGCATAGCTATTGTTTATTTAAAAACTCATCGACGCTGTAGAAAGCGTTTGTTATTAAATATAATTTAATCTCCTTTTTAAATCGGTTTGTATTACTAATGTTTTTTATGTTATCAGGTAAAGCATTATAAAGGTTGACAGAATTGTAGTGTGGAGAGTTCTTATATAATGCTGTTCTGTGACTAGGTATCATCAACATATTGCCATGTCTTGTTTCGTGAGTGTGCACGCTGCCTACAGTAGCATACTTGTGGATATTTAATTTAACAAAAGTTGCACATTTAAACACATATATGCATGGAAAGGTAAGTATCTTTTTATCTTTGAAGGTAAATCTGCAACTTTCTCGATATTTTAAGTTAAAGATTAATCGAATAATCCTTTTTTGAAGGACAAAAATTCTGTTTGTGTCAGTTACTTTGCCCCAAGCTATAACACCAAAAGACATATATGAGTAAGCCAATGCGTAATATATATACAGTAGCCCGTTTACATTTAGGGTGTCCTTCATTTGCAATAATGCAAAGTAGGCCTTATTTAGCTTCCCGCATACAAAGTCCACATAAACTAGTGTAGTGTTTCGGGTTAGTGTTTAGGCTGTTGTTTCGTGTTACTTATTACCCCTGATCACATAACAATCAGATACGTCAAGTTAATGCAAAATTTGGCAGGCAGTTTTATGGTTAGTTTGCATTCGGTTGCCAGGTGGCGCCAACACTGCCAGAGCATAAGCAACCCTGAAGTACTTGGAATCATACAAATCAGCTGATTCCAAGCACTTTAGAGTAGCGTCTGCTCGTGCTATGTTGGCGCCGATTGTACAAAATCTAAGAGCAAAAAAAAAATCTTAAGCCAAGAATGGTGGATGGTGTAATATGTCATTAGATTTTGGTTACAAAAGAAGAACAAAAAATAAAAGTCAAAAAATTAGAACTTACACACACAGAGTTAACATCCGATTCATGCCCAAAAAAAGTTTGTTTGGGTTTTTGTTCACGAATATCCCATAATCGACAGGTTTTATCCACACTGCCTGTTATATAGGTGTTACCGTCAGGTGAAAGACTAATCGAAACTACATCACCATTATGGGCAAGAAAATCTACAGTTTTTTTCCCGCTTTCAAGGTCCCACATACATCTGTAAAAATATATTTTATGTAGTCTGCAACATTTAAGCTGTCCCAAACCTACTTAACTATCCTAGCTGTTAAGGCAACTTGACTATGAAAAATTAAGTAAAATGAAGAAATTGTTTTAAAACAATGTCTGAATTTGTTCTCCTTTGCAGTGTTTATAACAGTTTTTGTCGTATAGAGTAAGTCCACTGTAGATTTAGTTAGGTTGGCCTATTTTATCAACGGGATTTGGGACAGCTTATAAACTATATTAAATATTAAAATTTAATAACATTTTTACATTTTCATATCACCCGATCCTGTTAGAAGTTTTTTATCTTCCAAGAATCGACATGAACTTAAAAATCCTTCGTATCCAGCCAATTCTCTGACCATTTTAGCAGCTCCCGATGCATCTCGATTATTAACATCATAAACGGTACACATATTATCCATACCACCACAAGCTACATTATTGTAATAATTAAACTTTTTGCTATATTTTGTTCTATACAACCTACCCACGAAGTTTCCGGATGGTGCAAAAGCTACACTCATAACCCAGGCCGAGCGCAACAGAATAACTTGCACCTTATTTCCAGTATAAGTATCCCATATTATAAGCTTTCCATCAAGAGAACCACTTACACAGTGTTTACTATCTCCACTATAATGAACCGAATTAACTTTATTAATGTGGCCTTTCATAAGTTTTCTGGTGGTTAGTTTCACTTTAGGTACTTCTCCCGCACTACTGCATGCACTTTCCAGTGTTACATCGGCTACCTTTTTTTGCTCTTCCTAAACACGTTTTGTTTTTAAAGATTTATGTAACTGAAATAAGCATATTACCTTCAGCTTTTGATACAACTCTTCTAATTCTTTTCTCAGTTGTAAAGTTTCTGGATCGCCTTTCGGAGGCATTTTTTCAGCAATTACTTACACTTACATAAATTTCAACCAACTATAGCACAAATGAGGAAACGAAGCCAAACTGTGTGTAATCCTATTTACTAATTAAGTTACACAGGAAACTATTCGAATCCATACAAAAGTTGCTTTCTATTTTTATTGTTGTTGTTCATATAATCATTTTATATTTTATTATTATACCTATGTACAAATAGGAAAACTAGAAGATAAAAGTTGCAAAGTTACAATCCTTTTAACAAAAATTACAGATAAAATAAATTGAAAAATACCGCAGTCTTTATTGAGAGTGGTTTGGCGGTGAATGAGGAAAAAATACAAGCAACTGTAAATGAGGCAGCTGGAAGAACGTGCAACGGTTATAAAGTTAAATTTGGGTTTCAAAAATGGTTCTGCACGATAAGGTATGGAATAAGCAACAAGGAAGACTCGCTCTACAAAAGGGACCATCTAGCTCTTCAAAAAACAACTAAAATGAATAAGAATAAGGAAACACTAGTGACGACCCAAGCTACGAACAAGAATATGAGTAAGTAAATATTGTAATGTTTTTAGAACGTTTGTTTAAAACTTCGGTCCGTGGTATGAACTATTATTTATTAACAAATTTAAACAAAGTAACAAGTACGGGGCTTATATACCAACGCGGCCTTCTAGTCTAAACTAGAACGCACCCGAGTACTCAACATCTTTCGTCCAGAGACAATGAAGTGTATCGAACACTCAAGATCACTCGCAAGCTTCTCTCGGCAGATGACGCATACGACCGAAACCATTCGCGTTCCTGCCGACAGATGACGCGTCTCATTACAATAGATTAAACAATAGTTCAATAAATCTCAATGAAATAGAGAGGAAAACACAAAGTAAAAAACAGAAAAAGATGTAATAAAAATAGGTAGGTACGTGGAATGTAAAAACACTGATGGCTCCAGGGAAAACGACACAGGTTGCAAAAGAAATGGAAAAATATGAGATAGATCTATTGGCGATGCAAGAAATCAGGTGGGGAGAAAAAAAGAAGGAAATCAGATTGACGACGTACTAATATCCAGAAATGGAGCAGCATGCGCCAAAGACGTGAGAACATTTAGAGGTGCAAACGCAGACTCAGTTATAACAAAACTGAAACAGAAGATAAATACAGACACAATGAAAAAAATACCAGAGAATAGTTGGACAGTGGAAAATTGAGGAAAGGACCAGCCAGAAAATTATCAAAGAAACGCAGCAAGAACTGATACAGATACCATTGCACATAGAATCAATCAAAAACAAAGAATGGGAATCCGTAAAACATAATAGATTACAGTCAGAACAAAAGGAACAAGGTATGGTATGATGAAGAATGTGAGATGGAAAGAAACGAAAAAGGAAAGCAAGAATAAAATGGCTAAGGACAGGAAGGGAAAAAGATAAGGAGAGATACAATAGAAAAAAAGAGAGGCATATAAGGTATTTAAGAAGAAAAAAGAGACGGAATAGACGAGAAAATGGAAGAGATAGAAAATAACAAACGACTGAACAATAGTAAAGAAATGTATAGAAACATTAAGGCACGCACGAGAAAAGAAAGAACAGCAAGAAAAGGGGATTAAAAGGTAATCAAAGACAGACGCAAAATCATAAGGAGAAGCTGAAAGAAATATGGAGAAAACATTTCCAAGATCTCACATATACGGAAGGAGAAACAGAAGAAGAAAGCGAACAAGAGAAGATACAAGAAGAAGAAGTAAACGATAAGGCTAACACGGTCTGCAATATTATGCCCTCGACTTGCCGGCGATGCACTATAATCAGCATCAAAGAAATAGAAAAACAAACCACGTTTTAATTAGCATTTACGCCCTGGACCGCATGCTGAGCGATCTACCGCCTGGACCTACCCACCCACGGTGCTGTATCAAATTTAATCCCCTAGTTCAGCGGAACTGATTTTCCAAATAAGAAATAATGGCAATTACTTCCAAAAAGCTTTCTAACTGCGATAAGAAATTACCGTTATCTAAATCTACCAAAAAAATGCTACATTTTTACATCAAAACTCCACTTCAAGTCAACTGCTTTCGTAACTTTATCAACACATATCTGCCAGCAGCACGATGATAACCACTAAACACGTCAGCAATTACATTTGGAACAATTATTTTCGAATGAAAGCACAGGGATTTTGTCAGATTTTACCACTTCTACCACCACTTGCCAGCAGAATCCCTCCACGAGGAAACTGTGTAGAACGGTACTGACAACACTTATCACTAAACTCTCACACAGAACTATTTCTTTCCGGGATATTAATGGTTTCTTTTAGTGAATCCGACCAAGTCGATAATTGCATCTTTCCCCGCAAGACGCCGATATAGAAACCTTCCCGGCATTGTAAGGACCCCAGCGGCAAACAAAAAAAAATCGTACCATGTCTTAGAAGACGTCCAACATGGTTGGTTAACTGTCACGCACTGAAGGCACTAAGAAGGCAGAAAGGAGTGGAACGCTCAATTGACACAGCCCGCGTCTAGGGGAATTCCCGGAAACATATCTCGACTAGCTGCATTTGATGGAATACGGTGAGATCAGCGTTGCCAACATACACGTAAAATTTGGGTCACCTTAGAATTTGAACAAAGAAAATGTTTCACAACGATGCAATTTTGAATGTGACTTTGAAATGCAAAACGTGCCGAAATAAGTTAACCTTAATTGTCCTCCAGACATAATGAAATCAACTGTAGCAAATATGAAATAATCGACACGAAATTTAAATTAAGGAACAGGACCGTACTGAAAAATTTACAAATAAATTTAAAACAACACGGGATTGTAAAATCACGTAACAAAGCCCAGGAGAGAAACACACGGAAACTTTAAAGGAGGCCTATGTCCTGCAGTGGACGTAAACAAGGGCTCAGCGCCGGCACAAGGCGGGTTCAGAGCGTTCCTCGGATCCCGGCCCCGCGCTTTAGACGGCCCCGCGCTTTGTAATTTTGTTGACGTACCTAATTAAAGACTTTGCAACGAAAAAGGCCCGAAAAATTATTTAATAGTACTCTACGATCCTATATAATATGTAACAATGTGGTTATAATAAATAATTTATTTAGAAGTGTTTTTTTGGCCCCGTGCAATTTTTGAACTCGGCCCCGCAAAAGTTTACGCCGGCCCTGAAAGGGCTGTAAAGAAAAGAAAAGAAAAATATACTAAAAGACAAGAAAATCAGCAAGCAAACGAATTGATAGTCTACAGGACAAGGATAAGATGATAAGGTAATTTATGCAGCGAAGATAATCCGGCTAACAAAAAAAGAGAAAGAGAACAATTCTGGGACCAAAGAAAATCAATGAAAATGAATACAGAAGCCGGATGAACTATGAGATAGATAAAGAAATAGAAGAAGAGTATAGAGTAAGAGAAATAAAAGCACAAAGAATAAAATGAGAAAATGATCAAGAACATAACAGAATGGAAGTCAGGACTCACAAGACTAAGGGGAAAACCGAAAAATAAATGGAAGGACGAAGTGCTAGAAGATCTAAAGACTGTGGGAGTAAAGGACTGGACAGAAAAAATCAAAAATAGAAATGAATGGAAAGAAATACATAGTAACAAGAGCCAAATCACACAAGAACCTATAAAGAAAGAAATAATATACAAAAAGGGACTGATTCGCCCAAAAATAATTTAATGAGCCCAAGGGCCCCAACGATTCCCGGAAGAATTATGGCAAATTTAATTAATTAAAAATTATTTGGTACACATTTTATGTGCTCCTGTTTATACAGGAGAAATTTTCCTTACGTAATTGTTAAATTGATTTGTTACATTGGAAGTAAGAGTAGTTTTTTGGGAGAAATTTCAGCTTAACGCTTTACTGGCTATGAGCATGATTTAACAAAGATGATTTATGTAATGATACCTAGATAATCGGACGTAAAAATGTAACCAGAATAATTTTTTTTTGGTCTATTTACTTTTATAAAGAATAAATTAAAAATAGTATTTGTGCGAATAATAAGAAAATTTGGTTTAAAAATAATTTAAACGCGTAATTTATAAATATGTGCAATTATACACGAAACTCGGTTAAAAACCTTTATTTGTTAAGAAATTTTAATTAATAAAATTGGATCATTCAGCAGTTATACTGTCAGCAATTTTATTTCTGTAATAATAATGCTTATATGAAAAATATAATTGTGTTAGTTGTTGCTCGCCGTTTGACGAGTGTAGTAAATTTATATAATTGTGCTATGGTTATTCAGGATAAAAAAACTAAATTTTAACGCTACAGTTCCAATTTTTATGCTGGTAAAGCTAACACTTTTTATAGATTTGCTTCATTGCACTTTTATAATAGAGAAAATAGTCTAATTTCACAATTTTCGTTAATCATTCGCGTTTTAGACTTGAACGAATAATGACACGAGCTTGTGTTATTCTGATATATTTTTGTGAAATTTTATTTGCATCTAAAGGTCAATATTACTGATTTTTAAATATATTATATTTTATCAACAAAGCATATTATTATAGGTGCAGATTTTCCCCAGTGTAGCGAAGAAAGTAAATTATGTTGTTTGGACGCTAAAATTAGCCCAATTACTACTGTTATTTCTTCAGATATTCCGGATTTAGGTGAGTTAATATTTTTCATTATGTTTGTAAGGATAAAAAATTGCGCGTTTTTTGGTCAAATTTTAGATATCCTCTTTAATTTCCATTTCAATTTATAAAAGCACAAATCTGTGCTTAGTCGAAATAAAAATTATATTAAATTTTGTTTAATTATTATAAAAATCGAAGTCTGAAGTTCCATAAGTTCCATTAGTTTAAATAATAGAGAGCTACGTTTTCTTATGACTCTCTGCTTTTTTGGTTTTAACAAATTAATTCCTTTGTCTGGAACTATCTGTAAAATTTGAGGCAGGTAGATTGATTTTGTTATTGATAGCCTTAACGATATGATAGGGGAACAAGTGTGAACTTACCTCCCTGGAACAGTAACAGCTAAATTTGAAATGTCCTTGTTTTGTAAATAATTATTATTTTTAAAATTCTCTAAGCATATTGTTGATCTGTTATAGTCATAAACAAAAAATTACAAAATAAACAGTTTTTTTAAATATTGTTTTAACATCTAATAAAGGTCTTATTTATTTTGACTCCTAGATTTCGTATCGTCGGAGTGGCCGAGTGGTTAAGGCATTCGTCTGTAGCGCGGACGGACTCGAGGTCAAACCCGAGTCGGATGCTCGGCGAGTGGCCTAACACCGTCACTGAAAATAAATTAATAAAAATCAAAACTTTTACATAAGTAAAACAAATAAATAACAATATTAATAAGTCATATAGGAGGCCTTAACCCTCCATGTTACCGGCCATACTCCCTCACGGAGTGTAAGTACCTTTACCTAGATTTTGTACAATCGGTCTATGTTCCGGACTATAAATACATCTTATGCAAGTATCTACATAATCTAAAACCTAAACTTATACATTGTAACATTTTTAAAACAATTGTTTAAAACTTCGGTCCGTAACAACTTAAACAGTAACCCGAAACGCTACACTAGTTTATTTATACAATTTATTTATTTTCACACACTTCCACGCACATTTATATTCACCGCGAGCTCGCTACACGTGCCTTATATACCAACTGCGGCCTTCGATTCCAATCCAGAACGCACCAGAATATTCGATATCTTTTTAGAGACGGTGACGCGTCTCGTTACAATATGTACATGTCATGCAGAGATATACCCCAACGAGTATCCTCTATATAAATCTATAAAGCGTTTGACAAAGTGCTACATAATTATCTTAGGTACTTAATGCGATTTGTTAAATCTACTAGTCTTCTCTTTAGTCTTCTTGGCTCGTCTTCGTCATCCAATAGCGTGGTAGCAAGTTGATTCGGGTGTATCGAAATCTTCTTATATTTTCTACTGACTTTAGTGGTTTCTTCTCTTACAGTGGGGATATCTAGATCAGCACGTAGTAGTATGTTTAGCACGTGCCATGGTGCATTGACCATGGAGCACTTTGTTCTAATACGTCTGTATTATTTCTATGTTGGGTATGCTGGCACAACCCCAAAGAGGTGGGGGCATAGATCCAAATAGGTTTTACAATATTGTTTCATGGAACAGAAGTTTATTATTAGTCGACAGCTCTGATTTCTTGCCAAGTAGCCAATACATTTGACTAAATTTCATTCCCAGTTGTTTCCTTTTCGTAAAAATATGCATATGCCATGTTAGTCTTCTATCAAGCATGTGGCATTTGTGTTCCTTTAACAACATCACACATCACATCATCAGCCATTTATCGTCCACTCCTGAACGAAGGCCTCTTCCATATCTTTCCAAACTGTCCTGTCCTGTACGGTCTGACACCATTTCTTGCCTGCTTGGTTCCGAATATCATCTAACCATCGTCTTTGGGGTCTTCCCGCACTCCTTTTTGTTAATCTTGTCCGCCAGTCTGTTACTTTAATTTTGTTTCGGATTTCCTCATTTTTAATTTTGTCCCTAAGTGTAATTCCAAGCATGGTTTTCTCCATGGATCTCTGCGTTATTCTTAGTGCGTTGAAGCTCTTTTTGTTAAGTGTCATAGTCTCCAAACCGTAGGTTGTAATCGGTAACACACATGCCTCATACACCTTTCGTTTTTAATTTATTGGAACGTCTGGGTTCTTAAATATGTGACTGAGACCTATTCGTCTTTTTATCTCAGCTCTTGATTTTATGCTCGAGATATATATTGTATATTCGTCAACGTTTTCAAGGACTTCCCCTCCTATCTGTACAGTTTCGCCACTGTTGCTGATTATCTTCGAATTACCTTCGTCATCCTTAGACCCAGCTCTTTGGCGGCTTCAGATAATTGACATAGCATGATTTTTAGTTCTTCAATATCGGTGTTAATTAGAACAATATCGTCTACAAAACGAAGATTACTGAGATAGGACCCGTCGATATTTATGTCCTTTTTTCCCAGTGAAGTGTCCTGAAGACATTTTTCTGGTGCCAACGTAATCGGTTTTGGTGAGAAGGTATCTCCTTGACGCACATCGATTTTAATTTTCTCCGTCTTGAGGTCATCATTTATTGTAACTTGGAAAGTTGTTCCTTCATAAATATTCTTTAAGAGTTCTGAATATCTGGAGTCTATCCTTGCAGTAGCCATAGCTTCCCACAGGGTCCACGACTCGACAGAATCAAACGCCTTTTAAAAGTCTATGAAGGCGAAGTGTATTTGCACATTGTATTCTGTCGTTTTTTCAATAAGTGTTCGAATAGTTTGCAAGTGATCTATGGTACCTACAGAAGTATTTACAAAACTCTGCATCATCAACGGGTTGATAGGCGTCAAGTTTGTTCGACATTCGGTTGGCTAAGATCTTAGTAAATAATTATAAATTATATAGGTGGAACAAGAGACTTACAATTCGTATTATCAATCAACAAGATGACTTCTGCATTTTTCCATTCCTCAGGGATCCTTCTTTCGTTCAAACACTTATTAAAGAGGAGTTGTTAAAGCATTTACCTACTATAGTATCGCCACCTATTTTTAACAAGCATTTCGGATGTATTTTTATAATGTTCTGGAGTTCTACGGTTTTTCATCTGTTTTAAGGCATTCCGTATCTCTTCTCTTGTTATTTCCAGGAGCTCCTCTGAATCCACATTACATACGAGTATGTGCCTCTTAGATGTATTTGGGTTTGGGTTGTTTGCAGTTGATGTATACATTTTGGCGTAGAAATCCTCAACAGCTTTGACAATATCTTGTCTATCTGTTACAATCGTTCCTTGTTGGTTTCTTATCTTTGTTATTTTCTGTTTAGTTACCTACTGGTGATCTTGATCTCAAAATTTTCATATTTGTGTTATCTTCTATTGTACCCTCTTTATTAATGTAGTGTTATACGAGTATATCCTGATATCTTTCCTTATTTCTTTACTGATTTCTTTGTTTAGATTGTTATATTCTTCTTCATCTCTGTTTGTCGTTTTTTTTTTGCTCAATTAATTTTAACGTTTCTGGTCTAAGTTTACCACTTCTCTGTTTTTTATTTTACTACAAATTTTTTTAGTGCCTACATTTTTTTTGGCAAGTTGGTGTATGTCCATGTTTTTCAAGGTTTCATTTAGTTCAAGTTTGTCTGTCACTTCTTGTTGATTTTCGTTCTTTCTCTTCAGTGGTAGGCTGGTAGGAAAGCAGAGTTTTTGTATAGGTAAGTTTCTTTCAAGCTTGAGTTTAAAGGAGAAAGTGGCTCTCACTAGTTGATGCTCAGTACCGGTGTCGAATTGATTTAATACTGAAACGTCTTTATATATTGTCTTGCTGTCTGTGTTGGCTGGCTAAGATGTAGGTAGGTAATAGATTTCACTTTTTGTTCGTTCATTTGGGATCTTTGATGTTTACTTTCTCTTTACTTTACTTTACTTTAACAACACAGGGACAGTTCCCATGCTTAAGAGTAAATGTGATATGTATAGATTTTGTTTCGTTAGTTTTTACTTTCCAGCGTTGTAGCCATTCCTCGAACTTGTTTAGATATACTTGTAATTTTCTGGAAGCAGCAATGGGATCTTCATGCGATGCTAATATTGTAGTATCATCCGCATAGGTGGCAATCATTGTTTCCCTAGTTTTTCGCAAATCTGCTGTGTATATTGAGTATAACATGGGCCCAAGAATACTATCCTGTGGTACTACTCCAGATAGTACTGGGAATAGATTAGTATAAGATTCTTGATATCTGACTCGAAACGTTCTGTTGATGAGATAGGATTTTAATAAAGGGTAGGTACACTGGATGAGCACTTGAGTTTGTATAATAAGCTTTGTCGAATGCTTGACTTATATCTACACATAGGTAGGTACTGCTGAAGAGTAGCGTTTGTTTTCAAAGTCACTGTTGATTTGGTCAACTAAACGGTGTATTTGTTCTGTTGTTCCATGTCCTTTTCCGAAGCTAAACTGACGAGTAGGTATGACCTGATGTTCATTGATGATGCGGTCATGGCTCAGGCTCCCAGGGTCACATATTTAAACACCGAAAATACCCGACCGCTTCCCTCGGAAGGCAATGACAAACCACCGAGGGATTTCTGCCTAGTAAGTCCTCTCTGGAGTATAGAACTGCAAACACTTTCGTGGTTCGGAGCCCACGTTAAGCTGTAGGTCCCCTATATGTCTGTAAGCTACTTGACACGCACACCACAGACATATGGAGAGAAGATCGGCAACGCCCTGTAAAGGACACGCCACTTCTAGAAGATGTTCATTAATTATTGGTGTTAATCGTGCTAGAATTATCTTCTTTAGGACTTTAGAAAGGATCGGTAGTAGACCGATGGGCCTATTAAGATATGACATCGTTTACGATTTAACCTGGTTTCAAGACCATACGATTTCGGCGACTTTACCTTGACAGGGAAAATATTCTAGTCGTAATAATGGGTTAAAGATGTATGTTAGAAATTTCCATCCTTTTTGAGGTAGTCCCCTTTAAACTTTGGCGGTTATGAGATCATATCCCGGAGCTTTTTTTGGATTTATGGCATAATATTGTTTAGTGTTTCTATCTCCGTTTGATTTGTTTTTTTGAGTGGGGTGGCCAAGTCCAAGTATTGTCAGGTTTTTTTGTTAGTGGTAGGTATTTGCTGTTGGGGGTGTTTTAGTTTGCGGATAGCCTTGCACAGGGAGTAATCCGTGGCTTCAGTCGGGGTTAGTTCTTTAAGATACCTATGTTTTAACTGAGTCGTTTTTTAAGTTATATAAAAAATTTTTGAGTTTTTAGCAAACTTGTTGTAAAGGTTTGGAATTCATTTTAAGCGGACACGTCATATAGGTTTGATACAGACTATATCACAATTGTTGCTTAATAACAGTGTCGCCATCTCCGAAGTATAAAACAAAAAACCCCAAGTGTAAATACAACATGGTGGCGGGTATGTTGTAGTTTTAAAAGGTGTGGGTGATTTTATACAAAAAATTAAAATAATGGCAATAAAAATATCATTTAGGTTAATTAAATATGAAATTTTAATACTCATTTTTATGTATTTTACAAGTACAAGTAGTAAACGTGCTGGTAAGTCTTATTTTTTACTTACAAATCATTATTTACATGTATTTTTTTTTAAATTTGAGGATGTTTATGTAGGTTTAGATTATCAGCATTACGTTATAATTTAGCCAAGAATGTTATGAATTAATGACCGAAATAAATATTGATAAATATTTATCTTAAAGGAAGCGCTTTTAGATTATGTGGATGAGGTCACGTCCTCAAGTAACTGGTAATAAATGATATAATTAACAGATGTGCGTCTCCCTCCTACATTAAAACTCCTTTTTATGAGTGAAACCTATTTAAAGGATTTATAAGAACTTACATGTAACGTTCTAAAGCTAAACAATCTTCTGCTTTCACCGAATTTTTACCACACAAAATTCTTATCATTTAAATAAAAAAGTTTAGAGCAACATTTAATATTATTAATCCATGAATTCAAATATTTAGTTAAATCATTATTTCTTTGTGAATGGATGTAATAAACTATTGATAAATAATTCTACAAATTCTATTCGTAAAATTGTTTTTGTTTTGTTCTAGAAAATTCTTTAGATCTTTAAAACTTTTACTGTAAAACAATTAACATTTTATTGCCGTATTGCAATGTAGGAAAAAACAAGGAATTTGCTAATTATCATTTTATAAATGTACTATATCAATTTAACTTATTATTGGGTATAGATTTATTAGGGCAGATTTATTAATTTACATCTATTTTAGTACTCCACTTGATTGCCAAAATGATAATAAATTACTCTTAGCTGTTTTAGTTCAACTTTGTATTTTTTCAGAGTGCATAGAATAAATGCAGTTTGTGAGGCCTTGAGCTATTTGCACCTGTTAACCTTAAAGTTCTAAGTTTGGTTTAAGCTACGTTTTCCTAGACACGACTCCAACGATGATCGCTCCACGATAGTCGCTCAGCGATCATCGCAAAGTACTACTCTTCCGAGTTTGTATGTTACCATTTTCCTAAGCGCGATAATCGTTACAATCGTTAACGTCGATCGTTTAGCGACTGTAGTCGCCTGCTCGGAGAGGAGTCATAATCGCAGCCGTTGACGATTCTTTGTGAATTCTATACGTGTTGTACGTTCGTTGCATTGAAAAATGTCTTCTTACAATCAAATAATACATTTTTTGCGATTATTTTTCACTTACCTCAAAGTTAACGCAAGTTTCTCCTCAGGACTAATTGGATCGAGATTCCTATTGCATACTGTTTTCTTGATGTCTTCTTCAATTAATAAACCCAAAATAAAATCAAACTGCGAAGGGATCAATCTAAAATATTCTCGAAACTTTTTAGTGTCTTCCCTAAAATGATTTTTGATGAGTTGTAAAAAAACCTTCATTATTTCATGTTAGGAATATTTGATGCACCCCTTTTCTGGAGGAAGGAACTGTTGCGAAGTATTACTCGGCAATATCATCCTCATCTTCTCCCTCTAGTAAATACGCGAGAAAAAGTTTCTTCTTGAAGCTCATCATAAATACGCACCAAAACAAGCAATAAACTGTTGCAATAGCAATAAAAAACGTTTGTAGGAAAACACCTTGACGTTTTGTGGCGGCGATGATCGCTAAGCGATAATCGCTGAGCGATCATTGCTCAGTAATAGACGCGTCTAGGAAAACGTAGCTTTAAACTATGCTTTAACTTTAAGCTTGTTCATTGCTGCTGACCCTAAAAAATGTATTTAATTCCTACTAAAACTGTTGATGTAAAATACGTAACTTGGAAGTGAATTTTTTTTAAATACAATCATTGACGCTTCATTATGTTGGCTATTTAGCAAATCCTATTCAAAAGCAGAATTATTTTTTTACAATTGAAATTCAATTAATTTTAATGTCACTGACTGCTCTGGTCATTTGCCCAATAAATTATAATTATTGTATGATGTAATAAAGTTTGATCTAGCTAGTGAATCGTTTATAAGTTGAAGTTATATGTTCTTTCATTCATTTGTGACTGTACATATAGTCGAATTTGGTTCTTGGATCTTCTAAATTTATTCCTATATCTACCTATATTTTTGAGCTTTTAAAAAACATCCTTTCATCCTGACACTATTTTTTTCGATCTTTCCTTAAAGTTTTCCAGGTCTTTTGCGTTTTCTATTTTTTGATTTCTTGTGTCGTTCATTTCAACGACATTATAATTAATATCGAAGTTGCCCACTATGAAAATAATCTTGTATTTCCGTATAATCTTCCTTATTTTCTGTGTCTTATAAGATTCCCAGTTTAGTTCCCTACTTTCAAAATGTTCAATGTTTTAATTCGTAATTCATTTTAAAGGTAACACATTCTCTCCATCTCTCTTAATTTTTTTTAATACCAAATTATGTTATTATATGTAATACAAAAGGCCAGTTTTTTAATCACAGTTTAACTGAACGAAGTTCAGAAGATGATCTAAGTTCAAATGAGCAACTGTCCATGTAAAAATCAGATTACGAATGAGCATTGAAAAGCAAACTATTGCACTAATGATATTATAAGCTTCCTGGTTTTATAAGTTGCTGAAAGAGAAGGAACCTCTGAATAACCCAGGTGGTGTGTTCTACCCATTTTCATTTCATTTTTGCTCATTTTAATATTCTTTGTCTCGTATGATATTAAATAATCTGAAACTTTTCCATTATTTTTACTGTAAATGGTCATATTAATATTAATACTGAATCATGTTTTCCACTTAATTTCATTTCCGTAATAATATTTTTTTTAAAGTGTAATTTTTCTCTAAATGTCGATTAGTATTTCCTTCCTTATGTTTATAGTTTCTTGTAGGTATATTGTAACATTCTATGGGTTTAGATATTAAGCGGCGTCCACATTACTCGTGTTCATGCTCATACTCGGGCTCGTACTCATTACTCGTCTATACAGAGTGCCCTGTTTTCTTGAGCTTTGTAGCGGTAACTTTTATATTTTTAAAGAAAGAAAGACGGTTAAATAGGTAAAGTAGTGCAGGTTTTTTTTATGAAGAATTCAATGTCATGAACAAATTTTCTTCTGTCTTGATTTAGCACTAAAAACCTAAAAATCGATATTTCTCAATGTTTTTCAAGTTCAACATATAACTTATGTTACATGGTTGGAAAGAAAAAAGGAAAATGCCTTTCAACTAGGTCACAGCCAGCTATGGGTTCCATCTAAAAAAAATACAGTTTCAGACATTACTCAAAAATGATAAGTTATCAAAAAACCATTCAAGCAACATTATTCTATGTAAAAACTTGTTCGAAAAGTACTAAATAATTATAACAGAAGTACTCCTGTCTAGGATCGACCGGTTGATCGCGACAGTTCAACTAACTGTGTCATCTGTTTAGCTATATCGTTTCACAATATTCTTCTTCTTCTTCGAGTGCCTTGACTGTTATCGAACGTTGGCAATCATGTTGGCTACCATATTTGCAACCGTACCACTGCCTCAAGTTTTTTAACCATGAAATCCTTCGTCTACCAGGGCCTCTTCTGCTGTCTATTTTCCCTGTACTATCTCTTATTTTCCTTGATGTCTCATAATATGACTGAAATACTCCAGTTTCTTTCGCTTCACAGTCTTAACGACCTCCATTTGTTTATTGATTCTTCTTAATACTTCCTCATTCGTGACTATCTCTCCAAGCAATTTTGAGCAGTCTTCGGTATACCCACATTTCGAAAGCTTTTAGCCGCTTAAGTAGTACTTATATTAAGGTCCAGCTCTCTGCTCCTTAATGCAGCACCGAGAAAATGTATGCTGTAACCATTCGAATATTATGACTGCTAAGAGTTTTCTTCATATACAATACAATCACTAAAAATAAACTGTGTGTTTATTATTTGTTTCATAAAAATGTAAGTACAATCTTTCTATTTTTCTCTCTTCCTCCCAGTGAAATTTTGCAATTTACTTCTGGTCCACTTCCTTTAGATACTTTTTAAAGTGTTTTAAAAGCGTGGATTTTGGACAAAAATTAACATTGATTTTTCTCTTGATTTCCAAATCCCTCCAATTAAAATGAGTAAGAAAAAAAATGCAAAACTTACCATTTCCACGAAGAGTGTGAACATGCTTATTGTTTTACAATGGTACGAGATAAATGCCATTTGTCTCGAACAATAACTAAAAAAGATAATTTGGAAAGACACTTTTTGACTGTCCATAATAAATATTGATCGGAATATCCATTAAATAGTGTCAATCAGTCATTTAAAGGCAAACACCTTAAAAATCAATCGCGGTAACTGCAGCATCATTGTAACTGCAGCATCATTCAAAGTCTGCTATCTTTTAACAAAGAAATGTAAGCCATTTTCTGATGGAGAATGTCTTAAAAAAACTTTCTTAGAAATGTCGAATTTACTTTATAAGGATTTTAAGAACGAAAATGAAATTGTCCATGCAATTAAGAACTTACAATTGCCACGAGATAATGTAATGCGATGGATTGAAAAAATGAGTGAAGACGTAGCTGATCAGTTATGTAGTGATATTAATAAATGTTTTAATGAATCGACGGATAAATATTAAATATACGTGATACGCCTCAATTGCTTGTTTTCATCGCATGGTTTTTGAAAATTTTACCTTTAAAGAAGAAATGTTGGGAATGATTCCTTTGAAAGAAAGAACTAGAGGTGTCGGTATATTTAACGCTTTTAAAACCTTCATTTCTAAACGGAAACTTCCAATTTATAAGTTGATTTCAATAACAACAGATGGAGCAAAGGCAATGATTGGCCATGCGAACGGATTTATAGCACTGTGTCGAAACTGTGACGAATTCCCAAGTTTTTTTTTCCTATTACTGTATAATCCACCAGCAAGAGATTAAATACAAAAGAAGTCATGGATATCTCAATCCGAGCGTAATCTCCCCAGAGGCGTCTTTTTCAATCTGAACTCGATGAAGGACAACCAGAAACGTTATTACATATGGATGTAAGATTAAGATGGCTAAGTAAAAGTAAATTTTTACAACGATTTCGTGATTTGTTGAGTGAGATTATTAATTTTCTTGAAGAACGAAGTGACAAATTTCAAAAATTGCTTGATGAAAGTTGACTCAGTGATTTAGCGTTTCTGGTAGATTTTACATCTAAATTAAGCGATTTGAATTTGAAGTTACAAGGGAAAAAAAGGCAATAAGAAATGATTAGTTGCATTACTACTTATAAAAGTTGGTTCTTGCTGATTGGAGATCTCCAACAAAAAAAATTTGATCATTTTCCAAATATCAGTGACCATTTACAGAACCATCCTAATTTTAATTATAACTTTGAAAAATACGTTGTAGAAATTAAGAATGTTATTGAGTATTTTAATGCAAGATTTGCTGATTTAAAAACAATTGAGGATTTTCCTTTTTAAGCAAGATGAAATGTGAAATATATTGTTGCAAAAATTTCTGATATTTTTGACTTGGAAAAAACTGTATTAGAGAATGATATAACTTTACAATTTGATTTAATTTTAAAAGCTAGGGTGCTTGAAGGACACTTGGAAATATGTTGGTTGTGAGAAGTATCTAAATATTAAAAAACTGTAGTGAATTGTATTTGTTTTTTATTTTTGCAATAAATATTATTTTTGCGATATCGTCTCATTTAAACTTCGTTTTTACCTTTCACTTGATATCGATTTTTAATGGGGTAATGGGGTCACTTTGTTTTAATCCAGAAGTTTAAAATTTCTATCCTATTTTTCCCTGAAATTTTACTTGGTTTGTGGTGTTCGTTAATGTCGGCCTTATTAGGTTTTTTAGCTTTGGAGAGATGTTTAACACATCCATAGATTTTATTATTGCTTCTCTCTATTCTGTCATATGCTTGCTTGAAGTCAATATAAATAGCAAAAGGCTTCAATTGACTTTTTTATACATTTTTTTAAAATCTGTTTATGGTTGACCTATTTGGTCTAAAACCGCATTGATACATATTCCCCTATTAATTTTTCTGCAACATTCTTGACTATTATTAATTAGAATTATTACACTTAAGTTACTCTTCCTTTTTGAATATTGGATATTTTCTCAGCTGACCATATCTTTACAATTAACTAATATATTTTTCTAGTTAGCTTTTCTCTTTGGGCGGAATGTCGTCATTAACAGGACTTTTGTTATTCTTTAGATGTCGTATGTCGTATAACTTTTCTTACTTCTATTAAGATTGGTACATACTGATCCTCATTTTCCTTAGTTGTTTCCTTTGTTTGAGGGGTTATGCTACCTTCTTCTTGCGTTAGTAGGTCTTTTTAACGCCCTATCCGGATTTCTAATACTTCCTGTTCATTCCCTATAATTTCTCCTTCGCTATTTTTTAATAAAATGATTTTGGTTTACACCTTTTCACAATCCTATTTAAGTTTTTAAATAGCTTTCTCGTCTCATTTTGTCATTATGTTCTACTTCTGCGATGAGTCTTTCATGCATTTCCCTCTTTTCCCTTCTGCAAATTTGTCACAGATTGTTTTGTATCTTTGATTGTTTTACTCAGAACATACTCGTCAGTAATCACATTTAGATATTATGCAAGACATTGAATTGATAACCCATGGGTGACTCCCACTAATTTTTACAAGTTTAACTTTTGTTTATTTTATGTGTTATTTTGCATTTCTTCTGATTTTTATTTTAGTTGTATTAATGTTTTGTTTAGTTCTTCCATCTGTTTTTAGCATATCATACTCATAACTTAAATTTCCTTTTCTACAGCCATTATATGTATAAGCAAATACTTGCTGCTAATATTAAAAAAAATCAAACAAAAATAAAAGTAATTATTATTCTTTTTTAGATGATACTTTAGTATATACAGTAGCAACAACGGAAACAGATGGATTTAAAAGATATTTACGTTCAGCTTTAGAATACGGTATTAAACCAAATATCTTAGGATGGGGAGAAAAATGGCAAGGTGGCGATGACATTCGTAATCGAGCAGGAGGGGGTTGGAAAGTAAATTTATTAAAAGAAGCACTCGGTCCCTATAAAGACGAAAAAGATCGTATGGTGCTTTTTACTGATGGGTAAGTAAAATCCACTTTATTATTTATTATTAGTTTAATTCGAAATTTACAGGTATGACGTTATGTTTTTAAATGACTTAAGAGCCGTAGTCGAGGCTTTTAAAAAAACCGAAGCTCGCGTTTTATTTGGCGCTGAGAGTGCTTGTTGGCCCGATACTAGTCTAGAACCATTGTATCCTATACCAAAACATGGTAAACGATTTCTTAACTCGGGTTTGTATATGGGCTACATACCTGAAATTTTGGAATTATTAAATCGTGTCCCATTGACTGATACTGATGATGATCAACTCTTTTTTACTCAAGCCTATGTAGATGATAAGTTACGAACTCGCCTAAAGTTCAAATTGGACCATACTAGTCAAGTATTTCAAAATCTTAATGGTGCTACCAGTAAGTACAACGTTGCGTTCTAGCGCTTTCTTTTATTAACATGTAATGAAAATTTGTGCAGGTGAAGTCGAATTATTTTTGGAAAAAAACAGAGAAAAAGATTCAGAATTACTCCTTCGCAATGCAGTAACGCACACTCAGCCTTTAATAGTACATGGAAATGGTCCTTCTAAACTAAAATTAAATGCGTTAGGAAATTATATAGCTCGAGCATGGACACCAGAAGAAGGTTGTCGTCATTGCAAGTGGGGTCATATCGATTTACAAAAGAAAACAGCTACCGATATGCCTATCGTTCTACTGGCAATATTTGTAGAACAAGCTACACCTTTTTTGGAAGAACATTTATGGAAAATACATGATTTGGAATATCCAAAGGAACGTATGCATTTATTTATACATAATGCTGTGAGTATTAGATTGAAAATGTTCTTCTACATGTAACATAAAATCTTTATTAACAACAACATATAAAGCTATGTTCCTAACTTTAGGATAGTAATATTACTATATCTTTATAATTCTGTTTGTTTAAGGTGAAATATCATATTCCTCACGTAAATAATTTTGTGGAAAAATACGGAAACGAATATCTTAGCATCAAGCAAATAATTCCTGATGATGGAACTTCCGAATGGATTGCAAGAGATTTGTCATTGTAAGTAGTACCATATGAACAAAAATTATTTAGATAAACCGTGGCTTTGGAATTCTGAACGTACCTTGCATGTTTGATTCATTGTCAGTAGTTGAAATTATATAGGTTATGTAAGCTAATCAGCTCGTCAAATAAAACTTAGTTATTAAACTACGGGTTTATTTTCAATTTATTACATTAGATGTTGAAAATGGCCACCATTCTTATGCAAACATAAATTTACACGCCTTTTCATGTTTTCAAATGCGTTTCGAGAATACCATGACGAATAAAAATTCAAATCGAAACTGACATTTAATTGATATGTAGAACCAACAACAAGCCGAACCTATCAAAGACAGTGATTTTGTTTACCATGGCCATCCCTTATCGAAATAATTTTTGTTCATATATGGTATATTGTTCCTTAAAGTACTGTCAAAATTGAACCACTTGATTTCATATTTCACAACTCTACTAAGATTTGAATATTTTTTTTTTGTAATGACCTTTATGAGAGGGTTGTTTAATATAAATGAGATTTTTCTTACAAATTGCTAAGAATCTAATTTAAGCTAGAAGTACTCTACAAGGTGCCCATTTTCTTAAAAGTTATATATTATGTAACTTATTAAAGAGTTATGACAAAGGTTAAATTAGTAAAGTTGCAGAGAATTAAAAACACTTGGATTTTTGAGTTAAAACCCAACCTTGCATTTTTGCTTTAATAGAAACACATTACAGAAATATTGAGTGAAGGAGAGAAGAAGAATATAAAATAACGGTTCGGGTAATACTTTTCATTCTCTACTTTCAACAATAAAAACATTATTTTACTCCCGAATCATTATTATTTGAAATATAAACTATTATGTTATAGCTATTAAGACAACAAGTGTTTTATAGAAGGTTTAAAAATCAAGGTCGTAGTTCAAATCCGAGAAAACGAAGTGAGCCGAGGATTTGATAGACCGAGATTTTTAAACTAAAACACGAGTTGTCTTCAAGATTTTTTCTAACACTAATATCAGACATTTTTTTTCACTAATATATTATTAGAAATTTTAATAAATTATTATTTGAGACGCGTCATAATGCACAAAATGCGCAGATTGCTAGGCAACGACGTATTTAAAGGCCTATAAAATACGTTGTTATTGACGACGTATTTTATAGAGAAAGCGTATTTTAAAGGAAACATAACAAGTGAGCTCTTATGCACCATAGAAACAGTATAAGATATTAGTGTTAGAAAAAAGGTTTTTAACACCACATTGCAATTATACCCACTGTTTAAATTAATGTGGCTATTATTCCGTGTACATCAACACCAAAATAGAAAGATTGAAGTTGCTTCAGAGGCCTAAAATACGAACTAATGACATACTGGAAAAAAACAAACAGAAATATGTAGAAACATTAGAAATTAAATTATCAATATTTGACTTATAAAATTTACCACTAAATGAATTGGCAACGAAAGAATATCTTTATTCCTCCAAAAAAATCCAATCGAACATCCAGGAAGAGGACACTTAATAATCACCACTGTAGGCTCGGAAGAAATTCCAGACATTTCAATAGACGAGATTTTAGCTGCCTTGAAAGATGAAGAATAATCGTGTTCCTAGAGAAGATAACATTACTATTGAAATGTTGAATGTGATAAAACTATTTTAAACCGCTGTTTGACCGAAGGAGTCATAATTTGAAACTGGGAAAATGCAAATTGTACAGAAAAAGTAAAGCCGTCGAAATCTCAAATTATTGGCCCATAAGCCTATTGTCTCACTTATACAAACTCCCTATGAAGATCGTTAACCCTCCGCCGCTCGCGCACGGACTCACAGTCCGGGCGCTGAAGAATTTTTGTTTATTTCTGTAACTATTGGTTTAAGAACAATGACCCTTTATGTACCTTTCGACGGGATGTCATTTAGCATCAGGTGGCAAAATCTATTGTCTATGGTAGACAATAACCAGAATATTTAAGAACACGGACTGCTACTCCGTGTGCGAGCACTTGCGTTTTACTTTTTGTGCAGTAAACAACTCCTGTATATCCTAATTCCGGTGGAAAAGGGCGTTGTTCTAAATGTAATTGGAAGAAAAATGGGGGCACAAAATACTTTGGAAATCATAGGCAAGATATTTATGTTTAGAACATTCTGTTATAATGTGCAGGGACTGTTTTGAAATCAGTGAGAACAACAGAATCGGAAAAGTTTTAATTGACTAATTATTAATCTGAACTTAAGAAAATACTACTGTTTTTGCACTTTAATTAACCACTGTAATAGTTAAAAAATATATAATAATATAAGTATGGCGTACTTTATCGCAGTTATTTTTATATGTAACAAATAATGTATACTTACATAATTTCATTTTTCTGCCTTAAAGGCCATCAAAAACAAATTTAACACGTCTTGAATGTAAGTTTACAAATAAGTACAATAAACTATGACCAGTTGTGTCAAACTTTCAACTAAAATTTAAACAATCAGACTAATTAAGCATCACGGAGTAGCAGTCCGTGCGCGAGCGCAAATGTCTCAAAATTTAGCGCGAGCGGCAGAGGGTTAAAAACGTCTCACACATAAACTAGATTTTTACCAACTAGTTGAACAGGCTGGTTTTCGGAAGGGGTTTAGTACAATAGATAACCTACAAAGTGTAAGAACTCTCATAGAGAAATGCAAAGAATACAACATTCATGGATTTCCAAAAGGCATTCTACACTGTGGAGTTGGGGGCAGTAATTAAAGCCTTTCAAGACGCCAGAATTTACTCTCAACACATATCAGTAGTCGAGAACATATACAAAAAGCCACAATTCGTATAAATGTAGATGAGGAGACATCAATAAACAGATAGCTTTAAACAGGGGAGTAAGGTAGGGAGACACCCTATCTCCCAAACTGTTCACACTTGCTTTGGAATACGTATTCAAGGAACGCAATTGGAGAAATAGGGGCATTAATATAGATAGAAAGTACCGTATCCACCTCTGGTTTGCAGATGATGTCATCCTAATTAGCTGAATTAGACGAAACGAACTAAATGAGATGCTCAAAGAACTGGACGATAGAGCTTGCAAAGAATTTCAGGTAAAAGGAACAATCATAGAAAAAGTTCAGGAATACATTTATTTGGGTCATCAAATAACAATAGACAAGCTTAACCAAACCTTAAAATTTAAACGAAAAATAAGGCTGGGCTGGACAGCATTTGGAAAAATGGCATAATATATGTTACAGAATAACGATATTCCAATCAGCCTTAAGCGAAAAATATTTGACCAATGCATACTGCTGGTAATAATCTATGGCATGGAAATTGTGACTCTCACAGAGAAAAGTGCTGATTTATTAAGAACAACACAATGAGCCTTGGAGAGACGGATGCTGGGACTAAGTCTACGACAAAGAATATGGAATACAAATATTAGAGCAAAAACAAGAGTAACGGATGTCATCGAGCTAATCGCTAAACAGAAATGGAGTTGGGCTGAGCACGTTGCTAGGAAACCTATAGAGGAATGGACAATTGGCTTAGTACAATGGAGACCTAAAACGTCCAAGAGATGGACAGACGATGTTGTAAAAATAACGGGAAAGAACTGGTATCAGAGCGCTGTAAAAGTTTCACTAAGTTTATTGAATTCTGCATAAATCATTATCTTTCAAGATTTTAAGATGGAATATTTATTTTTGTTGTAAATTAAATGTCTAGGAAAATATATAGGTTTTTGTTTTTCAAAATACATTTTAACCCGTTACCTAATGTCCGAATTAATTTTTTTCAATTTTCTTTTGGGTTTATTGTTAAATTCAATTGATAATGTCTCAGTAATACTGTTTAAAAAAAAATTTGTTTTAATTTTTACTTTTGATTTTGAGTGCGTTCCAATATTGGAACAATGAGCACGAATGACACCAATAATATTTTTGTAATTAATAACAAGTAATTAACGTAAACCATTATCTTCTTTATTAATAATACAAAATGTATGGAAGATATGTATTAGACAGTGAAAAAACAAGAAGTTTTCTTAAAGTACTAAATCCAAATTAAACAAAAACAGGAATTTCCGTCTCCCAAAACGATAAATGTTACATTCTACGGCATCTTCTAGTATTTGAGGCATTTGTTTGGGGGGGACAAATTGAGGCAAGGTACAGATAAGGTCCACTGAGTTGCACCAATCTCTTGTATACGGTTTTATAATCCTGTTGCATAACTGTAACAGGGATATATTGTCTTCGCTGCGGTAACTGTCGTCATCTTCGTCGTCAATTTTTGTATCTTGATCTTTATTATCGAAAGTTCCTTGACTACCTTTTTCATCACTGTTCGATTCTTCTTCTTCTTTGTCGTTATCTATGTCACTGTCATCTCCTACAGTAAATGTCTCACCTTTATTTGTAACTTTTGCCTGAGCCTGTGCTTGAAGTTGTCGACCACTTAGTTTATTTATGTCATTACAATCATCGTCATCGGCGCTGTCGTCAGCACTTTCAGCCCCATCATTAGGAGGCGTTATAAAACATCCGCTTGGCAGAAATTTTCATCTTCTATAAGCTGTATAAGCTCTGCTGTTGTATAATATTTAAAATTAAGACAAAAAAATCATGAACCCGTTCATGTCCATTGTTCCAATAACGGAACATTTAAAAAAACAGCTAATTTAGCGTTGAAATATAAAATATTATTTTATTCAGTGAAAGCCAATTCACTCAAAATAAGCTAAATACTGACTCAAAACTAACAAAGATGTCATACAAAATAGGTAAATGATTGATACTACTTAGTTTTTATAAGCCATCTTTTCTACTTGCTTCTGAACAGTAGTATTTACACTTATAAAATATCAATGAGAACACGGCATACAGCATACAGCACAAATAATTATAATATTATAGTAAAGGGGCGCGTTCAAATACTGGAACAATGGGCTAAAATGGGTTTTAACAGTCTCTGAGCTATGTGAAAGCATCATCAGATGTGTCTTTTATTAATGTAGATCTTAAAATACAAAAGTTACCTTATAACTTTCCAGAAAATGGCCTGCATATGTATCGGAATTAATGTGACAAATGTATGTATGTAGGTAATCGTTAACCTCTTATACCTTTCGGTGTTGAGGCTGGTGCGTTAGCGTATGTGGTCTTATGCGTGAAATGCACGATCCGGCCCGCATGCGAGTCACGTGATTAGTGCGTTGTTTTTTGCCTACATACAGCACCATGTGTATAGTGCATGTGTGTGTACGTATAGAACCTTGTTACTCTACCTTGTAGGTCGGTATTTGGAGGAGAGCGTCGTTAATTAGGTGCCCAACGATGAATGGTCACCAGGGCTCGATACCGAACTCCGAGAAATCTTGCACCCAGCGAGATTCTAACCGGGGACTAGCGCAACGCTAGCCTGATGCTCTTACCACTGCGCCATCCTGGCGTACTATTGGGAGTAATTGAAAGTAAACGACACTAACCATGGTATTTTGTTTTTTTGCAATTTTTTGGCTGTGTGAATGAGATTCTTAAAATATGACATTATTTAAAAATAATATATGCTGTTTATTAAATTGATGTCATTAACATTAAAGCCGGGTTCTCATTAGTCGATTTCGTTGATCAATGAGATGAATTGAATGCGAAACTTGTTCACACGATTCAAGGGCATTGAACATTCAGTCAGAAACGATCAATTTTCAAAATGGCTTCAAAGAAGACAATTGTGCATGCTGGAGTCCGTATTGTGTGTAACTATTTAGTAAACCAAATCAAAAAGAGAAAAACAAGAAAACCGTTTGAAATGTGCCATGTTATTAAAATGCCCCAAAACTTTACGCAATTTTATCCAGAGCGTAGGTGCCAACAATAAGCTGACAATGCAACTGCATTTGTTTCAATATAATTGAACTCTTGTTCTCACATTTCAAACAGCGTTCAATTTCATTGAATCAATCCCGTTGATCAACCAAAGTAGACCTGCCTTTCACTTCCATTGAAACAAAAAATCATTGATCAATATCGTTGAAATGATGTTCTCATTATTCAATTTCTTTACAATGGCATAGATTCAGTCTCATTGATCAATGAAATCGACTAATGAGAACCCGGCAAATTAAAAACACTTTGTTTTCAATTAATTAATACTGCTGAAATTTAGAACATGATGCAAATGAAAAAGGAGTGCTTAATGCTTGGCTTAATATTTTCTCCATAAACCACCACCATGAACAGAGGCAACAGTATGCTTTTCTTCCCATTTTCCTTTTGTTAATACCCACGTCATTGATTACCCTTTGTAAGAAGGCCCCATTCTCAAGAAGGGTTACTACTCATATTTTTTGAACTTTTGCCAAACTTGACATTCTAAATAATTAAATATTTTTGACAGCGGATACTACTAATTACTCCTAACATTTATACAGCTAAAATCAATCGTTTACTTTCAATTGCTCCGAATGATACATCATGTAAAGTAGCACTACTGACGTGTCAAAAGGGATAAAGGATTCTTGTTGAATAATGAATATACGTGATTTACCAAAATTTGCCGACAGTCCTATATGGCTAGCAATTAACCACCGATAAATAAGATTATTCTATAAAAATTGTTAAGGTTTTATCAATTCTTTCTTTTATATATGCTGCAAAATAAAACAACAACTTGATAGTTGTAAAAATTTGGAATTATGAAATATTTCACTACATCTAATTGAATTGTTCATAGATGGCGCTATCGGACTTTTTGTTCGAAAAAACGCTGGTGGAACAAGCACAAAAAATCATTGGGTTTCATCAATTTTAATAAACCATGGAATATTTACATAAAAAATTTTGTTTATAATTATTAATGTTTTTTCGCATGTTTATTATTCTTTTATATTAATTTCGGCTATTAATTTTTACAGGGATTACTGCCAACAGAAAGAATGCGATTTATACTTCTCAGTGGATTCTACGGCTCATATTGACAATCCTTATACTTTACGTCTTCTTGCCGAGCAAAATCGTACAGTGGTTGCTCCAATGCTGGCACGACCTAAGAAGAGTTGGAGTAACTTTTGGGGAGCTCTTACCACGGATGGGTTTTATGCTCGTTCCCATGACTATTTAGATATCGTACATAATGAAAAAAGGTAACGAATTTTTGATAAATAATTTATTTTTTTTTATTGCTTGCCCATCAAAACATTGTTTGCAAGTAATTGATATAATATATCACACACTAACTGCTAAATTAGTCGAATGCGATGCTGAAATCTGTCTTGAAGGATCGTCTGTCAATCGAATACATGTTGTCTGCTGTACATTCGTAAACACCAGCATCCATCTGTGTGGCCGGATCGATTTCCAATTTGCTTTTGATTTGGTCATTTCCTACCCTCCATTCGTGAGTCTATTTATAAAATATGCTAGCAGTAAAGCATAGTTGCAATTTTGGTACTTACGTTTAAGTACTGATGAGAAAATATCTCAGTGCCGTCTTTAAACCATGTTATGTGAGGTCTCGGATTACCACGTGCCACGCACAAAAAAGCTATTTTATGGCCCAAAACGTATTCAAAGTCGAAATGCGATGCCAATATAATCTTAGCTCCCTAAATATAATTTAATTGCAATTATTTGTCACAAAATATGTAAAAAACTTACATCATGGTTATTGTAATACTGATCAGACTCAGGATCCCGGTATTTACCAGTAATGGGAAGTCCTATTTGTACCTAATGATATCAATTCGTAATATGTTTTTATGGGATGGAATAATAAAATTTACCCTGGATTTAGTCCTGGCTCTTGCACGTCCTCTTCGAGCCTGTGCTTGTTGATTGAGAAACAGCAAAAATGCTGCAACTAGCAAAAAAGTTTTGACTTGCATCTTTGGCACTGCTATAAATGTCTGTTCAATTCCTTCCCAGTGTTTTGCTTTACAATCCCCCCTTGGTAGAGATTGATGGTAATTTATTTCAATTGAAAGGTGACTCCCTACGACTGCGTTTTTGTAGGGTATCACAGATAATGAGTGTTATTAGTTTGTAAACTTCCACATTTAAATTAGGTAAGTATCAATTGGGTCATATGTGAAGGGATACCCGTCTTTTTTAATTCATTAAACTCTTTTTACGTTGTACCATTGATGAAAACCTCAGAAAAAGTCCTAAGCATTGTTTAAATGACAGTATTTTCAAATACCATTTTTTTATATTCTTTATTAGTAAATCTATGTGTTAATTGACGGAATGATTGACACAAGAAGGTCAATAGTTTTATCGTCAGCAACAAGCCGAAGAAAATTAAAATGTACCACTTTAAAATATTACAATATCAAATGAGCACCTCACATGTTGCAAGATCATTTGTTCATTTGTATGTTTGTATAATTTAATCATTTTTATACAGGGTTGACCTGATTTAAATCAACATATTTATTTATATTTCCTGTTGGTTTAAATACTGAAAAGAAAAAGAAACGAGGACAACATAAAAACAGTTCTTTAATTCCATAATATATGTAAAAAAATTAGATGATAATAATAACAAATAATAATATAAATGAACACATCAATAATTTAGTAAGTTCATGGAAGTCGAGCGGTTTTAAATGGCATAATTGGAACATAAGGTCTAAAATTTAATTAGTATTTATTGGAAACAATTAAAAATTATTTTAATAAATTGAACAACATATTAACTACCAAAAAAATTGGCCAAAACTGCAACAAAATAAAAAATGTTTTTTAAATATCAGCAATTTTTGTTTTTTTAGCTATGTGTTTTTTGTTCAAATTTATTCTATTTATGAAAACAAATAATTTGATTACTTCCAATAAAAGTAAACAGTAGTAATTAGAGATCTTAGAGTTCATCGATTCTTTATTACATTGCATAGGGCAGTCGAAAACTAAACAGAATACAGTAACAGTACCTATATCATAAATTTCTAGATTTGCTTTTGTTTGTTTGTTGGTGCCAAGGATTTCAAAGTATGTTGACTACTAGATTTATAAATAGTAATACAGTAAATAACGACATCGAAGGGACCCTTGAAACTTGGTCGTTATAGCCGAAGGCCGCTATAACCGATGAGTGCAAAATAATTTAAGTCTTACAACATAATACATAATATAACTTTATTTCAGCAAAATTAAACATTTAAAAGTATATATATAGGTAAAAATGGAACATACGTATTATAGTTACATATATCTAGTAGGTACAAATATAGGTAAGCTTACAAACTAATTTCTAGAAAAAAAATCTAAAATCTTTTTCTGCTTATGACATCTACTACGTTCAAAATAAATACGCTCAAGTTTGGTGCCAAGTGTGGAAATGCTGGCCAACAATTGTTTATCTTTTAAACCTTCAAATGCAACAAATTTTCTTAATATAGAAACAGCTTGAAGAGCTTCTGCACACGACGGCATTTGAAAATCAGCATCTTCTGCATCATCGACATTTTCTTCCATTATTTTGCTCACATCGTTCTCTATGTTTGTCACAATTTCTACTTCACCTAAATCACCCCAAATTTCTAAATCGTTATCGACATTCACAAATTCCAACAGTTCATCATCAGTCGTCACTGTGTCAGTTGCATTAGTAATAAGTTGAGCCAACGGAATGTTGTCTTCTTCAGCAAAATCATTTTCGTCTTCTGTTGTTTCTTCATTCTTTTGTTGCTAAGCCCAGCGTGTCGAAAACACCCTTCAATTGTTTTAGACGATACCTTTTCCCATGCAGCAGATACCATCAGAATGGCATCCAAGATCGTTATGGCGCATTCTTTCTTTAGTTTTATATTCTTAATGGTTTCTAAAATTTGCGATATTGCGTCTTTAGCGAATTAATCACACCCTGGTCCATTGGTTGTAAAACTGAAGTGCAGTTCGGCGGTAAAAAACACAACTGTACCCTTCCCTTATTTCTTGAAAAACAGTTTACAACCACGAGTCAGGAACACCATCAGGTACACTTGCCGCTTCTCCTGATATCTTCCCAAAGACGATGTTATGACGCGATCGGAATCGATTTATCCAACCGTCTGAGTATTGGTACTCATGTTTTCCTAGCAGTACAGAAAATTCGTTGGCTTTTTGTCTTAAAATTGGTCCAGTTATGGGAACATTTTGCTTCTCTGAATCTTAAACCATTCTACTAGGCACTTGTCCAAGTCGTCGTGTGTAACCTTCTAAGTTTTTTCGTTTTTAATGTATTGCTATTAAATGCCAGTATTATTTTGTCTTTTATTTTTCCATATTGTTGATATGGTAGAATGTGAAACATCAAATTCTAAAGCTAATTTACCGTTGCTTTCACCGTTTTCTAATCTTGCCACTATAGCACCCTTTTCTTCAATGGAAATACTCTTTCTCTTCAATTTAGACCAGTGGCGGCTCGTGGCTTGAAATTATGGGGGTGCTGCAGCTTTCGAAATATACTTACATACCAGTAACGATCCTTGATATTTTTAAGGTGCCTTTTATTTTATTTAAGGTGCCTTAAATAAAACAAAACAAATCGAAATTTTACTCAATTTATAAAAAAAATAAGCTTACTGGCAAATGAAATAAAAAGAATTTTTATTTAAATATAAAATCCATTCTACGCTTTTAGCTTCACAAAATTTTTCGATCACCTGTTAACCCTAGAGCAGCCTTGACCGTCTTCGCAGTGATGTTGCAATCAAGTTGGAAATACGAACTATTTATTATTTAATATTCCTGTTTATATTACACATACCGTCGCCCAAGACGTCCTTGCACAATGATGACATCACCTAGTTTTTTCGTAGTATTCGCACGTATTATTGTTTTTGTTGGATCGGATGTCCAAGAGCTAAAGGGCATGATGCAATAATGCTGACAGGCTGCCCAGATAGCAGCGTTCGGACTACTTTTACCATGTATTATTAAAACAAACAAATCGCGGCGGAGCGTGCACCGAATGTACTACGTTTTGGACACTGCTAAATTTGTCAGCGCTCTGAATGGAATCTACAGCTTCGGTTAAAATAATTCCTTTTAAAAGCGGTTTAATTAATTAAATTTATGTAATAATTATACAAAATATTGAATGATTGTTATATTATTGATATTTTGAAGTACAAATTTAATAGGTAATTAATTTCCGTACATTGTTCTGGGGGTGCTGCAGTGTCGCAGCGCTTATGGACCAGCCGCCACTGATTTAGACGTTGAGGCCATTGCACAAACAAAATTGCAACACGTTGATCACTGTATACTGTTATACTAATGAATCTAGCCGATGCTGGAATGTCACGCACCAGTAATGTAAACAGCGCAAGGTTATTCCCCGTTCTTTGTGCTGAAATTTTATTTGGGTCCGTTGTTCGACCGTCGTTATAACCGGAGAAAAAATCATTGAATAGCAAATTTTCGTCGCAATTCCCGGATTCGTCGTTACAAGCGAGGTCGCTATATTCGTTTTTTTTTTACATTAGTGTACAGTAGAACTCCAATTATCCGAACTCCAGCTATCCGAATCGGTTTTAGGGGGACAAAAATTAAATACAATCAGTCGCGCTCGCTCAGACTTGTCTGTGTTTGTTTTCTCGCTACGTTCCGTCCGCCATTTGTGTTTATTACAGACTTTTATTACTTTTATTACACTTTATGTAAGTATGTACATTACATGCCATGTGAACAACATTGTTTTTGATGTAAAGTATTTAATGTATGTAATACATACATACATTACTACATTATATATCAGTAAAATGAGCTTGTTTTCTAAGAAATTGCCTTTTTTTCGTAAATTATCCAATTATCCGAATATTTGATTATCCGAATAGGGTCCGGTCCCAACTGATTCGGATAATTGGAGTTCTACTGTATATGGTATTCCAAACAAATGGCCACAATTCCGTCGTTATGTGCGGCTTGTCGCTATAAACGGCTTTTACTATATGTATTAAAAAATAAACAGTAACTGTTGCTGTTTGTTTGAGAAGTAACAGCTGTTCATACAAATCAAAAACAATGGTTCAGTATGGTAAACATTTACTTTTGAGACTGAAATGGACCATTCTCTGTTATTATATCTTGCTAAATTGAGACTGGTGTTTTGTGACTTTGCAGGTGCAATGCACGTCTTGGTCTATCTCTGCGAATCACATGATTGATAGAAAATTAATTTCATTTTTATTATAAAATTGCTGTAAATGCTTCAGCATTGCGGTTGTAAATTTATTGAACTATGCGATTTGTAGCATTAACATAGAAATTATTTAGCGTTTTTTGATATTTGGTTGCATTTGTGTATCAATTTTGTATCACTGTTACAAAGAAGATAATTTATGTAAGTGTTGATTCATTTATATTTTTTAGTTTAAAATGCTTCTTGGCCATTGAATGGTTTCAATTGATAAATAAAACCGTTGCATTATTTGAATATTTGCAGTAACAACAGACAAAAGCATACTATTGGCATAGTATAGAAAACTAATAGTAGCGACAGTTTACCCAATAAGCAGGGCCGATTCTAGCGCATGACGTATGACCGCAAATTTCGGCTAGGAACATGGCGGCTAGTGCTCAGCCTATCTTGGCTTTGCTCAGTTGTAATTTTAGCGCCAATTTTCGGCTGGCGTCATGGCAGCCACTGTCAAGGTCCCTCGCTTAGCGTGTAAAAACTTCAAAAGAACTGCTTGCAGTGTCGCTACTATTAGTTTTCTATACTATGCTATTAGTCTCCGTTTTCAAACAATTTCCATTTTAAAAACATTTTTAATTTGTCTCTGTGTGTGGATGCCTAATTAAAGTTGCAGATCTACCAATTACCCCAAAAACAAATTAAAATAAAACTACATACACATTTTTTTCCCTCATCATTCTGTTCTTCTTTTAGCCGGAAGCGTCGAGGCTTTCGTTTCTTCACTTTCATGTTTTCACAAAGTTACGCCACTTCTTTCTGTCTCTGGCTATAATTTAACTTCCCCATGTCTTTCCTTTCCTCTGCAGTATCTCGGCAATGCTTTTATTGCAAGTTGTTCTTGGTATGCCCCTTCTATTTTTACCTATTGCCCTGACATCCCATATCGTCTTATCTTGCCTATTTTCTTCCATTCTAAACAGGTGTCCGGTCCATTTTTTCTTCTGTTTTGTTTTTCAGAGATTTTGTGTTAAGGTTTCCTCTGATATCTTCATCAGCGAATACACAGGCTTCTATCGTTACAGGTTGTAAGTTTAGATATCCTACTGCATATTTAGTTGTTCTAGCCCAACTTTCTTTTATAACTTCATCGAGAAGGCAAATAAACAATAGTGGACTCAATACTCCTCCTTGTTGCACCCCATATTTGTTATTAAATTTTTTTGATGTCAAGTTGCATGTTCTAACTTTGATATATCGTCGCTTGGCGGGAAAAACCTTCTGTGTCTTTCTTTCTCTTTTACCCTCTTATACCTTTACAGTGTTGAGGTCGGACACACCGAGCGGTCACCCATCCAAGTTCTGGCCAAGTAGGCTCTGGCTTAATTTTGTATAATTCAGTATTACATACACTGCCGTACTGCCGATTCTTCTATGTGTCAAAAACAACATTTTCAAGGAGGAACAAAAAACGCTTTGTAATGTTATAACTTTAATGTAAAATTATTTTGAAAAAAATAATCAAAATGGACAAAAACTCCATTTCAAAACAAAATGACACAGAAGATTTTGCCCGTGACGACATGTTTTTCTATATAGATTCTTAATTCTTTCAATTATATCACTATCCACTAGCTGACTAGTTTATTCTCTAAGCTATTGTGGCGAAGCCGCTGGTTGTTTTTTTTTTAATTCAAAGTCAAACTCAACTAACATCATGTATTTCATATCTGTGCTTTAGTTTTACAAAATGGTACAAGTTATTCTAAGTCCCAATTCAAAGTGAAGTGATACAAATTATGCTAAGTCCCGACTCGAAAGTAAAGTTATACAAATCATTCTAAGTCCTGACTCAAAGTAAAGAAAGTAAAGTTATACAAATTATTCTAAGTCTTACATCAAATTACTGGAACATCGTCTTGGAGGGTGTCACTTCTGTCGTAGATACTGCTTCTTTGATGGCCGAATATAAACCATCCTTTTAGCTTATTTTCAGCGGTATTTATACAGAAAATTGACTCCCTTCTCTCAATATGCGCGTGGGGAATGTCGAATTACATAGGAGCACGTGTGAGGTATCGAATGTCACAGTACATTGCCCTTCATCGTACGTGCTTATCTTGCATTCTTAAAAGATGTAGCTTGCTAGAGTAATGACCTGATGTCATCCACACTTAGATTTTATAATTTTAGTATTTTTACATTCGCCTCTACTGACCATATTAAGGGCTTTCTTCATGTCTAAGAATGCCAGATATACATTATCTCCCTTTGCAAGTGCCTTCTCTAGTATTTGTTGTAGGTGTGGAAAATATATGATCGTGTACACTGTGAGCTGGTCTAAAACCACTCTGTTCTTCTGTGAATTGTGGTTCCACAAATTGGCGCTGTTTATTTTCCAGGATTATCTCATAAACCTTTAGGGCAGAGCATAGCAGTGAGATTCGCCTATAGTTGTTGTATTTCTTTGGCTCTCCTGTTTTATGTACATATGTATGTATACATTTCTTTCTCCAAGCTAAGCCAAGAATTCCTTCTTTTCACATTGTTGTAGGTATTTAAACAGTTCTGCATCTACTTCATCCACTCCTGCTGCTTTACCTATTTTTAGTTTCCTAAAGGCTTTTTAAAGTACCATTTCTGTAATTTTTTCTTCTGGCTCTTCATTTAAAGATTCTTCCGAACAGTGTTTGTAACTTTCATTATTCAGTAGTTCATAGAAATATTCTTCCCATCTTTCGATTGTGTCTTGCCCATTGATCACCAATTGTCTGTTTTTCCTTTTATAGTTTTAACTCTATATTCCGTTTTCTTCTGCTATTCTTTAATGCCTTGTAGAATAGTTTATGGTTTTCCTTACTGTTTTTTAGCGTTTCTCCAAATTCTTCCAATGTTTTTTATTTAGCCTCCTTAACTATGGTTTTTACTTTTTACTTTAGTTCTCTGCTGCTTGTATTTATCGTATTTATGCTGATTTTTGTGTTGTAGATAAACTGTCCACAGCTTCTTTTCTTTTATCTATGCTTTAATTTCATCGTTCCAATAGTTTGTCTTTTTTCTTTTTTTGTCTCTTTTTGTTATTACTCCACATATTTCTGTTGCTACTTTTGTTATCGTTTGCTTAAACCTCTCCCATTTTGTTTTAAGCTGTAGCTATGTTCTATTTCCTTTCTCCACTACTTCGCTTCGATATACTTTTCTAACTTTTCTATTATATTATTCAGTCTCAGGGCCGGTTGCACAAAACTTTTGCTAAATTACCGAATGATCAAAGTTTTTCCATTCGTATTAACAGTATGTTCTCCATGCTTGCCAATTACTCTCTGCCATTGTTGCCTTGAGTTGTTCTTTTTTTAATGTTCTTAATTAGTAACACATTAAAATATCTTTCAAATGGCATTGGCCCCATCTCCATACGTCATATTTAAGATTAATTGCATGAAATTTTTTTGTAAAAAGAAATTGCAACCAAATAGGTTGATTCCAAAAACTGAAAGAATGTCGTTTTATTGAACTAATCTATTATAAATATTATTATATTATAATCTATTATAAAAGTGAAAGTAGCAAGTAAGGAAAGTCTAACGAAATTTCTTTGCTATTTATTTATTTTAAGTCTAATATATTATTAAATAGCTAACAAGTAACTCAAATATTTTCAAACTGGGACCTCTGTTCAGGGTGGCAAATTTAATAGAAAGAAGAAACTGATAAATGGCCCAAAAAAATTGTAATATAAAACAGTCAAATAATAAATAAATAAATAGAGAGAAATTTAATGATATTTTTAACCTAAATAAAAAAATTTTGTTTTCCTTAGAGCGGCGGTAAAGCTAAGCCGGCCCCTTCTTTAAAAAAAAAAATGAGAACGAAGTACTTACTACAGTTTGTTATAGAAACCTTTAAACTTTTATTTTATTATCTATTTTTCGTTCCTCTTTTACAAATCATTATTCTGTACTTCATAGCAAAGTTACAAATCATAATTATCACATTAAACTTTGTTTGGTGTCTTTTTTGTTGTGTTTTGATGTTGTTAAATCAAAAATAGAAGAGTAGATCTTGGCTTACTTAATACTTTAAATAACCAAACCGGCAAAAAAGAAAAATCTTTAACTCTTCAAATTGTATGTGTAAATATTCGTCATATTAATTTTACAATATTAGTTTAGCATTTAAATTTTAAAACAATAAATTAAAAACTTTCCATCACTTATTTTTGAGTATTTCTCTCTTTAAACGTAAAAATTAAAAACTTTAAAAATTGAATTATTTGTTTGGTTATTAGTTACTGTTCTTTGCATTTCTTCCTACTACTTTTTTTCTATAGTCGGAGTCGTGTATAGACGCAGACGGTCGCGGGTCAAACCAGAGTCGGATACTCGGCGAATGGTCTACCCAATCACTGAAAATAATTAGAAGTCGAAACACAGTGGCGGAGTAGGGAAGGTAGGCGGTTGTTGAAGGCGTGGTACTTACCACATCACCCCGTGCGAAACAACCGAGGTATGAGAAGCCACATAGGAGGCCTTAACCCTTCATGTTTCTAGTTTGACTGCTCATTAATTTTTTACTTTAGAATTGAAATGTTCAAATCCAAAAAAAATATCACAAATTGGGCTGAATTTCTTGAAAAATTATTAAAGTAATTTGGAACTGATTATTATATCAAATTAATTATGTTTATTTATAGAACAGAGTTTATAAGATTGTGTTACTAAAGTATGTCAATTATATACTTTGGTGTTAGAACTATCCACTGGTCTTGTGGGTGAAGTTTAATTATTTATTAGGATTATGCCTTGAAATAAATAAATTCGCTACATATTTATAGTATGTTGAAGTAGGATCAGTAATATCCTGAGAACAACAAAGACAAAAAGTTTAAAGAATTTTGAATTTATTATTTTAAATATATTTTTTATGTATTTTATTTTAAAAGGTTTATATTTAGTTTGACTGCTCATTAATTCTGCTATGAACTCAAGTCTACTACTGAATGGGGATAGAGTGATTTGGATCATGATAAATCAGTCAAACCGAGACTAAATTCAGTGTACACAAGAAATTGCCAAATCCTAATACCTACTTCATATCTGTAGTTTAATTAATAAATTTTAAAAGAGTTAGCTATTATTCTTTGTTGTTGAAGTACAAAAATACTATAATGTAAAATTTATTCACACTAAATATTAAAAGTTAAAAACAAATCAATAAGTTATCATCACATAATCAGTTCTAAAACCACGAATATCTATTGAATATTGATTGTTAGCTTGACATTCGTAATATCCAGCATCTTGTTGAGTTGATGGATCTATTTCCATTTTGCTTTTCATAGTATCATTCCCCACAGGCCATTCGTGCACCTACAAATAATCCTAAGCTATAAAAGTAGATTTAATTATTATCTTGTTTAGAAATATCAGGAACAAAATTGTTACCTTTGAATAAAGACAATTGTTGTAAAGATTTAATTTAACAAAAATCCTGAAATTATTATCGAATAAAAATTGATCGAATACACTTATATTGTACTTACCGTTAGTATCACTTTGTACGTACCTGAAAGAATTTGTGATAGTACAATTCGACTCCATCTTTAAACCATGTAATTTCAGGCCTTGGCAATCCTAAAACTCATTTATTGCACATAAAAGTAAAACATGGTGTTTTATTACCTTGTGCCATACAAAAAAATGAGATTTTACGTCCCAACATGTAATCCTGTTCAAAATGACTGGCTTGTACAATTCGAGCACCCTACTTGACAACGATTATTAATAAAATCACTGTAGGTACGCTATTTATACTTACATCTTTATGTTCATAATAACTGTCCGAGCCTGGATTTCTATGCTGTATCATTATAGGCATACGGGAATGATAAAACCTTCCATACCCACGCTTACTTCCTTCGGTACATTTCGGACGTTAATTAAGATAACTTAAAAATACATCAAATTTACCTCCACGTCCTCCTGCACGAGCACTTTCGCATGTCAGTATACAACTGAAGAGTACAAAACCTAAGAAGACTAACGTTCTCATCCTGGTACAAGCAAATATGATTTAAGTTAACACTTGGACTCGACTAGAGTTACATTTGATTTAGTGCCGTGACCTAAAATGAAATAATAGGTAATGTGCGTATCGAAATTTCCTTCCCTTGTTTTTGAATGTAATTGACTACCAGGAAACTATATAATTGCTTGTTGAGGTTGTTGACGGCTACAAGTACTTGTGTCATCTACGTATTAGTATTATTAAATGTGATTGGAATATTAAACAGTTCTGTTTAAATTTTTTATTAAATAATATAACGTACAAAATTTTAAAAGTTTTACTTTAACATATCTTATTTATTTAAAACGTGTAGTTAAACAATTTCCCTTTATTATTTTTTTCGAAATACCAACTATTTTGGTTACATGATTCAAAATCGAAAAAATCAAACATCTTAACATAGCTATTATTGAGATTCGAACCCCATATCACCTGATTATGAAACAAACTACTAAAACTCTTTTCTACTGATACCCCAATTTCTTTTTTAACAGAACTAAATGATTGTACTAAATGGTCACTTAGCTCGCTTATTTATAAGAGTCCTTATATTTGTATATTTATCACAATAACGTATGTAAGTAGTCCTTGGGTTACTCATACAAGCAATTCAAATTTAATTTGTTATGATGACAAAAACAATTGCTATCAAAATTTTAAAGATTATAGCTCAAAGAGTATATTAAAATGTTCGTTTAGGTTTAACAATCGAGGAACGGAGAGCCACGTATAAAAGGCCTCGGGTTCAATTCCTAAGACTGGTGATATCCCTGCTTGAATTTATAGAAGATCCGTACACTTTTGTGTACTTCAGAGGGCGTGTTCAGCCGGCGGTGCCGGTTATCATACTAACACCTTTGATATGAAGGTTTAATAACCGTTTAAGTCCATTTTTCGATAAAGGTGTTTGTACTAAGAAGGCTTATAGAATTAATGTAATTGCTGTAAATTATAGACAAACAGTATCTATTGTAGGAAGGGCAAAAGTGCCATTTATCACAGGTGGTTAAGGTACTATTTATCAAAGTCTTCAAAACAACTATTTAAAAATAGTAATATTAATATTAATCAAATTGATCACATCCTTATAAATGACCGCAATAAAAGATGCATTAAAGATACAAGAAGCTATAGAGGACCAGATGCCGATTCTGACCACTTTATGGTGGCGACCAAGTTAAAACAGATTATTCCAGTTAACTAGAGCAAAACAGACAACCAACAAACATTGACCTTGGAAACAAAGAAGTACAAGAAAAATATGTAAACACCTTAGAGGAAATAATAAGGGAGGATAATTTAGAGCAAAATATCAAAGGAAAAAACGCAACAGTAGTAGTAGCTATAAAAAGAGCAGTAGAAGAACCCAGCCAAAGAACAGAAAGGAAGAGGCATAGATGGTTTAACCAAGAGTGTAAGAAAGAAATTGAGAAAAGAAATAAAACAAGAAGAAACATGATACAAGTGAGAACAGTAGCGAGTAAGACAATTTATGAAGAACAAAGGAAACAATGATGATATAGAAAGTAAATTTTAGAACAAAGAAGTAAGAAAATTCTACTCAGAAATAAAAGGGATCAAAAAAGGTTATACTACAAAAACTACGTTTTGCAAAGATAAAGAAGGAAATTCAGTTGGAGGGGAAGAAGAAACATTAGGAAGATGGGTAGAATACTTCAAGGATCTGTTAAATGAAGAAGAGAACAAAGACGAAGTAGGACCAAGGGACAATGAATGAGGAAGAAGTGGAAGTACCAGAAAGTTTAAAAATTACAGGAATAATCAATAAAATACAAAATAATAAGAGCCCCGTGGAAGATGGAATAAAATCAGAAATGTTAAAATGGGGTGGGGATAAACTAAGGAAGCTAATAGAGGAACTTATAAAAGATGTATGGAGGAAGGAAGAAATGCCAGAGAGTTGGAACAAGGCCATAATATGCCCTATCTATAAAAAGGGAGACAAGTTGACATGTGGGATTGCACTATTAAATACCTTATACAAAATATTAACGATATGCATCAAGAATAGAATGGCAATATACAGCGAAGCAAATGCTTCGGTCTAAAACCACACTGATACTCCCCTATAAATATAGGGGAGTATCAGTGTGGTTTTAGACCGTTTAGATCCGTAATAGACCAGATATATGTATATTCTAAAGGAAATACAAAGGACGAGCCACGAATTCAAGCTACAGGCACACTTACTGTTCATTGATTATAGGCAGGCATATGACACAATAGACAGAGAGCCGCTATACCAAACTCTAGCGGAGTTCAACATACCGGGAAAACTAGCGAGACTAATTATGATGACACTAAGGAAAACGGAAAACACAGTGAGGATCAATGGGAAGACAAGGCGATCCATTATCCTGTTTTAAATACTGTCATTTTTGTCTTCTTCGATATCTCTTTTTTGGTTATAAAATTTTGTCTTATCATGTGGTATTTTTTAGTAGTTTTCTCAATCCTTTCATTAATATCTATATCTTGTTTTCCATTATTGTCTATAGTTGCACTTAGATATTTAAAGCTCGTCACTTGTTCGATGTTTACGCCTTTGATGTGTAAATTGATTTTTTCTTCCCGTTTGGTGTCATCATTGTTTTGGTTTTTCATGTGTCGATTCTCATTCTATATTTCTTTAATATTTTATTCCCAACATTCAAGTTATTCTGTAATCCTTTTTCACTACTAGCCATAATTACCACATCATCTGCAAAGACACATTCCGAACACTTTTTCGTAATCTCATCTATAAATATATTAAACAGAGTAGGACTCAACCTATCTAAGTCGTTCTTTGTTTAGAATTTTTATAATGTTTTATTCTTGAAGATGACATACTTTTTATTGCTCTTATGAGTTGGTTATTAACTTTTCTTTTCTTCACTTTTTCCTTTTTGGCTCGGTTAAAGGTAAAGAAGTCACACGGACTGAGATCCAGCAAATAGGGAAACCGCAAGAATTCTGTTTTCTACCAAAAATTCGTTGATGGAGACTGCCGTGTGACATGGGGCATTGTCATGGTGCAGCATCAAAATGCGTGCAATGCCTGATGGACAGTAAACTAGTTCAAATGTAACTCACTACTGATGGTTTGATAGATTCAAAAAAAGATTTTCTCTACATAACATTAAATACAAGGAGAACAAGCTTCAGCTGACTTGCAGTTAGGCCAAAAAATTTAGAGAAGGATGTTATACCACTGATCAAATATTCAATGCTGATGAAACGGATTTATTCTGGAAGAAATTGCCTCAGCGAACATTTATTTCCAAAGCTGAGAGATCTGCTCTTGGATTTAAAGTTTCTAAGGAGAGCATTACTTTTATGCAGTAATACATCAGGACCTTTGCTCATTCTTCTTAGAGTGACATACCCTTTACAGGGCGTTGTTCCAGTGGCGAAGCGATGGGGAGGGCGGACCGCCCCGGGCGCCACCATTAGGAGGGCGGCAAGATTGCCCCTTTTTGTGCTATATAAGACAAGATTGATGAGATCAAAATTTTTAGTTCTATTAAAAATAACATTCAGTAAAAATAATTTATGAAAATATAAAATTATAAAATAAAATAGTGAAAACAGTCCTTAAAGAAATAAATAGGGTACACGGCTCTTTAAGGAGTAGCGAACACGCGACGCGATGACTCCAGACAGCTCCGTGCGGTCAGTCAGACAAATTGTTCGAGAAGTTAGAAGTTAGCTCTGTCCCGCTTGCACACTGTGTGCAAGCGTGACGGAGGTATTGGGCGGGAGGGGCATTCAATGTGTGCTGCAGACATTGAATGTCCCTCCCGCCCAATACCAGTAACTTCTTCGTCCCGTCCCCGTGCGAACTCTATAAGATTGAGTGATTTGGCCATTTTGTCAATCGAACAAAGTGTGACGGACGAAATTAACTTTGACGGAGTTATAAATGATTTTGCTGCGCGTAAGGCCCGAAAAGTTGAATTTTAGACTTATACTAGACGTGATTTTTATACTGTAATACATTTTGAACATAGACGTACTATATTACATGGTTTTGAAATAAATATTTTTCGCTCAGTTCTTTCATATGATTACTTTTTTTTTCTCACCAACACCAACATCAATATTTTTATAACGTCACAAGGGCGGCAGGGCGGCAAATTATGATTCCGCCCCGGGCGACGATGGCCCACGCTACGCCACTGCGTTGTTCATTAATCATTAATAAATCTTTAAATCCACGTACAATGAAAGGATGCAACATATCTACATTTCCTGTTTACTGGCAAGCAAACAAAAAAGCGTGGATTATAGCTCCAATATTTAGGAAATGGTTTTATGATTGTTGATGTCGAAAAGTATTTAAAAGGAACAAATTTAAGTTTTAAGGCTTTATTAAATATTGATAATGCACCAGGACAGGACATCCAACAGATTTATAACACCAAAATGGCAAGGTAGTTTCTCTACCTCCTAATACAACCTCAATTTTACAACCGTTAGATTGAGGTGTAATTAAAGCCTTCAAATCTTATTATATGCGGCAAACATTGGAACAAATTTTAGAGAAAATTGATGGTAATCCAAGTACACAGATATGGAAAGATTTCACAATTTTACATTGTGTAAAAATTATTGGTTTGTCCCTCAAGGAATTAAAGCAGTCAAACTTTGAATGCGTACTGGAAAAATGTTTGGCCTGAAATAGTTGATACTGAAAATCGTTTGCCTCTAACATCCTACCGTATTATAACTGTGCCACAAGAATTGGATGGGAGAGGGGTTTGATAATATGAACGAGGATGACGTTTTTGAATTGATTGACAACAATGAAGATTTGGATGAATCGGATCTTATGCAATTATTAGAAGAACCTTCTTTAAATATAAACTACCAAGAAAGCTTGATTTCTGAGGTAAAGGTATCTGCTTTGTAATGGAATTGACCAAAAGCAACAATCTAACGTAATCGTTTACTACTTGTTAATTGTATTTGGTGGACAATGCGATTCTTTTTGCAAACAAATGTCAAAAACTTATATAAAGACTCGTTTTTTTGTTACAGAGGTTTATGGAATGTACCATTTGTGACCAACTGTTATTTGGTAAATGCAACTATTTTTAAACAGAATGATCGCAGTAAACTTAGTTACATAAAAGATAATCTAGATGCAGATATGGCATTTTGCACTAATTTACGTGACTTAGACATATTTATGTTTGTATCGAATCGTATCGATTTTGGTCATTTAATTAATCCTGAAACATACGATATAACTCGTTCTACGCCTGATATGTATCAGGTTTTTGACAACGAAGTTGATTGGGAAGGACGTTATATCCATTCTGAATATGCTGAAAACTTTAATCCAGATAAGAAGCTTTTACAGGTATAAATTTCGCTTATTTTATTATTATTTTTCAAATTACTTATTTTGCAAATTTCTAGCCTTGCCCCGATGTATACTGGGCTCCAATTGTATCCAAACGATTTTGTCAGGATTTAATACAAATGATGGAAAATTTTGGTGAGTGGTCAGACGGCAGAAATAGTGATGAAAGGCTTGCAGGAGGTTATGAAGCAGTACCAACAAGAGATATCCATATGAATCAAGTAGGCTGGGAACAGCACTGGTTGCATTTCCTACAAAGATGGGTGCGACCTATTCAAGAACATATTTTTACGGGTTACTTTCATGATCCACCTCGCTCTCTGATGAATTTCGTTGTACGTTATAAACCAGGGGAACAACCGTCATTACGTCCACATCATGATAGTTCCACTTATACCATAAATATAGCCTTAAATGAAGTCGGTACAGATTATGAAGGAGGTGGTTGTAGATTTATTAGGTATAACTGTAGCGTAACTGATACAAAGCAAGGTTGGATGTTAATACATCCTGGTCGTTTGACGCATTATCACGAAGGCTTGTTGGTGACCAAGGGTGTTCGATATATCATGATTGCTTTTATTGATCCTTAAATGTGTTCCTTAATTTAAGTAATTACTTAATATTTTATAGGCATTTAATAATTATATTGCCATGTGTTATAACTGAAAAATGTATTATTTTTTAACATGACATTTAAATCGTACTCAAACTTTTATGTACATTATATATGTTAAGTTTTAGATTTTTGACACTAATAAAGCATTTTTTAATTTTATTTTATGTTTGACATTGTGCAGGATTCAAAAAAGCTTTTGAAACGTTTTTATTAATATGAATTATCAAAAAAAAGAATCAGCTTTACCTTTATTGTAATAACTGGAGACCCATTATGCTACTCTGTGTTACATCAAAGATTATGGCAAGAATTATCTTGAATAGAATAAAGGATCAACTTGACGGAAAACTCAGAATAAATACATTAAGAATACTCATTAAAGAATCGGTAGAATGGCAGATTCAAACACGTGATCACATACCTATACAGAGGGAAAAATGGACAAAACAATAATGCATTCGTTCGGAAATTTATTTACAAACCCTAAATTCTCGGTAATTAATTAGTCATGGACATCAAACTTTTTGAATTCGGGTATTAATTATTTTCAACGTAAAATATTTTTAATATTCAGTAGTACCAGTATTATATTCTTATTCAATGGTAGTACCTAGGTTTCAGACTGGAAATTTTAGAAAAAGGTTAGATTTCAGGCTATAAACTTTTTTGGTATTTTTTAAGCAAACTTAAAATGAAATAAGTTAGATTTACCTTAAAATAAGTAGTCATGAATGATAAATTTAAATAAAGTCGGCGAAATATTCGGTTATGCCAAATATTCGTTAAAATGGCCGAATATTACGACTGCCGAATAGTTAACCAAATATTCGTTTCACCTCTATAAAATAATACATACATATTATGTATTTTATTTAATAACCCGAAGTCTTGATAACTCGAACTTTTTTTCTGGTAAGTCATGGTTGGAGTTATCGAAGTTCGACTGTATATTGCGCTCAGGTATTAGTAGCGCTGAGTTACTACATATGACATGTCAGTGTCGTTTCTTAGTGTTTATTGTGTTTTCCTTGTTCTACGTGTTTTTGTTTAATTATTTAAAAATCAGTTCTTTTAAGAGCTAAATTTGCATTCATAGATTGTAACTGAGGTAAGTTTATAAGAATAAATTAAAACTAAAGTGACCATATTTTAAAAGGCTTAATGACGGACATCTAAATCTATGAGGACAAGTCCCCATAAGGCCATTTCAGTTGCGTATTTTCCGTTGCTTTGAAGTACGGTAAGTAGCGCCATCTGTTTTTAAAAATTATACCAACAAAACGCAAACGTCATTTGATATGTCATTTACAAGGCCAGCTAAATTAAATTATAAATGTTAAGGCCTTCCCAGTTTCAAGGCCCGCTGAATTAATATTGCATATAAGGCCTTACCCCTTCATTTAGCCAAGACGCAATTTAGAAACAACGGTGGCGCCATTTGAGGTGAACTATACATTTCTCCCCTAAAAAATGTATAGTTCACCGCAAATGGCGCCACCGTTGTTTCTAATTTTGTCTTGGCTAAATGAAGTGGTAAGGCCTTAATATGTAATATTTAATTCAGCGGGCCTTGAAAAATGTAGGTATAGTTCACCGCAAATGGCGCCACCGTTGTTTCTAATTTCGTCTTGGCTAAATGAAGTGGTAAGGCGGTAAGGCCTTATATGCAATATTAATTCAGCGGGCCTTGGTAAAACTGACATATTGAAAGTTAAGCAGTGGCCTGCTTAGTCTGAACGAAAATGGGTGGATTACTCTGCGGCTCGGTGTGCCCGGTCCCCTCGACACTGTAAAGGTATAAAAGGGCAAAAGAGAAAGAAAGAAGAAGTAAATGGTATTATGGGGTAACTCTTTTGGGACTAACCGTAAGGCCTTCCCTTTCAGTTCACATAAATACAACATTCAGAGCCTGTTGCATATGCTCCCTGACTGTATTAGCAAATCTCCCTTTTGCTACTATGACAAGATCGTCAACATATTCTAAGGGAGAAAACTTAGGATACGTTGGAAAACGCTTTACTGCTGAGCTCTCATAGAAGCTCGTTCATTATTTTGCAACCCAAACTACATAGGTACCTACCTACTACAGTTTCATCCAGCAGTGATGTGTAGACCACCCTTCCTCTCAGCATGCAGTCTATTCACCTGCAGATTTGTCTGCAGCAGGTCTTCTCTAGCCAGCAATCTCGTAGGGCTGTTGTAATTGATCTAAAGGATGTGTTGTTAAGTGCTCCTTCTATGTCTAGGAAACTGAATCAGATTGGACTAGAAATCAAAAGTAAAATCTTTGACTTCAGAAGCAAGAAGCAAATACACCAACCACGACACTTTGAATTACAAAAGTCTTTTGGTTTTATTTAAAAATTCCGTTAAAAGCATTCCGATTTGCGAATTTTCCGTAACTAAACTTTCCGCCGTTCTTCGGACCGCGATCATGAACCAAAAATGGTTGACATTTGTGACATTATTCAAAAGCGTTTATTTATAAGTCGTTAATTTTATATTATACATTAATTTAAAATAGACACATTTGCTTTTTATAATGGAACATATACTAAAAGGACAATTTAGGTAATTAAATTGAATAAATTGTATCGGCGATTAATTTGAGGTTAATTTTTGCTTTTACAGCCGAATAGTCATTAGTTCATATCCACATTTACCTTTAAAATATGGAGTTAAGACAAATTTTAAACGAGGAATAAGTAGTATGTGGGGAGGTCGTGCTTTAGATCGGTCACGACCATTACTTAAAAGTCAGTATCAGCAACAACGAAGAGAATATGGAGTTTTAATGTTGCGAGCATTACGAGGAGTGTTAAAAATTAGATATTTACTATTAGGTGGAGCCGTAGGTGGTGGAGTAACTTTACAGAAAGTTAGTAATTTAGCATTTATGTGACCAAGTTTGATACAATTAATATTTTTGCTTAATAGAAATATCAGGAGTGGAAGGATGGACTTCCGGACATGAAATGGTTGGAAGATGTAATGCCAGACAATGATAGATGGCAACAGTGGAGAGCTTCTCTTATACAAATGCGTGATAATGTTAAAGACAATATTGAAATAGGTAAACTATATTCCACTTATTTAATTTACTTACGGTATTGTAGACAACCAATGCTTTGTAATAACTGTACGTACTTGAAATGTTTACCTCTTAAAAAATTCCAAATTTGAGATTAATGTGTATGTAGTACCTATCTTGCATTCTATTAGTTTAGATTTTAATATGTAATATTAATTGATATTTATGTAAGATCCCCGGCTCAAGGCTTTAAGTGAGGGCAAATATCGAGAATTTAGGAACTGGTTTGATCAACGTCTAGATGATGCTATTGCAGCTGCAGAACATCCCAGTCATCAGCTGCCCTCATCAGTAAATGGTGAGCATGCCTAAGTGCATCACTGGGTACATTCTGTCTAGTATTAACATTTGATTTTTTTTATTAGGTGTTTTTGCTGGCCTTTCGGAATTTATAGAAAGACTGTACTCAGGTATGATGCACCTTCTTTCCCTTAATTTTCTGAATGCTTGTAGTAATTTGAAGTTATAAGTTTTATATTTTGCTTTAGTTTTGATTGTGTAACGTAGAAAGTAAGTATTGATTTATTTTTTAATTTTACATCTTAACATTATAAGGTTTATTTTTATACAAATGTATTGTTACAGATACCAAGGAAGAAATTACAGAAAAAAATGTGGTGCATGCACGTCCATTTGTTCAAGAAGACACGAAGAAGGAATCGCAGGCTCGTTTAGACTCGCTTCATGATGAAGTAATACAAACCCAAATTAAATACCAGCGAGAATTAGAACGATTAGAAAGAGAGAATAAAGAATTAAGAAAACAAAATTTGCTATTAAAACAAGGTCGAAAGCCACCAACAAGACAAGCAAAACGTAGTCTAATTGATATGTACAGTGAAGTATTGGATGAACTGGCAGATTACGATACTACAGCCTATAACACAGCTGATCACTTACCCCGTGTGGTTGTAGTAGGTGATCAAAGTAGTGGCAAGACTTCGGTATTAGAAATGATTGCCCAAGCTCGCATTTTTCCTAGAGGTGCTGGTGAAATGATGACACGGTATATATTTATATTTATACAAAAATATTCAATATTACAACCATTTCTTTCAGTGCACCCGTCAAAGTTACACTGGCAGAAGGTCCTTATCACATAGCACTATTCCGAGATTCCTCAAGGGAATTTGATCTTACCAAAGAATCTGATCTTGCTGATCTTAGACGAGAGGTGGAATTACGTATGCGTAATAGTATACGAGGAGGAAAAACGGTTTCGAGTGAAGTTATTTCTATGACTGTTAAAGGTTAGTTTGTGTTTATTATGTATGTTGGTGGTTGGCTTACTAGCTAGTTTGGGCTCCATTCTAGTGATAGCCACAATAGAATTCGTTTGTTAAGAGTTAGATTAAGTATATGAACGGAAGCTAGTGGAACATGATGCAAATCTGGAAGCATCTCGGTTTTAATGAGACTTTAAAGGCTGGTTTATACAACTTTATTTAGTCGTAGTTTTAGACGCAATTTTAATTTTTGACGTAAACGTTTTTGTGTGGTTTATACACGGACGCAATTTTAATTTTATGACGTTAAATGCGTGCGCTCTTCTAACCTCAAAATCAAACGATCGTGTGTGACATTTGTTGTACTTCCTTAAAATGTGCCGTGTGCTAAATTTGTTCGTAGTTATTAGTTCCAGTTATGCTTTTGAGACAGAAAAAAGTTGCAGTTGCAGTTGCCTTTAGCATGTTATGCACAGCAACACTTTTGCATATAAATACTGTTAATAAAAAAAAGAAGAAATAGGCGTTTTAAAGTGCGCCCTATGAACCGCAACAGAGATGTCGGGGGGTTTATTCTTCGTTGATACGAAGCATGATCAGTTTGGAGTGGGATAACGAACAATATTTTAAATTCACACGAATGGCACCAGAACAATTTGATTATTTAGTTAGAATTATTGGCCCTAAAATAGAAAAAGACATCCGAAAAAGCCCTTTATCGCCAGGGCATCGTTTGATGATGACCATACAGTAAGTTCTGAATAATATTCATTTGGTCACTCGATATATATGTATATTCGGCTTTAACAGGCCCATAGCTTGTCGGGGAGGACACATCGAGCCGTAATAATCTGAGAGTGGGTTCAAATCACCCGTCCAAGCTCTGATCATGGGCACCGATGCTTAACCTAGCAGAGTGATGCACCACGTCAATACTTACTACCGTACTGCCTGCCCGTTTGAATAATATGTTAAGTGGTGATATTCTTTTACAGTTATTTAAAAGAAGGGTGTTCAGTGCAACAAATTGCCTGGGGTTTTCGAGTGGGCAAAACAACTGTCCATAAAATAATTAAGGAATGTTGTGAAGCTCTTTGGGAGGTATTGTCACCTACAGAACTTCCAGTGCCATCCTCAAGAAACTGAGAAACAATGGCGGAAGAATATTTTCGTCAGTGGAATTTTCCTAACTGGATTGGGGCCATCGATGGAAAACATATAGTGATTCAAGCACCAGCACACTCGGGTAGTAACTTTTTTAATTATAAGAAAACATTTAGCATAGTGCTTATGGCAGCTTGTGATGCTAATTATCGGTTCACATTGGTGGATATTGGTACTACTGGGTCTAATCATGACAGTGTTGTTTTTAAAAATAGTAGATTTGGTAGTGCCTTAATGCAAAATAAATTAAATATTCCATCTAAAAATAACCTCCCCAACACAAATATTGAACTGAATCACTTTTTCGACTCTGGTTCAAATTTGGGAGAGGAGAAAAATATTTTCAATCATAGGTTATCCAAAGCACGGCGCACAATTGAAAATACCTTTGGTATTTTAAGCCAGAGAAGGCGCATTCTACTCCGACCTATAAAAGCAAATGTAGAAACATGTGAGCAGATTGTGCAAGCCGCTTTTGTTTTGCATAATTTTTTACAAAGCAATGAAAAGGATATCCATCTGAATCAAAGACGGTATTGTTCAACCGGATTTGTGGATAGTGATGACGAAGGCATGATATCTTTAGGTACATGGAGAGAAGATGGTGCTAAACTAAAATCTGTAGGCCGATTAGGTTCGAACAATGCTGCATCAGCAGTTAAAACTGCAAGGGACAGTCTTGCAGACTATCTAGTTTCCAGGCAAGGCTCACTCCCACACCAACAAAATTATGTTTTAAGAGGATCTGTCCCACAAACATTTTTCAATAATAAATTAATAAAAATATGTAAATATATGTAATATGTAAATATAAATATATTATAATCTTAGTTTAACAGATTTTCTAATTTATTTCCTGTTTACCACTACATTTTATTTGCTTATTAACCCTTATGCAGGCGCGCAGTGTTTTGCGACGTAGACGGTGGCGTGGGGTGTCCAGAACACCCCAGCGATTATAGAGCGCCCTAGGTCCTTTTGTCGATTTTTTAATTTTTTTTAAGTATCATTAGTTTAAGACAGGCATACTGTGTACGTAAAAATGTTTCTCGTCGCCAGATTTGACCACAAAATGGTTAAAAAGGACAGAAATGTAAATACATAATTATGTATATAAAAATTTTACTGAAATATTAAAGAAATATACATTTTTGCCAATAATGTCAAATTAAAATAGCAAAAACTCCCAAAACCTAACAAATGCTGTTTACATTTGCCAGTAATTATGTTTTAGACAAAAAATAGAACTCTGCCACTTTCACTAATAGTATTTGCTATACAGATTGTCCAAAATCCAATCTAAACATACAAAAATTAATGAGTGCAACAAGGAAGACATAAACAATATGGGTAGCACAACAAAGATAGAATGCAATCATGGCTAGATAAATTTTTAAACTAAAATCTCTCGCCAATAACAAGCAATATCTATGACAGATGTTTTTGCTTGCTTGCTTGTTATTGGCGAGAGATCTTTAGTTTAAAAATTTACCTAGCCATGATTTCATTCTATCTTTGTTGTGCTACCCATATTGTTTATGTCTTCTTTGTTGCACTCATTAATTTTTGTATGTTTAAATTGGATTTCGGACAATCTGTATCCACAATACCAAAAAAGTAAAAGGTCGCACGGAGTATACGTTACACCTTAAGAACTTTCAACACGTGTTAATTAGTGTAGTAATTGCATCATACTGCAACACTAAACGGAATCGGAATGTCACTTAGTTAACACGAAGGTACTCAATAGCAGGGCAACCTATCTAACAATAAACAAAAATGGCAGCTATATTTCTGAGGCTGGGGTGTTCTGTACGCCCCACACGCCCGCTTACGGATTAAGTACATAAAATAAAAACTATTGCTGTATAAATATATATATACAGGGTGATTCAAATTCGCGTGTATGCATGGGGATCTTGGAAACGGTAAGGGATAGAGAGTCGGTTAAATGGGGGCAAAGTTGCGTAATCAAAGGACCAACAATGTCCCTTTCAAAAATCAAGGCTAACTTAATCAGTTTTTGAAATATTTGAAAAAAACTAAAATTTTGGAGAATCGTTTTTATTTAATTTTGACCTTATTTGAGGAGATATTGAAAAACGGAAAACACTTTCTCATGGCCACTTTTTGTCCTCTATCGAATAGCTTAAATTGCATTTTTGATGCAACGTTTTGGATCTTTTACCGTTTCCAAGATCCCCATGCATACACGCGAATTTGAATCACCCTGTATAATTTAATAAAACAAATATGTAGTTAATAAAATATACAACTTAATTTAATATTAAAAATATTTACAATTATCCATTTGTCTCCTCTTCAGCTTCAGCCAAATCCGATAAAAATTTTGCTTTTAATCGCATTTTGGCTGCTCTGCTTTTTATCTGGCTAAATGAGGAGGCAATTGACATGGCAAAATGCCAGTCTTCTGGAAGAATTCCTTCCGGAATTTCAGGTGCCTTCATGAAATTGTCCAAGGTTTTTATTACCCCGGTTATTGATGACACTATGGGTGCCAAGTTGTCATCTTTAATTTTCCTCGTCCATTTACTCTCTATTCGCAATTGGCTGGGAGTTTCACAAACAGATTGCGATAGAGTCCTTGTCACAGGTGATATGGGAGCATCTTGTGAGGCGGGATTTGACGCCGCCAGCACAATGTAGGCTTCACCTGAACTCGTACTTGGTTGAGGCGACCCTGGGGTTGAAGCCATCACAGTATCATGATAACTGTGATGACTCCTCGTTTTGTAAAAATACTTGGGTATCCCACATATTTGTTTTGCTCTGTGCGGCAGCATAGATATTTCCCTTTGTTCAATAAATATTGAAAAGCGAGAAATGAAAATTTGACCCAAGTGAACCAATTTTGTTTTATATGTTATATGTAGCTTACCTTCTTGGCTTTATCACGCTGTCCAAAAACCCACAGCTTTCAAAATATGGTCAAGGTGATTTTGTAGTCCCCTCTGAACCCGAAGCTATATTTCTTAACTGCCGCTTCTCTTTGGCATACCTCGTTCGGATGGTAAGCCAGCGGCTTTTGCAGTCTGCCACTAAAATAGTAAAATGTATAAATATATTATGTATACAGTAGAATCCGGTTATAACGAGCACTGAAGGGAATAAAAAAAAATCTCGTTATATCCGGTATCTCGTTATAACAGTTTTTCGTTATTTTTAAATTTATTTTATCATAATACAAACACATATGGTGTAAAACAGAACACGAACATGTTTTAAGATACGACGTCATTTAAACATTTCAGAGTATAAAATAACACAACACAACAACACAAATAGTTAATAGGTTTTAGTTACAGGGGCGAAACTAGACCATTTCAGGGTGGGCGCGCGCCCCCTCTTCACCACTGATTGTAAAAAGGAAAACTAGTGCTTTTTGGAAATTTAATTTTATTTTTGATATCTCTCTTCTAATTGTACTAAATACAACAATAAAAATTGAAATTAATACGTAGAGGATATTAGTAGGTAGTTATTATGAAACTTGAAACTGTTGCAAATTGGATCATTTTAATGCTTTATGTAGGGTTTCCGGTCTCGAGGTGGCTAATAGCTTTGATACCGCTTAGCTGACACATTTTTGGCAGACTTTCTTAGAATAATATAATATAATAATATAATACAGTAGTGATTTATCTCGCTGTAACAGGTTTTCGTCCAAAAATAGAAGCCGCAATAAGCGAATTCTCGGTGTATGAGGTCTCGTAGTAAACGATTAAAACTAAATAGGGGTTAATGGCAAATCAATCAAGAGTCTGTAAAATTGTCGTTATAAGCGGAATCTCGTTATATGCGGTACTCGTTCTAAGAGGTTTCAACTGTAATCATACATTTCAAAATAAAAACATACCACTGCAGTTTAAAATTCCTGAAATTGTACCCCATGAATTTTCATTAAAGATATTGGTCGGTATTCTGATCTCATATTTAAATTTAACGTCATGTTTAACTACCATGGCAACATCGCGTATCTCTGTTATACACACATAAAATTATATAAAGCTATATCGTTTTATGTTTACGCTAAACATGACTTTAGTTAGAGGCAACTTTAAACATAAGATCAGAATACGGCCCATTGTCTTTAAAATTTTTATTGCTTTTATCCCACAAATTGGGGTATTGACGAACAAGATCCACGAGCATACCGTCCATTTGAAACACCACGTGTCTTCAATAATTTTGTTTGGTGTTGCTTGCTTGCTTCTACGTTCAGATGCGGATCACAAATGCCGAAGCGCAAAATATTTTAATATGATCGGAAGCCGCAAATGCGTTGTGGCAACCGTTTCAGATGTAAAATCTTAAAATTACGTCTAAAGATAAAGTTAGCGAACTTTCAAGGTTACATTTTTAAGTTACGGCTAAAATTAAAACCTTAAATTACGACTAAATCCGTATAAACGCTTACCTGCAAAAGTAATCTGTAAACTCTTATGATTATGACTAAAATTGCGACTAAAAGTAAATAAAGTTGTATAAACCAGCCTTAAGGCCGAATAGATTATCTATGTACCTACTTTGGGAGGCCTTATAATAGTGTTGTGAGGTTCAGTATACATATGTACTATCACGTGCAAAAGCAATGACACGCCTAAGATTTGTTATTGTATGATAAACAGCCTTGCAGCAGTCGATGAGTAACTTTCTTATTCTAACTTGTTAATCCTACCTACAAGGTCTTATGGTTATGCCCAAGTTACTCATCGACTGCTGCAAGGCTGTTTATCATACAATAACAAATCTTAGGCGAGTCATTACTTTTGCACGTGATAGTACAAAGTGATTTTTTGAATTGCAGCAGGCCCTGGATAACCTTAAAACTGTCTGTATTATTATTAACTGTGTAACTGACAAATATTTTTGTTACTTCAGATTTCAAATAGCTAAGGGGGGGGGGGGCAAAAGCTTAATACAGACAGTTCTAAGGTTATCCAGGGCCTGCTGCAATTCAGTTTTTAAAAAATCACTGTATGAGGGTCAACTGTGGTTGATTTAAGTTACATCTTTCGTAATTTTAGTATTTGTATAAATGAATGTCACTGAATTAAATTTCACCAATTACTTCTTCTTCTTCACCATTTATCCTTATACCCGTCGGGTGTCGGATATTTAGGTCTTCCTAATCCATTTTTTATACTCTTTTCTATCTTTAGCCTTTTCTCTTAGTTCTCTTATACTGCATCCTCTGAGTCCGCTCCTTTTAGCTACTTCTTCCATCCATGTCTTTTTGGGCCTTCCCCTTTTCTTCTTCTTAATTATTTTGGCCTCCATTATCTTTTTCGGTATTCTGTTGTCTTGCATTCTGGACACGTGTCCGTACCACTCTAGCATCTTATTTTCATATTTTTTTATTATTGGTTCCTGTTGGAGTTGATTTACTATATCTGCATTTCTGATGTGATCCCATTTTGTTAGTCCAGCAATTTTTCTTAAAAATTTCATTTCGACCGCAGTTAGTCTACTCTCGTATTTTTGTTGTATATTCCATGTTTCACTTCCATACAATAACGATGGAACTGCTATACTATTATAGATTAGTAGTTTTGGTTTTTCGTTTATTTCCTTTTTACCAAATATTGTATTATTTAGTGCATAATAGATGTTCGTTGCTTTTTTAATTTTACTAGATATGTCTGCCTCTATGTTACCGTCATTTGTTATAATCGAGCCCAAGTATTCAAAAGTTGAGACCTCCTCAAGTCGTACTCCTAGTTGGTTTAGTTTAATATGCGTATTTTCTTCTCTCTTGTTAATGACCATCATCTTACTTCACCAATTACAAATATTTAAAATATCAAAAACATGACTGACACCAACCAACCATATCCTAATTATAAATTTCGATAGATTTATTGAATCGGTCGGTATATTAGCAATGTAGTAAATTTATAGTTGGTTGACTTAAGTTCACATCTTGTTTGGTCTCTTAAGAAGCATTTCCATCACGTTTTTAACAGTTATTAAACTTAATTTTTTTTAAATCTAACAGTAAAAGTTTTGCATTTATAGAGCTAAATTATTAATTTATTGATTATTAATTATGAAATTAATTGTGTTGAATTTCAAGCGAAATTTCGAATACCTCGTAAACTTTTTTGAGATATTCTTAAAAACAAAAATTTCTTTTTCAATTTCATGTATTTTATAACAATTTAGAGCACCTGTTCACAGACACTGTTTTTAGTTTAGACATGCTTAACTATTCGTGAACAGAATATGTTCATTGGTAGATGCATATGTACTTTATTTTTCATGCTGGTATTTTTACGCTATTTTGGAGGCCATGGTTATGGAGAAGCTATTTTTTATGCGTAGTAATAGACAGTGCCTTAAATAATAAAAAACAAATTTACTTTATTTTACTTACAAGTTGTGTAATTTGTAGGTCCTGGTTTGCAAAGGATGGTACTTGTTGATCTTCCCGGCATTATATCGGTAAGTTTGTGTAATTTTTTTAGTTCGAAGATAAAAGATTTCATGGTAGTTTTCCATGTGCTAATAATCGGTAAATCATTAATCGAATATACAAAACTAATTTTTCACGAATCCAACTTCAAAATGAAAAAGTTGTTTATAGTTTTGTGTAATTTATGTGTAAACTTTTCTTATAGTTTATTTTGGAGTGAGTTAACTAAAGGGAAAAGTTCTAAAAAGTTACTGAAACAACAGGAAAATTTTCAAATTAATTGCAGACGAAACCTTTCACAATATGTGTGACAAGATACCAGGCATGAATTAGTGAAGTAAGAGAAAAGTGTGATAAACAAAATATAAACACATTTAATTTTTTTATATGCTGGTGGAGAAAATGATTTGAGTTGCCTCTTTGGGAAATGACTTTTTCAGAAAATAATCTCTTCACTTCATTAGTAGTGTGACAAGTGGCGCCGCAGTTATCTCTTGGAAAATTTTGTACGATTATATATTAACGCATCAGCCTCGACACCGTAACAGGTTACAAACAAAACATACATACATACGAAAAAATCGTCAATCATGTACATATCGCTGCGAATTTACACTAGTGCTTTTGCGTTCAAAAGCTCTCAGGTTTTCCTCATCTTTCTTCGTCAGGTACATTGTTCCGCTGGTTGTCACTGATTCTCATTTTTTTCTTTTTGCTCAGGCTTTTTTTGTGTAGCAGATTCTTGAAAATATAGTGGGCTTTGTTGCTCACTTGAATGAGTTCCAGAATTTCTTCGCTTCTTTCATTGCTTCGGTTGATCAGCACTCATATTTGAACCTCTCCATTTTTTTGAAATTATATTTCCAATCTGTAAGGTTTCTTGTGGTGTTTATTTTCTGTTTATTGTCTCTAGTTTTTGCTTCCCTTTCCAGCTCCAAAAGCATTCTCATCATGGTCTCCTTATCTCTCACAGCTATTATTAAGTCATCTGCATATGCAATGAGTTGTATTGATTTGTTCACGATGGTTCCTCTAATGTCTAGTGTTCTACATTGTCTCACACCAGTTTTAATTTTCATTCGTGTTGCCCTTGTGTGTTGTCACTATAGCCTCCGATCTGTTCATTGTCATTTATATCAGGTTGATAAATTTTTTTGGTGTCTTCATGTTCTGCATATCTTTTATCAGCTTATGTCTTAGTGGCTAGCAAATGCATGCTTAAACTTTATAAATGGCAGGCGTAGGTTGATATCATGTTTGCAACATTTTTCTATTGTCTGTTTAAGGATACGAATGGTGTCCGTTGTAGATCTGCCTTTCGTAAATCCCTATTGGTAATCATCTATTTCTTTTTCTAAGTGTTCTTTTAAACAATTACAAATGATTCAGGTTAAGATTTTGTATGCCGTATTCAGAAGCATAATCCCTCTGCAATTTTGGCGCAGTGTAGAGCGTTCTTTCTTTAGTAGTGACGATAACCTTGTCACGTGCTTATTCTGCACTACGACATTTAAATACCGATGTCAAAATCGGTGGCACGCGGCTAGACTAGCAGTGAAGAAGGGGTGGTTTGAAACACTTAAAACCCTTCAATTAGGGATGAAGTTGAGCGCCACTACGGAATGTCACCCAAAGATGGTTACGAAGAACGTACCCCAGATAGTTCCTCTAGGGCTCGAAGGGGTTGGGGTTGCTGCACCCCGCTGCAAGATGTAACTTACCTTGCTTAATGAAATAACAACTGCTACTTGTGGATAGGCTCACAAAGCTAGACACAAATATCTTAAAGTAAACACAATAAACACAAATAAAAGACAAGAATGAATTACACTGAAATTTAATGAAAGCAAATAATTATCCAAAACATATGACACAAAAGGGGTTCATAAATGCAATCTTAATTTATACCGGAAAGAAAATAATCAATAGCTAGACTCCCTTAACCGCAGTTAAAAGAAATGATGATGTCAATTACAAAACTTAAACTGAAAATTCAATTTACAAATAGATACACACATGCAACATGAAATACGTAAAATGCCACCGCAATTCGCAATGTTTCTAAATTGATAACACTAAAACAAAACGGCAACACACTAGTTGAAGACTTAAACACTTGTTGAACAAATTAGACGATAGAAAAGATGCTCGAAGTACTTGAATTATGACAGTAAATTTTACTAATGCCTTTTCACGAGCACACACAAAAATTAATAAACCAACCTAGCCAATCGTTTGCCAGCAGCGCTCAACCTTTACAATGTGAATATACAAATCTGCCCAAGGCGATTCACAAAGCCTTCAACATTACCACCGAATCAAACAGATTGACTAGGAATCGGCTACTAAGTTAAAGCTTGAATCTGAAGTAGAACAAAAATAGGCAAAAGCAGGTGCAGCATAACGGAAAGTAGATTTTACCTGGCGAGATGTTCGTACTTGTTCAAAAATCCAGGGAGTACGTGACAGATGTGAGACTGGGAAGAGCTATGATGTTCTTTCTTCTAAAACGGGTGCAACACAACGAGAATAATCCTGAGGCTGTGGGTTTTCCTAATCCCTCAAATGAGGAAATTGCGTGAACGACACTTTAACTGTCACTAACTTTTCACAACTTTCACACAAAACTATGTTACTCCGAGATTATATGGCACTCCCTGGGATTATCCGGATTTATAGCATAATATAGTTTAAAGAAACTAACGAGGGGCAAGAGGCCTTCTCGGTGGGGTAAATACCCAAATAGGAAACAATGAACTTGCACACCCGTCTTAAACCGGAGAAGCCAAAGACGTCCGATATGGTTGAGTACCTGTCACGCACTAACGAAGGGAGATGTAGAAGACTCGAACGACGCAAAACAGGTCAGCTGACAAAGCTTCGCGTGCAGGGGATTCCCCGACCTGTATCACGAAGAACTGAAACAATATGACATCATGTGTCGACGAAATACACGTGAATTCGGTCACCTTGGGATCTTTAACAAAGGAAACTTTTACAACAACGAAACATTGGGGAGGCTTTGCAGAATTCGTAGAACTGCAAAGAAAACGCGCTGACAAGGTTTAACCTTGGATACCCTATAGAGAAGAAGAAGAATCTTACCAAAAATTCAAAATAACGTAAACTTCCCAAAATAACACCGTGACAGCCTCCCCTACTCCAATCCATTGGGATGGATTATTTTTTCTATATTTCGATGATTACTTTATATGTATATTTTTTCTAAAGTGATCTCTCCACTGGGTTTAATTAATTTGTTAGTTATTTCATCTAACCCAGCTGCCATTCTCATTTTTAATTCTTTGACCACCATCGCAAATTTGCCATATGATGGCACTTCTTCCTCATATCTTGCAAAGGCTTCTTTTACTTCATCGCTTGTTTAATATAATTCTGTGAAGTATTTCTGCCATTTACTGCTGTAAATTTTTTCATTTCTTGTTTTTCTTCTGTTACTTATAGCGTTTTCCACGTCTCTGCACTAACTGTACTCAGTGCGCACTGACTTGATTTCGGTATGTTTCACCTATGCAGTGCTGCTAAATTACACCATTTTTCCGTCAGTAAAATTGTTTTTATTAAAATATATGCTCACATTTTGAATTATTTAAAATCAGGCGTGTCCAGCTCTTAGCCCAGAGCCGCATGGGGCTCTTGACAGCTAGTAACATTTTTGATGTTGTATGTATGTATTATCTGTAACCTCTTATACCTTTCGGTGTCGAGGCTGGTGCATTAACGTATGAGGCAATGCACAATCCGGCCCATTTCTGCGGGTTATGAAGTTGGTGCACCATTTTTACCTACATACTGCACCATGTGTAGAGTGTAAGGTGTAAGATCTTGTTACTCTATCTCCTAGGCCTGTATTCAGAGGAGAACCTCATTAATTTGGTGCCCGGCGATGAATGCTCACCAGGGGGGTTTGAACTAAGGGCTAGCGCAACGCTAGCATGATGCTCTACCACTGTGTCACCCTGGCCATTCACGATTTTTAATGTTATAATAAAAAAATAAAAGAAGTTTTGTTACTTATATACATTAACTATATTTGGACTAAGACAGTTCTTCTTTACTCAATATGCCTCAGACAAGCCAAAAGGTTGAACACCCTTGATTTAAATCAGGTGGAACCACTATTATTGTATTGAGTTCAATGAATATTTATTGATGCTTATTGATGATTATTTTCAGACTGTAACAACAGACATGGCATCTGATACTAGAGAAGCTATTAAAGTAATGACTCAAGCATATATGAATAATCCTAATGCAATAATTCTTTGTATTCAAGTAAGTTTAAACCTGAATGATTTTTGGTTGTTAGACAGTTTATTCATCGTAGGATGGTTCAGTAGATGCAGAAAGAAGTAACGTTACCGATTTAGTATCCCAGTGCGATCCTCAAGGTAAACGAACCATATTTGTTTTAACTAAAGTTGATATGGCTGAAGAAAACTTAACCGATCCAAATAGAGTGAGTAAATATTTGAAAAAGGTTATAACAATATTTCAATTATACTTATTGTTATTACAGATACGTAAAATACTCCAAGGTAAATTATTTCCTATGAAGGCGCTTGGATATTTTGCAGTTGTAACTGGACGAGGACGCAAAGATGATGCTATACAAACAATAAAGGATTATGAAGAAAACTTCTTCAGAAACTCTAAACTTTTCAAGTAAGTTTTTAATTATTTTCATATCTAATTTTGTAATTTTTTGTCATAATAAGATGTTCATTGAAAACCATAAATTTCCTTTGTATATCATTATATTTCAAATAACTAATATGTACAACATTTTATTAGAGAGGGCAGAGTAATGTCGGCACAAGTAACAACTCGCAACTTAAGTCTAGCAGTAGCAGACTGTTTTTGGAAAATGGTACGAGAAACGGTAGAACAACAAGCAGACGCTTTCAAAGCTACAAGATTTAATTTAGAAACCGAATGGAAAAACAATTTCCCACGTTTACGTGAACAAGATCGGGACGAATTATTTGAAAGAGCCAGAACAGAAATATTAGACGAAGTAATTAATTTATCACAAGTTAGTCCGAAGAAATGGGAAGATAGTTTACTCGATAAATTATGGGAAAAAGTATCGGGTCATGTTTTTGAAAATATTTATTTACCTGCGGCACAATCCGGCTCTCAGGGTAACTTAATTATGGTTGTTTAGTTTATAGAAAACTATATAAATTACAATATTTTAGGTACATTTAATACGACAGTAGATATAAAACTGAGGCAATGGGCAGAGCACGCATTGCCTGCTAAGTCTGTGGAGTCTGGTTGGGAGACCTTGCAAATAGAATTCCAACATTTTTTACAGAAGGCAGCACAGGCACCTAATCATGATGATATTTTTGATCAACTAAAAGCAGCCGTTGTGGATGAAGCTATGAAAAGACATTCTTGGGAAGATAAAGCTTCAGACGTTCTTCGTGTTATTCAGTTAAACACTTTAGAAGATCGAACTGTAACAGATAAAAGGGACTGGGATTCTGCAGTCCGATTTTTAGAAACTAGCGTTAAAGATAAATTAAAACAAACTGAGGCTGTGTTACGACAAATGTTGGGACCATCTACACGTGAACGATGGATGTACTGGCAGTATTTAACTGATGAACAATCAAAACGCTCTGCTGTTAAATCTGAACTTGATAAGATTTTGTATGCAGATGAGGTAAGTTTTAACTATGACAATTTTAAAGATTTATAAGGAACTAATTTTTAGAAACACCCGCCAACATTAAGTTATGATGAATTAACAACAATACGTAAAAATGTACAACATAACAACGTTGAAGTAGATTCAGAATTTATACGTGAAGTATGGCATCAAGTTTATAGGCGACATTTTCTCAAGAACGCTGTAATTCGTACTTATGATTGTCGTAAATCGTTTTATTTATACCATCAAGGAGCAGAAACAGAATGTAGTGATGTAGTTCTTTTCCATAGAATACAGCAAGTTATGAAAATAACTTCTAATGCTTTACGACAACAAATCATGAATCGTGAAGGTGCGTACTTATTTATTTATTTACTGTTGTAAGTTTCAAATTGTAAATATTTGTATGTTTAGCACGAAGATTAGATAAGGAAATTAAAGATGTATTAGATGACTACAGTCAAGATAACGAGCAAAAACAAAAACTACTTACAGGTCGACGTGTTATATTAGCCGAAGATTTAAGTATGTTGTATTGTTTTGATTTCTCTGCTAATTGAACTAATTATCTATTATTGCAGAACGTGTGAGACAAATACAAGAAAAATTAGAAGAATTTATACAAGCCTTAAATAAAGAAAAGTAATCTCTAGTCGTTTAGTTAATATTATATTATAGATACCTATTTAAAACGTTACGATTTTTTTTAGGTTGATTCTTCATTCTGTTTTAGAACATCAACTTTCACAGTACTTTGTTAAAGAAATGTAATTTTACAATTTTTGTATATACGAAACTATTTGTTTTAATTATAATCGAGTTGTATTGCTTTTCATTTTTTTTTCCTTTAATTTAGGTATACAGTATAATTCAAATAGTTTTGTTTTGTCCTTTAAAACAATTTAGCCTCACTGTGGGCAAATGCGGTTGACATTTTTCGTACCTAAAATTTAATTTTTTGGTCAATTGACATTTTATTTTATAAAATAATTTTAGTATTTGAGTTTAAAAATTGAAATGGTATACATAGTTAGAATGGGTTTTTATATTCAAAGGTTAGAATAATACCCATTGAGAAACTACTATCCTTTTTCATCTTATGTCATCTGAGTGAAACAAAAAAAGGAAAAATAACATGTCCTGTTTTATAATTTGTCACTATTTAAACTTCATAATTTATAAACATGTCGCTTGATTATACTGTATTAATGCTGCTTTAAGAATAGTTATTTATGTATCAAGGGCGTAAAAAAGGCGATTTTGGCCTGCGGCGTGAATATTATAACCCGAGGGTTATAACACGCCATAGACTTATTACGCCTGTGGTACATACAACATTTTTTTTACGAACAGAGATTTTATTTAAATTTTTTGATTTATAATAAAAATGTTCTAATGACATTTTTAAAAATGTCAAATTGACGCATTCACGGCAAGAGTGATTTTATGAAAATTGTATTGTAACTAAAGGCCCACATTCACGTTGAGATCTGTATCGATTCAAGTATCAGTATCGCGATACAAATCTCAACGTGTATGTGACTGTCTCGGTATCGATGTATCAGTATCAGCTGGTATCGACGTCTGTATCACTGTCGTGAAACATCGATACCGCGACCGTGCAACTGATACCATGTTTCAACGTGTGTGCGCCAGTATCACTGTATCGCGCGAATAAAGTTAATTAAATCATGTCTAAGGATCGAGATTTTTGGGAAGAGTTTTTGAATATGTATGTTATATCCGTGTTTGTAGAATTCTAAGTCAAAAGACTATTCAATAGACCACTTCGTGAAACGGCAACAGCAGAACTTGGTTGAAAAGTGTAAGATTAGGTACCCTAACGCAGATCGGAGTTTTGTTACCAAAAAAATGCATAGCTTTCGTTGTGCTGTCCGAAGAGAACTCAAAAAAGTTGTGGCTTCATTGAAGAGTGGAGTATCTTGTGATGGCCAAGTATCGTAAAGTCACCATCAATAAATGAATCCATAAAATCTGACCTGCATATAATCCTTCACAAGCCCTTCATAAATTGCCCGGCATGTTTCAGGAATAATGTTTCCAAGTAATTGTGGGGAGATTGCCGAAGAGAATTTTAGGTATTCGTAGCTATTTCCGGTGACCAAGTATCGTAAAGGCACCATCAGTCTTTTCTCCGCACTTACTGCTTCTCTCATGACAGTATTCTATTTTTCAATTCTTGGTTTTACTATTTCCAGTAGATGCCTAAATAGCGTGTCATCCATTCGCAAATAGTTTTTGAAATCGTTGGGTTCGTTGACTTTTAGTTCCTGAAGTAAATTGAAAACTGTATACTTATTTCTCTCACGTAACCATTGCTTTGTCCATATTCTTTTTCGGCGTCTTTTTTTCTTTGACGATTCCGACAATGCTATTGCAACTGCTACAAACACAGGTTCGACAGGAAACATTTCAGTCTGACGTTTCATGATTCGGTATCACTGTGTATGGTTGTACTGATACTTGATACAAATCTCAGATACATGTATCGCTACTTATATCGATACAGATCTCAACGTGAATGTGGGCCTTAAGGTATTTTTGTGATATTTCAAATTAATTTGTCGCGAGCGTAAAGTGCACCCGAGGTCTGCAATAATGAACTTTACACCCTTCTTTGCGGGCGAAAAGTAGTCACTTACGCCCAGGAGTGCAAAAAGGTTATTGTGTTTAGTTTTATATAAAAGAATGCATTTCTAATACAGCCTAAAATTTTATTATTTTAAAAGGGGCAATAATAATTAATTATCTTAGGCGGCTTTCCTGCCTTGGCAGTTTCCACTTTAAAGTTACTTTTTAACATTATTAGCATTACTAGAGCAGGAATTGATATGAAATTTTTACTGAAATTATAAAACAGCATAACCGATCATTTAACACAAACGAGAATCATACTGTTACTTCAATTTGATGAAATTAATTTCAGTAAATTATTGTGTAACCATAGTTAAAAGTTCAAAGTTAAATTTTTGTATTATTTGTGAATGAATCGATTCCAAAATCTTAATGGGTACCTATATAAAACAACATAACACCTGAAGGAGGAACCTAAACCTAAAAACTCCTATGCTACAAGGGGCGATCATTGACTTCAGTAGTAAAGTCAAATATTTAGGAGTAACACTAGACTAGAAATTAACATGGAACTCAGATATTGCGAAACTGCAGAAGAAAGCAGTGCTAGCAACCCAAGCATGCCGTAAGCTGCTGGGAAGAAATTGGGGTCTAAAACCACAACTGATCTACTGGTTATAAGACCCACGATCACCTATGCGTCGCTTGTATGGTGGCCAAATCTAAACAAGCTACTACCCAGTTACAGTTAGAGAAGATACAACGTCTCACCTGTCTGAGTATAGTATAACAGGTGCAATGAGTAGCTGTCCAACTGCAGCGATGGAAACCATATTATGTTTAATGCCCCTACACCACAAACCTTTCTAAGTTTGTGCCCTACACCTACAGGTGCGAAAGGAAGCAATGCTACATGCGCTCACACTTGCAAGGGCAAACTAATTTAAATCAGGGAACCTGAGAGGCCTACACCGATAAAACACAATTTCAACCAATCTTATAGATTGAACATGTTAAACCGAGAAATATAGTCCTCATTTAAGAGAGATCTCTCCAATGGTACACCGATGGTTCAAAGATTGAAGGAGGTTTGCGGCCCCGGCTGCCGCATTTCTGAACCCCTGGGCCCCAAAGCTACTATCTTCCAAGCTGAGGTTTATGCTATAAGCTTATGCATAAAAATAAACTTTAGGAAAGGCTATAAAGGTGCAACAATTGATATTCTTACAGACAGTCAAGCAGCACTAGAGCATTTTAAAGCCTATACGTGTGAATCTAAACTTGTCTGGAAGTGCCTAGGCAACTGGCAAACAAAAACCGTGTTACCTTATGGTGGGTTCCAGGGCACGAGCGTATGCCAGGCAATGAAGTGGCTAACGAACTCGCAAAACGAGGAGCAATGACTCCTTTTGGGGCCTAAAGATGAGGTCAGGCTATGAGAGAAACAAGAGAAATCCTCGTACTGGGAAAATAGATCAGCACAAGGACAAGCAAAACAGTTTATACCTAACTGTCTCCCAAACGAAAGCAAAAATTGCTTTGTCCCTTAGCAAGCAGGATTTAAAGACCAATCACTGGCCTTTTTACAGGCCATACTTCAGTAAAATACCATTCTTTTAAGATTGGTAAGGCTGAGGACCAAATCTACCGACTTTATAATGAGGCGGCGGAGCGCATCGTATGTGAATGTGAAGCTGCCTGTCGCCGCAAACAAAATATTTTCGGGAAGGTAAGCATGACACCTACTGAAATAAGGGAGTTAAAACCCAGAGATATCTTAAGATTTATAAATAGACTACAACTTCTCTAAACGATGTTAGGACTCCCAAGTTACAAAAGAACCATCAGGGTTCGAAGTGACGGAAGGCAAGCAATAGGTCAAAGCCCTCAACTCTATAATAATAATGCGTGAGAATCATTCTCACTTATGTAGATTTGGCATAATTATCATTTAAAGATTAAGTACCGGCTTAATGGATTTTTCCTTTTCAAATAGCTTCAACTTCGATTATTAGATATTTTTCGACAAGGAGTACACTCCGTATTTCGCTTAGAGTTACAAAAGGACATGATAAAGTGATTACAAAATTGATTTTTGTATTCCTGTCACTTAATTTTTGCATATTCTAAAATAATTTAGGAACGGCGCGAAGCTTGTCCACGTGAATCTCCGTGTAGCTACTTTAAGGATTATTTATTCAGTTCTACCTGCATGACAGCGTTTACTTTTTCTTGGGAAACCTGCAGAATTTTATCGAGAACAGTTTAGCGTGCCTGACGAATATTTTTATCATTTAGATTTTGAATTATTTAAAGAATTATGAAAAGGGGCGTTTTATTTACCTCAAATGGCAGCCATTTACATGGGTTTTGCCATCTCGGTGTTCTCAATATGCAACCTGGTTTTTGTGCGCATTCCCGAAAGCTCGTGTATAACGGATAACGGTGTTCTGTGTGTATAACTTCACACAGCTGATGACCCAGACACGGTTTTGTTAACCAAGCTTAACTTAAAGAAATAAATCGAAGAAGTTTAAGATCTTTCTATATCTCGAATTTTTTTCTGGGATTTTGGTGGTTGGAGTTAGAGAGGTTCCACTGTACTTTGTATCTTACATTTACAAACCTTTAGAGCAATAATAAAAATATTTAAACCTATTTGATTGTTTTTTATTTATTAAAAAATACTGTTGAGTTTTAGGCAAATTTCAGGATTCTTTAAAACTTTTGTGTCTTTGGAGCAGTACAAAGCAATCTTGAATGAATTTTGTAAAAATCTTTTAACAGTTATTATTGTGTGTCTATGTAGTATCTTTCCCACAATGGCCAAAAACCAATTTCGAAAAACAATAATTTCGATCCACCCTAATAGATACTTGATGAGGATGGAACCTAATAGAATAATTAGGAGAGTACACGAATCAAGAAATAATGTAAAAAAGAAGAAAGGAAGACCATGGTAGAAATGGATTCAGCAAATAATAGAGGTAGGAAAAACAATCACCACACTCTTTCACATAAAATAAATGCACACTTTATGCCGGTAAAATTACACTACTAGAACGGAGTTGCTGACACGATTGTCACGTCGCTAGCAGCAGCCATTACAATCCTAGTTTGTTGATATATATATGAAAATTACTGTAATTTACTTATACTAAGTTTATAAATGAATATATACAAATTATTCTAACAATTGAAAATTATAAAATTTATCGGGATCATAAAAGGTAGCTTTAACTTGTCTACCACCAAAAAAACGTCCATTAAGATCAACAACGGCTTTTATAGCACTTTCAATTCGTCGAAATTCGACAAAAATACGGACTCCATCTTCAGGTTCTACATCTGGTACTTCATGAATTGTAACGCTTCCAACATCTCCATACTTATTATTACATTCATCTTTAACTTCAGGTTCCAGATCATCATCTACTTCTCCAGGTCCAACCATATTACGCAACAAGACCACCTAATAGAAGATAACATTATAATTATTGTTGTTATTAATAATCATTTTAAAATCCGTATTACCTTACTAGGTGTCTTCATTATTTCGGTAATACTTTGTTCTGACTTTTGAGAACCAAATTCTGCAGGTGAAGGCATAATGATTTCCTTTTCATGAATAATACGACCACCACGTTTTGAAGTTTTCTCCACTTGTAAAGCCATAGACATTCCTTGTTCTTGTTTTCCTAAACCTTGGCCTTCTTTAAATCCATATTTAGCCATTATTTTAGCTGCGACTGAGCTACCATCGTAAGTATTGGTCGGTGGCCTACTTGAACTTGGAACTGCTACTTCTTGTGGCTCTTGCAAACTAGGTGGTGGTGCAATTGCAACGCCACCAACTGGGCGAGTAGGTTTTGCCACAGGTTCCTCGTCTTCTTCCCAACGCCCTATGGAATAACCGAATAAAAAGCAAATATTACAATAAACTTTACCTGAGTAAATTTACCTGCAAAACCGCTAGCAACTGGAGGCAAAGAAACTTGCGGTGTAGTTGTTAACTCCTCTTCAGGATCGTTGAATCGACTTTTTCGTCGTTTTTCACGCCTCTTTTCTTCTTTTTCATTTTCACGGTCTCGATTATCACGTAATTCTTTAACAATTTTTTCATATTCATTGGGCCATAGTGGATCATACTCATTTTCAACATTCCAATCATATTCTGATGCGAACCCAGTGACTGTTGCAATTATAGGAAGTGTTGGTTCCACTTTTGGTCTAAGAGGCGAATGACTAGTAGCAGTAAATATATCATCATCGTCTCTTTTGCTTTTTAGATCTATGACAGGTGCTAAACTTGCTTTTCTATTTTGATCTCGTTTTGGTTGTGTTACTGTGGCTCTTTTCAGTAGTAACTGGGATTGTAATAATTTTATACCCGAAGACCAACCGGACACGTTGTCTGTAGGACGTGTTTTCACATCAAAATCGTCGTAGAGAGACATTTTCCACTCTTAATAATTAAAAAAATCCTTAATTATTGGATTTTACTACTTTCAATTGTAACAGGTTATGTTGAACATGTTTAAAAACAAATGACTGAAATTAATGCTGGCAAACAATTAAGAAATAAAATCCCTAAATTATATAACAATAAACGTCAAAAAATAGTTTTGTAACCTAAAAATTTTTTTGTTTTACTAGAAATACAAATTTCTTTTTCCCTTTAAAATGGGAAAAGTGAAGGTGGATATTCGTGATGTATCACCATTTTTAAAAACAATTCGTAATTTCCTTCTAGGACGTGATCATACCTTGGCTTTACGCTTTGAACATGGAGTAGCAACTCGATCACCTCCTCTACCCAATTTACCAGAGGGGCCTTCCCACAAACTGAACACTAACTATTACTACTCAAGAGATGGTCGTAGAGAAGTTCACCCTCCGACTGTTGTAGCTGGTGGTCAAGCTCAATTAGGAGCAGGAGCCACTCCAGAAATAGGTACTGGTAAACTTCGTACTCCTGGATGTTTACATAATTGGGACTAAATGGTTTAAGAGTTATAGTGTTAAAAATATAGATTCTAGTTGTATATAAAAAGGGTTTAAAATAAATTTCTTTGTTAAAAGAATGATGTTGTACTAGTTATTTATAAACATAATTATTGTAGGCGTAATCGCGTAATTGTATTTCTGAACAATCTTGTGTTATTTGAGATATGTATGTACAGCACTTTCAGGGCTATGGTTTTTTGCTGGTGTGTTAGTGTATGGGTTACATGATTGGTACGCCGTTTATACCTACATACTACACCATGAATATGTTTCAAGTAAATTTATGTATGACTAAATAACGAGTTTAAATGTGAATTAATCTTTGAGATTACTCCACACTCCATTATTTAAAACATTTTTATAATATAATTTAGGTGTCAGCTTTACCTTTGCAGTATTAGATGGAACTCTGACAAGGTCAAAGTTAATTCTATTGCCATTGAACAAATGCAAATAAAATAAAAGCAAAGTCTTAATCTAAACTCCATCATACAATTCCTTGATTTGAATCTCCCGATAGGTGGGATTTTCCTGCAGTCTGGAGGTTGTAATCGTACCAAATTAATGATGCTCTCCTTCGAATACAAGCCTAAGAGGTAGAGTAACAAGGTTCTATACATACACACAGACACATGGTGCAGTATGCAGGTGTATTAAACGGCACATCAACTATGTAACCCGCAGAATCAAGCTAGATTGTGATTGCATCCTCAAAGCCTAATATGTTAATGCACCAATCTCGGCACTAAAAAGTATAAGAGGTTGACCTTACAGATACAAATTAGACAGTACTAAAAATTTCATCTAATTTGGTAGGGAATCTTGTCAGTATATAGCATAGTCTAACAAATGTAATATTTCAAATTAAATATTGTAATTTAAGAAGCCAGCATTGCGCTAGTCCGATGGGCAGGATTTTCCTGCAGTCTGGAGGTCGATATCGAGTCCTGGTGACCATTCATTGGACGCCTAAATAACTCTTAACTGGAGACGTCAAATATTTGTTACATTGTTAGTGACGTGCAGTCACAGTGACCGCTTGTTTTTTTCTTTTTATTTAACAAAACTCCTGGCTGTTATCATTTCTAATGGGTTATATCATCTAACTGGTTTTATAGCAAGTTGGAAAAAAATAAAAATTTAAGAAATAAAACCATTTAATAACAAAAAACTAATAATTCTCAAATTTACACGCATTTATGCTGTTGTTACATAAAATAATATTTTATTTCTAAAAACAAAAAAAAATAATAAAGATTCTAACAGTAAATTTCCGAAGTTGTACATTGAAAATTATAATAAACAACAACGGTGAAATTACAAAAATCACAAGGTCTTAAAAGTTTTTTCCGTGCAATTTGAACACAATTTTGCACTGCACTCTAAGCATATAGCTTTGTTGCATAGAAAATAAAGATCGAAAGTATTCCTCTTAATTTTAGAAGATGGAAGGACATGCATAACCTGTTTTATCCTTTTTTTTATTAGGTCAGACTGAAATTTCATGAATTTCTTTCATAGCGTCATTTTCATCAGTTCAATCATTTTCACACCCTAAGCACCTTTTTAAGCACTGTTCTTCAAATTTTATATCAAAAATATTCACCTTTTCTTCGATTTTTGTCATTTTGGATTGTCCAGGTTGATTAACCATTAACGCGAACGTATGTTACGAGGGCTAAACTAAATGTTCCGGGAAAATACTGTAATTACAAAAGAAAATGGAAAAAAAATAGCTTTATTGTTTCTCAAAGTATTCACCTTTAAGTTCTATACACTTTTTTATCCGCTCAAACCAGTTATCAAAACACTTATTCCACTCTGAAGATGGCATCTCAAAAATGAACTTGAACTGCTTCTTCAGTTGACTGAAACCGTTGACCCCGCAATCTATCCTTGATTTTGGGAAACGTAAAGAAGTCGTTAGGACTCAAGTCGGGGCTGTTCGGTGAATGCTGCATCAATTTGATATTATTGATAGCAAAATAATCAACTGTTTGCTGGGCACTGTGGGAACTGGCATTGTCAGATTGTGTAGAATCCAACGCCCAAATAGTTTTTTCACATGTAAATGATCATGTAGAATTGAATCTATTTGGCTCCTCCCAATGTCTAAAGTTGCCCGAATCTCATCATATATTAGTTACATGCCGATCTTCATAAATCATTTTGCGTACAGCATCAATGTTTTCCGGTGTCACAGCTGTGGTTGGTCGATCTTCACGAGACTCATCCCTGAGTCTATTACATCCAAACTTGAATTCTTGAAATCACCGATATAAAGTTGTTTTGGATGGTGCTTCTTCACCAAAAGCAAAAACCAACCGCTCGACACGTTGCTGTTGCTGGGTTAAACCACTCCGAAAGTCGTAAAGAATCATCGCTCGAAAATCCATTTTTTCCGCAATATTGTTTACTTCGAACGGTCACTGTAATAACAACCCTAGAAGTATTTTGTTCTGGCATGGTTACTAGATCAATAAAATGTTAAATTTTACGAATATGTAGGTTTTGTTCATATTAGACGTTTAGAAATACCTGATTCCCGAAACTTTTAGTCTTTTTTAAGTCAAAACCAAGGGATTTTTACCCTCTGCTTAAGGTATTATAGGCCATAACCCATTAGGGTTGATTAGCCTTATACAGGGTGTCCACAAACTCATTTCACAAAAGAAAACTGCAAATTCTAGAGCTCATTTTATGTCGATTTGACGTAAATCACCTTATCCAAAAATGTTTGCTAAGGGAGCTAGAGCTCTTTAAAGATGGCGCCCTTACATCGTTTTAATTCAAATATCTTCAAAACGGTTTCCTTTTAAGTGATAACATTCTGTACATTTATTTCGTGGAATATGCTCAATCGTATGGCATAAATACGATTTTTTAATTGTAGTCATAAGTGGCTCGTTTGGGAGGGGTATTGGACATTTTTATTCATAACTTTTTTGTCTTTGAAAATTTCGCCATTTTGACATAACATTTAACAAATTTCGATTTTTTATAAAAAAGATAATGCTCTTATCTGAAATCGATTTGAACTTTTCATGTTCAAGGAGCTCTAGCTCCCTTAGCAAGCATTTTTGGATAAGGTGATTTACGTCAAATCGACATAAAATGAGCTCTAGAATTTGCAGTTTTCTTTTGTGAAGTGAGTTTGTGGACACCCTGTATACTAAAGATATCGTGATATCTCGTGGCCCTCAGTACAGTTGCTTCTAGGCAGGTAGGTAGGTAGGTACTTGATAAATAAGTAAGCACACTTATTGATGTATAAAATGTTGTTACAGAAATGCCTCGTAATAAAGACGGGGAAAAAGGCCAACTCCTGGTAAAGAAAATATGACGGCAGCCGTTAGTGATGTCAAAAGCGGGCTCTCATTGCGCTTGACAGCATCGAAATATGGATTCAGTAAGTCGGCAATCGCCCGAAGCGTAAACTTGGCCAAAAATAATGAAGGGGAAGAATATTCATATAACCCAAATTACGAAGTAAAAAAAGTGTTCACTGCCGAAGAAGAATCAGTACTAGTAGAGTATCTCAAGGAATGTGCAAAACTTCATTACGGTTTAACTCTGCAGGAAGTGAGAAGGTGGGCATATCAATATGCCAAGGCAAACAATAAAGCAGTTCCATTGTGGGAAGAAAATAAAATTGCGGGATGGGGATGGATGCGGTACTTTCGAGCCAGACACCCTGATTTAACACTTCGAAAGTCGGAAGCAACGAGTCTTGCTAGGTCAACATCCTTCAATAAGACCACAGTCAGTGAATTTTTCAACAACTATGAGAAGGTGTTGGAAAAGTACAAACAACTTCTCTTTGCAGCCACAGCATATCTGGAATACAGATGAAACTGGCTTGTCCACAGTGCATATTCCTCCTAAAATTCTTGCCCAAAGGGGAAGCTAACAAGTAGGCGGCATGACCTCAGGAGAACGGGGCCAAAATGTAACGATGATCGCTGCCATAAATGCTATAGGAAATAGTATCCCGCCATTGTTCTTTCCTAGGGTTCATCTAAAAACTCATATGTTAAAGGGAGCTCCTCCAGGCTCAGTTGGGGCTGCAAATCCCAGCGGATGGTCTACCGAAGTTATTTTTGTTCAATTTTTAGAACATTTTATAAAACATGCAAAACCAAGCATTGAAGAACCTCATTTGCTTATTCTAGACAACCACGAGACCCAGATCTCTATTAATTGTGTACAAAAGGCTAAGGATGCAGGAGTAACTTTGCTAACAATTCCGCCTCATATAAGCCATAAACTGCAGCCGCTAGACTGTACAGTTTATGGCCCATTCAAACTTTATTATAATCGTGCTATGAATGAATGAATGAGCACTCCTGGTAATGCTGGTAAACCAATTACTATCTATGATGTCTTTGACTTGGCCGGAAAAGCATACGAAGCAGTCTTCAATCTTAAGAATATTACCAGTGGCTTTATAGGAGCACTGGTATTGTTCCACTGAACAGAAATATTCTTTCTTGCTTCAAATGTTACTGATAGACCGCATGAAAACGAAAATCCGGACGATATATCTGAAGCATTGACTAAGCCAGCAGAAAACACAAACAACACAGATGTCTCGGCGAGCTCTCAAGACCAACCTTCCACAAGTGGGCTAAGTTTGGACACGAATCTGGCAGCTAGGTACTCTATCAACTTCAAGAGTTCATTCTGAATTAAGTCCATCCGTGAAGGTGACCCCTGTAATGTTGAAACCATTCCCAAAGGTGACAGTAAAAAAGAAATGTACTGGAAGAAAAAGGGGAAAATCCACTATCCTCACGGATACACCAGAGAAATTAGAACTAGAGATTAGAAAGCAGCCGAAGCTAAACTAGCAAAGATAAAACGTAAAGTAGTAGAAAGTAGTAGCGAAGATGAAGGTGACTGGAAGGCATCTGGTGAGTCCGATAAAGATTTTGATATTGATGAAGTCGCTACTATAGAATTGGAGAGACAACTTGAATCAGAAGAACTTAAGACTGGAAACTATATTCTCATAAAATGTGGTGGTGAAAAATTCTTTCAACATTTCGTTGGCTACATAACTTCTACAAATAAGAAAAATTGCGATGTAAAATATTTAAAGAGGCAAAAGAAAACAGACACATTTGTTTTCGATGATAGCGCTGAAACATATTTGGTGTTACATGATGAGATGATGTTATCTGCAAGTTACCTACTCCATTTTCTATTGGTGGAACCAAACGCACAACTAATTTGTTAAAATTTTCTGTTGATCTCTGCAACTACAAGTTGGGATAAATAACTATAATAAAGTTTAGTTGTTTTGTTATCTTGTATTAATAATCATATGGATAAGCACTTATAATTAGGTAGCATATCAAATATTTATGTTTATATGTTTGCAATAAAAGGTACCTTTTGTAAGTTAACTTTTAAATAAACAATTTAAGTAGTACATTAACATTTTCGTTTATTGGTTTTAACACTTTTAATCATTGTCCCCAGGTACGTCTTAAGGTGTCCCTTCGTACATCAATATGACGTACCTAGGGACAGTTGTCACGTGAGTACAAATTGTTTAGCAAAGACCTCAATTTTAGCTTAATTCAAAAACAAGACATAGGGATAACTGATGATACTTCCCTTAATACTTTGCTAAAAAAATTAAGTATTTGTAAGCCAAATTGTTCTCGAAAAAAAAAAAAAAAAAACGTTAAAAATGTCCCTTGGTACAACACCTTCCCCTACCTTTAGTTTAATACTACATGGTAAAAATTATCTTGTGTGTTCCTATACTATGTTATAGTTTTACAAACGGATTAATTAATAGTATATTATATACTAAGGTAGAGAAGATATTTTTCTCAGCCTAGCAGTATTATTTGAGATGCAAAGCCCACCCAGATCTAGGAATAAATGTGAATATTTCATATAACATATCAAGTTGCATATCAAAACATGGGTCCTCCTTTCATCTTTACAACTCTATAAAGAAAATTTCTTTGCCATTAACCATTCCACTGCTAATAGAAAGGTGGTCAAATTCTGAATTCCTATTGCATGTAAACAAGATATAAGCTATCAAATCACACCATTACATACATTGTCCAGAGTTCTATATCATATCGGTCATATGGCCTACTGGCGGAACTCGTTTATCCAAAATCTTTTTCAAAACGGTGAGTCAACTCATGGGGTCGGAAAAGCATACCTTCAGAAACTGTCTGAATATTCTCTTCTGATAGTACACTCAAATATAAATTAATTTGCTTTTATATTTGAAAATGGTATGACGTCAAGAAACTGCCAAAATTATAAGTCAAAGCTTTCGGCCATAATGTTTGGTGGTCAAGAAGTTCTGTGCATATTCTAGGTTACTAAAAATGACATGCTAAAAACAATGCCAGGCAAAAACATTGTAGCCGTATAAAAAATTGTAACCATTGCAGCAAAGCCTTATTGAAAATCTTTGCATAAATTTAGAAATAATGACGACAGTAGGTACTTGTTAATGCTATTGTATACTAGTTATGTTTCTTAAAATATATCTGTAGGATGCATTTGCTACTTCTTCAGGTACCATAAGATCCACCCCAAAGCAACGCTGTCTTAAGGCTCCCAACATCGGACATTCACACAATATTATGTGCTCTACAGTTTCTTCTTCCTCCCTACAAAATCTGCAGTTTGAATCATTTATGACGCCTATTAGTTGAAGGTGCTTTCTGAGCTGTTAGTAGCCCAACTACCTTTTTCATTTTTTTCCCTGCTTAAAAGCAGAGTTTTCCTGCTCTGACTTTGGAGGGTTACCAACTCCTTTGCGGTCACATCTGCCAACCTGCATGTTGGTTCAGGCTCGATTAAGGGTTTTTCTGCTCCCAACTTTGCAAGCTGATCTGCATTTTAATTCTCTTCCACATTTTGGTGTTCTGGCACCCATTTCAGAGTTATTTTGTTATGTTCTCCTAGTGCAACCAATGCTTCAAGGCATTCTACAACTACTTTGGATGTGATCTCAACTGCTGCCACAGCTTCCAGTGCAGCTTGGCTGTCTGACAATACCTACATATGTATATGGTGAAATAACTAGTATTGTTTAAAAAAAAAATAAAACAAGACACTTTAAAAATATACGTATATTTAAGAAACTATGAATTGTTATTTACAAAAGACATATGGGAATATATATTATATAATTTATTTAAGCATAACTATCACGAGATTTGATAACATATATACAAGAATTTCAACTACCATCTAAAGGATCAGCTATAATGAGGTCATCTCCGGCTTCGGTTGTACTTATAGTGATCATCATTTTTTCTTCGTTGCTCGAACTATCCGATGACGCAGATTGTGTAGAAGTTGCTGCTTCCTGTAACAAATAATACATAACATCATGCGATGAACTTTTACTCGAAATTATATGGAAATTGCTTGCTATAACTACCTGTGCATAATCCAATTGAGTAATGGCATATTTTACGTTTGATTTGCCATTTGTTATCCACATTTGTGGTTTGGGTTCTTCCGGTGGTTCATCTTGTTCCCACTGTTCTTCTTCTTCCTGCTCGTGTGGTTCTCCAGTTTGTCGCTGTAAGAGGTATTATTTACACATTTTCATGCATGCCAAAATTCATTGTAAATCGTGCATTTAATAATTTTATTTTAGATAAAGGAAATATGTCATGCATTAATACAACAAGTAATTTACCGTAATTCGCTGCTTTTTATGTGTTTTAATATGCTTGGAAAGATGATCAGATCTCATAAATTTCTTGTTACATTCTGTACATTGAAACCGTTTTTCACCAGTATGTGTGCGTCTGTGCCTTTGTAGTTCGTCTGATCTTATAAATTTTTTCCCGCAAAATAACCAGGTACAAATGAACGGTCTTTCACCTGTATGCCATCGCAAATGTGCTCTTAAGTGCGATGTTTTTCCATAAACTTTATTGCAACCGGGTATATGACAAATATGTTGTTTTTTATGATCACTATGTCTTTCTCCTTTGGCACAATTTGGACATGTACATGCGACACGACGTGCCCTTTGTTTTTGTAAACCATCTTGACCTATATCACCACTTTGTGCTGTATTGTTAACTTCCTGTGTTGTCGTTACTACTACACCAGGAGCTACAGTCGTAGTAGTAGGTTGCGCTGCCGTCGTGACACTTTGTAAAACTTGCCATTTACTGGGATCTTTTGGATCTTGTTGTAACTGTCGTCTTACTGCTATTTGTGTTATGACTTGAACATTCCCAAGGCCTGAAATAAAGACAAACGAGGATTTATTGATGTTGCCTTATACGTATTTCCTTTTTTGATTAATTAGTATAGTTGCCGCGGAGGTCTGTGCTATCGCTATCAGCTTAGAGGTGGATTATGAGGTTTAAATTAGTGTCCGACCGAAGCTTCGGCTTCGGCCACCTTCGGCCGCACATTCGGCTTCAGCGAAAAAAGGGCCGAAGGTTTGGCTGAATCCGAAGGTCACATTCAGCCGAGCGATTCACGTAAACGAACGAAATATTATGTAGGTACAATGCGCGCGATGATGGGATGGACTAGAGAAGCACAAGCGCGCGAGTCAAAATTTCGGCGAATTTTCATAAGTAATAACAAAACAAGTTTGTCACGCGTGATTTCACCATGTGGATAAGAATATTTTTTTGTTTAAAACTTATTGAAGTTTGACTTTATTATTATTATGTATTATAATCTATTTATACTAATTTACAGTAAGTATTCTAAGCACAGTCTAATAATACATAATATTACTAGACTGTGTTCTAAATCTGGTTGCACCTTCGGTCTTTGTGGAGAGGGCACCTCTCTCCCACAAAGAGCGGCACGCATTTACGGAGCAATCAGGCCACCCATTCTAGTACTGACCGGAGACCTTATTACGTAACGATAGCCGGCGGGGTTGCTAGATCCCCAACCGGGCGCTTCCCCAAGTGGAGGATAGGCGAAAGCCCGCTAGATATAGAGGGTACCGGGGAAATACCCAGGGCGGACCAAAACTAGTAAAATCAGTATAGGAGGCAACTCCTGGGGAACAAAAAAAATTGCTCATATACTAAAACCCCTGATGAAGGGCAGCAGCGATCACCAGTACCAAGTTAGAGCGCAAAGGAAATGATCCTGGACCGGTCTAGCATTGGAATATCAAAGGCATGACTGAAGCAGTTGAAATGGCGTTGATACTGCGACTCGCCTATCCGCATTAAGCAAGCGTGGCGTTTGAATGCTGAAACCCCTCATGTAATGATATGAAATGTCAAATAATTGCCGCTCTGACTGTTAAAAAGTCACCAGGGTATGACCTTATTACAGGACGAGTTGCCAAAAAAAAAGGTATCGCTTAGAACCGGTTATTTCCCAGCCCAATGGAAAGTCGCAAAAATTATTATAATTCTAAAACCAGCGAAACCATCTAATGACGCTTCATCGTATAGACCGATAAGCCTCTTACTAATCCTGAGTAAAATGTTTGAGAAACTGTTACTGAAACGCTTAATGCTTATCCTACATGAAGAAGGAATATCTGACCATCAATTCAGCTTTAGGAAGCAGCACTCAACGGTCGAACAGGTGCATCCTGAGTAAATTATATAAATGCAGCGTTTGAAGCAAAACAATACTGCCCTGCCTTCTTTATCGATATAAGCCGAGCATTCGATAAAGTTTGGCACGAAGGGCTCCTTTTTAAACTAAAGCAATGCCTATCTCATTTGTAGCATTACAAGAAACAAGATGGAAAGGAGAAGGGAAAATCGTAAAAAAAGGCTATACGCAGTAGAAAATAAACAAGGTCATAGGGGGACAGCATTCATAATTGCTCAAAAGATAACAGACAAGGTAATACAGTTCAAGGCAATTAATGGAAGACTTTTATATATCAGATTACAAAATAAACAAGCTAATGTATCGGTAATGCTCCCAGCGAAAATGCAAAAGAAGAGGACAAGATCGATTTTTACGAAAAAGTCGAAGAAATCTGGGAAACAGCCCCCAAGAGCGATATACTAATACTAGCCGGAGATTTTAATGCGAAAATTGGAAAGGAAGAATAAGTATAATGAAGGAGTAGCAGGGATGGCTCACCAATGATAACAGAATGAAATTATGCAACTTGGCAGCAATAACAAACACATACATTACAAGTACAAAATTCAAATATAAACGAGAACACAAAATAACATGGATGATCCCAATGAGATAGATCATATATTTGTCTCAAAGAAATGGGTGAAAATAAGGAATGATGTAAGAACTTACAGAGGTGCGAATGCAGACTCCGACCACTTTCTCATAATAGCAAAAATTAAATTGGATTTAATCCGGAAAAGAACAAATAAAAGAAGAAGAAGAATGGAATACTAACCAACTAAACAAAGAAGATATCAAACAACAATATGTGACGACATTGGAGGAGAGCTATAGAGAAGAAAGAGAGATGTGTATAGAAGAGACCTGCGAAGGAAGTATTACACCAGCCGCAGAGAATGGTTTGATGAGGAGTATGAAAATAAAGTAAAACTAAAGAATCAAGCAAGAAATAGATGGATAGCAACAGGGAGAGAAGAAGAACTAAGAGAGTACAAACAGAACAAGAAGCGGCCAAACATTGCAGAAGAAGAAAGACAGAATGGATCAATGAACTTATGCAGGAACTGGAGGCAAACAGCAAAAGATTATTCAGATACATCAAAGCACAAAACAGGAAAAAAAAAATAACTACAGCAAAAATCGATGACAAAACATGGAAAACCCATTTCAGAGAAACTTTCCAAAGTAGCAAAAAGAACGCAGAAGTAGAACACATTAAAGAAGACTAGAGGAAAGTTGATGGCAAAGATAAGGAGGTAGAAGAACCAACATATGAAGAATTTATAGGAATAATCAAACAAAACGAGATTGCTAATGATCTAATGAACTAATAAAAGATGCAGGTGAAAAACTATTAAAAAGAATGCATAAACTAATAACAGATATATGGAAAGAGGAAAGGATGCCGAGGGAGTGGAGAACAGGATGGATTGTCCCAATCCTAAAAAAAGGAGACCCAACGAACCCTAAAAACTACCGAGCTATACTGCTATTAAACTCCACTTATAAATTCCTAAAAACGCTCATCAGACAGAGACTAGACAAATACGTACAAACAAAAATCGGCGATTACCAACAAGGCTTCAGAGCAGGCAGATCCACCATCATGACACAAACCATCGAAAAATGCTATGAGCATGATATAGAACTAAACATTTAAATGTGTAGACTTTAGACAGGCATTCAATAGCATTTTACGACATTAACTAATGGAAGAAATGAAAGAGATGAGCATACCAGCAAAATTAGTTAGGTTAACAAAAATGACAATGGATTACTCGACAGCAAGAATCATAACAGAGGAGGGTGTAACGGATGCGATTAGTATAGAAAAAGAAGTAAAACAAGGCGACATGCTCTCCACCACACTTTTTGACATAGCATTACAAGAAGCACTCAAAGCTGTACAAGTTACAAGAACAATCGCACAGAACTCATACCAACTAGTGGCCTATGCAGATGACCTGGCACTGATAGCAAGAGACAGGAAAAACCTAGAAGAAACACTATTATTAATTGTAAAGGTAGCCAAAGAACGAGGCCTCGAAATTAACCTGGAGAAGCAGCAGACGAAGTGACATAGACAACACAAAGGACATCCAGATCGGAGAATATAGATTCGAAAAAGTGACAAATTTTAAGTATTCAGGGGTTATGATAAACGGGAGAAATGAAAGAAGTGCAGAGATAACAGAGCACATTCTAGCAGGAAACAGAGCTTATTGGACATATCATAAATTATTAAAAGACAGAAATCTAAGTAAGAAACCAAGTTAAAAATATACCGGACAGCAATTAGACCAACAACCACATATGCAGTAGAAACAATGTGCCTCACAAATAAAGATGGAGAAAGATTGAGGATATTCGAAGGGAAATTGATAAGATAAATAATGGGACCAACAAAGGAGAACGATGGCGAACACAGGAAATGAATGAATCACGAAGTAACGGAAGTGCTAGAAGGAGAGGCCATTGTTAAAAAATCAAGACACAAGGGATGAGATTGTTCGGACATATACAGCGAAAAGAACCCGAAGCACTAATAAGGAAAGTCAGCAACTGAAAACCGAGCGAAGATAGACCCAAGGGAAGACCTAAAATAACATGGGAGGATCAAGTTTTAGAAGACATCAAACAAATGGGAATTAAGAACTGGAAAGAGATAATTAAAGACAGAAAGGAATGGAGGAAAACAATACATAAAGCCAACACACACAATAAGCCGTACGAAAATTGATGTACAGACAAGATGGAGTGATTCACCGTAAGAAACGAATCCAAAGAGCTCGTAGACGGAGCGGCTAACACTCTGACAAGAGTGAAACAGCCATTATTATTATTATAATGCCTACCTCACACCTTTTACTTAATATTAAAATCAAATTTACGTGAAAGGTACTTTCTAGCAGGGCATAAGGATGGCGATAAAAGCGGGTGTTCCACAAGGAAGTGTTATTTGGCCACTACTATACCTCATTTATATGGCCGACCTACAACCAATCAAGGTGCTATGTTCGCTACATTTGCCGATGACGCTGTCATCTTAACTACAGATGAAGACCCTGTAAGGGCAGTACATAAGTTACAGAATATTTTACAAAATGATGTATAAAACTAAAACAAAACGAAATGAAGAGGTGTGTGCCGCCCTATCACTCTAAATGGAACACCAATACCATCATCTGACAGTGCCAAATATTTGGGTATTCACCTCGATATAAGCCTCACCTGGCGGACACATATATGGAAAAAACGTCTACAACTTAACCTGAAGCTTAGTAGCTATTATTGGTTACTATAGGTAGGAACTCCCAGGTAAGTTTAGGCAACAAGATGTTAATATACAGGGTGCTTAAAAAATGGCGAAGCAACGCTATACCAGACTATTCAGGGACACACCCTGAGTACTAGAAAAATGTTAAAAAAATTTGATGATTTTTGTGCAAAACATGAAAATAGAACTTCATATAAAGGTACTATTTATTGATTTTCAATAAATATTATTGTTGAACATTATTTTAAATATGTCTTTCACTACAAAAATTGTTGAAATATTCAGAATTGGCTAATAATAAAAATGTTAAATTCCGATCTTATAACATCCATATCTTCAAGGAATCAGGAGATAGAATTTTTTTTACATTTTTCTAGTACTCAGGGGGTGTCCCTGAATAGTCTGGTATAGCGTTGTTTCGCCATTTTTTAAGCACCCTGTATACGCAGTGACATAAAAATTTCAACACCTAGTAGGGGTGAGAATTTTTTGACCAAATTTGGCGGGAACTGAGTATATAATATGATTTTTAAACCTATTCACTTTTTATATCATCCAAGTATGGTTCTAGTTTGATTTCTTTCTTGACGATATCCAAATCCTCGTCAAAAGGATTAACTGTAACAGTTGTTTCAACTTCTATTTTGTCCACTTCATGTGCACTACGCTCCATAATTACAGTTTCATCATTCGTATTCCGTCCCGAGTTTTGGATAATATTAATGTTACTTTCATTGAAGTTATGTTTTTGTTGTTCGGCATTGCAAAGGATATCATCCCCGAATTCACTTTTTATATCATCTAAGTAGGGTTCAAGTTTGATTTCATCTTTGACGATATCCAAATCGAAATCATATTCGAGGTTAGCCTTTGAATTTATTTCAGACATTTTTTATACAATTTCCTATAATAATACAAATCACAAAGTGTCTTAAATATTACAAACAGCATTTGGTAATTAGTGACTAACCTGCGGGTTATTTCGGTGACTTGCTGAAAGAGTAGCCATTCTTCCTAGCGTACGAATAGCATTGCCGGTTGCCGGTTTTCTGTTAAACAGCAAAAACACACCATGTAGAAAACTATTAATTAAGATTATTATTTAAAGAAAATATTGTGGAAACCAAGGAGAATAAACCAGGGTCTGCCAAGTGGGAGATGATCTGTCAAAACATTATTACGTCACAGTGACGTCACGTCGTTAATATAATACTTTATAGTAGGTATCGTCTGAGGGCGCTCACGCAATAAAAGAAAGAAAGATATATTAATCGTTAATTAAATGAGCTACATTACCGACATCATCATTGGCGTACCATTTTTTTTTGTATAATTTATATGAATTTTGCCTACAATTTTAAGACATGATTTTTATATTTTTTTCGCTACCTATATTTATTGTAGGTATTGTACTCGACAAATTCAGATACAAGGGTTTGATGTGTATTATTAAGTTTAAATTTCCTGAAATTCATTTTATTTCGGATAAAAGTACAAAAATGCTAACGAATGGAATAAAATAAAGATACAAACAAGTTTTATTCATTTTTATAACATCAAATTACTAAAATCTTGAATGTTTCAAATTTAAATTACCATGGAATAGAAAATACTAAGTAAGAATTTATTTTCTTACTACTACTTTGTTACCTGAATAGCTACATAGGTAGCTAGGTGCCAATAAATAACTAAACAATAAAGATCATCTTAAAAGAAAGGCTGTCTTTGATGTTACCATAAAACGTAAACTCTCATAGTAAGTACCGTAATCTTTAGAATATAATGTAACATCTGCAAAATTATTAAGAAAGCTCTGAATCGTGACAGTTGAAATTTTTCTTTGTTTGAATATTGCTAATATTACGTAAACATTAAACATACACTTTCAAGAAATTTGTTTTTCCTTTTGTCCAGCAAAAAACAACCCTAAATTAGTTAATTCAAAAAAATGTAATTTTTTTTTTTTTTTATTTCCCATGAACTATTTACAATCTGTCTTACATAGACATTCAGTAAATTTAATAACAATGAGGAGTAACATGCAAGAGAACTGCCCATCGACGGTGTGGATCATAACGTTTAAGTCTTTTCGTGTATTGCCGGTCAAGTAAATTCACTGCAAGGTCATTTGTGTGAGCACTTAGTCTGTTTTGATATCTTTCACTAAAACTTTTAATCACTTCTTGAACTGTTGGTATGGGAACGTCTTGTTGTATTACCCAGTTTGGGACTCGTCTGGGAGCGTCTAGTATACAACGAATCACTTTATTTTGGAATCGTTGTAGTATTTCCAAATTGCTCTTTACTGGCTGTGCCCCACAGCTGTACACCGTATGTCTATACCGGCTTCAAGATTGTTTTGTACAACAGGAGCTTATTTTGCACTGTTAGTTGGGATCTTCTTCCTATGAGCCAATACATTTTTTGAAATTGTATACCAAGTTGTAGTCTCTTCTTCCAGATGTGTGTTTTCCAAGTCATCCTTCTATCCAGGTGCATACCCAGATACTTCACGCTATCAGCTTGTGGTAGTTGGTTGTTATTTAATGTGACAGGAGGACAATTTTCCTTTCGTAATGTAAAGGTCACATGTGTTGATTTAGTCTCATTGACCTTTATGCGCCACATTTTTAACCATTCTTCTATTTTGTTGTAGGTTTATCTGTAAAATGTGGGATGCTCTCTGAGGATCGTTGTGCGAGGCCAGCACAGCAGTGTCGTCTGCGAACGTGGCAACCATGGTTTGTGTTGTAGTTGGAAGGTCCGAGGTATAAAGTAGGTATAGTGTGGGACCCAGGACACTACCCTGCGGGACTCCTGCTTGTATGGGGTTTAACCCTGTTATCGCATCTTGGTATTTTACTTGAAATTGTCTGTTGCTTATGTATGATTTAAGTATGTTAAAAAAGCAAGTGGAGAGTATTTTTTTTATTTTGTGGAGTAATCCAGGGTGCCACGCTTTGTCGAACGCCTGACTAATATCCAAAAAGGCTGCAGAGCAATAATTTTTTAGGTGAATGTCATGGTTGATTTTGGTTACCACTCTGTGGACTTGTTCAATGGTTGCATGACCCTCTCTAAAGCCAAACTGGTGACTAGGGAGTAATTGACGTTCTTCGAGTATAGGTTTTATTCTTGAAAGGAGCAATTTCTCAAAGAGTTTGCCCACTACTGGTAACAAACTGATCGGCCTATAAGATGCGATATCATGCGGTTCCTTGCCTGGTTTGGGAATTAAAATAATTTGAGCTACCTTCCACTGCTCTGGAAATGTACTATTTCTTAAGTACCTATGTATGTTAGCAGTTTAATGGCTTTTTCTGGTAGTTCTAATAGTATTTTGTTTGTTATTAAATCGTAACCAGGGGCTTTATGTGGATTAAGATTTTTAATTGCAGCTTTTATTTCACTGCATTTGAATGGTTTGATCTTTTCGTGTTGGATTTCTTCATCGTCATCTTGTAGAATTGCTCCTTCCTCTTCTTGGGTACAGGTAGCAGAGAAAGGCTGAAAAACTTTTGTTAGATGTTCTGCGAATGCTTCTGCTTTTTCACTGTTGCTTCTTGCCCAGTTTCTGTTATCCAGTCGGATTGGTGGGTTGGCACTTTGGGGTCTCTTTAGTTTTTTTGTGGCTTTCCAGATCGAGTAATTGGTTTCTGCTGTAGCTGTTAGTTTGGACAGGTAGTTTTGTATGCCGGCATTTTTGAAGTCTAATAGTGTAACGTAAGGTTTGGTGTTGTTTTCTGTTTATTTTTTAATCTAAATGATGCACTATGTTTCCACATAACAATTGGGGTAGCTTTAATAACTTCGGTAGAGTCTTAGTTTCCTTACGTTACTTGTAGATTCACTTAGCTTAATTTGCGAGAGGTATTTGAATAAGAAGTCGCAATTTGCTAACATTCATTTATTTTAACTGTGTGCATTAATATTTACAGTGAAATATAAGAATTGAACTAAGTCCAGAATTGACTTCGCGTTTTTATATAATTTCTACAAGTTCGGAGTGACCCAAGTACTTTAAATTATAGTCGACTTAAACTAATACAATTTATTATTAATTCGTGAACAGGTATGAATTTTGCTAAGTCTAAATCAAAGTAAACTAATCTGATAAATTCTACTAAGTCCGTAAACGGATTTACTGAATTTATTTGAATATTTAATAAGTGTTTAAGTAACACTTGGTCAATTAATTTATCGTAAATTTGTTCTAAGTTCAAAGATTGAATTTAAATAATTCAATATAATTATTGTACAAGTCTAGACTTATCTTTATACGTTACTTGATTCTTTCCTAAGTGTTCAAGTTACCGGTAAAACCGCTAAGTCCGCAAAACGGACTCAATTTATTTTATCTGAATATTTCACAAGTGTTTCTAACAATAACCCAATAATTTCCGCTAAGTCCTTAAAGCACTTAGAAAATGACTCTAAACACAATTATTGTACAAGTCCAGCGAATGAGTTTAAATAATTCAATACAAACAGTTTACAAGTCCAGACTGTATTCATAACTTACTTGAATATTTTCTAAGTGTTCAAATAACACTCTGATCAATTTCTGCTAAGTCCTTAAAAAGGACTTGGAAGATTCACACAAAATTTCACAAGTTTTAACATTAATAAATAAATTTATCTTACGTATACTCAATCGCACAACATCTTGAAGGGAACCAATTTTCTGCTCGTCGGGATGGCCGGAACAAAACCATAGTTCTATTTTAATTCGGCCAACGCTTATATACGGTAAATTGATCCCTTCTCTTAAAATAATCGTGGGAAAACATCGACTTAACTAAGGCACATGTGTAACCTTGATTTTGTCCGTACATCACCCTGCATTCTTAACATTCCTTAACAATGCAAGTTGCTATCTCTGCCACGTGCGGTGTTAAGATTAATGACCGTTCATCATTTTTATTTGTTCATGTACTTAAAATCTAACTTTAATATTTATACATATTTGGCTTCATCACAATAGAATAGCTTTCAGTTCAGAGGTTGCTCTATTGAGATTGGTTTTATCCCTAGGTAGTCTGGTATTTTGCCATCTTCTTCTAAGTTTTATTTTCTCAGCAATTAAAAAAATGTAATTTAAGAAAGTTTGTAAGATACCTACTTACCATATTATGATACCACTTATTTAAAATGATACAAGCTATTGTAAAAAATTATATTACTTCAAATATCTTGATACTTTAAGATAAAGTACTAATCCAAGTTTGCTTACAGATTTCGGATAATTTCTGAAATAAAATTATGCATACTTAATACTATCACCGGTTAACAGAGCCGCCGGTTGTCCATTCACCTTCAAACAAAATATTTGGGACATGAAATCAAGATAAACAGAAAACAGAGACAAGCGAACTCACGAATTACAACGTATACTATGTCTCACTTGGGGTGCATTTGGAAAATTACGTTGTATATTGAAAGATATCCCTGTATGCCTTAAAAGAAAGGTTTTTGATCAGTGTGTTACCAATGCTCGCATACGCAGCCGAAACTGTATAAATTATATATTCTTTGCTTTAACTAAAAAATCAATAGATAAAATAAAGGTAACACAAAGAGTCATGGGAAGGGCCGTGCTGGGTGTAACACTTAAGAGATAGAATTCCAAACACTGTCATTAAAAATACAACAAGACGCAGTAGAGAGGATACTGAAGCTGAGCTGGCAGGCCACGTAGCAAGATGCAAGATAATAGAAAGATAAAAAGGATTTTGGAGTGGTGACCCTGATAAGAGGTCTTCAGAACCAGAGGTAGACCCCCTCATAAGATGGTCTGATGATCTAGAAGATGAGCAAATGGATCCAAACAGCTTAGGATCGAAGACACTGGGTGGAAAGGAGGGAGGCCTATGTCCAGCAATGGATATTTACTACTCAAACAATTACTATCTGATCCTAATATAGATTAGCTGTATTACAAACATCTCTTCCATTTAATTTTTAATTCCATTCATTATTTGATCTTGCCGAAAAAACTCACATATACCTTTCATAATCAATAAATAGGCACAAATGTGGTACCTAATAGCCAAAAAAGTCATTGAACATCGTGATATTCAGCAATTTTTTCATGTTTAAAATCAGTAGGTACAAAAGACATGCAAATTTTTAATAATCGCTAAAACTGTTAGATAACAAATGCCATTAATTAAAAAATTATTACAGTAATCTTGTTTTTATTACTTATTGTTTTAATGGTGATTATTCTACGCTAAATCAAAGCCGTAATACCACTTATAAAAAGGAAAAAACCTGTAATAGTAATAAGTTACGATTAGAAATAACTGTTATCTTTAACAAGCTTATCTAAAAGTTCGCTGGGGGTCCTGAATGACGTTTTCTTAGTTATGTAGGTACCTATTTTGAAATTATTATGTATCCAATAACTGATAAATATAAACTTTGAAGTTTTAATATTTTATTCAGTACATCTGAAAGTAAAATTGACTTCCAAATGGTATTTTAACAGATAAAGTTCGAAAGAAAACTGAATTGTAATTTAATCTTAAAAACATATTTCCTAAGTTGATTTCTTAACACACGACAACAATAGCAGTGGGGAGAAACTTATAAGACCTGCTTATTTCACAGTCCACATAGTCGTTGTAAGCACTTTACAATAAGTACTTGCTTCAGTTCTTGCACCATACAAATATGGAATTAAGTAAAATATTAGTAGCAGATGCTGTTGATCAAGCTTGTGTAGATCTTCTTAAACAAAACTCCATAAATGTAGACTGCAAATATAAACTGAGCAAGGAACAACTAATTCAAGAAATTGGGGTAAGAACTTGCAACATATAATTAAAATTGTGTTTAGTCCTGTTTGCAAAACCAGTTTATGAGATGTGCATGCAAACAAAACTAAAAAGTAACTGTCTGGCTGCATTTCTTACACAAAGGAATGCAGTTATGTTTTTCTTCAGCTTAAAGATGTTGTTTTTAGAATTATGATGGACTTATTGTAAGATCTGATACTAAGGTTACAGCAGAAATTATAGCAGCTGCTAATAAATTAAAAGTAATTGGAAGAGCTGGTGCTGGTGTAGATAACATTGATGTGGGAGCAGCTACTAAAAAGAATATAATCGTACTCAAGTGAGTAATTTTCCTATGATTCTCAAACGTTTTTATCTTAGAAGATATGAACTTTACCCTATAAAGATAATTTAATACCAGTGATATCGGTTATTGGATTTTTTAACAGACATTTAATCGTAATATTTTTTGTAGTACACCAGGTGGAAATGCAATTAGTGCATGCGAATTAACCTGCACTTTAATTACATCTCTATCACGTAATGTTATACCAGGTGCAATTTCACTAAAAGCGGGTCGATGGGATCGTAAACTTTATGTAGGGCATGAAATTTATGGGAAAGTGTTAGGTATTGTGGGGCTTGGACGTATTGGACGAGAAGTAGCAATACGTTTACAAGCATGGGGAATGAAGGTAAAAACTGTGATTATAATTTATGAATACTTACTTATGATTCGATAATTGTAGACTGTCGGTTATGATCCAATTGTTACCGCAGAAGAAGCTGCCAAATTTAATGTCGAATTTATGGAATTAGAAAAAATTTGGCAAATTGCTGATTATATTACGTTACATGTTCCTCTTATTCCTGAAACAAGAAGTAAGTGGTGATCCAACTAAAGACATTATAGAGTATAGCTTAATATGTTAATTTACAGATATGATTAATAAAAAGGTGTTTGGCACATGCAAAAAAGGTGTACGCATAGTAAACGTAGCTCGAGGTGGTATAATAGATGAAGAGGCACTCTTACAAGCTTTAGAAAATGGAACATGTGGCGGTGCAGCTATGGATGTGTTTGAACAGGAACCACCAACAAATCCAATTACTTTAAGTTTAATTCAACACCATAATGTTGTAGCTACACCTCATTTGGGTGCAAGTACATCGGAAGCACAAATACGTGTAGCTGTAGAAGTTGCCGAACAATTCGTAGCACTCACTGGTAAAAGTTCTAAATTCACACGTACTCCTGGAGTTATTAATCCTGCTGTACTTACTGCAGTGAAAAAATAATTAAATTGAGATTATGAGTTATAAACATATGTATACTCATAAAAGCAAATATATTATAAATGCCTTAATCCTATTCCCTATTCCCAATAAATAAAGTTAATCATGATGTAATATGATTTAAATAAACTATTTGACACGAAAATATCGTGGTTTCATAAAATATGTACCTATTTTGTAATGTGATCATGAATCATAAAATTATAAGGTTTCTTTTAATCCTTGCAGTTTTCAGTGCTAATTTCTCCTTTGATACATAAGTACAAGGTTATTAAAACTTCCCCAATAATCAGTATCAAGTCATATTAAATAAATCGATATATAGAGCAGGCGCTGAAGGTAGGTATTTGAGTACCTATGCAAAATATGAGGACCGAGAAATGTTGACTAAGGTAAGCGCACATTTATTCGCATCGGACGGACGGGACGGACGGAAATTACTAATTACATTATTTTCAATGGGATAACGCACACTAATTCGCATCGGACGCATCGCATAAACGGAATTCCGTCTAGGATTCTCTGAAAAGAATGAAATCCGTACGTGCGATGCGTGCTGATGACGTAATTCGTAAATCCGCTCAAGTGTGCGTTAAGTCACAACAGGCGGAATAATTGTCATTGGTAAAAACTCCCTGTCATAAATATATGTAGGTACTTTTGTAATCTAACCAATTTACAATGGATGATGGGTTATTGGTAACTTTGGTGCAACATTATGAAGAAATTTTCAACTTAAAGCATAAACATTACAGCAACCAGCAGAGACGGCAGAATATTTAGGGGGAAATTGGAGAGAAAATTAAACAATCAGGTTAGATTATTATTATTACTCTTAGGGCGTTTTCACACACACCGGCAAAACCGGAGCCGGTGACGATAACGGCACCGGTTGCAATGTAATCAAATTAGAGCTTTCACACATAGCCCGGTCCGGCAGATTTGCCGCTCCGGCTGCCGACACCGGTAAATGCAGCCGGTGTTGGACTCGACAATTCAGAAACTGGTCCGATCTCCGACTTGTCGCTTTCAATGTTTCCTTATACACACTTGTCCACACAGGTGTAGATTTGTCGGTGCCGGAGAGGTGTTCGTATTTTGTTATATTTACTTCAGTATTGTAGTTGTTATCATCGCGATCAGAACAACTGTCTTTCATTGCTTACGTAAATTTCTGTCATTGCGAAAATGAGTAATAAATTGTTCAAATACGATGTTGTGACATTTATAGAACTTGTGGAAAGTAAACCCTGTCTATGGGATAAAACAGCTGATTGTTTTAAAGATAAAATCGAGAAACAAAAGGCGTGGAAAAAAGTTTATGCATTTTTAGAAGAAGATTTTCCCCAAAAAGACAAAAAAGAACAACAGAAAATAGGTAAGTTATACATTTATTAACCCTTTCGCTGCTATTGACGCCTACTGGCGTCCCCAATGTTCCGTGCCCCCAGTGCTAACGACGCCATTTGTTTATTTTGCTTTTACCGTGAACTGCTGTTGACGACAACTGTTTATTTTGCTTTTACCGTGAACTGCTGTTGACGCCAATTATTTTATCGACTATTATTCGTGTTTATTCGGTTTTAACGGCGGTTAACACGCGGCAATTTGCAGGTGTGTGTGGTGTTAGTGTATTGAAAGTATTCAGAGTGTGTTGTTGTTTTTTATTTTGAATTTTGAGTACGTAGTACAGATGCAAAATGGATAATGCCCAAGCAGGTCCCTCCAATGACCCACCTTCATTACACTTTTTTAAAGTAGTTTTTATTCATAATTATTACGTTATTACGCAAAAAGAAATAGCCGCACACAGGTCTGGCGGTGGTCGGATAGATGGCAGCACTCAAAGGGTTAATAGTAGGTATTGATAATACAGTAAAATATTACAGTCATTATATTTTGGTCATTTGCCACGGCAACGCCCCCTCAGTACTTACGAAGTAGTTTGACAAATTATCTCTCAAATCAGTTGCAGTTCTTGTTGGCCGATTACATGCAGCTCTGGGTAAATTTCGTAGCCTTTGAGTTACATACAGTTCAGATCTTTGCGCATCTTTTAATCGCACTACATTATGTAGAATTACACATGCTTTAACAATGTCTTTAGATAACATTTTGGACACATTGAGTGGTCTGTGCAGAATTCTCCACTTATTAGATAGAATACCAAAAGCACACTCGACGTATCTTCTTGCACGACTTAAACGGTAATTGAATATTCTTTTTTTCTCTGTAAGATGATGTCCTGCATAAGGCCTCATCACTTGCTCTGCTAGCCCAAATGCTTCATCAGCCACAAGCACAAATGGAAAAATTTCCCTACTTGTTGAATGTAAGGGGCGAGGAGGTGGTATTTGTAATTGATTTTTCATCATTAATTTAAAAAAAATGGTTCGCTGAAATACAGATGAGTCACAATCTTTGCCATAGGCTCCTATATCAACATATATAAATTTATAATCAGAATCCGCTATTGCCATGAGAACAATAGAAAAGTAACCCTTGTAATTGAGGTTCATTGAGCCACTATGGGGGAATCTGTTAACTCGTATATGTTTTCCATCGACAGCGCCCAAGCAGTTTGGAAAGTGAGCATTTTTTTTGAAGTCATCTGCTATTTTCTGCCATTTTTCTTCTGTTACTTGTGGAAGGAATTCATCTTTCAGTAGATCCCATAAAGAACTGCACACCAGTCGTGCAGTTGTACTTATTGTGCTTATTCCCAATCTGTAGGTGTAATGTAGGTCAGTAAAGGTTGCTCCACTGGCAAGATACCTAAAAAGCAAAAAAAGAAATATAATTAATGAGTTTCTGAGAATTTGAATTTTGTTTTTAGTTTTAGAGATTTATCTCTTATTACAGTCAAACTTCCCAAAGTCAAATCTCTATTATTTACTGTATATTTCTACTTCCGCTTTTTTTTTTTCGTAAAAAACGTTGGAAGATATATTTTTAGTTTAGTTCTATATTTTAGGTGAAGCAATTACTGGAAAATGGCAAAACATCCGTGACTCTTTTGTGAAGTCTCTAAAGAAAAAATCTGGTCAAGCCACTAAGAGGAAGTATTTATATCATGATAATCTCACATTTTTGTTAAAAGTGGTACAATCAGATGACACGGAGTCTAGTATAGATGATCCCCAGCATGACCAGCATTCCCAATTAAATGAAACCCAAGATGAGGAAGAAGCAGAGGCAGAAATAGAAGTGCAAGCCCAGAGCAAGGTTGGTGCAAGACCTACAGAAAGAGGCAAAAAAAGCTCGAATGCAGGAAGAGGTCGATAAAAAAATTTTGAAAGCCCTGGAACAGCCACCTGACGAGGATGAAGCATTTTTCATTTCAATTACACCGTCCGTACGAAAGATGTCAGAGGAAGATAAACTGGAATTCCGAATGAATGTGTTGCAATTAATAAGAGATATCAACAGGCGCAAAACCAACCATCCACGACCAATTTCTGCATGCGCTTCTACATCAACTTCTTGTTCTTCGACGATTTCACATTATCCCTTTTCCATCCGTTCTGATAGTTCGAATAATGCTTATGTATATCAAGAAGACCAACAACAGTTTTCTTCCTGGAACCCCCAATTTTCCCGCGATAACTTAATTGCAACGTCACCTGGACCCTTAACACCCTCCTATGAAGAGCTATAAATACATTTCTTGAGCCTGTATGCAAATACGTACATATGTATTTAAGTTACCTTTATAAGTGAAATAAATAAAACATTTATTAATGTATTTAATCATTTACTTACCTTATCGTTACTGCGATCATTTCCTTTGGAGGAACACATGCTCTCATTCTGGTATTCTGATGTTTGATACTGTCTTCCAATCGTTCAACCAGGAAATCAAAAGTATTGGTACTCATGCGGAAATAATTAAAAAATTTGTTGTTAGCTGCTCGAAGTTTCTCGAAAAGTGTATAGAAACTTCCTTCCAAGTACCGCACAGCCAACAGAGGATGTATCCAGTACTGCCTTTTTTTGGTATATTCCTTTCGGTACTTCCTTCTAAGGTATAATAGCCCAAGAAGGTAGCGTTTGTTGAGTGCAGCGCACATTTTACTTTCACCACGTTTTCACCTACTGCACTAATAAACGGCACCGAGAATGCCGACGCGTGTGAAAAGAGTCAATCAGCCGCAACGGCAACGGCACCGTCACCGGCTCCAGTTTTGCCGGTATGTGTGAAAACGCCCTTAGGTCCCTACAGGACAACAAAAAATAGTACATCATTATATCAAACTTCCTATTATTCTGTTCTATCTCTTATACTAAAATAAAACTACAAAATATGGCCATTTATAAATAAATGATGAATTCTTCAAGTTAGTATTTTTGTCAGTTTTATTTTAGTATAAGAGATAGAACATAATAATAGGAAGTTTGATATTATGATGTACTATTTTTTGTCGTCCTGTAGGGACCTAAGAGTAATAATAATAGTTTCTAACCTGATTGTTTAATTTTCTCCCCAATTGCCTCCCAAATATTCTGCCGTCTCTGCTATTAAATATGAAATTCCCCATATAGTTTCCTCTTCAAATTTATATTGTGAACCCAAAATCTTCGTCTTTTTCTTTGCTTTTCCCTTTGTTCTTCATCTTTCAAGATACATGCAACTGCAAATAACTCTTCTTTTGAACTGCTCATTTTTTACACAAAAGAAAATAGAGTAATCCTGTCAACTAACGCCCGACTTGATTACACTGTGAAAATACGCAAAGCAAATCCGAAGTAGTGTGCGATGTGAACAAAAATATTACGATTCGTCCGATAGGCACAAATGTGCGCTTACCTTAATACGTATACCTGAGACTAAGGAACATAAAAATACATGTTGGCGACAGCTGTTTTGGTCTTTTTTCCTTTTTTACTGAAAAGAGTGGAAAATATCATTACATATTACTTACTAGTTTGAAGAGGAAGAGATCGAACGAGTTACTGTGCTTCTTTTGTGATTTAGTAAAAGAGCCAAAACAACAATCGTTCATTACTATAAGAAAAGCTGCAAATAGACGAAAAGATGAATTCAGTGAGAAGTTTGAGAAGCTGTATAAGCCGTACTCCACAGCACAAACTTTTTCGTAGCACAGAAATTGTACGGCGAGCTATGTCAGTGAGGAAAAAATAAGACGCCGAGAAAGAATTAGAACAAACTGCTGCTTCTACTTCAGAAGCAAATATTACAGACAGTGATAATATTTTTTTTCTGATATTTAGTCTATTTGGTTCTGTGTCCTTAGATTCGGCAAAACCCACGTTACTTTGTGCACTGGCTTGTGCTTAAAGAGTGTTCCCCCTATTTTTACGCTGTGTCTACCACAAGTTTCAATTAGGAAATTTCCCTTTTCATTTTGCCCATCCACTCCCTGGGCTAGCATTATGTGTTTATGTGTTCTATGTTACTATTATCGGAGCCTCCCTTGGCATTGAAGTCGCCCCTTATTACGACTAGATCTCCTTTTTTAATGTTACTTAATGTTTGATCTAGTTGGCTATAGCAAGTTTCCTTGTTCTCTATGCTGTCAACTTCTGTTGGTGCTTAGCACTGTACTATCGTTATCTTCCTTTATTTAGAATTCAATCTAGGTCAGATACAGGTGTCCAATTTATTAGAGCTTTGTTTATTTTATTGCTCAGAATTATCCTGACTCCTGACACATGGTCATCCTCTTCGTTTGGCCACTATTATTCCATCTCACCTCGCTGACTCCAAGTATTTCGATTTTATAATTAATCATTTCCTTCACTGTTTGAGAGGGCTTTCCTTTTTGGTACATTATCCGTACATTCCGTTGTCCGATTCTTATCCGTGTCCTTTTGCATAGGTTTGTCATCAGTAAGCCAGGCCAGCTTCTATTTCTTGTTAATGGTTTGTGCAAAGGAATTTCCGAGGGAATTTCCTCCCTTGCAGATGTAAGGGTTATCCTGATATATTGGTAATAAACTCTTATGAATACTTTAATCTGATAGTTTGGTATGAAATATGGATTTAAGGGAATTGTTCTATAAATGAAAAAATATTGATATCTTCTTTCTCTTTTGCCGTATTATACCTTTACAGTGTCAAGGGGGCCGGGAACACCGAGCCGCAGAGTGGTCCATCCATTTTCGTTCAGGCCAAGTAGGCCGCTGCTTAACTTTCCAAATGTCAGTAGTACGTGCACTCCCACTCTGCCGGTTTTTACTAATTAAATCAATACATCCAAATATCAATATTTCGATACATTGATTTATTGTCATTGTCCACACTGTCAGTAGTACTAATTTCCAATAACAAATGAACTCCGAAGCATCAGATGTAAGTTATGTCTTTTGGTAATTCAGATATGATCGTTTTGTGTATGTATATTTAGCATTAAACATATGCATTTGGTTATACCAGTTGTTGAGGATATCATAAATAGTTAATAGTATGTTGATTTTGTCTTATAGCAGGTACATTCAGAAAATAACCATAAATGATCGGTTTATTATTATCATAAATTTGCACAACATATGTTAAACTTATAAATTAATTTCCAAATAATAAAGACTTTTGACTAAATCTACACTTTTCTTAAATAAATTGAATATAACAATAATTTTACGTCAGACCATGAGCAACTTTAATACCATGTTGTAGTTGACTTCTTTGTCTTTCTAAATCTTTGTAAGCCTGCACAGCAAGTTCTAAAGGACCTTTTTTCTGTGCTTCTTGAGATATATACTGCATTATGCTCTCTAAACTTTGTAAATTTTCAATTTGAAGCTTCTTTTGATGAATCCTACTATACAGTTGTAATAAATTATTGGCATCTTCAATATGGGCCGTTTCAATTAATTCAAGCAACAAATTGTCTATATTTTTAAACCACGCTAAGTAAAACACCAATGGTCCAAAATGTCTTGTTGATCTAAGTTTTTCAAATTTGTCATGATCATTTATGTGTTGGTATGTTACACTTGTTACTCTTTGATAATCAGGATGGTCAGGTTCAAATTGTATACAAGCCCTGTCTAGTATAAATTCATATTCGGTACGAGACAAAAGGTCTTTCAAATATTCTTCTTCGAACATACGTGGCATCTACAAAGAAATTATTACAATACACTGATGAAAACAAGTTATTATAGGTGCGTTCGTTTATCTGTTCGGAACGCTCTTTTTACTCCAAAAACTCTGTTCCGCGTTCGTTTATTACAGAACTCGGCATTTGTTTATAACGGACCGGAACATTTGGAGTTTGCTCGGAACATTTTTTGGAGTAAAAAGAGCGTTCCGAACAGATAAACGAACGCACCTTTTAACTACCTTTAATTTTCGTTGTTCTCTTGGAAAATAAATTTGATTCATACGGTCTCGTACTTCCCAATTTGCTTCACGTAATATTCCATCGGGTTCTCTAACAGCTATGAGTCGATTGCAGTCTTTTACGCCGAATGTAACATCAGTAAAAACAAGTTTACTGGTTTCTAATCCTTGAAGAGCAGGATCCACAATAAGTACATTGTTGATAGGTTTACGAACTTGTACAACAGGTGGCATTTGCAATATATAATCTATACGTTTCTTCGCTTCTTCAAAAGTTGCTTGTAATTGTTCATCCGTCATGAATCTATAGGTAGGTTGTTCCAATTTCTTATCTCCTAATTTTCTTTTTCTGTACACCTTGTTCAGATCTACTCTTGTTAATGATTTTAAAAGGGTCTGTACTTCTGAATTAAAGAATATTGGTGCTGGATCTCGATCTTGTCCTAAAAACTTACAATTAATATGTACTTTATAATCTAAAACTAGAATTAGTACTACCATATTCGGTAGGCACATAACTAATTAAACGAAAAATGCATGGATTTATATGTCCTGGTTGTAGCATATACATATTTTTAAACACATTTTGAAATTTTTGAAAATTTCTAAACAAAGACATTTTTTAAATTTGTAGGTTACTAAGGACGTGACGTTTGGTACAACGTTTACCAACAGCCAACAGGTGTACCACTTATTGCTAAAAGTTATTCTTATTTCTGAGGTATTTTTAAGATAAAATTCATAAAAGTTGTTTTAACAACAGAAAAAATAGCTATATAGCAATCAAAATTAATAAAAACTGTTTGATGACATATACAGGTAATACGAATCCTTTAAAAGTTATTTGCATTTTGGGAAGCACTATAATTTTAAATTTCCCGCGAAGAGCGTGTGTACATCCGATGGCTTATGGCAACACTGGAACTGTTGACAACTCTTTTTCATAGTTCTCTAGTGTAAAATGGCGCCCACGAAGGGAAAAGGTGGTGATAAATCAGGCGAGTTATATTAATTTAATATTATTTTGTATCACATTATAGCCTTCAACAACATTTATTTGATTATTTAATGATAAACTATTATTTAAGTGACATTTAATAGTTAACACTTGTTAAAAAATTGTTCTTCGGAAATCTATGACCACGCGGTCTTTTAACCAACCCGCATGGCATATCTGTGTATTTTAGTTTTTAAAATTTACTGTATATGTATTGAAAGTTAAGCTGTGAAATTATCAAATATTTATTAAACATTTCTGAGTAATGCATCTCGATAAATCATGCTGACATAAATTAATGTTTGATTTTCATTGTTTTAATTTGTTTTAACTTTGTAAATTATATGTATTTTCAGGCGGTAAGAAGGAAGGTGATAAGAAACCCTCTTCAGCTCCTTCTGGATCCGCATCAAAACCAGCAGCAAGTTCTCAGTCAAAACCTGCATCGGCTGGATCTTCAACAAAACAAGCAAGTGCTCCTAAAGTATCTGCTAAGTCAGCAGCAGGTAAACCTGCAGCTGCCAAGCCAGCAGCAGCAAAACCCGCAGCGGCCAAACCTGCAGCTGCTAAGTCTGCGGAAAAGAAACCAGCAGCAGCTAAACCTAAAGCTGCTGCCAAACCTGCAGCAAAGGCTGGTGTAACCAAGAAACCTGCAGCTAAGACAGCTGCAAAACCCAAAGTACCTAAACCTTTGATCAGCAAACCTAAAAAGAATGTGCCCGTAAAAGCACAAAAAGGTGTAGGTAAAGTAACCAAGCCTGTGGACAAAGCTCTTAAAATTCAAAAGAAGGTGAGAACTTTTATTTTTATTATGTGATTAATTTTACTAAATATGATATGATGATTTCTTGTGGGAATCTCTTTGAACTTTAATGAAACCAAAACTTGACACAGCACTGATAAACCTAAGCTAATTCTACATTTTATTCTTTAATTTGTTCGTGAACTCACAGGCATTTTTCTTTAAAGGTTATCAAAGGACCACATGGCACAAGAACACGTAAAGTGCGCACTTCTGTGCATTTCCGACGACCTAAAACTTTTAGGCCACCAAGGAACCCAAAATATCCCAGGAAAGCAGTCCCGCACAGGAGTCGCATGGATGCATACAATATTATTAAATATCCTTTGACAACTGAAGCGGCAATGAAAAAAATTGAAGATAATAATACGCTTGTGTTTTTAGTACATACAACTGCCAACAAACATCATATTAAAGCAGCAGTTAAGAAACTTTACGACATTAACGTAGCAAAAGTAAATACCCTAATTAGACCTGACGGAAAGAAGAAGGCGTACGTTCGATTGGCACGAGATTACGATGCTCTCGACGTTGCAAATAAAATTGGAATTATATAAATGTCTTCAGATTGTTGTTTTGTACTTTTGTTTATAGTATAAATAAAATTTGAAGGCGATGAGTAGTTTTTTGTTTTAAAATATAATTGTTGTATTTTGTCTTAATAAAATTAAAGAATTAAAATGTGTCTTACGATACAATTTATTCCAATTTTTATTTATGATGTTTGAAATGCATCTTTTAATTCAAGAATGTTTAGGTAATAATCATAAAAGGCTGTACTGTTTAGCCACTATAAGTTGGCGAGAATTCAAGATGCACTGTAGTTCTCGAATTGTGACATCAGCTCTCTTCACCATCGGTGTAACTATTCTCAGTACGATGGGGTACAAATACCAATATGTAATTAGTACTAACAAAACAATGAATAATTTTGCGACTGGAATTTTTTATAAATTTAGAAAGTTAGCACTGTCATTAACCAAATACTACTTAGAAATTTGTTAACATAAAATAAGACTCGTAAATCGCCTACGCCACTAAATGTTTCACTTAAATTTTTTATACCTACCTGTTGCCAAAAACCTCAATGTTATACACAAGCAGTCTGCTGCCAAATAGCACGAGGCATTTTCGTATCACTTTTCATTATCAAGTTCTAAAAGGTAATCAAAGTCACTTATACTCACGTAGGAAATTATCGAGTTCTGTAGACAGTGGCGTAGCTACTGTGGAGCAAACTGTTCCAGACGCACGAATTATGAGGGCACAAAATTAGAAAGGGCGAAATAAAAGTTTGTAAAAGCATTTGTTTAAAAAAAATTTCGATTTGCTAGATTTTCTATAAAATATACAAAAAATAAAAAAAAATCATAATATTAATTCCTATGTTAAACCACGGCCAACTTCATCCATATCCACTAACGTGTATATATGGCCGTCCCAATTCAGCTAAAAACAGATTTTAAGAAAGTAGGCCATTGGTCCTCCCTGTGGCGACATCTATTATAGCTATTAACCCTTTGACTGCGAAAGACGAATATTGGCGGCTCTGAGTTTACGTGTCTCTACTGCGAAAGCCGACTATTTTCGTTTTCTATTTTACGTAACTGCGTAGGCCGTATATTGTTGTGTAGTGGTGTGGGAAGGTTCAGTACTTCTAGGCAGTTGCTGCAGCTTCGACTTTGGTCTACCACAAACTACTCATCTGTGTAGTTTGTGTAGTCTACGTCAGATTTTAGCGAGTGTACACGTTAATATGTACGAGCACGCACACGCCAACCTAACGCTCAAAAGTCTCCCGCACAGGGGGTACAGCTGCCGTCGGAAGTCGGCCACACTGAAAAGGTTAATATAACAAGAATATTATGCGATTTATAATAGACGAGGACGTTGCTAGGTGACGAGGCGCTGGCCGAGTCAACCAAGCAACGTCCGAGTCGGTTTAAATCGCATAATATTCGAGTTATATTTCAAGCTTTATCGTATCATTGGCAACAGTACACAAATAGTATGTAACTAACGAATTATGAAGTTGGAGTTGCTATGCTATTATGTTATGTATAATTACTAATAAAAGTGAAATATAAAGTTGACTTAATAATCAATGATACGATAAAATAGTTTAAAACGTTTTGACGTTTTCAAACTGATTAATAATTTTTCTAAATCCGTTAAACTAGATTTTCTGTATATTATTATTGGTATAATAACAATGCATAAATAATAATAACTCCAATTAACAAAGTAGAATGACAAAGCGTAGTTACACATTTTGCCGGAGAGGGCTCTGACCTGTCAAAAATATTTCGAAGTGAAATTGGGACGGCCATATATACACGTTCGTGGATATGAATGAAGTTGGCCGTGGTTAAACACGCTCTCATAAACGGACGGACGCGGACAGAACAATTTTCCCCAACAAGCTCGAAACGCTCTCATGAGCGGACACAACGGACCCCAATAGACACAAACTCGAGAGCTGTGGTATTTCTTCGCAGTGTAAAATTGACCAAGGGGATTCCCCTTTGTATCTCGTTGTGAAACGTGTGGAATCAACTTATTTCGACAAATAATTGCCTACCTTGACTCTCTTGAAAAAATACTGTTTGCAAAAAACTATTTTTCTTTTAAAAATTCACGGCATCGTTGATCCTAAGTTGTTTTTATTCGAAATTGAATCATCATTTTTGATATTTTTACTAAAAACATTAAAAGTATAATAAAAAGCGAGTACTACTTGGAAAATTAAAAAAATGAGTAAAAAATAAGTCCGAATTTTTAAAGAAGATGCATCACTATCGTCACTTTCACAACATATTATTGCGCCACTTTCACACATTTGCACACTGCTGATTTGTTTAAACATTTATTGCATTTCAAACCGTTTACCAATTTATTTTTGTATCGAGAATATGAGAGAAAATTTGATTACACGTGTGTTGCGGTTGAAGCCATGTTGCAAATTTTATAATGTATATTGTATATAATATAGATAATAATTGTACTAACTATTCTGTAATTAATCTTTATTTTAATAAGTACGAGGTAGCAAGCAAATGTTCCTGGCCCAACCTACTTCTAGAAGCGTGAAATGCAAAACAATATAAGTAATAGTAGACTACATTGTTCCTCAGGCTCCACATAAATTTTCATTTGTTTCCATTGCGTTGTTTACAAATAGCTGTCGGTAGACCGACAAGTGGAATATTTTTCAAAAATGGAAAAACTAGAGTACCACGCAGTGATTAAGTTTCTCGCTAAAGGTTTGATGCCAGATCAAATTAAACAAAGGATGGATGCAGTTTTCGTTACTGTAAAAACTTGGTCAAAATTATTTCGTTGGGGAAGAGAGTCACCAAAAGACGATGCACGTTCGGGACGCCCCATAGAGGCTAGTACATCAGAAGTGGTGAAAAAAATCGAGGAAGTTGTTCTTACCGACAGGCAACTCTAGAAGAAAGAAATTTCAGAAAAGACAGGACTTTCGACTACCACCATTTTCAGGATCCTCCATGAACATTTACGTATGACAAAAGTCGGTGCAAGATCACCCACCTTACAGTCAGGACTTGGCGCCCAGTGATTATTATTTGTTCTCAAAACTTAAGCGTGATTTACAGGGAAAGAAATTTGCATTTGTTATCAAAGATTACAAAGTGATGGCGGCGATTTTTCAGCATTTTGAAGACAAAACTCCAGAGTACTTTTATAAGGGTATAGAGTTGCTTATTAAAAGATGTAAGAAGTGTGTTGAAGTAAAGGGCGATTATGTTGAAAAATAAACAGATTTTTTTATTTCTCAAACAACTGCAAGCGGGTTAGGCCAGGAATATTTGGTCGCTACCTCGTATATCAAGAAAATTATAGCTAGCACAAGATAAGACATAACTTGTGTACTGCGTCCGTAATCATTTTATTGTTGGAGTTTTAATCATTGTATATCCTGTAGAACTCCATACATTAATGCAACATGAAAAGGTACGAGGTTACAGATTACACACATATTTTATTTTATTTATTAAAAAGATTTTAAAACACAAATTGAACATTATATCTGATAATTAATGATAAAAATGTATTAGTGTTAAAGCATTACAAAACCATAAAAGCCCACATTTCAATTACTACATAAAACAAACAATACATAATAAATTACACAAAGAACATAGGTAAATCTTTCCTAACTTCAGGCTTTATTACTAACTGCTCCTGTTCTCGTTGTAAATCATTCATATTTATGTGTCTTCTTTCGCAATATACTTTTGCACGAGCAGCAGCTAAATGTGCATAATAAGTAGGAGCTGGATAGCTAACAGAGCGAGTACATCGAGTAAACATATGACATAAATGATAAGTTAACCGTTCTAATTCGTCTTCATTCATATCGCTATCGTCCCATAACATACGATATTTGGTTGGTCGTGCAACACCTTGAATACTTGCATGAGATACGAGATAGAAATCCAAAGCTGTTGGATGAGTAATTTCAGTGTCAACAACAGTTCCAGCAGGAACATTGAAATTTCTATCTTCCGAATCGTTTTTATTTGTTGGGAAAAATCGTGTATGGTGGCGTTTCTGCACCACCAAAAATGTGATCTTAGGTTTATACGAACCATCTTTTTGTACCATGGTACAAGCTTGACGAATAGTTTTTACTTCAGCATTCAAAACCGTTTGAAATTGTCCTTCTGAAACTCCATCTCTAAAGAAGATGATGCGTTCAGGCTTAGCCCTATTTTTAGTATAAAAGAACAATAAATGTTCCTTAACAATATTTGCTAAATCGGTTATTATTTCTTGCGTCGGTGGTTGTAAACGCCAACATATATTATACTGAAATGCAGCAGGATCGTGCGACGCTGTAACAGCAGCAACACTTGGTACAGTTCCCTTATTTTCTGGACTTGGATGAGTAACATCTGCACCCATGATCATACAAGGTTTATTTAAGCAAGGTGGTCTTACTTCTAGGCTGTGATTCACTCCATTTAGTTTAGCATTAATTTTCAAAAGAATATTTCCTACTGTCGATGGTTTTGGCCTAGAATTAAACATGTCGTTTTAACCAAAGTAATACATTTTAGGATCAAAACTTACCTGAAAACATTCTTCCCTTTTACACACTGCGTTAAAGTTCCAACTGTTAATTCTGCAGCTTGCTTAACAAAATTGTAAATGTCCTTATCTTCACTTATTACAACGAGAATTAATTCCATCCCTCTTAGTTTGTCAAATTCTCGCTCTAGTTCTTGTTTTTCTCTACGGTACGTTAATCTTATTGGTGAAATAGATTGAGGTCGTGATATTGCCATGCCTAATGGTCGTCCTTGCTGAATCATCTTAAAAAAAATAGTAAAACTGATGATTTTGTGACATAGCAAATTGCATTTACGTAGGATTCAAACCTCGAAGCTAAAATGGAAATATTTCACAAACTCCCGAGCTATGAACCCTAATAGTTAAATTAAGTCCCATTAAAAACAAAAAAAACATTCAAGACCTAAAATATTACTCTGCTTCGTTTCTAAGTCATCAAATTGTCAGCTTTGTCAAAATATATTATATAAATGAAATACCTGTGATCTCTTAATTTACTTAGTTAAAAAGAAAAATTCTCTAAAAATAAAATTCTTCTTCTTCTTTCGGCTTCTTAACCCTTTGTGGGTCATTGCCTGCTTTATTTGCTTTCTTAGCCTTCCTTGTTTCTTTCTTTTCTTTGGTTTGTGTTCTGGTGGTGGTCGTCGTTATTTTCTTTCTTGTTCGTTGTTTGTCTTGTTATAGTTCTTGTTACCGCCTCTTTATGTATATTACCGCTTTTATGTATTTATTTTTGTGCAAACTGTATTTTCCCCCCTATCCTGAGTTGTTAGAGCGTAACGCTGCGAAGAAGCGGCATTACGGCCAAAGACGTTCGAAAAAAGACATAATCTTTGCTGTACCCGATTTACAGTCCACTATTTTCATTAAACCTTATAAACAAAGTACAACCGTTTTTAATTTAAACTTCCGTACAACAGTTCTCTATGGTCGTTTGCTTGTTCGGATATCGAGTTCCATTGTTTCGTGTTTCCGACTTTTCTTGTCCAGTTTTTTATTCCCATTGTTCTTAGATCGTTTATGACTGTGTCGTACCATCTCGTTTTCGGTCTTTCTCTTCCTTTTGGTTGGAGTATTTTCCATTCTATTATTTTTCTAGTTCCTCTGTCTTCCTTCATTCGTTTGATCTGGCCAAACCATTTAATTCGTTGTGCCTTTATGTATCGTACTATGTTTTTATATTGGATTAGTTCTTCCAGTTCGTAATTAAATTTACTTCTCCATCCGTTTGTTCCTTTTGTAGGTTCAAAAATTTTTCTTAACATTTTTCTTTCAAATATTAGTAATTTTTCTTCGTCTTTTTTCCTTAGGTTCCATGTCTCACTTGCATATGTGACAACCGGCCTTATCAGTGTCTTATATGTATATCCTTAATTTTGTGTTTTTACTAATTATATTTGATTTTAATAGATGTTGTATCGCGTATGATGCTCTTGTTCCATTGCTAATTCTTTTTTTGATTTCTTCCTGTATATCCCCATTTGGTGTTATTAGGCTTCCTAAGTAATTGAATTGGTCGACTATTTCTATTTTTAATTTTTCAATTTTTATCTTCTTTCCTGTTTCTATGTTTGTTTTTCGTCCTATTTTCATTATCTTCGTTTTTTCTTCATTTATGTGGAGACCAATTTTTCTTGATTCTTCTTCTAACTTTGTTAAGGTTTCTTCTAGTGCTTTTATATTTCTTTCTATAATGGTGATGTCATCTGCGTAGGCGTTTAATTGTGTTTGTTTGGTTGTGATGTCGTTTTCTTTCTGGGTGTTTTTCAGTGCCGTATCCAGCGCCATATTAAATATAAGTGTAGATAGGGCGTCTCCTTGTCTGACTCCAGTGTTAAATTCAAAGGTTTCTGTTCGATTGTTATTTATCTCTACTTGGGCTTTAGTATTTTCCATGGTTATTTGTACAAGTCTTAACAGTTTTCCTGGAATTTTGGTGTCTTTTAATCTTCTTACGGTTTCGCTTCTCTTTACACTGTTGAAAGCTTTCCGGTAATCTATGAATATTATGTACATTTCCATATTGTATTCATAACATCGCTCGATAATTTGTATATCATCGATAGTCGAGTAATTTCTTCTAAATCCTGCTTGATTCTTCATCAGTATTTCTTCACTGAAGGGTTCTATTCTGTTGTAGAGGACTGTTGACAGTATTTTATATGTGGTGTTCAGTAATGTGATAGGTCTGTAATTTTGGCAGTCTTCTTTATTCCCTTTCTTAAAAATCGGTTTAATTATTCCAATTTTCCATTCGTCTGGTAACTGTTCGGTCTTCCATATGTCAGCTAATAAATCGTATATTTATGTTCTTGTGTAAATTTGGTCTTCCTTCCTTAATCAATTCTCCACTCACATTATCACCACCTGGTGCTTTGTACTTCTTGATTTTTTGGATTGCGTTTATTATTTCTTCGTACTTTATGTCGCTTATTGCTTCTTCTGTAGTCTATTATTTCGTTTCTTTCTTCTTCCTCCTCTTCATTTGTTAGTAGTTCTTGGTAGAATTGCTTCCATCTTGCTAGTATATCTTCTTCTTCGCTCAGGGTATTTCCTTCTTTGTCCTTGTACGTATATGTCATATTTATTTGTTTAGGTTTCTATTCTGTTATTTTTTGGTAAAATTTTCTTATTTGGTTCTTGCTTCGGTATATTTCTAGTTTTTCGATTTCTCGATTGTAGTTTTCTCTTTTTACTTGTCTTATCTTTTTTCTTGCCTTTTTTCGTATCTCTTGATAATTTTGTAGTGCTTCCTCATTATCTTCCTTTATAAATTCTAACCAGGCCTGTCTTTTTTGTTTGATTATTTCTTTGCATTCTTCGTTTATCCACTAGTTTCTTTTATTGGACCGATTTTTTTGTCTGCTGTTTCTTTTATGGTGTTTTTTAGATTTTCCCATTTTTTGTTAATATTATCATCTCGTGGTATTTGTTTAATCTTATTTGTTAGTTCTTGTTGGTATTCTTTTCTTGTTTCTAAAAATAAAATATATGATCTATTATTTCTTTTTTCTACATGGTAATCAAGAAACACTTTTCAGATGAATAAAAGGCGAGCCTATACGCCAAAAAAAGCACTGCTCAAAAAAAAAATAGGACATGAACCGTAATACATAGGAGCTTACAAGCTCCTTCCGGTAATGTGTAGAAACAGTTGGCGGCTCCGGCGTACCGGCTAAGCTAAGACACCTTCTAAAAAGAGGCAGAAGTCACACGGGACCACTCCAAACTCTCAAACTGCAAAAAAGCCCCGCACGGATGAGAATGAGGATAAAAAAAGAGTCCTTTAGGGAAGCCCTTAAAGCAGAGCTTTCTAAACTGTATGTTGGTTGCAGCATGAAGGAGTGTTTCGGTAACTGGGATACTCTGTAAATGTGTAAATAATGAAGCTCTTTCGATCTAATTTTTTTTTTAAAGTAGTAGAGTCCCTTCTCTAACTAACGCTTCGACAAATGCTTCTCTAAATTTTATTATTAGAATTAATTACTTTTTGAAAAAGTTTGTAGGTATTGTGTATATATATATTATATATTTCTACAATATTGGCCGATTGTAGCTTTAAGTCGGTAACAACACCAACTACAACACGGTTGATATGCCGCCTGTAAAGCAGGGAGTAGGGAGTAGTAAAATATAAGTCAAGTGAATAAACAATTTAAATTATTACTGACGTTTTACTACAATTCTCAGGTGTATAATGCAATCTTTTTGGGCCATCTAGTAGTTTTTCTTAGAGATGTGTAATAAGACAGCATTTGATCAATTAAGTCAATGCCGGACATTCCTTTATTATAATCTCGAATTATGTTCGGTTTCATTGAAAGTTTTCCATTGCGGTTGGACATCTCTACCATTTCAACAACATGCATGTTAGAAATACAAAGAATTTCTCGCTTATCTTTCCATTTGCATACAGTAGCAGGACCATTTTGCTGCCAAAAAAACTCCTCCTTTTTCAGTTTTCGAACAGTGTCTGTGTACGAATTAACTCATAATCGGCTTCCGTGAAGAACTTTCTGTTACATATGCCAACTACAAGATAATTCGTAAGACCTGTTTTTCCAAAAAAAAAAACCCATTCTGCCTGTTTTTTAGTGATACTATAATTAGAGTTTTGAATAATATAATATGATTTAATCAAATTGGCTACTGAGAACGGAGTCCTTAAAATTGCCGTAGTAGTCAACTGAAAAAGTAACTCCATATTTTTAATCATACAAAAACTGCAATTTTTGGTTTCAGACCAGAATCTAATATGAGTTTGTAGTTCCTTTTTGCTTTCGGCATTGGCCGTCACGTTAAATTGCAATGTAAAAGCTACTACTTTATTAGCAGCACTCATATTTTATTTATAAAAATATGGACCAAGTGCTTCCGAAATCAAGTAAGAAGCTTTTGTAGGCGATAAAGAAAATTCTAATAGAATACTGCTTTTAGGAACACCAAACATTACTTGAAATAGTTCCTCGAGATGTGTACAAGGAAGGCAAAGACTGATATGTTCTCAATAGAGGGGCTGATGCCAAATAATTACCTCTACCAGTAAACCTCATTCCCACGTTCTCGTTGTGCCTTCTGACTGTAGTCATACTAGCTAACAGGAAAGGGTGAAGGGCGAATTTTTGGCGCCTTAAAACTGAGACATCAAATCAATACTGAATTGTTTTATTACAAAATGTCAACAAGATACACAGAACGGTTAAGAAGAGGAGGCAATTGTGGTTCCAACTATTATCTGGTAGTAGGAAAAATAGTGATATATTGCTAAAAGTAGATAGTGTTAAGGAATTACACACGAACAGACTAAAATTACAGCTCCAAACAAAAGAGAAGAGTGATAATATAGAAACCAAATTCCTAAGTTTAATTAAAGTAATTCACCAAGCCGTGAAAGAAGCCCTAGGAGAGGAAGAGAAGAAGAAGGTACGGCAATGCCATACTGGTGAAATGACGATATTGCACAGAATATTAAATTAAAGAACAAAGCTTGTTATAAGTGGCTATCGTTAAGAACATGGTGACATTCAATAAATATTTTGGTACCAACGATATAGGACACGCAGAAAGTTTTCCAACAAAAATTTACTTATATCAACACAGCCAGGTTTGACAAATACTTTATCACTACACTTTGCTGAACATACTTAAGTATAAAACTATGTTACCCAAGTTGTTGAACACACAAATTAATCTTTCGTTTCATGTTGCCAAACACATGTTATTTGGTCAAATTGATATTGAATTTTACTATATTTATAACAATTTCTGTTCAAACCCTTGGTGTGCTACTTCCTTGCTTTTTGTCGAAAATTTGCAAGTGACTTTCTCAATTGCTTGCAAACTGATTGTTGTTAAATGCAATATTTGGAAACTGCAGCCTAATTTCTTGCATACAGGCTTGTATCGAATCCTGCCATTTAACAATATTCCATTTCGAAAGCAAAAATTCTTTCTATAGCAGAGTAACACTTTATGATGGTGACCGTTGACATTTAGTATAACTTATTTTTCGTTTAAAAATTCATCGTTATTTGTCATTTACTGAGTAATAAAAGACCTATGCTCTATTTTTAGCAAGTGAGGTATTGACAGTTTGCTAGATTTCAGTTTTTAAAAATCGGGACATTTTCTAATAAACTTAAAGACAAATAAAAATTGGCAGTATTCCCAAAAAACTTTGTTTAACGCCATTTGTGTTTATGAAAATTAGCAAGAAGAAAGTATTGATGTATTCACAGTTTTTAACAAACTACCGATAAGTACACAAATATTTCTTATTGTGTGTTACACTTACATTTACTGTAGTCTATGGAACTCGTTTTATAGTAAAATGGAAGAAATTAAGTTATTTATTTTTATAAGAGAATTAGAAACTTACCATTTCCGCAAATTCTTGTAAAGCAGGTGGACGGGTACGCTCATCAACACAAATTACGGCCCACTGGTTTAATGCCCTTGCATTTTGGAATTTTTTAGCACGCCACGCTCCTCTTTCTGGTTTAACACCATCTTTTTCATAATATTTAAGAGTTGGCGCATCTAATATACGTGCTGGAATTTTAGCGAAATCTTCACTGACGGAAATTCCAAATTCTATAGCCCTTGGATCCTGATTGTATCGAGCTGCTCTTATAGATTGTAATATTTTTTCTTTTCTGACAGTTGTTGTAGTAGCAGCAACTTTAATCATCTCACTAGTCTGATTAGCCGTCATTGCTCGGTTGGTCACCTATTAAAAAATCGAATTGTACAAAGGACATTTTAGTTTAATAGTATGTATGACTTACCTGCCCCTCTAACACGATACAAAGTTCTGCAGGGAACAGAATTTTCGAATCTCTAGTTCTACTACCAACCCATAAGCAAGGCAGTTTAGGATATCGCAAATTATATCCTTTGTTAAGTCGAAAATATTCTTCTACCGTTAATTCCTCATTATTTTCAGTACGGAAACGTGCTTCAATAGCTGATTTATCCAACTGGTTAACACGCATTATACGTCTACTAGTTGGATGTCTAGGAATTTCATACTGAACTTTTAAAGTACGCATAAACTTATCTACAACTTCATAATCATTTCTAAAAAGTCCTTCAGCCAGATTTGCTCGTGGACGAAGTTCTTTGATTAGTTCTACGACATTTACATTTTTAGGGAAAGCTTTATGTGCTACATCAACATTAAGAAATGGCTTCCAACCAAGAATAGCAGACTGATAAAAGCCATAGTACATTTCCATACCATCTCCCAAATTTATTATTGTATTACGAGGTTGAGTGAAAAACGATCGGCCTACAGGTATGCAGTTTAGAGCAGGTGCACTTCGAAGTACTACATCCAAAACCTGAATGGCATCTTGTGGAACAATCATATGCCAATTTCCATCGCCAGCGTGCTGTAAATAACAAATTTTTAATTGATACTCATCTTAAGGGTGGGTTTTAGTTAAAATATTTTTCGTTTTTAAGTATTTTGGGTTGCCTGACTTAAACAAGCCAAGAAAGGATTGGATCTTCTAGTATTGCTTCTACCTAACACAACTTCAAAATTCAGTAGAAGTCTTTGCAAATACAGATTTTTAATCTCTTAAACCTCTTTGTAAACATTGAAATTGATGAACAGAGTCGGTTGGGTTGCCTAACTATAATCAGTTTTTTAAAAACTACACGTACTTTTTTCTAAAGTCACAAAGATTACGCCAAAATTATACAAATGTGCAAAAAGGTCGATACATGCATAGGAAGATAATATTGAAGCCCACCCTGCGACATGCAAACATCAATAGATTGTTGATGGATGTCTTGTGTAAGTCCCTTTTTGTAAGTTTTACATAATAGGCCATAATTTAATTACTGTATTAAAATTGGTCGTTCTGGCCTTGTTGCGTATGAAGGAAAGGTCTAAAAATTTTAATTCATACCCGTTCTTCTCTTCAGCTGTCATTATTTAACCGTACCGTTATTTTAAAATTACACAATTTTCAGCGCGTAAACATGCTACTAAAACCCACCCTTAAGAATTGTTTGAAACAATCTGCAATCGACAAGAGACCTATTTTTTTAAATTGTAATTTCTGTAATAATTCGTTTTGGTTAAAAGTAATATTTACAAGTTAATTTTAGCTGCAACTTATGTTAACCATTTTTCTCTATCGATTGATACCATTACCATTTTTGTATGTTTAAATGAGAAGCAACAATGCACACTGATGTAGTTTCAGATGCAATTTTGCTATGTTCGGTTTTGAAACTCCCCACCCGGTATAAAAATAAATAAATAAGTACACATCCGCCACACAAAAAGAAAATCTGCCCTACAAGTTAAGAAAATCAACACGCCAGTTATTAAATTACCATCGTGACTTAAAGACACTACATTACTAATATTTGTTAGTAAAATAAGCTGTTTTTTTTTTTTAGTACATTAGTAGCAAAATACGACCTAATAACAACATGCAATGCGTATTAATTGAAGCGAATTTACTTCATTAGAATGTTAGTAGTAGATCTAGCAAAAAAAAATATGCACCAAATTTATTTTAATAGTTATATAGGATGATTACTTACAATACTTCCAGATGATTCTGCTGCAAGGTTTGCCTACAAATAAAGAACGTACAATTATCAAAATGAGATATTACTTCTTTAAATTTTTTAATACGAAATTATTTGCAAATAAGTGTGTATCACATAATATAAGGTCAAAGAAAACAATAATTTTTACGTTACGTTTTTACAAATACAATATTTACTTCTTATGGGATACTTCCATGTATCTGTCTGTCGAAACCACAATTAAATGCTGTTTTTAAGATAATGCATAAAAACATATTTCAAGTGGTTGTAAAATAATTTAGGGTGTATATTACACAAAATATCTATAGCATAATAAATTACTCTTTGAATACTTTAGTATAATGTAAATGCAGATATTAAAACACTCAAACATTTTGACTACATATTTGATTTTACATTTAAATTTGCAGTTTTAAAGAGTTTACATTAAACTTAAAAAAAAATCATTAGTTTGTATAATTTAAAAAAAATGTAGTGGAAAAATTTGTTTATGATGAATAATAACAGATTAGTTCAACTACATTAATTTATCTAAAACTTATAACAGTTTTTTTGTTTATCGTAGTTCTTCCTTCATTACAACCATGTTTGATTGCAAAAGTAAAAAGGTAAAGGTATCAGTACTAACGGCCCCCTGAGGGAGCATGGCCGGCAACATGGAGGGTTAAGACTTCCAAGTCAATTTCATACCTGGTTGTCTCGCAAGCTATACGTACGAGGTGGTGTGGTAAGCACTAAGCCTTAGGACCCTTAGATATTATGGGAAAAATATGACAGGCGAAAATTGTAGTTTGGGCTAATTTTAGTAGCGCGTTTTTTATTTTTTTGTTGCACTTGAACAACGGTTTTTTTTTAATATACTAGTTCTAGTTCAGTTAAAACAATTTAAAATACGTTTTAAGCATAGAACATAATATAAGCAAATCTTTACTCTACAAAATCAAACTGCAAATTGTCGAAATGAAAAACAAAACACTGCTCTATTCTTTTTAATTTTTTATACATTACGTTTTTATCGGTGGCTCATAAAAGGGGTTCTTTGCCGCCGTGACGTAAATCGTAAATAATGTACTTAGAAAGACGATATGATGACAAAGGACAAAAGTTACCGCTGCCGACGCCCACCAGTGCGATGGCATCGGCAGGTTTCTAGATAATTATTTCTTTGTATAGAAAATTAAAGCGGCCACACCGCCACTATTTAAGAATATTTAAAATGAATGCAGACATTATTTATCAGGGCGGTAAAAAATAAAATAAATACAATGTGGGGGCTCGGTTGTTATCTTGTTATAAAGAATATACTTAAAGATCTTGCTCACTGTGCCATTTTGATTTTATCACGTCTATAGAATTATGTATGTAATTAGAATAATTATATTTTTTATTTTGGTTGAATTAAAAAATAAAATGTGAAAAAAATGCAAAGCGCCGAATCCGCCAAAAGGAAGAAGGCGGGGGGGGGGCAAACTGCCCCCTCGTAGGTACGCCACTGAGGGGAACGAGGAATCAGACAAGGCGACACGTTCTCGCCCAAATTATTTACAGCTGTCCTAGAACATACTTTCAAGACACTTAACTGGGATACAAAGAGAATCACAATAGACAGAGAGCAGCTAAACCATCTCCGTTTTGTCGATGATGTAGTTCTAATATCAGATGACCTAGTGTCCGTACACCCAACAGAGTCAGTAAAGCTCCGCCCCTTTTGACGTATGTCTACTCAGACCAATGAGCGCAAGCACGCTACAAACTTCAAATAAGCTATTTCAATGATCCAACGTTCCAATTACTTACCCACTTAATGAACACAAAATGTGTACGTGTTTTGTAAGACAATTGTTTAAGGTGAATGAGAAATACAGATAAAACTGAAATCCGCCGGAATCTGAACTGAAACTGACAAATCAAGCACCAAGGTCAAGTAGTTGTCAGTGTCACCTGTTGGTGTTGGGGGTTTTAAAAATTTGACCAATAGAAACGTTGTATTCAAATACGGCGCGCAAATATTGGGCGGAGCTTTACTGACTCTGTTGGGTGTACAGACTAGGAGAAATCACAATGATAAATGAACTTTACAATGCAGGTAAGAGAGTTGGCCTAGAAATAAACACCAGTAAAACAACATTTATGACAAACTTAGTATAGTGAAAAATCAAAACTTCGGGATTTCGAAAATGAAGTAACTGACTCTAAGTAAAACAACAGCATAAAAACTTACGAGTAACCCAACGAAAACTTGAGAAATCAATGATTGGAGTAACATTAAGAGATAGAGTAAGAAATGAAGAATAAAGAAGATGAACACAACTCATTGATGTCATCGAAAGAATAAGTAAACTAAAGTGGAACTGGGCAGGTTATACAACAGTCAGGATAAAGGATGGAAGGTGGACACGGAGGATTATTGAATGGAGACCACGAGCTGATTTGACATCAAGACTGTCCGCGCTGTTGTGAATGACTTAACCACTCGGCTGCTCCGGCGATGATTACAAAAGTAACAACTGCCAATATTTACTGCTATTTCATTATGAATAGATAATTAAATTTTAGATTTTCTAGTGTAACGAAAAAAAAAATTGTTCAGAACTTTATGTGCATTTGTCTACCTACATCTTAACAGCGTTGCGTTCTACTATTTCATATCTTAGTATCTCAGCGTACTTTTATCCCTGAGTGAAAGTACATCTAAATATTTAATTCCAAAGTTAGTAAAGCAGACAAAGAAAATAGCCGCTTACAGATTATATTACCATGGAACAGAAAACAATTGGATGCCAGTTACCTCAAATAAAGAGAAAAGATAGGAAACCTACATCCAAGAGTGGATATTTAGAGGTTAAAGAAGAAAAAATTGGTGAGTCCTGCTTTGGAGCTGAAGATGCAAAATCTCTAAGGATCTAAAAACTACAAACATTAAATCAGGAAACTATGATGACTCGTAGCAATTGCCCAGCTACAGAAAAGGATGGTCTACAACAAGAATAGTAAGAACTAAGGAAAGAGAACATAACACAAACAGATCATTAAAATTTTGATTATAGGAATTAAATTTATTGCAATGATTAAATGCCTGGATTTCATGGATGTCATCTAAATCATCTTTGTTTAGCCGATGACGTTGTCTTCATTAGTAAAAATTTCGAAGAACTAAAATCTATGCTTGAATGACTAAACACCGCGCATCATGTCAGATTGTCCTAAAAATGAAGAATTATGAGAACCGATTCAGAAGCTGTAACAATCGAAAACTAGTAAAATGAATCTAGCTGCTTTAGGTAAGGAGAACCAATCGGCAGAAATTAAAAGAAGAATAGCTTTACTTTAACCTGGGCGGCATTTGGTAAGTTAAGTCATATATTAAAGAACAAAGATATCCCTATTAACTTACTTAAAAAGGAAAGTATATGATAGCTGCATTCTTCCAATTACAACGTACGGGTTGGAGACAATGGCCTTTACACAAAAAACAGCTGAACAATTGAAAATGGCCCAAAGACCAATAGAAGGAGCAATGCTTGGTAAAAGTCTCAGAGATAAGATAAGAAACAGCGTAATAAGACAGAAAACGAAGGTGACCGATGTGATGGGAAGTAGAGGTGGGTAGATCCGCACTCCGGCCTTGGATTCAGTCGGATGCATTCCGATTTTTATTTCTGAGTCACTCCAAGTGGGTCCGGATCGTCGTTTGAACTCTTCGGTTGTAAGCAATAAATTATATCGACAAAGTTTTGAAACCAAATGAGTCCAGTGATGAATCATAATACAATATTCAGTGGTTGGAGGCAGGTGTGGAATTATTTTAGATTTGTGTTACTTACAAATTTTTCTTTACGACATAAGAAACATTGAAATATTGAATATCGAAATTATTTAATCAATCGTGAAAACACCAATAAAGACAAAATAAACCTTTATTATAATGTCATCGATTGTATTGCTAGTTGATAACATGAGTAATTTCTCCGAAACAATTCCGTACTATAAGCCCTTGCTAGGTTTAGTTAGGCCAGAATTGGCTTGGCGGAACTGGATCATTGAAAGGAATCGGATTGCCCATCTCTAATGGGAAGGGCACATGGCCAGACTGATGGACAGCCAGAATCTTAAGGTGGAGACCCAGAGAAAATAAGAGGGGCGCCGGAAGACCCCAAAGAAGATGGGCCAACAATATTAAACAAATAGCCGGCAGAGATTGGATTCAAAGAGCACAAAATAGATCAAGATGGAAAAGCATCGGAGAGGCTTATGTCCAGGAGTGGACCGGTAGGGGCTGAAGAAGAAGGGTTGTTTAGATCAAACAAGTCTACGATAACTAGCTTCAAATGTATTTTTTTCGTAACAGATAATTAAAGTTTTATCATATGCTGAAAAACTCAAGGCATTAACAGAAAAGTACCAATTGTGGTATAGAAATGCAAAGGGCTGAAAACATTTTCTTTGGGTCTATTCTGAAAGCCGTAGAAGTACCAAATTGGTATAATTATGTCAACTCAAGAGTTTCAAAGTTCAAATTAAACATATTTTCAGGAATATTAAAAATGATAAATATGTTTAAAAAAACAAAAATGCTACAAATAACGCAAAGAGGATTATCTAAAACGACATTAAGGAATAAATCATAAATATTTTTGTCTGCATATTGGAATTACTATAAAGCTCATTGGCGCAGTTGCAAGAGTGTTGGGCTCCTAGCTAGGACTCTGGGGTTCAAATCCCACACAGTGGCAAGGTTTTTTACAAAGAATTCCCCACTGTGTAAGGTCGGTACTTGAGCAAGTGCAGCCATTTAATGGTCTGGTTACAATTAACAATTCTGTCTGCGGAGTGATCGACTTCAGATAGTAACACAACACATATACTATACGCTTAATACATGGTCACAAACTCCGCAAAAGGCAACGGGAAACCACTGCAGAGAACACATTTTTCCAGTATAAAACAAACCAGTCGTAAGACTGACTGACAAAGAGAGAGATTGGAATTATGTTTTAGTTATTTAACAATTTTTTTTTGATATGCTTACTATAGATATTTTATGCTACAGGTATGTAGATTTTGAATTATAAATAATGGTTAAAAAAAAGAAGTATTAATTTAAATTTAAATTTTTTCGAACACATCCAATTCATAAAAGCAGAGAAATTAAATAAGAAAAACTTACCTGAAAATATCTACTCAAGCCACTTAAATCAACCTGGGAAGCAAATTTGATCGTAACATTGTAAGTTTTTGGTCTATCATCTGCTGTGATAGTAACATCGCCTGTAATAACATTTCCAAACGGAAGACGCGAAAAACTGAATAAATTTCTACTGCCATCAAAAGCCGGATAACGATTTGGATAGTTTTGTAGGCGAAACTCTTCCACAACTGCTCTTAGCAACTTTTTAGGTTTATCAGGGTCGATAACAACATCATAATGTATTGCTGTTTCTAATTTTCTTATAGCCAGAGCTAAATGATTTGTTTCTATCATAATTTTTCTCCCGGCAGTTCCTGCCGAATTCAGCTTCTTCCTTCGGGGAATAGGTAAATTTACAACATTCGCATCTGCTTGTTTTTCTGGTGTATATGTTGTAGCAACTGAAGTCGTAGGTGCAGGTGCAGCTGGTTTTTGTGGGGAAGGTTCCTTTTGTTGCTTCCCTGCTTGTGGTTGCTAGAAACACAGATACATTTGTTTTAGAACTATAATAATTAATTCAACTGAAAATTTTACAATAAATATGAGTAAATAACATGTTGCATGATAATATACGGTAAATAGACTACCAAACTTTGCAGATTAATAAATGATTACAAATTGAGCTGAACATTTCCTCTTTCATTTTTAGGTTAATTGATTGCCAAAAAAAAAAAAATTGTTATCGCCACCATTTGAGAATACCAGTTGGAAATCATATGCTATAAATAAATAAATAAAATAATATAATTATATGAAAGCAATGGGAGTTTTTTAATTAAAAAAAATAAATAAATAAAACCTGTGCATGTGTAAGTTGTGTGAGCAATACTCTTACCACATGACTAACCGCATTTGGTGTTGTTCTTGTGTTTTTTCCAATACGCTTTGATTTCACGAACCATACATATGATTTAGGCTTATTATTAATTCCTTACAGGTTTACAGCAAAATGAACAGCCTAATCTTGATGATCAAACTGAGAAACTATGACAGTGAAGCAAGCAGTGAGTAAACATAGCACTCACAATACAGGCTTGGATTTCTTGGAACAATCTGACAAGTTTATTTGGTTTTAATAATTTTGTATTTTTTAGTGTAAGGTAATACAATAAGCGGATATTGACTGCTCCACATTTTTTGTCCTTTTATTGTAGGAAGTGTACACTTGAGAGAAAACAAAAAAAAACCCAACGCACATCTCTCAAGGGTACATGCTGCCAAGGGCAGCCCACAAGGGGGCGTTTTATTCCTTCTACTGTGGAACCTGGTAGCAAATGATCTCTTGAAAACACCTTCAGGCTTCCCAGCAACAAATTTAATATTTTTTTTAGGATTTAGGATTTTTTAAATTAAAAATTTTAGGATAATTTTAGGATATATTTTACAAACAAAAAATAAGTTCTGAAAAAAAGTAACGTAAAACAAACATACCTATTCACGTACAATAAACACAATACAAACTATCTTATGTGTAACATATTATGTTTAAAGAACAGATAAATATAATACAAAAACTAAAAATAATATTTGCACTAGCGCTGCACATTTTATTCTTTACTTTCGTATTAATTTTTTCTCTATGTTTAATACTTCCTTTTTCGTATTACGAATCTTTTCTTTAATATTTTTGCTACCTTCAACACCAGATGAAATCATCAACTGAGCTGAAGAGAGTGCCTCTTTATTAATACCCATTTTACCCATAACGTGCCCATACCCAAAGACAACTTGGTGTTTCCATCTTCTATCATTTTTTCTGCGGCATTTAATTTGATTTTTTTCATTTTTAATTTGTTCGTTTAGTTGTTTTAATTCATCTTCAATCTTCCTTTTCTTGCTCTCAGTCCATTTTTTCTCATTCTCCGCCTTTTCTTTTAACACTTCTGTCTGCTGAATGCTTGATATGAAGATTTAGCTAATTGTAAAGTTCTTTTTGTAATAGGGAATTGGTTAACGTCTTCATAAAGTAAAATGGCATCCTTAACAATCCGCAAGGCTATTATAGTACTTTCCTCAAGCAATTCACGACCTTGTAAAAGAGCCTTATTAAGGCTAAATCCTCTCTCTGGGGTTGCATTGGCATGTGATAAACTCAAACATATGTTTGCTAATGAGAATGACTGTAGTTGTGTGTATTTTGAATTACCACCCAAATCTTTAATGCTACCAACCTTATTCCAAAAGCCATCTAGTCTTAAATTTTTATCATGTTCGTCTTTGTACCATTCATCAGGAATATTTTCTACTTGATACATCTTCCACTGATCCTTAATAACATCCACTACTCTTTCTGGACTGTAAGTATTTTCAGTTGTAGGCAGTGCAAATACGTGTTTAAGAACATTTTTAAGTGCTTGCGCTATTTTAAGAGATAGTCTAGATATAGAATTGAGACTGGATGAATTATTTCTTAGTTCTGGATGTAAATATTGGGCATCAATTAAAATTGTATTATTCAGGGGCAGCTTGTTCTCCAAATGTTGTATTATTGCTTTATAACATTGCTGAAATTCGATACGATACTTCAATAAATTTTTATTGTCTATTCGTGACAGAATTTGTTGGACCTTAGTTCCCACATCCACTTCAACAACATTTACACAATTTTTGGTGTCTAGTTTTACCTAAGCCAAATCTTTAGCTTCTTTAGCTCGATCGCATTTCACCAATAATGGCTTTTTAACAAATTTGGTCATAAGTGTGAAGAGCAAACTTCCATATGCAGGGTCCAACAAGTAAACTAGGGGTTCTTCACTTTGAAATTTTGTTAAAAAATGTTGCAGATCATCTGCTATTACTATAGCAAAGTTTATATAAATTTTAGTGACATCAGAATTTTTAAGATTTCTTGAAATATTTTTGTAACGTTGGGTATGAGATATGTCTTTCTCAAACATTTTCTCTTTAGGCAAAAACACCAAAAAATATTGTATTTAGTTGGTAATTTCGCCATCGCATTTTTATTAGTATAGAAAAGATGTAAACATTGCACGCAACGCGTATTTCACAAAGCAAAGCACATTTTATTTATCAACACGGCGTCGGTGCACCAATCGAAAACATTCCAGTGACGCGCAGTCATAAAATCTTTTGGTAGAATTTTAGGATTTTCACGTTATTCACACGAATTTTAGGATTCTTTTAGGATTTTTACTAGATCTTTGAAATTTTAGGATTTTTTAGGATTTTAGGATACCTGGGAAGCCTGCACCTTAATAATAAAGAGTTTTACACCTAAAGATAGGTGGACGACAGTCATCCTTAAAAGGGGCAAACACCCAACTATGATTTCAGCCCTTATGCAAAGGACACCAAACATTACACAAAGGGAAAACCTTAGGTGAACACTCACAAAACAACACTAATACCCTTCACTAAGAAAATAGCTGTAGGGACATTCCACAACCTTACAATTTTTGGTGAATGTATTGGCCGGAGGTTAAATATCTGGGCATTACTCTAGCTGCAAAACTAGAATGTACCGCCTTGCTAAGCCCAAAAGTGGTAACTGCACTTTTGAGAGAACTGATACGTGCATATTCGTTAGGTGAAACTGCAGCATAAAATGCATATTATTATTAGAAATTTACGGCGTTATTTGACCAAAACATTACAAATATCGATTAGTATACAATGATCAGCAACAAGGTCGCAAAATATGTAAAAACTTTTTACTATTCGACTTTCGAATCATATCACTTACCGCTTTGAGGCTTAGCACGGCAGCGCACATCTGAATAACATTACAAACAAAGTGAAAATGGGCCTCATAATGGGCAAATAGATGTTTGGAAAGATATGGGGACTGAAACCAAAGTGGTACTACACTGAGCTAATTAGATCCATGATAGCCTATAGCACCCTAGTCTGATGGTCAAAGGTAGAACAAAAAAGAGGCATCACAAAACTGCCCCGGATACAGAGACTGTCCTGTTTGTGTATCTGTGGAGTCATGAATAGTACTCCAACAGCATCTATGGAAGCCCTTCTGGGACTAATTCCCCTGGACATATATCTGAGGTGGGAAGCATGAAAACCACTGGTTACTGAGACACTAACCAAGAATGATGTGGACACAGAAGAATATTGGAAGCAGTTACCGGAAACCCTATCTTAAGAATAAGCACTGATTACACTTATCCATGTATTCTTTTGAAAAAGCAATCAATGTGATATATAATAATAATAATATGTCTTTTATTTAGCCATCGCTATTGCATTAATATTATAATATATAATTATAACTGGTATGTCACCATTAGTTTACAATTAATTGCACAAATATACTTTTTTAACTTGTTAATTATATTTTCTGTATTCTTTAGCTCGTTATTTAGGGTGTTATATTTTATAATTCCCTTTACAAATACTGAATTAAAAGCACAGTTTCTAATTTTTGTTTCTACATAAAACTTCTCCCTATTTCTTGTATAATAATCATGTACGTCCCTATTCTTTCTTAAAATATTATTAAAATATTGTGGCATACCTCTCAATTTAATTTTATGAATAAAAATAACACTACAATACTCACAATTCTGCCGTACTCTTAACCACCCTAATATTTTTAACATATCTGATATTCTGCTGTATCTGTTGCATTTCAGAATTATTCTCATACTTTTATTCTGTAGTACTTGGAGTCTATCTAAAGCCTTCTCATTAAATAGCACTGTTCCACAAAAATTATAATATGGCAAAACAATTGCATTATATATAACTTTCCTAGTATTTAATGAATCTCTACTAAATACTCCTAACTTCCTGGAAATCTTTCTGCAGACATAATCTGCTTGTTCTTTAAACTTAAGTTGTCGAACTACAATTATCCCTAGGTATTTTATTTTATCTACTATTTCTATCTCTTTATTATCAACCAACACTTTCATTCCATTATTTACAAATATCTGAATTTCTTTCTTCTTAGCTAGCAGCATTCCCTTAGTTTTATTAACATTAATGTTTAACTTGTTTGTTGCAAACCAGACACTAGTAAGCACTAGGTCTGAATTAACTGTTCTCACTAATTCATTTAAATTTTGTCTTGCTAAATATATAACCGTGTCATCTGCAAATAGATGAAAAAGGCAATATTGTATTATATTACTAATGTCATTTATGTACAATACAAACAGTAGTAGGAGTCCCAAAATACTTCCTTGCGGTACTCCAATGTTGCGTGATATTTCAGAAGACACACTGTTTCCACATTTTGTCCTTTGCAGTCTCTTTTGTAAGTAGCCAGTTAACCAGTCCAAGACTATTCCACCAAAGCCTAATGCCTTTAATTTATTTATTAATTTAGTACGATCAATCGTCTCAAAGGCCCTTTTTAAATCTAGAAACACAATTAAAACACTCTAGTCCTTCTCTATAGCTTCTTTCCAGTCATGCAATACACTTTGGAATGCTGTTTCACAACTAAACTTTTTTCGAAATCCTGACTGATATTCTGTTAGTAATTTATTTTCTTCTACAAACTGTATTATTTGTAGATAGACTACTTTTTCCAATGCAGGAAGCATATTTATAGGCCGAAATTCTACACAGTTCAATGTTTTTTGCACCTTGCGAATAGGCATAACAGTTGAAATTTTTAATATATCAGGGACCACCCCATTTAGTAACAATTAATTAACTAGGTGTATTATAAACATTGATAGCTCATCGTAGAATTCCTTAATAAAACCAATACTGATATCATCTGGGCTATTTTTGTTAGTTAAACTAAAAATAATTTTTCTTAATTCATTTTCATCCATTAATCGAAAATCTTCAATCTTTTGTCGACTATTTAATGTATCACAATCATCAATTATGTTTGGGATACTATCGGCAATTTTGTGATCGCAATGACTGGACTTAAGGAATCCCACCCTACCTCTCAAAAGGGATAGTCTGGTATACAGACGGATCCCATACAGTGTATTTCTGAGAACTAAAGCCACAGTCTTTCAAGCTGAAATATTTGATATATTGCAGTGTGTTCAGTAGAATATAAAACGTGGGTACACCGGACAAGGCATAAGCATTCTGGCTGACAGTCAAGCAGCCTTAAAATTACTTGAATCATCTCGTATTAGTTCGAAACTAACGAGAGAATGTTTGAGTTACTGTTCAACACATAGGGTACACAGGCATAGATGGAAACGAAGCACTAGAGACTCTTGAAAAAACTGGTGCAACCACAACGTTTATAGGTCCAGAATCTGAATTTGGAATACCCAAAAAAAAACATCCAAACAGCGATAGAAAAATGGACGGTTAAGCTGGTAGGATTTGCCACAGGACACTACCATCTGTTACGCTTTGTATATTGTGACAGACAGAAAAAACAACAGCAACTTTTCGAGGCAACACTCATAGCTCTTCCACATGAGCACCTCGTAAAAAAATATCCTGCAACTCGTCAAGGGCACAGGTTTACTCTAATTGAATCAGGGCGTAACAAAAGGCCAAAGAGTCGAAGTGCAAGAATGATGGGTACAAAATCCCAAAAAAACCCTGCTACATATCAATCAATCAACCACAAGTTTCCTAGCAACTAATATTAGATTCAAAAATACGATGTGCCAAGATCCACTTACTGCTTGGACCCTGTTTCATTTTGCATCATCAAAACAACAGTAGTGTTATATTTATACAGGGTGTCCCAAAATGCACCAGCTGACACAACATTCAGGAATAATAAGTCCCATATAAATACAGGCAGCCACCATGTTTTAGCATATAGGTACATCAACAATTTATTGTGCAAGAGTGGTTTGAGTTCTTGTTTTTGTTTTATTAAAAAGATTGGGTATTTGTTGAAATTGTAATACCCCGCATATAATAATGAAATTCTAAACTCTATTAGGCCAGCGACATAGTTGCGGCGCCGTCGCTGCGGCAGAGCCTCAAGAACTTTCGGACCGGCGACATACTTGTGGTGCCCCCGTGCACGGCCACGCCGCTGGGCGCTGCCACGCCGCTGGATGCTGCCAACCAAATATTGAATTGACTGAATACTGCAAAATACGTAGCGGCTGTGCAGCAGGTATGAACATATCCATAAGAAACAATGAATCATATCGAATGCAGCACGCGCCGCGCTGTCGCTGCATATTGCGACCGAGCCGCAGCCGCAGCCTCGCCACAAGTGTGACACCTCACATACAAAGCCGTGTGTTAGAAAAAGAAACCTTCTGAGATTTTTTTTTTATCATTGAATTTAAAGTTCGCTTAGGCAGTTTGTTTTAGCTTTTCTCTTTTGTTTTATTTATCTATTTTATTATTTCTGGTTTACTACACATCAAAAGAAAGCGAGAATCAATCAACTTGATATCCTTCAGTGGGGGACGGGGGAAGTAAGAGTCCTCTAAATTTTATTTAACATCAAATAAGCACTAAAAGTACAATTTTGCTCCAAAAACTGTAAATGACGAGACTGATCAGGTACATTATATTTTGTTAAAATTCAATATTTTGTTTGCTAATCATTATGAGAGTCGGCATTCTACATTTTCAAACTACCTGAAGAACTACATACTAAGCAAAAAATGTCATCTTTGAAACGAGAATTGGTACATCAGCAAGCGATGTTTATAAAACCTGTTCAAGATTCAGAAATTGCAACAGAAATAAGTTTTGAAATATCTCGCTTTATAGCAAAAAAGGTGCCGATCATTTACAGATGGTGATTAGATTGCTTTGAGATAGCTGCTAAAAAGATTTGTCCAGAATCAGTTATAAATTTTGAGAAAATTCAATTAAACCGGATGACTGTGCAAAAAATAATTACTGCAATGTCGGCAAATATAAAGGACTAATCAACGACTCATGAAATTTGCCCACTTTTCATTGGCCACTGATGTATCAACTGATATCCGATTGGGAATAAGTTCATTGTCAGATCAAACGAAGGGCAGTGAACTCACTGGGCTCTTGGAACAGTCTTGAAAAATTGATGTAGATCTCACAAAATTATCAGATATTACAACTGATGAAGCTCCTTCATGATAGGAACTAATTCTGGACAAATCGAAAAATAGGAACCACTTGACTAATGGAAATTTAGAATCAATTGAACCAAACATTAAATTAGTTCAATTATTGGATCAATGCTATGTCACGCATCAAATCAAATTCTTTATTAACTTTTATTATCTTTCTTTGTGTTATATGATAAATAAAATAAATAATATACAGCGCCACCAAGCAAACAAATCCATCGGAAAATATGCCAACTAATTTTAAAAATTCGTGGCGGTAAAAGTTTAAGCCAATACCTACAACTCCTGCCGGCGTTGTACCTTCCGTGTCAAAAGTGAAAGTAGCTAACAAATTGACAGTTATCGCCTGTTTGTGTTTCTTAATTTTCTCTGCTTTCGTTCCTCTTTATAAAAAAAATCAGTCTTTTTAAGATTATTTTTGTTCGACTTATTCCTAATAAGGTAGGCATATATTTTATAGATAATTTAAAGTATTTTTAAAATGAAATTTTCGCATAACCTCAATTGCTATTTATGTATTTATTTATAGAATCCATTTCTTCTAATCGCTTTTATCGCTATGGCAAGTAAAGGGAAAAAACTGTTCATTCCGAAGCCAGAAATATAGTAGACAAAATTTATCTAAAATAAAAATAAAATTTCCTTATTTATTTCCTTCTCAAATCTAATTCTGGTACTTGTCTACTAAATTTTCTTTTAACAGTTTTAACAAATTTATATAAGAACGTAGGTACATAATAAAAATTAATAAACTTGCAAATACACAATGTTACACGTTTAAATTTACCGCCAAAGTACTATTGACACTGAGTGTACCTCTAAAATACAGCGACACCACACCACGCCAACTTGACAGACTTGTTTGATTGGTGGCGCTGTACATTTAGATAACCTCTTCTTTGTTTTTTTACAGCCTTCCCATAAGTCAGTGTGAATTTTAAAGGTAGTCAAGAGTGGCTATTATCCTCAGTTTTCTTTTAGTTCAATCATTCATTCATAATCGATCCTCTTGTACCACATGTTGTAGTGTTGATTTTAATACATTCATCAAATATTTTGCTAATCGTCATTGAATCTACTCTTTACTAATAAGCAGAAACTCTATTTAATACTCTGCTAGTTTTACGTATGTTGGAATACATCGTCTTCATAAGACATTAAACGTTAAATTTTCCATAAATAAGAACGAATCATGTTCAGATAGCAGAACTGCACATTATAATATTTATAATCGAATCTTTTGTTTTAATTGAGATAAATATACAAAATACACACAAAGCATTCTAATTGAGTAGGGTTAAATGATGAAAGTAGTCAATGCACTTTGAGATACTTGGCACCCGCAAGCTTAGAACTCGCCCACTAAATGTAACAAACAAACTAAAAAATCCCGTGCTAAGTGACTAAAATGAACAGGAGTAGCATCATGCAGGAAACAATTCAATTATTTAATTTTTAAATCAAATGCCAACTGGGAAGCAAGGAACTTTTTATAATTATCATATTATCTTATTGAATAAGATAAGCAAGGAATTTCTTAAGTCACTGTTAAGTGTAATATTTACATATCTCTTAAAGTTACATACCTGAGGCGTAGTCTGTGGTGCAGACTGAGGCTGTTGTTTAGGTTGTTGTTTTTGTTGAGGACCCTTTTGTTTCTGAGTAGTTTTAGTTTGCTGAGGACCTTGTGGTTGTTGTGATGGTGGAGGTGCCTGCACTTGTTGTTGCTGTTGCGATGGACTAAATCCACGAGGAGGTTGTGGCTGATGTTGAGAAGTTTCAGGTTGAATGTGTACCTGCTGAAATTGTTGTGCGACTTGTTCCGGAGATGGTTGCTGATATTGAGCTGATTGAAAACCAGGTGGAGGTCCTGCTGCCCGAAATTGTTGTGGATGTCTAGGTGATTGGGGTCGTGGTTGTCCCCAAGCAGTTTGGCCTGGCTGAGGGGAAGGTGAATGTGGAGCAACTGGTTGTTGTTGTGGAGTTCTTGGTCTAAATTGTTGTTGCTGGGCAGGTTGCCCCCATGCACCTTGGCCTGGTTGAGGAGAAGGTGAATGGGGAGCAATTGGTTGTTGCTGTTGGGGAGTTCTTGGTCTAAATGGTTGTTGTTGTTGCTGTTGTGGAGTTCTTGGTCTAAATTGTTCTTGTTGTTGTTGTGGAGTTCTCTGTCTATATTGTTGTTGTCCAGGTTGTCCCCTAGCACTTTGGTCTGGTTGAGGGGAAGGTGAACTTGAATGTGGAGAAGTTGGTTGTTTTTGTTGTTGTGGAATTCCTGGCCTAAATTGTTGTTGTTGTTGTACAGGTTGTCCCCTTCCCCCTCCTCTGCCTTGCACATCAGAAAAACCCCTTTGTTGTTGTTGTTGTTGTTGAGGTCCACTTTTTTGCCATGCTCCAGGAGGACCTTCTGCAGGCCTTTGAGTTTGCTGCTGTTGCGGTTGAGACGAAGTGGATCGTTCAGAATCTCTTCGTCTTTCTGACGACTCTTGACGAGAAACGGGTAATTGTTCTGGCGGCAAAGGTTGTTGCTTAGCTTTTTGTGCTTTTTTACCTTTACCTTGACCTGGCGCAGGTTGAGAAGTTCCTGGTCCCGTTGAAGAACTAGGCTGTGGCTGTTGCGGAGCTGGTTGTGCTGGTTGTTGAGTCTGCTGCTGACTCTGCGGCTGTTGTTGAGATTTAGAAGCCTCTCCCTTCTTCTGTGCTGTAAAATATAATATTTTGACATAATATTGCTTATGCTGACGAGTTAATTTAATTAAATCGAGGAGTAAATCGCTAGCAAAATTTCCCTCTTGAATTAGATTTCAGATTTTACAATTTATGGTTTTAATATTAATATTCATCGGCATAACAGAAGAAATAGAATACACAACTGGTGTGAAACAGGGAGATGCCTTATCCACAACGCTTTTCAATCTGGCACTTGAATCAATCACAAGAAAAGCAGGCACTACTGGGCCTATAAACACAGAAAGTATACAACTAAGCGCATTCGCGGACGACATAACCATAAGTTATGACTTATCCAAACTAAAAAATACGTTCATAAATTTAGGTGAAGAGAGCGAAAAACTAGGGTTAAGAATAAATGAAAACAAAACAAAAATAATACAGCTAGGGAAAAACATAAGAACAAAAAATATATTAAACTAGGAAAATATTACATTAGGAAAAGTGGAAAAAGTAATATATTTAGGTAGTGCAATAGATACCACAAGAAATCATAAAGGAGAAATTAAAAGACGGAGCCTATTTCGCAAATATAAATCTAATTTACTGAGTAAAACATCAAAGATGAGAGTATACCATACAATTATAAAAACAGTGACAATCTCTGCATCAGAGACGTGGACAATGACCCAAGAAAGCAAAGAAATGCTGGGACAATGGGAAAGGGTCATAATACGAAGAATACATGGACCAGTGAAAGAAGAAGGTTATAGGCCCCTCATGAATATGGAAATAGACAAAATCCTTAATACACAAGATATTGTAAGATGCATTAAATCCAAAAGAATTCAATGGTTGGGACATACAATAACAATGGATGAAGCGAGAAGTGTAAGAACTAACTGTAACAAATTGGAATCCAGATCTGCAAAGAAGAAGAGGACGACCCAATAAAAAATGGTTAGAAGACATAGAGGAAGACCTAAAAGCAATGAAAGTTAAAGAATGGAAGACACAAGCAAAAAATAGAGCCAAAACCCATTTAGGGCTATAGAGCTAGATATTAATAATAATATTAATATTATTAGTTTTCAGTGTGGTCATCAGCTCTAGAGCTGCTTATACTAGGGAAAGGTGTTCTCTACAGTGATTTTCCATTGCCGTCTGCAGAGTTTGTGAACGTGTATTAAGTGTATGGTATGCATGTCTTGTTACCATGAAGTATAATTAGTTAGGAGTGGGCACGGCCGACCCAAGCCTGTCCGACGTAAGTCGTAGGGTGTGCGAGCGAGATGTGTAGAGAGAACACGCGTAAGCGGTGCCATGGTTTAGAATAAGCTGATGTTACTATACAATTTACACAAAAATTAAATGCTCTTTTTGACTGCTTGAATCGAAAGTATCCTGGTGAAGGTATTAATGATATAAATTAATGTAAGTGTAGGACTTTGTCATATTATGCATAAGTACATTATTCTTAATTATTTGGATTTTATAGATTATTGCTGATTTCCAAATTTGGCTTGATAATTAGGAAGCTTTTCTTGTTAAAAAACAAATTGACAAGAATGAATTTTTGTCATCTTCTACAGTCGAAGGGCTTCGAGTAACTTTATCCTCTACCACAGATTTGGTGGAATATTTAATAAATCAATGCAATTTTCGATATGTCTTGACTGCAAAATGTAATCAGGATAAGTTAGAAGTGAGTTTTATTATGCATTTCTTTCCCAATAAACATAAGATAGGTACTTAACTTTTAATATTTTTTAGCAAATTTTTTGGAATTATAAGACAGGCAGGAAGCTGTAATGATCATCCATCGTTTGCGACCTTTCTACAGCTATACAGAATGGTCAGCATTTATAAATTAATTAAGCCACCTATTCGTGGAAATTGTTCAGTAGATACTCAGTTTACCACCGAAACCTTAAATATGAAAAACTTCAAACTCGTTCTTTGCGAAAAATTACACCAAAGAAGTAATATTGAGTTGATAAAAGAAAAATTAGCAGAGATTGTCAATGGAGACGAACATAATAGTGAACTTTATGATAGCACGTTTGAAAATGAACTTGATGAAAATGTTTCAACGAATATTGGCGATTGTGTTTTGTAATATGTAGTGGGATTTTTTTGCAGAAAATTGGCCAAAAGTACATCTTTAAAAGTTGATGATAAGTTTGTTGAAAACGTTGTTGCAAGTCTGACAAATTTGAAAACAAAAGGAGGTTTAACTCATCCTTTCTTAGAATTATTTTACTTATTTAAAAAATGTGAAGCATCTTTTCTCAAGCATGTTACTTCAAAATCTGTCTATGAAAAAACAGTTGAGGACTCAATTACTTTAATAAGCGACTTCAAATTTGCATGTGATCTACATAAAAATGATGTTTTATCACATGCATTGCATTATTTTGTATCAATGCGAATGAGGCAATATTTCAAAAAGAAAAATCGCTATTCAAAGAAAAAAAGAAACTGTCTAAGTTACAAAAAACATGAAGTTAACTCGGATTGACCCTGTATCACGAAGTATTATTAGTAAATAATATAATAATAAGTATAATAATACTTCATGCCCTGTATGGTACAGTAGGTACTACTTTTATTGTTCATTATTTTTTCTATTAATAAAATATGTTTTGCACAATACTGATTTATTGAGTTATTGTTAAAAAGAAACTTTTTCTTCTTGCCTGAATGTGAGCACAAATATTATTAGTAAGTATACCTAGTATAATTATTTGGTAGGTAAGTCATGGATGTGAGAAGGCCCAGTTCTACCCCAATTTTATCGCAAAACAATTCTACCTATACTCTCTCTCGAGGGGCAGTAAAATTATTAATAATTAATAATTTTACATAATTATTATGTGCAAATATGATTTAATCCCTTAGTTTTACTAAGCGTGCTGCATAGGATGCAAAGTATTCACGCACCGCTTACGCTATCTCTCTCGATGACTTCTCTGTCTATCGCTTACTGCTTAGCGCGGACACCACTGCCAGTCGTTTCGGTCGGCCGTGCCCACTCCTAACTAATTATACTTCATGCGTGTTACTATCTGAAATCAACCATTCTGCAGAGGCAAAATCGTTAATTTTAACCAGATGATTGGTTTTTGGTTTCCCTCGCTTAAGTACCGACCTCGAACAGTGGGGAATTCTTTGTAAAAATCCTTATCACTGCGTGAGATTCGAACCCAAGACTCCTAGCTAGAAGCCCAGCGCTCTTACCGCCGCACCAACGAGCTTCTCCTTGTCAGTATTTGATACAAATGTTACATATTGCTATTTTTTTATTATTTAACACATAATATACAAAAGCAAAGCATGAAAGCTAGGTGTTTGATTTGTATCAGGTTTTAGCTGTCTGCCATTATAAATGCTTGGTAAAAGATAAGAATGTGTCCGAGCCCTAGCGTAACTAAACTAAAATTTGAGCCCTTGTAAACTGATCATCTGGTTCCATGAACAGAAATAAATTTGATACAAATAATTAAATTGTCGTCGATTCTACAACTTCAGTGATTCATTATGAGTCGGTTGCACAAGGCTTTTGTTAAATTAAGGAATGATCAAAGTTAACAAAAGAACATCAGTTTTTGTTTACTGATTGTATGTTTGCCATATGCATTCGCTGTATCTATTTTTATATTTACGATTGGAAAACGAATTACAGAAGCAGAAATATAGGGGAATCACCAAATATCTTAAAAATACCTAAAACGATTGCACAATCTTTTCATGAATTGCATACATATTTCGCTTTAAACATTTTACACTATATTCTGCTGAAACTACTTAGCAATCTCATAAATTATAAATTATTTTTTAACGGAATAAATAATGCATATACAAACTTACATTTCTTCTTGCCCATGGTAAATTATTATTTAAAATATGGATCACACTCAAACGTACATTACGATTAATTGATTATTAAAACACAATAAATTATAATTAGCACACTTCTATTTTTATTTCTGCATTTTAACGGCCGTATATATTTTACGATGCACGACAGAAAATAAGGTCGGAACGTTGGGTAGTACACGTATATTTGTAGTTTATGTGTTGGTAGTTCTATAACGCATAAAAACAAAAGAAAAAAAAAACACCATTCTTAAGACTTGTTCACAACTATAACTAAATTTGTTATTCACATAATTCATAAAATTAAACTTTATTATAATATGTTTTGTTGATATAATATTAATATGTAAAAAAACAAATTAACAACAATATTCTAATTGTTATTCTTACTCGATAAGTAGATTTAAGTAACTTTTACACTTTTAGCTATTATTTATGAAATCGTTACTGTGTAAACGCATTTTTAAATTCGTAGGAAACCAATCCTACCAATCCATCTATCCATCTTTGTTTCTTAAATATATAAATAAACGTAAAAGTAAAAACCTGTTACAATAATTGTAAACGTCGTTATTAATAATTGCTGTAGCCGTTATTATAATACTTCATTTTATAAAATGTGTATGTAACTATAAAGAATTATATTGGCACCACTGCTGTTATTTGTTGATAAATAAAAGAATTTTGACAACTGTCAAACCGAACTGACAGTTCTTAGAAAATCGCAGTTATGGGTTATGACTAATATTTGCTTTGATTAGTTACGCCTATAATCGTGAAGAAAATTGTCAGGCGAATTCTGTATTTGTGATGCATTTCTTCTGATAATACTTTTTTTTGCAAGGTAATAGCTTTTTGTTTAGAATAGCCAAATATTTAATGAAAGTTTTGTAGATTTCAAAATGTTAGCTCCAGAGATAGGTTCAACCAATGCTGATACATCTGATAAAACACCCTTAGTTGGACAAACTGTGCTTAAACGGCTTTCAAGTTTATTTGGTCGAAATACAAATGGTCCTATTACAACAGCTGATGGTTACATAGAATTCGGTTCGATGACCGAACAATCGGAAAGTCGCACTTTGGGAGTTTTTGCTGGTGTTTTTAGTCCTGTAACCTTGTCTATGTTTTCAGCTTTAATATTTCTACGAGTAGGTAAGTTTAGTTTGCATCCTTTTACATTATATGTTATTTTAATTCAGCTTACCCGCTTTAATACTTTTAATAGGGTACATTGTTGGAAATGCAGGATTATTAGTAACTTTGTTACAATTTGTGATAGCTTACGTTATTCTTATATTCACGGTTGCTTCTGTATGCGCTATTTCTACAAATGGAGCTGTGGAAGGAGGTGGAGCTTATTGTATCCTTTTTAAAGCATTTATTTCATAAAATTGTAAGTAAAACTACCTTAATAGTACTTAAGTTATGATAAGTCGTACATTAGGACCCGAGTTTGGTGGTTCAATTGGCACATTATTTTTTCTTGCTAATATAGTAAGCAGTGCTCTTTGTATTTCGGGATGTGTGGAAGGCTTAGTTGAAAATATCGGACCGGCTGGTAAGTTTATTAATAGTATGCTAAATAAAATGAAGTAAATGTTGACTTGTTTTCAGGGTATTTAGTAGGCGATTCCAGTATGGGATTAATTCCGGATGGTCTCTGGTATCGATTTGCATATTGTTCGGCTCTTAATTTCCTTAATTTATTGGTATGCTTAATCGGAGCTGGCATGTTTGCTAAAACTACAGTGTTTGTACTTGCTACTGTAGTTGTTTGCATAGGCATCGCCTTTATCAATTACTTTGTACAAGGACCAATGCAGGTTGGATAAAAGTAAAATCAAAATGTTGAATTATGCTCGCAACATTTGTTACTTAGGTACCAATTCCTGATGCCAATACTTTGGTTCAAAATGCCACACATCATGCTTTTGGTAATTTCACAGGTTTACGATCTTATACTTTACAAGAAAACTTATGGTCCCATTATGGTTGGGATTATACAGCTAAGGGTGAAATGGTTACTTTTGCTTCAGTTTTTGGAGTTTTATTTTCTGGCGTCACAGGAATTATGGCCGGTGCTAATATGAGTGGTAAGTTTTCGCATAATTTCGTTTAATTAAAATGAACGTAAAACCTATTTGTAGGTGAATTAAAAAGCCCTGGGAGAGCAATACCTCGTGGAACTTTGTCAGCGGTTGCATTTACTTTAGTTGTCTATTTATGTTTATCTTTATTAACAGCGGCATCGTGTGATTTTTACTTATTGAAAAACAATTACCTTTTTATGGCTGGTATTAGCGTTGCTCCTGTAAGTGTTGCTATAGGTCTTATTACTGCCACTTGGTCAGCAGCCTTAAGTAACGTAATTGGAGGTTCTCGTGTTTTAGAAGCGCTCGCTAAGGATAGAGTGTTTGGTAAATGCAATAAATTATCTATGGTCACGTTACATATATGTAATTTTACTTTTTTTATTGCAGGTTCTTTATTAGATTTCGTTCCTAAAGGAACATGGCGTAGTAATCCTATTATCGCAGTGTTAATTTCATGCCTGTTAGTTCAGTTTGTGCTACTCATTGGTTCTTTAAATTTAATTGCTCAGTTAAATTCAGTTCTATTCCTGCTGAGTTATTTGGCTACTAATCTTGCTTGTTTAGGTCTAGAATTAGCCAGTGCACCAAATTTCCGCCCATCGTTTAAATATTTTACTTGGCATACGGCTTTCGTAGGTCTTGTTGGTACGCTAGTTATGATGTTTGTAATAAGCCCAATTTACGCCGCTTGTAGCATATTACTTTGTCTCATACTTGTTGTAATGTTGCATCTTTTTTCTCCCTCAAAAGAAGCCCAATGGGGAAGTATTTCTCAGGCACTTATTTTTCATCAAGTACGCAAATATTTGCTACTTTTGGACTCCCGAAAAGATCATGTTAAGTTCTGGCGACCACAAGTTCTGCTGTTGGTAAATAGTCCACGTAGTGCTTGTCCTTTGATAGATTTTATTAACGATCTGAAGAAAGGCGGTTTGTATGTTTTGGGACATGTTGTTAAAGGGGAACTGTATACAGAACCTGATCCTGCTTTAGAAATGATTCCTCATTGGTTGAACCTTGTGGATCATTTAAAAGTTAAGGCATTTGTGGAGCTTACGGTAGCAACAAACGTACGAGATGGTTTACAACATTTAATGAGATTATCTGGAATGGGAGCTATGAAGCCAAATACTGTGGTGCTTGGATTCTTGGATACTGAACAACCTAAGGATTTTCTACAAAGGTATTGTATTTTCGTTCGAATTAGTATTTATTTATTATTATTGTTATTATAAGCTTATAAATCCGAGTGTTGGGCAAAAGTCTATCGCACTTGAGTGTCTCGTTCCACCAATTTTTTCCCATTTCAATTTCTAACTTGTCTGACCATCCTTGTTTTCTGGCCCCATCCCTTGGTTTCCATTTTTGTCCACCTGTTCATCCATTCTGCCAATGTGGCCGGCCCATTTCCACTTTAAAGTCGGACTCTTTGTCACAATTTTATCTGTCCGAGTTTTATTGTGGATATCATGACTAGAGTTGTGCTTATCGATATTTTTGACATTCGATACGATATCGATATTTAGTTATTGTATCGATATTGTATTCCTCGGTAATTATCGATACCGATACGATATTTTTTATATATAAAGCACAAATTAATATTAAGACATATATTGAAACTGCATAGTAACAAATGTCAGAAATTAAAGAAAAATAATGGCAGACACAGCCTGCTACATATCAGCCATGATACACTCATATCAACTGTGTGAAACGGTGAACGTCAACCAATCAGCAAGCAATTTCGTAAAAGATCCAATTACAAGAGTAAACTTGGACGACATCGATCGGCTAAAGTCGGCTTAGAAAACAATTGTATGTAAAACCTTAGAATTATTTTGTAAAAATGCGAAATGTAAAAAATAATATTTATAACGATACAAAATAGGTAGTGAGTAGTGGTGGTAGAATACACGTTTAATTTGTGTTCTCTGTTAATATAGCAAATTCGTGTTTACTCAATCATTGTAAGTAAAATTATTCGATCTTTACATAATTAAGCTCCTCAATGCCTCTTATAAAAAATTGCACGTCATGCGACAAATCGTTTGGCTCCGAAAAAGAAATTATATGTGACAAATACCGATTGCCATTCCATTCAACGTGTTCAGGGCTTTCGCGAGCAGACGCTGCAACGCTCAATGTCACGGATAAACGCAGGCCAACGTTCCACTGCGATAACTGTATGGGCGAAAGAAAAACAATTTCCGATTTAAAAGATCTCATTCTAACACTCCGTAATGAGGTCGAAGAATTAAAATCAAAGGTACTAGTTTCCGATGCAGTATCCGCGACTACGCCTACCGAAAAAACGGAAGTACTGATAAACGAAATAAATGAACGAAAAAGGCGAATGTCCAACATTATTGTTTACAACATACAAGAATCTACTTCTAAGTCACCAGAAGCCCGTACGTCACACGATATAAGTCAAATCACTGAAATAATTAAAGGTGTATGTAAAATTGATGCCATCCCGCAAAAAGCCTACCGTCTCGGCAAACCAACTGAAGGTAAAATCCGACCCGTTAAAGTAATGTTCGAAAATGAAAACGATGCCAAAAATATCTTAAAAAATAAATCTTCTCTTTCATCAACCTCAAACATAAAAATATCAAACGACCAAACACCCATGCAACTTAAATACATCCAAAATCTACGAGAAACCCTCAAACAAAGAATTGAGAACGGTGAAGAAAACATAACGATTAAATACAGCAATGGCCTTCCAAAAATTATAAAGATTTCGAATACAAAAAACCAGTAGCTTCTCTAACAACAATTAAATTCATGTATACAAATCTTGCATCTCTTACTGCTAAGTTTAACGAACTAGTAGCTTACGTCAACGAAGTTAAACCTACTTCCATAATATTAATTAGTGAAACATGGCTAAACAACAATATCCTGGACAGTGTCGTATCAATCGCAAACTATAGTACTTACCGACACGATCGTTTAAATCGTCGAGCAGGAGGAGTATGTGTGTATTGCATCAACGAAATTGAAAACACAAAAATTTCTGCCGAGATTAACAATAATTATAGCACAGGCGATACAGACTCTATTTGGTTAAATGTAACAATTAATCACTTTAAATTTTTACTTTCTTGTGTGTATAGACCTGGGACATCTAATGCCGAATCTAACGAGCTGCTTCTATCTGTAATCGACGAAATAAGTAATCATTCAACTCCATTGCTCTTATTCGGGGATTTCAATTATCCAGAAATTAATTGGGAGCAACCTGCTGATATTTCAGGTAACAATGCTGCCTCACAATTTATGCACACGTATGTTAATACAAACTTACATCAAATTATCAACAAGCCAACCAGATTTCGGCCACCAGATGAACCATCTTTGTTAGATCTACTGTTAGTTTCTGAAAGAAGATTGATTAGCGACGTTTCTTATGAGCCTCCAATCGGCGTTAGTGATCATTGCGTAATTTTGGCCACTACAGAAATCTCATTAAAATTACCTTCCTGTCAGCGCCCTGCACAAATTAGAAACTTTTGGGCAGGGAACTATACAAAAATTAATCAGCACCTTAGTCAACATGCACTTAGGAATTTTGGAGATGTTGAAACTTGCTGGGCTCAATTTAAACTCAACTTAGATGAGAATATTTCTAAACATGTACCTTTCAAAACACGTCGACGTTTTAACGACAAACCGTGGATGAACAAAGATATCAAGTGTGCCATCAAAAAGAAAAGGAAATGGTGGGACTTATACAAAAGGTCACACAATGTTGCTCACTATGCCCACTACCGAGAATTATGTAACTTAGTCACAACAAAAATTCGAAATGCCCGATCAAACTACGAAGCTACAATTGCCTCATCAAATAGTAAAAACTTTTATAATAGTTATTTATGTAATAAGGATCATAATGATCGTTTATGATCCGAATTACATACAAAATTTTATATGCTGGCATCAGTATGTATATTTTTAAAGATTTAAAATAGTATTTTTGAAACGACAGGTGCATTCAGTTATTATTATAAAAAATAGTAAGCAAGCCGCGCTTTATTTACTGTCAAACACTGTTGTCAAGTAGAAAGCGCTGTTAAAATTAATTTGCAATTTCACAATTTGCAAATTGAATTTGTAGTAAAATTTAAGAAAATGAGTGATTCTAATGAAAGTTTACCTTCGAATTTGAAGAAAATTGCAGAAAATGTCGTGTAAGAGTACTTTTTGAATTTAGTAGTTTTTAAATTGAGTACCATAATGGATTCATTATGGTCCTTGGACTATAATGAACTGCCTTACGTCACTCAAATACAATGACATAAAGTTGTCATTATGATACGCCGGCATATAAATATATTAATAGCAGAGCTGGGCAATTACTTTCAAAATGTAATTAATTACAATTACAAAATACTTTATTTTACAAGGAATTAATTACAATTACAAAGTACAAGAAATTAAGAAAGGAATATTGTTCCCATAATTATAATTACAAATAAAATGTAATTGACAATTACTTTTCTAATTACAGTTGCAATTACATCTGTTAATAAAATCTATGAAACAACGTTTTTCTGGTATTAGTTTTTGTTGTGAATAATAAAACAGCGCACTGACTTTATTTAGTTTAATTAGTCAACAGGGCCAGAAATACATTAAAGTAGAAAATTGTAACATACGACAGGAAGTAATAAGTAATATCACGAAGACAGTAAGGGCGGAACGGGGAGCGGAGATCAAACGCAAGTGTTTATGCAGGAATTTTCGTGTCTTAGACATAGACAAAATAAAACCGTTGTGATTAAGTAATTGTAATTGGAAAAGGAATTTGGAATTGAAAAAGTAATTGTAATTGGAAAAGTAATTTGTAATTGAATTTTTAAAATGCAAAAGTATTTAAATACAAATTACAAATACTTCACTATTTTTTTAAGCAATTACAATTCCAAATTACTTGAAAAGACAAAGGAATTAATTACAATTACAAATTACTCATTATAAAGTAATTTGTAATTGTTAATTCCTTTTTGGAAAGTAATTTCCCCAGCTTTGATTAATAGTACCCTAAAATCAAGGATTGCATCAATTACACTAAAACACCCTACCACCAACAAAACAGCTGCGACTGCCGAAGAAAAGGCCAAAATTGTCGCGCAACAGTTTTATAAAGCCTTTGTGGGAGAGCCGCTCCCTAACACGTCGATGCTACCAAATTGTACCCGAGTAAAGGCATCCATCACTACTGTAAATTTCACACCTGAGGAAGTGCATACAGAACTCTCACGTATTAAATCAACATCCGCACCGGGACCAGACTCACTAGCTCCTCACTATCTTAAAATGTCCGCTACTTCTTTATCTCAGCCTATTGCAAATCTCATGACACAGTCATTTAATGAATCTAAACTCCCGAATATTTGGAAAAAAGCCGTTGTCACGCCTATATACAAAAAGCGAAGTAAATTGCTAGCTGCAAATTATAGGCCCATCAGCCTCACGTCTGTAATATGTAAATGCATGGAAAGAATAATTACCAAAAATATTACCAAATTTTTACTAAATAACTCCGCAATTCCCATCAACCAGCATGGATTCCTCCCGGGTCGTTCCGTTGTAAGTAACTTACTAGAGAGCACCAACCATTGGACTAAAGCGCTCGACAACGATATTCCACTTGACTTAATATACTTAGACTTCGAGAAGGCGTTTGACCGCGTACCAATAGAACGATTCATCTATAAACTTGAACACTATGGAATTCTGGGAAACCTGCTAGCTTGGATATCCGATTTCCTAAGAGGACGTACTTTTTCAGTGCGCGTGGAAGGCACACTCTCAAATAGCTATCCAGTTCTAAGCGGAGTACCTCAAGGCTCAGTTTTGGGACCCATGCTATTCTTGATCTATATCAGCGACTTATCAGCCGTAATCTCTTCAACTTGCAGTTTCTTTGCAGATGATACTAAATTCTTCAACTGTCCCTTAACCAATTCGCAAACAATCTATGACGACCTACTGAAGATAACCGAATGGTCTACCACCTGGTTGCTATCTGTCAATGCTGATAAGTGTAGTGTTCTGCATATAGGTCACAACAATCCAAGAATCCCTTATATGTTAGGTGGTGTAGTGCTAAAACCAGTGTCTAATCAAGTGGACCTTGGTGTTGTGATCTCGTGTGACTTGAAATGGGAAAACAACATTTTCAGTGTAGTAAAAAAAGTCATTCCACTAATTTATCTGATAACTCGCACATTTAAGAACGTATCAGTCGACCTGTTGAAAAAACTTTACATAACATACGTACGCCCTATAATTGAATATGGTGTTGTGGTATGGTACCCTTATTTTGCAAAAGACATTAACCTAATAGAAAAACTTCAGAGACGTTTTACTAAAATCACTCCTTCCTTACGAAACTTAAGTTACGACGAAAGACTTAGTGCATTAAAAATTGAAAAACTATCTGATAGACGTAAAAGAAACGACCTTATAGAAATCTTTAAAATTGTATCAGGACATTACGCTTGTGATATCTCAAATGTCTTAAACTTCAGCCATAATACTCAATTACGGGGGCATGGATTTAAACTTGTTAATGAGCGTTGTCGCAAGTTACCTAGGCAAAACTTTATTTGTAACCGTGTTGTAAATTTGTGGAATAATTTACCAGCAGAAATAGTAGGTTCTACCAATGTTAAAAACTTTAAGAATGCGCTTAATAATTATATGGCACCGCTATAAGTTTCAGAAGTTTGTTAATGCTTTGTCAAACATTTATTGTTACTGCCACCATGTATTGTACATAAGGGGGTATTATCGGTTTTACCCCATAATAAATAAATAAAAACTATCGATCCTGTATCGATATTTAAATTGTGTATCGATATTGTCTGCTTGTTTACTGAATCGATATGATATCGATATATCGTATCGCAAGCACAACTCTAATCATGACCACTTATAGTTTTCGCCAACGAAAATGCAAAAAAGTACTTGAGATTTACATTTATAATCCCTTGTAAAACCTAATGTAGGTGCCGGTGCAGGTAAAAATAGCAAAGCCGCATTTAAAAATTCTATTTAAAAGCAGGAAATAAATACCTAAAAGCGAAAAGATGTTTCGGTATAACTGTAAACGAGTTATTCCTAGAAAATTTATTAGTACGACCCATGCCGACAAGGTGCTTGCAATCTATTTAAGGGCCGGTTATTACTAGGTTTTGCAAAGGATTATAGATGTAAAATCTCACCTACTTTTTTGCATTTTTGTTGGCGGCAACTATAATAGAACCGTTCAATTTGCACAGTTTGGTAATTTAATTTGTAGTCTCTGCTTCACAGAGGGGACTTCCTTTTGTTGTATTTGCCACTTCACTATGCTCTTTTGTTTCAACTCACCAATAATGACACTTTTAGGGATTTTTGAAAACAAATCTCATTATCTTCTTCGGCTGCTTCCTTTGCTAATCTGTCGGCCATTTTGTTGCCTAGTAATCCTTCATGCACCTTAACCCACCCAAAATAGACCTTCCATTCGTTTTGTTCCATCCTCTTAATTTGATTTTTTATCTGTTCGATTAAATTACCATGATTGTTTACATTCTTTAATGACTCCAGAGTGATCCTGCTGTCTGTATACAGCCGATCTTGCCAACATATTAATTAATTGAAGACATTTTTGTGTAACATATTCAATATGTTTGTTGAAGTTCATTTGACTATCTAATAAGTAAATTCCCAAGTAAATATTTATCTTCACATTCCTCAATTCAATGACCTCTTCCTGCCAATTAAGATAAATTTCAATTTTTCTTCGCTGAATTCCATCTTATTGTTTTTTGTCCACTTTTGTTATTTTGTACATTGCTTTATTTGAGTAAATTTCTGCTTCTGTGGCGCATCTTCCTCTAGTAAGAATAATCAAATCATCAGCAAATGCTATAGCTGTGGTATTTTTGCTAAACTCCATATCAAGACACGAATTATATTGAATGTTCCATAAACCAGGACCGCAACATGACCCTTGTGGGCAGCCTCGACATTTCTTTTACCATTTTTTCTCCATTAACTGCTATTTACGCTCTTCTATTTCTGAAGTAGTTTTCCAGTAGATAAAATAAGTATTTGGGGCACTCGAATATTTTAAGCTGCATCAGAATTCCTGGGCACCATGCCGCATTGAACGCTCCTTTTACGTCTAAACTGACCAGTAGCTTGTAGCTTTTCTCAACAAATCTTTTAACTTCCATCACTGTGTCTATTGTACTGTTTTGTGGTGTGAATCTGAATTGCTTTTTGTTCATGAGTCTCGTGGATCTGAGGTGATACATAATAATTCTATTAATCATTAATTTTTCTAAAACTTTCCTTCCTACATTTATTAGGCTTTATTGGGTGGAATTTTGATGGTTCTTCTGATGTTTCTTTTCCTAGTTTTGGTATTGGGATTATTACAGCTACTTTCCATTGTTTGGGGAAGTAAACTCTTCTTAAGCACTGATTGTACAATTGTGTTATAAATTGAGGAAATTTACTGAAAATTCTTAGCAAAATGTCTGATATTATTACATCTTTGCCTGGCGTTTTCTTAGGATTTATACTTTTAATCGCTTCTTCCACTTCTTCTACCATAAATAATTTGTCGTCTTCACTTTCTACTGCATCTTTTAGTTGATTCTTTATAATCTTATGATAAGCGTTGTCCTCCTCTGTTTTCTCTTCTGAGAAAAACTCGTTCATCAATCGTTCCCTTGTACTTTCGACATCTGTCGTAAATTGTCCCATATTATTTTTGATTGTCGTAAGAGTTAAATTCCTTGAAGACTTCGTTCCATGGATTACCTCCGCCAGTTAAATTACACTATTGCTTCCATGACTCCTTCTTTTGCTTCCTGCAACGTTTATCCTTCTACCTTACAATGTAGAGGTGTTGGCGTTGAGTTTTCTCCATTCCTTCCAGTTTTGTGCTAGAGCTTCTCACCAGTTCAAGTTTCTTTTCTGCAATATTTTTCCGATATTGTTATTCCACATCTTAATGGGTCTACTTCTCGTGCGCTTTTTATCACTACCCTTTATCCATATCTGTCTAACCTTCCGATCCTCGCCCATTCGCGACAAATGTCTGAACCACATCAGTTGCCTCTTCTCAACTTTATTTGGTACTGGCTCGACAGAAAGTTTTATAAGATAATAAAGCAACAAACAGAAGTTAAAAATAGAAGATGAAATACTCAAAAGATGGAAACAATATTATGAAGAGACTATGAACCATTCAGAACCAATCAGTGAGATAGACATAATCCCCAGAGAACAAGAACAGAACCTATTACCAACACAAAAGGAAGTGGAAGATGTAATAAAAAAACTTGAAAAATACCCAGGCACCTGGAGCTGATAAGATAACAGCTGAAATGCTAAAATATGGAACAACAAAATTCATAGATTGTTTCTTTTTACCCTTCCTTAACTTAAGCTCTCTAACTGTGCCTTATATTTTATATAATTACTTCCTGTTTTATTACCCAATTATATCTGCCATAATTTTTTCTTCGTTATTCCACCAAGACACGCACACCACAGACATATGGAGAGAAGATCGGCAACGCCCTGTAAAGGGCACGCCACTTCTAGAAGAAGATTCCACCAAGATGTTCTTTTATTTCCCCTACTTTCTGTTACTCCACATACTTCTTTTACCATACTACAAACTGTTCGCTTGATATCATCCAAAGGACTTCTTTCTCTTTTTTCCATTACGTATTTTCCACTTTTTTGTTTAATCTATGGACCCTGAAACTCCTTTCTTTGTATATTATGATTTATCTTGTCCTTACGATCTATCAGGCCTTTTAATTTAAGATTAACCAGATGGTGATCGGATCCTATTTAAAATCCTTTTGTAACTCGAACAGTCATTCTGCACCAATACTAATCAATAATTGATTTTTCATTCTTACTCTCTTTCACCCGCGTAAACTTGTGTATTATATCCTTATGATTGTAAAATGTATTGCTCACTTTCATAGAGTTCAATATACAAAAATCTATGACTCTTTGCCCATTCCCGTTTTTTACTGCCTCCCCATACTTGCCTACTGGGAAATCTTTTTCTACGCTCGAACCAACCCTTCCATTAAAATCCCCAATTATCATCAATGCCCCTTATACCTTTCCGTGTGGAGAAAACTTAACTAAACATAAAATTTTATTCTTAACTATTTACAAACACGTTCCACTGTTGCTTCATTCACTGAAATTCCTCTGTTCTGTAGGTTCTTAACTATTACGTCGTCCCAGGTTTCGCTTGGCCTTCCTCTATCTCTTTTCTTATTTATCCTGGCTTCCCATACTTGTCTAACCGGTCTTTTCACTTCCATACGTTGTAAATGTTCCCACCAGCTTAGTTATTTTCCCTTTATGTAGCTCAATGTTGAATTAATTTTCAGTTCTTGTCCTATGTCTATGTTCCTTATTTTGTCTCTCCTTGTTATGTCCTTTACTGCCCTTAAATACTTCATCTCGACTGCCTGTATTTTTCTTTTCATTATTTTGTAGTTGTTCATGTCTCACAGCCATAAGTTAATATTGGTCTATATACTGCTTTGAATTTTGAGCAATACCAAGTATATAAAGAACCAGACATTGTTAGAACAGTAAGGATAGCAAGATTGCGATGGATAGGGCATGTTCAGCGAATGAAGGATACAGAACCAACGAAAAAGATCAGCACACAAGCTCCTGTAGGGGCAAGAACTAGAGGAACCAGGTTGCGGAAGACCTACAAAACTACAAGTGAAAAACTGGAAGAGAATCGCCCTAAACAGAAACGAATGGAGGAAGCTTCTTGAACAGGTCAAGACCCATAAAGGGCCAATGCTGATGATGACTGCTTTGAATACAGTCATTTTTGTTTTCTCTGTTATTTCCTTCTTTTTAATGAGGTTTTCTCTCATCATATGATAGGTCTTGGTCGTTTTTTCAATTCTTTCATTAATGTCCATCTCTTGTTTTCCATTACTCTCTATGATTGTCCCTAAGTATTTGAAATGAGATACCTGTTCGATGTTGTCTCCTGATATTTGTATGTTTATTGTTTCTTCTTGTTTCGTGACTATCATTACTTTGGTTTTCTGTATGTTTATTGTCATTCCATATTTCGCAAATACATCATTTCCATTTGTTCACGTTGTTCTGTAATCCTCTCACTACCTGATATAATTACAACATCATCCGCGAACGCACATTCTGAAATTTCTACTGGTTGTAATCTGGTGTATTCCACATTTAATTTTTTCAGGTTCGGCATACATTCTTTGATTATTTCATTTATATAGTATAATATTGAATAATGTGAGCCTCAACACACCCCCCCCTGCCTCAATCCTTCCTTTGTTTGAAACTCATCCAATGTTCTGTTTCTGGTGGCTACATAATTTGTGTTATTTTTGTATATGCTCCTTATTGCTCTTATAAATCCGTTATCTAGTCCTCGTTTCGTCAGGCTATCTCGTAGTATTTCTCTCTTGACATGATCGAAGGCCTTTTCCAAATCTATGAATGCAAAATATGTTTTTGTATTACTTTTCAGGGTTTTCTGTATTATTACTTTTAGTCATGTACACTTCTGCCTTTCCTGAATCCACTTTGTGCTTCTTCTAGTATCGACTCCGTGTGTTCGTTTACTTTTTTTTCTATTAGTCTCTCATAGGTTTTTAACGCTGTGCTTAGTAATGATATACCCCTATAATTATTACAATGTCTTATGTCGCCTTTTTTTATGTATAGGTACTATTACTCCCATTTGCCAATCCTTCGGTATTAACCCATGCTTTATTTGATTCTTGTAAATAATTCTATTCCTTTCTGCCCCATGTTCTGTATCATTTCCGTCGTTATTCTGTCATGGCCTGGTGCCTTACCATTTTTTTAGTGCTTAGATAGCCTCATTTACATCCTCAGTCTTAATCTGTTCTACTCTTTCTTCGACTTGATTATTTACTGTTGTCCGCCTACACATATTTATAGTTTGGTCTGCATTCACTTCCTGTCCACTGCATAATAAATCTTGGAAGTATCGCTTCCACCTCTCCATTATTTATTTTGTTTATCTTCTATTATTATTTCTCCTTCTTTGTTCTACACTGACGTATTCTGACTTGTTTTTTGTTTTCTGGCGTTTTTTAGGATTTTGTGAAATAGCTTCTGATTGTCTCTATCGTTTCTCCAAATTTTATCCAGTTCTTTTCTTTATTCTCTCTCACGAAATTTGTATCTTTGTTTCTTTATTCTTTATATGCTTCATATCCAGTTGCTGATCTGTGTCCGAGATACTGTTTCCATCTTTCCTTTTTTATTTTTATTGCCCGTTTTATCTCTTGACTCCACCATGCCGTTTGTTTTCCTTTACTATTTACTTTAAGGGTACCACATGTTTTGCGGTTTCTAAGAATATATCTTCTTCCCTTAACTTGTAGGATTTTTATAGTTTCATAACCTATCTCTTCTTCCCTTCACTATTTTGTCTCATGTTTCGTTCCTTTTTTACTTTTGCTATTAGCATGTAATACGAGGTATAAGTGGAAAAGAACTATGCAAGGAATTTAATAAACTTGGGATAGACATTATGACGATTTCAGAGACAAAGAAGAAAGGACAAGGAGAGAAAATAGAAAATAGAGATTTGTGAATATACAGCGGAGTGCCGATGGAAAAACGGGCAGCGGCAGGAGTAGGATGTCTGATAAATAAGAATAGGGCAAGAAACATAATACAGTGGAAGGCACACTCGGAAAGAATACTTACAGTAGAAATGAAGATTGACGGAAGAATTACAACAGTGATAGCGGTTTATGCCACTAACGAACCACGAAAAGGCAGAAACTAAAGATAATTTTTGGGAACAATTAAGTCTGATAACTAAAAGCAGCCAAGGTTGTATCTATATAGCCAGAGACATGAAGATAATGGCACAGGAGTGATAGGCAAACACGGAGAAGAAAAAAGAAACAATAATGGTACAAGACTAGTTGACTATTGTTTACTAGATAATCTGCCGGTGTCAAACACATTCTATCAGCATAGAGACGTACATAAATATACACGGCAAGGTCCAAACGCAACAGAAAGATCCATAATAGACTATATACTAGTAGAAAAAGACAAAAAAAAAGGAGTAAAGGATGTGAGAGTAATGGGAGGATCTGAAATATACAGCGATCATTATATGCCAATCATCAATTTATTATTAACCGTATCAACTTCCTCTTGTAATTCATCCCAAAATAAATCTGTTTGTGATCATTTTCCAAAGGTTGATTGTTTACTCTCCCATAATCTAGGCTTAGCACTCTTTCTGATATGATTTTCCAATTAGTAACACCCTTAAGAGCATCCTTGTGTATTATTACCGCTACACCCGCTTGTGCATTTTTATCTTCTTTCACTCCTCCATATACCAAACAATGTTCATTTTTGGTCATACATCCTAAACCTTTTTTCTTGGTTTCGGTCCGACCTAGTAAGTTCATGTTGGCTTCCTCAAGTTCTTAAATTGTTTCTCATTCCTTACCATTCAGTTCCTGCATATTCCATTTACTTGCTATCTGTGCATCCTTTACTGTCTTTGAATCCCATTTATCTTTTTTCTGTTTTATTTCTTTGTCCATAATCATTACCTTATTGTTTGCCATGTTCGTCCTCTTTTTCCCGTCCTTTTCTGGTCTTCATTTCACTCGTTTTTTGGCTGATTTGTGCATAATTTCCGCTAAACGGATCCCAATCACATCTTTCTCCTTCCTTTTTTCCTGTAACTCAGTTTAACATCTTTACTGTTCGTTCTTCTTTCATAATTTTATATAGTTCAGCTTGTGTCTTTCTTTCTTCGTATGTCATGTCGTTATCAATACTGACTTTTGTGTCTCTTAATAATTTTTTCTGTTCCCAAGAATTTATTTATTTTCCTATCATCTTTTCCTTTTATAGAATTAGTATTAAAGTTATAAATAATTATTATAAGTTTTATATAAAATTAATAATTGTTTTAGCCAAGATTCACCTTATCAAAATAGAGAATTTGAAAACGACGTATTTCCTTTACAACCAGGTACAAATTGTGGTGCAGAAGAATACGTCCAAATGATAGGAGATGTATTGCGAATGAACAAGAATATTTGTCTGTGCCGGAATTTCGCTAACCTTAACAAGGAACGCAACAAGTAAGTTTGTAAATGTTTATAAATTTTGTTGTGGATTTAACACATATGTTATTTGTATCAGAAATAATGAGAAACAATATATCGACGTATGGCCAGTAAACTTCCTAAATCCTAGTGAAAAAGATGCTTTCGATACTACATCCCTGTTTATGATGCAGTTGGCTTGTATTGTAAATATGGTAGGCAAATGGAGCAGACTTACATTAAGGGTTTGTGTGTGTGACGAAGTACGACAGACCTCATTCAGTTTAGCTTCGTCTTCATCTCTAGAATCTCAATCGGAAAAACTTTCGCATCTTCTTAAAATGTTGCGTATTTCTGCAAAATTATTCCCTGTGACTGGTTGGAGCCAAGTTATAGAATCACATGCTTCCAATGTTAATACCTATTTGGAAAAGTAAATATTTAATTTAATATCCCTTTTTCTACTGACTTACTGGTTTTTATTATAGGGTAAATGAGTTAATTATTCAGCATTCAGCAGAATCGGTAATTACATTTGTATATTTGCCTCCACCTCCTGATTCTGGTAATGCAGCTATACAATATCTCAACATGCTGGATACCATCAGTAGAAATTTACCACCAACGATATTTGTGCATGGCATTAGCACGGTAACTTCTACTACTCTGTAATGTTAATTCATATTAGGAAAATATTAGGTTAACTTTTATTTTTATATATGCATTTTTTACACTGAAGATATATACGATATTGTATAAGCAATTTATGACATATCTTAACTTGTATAAGTAGTAACGTTAATGGGGGATTTATTAAGCACAATTTAATTATCTGTGATTTATGAACTGTATTTTACAATGCCTTTTTAAATATAAATTTATTTAACGTCCATAACATTATTGTATCATTTGTGAAAATTCTAAGTAGTTAATATTCTACAGAAATGTAAAAATTTCTTTTACTGTATTTTAGAGATGGAAAGTTCGATTCTTTTTGGTGAATCAATTCATTTATCCCAAGTGATTCATTCTTGAATGATTCACTTATTCACTCGTTCTGCTTAGACTAAACGAGTCTTAACAAAAACTGAACTGAATAATCAGGAATCGGGAGCTGCAAATTCGATCATGGGAGGTGCACTCGAAGATATAGTTTTAAAAAATATAGTATCTTGTCCGGAATGACCTTGTGGATCTAAATGTTGAGGGCGCCTATCCGCCCGCGATTACAAAAAAGCACAAAAAAAATTTTGTTTAATTCTGAAAATTGAATAATTTTATTTTTACATTGTATTTATAGCTTATTTTTTAGAATTTCTCAATGATTTTTAAATCGTTGGGAAGCTTATTCTTTCTAGATTCAGATGCTGTCGAAATTATTGTTAACAAATGCAACATAAATTGTTTAAACAAAGCGTACGCGAAATGCGCAGTATACATTTCAGCATCGAGGTATTTTCAAAATCATTTTTTTACAAGCCAGTTTGATGAGCTTTTTGACATCGTGGTGTTTTCAGAAACTTGGTTTATACCTGATTCAACTTATTTTAACTTAAGCGGCTATAACATAATATACAATGAAGGAGAATTGAATCAGAATGACGGAGTCGTAGTGTATGTCAAAAATCATTATAACTATGTCACTACAGTACGACCATTAGGCAACATCAAAGTGATCGAAATAAAACTAAAACATCTAAATAAAGCAATTAATATTACTGCACTCTATAGATCACCATCAACTTACCCACATGCCTTTAATAAAGAATTAGAAAATTACCTCAAAAATATACCAAAAGATGAATATAACTTTTTGATAGGTGATAGCAATATTGACATACTTGAAATTACGATTATAGTAATGAATACCTAAACATATTAAAGCAGGCAGGATACATATCATTAATAAATGAATACACGAGGGTTGTAAACAACTCAAAATCATGCCTGGATCACATATTCATAAAAACGAACGATACCCTCAGCAACTGCACACCAATCGTGTTTGAAAATGATTTAACTGATCACTTTGCAATAATGAATACACTAAAATTTGCAGACAAAATAAATAGTTACTTCTACGAATAATAATATAAAACACATAAAAAGACTGAATCATGACAAACTTAAAAATATTCTAAAACAAGCTAATTTGGCAAAAGAACTTCCACAAAAGGACGCTGAAGAGGCAGCTCGATATCTTACAGATATGATTCAGAAATCACTATTAGAATCTACAACAACAATATTAATAAATAATAAAAATTTTAAAAGAAAACAATGGATAACCAACGGACTCGTAAAGTCAATAAATATAAAACAAAAACTGTATAATGATTGAAAGAAAAACCCTAATGAAGATACAAAAATTAAATACACTACATTACATATAGGAATAGGCTGAACTCGTTAATTAGAACTGCTAAAAACAATTTTTTCAGAGACATGCTGAATAACAAGGTTGATAGCAAAAGTATGTGGAACACAGTGAAGGCACTCACTCCGGTAAACTCTAAAAAATACATCTGTGTATATGCTAGTGTAATGCTTATTAAATGCATCTGCAATTTCTTTGTCGGTGGTTACTGCGATGCCTAAATTGTTATGTATTTGTTTTATCTCACATTGTTTAGAGTTTACTTCCAATCATTATACAGTTTTTGTTTTATATTTATTGACTTTACGAGTCCGTTGGTTATCCATTGTTTTTTTTTTAAATTTTTATTATTTATTAATATTGTTGTTGTAGATTCTAATATTGATTTCTTAATCATATCTGTAAGATATCGAGCTGCCTCTTCAGCGTCCTTTTGTGGAAGTTCTTTTGCCAAATTAGCTTGTTCTAGAATATTTTTAAGTTTGTCATGATTCAGTCTTTTTATGTGTTTTATATTATTATTCGTAGAAGTATTTATTTTGTCTGCAAATTTTAGTGTATTCATTATTGCAAAGTGATCAGTTAAATCATTTTCAAACACGATTGGTGTGCAGTTGCCGAGGGTATCGTTCGTTTTTATGAATATGTGATCCAGACATGATTTTGAGTTGTTTACAACCCTCGTGTATTCATTTATTAATGATATGTATCCTGCCTGATTTAATATGTTTAGGTATTCATTACTATAATCGTAATTTCCAAGTATGTCAATATTGCTATCACCTATCAAAAAGTTATATTCACCTTTTGGTATATTTTTGAGGTAATTTTCTAATTCTTTATTAAAGGCATGTGGGCAAGTTGATGGTGATCTATAGAGTGCAGTAATGTTAATTGCTTTATTTAGATGTTTCAGTTTTATTTCGATCACTTTTGATGTTGCCTAATGGTCGTACTGTAGTGACATAGTTATAATGATTTTTGACGTACACTACGACTCCGTCATTCTGATTCAATTCTCCTTCATTGTATATTATGTTATAGCCGTTTAAGTTAAAATAATTTGGATCAGGTATAAACCAAGTTTCTGAAAACACCATGATGTCAAAAAGCTCATCAAACTGGCTTATAAATATAACCATTTCATCATAGTTTTTTGTGAGACTTCTTATGTTTTGATGAAGTAAGTTAAAACTTGTTTTTCCTATCCCTAGCTTAAGTTTACATTGTTCTATGTTGTTAACTATTTCAGTTGTGGTATCATTATTTTCAAAATCTCTGATATACTGATCCATTAATTTAGTAATTATATTTGGTTCTAGAGGCTGCTAAGTTTATATAGTGCTTAAGCGTCGGGCATTCTTTATCGTATGATGTGTGATTTGTATTATGATTTAATTTGTAGTTTATGTTGGCTTGGGTACAGTTTCTGCAGTTCATCTGTTTTTTATCACAGTTCTCTTCACTGTGAGTTCCAGCACAATATGCACAGGATTGATTGTTTTTACAGTACTTACCGCTATGTTTGTAGCCATTGCAGTTATTACAACGTGTAACTAAATTAATAATGCTTTTTCTAATTCTAACTGTATATAATAATTATAATTAATAACTTCAGAAGTAAATAATTTATTATAATTTTGAATGTTAGGTACTTTCAAGATACCGCGCCGGTTTTTAGTTTCCTGCTTTACCTACGTTACCTTTAGTTCATCATTTTGTTGAAAGATGTCACCTAGAAATTTAGTATTTGTCAAACGTCAATTAATTAATTTATTTTAGATTTTCCACTCGGCTGGCCAGTCACAGATACAGATAGCTAAGTTACATATGTTTATAAGTTTTAAAGTTTTATAAAATTTAACTAAAAATAAAAATTGTATATTAAAAATGAATAACAAGTTTGACATTAAATTGGTTCACGATTGTTGTTTAAGTTCACTTCATGAAGAAGATGATGTGAAAATGAAAGAATATTTACTCGGATATGAAGAATTGGATAAGTAAGCATTAAGATGCTGTATTTTTAAATATTAAAAATTCTAAACGTGTTTGTAGATTCTGTAATCTAATGGGTGTCGTTTTTGGATTTGTAAGTAAAGATTTAAGAGCGAAGATGGAAATACTAAATGAATTTTTAAAAAACCAAGAAACGATTGTAAATTTTGAGACTGTGAAGAAAATGATTGAATATGAAAAGGAAAATCAATTGTTAAATAAGAAAGGTTATGTGTCAGGAAGTCGCACTTTACTTCGATTACATAGAGGATTGGATTTTATAAGGGTATTTTTAAATAGTATAGGTGATCTTCAAGACAGCGACAATACTTCTGCAGTGTGCAGAACTGCATATGATCAAACTCTTTCTAATCATCATACATTTGTAATTAGAAATGGAGCAAGACTTGCCATGCACACCATGCCTACTAAACAACAATTGCTTATAAAGGTAATTTTGTTTATGATTATGAAATAATTATATATAATTAAATTGGGTTATAGGTGTGTGGTGATAATAAAGAAGACATTCAAAATACCATCGATATACTTCCAAAAATGTTAGAAGTGACAGCTACGGTGTTCGAACGCATCGAAAACTTATATACATTGCATGATCTACATGCATTGCCTTAAACTTTGCCTGAAATATATTTAAACACTGTATTTGCCTACTTTAAAATGCTAATTTAGATAGTCGTAACTTTTAGAGATTTTTATCGCTTTGTTCCAAATGTTATCAGTTTAAATCGTGTAACCGAGGTACTTGTTACTAAGTCAATAAATTAAATTGCCTTTAAGATCAGATATATTTAATCAATCCAATTAAGCAACATAATTAAGGTATTGGCATTCACAGTGTTTTTTAAAGAGTATTATGTACTACGTCTGGCTTCATTATTGGCTTTGATTGTGCTGTTGCTTCATATTTTGTGTACATATAATTTCAGGAAGTATTCTATTATCAATCAGGCTATCAGACATTCCTTTATCTGTGATGTATGTTGTGTGAAAAAATGCTCACTACCATTTTGGCTGATCAGTATATACTCCGTTTCATTCTTGTAATATAGTAGTGACCATGCTTAATACCAGAGGTATTGTGGTGCCTATTACATCATTGCAAGGATGAAATATTGGAGAATGCATAATATTTTATTACTACATTTAATGTAATATATACAATGAATAAATGGTACTTACTATAAAAAGTTATTTATTAACATTTTTAAATTTCTCACGAGGTTTTCCTTTCCTTTTTCCAGTATCTGAACCTTCCTTGGGTGTATGTTCTTCATGTAATATAGAATATAATGCTTTTGCATCTTTAGCATTACCCAAAACGTTTTTTAGTTCGTCCTGTAAAAGTCAATTAGTAGCAAGTATATTGAATAAATAATTGTAAATATACCTCCGACATTTTGATCACACTGTCCATATTTTTACACTGTCGTAAAAATGGATCGATATTTTTTGAATTGATACCTGGTAGTTTTTGCACAAAGTCGTATATGCCAACGTTATATTTGGTTTCAATTATATCTATATCTTGTTCATTAGCTAGAGTAGCCGCATACTGGATATTTGGTTGTTCTTTACCTGCCTTGAATAATAATAAAAAATTATTTATGCACTACACCATTCTTTGTCTTATATAATAAGTATTTGATCATGCAAAATAATGGATTTAAAGCTTCTTTTAGAAATTTTATATCTGGAATCTGGAATTAAAATTTTATTAGGTGATGAAATAATAATAATTGACTTCTGCATTGCAAATGACTTAATGGTAATGAACACTTGGTGCGAATTTAAAATTATACATAAATTCACAGGTGAAGTACTTAGCAGAAATGAAAAATCAATCATCGATCTGGTTCTTTTAGAAAACACAATAAAAACTCCGTACCTGACGTAAGAGTAAAGCGGGGAAATGAATTGGGAACTGCCCATAATTTAGTAGAGGCTAAACTAAAATGTGGTAGGAAAATACATGAAAATGAAACTAAAAACAAGGAACTCAACTTTACTAATATTAAATTGCTCAAACTTCAAGAGGAGGAAATCGGGGTACAATACGCTAAAGAAGTAAATACGAAATTCGAAAAGCAAAAAGATTGGAATCAGACGACTTGGAACAAATATGGAAAGAATATAAACAAATCATTATTACTGCAGCAACAAGAGTTTGTGGGGTAACAAACAGAACAAATAAAAAGAAACGGACAGCTTGGTGGAACGAGAACATCAAAGAGGAAGTTAAAAATAAGAAACTGGCATGGTAAAAATATCTTAAAGACAGATCAGTAGCAAATTATCAGCTACATAAAGTCAAAAGAGGGAAAGTTAGGGAAGCGAAGATACAAGCATGGGAAAAGTTCGGTCAGAAAATGGAGTGGCAGTAAGGGAAATGGAAAACCGTTATACCAAATATTAAAAAATATACGCAAAGAAAAGATAGGACCACTGAAATTTATGAAAGACAAACAAGGAAAATTACTAACACAAGAAAGTGATATTAAACGTAGATGGTTATTGGAAACACAAGATAATGCAGCGAATCTAGGCGACATGGTGAGGCATCAGTTAGACCAAAATATAGATAACATCAGCTTGAAAGAAGTGGAGGACACAGTTAAAAACCTAAAAATAGGTTGGAAACGATAACATCAAACCAGAAATGGTTAAATTTAGTGGGAAACAAGGAACAACATTACTACACCAGATAATCAATAGAGCATGGGTAACAAAGTCGATACCCGAAGACTGGCAAACAGCAGCTATTATACCCCTTTTAAAGAAGGGAGCCCCAACTCTGTGCAATAATTACAGAGGAATTTCACTATTACGCATACCAGGCAAAATTTATGAAAGAATTATAGAGAAACGAATAAGACCAACATTGGAAGAATCATTAGGTACATGAAAACTAAGCAGGATTCAGACAAATTTGTGAAAAAAACTATTAATCATAACGAGAAGTTGTACATATGTGAAATCGACTTACAAAAGGCCTTCGACAGCGTAAACCGGGAACAAATATGGGAGGTATCAGAGAATAGAGGGATAAACAATCACACAGTGCAAGTTATTAGGAATATGTACACCAACACAAAGAATGTTATCAGAATAGGAGATTGGAAAACAGAAGAGTTCGAAACCACTAGAGGCATAAGCCAGGGTAGTATACTTAGTACATTGCTTTTCATTGTAGTTATGGACGAAATAGCAAGAAAAGCAAACATCAAAGCAAAAGCTGCAGTGCTAGGAATAAAAAACCTGCTTTATGTAAGCCGAAGACCTGATTCTGCTAGCAAATTTGCAAAAATACCCCCATACAAATGTAGATGCCTGGGAAGAAGCATTAAAGGGGTTTAATATGACAATAAACAATGGTCATCTCGAAACAGCACAAAGAAATAAACATAAAGTTAGGAAACGAGGAAGTAAAACAGATATCATCATTGATACCTGATGAAATACTTGGGTGCAATACTAAAGCCTGTACCAAAAAGTTTTGTGACATAAACATTTACAGCTTAATATGAAAATCATGACAGATTTAATATTAGAAACATTTATTTGAACCTTTAACCTAGACTCCGCCGACAACTTTTTTTTTAGATTTCTCGGCTGTTTTCGTCGATATCTGCTTCTTCCGCGTAGTAGCTTCGTAAATCCAGTTGTGTGAGGGTTGCTTCGTTATTTTAATTTTTATTAACAATTGCGGGCCCAGAGCCCGCTTGCGATTACCGACGTTACATTATTTGTATTAGTGGTTGCTAATTTTATATCGATTCAAGTGAGTGATATGACTGAAAACGTAGTAATTGTTTTAGGAATTACATATAAATTAATATTTATCATAATATTGGTGGATTTTAGCATGTGGTCTTTTGAAGGAGAGCAGGCAAGGTTAGCAAAAATGATGGAAGACATGCTGTGGACGAAAAAGAAGATTTTGCATATGAAGACGAAGATGAAGGAGATATAGATAAAGTGGAGGCTCAGTATGAAGATTCGGATACAGAGCAGGATGTATCTGACACTAAAGAGGGCACAATACAGTTATTAAGTTTATCTCAATGTTATACCTTTTGTAGAAAAATAAAGCGTTTTAAGGTAGTTGGAGCATGAAGAAAAATCCATAAAATCTTAATAATCTTTGGTGTACAGCTAGATTAAGTATTTCTCGATGTAAATCCAAAATTTTAGCCAACTTGACCACTTCCGATCGGAGTTATTGTACTCCAAATTTGGAAGATTTAACATGGCGAGTATAGGGAAACTCAAGAAATCATCGACATAATTGCCTCTAGAATCGCAAAAACCCATAATCTTTTGACTAAAAACTATGTGAATATAAATGAAGGTCTGGAAAAAAAAACTAGTTAAAAAAAACATCTGGTTTCAAAGATACCGGGTGTTTGACTTAAGGGGCGAACATAGGGAAATCGTACATATACAGATTCCTGCTCCCCGTTTGAGTTGATAGAATTGATAGTGGTATCAATCGAAAGACAAAAAAATTACGCTTAATTTGATACTACTTTACTTGAATTTATTGCTTATTTAAGAAAGAAATAGCTTAAAAACTGCAATAAATAATTTGCATTTTATTCACAAAAAGCAGACCAGCCATGATCAAATTTCTTTATGGCAAAATAAATTTTATTTTCTGTCAGTTATCAATTCACGTATCTACTTAATTACCATGAATAGTAATGATGAACATTTTAATGAGGAGAGGGTATTTATTGTTAAACATTTTATACTAGCATCAGTTTTCATACAGTTTGTGATTTAAAAACCATCAGCTGTTGCGATACCTAGCAGAATAAACATAATATGCAAATAGCTACGTGACTTGAAGCAGGCAGGCAACTCTAGAGTTTGTCTACATTCTTCGGCACGGAATCAATAGATGGCATTGATCTCATGATCCAACCAAGGCCCGCTGAATTAATATTGCATATAAGGCCTGCCCACTTCATTTAGCCAAGACGCAATTAAAAAGGACGATAGCGCCATTTACGGTTTACCGTAATTATTCCTTCATTTTAGTAACATCTTGAATTTGTGTGCACAAAAACCGTTCAAACTCGGCAACAAATCTTTTGACTGACTAGTTGTAGATAGCTTTCGTGCATACAAGTTTTTACCCCATCGACACTTGAGCACTTTTACATGCTGTTATGCATGCAAAAATGAAAAATGCAGAACAAACATATTAAACAGACTTGCCAAAAAATAAAATAGTTTTTATACCTTTAATTCTTCAAACAGTTGTGCTGAAGCATACGGGCTTGCGCTCCAAACAATCTTGAGTTTTGGAAAGTGTAACGTTAACAGCAACAATTTTTGTTGTATATCAAAACTATCACTATCGTTTGATATCATGTAATGATTCTAAAATGTTATTTTAAAAAAATTAAATCACTCATTAAATATTAACTTACCTGCCACGAAAATGGTTTATTTTGATCAAATTCAATAAGTAACATTGGCTTGGTGTAGTAACGACTCATTTGCGTACATTGCTGGTATAATCTACCGGAATTTAGGGATCCAATCAAATCAGATAAGCTTTTTCTTTCAATGCAGATTTCAGGTGTAAGAATATAATCACCCACCTAAAATTTTCAACTAATTATTAAACCAAAAGCTGATCAGAAACAAATCTTTTGCTTAAAATTTAATCTTAGACATGAATTTTATTTTTTCGGATCTTTTAGCTCTATGTAGTATGTAGAGTATATGTGAATTCTACATGTTTAACGTTTGTTTATTGAACCACATAGATTGCTCCAGTGTAGAATTACGTCATATTTCAATGGATTGGGGATCTTTGTCATCCTTTTAAACTACAATAATTGTTTGTTTAATTAAATGCTATGAAAAGTAATCCAGAATTAACAGGCACAATAGTGGACTGTTTAGAATGTTTTTTACCTTAAAACTTAGAACACAAGATTAATAAATTTCTTAGGATATCACCCAATGAAGAAAACACTCAGTACAAATTTATTTTAGAAACAGATTATTTAGAAAGAGCTCTTATAGCATACCTACTAAATTTAAAGTTTCTCAGAGAACACGGAACAGTGTACTATCCTGTATAAAATGATAGCTTTGTACAATGTAAGCTTAAAGGAACCCATTTTTAAGGAGCCTTGAAAAAGGTTCCGACATTTAAAATATCGTGAAAACACCAAAAAGGGAAGTGCTTATTTTTTTATCATTTTAACACAAACCAATATGCACAATTTTAAGAATAAAAAACTTACACTAATAGTAACAGGTTCTATTTCCATGCCACGTTTATGAATGAGAGCAGGTAGTTCACTTCGAAATTCTCGCATATCAACAATTATTACTTGCTTAGGTATCTCTGTGTTTATTTGACCACCTTGGCGAGTATTAACTTCAGCAACTGCTATATCTCTTTGTAGAGCTACACAATCATCTGTTTTTCCATCCTGATCTTCAGGAACAACCATTGTCTGTAAAGATCAGAGAAATCAGGACAAATTGGGAAGTATGTAATACATGATAATGATGGGAATAACCAACTGATTTCAATAATTAAATGTTGGTAATTAACTATTAAGTGATTACTTAAGTCATCACATTTAAAATTCAAATTCAGTCTTGAGTTGTGAGAATGAGAAGCATTTATTTCTTATTTTGCATCCACATTTTCCCTGTCATCTTTTCAAGTAGGTACTCACTGTACTATTCTAATACCTAGATTTTAATGCTTTACTGAATAAGTTAAGCAAGTTATTTCAATAATCGAATTGTTGATCATTTTTCTCTTGAGTAGTTTCAGCACTAACATACAAAGGTAAAGGTAACGGCACTTACACTCTACGAGGGAGTATGGCCGGCAAATGATACCGTGATAAACACATAATTATTCAAGATTAATTTCATAATTAAAATGTACAAAAACCCGTTTGTCCTGAAGTAACAGTTTAAGACTGAAATTATACCGCAATTCTTCTAAATAATAAACAGAATTTTTGAAATTACACTACTTTTAATATATCTTCGAATAATCCCACCAAAACATACAACAAATCTTCAAGTTTTAGAACAGAGAAACTTATTCGTTGTGAAAAGTTTCTGTAGTTCCAAATGTGTCTTATAGCAAAATTTGTTGTATAAAACATACATTTTCTAACACGGTCACGGAAGTTAAAAAGTAGACCACATTTGCAAATTTAGTTGTTGAAGACAGACATTTAAAGTGGTAGGAAAAGTACAGGCTAGAGTTGGGACATGGAATGTGAAATAAATACTAAAGGCTGGAAAAGTGACAGAAATAGTAGAGTTAAGGAACATTCAGACTCAGAAATTTTGTCCGGAAAGTTGACGGAGAAATTTAAACGAACCAATCAGGAGGTGTGTAGAATTTACCGCTTCTTACGATTCAAATTCTACACACCTCCTGATTGGTTCGTTTAAATTTCTCCGTCAACTTTATGGACAAAATTTCTGAGTCTGAATGCACCTTTAGCAAAGGAGTACCAACTGAATCTATTAGCCTTACAAGAAACACGAGGTAGGCTGGGGAAGGTAGAATTTATAATAAAAATTACATATTTATACAGATTGTCCGAAAACCAGTCTAAACATACAAAAATTAGTGAGTGCAACAAGGAAGACATAAACAATATGGGTAGCACAACAAAGATAGAATGCAATCATGGCTAGGTAAATTTTTAAACTAAAGATCTCTCTCCAATAACAAGCAAGCAAGCAAAAACATCTGTCATAAATATTTTATCTGTCGTTAAAAGCATAAAATGAGGTTAAATTGCTGATCGTTTTAATTCATGTAATTATTCAAAGTGTGTAGTTTAAAACCACGATATGTTATTCAATTGTGAAGAAGAGATGTGATGCCATAAGAACCACTAATCGATACGGACAGAGGCGTAGCCAGGGTCCCTTGCGCCCCCGGCAAGGACCAGTATCAGCGCCCCTCCCCCCCCCACACATTAACAAAAAATAAAGAAGTTTACTTCACTATGTATTAATTTTTATTTAGAAATAATCACACAAGTATAATAAAAATAAATAAATATTAAATAGTTAAAATTTCACTTTTCTCACTTTGGCTGAAGCAAATTCATCTATTATTACGTCAAAATTAATTTGTGAAACCACTTCATGTTCTATTTACAGTATGGCAAGGCCGGTCAATCTTTCCTGTTTCATAGCAGCACGCAGATAATTTTTTATCAATTTAAGTTTGCTGAAGCTTCGTTCACAAGAAGCTACAGTTACTGGTATGGTCAAATAAATTCGAAGTGCAGTCTTGATGTTCGGACAAATGTCATCCAAAGAGTTTTCCTATATATAATTCAGTAAATCTTGCGGTGATGCTGACTCTAATTTTGTTATCAGCACCTGTACCTGTGTTTGGAAAACTTCTAATTCAGCCAGAAGCTCCACGATGTCTACGTCCGTTGAGTAATGAAGTCCAAAGTCTGCAGCACTTTTCTTCAGGTCACTACAACTTAAATCCTTTAGATTTCTTCCGGACAAGAAAGAGAATTCTGATGATATATCTGACATGCCTTCGTATCGTGACTTCATTTCTGACAAAATCCTATCATAAACTGTATTTATTTCTCTTCTATGGTTCTGGTCAGGCGAAAGGTTGGGTCCATCGTCGAGTGCAGTTTCACCATGAAACCTTTTGACTCTTTTCACCCTCTTAGCAGGAAAGTCATCTCTAATTCCATTTCCAAGCATTTATCCTTAGCAAATTTGATACCTTGTTCTATACCATCATTTCGCAAAACACGATCGTACTTTAAAAGAGCACCGTTGCCGTAGCTCGCATTTCGAACGTTCTTTGAGTTACGAGAACAGCACTGTTTGGATGAACGATTGTGTTTTGTTTATCACACTGATTTTGTAGGGAAGAAATACAATATCGTATGGAGCCCCAGTCCATGACAAAAAAGATCATATTTTATTTAATAAATGTTATAAGAATCGAGTTGATGGAGTTTATGTGTAAACATAAAAGATAACGCTTATAATAATATATCTTACAATATATCATTATAAGTGTACATTGCTTTATCTATAAATAATATATAGTATATTCCAATTCGATTATTTTTCATAATTAATTTATCGATTAATTAAGGGATGATTTTTCCGCCTTTATCGATTAATTATGGGATGACTTCTCCGCCCCCCGGGAACTTATGCCCCCGGCGGGGGCCGGTTTCGCCAACCCTTAGCTACGCCTCTGGATACGGAGAAAGAATTGGAATTTATGCTTTTAATGACACACAAAATATTTATCACAGATGTTTTTGCTTGCTTGCTTGTTATTGGAGAGAGATCTTTAATTTAAAAATTTACCTAGCCATGATTGCATTCTATTCTTGTTGTGCTACCCATATTGCTTATGTCTTCCTTGTTGCACTCATTAATTTAGACTGATTTTCGGACAATCTGTATACGGTGGTGACAGAAAACAGGGATTTATGATACACAATGGAATAAAATTATAGAAGCATAAATCCGAGGACATGTATAGTAAGAATAAGAGCAGTGCTGTATTCCGGGGTATACGCGGGTATACGCCGTATACCCAAAAAAAATAAATTTTAAATTCGTATACCTTAAAAAAATAGCAGGGTATACGCGTATACATACCTTCTTAAACAGAAAAAAAATCCAGTCATTTAACGTATTTGGGTATTTCAGGTATTTATACTTATACTCAAAATTTGAGTGGCAGGTTAGTAATACTTTAAGTCCTGTCGCTCAAAGGAATGTTCGGTAGATTCGGCTTTGAAGCGTCGCATTTGTTTACTGTGATAAGCTTACTGCTGACTCAGCCTTACTTGTTTTACAGAGACGTCAATGCCCAGTTAGTGACCATAATTTTTACAATTTAGTGTTTAGTTAGAAGTTAAAAGAACGCGTTGTGCTGTTGTGAGAATAGTAAAAAAAAAATGAACAATACTCTGTTGAATTATTTTACTTCCTCCGAAAATAAAAAAAGAAAATTACCTGCTAGTAGTGCTAGTGATACGGAGGTACGTACTTAAATAAATAAAATTTTATTTAATTTGTCCTGGAAAGTTTGAATTACGCGAGTTATTTGAATATCAAAACTAATAAAATTTTATTCCGTAATTTTTTCAGAGTTCTACAGCAAGTACATCTATGATAGCCGGCCCATCAGAAAATGATTTTCCTGCCGTGTGGAGCTCTTTTCAATGGAAAGAAAAACGCGAAAAGTATCCGTGGATTATTTGCAAAAAAGGGAAAGTTAGATGTGAAATGTGTCGAAGCGCCAAATATTTCATACCAAGCGGCGTCTCAGGTGCGATGAATTTTTTGAAATACATAATTGTGTAAATATTTTATCTTGCTCTACAGCCGAATGCGAAAGGGAGTTTAGTGCAATGAATTTAATTTGTACAAATTTGCGCAGCTCACGAACTATACAAAACATTTCAAATTTAATGTTTATCAAAATAAATGGTCCGCCGTTAGCAGTTTGGCAACCCAACACATACGTTAAAAGTTGGTTACTAAAACATCGTGCGGCAGATGACAATCAATCAAGGAAAAAACACAATACAGAGCAGTTTGACAATAACAGTTTGTGGAAGCTGTTATAAAAACATATATATTTCCTTAGAACTGTTTTCTAAATATAATTACTATGATAGGTATCTAAGTACTTTAGTCTTAAGTTATAATTGTAGCTTTTAGGTTAATAAACCATTCTGAATGTTCTTGTTATTTGTCGTTTTTTCTATATCATCAACCTTGTCATTTTCTGGACTATAATATAAACTATAATGTCGTATGCGCAAAAAAAATTAGGCACCGAGCCGTATACCCAAAAAATTTTGTAGGAATACAGCACTGAATAAGAGGTAAATTGACAAATTGAATATATGCACCCCCAGATGTGGCCGAGGAAAAGGAAAAAGAGGAGTTTTACATAGAACTGCAACAGACAATTGAGAAAATCTCAAAATATGATATGAATTATTTTACGTAATTTAACCAAACGGGGAAGGAGGAGTCTGTACAAGAAGTAGCGAGAAAACATACAATTCGCTTAACCACCAATAAAAATGAGAGTAAATTATGTAACTTCACAAGTGATTGCTAGTAGCAAATTTAAGTAGAAATATATGCACAAAATAACGTGAACTTCAACAAGATCACAAATTTTCATTTTTCACAACTGAATTACTTCGAATATTTCGGACAAAATTAGTACACTTTGTACATTAAAAATTTCTAAGAAAAATAAATTAATTTTAAAAAGAAATTTGATAAAATTACAAAGTACATTTACAGTTTTTTTTAATCAACCTTCTGCACCCACAGCAATAATAATGAGGAACAAATAAAATAAAGAATATTTAAATAAAAAGATAACTTTCTGACAACAAGATAAGGGCCAAGGAAATATTCGTGAGCCGTTTCTTATTTTGCTAGTTTTACTTTATTTGCATTTCAAAATAATTAACTGTTTGCTGTGACTTAAGATAACCCTTTTATATTTTAAGATTGTTGCACTACAAAAAGTAATTATCTATCTGTCTTACCGATTTCGTTTGAATCAAGAATTCGAATGCCTCCTTCTCTCGCCTAAGTGTTGTTAAATAGCTTTGCTCTTCGACTGTTTCAGCATGAATTAAAAAATATACTTTAAGAGGAACATCTTTCGCTCTTCGAGCTTCATATAACTTCAAACAAAAATGTGAGTATCATACACGATTAAATAGCTACACTACTTACTTCAATATTTCTAATTGCAGTCATATTACTGTGATACATGATAATAAAATTGGGTTGAACTTCTTCCAAAGTTTTTTGTAAATCTAGAAAACTATCGGAATTTTTGAACGTTTGAATTAAAATTGTAGGGTTTGAATTTGATTTTGTTGCGTCACATAATTGTGTTAGATTCATATTCTCCATCTACAAAAATGTATTAAGTATAGTAATTGCTAAGGGTCTAATATGCATTATTACCTCAGTAAATGGTTCGAAGATGTATTCGGAACCTTCTTTGTCTGATTTATTCGTACTTTCATCGGTTACGTTTTCGCAAACGGTTTGCGACATAGTAAGACAATAAGAATTTTTAAAATTTTCCGCATCATCCTCTGCATCTTCCATTTTGCTACTATCAGTTTTACTATCTTCAGATTCTTCCGAATTCAATTTCTGTCGTTTAGATTTTGCAGAATTAGTGTCTGGTTTCGTTGTTTTGGGAGCCACTTTTTGTGAAATTTTCTGCACATTTAACAAATCTCTAAATTTGTCGTTCATGGATTTGAAGGTAATCCCATGTGTTATTGCCATTACAAATAAATAATGCCTGGGTCCTTGTGTTAAAAACTAAAAACCTGTATTACTTTATAAACTTTGTTTGTCTATTATAATACTTACGTGGTTTAATTGATAGCATGTTTTATTATCTTGGCACAAAATTAAAACTTTACTGTTATCGGAATTATTGAATTTCTTAATTTCCGCAGGAATTTCCACTTTTAATATTTCCGATAATGAGTTCCATTTTGGACAATACTCCGGATTTAGTTCTGTGGAATTAATTTGTTACTGAATTATTTTACGTGCTTTGCATGGTAAATACTTACCTTTATCGCCAGTAAACACAAGTGTATTAGCATACGTAAATAAAAGTTCCGCGGGCTCTAAAAGTACCCAAGTGCATTTTTGTGCATATTCCATTGTTCGGTACTCACAAACAGTGGAATAAAATGTTACAGGATCAGCATATAACATTGTTCTATAATTTGAGTATCTAATTTAAAATACATATTAGTTCAGAATTTTCCATACTTACAAAATTAAATGCCTCAAAGTTTTTAAGTCTGCGATTAGCTGCCTACTTTTCGAACTGAGTTGATGCCATACACAATCCAATTGACTTTGGAGAACTTTGTGAAACTGCTTTGTTAAACAATTTTCTACGGTAATTTCCTAATAAAATAAAATGTTAGTAATTACAACAACATAAAGTACATTATTTAACCTGTAATTCCAGCGTTTTATTAACTCTTTTTAGTTCTTTAACTGTTAGATTCATAAGGTCCAATATGCAGGTCTGAATTTTAGACATCGTACTTGATATTGGTATGTGAAGCTCGATAACTTGGGGCTACAAAATTGAAGAAATATTAACTCAATTTGTTCTTTATATGTAGGTAATGCATAACTGACTAAAATTGATAGAACACAGCTGAAAGTCAGTGCTATTTGCGGTTTAGTTTTTGTGAGGGCAGAAATTAAAAGGATTGTTTAGTAAGACATGATGCAATCCATACCTGATGAGCTTGTAGACTTTGTATCACAGTTGAGTGAAATCTTGGCCAAATGTATAATTCTTTAACAAAGAGAGCTCGCATAACTCGTTCTACATGACCAAAACCAAATGTAAAACTTTGTACACTATTTGAAAACGCTTTAATAAAGCCCGTCTGTAAGCATATACTAATTAATATATTTGACTTGTATTTATTTACATATAAACCACCTTATTCTTTTGTCTGTACAATCTTAGCACAAAAGCTTCTTGACAACTTTCAAAAACGGAATGTGCGCGTAATACTATGATGCCTGTTATTTTATCAATCGGTATTCTGTTCTTTAACATATCCACTACCAATATTCTAGTTGTAATAAACTGAATTCCCCCTGATAAATACATGTCTTCTCTATAAAAGTAGGGTAAATAATAACGTATAAGTATGATATAAAATAAGAATACCTCTCAGCAATACTTGTTGAAAATGTAATCCTATGGACATTATCATCGTTAAGTTTCTCAATGAAATGGGTTTCTTCGCCTTCTGACGAATTTAACACCAAAACTAAATTTCCCGGATCACAATATACTTTAAATAAATTAATCAGCACTACATCTAAGTTTAAACCTCTGCAAATAACGTATTAGTAACAAAAAATTATTTATTATTTAAAAACTAACTTGGCTGCAACTGTTAAACCATCCTTGTGCAAAATATCTAAAAATATTTGAGTTTCGAATTCTAACATTTCATGTAGTTCCTTATTTTCTAATAATTCTTCAATATTTGACATAGTTTAAAACTTCGCAGTTCAAAGGAAATTTAAAAGTTGAGTGTCACTTCGAAAACACAAAACATTGCAAACATAACCTATAAAAGTGAACCAAATAAACAACAGAAATATGTTTAACATACCCCTGCCGGCATAATAAGCTCAACATGGCGCGATCTTTATGATTTTACAAGATGACGTCTCTCGGTCTCTCTATTTGTAGTGTATAGTATACGCATTACGCATTACAACTTACAACATGATAAAAAGTTGCACTTCGCTGCCTTCGCGCATTCCCACTCCATTGCCAATTATCAAAGAGTAGTTAATGGTACACCCAGATAATGTATAGGTACATTATTATAATGTTGTTTAACATTAATGTACATTATTCGAATCTAGTGACCAAGTATTTGTAAACATGTGATGATGCTGTGTTCAGGGTTATGCGGTTATGGGCATAAGCACGGCATAAGTCTTGGCATAAGTAACCGAAAAAAGCTGCGCAACTTTTAGCTCGTTAAATTGCGTTTACCGGGTTTACTCTATGAAAATAGTAGTTTAAAATGTTGCACTTCGCACTTCGGATGAAAGAGACAGACTATTTATAGTTAAAATTTATACTAAACACAAAATAAATATCAATGCTATAATACATATCCCTCCGTATCTGTAACCCTTTGTATCAAATTGTATCTCTCGTTTCTGCAGGTTACATAGTTGTTAAATGGACAAGGGTAGATAGGGATTTCAACCCCGAATGAAAATCACAAAAGTCGTACACGATCAATTTTATTGATACTCAGTTCAACGTCATTCTTATTACTAATTACTACTGCTCCCCGCACAATCTTCTCGGCTCGGCGGTCCTGATCACGGCGCACCCACTTAGCGTAACCCCAGAGCCCTAAAGTGTGGCCGTAAATTTATTCCGATAACATAGTTATATTTTTAACAAATTTCCCTAAAACAAGAACCGATATTTTTCCTACAACAGCTCCTTCTACTATCTAGTATGTAGTATAGAAAATTATGTATCTGTATCCGTAACCTCTTTTACCTTTCGGTGTCGAGGCTGGTGCGTTAACTTATGTGGCTTTTACAGATGCAATGCACAACTCGGCTCATCGTCTCTACGAGTTACGTGGTTGGAGCGCCGCTTGTACCTACATATTGCGCCATGTGTATAGTACAGACAGATCAATAAAAAAACCAATTAGGGTAGGCTGTGAAATTGAATTATTTTGAATTGGTACTTTAGCCACATCCACAGAATGACATTTCTGACATGAATTTAAGGTTATAAACTTTGTTTACAATAAAAATGTCAAATTACAAACGTTATAAAATGTCATTCTGTGGATGTGGCTAAAGTACCAATTCAAAATAATTCAATTTCACAGCCTACCCTAATTGTTTTTTTTATTGATCTGTCTGTATAGTGTGTGTACGTGTAGGACTTTGTTACCCTACCACCTACCTCTTAGGCCTGTGTTTGAAGGAGACAAGGAGAGCGTTGTTAATTTGGAGCCCGATTTATTATACATTTAAAATGCTAAACTGTCACAAATGTTGCATATTATAAACCATATATTTTAAAATTAAATTTATTCTAAAATGATATTGTTGAATGTCGACTTAAAAAATTTAACTATCACGTATAAATGCCGTTATGGGTGCCAAAATCGATATTATTATAAGGAGAACAAAAAAGAAATAGACTGTAGAGAAACATCAACTCGTAAAAATCAAGAACGTCATGGGCCAGTGTTACAGTTAAAACTGTGACTTTTTTTGTAAATATACAGGTTAATTTAAGATGAATATCTTAATAAAGACGCTAAGCTTTGAAAATTGATTTTATTAAAGTAAAGTAGTATGTTTTAAAACAGAATATTAAAAGTTAACAAAAATGCAGACGACGGTTTAAGAGACACTACCTGTTAACGGTGTGGTGGGATGAGTCAGCTGATCTATAAAAACAGATTATTAATACAAGTTACAATATTATTATTTTTAACTAACCATAAACAAATAAATATTAAGTAGTCCAACACATTTAGCCATATGAATCATATTAACTAGGTGTAATGCATTATTAGCATACAAATATTAGAAGGGGACGTTGCAAAAGTCCAAAACGTTTTTGTCCCATAATACCTAACTCCACAAATCTTTGTTTTACCGAATATTCAGAAACCCATCCCAACTTTATACCATATTGTATAAAATCCATCTCATTTAATATCCATATTGTTAAATTACAATATCCGCAAAAGCCCAAACTTGCATTTGCCCATATAGGAATGGTTTGAAACTTGGGTGAAAATATCATAGCACATAGAATACTGTAATATATAAAGTAGTTGTTAACAATAATTAGTATGGCTTTTCGATAGTTGATGGCACTATCTTATATTATTTATACGTTTTCCCTACTGACCTATTGCCTTATTTCTAACTAAAAATAATAAATGCAGGGGCGTCGTTAGCCCTTTTTGTGGGGCGGGGGGCAATTATTGATGTTTGCGCCCCCCAATCGTAGCAAGAATAAATACCTAATAATATAAGGTATAATACATTAAAAAGTTTTTAGACCTTTTGGAATTTTTACTTTTTCTTTCAAGTGTTGTAACAGTAGAGCGGCGTTTTATGTAACCTACGTGCTAATAGACTTACGCTCAACGCTTAAAAAGTAAAGGAAAAGGAAATTGTTTCCGCTTCCAGAAATAGTGATACCGTTAAGTTCTTTTATCCAAATTGCCAACAGAATTTAAAATCTTAGAAATTGTAAGACTACCTAGCTTACTAGTTACAAATTTTAATTGGACTTTTCATACACTCTGTTGCATCAATGGAATGCGTCGTTTCATGGCGAACTATGCCTGAAGACGAGGGCAGATTCAGTCCCTGAAACGTCGCATTCCATTAATGCAACAGAGTGTATGAAAAGTCCAATTAAAATTTGTAATAAAAACCTAGACTCACAAACTTTTAGAGAATAGTTAGCTTACTAGTCTTTGACGGTGGTATTAAATATTGGAAAGTCATAAATCATCCTTCTTGAGTTGAGCCTAGGATTAGCAGTTTGTTTACCAGTTTACCTACTAACACCGGAAACATTTAATTAAATATAGACAAAAAGTGGTTGATCTTTAAGTTTAAGTTTTAACAAAGAGTATAAATATATTATATATGTATTCTTTGGTTTTAAGAAACTTATGAACATCGTAAATCCCCAAATGTTTTAAAAGATTAGTGTAGTACCTACAGTAGTTCTTGAAAATAGCCGAAAAAATTCACGTAGGTAGTTTTGAAAGTTGGTACAGTTGTTTCTTGAGGTGTCCTGACGATCTGACGAACATACTAAAAATCCCTCGGGGACTTTTAGTATGTGGTGGTGAGCGGGGGGTGGAAAATTGCACCCCCCCATTTGGATCTTCCTAACGACACCCCTGAATAAATGTTTTCGGAGAGGTCAATTTTGAATTGAATGAAAAAATTAAAAATGCAAGAAACAAGACGGTTAGATGATTTTTATGTTTTTAGATTATCTTTGCCGTACATGTCGTTGCAGTTTAAATTTGAAGTTTACTGGGGGTTTCGATCTGAAATATATCGAAACTTTAAGAAAGGTTATCAGTTTTCAAAAACGTGAACATTTTATAGCAAAAAATACTTTAAACATCTTAACACATTTATTGCAGTACCTAATATGAATGAACTGCAGAACTGCTAATATTTTATACATTTTCGTCTTCAACGGGTTTATCAGTATAATTTAGAATAATTATTGTTTCTTATTGGATATACAGTAAATTTCAGAATAAAAACTTTGAATTATACAGGGTGGTCCATAAGTAATGGGATACAGACCAACAGTAGATGCGTGATGCCAAAAGACTACGATCTATGTTAAACAAAATTATGAATCCTTTGAAAAATACCTTAATGTACAGTCTTATGATACAAGAAATAAAAATGATTTGCCAGTTTTGCCTCAGAGACTGCAGCAATCCCCGATGCATGTGCATCAAAATTTATAATAAACTTACTGAACCAATAGGGCATGAAACCAGTTTCACAAAATTTAAAAATCTGCTTAAAGGATTTCTTCGGTCTAAATGTTTTTATAGCATAGATGAGTATTTAGCGTTTTAATCGTTTGCATTTTTCATTGTTTGTATTGTTTGCATTGTTTATTGTACCTGACGTTCTATGTAATAATTTGATAGATAATAAAATTATTATTATTATTTACCTAACATTATCTTAGTTAATATTTAGAGAGATGCAGGGTGTCAAAGACAAATTTTGATTTTAATTTTTTGTGTAATTTCAAATTTTTTCGAAATATTGATATGAAAATTGAGGAAACTATCTTTTTTGGGACGGGAAATAATAATTCGCCCTCGATTTTGATGTAGCTCTTAAAAGAATCTAACTTTTACTATTATACCTAATATCTTAAAAAAGCTACAACTATTTGGTAGGTACTAAAAGTTAGAGCAGTTCTAATTGAAATAGTTATTTTTGTAACAAGTACCTAAAATCAAGTTTTTTGGGACGAATCGTTGCTGTTTCCGCACGAGGCGAAGTCGAGTCTTGAATAGCAGATGAGTCCCAAAAAACGATTTAGGATGAGGAAAGTTGATAAAAAAAACTTGAAAAGTTGTTGCCCTTTTTTTGCGAAACTAGGTACATACCTAATTTGTCTTTGTAAATAACCAAAACGCATTAGCTATTTCGAGCATTCTCTGAATTTAGCAAGCAACATAGATAGAAATTCGCAAATTCGAAATCATCCCTTAAGAGTTTGCACGTGTTCTTTCATTCTAGAATATTCTCATGTGGATTCGATATAACATACTTGATAATTACTGAAGTCATATTCTAAAAAGTCGCATTTCTCACCAGTTGCCTTTGTATACAATTACAAAGTGTTAAGCAAAATGTAAAAACCTCGCGTAAAAGAATCACATCAATTTACAAAATAATCGAATTTATTTTTTTTCTAAATGCAAGTAAAAATAAAAACAACCAAAACCAAAAATAAAAAATCACATAATTATATTCTTTCCCCCATACCTAACCAGCTGCACGAAGAATTTAATCTCTGTACGAAAATAATATATTGTTTTTATTTGCTGACCCAAAATAATTCTTGGAATAAGCAGTTTGGTAATCCTACGGCGCACACGGGTCATTTACCCCATAATAAATACAACTTACGCAATAATTACATCTGATTCTGATCTCAGACTTTGAAAAGGCAAGCAAAATTATTTTTCATGAAACATGTGATATCCCGACAGGGCAGGACTGTCAAAAACTTTTCAGGGTTCGCAGTTATTTTTCAAAATTCGTTTCTGTAAATAATTACCTATAATACATAAAGAATATATTCTAATGTTTGCTTAACAAAAGAAAGTAGGTACATGGTATATAGATATAGATACAAACGTAAAAATTCGGAGCGCTGTCCGGTCCCTGTCCCTGCGTTCCGATTTTCCCATCTAAATTAGAATGGAACTCGAAAACATTTCTTTCAATAAAAAAATGTTTACATTTTCGTTCTGTTTTTTTTAATAGACGAAATGATCATTTTTTGTGTTCCATGGGTTGCTTGATAATTGTGTGCAACTGAGATATTAGAAAATTGTTGATATTTAATTCGTTAGTTAAAATAAGTACCTATATTAAACCATATATATTTTTGAAAACGTCGAAAAGCGATCTATTTAAAGATGTCAAAGCCACCTACGTTGCCATTTGAAAAAACCCAAGTTTATGTTATAACTCAAAACTTAATACGCAAATTAAAAATCCAACATGATCATTAAATTCTACATGAAAAAGTGCCCTAAGATGTTTTTTTTGTTCTTATCTCTACAAATAAACGAGTTATAACCCCGAAAAGAATTTTCGAAAAATTCAATTTTCGCTTGTAGCTCGAAAACAAAATACGGTATCAAATTTCGGTTTGCACCATTGAATTTGCCTCAAAGATTTGGCCCGAGGGCCCGAGACACCTTTATTACTTTTTACGTAAAGAAGATAGCCTGCAATCCCTTCAAAATGGGCCATCCTGTACGGTGCGCCCAGGGTGGCCCATTTTAGATGTTTTTAAATGGGAAGTACCCTTAATATCAGAGATAGACAAAAACTGATGTCGAAGTCCGGGGCTCTTTTTGATGCAGGTTCAAGTCTCGAAAACAAAATTCCGCTATCTTTTGTTATTTTTTAGTTATAGCCCAAAATTCAAAATTTGGCCATGCCGAAAACTTCAAATAACTCTCTTGGTTTTGAAGATATCCAAAAACGGTAAAAACATTCTACAGGCACTTTTTCAAGTAGAATACGGTAGTCAATTCAGATATCTTCTAATTTTCATGTTTTAAGAATTATGACATAAAGTTGGTATTTTTTAAATATACATAGTTAAGTCGTCAGAAAATTCATTTATACTGGAAAATCTGTCTTTATATTTAATTGAAGCTCTTCGGCAGATTTTTAAATTTCAGGTTTTTCCATTTCTGCTAATTTTGGTACGATGAAAGCAAATACATTTGAACCCTCATGCATCCCTTTAAATCTGTTGTCTACTTGGTTTATAACTACATACATCTAAAACTTTAATAAATACATTAACGCAAAAATCATCCTCATTTCCAAAACGGTGATCATTCGATAATTCATCAAAGTGTTTTTTCACAATTTTTTTGTCTTTTCCATTTAAAAGTTGGGTTAATTTACCATTTGGCTGCAATTTAAATTGCTTCGTCTTTTGTCGAATAATACATATTTCTGTATTGTTTTAAATGTTTACTTGCAGTTTGTAAAGATTCCGTTGCAGTCATGAGATCTAAATTTTTTGTTTGTAACAATTTTGATGGCAAATTTACTTCTATTAGTATCTTAGACAAAATCACGAATAGAAAAACAAATTCAAATGTCTTTTTTCTGACTTCTTAAGGATAATTCAGAAAGACCTTTCATTATATTCACAAAGCGAAGTTTAACTGCCAAAAATGAAGTCTATCTTCCGGCCCAACGTGTTGGATTTAATCTTTTAAAGTGTAATCTGCGACTCGCCTGTAAATCTTGATAGCAGGTCCCACCTTTTTACACTATTGTATAAATACTTTCTAAAGTTGTAAAAAATGTAGATACTTTCTTGCAATTTTTGACAGCAACGTTTGTAACTAGGTTCAAGTTATGAGATGCACATAAATGTATGTACCTATAGCATTGGGTAGGTACATCTTGTTTATAGGGTTGCCACCTGGCCGGTTTTCACCCGGTGTAACCGGTTTAAAAAGCTTTCTGCCGGTTGCCGGGCGAAGTATCTAAAAAGCCGGTTAATTTTCGTTTGAACCCTTTAAAACCATGTACTATTTGAGTCTAATTGCACAAAATAATTTGGTTATGGACATCTTTGTATAGTAGGTACATAAGATAGAGATAAAATATTCAACGTATGTCTAGCGCCAGCTCATGCGCATGCATACAATAATAAGGATTTAATTACATCCGCAAAGGCGAACCAAAAATATTCCTTTAAATTTAATTTGAAAATTTCTGTGAAAAGCCTGGGATTACATTTTTGTATGTATACAGGGTGTCTCTAAAAGGTCTGTACAAAACGCTAGCACAAATTCCCGAGGCTAAAATATGAGGATCTAGCCCAATTTACCTTAATTAGTCCAAAAGTTGATAGTTTCCGAAATACAGGGTGTCAAAGTTATTATTTTTTTAAACTTTTTTGTAAATATTTATATCAATAATAGCATGATTTGCACGAAATTTGGTACTTCGGGAATAAGAATTTTATATACCGGGTGTCAATTTTTTAAATTATATTTTCAGATATCAAAATGAAATTTGGTATATGTAATATACTCTTTAAACTGTATTATTTGATGTAGAACAGAAGTTTCTGTCACTTCCGGTTTCGCCGGAAATACCCTCAATTTTGTTATTTTAAATGGAATACCCTGCATATTTATACATTTTTGGAATCTGCATTTAATTCTACGTATCTCAATCAAGTTTGAAATATTTTGATGACAAAGTAAATACCTGCAGAATAGTTTATTTATTAATCTAGGATGCCATGATCCGCGTAAACTGGAAATCTGGGTGCTCCAACACTCAAAACAAATTGTTTTAGAACATTTAATTAATTTATTTTATGCATTTCATTTGTTTCAATTCTTTTGAAACCCAGTGCCTAGATTTAAATGTCCCAACATACCGTTTTTCTGAATGGAAATTATGTGTGTGTGTGTTATTCCGAATTAAATTTTCATATTAATCCCACTTTAGGTCATTCTAATACAGCAACGAAAATAGTTAAAGTTCGAAGGCAATTTGTCTCGAGTGTTGGGGCACCTTAACTTTCATTTTGTGTAAGATTAATTTTTACAAAAATTTACTTTGTCATCAAAATGTTTCGAACTTGGTACTATCATACGTAAAATTAAATGGAGATTCCAAAAATGTATAAATATACGGGGTGTTCCATTTAAAATAACAAAGTTGATGTTAATTTCGGCTAAACCGGAAGTGACAAAAACTTGTGTCCTGTGTTAAAAAATGCCATTTAAAGAGTGTATTATATATACTAAATTTCATTTTGATATCTTAAAAAATAAAAAGCATAGGGGTGCCCCAGGTTTCGTTGACACCCTGTATAGTTTGTATTTGTACTTAAAAAAATAAATAAAATTAATGAAATTTTGTGGCTTAAGGCTGATGACCGGTTTTGCTATATTTAAAAGGTGGCAACCCTACTTGTTTAAGAAGAGCCGGAATTGCACCATCGTATGCTTGCCCTATGCGTTTACTTAATTTCAAGCAGATTTAATGTTTCTTTATACATATAACCCATCAGCTGTGTGTATCTGTATTTCTGTAAAGCCCAAAAAACTTCCCTAATTTCAATTGATGTTGGTTCGTCTTTTCTATTTGTAATGATTTTCACTTATCTAAATACTCGACTTAGTTGGTCTTCTTTCGTTATATCAAAGAGCAGTATACTTGGGTGGGTTTTAGTAGCATGTTTACGCGCTGAAAATTGTGTAATTTTAATATAACGGTACGGTTAAATAATGACAGTTAAAAAGAAGGACGGGTATGAATTAAAATCTTTAGACCTTTCCTTCATGCGCAGCAAGGCCAGAACGACCAATTTTAATATAGTAATTAAATTATGGTCTATTATTTAGATTATATTTCTGCCCTCGCTCGCTATCGCTCGCTCGTGCATAAAAACCATCTGCGGGAGGCAATCTTACACTTTCCTCCCTAGTAATACAAATAGCTATTATTTCGTATGTCCTGATTCAGTACGTTGACGAAGCGAATTAAAGCCGCATAAGTATTCATGGGTGTTGCCAGGTCAACACAACATTATTTCCCCTAAACAACTCAAAAATTACCCTTTTTGAAATAAAAACTCCCTTGTTGAAAACGTAAAATGCAAAATCTTAATTGATATTAATGATAACATTAATTTTATTAAAAATTTTACGAATTATGCGAGGATAACATATATAGGGTTACATCAAATTTCTCAATATTAGCTCGATGACAACGGAAAATATGCGCCCATTAGCTGCATTTGAATGCGGTAAAGATAGAATATTAAAAGCTAACCTTGTTTAAAAGATGAAGAGCATATAAGAATAATTGTTTTGATGATCTTAAAATATAAAAATCGAAATCCATGCGTTTTTAAAGCGTAGTATTACGAGTAGCGGAATTTCCCCGATTTTTAGCGTTTTTATACAAAATTTAGCTTTTTCCCTTTCATATAAGAATTTCCCCGGTTTGGGGGAAATTTCCCTGCATCTGGCAACACTAGCTACTCATATTTATTTATAGCTGCCTACTACGAGAAAGTTTGTCCAAATGTGAAAGTTATTTAATCGTCAGAATTATTAATGGTCGATATTTTAGAAACAATTTTCTACTTTGGAAAATGTTATTTTTGCTTTTATACACTTAAATTATTTTAATTCATCTTTTTCTTCCTTTATCAATTTAATCATAAATATGACTTCGAAACCTTCGCCATAATACATTGATGCGCTTTTTGCAACATGACGGTTTGACCGTAGTATAGATATATCTATACTGTTGTTTAACTGGACTTTTAAATAAGCGGTCCGAATAAAAAATTGGCAAATATTTTTGTTTTCAAAGGCTCCCCGAATGATTGGATTACTTTTTACTCGTACCTACAGCTTTGAAATTTGCATGAGTCACAATAAGGAAATTTCCCACTATTACAAAATTGTGTCAAAACGAATTTTACAAAATGTTTAATTGCAAAAATATATTTAAATATTTTTTTTATTATTTATTAAAATATTAAAGAATATTTTATCACACTGCGATTTTGTAGGTACCACTTAAATTTCATACGATTATTTTTATTTAAGTCAGTCAAATAAAAGAAAAATGTTTGTATAAATATCTACGGAATTTATTTTATTGTGGTTATTACTGACAAATTTAAATAAACTGTGAAACTTACCTACCATTGTAATATAATAAGAGGTAAATAATATAAAACGTAACGGAATTGATATTTGTGTGGTGTGGCGTCATCTAACATTATGATGTTATAACATTTTCTTTCATAACGGCCATCAGTGCCATCTATCGACGGGAAGCCGTATTATAACTACAGTTTGAGAATATGGGCTTTTGAGAGGATGGTGCAACGACAGTATGGTACATAAGTAATATTGTAATTTGCATAAATGGTCATTTAATAATAAGGATTTATGAAGATATTGGCAAAATCATATATGACTCCCCGAGATATGGTTGAATGTATAGGATGGGTTTATGAGAATTTGGACTTTTATAGGCGTCTCATATTAGAATGAAGTGTATGTGCAACACCTAATTTGTTTGGTGTTTTATGTAGTTAGGTGGGATTAAAATATTACAGATAAGGAATGCCCAGTTCCTTATTATTTGCAATTAACAACGAAGGCCGTGTCCATACATTATCAACGTCTGGATCTGTATGGCGAGAATTACCATATGTGGGGCAAGAGTTCAAAAAATTATCCGCTGTACCCCATTTTCTATGGGCACTGGGCGGAGATCACCAAGTATATGTATACGTTCACGGTTTAGATATTCCAATCAGAGTGCGAGAAGAATCATATGAAAATGAAGTAATGCTAATATCATTTTCCATAGCAAACTATTCTAATTAAAAATTTGTAGCGTTGGATACCAATCGAAGGATTTACCTCTCGTTTATTACCAACAGATCGATATCGTTTTTCAACAGGCGATGGAATGGTCGATCGTGCCATTGATAAAATTAGGTTACCTTCAATGGCATGGCAGTGGGAAGGAGATTGGCAACTCGAATTAACTTTAAATGGGCAACCTTTAGATCATAACGGTTGGACGTATGCGGTAGATTTTCCAGCACAGTATTATCCAAAAAAGCAATGGAAAAGTTGTGTTCGACGTCGTTTATGGGTTCGTTCTCGTCGGTACAGTGCTATGAATTCATGGTGTGCAATCGCTCCGCTGCATAAGGATGCAACTACTGTAATTTTTTTATTATTTCATGTTTGTTCATTGTATATGAACATTAAAATTACAGGAGCCATTTATCGATATATCCGTAGGAGCTCAGAGTGTTATGGGAGCAGAACAAGGCACTATGCTTGTTTGGGCTGTTACTTCACATAACAGGGTATTTTCAAAGGTTTTGTTTAAATAAGTCTTGCATATTTAAAAGATTTGTTATAGGTGATGTTCCGAACAGGAGTTACCACAAAATCTCCAGAAGGTGCCAAATGGAATTCAGTACCTGTACCACCAGGCTGTGAAATAAATCAGCTCAGTGTAGGACCCACGGGATTAGTGTGGGCAGCTTTACTAGATGGTAGAGCTTTAGTACGCATAGGTGTAACTAGAGATTCTTTATCTGGAGAATCATGGGTTGAAATTCGAGGTCCAGTCGATAATTCACGTATAATTCAGGTTTCAGTCGGTACCTGTGCTGTGTGGGCAGTCACCCAAGACAAACAAGTTTGGTTTAGAAAAGGCGTAAAAGGAGAAGGAGCCGGCATAAGTGAAGAACTTGCAGCTGGTTGTGGGTGGGTCGAGATGGTGGGACGAATGTCTTTAGTTTCAGTATCAGCAAATGATCAAGTATGGGGTGTAGGTGCAGATGATCGTGCCATTTACTTCCGTACCGGTGTATCTATAGCCGATCTTACTGGCAAACGATGGCGAGCTTTACATACACCCTTGCAAGTTAGTCGAGCCAGTAGCAACGCCAGTTTAAACAGAGATAAATTTCATCGCAGCTGTAATTCTCTTGTAAGTTACAATTTTAATTGAAATTAAGTCTTAATATTTTAATTATGTAACTGATTAGATTAAAAAAACTAACAACATTATCATGTTCATGGTAGAATCAGCGTCCACATAGCATTAGCGAAATTACATCAGGAATATCTGAGTGGGAAGAGCAGTCACATTCAGCACCTACAGTTCCTACTTCACTTCCTGTCGGCGATTTAACAGGTAAACATTTCGAGACGCAATTGAAAAATCCTAAGGCATGGAGTCCTGTTCGGTCGGTTGGTTCAGTAGTGGGTACGGAAGCACACCCTGAAACAGATGATAGTGTATGGCAGGCAGAAGATTCAGGAAATTCCAGCTTATTTTATGCCGAAGATGAAGAACTTTGTTGGGCGGAATGTGAGACATCTTGGGCATGGGTTGAGGCAGGAGCTTGTACTATAGATCCTGCCCAATTACCAAATTGGTTTATCGAAGCAGGTTTATTGCACCAAGCTGAATTAGAACAACCATGGCGCATACGCATATTAGAAGATTTACGTGCACGTTTACCTACGCAAGAGTTATATTCAGGATATCAGTCTGCCGTTGATACAACTTCTTGGACACATTCAGGGGAAGCCCGTGTTAGTTTAAATAGCAGCGGTGCATTTGTGGAGTGTGTATTGCAATTGGAATGGGTACATACTAATGGGATTATTACGGTTTTGAATCCAGATGGAGCCACTACGATGGTAATGATTGTTTTTAACTTGTAGTGTAAATAAATAAATAATAACTGTATTTTTTACAGCATCAGTTTAGCGTAAGTGATGTAACTTGTGTCCAATGCTGCAGTGAGCCAGGAAGTCCTCGTTTAGCTGTTCATACCCCGCGCTTATCTCCTTTTTGTATAAGACTGCAGTTTTCTAGTGACACACAATTAGAAGAGTGGCAAACGCACTTGGCTTCAGTTTGCAGTCAAGTTCATGGCGTTTCTGGTAATTACATTAGTTTTATTGTTTTTATTTTTGAAACATCACTTTTTTAATTATAGGAAAACCTAACGAAAGAAGCATATGGGCTGTAACAAATTTAGGTGATCTATTTGTAAGTGATATGGTTAATTTGGGAGCGTCTCAGCTACAAAATGGAATCTATGTGCAAGAAATAGACTTAGTTGGTAAAGAGGCGCCACTTTCATTACCTATACTAACCGGGTGCGTGCCTGGCACAGAACTACTTCTTACAGGATGTACTGCAGATGATGCCGATAGAGTAGCTATTAATTTAGATAGTCATTCTACTTACAAACTTCGTCATAAAGCACATACCGAGTTGCAAAATACATCCTTACATTTTAATCCGAGATTTGAAGATGATATTATAGTTAGAAACAGTATGATTGATGGGAAATGGGGTGAAGAAGAAAGAGAAGGAGGTATGCCTATCAAAAAAGGACAAGAATTTGCTTTTAAAATAAACTGTTCATCTGAAAATTACGGAATTGATGTTAATGGCAAACTATATTGTAACTACAAGCATCGAATTTCACCATATTCTGTAATAATGTTAACAATCTGGGGAAAAATACAACCATTTAAAATGATAATTAAAAATCCAACGCCTATGTTAGATCCACGAGAATTGTTTTGGCGACAATTAGGGGGTCATTTACGAAGAATTGAAAGTTGCCGTACAGGTGTAACGTGGGGTATAGGATATGACCATACTGCATGGGTATATAATGGAGGATGGGGAGGATCCTTTTTTGGAAGTCTTGATAGTCATAATGTGAATCCCATGACTGATTCTCAAGATTATCGTGTATATGAAAATCAAAGATGGAATCCTGTTACAGGTTATACTTCCACTGGTATGTATTTTTGTTATACTAAAAAATTTTGCATTTTCATTTGTTGTAAAAAATTAATCCCATTGCCTTTACATATGTATTAATAATTGCCCATGACATTTTAAAGATTGTCATCTAATACCTATTCCTCTGCCATGCGTGTAAAGAGCGAAATGTTTAAAACCACTTGAGGCCTAAATCTATAATCCCTTGTAAAACCTAGTAACAAGAGGCTCTTAAAGGTATTCGCGATTTCGGCTACCGATGGTGGCGCTGGCAGCACTAAGGTCACGTGATCTACAAGTCATACCATTCTGTCGTTTTATCGTATTAGATACCGGTTACTGTGCTGTTCTTTCTTGTTTATTTCTAGTTATTAGTAGTGTTTAATTAATTTTAGTGCGGTTATAATAAGTTGGACTATTTTAGCAACTAGTTGGTGAATTTAAATGACACCTTTCTTGGCCGGGCAAGGTTAGCTACAGATTTTTGCGTTGTGTTGTGGTTGGACATTTACACATAGTTTTTATATTTGCTTTTAATTGTTATTAGTGTTAAGTTGTATATAAACATTGAACTTTACCTATTATTTTTAAGTGTTTCAACATTAACCGTATTCAACTATGCAAGTAAAAAAAAGGTTTAACCTTCAAGTGCATAATGCTGTTCTGATAATTGTAAGATGAAATTCAGAATCAAAGTCAAACTTTCGAATTAACTTTCAAATTTGAATTTTTTATTCCCAAAACGAGAAACAGGTTTTTTTGAAATCAAAGCAAAGCTCTGAATTTTGAAACATTTTTCGTAAGAGAAATTTCAATTTAGTTATCACAATCGAAACATCAACTTTCGAATCTGCAATTTAGGTTTAAAATTTGAGAATCAAATGTTCGAACCAAAATAAAGTTTCGAGCTCCTAAATAATGAAAAATCACACTGAAGATTGAATCTTTTACTCGTAGTTGTAGAATGAAATTAGTTGTTCATAAAATTCAAAATAAAAACTCATAAGTACGTTTGAAGACATCGTTTATATTTCAATGCGAAAATCAAATGTTCAAAAGCAAGATGAAAGCCTCAAATGACGAAATTTAAAATTAAGATTGAAACTTTCGATTGTACTAGATTTGAATTTACTAATTGAAAGTCAAAGCTCAAACTCATAGTTTAAATTTAAATTTTGATTTCAAATTCATATATTAGAAATCAAACCTCCAGATTCTGAACTTAAATAAAGATCGAATATTAGTTTTTAGATTGAAAAATCCGAATCTGTAATTGAAAAGTCAAACTTGTGGGTTCGAATTTAGGTTGAAGGCATCACACTCAGTTTAAGAAGGAATTTTTCAATTCTAAGATCAAATTTGTTTTGCCTAAATTAAATTTGAATCTACAATTTAAAGTTAAAAAATCAGACTTTCAAAGTTGTGATCCATAATTTAAGACTCAGATTTTTACTAAGTATCAAGTGAAAACTTAAAAAACATATTCAAAATTACCCTTGAATCTTTCTCAAAGTTTGAGACTGAAATTGTTTATTTACAAGGAAGAATTAAATCTCAGGATTTCAAAGCCAAGCCTTTGTTTGAATTCATATTTCAAATTGAAGTTTTGTTTCCACATTTAAAATTCAGAAGCCAAAATAAGTCAATAGTTATTTGTACAACTAGTAATGAAAGCAATACTTTTTTCATGAGTTTGAAACGATTGAAAAAAAGATGCTTTCATACGAGTTGTACACAATATTTTTTTGCATTTTGACATCTTAAATCCCTCAAAACAGGATAAAAAGGATTTGAGAATTTACAGTTGTGAAACTGACAATTTACAATATTTTATTTAAAGCATACTTACTTAATGCAAAATGTAAAATTAAATAGTTAAAAAAAGTGTTGCTTTTTAATAAAAAAAAGTCCACTTTTTTTGTCAAAATGCAAAAAATAACTATTTAAATAGGGTTCTGCTATTTTACCTGCAGTTCACACTTTCTTTGGCTTTTACAAGAGATTATAGATGCAAGTCTCAAGTGATTTTAACCATTTAGCTTGACGGCGACTTTAACTGTAAACTTAAATGAATTATTTTAAATGGCTATACAAAATAAACTAATGCACAATTTCGGACAAAGAAATGGCAACACTAATTTTTATATTTTGTGAAAGTGTCTTTTTCATGTCATCGAATCATAACCTCATGTCATTGCTTTTGACTATTATAATAAGATTCCCCTAGCCTTGCGATATTTTTTTAAGTCAGTATAACATGAAAAACATAATTACGATGTTTAAAAACAATAAAAAACAAGCACTAGATTAACATTGGTGTTTCAATTTTTTTATCCGCAATTATACCTAGGGTAAACATGCCAGTAGTCGGCCATATAACCTGAGATTTTATAAGACACTTCAATATACAATACCAATTTGCCCCAACAAAATGGGAAAATTTCGTTTCTATGTAGTTCGTTCGTTATTTGACGAAATTGAACATTCATTTTTAAAAACTATCTAAAGTAGGTAACTTTTTAAAATGAGAGTACAAAAATACCTATTCATATCATATCAGCTACATTTTAAGAACAAAATAAACAGTTAAAATCTCTCGTTTTAACGTTATCGTATGATGAACCGACAAACCGCCTATTGCAACTGTCACAACCAATGTTCTTTAATTCGTCCTCTTCAACATCGCTTACGAGTTCTTCATCGCAACTGCCACATTTTATAGGTACAGTAGAACCCCGATTATCCGTGCGCGCTTTATCCGTGCGGCGGATTTTCCGTGTGGCATTTTAAATTGATCATCCGTGCGCGGATTATCCGTGGCTGACGGCCAGACGTTGGCGCATGAACGCTGAATGCACCGTGCAGACGTTCGTCTCGCGGAATCCCCCATTTATATTATTATTATTATTATTAACACCCATTATTCCCGGAGGACATAGGGTAAAGTACAAATATATAAATATATGCACACATACAGCTCACATACATAGTCATAAATTGTTAACATAGTTTTTCCACTGATTTTTATCGCTAGCTATTCTACGCAATTCTGCAACACTTTTTCCACTTTCTTCGGCTACCGTTCTTCTCCATGTTGTGCGGGGTCTTCCACGGTATCGTTGTCCTTGTGGGTTCCATTCTAACACTTCGTGACTAAGTACATCTCTTGACTTTCGTAACGTATGACCCAACCATCTGAACTTCCGTTTTTTGATTTCTGCATTGATGCTCTCTTGTCCTGTTCTCTCCCATAATTCCATATTTGATATACGTTGCGGCCACCATATCTTTAAGATGTACCTTAAGCATCTGTTTACAAATGACTGGAGCTTTCTTTTTATTAATGAAGTAACATACCATGTTTCTGAGCCGTATAAAAGTACGGATTTAACAGTTGCATTGAAAACTTTTATTTTCGTTACTGTGTTAATACTGCTTACCCTCCAGATCTGGTTCATATTTGAAAACACACTCCTCGCTTTATTTATTCTTTGCTGAACATCCGCTAATGTACCACCATCACTTGTGACAGCACTACCTAAATAGGTAAATGTGTTCACTGATTGTATAGGCAACCGATCCACTGTTATATTATTCACTAATTCAGTGTTAATTGTTAACAACTTAGTTTTGTTTTTATTTATTTGAAGACCTACTTTGTTTGATTCTTCCACAAGATTATTTAGTTTTAATTGCATATTATGGGTTTCACTTGATAACAAACACACGTCGTCTGCATATTCCAAGTCTTCTAGCACTCCCCCCAAACCCCACCTTATTCCCCTTATTCCGTATTCTGTAGTCTTTGCCAATATCAAGTCCATTATTATAAGAAATAACAGCGGTGACAGGATACACCCCTGTCTGACACCATTGTCTGCTATGAAAGGGTTACTTAATTGTCCTTTGTGCAATACTCTACAATTATAGTCCGTGTAGCCTTCTTTAATTAAACGGATTATTTTTTCTGGTAGTCCTTTACTACTGAGAGGACTCCAAATGCATTCTCTATTTACTGAGTCAAATGCTCGTTTGTAATCTATAAATAATAATTGCAGGGGCGAATTATATTATAGAGATTGCTCTATTATGATTCGTATTATGTTTATGTTATCAACACAAGAATGTCCTGGTCTAAAACCACTCTGTTCTCTCCGAATTGTGCTGTAAAGAGTTTCACTAATCCTATTTAAAATAATACGGTAAAAAACTTTGCTTGTTACATTTAGAAGAGTGATACCTCTCCAATTTTCACATAGTTGTAGGTTTCCTTTCTTAGGTATCTTAATAACTATACCTTCTTTCCATTCAGGCGGGAACTTTTCTTCTTGCCAAATTTTTTCAATAAGTGGTAATAACATATTTGCTGTGCAATCTAGGTCAATTTTTAATATATCTGCTGTTATCCTATCATTTCCAGCAGCTTTGCCATTTTTCATTTCACAGAGGGCTCGGACTAATTCTTCTCTTGTTGGAACTTCAACATTTATTTGCAATTCATTAACTTTAGCAACTGGTGGTATATGAATATTTTCATTCTCAATATTCATAATCTCTTCGAAGTATTCTTGCCATCGTCTTAATTGTTGTTCAGTTGTGCATAGGTTAACTCCATTTTTGTCCTTAATTGGTATTTCATTATTTCTCTTGCTTTTCCCTGATAGTTGTCGGATAGTCTGGTATAATTCTCTACTGTCTCTTTTATTTGCAGCAGTTTGAGCTTGTTCTGCTAGTTTTTCTATGAATTTATTTTTGTCTTTCTTAATGCTTTTCTTTACTTCTTTACTGCAACTGGTGTATTTCTCTTGCCACTGATTTTTATCTTCTTCACTAAAGGCTTTTAACTTACGTTCCTTTATCTTTTTCCTCTTTTCTATTTTTGTCCATGATTCTTGGCTGATCCATTCAGTCGATTCTTTCTTTGTGGTTGCTAACACTTGTTTGCAGCTTTGTATAAATGTTTCTTTGCATCCCTGCCATACTTGTTCTACTGGTAAGCTGTAGTCGATTTCCTTTGAGAATTGCTGTAGGCTCTCGATAAATCGTTGTTTTATTTCTGGGTTTTTAATTTTGGCTAGATCGAAGGATTTATTTCTCTTGATGTGTTTGCTTTTCTGAACTTTCTCATTACAATGTAATCGAATTTTAGCCAGCAATAAATGGTGGTCAGAATCGATGTCTGCTCCTCTTCTATTGCGAACGTCTAATAAAGCCCGTTGCCATTTTTTGCTAATACAGAAGTGGTCTATCTGATTTTCCGTCTTTTGGTCAGGTGACACCCATGTTACTTTTTGACAACTCTTATGTTCAAATATGGTTCCGCCAATTAATGGCTTGTGGTTACAGCAAAGTTCTAATAAAAGCTCTCCATTTTCGTTATTTGTTCCTATACCATGTTTACCCATAATATCATCAAATTCTTTTATATACTGTCCCACTTTAGCATTAAAGTCGCCAGTTAAGAGAACTATTTCATTTTGATTTGTTTTGCTTAAAGTAATGTTAAGTATGTCATAGAATTTTTCTTTTTCATCTAATTCACTAACGTCTGTAGGTGCGTAGCATTGTATTATTATTACATTATTACCGTTTAGATCCATTTTTGCAGTAATTATACGTTCGCTACAAGGATTCCAATCAATGATCTTATTTTTAAGTTGTGGACTTATTAAAAACCCTACTCCTGCATAATGCTCATCACTATCTCTTAAACCAGAATACAGAAAGCGATAACCTTCTGGAGTGTTGATGTGGCCGCAGCCTATCCACCTCGTTTCACTAACACCCATTATATCTATTTTATGTCCTATCTATTATATCCCATTTATGTGTTTACCTATTATTTTTGCCAACTGCCGACCGACTCGTTAGTTAAACGTAAACAGACGCACAAAATGCAGCGTACCGGTGCTAATGAAAAGCGTAAACGCAATGTTTTAACTATTGAACAAAAAATGGAAATTTTAAAACAATTTGAAAATAACATAAGTGTTGCTGTGTTGGCTGAAGCATATAACATTGGAAAAGAAACGGTTCGTGACATTGTGAAGAAGAAAGCCGAATTACAGAGCTTTGTAGCTAATATAAAGCTGACAGTGCAAAAGCTATTTCTGACAGGAAATCTCTAAAAGGGTCTACTTTTCGAGAGCTTGATGATGCTATGACCAGGTAGTTCTTGCAGAAAAGATCGGAAGGGGTTCCAATATCAGGACCTATGTGTGCTAGGCAAGCCCAAAAGTTTCACGAGCAGTTGAAAATCAAAGGAAACTTCTCGGCATCTTCTGGTTGGCTTTACAGGTTTAAAAAACGTCATGGAATACGAGAATTAGCTGTTCAAGGGGAGAAATTAAGTGCTGATGATGATCACGTTTCTTTTCTTCGCCTGACACATGTATTTTTCTGAATAAATTATTAAAAAAATAAAAAAATGAGGTCTTTGGATTATCCGTGTTTTCGATTATCCGGCGAAGGCTCGGTCCCGGCTGGCACGGATAATCGAGGTTCTACTGTACTTTCTTTGGTTCGGGAGTTTTCTTATTACCTGTAAAATCACCCCTTCTCGTATTGTTCCTCGGTGGGGCGCTCGTCTTTCCGGCAGCTTTTAGACGTTTTTCTTCTTCCGATCCCCCTTCTCTTCAAGGTACTTTCTGTATTCCGCTGAAGATATCGCGAATGGCATACTTTCCTTGTTTACTTTTCTGCGAGTGGATATTGGAGAAGGCCAGAACAAATGCCTTTTAAAAGCCTTATTTGTGGTAATATCACTTAAAACCTGCCTCTGTTCTGGATTGTTATTTACCATTGTTATTGTTGGGCGTTCCTCATTTACTCCATTCAGTTTCCCGCTGTTTTCTTTCCCACTGCCACTGCTTGTCGCGTGGTTGACTGTTGCACGTTCCTTCTTACGCTTACACAGTTTGCTGATTCGTGTTGTGAACTACGTTTTCTTTATTTTCGTGTGATGCACCATCCACTTTGCCTTGCATGGTGTCTTTTGTAGTGTATTCCTTTCCATCATTGCTATCCCCTTTCGTCTTATCAATGTCTCCACCACCTACCTGGCTTTCTACCGTGGAAATATAGTGTTCTTCCAAATGTTCATCAGCATCGGAAATGTTAACATGTTTATCAACGTCGCTGAAGATCTTTTCGGCAACACTTTCTTTTAGGGCAGTTTCAATCTCAGTTAGTTGGAATTTCCAGCATATCCAAATCAATATCATTTACTTCGAAAATCATAAGTTCTTTGCCATTTTGTATTTCTTGAACTTCAAACGCTTGGATGATTTGCCCCTTCCCTATATTTTCCGTGTCTAGAGTAGAGTACTGATGACTGTGTCGTCATCTACGTTTTGCTGAGTAAATTTCTCGGTGAAACATCTCATTAGCTATTTCAAGTTCTTGCTGGGAAACTGTCTCTTGTAAACGGTGGTCCTCAAGAGTGGCTTCTAATTTGGATGCATTTGCTATAATCTACTGCGTCTGCATTGAAAGGACAAAGGCCGCAAGTTTTAAACCTGGCAGTTCTTCTAATAAAGGACAGAAATTGGTTTTATTTAAGATACTGTTGAGATTTTCTGGCCTCCCTTGCCATTCTCGAACAGTTTTCTTCCATTGACTTTTCAGGGGTTGGAACATGCTCACGTCTGCCGGCTGCATTATATGCGTCGTATTTGGGGGCAGCGCGTATAATATAATTCCAATTTCCGAGCACCATTTACTAAGTGCGAGACTAAGATGTGATTTATGTGCATCGATAAACAGAATCACAGGTCGCTGTACATCGTTTTCTGCTATCCACTTAGTTACTCTATTCGCTATGTACTCATAAGACACTTCACTCCGCATCCATCCAGACTCGGACTTCTCCAGGAACCATGTGGCTGGCATGGATCTTACGACACTTGCTGGCGGTCTGATATAGGGAAAAACGATCCTGGGATGAAGAATATCGCCAGCTGCTGCAAAAACCAATAAAACGGTTATCGTTTCCTTTTCCCTCCCCGGCTTAACTTCGTACACATTTTCCCAGCCCTTTGGGGCCAGTACTTTCCCTGTTTTTGGGCACATGGATAGGCTGGTCTCGTCGCCATTCAGTATTCTTCTTCGTCGTGCTGGCCAATCTACAAAATATAGTCTTGGAGTTCTCGAAACTATTTCCGAATTGATTCTTCGGTTATTAAAGCTCTCGACTTTGCCAAAACTTTGGGTTCTCCGAGAGAGAGGTCAGGGTGTCATTTCAAAAATCCGGTATACCATTTTAATTCACGAGCGTTCATTTTTCCATTTGCTAGAAAACTGCCACTTTTCTTTACTTGTAGAATAATCTACTAGTATAAAGTGGAGGAGGAAAGTAAAACATTTTAGCTCTTTTCACTATACCCTTAGTTAGAACTCAGTAAAACAAACACACATTACTTAGACAGGGGTGCAACTTAATTTGTCTTAAGCGAAGCTTAATTGTTCATGTCAACTTCTGAAATTAATTATTTCATATTCTTTAAGTGTAAATTTTATAAAATGTGCAGGTTTACCAACTGATAGACACATGTGGAGTGATGCAACAGGCAAGCAGAAACGCACAAGAGATCAAGTAAAACTACTCTCGATGCACTGGCAGTGGGTGTCAGATTGGCTTGTTGATTTTCACGTACCAGGAGGTGTTGATCGTGAAGGCTGGCAATATGCCATGGATTTCCCATCTACTTACCATGCTAATAAACAGTTTACGGATTATGTGCGTCGTCGTAGATGGTATCGCCGATGTGCTATTGCAACTACCGGACCTTGGCAAGAATTGGGACACACAAAATTGTTGGACGTCTCATTAGAACCGGTTGATGATAGCTTAGATTGTGTAGTATCAGTATGGGCTTTGGCATCAGGTGGTCAAGCCATGATTCGTGTTGGAGTTACACAGTCAAATCCTATGGTAATTACTAATTAGATTTGTCAATAAAAAAAAATATATAAAATTCTTTGTTTATACATTAGGGAACAGTTTGGGAACACGTATATTCAGATCAAGCCTTAAGTAGTATTAGCTGTAGTCCATATAATCAAGTGTGGGCTGTAGGAAAAAACGGTTGTGCATATTGGCGAGTTGGTATTACAATGGAAAAATTGGAAGGAGAATCATGGGCATGCGTCGAACCTCCTAGTAGTGCTCAGTTAAAACAAATATCCGTAGGGCAAGTTGGAGTGTGGGCACTGGATAACTTAGGCAGATTATATGTTCGCAAGGAAGTAACACCGGTGTTTCCTGAAGGAACTCATTGGCAGTGTATTACAGCAGATCCCCCAGTCATAAGTAAGAATTATACCAGAATATTTATAATTGTGGTTATTATAAAAATTTACATTTAAGGTTCAGCACCTAACACAACTGGCTTCAAACAAGTAAGCGTAGGTCAAAATCAAGTGTGGGCTGTAACTGACGGAGGAGTTGCTCTAAAACGTCATGGAATTTGTCCAGATAACTTTGCTGGTACTGGATGGAACATGGGACTACCTGTATGTAAAAGTGTTGTTTATGTTTATGTTTTTTATATTAAGTGTGAACGTTTTATAGGGCAACTGGCAGCATTTGAGTGTTCGAGCTTTATGATAATCCTACATTTACCGCAAGTGATACTATACATTCTTTTTATTGTTTAAGGTATTTATTGTAACTAGTCATACAACTCGTGCAGCTATTTAAGAGTAGGTACATTGTTGTATAAATTGGTGTAAGTATTAGAATGTGATTGATGGAATACATTTAAGATTTTTAAAGATAGGTACATACATTATAATGGAGCTAAATTTTTCTTTATGTTTTGTGTTAGTGATGGGAGTTCTTGTATTCAAGAATTGGAAAGTTCTGTTGAAAAATGTTTGAAACATGGTTGAGTTTTTCTATGAATACTATCAGGTGGTTAAAAAAGACTTGAATCTAGTTGGCTGTGAATTTCTCATATAAAATTAAATATTCCACTCTCGTGGAATGCTATTATGCAGTTGCAGAGTAGGATAGGGGAAGGGAGGGCAAAGTGGAAAGGCTTAGCTTTTTTTTTCTAATTACGTTAAGTTGATTTTCCAGAAACCCAAATTTTGTAAAAATGTTTTTGATAGAGTTGGCTATCTACTGTGTACATATATGTATTTGATAATAGTAAGTCAGTTTTTTCGTAAAAAATAGTATATTATGCAATGAGCATTTAATGATAACTATTAACCCTGGAGCACTCGCGCCTGTTATTGTCGCTCCACAACTCGCGCGTGAGCGTTTTCCTCACATGTGCCTTTTAACCTTATAATGACCTGTTGTAGAAGGCCTTAGACCTGTAGTGTGTAAGCATTGATAAATTAAGACAATATGATCAAAAACAGCATCAGTTATGCGATTTTATTATTGATAAACTACAGAAAAAAATAACAAAATATATAAGTTTGACCGACGCGAGAGCTAGCGTAATGAGAGTTTTGCTCACGTTTCTGCACACCTCTGTCACACAGACGCTGCAATGTGGTCACTATAACAGCTAATGACAAACTACCCTAATTGTTCTAGAGATGAAACATATAAAGTCAGCTAGAGGGAGCGCCAAAACCATAGCAACAAGAGTTTAAAAAATTGCAGCAATTTTTGAAAAATGTGAGAGAAATGCTCATAGCGCGAGTGCTCTAGGGTTAAGACACGAGTATGAGAATTAAGGCACGAGCCGCAGGCGAGTGTCTTAATAGCCATTAAATGCGAGTTGCATACACTATTTTTTCTACGACCAGTCATAATAATGAAAAAATAGGCACCTTCTGAAAAGCTGCTAACCTTATTTTTGACAACAAAATACTTTACTGCTATTGGTTATCTCAATTAAGAAACATCAACAACTTTCGTAACTATGGTTACCAAATAAAATACTTTGCTGCTATTGGTTATAAACTTGTATCTTAATGAAAAATCTGGATCGTAATGAATCTCATTAAAGTACAGGTAGTAAATGCTTAATAAATCAATCGTCGCCTGCGTTGATTAAAAACGGCGTTTATAAAGCCTGCCGAATAGCAAAAATGGCCATTATGCAAATTTTTGCCACTGCTTGCTTGTGGCGCTAGTTATCCATCGTTGACAGCTGTCAATTGGTTTTGATTTTATACGATTTACAACAAATACGGGTTATTGGATGTTTAATATTTAATCCAGAAAGTGTATTACAATATAAATTTCAATTGTATGCAGGTTTTCAGAACCTTATGAGACTGTGTAAAAAATTAACTAAATAAGAGTGTAAGAAGGGTGCAGATACTTACTACTTTTCCTGGGCACAAACCAGGAAGACTTTCGAGGGATTGGACTGGTTATTTAACCTAAATATAAAACTAAATTGGTTGAATTATGGCAAGGAGGGATGCAAAAAGACATTTTTAGAACGTACTTTTTGTTGTATAACTAAACGAATAACCAAAAATTAACAAATTTAAATTAGAAATACAGCTGTCAGTGAAAGGATAACTAGCGCCACGGAGAAAATTTGAACTAGTCGATTAACTGTCAAACGGCCCTATTCGGCAGGCTTTATAAACCCCGTTTTGAATCAACGCAGGCGACGAAATCAATTAATGTATGGCAGTTGAAAAAAATCATTATAAAATTGGCTTTTTCCACTTTACACCCTTCATACTAGGGCAAAGTGGAAAATGCAACAGGGCAAAGTGGAAATACAATAAAACACCTGATTAACTCCAAACATTGTTAATTTTTTATTGCTTTAATGTATTATAATCGTTTACAATTATCGCAAAAGTAATGTTTGTCCATGCCGGTTAAATTTGCGCACATTTTGTGGGCCCATTCTTTACAAAGCCAACACTAAATCCAGGTCTCAACCGGAGGAGTTAGATATCTTTCGCCACAAACCAAACAAATAGTGGAGTAACGTTAGGCAAAAATAGGGCGTTATCTCGGAACCGGTCAAAACTACTCCAATTTGAATGATTTTTTTTTTAAAACGTAAATATAAAACATTACAACCTTTATAGGTTAAAAGTTGACGCTCGTTTTTCATTAATAAATGTATTAACACGTTGACTGCCGCGTGTATCTGTGGCGATACACTCGGTGTGCCTCATTCCGGCCGCGTGTATCGCTAGAGATACACGGAATAATTTCTGTTCAAAACCCGGTGTATCTTTAGCGCTCACTTTTACGTTGGTTTAATAGTGTATTTAGCATCTCTTGGCCTGTAGGAACATATTGGTATACAGAACTTTGGCCTGAGGAAACGCAAAAAGATTTTTTAAGGGTTTAAAAGTAAAAAAAGGTAAAACACTCTTGGCCTGAGGCAGCCAAATGATGAATATCACTTTGGCAGTCAACGTGTTAATGTTATACAGGGTGCTCCATAAGTAATGGGACACATACCAACAATAAATTCCTTAGGCTAAAATATTACGATTTACCTAAGATTACCTTAGTCCAAAAGTTAATATTTAGGGAGATACAGGGTGTCAAAGTGGAAATTTTAATTTTAATTTTTTGCTGTAATTTCTAAAGTTTTCGCAATATTTCTATGAAAATTGGGGAAACTATCTCTTTTGGGACGGGAAACAATAATCCGTCCTCAATTTTAATGTAGCTCTTAAAATAACCTTATTTTTGCTACCCCTATACCCTATATTTCTGTAGCAAACATAAGGTTCTTTTAAGAGCTACATTAAAATTGAGGGCGGATTATCGTTTCTCGTCGCAATAAAGGTAGTTTCCCCAATTTTCATAAAAATATTTCGAAAACTTTTGAAATTACAGCAAAACATTAACATTAAAATTTCGACTTTGACACCCTGTATCTCCATAAATATTAACTTTTGGACTAAGGTAATTTTGGGTAAATCGTAATATTTTGGCCTCACGAATCTACTGTTCGTCTTTGTCCCATTACTTATGGAGCACCCTGTATAAAATTAATAAATTTATTAATGAAAAATGAGCGTCAAGTTTTAACCCATAAAGGTTGTAATGTTTTATATTTACGACGTTTTAAAAAAAAAATCATTAAAATCGGTGCAGTTTCGACCGGTTCCGAGATAAAAACCTAAGATTACTCCACTAAAAATGTATCAGAGGATTCGTGTAAATCCTCCTTGGATGTTTCCTCCTTACGTTGTTGATCATAATTATTTTTGCTTCCCAACTTCTCTAAAAGATTAATTTTTTTTTGTTTTCGTGCTTTACCCTTTTCTTCCAGCATCAGCTTGTAAGGTGAACTTGTAATAATTTCAGACTTGGGCATTTTCTTTTTCTGGCACTTACGGCACGTGCTGTTGTAGGTAAGGGTAAAATGTCTTTTGGCGTTATAAAAACTTCATTCTGCTTGGGTGACTGTGGCGGTGTTGAATCAGCTGCTCGAATGGCAATTTTTAAGTTGTCATATGCTGTTTCTGAGCCATTACCTATGTGTGAAGAGGGTATATTGGTTAACATAGCGTTTGGACTTAAAGACAAACTTGAAGGACCAGGTTCTGACTGGGCAAATACACTTGTTTTCTCTGAAGACTGATGATGAGATTTTATATTATAAGTTGTAGCAGAAACGGAGGCTGTTATGTTTGTCTTGAGACTTGCCAGTGAAATATCATCATCAGAGGATTCTTCTGTAGTCTGGTTCGATTCATTTTGAGGAGGAATAAAATGGACATCAACAGGAGCAAAGTCTAAATCAGTAAAAATGTCTCTATTATAAGGAAATATCCCACATTTTCGAAAGCCATTTGTTGCTGTTTCAACAGTGGCACTCCTTTCAAAAGCAATTCTCACAAGTTGTGCTACTTCAAACTGGGTTATCCTTCTTCCGGGATGATTTTTTTAGTACATGTCCACAGCTCTTTCAAATGCAGTCCTAAAAAGCTTATATACAGCCACATCAAGTGGCTGTAATTTGTAGATTGTGTGAGGTGGAACAGAAAGGAGAATTACGCCAGAAGCTCTAGCCAAGTTAAGAGCATCTAGGTTTTGGTGAGAAATGTGATTATCGAGAATCAGTAACACAGGTGATGCTTTACTTGGGCGTACACATTTAATAAAAAACTGAAGCCATTTAGTAAAAAGGTCACTATTAATCCAACCAGAATCAAAGTACAATACAACCTACTGGCCCCCCATGCAGTAACCGTTCATTTAGTTTTTTTCTATTTCCATATATTAAACATGGTGGAATGAACCTTCCAGCAGCAGATAACTGTTACGAGCTGGCCCTTTTCAGCTGAACGTATGACACCTACTTGGCACTTTCTTTTTCCAGAAAGAACTTTGGGAGGTTTCTGTACTGATGTTTTGACGCCAGTCTCATCCATATAGAATATATCATCTGGACGCTCTTGTAGGTGGTACTTCTCTATAATTTCCCATAAGTTGTCATAGAAACGACCAACTTGCATTTTATTAAATGCAGAACAGTGCACTATGCTTGTAGGTTCGGGAGTGCGAAATGCTAAATCATGAAACCTTTTAATCCAAGCCTCACCAGCTTTGTTATTGTTTAACGGATTCAGTAGCCATCTTAAAGGCAAACTCTTTAAAGGCCTTTTTCGTCAACCCATAAAATCTGTTATCTAACTCTCTAGCATGAAAACTTAGTTGTTTTTCTTGATTTTCGCTAAAGATATATCCGAACTGTCCAAGCTTTTTCTTATGCATGCCTTTTTTCACATGGCGATGCAGGGTTCCCAGTGGAATTCCATATAAACGCAAAGCATTACCTAAGGAAGTCTTTTGAGATTCCTCGATTGCTAAACGCATATTTTCTTCTGACCAGGATGCCTGAGGCGTCTTTCTATGATATTTGTTCATCGTCTATAAAAAAGAAAACTAATTTTAAAATGTTAATTGCACATGTAATCACATTAAACAAACACTGCTAATTATTGTTGTCAATATTGCTGTTAATTAAAAAATATCAACTTTCTTATTTCCACTTTGCCCTTCGTGACAGTTAAAAGTTTTTTTTAGGTTAAGGTAATAAACGTTCTAAATTAATTTAATTATGTATTCGGCATATTATTAAGAACATTTCAAAGTACTAGGAAATTTTTGGTAATTGTTCGATATCCGGTGAAACATCCAAATCAAACCCTTTTAGGATAAACTTGCTTCAATCTATTATATTGTTGCGTAAAATCCAAATCCGGTGTCGGCGGAAGTGAAATTTGTGTTTTTCTATTAAAAAACTTGCCTTTCTCTACTTCAACCCTCCAATAAACGCTTCTTCCAACATGCTATGTCAAGTATGGTATATGAAATGTAACAGCGCTGTCGCTTAACGTCTGTCATGGCGGTTCTGCAATGCTTTTTATATGGGAATTAATTTTAACATTTCTCGGTGAAAAACATAATTTTCGTTTCCACCGACACCGGATTTGGATTTTACGCAAGACAATATACTAGATTGAAGCAAGTTTACCTTAAAAAAGTTTGATTTGGAAGTTTCACCGGATATCAAATAATTACCAGAACACTTTGCCCAGCCTTTCCAATTTACCTCCTGTTCCCCTATTGGTATTTCCCATTTATAAACTCAAGACTAAGGTATATGAAGAATGTATGCTACCAGTTATCACTTAGCCTCCGAAACATGGAAACTGGATTGATGAAAAAAACTAATAGTAAAATCAAAGAGTTACAAAAAGATCTATGCGGGATAGAAAAACAAATCGGTGGATTAGAACTTCCACAAAAGTTACTGACGTTGCTTCTAGAATTGCAAAATTGGAGTGGAGATGGGCCGACCACATTTCAAGATGCCAGAATGAGAGATGGACTAAATAGAGGATAAACTGGAGACCACGCATGGGAAAAAGAAATGTCAGCAGACCTAAGACAAGATGGTCTGACGATGTTTCCAGGTTAGCAGGAAAAGACTGGAAAAAGAAGACACAAGATAAGAGAGATGGAAGCAACAGAGAAAGACCTACGTCCAACAGTGGACCGATACGTAGGTTGGAATAGAAGAAGAAACTGTACTGATTGGAAATGTTTACATTTTGTTATGTATATTATTAATTCGAGTTATTACGGGGAATGGGTAATGTAGCTGCCAAAAATTGACAATTCTAGCAAATTCGAAAACGATAAAGAATATAGCGGCACATAAAAATTTACATGCAAACATATTTACAGGCCTATTAACACGTTCGCTGCCAATCACGCCGAGCGGCGTTGTCAGCAACCTAGTACTACATGCATTGGCGACTAGACTATCTGCTTGTGTCGGCATTCGGCAAATTCAGGCCTTGACAACAATGCTGACACAAGCAGATGGCCTAGCCATGAATGGCAGACAAACAGTATCAGATAAACAACAAATGTGTGTATTACGCCTCACAGCGTGATCGCCATGTAACACTAGGTTGCCGACGACGCCGCAGCGGACGTGTTAAATGTAAGTCTTTTTTAACCCTCCTATGTGTGAAGTCAAATCTTGAAACAAAACTTTGTTCTCGGTGTTCTTGGCTTTCAATATAAGTTTAGTTTTATGACTATCTAAACTCATTGTTTACATTTCCAATTCCTATTAAATGATGTAAATACTGCAAGTGTTATTCAAACAAAACAAAAAACTTGTATACGAGGAATGAGAACATCTGGTTTGTAGTAAAACAAAGTCATTTATGTTAAGTAGACAATTAATTTCATATAAAACCTTTGATGGAGAGCAAGTAATCTATATTACCGAAGACTAAGACAGTTTCAGTTTTTGGTGAAGTTCTCGATCCTTAAAAAGTTTTCAAACACCAAGTATTTAATTTCTAAAAGTATGAATCTCCTTGTCTATTTTAAATAAAGAAATTAGGAATGTATTCCATCATTTTGCATGAACATTACCAATGAGATTAGACTGATATTTGAACTAGTTGCAAACTCGTTTACCTATTTATTGATAATAATTATTTGTGTTACGAAGAAAGAAAATACTTTTTTCATGGGTGCCCTCAATTTCATGAATCAAAAGTGAGGGAAATAAAGCACGCAAACAAGCTAATTTCTTCTTGAGCTTCACATACGGTTTTTTCATCAATCTTAAGTAATTTATTAAAAACCTCTTGTTTTAACCGTTTTAACTAAACTGCTTGTGGTATCCATGGTGTCTAAAACGTATCCAAGGAAAAAGGGAGGCGAAATCGCTTTTTGTAATTCCAGAGGCAAGCAAAAATTACTTTGTTTATCAGCAAGAAACAATTGTTACGACTACAAAATAAGGGCTGAAAAACCTATTTTCTAACAAGGTTGCCGAAAATTTGCTTTTATTAAAGCTTTTTTATTGCAGTGTTTTATCGTTAGTGATAGAATTTTGTAAATTATATCTTAAAATTTAAGCTGTTTGAAATAAGATCTTGTTGAATTCTGCATGCTATTGTGGCATTTTTAAGATTGTAATATCTGTTATTTTTATCAGTAGACATCAAATTACCAGTTTTTTGAACCAACGAACCAACCACCAAAAACAACATAATATTTTAATAAAATGATTTTTTTGAAATGCCTCCATATATACAAGATAATATTCACAACGAAGTAAACCTACTACACGTACACACACAATACACATGGTGCAGTATGTAGGTATAAATGGCACACCAACATCGTAACTTGCAAAGACGCATACGCAAAAATAAAGCTCTGGGCCACCAAGGCCTGTGACGGCTACATTTATACATATTCAATTACCGTAACTATGGAACTTTGAGGCATTTTCAGGGACTTCTTTCGATGTCTCTGGTATTGTTTTAAATTTCCAAGTCAAGGTTTACGAGAGTTATTCCCTTTGTTAACCTTTATCACCTTTAAAAGTTGGTTGGTTGAATCGAACAAGCCTTGTATAATTTTTTTATAAAATGAATAGGATATTTAATTGTGGAAGTATGAAAAAGAATGTAGAAAAATGATACTTCAGGCTAATACTTTAGCCTCATTATTATTATTATTATTATTAAATTTCATCTAATCTTATTTTTTACGAATATGTTAGCATATTTTCATGGTTTGTCTAAAACTGGTATTTTGACATTTACTAATGCCAATTTTGATTTGTGAATGTACTTTAAAGCTCATAAAAAGCAAATTTCTTTTTAAAGTTTTTTATTCTCCAACGAACTCTTTATTTACTGGTTAAGATTAATGATCAAATCTTTCAATTACTGAAGTATTTCCAGAAGTTGGAAATATTTGTCTGTCTCGAATATCAGATCGTTTCAAGACTACCTACTGAAATATAAGTAATAAGTAGTATGCGAACAACTGAAGGAAATATAATAGCACATAAAATAATGACTTCCTAATTAAACACAGGACCAAATAATTTAAACCTAGAAAAAGTATACTTTAATGACTATTTGGCCATGCAAATTTGTAGTTCTAAAAATAATTGATTTTTCATAGATTAAACCCCAAAAAGTGACTACGAAAAGATAGCACAGTAACATACAGTTTGCCAGTTAATAACTGCCGTAGAATATGGGAGAACTTAAGCAGAACAGATCATCTACGACCCTGCATGATCAACTATGAGGGACCATATTCTTTATCGACATTTTTTGAAGAAGTAACTTTACACACAATGATCGAGATGTTGCAATAAAAACATAAATCATTGTTTGTTTTGTTTTATATTAAGAAATTGTTCAACAAAATGGGTGACTATAGTGAATCAAAGGAAGAGACTCTAGTAATATACAGGGTGTTTAAAAAAAAGGTCGGATATTTTATCCGCGTCCAGCACCCGAAGTTGGCTACCCTTATTTTGACAAACAAGGTTATCAGTCTTCTTCTTCTTTTTCATCCTTTCCCTTTTGCCTTTACAGCGTCGGGTAGCATTTTCTAATCCATCTCCGCCATTGATTCCTGCTTGCCGCTAGGTGCTCAAGTTCGTTTAGGGTTTTTCCCTTGTTTTTCAGCTAATTCTTCTATTATATTTCTCATGTTCTTTCGTGGTCTGCCTGGTTTCCTTTTGCTCTGGGTTTTTGCTTGTAAGATTATCAGTCGTAAAGGAAATAATTAAGAAGATTTACATTTTGACGATAAATGATTTGTTTTGTTTTTCTCTCGGAAAAAACGTAATTTACCACTGATAACTGAAAGTTTTATTTTTAAATCTCGTAGTTATAAACAGATAGATTATTAAGTTTTTCATGATCAACTTATACCACAATCTTTATTTTTAAGCATTACAAATGCATACCTACCTTGAAAACATAGTTTTCAATCAAGAAGAACTTACAGAACTCTGAACACAAATCCTAATAGTATTATACGAATTATGTTACATACAAATTTATTTTTCAAAAATAAAATAAATTGTTCTCCGGGCGGGTTGGGACTAAGACCCACTTCTGCAGTTTCACCCTCCAGTAAAGCCCCCAGGAAACCCTCATCGGGACTAGGGCCCACGTCGGGACCAAGCGGCTCAGTTGGGTTATAGATGAACCTTAGGTACACCCACTGGCCGGTCCTCCTTCCAGGGGACATTTATGCCATGGATCGCCATATCACCCCTGTTGGTTAAGAAAAGGTAAACGGTTCCTGGGCCCCAAGATGTTAGGATGTCGCTCACGACCATGGTGACGCGGAAATTGATCGACCCCATACCCACCTCAAGAATCAGCCTGAGATTAGGATCTCTGAAAGCAACGAAAACAAAATATAATAAAAACAGTAACCAAAATTACGATTCACCTGAACCAATAAAAGGCACTAACAAACAAAATTCAACAAAAATACTCACGGTGACAAGGCAGTTACTTCCAGAGGGGGTTGAACAGTAACAAACTGGCAGCTGATTCATCTTGAATGAAGGAACAAATGGTGACGAATACCCCTTATCTCCTTCTTCGTACTATTTATTAAATCATTCCAGTAAATTCAGCAACTTCGTTATTATGTTGTATTCACCAAAGAAAAATATTAGTTACCTTCAATCGCTTACTGGCTTTGGATTATGCCTTCAAAGGCGTAATTCAACTTCTGCTTGAGCAGCGAAATTCAGCAGATAACACACACACAAAGAACAATACACTGATAACCCACGTTCTCAAGGCTCTTCCACTTATGCATTGTAATAACAATTACGTCTGGATTTATTTTTCTGTAGATATTCATTTCCTAATATTAGTTTTATTCTTATATTAATCTTTTTTGTAATTTGGTATGATCCATTCACGAGCCCAAAGATGCATGATGCATAATTATATTCAGTATTCAGCAGTTCTATTATTATTATTATTTTTACAACGACAGATATATGCTATATACAGGATGGTTCCGTTCGAATGTATCATGTCAAAGATTGTTCATTAGTTTAGAAGTTATAGAAAAAATCGACTAACATTACAGTAGAAAAATTCTTTTTTTGTAAAATATGACATATTTACAACGCATTTCAATTTTTTCCAAAGTTATAGGGACAAAACTTCCGTAAGGAGAGGGAAATGTAAGAAAGTGACTTTCTAGCTTATACGTGAGTTGAGATATTTCGTAAACATGTTGACAAAAATATGCAGCAATGCTAGTTATTACGAATCAAGGCTGTAGACACCTGCATGTAATATGATATCTAAAGTGATATGTTATCTAATATAACTTGATACTTACCACCTGAGAGGGCGCTTGTTTTGGCATATATACAGGGTGTGTAAAAACTCGCGTACAAGCTCTCCGTAACTTTATTCCTTGGATAATAATAAAGCGAAAAAGCCACCAGATGCTTCCTCAACTCGTGCGAAGCCTTCAAAGTTCACAATTGGCAACGCGAAAAGGAAGCCGTTTTTGCAAAATACTGGTTTTCATAATTTCAATTCACAGAGTTCTTCCAAACGTGTTTGCTTGTATCAAAAATACGTAGTAGGCGTAAACGGCTCTGTCAAGTACCGCAATCATTAAAGCTGTCGCTCCAAGTTGTGTCCCTTTAAAGAAGATGTTTGTTGTAATTAAGGGCTTAAGGGGTGAAGATCAAAAGATTCTATAAGAGTGGAGTTCGAAAAGTGTTTTTTTCTGGAGATAAATTAGATTGTTGAAACTCTATTTCGGTTCGTTGCTCAGATTGATCCAATATTGTAGCTTCAGATATGGAACTAAAAAAGGATGTATTAGCTACTGATACAGTATCAGAGCTTGAAGTCTGAGATATATCAATTAAATTGTCGGGGTTAACATCGATATCAGAAAAATGAGATTTATCGGAAGCTCTGTATTTAATAATTCCGTGCTACGGTAGGTAGGGTTAAACTTGATATTTGGACTTGTTAATGTCTCAGAATGTGATTGAAAACCCAAATTTGCAAGAGACGAAGAAGTATCTGGACCCTTACTTCTTAAGTGTTCATCATGAGGTGTTTTTTTAACGCCTACTAAAGCACGATAAGAAGACATTCAATTCAATTTAACACACGGAAACGAGACGGCACTTCCGCCAAATGTAACGTAGTGGGTTAGGGCCATATAACTTCTACCTTCAGGTGTTCCTATGGTTACCTTTCTCAAAACTCTTTCATTTTCCATTCGTGGCCGAGCCACCGCAGTCTTTGTGCTTTGATTCATCCTGAGAGTTCTGGCCCATTCTGCACGTTTCTGATTTCAAAGTTCATATGTTGTCTCCATCCTCCCAAGTGTCATCATATATGGGGCCATACATTTTTCGTAGCACTTTTCGCTCAAATTTATTAAAGCAAATCCTGATTTCTTAAGCTCAAGGTCCAGGTTTCACAGCCGTAACATACTACGGGTTGTATCAAAGTAATACCTATACAGAGTGTGTCAAAAGTAACTAATATTGCCTGTAACTTTTTAATATGAAGTTTCAAGAAAAAGTTGCAAATAGTTACACGATTTATTTTTCCCATAAAACTGCATTTTCTAAAGGAATCTGTGAGAGCGTTGAGAGCTGTCGTAAAACACGTGTGTCTCTCCGACAATCTCAACTCGACCTCCCGGAAAACCTGGTCACCCTAACTTTGTACATAATTTAATCGTGAATTAGGAGTAGTCAAACAGAAAAGTTGTGAAAACTTATGAATAATTTTATTGATAATCTATAAACAATCCATATAAACCCAACACATCTGTATAAACAGTTAACTGTAGTATAATAATCTGTTAAGCAATTATACTAACTGTTGATATTCTTTTGTACATTCTGGATACAATCAATGAACAAATACACAATCTAACATAATATACAAATCGTACAAAAAACAGTGAGGGTATAAGGGGTGCTGTAATCTGTACACAACGGTGAGTATTGTACTGTACTAATAACTATGGTATACGTATGAGGGTTTGACAGGACTAGTTGACAGCTTACGGATACGCCGTCAGTTCTGAAAAAAGCACTGTGTTAAATTTAAAAAAAGGACATTACAATAGTTCTCTTAACTAACCTGCATTCCAGAGAGCTGGGGGTTCCGCTCAAGCTGAAGAATGTGTTGCTGTGCATGTGCAAGTTGTCTAGTGGCACTTCCCAGCTGCTCTTCTAATGCAGCAGCTTCTAAGCATTTCACGGAGAGACGTTCCGTCAGCTCCTGAAGCTCATTTTGTTGTTGTCTGGTGAAATCTTGTTTAAATTTAGCAACTTCTCTTTGTACTTCTGCTTCGTGAGCTTTTCGCATGGCATCTAAAGCAGCAAGTGTGGCTTGCGTTTCTTCAGCCAAGGCTTGTTCCTTTTCTTGTCTCAAGACTTGCAGTTCTGTAGCATGGGATTCACGTAAGTCTTGTAGTGTTCGACGATGCCAATGTTCCATGGCCATTAAAACACGTTCGCATAACACCTGCAGCTGTTCTAAGTCACTTTGTTGAAGGTGGGTTACACACGTTGCCAGGATGCGCCTATATGCTCCACGAAGGTTTTCTACTTGTGTTAAATACTCCGTACCTAAATACAGAGGACGACGTTCTTCTTCGTTTTCTGATCTGTTGGCAAACGGAAATTAAAATTACCAAAATTTTAATTTTAGTTTTAAATAAAGATTACTCACATTTTCGAACCATTATGGAATTCTCGATTGTTATTAACAAAATTTCGAATTGTAATTAAACGCTCCTGTAGTTCTAGACATCGCTGGCATACTGCCTGCCACGTATGGATTTGTTCCAAGATAGCAACTGTAGTACAGCTCTCTGGATTAGAACACTTTTCAATTTCACTCACTTCCTCTGCTAATTTCTGCAATGCATCTACAACTTCCTCTAAATTAAACTGATTTATAATATTGCGACACTCTTCACTGTAACTGTTAAACATACACTTAAATTCTGCTTCTAAACTTTGGTTAATTTGTACCAAACCGGAGTTTTCTAAATTATCATATAGTTTATTATTTTTGAACAAGTCTATTATAAGACTTTCCGGTACGTCAAAGTCTTCACTACTTGTCTGTTTAAATTCACCACTAAGTACACTAATTCGAGCATCAATTAAAGCCTTGTGGGCGATAATGTCGGCAAATTCATTCAAAAGATTACTAGCGAATGTCCCGATGCGTTCTGATTCGACCCGTCTCCTCCAATTCTGTCGTTGCAATTTATTGAGACTGTTTTGGTAACACTCGCTAAGTTCTTCGATGTTTCTTTGCATTTCTGCATGAAGATAATCTTCCACTGCATCTGACCACAATTCTAATGCTGCTCGTTCGGAAGCAAAAAAACTAAAGAAAAAGCCATGGTCGGAAGTGCTATTTGATTCATATACCTGAAAAAATTATCTCGGTAAAACGGTAATAAAATATAATATTTAAAATTAAATACCTGAGCGGCTCGCATCAATATATGATTAATTTCTGATTGTATTAATTCCGAGTTAACGCTTTCTTGAGCAGTAGTCCAGACTTCATTAATGGTACTTCGATCGAGACCTCTTAATCGACATGTAGTGTCCGAAGCAAGATTTACAGTTTCCGAAGCCAATGCATCTGCCAATTGTGGTAACTTTGTAGCTTTGTACGTATTTAAAGTGGCATTAAGTTGTATCTGCTTGTCTCGAAGTGAATTTAACACGGAACCAAATTTGAAACGTTTGATCGTCTTTTTATGTTTTGCAAAACTATGCGCCGCACTAATAAGGCATTTTGCTAAAACTTTTGTCAGGTACTCTACACTTGTTTTACTCAGTGGAGGTTGCTTCGGAGCGCCGTTATTTAATTTAGCTTGCAGTGTTGAGATCAAATGCGAAGTATCTAATATTTCTTTATTCAAAAATCTGTCACATTCGATTACCGCCGTCGGTTGAGCATCCAAAGATTCCTGTATTCGACTTACTAAGATGTTTTCGTAAGCCATTTTTTCTGCCAAAATACAAACCTCTGCGGCACTATCTAACTTCCCATTTTCTCTAAGCAATCGCTTCTTTTCGGCCAAATCAGTTAGTTTATCTCTTAACAATGATTCTAGCTGTTTAACTGCGGAACTTGCTGAGGAATCTATCACATCTGCCTCAGATGAGCTTATGAAATAATTATGCACACTTAATATGTCATTAATTTCACGAAGATTACTTTCTATCAAACTTAATCTATCTACACTGGGCGAAACAGCTCGTTTACTCTTCCCGCTTTTCAGTGAGGATACTTGGGAAATACATTCGTCGAGTTTTTCTTTGATCAACGATAGAGCGTTACTTTTGAGCCTTTCAGTTTTTTCTGTTACACGATCTTCTAACTGTTTCAAATTAGATTCAGATGCACTTGTCGTGATTGTATTCAACGATTCACTGGAATTTGCTACACTTGATACTTTAGATTCTAAACAACTAAGACGAATCAGAAGTTTCATCGGTTCCGATGTTGTAGCACTATCTAATGATTTTCTTCGTAATCTACGTAGAGATCGTTGTCCCTAAAAATTTAAATAAAACAGAATTAGGATAAATCATACAGTTGTTGGCAGGTAGGTAGTTAGTTATTGGCATAGCTCACTTTTATTACAAATAACAAGCGTTTAGTTCCATGTAGGGATTTTGGCATGTATACACTCTAATCTTTTATAGATATTAAACACACTAGAGAAGTTTCACTTCGAAATGTTGGCAGTACCAAATTTTACCGCCAATACATGTTACCTCTGCAACAAGTTATTTTCAAAAGTGTGTGCGTTTTCTAGTTTCAATAGCAAGGAAACAGTCACAATTTGCAAAGAAAAGGAAACTGGAGATAACTTCAAAGGAAACAACTAACAATGGAAACGAAGATGAGGTTTCTAAGAAAAGGAATGAAAGTGAAGACGAAGAATTTAGTGCAATTTTATGTTTTACTTGTGCAAACAAGATAACTTTACATTGCAAGGGTGTGAAATCCAAAATTTGTATTAGAACATACCATTTAAACTGTATCAAAAAAATTTTCAAAGAATTCACTGATGCCTTTCTCTGCCAAATTTGTTCTAACAAATTTTGTTCATAAGCTTTGTTAACATTCGAATTGTTTAGAATTTTGTATTACGTTGTTTATATACCTAGAGAATAAACAAAACTAAATTAATATTACTTCCCAGGGTTTTTGTAGAAAGATTTTATTCGTATTTACATAACACTGTAGAATAATACAATATTTTAGGCAGTGCGGTGACTGTTGGTTAGCGAAAGAAGCCAATTATTGTGTCATACTATGCCAATTACTATGAACACACTGCCAATAACTATGCAATTTCTACCATTTCATCATTTTTCGTAATTCTGATAACTCACAAAAGAATTTTGACTATTATAATATGATCTATACACATTCCTCTGTTTATTTATAAGTACCGCTGGCATATTAGAATAGTATATTAAAATACAAGTTGCAGAAGGCATCTATTCAAGTACGAATTTGAAATTCCGAAACGAGCCGCATAACGGCGAGTTGAGGAACAAATGAGTGCTTGAAGGACCTTCTGCAACGAGTGTTTTATACTATTTTTTCTATTTTGCCGCTTTATACCATTTTATAAATTAAAAAATAAAAATTTTAAATCTAGGGAATTTTGCGGTGGTTGGTGACGTTTATGTGGCGTAATTTTAGGCGGCTATGAAAAAAATTAATTTGAAACGTCAGTTTTTTTTTTATTGACGCGTTAAATGTTTGAAAATGAATGCAGACGAAAGTTTATCACTAACGCCGGCGCCGCCGAAAATTAGGCAAATTGCACAAAAAACAAACAAATCCCAGTATGAAAAAGAATTTTTGATGTATGTCAGTTGACAGTTCAGCGCTACCAACATCAATACAGTCAATTTTACTAGTTTATTCTAGCACACCAACGACTTATTCTAACACTCAAATGACGTCATTTGGGTGCTAGAATGGAGTTATTCTAAACGCAAAATAGAAAAATGGATATTAAATTATAAAAAATATATATTAAATTTAAAAACACTAATAAATAGGTTTTGCATACTCACCAAAGAAGAACGATCTTCAACAGGGGAAGTTCTTTCACTGCTGCGTTCCCTTTTATGTTTTCTCCTACATCGTGATTTTTCTATATTTAGAATTTTAGCCTCTAATTCGTTTACTTTATCTTCCACTTCCTTGTTAATCGAAACACTTTCACGACCTTTTAATGATAGTGACCGACGTTTTTCTCTGGAATCTTGTAATTTTGATTTGAGGCTACGCGCCTGTTTTTCAGCGGTTAATAATTTAGTTGTAAGATCTTGCAAACGAGATGCCATCAAAGCAGAATGTGATTCTGCTTCCCTCGAAGCTACTTCTAAACTACTATGCAAATTAACATTCTGCAATTCTAAATCGTCGTATTTATTATAAGCTTCCCGTAATTCACGTTTGAGCGCTCGTATTTCCAGCACTGCTTTTTCAAATCTACTTCGTAAGTCGAGACATTGTTCTATAAGATCATTTTGACTTAGGTTTTCCAAATCTGTATCTAAATCGATGTTGGTTAGATCAGTAAGAGAGTTCAAACGTTTATAACCTTGTTTTCCCTCCATTTCCTGTAACCTTCTGTATAGGCGATCATTTTCCTGATTATCCCTTGCGAATCGTTCGTTTGCGTGATTTAGTTCCTCTTGCAGACTAACAACCATTCGTTGTTTAGTTTGCAAATCTCTGGCTAACACGTTACATCTTTCTTCGTTATCTTTTGCGAGTGCCTCCGCATCAGCAAGACGACGTTGCAGATTCCTTTGTTCACGTAAATGTTTGTCATCTGCTTGTCGAATTCTTTGGTTTAATTCACGTTCTGATCGTTCTAAGGTGATAAGTAATTCATCCGTTTGCTTCTCTCGGACTAGGGATTCTGACTGAACTTTCTTTAATCTAAAAAAATTACATAAGCATTAGTTTTAAATGCAGAGCATACCTGAGTTTTCACATAAATATTATATTAATCTTTTACATTTTACTTAGTAGGATCAAACTGCGGATGGTTTTGAATTGTCAGTTTAAACTTACCTCGCTAATTCGCTTTCTAAGTTCTGAACTTCATTAACGGCATTAGACAGTTGTTTTTTAAGATCATCTATTTCGGCACTTTGTCTATTTAAGTTATTGCGAAGTTCTATTTCTGCATTATCTTTGGCTGTGTCTAATTCATCTGTTGAAACACTATCTACTGTCGAATGTCTAGATTGTGACCTCGGCAATCTAGGCCTAGCTCTTGTTCTTTCTTTAACACGAGCAAGTGCCATTCGTGTTAAAGGTGGTGATGGAGGAAGTTCTCCCCAATCTTCGGAACCACGTCGACCACCTTCTGAAGCAGTACGATATTCTTCATCACTGGATAAAAGTATGGATCGTGGTGTTGCAGGTGTAAGAGGACTATCTGGGCTATCTGGTATGGCCTTTTTGAGTGCTTGTAACCAATTTGTTCGTATTCCTGAAGTAACAGCGCTTAAGGTTAAAGTTGGACCAGACCAATGAATTTGAAAACCGTATCTGGTTTCGGTTGAAGCTTCATTAAAACCAGTTACAGTTGAAAGCTCTATAGTGACTTCAGGTGTTCTTTGTTCATCCTGATCACGATAGGCACTTAAAGTAGGGCCACATAATATCCACCATCGTTTTGACCATTCACCTTCCTCTGTTTTTAACCATAACCATCCCTGTCCAACAGAAATAAATATAAAAAAAACAGAATTACATAAGACACTTGTCTTATTTCATAAAATCTTGCTTTTTCTAAATACATGACTCTTTATAAAACATATAAAATAAAAAGAACAACAATTTATAAAGCTCTAAAAAATGTGGAAATTTCAGAAGAAATAAAGGAATTAGTCTGTATGATCTCAAAGAAAACAACAAATGTGATAACATTTAAAGGGCATCAATTCCATGAATTTAGAAGTAATTTCGGCCTGAAACAGAGAAATCTACAACAATTTTTAATATAGTCTTAGAGAATGTACCGAGGGGAAGCAATATACGAGTAGAAAATAATAACGACAGATCAATAAAAAAACCAATTAGGGTAGGCTGTGAAATTGAATTATTTTGAATTGGTACTTTAGCCACATCCACAGAATGACATTTCTGACATGAAAATTTAAAACTGAACGCTCTTGTCAAATTTTTTAAGTTTTTTATTTGGTGAAAAAATTTAAAGTTTGAAAAAATGGTATTCACTACACAACAAAAAGCGAAAGCTATTGAATGTTTCTTTCGAACCGGCGTAAGAATAAATGGAGAGTGGCAATATTCACTTCATGACTGCATGACTAATGTCATTCTGTGGATGTGGCTAAAGTACCAATTCAAAATAATTCAATTTCACAGCCTACCCTAATCGGTAATTTTATTGATCTGTCGTTATAATAAATTTACCAAGTTCTAGCATATGTTGGATGACCTGGTTTTACTATTCAGAACAAAAGAATAATCAGGAAAAATAGAAGAACAAGCAAGGGAATTAGGCCTAATTATAAATGAAGAAAAATCAAATTATATGGTGTTAGGGAACAGAAAACAAGAAGAAAAACAAAACCTAACTTTTAAAGCAAATAGTGCAAATAAAAGATAGAGTTCAACATACTAAGTACTTAAACAGTGTGGTGTAGCTTGGGACAGACATAACAAGTAAAGAAAATCAGGGAAGCAATATTAAGAGACGACTAACCATGGGCTCGCGATGTGTAGGAGCCCTCAACAATTTACTAAAAAATAAAAACATACAACAAGCAGCGATCAGAACATTTGGGAGTGAAACGTGGGAAAGGAAGGTTCTACGTTGAATAGTAGGAAGAATAAAGGAAAATGAAACATGGAGAAGAAAATAGAAATTTAGAAAAAACCTAGCTTAGCGACTGTTGTTAGACAAAACAGATTGAGATGGTTGGGGCATATAAAACGAATGAGTGCAGACGAATGGGCTAAGAAGGCAGACATAGAACAGGCAGACGTGGTACGGCGATGTACAAGAGGATGTCAGAAAATTTGGACTCACAAATAGAAGATTCACGCGTACGCCAGCGCTTCTTAAATGAACTAAATTTTGAATACATATCGGTGAAATGCCAATAACAGCGGTTACGGAATTCACTGGTTTACTTCTATATGTCTTGCATACAAGTGTCACTTAAAAAATAATTGTTGAATTTATTTCTGCACTTTTTATTACATATTTTCTAAATGTTATTTTGAGTTATACTCTACAGTTAACTCATACATTGACCCATTTAGGTAAGAGTATGTACCAATATCTAATCATTTAGTCTTACACACAGGATTATTTTGTATGCAACTTGTATACTTTACCGCTAAACAAACCAGCCGTTAATGTGACCGCTATTATCGACATTTCACTGACATGTATGCAAAATTTAGTTCATTTAAGAAGCGCTGGCGTATGCGTGAATCCTCTATTGAGAAGAAGAGAGAAGAGACCACAACAGATAAAAGAGTATGGAAAAACAAAATTGAAGCCATAGGTCTTTAGGCTTACTGTGCATACAGTGGTGTTCATATAAATAACAGGCAACAGCTGCAAAAATATTTTTCTGTTTCGTTACTAGAATGACATCATTCTAGCACGCATTTTGATACTTTAATGAGCTTCATTATTAAACGATTTTTTGTGATATTTTGTTTTCAGAAATTGGTGATACTGTATCAAATAATACACAAAATACCTAGGGAACCATTCAGTTGCTAGGCAACAAAAACGTCAAATGTCAAACTTCTGTCAACTGTCAAGCAAGAATCACTATTACCAACCTAACTATTTAACCAAATTTCCCCAACTCGAAATTGCCAAGTATTTTTATAAAAAGAAATAATGTAAATGGAAGCCGAAATAGAGAAAATAGTATAAAAAAACTCGTTACAGAAGGCAATTCGAGCACTCGTCCGTTCGGCCACTCGCGCACTCGCCGCTACGCGGCTCTTGTCAAAATTTCGGACTCGTACGCGAAAACGATGCCTTCTGTAACTTGTGTTTTAATATACTATTCTTGTTTTATCACATTAGCAAAATAAACTGTTTCAAAATTATTACACAATCTCAAATATATTTATAAATTAAATTTTTATAGGATTCGCTCCTTTGGGGAAATATATTTTTTATCGAATTATGTAATTTTTTTCGGCAATACGCGCGAACTCTCTACCATTGAGCTACAGAAGCAATCCACTGAAGATACGATATTCGTCTACATATAGTAATTGGAACTGTGAAATCTAGTGTGTATTAGAAATCGTATTCAATAGTCAATGGGCGCATTCAGGGACGCTCAGCGGCTGATGCGCTAAGTAAGCAAAGTCCCTGAACAGACACGCTGTGAAAAAGCTTATAGTAAGCCGCTGAGAAATTCGCTCAGCGTATAATTTGTTAGCTGACTTTGTCAGCGGTGTCAAAAAAAGGAGCGGGAAACTCACAAACTTAATAATTTGCATAAAAACATATTAATTAGGGTGAGCTGGTACACATAGTCCATAATTTGAAGATCATTTGGCATAATTTCTTTAATTCTTGATTTATTGCATAATAGTGAAAGTAACACCTAACCTTACAAAACAAATAACAAACTGTCAAAACAGCTTACTATCAGACGTTTCATTCAGGGAAATACCGTTTGCTGTAATTTAGCATAAGCTGACTAAATTACCGCTTAGCTAAGCAGCTGAGCGTCCCTGAATGCGCCCAATGAGCCGCTAAAGTCTAAGCGGGTTCGCATCAACCATCAGGACAGCTGTGTTTTCTTGTAATTATTACATTAGAAAGAATAGAGCGAGAAAAACTACAAAACATGTTGACAGAATCATTCATAGAATGAGCACCAAATCACTTTACGGGAAATAAGGGACCAACTACAGGAGCTCGTCAGCTGTGTCTGTTCGTTGTCGTTTGATGTAATTCAAGTTCTATGAGAGGATTGCTAAAAAAACCACTTGTGTCTTCGAATGATAAAAAGAAAAGGCCAGAATTTGCAAGATCACATAAAGATAAGCCCTTATCTTTTTGGAAGAACATAGTGTGGAGTGATGAAAGTAAGTTCAATCGAATTGGATCAGATGGGAAAAAATATGTATGAAGGCCATTAAACCAGGAGTGCAATCCTATCTACAGAATAAAACCGGTTAAACATGGAGGAGGTCATGTCATGACGTGGCGTTGGGCCAATTAGAAAAATTGATGGAATAATGGATGAGCATCAGTAGCTATAAGGACATATTAGAGAATACCATGGAACCATTTGCTGATGAATGTATGCGACAATATGGAAGTTTATGCATGATGATGGTCCTAAGCATTCTTCACGTGTAGTATGTAGTAGTAAGAATAAAAAAATTCCTGTTCTTCATTGGCCTGCCTAAATCTCCGACTTAAACAACCCAATCGAGAACCTTTGGAATGATGATTCAAGTGTTAAGAGTCGACACCCCCAAAATTTGGATGAGTTGTGGAGAATGATAGAATCATCTATTCAAAAGTTAAATAGTGCTTGTTTTCCTAGGACGACTTCTTGATTGAAATATACGGTTTTACAACTGCGAACTAACCTGTGCTATTTATATGAACACCACTGTATACGACCCATTTAATGTTACAAGAAAATTCGAGCACAGAGAAAATTATGTTTCTATAATCACAACAATCTGCCTGGCATTTAAAGCATTCGACTACAGCGCGGACGGTCTCGGGGTCAAACCCGAGTCCGATGCACGGCGGGTGACCTACCCAGTCACTGAAAGTAATTGGGAACCGAAACACAGTAGTGGAGAAGGGAAGGTAGGCGGGTGTCGAAGGCGTGATGCTTACCACATCAACCGGGCATGAACCTTACCCCCTATGTTGCCGGCCATACTCCCCCGCGAAGTGCAAGTGCCGTTACCTTTTTACTGTAGAATGATATAAATAATTTAAAACTAATAACTACCTTTTTTAAATGTAAAAGTCCTTCAGCAGGTAGAGCTAAACTTGATTCAGGTGAACGATCAGTTAAAGCTGTAGCAATATCACGCAATCGTTCATTACGCCAATCTCTTCTAGCTCGAGCTTTTTCATCACACTGAAGTTTATCTCGAGTAGGTGGTGAACCAGAACTTACCACATAATCTGAAATAACAAATTACATAAAATACTTTTTTAAAATTATATATTGCATTATTATTTGTAATTTTAACACTGCTATCAAACGGTAGTATTCTTTCCTACTACATTGGAAAATCAAAGTAAATTTAATCTGCATTTTCTTAAAAAACTAGTTTCTATACATAGGTAAGGCATCATTAGGTGCGCTCAATAAATATTGTGTAGGTTTGTCAATATCCTGTATGTATCGATTTTCAATATACATATTTTTTGCTTTACATTAAATGCATCAATATGCAAAAAGATGGACATTGTTAATTTTTTTTAATAGATACGTGGGCCCAATGAGTTTGCCCGGTAGGCCTTCTCGAGCCCAGTTCGAAATTAAGCAAAAGGTATATTTTTTACAACCTTACATATTGTAACGAGACGCGTCAGCAGTCGCGGAGAGCACGTGCGAGATAGTATGCGTCATCCGCCAATAGAAGTTTCTGAAGTTACCGCGAGTGATCGAGACTTGAGTCGATTTCACCTAATGAAGTTCTTTTTAACAATCTCAATTTGGGTAAGTTACCTCCCCCCTTACCGATCAAGCACAACCTCGAAAGGTTGTTCAAAATAAAGTGAGCAACTCATTTAGAGTGGGCGAAATATATTGTTTATGTATTATTAAGTTTTTTATGTTAAAATGTATTTTTATAATACTAATGGATTTTCTTCTAATATTGCAGCCTCCATAATAATTGTATCTCTTGTTTATTTTATTTACATACACATCGAAAAAACGTAAACAATTGTTAGAATGTTAGGTTAGGTTTGGTATGCTAGTCGATTCGAAATGTCAAATATTAGGGATCTCTTTGTCAAGTGAGCTGACTGAGCTTTCATCGTCCTTTTCGCACCTCACTCATATCACGTTTCTCACTTCAGATGAGATCATATCAAATTGAGACGCTTTGCAAAAAGAACGCACCTATTGTTTAAATTTGTTAATAAATAATTCACACCACGGACCGAAGTTTAAATAACCGTTTTAAAAACGTTACAATATTTTATAAAATAGATGTTAGTTAAATATTGTAATGAGACGCGTCAGCGGTCGGTGGGAGCACGTGTGATTTCGGTCGTATGCGTCATCTGTCGACAGAAGCGATTACGTCATCGTCTGGTAAGATGTAGAATATTCCAGATTGGAGCGTTCTCAAGGCCGCAGTTGATATAGGCGCGTTTCGTTAGGAATAACGAATAAGGCAGTCTACCAAAGTCTACCAGTCGCGACCAATAATTGCGAACACATGTAATACAAGGGCGTGAATATAAATAAACTATATAAATAAATTAGTTGGTGTTTCGGTTAATATTAGCGTTTAAGTTGTTGTGTCGTGTTACTTATTACGTTGTTTAAATTTGATAATAAATAATTCACACCGCGGATCAAAGTTTTAAATAATCGTTTTAAAAATGTTACAATATTATTAAAAACATACTAATAACACAAAATCAAATATTCTAAATACACTCTGATTTTTTATTATAGAAACAGAGGAGGTTGAGGTTTGAAATTATTTTATCAGTATAGAGTATAGGTATGGAAGATTCAGGTTGAACAGTTCCTAAACTTATAATTATTATTAACAAAATAGCAATAATAATAATAATAAAATTTCGAGGATTTTTTTTAAACTTGTAGGGTATAATTAACATCATTTATGATCAGATGAACTAAGAAACTGATATTCCTTTTATCGAAATTAACTTCATTTTGTTAGCTCACAATATTATAAATATATCTTTAAAAATGCAATCTTGTTATCTTGAAAATGTTTTTGCTTCATTAAAATGCATTTGTTGTTACACATTTTATATTTAAAACCCACGCTGTTAATAATTTTGCACAATGTTGACTTTGATCCTTGAAATTCTAATTCTTGTTTTGAAATTTCTAACAATTTCTCTAAATTAAAGTATTCCCCATTCTTATGTAATTCCCAAAATTTTCAACTTCAATCATGTTTAAAACAATAATCATAACACTATGTTAAAATTGCAAATTAATTTAAATGTCGAAACATACGATACCTAAATCTAAACGAGATACATAATTGTGTTGAAATTGCATTAACTAATTAAGAAACCTTTAATGAACTATTATCCAGAAAATTCGGGCTTTATCGCAAAAGATCCCTTTTGTTAACTTTTTTAAAGCCAAGTTTTTTAGTTCAACGCGACATGTTACTAACACCACGGTGTTCAGGGTTTCTGATAATAGTTTTTCACTCGGTATTATAAACTCAACGAAGAAACTTATTCCAGAAGTAACTAGCATGACGCCTCGATTTAACAAATCGAATTTAATATTTGGTTTTGAGTGACTTTAGTTACTTATGATAACATTACATTGTCACACGACGGCTACACAAATAATTTCTGCTTCGCGTGAACTTGCGTAAATATTTTTTTGTTAGACAGAATTTTTGATGGATTTTTACTGGCGCGGAGAAAATCGGTAATTTAAATAGACAAACGAGTTTTTAAAACCTAGATCAAGCAAAAAAGCTTTGGAGTTTCAGTAATGAGAATCAGTTGCGTGACTTAGGTCCGAGATTTTGGGTGGTCGACAAAAACGTACGAACCTACGATATTATACATTTACTTTGAAAAATTTTTGTACTTAAAAATGCCTGGGGTTTATTTTTTGTTATAAGCGAATTATGTCGTTTGCTCAGTACTTGTGTGAACTATTCACACAAGTTTTTTTTAATGTTTGCGCTTCGATTAGTTAAAATCGATTAGAAAATTTGTTAATACTGAGCGAGTTTGATGGTATTGTGAAATCCTTCTCGTTTTTAGTAAATTTAAACGATGACTAACATAATAACAACTTCAAAACGACGAAAATTTCGATTTTATTCGTTTATTATTATGTCTAATTTTAAATCTGCCCAAGTATCAAGTTATACATGTGGGAAGAAACTACATAGGAATTTAGCCAAAAAAGGTTCGCTAATGATCTTTGTTCTTTGGGTGCACGGCCGTTTTCGTTTAAGGTGCGATTAACTCGGGGCATTATGAATGTTTCTTATTAGCATAAACGAGTTCTCCCATAATGAAACGTTTGAATCATAACAGACCAATTTATGATGTGAAAATTTACTATTTTCAATGACCGTTTGTACTGAAAATTGCACAACCCGAGCTGAAGAGTGTAACAACCTCAGTGGCTAACCACAACGGCTTCCTAAATAAACGCAACAATAAAATAAGGAGTGACGATGGACGTTTTCTTTTGCATACTGATTAACGAATGCAAATATCTTCGGACCAAATAACAAAATTTAAAAAAAACATAGTATCAATATCAAAGCCATTTTCACATCTGTATCACGATACAAAACGAGGTCAAATTGTAGACCATCTGTGGAGTAATAAACACGACAAGGTAAGCAGGTAATGGTGTTGAGCTGCATAAACACTACCATCAGACCTACTGAGTACAAAGTACTATAAATCCTAATCCTGCCGTAAGAGTATAAAGAGAGCTTTCACGCGATTCCGTTAATGAAATTAGCGGTATTTGAAGACCGTACGAAGCGAAGCCCTAGCGTTTCTAACCCGTGTATTTTACTATATTGAATTAAATTGAAGTCTTCCAAGTATGAAGTCACTCCACATAATTTGGAACAAATTTACTATTTCTAACGCGTGTATTTAATACACAGGGCTAAGTTCATTGAACAAACGGAATATACATCCAGAATTAACCATTTTAATGTCTTTTAAGCAACCGTTAGATTACTTACTTTCATAATTTACTCTAGTAAAATGTAAATGTTTGAAAATGTGTGAAAACTATCCGGTCGGATTTTCCATTTTCCAAATGTATCTATTTAGCTTTACAATGTTTATACAAAGTTTTCACCTAGGTTTAAGAAATAAAATTTTAGATTCTTCAGAGCTTTTAATGTCGAAATTTCCTATTGTTGCTAGTCGTCTCCGATTCGCAGCAATTGGAATGCTCGCGAGGAACCCGGAAAAGATAACTCGCCAAATGTTCTGAATAGGCGATAGATGTGCCAGGAGGGGAGGGTCTCTCTCGCTAGAACAATTAGTGAAATATAGGGCGATTCTAATTGCTTTTGGACGATTTAAATAACAACACAATTGTATGACTAGGTTGTGGAATTGGTGTTATTCGATTCACCTAGAATTACTTTAGTCCAAAAGTTTGTATTAAAAGAGATACAGGGTGTCGAAATGAAAATTTAAATTTTTTGTGGAATTTCGAAATATTCGTAATGAAATTGAGTTTGGGATGGGAAACAATCTGTCCTTGATTTTAATGTGCTCTTAAAGAGCATTTGCTACCTAATATCTTCAACTTTTTTATTCAGTGATGAAATAGAAATTTAACCCACGTCATCTAATTTCTTACCGCCGTAGAGGCAACACATCTTGCACAGTTGGCAATACTCTAAAATGCCAAAGATTCAAAGTCGTTATTGCCATTGGCGTAACATCAGATTTCATTATTTGGACTAAAGAATTAATATCTGAAACAGGTTTTATTTATATTATATTGCCCTAATTAATTTATAAATTTACCTTAGTTACCATTTATTTTCTTAGGCAATCGTATGGAAAATTGAAAAAGTAAAGCATAATATAATTGTTTAAAAGTTAGATTAATGACGGTGACGATTGACAAATGTCCCTGAATATTTTAAAATACATAAGCTTAAAGTAATCCTTTTCGCAAGAAATCATGGAATTAAACAGAGAACATGATTTTTTACAATTTCAAACGTGGCTTAAGCCGTAAACCATGTTTTGAGGAAATCAATGGAGTATTTGGTGACAAATCGTGTTCTTTAGCTACCATAAAGCGGTGGTACAATGAAGTTCAACGTGGTCGACTTTCCTTAAATGACAGTTTTCGAGCTCCTAAGCCAAAAACAGCCGTTGCCGAAAAGAATATTGGTCTTGTTCGGAACATGATTGAAGAGGACTGGCATGTTACTGTAAGGAGTATTCAAGCAACTCTAAAGATTGGTGTGAAAGAAATTAACACCATTTTACACAAACATTTAAAGGTACGTAAGCTTTGTTCCCGTTGGATAATGCTCGGACATACACGGCTGCTCGAACGTTTGAGTATTTGAATGCCCAGAACACTGAAATAATGGCTTATTCGCTATATAGTCTAGGACTGGCACCTAATGATTTCTTTTTATTTCTACGTGTAAAGAATAAGTTACGGGGTTTACGTTTTACATCGGCAGAAGAAGCGAAGAACTTAACACGGGAAGATTGGAGAAAATGTTTTGAAGATTTGACATTGACTGTGGAGGGGAACACTTTGAAAAATTATAAATAAATGTTTTTTATCAATAAATTGCGTATTACTTTACTAGGCTCAGCGGAAAGAGAACATCCTAGGTATATTCGATATTTCAAAAAAAGGAAATATGTCAGATATTTAAAGCTATGTAGAAGGTAGAAAAGAATGGAATAATGCCATAGCAGAATTAGAAAAATATCAGTGGTAAAACGGCCCTTGCTACTTAAAAAAAAATATTTTAGGCACATTTGGTTAAGACATGTGCATAACTTGATTTGATAGACAAATTATTTGTAAGCATGGGAACTAATCCAAGACACGGATTTTGTTTTCCAGAAGCGCTCTTTTTTAAAATGTATTATGGATTTCGCTGTGTTTACAGGATAACAACCTTAGGTTTGCATTTGAAATAAAAGAGTATGCAAGTAAGTATAAAAAAGTAAATAGAAAAAACCAAAACTGAAACGATCCTCAACTTATCTTGGATGTAATGGAAAAGGGAAAACTTAAAACATTTGCTTTTTTGTTTACAAGTTCAAGGTCAACTAACAGTTCTAATCTGCAAACGGACATTTTAAGTATCATTTGTTTTTAGCAGTTTTTAAAACATTCATTATCATCATGATTCGGTCTACTTGTGCCCTAGGGCGTTGAGCTTACAAACTTCTTCGACTTTCTCCTAGTCCTTGCCATTACTGAAGCTGAGTTCCAACCCTTTTTCCTTTCTTTTAGTATAGCTTTCACAGAGCTGTTCCAAGTTCTTCTAGGTCTGCCTCTTTTATGTTGGTTTTGCTTTCCAAATCCTCTTTACTTGTCTGTCTTCTACCAGCCTTACCAGGTACCAAAACCAACTCAATTTTTTTATCTTCCAAAACTTCCTTTACTGATTTCACCCTCAGTTTTCTTCTTATTTTCTTGTCAGTTCTTTTTACTCCCAACACTCTTCTTCAGCAGCTTGGATTATCTTTTGTTGTCGATCTGTCAGTATCCAGTTTTCTCCTCCGTGTAGCAATACTGATAGATATACCGATTCATAAATTACCATGTTTGTTTACTCCGTTATTTGTTCTGGAAACTTTTTTTGTAGTGCGTAGAATATTCTATTACCTGACTGAATTCTCTTGTTAATCTCTTCTCTATTTTCCTTATTATCAATTGTTCCTAAATATCTATACATAGTTTAGTTAACTTGTTCGACATTTTCGTTTTCCATTTTTATTCTAATCTGTTTACTTTGGTTAGTAATTACCACTGACTTTGTTTTTTCAATGTTTATTGGTAAATTCTGTGACTGCAGTGCTACTTTCCGCACACATTTCCAAATATGCTGGTTGTAGTTGTAGTTTCCATCTTTTCTTGACATGTTGTTAATTGCGTCGTCTAATGCACAAATAAATAGCAACGGGCTCAATGCACTGCCCTGCCTTACCCCTTCGGTTATATAAAATTGTTTTGATAATTTATTGCAGATTCTTACTTTGATGGTTGTCTCTTGATACACATTTTTGATTGTTTCTATTAGTTGTTCATTAACTTTCCTGCTTTTTAGGCTCTTCCAGATTGCATCTCTATTTATTGTATCGAACGCCTTGGTCATGTAGATATATTTATTCTTTGCTAATTATTTCTCAATGGTTTGTTCTACTGTAAATACATGATCTTGTATACTATGCATCGGGTGGAAGCCATTTTGTACATCTTCTAACCGTCTATCTGCTATTTTCCTCAATCCACTTCTAAGAATTCGTTCATATAATTTTAATGTGGTTGTTAACAACTTTATCGGTTTGTAATTTCCACCATCACATGAGTCCCCTTTTTTTATATATACTCATAATGATTCCTCTTATATACCCCTTTCGTATTCTTTTTTGCTTCCAGCATTCGTTTAATGTATTTAGTAATTCTTCTTTCCCTCTATCTCCAAATCTGCAATATATTTGATTAATTCTCGTTGCTTTTCGTATTTTAATTTTTTCCTTCCTGTCCATGTCTGTCCATGTAATATTGTCTTCCTTAATTTCAGTTTCTTGTTCTTCAGCATTATTTCATGCACTAATGTTTTCTCTTTAATTATCTGATTTTAGAAGCTTTTCCAAGTATTCGTTCCATCTATTAATAATCTTATCTTCTTCTGTTGGTCTCTCCCTTTTTATTCTTTATCATTTCTAGTTCGTTGTGTACACAGTCCTATTGTTAAATGTTTTTATTACCCTCGTTTTCTTTGCTATTTCTTTCTAACAATTTTCCAAATCCTTCCCATGAATTATTTTTAGCTTCTACTACTTTTTTCTTAACCTCATTTCTTTGGTTTTTGTAAGCTTGCTAGTTTGTGGCCTTCTTATTCATTAGATAAAATTTACCATTATTTTCTTTTCTTTAACTTCTTTTTTGATGTCCTTGTTCCACCATAAAATTCTATTTTTCTTTTTCTGTTATCTCCCTTTGGTATTATTCTCTTATTTATGGTATTCTTAATTTATATATGTTAATTTTCTTTTGTCTCTTTACTAATTCTATAATTTCTTCTTTGTGTTCTTGTGCTGTGTTTTTTTTAATGACTGTTTACTACCAATTTCACATCCTCTTATGACTCGTGTGTCTTGTACTTTCATTTTATCTCCTTTTTCTACAATTATGTAGTCTACTATTGATCTTTCTCCTCTGCTCGTCATTTCTCTAGAAAATCCATGTATCTCTTTGTGTTTACAATGTGTATTATCATTGCAAAATTCCAGAAATCTCTTTCCACTGTTATTTAACTTTTCTTCGCCATGTTTCCTGATTATCTGTTCCCATTTCTCTACCTCTCTTCCTACTCTGCTGTTAAAATATCCTTTCTGATCGACTGTTTCTTGTAAAATTTCCCAGAATCTATCTTTCTCTATTTGTTTCTCATTTTCATCTGGTCCATATACTACGAGTACTATTGTCATAATTTCATGTTTTCATTTTCCTATTTCTATTGTTAATATCCTTTCATTCACAGATTGCAATTTTCTCATATCTTGTATCCTACGTTGGTTTATCAAACATGCCACTGCTGCTCTTGCTCTTTTCCTTTCGTCCACTTCTCCCTAAATTAACACATCTACATTTCCTAGTAATATGCTGCCTGTTCCTTTCTTTTATTATTTCTATGTCGGATTTCTCTAAGTTTTCTGTTAGTTCATACTCTTTCCCATTCATACCTCTTATATTCCAAGTTTTTAAAACAAAATATCTTAAAATATATGCTATTAACTCAGAAACGTTAACTGTTATACAGGGTTGCTATTTTCGTAGGGATTCCAGGCTTACGTACAGAGTAATAAAGGAGTCTCGGACCAAATTTTCGAAACAAATCTAATGATGCAAACCGAAATTTAAAATCGTCTTTTGTTTTTCAGCTACAAGCGAAGGAAATGTGGTCCGAGACTAGGATGGAATCGCTTTGAAAATGGTCCACCCTGTACTTTTATGTTTTTTACTTCGAATTAAATCTTTGAAATATCACTTGTTACAGTTTAAGGATTTCAAAATTAACGCAAATTGATTTCAAAATGCAAGCAAGCTCTATCAAAATTTTATTAATGCCGCGTAAGGCAAACACGATCTTTTATTTTAAATGGAATGTCAGTCAAAGTAGTATAACTTAAAAAACCAAGGTTGAAAGACAAGCTAATTTAACAAAAGGCGGTTTGTTGCTTTTAGATAAAATTCCAGGTGAAATCGTTCACATATCAATCTTTTTCAAGTTCGTTTTTTGGCACTTTTAAATACTGAACGAAAGAATTTTAATAAAAATTAAGTCCAAGATTTTGAAAAAAAAATAAATATAGTGTGTCATTGCTATTTAAAAATGTATGTTTTTTGTATCATGGCTTACTATAAAGATACAGGGTGTCCCCGGGTAACTTCGTTAAATAATATTTTCGAATTTTCCGAACGCCTTGTATAACCTATGATAACTAATCTTCATTTATGACATTTCAGGACAAGCAAAACTTAAGAAACAATAACTTTTTTCAAGAATCCAAAAATAAAAAGTTGGTTATAGTAAGGTGTTCATCTGGGGACACACTGTAGAAAGCATAAATAAATCTAATACTAATTTAAAAAGATCAAATTGGAAAAAACCACACCGACTGGAAATGACTAAATAGATTATTTTAAAGAATCAAAAATAATCATGACTTCTTAAAAAAATTAAACATGTTCAACGTTTCAATTGATTAACAATCGTTTTTATGGGTAAGCGAGGCAAATTGTTTACATACAGATTTTCTGTTTGTCTTCTAAAAACAGCGGAAATCCGAAAGCACTCTAAAGAAAGAATAAAAAAGAAACGTTCTTGTATAATACTAAGGGCGAAATGAACCTTAAGATCATAGCTAGGCCTCTGACTCTCGTTCTGGAATGATAATTATAGCAGTCGTGAGTTTTTTGCCGGCGGTGTCGAAACACCAGCAATTAGGCCCGGCCTCATGTTCTCTCCTCCGCCGCTGCTATGCCGATTCTCTTGTATGTTAAACATACTATCCTGACAGAATAATATGGTATAAAGAGTGTTGCGAAGGCAACAGTTCCAACCAAGGCCAATGTGACATCTTGCACGTCATGCTTGCTGAATTTCATTATTGGACCATTTTAAAATTGACTTTTTGTCAATGTCTCTTAATGATCTAATTGGAAATTCAACGATTGAACTTGAAGGTAGACGGCAACCTCGACGGCAACTGACCTTTTAGATTTAAAACATGGTATCTGTGTTATTTTCCTGGTTGACGAAAGGGTTATGACATTTTATATGGTAAATAACTCGTTTTTCTTAATTTAATGGAAGTAGCTTGAAATAGTTTGATTAAATTGGTAACAATTAAATGGACTCATAGACAAGGCTAAGGCTTTATATTATTAAGAAGGTTACAAATTTAAAAATAATTTAAAGATATTATAAAATTTTAAATATGGACTTGCACAGATGCACAATGGAAAAATCTAAAACAAAGATTTTCTAAAGGGTGTTCAAATGAAAACTCATTAGCAGTACGCTCTAACTTATAATATCACATTACCTTTAATTTTATTTTTACATATACTTACGTGTCACTTGTTACTGTCGAAATCAAATTATTGGTTATATTTGACATATTTGATAAGGAGAAATACAAACTAAATAATTGTTCATTTGAACGCCCGCAACACTGTATTAGAACAAAATCTTAAAAATATTAATTGAAAATCATACTCTTATTGGATTGATCCGAGTTTTTAATAATGTCAACTTATGAATAGGGTTAGATGTCTGATTTGCAACTAAGAAGACACAAGTTCGAATCTCAACACGGCCGGAATTTTAAATTCGAAGCGACTAAAGTGCTAAACCCAACAGGTAACTAACTATGGCCAAAAAGAAATGGTTAACAACCATAACACCCGATGGTGTCAGCTAAAAAAAATAATTGACAGATAATTGCGTTGTTGTTGCTTATGCTTCTAAGCATTGGCCCCTTCTTCCTCTGAGTAATTACCTTAAACTTTTGGTTATAATTTGAATATACAGGGTGATACACGTAAAGCGTGGATTACATGAGGATAGTTTACTCGCTACTAGCTAGATAGTTTACTAGCGGATAGTAAAAAAGCTACGTGTAACTAGAGTGGCTAGCAAACTAGCTGGCTAATTTACTCGCTAAAAGCACAGCGTGAAAAGTTGAACACCCGTCAACTTTACTAGCTACTAGCTGGCGAATTTACTCGCTGGCTAGTGAACTCGCCACGTTAAATTAGGCAAAAGCTGAGCGGATGCAAGAAGCTAATAATATTCTACTTTCTTCTTGTGAAGAAAAATGTCGACCGAGGTGGTACACGCATATGTTGTTTTAATTAGTGCATTGTTACAAGAAGAATTAAGAAACGTAACAGATCTAAGCTGTTGCACTAGTTTATCAAATTCACTTTGTCTTAAATTTTTATTCAAATATTCTTTATGTGTGCAATTCCAGAGCGCAACATAACGCTCATATATTTCGAGAAAAGTTGTAATTTGTGTACCGTTCCAATTAATAGCCATTTTGTTCAATCATGAGACCAACAACTGACGAACTAGCAAACTGGACACTAGTTGCGTGTAATTGAAAACCAAAATTTACTATCTGCTCGCCCACTAGCGGACTTTTTTACTAGCTGGCTAGTAGCGAGTAAACTATCCTCGTGTAATCCACGCTTAAGATGCCCCCTTAATAATTTGAATAGGTAACCCTAGTCATGTTAAGTTTATATTCCAAACTGAAAACATTCATAACCTATAAATAGGAAATGAAGAAAAACATTATCAATAACAGAAATTGCTAATACAAAAATATACAGGAGCATTACAAAACAGAAAAAACGAAAAAATGACAATTTTGTATACAAATCACTTTAATAAATAGTACATTACATCCGAGGTGGGAAATGGGAAATAAAACGCAAGGCTTTGTAATTAACGAAATAGGATATAGTAACTTGTAAGCAAAACACATATACAATTGAAATTGAAAATTAATAATGAAATTATCGTTCAGATAAAATAAATAAAGAAATTACTAAGATCGTAACCAAACGTAAGTCTAAATGTAATGTTTCAAACAAGATCTAATTAAACAAACAAAAAAAAACTATAGGGAATGTTCAAAGACAATATCGTAACTAAACGAAAGAAAAAAATGTAATGTTCAAAGTCAAGCAAGATCGTAATTAAACGAAAGTAAATCCTCTGAGCATTCGCAAGGTTAATCTTAAACTAAATTAACAAATACGCATACGTGGAATTGAGCTCAGTTCGTCGCTTGCGATTATAAATAACATAATAACACAATAAATAATAATAACGTCCTGCGAAACCTGTCGGTACCAATTCAATTACGACTTAATATAAATTAAAAGAAATAAATAATTGACTAAGTTGAAACTACAAAATTTGAATATTCCTTTACAAAATAATAATACAATTCATAAATGCACGTTGTCGTGAACGTAGACACTATTTTGTTTACTCGTATTGAAATACGAATTTACTAAAATGACGATTGAAAGTTTACAACAAAATACTTTAAATTACAATGAAGTTTCTAATCAAATTACTAATTACAATCTACTAAAATGTTTGAACGGCTTTATATTTAACTAAATAACCAGATAATCTCAAAATCAAATTTATCTGACCTTAACCCCTTAACCTTGAGTCTTAAAACGTGTAGATAACGAACTGCAGATCAGGAAAATTTCAAGCTAATTCCAAGGTAATTGCCTTCTAAATAATCACGAGGTGGATGATTTCTTCGGATATACGAACTCCAAATAAAACGTGATGTTGAAATAACACGTGGAATACAGATGTCTGTAGCAGCTAACAGGTGGTTTTTACGAACATGTGGTGCACGGAAAACAGCTAGAAGTACAGAAAGTACTAAAAAGTACTACAAGAAGGGCAAAAGTTGTAAAATGCCCTTCGAAATGCTTCAATCAAAATGGTCGACGAGCAGATTAAATCCAAATTAATGTTTAAAAATGGTTCAAAATCCAAAACTACTAACGTTTTAATTTCACTAAAGGCCTAAAACGCTAACTAAATACCATTTTCAATATGTCGTATCTCAGGATGATTAAACTAATTTTGGAAAACCAAAAACTAAAACCGAGGTAAACGACGATCTGTTCACAACTAATATCAACTGCAGAAGAAGGTTAACTAATAACTAATAATCTTTCAACAGAATTTCCTAAAGAAAACCAACCTAAAGATTTACGAATTCCCTAAAGATTCTAAATCCACTAGTGACTAAATTCATAGTAAGAAGAGGCGCCTATGACGTATGCATTGTATGCAACCAAACATTCCTGATGGAATTGGGAAAGTCTAAAGGAAAGAATATATAACCAGACTAATTTGTCCAATAATTTACGTAAATACGCAAGCGAGTGATTTCTACTGTAACACATGATACATAGGTCCAGTGTTTATTCTGCGATTTGTAGATTTGATACCTAGAATTGGTTTCTCCCGAGCTCTTCTTTTACGAGGCACCAAGTTGCGTACGTGAAGACTAGGAATACACAGTCATTGGCTGCATAACTTTCTTTAAACAACTGGGTATATCCGATATAAATATTCGTATGTGTTTTAATTTTCCGAGTTTTTCTAGTTCTCTTTTGCTTATTGTCCTTCTAGTTGTATATTAATATTTGTTCGAACGTTTGCCACTATTTCTGTTTTGTTACTCGCCTGATAGGCAGTACTTTCTGTAATCTGAAGGTCGATATCGATTCCTGGTGAATTTTCGTCGTTCTCCTTCGAATACAGGCCTAAGAGTTAGAATAGTAAGGCCCTACACGTACATACACTTACAGGTATTAAACGGCGCACCAACTACGTAACTCGCAGATACGAGCCGAGTTGTGCATTGCACCTGTAAAAGTCACATACGCTAACGCACCAGCCTCGATACCGAAAGGTAAAAGGAGATTATGGATACATATACAGATACTATCATAGATTAGAAAAATAAGTAAATGCCCAAGGCCACCTTTTTATATTATTATTTATCCTGAGGCAAACTAACTATTCTAAAGTTATGATTCAAGTCTAGAATCGCGTCTTGTGGCTTTTGAGGGTCACCTTATGAGGACGATATCATCACCGGGCCTGATTTGATATAAGCGTTCACCATTTATGTTGACACCTTTGCCCGACTAGCTCATTGATCTAAAACTACTATCGAGGGTAGATTGAATAGTCAACTTGGCGTACTCCTCGATGGATTGTAATTCGTTTCCCAAAGAGTTACCTATATTGTTTCTGTTGTGTACATAGTTTCCATTAATTTCGTATACTTGCTGTATACCTGACATGCGTTCTAAGAGTTGCATACAGCTCAAATTTCTATGGTGTTAAACGCCTTTTTTTAATAGTCGGTGAAGGTTGACTAAAGTTCTATATTATGTTTTTCACATTTCTCAATAAGCCTTCTAACTATACGTAAATGGTCGCACTAACTTATAACCTGCCCAAAAACCAGTCTGTTCACGAGGTTGTTAGATATCTAATCTATTAACGAGTACTCTCGTGAAGAGTTTATTATTTGACTATGACATTTATTGAACATTAGTTTCGATCCTCCTCTTTTGAGCTTTCTGAAAGTATTGCATCTGATCTAATCAACTAATCAATCAATAAACGTTTATTGTAACAAAAAGTGTACAATGCCGTTGCAGCTTTGCTTCTCTAAGGACAGAAAGCAGTAATTTCCTTACTGGGTGATTCACATAAGACGCACCCCTTAGTAATTGGAATAGGCAACCCAACTTACAAATTCAGAAATAACGCTGATCTATTAATTCCCGATTAAACGTATATAATCAGAATGGCAATACATAATTAAATATCATGTCAAGGTTATGTTCCAAACTTAAAACTTTCATAACCTATAACCTATAACTACAAAATTAAGAAAAATATAACTAACAAAAATAAATTTATCCAATTCAGTTACGAAATGTCAACATTTCGACGTTGATTTTAGTTGTGAAAAGTAGTTCATTTTGTAACTAGTTACAAAATATGCTCCCATTTTGTAACTAGTTACAAAAAGATGATTTGAGTTGCGAAAAGTGGTTCATTTTGTAACTAGTTACAAAATATGCTCCCATTTTATCACTCCCATTTTATCACGATGACCCAACTCCTTTTTTAAGAAGATGTGGCATTTACATTTTGTTATCTGAATTGGATAAAATCTTGTATGAAACACGTTGCATAAATAGCTATTATATCAATAATAATAGTTTTATACACAATTTTTTGATGACTAGAAATTCCTAACTGTCACTTTTGACGAATAAGTAAACAATAAGTATTTGTGGATATATCTACTTGATCAAATTTTGTTTTTGAATTTGCAGATATTTCTAGTAGCTTTGAAAACATGTATGTTGGGTTGCATTTGAAGATTATAAGGGGGGCGTCTTACGGGAATCACCCAATATAATCCTCTACTATTGCAACTGCTGTACAGATGGCAGCACCAGTCCCGAATATTTTGGATACCACCTCGTTTCTCCTTCTTTTTGATACTAATTTGTTTTTTGAAAATTTTTAATTCTGTTATTTTCGACGGTTTCTGTGATAGATAATTTTGGTGTTTTTCCGTGCCTCTATTCGAAACAATTTATTTAGTACTGCCCATTCTATAATATCTTTGTTCTTGTTTGGTTTGATTTGTTTCCTTTTCTCAAATAGTTTTTTTAACGCTTAATTTTGTTCAGAGTTTTGTAGCTTTTATTGTGACTTCCTCGGCACTTCCGCTGATGATTCTTTAAAGTTTGGAACTATATTTTTCGGCTGATCGTCTATTTTAGCTTGGAACTGTTGTTTTCCATTGATAATTATTTCTGGGTTGATATTTTGTCTCAGTTGTATCAATCTCCTGTTGTCCAGATTCAGTCTTTTTTGTTTTGGTCATTTACTTTGTCTATCACTGTACTATTCGGGGAATATTTGAAATTATGTGATCAACTGGAAATCGGGCTTCGCCATTTTTTAAAGGGAACCTATTTTATTGGGGAGGCTTTAACTCTAAATGTTGGCCGCTATATTCTTTCGCAGAATGTTGGCCTTCTCAACCTTACCTATTTAAAGGTCAAACTTGGAATGAAATTTTCAACCGGTATTTGGATTTAACGTGTGACGCATATTTTTGTAATAACATAAATTACAGAGACATGGATTTGGGTTCAATTGCGAGCAGCCAATGAATCTATTAAACGTGTAAATTTAAAAATTAATTAAATTCGATTAGTACCGACTTAATGACACAGTGGATTAAGGAATTTTCGCGATCAGTTCATACTAGTTTAAATTTCATGAATCAGGTGAAAACTTTGCAGGGGCTATGTGATGTAAATGTTATCAGTTAGGCTGGCGTTTGCTAAAATTGTTCGTCTTATGGACTCGTAATTTTTCCATGCCTGTCTACACTGATGTTATTTTTAAGTAACATGTTTTGGTGTAAAGGAAAAAATTAATAATACCAAATGCTCTTGTATTCGTAATATTATGAAAGAAAAATTTGGAAACAAATGTCGACACGATGCTTTCATCTTTTGTCAATGCAACTGTAAACCAATTAAATTTGGAAAACAATGCAGAATCTTGATTTAAAAATTTAATATCAAAAATGTTATACTATTAGAATTATTAGTCAATGCTACTTACCAGTTCTACTAAGTGGTGGTTGTTCAATGGGCACGTTATTCGTGGGTTCTGGTAACCATACCGGTCTGGGCGATTCTTCCTTCGTAGGCGATTCTCGTTCCTCCTTAAGAGGAGGCGTTAAAAAATTGGTCCGAGGGCTGGGCCCCGTACAAGATAAATGTCTTGGACGTGGTGGTTGTGGGGACGCGCTACGTCCTAACTGAGGTAAACTCGGGGATGCTCTTCCACCAGGAAAGGTAGCGTTACGTTTGTGTCGTCTGGGAAAGACAGCCAATAATTCCGCCCACCATCGGGCGTCCTCCCTGCTGGCGGCCTTGATGAAGGTGACTCGATCGGGCGATGTAAGGGCTAAAGAATGTGGGTGACCGGTCACCTGTTCGGCGCCGGTCACTTCCAGGACTTTACACATGTCCACCGATCCCTGGGGTACCGTGTCGGGCTGCAAGAAAAGGCGACGTGTTAAAGTCATTAGCGGTGCATGAGCGGAAGCGCGGCTCGCATGCAGTAGAATTTTCTGTAACGCTAGTTATTCAGGTTGTTGACTCCTAGTGCACTTGGTTTTGCACCGTGTATTTATTAATAATTTCCTATATACGATGCAATAAATTAAAATCGTGACCCATAAGGGGAGCTTTTCAATGTTTACAAATTGGCATTTACAATTAAAATCACTTTGAGGATGTAATTAGCAATTTATGTTCGTAAACTAGTTATGCAAAGAAAACGCAAACTTTTTTTGGTTTTGTTAAATGCACACTTCTGTTTTATTACAACAGCTGCAGGCTAATTTTAAATTATAAAATATAAAATGTGGGCACAGAAACGCTTGCATCTTATTTTGGGTCCGCTTTCTATCGATATAAATTGTTAACCAATTAAAAAACTTTCCCTTAACGAAACTGCCAAACGATAATTTTTTCCTTTTTTGGTTTTGTAATTTCACAATTGTAACACATTATTACATTTTCATTTTATTTTTCTGAGTAAACGTCCACGAAAAATATTAATTCCAGCTTTTTAACGAAACCTAATATTGATTTTGCTTTATAACAATGAACTTATGCAGAAGTAACACTATTTTGAGAATATTACTGATATTGCTTTAGCTACTCAAATGCAAGTAAGTCTACAAGCATTAAAAAAATACAGAAAAGAAGAGAAATTACAAAAAATCAAACGTGAGGGGGGCTTTGAAACAAATATCAAATCAATTTAAGAGGGAGGAAAGATTAATGCGAGCAAAATGCAGAAAGGTCCTGCAGTTCGAAAACAGAAGCGAAGAAGAAGAAGAATGTGGGGATCTAGGAATAAGTTAAAAAAGTCGAACTACTAAAAAATTGGGAGCATGGGAGCATGGAACGTTGGAAAATGCCACAAGATGGGACAAATAATATCAAAGGCTAGACAAGAAGATTCGACGATCTATTTATAGTCATGTTGACTTTTATTAAATACTTAATGTAATTAACAATAGAAAAAATATATAAAAAACTAGAATAATACAAATGAAACAAAAGAAAAATAAAATAGATCAAAACTAAAAAAGAAGAAAGTATTGTTAGAGGATGATGTGAAAGAGATTTGTTAAAGATGTCGTCGAAGGGTCGAATATGTGGAGACAACAATTGTAAAGTAATTCTGGACAGCAAAACTGACTTTCAAAACTTAGTTTAGAAAGAATCAACAAGGACATAGTATATGGGAAAAAGGTGAGGTTTAAAATTGAAAAATGGTTTCAGTGGGTGTGTATACCAGAGCTGTGACAGTTATGATTACCTTCGTATTCTTGGTATGATGCAACAAAGACTACGAACGCCACTGTCCTCAACAAACTTGCAAAACTGTAGACTAACATGTCTATTGATAACAGCGGCCATGATAACTACGTTCGCCATCTATAGTAATTATTCTGTCTCCTCTTTCCTTAGTTATGGAATTACATGTACTACTTCCATCTACTAAAGCGAACAGATGAGGGACAGAGGAAGAACAGGACACCGCACATACAGTTTTGAACTAATAAAACGAAATATGGATTGTAATAGAACTACAGAGGATAATCAAATGAAATACTGAACACTCTTAAATTTAGTTTTTTTGCGGAATTTTAGGAATAACCCAACTACAGCTTTGTATAGGTGCTCAGATTTGTCTTGTGTTTTATGTAAAAACAATTAAAGGATACAATAACATTACTAGCAGAAGAGACGTTGCCAAAACAAACACCGAGAAAACAGAATGATTGGTTTGACAGCAGGTGTAAACATGATATAGAGAAAAAAGCTGGTCGGAATAAAAATGTTGAAAATTGCAAAGGAAGAGAATGCAGAAAAATATAGAATACAGAAAAGGGAAACAAAAGGATAAGTACTTTGAACAAGTATTTAATGGCGAGGAGACCAAACAAACGGAAATCGAGACAGCAAGGAATAAAGATGTGTTAGAACCCATAGATGCAACGGATGTACCAACAGAAGAAGAAATCATTGAAATAATACATAAGCATAAGAACAGAAAGTCAGGTCAAAACTGCATACACACAGAATTTATTAAATATGGAGGAGAGAGTATACAACAAAAAGTCGTTGAGGTAATCAGAAAGATTTGGGATTTACTACAAGAATGGACAGGTGCTGTTCTGACACCCATTTATAATAAAGAGGGCCAATCGGAATGTAGGATGTACCACTGTTAGACGCGGAATAAAAAATAATTGGCCACAGCGACAAAGAGTCAATCAGAAAAGTACTCGAATAACATCACGAAGAGGACGGTCTGTTACGGACCACATTTTTACCATTAAGCAAATAAATAATCGCCAGAAGCAACATAGCCATCCACGTACTGATCGTTGGCCTTAAGCAGGTATACAATGCAATCAACAGATAATGGAATGATCCTCTGTCGCCAATTCTATTCAATCTGATGCTGGAAAAGATAGTAAGAGACAGTGGCATTACAACCAGTGAGGCGATAATTAACGAAGGTCAGCAATATCTAGTGTACGCCGATGATTTAACACTGATGGCGAAATGAGCACCGGAACTAGAAAAGACGACAAAGGACAAGAAAAATAAGACCGTGTTTCAATGTTATGAGCACCAAGTGCATGGTGATCGGAAAGAAGTTCAACACTGCAACGGAAACAATAACAGTAAACTTAAATAATAGAGAGGAAATGAAGATAGAGATAGTGAGCAGTTTCATGTTTTTAAGTTTGCTCATAGCACGACAAGCTGATAAAAATGCTGAAATTGAAGCAAGATTAATTAAAAGTGGAAGGGTGCGCGAACGCTTTACATAGCTTAATAAAATCAAAAGTGGTGCTAAGCTTAAAATATACTTTATAAAACAGTGATAAGATCTACAGCTACCTACGCATGTGAAGCGTGGGTATATAACAAAAGTGAGGTAAGTAGATGGGAGCAAAGATCTTTGGCAGAAAAAAAAGACTGATACACTTGTACAATTAACCTAGCACAACTATCAAAGTCATAAAGACGCAAAGAATAAGGTGGCTAGGCCACCTCCAAGACTTGTTCGGATAGGGTTCCAAAACGACTAATGAAGGGGGCGATGGTCGTGATGGAGGGCAACAGGGGAATAGGACGTTCCAAGAATAAATGGTTTCCGGTTGTTGAAGACCGAAATGGTGAATATAAGCTATTTACCGGAAGGCCTAGAAGAAAATTACTAAGTAAAGGGCTTATAGGCTTGTTAACACTTACTTTATTATTTATATTGCAACCATACAACAAGGTAACGATGTAATAAAAGGAAAATTTTAACTTTGTCTCGGTTACGTTACAGTGTTAAATTAATTCAAACCAGCTTTATAAAAAGTAGGTATACACTTAGGAATGGAGTCTATAAAACTAGTGTCCGACCGAAGCTTCGGCTTCGGCCACCTTCGGCCGCAAAAAGCACATTCGGTTTCGGCGAAAAAAGGGCTGAAGGTTTGGCCCAAGCCGAAGGTTACATCCAGCCGAGCGATTCACGCAAACGAACGAAATATTACGTACAATGTAGAATATTATTCATTTTATTATGTTTATGTATTTCAATAAATAAAGAAAAATAAAATTACATTTACCATCGGGAAAAATAATTTTTTTTAAATGCTATTTAGAGTATTTAATTTATCTACACTAATTCACAGTAAGGGTTCTAAGTCTGGTTGCACCTTCGGCTTCGGCCGAAGGTGACGACGATAGCCGAACATCGGCTTCGACTGACAAATTGACCTTCGGTCGGACACTATATAAAACATGAAGGAAGATCAAGATTTAAATCGACTTGACCGAAAAAATTACAAGACAAGTCCTGAATGAAAAAATGACACCGACCAAGATGAAAAAAAGGTAAATAACCCCAATTCACCAATTCAAAGGGACATGGCAAGAAAGCTCGAATGTTGTTAGTCGAATATTATTACTTAATTCATAGCAAACTGAAAATGAGGAAACGTAAAGGGATAAAGGGTATAGTCACTAACGCCCCGCGAGGGACATGGCCGGCAACATGGAGGATTGAGACCTACTAAGTCGCTTGTGATACCACGGTTGTTTCGTACGTCATTCATACGGGGTGGTGTGGTAAGAACTACGTCTTCAACAACCGCCCACCTTCCTTACTCCACCACTGTATTTCGGTTCCCAATTATTTTCAATGACTGGGTACGCCACCCATTTAGTATCCGACTAGTCGAATGCCTTAACCACTCGGCCAGTCCGGCGATACGAATTGAAACGTATGAATCCTAAAATTTATTTAAGGGAATCATTTGTCGAAAAAAGGTTCTAATAAATTCAATATGTGAAACCATAGCAAAATGTTTCATTCAAGTCTTCAGTGTTATACATGACGTAAATAATATTCTCAAGAATCATGGCGTGAGCTGGTATTTCCTTCAAAGGCAAAACGGAACATCTATTTGTTGAGCCCTAAGATATACGAAAAATATTACATTATGTATTAATATTTTGGAGTCTATTTAGTACGTGGTGCAAAAATACTGTGTCCTATCAGCGATTTCACACTTTATCAAGCCACGCATCAAAAGCGATATTACAGTTTCTAGAATCTCATATGACGTGCTTAAGTCTCCAGATTCCGATGGAATATTTTGTTTGGGGATGAATGAAAATCGAGCCGTGGAACATAACAGTGAATAATCTTGATGTTTCGAAAAAAGCCGTAAAAAGAGTGCGAAAGAACTCAAGTCAAGACCAGATTAATAAGATTCTACAATCTTGACTAAAGCGAGTGTATAAAGTCTAAAAAGTTAAAACACGTATAAAGGTAAAGGTAGAGGTATCGGCACTAAGTATAGCAAATTAATATTTCTTCATTCGATTAGTGCTAGAAATAAGTGTTTTGAAAATGACAAAAAGTTTATTTGATCAACCTCTGTAACTGCTTTTGGTTTTAGGAAATCAGGGTAGTTATACCTAATAGAAACTACAAGCAAAGAGAACAGCTGGGGAACCAAACAGGATCAACACGGTATACAGATGGATCAAAAACGGCTAATATGGGGTCGCAATTGGATAAACCTGGGTGTAATGAGAATTACAAACTATGCAAACAAAATGATACAGCATACATAAACAGATCCCGTATTACAAAAAATGCAAGAGCCAAGCTGCACTAAAATCTATAAACGAGGTTAAAATTACTTTTGAATAGATGCCACAGCAACAGAGAAGGCTAACAAAAATATGTATTAAAATTGGGTCGAATTTCATTTAAGGTTTCTTCCAAAATTATAAAAGGAGGACGACTGACAGAGGCTGTTGTTGATGTTCACAAGAAACTTCTCAAATCTAAAACAAATCAAGGAATGTCGAGTGGCCCTGGAAAAGCTTGGCTCAACCCATTAAGTTCGACTAATCTGGGTGCCCGGTCACAGTAACATTCCTAGCAACGAGGAGGCCAACCGCCTGGCTAAGGAGGGCTTCTCGGGACCCTTTTTAGGCCCTAAACCGGCCCTCGGCATACCTAAAGCAAGCATTCAGCAAGTAATTAGAAACTGGACTCCCTCTCAGTTCATCTTATTTTGGGCTTCACGTCCTGGGCTGAAACAAGCGACGCTACTCATCCACAGACCTTTAAAAACCAAGTCCCAACAGCTTCTTAGGTTTAGTAGGAAGCACATCGGAATAGTCAGAGGTCTCCATACGGGCCATGGTCATTTAAAAGACACCTGCATCTGATGGGTCTCTTCGAGGACCCAAGTTGCAGATTCTGCAACGAAGCAACTGAAACTTCCGTTCATCTCCCAGACTACTTCTTCTGAGGCATCACCTACTTGGAGCCTATCTTTTAGAGCCCGAGGATACACGGAGTGTCTTTATTGGCAAGATCTTGGCCTCTGAGCTAGGTGCCGGTCTGTATGAAGGCACCCCTTAATTTGTGGCGGATGCACAACGGCTTCGCACCGCCGAAGAAGAAGAAGAAAACAAGTCGGCCCTTTCTATTTAGTGAAGAATAAATAACTAAGGACATTTTTTCAAAGCAATGGTGAATGCCGTTTATGAAGGCACACTGAACTTCATATCAGCTGGGGGCACAATAAGCCGATCGCCCGATATTTTTTCTTTAGGGCAAGAGGTGTAAGCTCTATCTATCGTCATAAAAAAGAAGAAAAACCAAGCAACGGCAACTAAACTGATACAGGCATCTTGTGCACATGACAAACGATATAACTTGCAAATATTAGAAATGAGATTAGGAAGAAAAAGAAGGTCTCAATCAACGATTCAAAAGAGAAAACCCCCATCACGGAATTAAGAATTTCGGAAAGGAGGAGAAAAAGCAATAAGAGATTGATCAACGATTCAACCTTATGAGAATTAAATGAGAATATGGATAAAGAAAAAGTAACAACAATTGGTGTAAAATAATTAAAGGTTTGCATTATTTTTGTGGCAATTTTAACTGTAAAAATTTGTTTTAAACAAGGAGAGATTAAATGGTACCAAAATACTGTTTTACACTGGAAGAAATTGTTCGCCAAGTTTTGTACAAATAGTAACACAGCTGGAATAAACTACATTATTGAAAGATGGGTTTGTAACTTTTAAGGAAATATTTTCAAAAGGAATACACGCGAATCTGTATATAAAAAATATAACATCCGCAAGGATTTGAACCACCAACTTTCGGCTTTACATGCCAACAATTTTTTACTTAAAATCATTTTTTTACTCGATCAAAGTCAGAGCTATAAATTTGTTGTTATTAAACATTTATTTCGATTACATCCAACACCAGGTTAGTGTTTCTAAAATGAAAATGAAACCTATTCAAATTCTCTTCCTGAATACCATACGGAATTTGAAAATCTACATACTGGAGCCATAAATCCAAAAATACCAGGAAATTATAACTATTTCTGCAAACAAAAAAACTTCAAAGCAAACACGTGTACTTTAATGACTTTGTCGACACGGAACTTTACAGGGGATAAATTCTAATTTTCATTGGCATGCTGGAATTCCTTTTAATTTATTTTAATACCAGTGCCCCATAATTTTAGTCTTACAACGAACTAAAGTCCTATTTTACGAAAAAGAACCCCACAGAAAACTTGTATCCCAGATTTTTCGTTCTAAATCCAACGCAAATTATGAAGAACGCTTAAATTGCGATACTTACGTGTTCGTCGACCGAGTAATTAAGTTCTCCATCGTCATAGAGCACAAACCATCGCCGCTGCCATCTCTGAAAATAAAAACATCTTTATTAGTAGGAGAATTTTCACGTGCACATATGCAGCCAATTAATATCTAGTGTGCGTGTGTGTATGTGTGTGTGAAATTTATGAAGCAACCGCTTGGAAGTTCATGAACAGAGCTCCCGTAATGAGTGTAGATTTAAATGATGAGAGAAACTGCGTATGTGACGGTTTGTTTATAGATAGGGCATTGACCCTCTTCAACCTGCTTACACCTTGATAATGATAACATGTACGATCGACCTCCATACCTATGAACCTTCCTATCGTATTTTGAATTCTTAAGATCATTTAAATATTATACATAGTTAATGCAAAAAATCACGAATCTTCAAGGATGTACTTGGGAAAAACATTATACAACTTCTAGCGTTAAAGATCTCCAATAGATTAATCAAGGACTTGTTTGTTAGCAACAAGTATCTAAATTAGTTACTAAGGCTTAATTTTTCTAAATAAAAATAAGCTGATGGCCTTATTTTATTAGAGATTAATACTAATCTAATTATCTGCGTATTTAAATATCAGACTATGGGAAGTATGTAGATTTTTAATGTACGATAAATAATAGGGACCGCACTACGGAACCTTGCGGTACCCCACAACTTATGCATAAGTCAACAAAATTATTCTTGTTATTAAATACTACATGTTAAGTTATGAGCAATGTTGCCAGATCTCATGATTTGGCTTCCTGTATTACGAAACCAAAGCTATTTTTTTTAATGATTTATCGGTATAGACGGTATATAGGTATTTCATCGGTTGTAAAACTTCTACATTTAATTTAACGGCTTTAAATCCCAATCGTTCCATTCTTAAATCGGATAATGGCTGGTGTACTCGAATTTGGAACTTCTCGGTCGCAACAAAATCCTAATTGATGAAACAAATATTATCTAACTTCAAAAAGATAAAGTGACAGATACGGTTTTTGACCCTTTAAAAATGGTGAATGTATCCTAGACAACTCGATATATAGAAATACAAACATTGGTAACGCTTATGTAAACACTAAACACTGATAAGTAACAAAAAGGCCTAAAAATTTACTCTACACCTGCCTTATCAGCATTCCACAGAGACGTTTGTCTTCAATGGTATAACATACTCATTATTCCAACGTGCGTAGGATTTACCTTTGTCGAGTAAGAAGATTAAATTATACAACATATAAATTATATCTACCTTCACACTGATGTTGTATGAAAAAACTTAACGTGTAATAAATAATTTTATATTTCAAATGTTATTTCATTGCGAATTTCAGATAGTTGAGGTTTATAGTTAGTTTCTGTTTAAACTTTTACTTTTTTTTAATGTTAATAACAATTTTAAATTGATTCAAGATAAGACAAAAATTTAGTAAAAGCAAATATTTAAGCGTAGTAAGGGTTCAGAGGTAAACTAAACAATATGGAGAAGAAAATTCAAAGTCTACACAATATAATATATTGCGATAAAATTAAGGAAAAAATGGGACAAAAATAAGAACAAAAAAACGGGTTCTGAAGAAACGCATAGGTATACTTTGGAATTGTCTGAAATTGCAAAAAGTAAAGAGTGGACGATATTTACAAGCCGAAAGTAGCATGGTTTACAGTTGCTGATAGAATTTTGCATTAAGTAGTTCAAATAAGAGAATCGTAATCAACAGAAATTGTAAGTATTTTACTTTTATGTTTTAATAATTAAAATGTGTATTATAATTACAGTATTTTTCATCTAGCATTTGGGTTGTGACGTCAACAAGCTCCGCCCAAAAACTGTATGGGTAGACACGCGTTCGTGCGCAGTAGGTAATGAAAACCTAGTTTAGAAAGAGATGAAGTATAGTTGGATTGTGAATTTATAAACAGCGCGTTGACGTCACAACCCAAATCCTAGGTGAAAAATACTGTAATTTACATATTTTACATTATTTATTAATCACATTCATTTGCCATTGTACAGCTCCATCGCCAATAAACCAATCAGCTAATTGATTTATAACTTCAGTTGCTTTCTTAGAATAATAATTACGACTACTACTTAGTTGTCGTGGTCATGTCTGGCAAACCTGTGGTTCTAATTTCTTGCCTCCAGGAATCATATAATATGGTTCCACTCTCAAAATCCTCTTTATCCACACATCCTCGAAAAATATAAGCTCCGCAGCCAATTGTGCAATGCACAAGTAGTATGCAGTAATGCACAGAAGTACTACGAAATCGTGAAACTAGAATACCAAACGCATTTTCCACGATTCTTCTAGCACGTGATAGCCAATAATTGAACATTTTTTCTTTTACTGTTAAAGAGCCATGTTGGGAGTAAGGTTCCAATAAATATTCTTTTAAAAGAGAAGCATCATCTGCTAAAAAAAACATACTTGAAGGTATATCTAACGTATTATTTTCCAATGCACTCTTCAAAGTTGATTTTGAAAATACTCCTCCATCTGATGCTCTCCCATTTGCTTCAATGTATTCAAAACAGTACTGATCGTCCACAAATGTAAAAAGTATAATATCAAAAGATCCTTTATAATTATAAAAGTGCGATACTGAGTGAAAAGGGCATCGTAATACAATATGTTTGCCATCTAGGGCCCCACCACAACGTGGAAATTTCCACGTTGTAGAAAAGCTGTGTATAATAATCTTTTTCCATTCTTTTTGTGTATTTGGATATCATTCTTTTCAATGTATTTTTGGGGTATAGAAAATTCTGGATTATTAGAATCAAATTCCCGCGATCTTATTAGTAGTTCAATTAAGCAATCAGCTAGTACAGTCAACGATGAAATATTATCACCTTCTTCCGTGGATTTCCTGCTTACTTCAAGAACTTCTAATATTCTAAGAGCAACGACACCGAAAACTTAGACGAATTAAGATTTACATCTCAAGCATTAAATCAATCTCCACCAGAAGAAAGTGAATTTGATTATTTTGGGAAGTCTATCGCATGTCAGTTGAAGAAACTTCCAGAGTACTTAGCTCTAGAATAAATGGCTTATATACAGTCATAATTAGTGCAACAACGACTAAAAAGTTCTCAACCTACTGTTTGTTCTTATAATGAGAGTAGACCACATTCAGCAGGTTCATAACTATTTGAGCAATTATGAATACATAAACAGCAGAACCAAATCAAGCGCAAATACAAATGTGTTATCACAGTTGGTTCTATACTCAGTGGTGATGAAGACCGCTTTGATGAGTTTGACAATACATATTGATTTAGGGTACTGTTTTTGATTACGTTTTATATGATTCTAATTTTGTTCGAATTAAATCAATAATATAACTTTGTTTTTTTTTTATATTATAATATTATAAGTATGTAAACTAATAAATAAATTTTAATAAAATCACTTACTCTTTCCGTACACTGTAGATAACATGACAAACTTGCTGAATATCTCAAGGTTATTTGTAATTTAAGTTTTGCAGAAAAAGGATCTTTCATTGTGGTGTTCATTTTTAAATATACTCGTATGGTGTTACATGTTGTAGAAGATCATCAAATGGTTTCTAAAGCTTTAATGGATTACATTTTTTTACCCATACGCGGCCTTTCCGCTGGTAATTTTTTTTTCCGGTCTAAATCATTTTCTCGGCTAATAATAGTTATTTACGTAATCAGTTATGCTCGTTCTTTCAAACTTTTCTCTCGTAATGTAAAATGCTTCATAACGTTACTAGTATCGTAAATTACTATTACAATTATTCGGCAGCTGCTACGAATTAGTTCAGTGGACATCTTTCATTACATATAATATTGCACAAAATAAACAACCATCTACAGCGTTCAATTTATTGAAAAATGTGACTGGCGCGATAAAATTGCTTTTCATATGTAAACTGGCGCCACCAAATCCTTACATGTGTAAATAAATCCAGCACTGTACCACTTACTATGGGTTAAATATTTCAGTAACGTAGCGGGTAAGCAAAATCAGTCAGATAAACGAAGACTGAAGTAGCAACAGAAATAAAGCGAATTCTGCTCAAAGAAATAGACAAAACACAAGAAAATATTTTAAAATAAGGTAAGCTGCCAGGCTGGAAATATCATACCGGAAATTCAATTAAGAGGAATGGCATATTAATTTGCACATACTAATAACATCAAATTTACAAAACATTTTTGGTAGAATTTTAAAAATATGCTTAATAACGTTTATAACTAAAAATCCTACCTTGTCAATGCATTCAACAATACTTCATTCCAGTACATTCGTTTCAGAAAATTAAATATTTCGGTTTAAATTAATTTAGAACAAATTTATTTGACAATTAAAAAAATGGCAATAAAAAATATTAAATTCTATTAAATATTAAAAAGTGTTCGGAACTATACTTTTTGGTCATGGATTTCTTATTGAAAATTTATTTATAATTTTCTTTTATATTTTTAAATAAATAAATTTCAGGAACTTAGCTATGCTAAATAAGCAGGGACTTCGTTCTTTATTTTTTCGTAATAATTGGTAAGATTATTAAAGGTGAATCGGTTATTTAATTCTCTGCAGGATTTTTAAAAATAAAATTCAGAAAATAATTTTAGCTGGGCCTTTACTTTCTACATAAGTAAGGGATTAAAGTTTTTTCGCGATAATGTTAATTTTTAAATCTATATTTTTTCTTCTCCCGTTGCAGCAAGTTCGGTTACAGTTTACGTAAAAGTCTTCAAATCTTTATTTTTCAAAATTCGAACTTTTTTATGGGTCCAGTACTTGTTCTTTATTTAGGTTTATCTTAAAATTTCAATTTTAAAGGGTTAAAAAACACCACTGTTGGTTAAATTCTTTTTCAGATGTACATTTTAAATTTCGATATCACCAATAACTTAAAATTACTCCAGTTACCTAAACTAATAGCAGGAAGAATTAGCAACAGGTATTTATTAGAAATACATGTAAAAACTTTCGTAACTTACCAACTAAACTTGTTATGATTCAACATCATCTAGAATTACACCCATTAATGACAAACATTTACTTCATTTACTTAAGACTTAACTACGAAGATTCTTACTTTTTCATCTTGGCTAGTAATAGATAAATAAGAAATTTAAATCCTGTAATGATCTTAGCAATCAAAGATATTTAAAAATTATAATGTAATACGTAATAATTAATATTAAATGTCAAACGTTATGCTAGGATTTCATTTTTAAACTGTAGTCACAGATAATTAATTATTGTTTTTAATAATCATTAGGACTAGGTATTCTTAATTAATTACGTTTACCAATACTGGTTGATCTAACAATTATTTATACTAAAAGAGGTGGGTGGATAATTCTGTTTTACATTTTTTTTAATTTTTTAGTTCCGGTTCCATACAAATTATTCTAATTACATACTTATTTATCAATCTCAATTACTGTTTTTTTTAATAACATGTTTAGCTAAAAAAAATTGTTAGTGTCGCTGAGATCGATTAATTTTCACAACAATAGCTTTTGTTAATTAAAATAATTAACTTACACGTGATATTACAGTAAATTTAATTTTCCACCCTCAACAATTTCGCATATTAAATGTTCTATTTCTGAGTAAAAATAGAGAAAAAGGTTAACGAAAAGAGAAAAAAATTGATTATAAAGAATAATAACACGGTTTTTTTATTAGTTGTTAAGCACTAACATTTATGTAAAAAATATAAAGTAACTGTTGAAATAATTTAAAAGCCTTTTGCATCTCCTTTGAGGGAGGGTGCAATTTAAACTTTTGGCCGACACTATGTCGAATATTAGGCCAGAGAACCGTTGCCATATTATGACGGAATGGCTAGAATTATTCTAACTTAAATAATGGAATCAGGTTTACAAAGAACAACACTAGTTCTACTGCAAACCATAACCTTAAAACCACTTTAAATTAACTCAGCATGTTTTCTACTGGCAAGACAAATTTGTACATGAAAAATACATAATTTTAATTATGTGGCTTTTTATATAATTATCTTAAACAAAATAGTCGTTCTTTTGATTAAACAGTAACTTAATTGATACAAATTGTTATTTTCAATAGGCATTCAAATTTTAGAGCAACATCGTTGGCAAGAAGCCTTTTACGACGAATCGAACTTAATTTCTTAGCATATTTTTCACTAATGCGAAAAGAAAAGCCTGTAGAAACGGCTGGTGTAGGTTTTAAAACAATTTTTAAAAATATACCATGGAAATAGCTACCTAGACTTCTGAAAACTTTTTTTTTAAATTAATTATTTACGTGCTATAACTGCTAAGGTCTTAGGCACTCTTGAGTATATGACCATTGGTTTACATTGTAATTTTACAATTAATGTTAGTAAGTGTATTCGGTATGTTATAGTAAAGACAAAAGTCCGGTTTGTTTGAGGTACTTTTTGAGTTTTTGTAGATTGCGTTATTGTTTAAAACGGTGCACAGGTTGTTGTTAAGGTCACACTTAGCACGGTTTTTAACGTACTTTCGACAATTACATATTATGTGTTTCACTGTTTTATCAAGTCGAGAAGTCAAAATATACGTGAACGATAGAAGCGAATTTTTCGAACTCTCAATTGTTTGGGAGGATAAGCCAAAACAAAATCTTAGATTAATTGGTGAATATTTACCGAAAATACACCTGCTATCAAACTAATAACATATACAAAGCAATAGATGCTAATCAGTGTCAAATGAGCCGGTCTATTAATGGATTTGCCACAGCGTTTGACATAAATACTGTTAACCATGATGAATTGGTTAGTCTAACATTTAAACATGGATTTTCCAGGATATTTTTAAGTATCGTACTTTGCTTAAAAAAATCCTGGTAGGTGAAGCAAGCTAGTAATTTGCGGGGTTTCTCAAGCAACAGTGCTAGGACCAATTTTCTTTTATGTTTATAATGTTGACTTGTTTATATTAAATACTTCAGGCAACTCTGCGAACGATACTGTGATAGTCTACGCTGCCAGTATGGCAGAAGTTCGCTTATCCGAAATAATGTGGACTGGAGAGATTTCGAATATTTGAAATTCTGGTTAAAACGGATTTTTATTACAAAAAGTAATACTTCGTATAAGTAAAGAAAGTTACTAAAAAATCTATATTTTACATCGTATGGCCGCATCGTTAATTAGAAGGGTCTTCAAGGCTTGATACCGATCACACAGACTGCACGTAAATCTTACTCATCGGGAGATTCGAATCAAGAACTGGTGCAACACTAGCCTGACGCTCTATCACCGCGCCACCCTGGCATCTCAACTTTGTTAGATTAATCCACTCCTTCCTTTCCAACAGATCTTGCCGCATCCGACAGCAAAATCACCTCTCTGATCGGTTCACATCCCAAGCAGGAGTCCCTCAAGGATCAATCCTTATGCCTTTCTTCTTCCTAGTATACTGTTGCGACCTCTCTTATACAGATCACCCAGCCTCCACCTCGGCCTAAGTACGCAGACGGCAGTCATATAGATTCCGCTCCATAGACAACGCCTCCAGTCAGATGTACAAATCACCAGATTGGAGAGATGGATGAAATAATGGCGAGCTAAACTCAACTCAAATGATCCTTTTTAAGCACTCCTCCTATTCCGCCAGAAAAAATCAACAACGCAATGATATCAACATTTCCCTTTGGTAATAAAACATCCCCCTTCTCCCTATAGTTAAATATCTTGGTTTCACAATAACCCCCAACTCTCAACTGGTCCCTGGAGACTTCCCTGTGCTTGTCCATCGCTCGCCATAGAGTTTCCCTAAAATCAGCACTTCGAAGCCACCTTCAAACCTTCCTTCGCACTTACAAAACCTTCATTATACCCATCCTTGATCACCGCTTCATTATCCACCAGATCTCAAGCCACCACCTCTCCTTAAAGAGCAACGCTAAGAAAAACTCTACAAACTTCCTTTCTACTTTCCTTCAGATCGGATCTATCAGAACATCTCCATCCCTCTTATAAACCAACGCTTAGACAAAGAGCTCCAAATTCGTCAATAAAACCATTGTTCTATCCCCCTGTCACCATCAAGGCTAACCCTTCTTTTCCCCCCTGCCGTTACCAGAAAACCAAAAATCCCATCCACCAACCACGATTCTGCAAACCACAAATGACCTCCCGAAGAATACAGCGAAGTCCTGCAGCGGACCCCCCTCACCCAAAGAACCCGTCAACCACTGGACATCTACAAGATCATCACCGCTTAGTATCTAATTATTATTCATTTACAACTTTATCTATCACTATTTCACTCATCATCTATTATTATTTATTATATATTGCTATGATGGTATGTATATGCAAAATTGTCCACATCACCATCTTAATTTACCAACTGTCAAAATAAACTCTTCGGAGTCCTAAGTAGCCCTACGAAGTGCTATCGAACCCTATCAAGCCCCACGTTGCTAGACGCCAATAATTGCTATGATGACCTACGTTGTGGTTTCATTTATTAGTTTTATAAGTTAATTACAATTTACTTACTCTGACAGAATCTTTATTACTTTTATCTTTATTTTATGCTCCGGCTAACTCATATATTTCTTAACGGCGTTAATGAGGTTCCTAATTTGAGATTTATTTTAATTCTTAATTCTTTCTGTTATTTTGTATGAATAATGTCAAGTCAAAATTGTAATACAGATTTATTAACAATTTTCAAGTTATGAATTAACAAACTTAAAATTCTAACAATACCCTAGCTAAATATTAGGATCTAATTTAATGATTATTAAAAATTCGCTCACGTTTGTTGATTTTTTTATTAAATGTTCCCACTTTCTAATCCATAATAACTTTCCGACTTCTTCCAGTTCAATTAAATATGCTTCCCATTCCAAATTCTGCAATTAAGCTTCTATTTTTCCTTTATACACTTCACTATCCAAATTTCTTTAATCACTTAATTTTTATTATTATAATAATTTTTATTTAAACCATTAACATGCTTTATATCTTCTTTATAATCTTCATATAATTAATTTCATTAATTAATCTTGCTCTTTTTATTAATTTATATTCAAATCTTTTCTTATTACAAAATTTGAAATAACAATTTTTCAGAATTTTTATCTGTTATTATCTTATAAAAATTCTCGTTGTCCTGGTTAAATTATTCATTTTCGTTTACTTGATTTTCAAATACATATTATGATTAAATCAGATCCTTCTACCTATCTAACTTATTTATTTACATTTTTTATTATATTAAATCCTAGTTAAATTAATTCATGAAATATGTAACATTACAATATTTTAGATATACTTCTCCCAAACATTTATTTTTTTATTTTTATTTTTTTTTTGTAATCACTGACCGAAGAGCAGCCTAACCCCCAAACGGTTTTGTATACTTTAAATGTTACAATAAACGTTGAATTGATTAATTGATCTCAGTTTTCCAGCAAGCAGTTGTTTGTTTTTTTATTGGGCAAAATCTATGCTTGCAGGTGCCATGGATTGCAATGCGCGTCGACTACTATGAGTACTATGGTCAATGGCACTACCCGACTAGAATTTTGCAAAACCCAAGAGATTTTCACCTCTGCAAGTGATCTTTATCGTGTTAAAACATCATATTGGTACGGAACCTATGGTTTTATCTCTTATTCAAAAGAGGGCATATTTTTCGCATAAAAAACTCATTGACCTGGACTGGGAATCGAACCCGAGATCTCGGATTTATAAGGCTAACCTTAACGCCATCAAGACGAAAGCAAGCGAGCGGTTATTAACAGAAACAAAAGTGTTTGATATTATTTAGGCAATAATACAGTTATAAATTGCTTTATTTTCAATACAATGACTACTAAAACTACAGATATAAATCTGTTTCGAACCCACATATTGGATACGTTGATGCAACTATGTACATCGCTTTTGTATTTATTCAAAACTACCACTCGAAATTAAAGAAACCCCAAAGATTGGTTCATTTAAAAATAAAGTAATAAAGAACCGGTCCCTAAATACACTACACCAAGTTAGTTACTCAAAACATAGTTTTTTTGTTTCTCCAAAACAATAATCAAACAAATTTAAATCTAGAGATCGTGACGGCCAGGCGATTGGTTGCTTTATTTTATTATTCCCTTGAAAATCCTTGTTGAATCTATAATTCTTACTTGATTCAGTGGTACACAAACATAACATAAACATTTTTTTTCATTATTATACTCAACGGTCTCGCTGAGGTAGAAAAATAGGAAGGTTCCCTTGTAAACTAAAGGCCTCTGGTTCGATTCCGACTAAAGTTAGATGAGATTTTTAATGCGGAAGGAAATTGAAAACAGTAGATTCCGTGTCAAGGATTACTTGGGTTGGTTAAAATTCAACGTCAAGTAGTGCTAAACGACCATGTCAGTCAACGTGCGTCGAGATCCTTACCATCTCGCACAATAAATAAATAAATACATCTTACATATTGTACTCAACCGTATAGTAATAGCTGTAACGATTTTTCATTATCTTTTCCGTTAAAGGCTTCTAACTTAACTAGGGCGAATTGGAATAACATTCAGAATTCCTTCGAAGTGTATCGGCTCGTATCTGCAAAAGTTTTGTATAAAGTTAATAATCCCCCTGTTACGTTTCATAAACCTATGAAAATACCGTCAAAGAATGAACGAATTGTCGAAATTTCAGATGAATTGGGGATCGATCATCTTAAAGATACTACTAAATACGTTCATGTCGAACAGTTACATAGGAAATTAATAGCAGTTTCTTTTTCCATTTTTGTTTATAAAATAATATGTACCTAATATAAAACAATTTTAATACAGAAAAATCTCCAATTGCTTATTTGAGGAGGTAAAAACAAACAAGAAGTGTATCCTAGACAACAAAATACATGTTGATTCGCCAAATGACGGTAATATATGACCGCAAGCAATGAGATGATCGTTTTTATTATTAAACCTACTAATTTAACAAAATTTCGTGCATTTAAATCACCTACATTCAATCCGCGATTTGATTTCACGTAGCTAGCGCTTTAGAACAGAAGAAAAAAAAAACAATCGCACATCGAAAGATAATTTTAAACGTATCTATTTTAAATGCCCCCCTTTTATACAGGAAAGACAAATGGTAACTCCTAATAAAAAGCAGGACGAGCTGTCTGGTAACCCTAATAATACTTACTAAAATAACAACTGACAAATTTGAAGCGAACAAACTTCTATAACATCTGACAGATTTCAATTTCAATTGTTTCTTTGTTATTAAAGTAAGCACATTTTTTACCACCTACTGGGATTTTCTATGTTTGGTCACAGGTGATCCATAACTACATAACTAGGACTTGTTCAAACTTAAAGAGGTAGTGACGAGACAAAATCTTTTTTTTTTATCTCAAAAATTCCTTAGAAAATTTGTGTTTTTTAAACTCGTTGGTTAACATTTATTTTTTGCTACTTTTACAAAATTATTGAAGCTCCGAACTTAAGGAGTATATACAAAAATGAGCAAAAGTCAAAATAATCCAAGATGTTTTGTTACTGTAACAAACCGATTTGTAGTGATTGATGTACGTAACAGGAAATAAGTGCGGGTTTTTGAACAGCTGGGAAATATCTCAGTTTGAAAATGTAGCCAATTATTTTAATAATAATAATTAGAAGTGAGAGTTCAAGAGCTGTTTTTACTGTTCTAGATTTTAAATCTTCACAAACAGGTGTTAAATGTGCTTCTAATATCTAATTTAGAAAAAAAACGAAAGTAGTAATTTTCCTTTTCCTAAAATTCGCTTTGCAAACTACGTCAAATAATTCCTTTAAGAATGAAAACTAAAAAATATATACAGTCTTGTATAACACAATAATCTTGATTGTCATTTATTTTTTGCGACTGTTTTACAAGACGAAAATTTTTTTCTTTCCTTTTTTATTGGGTAATTTTTTAGCGATGAGAATACTCAAAATTCAAAGGGTACGTACAGTGAAAATAATAAGGCGTATCTTCTGTGCTGGCATTCAATTGTTACTTGAATGATAAAATAATACTTATTAGTTTAATGAAAGCAGTTATTCTGTTACGAAATTAAAAAGAAAGATAAGAAGTCGGAATAAGTCTTTCTTCTTTCGAATGGCGGTCTGTTTCAAGAGTGTGTTCCAGTTTTATCGTCTTTAATTGTTGATAAATGTCACATTAATCAACCGGCATTTCCGTTCGCCAGATGGGAGTTTATACTGACAGATAAAACAATTGAATATTGAATGCAATAGGAAAGATATCAGACTTTTATTTTTTCGTTTTTGACATAGTTAATATGAAATCATAGCAGAAATAAAATTAATGTTAGAAAAAATAAATTAGGTTAGTAGCAATCAGATAAAAGGTAATAGAAAATGAGTACTGTCGTAACAATTTCTGTTTTTAATGTAGGTACTTGATGCTCGCAAGCTTTAATTTCTTCTTGTAAAACAAGTTGTTAACAATGACTCGTTTATAATATGCTTTATAATAAACGTGAAATTATGTTTTAGATCACGGTTGACATCTTTGTAATAATTAAGATTAACGTAAATCTAACCTAACATTTGTTATATAATGCATACTATATATACAGGATGATACATAAGTAATGGGACACAGACCAACAGTAGATTGGTAAGGTCAAAGTATTACCATTTACCAAGGATTACCTTAGTCCAAAAGCTAATATTAAAAGGGAAACAGGTTGTCCAAGTCAAAATTTTAATTTTAATTTTCTCCTGTAATTTCAAAAGTTTTCGAAATAATAGAAAATTGGGGAAATTTGGCTCCTAAAAGAATGCTAATTTTGCAACATATGATATCTTAAAAAAACTTAAACTTTTAAAGTTAGGGTAAATCTAATTGAAAAAAACAATTGGCTCATCTTTTTTAGGCTAAAAGGGTATACTGTTTGTTTGAATGTCGATAAAGTTCTGTGTCCCATTACTAATGGACCACACTGTATACATTTTTTTTAGTTTTCAAGGGGCAATAATGTTTTGAATTGTGGAATCGTTGGCTATTTATCAGTTTATCCTGTTCAGTTATGTCAATAATATTTTGCAAATGTTCGGGTGAAACTTGCCTTATCATTAAAAACGCCAAAAGATGTAAAACCAAAAATGCACATGGAAATTTAAACAATTATGGCGCTAAGGAACGTTTTCTGTGGCAAACCGATACCCACAAATTTCTACGCCTACTTTTAGGTTTACAAATTATTCTTGTGGGACAGGCTGGCCATTCTTTAATAAAAATAATGTATTCGCCATGTAATTGCCATCTTTGTTGTCAGATGCTATTTGTTTCAAATCCAGCAACAATTTTTATTGCTTTGATATTTTAATCTTTTGGGATAAATTTAAATGAATTCCTAAAAACGTAAAAATAATAATAGACACGCTATAAATAGCATACAGAAATAGTAGATTATTCTACGAGTAAAGAAAAGTGGTAGTTTTCTAGCGAGTGGAAAATGTTTGATTCACTATTCACTTTTCTTACGCGTTAAATATGCTATTCTTTTTGTACTTAATGGAAAAGTTCCAATGAAACTAATTTTCTAGGCAAATTTGTTTAATTTCCCAAGGTTATGTCTGTACGAGAACAGAGCAACGCTTTAAAACAACTGCAACACGTGCATAATAATAAGTAAACAAACAAAATAATTGCCAAGAAAAAGTGGGCGTGTCTGTACTGCTTTTAAGAAGTAAAGTGTTGCTAACGAGTAAAATGCCACTTTACTTTACTATTTTGTAGCCAACGAGTAAAATGCCACTTTACTTTACTATTTTCTACATCGTAAAATGACCGCTTTCCATTGAGTACACAAAAAACAACGTTTTTAGATTAGTTGGTGAGTCTTCGACTTTTTAAAAATTTGGTTCCGCTAGAATTTGAACCTGCAACTTTTTAATTGCAAAAAAGCACTTAACCCACTCAATTACTACATAATAAAATAATTTACTTTGAAAATAAAATTATAAAACATTTTTCTTACTCTTGAAAACGCCCAGCTTAAAGATACTTCATATAATTAATAATTGACCATACATCTGGATCTGAAATTGGTGTGGGAATGAACTATGTTTATGTGCACTTAGGCCTCAGAGTGGGCACATTGTGCTACCTACCCCCAAGAAATCATGCACACAGCCTTGGTGGTCTTATTCTAGCCAACCAGTTCTCTTAGTGAAACTGAGGATGCTAGCCGGGTGCGCTACGGATTCCTGCCAGATTTGGCCAAGTCAAAGAACGAATTAGTGGAAAGGTATTCAAGACATTTTGTGAATTTTGTGAAAGGCATAGATTTCGATAGTTTACGATGAATAACATAGTAAAATAGTGTAGGTAATGAATCATCTTAAGGTAAGATGTGACTATGCACAGTCTAAGACGGTAGTATTGTTAACTTTAATTAGTACAGTTGAGAAGAAATAAGTTAGTCTAATTCTTAGTAAAGCATGCAATGTTATCGTTATAATGGAGCATGCTGACTTGCTGACAATAAAAAAAAACAACCTCTACAGGTCGGGCTGCTAGCCTTAATCGGTATATATGTTTCTTCAGCTTGCAATGTCCTGAAAGTATACCTACAAGAAGTCGTAATGTCCTTCTTGGTAACTGTATACAGAATTTAGACAATGTCGATGCTGATATAACCAACCTCGTTTAAAAGACATTTATTGAAGTTAACCCATCTGCCATAGTGACGACTGTGAGTTACTTGTATTATTGTATGGAGCAGAGTCAGGGATGGTGCCACTGCTTGTTTAGGTCCACAGAAAAGTTGCGCTGAACCATGTCTGGCCAGTTCATGAGTCTACTCATTTCCATACAATCCTGCGTGTCCTTTAACCTGTATAAGTTGTTTCTGGAAACTAGCTCCAGTGTGTTGTGGCACTGAAGAACTACTCCTGACGTTATTTTATAACTGTGTAGAGCCCTCAGTGCTGCTTTAGTGCCACTAGCTATTCTGAATTTTTCTTTCTAGAATTTCATTTGCACCTTGCATAATTGCATAACTCTAAATTAACGAGAGAATGCCTGTCTCACCTGGCAATCCTATCTAAACGGAACAAGGTTCAACTCATGTGGGTACCAGGATACACAGGTGTAGAGGCCAATGAAAAACCAGATACCTCGCTAAAACTCGAGCATCCACCCCGTTAATAGGACCACAACCTGTATACCCAAACGAAGTATCCGGACAGCGATAGAGGCGTGGACTATGAGACAACATGCCTCTCGCTGAGATGCAACACAGGGACAAAGACTGGGGAAGGAAATGATTAGAATGCCTTCACACAGATTAACGACGGATGTACTCAGATTAGACGGCTAGTGGGACTTGCTACAGGCCACTGCCATATCAGAAGACATCTAAAAAAAATAGGTGTATACAGACAAGACACACTCTGCAGGCTATGTGAAGAAGATGAGGAAACAGCCTCGAACATAATCTTTGACTGCCTTGCGCTTTACCGTAGGAGACAGCAACTCTTCGGGGAAATTTTCGGTGCATTTACGGATTTACTCGGGTAGCAATGTAGTGGAAACCCCGCCGACAATCGACCTTGCATAATGGTAAAAACCTCCGCTTGAAAAACGGTAGTAAGTTGGCCTAGTGATATACTTATGTGGAGGTTCAAGTCATGTAGATTCCTGCACCCGTCCCTTGTATCAGTATAGATAGATGGATATATTATATTCAGAAGCATTATCGGCGTTCATAGTTATATACACTGAAGTGTTTCTTGAATGAATACCTGAGAGAGAGGGAGTCAACCACTGCTCGCAGAAAAGGCGCCCTTTTGACAGCCTCCATAAGTATGAGATGATGTCGTCCCCCAGTACACTTATCATTCCACAACCCTCTCGATCATACATCATCTTTTAAAGAAATTTTGTGGAACCTTTAAATTTACAAAACGCCTTCCGGGTTGGGACTGCGTCCTACAAGAGCACAGTAACTCAACGTGTCAGCCACGACAGAGGCGAAACTCTTCTGAAGAAAAACAGAAAAGTATAAAGTCGCTGCCCTTTGTTTTTCTTCAGAAGGTTTTCGCCTCTGGCTTGGTTGGCACGTTGAGTTACCGTGTTCTTTTAGTGGCCTCATTTTCCTCCTGATGAAGCGAAACGTTGAGTTCTTCTGTCTCAACAATGACACGGCCCCAACCCGAAAAACGCTCCTTTAACACTGACACTGACTTCGAATTCAACCTTTAAATTGAAATCAGCCCTTTTATCGGTATTTTTGCTAGCTTTAAAAATGACCGGCCTGTCTCACTATTGAAAACAATGAACACATGTGAGTTGTAGATCTGGGTACTGATAGAAATCTGTATGATTACCTTAAATTTATGCTGACGAATTTATACTAGAGGAAGTTTTGTTGTATAGAGCCAACGAAACGGTTTCCCTTTGTTGTATAGTAAAATAAGAACTGTTTTAAAAAGTAAAAATAAATGAATAAAACTGATGTCTGCCAACAAATTTGAAAAACAATCTGCAAATTAATGTTAAATTTTAATCTTCTAAGGGCCGGTTGCACGAAGCTTTTGTTAAATTAACCAGTGATTAAGATAAAGACAAAAGAACATCATTTTTCGTTTTATTTTTCGTTAATGTATTATTCAACATATGCATTCGATTCGACTTTCTTCACTTTGACGAAGGATTAATTTGACGAAGCTGTAAAATCATGTTTGTGCAACCTGCCCTATGTCATACTTATTTAATTGGGAGTTATACTGTGATGAATTCTGTCATCTCCGCACTTAAAAAAAGCCGGTAAAAGTAGTTGTAAAAAATATTTCACAAAGCCTTTACGTAATAATTTAACCTGCAGGTTCTAAATACTTTAATTAATTTGAATTATAACAATTAATTTTATTGCAAGGCAAATCAAATTTATTTATGATTGGGCAACTTTCTCATTTAATTAAGAAGTGTTTTAATAGTGTACTTAAGCAACCTTAGGGGGCCATATTGTCCTAAAACTTTTGTAACAGTAAAAAGGGAATTACGTTTACATAATTTCGGAATAATTTCCAAGTTTGGTTAAAAATCCCGTGGGAGTTATTATGTGACCTGAGGTAACGAAGCGTTTTTCCAATGCCTTTCTTGTACTATCAAATTGATTTACAGGCGAACCCACGTGCGAATCTGGTACCGTAGTTGCTTATAATTATTTTGCATATGTAATGTTGTGTGGGCATATGTGCCCATTCTTCGAAGTTAGGCGAGGCGGACCTAACAAGCCCGCATTACGGTACAAACTAACTACCTTTTAACCCAGTTTCTATGTAGCTTTTCCAGTTTACATGACCAAAACAAACTGGGGTTTGTAGAACAACACTAAAGACAGCCTAGTGCGCCTCCGTGTCATCGTTACGCCCCGCTAAAAACGGACAGGTTGGACATCAAACAACACTTTTTTTTAAATGGCACTTTAACTTGTACGTTCCGGTATACCATTTAAAATTGAATATGGTGTCCGAGGAATGCGATATTGCCTGTAGGAAGTGAAGTGTGGAGAGCATTGCACCAGGATAACCAGAGCGGCGCGCGTATCCGCTGTTTTTACCTATAATTATGGTTAACTTAACTAGCTTTCACATTTTCAATTCGAATACTGCTACTGTTGATCGATAAATTTGCACCTGATTTATAGTTTTCTACATTAAAAATAACAGATGTTTTCGATTAAGATGGTCCAAGGCGGGATTAATTTCTTTTTTGTATCTTCGAAATTTCCAGATTTTCTTTGTATTTTATGATTATCTAGTGATAAACTTCGATTGAATTTGAAGTCAGACCAGGGGTGTTACAAGGCCAAAATTAAAAAAAAAAGGTTCCACATTATTTTCTGTTATTACTAAAGTTTTACATTTTGGTATCAATAAAATTTGCTTGCTACATTTTACATAATTAAGACGAATCTACGTTAATATCTAACGACTTGTTTATAAACTTCAATTTAGTATTAAACTACCTTTGTATGTATACTGTTCGCTTTCTATTTGAACAATAGTTGGCCATGATTTCAATAAATTATGTTTGAAATGAAAATCAACCGTCCTGTAACTATCGGTTGTTTAATTCTAGCTTACGTACGTAGTACTTTCCTACCAAATCTTGCTTAGTTGGTGTTACTTCAACTTTTTTGAAAATAATCTGGTTGTCATAAAGCAAATTAGTACTGTTCTGTAATAAACTATGGCCTTAATATTTATTCAATGTGTGTGATTTTCACTGACAAGACCGAAAAATTGTCCTAACATGGCCTACTATGGTCTTAAAAATTCATATTACACAATATAACAGAAGATCAATAAAAAAACCAATTAGGGTAGGCTGTGAAATTGAATTATTTTGAATTGATACTTTAGCCACATCCACAGAAATGACATTACTGACATGAATTTAAGGTTATAAACTTTGTTTACAATAAAAATGTCAAATTACAAACGTTATAAAATGTCATTCTGTGGATGTGGCTAAACTACCAATTCAAAATAATTCAATTTCACAGCCTACCCTAATTGGTATTTTTATTGATCTGTTGTTATTACCTTTGAAAATACAATTCCAATTACAAATAGGGGAATAAAGCTCTACATCTAAACCTAAAGAATGGAATACTTTTTTTTTAATGCTCAAACAGGTAGATTGATTTTAGAAAACATAATTTTCACTGTTGCTTACTGTACAAACTTACTAAACCAACTGGAAAAGTTCCAACACCAAGTGAATTACTAGCAATTTTTTCGTAGACTAGACACAATACATGTGGTAACTGCGGTGGCTTCCGAAGTAATAAGGGATTATTTCTAGTTAATCAGAAATTAAAACAAAGTCTGATATGATTTCCAACATATATTGACATACCAAACAATGTCTTTTAAAAACAATAATTGAAATTTCCATGAATCGAACACCCCAAAATCATGATGGTTTTATTTAACCATTTGAAGGTTTTCAAACACATAATTATAATTCATCGAGCAATCTATTCAAATAACGAATGAACAATAATAGGCCGACTCTACTGCCTTGTGGCACTCCCTTTTTAAGAACTTATTTTTTTTGCCTGTGCATCTATATGTTTATCTACAATTATTATTTATATATTTAAAATGACTGTATAGCATTTCTACAAAAAACAAATCTGTTGCTTTAAATTCTGCTAATTACTGATTTACAAAATGCAATAAAATATATCCAGATATTCAATAACTGATGTGAATTGACTTCATTTTGAAAATTTTTTCTTTGCCTTAAAAACAAATATTGGTGGTCTCGAATTGGAAAAATCGATAACAAATGTATTGGTAAACGTTTTGTTTTTAATATCTTGGTCATATTGCTATAATTTGATGTTTGTAAATAAATACACTAAAGAAACATTAATTTCGTTAGCAATCCCAGAAATAAGGATACGAAAACTGTTAATTTTCACCGATATCCGCGTTGTTTTTTATTTAAACGTAGTTCACCAGCAATCAGAATTACAAGAGATTCTATGAGTTAATTTATTGATAAAATTGGTTGACTTGATGAGGTTGGCACCCACTGGTGCGGTGCTTCTTCGCCATTTCTTCGACCTATTGATTGAGGATGATGGATTCACTCTGTGGGATTCACATTAGTTTGTAGGTCCCAAGGCTATTTCCGCTTTAATCGCCGAAAGTTCGGTTGTAGTGTTGGTGGTTCATTTGGATGGTTTGTAAGTCTACGCATTGTTTCATTCACTTTAATTCTCCATTTGTTTAACCATTCTTCTAATAAATGTATGTGTTCTTGCAGTAATCTTGTAGCAGTTAGAGGGTCTTCATTGCACACGAGGACAGTAGTATCTTCTGGGTTTGTTCCTATTTCTGTATATGGTGTGGTTGGTATATCAGCAGTGAAAAGTAAATAGAGGACTGGGCCCAAAACACTGCCTTGGGGGACCCCTGCGGTAATTGACTGTAGCGTCGATGGTTTGTTTCCGAATTTTATTTGAAAATGGCGGTTGGAAAGGTAGGATTGGAAAACGAAATAATGCTTTTGTTTTAGCCAGTAACCGTTTATGCCACACCTTGTCGAATGCTTGTTGGACGTCTAGGAACTTCTTACTTTCAAGCGATTTCTGAATTATGTTACACATACGGTGGCACTATTGGATGGTGGAAAGGTCTCGTCTGAATCCCAACTGGTGTTTTGAGACCGAATCGTCTAGTGGTGTATCTTTATTTAACCCATTTAATACCAGCTTTTCTAGGAGTTTAGATTTTTTATTCAATATTCTTCTACGTGTGATTATTTTATTTTATTTTATTTTAATAGGTGGAATCCCAAATTTTCGACTAAATTACAGAAATGCCACCTCAGAATATGCTACAAGTATACAAAGATCCAATATGTGTATCTTCGGCGATATGTATGTTAATTGAAGCTTTCTGTAATCGCAATAAAAAAATTGAAGATTATCGAAAGCGGGCAACTGTAGGTATAACTCAACACAGTTTGAAAATTATTTCTAAAAGAAAATTGGAAATTCAAATAATATTCTGACTCATACAACTTCAATGTATTTCTTGATTTATTTGTACAAATCAGATACTCTGAACAAATTTCAATGCAGATTTAACATTTACAGATCGAATTCCTCAAATCATAAAAAAATCCTTTCATTTACGAATATTACCGACCACATTGTTTAAACCTTTGATTACCACGGTTCATTCAGTAGAAAAACAATCACTGCAGCGTGAACGAACCAACGATACTCATTTTTTTTCATTTAATAGTAATTTAAGTGTATGTTCATTAAAACAGGCAAGTTTCTTCTCTTTTCTAACATATAATTTGCTCGTATTCCGGCTAATAATAAGCAAACTACAGCCTTAAGTAGTTTTCGAGGTTCAATTCTATAATAGGAACTCCGAAAGTTTATTCTATAGTTTCATTTTTTTATTACCTTTATCTAAGCTTTTATCTCTTGATTATGGTTATACGCCACAATCGAACGTAACCAAATATGGACCTCAAGTTTTCTCTTTTTTTCCATATTTAAGTCAGTTAACAATTAATTAAATTCCATAATAATTCAATTCAATCAACTATTCGTACTTAAAATATTTAACCCAAGAATTGGTTTTCTACTCTGTAGATTTAAAACGAGATTGCAGAAATTCAAAACACTCAGGTTTCTAAATGTCTCTAAACGAGATCTTATCTAAAAATCTAAAATAAATACCACTTAGGCGACTTTGGTGTTGTGTGTGATTTTTTATTTTAGCCGATATAAATCTATATCGAATTGAAATTCTTTGGGTAACAGTAGCAGCTTTTATATGGGTCTAAATTTGTCAATCAAACTCGAGTTGAAAAATAAATAATTGTCAAATATTGGTATCTACTCTCTCCTCACGCTTAAATTTAAAGCTATGTTTAATTTGGCTTGACCATATCGTGCGTTCCTTTTGCACACATTGGAAATTACAAGGAGGAAAGTTTAGGTGGCTGTTGAAAATCACTTATTAACAGAACACCTTACAATAAATTATCATGGCTAGGGTTGATTTAAAAACACACTTCAAACAACTTAAATTATTAGAGAGAGCAGGCAATTTTAAACATGAGATGAGAATAAGGGAATTATTTACTTTTTAATTGTAGAATTCCAAACGGTAATGTTTCGGTTCATTTAGTTTATAATTTAAAGCGAAAAAAAATGAAAATAGCTTGTGTAAAGCTACTTTTTCTTTAAAATTTGCCATTTCCTGACAAAATGAAATTTTAGTTTTACTTTTTATTCAGATCCTGGCAGTTTCGATTAGAATAAACGTGTTTAAAAGTTAAAATGTAGACGTTAAATGAAACAGAACGAGAATATAAACTGCTGAAACCGAGGTTTCGGGATTAAAATATGCACTTTTTTATTTTAAATGTTAATCCCGTTTTTTTCAGTTGCAGCTTAAAAAACAACCATAAATTTTGGTAGGTTTTTACGTTCAGATTTTTCAAAATTAGTTCTAAATTTCAGCTCATTACACATATAAATTTTGAACTTAAATACTAAAAGTGGCAGCGAAGAACCAGCAAAAGTAGTAAATTAGTCTAGAAATAAACGATAAACTTGTTAAACTAAAAAATGTAGTTTTGACACGTTGATTACATAGTTTGTAGTTTCAAAGAGAAAACGACTTTTTCATTTCGTGCTTAGAAATGGCAGTAAATTTTGAAAAATTAAAATCATTGCAATTCGTTTGTAAAAACAAATTTGATTTAAAGCATCAACAGAAAACGAATTAACAACGACAATCAAAACGTTAAAATTATAAAATTTGACAACGAATATTTTATTTAAAAATTTTCGATCATGACAATCATATGCAAAATGCTGAAACTAATAAAAAATGAAACTGAACTGAAATGTTAGAAAATCTAGCCGGAAGCTTTGTGGATCATATTTTTAAATTTTATATCAAAATTTTAATATGAAGGATGTAACGTTACGAAGAAGAGTTAAAAGGTGGCAAAGTTATTTTGAAAAAATGAGGAAATTACAATTCAATTACATTTTTTAAAGGAAAACAATCGCTAAAGCTTGGCTTCCGTGTAATTAACCGTGATTTGCGAAAGAAAAGTACGCGTTGCGAACGTCTTTTTAGACAAATAAAAGGTTACACGACACCAAGCGAAAACGAACAATAAGTAATTTTGGTATTCAAACTGACGTTTTCAACTTTTGATTTCGACAACGCATAGGAATTTCAAATTACACGGTATGCATTGATGAGCAGTCGTGAGTAGGATATTAAATTCGAGCAGACCTTGAACCCGCTGAATGAGCAATTCTCGAAATGCATCAGTATGAAAATTTCACTGAATTTAATCACTTAAAAAATTTCGTTTATTTGGCATTTGTTCCCCAGAGAATCGTCATGAGAATTAATCCAGATCTGATTTCTGGCTTCAACTAGATGCTTTAATAAGAGGCAATTTTGAGAACTTTTAATAATAAAAGGTTTCGGACACGCTATTGTATAAATTAGTTGAGAATAATCACGACGTTTTCTAATTTTTAACCTATAATTATCATCCATTTTCACATAATCGCTTTTCAAATCTGAAATCTTGACGTGCATTCTTCTTTTTTGAACGCAGATTTAAATCAATCTTCCAGGAAGGTTAACAACATTTTTTATTAATTAATTAAACGAGGGTTCTTTGATCTTTATTGTAGCCACGGAAACAAAATATACAACGTTGAGATTAATCTGAATGTATATGTATAATACATTCACCAGATTTTTAAACCCATTCGCCCACTAGGCCGTAATTTAAATTTATTATGTTGGTTTTAAACATCGAATTTTGAAGGATTCATTACTTTAGGGATGTATTATTTTGCTAGTCTTTTGAAAATTGAATAATCTATTATTTTGTCAATTACTTTAAATAAGGCAATGAAGCAATCAAAAGCTCAACGGAATACTCTACTGTCATAATTAGAATTACTCCAAGAATGACAAAATTAGTTTGCAATTCGCAACGCTGATTCTAATAAAATGTTAGAGAGTTATTTTAATTTTTTAATACACGTTTATTTACATGTCTGCAATATTAGCACTTAATAAACCTGCGATTTAAAAGTGTTCTAGTTTACTATTTCCCAGACGAAAGTCATAAATTATCCCAAGGGCGAGCTAAGCATGAACAAACACATGCAGACTTAAGTTAGGTAAGAAGGGGGGGGGGGGGGTGCGTCTGTACCCCGATAGCCGAGAGGGGTTGATTCGAAGTGGAGTATCGGCGGTGACGGCACAGCGGACAGTTGAATACGTTTAACAGTGGCGTGACAATAATTAGAGTGTGATAATAATTAGAGTGTCTTAGTGCATGTTACTTGTGTTGCATGTTGTGCATGTCTAATCAAAGGATTAGCTTACACAGGAAAGATCATTTACAAAGAGGTGCCGCTCCTGGTTGTAAGCTCTCGTGTTAGCTGCATTTGGTTGTAATGGCAGTGGCCGCCAAAGACCCAGGGGTGGTCCCAAGCAGGTTTTGCGATTGGGCTACAGGGTCTTTCCGGAGAGACTATTGCACAAAGTGTGAACCCCATCGACTCTTTGGCATTAACTACACCCGATGCTGTGTGACTCCGGGTGTAGGAAGAAGTGGAGGAGCTCTGTGACAGAGCTCCGCAAGATGCGAACCAAGGGCTAGCCCGTGAATAAGAAGTAGATGGAAACCCAGTGGAATCGTAGTAGGTGCAATCCTGTATCCAGTTAGGGGCGCACCGAAACGAGGGGGCCGGGGACCCCTGGTGAGTACACCTTTAAAGTGGTAAGCTTTCCAGAGCAGTAATTGTAATGTTTGTTTTATGCATTGGCGAATGCGCCGCCACTGGAGCTGAAAAGGGTCGCACGTCGCACTGCACTGTTTGTGTTCCTCCGCTTTCTGTATAGCCCCTTACGTAAGACAAGAGGTTAGCGGTGAGTTTAAACAACCGACTAACATAACTAACTAATAAACGAACTTATGCCTGACAAATGACCCATTAAATGACAAACAATTCCCCGTTACATTTTTCCTCCCTAACATGATGTTGTATGTACTTTTGGTTATGGTTAAAAGCCCCGGTCCAGGTCAGAATCGAAGGAAGAGTCGGTGACGGCACGCGTTGGCGTACATATGTGTTAATAAATGCAAAAAGACCAAATAAGTTTGTGTATGTGAATTAGTAGTGCATTGGCGTAAAATATATTTTGGATGATTATTCACACAGATGAAAAGCTAGTTGATCTTGAATTGAATAGATGTGCTTATATGTCCGATGAGATAAGGTCAAGCATTGAAGCTTGTTGGTGCATTTTGTTTATCAGTTTATAACGAATTTCCTTAATGTTAAAAAAAAGAAGTTTTTGGGCGAAGTTCTATTTTGGGGTCCTCCAAAATTATCGTATAAATACAATTGATTAGAAGACAAAAAAACGTCCATTCCTTTTTACCGCATGAGAGTTACTCTGGGACCTGCAAGACTCATTAGGTTCCAACACTCCTTAACTCTTTTCACTGGACGAAAGCTACTCTGGGAACTCATAAGCCTCATTAGGCTCTCCCGCATTCCTTAACCCCTTTATTTTTCAGGAACATTAATTCTATAAAACAAAACCCTTTGGACACCACCCTTCTATTATTGCCACATGGTTCGATGGTTCTAACCGACTAGCCCTTTGGATTGCGACTGCACTGTTCGCACCGACCATCCATCCTTTGAAGGACCACACCGGAACCGGCATAACTAATTTATTGAATAAATGTACAAATAAACTTGATATCTGCGTTTCTTTGACTTTTCTTTCCTACCCTTTATAAAAGACTGGATTACATGTGATTAACAAAAGCAAACGACGATCCAAAGCTTCAGGGGTTTTCAACAGTTAAAGAAATTTGTGGTTTTCTATTAATAACGGCTAATTCATGCAACACTGCTAAGCAAACATCTTGCTGAACAAAATATTCAGCTTCTCGATTAGCCGGACAATCGCCCAGATATGAATCCAATCAATGGTTGGAAGAAACTGAAAGATTTCAGTTGGACTAAATAAATAGTAAAGCGTTCATATTATTATCTAATAAATGTTAAGATAACTATTTAATCCCATATATTAGTTCTGCGTTGTTTAGTTTGATGTTAAAATATATTAAAAAAATTCCTAATTCAATCACCACCTATTGTATATGATATTTTATTACTATTACGTATTTCTGTAGAAACATTTAGTCAACTTAACAGGTGAATCTTGTGAACTTAATTAGTTCTACTTTATTATACTTCATAAATACCTGGCCGTTTTGCTAAAGTTTTAAACCGGATTAGAACTCATTGTTCGTTATAATAACGATGTGATTCAGTGCTTTTCAAACAGCCATGTATCGCGTCAAGTGATAGTGTACAACCTATACCTATGCACATACGACACTAGTATTTTTCACACCAACCTATCTAAACCGTCCTTAACATGGTCTACTGTTGCCTAAACAGACCGTGAATGCGTTATATGTATATTTATAAGTATACAAAATGTTATTTATAAACCTCAGTTATTACAATTTGACATTAATCATCTTAATAAAGTTGTACCTTCTGAATGTTATATGAAACCTAAACAACCAAATGCTTGAAATTATTTATGCACTTCCAAAACTTTAAAAATCCATATTTCAGCGAATGAATAATTATTTAACAAAATACTATAAAAAAAAAATTCAAATCAAGCTTGAAAATGTCGTTACTGTAATTCAAAAGAATTATTTTAATTATCAAAATTGCAGCAATTTCTTTACATTATTTCTAAATCAGATTGGGTATATCACAGTCTATAAATCGAAACACGAACGTGTTGAAAGCATTTTAAAAACAACTGTCAAAATAACTTTTAAAACGTCCATATAAAAGCTAACTGTTCATAAAAGTTACGTAACCTTCAATGAACGTAATTACCAGCTATAAATATACAAAAATAAATTTTTAACCTTGTTAATTGCTTTAATTTCGCGTGGTAATAAAGTATTACACAATCATTCATGAAAGCATTTTTTATCTCCTTGCATGATTTTATAACACTTCCAATTAGTTTTCAACTTTCAATATACGATTTTATATGGACGTTATAAAGATAAGTTGATTACTGTAAAGATCTTCGTCTATTTTTGTTTGATTTACAAACTGTTATATTAATAAATTTCGCTAATAACAGTTACATAAGAATTGTAGGTGTACGATGTTTTCTTTTATTTATTTTATAATCATTATTATCTTGTTATAAAGTTTTTTATTATTATAATCCTTCATTTAAGCGGTATTTTTCCCACAAAACTAGGAGCATTTTTTTGCAGTTTTTAAACAAAACTCGAAGGAAATTACGAATATTATTATGAGCCGGTATTTTAGTATAGGTTTAAGTTGTAGATTAACTTAAATTAGGTCTTAAGCCAAGCTTCACTACGCTTAAGCCTTAATTTAGGTTTTCTTACGTTAAGCTTTAGCAAATATCTCTCTATTACAATAACTAGTTATGGAGTGTGCTTTATGATTTTCCTAAATTTACGTGGGGAATCTTTATGGTTCAGTAATCAAAAAGTTAATTAAATAAGCTATCGAAATAAATCAATTATTCGGTTGATTAACACCAAATTAAAATAAAACGGATTAGATGAGGTTTTTAAAAATTAATTTAAGTTTATTTCCTACTTTTAGTGCCGATTTTTATTATTTTTATTGTGACGAGGCAGAGGTAAAGTATATAAAGTCCAAATAATAACAAGCACAGAAACAACATACGTTCATACAAGGAAGAGCTGCTACTATTATTGGTTTTAACATAATCGAAGAGGAAATTTATTACTTTGATTAATATTTACGCTAATTTTAGGTTTTAAAATACAACGAATTGAAGCCACCATAGTGCCATTTGAAACAAGAATTATTCTCGAAAAACTATGTTCGCCAACTTTAGGTTATTCTAATACATCACAAAATGAAAGCGAGATTGAATAGCATCGTTGGATTTAATATAAATTCAAACTATTTTTGGCAGGAAAGGTAACTCAGTGGTGTAGGACTAGGTACGAAACTGCCATATTAATTAGGCATTTCCGCCTTAAGGTGCACACGGCCTTTGAGATTGAGTACGCATTAGCTGCATTAAAATGCCAATCAGCTCTAAATCAGCGATCTATACTAGTTAACCCCAAGCGCGGTAAGCGCTTAGCAAAGGGGGCTATTATTATTAATATTCTTTTCAAATGTTAATAAAAGGAGACGAGGCGTATCCTCGTCTTCTTTTTTGTAAAAAAATAGCCTGTGATTAACTCGTAATGCGAATTCTTTAGGGCTTCTTTATACGAACGCTGGGCGAGGGGTTAACCTTATCGAAGGAGAAGTGTTGTGAGGTTAACACCACCGGCAACCAGGGCTCCCAACCTTGAAGCGTGCGATCTTCTATAAATTACAGCAGGGATTTTGATGGAATCAAGATGTTTTAATTGTGATATTGTCCAACCCTTGCTGAAAGTAAATAAATTGCTTTTGCACAAATGTATTCCTATCATTGAAAACTTAAGCTCTACAAAAAAAACTAGATTTCCAATACCTTTGCATCAGCAAACCTTTTCGATGGTATCCTTTCTGGAGTTGAAGTTGAGCGAAAGCAAACTGCAACACTGGTTAACGAATCAAAAAGAAGCTTTCTCAAAATCTATCCTGAAATATTATGTTGAACACCACACAAAAACTTAATGGCTTCACTTCATCAAACCCTCTTGACGACATGCTTTCCAACTGATATTCCAGTGGAGGAAAAGAAAGAAAGGAAGGTTTGAAAAGATCTATTTTGGAATTAATTTAATGTTTAGAAAAAACATACTTTTTGATGACCGTTCAATGCCCAACCCTCTTACTGATGTGCTAACCAAATGATGTTCTGTTGGGTTATAGGTTATAGTTAATTACAAGCATTTTTAGATAATGCAAGAGGGTTTATGATATCCTCCTTTGAGGTGGTTTTAAGCTACTAAAGAAAATGAGACCACACCACTAATACTTTAACAGATTCTTCCCAATGGTGGGCTTCCTAATATGTGGTGAAGTAAAGGTAACTCCATGAACGGCTAATGAATCAACAGAAAGGTTTTTGAATGCCTACTGTGAACTAAAATTTCATATTACGAATTGTGTATGCTCAACCTTCTCGATAATATGAATTTTTTTTTAAACCAGCACAATAAACATTTTGCAAACATTCATTCAATAATTCCTAAAACTACTTATAACAATTTTAATTTTTTTTTGTGTAAAATTTCTCCTCTAGTTGCTTTAAAATGTATTCAAAATTTGAAAATTTGTGCTCCACATCGATGCTTATAATCGGAATATAATTCCCTTAAAAAAAAGAGGTTATTTTCTACAAAAATGTGTAGCTCTCATTTATTGACAATACTTCATTCAAATTGTTACACAAGCAGGGGCGGATGGGCAAGATAAATCCGACCGGGAAAACATGAGTAGGCGGCCCGGGGGGAGGGGGGGGGGCGAGAGCGCCGCTGCCAAAATTTTTGAAAATTGTCAAGGTCACGCATTCTCCTGGCACTTTAGAATTTCAATGAAATATTCATTTAAACAAAAATATAGACTTTTCACGAGGATCATTTTCGGAATAATGACCACGAATACTTACTCGGTGAGTGGATTTATAGGATTTATAGGAAAATCCAGGTGCCTACTTACCATTTCATTTTACTTTAAAAAACAATTTATAATAAAGAAAAAGCAGGAACAAAGAAAAACTAACAAAAAGTCAATACATTAATGCCTCCTTCATCAGTTTGGTTGTTTGGCCCAAACGATTGATGATTTCCTCGTTTTTGATATTGTGCAGAATGTCATTCTCAATATTCATCAACATAAATGACTCGAGTCTATTATCAGACATGGTATTCCTCAATCTAGTTTTAATGAATTTTAAAGTCGAAAATGACCGCTCACAAGCTACCTGTGAAATCGGCAAGGAAAGAATATATTGATACGCGAGCACCAGTGTGGAATACGCTCCTTTATATAGGTTATACTTCAAAATTGCACTCTAACAACATATTACGCAGTTTTGAGCTTTTTTGACTCAGTGCACGCTTTGGATTTTTTTGAGCTTCCTTCATCTTCCTTCGTGTTTAGTTGTTCTTCAGAAGAGACGTCTGCATCTGAATCTTCGTCATTAAATCCGGCATAATTTGTTTTGAAAGAATCTGGGATTGTTAATTTCATAGTCTTCCAGTTTCCTGCAAAACTTGACTCTTGCTTTAATTTTGCAGGGGTTGCAGAAGAGTCAAATTTGATCAATTTTTCTGACAGTATTTTCAAAGAGTTCTCTGGTAGCTCACCTTTGGCGATTTCTTCAAAATTATTTGGGCTCAGAACGCTCAAATCCTTACATAATTCAGCGTTGTTTACGAATCTTTTGCTAACAGATTCTATTGCAGTATCCATAATGACGTTGAAGAAGCCAATCCTAAATTTATCTTTCGGACTCACTGGCATTTCATCAGAGGCTTTCTCATCAAAAAATCTCTTCTTCCTTTTTGACCGCGTGTTTTCAAAAACGAGTTTAGCCCAATTTATAAATTTATCTGTAGAAGCTTCGATTTCTGTCATATTCCTTTGAAGTTTTATTAAATTACTCAAAGAGTTGTCAACCATGGAGTTACATTTCAACAAATCTAATCCTGCAGTCTGCACATACCTTGATAGAGGGCCAGTTATTGAGAACAATTTAAGGAATATCTGCGCAATCAGGATATTTTCATATTTCAGTAATTGCCCCTTGTAATTGGCAGCTGTCGCTCTTGCGTCGGGTTTAATTTTTGTTGTATTTTCTATCGTATTAAGAACATCGATAAGGTCCACATACAATGCTTTATCGGGTTCATTAAAATTACCAAAAAGTTTATTTAACGGTGCGTCTTTTGACCACCATCGAGTTTCTCCTATCAATTGGAGCTTCTTCGCTTTAGGATTGTTGCCAATGTCCAAGCAGTAGCCCATTCGTTGATGTGATTCTTTGAAAAATACGGCTATACAGTTCAGTAACGAAAAAAACGATGATGCTTTTTTATGTAAAAGGATTATAATTGCGTAGCGGCGGCCGGCGATTCGCGCTAAAATAAAACAGGTGTTCTGCAACATAATATTCCGTCGGGGCCGCAGTTTTATATATTTACCGTTTTTTTTCTAATATTATTTTTTCTTCGTAAATGTGTTCTAAGATCTAAGAATCTCTTAGCATTCTTAACAAAAATTAAATTAAATTACACAGTACACAGATATATTTAATTGGTAAATTTAGGGCCCACGGCGGCCCACGGCCCACGGCCCACCGGGAAATTTCCCGGTATCCCGGTGGGCCCATCCGCCCCTGTACACAAGTCTTTCCCGCATCTTTATGCCTATAATTCCTACAATTAAACTTAATCCCTGCTTTTCAAATTTTTGTATAGAATTGCTCACAAACACATAATTGACCTTGAAAGATAAATTTTACACACACAAAATTTATAAATAATAATAATAACCATAAAAAGTCGTAAAAAATTTTATCCTAATGTGAATTGTGAATGATATTAAATTTGTGCTGCTACTGATTTCGATGTATAGCATAATACCTAGAAATCAGCACTGGAATGATAACGTAATACATAAATTAATGTTAACAATTATTGCTACCTATTCGTTTCTTGTAAAACTTGAATTAGAAAAACAAAAAATTATAACATGCCCACGGTATTTACAGACTGTAAGTGCCGGCACATTAACTCTCGAAACTGATGTATCAACAAAATCGATTTTCTAATACGGTTGAGACGTTGAGAGGAAATTGTAGAAGATAATCACAAAAAAAAGGAAACTACGTTAAATTCTAGAAGCGAATGCAAAACATATTATTGTCGCTAGTCAATTAGCAAGAGGGTCAAACTAAATGTTGCTACAATTAGAAAATTAGCAAGAAGGTCGGGTTTATCAAGGAAACTAGTATAACACAAGTTGATAACGGTAATAAATAATAAATAAGCCCTTCCTAGACCGTATGGGTCATCTAGGATGGATGGAACATAGACATTAGTTGACTATATGCATCATAGATTGTAGGTTTATAAGTAGCTGAAGGTGCACTCATCATCATCACCACTTCCCAACTTCACCGAGGGTTATCTAGTAGATGTGACATGGGATTCCCTCCCCCCTGTAAGTAACCAAACCTATGCTGCTAAATGTAGTAATGTGTGCCTGTTTTGCTTTCATGTACTTATTGCTGCTATCTTCTTCTTATGGTCAAAGAACTAATGCTTTGGATGTTTACGAAACCTAGTCGGGGTTACACGTTAATCTAACTTGGGTGGAATTAACGTTATTCATTGGTAAGTTGATCGAATGTGCTTTTATTAACATTAATATCCTGCCATTTTCAATAATTAAATAAATAAAGTAAAATCGGAACCGTAACCGCCCGCTCATCATCAGTCAGTCGCCTTCCCCATCGGGGCCCGTCTTACACGCTCAATCAAAACAAAATTAGTTCAATTAGCTAGAAAGTATTTAACGTTTTTCAAATAAAGAATTTCTTTTAAATAGAGATTGTACAACGGCATGGAAGCTAAACTGAAACAGCAACAAAATTCAGTAAAGACCTTAGTACGCTGTTTCAGGAAATTTTTAATTTACTATGTCATAAGGAAAGAATTATGATCAGCTATAAAATCTATCGATTATCTTTATAGTCAGTACTTTGTTTTAAGAACCGACCACACACCTCCGCGCTAGCTAATGATAATGAATTTTAAGAGATTCGAAGGTCAAGTTGTAGGATGTTTAGAAAAATTATATGTATGCAGCATTAAACTTTATTGTTGTGTTAGTACCGTTGGTAAACGCTAATATACATATATCAGGAAATTATAAATTATCAATACAACAGTTTTAGGGTCATTCTGTTGGTAATAACAATTATTAGTTTGGTACAGTAAAATTATCCGGTTATACGTATAGCCCTTTCAGTCTTTATGTGAACCATGGTTGGCCGTGGAAAATCAATCATTTCAAGGAGGTATAACATCAACGAATGCGGAATGTTTTGCTACGATAATGTCATTGTTTTTTCTGTCAAAGTATAACCTAAAATACATCATTGGTTCAATTAAAAATGAAACGGGCTATAGAGGTCCTGCTAAATGTATGTATGTAGTTAACAACATTAATTTTTAAAGAAATTCCCGTTCTCACAAAAATAGCATTAATAAAATTATAATTAACGAGAGCAAAATAAAAACTTTTTTTAAAGTTTCATAAAATGAAATTTAATAAAGGTGACCAAATAGGTAGATTCAGAAAATCAGGTTTTTCACTACTCATCAGTGGTAAAATAGGTATCATAAATTAATGGGAAAAGTACCTAACCACTGCAAGTAAACTATTGGCGAATTTTTTTATATATGAATACGATTGTGGTCCTTTCATAAGGAGCAAGAGGATATGTTTAATTAATCAAAATTGCTTTCAAATTGCCTAACATTTTCGATTGCTACAACCACAAATTTAACAGTAGATCAGATCATCAAACGATATACGATATCGATGCTGGGAATACACCTCGATGAAATCGCAATGAAAAAAAAACGGCAGGACAATCCCAAGCAGTTTTTAGTCATCGTTTTCTGTGCAATATAAACAACACGAATTACTCTTAAAGACCAAATCCTAATTTCACAAAAACACTCAGTTTTCAATCAATAAAGCCATCTTATTTTTCGACTACATGATAAATGGCCTTTTACATTTCTTTCCTTTCCCACAGTTGTACAATAAATCAAAATTTTAATTATTTAATTGCAGTATTTGAAAATCACGAAGGAGGAAATCTTCCCGGAACAGATTAAAGTTCAAGGGTTTCATTCAATGTAATAATTTCTCTTTTTATCGTATATGGAGCTTCATTTATCTTTAAGTATTGTTGATTGTTGAGTAGGTTAAAATATTAACGGATTGTGTAATAATTCAATAATTTCGATAAATATTTAACCTTTTCCTTTTTTTACCTCAAGCACTCTCTCGAGGGACAATTCTAAAATTTTCTATCGTTTTAAATCTTATTATTGTTATTATGATTATTATTATTAATTATTTATGTAAGAAATTTTCCGCCCTGGTTTGATTATAAATATGTACATGTAAACTAATATCGTTTATTTAAACCACGATTACGATTATAACAATAATATTAACAAAACAGTAATTAAAGCTGCTTAACATTAATAAGTTATTAATTCGATCGGATTAAATAATAAATAAAAAATCTTAACAATAATTAACTTGAGAATAAATATCGTATATTTCTTTCTAGTTCCTTGGTCTGATATACAGTGCTTTCGTAAAGTAGTGAATAAACTCGATAAAACATTTTAGAAGGGTTTTCACAGAAAATCCTCGGACACGTCAACCTTATTTTTTAAACGTGCATCTTTCTTGATAATTATAATTTTACGACCGTCTTTTGTTTTCACACTATGACGTCATCGACAATTTTTTTAAATGGCACCCCATATTTTTGTTCACGAATTTGGATACAGCACACTTTTCTGACTACGACAATGTCAAATACGTATGACCTTAAAGAGAAAAGTTTCATTCTGCGTTGCGGAATTAAACGTATAAACAAAATTTCTAAATTTTAAGAAAAATCGAGCTCTTTTATTTTCTGTTGGTTCTGTTGGTGTGAACTGCCTTTGGGCTGACGAGCATCGCAGATTACGCATTTTATAGTTAAGTTACAGTTACATAAATAATTTGTCAAATATGTAATAGTAATAAAAATTATTTTCTGAAAATTAACGTTAACGACGCATCCAATAATAAAGGAATCAAATAGTATTAGTGCACCATGTAATCACGTCACATTGTGCTATTGTCTTAGCTACGTGTTATTAATTTTTAAGTAAAATAACTACGTCTAATAGATTATCTATCCAGGAGTAACCTGCAGCAAGAAATGCACCCCTCATTTATACATTTTTTTTTAATTGAAATGATTGCTTGTATACCTTCTGTAAGAGAGTAATTGAATGACTGGGCAATGGTGTTCAGAACACTTTATTTATCATCCAACTAAGACAAGAAAGAGGAAACTCTAGGTGCTTAAAACACTAATGCTTTTCCGAATGGAATTACCCTTTTCAGACGAGGTCAAGTACTTGGGCGTCATACTTGACAAGAAGCGGAACTGGGGAAAACATACACATACAAAATTTGTAAAAGCAAATGTGGTCTTCTGGCAGTGTCGCCGTGCAATTGGCAGACTTTGGCGACCTTCACCAAAGGCTGTTCTATGGTTGCATGCGGCTGTGGTCAGGCCCATGCTTTGTTACGAAGCTGTAGTCTGGTGGCCCAGAGTCAGAGAAGCCACTACGTCAACTGAGATCTCACACGTACAAAGATTAGCGTGTATGAGTATCACAGGATCGATGCATTCCACCCCCACAGCAGTTCTAGAGACTGCCTTAGGCCTCCCCCACTGGATATCCATGTGGAGGAAGTGGCTTGGAGGTCAGCCTTAACAATAGCGAGTGAAGAGTTTGTGGAATGATAAAGGCACTGGAGGAAGACATCAACATATCCTGAAGGAGGCTGTTCACAAGACGCCCCTTCTAGGAGCAGTTGTGGATGCCCTCCCGCCGACTTATATATGTATTTAGGAAACACTTCAGCATGTTTTTGAATGCAGAAGACGCTACCCAACCTGAGATCTAAAACTACAGAAGGTACAGGCACATGCATCTTTTCAGATGCACTGACCCTTCATGAAAGCATACCATTAGGCAATCTTACCACAGTTTTTCAAGCAGAGACAGTGACTATAATGCAAGGTGGAACGAAACATTCGGAATAAAGTCATCAGAATAGCTAGCGACAGTAGAGCTGCCCTATTAGCACCGGCACAGAATAAACTCTTTATTCTGTGGCACCAGGCTACTACAAAGTTGTTTCAGGGATAGTACCCCAATGATACCGCACTCTAGAGCTAGAGCGGAAAATAATAACCTAGAACTCGTCTGGGTTAAAGCTCATGCTGGGTTGGTTCTACAATTTCTAAATTACAATCAAGAGAGTCGCTAAGTTAGTTTTTTAAACCAAATTGTTTAAAGAGTTTAGGCCGCAATAGTACTTTACCGAAATATTCCCCAGCCAATGGATTGGTCAAACAAGTAGCATTTAGTGGCCAGCTAGGTCGCCTGACTTTTAACACCCATGGATTTTGATGAGTATATTTTACAACCAGATTTAAAAGTAAACCTCGAGATATTGAAGAATTAAAGGAGCTTACATCTCCTGGTGTATTCACAATATTCAGCAGTAGTTTTCCAAGTAACAAACAATCAACACTCGACACATTTAATTGCAATTCAACAGAACGAAATTTGGTCATTCGTAAGGCAGAAAGATCGTGAATGGATAGTAGCTAAAATCGAAAACTATAAAGAATAATTCAAATGTTTGTCTTTAGTTATCAAGTTATTTATAACTTGCATAATTTATTGTGGTTAATATTGCAGACAATAAATAAATAAACCAGTAGCTTTCAACAGTTTCTAAAAATAAATACATGAATATCAGAAGGCCACAAATTAATCTGAGCAGCAATTTACATTATGCACTGTTACAAAATGCGACAAAACTTTCTACTTTCTAGTTTTATGTTCGACAATAACGCAAATAACGTTTTAAAAAGTTTCCCGAGCACTAAATTAATGATCATCGATGTCAAAACAATAAAAACGAACAAATTGTGTTATTTTTCACACAAATTAGAGTTTGGCACCTGTACCGGTTTCATGTAGGCGTTCGGTAATCTGCGGGAAAGATATTAAACGTGTTTTGATCTTTGCAATAGCGTCGTGTCGATGTTAAGTTTTTTGCACTTTGATGTTTTGTTAGTAAAGGTCATAATGAACACGCGAGGTGCCCTTGCCTATTTAATAGCCCACATGTCACTTCATTCATAACAACCTCCTCTGCTTAGCTCGATCACCTGCCTTTACCTATCCTATCACCAAGATGTCGAAATATGTAAAATAGTTATTATTATTAGCTCGTAGTAAATAAATATGTTCGAGCCGTGCCTTTGAATGAATATTCTAGACATAATGGTAGCCACTTTCACGAGAATTATAACTTCTGGAAATAAACTAGATTAGATTGTTCGAAATTGCGTGAAAAAGCTATAATTTTAGTTTCTGTGTCGTTGAAAGTATCCGCGAGTTAATCTAGTTTTATATTTATGACCACGGTTTTCTTTCTTATCAAGACCTGCGTTTTAGCGTTACGACTCGTAGTGTTGTTTGTAATGCATAGCAGTTACACTCGTTTTATTAAATTATAAAGGCAATTTTGCGAAGTTAAATTACAACAAGAAATTGTCGAGTGGCTTTATCTCTTTGTCATTTGAGCTCATGAGATGTAATCGTCGTACATGAGAGCACGTTGAAGTCGACAAAAATTACGACCTCGAGGGAATTTTTACATAAATTTAGAATGTTAGAGGTTAAAAAAATTAAGTGCAGGTTTTGCATGCATGGCAACGACTAGTTTGATATACAGGTAACAGGTGTTACCGGACTTTTAGAAAAATTCTTTACGGTTCCTAATTTGCAAGAACGCGCTTGAAAATCTCCTATTTCAGGTATATGGAGCTTCTCACACTCTGAGAAGTGTTAAATTATCAGTCTGAGTCTGATTTATGTTTTCAAAATTTATAAGTAGATAATCCACAAACTGCTAAGATTTGTTGTTTTCAAATATTTGTAGTTTTATTTTGCATTTTTGAATTATACATATAAAACATTTTGTAGTGATGAGATGGTCTGAAAATATACAATTTAAAATATACAAGGTGTTCCAGGAGGTAATGTTAATATGACAGTAGTAGATACCTAAGTTTTATGATTAATTTTGAGGAGAAAATGTTATACAAACATAGGTCCAATTTGCAACGGTTACAAATATGCCAACTTTAACATTAAAGAATTAAACCTTTATTCACACTATAAACATAAATCCGACCTAATGTTTCAACGAGGTGCGACAATTGAATTCTCGGAATGGCGTGTGTGGTGATTTTGTTGAAAGTAAATAAGTAGGGTTAAGTGGTGTAAAAGTGAGACAGTAGAAAAAGTTGGTAAAAAATAAGACAGTAGATAAAAAAATATTAATTTAACACATTCGTTAATAATTATTATTGTATTTAAAAAAGCAGAGCTTATTTGTTACAAAACCATATAGCATTTCATCTTTCAGTGATAGAAGTTCACTGAAAAAAATGTACAATAGAACACTGTAAAATCAATCCAGAAAACTTTCATTTGCACCATTCAAACTTTGTAGAAAAGAGTGGTTCATTATGTAGCCCATGTGCTATCAGTTGAAACAGACGACTTTGTAGTAACATATTTACAACGTAAAGGCAGCCGATTCATTTATCCTGAGAAAGAACAATTAGATGATGTACAGTATGTTTCCAATAGATTTAAGTGAATTTCTAGTGTATTAATTAGAAGTACCCATTATTTTGTTCATGTGTTAGTGTTGTAAGTTCAGTTAACAAATTTCCTTTTAGTTTTGACTGATATTTTCAGAATTTTCTTGAGTTATTTAGTAAAACCATATTTAATGTCTTAGAAAATTAATTTATGGTGTGAAAAAAAAAATTGAACATTTTTTTCTGGCTTATTTTTTTACTGCCATGTCTTATTTTTGCCCTCTATTCAGTCTAAATTCGTTTTAGATGGAGTTACATGGGTGTCTCATTTTTCAACAGAGCTGTCTCTTTTTTACCCTATTTTAGAGGCAAAAATGAGACAGAAGTTATACACTTTCACATCCTAAAGTTGTATGCTACCTCAATTTAAATGAAGCTATACGAAAGAGCAACCTTTATTACATATGTTACCCTTTGTTTCAATTTATTTGCTCAATACTTTACCCTCAAAAACTCAAAAGATTTAAAAATTGTCTCATTATTACCCCACTTGACCCTAGTTTTAACTAATGAATACACAAATTTCATACCAGCAATGTCATTTGTTAATCAATTATTGCGAAAACAATTAATAGAGGTCGGCGTGCGTACTGCGGCACCAACAATAAGTTCTCGACATCCAATTTTGCGTAAAATCGGCAAAACTGCCACTGAGGTGTTGAAAATGGGATGGATGCGTTGAAAAAATCAAGCGTGTTTGATTGGCATAAGAATTTCAAAGAGGGGGCGAGAAGATGTGAACGACGACTTTAGAAGTGGACGGCTGAATACTGAAAACAACAATGCCCGACGCAAATGTGAACAAAGTGCGAGATTTGGTACGGTCTGAGTCTGATAGACGATTAAGTGTTCGATTAATTGCTAAGCAATTGCAAATGAATCGAGAAACAGTCCAGTTAATTAGTTAAAGAATTGGACATGCGAAAGGTTTCCGTGAAGTTTGTTCTTCTGATATCAACCAGTGGCGTAGCTAGACATTAAAATGTAAATAATAACACTTTTTCAATTCCACATTGCATAAAAAATATATTTTCTCAACACAAAACACGTACAAAATCGAAACCCTGATTATAATAATACCTATAATAACAATAGTAAACAATAATATATATTTTGCACTCCCGGGCGTAAAGTGACTACTTTACGCCCGCGAAGAAGGACGGAAAGTTAATTATTGCAGACCTCGGGCGCACTTTACGCCCGCGACAAATTAATTTAAAATATCACAAAAATAAGTAAGTAGATTACCTTAGTTACAAAACAATTTTTATAAAATCACTCTTGCTGTGAATGAATTTTTACTATAAATCAAAGAATTTAAATAAAATCTCCGCCCGTACCACAGGCGTAATAAGCGACTTTAGCTCTTGGCGTTTTATAACCCTCGGCTAAAGCATCGGGTTATAATATTCACACCGCGAGCTTTCCTTACGCCCTTGATACATAAATAACTAATATAAAATTTAAAATAACAAACAGAAAACCTATTACAGAATATTAAAAAAAGAAAAGACATTTTAATACAGCAACCTAGTTAATTTAAATCTTAAAACTTGACCTTTCTGGTTTTTACATTTGCAAAATGATCAATTAAATCTACTAGAGAGCATAGAAAGATCTCTCAATCAATCTACTTTGTCTAATAGAATTTCTTTTGTAATCTTTTATAATTTTGAGTTTATTAAAAGTCCTTCCCACATTAACTACTGTCACAGGAAGCGTAAGGAATAAAAGAAATACAGTAAAAATTTCAGAAAATTCACTCTCTAACACATTGTACTTTGTTATTAGTAGCAAAAAGAATTGTTTTATAGACATTATTTCGTTTAAGGCTTTTCTAATTAAGAAAATGAAATTAATAAACTGAAGAGAAAACTGGGAAGACAGTAAGTACTTCTGAATATTTGTTTACGAGATGTTCACAATTAATTAAAATATCTTCATCTGACATTTTAATAAGTTTAATAAGAATCTAACGTAATACTCGTATATGTAAACCGGCCCTTAAGAACTACGGGGCCCCAACCTTTGCTTATTCTTGCTATATGGTAGCTATGCCACTGATATCGACAGACGAACAGAAACAGCGGCGGATCAAAGTTTCGAGAGATCTTTCTTCAAATAAGCACATGTTTTCGGGAGTAATTACGGGTGACCAAACTTGGTGCTTCCAATACGATCCCGAAACAAAACGCCAAAGCATACAATGGAAATCTACGAACTCTCCACGCCTGATAAGAACATGCATGTCGCGTTCGGAGTTCAAGACCATGCTGGTGTGTTTCTTCGATCAGAAGGGAATAGTCCATAAATTTATTACACAGGGACAAACAATCAACCAAGAATGCTATTTAGAGGTACTCAAAGGATTACGAGACTCGGTTCCGAAGACTTGAACTTTGGCCTGACAAGTGATCCATCATGACAATGCGCCGAGCCATAATGCAATTTATTACACAATTAAGTAGATCATCCTGCATATTCATCCGACTTAGCTCCCTGTGAGTACTGGCTGTTCCCTAAATTAAAAACTGCGTTAAAAGGCCGAAAAATTTCCAACATCGACGATATTCAATGCAATGTGGCAAGGGAACTGAAGAGTATTTTGGAAAAGGAGCTTCAGGCCTGCTTCCAGAAGTGGCAACACCGTTTAAATGAGTGTAAAGATGCACAAGTGAACTACTTCGAAGACTACACTAACTACAAACGTACGAGGTTTGGCAATTTAATTCCAGGACTGCCACAATAAAAAGCAACACAATAAAATTTATCATATTCATTCAAAGTAATCTCCATTTACATGAATACACTTATTGCAACGTTCTAAAAGGAACTGCTTTCAATTCGGTGGTTACATTTTTTTGGGTTGTAAATTTAGTCACTTTCCGCATGGATTTGACAATTAAATATAATACAGTATCATACAGTAATGCAACGTAAATCAAGAAGAGACGGAAATTGTATTTCCAATAACTCCTGAAATGGGCTCCTTTTTGCTCGCCTTGTATACGTCGACTAGGACTTTCTCGATTTTAAGATAAAAGATTTTTATTTTTTGTTCCATTTTTAAAAATATTTTCATACAAATGTTAACGAGGTTCGAAGCGGTGTCATGTAATCGATGAAAAATACTCATGTTGGACACAACATGAGGCTCTGCGACCCGATATAGCCGGCTATTTGCCTGGGACTTTGATAACTAGGCGTAAGATACTCAGAGAGTGATGCCCAAATATGTGCCCCGGGATAGCCCGTAGCTCTGTTCCACTGGCTTCCTACTTCCTAGTGCTTGGATGGATGGAGAAGTGACATGGGTGGATTCTTATTGTCGCTTATGTTCTGTCATAGTTGGATCGCGCCCGTATCTTTCGGTTTCAGGTTTATAGATAGCTGAAGATGCATCCGACGTCATCACCTTTCAACGTCCCCGAGGGTTTTCTACTACATGCAACGTGGGATTTCACGGATTCTCTTCCGCCTGTAAGTAACTCTATCCGAACCCATACTGTTAAATGTAGTAATGTGTGCCTGTTTTGCTTTCATGCATCGCAGCTATCTGTATTATATAATTGCCTGGGTGATATGCGTATTAATATGTGTATCAAGCTTTGGATGTTTACGAAACTTGGTCGAGGCTACGCATTAATCTAACTTTAGTGGAATTAACGTTATTCCTTGGTTAGTTGAACGAATGTGCTTTGATAAACATTAATATCCTGCCATTTTTAATAATTAAATAAATAACCAAAATCGAAACCGCAATCGGCGCCTGGTCATCATCAGTCAGCCTCCTCCCCATCGGCCCCGTCTTGTACTTATTATAAGATAAATATATGACTGTGATAATTATAAACAGCAAATATCTGGAAATAAATTGAATAATGATGACTTACTTATCATTAGTCCCAAATATTTAAAGTAAAAAACAGTGAAGTTTGTATAGCTTGTTAGTTTAGTTATTTATCAAATATATTTTTTCAAGTTTGGCTCCCTATACTTCCGTTGCCTACGTATTTAACATACAATACCCTCTCCCAAGTAAGTCAGATTTGATCATGATATTTTTGACAACAGAATAATGGTCTTTAAACTCGTTAAAAATATTGGCCGTTTTAGTACGTATTTTACTAAACAAATAATAAAATCGAAGTTTATATCAAAAGCAATAAATAGAAAAGTTGTACATTTAACTTAAAAGAGATTTCCTAAGAATTAGAAATCGTCTTATCCATGTTAAAGATCAAATCATTTTTCTACTTGTTTAAAATGCAAAATGGTTAATTTTCAAAATTATATAAAACAAATAAAGATAAAACTTCTTAAAAATATCTACTACATAAAGATAAGTGTAACTTTTTCCAAGAAAAATATGAAACTTGTGTCAGTAGGTACCTGCATAGAAAGTTCGTCAATGACAATTACAAAATAAAAAACGATTAATCACTTTGTTAAACTTACAAATAAACCTCCATCAGATCAGAATCGTATTTGCGATAATCAAGACTGCAGTTCTTACCTGAAATAAACAAAAATCAATTAGCAAAAGTACGTCGGAATTAATTTGTTTCTTTCTGTCATAAAAACAGAAGCTAAATAGTGAACATTAATCAGCTGTTTATGAAAACAACTGTTTAAAAATCTAACCTTTACAAGTATTCATAAAGGACAAACAGCTTACTTTTTTTATAACTTTTTAAAATAATTCATCAAAGTAACAAACAGATGATTTTAATCACATACACCTACGATTTTTGATTGATTATAATCTATGATCAAATGCCCACGAATGTCCTTGATTACGGTCAGTGTTTACTACGACATTGTTTGTAAATTAAAATGTTGCAATAGCTCGTAAAATTCGTTTAATGTCAAATGAGAGATTTGAATCGATTTTTACAATTCTTTCATTTTCTTGGAAACAATAAATAATTAATTATAGCGGTAAGACTATGTTATTTATTTTCCGATAAGTTATAGCCATTTAATATGCAACTGAGAAAAGTGGCACTTTTATCTTTTATCTCTATTATCGGGAAAATACATATCTGATGAGTGATGATATATAAATTATTTTATTGCCAAAACGACCCTTTAAATAGGAAAGACACCAAAACAATTGGTGTGGACAAAACCACAAAAAAACTGTTTTCTTTTTTATCACTACAATACTCTCAGCTGGTTTTTCCATGTCTTCATAAATCTCCTAATGAGCTATTATTACTGCACTTAATTACCTTTCTCCTGATTTTTGATTTGTAATTTTAACCTTATACAGTCGATTCGCTTAAAAAAACCTAGATCTCTTAAGAGAAATTGCTTACAATGTTTACAAGCAAGACTGCAAATTATGATAATGGAATTACTAACGGGTGTTCAAATGAAAAATCATTTGCAGTAGGCTTTGGGAGTTCCAAGATGGAAAGAGAAGGTAACAAATAGGAAAGAATGGAGGAAGATGTAGCTGAAGTTCAAAAATTAGAAGAAGAGTAAAATAGCTGGACACATATGTCTCCTTCTGGATATCACTCCAGAGGGTTGGAATGTAGGTCACGACCGCTTTTGTACTGGAACCTGGAACCCTTAGAAAAGGCCAAGGTCCTTCTCGGTCTGTAGCACCAAGGAGTAAGGAAATGTAAACATAAAGGTGATATGATATTACAAGCCAAAGCCTACTGCAAATGAGTTTTCTTTGAACACCCTTTAGAAGCAACTACAAAGGTGTAAACGAATGGCTTTTCTGTAAGTCGCTACTAATTCGGATAAACATTTTTAAATCCTTGTTAGTTACTTAACTCATTGTTCTGGCATGAAAGTTTTCGTAAACGAATACATGCAAATGAGATATTCCACTTATAAGTTTATTTTCCTTAAAATTGGGCCAGCTTTTTTAAATACAACAAAACAAAAGTATACATAACTATTGTTTGTACTACTTTGATCCGATTTAACTGTCATTTTTTTTTACAATTATTCACATGTAAGCGATACAAAAAGAACAGTTAACAGATTATCCAAAAAATCTCAACTTACGTGGTTCAATTGTTCAATAATTGGTATAACAATACAAAACACGAATTAAATCTAACAATAGCAAAATAACTTCAATTAAAGTTGAATGTCGCGTGCGAGCCCACGTGCTCACCACCCATACAGGTGTGTCTAATCTTTTCGACTTCCGCAATTTCTACAAGATTAAACTATTGAAATCGGGCAAGTCGAAGGTACACGGTTACCTACTTATTTTTTTAAATTAAATTTTATGGTTCCGTGCCAATTTAAGAATTTAAAGAAACTACTCACCGCTAACAGACCGTTAATAGAATTTGACACGCCGTAATTGAAGCACGTAGGATTTTAGTGTTATACCGACACTTCGAAATCGGCTATTCTTACTTTTCGTTTTTAAAATACGTAGGCACATTTAGGTTCGACATGGATAAAACGTTAATACATAATCCCACGGTATTAATAGAATAAACAATTATTATGCAGACTAAAAGCTTAAATTGTATTTTTTCACGGTTGGTCGAATTAAAAATCAAGCCTACCCACCTTTTTTTTTTTTAATTTGAGATATAACAAAGGCCCATCAACTAACGGAATTCTTATTTCATTCATTTACTTATTATTTTAAGCGTAACATACGTATAGAATTAACGGCGTAAGTTATTGAAGAGATATTGAAATCATGCCCCAATGTAAAAATATATAAAATCATAACAATTAAATAAATTAATTAATAAACGGTTATTCGTATTCTATATTCAATGTTTAACTGAAAATGCACATACCAAAACAAACTACAGAAGAACTAATCTTTAAGTGGACGATTTATTAAGCACTGTTTTTGTTTTTCGGACTTCCTTCACAGCCTACTCTACATATACGGGATGATATAAAACCAATTTATTTCTCTATTTGTATCCTCCACTTATATGATTATATTGCACGAAAATTTATACAATAAAGGGTTGGATGTAGCCGTCTTCTTCAGTTAGTCCTCTGTCTCCATAGCTGCACGGATTCCCTCATTTCAAAACCTGCGAGGTCGGCCTCTTCATCTCTTTCCTGGTGGAATCCATTTCCACATTCTTTTCAGCCATCTAGTTCTATCCATTCTTAGAAGGTGACCTAACCAGTTTCAATCCTCTTCTGTCTATTATGTCTAACACCGTGTATTCGGATTGATTTTTCTGCGATATTCGGCATTCAGCGTCCATATTTCTGCTACGTAGCATATCACTCATTCAACCGAGGATTGTCCAATGTGTTCTATTTTTAATTAAAAAAACTAAAAAAACTTAGCCCCTTCAAATGGTGCATTCTCATGATGCCAGCAATAAGTTTTAAAATACACTGATTGTTCTGCTTTATCAAGTAGAATAAAGCACAACATTGCAAAACAGGAACATTGATTAAAATTTTGGAAGCTAATGGAAGATATTTTAAAGGAAATTTGATCCGAGGCCGTGGAAGAAAGGAAGACAAGATTTCTAAATGTTCGTACAGACATTAAAAGCTCTGCCATTTTAGCCTGTTTTAATCTTTATAGAGCCTTTCTAATTCCATTCACAACCCTGTGCCTTCTGGTTTTTGCATTCTTCTCCACTGCACGGGTGATTCTACAACACCGTGCAAACCTTGCTTTAGCGCCTTTAGCCTATTATTTGTTCAAAGGGTATGTTTTCCACTATTACATTCATACACTCCTGTTTTCTGCCTTATTTCAGATATTCAGTTTTTAAATCTTAATAATGTTAATGTATAGCCAGGGTGGCCCAGTGGTAGAGCGTCAGACTAGCGTTACGCTAGTCCTTGGTTCGAATCTCTGAATACAGGCCTAGGAGGTAGAGTAACAAGGTCTTACACATACATACACATTACACTCTACACATGGTCTAGTATGAAGGTATAAACGGTGCACCAACTTCGTAACCCGCAGAAAAGGGCCGGGTTGTGCACCGTACGCGTTACGCGTAGAGCCTCATATGTTAACGCACCAGCCTCGACACCGAAATGTATAAGAGGTTACAGATAATACATACATACATACATACAGGGAAATTTTCTTTTTAGTATACATATACCCTATGTATACTTTTATAATAAACGCAAATAGGCAACCCACTATACACTATAAACGTTAAAAAATTAGCATGCTGTGCCAAAAATCATCAAATTAAGTTAATGTCAAAAAATTAGTCTTTAACTGTTGTTGTTTTTATTTTCCTTTCTGTTTTGTATTATTGATATTTTATGTTTTAGAATAATCGTTGAATTAAAATTATGTTGATATTCCACTAATTTTGATTTATTTTTTATTTACAAACATGAAACATAACCTTTACGCACCACCTGACGTGACGTTTATAGTGTATAGTGGGTTGCCTATTTGCGTTTATTATAAAAGTATACATAGGGGATATGTATACTAAAAAGAAAAATTCCCTGTACATATATTATTAAGTTAACATCGATCTTGCTTATATCCAAAGCTATGCTATTGGGGAATTGGGGTTGTATGTGAAGGGAAATAAAGGGAAAAAATAAGGGGAGTTGTATTAAACTTGACGAAATTCATCCTAAAGAGGAACATATACAATGTGTATTAACGACTACTCCGAAAAGGGCCTCAGGGACATGCTTCATTAACAAGAAACCTTCAAGATTTGAAGATATAAACAACATGGAATCCATAATTATAACACACAAAAGGCAAATACAAGAAGACACATTGCCACCAAAATGGTGATACAAACAGGAAAAATGATATCAGAAAATTGGATTTGACTTGAATACTCAGCTGTACCAGGGTCTATGAAAACCTCCACTACATGCAGTAAATCTTAAGCCGCGTACTGACTTGTCACGAACGCGAATGAGGCAAGCCGAGTACACACCGAATGCCTAGGATTGTACATTTTTAAACCCTGTATGAGGACGTACGAGGCACGAAAGAGCACTGATCCACATTACTCGCAGGTCGAAGGAAAAGAACGAAAATGTCTGATAAAAAACCGTGGTTTGTACGAGTTTTATTATTTTGTATGATTTACTTAAAAAGCAAAAAGAAGTAAGTGTTGGTTGTCATCATAATTACATATGCAGAGATAGAAATTCAGTAATGTGTGTACCAAAGAAGACTTTACGTTTACTTGAAATGACGTCAGAGATAAGATATAAAAAAAACGATACAAATTTCCGAAAGGAAAGAGCCTGTAAGACTCTCAGTCTTTTTTACCCCATCAATATCTTTCTCTAAAAGTTGTACTAGCTGGGTCCATGAATCTTCGTTTTTAATTTGTTATCTTCTTCTTCTTCTTCTCTGTATGCTTGCAGCTTGATTATTCCAGCACATCTTTCCATTTTTGCCCGATGATCGTCTCCCAACTATTCTGATATCATCCATCCTAGATATATTGCTATTCCATGTTGAAAACTCGTCGATTTTTGGTATTTCACTGCTTCGTCTTATTTCCACGCTCCTTATGTGATCAAGTGATCACGTTTAAGTAGTTATGCCCATTATTTTTCGCAGCCGCTTCATCTCCGTTGTCTCCAGTATTTGCTTGGTCTTTAGTGTGTCTGATCTTGCCTCAATAGCATAAGTCATAATTGGTCTTATGGCCGATTTATACATATATTCTAACTTTAGATTCCCTTCTTAGATGTTTGATATGCCAAATGGTGTTATTCAGACATGTCGATATTGTTGTTGCTCTCTGAGTTCGATCCCTCTTGCCAAGATTCCTTTACTTGTAACCTTGATACCTAGGTATTGAATTGGCATCACTTACTCTACCGCAGTTCTATTTAGTTCGGGTGGTAATTTGTTATAATTGAAATTTAGCGAGTTCCATAATGTTTCTTTATTTCTGTATTTGGTTATAAATTTGAGACATAGCACTTGATCCCAATTCATAATCGCAGAATTATCTGTTACTAATTAACGGAGATAATACGGTAAATATTTTATAAAGAATGAATTCACATTCGACCAAAATGTCTAAAATACGTCCACATTGAGCACGCACCGAAAGCTGCCTCATTTTAAAGTACAGACAGCCGTTGGCTCGTTTCGAGGCTACTCAGTCAGTACGCTGCTTTAGATACTTCTAGCAGCATACAGAAGAAATAAAAACCATTGTATAACAAAAGGCCTTTAGACAAAGTACATAATATCATACCGATATCTTTGAAACTATTAGCTGAAATTATAAAGTGGTTAAAAAAGAGCTATATCTAGTTGGTTTTTAAATTTGTTTCTATACATATACATTTTTACGTATAGTCTAAGTAAGTTTTAAATGGCGGTTGAACGGGTTTTTGTTTCCTCGCCCTACGCAGTTTCAGATTTAGTTACAACAACATATAACGCATATCCGTGTCCCGCTCTGACTCGTGAAATTTGCCATGCGTTATATTTTGTTGTAACTAAATCTGAAACTGCATAGGGCGAGGAAACAAAAACCCGTTCAACCGCCATTTAAAACTTACTTAGACTATAATGTTGTTCTGTATTGTTCTTGAATTCGCCACAGCTGCCAAGAATTAAATGTCAATTTTGGATAGGTAGACTACATACACTTCGAGTAATAACTTTAATTAATTAATAGGAACAACAGAATAAATACTTAACAAAAAAATACCTTGATTATGGAGGCATATTTCCAACCGGGACAGTTTATTATTATTATTATTATCAGTTTCTTTTGTTCTTTGTGCATTTTTATTATATGCCATATGTATTGTTTGAAAAGTGCAAATACAGTCGTCACAACTAAACCAGTAGGTATCTACTTATCTGTCTTACTGTTTATCTACAAAATGCACAAAATTTTTTGCATCAAAATTAGTATAAGAGAAAAAACATGATAGAAAATAGAGATATTTATTTGTTTAGGAAAGGCGTTGCCAAAATTCATTTATAAAGCATTAACTTCGCTATTCATCATTGTCAATGTAGAAGTTTTAGTATTCATTTTCAACTCCTACGTGCAACTACTTGACATTTCTACAATAATTAATTGCAGCTGAAAATTTAATGGATTTAGTTGAAAATCTGTATGATTTTAACACAATTAAATTGTTTTAGTGAGGAATTTTAATGTTAATATTGAGGTTGACAAAATTTCACGCGACTACCTACTGTAATATCTAATAAAAACAATTATTTTTAAAACAATGGAACTATTAAGACCTTCAAATTTTTAAATTACCGCCAACGTTAACCTCCGCTAATTTAACTGTAATAGATTAAAATAAATCACGAACGATGTATTCTTACGCAACTAACTGAACTATGTGTATTTAATGTTACTAAAAAAATTAACTTTTCTAAATTAATTACACAAACTATGCAAAAATTTTAAAAGAATTTAGTTACGATCATGTTTTATAACGGTTGTAATTCTTGCACTTAAGTTTACGAAAGAGTGCAATTTTAAGAATTTTACCCTCTCATTTGGTAATTAGTAAAACAGTTTCATAACACTATCTATAACTACTTATCTAATCGTTCATATTTGCAACCGTATTAAGGAAATGTTGAGTTGTGATATTAATCCATTTTTTAAAACGAATAAAATGATAACCGTTGAAAATCTAATTCAAATAGTTGAAATTATAATTTGCAATAGCAACAAATTAAATGACAATTTTTGATTGTTCATTTGTAATACAGTTTTTAATTAGGTATGGCATTATATGCTACTCTGGAAATTACTAAAGGATTAGGAATAAAATGAATCTATCATTAAGAAATGTTTTAAAATATGAAATTTGTTTCCACAAATTACATTACAAGAATGGATGATTTCGATTTCGAAAGCAAGTTTTAAATTTTTAATGTATTTTAAATTTCATGGTTTTAAGTAAACGTTAACGTTCAACGATTTCAATAAGAATTTACGAGTACAAAGCTTAGTAGCAACATTTTAGGGAAGGATTATTATTATTACTGTTATGTTTGTATAAATAAATAGTTATTTTCATAACAAGTGCGGGAATATAGCGATTCCGAAACGAATGCAGGACGTTACAGAAACGAACGAAGTTTTAAAAATTTTCAATCTAGATATTCAGATTGGAGGTTCAAATATTTACTTCGGGCAGAATTTTTGAATCTCAAATTAGGACGTATGATTGTTAGACTAAATTAGAAAAAAATTTCGAGTTTTTACTATCGAATCTGAATTCGATAACGAACTATAATTTGAATCTGAATTACATCAAATCTGGATCTAAATTCGAGTCTGATATTTGAATCCAGTATTTTAGAAGTTTCAACCCCACTTGGTTTTAGTTTATGACTTAAAATAACGCGCCGGGAATATTTTTGAAATTTAAACCTGGAAGTTTGACGGAGTTTAATAATTGTGAAAACTGCAAATGTTAATCGGATTGGAGACATTCGATCGAATCTGATATGTAGAGCTCAGAAGAGCATTTTTAAGATTAAACATTTAAATTCGATTTTAAGGGTTCCAATTGAGGATGATTTCGAAGGTTTGAATTCCGAAGCCAGATTTTCAAATTTGAGTTTCAAATCTTAATTAAGAATTCGAGTTTTGATTTGTCTTAAGTTGATGCGAAGTTTTTAATACTGCCGAAGTTAAAATTTGGTATAGAATTTTAATTTTTCTTTCTTTTTCCATATACCTTAATACCATGACGGGGTCGAGTGAATTTTAATTTAAAATTTATATTTCGATAAATCGAATATAATTTACTTTGAATAAAATTTCAAACGGGCAGATACATACTTCTCTAATTAATGACTTGAAATTCAAATCTGAACTCTTTCACACCTAAAGACTCAAATTTAAATTGAAAATAAAACGAATTTGAAATATAAGATTCGCAGAATTTGGGACTGATTTCAAATTTTGAATACAGAACTATAATTTATAAGCTTGAAAGCCGGCTTTCAGGATTCTAATTTTTCGAAGATTTGAATCCCAAACCCAGATTTGCAAATTTGAGTTTCAAACCTTAATCAAAAATTGTTACTGAAACCTGCCATTACTGACGATTTTACTTTATTTGTATACAACAACTACAAAACAATAATTTACATTTACAAAATTCTAATTGAGAAGAATTAAGTATATAAATCTAATTTACACTATCTGGAAAGTGGAAACTGTTTTGTTGCTATTATCAAAATTACCCCAAAATTAAATAAAGATTATCTGAAACCTTTTAGAAAGTTTTATTGAGATTACTAATAACTGAAGTAACAGAACTATTTCGCAAACAAGAAATTGAAATAAAACAAATCGAATGGGGCAAAAGATATTTAAATTTGTAACAGAAAAAAATATACAATTCTACTATGTATATTAAAAAAAAAATACAAAACATTTAAAATTCCTAAAAATATTTATAAAAACTTCCGTCACATTCTTATATCCTGTTTGAAATTCCTAACAAAAACCTAATAAATTAATCTCAAACCGAATCACCTCTTAATTATAAGCATGATCATTTATTTTTCTTTTAAAACGAGTTTTAAAGTTTTGGCAATTTTTTTTAAGGGGTATTAAAAACTTTTACAATTTTTTAGAGCACATTCTTGGTAAATTCATGCATATTCATTTTAAATCTTCGAAAGTGCGTATACATTTCAGGCTTTTATAACTATAAAACTTTTTTTTCTTGTTTTGATGGAATATTTTTAGTTCTTCAACCTTTGTGTGTTTTTAAAATACTGTGGCGTAGTTAAAAAATATTTAACGAAATTCAAAAGAATTATAATTAAGGTCGGCTTGGGGTTAGTTTGTTTATTTATTAGGCAAACTTGTAAGTTTAGTTTGTTACGTTTGTGTTAATCATATTTTGGACAATGTCAGTAAGCACGTTTTTCAAATGAATTTAATGGAGCAACAATTCGTTTGTACAAAGACCAAAATTATCACCTTGTGGTGTTACGGCTATTGAGTTGAGTTGTCCCCCTTTGGTTGGTAATTTCCTTCAATTTTTTTCGATGTTGTGTTGTTCTTGGTATTTCAACCCATTTTGCTCCCCTATCTTCTACCGCCTCGTTCACCTCTTCCCTCCAGCTTCTTCTTGGCCTGCTTTTCTTGCCTTTCCGTGGAATTCTTGCTTCGTACCTACACCTTTTTTGCTATTCTTCCATTGCCCATTCTTTGTATATGGCCCAACCAACCCAACTGTGTCTCTTGCACCATCGTTTACACTAATTTAGTTTTTACAACTTGCCTAAATACTTCGTTCCGTATTTTCTCTAAGCGTTTTATTTTCTATTTTTCTAAGCAATCTCATCTCTGTACTTCTGATTTTTCTCTTATGTTTTTCAGTTGTTGTCCACGATTCACTGCAATATGTCAAAACTCGCACCACCACTTTCTTGAGCACCTCTGTCATTGCTTCTTTTGGTATCTCTTTTTTCCCAAAAATGTGAATTTAATCGCGTTAAACAAGCTCCCAGTAGGTTCCACTCTTTCTTTTATTTCAATGTCTAGTTTACCATTGCTGCTTGTACATACTCCCAAATATTTATAGAAATCCTCTTGCTGTAATTTCGGTGTGTCTTTGGTTTGGAGTTTAATACATATTAAAAATAAAAACAATTTATTACAATAAATGTTCAAATAATCTTCAGTTTTCATTAATGCATAAAAAGCGACCTAACTACATGCTCCATTGTTTTTAAACAATGCATGGCAGACATGATTTTAAGTTACATACGCTTTTTTTGAGAATTAAGCGCTAAATTTAGAATACTTTCCCTACATATCATATATCGTTGTAATCAGAGAAAAAGTGAGCATCTGAATTTGTAAAAAAACAAAATGGCCCCCATAAGAAATAAGAGAGTTGATGATGGCCTGCAAGAGACGAAACGTGCTAATAAAATTATAACCAGACCATCAGATAGAGGAGAAAAAATGGCTATGAAAATGTGTTTTTAGTTTTTAATTATAAATTCAAATAAGAGCGCCATAAGCAAAAAACTGAATCCCACTTTTTTCGATTTTTCAAAATATTTCGATTGTCAATTGTCGCAAGTCAATTTTGCCGGCGGATTCTTAAAGAGAACAAAAAATAGCAACTTTGCCGAATTTAAACATTCCCTCTAACTCTGCTCATAAGGGAGATCCCCATGGTGAGGGTCGAATTTGAATCACCCTGTATACACAAGACACATCGCCAAAAAACGTTGCTGAACTGATTCGTACCGTACTGGCCCACCGCTTCAGATGAGACGGCACCGCTCTATTACGTTGGGTGTGCGCTACCGCTCTTTTGGAAAACACTTCGCTTAAAAAACACGACACCGTTTTTCGTGACGTCACCCACCGTACTTTTACGGCCGCTAAATGACGGCACCGCTTCCTAGGAAACCAAAGCTTTACTTAGTTTATCAAATTGAGTAATCGTTCTTTGCTTGTTTTTCCTATATACTTGATCATTTCTGGAGTTATTTCATTTATTCTTGGTGCCTCTCCTAACTTTAACTTGTTTACAGCTGTATTTTTCACTTATTTCCACTTCTTGCTTCATCGCAATTTTCCTGTTTTGGTCTTCTTTTTGTTCTTCATTTCCTTGTTCACTTATCCCGTGTTCTATTTCATTATCTTGGAAATGCTCTTTCCAGCGATTCATTATTTGTTCTTCCTTTGTTAGTAAGGTTTCTATGTTTGTCCTTCGTATTTTTCAATGTTGTTTTAAGGTACCGTAAAATAGTTTTTGATTTTCTCTGAAATCTTTTTTCGTTTTATTTCAAAATTCCTGCTTCGCTTCCTTAACCTCTGTCTGGCCTTCTTATAGTCTGTCATAGTCTTCCGTTCTTTTGCTCCTTTTTCTTTTCAACTACTTCTCTTAGCTCAAGGGTCCACCATGACGTTCTCTTTATATTCGTATTTCCCGTTTTCGTTACCCCACAACTTTCCTTATCTGCTTTTAATATACTCTGTTTTAAGTACATACATATGTCAATTTTTATTCTTGTTGCGCTTTCCATTTCTAGTTTCTCGTTTGTTTTCAGTTTGTACCTTCAAATTTTTTCTTTATCTGTTTTTCTCTTTTTATCCTTTTCTTGCTCTTGCTTTGATGTCATATCTTAACTTTAACATGAAATGATCACTTCCAATTTTCAGTCCTTGGTTTACCCTCGCGTCTCTTATTTCTCGCCATTCTTTTAAATCTACTATAAAGGAAAGAATAATACAGTTATGCACTGAAAACGATTTAATAGTAGCAAAGATATTCACAAATATACAAGAGAGATGCCGAGTCAAGGGGGAGATCAATAATCGATTAAAATTTGATTTTTGACCGATTACAAATGCATTTGCAGTGTTTTTATAACTTTGGGAAGGTATACGATCATATGTAGCATGCTGTATACTAAATTAATACATTGACATCTCTTAAATGGCACGTGACATAACTCCACATTTAATGTAAAGCCTGTTACAGACAATTTTCCCGCTTTTCCAAGCTCACTCTGAGAATTATTTTTATTTAATGTCACCGTTTCCTGAAGATCTTAATTTTTATTAAAACATTAAAAGTAACGATGAATAAGTGCGTACAGTTTTGTTATCATAGTTAAAATAGAACCGACCTATCTAACCCGAGAATTCCGGAAATTAAAGCGTGATAACTGCGGTGAAAAACCAAAGCAAAATTTAAAAACCATAGCTTCGATAATAAATTACGTAATTTTCCAGCCATTTTTAAGATAACAACAAGGCACATGATTAGTTGTCTTGGTTTAATAAATAAATAAATGATTGCAACACGTAGGTAGTAGCTATTTAACTAAATAACCGGATGTTAGTATAATACAATTCTAACACGAAAGTTATGAATAATTTAATGCATAATTCTTTTAATTGCCTACATGTTCGTTAATATGGAAACTTTGTTCGACTATTTAGGTTGTTAATAAATAATTCCAATTTGTTTTCATATTTTTTTAAACTATACCAATAGAGAAGTAAATCTGGGCCAACTCATTATTTAACGCGATCACGTTTTTAATATTAGAAATTCTTGTTAAACCACTAAAATAGTAAAATGTTAATCCGTTTAAAAACATATAATATGGCAAAAATGACGTGTCGAGTTTTTTCAAGTGTCAATTACGTGACGTATTTTATTTCCCAAGGTTAGAATTGCATTTCTAGCCTTGTGAGGTGTTGGCTTGTGAAGAGGTAGACGTACAACATGAGACGTTTCATGTTTTTTTCAATAAAAATCCGATTAAATCACATTTATTTACATCATTCTGTGAAATTAATATTTATGACAACATAGAAACAGAATAGAAATTACAAGCTCTTAGAGATATTTCTGCTATTTTTGAATATGTTGGTTTAGAACATAATGCCAAATATGGATAATGGAAATTTTTACTTTTCAGGAAGGCGTCGTAAAATATAATAAATGATTTTGAAATAGACAAGGTCAATAATTTTTTTGTTAGTTTATAGATTCATATTACAGTTAGGTGCATCGTTAAGACTATTTGAAAGTTAAAATGTTTACAATAAGCGGTTTTGATAAATCGTTTGCAGCGTTAATCCTAATTTAAATATGCATAGACAAGCATAAATAACTAAAAAACATGTTTATAGTTGTTAGAAGTAATTTTAAATGTTAATAAATACTTGAGAAAAGCTTTGTTAGCTTGATGAATTGTCAAAACAAGGACTTTCCTTACCTCTACAAAGGTGTAGCTCAAATTGCTATCCCTTTTTGTTGAACAAGGGTCATGGTTAACCTCAAAGTAGAACCTTTGGATTAAAATCAGAATTGCGAGTTTTAAGCATTAGTTGCAAGATAAATCACTCATTAACGGAATATGATTGTTTTTGCATTATTTTTTTGAATTTTTTATCTTGGAGGGAATTATCTTCAAATGTTTATTTATTATTAATTTAGAAACCAAGTTTGACGAAGATTTGGAAAATTCCTTCTTGAAAAAAAATGGGGAGTTACAGTCGATTTATGAGGTTTGACGATTTAATTCTCAGTTTCAGGAAATTACTAAGTACTCATTGTGGGGAGACCTAAGTCTAGCAAGTAGGCCTCTATAGGCCCTTTTTACCAAATAAAACGAGTTCAAGTAATCGTTGGAAAGTTTCGTTCGTCAAGCATAGGTTAAGCGAATTAAAATTTTTGAGGGATAAATCAATTTAATTCCCATTCAAAAAACGAGTTTAAACAGGGTCTTCCGCAAACACAGCCAGAGATTTTTTAGGCTAAATAGCAAATTTCAAGTAATTTCTTTAGGAGGAAAGAAAATTATATAATTTTTGTGGCTGTTGAAACTAAACACCAAAACTTTTTACTTTTAATAAATATTTAATTCAATGCTTTTCAATACATATACAACTAACAACAATTACTACAATGAATAAAAACAGGTAAAGGGATCGTTCTTTTACAAAGCCCTGGTGCTGAAGAGTTTAAGTTTCCTGTTTACTTATATAGCACCAGCGCCAAAGCATACAAATTTTATACAAATACATTTTCTACACACAACGATATATTTATAATTGCTTTAAATTAGAGCACACTGTTATTATTCTGCATGGAATAAAGTTACTTCTGTAATTAGCGACAAAAAGTTGAAATAATTGAACAATCTGACCCCTGCGAATTTCATTTAACAGCGTAATGTAAACAGTTTTCAATTTACTAAGTTGGTATTAAATTTATTCAGAAGTCGAACAGCCTCTTATTTTGCGAGGCATTGTTTAGCACTGGTAACACCGATTCTGTCGTAAATTATAATTTTAAGATTAATTTAGGGCGATTCTTTGCTGTTCAGAAAAAATTTATAAGGCGGAAAAGTCTGGTTTACACTAATGAGACCCTCTTTTCACTAAACATTGAGAATAAAATAATTCGATGGATGGATGCACAAACTAAATAATAAAATCCATTTTATCGTGGCTATTAAAATAAGTTTCATGCAAGAAACTTGAATATTTTTGTTCTCTATTTTTTTCTAAAATAACCTACTGTGATAATTATTTTGTAAATTTCAGCATTATTAAATTTAATATATATTCGTTAAGTTGGAGGTTCATATGGCGATATTTATTAAGAGTGCCTACAACTTCTACAAGAAACAAAATCAAATAACTTACGTTATAATTTTATTGGCATGTTTCTTTATCAACTTTTAAAATAATAACGACAAAACCAACTGGGATACTGTTATGTTTTAATTAAATAAATATCCTATAATTGAATTAGGAGGACACTAAGAACAGTTCTGATGAAATTTATTTGTTTCCTTGGCAAGCCCACTTACGTTTTAATCAGTTGGTGTTCTAATAATAATATTTGTATTTAATTAAAGAAAAACCTTAAAGTTATAAATAGCAATTCAATCGCCTAAATAGTTATTTCGAGTTTTTCGAAAAAACTGGCTTTATTAGTTTTATGCCCGCAGCGATCACCTACATCGACACGTCCTGGTTACGGCACTGTTTTTGTTTATGGTCGTTAACATGAAAGTTAAAATCTTAATTAATTTTTAAGAGGTTAAAATTTAGTTATGTACACAGACATACTCCTGGTTACATTTACTGTTAATTCTTATATAAGTGGCATTAAAAAGATGTTTCAAAATTTATCGATGCGGTAATTGGTTTTAATTTTCGAATTACAGGTGTTTCTTATATAATAATATGTAATAAAGTGTAAAAGTCCACGAGTGTGTATTCGATTTATCACTTCGTAAAACCAATTACTCACTCATTCGGTCACTTCTTGACCTACATGCATGTTAAACATATACGATAATATACCGTAAATCGCGAATAATTTCCGCGACTATTAAACATGAGCATTTATATAAGGTAAAGTAAATGTTTTAAATTTGAAAATATGCGTACGATGCAATACCTGTAAGTATTTCCTACTCAACCTAACGTTATATGCGTGTGATTGATTAGAAAGTACTGTGCCAATTTACAACGTTTTTATTGAATGACAGTCACTCGTTTTTATTGCGGCATAAATTACTTAGTTTTAAGCTTATTAAAGTGTTATAAAATGTACCTTTTGATATAACGGTAATACTTTGTTTAAAGATTAACACAGACTTTCCTGTCAAAGCTTTGCATGCTACACTGGGGTTTCTTATAATTTTCTACGTTTTTCAATTCTTGGTAGGAAGGCAGGTACAATTATCAAATATTTCTAAACGCATTTACCGTCAGATAATTTAGAAGTGAATTTGCCAAAATCGGAGGTATGTGGTGATATTTATCCTACTAACTGCCATCCATGATGAAGCTCCTGTTTTACCATACCAAAGAGAGCCTTTTTTAGACTTGTTTGTAAAGAAAAGTCTCATCAGCTCCAACAGGGATTGAAAGAATTTCTACGATTTATCATAACCAGTAAAAACCCCAAACTACACCGCTCAATGAAATCACTCATATGTGAAGCTTAAGCTATTAAAAAAATAAAACTAATTCCTCTTTTTTCATATAGAATTTCGAATTCGGTTAGGTTTCTTGTTATAGTGATCATTAAAATCACTACGTTTCGTTAAATGTAATACAAGTGCGAATACAGGCATTTAATCTTAAAAATTAGTTTGTACATGCATTCTGAGAATTGTGTGAAATCAACGGAAAAAAAAATAGCAAGAAAACTGTTATCAACCTGAAAATTAAAGAAAAGCACTTTTCTTATGAATTGACAAATTAGGATTTCTACAGTTTTCTTGAAACTGAAATAGCATGTAGGGCAATTAAAGAATAATTCAGTTGATTAAATACTTCACAAAAGTGATCCAAAAAATGGTTTCAGCATGAAATTTAAAGAAGAAGTTAATTTTTATCATCTTAGAAATTACCAGCGTTTCTTAAGGTTTTCTCACAATCGAACTGAAGTGATTCGAGAAGATTAGTTTGGGGAATTAAACAATTTCCTCAAGTCAGTTTCAAGTCAACCTGTATGTCAATGAGAGAAAAGTAAATTTTTCGGCATCTCCAAACTAATACTGGAACTGGAATTTAGAAAAAAGGGAAGAAAACATTAAGCCTATTCCTATTCGATCATCGATATCAGTAGAAATGTTGCAATTTTTTTTAATTTAAATATAAATTAAAATCGCCAACAAACTACCGCGTTTGTAACTTCGAAAAGTATTTTGTTTAAGTCTGAAAATGTATCTTCGGACTGAAATATCCATCCAAATTAGAGCATTTTTTTTGTGTTACAGATTTTAATCAATGGCATTTTCTGCCGTGTTTTTAAAGTTTATACAGTAAAATATCTCAGCAATCTGAAACATTCTGTAGTAATCAGAAACCATCAACTGTCATAAACTGTCTCCAAAAGTTACCTAAAAATGCATTTTTAGCAACAACTTTGAAAGTGAAGCTGAATTCTGCCAGGTTTCTTGTCTAATTGGTAGTTGAAATCACCACAATCTTACTGTTCGCAAAATATTTTTTAACATTCTGCAAATAATAACAGATATTTCATTTTAAAAATTAGTATGTTATTATTTTATAATTTTTCATTACTCTCAGACTAAAATTTGTTCTGAAATTGATATTTAAATCCTTGTTATACTTAAATTTCTTGGATCTTGGATTTCGAAATTTTTAAAAACAATTCCACGAATTGCAGTTGCAGAGGGAAGCGTGCCGACTTTGCCACAGGACGCACGTTTTTCGAAGTTGCCCCGGAGCTTCAACGTTTTTAAGTTTTCTTCAAAGAAATAAATCGTATAACTAGCACAAGAGAGCTGCCGGGATAATAAGAAAGTACCAGTGATTGCAATTATAATAAGGCCGGTGAATAAATAAACTAACACGACATAGCAGGGCCCAAACGGAGGAAAGCCTAAGTAACATTGTAGAATTTAGTAATAGATAATAACAACTCTTCGTCTTATTAATCCATCCAAATTAAGCGTATATAGCGTACATACATTGTTCGCCCAACGGACCGTGCGCAGGTAGATTTTCTGCAGATCTTCCCAGAAATCTGTGAACCGAAGTCGTCTCTTCGTTTCAAAAGAATAACGGAACGGCAGCCCGTTGCTATAAATTATATCTGCAGCGCTAGTTGTCACTTTTAAGAGGGTAGGAACTGACCGATGCAAAAAAGGCGAGTATTTGCAATGTTTAACATGTAGCTGTAGTGTAAGTGTAATGCAAGAATATGGAGAATGGAAACCGAATATACTACAACAAACCTGGGAAGAATCGGCAAGAAACAAAATTACGATAAAGAAGGAAATAAACCGCATATATAGCTCAAGAGAAGAATCAGACAACAAGAAAGTAGAGCAAGAGGATGTAAATATCGAAGGATAATGTAGAAGAACGGTGAAGAAACATATACTGCGCTAAGGCGTTTCATATCGTAGACCTAGGAAATTAGCCTTAATACCAGAACTAATGTTAGTATAAGATGATAAAACATGCTTAACCATCTCGGTCATATATTCAACGGTCATTGAATATATGATTTACTAACTACCTTGCACTGTAGAAGCGGTGTCTAGCGGCTAGCGTCACAGGCATGTTATCGTTATACAGTGCTCCCAATAGTCCCAATCCCCACCTATCATAACAAATCTCTTCACACCTTATTGGCATGGGGTGGGCCTGGCGTAATCCAGGATTGTTTCACGGGGATCTGCTCCGTGTCAACTGATGATGATGAATTCCACGAATTGCACTTTTTGAAAATTTAAAATTCGAAATGTCGACACAAACCTGTATAACTTGCAGAACAATTTCATTATTCTTGTCCTTCGTTTTAATCCTTGCACTTTTTTAAAGACAGTTTGACTTATGTATTTACTGAAAACCTAAATTTTTGAAGCTACATACATAAACACAGACGTTTTTTCTTAAAAATCCTTTCGAAATTTTTATCGAAATTCTCGATGTTTCCAAAAGAAGCAATTTTCATGTTAATCCTCCTTGTACTTTTATAAAAATATTTTGACATACATATTTACTGAAAATTTCAACTATAACTCAAATTTTTAATTTTTGAATCCTAAAATAAATTCAGAAATTTCTGAATTTTTCTCTAATTTCAACTTAAACTTTTTTTTGAAATGTTAATTTAAATCTTCGATTTTTCTTATGGTTAGTCCTTCAACTTTTCTAAAAACGTTTTGATACATTTCCTGAAAATTTCAGCTACAATTCGAGATTTAAACTTTTCAGTCCTAAATAAATTTAGAAATGTTTAAAGTTTTCTGAAATGTAATCCTAGAAATCCCATCGAAATTTTTATTTAGATCCTAGATTTTTTCTGAAAATACAATTTTCATTTAAATGCTTCCACTTATCTATAATTGTAAATTCTTAAACCTGAAAACTTTAATTTGATACCAATTTTATCAGATTTAGTAACGAGATTTAAAAGGACGCATTTATTTAATATAACACATATATTTTGATAAAATTCACTGGGGTTTATTAGAGACGGCAATAACTAAGCTAGCGGTGAAGTGATTTAAGATGATGAAATAGGAAACACAAAAATAAGACTAAAAATACGAGTCTTAATTCCAGTCCTCTTTGAAGGCCAAATCTTGGGACCGCTACTGTTAACATTCCATAGAATATGATTAATAAAACGGAAACGATTTTTATTAACACTAGTGAAATGCAAAACAAAAGATTAAAATTACCTAATTAAAACTCGTTACTTCGAATCAAGTTTCACTTTTAATATTATCAAAAAACAAATGAACAAAATGAAATAGATTTCAAATCTCACTTTCTACAATTTTCTTTGATTAATTAATTAAATTTTATTGTAGTAGAAAACGATCTAATGTCAAGAAACTCTCCTTAACCTTACTGCAAAAAGAAAACCAGTGGAATTTTAAGTATACGTTTTAAAACAACTAAATATCAATCTAACTCTTGACAGTTGTAATAATTATTACGGTCGTTTCCAAATAATTCGCGTCTACATTTTATCTCTTGGTTTCATATTACGACAAGCGTGATTAATTGGATGAATTAAATAATTCTTTTTTGCTAACGTTTCAAAAGTATCGACTGGCACGCTTTTGGGATGCATTTCCCGCTTCGAAATTAACTTATGGGTATTTCTAACAACGGGTAATTTCAAAATCATTACTGGGCCACTTTGTTTCTACAGTAATTTAAATTTCATATCACACTTCGAGCCTTTTAAAAGGCTTCCGCCTATGAGAAAGCCACGGATGTAACGCCTATTTTACTCTAAAGTAATTATCTGGCAATTTTTCAATCTCCATATTCATTTAATGGTAGTGCTTCTATTTGTTTAGCGTTGTATAGTAACAAATGTTCCCAGGATATTAAATGCATATTGTGGGATAGTGATAGGACAATTAAACTACAACGTACCGACATAAAACTCTCACATGGATGGGAAAGTCACTGACAATGCACGTTGTGACATTTGTATATACACATACACATCTGGCATTATAACAGGTTAGCGCATCTTTTTTTCTACGTTTATTAACAATAACGGTATGTTGAAATGCGTAGACTTTAGAACAAATTCGATTTAATAAATGAAAAATATAATGTGGGTAAACAAAATTTACACAAATTAAATGCCACAAATATGATACAAAATTCCACAGCATCGATTTTAGAGATATTTAGGCCTGCGGGATAGTGCAAAAAATATCGATTAAATTGATATATGGAACAAGTGGATACATCCAATGATTCAATACGTGCAATAAATTAATGTATCGATTGATTAAATACCCTACATATCAGCAGTGGCGGCTGGTGCTAAAGGGCACAAGGGAACGTGCCCTCCCTACAATCGAGACAAAGAAAGCTTTTTTTAACAACACTTCTCACTTCTTTTATTTTTTTTAACACAACAATCTATTATTATACCTATACATATTAGCAATATTATAGTCCATTGCAGCGTTGCTGTCGAAACGAAGTTATCAAATCTTTCGTCCGGGGACTAGATGAAAATGATACCTATTTGCGCAAGCGCAGTGGAAAATTGCAGCAAAATTTCGCCGCTGCTTGACCGGCATATGGGCGTGGTTAAGGGCACATTAAATCCCGACCGTTGGCACGTGACAAAGTCAAGTGATTTAGTTTACAAGTGGAGTGCGTGTAAGAGTGAATTGTGTTAAGTGCACATTTATTGCGCGTTCCGTTTAATTTATTGTTTTTATATTGATTTCGTGGTTTGTTCGTTGTTACGTTGTTATCTACTGTTTGTTCGTTACTGGTTATTGTTGTTTACAGTGAAACTTCCGTATTTAAAGGTTTGTAATTTTTAGACACAATCAAACAGTAGGTATTTGTATACGTATCGGTATTTTGATTTAATTTTATTATAAATACATAAGTTCAATGGTACATCGTACTACAAAATTTCGGTAGCTAATTGTCTGCAATCAGATTTATAAATAAATATCTATAAACAAAATATAATCTGTACAAAACAGTCCAGCATAATTATTTCGGGAATTTGCGCGCGACCTTCGTCCGTATCTAATATCTACGCAATTAACATGTATAGGGTTACGTCTGGAGAACTGAAAAGTTCGTTACAAATGTGTTTTTCCTTAAATTTTAATTCAATTAGCCACGATTTCCGTTTCATTTTCGTGTTAAAGAGGTTTCCGTTTTACAATATAAAAATACATATACGGGCCCTACTGCACAACTACAGTTCACCCATTGCTATGTTTTATATTTTTAGTGTGTTAGCTCCGTCTAAATTAAATGAATGTAATATGTATGTTACGGTCAATGTGGTAAATCCGGGCAGTGTTAACAATGCCCGGTCAATGTGGATAATTTACTTAGTATAGCACTTTTATTTTTTTTAAACTGACCTTCCTCTACCTCTAACCTCCAATAAATGCCTCTGCCAAAACAGTAGAGGTGTTTATTGGAGGTTAGACGTAGAGGAAGAACAGTTTAAAAAAAAATAAAAGTACATTATCCACATTGACCGGGCATTGTTAACACTGCCCGGATTTACCACATTGACCGTAACATATACATACCAGGCGCGTCCTTTCACAATGACGATATAACATAGTTTTCCTCGTATTCGCGGATATTGGTTGTTAGGTATTTGGCGTAAGTATTTAAACTGAAAAGTTCCTTTTAAAAGGTTTTTTTCCTTAAATTTTAATTCAATTAGCCACGTTTTCCGTTCAATTTTCGCGTTAAAGAGGTTATTGATGTATTCGGCAGTAAGAAGAACAGAAGGATGGACTTTCTATTTAAATAGGGAGGTAAGAGTGTTTTTAGATATTGTTTCCAACTCGATTTTTATGTGCCCTCCCACTAAAAAAACTCACGAGCCGCCACTGCATATCAGTAATAACCTCTTGTAAAATAGGCACCTACTTTAATCTGATAGTTTACTTACAAAATATGGATTTTATGGAAATATGCCATAAATGAAAACATATTGATATCTCAAAATATTCATTAAATCGATGAATCTCCAATAATTAAAATACACGGGCGTTTTTGGAATTCCATTATAGAAGTACAATCCCTAGAGATATTCCACAATAACGGTTTTATATCCAAAGTATTTTGCTTTTCAATTTTAAAACTATTTTATCATTTGGATTTGTCGACTGCCATTTTAATGTTAATTCAACGACTAAACACTTCAAAATAATTTACTTTTTGCTCGAAATGAAATACTTAAGAGTGAAGGTTTTTAATTTTGAACAAATAATTACAAAATTGTAATATTTATCAAGTCCAACAAAAGAGGAAACTCGAGATGCTTTTCCAAATGACATTACCCTTTTCAGATAAGGTTAAGTGTCTAGGCGTCATTCTTGACAAGAAGCTGAACTGGGGAAAACCTGCACATACAAAAATTGAAAAAGCAAATAATGTGGTCGGTCTTCTGGCAGTGCCGTCGTGCAATTGGCAGACTTTAGGGACCTTCACCAAAGGCTGTTCAATACCTGTATACGGCTGTGGTCAGGCCCATGCTTTGTTATGGAGCTGTAGTCTGGTGACCCAGAGACAGATAAGCTACTACGTCAACTGAGATCTCACACGTACAAAGATTAGCGTGTATGAGCATTACAGGAGCGACGCCCTCGACCCCCACAACAGCTCTAGAGACTGCCTTAGGCCTTCTCCCAATGGATATCTATGTGGAGGAAGTGGCTTTGAGGTCTGTAACTGGAGGAAGACATATTCTGAAGGAGGCTTTTCGCAAGACGCCCCTTTTTCGACCAATGGTGTATTCCCTCCCGCCGATTTATAATTTTTAGGAAACACTTCAACATCTTTTTGAATGCTGAAGACACTATCCAACCTGATATATTCATATTTACTGATGGATCTAAAACTACAGAAGGTACAGGCACAGGCAGCTTTTCAGATGAACTGAACCTTCATGAAAGTATACGATTACGATTAGACAATCTTATCACAGTCTTTCAAGCAGACAGTGGTAATAATTTAAGGTGCAAACATATTCTCAGGGATAGTACTCCAGTACTACCGCACTTTACGAGCTGGTAGCTGAGAATAATAACCTCGAACTCGTCTGAGTTAAAGCTCATTCTGGGCTAGATGGTAACGAACAGGTTGAACAGCCTTTTTGGGGCTCCGAGACAGCTTTTGCACCTTCATTAACTTTGCTTCATACCATAAGTAGCAAAGAAACCCACAATTGCCACTGTGATAGGTGGGTGTCACTATGCAAGGATGGCTATGGCAGCACCCTCAAGTGGGATGGCAAGATTTTGCGCTCAGTTGCCCCGGAGTAAACTGCGACTCATCGTAGAAATACTATCAGACCACTGAAATTGAATAAACACATGTACAGGATGGGGTTGACTGATGACCCCACCTGTCGAGGGTGTAACCTTGAAGATGAAACAGCAGATTATCTCCTCTGTGAAGGAATGTCCTGCACTCGCTCAAATCAGAGGATCCATGTTGGGGGACTTCTGCCCTAACATTCGTAGAAAGGGTTGAATGCCTTGAGTGAGACTCCCGAGTCCAGAGGGTTTATGCGGTATAACTGTTTATTATTGTTATTTTTATAAATAAAGTTACAAGAAGTTATAATTATCATTTCCAACATAATATACTAAAGCCATATATAATAGTAAATCCTTGATTTTAATTAACTTTGGCCATATTTCAGTAGTAATTTATGTTTGTCTCAAACTTGATTACAAATATCATATGCCGATAATTATTTAAATACATATTAAAGCTTTAGATATAATTAAATTTCTAAATCATTTTATTTCTTACCTTACTTAAAACAAAAAAGTTTATAATTATTAGCATAGGTATAAATTTCAAAATAATTTTGGAGCAATTTTCGAATCTACCTCAAAATTGAATTTCTTTGAAATAAACGTCTTTAAACGTTTATAAGCGCTTACAAATCGTTTAATAATCAAACAATTAATTTCCACTTCAATTTGAATTAAATTCGTGTAAAATTTCAAAAATAGGAACTCCAGAAATATTTCACTTAATTACAATGAAAAGCGGAAAAAATTAATTAAAAGTTACAACAAAAAAAGAGTATTAGATGATTCAATTTGTTGGCATTATAAACCATAATGGAATTAGATTTTCAACGCTTATCATTTTTATTTCTACTTATGGGCGCGTATGATGTTAGAAATCAAAAACATTGCGCAGTCAGATTTCGATTCTCAATTACCAATCAATTATGAAACGCATAGCAAAAGAGAGGGGAAATTTATACGGTTTCATAAGAAAATCTAGTTTTATGGTGCAGGTTTATAAGGAATATTAAACCGATGTGCAATTGTTTAGAGCGGGTCCACATAATTTAAAGACATCCTTACTGCAATTTGAGTGCCCAAAGTAAATTTAAAAATTTTGAAATCTTGGAATCATATAATTGATACAAGGTGATTCAAAATGTTGTACAAATACTAGGGGGGAGGAGGTCGAACTTCGAAAATTAAAGCCGCTTTGTTATATAAATTAGTGTCCGGAACTTCAAAGCCTCTCTTCAAAATTTGTGGGAAATTTGAGGGTATTGTATCACCAAATTTTTTTATAAAACGAAAAAGTTCACATTTTACTAGCTCAATTTGTTAGCAAAAGAAGAAAAACATTAAATTATAATAAATTTGCAAAATGATTTTCGTTTTCCTGCACACACAGGTGAAGCCCTTCTTTTCTGCATCCAAACTCAACTCTAAGAAATTCTATTTCACTATTAATATGCGATTAGCACATGGAAATCGTACAAAGACAAGTCGGGACTGTAAGGTGGATGTTGTAAGACTTCCCAACGCATACGAACAAGCAGATCTTGAACCATTCATGCTATGTCGAGGAGAGCATTAACGTGCAGATGGATGACACCGTTTCTAAGGTTCCCGGGATGTTTATCCTTGATGCTGGCAAGTAAACAGTTTAAGGTGTCTGTATATGGTTCAGCTTGTGTTAACACCAGGTTCTTTAAAATTTAAGAGCAGTACACTTTGGTAATCAAAAAATACGGTCACCATTACTTTTCCTGCTGAAGGTTGAGATCAACATTTTTTCGCCTTCGGAGATTCTGCATGCTTCCACTGTATACTCTGGCTTTTGGATTCTGGTTCGTAGTGATAACACCAAGACTCATCACTGGCAATAATTTGGTGTAAAAAGGCATTACCTTGTTGTTGGTAGTGGTAAGGCTGAACGCAAATTCTTCCGCTCATCAGTACGCATTGAATGAACAGTTCCCACACTGATGCCCAAAATTTCAGTTATTTCTCTAACTTTAATGCGCTATTTGCCCGTAAAGCAATTTCCAACCGTCTCACATTTTCATCTGACGCTGTAACTAGTGGGTCCTTCCCGGGATTTCCCGGGAGCGAAATCCCGGGAAATTAGCTGCTTTTTATAATCCCGACTCCCGGGATTCACGTTTTAAATCCCGGGACGAGACTATAAAGCCGACATCGACACAATCAGAACGCGTTTTTTCAATTTCCGGCACAATCGTCACAAAAAAACGCGTTGATCTAACTCACATATGGGGAACCACCGGCCCTCTACTTCTTTTGATTCGGCCTTGATCTACTTCAGCGAAGTTAGTAGACACAAAATAGCTCATAGCAATTTTATGACACCAATAATCAGGGCTTTAGCATAGAATTTAAGGCATCTGCCAACGCAGAACTTTATACCAGAGCATTATATTATAAATAAATGAACTAAGAAGTAGTAACTTTTGTTTTAATTCATTTAATATTAATTTATTTTATGTAATAATTTGGTCCGGCCCTTGACTCGGATACAGAATGATAATTTGGCCCCAGAACTAGGAAAGGTTGCCAATGCCTGGGCCTCTATCTGATCATTCTGTTGATGTTCTGTGTTTTTTAAAAATCAACAAGACTCATAAATTAAATATTTATTTCCTGTTATTTTTGCTTAATGTTTTCTTAAAAAAAAGGAGTTTTATTGTTTTTTTTTTTAATTTTTTAAATAATGAAATAATAAATATGTTTTTGTGTTCTACTAAGTTTTATTTTTCTTTCAATAAAAATAATTAAATTGCTCTATAATATCAAAGGTATAATATTAAAATAAAATTTCCCGGTTCCCGGGAAATCCCGGGATTTTACGAACTTTCAATCCCGATTCCCGGGATTGCAAAAATCGTCGGGAACAGCACCCACTAGCTGTAACACGAGCATGTGCTGTACGGGTCAAATCTTTAGTGAATTCTCTTTTTGTCGAAATTAATGCGCCATTCAAACACTGCCGTATGAGAATAACTACAGTCACCATATACAGCTTTCATTCTCTTATAAATTTCCATTGGCTGACTCCCTTCAACGGCCAAAAGGCCAAAAATTGAATAACAGCATGCAAATTATGTTTGGACGGATTTTTACTATAAATGCAATTTTCCAACTTAATCACGTTTAGATAAAAGCAAACAGCAAATACTTTTGACGGACGCGTCACTAGTACTTAAACAATCTATATAAACAACTGAATTCCATCCAGACGTGTTTCTATTAAACAATTCTCCTATACGTAGGTACATTTTGAAGAAAGTTTAAATTATACAGATTGTACTTTTAGATTTTGGAAATGATTGAAACCGAAAATGAAAAAAACAAAAAAAATATTTTCTAGCCGATGCGGAAATGAAAGATTTCAGAAAAAGTGAAACCAGACAAAACATTACACAGTATTTTATTTAAACACGATTTCGGATTAGGTTCCCTGCACGATTTCGTCTCGATTTTGTTGATTCATGATGTCCGTAATTATAGACAAATAACATTGTATAATAAGACATGTAAGTGATTGAAGGGAAAGGGAGGATGAAAGAGAAACGCGCCGACCTCCATATAAAGTATTAGTAAAAAAGAAATTTTTATACACGTTCGTGATTCCTATATCTTACTTTTCCCATCATTTTATAGCCGAATCAATTTAAGATTAATTTAATAACTGGATGGAAGGCTTGCTTCCCAGAGTGTAATTTAAAAATTTTAATATGCTCAAGGCGTATTCAAATTTAGCAGTTACTTTTTTTCAAGATTAGATAAAAGTTTCATCATGGAGTTTCCTGTTTGTAAATTGTAAAACCTATTTATTAAATTCTAATACTGAAAATTCAGAAATTAAAAAATCAGAATTTTTGGGAAACATTGCCAGAATTCAGAAAATATAAAGTGGATATTTATATGCTTTTTAAACACTTTTTTTAAGCATTAACGGTATATCGCATATGAGATTTTTATATAAGAAGATTTGATTTATCGATTAATGGAACTGTTACTTATGCAATAAATTCAAAAGCAGCTAAGAGCTGTAATTTAAGTTACAGAAGATTTTTAGGTTAAATTTGATTGCTAACCGTGATGGTATATTTTTAAATTCCACTAATCAATTTGTGAACATTTAAAGACATTTTTATGCCTTAATTGAGCCATTTTATTACTGTTACGAAAGGTATGTTTTATTTTTATTTCTTTATAAATGGAAATTCTTATTTTTAAATCCAGTTCCACGTTAAACTTCTGCAATGAATGTTACATAATTTAGATAATTTTTACTACTATATATTTTTGGACAAATTGAAATTTCAAAATTTGCTAAAAATAGTAATTTTATTACATACCTACTTTAAACAAAAATATTGGGCCAATTTCTGCTTTAACACAACTTGCAGATTATCTTCTCTGGTTACTTTTATGTTAGTTTGTTTGTTTTTTAATGTTTAATTTTATATAATACTTAAGAACTATAAAGCTTTTATTGATCTTGATTGATAATATTTTAACCCAAAATTGAACAATTAATTACTAATTGTATTTATTTCGACCTTAGAATATACGCGTAGCCCATTTTCGTTACTCACATTTTGTTAAAAATATTAAAATTTTATATTAACCCAAACAAAAAACATTTTAAAGATCGGCGATTAAAAAAAAATAAAGTTTACGAAGCCTAATTTCTCTGCAAAGTTTGGAATACAAATAATTAACCTTTCGGCAATTGGTCTTAAAATTCATTTACTTGTTTCTTTCGTTCTGTTTCATCCCTTCTGTCTCACGGAGGAAATCATGTAAATATCAAAGCATTACAACCGATAAAAATTCAAAAACAACTATTAAGATTCGAAGTAAAAACATAATACAATTCTTGGAGACATTAATAATCGATTTAATTTTTAATCTACTAATTTGATCAGTCGTACAAATGAGATACGATTATTTCGTAAGCTCGTTACGCTATGTGATTACAAAATGCTTTCATAATAATACTTGGAGTTACATTTCAAAAATTATTATTAGGGATTAACATCGTAACATCGTTTATGAGACTAGGTTTTGAAACCGATAAATGTAGGATAAACGCAACTGACGCTTTTTTGCGTACGATATCGGTAAAAAAGATCAACGGTTCACGATTTTACTGTCAGTTTTGGTTTGGGTTATCGAATAACTAACAAAAGAACCAATGGGTCACTAGGTTCTCGCCTGTATAGATTTGCAAATGATTAGCGCAACACTTCGGGAATGTCAGTAGGTAAGTATCGAAGAATCGAATTACATCTTTTTCAGTTATATAACTTCGGGCGTTATTTCGTTCTAATCATAAAGCGAAGTTATGGGTTGGGATGACCCACATATTGCATCGGCATCGATGATGAGCCACGGGCCGGAGATTGTTGCATACCCGCGGCAGATGAGCACTGAGAATTATGCAAGAAATAACGCTAGAAGCTTTGAAAGTAGAGGGTCACAGAATGTCAGGCTGCATTGCCCAAGAGAATCAACCTGATGCTCATCCTCACCAAAACAATTCGCTCTGTATTCTTTCTCTGTCATAACTAAGTTCCCGTAACCGATAAGATCGCACTTTCTTGCTGCTATTATTAATTATAATTATTATGTCACGGGAATAAATCATATTACGCAAGGCTCGGCTTTCGGTTTGTAATTAATATTACTGATACGGTTAATCACCATAAACTATTGCAACAGCCGGTCCAGATTGTTCGCATTGTTTCGGGCACACAAGTTCATGTGGGCAATCAAATAAATGTTCTACACCGTTGGGTTTCGCTATCACCACTTATATTTTATTTCCTTCCGCCTTTACTTACTCTTAATTGGCTCTGAAAATTCCATGCATTCACGACTTTCGCAACTTTGTAAATAAATCGTAGATAAAGTGAAATAACAACGAGTATACAACCGGTAGGGAAGGTCATACGACAATGCGAATGTTTTATTTGAAGTTTTAAACGATTATCAACATAAAAAGAAGTTCTTGCAACTGAAGTTGTTTTAACTGTATCAAGGTATTTATCTATTTATATCTATCGTATAGGAGTGCCCATGGAAAAGCAAAGCGTGCACTAAACTCTTGAATTTCCCAAAAATTCCTCAATTCTTAGGACTTTCGCAAATCTATTAAAACTCCCTCTAATGATCAACATATGCGATTTCTTTATTTAACAAAAAGCTCTGTAATACTAAGGGTTAGTTGGTTACCTTTAGCCTAAAAAATTTTTTTAGTAAAATAAAACAGTTCAATAAAATGTTGGTAAAATTTTCTTTTCAACACTAAACATGTGGATTTCCCCTCTCTGAATATTCCTAAGGGTATTTAGCACATTATAAACTTCACCTTAACAGTAACCTTCTTTAAATTTGCTCGATACTTTCCTGCACTTTCCTTCAACTCCGTTTATTCCGCATTTGATATGATATCATAGTTCATAGTGATCTAGTGATCAACGCTTTCGTATTAGTAAACAAGGTACGTTAAAGTTTCCCTTGATTAGGCCTACGCGATATTGAAAAAATTCCGAAACTATCAACAAAGTATCGGTACAATCGATATATCGAATCAATCGACATATTGATTGAATTCATTGAATTGAATAAATACATGTATCTAATTAATCGATACCTTGAATAAATCCATACGTCTAATGATCAATACGTGAAATAAAATCATGTATTGATTCGTCAAATGCTCCACATATCGATAACAAACTTTTGTAGATACTTTAATACCTACAATAGTTTCCTTACGAAATTTTATGGAATTGTTTCCTAAATGAAAAAATCTTAAAATATTGATTAAATCGCCAATACTCTTGGCCTTAGCATCCTTTTTATTGAAACTTTCCCGGACTTCCCAGGAAATGTCCTTAAAACTTCATAAAATAGTGATAAAACCTCTGATGGTTAAAACCTTATTTTAATAATAAAGGTGTGAATTAATCCAGTTACGAATACTTCTTTTGAAACTTTGCTAAGATCAGCTGAACTTTCCTTGAAACTTCTCGAAAATTTGAGAAGTTTGAAATCGAAATAGATAGAATAGAGCTAGCACTGGCTGAAACACCTGGGGTTAGAGATTTCACAATGCATATAAAGAGATTAAACAGCAGCAACGAAGGCAGCCAAATTTAATCATAAAACGACAAATCCACACCTTACTAGCTCAATTTGTTATCAAAAGAACAAAAACCTTAAATTATAATAAATTTTCAGAATTATTTTACGAATACACAGGTGTAACCTTTTCTTAAGAGGGCACGATTCTGTTAACAATATCAACATTAAGCATAAGAACTTTGCACTCAAACTCTATTGATTATGGTGCTATAAAGTTTTGATTTCAAATAGGTCCACACAGTGAAATCAAGGAGATTAAAATCCGGTGAGCGAGAAAGCCACTAGTCGGTTACGTCTGAACCTCTACAAAAGTGTTGGTATAACCACCTCCTGATAGTTCTTGTAAAATAGGGTTTTAAGCAGACGTATTCTCAAAAAATCAAAAAACATATTCCCATTCAAGCTAAATTTGGAAAGTTTGAAATAAAAATTATAGGCAATGGATGAAATACCTGGGGTTATTTCTAGTAACCATAACACATATAACGAGATTAAACAGCATGGGCGCCGGCAGAGAGGTGCAAGGGGGTGCACTTGCACCCCCCTGGCTTGGAAGAAAATACACAATTTAATTAATTAAATAAGAAGTTGTTTATTGTTATTTGTTTGTTATACATAACTTATGTAAATAAATGGTTATGTATTTTATACACTTCAGTGTAAACTTCGGGAAAAGTCGTGTGAATAATTATAAGTATGAATAGATATCAATTATATCATACTCGTATAATGTACGAGTATATATGCACCCCCCTGCAAATAATCCTGCCGGCGCCCATGTTAAACAGCAAGCTATAAAACGACCACAATTTTAGGATATCTACGAGATTCACTTGGAAGAATAAGTATCTAAATATGGAGTGCAAAGTTCATAATTCATAATGCCACAATGATATGGATGTATGTATACGTGAAACCAGGGCAGAAACAGGCAGAACAAAATATCTCTTTAATTAACAAGTTAGGAATAAAACAAAGAGACGTGAGTGCAACGTGAGATATGTAATAAAATTAGGGAAAATCTGAAGAAAAGAGATTCAAACAGATAATTTAAACGACCGACTCGAAATTGGATTTTTATATCAACAGAAGACATTCCAAGGAAAAAACAGAAAACGCGAAGAAAAAGTCATGACATAGGCTTTGTAGTTTTTTCACTAACTTCGGTTTCCTGTCCCTTTTCTTATTTTCTTCTTTTATGATCATTGTCGACTCTACAGTATTTCTTTTAAATTTATCATTACATATTTGTTTTACTAATATGCAACATCATTAACATGATTTAAAGTAACTCACACATAACATAAAGAGGTTTTTCATTAACATTTTACTCCTTACAAGAGTTTCTAGAATTTTGGAATATCTATGGAATTACATAATATGAAGTGTATAATTGCGTATAATAAAGTTGTTCCAGAATTATAACACACTACTGATATAGTGAAAGACTATGTACAGAATCATAGCACTGCAAACACAGCAACGAAGGGGAAGTACTAAACAAAAAAAAATATGAAGAAGAATTGGAAACGATTTTCTATCCCATCTTACTATGTATTTGTAATACAGTAATACTTTTTTATAAACGACACATGAATGAATATTAAATTTGTTATCGTTAACCTCTTATATCTTATACCTTCGGGTATCGAGGCTAATGAGTTTAACGGTACAGTGTAAAAGTGTGCGTTGGAGCTTGTTACCCTGCCTTTTAGGTCTGTATTCGGAGGAGAGCGTGGTTAATTAGGTGCCCAACGACGAATGGTCACCAGGGGGATTCGAACTAAGGACCAGTGCAACGCTAGTCTGACGTTCTACCGCTGCGTCACCTCGGCATCCTAACCTACAACATATTTACTTAAAACTCAATAATAGAATCAGAAAAACTTCCTGTTTAAGAATAGGGGAGGCATATAGTGTCACGTGATTTTACAATCCCGTGTTATTTTGCAATTTTTCAGTCATTTTAAATTATTATTAAGATTTTTTCAGTACGGTCCTATTCCTTAATTTAATTCGTGTCGTGTCGATTATTTCATATTTGCTACAGTTGATTTCATTATGTCTGGAGAACAATTAAGGTTAACTTATTTTGGCACGTTCTGCATTGCAATTCTGCGAAGTTTTCAAAGTCACATTCAAAATTGCATCGTTGTGAAACATTTTCTTTGTTCAAATTCTAAGGTGACCTAAATTTTACGTGTATGTTGGCGACGCTGATCTCATCGTATTCCATCAAATGCAGCTAGTCGAGATACGTTTCCGGGAATTCCCCTAGACGCGGGCTGTGTCAATTGAGCGTTCCACTCCCCTCTGCCTTCTTAGTGCCTTCAGTGGGTGAAAGATAACCAACCGTGTTGGACGTCTTCTTCTGAGACGCGGTGCCGTATTTATCGTAGTTAAGGGTGGGTTCTTACAATTAACCAGGAAGGCTTCCGCTACCGGTGATTTCCTCGTGGAAGAATCACAATTATCGACTTAGTCGGATCCACTTAAGGAATACCAATATAATCTTGGAAAGAAATAGACTCGTGTGTGAGAAAGTTTTGTGGCAGTGTTGCCGTGCCGTCTACACGATTTCCTCCTCCTGAGGGATTTAGCAAACCCGTCCCCCTTGAGGATTATTCTTCGTTTTGTTCCTGCACCCGTCTTCGAAGGAAAAGCCCGTCCAGTTTCACGCCACTCCCTGGCTTATCGTCAAGTCGCCAGGTAAAACTGTCTCTTCTTTATGCTGCTCCTGTTCTCTTCATTTGTGTTCGTCAAGTAAAGATTTTAGCGTTCAAATTACAGTTTAATATTTGTCAAGTTAAGATATTTGGTATTATGTTGCATGTGTGAAATTTTTGGTGCTTATTTATTGCTAATTTGTTTGATGTATTATTATTTGTGTCTTTCTATCTTTGTTTGGAATTAAGGGACTAAGCTTGTGATTGTTTTGCATTAAGTAACGTAAATACAGTTCCCTCAATTCTCCTTCCCGTAAAGTAAGTTTCGTAGTCATAAATTTGTTTTAACGTAGCATTTTTGACTGCCTTTATGTAATGTTTTTGTATTCATTTTTGTGTGTCTTTTGATTCATTAAACATTTCATTGTCAATTCAGTTTGGTGTTGTCATTTGTGTTCAGTGCTTCCCGTTTATTTCAGAACATTTTGTGTTCAATGTTTTATTTAAGATTTATGTGTAAAGTGTTAGCCTGCTTTCAAGTTTGAGCATGAAGTAAAGTAATTTCAGTCAAGCAAGGTAAGTCACATCTTGCGCAGGATGCAGCTATAACGACAACCCCCTTTTTATCCGAGCCCTTGGAAACCTTCCATGATGGGTTTCCTTCTTTTAGATCTTTAGGTGATTTTATTCATGGTGGCGCCCTATCTACCGTTTACGACCATCCCCTTTTGAAGGGTTAATAAGTGTTTTTGAGTACTATTTTAGCGATACAAACCACCCATCTTCACTGCAGCTTAGCCGAGTGCATTCCGGATTTGACATCCCCAATTCAATGTCGTAGTGTGCGTTTGGCAGGTGACAATAGAACCGTTGCACTCTAAACATAACAACTAAACAAAGTACTAAAGGAAAAACAAGAATTGGAAACAACACACAAAGAAGTTTCTCATCCTAGAAAAGCGCGATTTGAGAACTGGGACTTCAATAATTATGTAATAACTTATAGATCGAAAATAACCAAACGTATTTAGTTATTTATCTGTATCGACAACCTTTTATACCTTATGGCTTATGGTGTATTAATCATAAAATGATAACAAAAACTGAAAAGGGCAATGTGACATTTTGGATAAAACACAATACACTTCATCTAATGATAAAAGTAACGGTCTAAAAATCTACTGATTATTAATACTGCAACTTGAAAAATTAATATACATATATCCTTTGTGTGGCCAAATATACCAGTATATAAAGAAACATTAAAAGCAGGATTACTGTATTTAACTGGGACATTAATTTTTAAAAATAAAATTTTGAATAATTTTCAGAATACATATTCTGACTTCCGAGTGACCCCATTTTTTTACTTTCCATATTTCAGTAAATCAAAATTTGTATACGAATTTCATTATTTGACACGAATAGATTTTTCTACATAGATCTCAATCAAACTATCAAATTGAATTTATCTCAATCAAACTATCAAACTGAATTTCAAACTAAAAATAATAATCATAAAATGCAGTCCTTGATTGACATATTCGAAATTAATAAAAATCCGCAAATCCGACTTTCTTTATTTTACTTTCATCTTCTTTCACACAAAAGTTTTTTTTATTAGATAATTGAATTTTAAAATACGTTTCTAGATCTGAAAGGATAACAACATACTCTAAATACTGAAATAAAATCTTTCTATATGTAAATTCGAACTTCGTTTTTGTGCTGCATTTTTTTGGGCAACAATTTCCTATCTCTCTATTAAATATTTATGGTTATTTGATATTCTAACAATCTAGCTATTTACCAGTAATTATTTTATAATAGCAATGATGAAATTCTTCAAAACAACATTGCAACTTTCCAATTTTAATAGGAATTAATGAAGTAATGTTTTTTTTTCTGTTTTTATTTCGAATAACCAGAACCAACGCCTTGCTTGTCACGTAGGCCATTACTCGCCAAGTATGGACATTATAGCCCACGAGCTCGTTCTGATAATAACCTAACTTCCAGGATTTTCACGATACGGCAACGTTTTTATTATGTTTATCTGCTTTATCTACATCTGCGTAAATTCAAATGTTTTAAGATCAAGCTTTAACTCTTAGCCTCTCGATTACAATACGATGGCTACTTTGTACGGATTTGTTTATAAACTATTATTAGAACAATCGGCACTCTACTGAAAGAAAACTGATCGTTATAGTTGTTTAAAAATTGATCAATAGTTCTGAAATTGCATCTGCGGGGGCTTTTTCAATATTTATCTATTATCAGAACACTTGAATGATTTCCTGATGTTGTTTGATCATGGATGAGGTAACAATTGTTACTACAAACGATTTCTATTGTTCAATGACTTATCAGTTTTATGGATGTTACAACGAGCATGACATACTTGACCTGTTAGAAATATCATTTTTAAATTACACCGAAATCAAAAAGATTCAATGGCCTTTGCTGACATATGATGTGTACCAGCCTTATTTTTAATAATCACAATTTAATAGACGAAAATGTTTTCATCAATTAGCATCAATGGTGCACTTTTAGCACTGCTTTGTAAAAAACAAATTTAAAAATCAAAAGTGTAGATATAAACAACAATTAGTTACATAATGTAATTATACTGTCCCATAAATAGACATAAGTCGCATACAAACGGTAAACAACTATTAAAATCCAATTCAAATGGGACAATGAAACCTTTTTAAAAATACTCCCGATGAAATCACTTTTGCATCCGTCAACTTGTCATTCTGTGTAGGAATGAATGACATGACTGTTTAGGGTAATTCACGAATCAAACTTTTACTATTTCACTCCTACTGATTTATAAATAGTGCCCCGAATGGGCGCGGCTGAAAAACGTGCATATAATTTTAAAATTTCTCCGCTGTTAACTGACGTCTTAAAATTTGTATGGCGGATGTGCAAGTTTAGAGATACGCCAAACGACTTTAAATAAGCGTAAAATGATACAAAACACCAAGTTCATAATATACTAACCATTGTCATACAATAATTCATGTACTTTATACGTGTAATTTTAAACAAGTATGACGCTCGCGAATTACGTAAAATCGTACATCAACTTTTTTGTCACGCTCATTGTTAGTGAAATGTTTAATATAAATATGTATATCAAAAACGAGAGCGGAAGATACCGCGTAAATTCTAATCTTATAATTTTGAAATGTGTTTGCTGCAATATATAATTCCCATAAAGGATAATTAATTGATCCCTTCCACTTTTAAAATAGACAGAACTAAAATTAAGTTCACCAGTGCTATATTCTTAAAAGAAGTAATTACATAAGAATGAATGCCAGCCGTTACGACATTAAGATACGCGTCTCTTTAATGTTTCAACAGGAAAAGTGCTGCCAGCATTTGAAACTATAAAGGGCGCTACAAAAAGATTATTATTTCTATAGTAAAAAATTACCACATGGTTAGGGATTTCACTGCTTTTATTTGGTGTCTTTTTTTATCCCACCACAAAACTAAAGGTCTTTGAACTAAATTAGGGATTTTGTTACAACTAACCGTTTTTATTATTGTTGTGATACCATTTAGGTCAACTGAAATAATATTTCTATCAGATGCGGACACGTAAAAGTTATTTTCCAATTTAAATTTAGAAGAAAATAACTTTTATGTAAAAATCATCAGAATTAGTAGTAAATCGTTCATTTTTGGCAACCCTGTGAAGAAAATGACGGGTTTTACTTCTACTGCAAACTGACTATATAAATGTCTAGTTTGGCAACGAAATTTTATCCAAAAAGGTAACGAGTGACCAATTAATTAGTTATGTATTTCATTAGGCAAATCTAAAATTTCTTTCTGCACATCGTAACTAAAAACTCCAATTTAATTGTTAATTTTCAGCTATACTTGACTCCTATATTCTAACCGTCCTATAGCCTAATCCAACTCGCCAAGACGCCTGGTAAGCCTAGCATTTTAATGTCAACTACTTCCTAATGAAATGTCGAATTCTTTAACGCAACTACCCCAAGTAAGTAGAGTAAATAACTCACAATCTTACCCACCCCATGGATTCGGGGGTGGGGGGGATTTCGCATTTAGGGCCGGTCTTTCTATATCCTAATAAACCTCTTAATAAGCTATTTGGCAAATAGTTTCCAAGGAAACGATTGTATTTAACAGGTTTTTAACAGGAGAATAAATTTATTAGGAGATGGAAATACCGGCCCTTAGGGCCGATCTTTCCATCTCCTAAAAAACCTCCTAATAAGCTATTTGGCAAATAGTTTCCATGGAAACGATTGTATTAACAGGTTTTTAATAGGAGAATAAATTTATTAGGAGATGGAAATACCGGCCCTTAGTCAAACTAAAAATAGCAACTTATAATGCCAAAACACTCAGAAGAAGAATCGAACAAAATTAACTGGGATATCGTCGGATTATGTGAAGTACGAAGAGCAAGAGAAAGCTGGATTAATCTAACATTCCAAAGTACATTCATATACCATAAAGGAGGAAGTAACTGGAGGTATTGGATTTATTTATCAACAAAAGATGGATACCCTTTATTAAAACCTTTAAAGTAATCTCAAATAGAATAGCAACAATATAAACCCCTACTTTAAAACACTCGGAAGAGGATATATATAGAAATATTTTATGAACACCTAAAACAGCTATGGAAACTGACACCACCCATTGGAACATCAACATCATGCAATGTTTTAAACTAGGCAAAAAGCAAGAATACGAAGAATATGTAGGAGAATTTGGATTAGGCGAACGAAATAATCGAGGAAATTCCCTGTTAAACTGCACGAACAAATATAAACTATATACAGTGAAAACAAAAAACCTAAATGGACTTGGATACCTCCAAATCTGTAAATGGAGATAAAAAAAACGAGATAGACTATAATTATATTCACAGATAAAAAGTGTTTAATAAAAGATGTCACAGTGCTAAACTCGTTTACCACCGTTAAGGGTTATAGGCTAGTAAGAGCTGTATTTGTCACAGATAAGAAATTAGGAAAACAATTAGAAAATTCACCAAGAAACTAACAGTGGAAGAAATACGAGAAAACTGTGAAATATTTGAAGAAATGATCAACAAAAAATCTAATTAATATTAATCAAGATGATTACCATGCAATAAAGAAGGCAAGCAAGAAAATAACAACAGCAATTTGTACTGCAGTAGAAGAATTAAAAAAGAAAATACCTTCGAAAATGAAGTGTTGACAAGGTAAGGATAGTAACTGAAAAACGAAGAGTACTAGCAAAAGAAAATGAAAGAACAACAGAATTTAAAGAAAATAAGGAAATACGAAAATTCATAAGAGAAACTGCAAAAGCGAGAAAGACAAATTAATGAAGTAATAGAGAAGAATAAGGGGATGCAGACTGCAGAGCTTTACCTTAAACACAAACTGGGAAAGAAACAAACATATGCGCCTTGCAATAAAGATGGAATCGTTCTACCAGTTGATTTTTTTAACCTGGAATTTTTAAATATCTGGATAAAGAAGCATCCTACGAAAAAAACTGTCCGAAATAAAAAGTTAATATTTTCGCGGGGAAATTCACTGGTGCTCAAAATTAGCCCCCCCTCCTTCCCCCTTGTAGGTGGCGTGGGGGGTAACTTTGAAATCTTAAATAGGAACCCTCATTTTTTATTGCTGATTCGGATAGCACGTCAAAAAATATGAAACTTTTATTCGTAACGTTTTTTTCGATTCGTGATAGATCGCCGAAATTAAATTTTTCCGATTTCTTCAGTTGAGAACCAATACCTTTAGAAATCCAGATGGCTGGTAAATACTTCATTTATTTATTTGTGCCAACAACTCGTGAGAACATATTTCTAAAGTTATTGGTTCTCCATTGAAGAAATCGGAAAAATTAAATGTCGGGGATTATATCTATCACGAATCGAAAAAAATGTTCCGAATAAAAGTTTCATATTTGTTGACGTGCTATCCGAATCTGCAATAAAAAATGGGGATTCCTATTAAGATTTCAAAGTTACCCCCCACAATCATTTGAAACGTGGGTCAATAAATGCATCGAAGTTGAAGGTCATCATCTCATCATTTCGAGCACTTAATTTAATTCAAAGGTGAGAGGCGAGGGGACTCACATAAATCAAGCACCCCGATAGGTGAGATTCGAGGGGACTCACGTTAATCAAGCACCCCGAAGTAGCTAAAAGTAGTTTATTTACCAGCCATCTGGATTTCTAGAGGTATTGGTTTTCAATATTGAAGAAATCGGAAAAATTAAATTTCGGCGATTACAGCGCCATCTATCACGAATCGAAAAAAATGTTGTGAATAAAAGTTTCATATTTGTTGACGTGCTATCCGAATCTGCAATAAAAAATGGGGGTTCCTATTTAAAATTTCAAAGTTACCCCCAGCCCCACCCACAAGGAGGGAGAAGAGGGGGCTAATTTTAGGACTAGTGAATTTCCCCCACGAAAATATTAACTTTTTATTTCGGGCAGTTTTTTTCGTAGGATGCTTCTTTATCCAGATATTTAAAAATTCCAGGTTAAAAAAATCAACTGGTATATGTCATGGACGAAATATTAATGGTTGTTGAAGAATTTTATACAAAACTATATAACTCCAAAATGCCACCCCAAAAAGAAAACAATAATGAAAAAACAAAAAGAATACAAAATGTGGGATCAGAAGAACAACCAGGCATAATCACAGAAGAAATTAAAGAGGCCTTAAAAAGCTTAAAGCTTATTTTTCGACAATGAAGACCTGCTTGGCCTTCAGAAATTTGTCATTGAAGAAGTCATGGGGATAGTAAGAATCTTACAAAGGCATGTCGAAGTAATTATTGTATTTAAAAAAAATAATAATATGCTTTTTCATCATGATAACGCTCCCTCTCGTACTTTTTTCTTATCTATCCAATTTCTAGCTTTATTTAAATGCCTGTTTTCGAATTATGTTTAATTAAGATAAGATTTAAGATAACTTTAAGGTTAATTCGTAGTCAGCAAAAACCATAAAAGATTTTTTACTTTTGCTGTTTGTTTTTCTAGCGTAATCTCCAAAAATCATACATGATAGAGACAACATATCTAACAAAGCGACTAAGTGCGATACCTAAAATCTCTTATCATTTTAAAGAACGTCAAAGAAAGCAGAGTAAGTGATGCACATTCAAGATAAACATTTTGAAGGTGACTGATTTTAATTTGATGTAAAAATTTACTTAATAAAGAACTCATTAACACGAATTATTTAACCATGTCTCGTAAAAATAACTTGGTTCTAATTAAAACTTCAACTAGCACATCATAACTCATAAATTCATTTATAATCAGCGATTTGTTTCTTGTAATTTTTTTACATATACATATTTTTGCGAGTTATAAATTTTTATAAACGTTATGAATATTTAATATTTGCAATTAATTAAAATGTACCGCCGAGGTGCCCAACTCGCGAACTTGCTTGCAATATAGCAAACTTGGCGCCTTCTCTGATTAGGTAGGCAGTCTTTAAAAATATTCATTCGTCCTCCATACCTACTTTACCACTTCGTGCATTTAAATCAAAAGGTCATTACGTAATGAGCCGTATTAATTAATTATTAAATATAATTAATAACATTAAAGAAATTAAGACCACCACAGAGTACCACGCGGTTAAATTAAAATTCGAACGTTTTTAACCTTGAAATACCGTGCGGAATTCGAGTTCGCACCAATTTTAACCATCGTGCTCGTATAGCATGGCTTAATCTAGCTGTAGTTTTTTTGCATTATTATAAATTATAAATTTAAAACATAGGCATTAAATAAGTCTATTTCAACAGAGCGAAATTCATAAAAACTGGTATAAAAGTGACTAATAAAAATAGCGCCCGCTAATATACACATCCCGATCCGTTAGTTTCTTACGTTTAATATTAAATAAGCCATATAAATGTGACATCTTTACCTTCGTTCTGTTGAGTGGTACGGAAAAGTCCCAGTCCGGAGCGACGAACAGGTAACCGCTCCGGGCTACTGCACGACTTGACTGAAAACAGAAAAGAAAACAGTTTAGTACACTGTATATGTTTCTAAAACTACGGGTTTAAACATGAAATGAATAAAGAATAGAGACACTTTTTCTACGATAATGAATGCTCTTAACATTATACCCTTCAGTAAAACCTGTGAATTTCCAGGACTGGGTGATAGATGTATTGATAAGTCTTAAGAATTTTGAACCCCTTTCGATATTGAAAGCCTCATTTGTTTTTCGTTTTTAGTTCAACCAATTACTTTTAAAAATAATCATAATTTTTTAATTCTATTGTAAGGTTCCTAACAGTAGCCCTCATAATATGTACAATAAAAAAATAAATAAACTGGCAAATGTAGCTGTTTTCTAAACAATATTTGTTATCTATGAAAACGAAAAAGGAAAAGGTCAAAATTGCACTTTGAACAGGTCTGGCAACACTGCATTCTTATTTAGTTTGCTTTTTAGAAAAGAAGCCACAGACTATACATTTTGTCCTATAATTTAAAAATACACAAATACATACATAATAACGCGTTTCTGAAGTATATTATATGTTTGGCAGTTTTAGAGTTAAATATTAAAAACAAAACCTAATTTTGTATGGCAAAGATTGATATATTCATATTTACACACATCATTTGTGTATATTAACATTTTTGGTAACTTTTTCTGTCGCATTTTGCTCCTTTTTTACTAAAATTTCTGTTGAATTTACCATTAGTAATTTTTAAGTAGCAGAAGTAAGAAAAAAAAACTTAAATGAACTAGAACAAAGATTACAAGAAGGTAAAGAAGAAAATAGCATAGAAGAGGAATAGATGATAATAAAGGAAGATGTGCGTAACGCTGCAGCAAATACAATTGGATACGAAAACAACAAAACAAAGAAAGCATGGTTTGATAATGAATGTGAACAACTGATAAACGACAAGAAGAAAGCAAGATTTAAATGGTTACGCAATGGACGTCTCGAAGACAGAGAATACAGAGAAGAGGCAGAAAAAATATTCAAAAAGAAAAAAATGATGACAGAAATCGAAGCAGAAAATCAAAGAAATAATACAAGGCCACTGTACAATTACCTAAAGAGAAGAAAGAGAAATGTACCAGTTGTAACAATTGAAAATGAGAAATGGATAAATTACCTTAGAGATCTACATAATGTCACGTGTACAAGAATCAGCAGATGAAAGTAAAGTAACTACAGAAGCGTTGGAAAATATACCAACCTTCGAAGAAAAAAAAACCTTTAAAAAAACAGAAAGGCAGCCGGAAGTGATCAAATATGCGGTGCATTATAAAACATGGTGGTGAAAAGATCGATGAAAAAATAAATAATTTATTAAAAAGAGTTTGGAAAGAAGAAAAGATGCTCGAAGACTGGAAATTGGAAATGATAATACCTATACCTAAGGATAAGGCTAGGCTGGGCGGCATACGGAAAATTAAAACATATTTTAAATATGAAAATCCCAATGCAACTGAAAACTAAAATATACAATATACTGCATACTCGCTGTAGTGATGTATGGTTCCGAAACATCGGGCCTGACCAAAAAGACGATACGCAAACTAAGAGTACACCAAAGAGCCATAGAACGTAAATTACAGGGTATATCATTAAGAGGCCCAGAAGACACATGTGGCCGATATAATAGCAAAAATCAGTTCTTTAAAATGGCAATGGTCAGGATATGTAGCGAGACGTACGGAGAACTGGAGTGGACACATTACCAGATGGAGACCTTGGGGAGAGAGGTGAAGCGTAGTGCGACCTCAACACAGATGGTACGACGACCTGAAAAAATTGACAGGACTTAATTGGTACCAGGTTGCTAAGAACAGATAAAAATGGCCCAACATGAGAGAGGCATATATCCAATGGATTGATCACGGCTGAAGGAAGAAGAAGAAGAAGTCATGTCAGAGGGCGCAAATAATAGAGGTAGAACATTGTTAAACGTTACGTACAAAATATTAACAACCATGTTGAAAGAAAGACTTGCCCAACATACTGAAAAGGTGATAGAGGAATACCAATTCGGGTTTAGAAAATGGGAAATCAACCACATATCTTGAGGTAAATCACTGAAAAAAGTTACAAACATAACATATATCTGCATAATATACTTTTCATACATTATAAACAAGCGTTCGACAAATTAAATAGAACAAAAATGCTACAGGATCTAAAAGAAATTAAAACACCAGAGAAGTTAGTTAATCTAATCAGAAGGACCATGGAAAATTCAATAGTATAGTAAATACCGGGAAAAGCATCACAGTTTTGAAGTTAATAGAGGGAATCGACAATGGAATCTGCCCTACTGATTATTATTTCATTAGACTGCATAATAAAACACGTAGATCACAGAGGGACAATAAATAATAGATCTATATAAATGGTGGTATATGCGGATGATCTGGCAATTGTAGCAAGAGATCGAACAGAACAAGGAAACACGTTTAGAATAATAGAGGAAAAAGTACGAGAAAGAGGACTGGAAATAAACGATAAAAGACAAAATATTTGTATTGCAGCAGAACAAAAACCACCAAAGAGTCTTATAATTTTGAAGAAGTAGAAACATTTAAATATCTGGGAGTACTATTACATAGGAGGAATGAACGAACAACGAACATATATCAAGCAAAGAATACAGTTGGGGTTTAAAGCATTCTTCTCAAACAAATAGTTACTGAAAGACAAAAAAAACTTAGTAAAAAGACTAAAATAAAAACATGCACGACAACCATTAGACCGAAGCAGCAAACTTGAGACAGTAAGAAGAAGAACAGCTTAAGGTTTTTGAAAGGAAAATAATCAGAACTATAATAGGGCCTAAAAGAGTAAATGAAGAAGAGACAAGACCTTTGTTAAATTACGAAATTGATGAATTGTTAAAACATGGAAACATAGTAAGAATAATATTAAGGCGCAAAGAATGTGATAATATGGACACATAATGTGAAGAGAAAAAGACAACCCAGGCAGAATTTTAACGGAATGGGCGCCAGTGGAACCAAAACCGAAAATGAAATGGAAGAAGCAAGTAGAAAAGGACTTGAGAGTAATAAGAATAAGAAATTGGAGAAAGTTAAGCGTTGACAGAAAGCAGGGGAGAAAGGTAATGGCAAAAGCGCACCAAAAGTTATTGGAGAAGAAATGTGGGCCAATCCAACACGTTAATAGCATTTTTGATTTTTGAGTATTCAAACAGCTACAATTTCTACAGAAATGTATAGCTTTTTTAAGATTGTGTACATTTATAATTGTTTAAAGTATTTTTATGTTTTCATTCGACCAAATAATCTAGAATTTAATTAGTAAAGAAGGCGTTTAGTATAAACAATTATTTTATTACGCAATTTTTACAATACTTTCTAAACTGATTCCAAACGAACTTTTGGTTTTGTATAATGCGTAAATTAAAATATCGCAAAATAGGGCTCTTCACTATCTTCTCTTAGGCAGAAACATATCTGATGATCTGACACTAACAAGGCAATTAGTATTTTGAAACAAATAAATTACAAAAATAAGCGCAACTGCTACGAAACCATAGTAATGTGGTTGCGACAGTAATTTTTAAAAATTTTTCATTTGTTATTTTTTTATTAATACGTTCAAACTTTTGCCCTTTTCTGTGAAAAACAATCCTGATAAAGAAGTAACACAACACTTGTGATTTACAGGACAACGTTTCCATTATGTATAATCCATCAGAGCTTTCTAAAACAATTTTACAATTTTAATCCATTAAACACTGAGGAATTTACCACTGCGGCAGTGTTTTGTTCTTTGATGATGTACTATAAAGTTATTAAAGGGGTAGTTTGACGAAGACCAGGATCTAATTACTGGAAGGTTGGGGCAATTTGGGACATTCCAAAGCAGTTGGGGCTTTTTAAGACAGTTCAGAAACACTTAAGGAGGTTTGGGGCAGCTCAATCGGTTGTTTTAACTAATAATTATGGTATATTTACAAAAAGCCATTCTTGGAGAGAGTGTACCAAGGTAGTTGAAATACCGATGTTTATCGATGAGATACAACTGTGGCCATATTCTGCAAAAAAATCTTCTAGTACCAGAAGTCGACTTAAACTTTTTTTAATCTTCGATTGCTTAGAGGTATTTACAATTTTTTTTTTTTCGTAAAGATGACCTTTAATTTCGCAAGTATTTGAAGAGTTTTCGTGCATGATTTTTGTTCGTCAAAATTTATTATCAAGTGGATAGTATTAATTATTACCTTCTGGCAAAATATCTGCAAGTAAAAAAACTGACGTAACAACGTACAATTAAAACAGTTCATTACCTGCAGTTCTACACCCACCAGGTCACATTTAATGTTAACGATGATTTATGAACAGTACAACTGTCAACCAAATAAAGTAACAAAATAAATTCTGACCAGCACATTCCTGACTGTTAATTTCGTTGTGCTCTTCCTTGTTAGTTTGTTACCGAACAATAATTTAAACATGGAGGATGTAAGAATGTCGGAGCTTTTTTTTCCTCTTCAATGACCCCGCCGCACATCGATTGATTGCTAAACCAGTAATAATTACATTCACAACCGAGGAAATTTTAATCTCTTAATTAACTAATACAAAAGATATCCTAATTAACTTTAGCAAAACACGACAAGGCTACGGTTGTGAAATGATTCGGTATTACAAAGGAATTGTAAAACATCAATAGTCGATTTTTATTAGAAACGATTATCTACATGTACCGCGATTATTGTCAAGGTCTAGTTGAAAAAATGATATTTGCTATCTATTGGTTTTTATTAGTGATTTCATGATTAATTTTAGGTATTACGTAGGGTGATTTGTCTAATTTAACTTTTGTTTTACGAGTTTGACTTTACAATGTTGGCTTTCGACTTCTTTGGAGGTTTCTAGTTTTAAAGAAAATTTTAGCTACTGATTGAATTATTTTATACCAACAAAGTGGATTAAAACCGAGAGATTTTCGATTTTTGAGAAATTTCAAGTCGGCCACTATTTAAAGTTTTTCGCGTTTTACCAAGAAATTTTAAAAAAATCAAAGGCCTTAAAAGAATGTGATTAGTTGCGACTTTTCATCAATTTTTGGATTCTAACTTCGAATTGTGAAAATTAATTTTAGTTAAAAACCCAGATAAAGGTGGAACCAAAAAGAATGAGCTTTATATTACAGCTAAAATTTTGAACTAAAAAGTAGCTCAAAACAGTAGTTAAAAATTTCCCATCCTGCATCTAGAAATCACTAATTATAATTCATTCAACTTAAAAGGTAAATAAAAATCTTCTATCTCACATAGATTTTTTAAAGCAACTCTAACGTGAATTCGCCAATGTAAACATCGTAATTATCAACAAAACTAGAAAACCGAAGACCATTCTTGGTAAGATAATAATCGACTTGAAAATTAAGCATTAATGAATGAACTTATAAGCACCACTGATCTTTGTTAATTCGTTATTACCAGCAAATTGCAGCCTGCTATTCCAAATTGGCAATTAATACCATTAACGTTAATTTCTCTTACCTGTCTGTAATCTTCAGAAACGCAATTATATCAAGACTTACACGACTCGAGATTTTAATTGAATTCATTAACATAATCCAGAGTTAAAAACTTTGATTACTTACTTTAAAAAAAATCGATTTATAACCTAGAATCGTCAAAAGGCACTTAACGATAATTAATTCGAGCCTGTTGGCGCGAATTGTAATTTAAAACTGATTTATTTCTATGAAGGTGACTTAAATAAACATTTTCTGTAACATTAAAACAGGAATAACGGCAACTTTATTACTAGAATTCTTCTGCCCTTGTAAAAGGATGACCATCCAATTCTAGTAACAACAAATTCTATAATTAACCGATTAATTCCTTAAAAGCGCTCAAGAATGACTTGGAACATTCTTGATTATTGTTAGAATAAATATTTATAACCTTCACCTTTCGTTTTGTTAAACTTCGTTCCACAAAATCGCACTAGTTATATTTTTTTAGAGAACGAGATACGTACAAATATCTTAAGAAAAGTTAAAACGGGAACAAGAGGAAATACAATTCACAAGTGATGGTAAAAGCTGGAAAACTAACCGTATAAAATTGCAGCCATCAAATGAAATTATTTTACTTGTAAGGGCAAACTGTCGTTTCATGCATGAGTAGTCATGTCGAAAATCAGATTGATTATCCATGAATAAACTGTTGTTATTAAATTGCTGCGCTAGTTGTTGATAACACATTAACTGCAAGTTCAAGTACCTTTTCAAGAGTAGGCGATGAATTTATATAAAATAACAAACTTGTAATTAGGTCGATGTAGTTAATTATTGATGATTAGGTTTCTGGTACAGTTAAGGAAATTTGTGTTAACTGTTCAAATATTAACTAGATAGAGTAGGTAGGCGATCGATATTTTCAGGTTTATAGGAAATAAGAACTCTTTAATTATTGTAAATAGGTACTTAAATTTATTATTTTTTGATTTTTTAGAGCTTAATAACTGATTACAATTAAAAGTTTAAAAAAAACTATTTTATGAATTAAAAGCTTAAGATGTGCACAGAATTGTAGAAATGAACTTGTTTTTAGAATTATATTATCGCAGTTCATATGTAGTTACCCGTACAAAATCATATGAATCTAAAACTAAACGTTTTCTACTCAACTACGAGGGTCGTTTGAAAAGTAAAGGTAAACGACACAGAAGTTTGAGCTCAGTGCATTGCGAGCTTATTGTTTTCAAAACTGTCCTGTTCACACGTCAACGATTTCCATGGCTAAACTCCATGAACCCATGTTCGAATTGTTGGATCAACCACCCTACTCACCGATTTAGGCCCGTCTGACTTCAATTTGTTCTCGAATTTCAAAAGAGGCTCGGAGGACAACGATTTTCCGACAACAATGAAGTGGTTCATGCTGTGAACGCCTATTTTGCAGACCGGGAGAAATCATTTTATAAAAACGGTGTAATGGCTTTGAAACATCGTTGGGCAACTTACTTTACTTTTCAAACGACCCTCGTAAGTTTAATTTTTTTAAATGTTATAAATATCAACTTCTGCTACTTATTTGTTGTATTTTTAATTCTGCTTTTATCACGTGAGTTTTCAATAATTGTATCAAAAACTGTTTCATCTCTGAGATCTTTAATTAGTAGAGTTTTAGAAGCATAATGTACCACAGGCTTTGTACTTGTACTACATTAAAGATACAATAGCAGCCATAGAAACAGAAACAAAAACCCTGTTAATTTATGCAGTGGGTGTAATTTAGGCTTGTGAACACAAGAGCCTCAACACACGTCGATTGCTATTGCCATTCTTACCATCTGCTTACAATTTTGCTAGATCTACAGGTATGCCACTCCTGGGAGGAATTTTTGTAGTTGCAAGTTTCGCATCGCTATGGAAACTACGGGTTTACCTTTTTCCGAAAGAGGGCAAAGTTTCAGACTTTTTCAGCATTAAATCTAAACTGTTAATCGAACCCGAGAGCTACGAAACAACAAAATTATACAAAATTTGACTCAAGACTTGGCATAGTTTCTTAGCCGTTTTCTCTTTTTTCTGTCAAATTTTTAAATTATCTTTACAAGTTTTACAAGTTTAATTAACGGCTGACTTATTATTAAATTAAGTTTTTTTTTGTCAACAGGCTGCCAATTAAAAATTTAAATTTTGCAAATTCAAAATTTCTTTTCTTTCTCTTTTTATTCTTCCCTTTCTACCCTTAGGCTCGGGTCTTCATACAGGTTTATATCTCTTCTACCCATTTCTTATATCATATATTTCTTATATCTGTTAAGGTCTTTCTTCTTATCGCTGTCAGGTTCTCCATCTGTTTTTCCCATGTTATCCTGGGCCTCGGACTCAGGGGTCGACAAAAAAATTTAATACATCATTGTACGGATAATACTTAATTCGGTTAACTTGGATTACATCGATCCTGATTGAAAACGCAATTAAGAGTGAATCGTAGAAACATTGACATGAAAATACGAGTAGTTACGAATGTCAATATGACGTATTTACCAATAAACGGATGTCGGTGGTTCCTACTCAACCGGCGGGGCGGGAGCGAGATTGCAACACGTGCGCGGCTGCTTACTTACTTATACTTACTTACTTACACACGTATTCGATTCCAGTCTCATTTATGCACATCGACACAAGTGAGCGTTGATGTTTTACAATTTCATCAATATACATATTATTCTCTATGTTGAAGAGGAGTAACTATAAAATAAACAATCTAAAAACTCACATAAGCATGTTTTTTGCTTGTCCCATTATAATTACGTAATAGTAAAATACAGGGGGTTGATAGAAACTCTTGAAGGGGTTGACGGCCACAGAAGTCTGACGATCCCTGGTCTAGATCTTAACTTATCCGTAAGAATATCATGTTTTATTATTGCTTTCTCTTTTATCAATTATTGTATTGTTATCATATACTTAATATGCATAATTCGCTTTATTTATCCTGCTGGTTATCTCCTGTTCTATTTTCCCATTTTTTCTAATTACTGTGCCTAAATATGTGTAGCTATCTACTTCTTCAATTCTGTTATTTTCCACTTCTATTTCCTGCATAGGTGTTTAGTTCTTACTTACCTTCATACCTTTACCCGTCTATACGTTGGTCTTTAGGTTTACTTTTTCTAGTTCATCTTTCCATACATTTATTGCATTTTGTAGGTCTCTATCACTTTTTGTTACCAAAATTATATCATCGGCATACACTGAATACAGTATATGTATATAGGTAACGGTTCTAGTCTTCAAATTTCAATTTTTGTTCCATTTAATCTGTTTTTGCATCGGTTTGCTACCTCATCTATTATAATTACGAATAATAAAGAACTGAGGCTGTCCCTTGCTTTATCCCTTGCACATTTTAAATCCTTTGGACATTACCCGATTAGTCCTCACATATCCCCCAACGTTTAATGTATGTCGATTTTACAGCTCTTAAGATAATTTTCCAATATTTCCCGCAGTACATTTCTATCTACGTTATCAAATGCTGCTTTTATATCCAGAAACATTAACCTTAATTCTTTACCTTTCTCTAATTTCTTTTCTATAATTATCCTTAGAGAATGGATATGGTCATTTGTCTGTTTGCTCGGTCTAAAAGCTGTTTCTTCTTCACTTAGTCTTCCCCCTATTTCTTCTCTTATGCTACTTTCCAGTAGTTTAGTATATATTTTCAATTGTACTGATGATAAAGTGTTCAAGATTTCAACGTTATTTAAACGTTACGTCTTCGCTTGATAATTTTCTGTTTCGATGCAATCCTTTCAGTCGAATCTAACATGAATTTAAATTTCTAAAATAATGGTTTGAAAGTACCCTATTTTCAAGTTTAAAGCTCTTCAAATTCTCGACGTGATTTTGTATAAAACAAAATTTTCAATTTAAAATGTAAAAGTAAAAATTCCAATTTAAAATGAGAAAATTCTAGATATATTTATGTACTTTTAATTTTAAATCTTTGTAGTTTTCCCTCAAAGGTATAAGTAGTACCGTTCTTATAAAGCATATAGTACATATTTTAGTTGTAATTTTAAAAATCACATTTTCACTCTTTAAATTCAAGATTTTGACATTATACTTTAACGATTTTGCTCAGTACATACCTACTGTTTGAAAAATCTACGTTTTTGAATTAATTTAAAGTTTGATCAAAAATATTTTCATCTCGAGATTTTTTTAGTTTTTCTTTTAGTCTCAACGTCGATCTGTTTAAATTTTTACAATTAAGTATGTTGGTGTACGAAACTAATATTATTATCTGCTTCAAAACATGAATATTTAGAATTCAAGTTTGCAATCAGCTATGAAAATTAAAAATTAAATTAGTAAAACACTGACACAGATCACAATTATTAAATTTACAACATTTTTATTTAAAAGTACAACTGACGTTAAGGATTTCATATTCAAGTCAGTTTCAAGCGCCCAATGTTTCTAATTTAAAGTGTTTCGATTTCCTTAAAATTAATCTTGTAAATTAAACTTGTGACTTGTGAGCTTGTGACCATGCTTGTGAATCAAGTATAATTTTAAATTTCAAGTATTTCCACTTGCAATGTGAAGTGTGAACAATTTTATTTAACTTTTAGAGTACATATTTGTTTTTTATTTCTAAAATTTATTATTACGGGCACGCAACTTGTCATTTGGAATTTAAATTACAGAACCATCGTTAAATTTTCAATTTTAATGTCGACGTTTTTGTTTTGGGCAATGGGCTAAATTAAAAAGAAATTGGTTTGAAATCGTTTTAATATAAAAGCTCCAAATTTAGCCTGGTTTAAAGCTTTGAATTAAAATTTGCTTTCGGTTAAAAGCCCTTGCAATTGCGTTGTCTAAAACTAAAATTAATATTTCTCCACATTTTTTGAAAAAGGTGTAACTTTAGATCAGTGGCGTACCTAGCTTTGGGAGGCGGAGGGGGCAATATGTCTTGAAGGCGCCTTAGGACCCTTAGATATTATAGGAAAAAAATGACAGGCGAAAATTTTAGTTTGGGCTAATTTTAGGAGAGCGTTCTTTGGTCTATTTTTTGCACTTGAACAACGATTTTTTTTGTTTTTCTTAAATATACCAGTTCTAGTTCAGTTAAAACAAATTGAAATACGTTTTAAGCACGGAACATAATATAAGCAAATCTTTACTCTACAAAATCAAACTGCAAATTGTCGAAATGAAAAACAGAACGCTGCTCTATTCTTTTTAATTTTTATACATTACGTTTGCATTTTGACGGATCGGCGGCTCTTTTAAAAATAAAGTTGCACATAAAAGGGGTTCTTTGCCGCCGCGACGTAAATCGTAAATAATGTACTTTTTTATAAATATTGCCAGGAAAGACGATACGCCATCGGCAGGATTCTAGATAATTATTTCTTTGTATAGAAAATTAAAGCGGCCACACCGCCACTATTTAAGAATATTTAAAATGAATGCAGACATTATTTATCAGGGCGGCAAAAAATAAAATAAATACAACGTGGGGGCTCGGTTCTTATAAGGAATATAAAGATCTTGCTCCTTGTGCCATTTTGATTTTAGCACGTCTATAGAATTATGTAATAAGAATAATTATATTTTTTATTTTGGTTGAATTAAAAAATAAAATATCAAAAAAATGCACGGCGCCGAAGCCGCCAAAAGAACGAAGGCGGGGGGGGCAGACTGCCCCCCCTAGCCCCCCCGTAGGTACGCCACTGCTTTAGATATCCAAAAATTAATCTGAAAATTTCAGTTCTAAGTTGAAATTATAAATGTGTTATGATTCATATTTACGAATTACGATTCCGATGTTCAAAAACCTAATATCAAACTGAGAATCTCAAACTTGAAATAGAAAAACATTTGTTAATTATGGTGAATTCTATTTAAATTTACCATTCAGCCATGTGAAATTGACACTCAAGTGTAAATGAGAGGCGTGCTTTTTGCTGAAGTACAATATTTAGTAGCTTCTTCCAGGTTTATCTGTTTGGTACCAAACTTGAATCTCAGTGCAGAGTGGTTGAGATCAAAGGCAGATTGGAACTTTCCGGCAATTTTGAATTTACACCTCTCTCCGCCGTACTCTTGTTGGGAAAAATTTAAATCAATGAAAGGATGAACGGAAGACAAATTGTTTAAATAAGGCCTTTCTGCTTAGAATTGGCGCCCCTGAAAAACTGTTGCCGATTTGCTTCTGACTAAGATGTAAATATTACTGGGTACCTAAGTAAACGGCTATTGACCTTAGTGGCAACATCGTTAAAATAAATAAAAAAGACAAATTTTATTATGCAAAAATCGCTAAGCAAATAAAACCACAAACTTTCCATTGGCAACGTCAGACTTCTAAAAGAAATTCATCACCACAACCTCATCAACAGCATTATGATCTTAAAAAAGTCAAATTAAAATAAATTATAAAGCAATAAAAGTTAACAGTAAAGTAGATTACGAAAGGCGAATCGATCACCCTGTATATGAAATATAAAACCAACCGGTACCATAAACTATAAAACAGGTTCGCTCCAGTAAAGAATTCGGTGTTGTAACATAGTAAACAGTTGTAAAGGTTGCCCAAGAACGTCAAGTACGACTAGGGCCAAAACCACGGCATCCGTTTTCCGTTATGTGAGCTAACACGTACGCATACCGGAATTCATACGGAACAATTCGCCATGGCGTACGCCCAAAAATTAATATGACCCCCTTACTTGTTTACAAGTACGTTTTAATAATCGCCCGTTCGGTACCCCATATTTTAAATAAGTGTCCCCAATCATTAATTAATTGAAACGCCCTTCGACGTTTAAAAAAAAGTGCAACAAGACCGGATGCAACCGAGCGTTTGCATAAATAGCGCATTCGATTAGGACGACGCGACGGCAGCAATGTAGGAACAGTTAGGAATGCACCGACGTTTTATTTTGGTCGTGCTTCACTTTTGTTGTTTGCATACGGCGGCGCCTTTTATAATAAAACGCCTAATAGAAACTACGTGCGATGGATGCCCGTTTTAGAAAGGCCTAGATTGTTAATTTTGCATTACAATAGAACTGATAAGGGAAGAGACTAATTTATAAATAGATAATGCGAGCCGTGACATAAAAAGAATAAGGTTATAGGGGCACTGACTCATGGGTTTTATATTTTAATCAGAGATGAGTTTAGATCTAACCTCATATAATTTTTGATTTGAGTCTTCTAACTTCAAATTTTCGATCCTATGATTTCACCTTTTTCATTCTTACGTATTTTCAAGGTATACATTTACATATAACATTTCAATATAAAACTAAAGTTTTCGTATAGTTTGTTCACTGACATCAAACTATCAAAAGTGATATTTGTTGGTATAATCTGTTCATTTGGGTCCGCAATTTCAACTTCGTAAGTTATTACAGCAATTTATTTTCTAAACGATTGTTGTGGCGAGTTTGACATTTTATTATATCTATTTATTGGGATTTCCGCCACCAGTTTCTAAAATGAAACTATATTAATTAAGTAATAATAATAATATAATAATAAGATAATAACATGTAAGGTTTTGGAGACAAGTCTTATCTGCAGTGCCGTAGCTAGAGTCATTGGCGCCCAGGGCAAGATTTCGATGTTGCGCCCTTAAAAATTTTCTACTGAATAAATATATTCCAATAAAACAAAAAAATCATTAAATTTATTATGAATTAGGTTATTTTATAAACTATGTAAGTCCCTAAGCAAAAGCTTTAGGAAGAATAAAAAAATATATCTACAGTGTGTCCCAAATTCGATCCCCACCATTAGGATCTCGGAAACTATAAAAGCTACAAAGTTGGTTAAATAGGAAAAGTTTTAGGAATTTTAATGCTCATTTTATATCCGTTGAGAAATCACATCCAACTTTGACCGTTTTCGAGATATCTTGGAAAAGCCGAAATTTGGAGTTTTCTGTTTCCAAAATATCTCGGAAAGTATTAAATTATTAGTTTCAAGACTACGTTGTGAAGGCACTGTTTTACGGAGAATCGAGTGGTACCATATGTTTATATTTATGACGCTTGGTTCGATTCTATGAACAATTACTTTTGATTTTCATATGGACGCAATATTGAATTTTGTCATAACTAAACTCAGCTCTTTTTTCTCTTTTCAACGATATGTCACACGTACGGAGTTTTTGAAGAAGAGCGGGAATAAAATACATTTTTTTTGTCATAGCCTACTACACGAATAAAGGAAAAATGTATTTTATTCCCGCTCTTCTTCAAAAACTCCACACATGTGACACATCGTTGAAAAGAGAAAAAATAGCTGAGTTTAGTTACGACAAAATTTTATATGGCGTCCATATGAAAATCAAAAATAGTTGTTCATAGAATAGAAACAAAGCGTCATAAATATAAACATATATGGTACCACCCTCTTCTCCGTAAAAAAGTGCCCTCACAATGTACAAGTCTTGTAACTAATAACTTAATACTTTCCGGGATATTTTGGAAAACAGAAAATTCAAAATTTCGGCTTTTCCAAGATATCTCGAAAACGGTCAAAGTTGGCTGTGAATTCTCAACGGATATGAAATGAGCATTAAAATTCCTAAAACTTTCCCTATTTAACCAACTTTGTAGCTATTATAGTTTCCGAGATCCTAATGGTGGGGATTGAATTTGGGACACATTGTATATTTCGACTCTGATAAGTACAAAAAAAAATTAATAAATTAATTAATAAAATTACAATAAACAAAAAAGAAATAATTGCAGCTTTAATTTTCTAGATTTTTCACCAGCCATTTTATCTATTGTTTGAATCAAAATTAATTTTCTCAGCGATGTCGTATTCTATAGATCATATCGCTAGATTAGTTAGACGCTCCTGGTCAATTTGTGGGCGCAAATAATTCTTTACTAATTAATTTGCTAAATGATCGTTCGCGGAAATAATGGGCAACGTCAGCGCCAAACGGAAAGATATTCCTATATTTGGATAACTTGAAGCCAACCCGTATTCTTCTCAACAGTTGAGAAGGGTTAAAAATCTGCACTTTTTAAATCTGGCAGTAATGAAAGGAGAAATTTTAGGGGATTCCCCGCGTCGTCGATAGTAAGGTTCAATTTTATCACACGAGATAGAGCGAGCGGATCCGTGCGCTACTGTGGCACCGCCCGCCGGTTGGCAACAGCGCCCAGTATTCTTTAATCAAGGCCAGCTAAATTAAATATTACACATTAAGGTCTTACCACTTTATTTAGCCAAGACGCAATTACAAAGGACGATGGCGCCATTTGCGGTGAACTATACATTTTTTAAGGTAGAAATGTATAGTTCACCTCAAATGGCGCCACCGTTGTTTCTAATTGCGTCCTTGCTAAATAAAGTGGCAAGGCCTTAATATGTAATATTTAATTTAGTTGGCCTTGCTTTAACATTCAGCGCGCTCTCGCTGCACGCGCCAAATATAAACTAACGCTTTTAATTATTTAATAATAAAATTATTTATTCAATACTAATAACTAATAACTGCTTCGCTGATTGCGCCCTCCGAGGCTAGCGCCCCTGGCGCGTGCCCCTGTTGCCAGGCCCTAGCTACGGCGCTGCTTATCTGTTTGAAAACCGCGTTGTCTCCGAAATGTTACATCCTATTATTATTATTAGTTAATTAATATAATTTCATTTTAGAAACTGGTGGAAAAAATCACAATAAAGAAATATAAAATATTGTGACAAGTTAGAAAGGGCAAGTCCTACCGTACACACCCTATCAGGGACGGTTTTACACTGTTCTCCCAATATTTTAACATTTTATAGATGAATTCTTCTATTTTAAGGTAGCTGTAAAATGTTTCGAGTCCGGCCCGTTATGCGAGCTCCAAGGACCACTGGGATCTTGCATTTAAATAAATAAAAGACAATTGAATGTTGTCGGTGTTTATTGTTTACAACTGAAACTTGATAAAATTTAACAGCTAAAATATTGAGTACATGAGCTTAGAGCTACTTAGATAGGTACTACTTTTACATAGAAAATTCAGAGGTATTTATACCTAGTGTTATCAAGTATTAACGTATTTAAAATGATGGAAACATCATATGATGTACTTATTTCTAGGAAAAATCTAATTAATACCAAATTATGTTTATGTGCGGTCTTAAGACAAAGAATTTGTAACACAATATTAGATCAGGATTTGATGAAAATAGTGTTGTTATCTGTGTGAGATTAAATTTACATGGCTGCGGTTAATAAGTTAAGTGCTTGAAAGTTTTACACATCAATAATGTGTTGATAACAATAAGAAATGGAAATTTACTTGAATTTAGCAAACAGAATATTAAATGAATTACTTAAAGTAAAATATAATAATGTAGAACTAGGTAGGGCATAACAGGCCTAGAAGGGATGATTTACGATAGATGTGGATTATGAGCCACCACTAAGTTGTAAAATGCTTCTAGCCATTTTGATGGCCCGAACGAATATACTATAGCACTGTTACTATCTCAGCAGAATTTTAAAAAAATACATAACCTATAAAAGTTCAACGACGTCACTAAACAACAATTTTGGGGTAGAAAATCAACAGAGCGAATCTTCAATTTGTTATTTATAATAAATGCTCAATATGCAAGTGTTGTTTTTAGGAATAAAAATAAATAAAACGCAGAACAGAAAATATTAAAAAAAAAATAAGACGATAAAACAAGTAACCTGCGGCACTGGGTTATTCAGTGCAGCCAACATGACATTTCGCAAATTATTTTAGGGATATTTACAAAATCTTTTCCCAATTATTTACAATGAAAACCAGGATCCATCAATAAAATAAGTATTTATTAAAAAAAAAAACATGGTTAACTGGCGTTATTATTTCTTATATTTGTCAAGCCTGGTAACTTTATTAATTAGTAACACAAAGCATGTGTTAAAAATCACTGTAAATGTATAAGCTATGACTTTTATTTTAATAAAACTGACAGTTCTTGCTTAACGTTAATAATAAATGTCATATACAGTCCAGCCTCAGTAGTATATTAGGTTAGTTAAGTTTGTAAAATGACAAATTTCGTTCTCACTCAAAAATCTGAAAATCCTTAAAATGGATTTCAAATTTGTGAAAAATCGCTAATCCCAGTAGGTATCATCTTTGTGTTTGGAAGTTTTAAATTTGTACTTCGCCTTTCACCTTCGACCTTTTAGGGAATATTTGAAAATTTGTTCAGTGCTGAACTTTTCTTCAGAATTCTTTTTATAATACATACTTTAATTTAATTTAATTTAAAACACTTATTAAGCTAAGATGTAAATAGCTATTTATGCAACGAGTTGCAAAATGATGGACTTTTTATCACCAGGCGTGAAATTGTTCGTCGAGGCGAAGCCGAGATGAACAACACGCCATGTGATAAAAAGACATGTTTTGCAACGCGTTTCATACAAGATTTTATCCAATTCAGATAACAAAATGTAAATGCCACATCTTCTTAAAAAAGGAATTGGGTCATCGTGATAAAATGGGAGTGATAAAATGGGAGCATATTTTGTAACTAGTTACAAAATGAACCACTTTTCGCAACTCAAATCATCTTTTTGTAACTAGTTACAAAATGGGAGCATATTTTGTAACTAGTTACAAAATGAACCACTTTTCACAACTAAAATCAATGTCGAAATGTTGACATTTCGTAACTGAATTGGATAAAGTTATTTTTGCAATTATTCCTGCAGTACCACACTACAATTTAAATTTAGTGATTTACCATTTGATTGATTATTGCAAGTTCTAGAAATTTCGATTCAAAATTGAATTAAGCTTTGAGAATTCTTTTTATAATACATACTTTAATTTAATTTAAAACACTTATTAAGCTAAGATGTAAAAGTTATTTTTGCAATTATTCCTACAGTACCACACTACAATTTAAATTTAGTGATTTACCATTTGATTGATTATTGCAACTTCTGGAAATTTCGATTCAAAATTGAATTAAGCTTTGAGAAAGTTTGACTTGTTTTTTCTAATCTGAAAAATTAGATTTCCTAAATTCAGTGCAATACGGAAAGAAGTTTGCCGTTTAATGTTTACATTTCTTGGTTGGGTTTTTCGCCATAAACCTTTAGAAAATATTTAAGTTTGATTTCAGTTGGAACTGTCAATTAACTAGACTGATTCTGAAAATTGGAAAATTATGCCTTGTCGAAGTTACCACAAAATTTATAAACTTCAAACATTTTTTGGAATGACTTCTAAGCTTGAATTCTGTCAAATCTGTGTGATTCTTATGGCATTTTAAAATGTTTTCCTAAATTATTGATAAAAACTATTACCAGCCTGAATTTGTTTAATTATTCTATTGAAAGTTGAGTTGCATTTTTTTAGCTTTATGCTGAAGTATGTGTGTGGTTGTTTAAGTTAAATTAATCAGAAACTATGTTTCATGATATTGAAAGATTGATTACATACCTAGTAACAAAATTTAAGGTAATTTGTCAAAAGGTTTGTGCTTATAAAATAATTCGAAATTTGAAAATAAAAACAGTTTGTTTACCGAATTGTGATTTACTGCATATTAATTTAATTTTTTTAAACAAACTTTCAACAATTGATTTTCACAAAAATTTATAAGAAGTTTCACAAAACTGAGACTTTCTCAAAAACGTCTGAATAATAAGTTAGAGCTTTTTTATTAAAATCATACACATAAAACATACTTTTTATTTCCAATTTTCACATTTTATAGATTTAGATATAGTTTTTTTTTGTAATGAAAGGTTGAAATATTCGTCTAAAGCTAAACTGAAGATCCCACTATAAGATTATTTGGTAAAATCTGCAAGCAGTTTGCTTTCTATGAATTTGCCAAATCAAAATACTTAAGTTAATATGACCACCTAACTTTAACAAAACTTTTAAAAACTCTAAGCTTGACATTTTTTTTTATTAAACATGTTTTTTTAAACTTTAGACATAATCGGAACTTGAACTTATGTTTTCTTGAATTAAAATGAGAATCACTATGTCACTAAGAGGTGAATTTCATTTGGAATATTTTCAGGTTTTTGAGCTTGGTTTCAAATCTTAAAACTACTATTTTTGAATTTCCAAACAGTGGATTTTCCTTAATTTAAATAATTCGAGATTCATAAATTTAGATTTTATACCTGAACAATTTCGTTATTTTATGCATTTTACTCTCATTTGTTGTATAATCAGTTTTTATTATCATGGTGTTTAGTTGGGATTTGTATGTACATACAAAAAGAAACTTTAAAACAAATTTCTATTACATACATTAATACATAAAGCAGAAATTTTCTTTTAGGTATTCTGCTTGAAAAGTTCCTTCCCTAAGAATGCGTTAACGAAAATATGTGATAATGATTATTATTAAGTACTAATGAAACCGTCTCAAAAAAGAGATACGAATCAAGATTTCCTTAGATTACTCAGAACAGCCTTACCATGCCTTGAATTACCTTACCCACTTCCTACGGGGTTACAAACACCATTATCACAAAATTCTTAGTGTGATTTGAAAATATGTATTTTACATCATGTTGAAAGAAAGTTGGTATAACATGTAAAATTATATGATGAAAGCAGAAGACGAAACAATAACACACACAGCTAAACATTAAAGAGTTGACGATTCCGTAAACCTCAGTGAAACGCTAAGTTGATTGATTTTGCAATTTTAATTATTTAAAAGGGATGAGAATGCTATCACAGCTATTTATTGCTATTGTAAGGCAGTCAGTACACACGAAATACAAAATATCGAAGAAAAGTAATGAGGGAGAGTTTATTTAAAATATGGCAAAAAACAAGAAAGAAAACAAAAAAATAACGAAGCAAATTAAAGTCAAACAAAAACAAAAAGTGAACATTAGATTGGTTATCTAAAACAAGTGAATGCTGTCTTACGTAAAATAGGAACAAAGGGCGTGGAAAGCTTTTAGCAACAGAAGTGCCATAAATAATTCAGAAGAGCAAACAAGAGGAGAAGGGGCGTATTTTTATGTAATCTATCTAGCCATGAAAAACACGTATCACATCATTAACGACCCTTTATGTTTCTGCGTAACTCCCTTCTAATGTTCAGCAGCTTCTTCAGCTGCAAAACGCTTTCCCCTGAAATGCTTCCTTAAGTTTTTGAATAGAAAGCAGTCTGACGGAGCTAAGTCAGGGCTATAAGGCGGATGCCTTAACTCTATGAACTAACAAACAGTCATTGATTATCGGCTGGACTTTGTTTGAATTGACAATTGCCATGCAGCAACAAGTTTTTTGCGAATAAGAATGTGACCGTTTCTCCTCTATATCAGTTTTTAAATTTTGAATTATATTTTCATAGACCTCTGCATTTATGGTAAACTCCCTCGGCGTATATCAATAAGCAAGACTCCTTCAGCATCCCAGAAAACTGTTGCCACTTCCATAAGAGTGCCTCTGTATTACCTTAATAAGAAACAAAAAAATTTACTTGAAGGGTCAACCCTGGGGGGGTTCGTCATGGATAAATCTTAAGAATATAACAATGTCTTTTTCCACATTATGCTTTTTCGAAAATAAAGGATAATAATAGACACTAAATATAAGATCAATTGCCTTAAATAAGATAAAAATTACTACAGGCGGTCCCAGATTTTCTTAAACTACCCGGAACTACCCCCCGTAGAACATCAGAATTTCCCAGATTAGTTCAAATTGATCCTAAGAAAGCCCCTACGCCGTTCCGTTAAGCAACAAAAGACGTAAAAAAATTATTAAGTTTACGAAAATAATTTTTGAATTGGAACTTGTATCTACAATTTTCAGTTTTCTTCTTCACGAAATATTTTTTATAAATGGGATTTTCTTAAATCCGTTCTAATCATAATTAATAAGATTGTAACAGAGATAATTATAATTTTTCTTATGTTTCTGTACTCGATTTTTACGTTTAAATAATTTATCTCCTCTAAAAATAGTCACTTGTAATACCACAAGAGCTTCGAAATTATCGGATATTTCCCGATAGGTTCGTTGCAAACAAATGAACGTGTCAAGTTTTCCAGGTTAAAAAATCACGAGCGCGTAGCGCGAGTGATTTTTCTGGAAAACTTGACACGTTAATTTGTTTGCAGGGAACCTTGAGGGAAATATCAGATTAATTTCGAAGCTCGAGTGGTATTCGGGGGATTATTTTTCCCATCCAAATTACGACCAATGGAATTGCACCATGAGACGAAAATTACAGTTCAGACAAGGAAATTTCATAATCAAAACAAAAACCCTTTAATTCATATTGAATCTGCTCATGTTTACATTCAATCTGTCTGTCAGTTTGACAGATGCTGAATGAACGCGGCTGAATGTTCTTTGTTTTGTATATATATCAACCAATAGACAAAATTATCAAAAAATTATCAGTTGAAAACCGTGTAGGTTGTACCACGTGACGTCGAATGATGCAATTCTATTGGTCGAAATTTGGATGGGTAAAATAATCATAAAAAACTGTAAGTTATAAATTTTAAGTAATTTGAACATCTCATAATTCCTTCTAAAAACATAAAATTAAATCTTTAAATTATACATCCTTATATTTCTTCCAATTAATAACGGATTTCTGATCCACAAATCTTAAAAAATATCGGTATTTTAAAACGCTAATTAAAGCGAACAGTTTTAGCTGAACATTCATGCAAATTTCCTATTACTAATATTCCCAGTAGCGTAAGTGCGGTCCCTGATCACACAGAAATAGCATACGGGCAACGTTGTTAAAATAAGACGAAAGAAATTGTTTAAGTGCATTCGTCTGCATTGTTAAATTGTAGATTGTTGACTGAAGATTATTAAAGATACGACCTTGACATATACCACACATTAACTAAATTGAAATTACAATTACTTCATTACGGAATGTTATCATTTTTTTTTAAGTCAACAGCATGAGAACCCATTGTTGCGTTGTGCACAAAAACCAAGACGTTTTTGGGCGAAATTAAACTAAATACTTACGTAAGCTTTTTAGCTGTTAATTTGTCTATTTTTACTTATGAACAAAATCTTCAGAAACAATTTTGGGAAGCTTCATCAGAAGAAACAAATGAGTATTTAGACCTTTTTCGGGATTTTGACTCATTCCAAAAGTTTAGTTTTTACAGAACGCAAACGATATCGGAATGATAAAGCAAAAATACCTAAAAATGTATCTGTTTAATGACAAATCAAGCAATAATTGTTATTTGGTTAGAAAATCTAATCAGAACAAGTTTTCACCGATGACTATTCAATGATAACAGCGTTTGAAGTTTTAACAAAACAGCACTGTTAACAACTAAAATTTGCACATTATCTATGTAGGTTTATAACGCTTACATTTGACATCAATTCGCCATATGGTACAGTTTTAATAACAAAAGGCCATTGTTTGTAAATTTCAGAAAAAAAAATTAATGCATCATTGTATGAGTGATAAAATGTACTGTTTTTTTTACATACATACTTTTCATGGGATTTGCCGCCAACGTTGGAATATTAGAAACCATAAAAAATTTCGGATATGTTAACTGTGTTTGTATTTACGTCATGTGTTACTAAATATTTAAAAGATTCTGGGAAATAACAGCTTTTTTAAAGTGTTTTTGTTTTAATTAATTACGGAAATTAATGCGCTCGTTAGAAATGTAAATAATAAAATGCATTCGTTTTCCTTTATTTCTTATTTTGTTTAAAAATGGATATTTTTTTAAAATATATAATACATTTACAATTTTTTTATGTTACAGTAGGCCATTGATTTTGCTTTCTGACGTTGGTATGAACTTATTTAAAAACTGAACAACCTGTTAATTTGTCTCAAATTTTAAGTCAACATTAATTAACAACTGACATATAAAACTTAGTAATATCAACTCAATAACAAATTGAAAAACTGTTTACATCTCGCTGTTTTAAAGTTAATTTAATTTGTCAAATTTTACATCCCTTATATCGATCATAAAAGGGTACAAACATGAGGTCGTATTACTTATAAACTTCTGTTATCTCTAATTTATTCATAATATATGTTGACTTGTCTTATAATTTCCTAAAATCACATTAATTTATCTAACAATTAGACATCCTTAACTTACGGATAAAAGTTCAAAAATGTATAATTATACAAATTTCAGAAGTGGTAATAATTGTTTTACCTTTTCAGTTTTCAATATTTGTATTTTTAATTTGATTAGTTTATTGTAAATTTGTAGAATACGTAAAGGATGTTTGACAAATGGGTGCAAATAAGTATTTCCAAGGAATGCCCTTCAACAAAAAGTAGAAAGCAATTCAACTCATTAAACTCGTTTGGAAAGGCGTTTTTTTGGGAATTCTTCTTTTAAATATTTTGAAAATTGATTTGTTAGCTTTTAAAAATTAAATTTTTCTGAATGTTTTCTCTCGACAGCAAAGAAAAACTTTAAAAAGAACTGGTTTGCCCAAAGAGGAACGAAATCAAATGTAATTATTTAAATAGAACCTCTATAGTGCAGATGTGGTGTTCAGCTCAGGCCCTGACAGTTATCCTGCTAAGGCCGAGCTTGTAATCTTCACCAGAAAAAGAAGACTGGAAGCCTTCAGGGAACCCATAATATTTGGAATAACTAGCTTTGAGACTGTCAAACACAGTAAAGCACCTGGGTCTAACCCTAGATACTGAGCTTGTCTGGAATAATCACATGGCCAGGCAGATAAAGGGGGCCACGACCACCTTCTGGGCATGTCGTCTGACCTTTGGCGTTACATGGAGCCTGTCCCCTCAAGTGCTGATGTAGATGTATGGCGATTAAACCTGTGATGGATTATATTTTAATATATTTCCTTTTATTCGAAGCATAACGTTAGGGGTGTTTCTTTAGGCAATTATTTGGCAAGAAAGTAATGATTTCATGGGGAAACAAAAAACAGCAATATCATAAATTCTCGGACTTAAGCACTGAAACCACCGCCCCTTTTCTAAATTATTAGATACGCCGCCCAATATGTAAACAAACCGACACACACGCTTTCTAGTAAAGTGTCAAATTGCAAAGGAATTCAAACAACCCACTTATGAAATTTATTAGTTTTCTGACCAAGTACCAGATACAGAACGTTTATTTACCACCCATTCAGTATCGGATTTTTCGTATAAATACACAACAAAATCTTATCACTGGGGCCAGTCTTGACTATTCAGTCTATCTGTATAGTAGTCTGGAATTTCGATCAGTACGCTAATACGTGTATCTAATTACTGTAAAATATACAGTTCGTTGTATTGCACTTAGTTCCTCTGCACTGCACTAACTTGTAGAAATTAATCATCATATGTACACCGCTGTAAAGCATTGCTTTTCCGGCTGCGTGTATTGGTCAAAGAGTTATTCCAGTTGAGGGGTCTCCCAGCGAAATTTAACGCACAACGTAAAAGTTAGTAATTTTAACATAATTATCATAAGTATTCAAAATTAGACTTTATCAAAATTACATTAGGACCCTGTCGAAGGTGCTGATCACAATTAATTACAACAATACGACAAGTCTGACTACTGAGATATGTCTTGAACATATTCTCAATCAACGATAGGGATAAACATCCCTTACAAATACGAGGTACCCAGTGTTCTCGTACATTTTGAGTTGTACATAACGTACATACTCGTTACATGAGGGGCGTAACGTTCACTCACTAATTTAGAGTTGTGCATAGCTCATTTACTCGTTAATTTTAGAGCCGTGCATAGCGCACGTACTCAATTGGAGGGAAATTGCACCCTCGTCAGACTTTAAAGGTTAGTAAGTTGTAATACGACCTTTGACTCCGGCCGCTTACGATTGATTTTAATAAAAGATCGATCTTGTATCGCTTATCTGACTGCCGCACTGACTTACAATATAATTTCTTGTGATCGAAACACCGCACTCAGGCCACCCTGATTACATCAAAATCATAAAACAAAAGGATAATAATTATTCAAGCCACTGCCCATAGTTAACTTGCTTAGTTTGATGTTCATTCACTATGCATAATTATTTACACTATTTGTAAATATCCGTACATAAATATGACTTTATAATAAATGTATTAAACTGGATGGAGTATTTATTTCTTGTTTTATACGGTGAGCTACTCTAGATCAACGAATCACAACAACATTAAGGGTCCTCTGACTAAATAGTCAGTTATCTAAATAAAGGATAAGATTTTCACTTAACCAATAAGGGTTGGGGTACGTACAGTTAAAGACCAGTCGTCACCTATGGTTCACTGATGTGGTGGCCCTAAACTGCAGAGAAATACACACAGATGGTACTAACCCAATTCCAGGGGTTCACGGGGGCTAGTGGCACCACGCCCTCGGCGACCCTGGAAACCCTTCTCAACCTAAGCACAAAAGTCAGTTTACAGGCTGTTTACGACCGGCCTTTGGAAGGGTGATGGGAGGATGAAGGGACACGTTCAGATTCTGTTTCGTTTGATAGAGTCTGACCCGCTGCTTAGTATTCGCAGTGATGTAGTGTCTCTCTGCTACCTGCTTCGCCAGAAATTACGATATAACTATCCCTGCAAGGGACGAATGCTTACCACTGTTCAGATACCGTGTCAGATATTCTAATCTACTGTGGTTCAGACGGATCGAAAGCTAATGCAGATTTTAGTCTGTGCCCAGGTAAACCTCGCCAGGTCACTCAAAGCTTTAAGTTCTGTAAAAACCAAATTGAAACTGGTCAAGGAATGTCGAATGGCCCTGCAAAGGCTCGGCTCAGCCAATTTCGACTAGTCTGGATGCCCGGTCGCAGTAACATTTCAGGCAACGAGGCCGACCGCCTGACCAAGGTGGGCTCGTCGGAACTCTTTTTAGGCCCTGAACTATCCCTTAGCCTACCTAAAGTAAGCATTCAGCAAGCAATTAGAGACTGGCCTCACTCTCATTTCATCTCATATTGGGCTTCGCGCCCTCGGCTGAGACAAGCGAAGCTATTTATCCACAGACCTTCAAACTCTCTGAAGACCCAAGTTGCAGATGAAACCTCCCTTCATCTTCCGCAGACTACTTCTTCCGAGTCATCTTCTACTTGGCTTGGAGCCCGACAATATACGAAGTACCTCTATGGACAAGATCTTCGCCTTTGGGCTACGTGCCGTTCTGTATGAAGGCATCCCTTAATTTACCTGCCTGAGTGCTACTACTTCGCACCGCGAAGAAGAAGAAATAGAACATTTGAAAGAGTGAAAATTGCTACTGTAAAATCCCATGAGTATTGACAAATTATCAAAAATTAAAATTTAATTTGACCAGTTTAACTACTGAACAACACCGGTCCGCAACATACGACCATGGTTTGTTTCTGAATAATTGCTGTTCGTCAGATATACGTAGAAAATTGATATTGTTAAGCATAAAAGCTAAAACTAAATATAAGGAACTCTTAAAAACAATTAAATTTATCAAAAACAAATAAAGAAAAGATTACTTTTTCTGGTACGTTTTCTTTGTATAAGTTTTAACTTTTATAATAAATTGTTGACGGACATCTCACTTCAACCTGCAGAAATTCTGACAAAAACAATTCCCACATGAAAGTACTACCTAAAAAATCCTTTTCGTCTGCGGAAATATTTTTTTTTAGTTTTATTTTTATTTTTCTCCTAGGTAGACGGAGATTCAAGAAAAAAGGAAACTTCAAAAAACTTCTATAAAAGCTACCAAGAATTTTAAGGAATCTGCTTTCAGACTATTTTTACAGCCGCATAACTGAATAAAATACCACCAAAGCCACATCTGAGACAGATTGCCATAATTTCAAGCTTCACTGGCAAATGCAAAATATTAGAAGCTTCAAAGGTGATTTATTCATAGTTTTATAAAGTCTAGATCTGAAAGTGCAGAGTTGAATTTTTGTTAAATCAGATTTGATTGGCATTTTTCACTTTAGCCCCAGATTTCTACAATTTAAAACGAAATTCTTCAATCAAAGAGAAACAATTTGATCTACCAATTTAAATGTCAGTGACACCGTTTGCTTTGGTATCCAACCAAACTCTTACTTAAAAAAATCAAAATTCAAGTTTGCTTAAAATCACGTACGAAGGAAACACTGCAACAATTTACATAACACCCTACACAAAAACAAAAATATCCGTCATGAGACTAATAAAACAAAGTTCAGTGAGAAAGCAACAAAATTACAAATTCTTACAATGCCATAGAGCAGTGGTTCCCAAAGTGTGTTCCCTGGAACCTTGGGGATCCATGCAATAATGTTGGGGTTCCGCGAGTCAGGTGCCACAATATTATTAATATGGTTAAATGAATTATTTGTAGTTCATTTTTTTTAATGCCCAGTTAAGATTAGGATGTTTGTAGATATGGCTTGGGAACCACTGCTATAGGGATGTGCGCTTCAGCTTTTTTACTGTAAGTTCAAGTACTCATTAAAACATTTAGGATGTCCCAAATTTTAAGTTTACCATTTAAAACCATCTCGGTTTTATTATATGGCGCAAACTCCAATCCAAAAAGAAATTAAATGTATCATATTTAGATCAATCTTTTATAATAAGTGAGATCTTAATGATATAATAACAACGTTTTTATTTAATTTATCTAAATTATTTAACTTATCTAATTTTAAAATAAAATCGATACGGACAAGTTGAAAAAACTAAAAACACCAAAAAAATCTAGCCCACCTCTCTTTAAATGATTCGTAAAAACCGGTAATCCTTTTGTAAAACACACCGATTACATTTGTGACAATTAAATCTGGTTCACGTAAAAGTCGAAAACAGATCAAATCTGATCTAAAATTGAGTTCATTAGAGCACCGAAAAAACTAAATATGTATATAAATACATAAGCTTTAAAATTCATATGCTCATTAGTGAGTTTGCATGAGTTATAACTCATGTATGGTTAGTTAATTAATAAAATACGCATCTAAAAAGCATGTAACGCTATAAAAGACCAACACGTGAGTTTTTAAAGCGCAATTTGCTAATAAGTCTAATGGCATAAATTGCCATTTAATTTATATATAATTAAATTTCAAATATGCCACTTGGTGGCCCTGAAATAAAATTAAAAGTACGCCACGCATAATCGACACAATTTTTGAATTTTTCGGGGAGATAATACATTTTTTTTTAAATTGCGAGTTTCATGGCCGACTTTGGTTTAATTTTCAATCAACGTCTTAAAACCTTCATTGTTCGAAAGGAATTTTTATTAATCATAAAGAGAACACGATTTAGGCCCAATTTAAGAGTAATTTCTGTTAATTATTCCCTGGTAATTTATGGACTACATTGATTGTTAAATGATAAAATATATTTTGAAAGCGGATGTACATTTTTAGTAAATTATTATTATTAATTGCTTTTAGCTACTGTTAATTTATCATTTTATTTTATTTTTTAATCATTAATAAGTGACATTTAATAATTTATGCTACAACATAAATTATTTTTTTTCATTTTCGTTTCGTCATTACCACTTATATGTATTACATTTATTCCATGGCCTACTGGTTTAATTAACTTTAGAAATTATTTATGGCGAACAAATTATTTACTTTAACTTCCTACAAACTTTATTGGCTTTCATTTATGAAAGCACTTTTGTTTTCAAATAATTTATTGGAGTAAAACAAAAGGATAAAAGATTTTACCTTCGGAATTCTACTTTCGGTATTTTTATAATTCTTTAATATTGGATATATGCTAATTTTTAATTCTAGACTAATTCATAAAAAAATGCTCCAATTCAGTGCTTTTTCAGTATTTCAACTACATACATCAAACATTTTCAGGCCTATTTACGGACGGGAATTATGAGATTTCAAACTTTGGATATTTTAATCTGCAAAAAAATTATTAAGGAAGATTAAATCGACTATTCGTTTTGTTTTTGCTAACAAGAAATTTAAAAAATCACACAGAATGCATTTAACTTAATTTCAGCATTTCAAGTGATATCTAAAATTTATTTTCGCTATACTGTCGTTTCTTAAAACCTGTCACATTAAAATTAATATTTACACCATTACAAAATAGCATACGTTCAATGCCACGCATTTTTGTCTAAACTACAACCGATTAGCGAATGTCGAGGATAAACTAGTACTTTAAAACTGCCGACTTCCTTAAGCTTTTGTTTATTCGCGCCTTGTCAGTATCAATCATTAAATTTTCAATCAAAATAACAGGCACGTTTTTTACTGGTTCAGTTACAATTTAAAAACCACGTTTGTTAATTTATAATGTCTTATATAAAAGATATTTCAAAAGATTTCTGTATAATAAAAATTCCAAAGTGGGAAATTAGAATGTCAAAAATGAGTCGAACCTTTTTATTATTGTAAAATTTCGCGGAAGTTTTGTCAAACTATTGCAAAATTGTTTTATTTGAATTGTTCTTGGAAGCTTTTATTTAATCGTGTTCTCTACAGGATGTCCCACGTCATTTCGTCACTGCCAACATTCTTCTCCTATTACTGAAATAACCTGAAAAGAAATGTTTGTACTATGACATTTTGAAAATATTTAAATTTCTTAGTACAGGAAATTCCAACTGCTCTATTTTGAAACTGTATGAAACATATGTGACGGTTGCAAAATAGGAAACGCATTCGCAAAGCTTGGAATTTAGATTAAACCCTTTTTTGATTTTCTTGGTAGCAATTAAACCACGAATGGGATTTCTGAATCTCTTGGTTTTATAAAGAAATGCAGATCTTTTTCAAATATTCCACAGCCTTGTCTTATCTGATCAAAGTTCCAAGCTTTCTTCGTGTTACGTCAATAAATGTCTAGGATTTATTACTTTATTTATTGCATTTAAATTTCGACAAATTCCTTGGGTATTCTTATAAGTCTTATATTGCAATAACACGTGCTCTATTTTAAATAAATGCCGGAGGCCAACGGGCTCAAACAACTCATGAATTCTATTCAAATATGGCGGAGGAGGACAGTTCTGTAACGGTATTGAAATTAAGTGAGTATAAAACGATAAAACATTGTTTTTGTTTTCTTTTTAGGATAGTGAAATTTTACAAATTGCTTTATCGAATTTTATGTCTGCATGCAAGTGTTCTTTTTTCCTTCTATAGTTAACAGTGTTGTGGTTCTTTTCACGAGGTTTTCACAGTTTGGTTCAATTAAACACTTTTTACAAGTATTTGTTTTATTGAGAACACAATTAACGAGGAATACGATTACAAGTTATTTAATGATGCCAAAAATCGTGTTAGTAACGTACTAATTAACGTGTTAGAATCGTATTAATTTACATGATCCAGTAATTTGCTTATATAGTCTAAATGAAGGTTACTGCGAACATTCTAGAAGGAATACGTACAAACATTTAAGGGATGATCTCATTTTTAATGTGAATTTTGCGTTAAATACGTATTGTGAAGACAGATTTATTATTAATGATCATTAAAGTCAATTTAGTCGATAAACAATAATTTCTAAAATGCTTGCAGAACATGATAATTCTATTAAGTGTGATTAAGTTGCTAAAAGGGTCTGATCTAATTGTTTATGCAAATGTAGGATGTGCGTATTAAGATGATTGTGCAATCTAACGAAATATTAGATGAATTCTACGCAATAATTAGTTAGTATTACTAAATATGAATATAATACAATAAAATAAAGTAATTATAGGGGAGGTACCTAACACTTCCCCCCTTTAGTGTTTTGACAAGGATTTGAACGAGTTGACAAAACACTAAGGTTTGGTAAAAATATGCATAATATAACATATAAAGATAAAAATAATAATAAACTTAAATAGCAAAATATTAGTATTTCTATACTCTAAGACGATAACGTGATTTGGCTGTTTGCGGGCCCATTCTTGATGTTTCTTCTATATGTGGCAAAGATTGAGTTGAAGAGGAGATTGGTAGATGATCGGAAATTCTTCGCAATTGTTCTTCATCTTTTGCTATGAGGTCGGTATATCTTTGCGGTGGATCTGCAGTATATGATCCTAAGGAACTATGGCTGACCGAATTGTGACTGTTGATGCAGATATATGTTCGACAGGATTTGTTTTTAGGCGTGAACCATTTTATGAATCTTGATAGAACGTAACGACAGTTGCAGCATTTGCAGCAAAAGCAGTAGAATAATACCAGGCTGATGATTAGAGTAATAACTCCGAGTAGAACATTGTACCATTTAGCATGTTGCACAATGAAAGGTTTATTAATGTTTTGTTGTAGTATTTGATCGAATTGTTGGAGTTTATGTTGAGCATGACGTAAATCGTTTAGATTTAAATTCGTCAGCTGAATTTCCTCCATGTGAGTTTCTTTGAGATACTCTTGTTCGTGGATACAACAATCGTCTGTTGAAAGGTCGATTTCTGGTATATAATTGGAATAATTAGATGTCATATTAGACGTTGCTACTAGCAGAGTTGTGTATGTGTAGCATTTACATTTTGGTTGTAGAGTGAAGATTCCTACGCCTTGTAGTTCAATGTCGGTAACTGGTGTTGTCGAAGAGTCACAATTAATTGTAGCTGTGATGGGTCTGCTTAAAATGTATAACCATTTATTTGTGGTTAATGGGTGCCAGATTTCCATTTTTGCTTTAATTGTTCTTGTTGGACAATCTGCTGGCAAACTTTGACTTCTTTGGAACTTTAATTCGGTTTCGCACACTGGTCGTTCTTTGACTAAATGGAGTGGCGGATGATGACATATGAAGTCGTTGTGAAGAATCTTTTGGCATGAATTAAGATCTGGTAGGCGGCTGTAGTATGTTCTTGATGAACTTAGTAATAGGTATGGATAAGTTGGATCAAGATATGTATAAATGGATGTATTCGTAGAAGGATCACCAACTGGTACAGGAAGTGGTATTAGATTATATAGTTGATAAAGTTCCTTTGAGACCAAAGGGATTTTTATTGCAAAAATTAAAATTTTGTCGACATAAATAACAGATAATTGAGTTATTGTAAAATATTGATAAATGTTATCATAGTCATCTAAATTTATAGGAAATTCGACAGCGGTATTCAAACGTACTTTCATTAGTTCGTCTTGTAAATGTTTTGGAGTGATTACGGAAGGATGTAGCACGTTTTGTTTAGCAAAGAGGATTGATGACGTGGTAACGTCTAATTTTTCATTTACATCTGTTATTAGTTGAGATAATAAGTTTAAATGATCCATTATTTGTGTGAAATATTTTAGAGAATTAATGGATTTTGTAGTTCCAATGGCAAATGAATTGAATTTTTGAATATTTTGATTAAGTTTTTGTTCATTGGCCTGAAGAGCAAGAACAGATTTGTTATGACTTTCGATTGCTTCAGATATAATATGAATTTGCTGTTTCATTAATAATTGAACATCGTGATTTTGCTGTGTAATTGCCTTAATAGCGTCAGTGTAATATTCAGCGTCATCAGCATCAGGGATGCCAAAGAGCCATTTAAATGCGTATGATACGCCATCAAAAATTCCGCGTTTGATTCGCGTAGATTTAGTTTGATATCCAGTCAAATGTCGTACGGATTCAAATTTTTCATCTAGCTGATAAGCTTGTATACTTAATAGTTGTAACGTTTCTTTGCAACTATAATGATGTGATTTAAATTTTCGCGTTTTATTTTCAGATAAATCCTGTGGATGTTTACAAAGATTTGTTGATTTTTGGAGAATGTTTTTAATAAATCTTATTTCAGTTTCCATAAAACTAATGTTTGTATAACTGAGAAGAGAGAATTGATCGTTAGATACTTTTGCAACTCCTAGTTGTTGATAGAAAATTCCGGCTTTGCCATTGATAGGTGTGACACTGAAGATGTTACTGGAGATGCCAGGAGTATAAAAGGATACGGTAATGAATACCAAAAGGATGATTTTGATATTATTCATCTGAAACAAAAGGTTTCAGTAAGTTATGATGATAAGTTACAATTTTATTTGGTTTCATTTCTAAATCGATTGTATTATTATTGTTAATTTTAACGATTTTGTATGGACCTTTGAATTTAGGTTGAAGTTTTTTATTTACACCAATTTTCTGCGCTTGATTGGATACATAAGCTTTATCATTGACTTTGTATTTGTGATGATGTATTTTTCGATCGTAATAATTTTTAGAGGTTACTTTAGCTTTTGAAAGATTGTCATGGGCTATCTCAAATGATTTATTTAGTTTATGTTTAAGATTTGAATAGTAATCATCGTACGTGTATCGAAATTCGGGTTTGCAAGTAAGAGAGTTTGGAATTCGTGCTTTATTTCCGAAAACTAATTCAAAAGGGGTAAAATTTGTAGATCTGTGAATGTGGGTATTATAAGTAAATATAGCTAAGGGTACGTATTCGTCCCAGTTTGTTTGTGAAATATTTATATAGTGACGCAAATATTCTTTTAAAGTTGAATGGCTTCTTTCGATAGCTCCTTGTGTTTGAGGATGATAAGGACTAGAAAAGATTTGTTTTATTTTAAATAGTTTGTTTATTTCAGTGAATACTTTTGAAGTAAATTCTGTTCCTTGGTCTGTTAAAATAGTTTCAGGGATTCCAAAAATTGTAATGAAATCAAGGAGTTTAGTAGCGATTGTTAGAGCTTCATGATTACGGATTGCGGATGCATATGAATATTTAGTTAGATCATCTTGCATTGTTAAAATAAATCTATTATCGTTTTCTGTTTGGGGTAGAGGACCTACGACGTCTAAGGATAATCTTTGAAATGGTCTTTCACTGGTTGTCGTTATTTCCATTGGTGCTCGCATAGTTTTTCCTGATTTATTGGATTGACAAGAAATACAACTTTTTATTAAATTTTTGATATCGCGTTTCATCTTCGGCCATTTGTAATTTTCTTTAATTCTACGATAAGTACGGTGAAAACCTGAATGACCTGATATAGCAGATTCGTGATTTTCTTTGAAAATTTGTTTTATTTCTTCAAGTTCAGTGGGTTGAATTTTTGGTTTATTTACTAGGATGGGTGTGATTTTAGTTTTCTTGAACAGAAAATGTATTAATTCGTTAACGATGTCTTGTTTTAAATTTGGATTGTCTTCTGCGGGATTTTTCAAATATAACTGTGATGTGTTTGTATTTTTGATTTGTTCTCGTAAATTTTGTAGAGAATAGAATAAACTGTTATATGATAAATTTATCGAAATGATTAAGTTTAGAAATTAGCAGATAACTTGTTTGGTTTTGCGTTGATAGTTTAATGGGTTCGTATAGCTCAATGCTACCGGATGGTAAATCTAAGTCGAATATGGAATTTAAATTTTGAAAATAAGGGTTGCTTTCATGCATGTCTTTTGAATATAAAAATGCATTTGGAGATTTTTTTATAATATTTTCTTTTATTATTGTGACATCAGGACTTTGTTCATTAGTATAATGGAATTTTATGAAATCACTATAAGGTTCATTGTTATTTCTTTTAATTAAAAATAGTTCTGGATTTCGAGATAAGGCATCAGCATTTGAATTTACTCGACCTGGTTTATAACGAATTTCATATTCGTATTCTTCTAATTTGAGTCGCCAACGTAATAATCTACTAGAGGGGTTTTTGCAATTAAATAACCATGTTAGGGGTCTATGATCTGTTAAAATTTTGAATTTTCGTCCATATAAATAAGGTCTGAAATGTTCAATTGCCCATTTTATTGCTAAAAGTTCTTTTTCGATTGTCGGATAATTAGTTTCGGCTTTGTTTAATGTTCGTGATGCATAAGCAATGGGGAGATCTTTACCTACATCGCCTTGGGATAATATTGAACCTATGGCATGATTTGATGCGTCTGTAGTTAAAAGAAATTCTTTTGAGAAATCTGGAAATTGTAGAATAGGTTTTGAAGTTAAAATTTGTTGAAAGAATTGAAATGATTGTTGTTGATCTTTTTTCCATTCAAAAATTTCATTTTTCTTTAACAGTTGTGTTAAAGGTTTGGCATGTTTCGAAAAATCTTTTATAAATCTTCGGTAGTAACCTACTAAACCTAGAAATTGTTTTACAGCTTTTGGATTTTTGGGAATTGGATAATTTAAAATGGCAGTTATCTTTTCAGGATTTGGAGAAACACCATGTTCATTGATTTTATGACCTAAGTAAATGACTTCACGTCTCATAAATTCACATTTGTCTGGTTGTAAAAGAAGTTTATTTGTTCGTAATTTATCAAAGACTGATTTTAATTTTTGAGTGTGTTCGTCAACAGAACTCGCGTATATTACGATGTCGTCAAGATATACAAAGCATTGCAAACCTTGAAGGCCAGTAAGTGCAGCGTTCATACATCTTTGGAAAGTACTCGGTGCGTTACGGAGACCAAAAGGCATACGTGTGTATTCAAAGTGTCCTAAAGGGGTTGAAAATGCTGTTTTAGGAATATCTGTTTCTTTGACTTTTATTTGGTGAAAGCCTGAAGCTAAATCTAGAGTAGTAAAATATTTGGAATGTCCTAGTTGATCTAGAATTTCTTCGATATTTGGTATTGGAAAACTATCACCTACAGTTTTTTCATTGAGTTTGCGATAATCTATTACAATTCGCCATTTTCGTTTACCAGATGCATCAAGTTTTTTGGGGACTACCCATAAGGGACTATTATAGGGACTAACCGAATGTCTTATTATGCCTTGTTTTAGCATTTTGGATATTTGTTTGTTAACTTCTTGTTTGTGTATTTCAGGAAATCGATAAGATTTAGTATTAACTGGAGTTGGATCACTTACTTGAATTCCGTGTTCTACTAGATTTGTACAAGTCAATGTGTCGTCGGATAAATAAAAGATGTCATTAAATTCTGAGCATGTTTTAATAATCGAATGCTTTTCTTCGGGATTTAAATGATCTAATCTTAGATTTTCTTTTAATAACTTCAGCCTATCGTTTTTATTTGAAGATGCGGGTCGATTTAGAAAGATACAGGATTGTTCTTTGGGGAACTCTTCCAGTTGTACGCTAATTTTCTTTAGACTTAGTTTATTATTAGTGGCATTCAAAAGAGTAGTTACAGCTTTTCCGTTTTGAACTTTAACTAGGGATTTGGCAAGGTAGACACCTTCCATTATTTTGGATTGAGGGCAGATGCCTTCTGTTAGATTGTCATTTAGGATATTAATTTCTATGACTGTTTCCGATCTAGGCTTGATAAGAGGAAAAGGATTATTTAATAATTGTCGACGTTCTCGTATTTGTTTTTCATTATAAAGTGACACTGGATTTGGAATTGAGTTGAAATAAACTTGTGAACTCCTGTAATCGATACGACAGGATTCTTGAAGCAATAAATCATTGCCGATGATGCCATCAAAAGGGACATTATTGTCATCTTCGATGAGATAGAATTTGATTGGTAAAGAATAATCTTCGATGCACAATTTTAATATTGCGCTGCCTACTGTTTTCAGTGGCATATGGATTGATAATCCATTAAGGGTGAGTTTATCCTTAGTATTACAGAGAAGTTCGATACCAGGAATGTTTTCAGCTTTAAGCAAGGAGACGGAAGCTCCAGTATCAAGTAGAAAATGAAACTCTGATCCTTGATAATTCGCGACTATGAAGGACATATTTGAGTTTGTGAGGAAAATTGAGTGATCTACAATTGTAGATGAACTAGGGGTTGACTCACTGCTATTAGAAGCGGGTGAGTATGAGCGATGCATTTAGCTATTCTCTACAGTATTAGTAGAGTTAGATAAAGAAGACTCGTTTATATTACGAGAAGAAATATTAGAAGTTGAAGGTCGGTTCGCGTGCCAACGAACGAGATTGTTGTGTGAACTCAAATTTGAATTAGAAGTTGAGGTTGGGTTTGAGTTCGAGTTTGAAATTGGAATTGAATTTGAATTTGAGTTTGAAGTGAGAACGTTATTATTACGCCAGTTTAGGGACATTCTTCGACGTCTACGTCTCTGAATTCTTGCGTTTATCAAATTACTTGATCGATCGGATCGTCGATTTGAATTATTTCGGGGCTGTAACCGATTTCGATTACGACTTTGATTTTGAATTTGATTATAATTACGAGATAAATCAACGGCTTGCATTTGAGTTTGAAGTAGTGTGATAATATTTTGAAGTTGTTGTATAGATGCAAGAGCCTGTTGTATAACATTTTGCGGAGGTATTGCCAAGGGTGGCGGTTGATTTGGTAAATTAAAGGGCGTCGGATTTTGTCTGCGAGGTCTTACGTCGGTTTTCTTACGATTTATACACAATCCACAGATACGACGTTCATCTGGGACGTCAATTCGTTTAAATTCTGATTTGTAGTTTGTTTTTGTTTTTGACGCTCTTTGAAGTTATTTTTAAAATTGTTAAAAGAGGAATGTGATTTTTGGAATGACTCGTTATTGTGTCTTTGATTGTTAAATTTCCTTTTATAACATTCTGTAATAAGATGACCTTGTTTTTTGCAATAATTGCAAGTTTTAACCGATGATGAGTTTTGTGCAAAATTTATTTTAGGTGAGATGGGATTATTAAATTTTGGAAAATTTCTTCTTTTGATGCAATTTCGAGTTTGATGACCTGTCTGATGACAGTTTTGACAACGAATGCGGGATTGGTGCATTTGGAGGGCTTTTTCTTCCTCCTGAGCACAAGTTAACGCTTCTGTAAGAGATGCAAAATATCTGCCGCGAAGGAAACGTGAAATATCGGATAATGAATGATACACAAATCTTTGTAAAGCCAATTCTTTTATAGTTTCTACTCTACCTTCTCTTTCTGTTCCGTTTTTAGTGTGTATTGCATTTAATAAACGTGTAGTTAAAATATCGATTCGATTGTAGAATTTAATAATTGGTTCTTCATGACTTTGTTTGAGGGTATTTAATTCTTCCATTAATTGAATATAATGTTTTTTATCGGAATATAATTGGGTTAAAATATGTTTTAATTGACCCCAATTGTCAAATTCTTTATCGCGAAGTTGAGCTTTAGCGTTTCCTGTTAATTTTGAAATAATATACGCCATTAATGCATGTTTCTGTGTTATATGAGCAAAACGCATAGCATTATCACAATTTCCAACAAATTCATGTAATTCAGTTCGATTGCCATCGAATGATTTCGGAATTAGTGAACATAAAAATGAAATTTTGTAAGCTGGTTTATCGGGTACAGAATTGGAAACTTCATTATCTGTATTATCAGATGTAAGACTGGTATTTGAACCAAGCATTTTGATAAATTAATTTGAATTAATTTGATTAAAGAACTTTATCAATTGTAAAGTAAAGGAAAAAATGGATAAAGGACTTACTGTGTTGTTCGCCTCGTTATTCCACCTTATGAATTGAAATTCGTCGAACAGGATGCTGTGCGGGCCAGAAACTTTTCGCCGACAGCAAGCAGGAACCTCGGGGTATCGCAAAGCGTTCTCGTGGATCTCGGTGCAAGATTTTCTTTTCTTGGATTTTTTTTCTATTCGATGTGGATCCCAGCCGACTGCGCCAAAATTCGTGTTGTGGTTCTTTTCACGAGGTTTTCACAGTTTGGTTCAATTAAACACTTTTTACAAGTATTTGTTTTATTGAGAACACAATTAACGAGGAATACGATTACAAGTTATTTAATGATGCCAAAAATCGTGTTAGTAACGTACTAATTAACGTGTTAGAATCGTATTAATTTACATGATCCAGTAATTTGCTTATATAGTCTAAATGAAGGTTACTGCGAACATTCTAGAAGGAATACGTACAAACATTTAAGGGATGATCTCATTTTTAATGTGAATTTTGCGTTAAATACGTATTGTGAAGACAGATTTATTATTAATGATCATTAAAGTCAATTTAGTCGATAAACAATAATTTCTAAAATGCTTGCAGAACATGATAATTCTATTAAGTGTGATTAAGTTGCTAAAAGGGTCTGATCTAATTGTTTATGCAAATGTAGGATGTGCGTATTAAGATGATTGTGCAATCTAACGAAATATTAGATGAATTCTACGCAATAATTAGTTAGTATTACTAAATATGAATATAATACAATAAAATAAAGTAATTATAGGGGAGGTACCTAACAACAGTTATAGTTCTCGCATCTGTTTCAAATTAAAAATAAAATATTTGTGAATTTATGTTAAACGTAAGTAAAATTCTTATTTGGAATCATCGAGGATTTTGTTCGAATTTTACGTATTTCTTTTTCAATAAAAAGCGAAAGGGTTAGGGCTGTATAAGTTGTGACAATCTCAATATTTTAAAAAAGCTTTTAGTTAATCATCGTCAATAGCTTTAAATCTCCTTTTTTTAAATGTGGGTTAAATGTAATTTTCCTTTAAATAAATGATAATGTTAATCCATCTATACTGATGGATCTAAAACCGTGGAAGGGACGGGCGCAGGAATCTTCTCGCATGACTTGGACCTCCACATGAGTATAGCACTAGGTCAACTTACTACCGTTTTTCAAGCGAAGGTGTTTGCCATTATGCAAGGTGCAAATGAAATTCTAGAAAGAAAAATTCAGAAAAAAATCATCCGGATAGCTAGATAGTTGTAAAATAACGTCAAGAGTAGTACTCCAATGCCACAATACACTGGAGCTAGCTGTAAAGAAACAATGTCCTACAACTTATACGGGCTAAAGCTAAACCAGCGGTGGTCTCATCCCTGACTCTGCTCCATACAATACTAAAACAAGCAACCCACAGTCGCCACTATGACAGATGTGTTAACTTGCATAAATGTAATCAAGCAAGGATGGCTATAATAACAGTCCCCTCATTGACATTGTCTAAACAATTCCGTATGCAGTTACCAAGAAGGAGACTACGAATTATTGTAGATATACTTTCAGGACAGTGCAAACTGAAGAAACATATGTATCGATTAGGGCTAACTAACAGCCCGACCTGTAAAGACAGTAATTGGGAGGAAAAGACGGCAGAGTATATTCTATGTGACTGCCTTGCACTCGCCTCGATTAGAGGGTCCATGTTGGGGGATTTGTGGCCTGATATGGCAGGAATCCGTTAGCATCCCCAATTTTACTGAGAGGACTGATTGGCTAGAATAACACCACCAAGGGTGTGTGCATGATTTCGTGGGGATAGCACAATGGGTCCACTCTTTGAATTTACATCCCCAACACTAAATCCAGTCTAATGTTTATCTTCTCATTTATAGAATTAACTTAAACTTAAAGTTTTCACAGGAAAAGAGAAACTAGAATGGTCGGATATTCATGAAGGAAATCAAAATTGCAAAAAAATACAGGGTTTGGAAAACATATTTAAATGTAATGATATACATCTGTTATTAGTTAAACAAATAAACAAATCACTAACTCTAAGTTGCTAAAAAACGTCAAATTAAGAACCTGAATTCAATTCCTTATTTGTTGAAATACATAGTTAACTATGTTCGTCTTTTCACAATCTCAAGAGGAAAGTTTGAAGACTTTATTCCTAAATATTATTAAATAATTCGTCCTTATTTTCAACGTTTTGGATTGTCTTAAATTCAACAGAACATTCTCTAACCAAATGAATCACTTACAATATTAAACATCAATACATCTAAAGAGAATCATGATCTGTACAAATAACAAAAAATACAGAAACAGCTTTTGGAAAAAATATTCAGATACAGTGGTACACACTGTTATTAATTAAATAATGACTAACTTTAATTTGTTAAACTCCAACGCCTGATGGCAGGAAGAACGAGAAAGAAGAATTTGCTAAAACATGAGCAATCACGGAATATTCACTGTCCGAATTTAAATCCTCTTCTGTTTTTTCTTTTATCAATCCCGAAATAGAGCTGGAGACATTATTGCCCCTAAATATTTAAAATGAACTTGTAACTTGTAAAACAATCCAAATCGTAATTATTAATGTTCTCATTAACCCAAAATTCCTACACTTTTAACGTAGTATGGCCCAAACAAACGAATCACTTGCCAAATTTCCACTTATTCAAAACCTCAATAGAGATGTTTGCAAATGGCTTGCATATTTCTTACAAGAATTTCTCACAAAAACAACAAACTTTAAATGTGCAATTGGTAACTATTTACTAGAAATTTTACGACGCATAAATTACAGAAGAAAAAAAAATCTTAAACATGCTGTTACTCTAACTGGATCTTTAATCGTAGGTTGTAGACCTATTTAAATCCGCCTGAATATCACTAATATTGACAAGTAACACTAGTTCATTTGATACGGCGACCATTATCTACATAGAAATCGATGTAACATGTTCTGCTCGTATCAAAATATTGATCTGCTGCCAAACTAACAGTGTTCGATTGTGGCAAATTTCATGGAGCGTTCTTATCAAACACGAGACCAATCAAGTAATATCGATTAAAGAGTTTCTGATCGAGGATCTTCGCGCTAATGATGCAACAACAACCTGCAGAAAAACAGGAGGGCTTTAGGCGCAACATCCGCGCTAAAAACGAGCTTGTTTACCACACAACTGTGAATGTGCGTGGAGAGATTGCGAACGGTGCACCTGCGGCATTTTAACCGAGTATTTGTGTCAGGGCAGACCGGTCGAAGATTTAAAATTAATCGGACATCGTACAGCAATTCGCGGATCACGAATGCAACAGATAAGTTATCAATATAACAACCTAAAGAAGAGGTGCAACGATGGATACCGTTCGGTGCAAACCGCAGGATGTCATGCATCACGTCCGTGTCACCAGGAAGCAAATAAAGAAGGCATGCCTACACGTGCCATGCATCATCACGCCGTTAGTTTCTTGTTCTTCCACGCCCAAACTTCTTTAAATTACTTTTGATAAACTGTGTGTGTGTGGTATAAGTAATTTCTTGTAACTAATTACCACATACTGGGGTTAAGCAATTGCGCTCGAGTTTGTACGTAATTAATACCTTTGTCAGTAAACATTAGAAAATCATGCTTCCTAACATGAAAGCTGACGAATTTATGAACCTATTTTGCATATTAGATATGCTTCTCTAGATAAAAATCAAAGAAAAAAGGAGAAACTGTGATTAATTTCGTTTATGATTATTATACAGAAACGTTAAAAATTTCACTACTTTCAGATGATCTCCGATACATTCGCAATTTTTAACGTTTCGCTTCCCAGCGCCTTGCCTTTAAACTTTACAAAGCACATAATATGCAGATTTGTTACCTATAATTTCACTCCAGCGAAGCTTCGTCCATTTATGGAACTTACATAGGGCGATTTATTAACCTCAACAGACAAGAGCTGATACAATTTTAGCACAAAAAGAAATTAAGTTAGGGTGATGTTATATTTGTGCATCATTGCATCAAAGAAAATAAGACTGATTAAATAATAATTTAAAAAAATAACATAAATCGGTCAATAGCTTCGCCACCACGATCTCTAGATTTAAAACCGTTGCATTATTATTTCTGAGGAAATGAGAAGCAGTTTGTTTAGTACTGTTATACTTTTTTTTGATTTGCCGCATTTGCAGTTGGAAGTGCTGCAGCGTCACCCAACTTGTTATCTATCAAGATGCCGCCCTGCCACCCCCAAATCAGTTAGTTATTATTTGCTGTTCGATCTGGTACGGTGCATAAGTAACTGATTCAATCTATCAGTATTAAGATTTAAGTGTAAATTGAAGTAAATCCTTCTCGGGTCGAACTGTTTCTACTGTGAAATTGTTCAGGGAAAAAACAAGAGGCAGAAATGAATCTAATCTCCACTAAATAGGGAATTTTCTGCAATACAGTTTGTGTACTAAGCAGAAACTGGAAAGAATTGAAGATCCAATTGGTCGCATAAGAAGTGATCAAAATCATAATTTCGTATTGTATAATCGCATTTAAATCGAAAGTGAATGTTCTAAAGTGTACGAGGATTTTTTTTTTATATTGGGCTTTTATTTAGCAAACTATATTTGATCTTAAAATAAAACTAAGATGGACATATAACTTTCTAAAGAACCTGAGTAACTCTTACTTGCCAAAGTTAGTCAGCCAATAAATTGCCCTTTACAGGGTGTTCCGTGTGTCAGATTCTGGGAACTTAAAATAAGCCAAAAGGGGTTCCGACCTTTAGTTATAAATATAAAAAAACATTTGGTGCGGTGTACCAAGGATACTTTGATTTGACAATCTGGATTACATAACTGATGTAATGGCGAGAATTATTAGTGGTTTACGGAATTTGTTATGCGATCTTTTAGATGATGTGTCTCTTTTAATACAACGTGATTCTTGGTTTATGTACGATTGGACAACTGCGCAAGTTGCATAAGCTGCAAGACAATTTCTAGATAACAGCCATGCTCAAAGATGTAATGGAAAAGATAGCTCAGTATCGTGGCCGTCAAGATTGTCGGATTTGAGCCCTTTCAATTTTACGTTTCGGGATATCTTAAAAGGGTTAACTTACGCAAGAACAACGAACACAAGGGAAAAGATAGCTCTAGCATCATGGCCATCAAGATTGCTGGATTTGAACCGCTTAAATTTTGCCTTTCAGTTGATTTTGTTAGAAAAGTAATTAGGATTTTTGAACGAGTTCGACAACTGAGTAAAAACTTGAATTCCATAATGTCTTTTTGTCTGTCCTGAAACTACTGGCACCTAATTTCAGACTTTTCTAGAAGTTTTTCCTAGCTTATTACCACAAAATATGCCAAGAAAACTAGTTGCGTTCAACGTTAAAAGCTCTGTTATTAGAATTAAACAATATACCTTTGTTTGTAACAGAGTTTATATACGAAGCCGCAAATTCTAAATTATGTATTTGACTGGTATAAACCTGTCTTGTCAGTAAAAATCACACCGGTTCGCTTTTAGATGGTTTGTGATTTTAATATTACGTTTTACAAACAGAACCGACGTTATCAGTATGGTTCGATTCGATTATTCTAGTGAGAGTAATTACAACCAAAAAGGTATTTTATGTATAACCTAACATCTACAAAAATAACCGACATAAATTGTATGGTTTCGACGTGTCGTACAATTTATGACAAATAATACCAAATATCAACATCTTTGTCCACTGTGATTTCAAAAGATCAGGATTGCATTCATTACACATAATGCAACTGAATGAGCGTCAATTTCTTGAACGAAAGCTGTAAGTTAAATTGGAATCCAATCTAAAATTTGATTCCGGAGATGCCAGATTCAAATTTGTACTTAGTCAGAATTTAAAACTCAATGTTCGATTTTCATTTCCAAGCGTAATAAATATTTGGAATTTCAATTTTAAACGGAAATCTGATTCTAAAATGATGAGGCAGGTTCCAAACTGGGATTTCGAACTTAAATCCCATATTCAAACAGCGAAACGAATGCCAAATCTTAATAGAAAAAATAAACGAGTTTAAACTCAGTTCAGTATTCTCAATCAAAATTAATTACATACATGATTTTAAATTAGAATCACTGCGTTAAACTAAAGAATATCTTAATTATTTTCAGAATCCCAGTTATATTCTGAAGATTAGATTTCTTTCTATATCACGGTTATCTATTCAAATTAATGTGATAATCAAAGTTTCGTAATTTTGCATATCAAACAGAAAAGTAGTCCAGATTTAAGCTGAAGATTTACATAAATGCTTCTAAATTAAATTGAAGAATAGAGTTCCAAAATTAAATTGCGTTTGTTTACAACTCACTTTATAGGCTTGAATTTGAAAAATTCGATGTACTCGTATCTCTTGATTTACAATTCGCTCCCGAGTTTTAGGCATTGAATCTACTGACAATAGTGCAACAAACAAAAAATCCAGAACGCAACTAAATACCATTTTATTTTTTAAATTAAAAATAATAACATAAAAATTATATTTTATTAAGAAAGTATCTCTCGCACAAACATTCGTTAAAATAGTAGGAAATTAAGGGGGGCTGTTCTGTGCAGAATATGGTTTTATATGAAACATACAGTTAAAACCGTTATACGTTTTCCAGTTTCAATCAAACATTGGTTCTTTCATTCAGGTTTATATTTTTAAATATTGCTGAAAATAGAACGGATCGTTTTTCATTCAGTTGGTTTAAAAATCGTACAAAACAGACCTGTAAAACTTCAACAACGGCATATTCCATGGTAGACAAAAAAATGTTAAAACTAAATTAAATTAAAAGTAATACAGGTAAGTATAATAATATGTATAATAAGACATAAAAGTAAAATGTAAAAGTTGGTCAAACAAGTAAGAAAACAGGTTCAAGAACTCAATAAGGTATAAAACAGGACTACTAGACAGTTTCTTAATGTATTTTTAAAAATTAATTTCGAATACCTTCGCCGTTTACTTTTTTTACATATATAAAGTCGTATAATTCAACCATTATTCTTAACCGCCTGCCAATGCCAATATCTTTTTAATAATAAAAATAATAATAGCTACACGGTTTAAAAGGAAATTTATATCCAAGTCGGGATTCGCGTGTCCTTACACATGCCACATACATCTTTCCGCTGAAAGTGAAGTCCATGAAATACGAAACAGTCTATGGAATGCTACGAGCTTTTTAAAAACCCTGAAGAAACTCATGCAGTCGTATTTATAACACCCGTTTTTATTAACGCGAACATTTGCCAACTTTAAGAATGCACCATCAAACCTAAACAAAGACGAGTTTAGATTAATTCTAACAACTCGAAATTTCTGCTTTAGTTCCCACGTAAATTCCGAATTAAGTTCAGTTAAACAAATTAATACTAATTTAGTGGCCAATTAATTTTTTCCTAAGATTTCCTGTGCTCTTATCTGAGATAAACTATTAACCATATTTAGAGCAACCAATTCGGATGCAAGATTTCAACATTAATATTGCATAAATCACTCGGGTTTATTTCGAGATTTGAGCAATTAATTAGTATAGATTCATCTCATCGTATCAACTACGTTTATATTTCGGCAAAAGAAAACAAATCTGTTGGTTCAACACAAGTAATCCGTTATTTTAACAAGAAACACCTTAAAAATTATATTCTCGCATGTATTTTTAGATAACGGACTACATTAAAAATTCAGATGTTTTACATAACACATTCGTGTTTTTATTTTTTTAAATTTTATGTCTAGTTGGACATGACATCACTTTTTCTTCAGTTGACCATAAATAGCTTGAGTTTTTGTTTTATTTATGTAAACACAACAGAACTAAAAATAATGAGTTGGAATGGATTTGCAAAAAAAGAAGAAAACAAATAAGAAGTAAAAAAACATGAAAGCAAATGAGCCAGGATCTACAAAAATCAGAATGTTAAAAATGACTTTCAAGGCCATCGTAAGAATACCCCAAGAAAATATGTGGTAATTATTATTTGTATAGTTCTCAAAAAATACGAAAGATTTCTACATACTGCCATAGATTTCCCTGAACTATACCGCCTTAAAATGACTCGCAGTATCTAAGAAAACGCTTAACAATGCCTACAGATACGTAACCCAATCAAAAAATAAAAAATGTCATTAAAAGGGATTTGTCAGGGGTCTTTTTTAGGGGCATACGAAAAGAGGTGCCCTAAATTGCCTTAAAGCTCCCCGAACTACCTATAGCATATATTCAGCTCCATAATTTAAACGTCCTGAGATAGCAACCCTAAGGGATTAGTCATCAGCAATTTTTAGTAAATGTTAATAGTTAATACAATATATTGACCAGACCACTTAAAATATCACAAAAAGCAATGCAGAAATATCAGAAATTTTGAACTGCCTCAAATTGCCTTACCGTAGATACCTCAGACTGTTTCAAATTATCGTTAAGAATGCTACAAGACTTCGCCATTAAGGAGTGAAAGAGGGTTTCAATGGTTAATATAGAAGTTTGGGGTCTAAAGGCCGCTTTTCTCTTATACTGCCTCAACTGCCTCCACTTTTCTAACTAAAAAAATGATTATTATTACTAAATGTCAATCCGAAAAACTGCCAAATACCTTAAATCAGAGATTCTCAAACTGGGGTTCGCGGACCTCCTGCGGTTCCGCCGATCCGCGAGTTAATTAGCATCCACGTGTTCAAATGTAGCAACAGTAAAACAATCTATCCCAGCTACCCCGACATCCCCAAATAACTAGTGCTAATAATTAAATCTCATTTAGAATAACTTCGCTCTCAGTTAAAGGAATACTTTCCAGTTTTGGACGATCAAAATTAATGGATCAAAAACTCATCTGCTGATGGTTTATTTTTAACAAGGTTGTCACTGACATCCAAACAAAGAGGATAACTTGGCATATTTTTTGTCTGGCAAAACATTGAAAATGGTGTTTTTGGAAGTTTCCCTGCCAAATTTTTGGTTAAGAATGAAGGAGTATCCAGAACCTTCGCAAAATGCAATGTTACGTTTAACACCATTTCAAACTTATTTGTGCGAAAAAGAATTTTCCCATATCACATATATGAAGTCAAACTAATCGAAATGACTTAAAACTGAAGTTAAGCAGAAACAACCTCACAGGTCCCACTAAAAGGTTTGCTGTTCAGTATCAGTGCAAACATCTGGACTTCTTACGTTTGTAATTGGAAAACATTTTTAGTATTAATATTAGATTAGATTCTCATATCTAGAAAATCTAATCTAATATTAATGAAAATTTAAATACATATTTAACAATACTTAAAAACTTGTGTACTTGATCAGTGTGTGCTACCAGTGTTAACCTAGCCTCCCAAACATGAACTCTCACAAAAGCCAATATGGACAGACTCAGCAAAACGCGGAGAGCAATGGAGAGATCCATGTTGGAGTTGGGCATTAGTTTAAAGGACAGAAAGACCAACACTTGGACTTGACAAAAAAACGAAGTTAAAGTGTGTGGTTAATCACGTAGCAAGGCCAAAGTGGAGCTTTGCGGGCCACAACGCAAGACAAGGCGTTGAAAGATAGAACGCAGTACTACAGCAATGGAGACCAAATCTGGGTAAAAAAAGTCGCGGAAGACCTCAAATGAGATGGGGTAGCTGGCTTCGGATGGATCAAAACTGCCCAAAATCGTAAACGTTGGCATGAATTGGGAGAAACCTATGTCCAAGGATGGACGACGGAGGGGTAACGAAGAAGAAGAATATTATTATTATTAATTCCTATATTTGCGATCATTCTTTTTTTGTTGACTTGAAACTAGGGGTCCACAAAACAATTTCAAGTTACTTGGGCGTCCACGAACAAAAAAGTTAGGGAACCACTGCCCTAGAGTACCACAAACTACCCCACACTGACTTAAACTTTCTCAGAATGCCTTTATTTTAAAAACGCTTTTAACTTAACGTAATTAATCACATATTCAAAAAAATTATAATAATAATAAACCATTGCTACAGGCTGCACAAGATTCTCCTAAACTGCGCAAAGCTGCTTCGCAATGTCGAAAACTGCCACAAATTGTCCCTAAAAGTCCCAAAAACTTCCATTAAAGCAAATACTGTCTCAATAATCAAATCCTCAAGAGAGACATTTTTACGAAGTTTTCCTCTTATAGGAAAATTTCACTATAAACACTAAGAAATATTGAAGGTAGCTAAAACATAAGCAACCTTCAAAATTTTGGATTCATTGTTAAAAATTTCTATTTTTATTCATCTATTAAAATTGATTAAATTGTCCGCTAAAAGTTGTAGAAAATTAAATTAATATCAAAATTATATTAAGGCATTACTGTTTGACAAGTTCAATATACGAGTATGTTCTTATTTTTATTATTAATTCTTTATAGTAACTGTATCTTCCAAAAATGATAAATTGAATTTTTATTTAACGATAAATTAGAAACATTTTCAAGTAAACTCATATGCCTCTCGGTGGTGTAGCGAGCAAGTGTCTGCTTCACGATCGAAAGGTTCCGGGTTCGGACCCCAACCATGGCCAGACCTCGGTCTGGAGCATGATTAACGTTCGAACCTGTATAGGTTAAAACTAGGATTAAGTTTAGAAGGCCAATGATCATGGTAATCAACGCCGATACGCTTAATTTAAAAAAAAATAAACTCATAAAAGTATGCAAAAACTCGAAAATTTAAACTTAAAAGATAACTACAAGACAAATAAATATTGTGAAGTAGGCCATGATTTAAAAGTTTGCAGGTAAAAAAAACGAACCTGTTAACTGTGATGTAAATGCCATAAAAAGTTAAAAAAATAAATAAATCTAAATTTCGGAATTTACAAATAAAGAAATATAAAATTACACAATCAAGCCGACTACAACACAATAATATATGTAATATTAAATTCTTCAATTGGAAATCTCAGGCTATATTTATGTAAAAAAATAACTCATCTGCCATTAATTATTCATGCGAACTCAAGAAAAAAAGTTACAGACTTAAGTTTGTATTTATTTTTCGCTGGTCACACGTATTACTTCTGCATTGACTAATACTGTTGTTTTTTTTCTGAACCTATAAACTTCGTACTAACTACTATAAATGGCAACATTTTAAACGTGCTCAAATTAGAAGTTGGCCACGGTCACAAATTGCTAAGGGTGACAATAAAACGTTTTTGATCTTGTTTTTACTTCAATTCCAAATCCTCAGGCAATGATAATGATGGCCTCAAATTTTACTTCTGTTTCATTTCCGTACCAACTGTGCGAGCTACTCTAGATTCAAATGACACATTAAACGAATGTAATGAATTTCGCAGTCAACTTTATATTTGTCAGATTCGAATTTATTTAGTTTTACTTATTAATTTTTAAATTTACAAGACTCTACTTAGGTATTACTTAACTAAACTAGTTTAAAGTTAAATATTGATTGTTAGCAATTATTTTAGACAACGGGCGTTACTCAAAAATTATCTTTTAGTTTTAGGGCGGGTTGCATAGACATGACTTCGTTATATTAATCAATTTTTTGGTCTTTGATCAATGGTTAATTAAAGAAAATTTTTGTCCAGCCCCCCCTTAAAACAACCCATCCCCACTAGAAAAATAAAAATTCAACTCGACCGCCGATCCTGTTCTGGGATAACTGAAAAGTAATCAAAATTAACGTAAGAAAACTATTTAACTGTTTATACGATTGCGACAGCTACACGCAAAAAAACGCAAAAAAGAAACGTGAAAAACGCTGCTGACATGTTTTGAATAAAAACTGATAAGAATCTGCTACTACTTGCTTCGATGGCCTTTAAAGATACAGAGTAAGTGTTAGGAATTTTTATTTGATTTACACATTGTAATTAGTAGGTGCTTTTAAACAATGACATAGGTTGGACTGTTCAATGAAAAATGACAGTTCGCACCCAAACCATTCTAATTAACATTCACTACTTTTTATATTTTTTTAAATTGTAGATATAGATATTAAATGTAATGACTGTTAGATTCTTAAATGGGTAATTTATTTTAAATTACTAGTAAATACATTAAAATATAAAATAAAAAACAAATAAAACGAGTAAGCTTTGAAAACAAACTAATGTACTAATTCATATTTAAACATTAAGCAATTTATTTTTACCTGGCTGGTGTGTTAAAATTACTTTATTTATCAAACACTTTAAGCCAGAGATAACTAAAAATATGGAAAACTACCAAAAACATTTCTAATAATAGCTGTTTAAAGGTAACCATGATACGCATAATAGTTATTACGCACGGCATCTACAGATTATGTTTGTGTATAAAAAAGATTAAATCATTGTAAAACCAACAAACTACAAAGGAGAATCCAAAATGCAAGTTTCAAAGTATGCAATCAGAGGTTGAACTACTGAACCATGGATGCAGTTCGCCATTTTTATATTATTAAAAGTTAAAGAACCAACGGTCTCAAGTTGTAGTAGCTAGGTATCCCCCCTCGCTCGCTCTCCAGTTCGGCGCACGATCAGGAGAGTTAGGCAGCATTGTCTCCGGTCAGTGCTGGAATGGATAGCCCGATTGCTTCGTTAACGCGGCATCTCTCTTCCACGAGGACCGGTCACTATGGGAGAGAAGACCAAAAACCCCCTAGCTAAAAACTATGTATGGGTTAATAATGAAGAAAGAAAAAACCAAAAAGCAGCGACGTAATTCAAGATATGTTACAAACACTGTTACCATTTTCAATATTTTCATTAAATTTAAATCATAGGCTGCAAAATAGGTTCCTTGGCTGTTGGTTTAATGGTAAAACCAACATTAATTCGATAGAGTTTCAATTAACGACGAAAATACAGGTCAAATAAATAATACACCGCATGTCCTGTTTCAAAACGCAACATAGAGATATTATGTTCCTGTAAAATCTCAATTTCTATCTCTATTATGGGTTTTAGAGAAAAAAAGATATAAGAAACCAATGAAATCGAAGACTTCCACGGTCAGTGTCAGTGTTAACAGAACGTCTTCCGGGTTCAAACCGTGTCATTGTTTTTTCTTTTTTTTTTTAGTTTATTATGTAGTAAACTTACAATCTATTCTACACGGAGTATTAAGTAAATATGATAATTTAAATAGGCATTGTTAGGAGGAACCACTCATTAGTGATACTCCTATGTCAGTCCTTTCGGGTTTAGGGTGCTCGCAGGTCACACGGCCAATTCCTCTTTAATCTTCATAAAAGTGGGTGATCATTGAAGAGTTGGTGTACAAGTTCATTATTATGATCCTGCAGATTATCATAATAATTTTGGGCAAATCTTCGTATTTCTTCATCAACGAATGGAATGTCGAGATCTTCATGTAATGTTTGATTTGTAATGTACCAGCGCGTTCGCAAGAGCGCAAAGTGTTTTAGACTGATAGGCGTTCGATAAAGTCTGATTCACTGGAATACTATATAAATTAAAAATACTACTCCCAAGTTATTACTACCTTCTCCTTAAATCCTACCTCACAGACCGATTCTTTACAGACAAGTACTATCCGACTATCATCCTATAAAGTCTGGTGTCCCACAAGGTAGTATCCTTGGCCCCCTACTTTACCTCATCTACACTGCTGACTTGCCAGAAGCTGGAAACACTGTCAGCGCCACATTTGCTGACGATACGGCTATCCTATCTGTGCACGAAAACCCTACATTTGCATCTAATAACCTTCAAAACCGTTTAAACCTAATAAACGAGTGGCGCAATAAATAGCGCATCAAAATCAGCCAAACCAAGTCGGTACAAGTGACGTTTACTACGCGAACTAACGTGTGCCCGTCAGTTACTCTTAACAGCGTTCCAATACCCGTTAAAACCGAAACCAAATACCTGAGACCACATCTAGACCAACGTCTTACGTGGGATAAACATATTAAAACTAAACGCAAAGAACTGAACCTGAAGTTTCGCCAGATGTACTGGCTAGTAGGAAAAAGATCCAAATTGTCCTTATCTAACAAAATCTTGCTCTACAAGCTTATATTGAAACCAATCTGGACATACGGAGAGCAACTTTGGGGATGTGCCAAGCCAACTCGGAGAAAAACCATACAACAGTTTCGGTGTCATTGTTAAGACAGAAGAACTCAACGTTTCGCCCACTTTTTTAAGAGGCTTCTTCAGGAGGAAAAGGGGGGCACTGAAAGGAACATGTTTAAAGTTGTTTTTTACAATGCACTAAATAATTAAATAATATAGGCAATCTTTACGCAAGATTATTTTAAAATTTTTACATTTTCTACAAATAATGTTTACATGTAAACAAGTGGTTGCCGTGACTTCAATCTGAACTGGTGGGCGTAGTTATTTAGATGCACGCTTCTGTTAGTTTCACGCATTCAATTATTCAGTGTGCTATGTTAAAAAAATTCTGAACATGTTCCAACAACTTTTTTCCTTAAAACCCATCACAGAGTTAGAAACTGAAAATTAAGATTTTACATAGAATTTTTCTGTTGCGTTTTGAAACAAGACATATGGTATAAATAATTAAATATTGGAATAATAATTACGTATCATCCATTCACAGCCTTTTGAGTCTACAGTAAGCATACGGAAACAGTTTCTAGTAAAAGTCACATTATCTTCCCGCCCTGAACACATGTTATATGTATGTTATATCTTTGTACTTTTCATAGTCAACTTGTTGTCCTGTTTTCAGCCACATTATTCTCTTTTTTCCTTACTGATCAACATTAGACGCCATACACATCATGAACCAAATATCAGGTGATCCCATAATGAAAGAAATGTTTTAACGTTGATAAATTATGAAATAAACGAAAACACCTGCTAACCCATTGCCTTTTACGTTTACTTTTCATCCGGTGTCACTACCAGTTTTAAAAAAGGCTCTTGAGCTTCTCGCAAATGCAAAAATGCGCACGTTAATGCATTCTCTGCGATGATTTTTTGAAATTTCGTGGGGAACCCATTTTCCGTTGTACACACTTTTCCCAACCTTTGTAAGTGACGATGGACAATTGGCTTTCAGGAACCAAGTTTCCTTGGAAGATCTTCGACTGTTACGGCAGGATTTTAATCAAATTTAGCAAGCAGAAGGACACTATCAAATTTAACAGGACAGCCTGAAGAACACACTTCATCTTGTGAGCTGTAATTGTCAGATCTAAATTTTTCAAATCATTAACAACAAGTCTTCTCATTCAAAACATCCCTGCCATAAATTTCCTGAATATTTCGTGTTGCTACAGTTTCACTATTATTGCCTTTTAATTTATAAAGCATTACATGTCGAATATGGTGCTTTGGCAATTTCATGTCTTTCACTGTGCTAATAGATTATAATGTAACACCGACACTTCCAACATTGCTCATGAAGAAATAAATCATCAACGCATTTTGTGATGTATACGTCTTTTGGTGTATAAATGCCCGAATCTGTACACATCGCATCCTAAGTATTTTGCAATAATAAGAAAACGGTCATTACTTTATGAGATAACCCCATAGTTGAAAAATGCTACGAACACAATGTACAGGTGCAGATAATCTTAATTGATTTTAAGCAGGCGTTCGACAGCCACACGCGAGATGATAATGGGGGATGTGGAAAAAATGAAAATACCTGCAAAGTTAAGAAGACTAGTTAACATGACAATGAAAGAAGCAAAGGCGGCGGTAGTGACGAAAGGAGGAACATCCAAAGAATTAAAGATTATGCCAGGCGTAAGACAGAGAGATGGGTTGTCAGCAACATTGTTCAATATAGCAATGGAGGGAGTGATGACGGACTGTAGTAACATTAATGGTACAATAAGCACAGGTGATCGCGTACACTGATGACTTAGCGATAACAGCAAGATATAGAAGGAGTTTAAAACATACCACAATAAAAATTATAAATGAAGCAAATAGAAGAGGAATGGAGATAAACCAGGGAAAAACAAAATACATGCAATTTTAAGTTTTGATTAGTTGACAGTTTCAAATATTTAAGGACGATAATTAACAACAGAAATAAAAGGAAACTCTAGAGAAAACAAAAATTACAAGCGGGTCACAGGGCATATTATAAATAAAAAACTATCGTTCAGACCAAAAGAATAAATAGAGATACAAAAATGAGAATATATAAGGCAGCCATCAGACCAGTAGTGACCAACGAGCCTAAGCAGTAGAGACGAAGAGAGTGAAAATATATGAAAGAAGATCGTAAGAACAATATATGGACCGAAGAACGACATGAATTTTGAAATAAGGGAAATTTTAAGAGTGACAGACATAGTAAAAATAATAAAATCCCAAAGAATACGATGGGCACATACAATGAATGAAGGACAGTAAAGGACTGAAGAGAATGACACGGTGGAAACCATACGACAAGAGACCAAGAAGGAGAACTAACAGCATCAGATGGGAGGACCAAGCAGTAAAGGATATAAAAAGTATAGAAATACAAGGAGTCCAGGACAGGAGTAAATGGAGGAAAATAGTAGAAAATGCGAAAACAACGCACAATAAACTGTAGAACAAAGTAAGGAAGAACGTGTAGTGACTCAGCACAATAAATTAGTTCAAAGAGCTCAATGGAGCGGCTATTCCACCTGAAATGCACAGCCTTAAATATAAAAGCCATATTATATAAATTTTAATTTATTAGTACGACAAAATAACCATTATAAGTTGCAAACTTGATCAATCAAAATAAACGGATGTTCAATATCAAATAAATTTAATGGCAACACAGTTAAAAAAAAATTGTGTCTGAACGTTTGTTGTACTTATAACAAACTAAAAATAATAAAATAAAATCAAGGGCTAGCGTGGTAAAAAAAGGTCATTCATGCGTTATACGAGTATATGCGCTGCTATAACATCCAAAAATGTATTTATTATATATTTAAATTTACTTCATACAGCAGATGAGGCAAACACAATTAGTTCGTTAATGTAATTAACGAATCGTTCCACCACAAAAGTGAAACCACTCCGAAAAGCTTGAAAAGATATTTAAAAATGTGTTATTTAAGGATACTCACAGCAAGCAAATTTCATATTTGGCTACGCACATTGTTGGCGATAGTAGTAGCATGATTCAGTGAATTTAATAATGTGTGATAACGGTGTTATTAACACTAATGAATTTGGCACATGATTCATTACCATTTGTAACAGGTGGAAATTATCAATTAAGGTCTTTGGACTGTTTTTAATAGCTAAAAATTTGTTAACGAAACTCATATTGTTAAACCATGGAATTACACTTTAACCGTTGAAATACCTACCATCAAATTCATGATAATATACGCGTTAACCACGACGTCCAAGACATCCAATAAAGATGAATAGTTTTTGGATTAAAACATCAAAACCTTTCAAGTTAATACTTTTTGCAATAATCGTACCAGAAATTGTAAAAACTATGTAGTGTTAGTCCAAAGATTACCTTGCCAATAATACCACCTGACTTGGTAAATATACGGGTTGGTTGCTATGTAATGTAGAAAAATTTTATGTAAAACAACATTTTGGATATTAAATTTTAAGATTATAGACCACAACATACCCAGCGTTACTTCAAGCCTGTTTTTTTAACTAAGAGGGCTGTTTAAATTTTTTCGCGGTAAGATCTGCATCTGACATTGCTTTAATAAGAGTTTTGCCAATAGTATTGAACGTATGAGGGTGTAGACCGACGTACCGTTAATATTTAAAATATCAACAGTGTGGTTTGATGAAAATCGAAATACATATATTTAGAATTGATGGTCTGAGAGGCATTATTGACAATAAATACTTGATTGTTTATAGATAACTGCCTGTCCTATTAGATTTAAAGGTTCATTAAAACGCGGATTAGTCATGCGAAGCTAATTCTGATATCTTTTGGATTGAAAACATGAACATTAATTAACAATTTTATGTGCGAAAACATGACCTTTCTTAAAGTCACTCTCTGATCCATAACTCTGTTTTTTCTTCTATGAAAAGTGCTAAAATAATGGCTAAATAAGGTTTCTTTTCACAAAACACTATTTATGATAGATTGCTAACTCGAAACTATATGTATTGACAATACATACTGATCATCTGAAGGCTCATTTAAATACTACATTTCTACTATTTTTGTATAATGAAAATCTCATTTGTTCTATCTGCTTTTCTGAACTGACGTGAAATTTTTATAGGAAAGAGTGATTACGAAAGGTTCCTAAGTAGAATAATGTTGGTACAGTTGTGGACAGAAAAAAATAGGACAACTCGAAAAATCAAGTAAACTTTATTCTATAAAATTTAGTTACTTGATTTTGGCTTTATAATTATGATATTTGTCACATTGACTTGCAATCAAATTACAACACAGCGGCCATTTTAAACTAGAAAAAAAACACTGTCCTATTTTTTTCTGTCCACAACTGTACATAGACTAGATAGATTACTTTTTGCAACGTGTCAAGGTAGCTGTTATTAGGATTACTTTTCTAATCTTTTATTGCTCGTTTGAATTAGTACTCAAATAATTTATTTACATAACTCTTTTTCGCATGCTCAATTTTGTCAAAATATAATTTTGTAAAGCAACATATTTTAACATTTCAATTGACACTTAACCATATTTCTACAAAAAATACTTCAGTATTAATGCCAAAATATATTGTTGAGTTTTGTGTGTAATTGTGGTTTTTGTATTTACTCTTCTTACTTTAAAACGAGACTATACACACACAAACTTTGACAGAATAATTAATTAATTTTTTTTAGAACCTACTGTTTTCTATAAAAGTTACTTTAACGATAAAACCCTGTCTTCAATCTAGAACTGAACAATTGAAACAATTAAAGTAGCAGCTGTCCAAATAAAAACAGAACAGTTCATATTCATACAGTGTGTCCCCAGATGGAATAGCTTACTCTTGTAAACATTCCTATTTTTTGAATTTAAAAAAAGGTAATTGTTTCTTAAAACTTTTGCTTGCTACCGAAATGTCATAAATGAAGATTATAGTTATCGTAGGTTATATAGATCCTTCAGAAAATTCGAAAATAGTAAGCTGATTTCTAGCAAACTACATTGATTTTTAAAGTCTACGAAAAACTTTATCCAACAGGCATACTTATGATAACTATAATCCTCGTTTATTGCAGAGCAAAGCAATATTTCTATGAAAGAACGGTTCTTTTCGAAAAATCAAAAATAGAAAAGTTGACAAGAGCCGTCTAACTGGGGACATGCTGTATATCGAAGTAATGTTTATCACATAGGGTTACTCGATAATATCCTGAACTATTGTTACGAAAAAAATCAGAAATAGACAGCATGGAATTAGATAGTCTGCGCCAATTATGCTATTAGTTATTTAATTAAAAATACTCCCATTTTAAAAGTTTATCATATTTAAACATTGTTTTAAAATAAATCAATTATAATACGTTTGTTAATTATGTTATTGTGCTTACAGTAAAACGTAAAAATAAACATGTGCCCTAATCTTCGTTAACAAAAGAGATAAACCGTTTCCGTGTATCTTTAAAATGCACCATAAACAGTTATACCTCGAATACTTTCTAACTCGAAGAGTCGAATTTTGCGTGATCAGTTAAAGTACCGTAGGTTGTCTACGCACCAAGTTACATACTAATAAATACAAACATGAACAAGCCAGTTATTGATGAGATAATAAAGAACTGCTACAAGTACCGCATATTAGAAATTTAACTCTGCCAGAATATTTCAACGTCGGTTCCGAGCGCATTGGCGTAATTTAAACGGCGTGCTAAACTATGGCGGTAACGAGTCGAGAGTCGAGCCTATTCCTTTAAAAGGATAAAATTTATTACTAGTTCACCCTGTACTTGCGGCGATATTTAGTACAAGTCGTGGAAAAACGATCGACCTACAGCGCCCATTATTAAGGCAAGTAGCAATCGATCATATTAGCGGCCCTGACGTGTCCCGCGAGTTACTACGAGAACCTTCGTCAGCCACGTCCGTCCTCCTGTAGTTGCCCAATCCAATTTGTTATGCTTAAGTAGAAACGCTCGCATGAGATAGATTTCTTAGATCGCTAGATGAACGCATCATGGGTTAAAACGCACACACGTATACACACACGAAGAGGCGCAGGTCTGGACGGCTGGTCATCGAACCGACCGGTACTCAAGTAAATGCCCATCCATATGGCCGACAACCACTAGGAAATACAAGCACTAAAACGACCAAGTTTATATGTATCGAATGCTTCTCATCCATCATTTGACGCAACTTTTGAAAGCGACAATACATACCAATGCCGAGGCATATGTTGGATACTTCAATAACTTATCCGAGATTATGCCATCGATAAAAGAATTAGACTTGGCAAATAGCCTTTTCTACTATTATAAAAGAACATTGCAAGAAACGGAATGTAATTATCTCTAGTACTATACGAAGATGAACAAATAGATGTTGCGATGTTCTTTTTTAGGTAGACCGTAAAAGAAAACCCGAGGCAGATGATTAGACCCCTAATAACGTAGCATGAATTAAAGGGATATCAAAAAGAAGAAGCTTTTATTCGGTTGCTTCCAAAGACAAATCTTGGAGAAAATCTTTAAATGCATATAAACCATATGGTTGTTTGTTTACTGGGCGAGATATAGACTTGTGACAATTAATGGAAATAATTCTTCGTTGATTCGTAAATTTGTGCTTTTTTTCAATTTTTAGCTTTTGACTAATTGTTTATTAGTTTATTTATTTGATTATTTACCTATTTGTGCTATTAATAAAACAAGGTAATTGAAAAAATAACCATGTTCATCGACCAGACAATCGCAAATAACCCAAAGCCTACACCTTTAAAAAGAAAACCTGCAGGATTCAGTAAAATGTATGAAAGAAACACAGGAAATAGCTGTTGCTACAGAAAAGTACACACAAAGAACCAAAGACGTTACGTCTTTAATAACAGTCAGTTTTAAGACCTTAAATAAATTCTTACAAGGCCAAGCGCATTCTTGAAAAAGGTATTTTCTTCTCTTGCAGACACCAGAAACACTTTCAAGAATTATTAAAATAATTCGAAATTTTTGCTTGCAAAAGGTTTTCCAAAACATCCCGAATTCTAAGATTTTCAAAACTAACCATCGCATTTTTAAAGTTCTCCAAACTTGGGATAAAGGGTTAACATAAAGAATTTTGTTAACAAACATTTTTCAGGTATGAATCTGGTTAGTTAGGACTATATGAGGAATTTACCACTAAGACAGTCCTTTGTCCGTCAACTCAACCGTTATCAACCCCTCGTATAGAATAAATCATTAACAACAACGTTGTGCTAATCCATACATTAAACAAGATCATTATTCGAGTACACAGAAATAAATAAAACATAAGACGAACAATTAGACAGGACATTATACAACACAACACAGATGAAATCCAGGAAGTGATAGAAAACAACAAAAATATGAAAGTACGGAGGTCTTAAATTAACACCGGCCGATCTAAGATTCATTAACCAAAAAAAACAAAAAACAAAAACATCATCAAAGAATCCCAAACCAGAGGAAATAAATTTTGGAAAAATATTTAACGTCGGCTCCGAATAAACTCCAGATATCACCACCAGAGAAATAGAGCAAGTGTTGTACTAAAGCAAGAATGACAAGCTCCAGGCGAGGACCAAATTACGTAAGAAATTTTGAAAATGCGAGGGGTAACAACTCTTAAGGCCACAAAAATACTTCTAAATAAATGTCTAACGGAAGGTGGTAGCATTCCCGAAACTTGATGCTTGTTTTATTGCGACAAAAAAAAAATGAACACTCATTGATCTATCAGCTTGTAACCTCGCCCACATAAGCTATGCTATTAACTAAAGCTTTAACCAAAATATTACACAATGACTTTGAGATCTACCAACCTGCGAAATAGGCAGGATTAGTACCATAGAACATCTCCAAACTCTCCGAACATTAATTGAGAAATTCAATGAATACGTTGTGCCATTTCATTTAGCCTTTGTGAATTATAACAAAGCATTTGATTCGGTAGAACTGTAGGCAGTCTTTAAAGCCATGGACAACGCTAGGATAGACTCGAACTATAGGAATTTATTAGAAAATATATACGATCGTACCACATTGCAGGTAAATAAATAAAACTAGATGAAGACCTTTAAACGAACAAAATCCCTAGAACTAGAGGAGTAAAACAGTGCGACGTAATATCTTCGAAGTTGTTCACGCTTGCTATAGAAAATATATTTAAGAATTTAGAGTGGGATACAAAAGGCACGAAGACTGATGGAAGATTCCTCAATAACCCCCGCTTTGCGAATGTTAAAGCTCTTAACAGCAAAAACTAGAAGGACAAAACATAGTTAAAGAATAAACATATCCAGGAAGCACTATAAAATTAGACGAAGAAAATCAGACAGTAGACATCTCACGAAGAATTAGAATGACCTGTGCTGCAACTGATATATCATTAAAGAACAGATAAATACCCATAAACTTGAAAAGAAAGAAAAGTCTTCAACACGTGTATTCTCCCATTACTAACATAGTTTTAACATGTTGACAGTTTGTTATACACACATATATATATAATATTTTTATAATTAGTTATTAAGGGCTCTGTAGATCGCCATACGATATAATAATAACTAACATACGGAATGGAAACTACGACTTTCACCATCAAATGAACTAATAGACTAAAAGTAACTCGAGGAGCAGTAGAGCGCATTATGCTTGGAATCAGCCTAAAGGCCACATCAAAAATGAAGATATAAGATCAAGAACAAAGATAAATGACGTAATACCATGCATTGGTAACATGAAATGGATATGGGCAGGTCACATGACGAGGCAGGATAATACAAGGGGAACAAAAAGTTATACAATGGCAACCAAGGTAGACCGTCTACCACGCCGATGGTTAGAAGACATTAAGAGAAAGGCTGGTAAAGGATGGCACCACATCACACAGAATGGAATGGAATGGAAGAGACAAGATGAGGCCTAAGTCCAGGAGTGAACTGAGAAAGACTGAGGAGGAAGAAGAAAACCCTTTAATTTATAAAGACCTACCAAAAACCACTCAAAATTTTAATTGTGAAATAATTTCGACGTAAGGTAATACCAAAATGTCGAACCTGAATGTTTTAAAATAGGCAACGCAACATATGACTAGGTTTTTTTATAATTATAACAATTTACAAATTACCAATAAAGCATCTATGACTATATGAGTGGTATATGTGGCCAGTACTTATTAAAAAATGCTGGGAGTAATCACCAACAAAACCTAAAATTATAAAAATCGAATAATAGGAACTTCATGAATCATGACATATTAGAAAACAGATATTGTTGCTTATAAATATGTGAAATTTAAAAACTGATCCCGAACCATTTCAAGATTAAAAGTAAAGTAAAGTTAAACGATAGCAATCGGAATAAAATAGTAAAGGGGGTGCAACAGGGGAAACTCCATAGATCCACTATTGTTCCTTTCTTTTACAAGGAACGCAGATTTAATACAGGCGGACTAAGGGTGGACCTTTTTAGATCCTAATAAGCCATTTGATAAATATAATAGGACTATGGAAACAATTGAAATAACAAAAGTTTATTTTTCAAACGTTTTGTAAAGAAGCAGTGCAAAATTTGAAAAAAAATGTAATACAAATATACATGATACTGTAATACTTAAAATGGGGCCATCTATTAAACCCATAAACAAGGTGATTCGTTAATAATCGGGCGTAATATGACCAATATCAGATGTCAAAACAAGATGAACAAACTACCTTTAGTAAAACACCTGAAGGAGTTATTATGTGTTCAAAGTAAATTTTCTATTCATTTTTACATTTAAGCTGAATTTGACCGTTAGCAGTTATGACAACGAATAAAAGTTTTGCTTTTAATACCCTCTTAAGGACATTTTGAGGAAGCACTTTGATACTCGGGTATGTTTCCTCTTACATATTTTGGTTTCAAATATCTACAGCTACGCGGTATGCGATTCGTAATGAGACATTCAGTATATACATAATGTGTATAATGTTTAACACTTTTACAAAGCTTTCAAATTTCCAAAAACAATTGAAAAGGTACTTGAATATATTTTTATAAAGTAATGTATAGTTTCACTGTATTTGGAGTAGATTAAAATAAATTATAAGTTTTTCCAGTACTTTTTAAAATTAATTCTTCTAGACGTGGCGTACCCTTTAGAAGGTGTTGCCGGTCTTCTTTCCATATGCCTTTGATGTGCATGTCAAATAGCCTACAGACATAGGGGACCTACAGCTTTATGTGGACTCCAAAGAAAACTTTACTATGCAGAATACCTCGGTGGTTTGCCCATTCCGAGAGAAGCGGTCGGGTATTTCCGGCGTTTGTGTGGCCCTGGAAATCAAACCCGGACCAGTCTTAATCATGCACGCTGAACTAACTGAGCCCACGACCGCGAAAAAATTAATTAACTACCAGTAAAAGATTGTAAGAAATAGCCCCAGTATCAGTATCACTTTAATTATTAAAAAAATTAATTAAAATACTTAAAGTACTGAGTATTACTTTTTTAAATATAGTCCTATATAAATTTAAAGGCCTGTCTGAAACTTTCAGAATATGAAATAGCAGTTAAATATAATGTAAAACGGAAGCAGGAAATTGAAAATCTCACTCTCACATAAATAACAGAAATTAAAACAACTAAAAATACGCTAATTTAGTAGCCAATTAATTTTTGGCATTTATTTACGATAGAGTACGTTTAATATATAGGACAAGCGTTTCGGATGCATGATTTCAGGGACAATAATATTGCACAAAACACTCTGGCAATGTTATTAAAAAAATTTAAGCGTTTTAAATTAGTGAAAATTATCTTAGCCAATCGACCAACCTTCAACCAATTCAATTCTTCTATGTATCGGTCAGCCCAACACATATGCTCCGTTACTTCGATAAGAGCAAACTGAAACAGTTGTACTATTTTACTAAATATTTTCCAACTATTTTTCATGAAATTGTTTATTTTGAAATTCCTGATTCTATTACAATTGAGGGTAGTGGCAAAGAGGTTTTGTAATCCTCTTGCACATCGGTGCATCCTCTCACAATAGTGAGGTTATGGAATAAAAATTTCTTTTTCAAATCACGAAGACTTACCACACGGATAACAAAGAGCGTGAAGATTACTGGGGAAATCACGACTTACCTGAAACAAAAAGAAAACATAAGTATGACTGTTTACAGAAATAATGTTAAATGTGACACGTTTTTTTTTTTTAAATCACCAAACATCTGACCGTAATTTTGAAGATGTGATGACGAATCATTTAAAATTTACGAGACCGAAATAATGATCACAAAACCTATCTGACTCACAGTTATAATTTAATTTAAAAAAGAAATCCTATTCTTTATTAAGAGTAATAACCGTTATGTTTAAAGTGTCTAAATAAAGAATGAATCACATATAATATCATTTTAACACATATTTTTGAGAGGAGAAAAAAAAGAAAACTGACCATCCGACCCCTGGTTTTTTAGGTCCGTTAATTATATTTGTGCAGTTGACAATCATGACTGTGAATCACGTTAATTTATGTGCGGCTTTAATTCGCGGAAATTCGCTTCGTTTAGCCCATTTTTAACTAGTCATTTGTATTCGGATGATACAGTTGTAAATTTGCACATTTGTGGTCTTCTGAAAATTAGGCTAAAATTGATTTTTTATAAGCATTCTATCTCATTGCTACAAATTTATTTGTTCTTAATTTCTCTTTGGAATTTTTAAAATTTCTTCAAATTTACTGGGATTTTCTTCAACTAATTCTAATTAGATTTTTAATTTCTTGCGGTATGTTTTAAAATTAAAAATACTAATTATTATTATTATAATAAACATAAGGCGCCTAAGTGACGGTCCTTAATTAAATTCCAAATAAATAAAACGTCAACATTACTTAGTTTAATTTACTACCTAACATATACATATAGAACAATTGAAGATCTCAGAATGAAAAGTGGATAAAAATGATTTTTATCCACTTTTCATTCTCATACTTTAAATTATTATTTTTAGTACACGGAAATTAAACATTAAAACATAGAATAGGAGAAATAATTTATAAAGTTTTCATATTACGTAGATAAACTCTCAGCAGGTGTAGAAACAAAAACCCGAAAAGTTCCCAACTGACATGTGTTCGCAACATCCCTTATTTACCAAAAATCACCCCCCAGCTCGTACATTGTGCTTGTTTTTCTCATTTTTCTCTTTAGCCGTTGTTTAAACGGGAAATTTTATAGAGACAAAAATATTCTTTGTTAAATTTTACACAAAAAGTACTATATTGATGTTTTGGCCAATCCCCATCCAATAATAACGTTTAAAGGTAAGGGTAGTAATTAGCGCGCTGTTAGAAATTAATAAAATGAGGTTTTAAGTGCAGCGATTTTATGTATTTTACACATTATAACACACAGTGGTTAATAATATTCGGTTAATAGACAGATATAGTGCTTTTGTTGGACATTTAAAACAACTTTATAAAGAAGGGGAAAACAGTATCGTAAAATTTGCTCCAGCCTTATCCCGTAAAGTGTTGAGCACCAATATTGAAAAACAAAATGTGAAGCTTTGTATTCGTTTTTTTGACGAGAAAAATATTTCAGCGTTAAAGCTAAAGGATTCTGAAAACTGTCAAGGAACTATAAAGTTTTTGAAAATAGTCTTAAGGTGGTGGAAGATAGTAAATTGTAAAACTTTATTTGAAAGACAACACAAGCGAGATACATATCGCAACGCTATAAAAACTATGGATGAGCAGAATATTTTATTCTTGGAAAAATTTGTAAATTGGCTGGACAATTGTGTAGTAATAGAAACTGAAGGTGAAGAAAACGGTAGTCCTTGTGGAAAGCTTTTTAAAGAAACTTATCAGGCCTTACTTTAACTCTGATTAATTTACTTTTTTTTAATTACTTTAAATTTCGAATATGTCTTATTACGTAAATTCCAAACAGATCCTCTCGAGGAACATTTGAGCAATACCGAGGAATGTCTGGCGAAAACTATCATATAGGATTTCAGCAAATTTTAGAATCGGAAAAAAGGTTAAAAATGCTTTCATTGCTAAAAATGAAATCAGCCAAACATGGTGCCTTTGAAATAAAAATTTTTCTTGCGGAGTCTGAAGAAGAAGCTGTACTTGGTAGAACTGATCAGAATATCTCTGGCATTTTTGAAGAGGCTATGACTTCTTCTAAAAATATTACTGTATCAGAAAATGATTTGGCAGTATTAACCTTATATTAGTGGATATGTGGGAAGAAAAGTTGTTTGTAAAGTAGGATGCAGCTTATGTTCGCAACTTATTATCAGCAACAGGGATTTAGAGGTGGAAAAACCATCCCAAAATCTCATATATTTAATGTTTTTAAACACAGGTGGCTTAAAATAGCCCAGTAGTGCGGCCATTAAAACTCATGACTTTAGTCTCTAGTAGGCTTATGTGTTGTGTTTTTCAGAACTATCCCTTTAACTTTAAACGCAATTTGCCAGAGTTGGATGGATATTAGCCAAAATGACAATATAACATTTTTTGTGTAGAATTTAATAATACACGTTTCATTTCCTATACATTTTGTATTGTATCCAATTTATAAGAACGCTATGTGCGAATTATAGGAGTAGTTATTGTCTTGCTGGATGGCGATTATCAATGCAGGTTTCAAAAGCACAGGTCGGTGAGTGACCAGATTTTCATTACAAAACAGCTGACAGTAAACAGTTGTGAGTATAATCTACCACTGTTCTTAACATTGATTGACTAGAAACAAGCTTGTAATAAAGTCAAAGGAAGTAAAATGTTTAAAGCATTGAAGGAACTTGGAGTTGGTGTTAAACTGATAAGATTGGTAAGAATGACGCTGAAAGGATTTAAGGGTAAGGTACAGGTAGATGGAAATATCTCAGAAGATTTCGAGGTTAGTCGTGGTCTGAGACAAAGGTTCCCTTTTTACCAATTTTGTTTAATCGGATTCTGGAAAATATTCAAAGAGGCAGCCAAATACATACTGATGGCTGGATATTTCATCATAGACGCCCAGCAGTAGCATGATGATCAAAAGATTCAAAGCTGAATTATAGAATGTGTTAATTAGGCTGGAAAAGACTGCCAGAGAGTATGGTCTTCTACTTTCTTCAAGTATTAGGCTTATTGCATGTTACATCCCTTATTTATTCTTGGTCCTCCCACCTTTCACATGGTCGGTCGTCCCAATTATTTTTTCATATTTTCTCTTTAGCTCTGTATTGCTTTTCTGCAGCTATTTTTTCAACATGTTGTCGCCAATATTTTTTTTATTAAGAGAATATGGTTTACAATTTAATAAGGGCAAAACCAAATTTATGGAAATGAGAGGTATATCACCAAAGGCAGGCAGTAGTGACTTCAAATTTAAAATGGTCGAAGGAAGGGAATATGTATTTGCAAGAGAATCCGAATGTAACTATTTGGTGGTGATGGTTACAAACGACGAAGGAGACAGTATAGAAGTAAATGCATGAATATCGAAAGGAAGAAAAACTGCAAGTGCGGCCATTTAAACGAAATGAACTGTCCGGAAGTGCTAAAGTAATGCATATACAATAAGACTATTATCCGTCCCTATGGTAGTGAGATGAGGGCAATGGATAAAAGTGATCAACCGAAATTGGGCATATAGGAAAATTTTTAAAAACTTCCTAAAACATTTTTAATCCTGTTCATGAATGTTTGGCCTATTCGAATTATGAACTGAAACAAAGATGATTTGTTTTCACAAATATGAAACTGAAAAATCCAAAATCAATTCTGTTACCCAAACTTTTCAAATTTAACCAACGTTACAAAGAATATTCGTCAGGCATTTCCACTTCAATGTATCAAAACTCAAGATTTTTTAAGGAAAACGAAAATATTCACTTACAATACCACGAGTGGTCAAAGAATTGTCGATTATTTTTTTGCTGTAACCTCACGAATGTTCCTTGTGCTTGCATATGCATCACAAGCAACATGAGTGATTTTACAGCAAAAATAATCTACAATTCTTTGACCACGAATGGTATTTGAGGGACCATTCAACGAAAAAAAATCATCGAATCATTTTTCATAAATTAGTTCACATTCAAGTTTGTTTACATGAAAATTTTTCTCTGTTAGATATAACTAGCAATAAACTGTTTTCAAAAAATTGTCGCCTCATATCACTAGAAAAAATTGTCGATACAATTCGTTTTGATTGGCTCAAAAACGTCAAATCTTGCATTTTGATTGGTCGATTTTTGACAAATGACATATGAATTGAATAGTCTTAGAAACTTTTTAAGAATAGAAACGATGATATATAAAAACCCATCCTTCATTCGTAAATTATTTATGTGTCCTCCTAAAAAATTTGTATATTTTAAATTTTAATAGAAAAACTTTCAGTTCAATCCAAAAAAGGACAAAATAAACAAAAGTAAAAGCCAAAATGTAATTTCCTTTAAGAATATGAAATTTATGCGACAATAAAACTTTCACGTTCCATTAAGTCTAATTAAAAATTAATAATGCAAATATTATTAGACAAAATGGATTTTTGTGGCAATTACAATTAATATTAATCTTAAGACTTTCGTTAATTAGCATTATTGGAGAAAATTACCTTAAGCGTATTTATTTTTAAACGTAAAATTCTTTTCGTCATTATAATATAAAAAATTTCAAAAACGTAAATTATTAAATTGGAATAAATAAAACAAAACTAGTTGCGATCTCAAATAATTAATTTTTTGTAGGAATTTTCGAAGAAAAAATGAGGTGGGAAGTTCTGCATCAATCATTTAAAATTACATTTTCATATCTCATTAATACGAACAGAATTCCAGGACGGTTCCTTAGCAAAAAGTGTTGACCCAACATAAAAATCTAGGTATCAAAATTATAAGCAATTTATCATAGATAAAATTACCTATCAGTACTAATCTTAACCCAACAAAAAAATTACCTACAGACACATTTCTTCGAGATATTAAGTAATTAGTTTCCTTAATATAAACATTTAATGTAACTGTAAATTCCATTAAAGGATTTTTTAGAAAGAAATTTAATATTCCATTAACAGATGGTTAAATTGATTAATTACATTTACTTAAACATAAAATTATACTACAAAACAATAATAAAAAAGCTACAAATTATGTTTACATGGTTCAGTGCCAAAAACTATAAAATTAGATAATAACCAACTATCATCGTCCATATGTCTAACTCTTGTAATTATTTATGATATTCTGAATTTCTAAATGTAATAATTTATGTCCCAGTTTCTCGGGCTAATGCTTCTTTCAACGTCTCCTTTATATTTGCACAGCGTAAAAAATTGTGTAGATTTTACGGTTGTTGATCTAAGCCAACTTTTGTGAGTTTTATGGAAAAAAGTGCCAGATGTTATCTGCAACGAAATTTAATTGGACTAAATTAGTTAATTTGTTTAGTAATTCAACTTTCTTGATATTAATTAGGCATAAAATTTGCAGATCTTTCATAAAGATTACATTTCTAATTCTAATTATCATCAAAGGAAATGTTTGTTTTGTCCCTGAATATTGTTTATGGATTTTGCAATTTTAACCTAAAACTTTCTTTTTTAGTTCGCTCAAAGTAAGAACACTCATGTTTGAAGATGGCTGCAAGTTGATTGATTTTTAATAATATGTTAAAATGGCAAGGAAGTTTATGACACTAAGTAAATGACGATATGTTTATTATATTAACAGCTTATTAATCTTACTTTTCTTCGTATTATTTTAAAGTCTCTAACTTCAGAGCTTTATATACTTATTCTTAATTACTTGGTTATAATTAGAATTGCTAAGGATTCGAACGTTTCTCAGATTTGAATCTCAATCTAAAACGGTTTAAATCCGTTACGGTTTTAATCTCCAGACTGAAGTTTGAAATCCCTGATTAGTGATTCGATTTTACTTGAACTTCGTACCTTTATTTATTACTCTCGTTCCGAATCAACTAATTATAGCTAATGTTCGAATTTCGAATCTAAAACAGTTTGATTAAATACGTACGATACATATAAATCTTTATTTTTATTTTATTTTATACTAATATAACTTTTGCTAATAGCCACATTAAAAGTAGAAGTAGTGCTATGCTTAACATGTAGCAGCCTCTTTCTTTAATTACTTGTGCACCCCTTGTCCTTCCCCATGTCCAGCTCTCCAAGTGCTTCCGGGTCCTCTATCCTCAAATGTGTATCTGCCTCTGCTCCAGAAGAATCCGGCAATTGACCATTCAAACATTCTATTTGCTTCCTAACCAATTTGATCACAGAACATTTGCGATGAAGAATCGAGTCAATGTAATCTTGTTGCTCTTCGGTAACACACATGAAATCGATTTCTAGTTTTCAGCCTTAATTTGAATACATTAAATCTGGTCAAGTGTTGAAAATTAAAGGAGATGACACTTAAATGTCATATTAATGCAAGTTAAACCAAACATTTGAGTTCAAATATTTCTCAACTGAGGCTCTGGATTCCAAATTCGAGATTCAACTTTGTTTCAATTTCAAGCCTCTTTATATTTATTTTTCATTGTTTCAAACTTCGTATAACTGAATGTGTAATTTAAGAAAACATGAATCCGTAAAATTTTATTCCCTTAAACCAGATTTGAAGTTCGAGAATCGGAATTCGCGGTTTGCTCGAATTTCATATCTTTGTGCTCTATCGTACTGGTTATAAATGCCTAGCCGTGGACTAATTTTAAAAATATTAAACTCGCATCAAATTTGAATCTCTAAATCAAGACCTGAAAGTCAATCGAAATTCGATAATACAGATTTAAATTTTAGATTTCAAATTCGAGGATTTACTCTGCTTGAATTTCAAGGCTCTGTGCACTTATTTTATTTTAATAATTAAGTTATGCTTTGTATTATGATTTATGATTGCAAAAGTTCTATCACCGAATGTTAAATCTAAAATAAATCATAAAACTTAAAGTTCAACTTCCAAATTTAAATTCGAAGTCTGACCAAGTTTTCGGGTACTGAATGCAAGGTTCGATTTTACTTTAATTGCAAATCTCTTAATACTTATTTCGATTTCTGTTAAATTAATCATGATCAGAACTATAAGAATTAGAAAATCTCGAATCCATATTAGAGATTGCAATTTTTAGTTTTGATTCGAATTAGCAATTTTTAAGGTTCCAGTTTTTTAATCCGCGTTATGTCTTATACATATTTACATTAAAAATCCTACATTTAAACCTTTAACGTTATGAATTCTTTAATCCCAATTAAAAGTTAAATATTCGAATTTCCTAATTTAAAATTTGATTTGGAATTTTCCGTAGAAAATCTACATTTTTGATTTATAATTCAAAATTCGATTCGATTCCGTTTTCATTGTTTTAATTAAACTTGACACGTATTGATTATGTGTATTTGAAAAGCGCCCAGTATAAAGCCACATCCAATTTTAAACATGAATTCCCATTTGAAATTAATAAAAAGCTTCAGTCCATATTTGAAACTGTATCTTACAATTTGAAAATTGAAAATGCTAAATCATAAGCCTAGGATTCAAAATCTGAATGTCAGATATCTGAAATACAATTATTGTAAGATTCAAGATTTGAATCCGCATCGAGTTTCTACAAAAATTCAAAGTGTTGGGTTTTCAACTAAGTCTGAATTGAAATATTGACATGAATAATCCAATCTAAATTCGTTTCCATCTTCCAATCCGAAAACCCGAAATTTTAAAAAATATGGGATTCAAAAAGCGAAAGCCAAGTTGAAACTCAACATGCATAATTCAAATTCGAAACTAGATTTGAGCTTCAGTAAGAATTCGAACTGTAGTTGCAGCAATTACCAAAATGTGAGCGAAGTTGAAAGTGAGTTTAGATTAGAATTCCAGTTCAGACATGAATCAATATATCGATTCAATCAAAATTTGCACTCCTTCATTCTGTCTAAAACTAATACAGGATTAAAAACTCCAAATTCGAAAACTAAATTTAAATTCGGACTCAAAATTCTCAGTACGCATCATCCGCGTTTGGGGTTTCAAAAACTGGATTTACTTAATTAGATTCTAGTTTCAAATTGTTTTTGTAAAAATTTGTGCTTTTAGAAATCTCCTTTATATGGAGTCAATCGATTAGTAGAGCACTGGCGTGTAAAGCTGAAGGTTAGTGGTTCGAATTCGTGCAAAGAAGGTATTTTTTAATAGGTACATCTACAGTAGGTGGCCACCGAATTATGAACTTTCGTAATTTCCAGTATTAGAAGAAATGGTATTTTATTTATTATTAACTACCAGTTTACTGGGAAAACCAATTATAATCAATATTTTCTTACTCCCCCCTTTGCCTTAATAACTTGTTTGATTCTATCAGGCACGCTATTTATACATTTTCTTGCCATATCCTTAAGTTCGGGGTCGTTCTGCCATACATTTAGGATTATGTTCTTCAAATCTGTTAAATCAGTGTTTCTGAAACTATAAATTTTACGTTTAAGTAAAGCTCAACAGTTCTCAACGGCATTCAAATCTGGTGAATGGTGAATTGCCACACCAAGGTAGACACAGTAAAATATATGTTTTTATTTGCTGTGGCATGGAACCCCGTCTTGCATAAAGGTAAAATGTGAATTATTGGTGTTAATGTTGTCCAGATAGGATAGAAGAACAATTCAAAATTTGGTTATATTGTTTTTGGTCCATTGTGCCCGTAACAAAATATATTCTGAAAGTTTCAAATTCGGTGGTCACCTACCGTATGCAATTTTCAAAATTACTGCTAATTTTTAGTTGGAATTCATCTGACAAAGTAATTTTATGATTTTAGAAATTAAATGTATTTTAACAAATTAGGAAAATTCTATTATTCTATATAGGGCGGTTCATAAGTAATGGGGCACCGTGTAACAGTAGATTCGGGTGGTTAAAATATTCCGATCTACCCAAGATTACCTTAGTCTAAAAGTTATTATTAAAAGAGTGTTAAAAGTCAATATTTAATTTCAATTTAAACTATTTTTTTTAATGGGAAGCCATAACCCATCTTCGATTTTCATGTACACTACTGTGCAGTCTTATACCACCTAGAAAATTTCATATAACATAGATATAACATAACACATATTTAATTTATGTAATACGAACATTTTGTTTTTCAAACGACTTTACAAAAAGGGTACATTAAGACTAACGGAAGCTATAGGCATTATTTTTAATCAGTACATTGTATGACCACCTTCAACTGTTAGAAGTTAGAACATGATTACAACGTGGAATGCTTTCATACAATTTTTGAATAAGCCTGGGGAATCTTGCCATTCTTCTTGTAATATTTTAAACAATTCGGTAGCATTTTTAGTTTTCTTTCTGCCTAAGTAATCCCATAAATGCTCGATGATATTTAAACCTGGGCTCTTCGGCGGCCACTCCATAGTTGACAATACTCTTCCCTTCTAGTTTATTTAAATAGTATTTTACTATAGCAGTGTGGTTTCGGATCATTGTTGCGTTGAAAGACAAAATGTCTCGCAATTAAACGCTTACCAGATGGAATTACGTACCGAGTACCGATCCGCTGTCAGTTTATCTGCAATTCGTATCAAATCCCCAATTCCACATGAAGAAAGGCAACCCCAAACAAGAGCAGATCCTCCACCATACTTTATGGCAGGCTTAATATAAACTGGATTAATGCCTCTTCTCTTCTTCTTCGAATATATTGTCTCCTCTTGTTTCCAAACAATTCTAATTTTGATTCGTCTGACCATAATACTCGACATCACTATTCCTCACTCCAACTCTGGTGGCTTTTCACAAATTTAAGGCTTTTATGTTTATTTCCTTTACGAAATAATGGTTTTCTTAAGGCAACATAGCCTTTTAAACCGAACTGGTAAGGCACGACGGATGGTTGAAAAATCTACTCGAGTTCCAGTTGGTTGTTCCAAGTTCCTAAGTTATAGACGGCGTGAAGTATTTTGCCTATTTCGTAAACATTGCACAATATCTTTCTCGTCTTGTCGCATGTACTAGTCTAACGATAGCAGCACGAATTCCGAGTAATAGGTAAAGTAAACCACGAAGTAATCACTAAGGTATGAATCAACTAGCCCAGAACGTTAATTCGGAATATTTATTGCTAGTAAAAAATTTAAAATGGTAAATAAACAAAGACATTGATTAAAAAAGGTAAAAGAATGATAAAACTTGGAAGAATTAAAAAGGAAAAGGTCAGAAGGAATACATGAAAGAAGTATATCATGAATTCGTCAACAATGAAGCTGATGTAATTTTAGAATGAGCAAACAAAAAGAGGACTTCCAGTGTAAATTCAAGAAGTCATTGAACAAATAGAAAACAGAAAGGTGGAATAAAGACTGGTTTGGTAATAACTGTGAAGCATAAAGAGATACCGAAAGAGAAGTAAGAATCACATGGCTAAAGTGAGAAGAGGCTGATGACGAATAGAGTTACAACTACAAAAATAGAAGAGGCGAAACTATTTAAAAAGAAGAAAAGAAGATAGGAGGAAAAAATAGCACAATAAATAGGCTTTCTAGAAAAGAAAACCGCATAAAAATATAAAAAGCAACGAAGAAAGAACGAAGTCCAACAAAATAGAATGAAGGATAATCAAAAGCGAAACAAAGTACAGCGAATTACTAAAGTTTGAAGAATACATTATCACAACGCTACATGCAAGAAAGAAGACGAATCGTACGAACATACAAGAAACTGTAACAAATAATAAATAGAATAAAAGTTGAATTCGGTCAGTGCCAGTGTTAACAGAACGTCTTCCGGGATAAAATCGTGTCATTGTTGAGACAGAAGAACTCAACAAAAGCTCTCCGTAACCAATTCCCTTGTTCAACGGGCGATCACAGTGTCTCGGCCCGATAGTCTCCAATTCAAGTTAGCTCATATCCAAGACAGTCTCGTCAAGAATGGATACAACAAAAGGAATGATAGGAAAGTTATCGACGAACAATTACACCCCTCACATCCTGAAGGTTCACAAAATACGTATACACCCCAGGCTACTGCCTTCTTGCCCTACATTCGCCAAGTTACTGATCATATACTTTGGTAGGATTCTTAAAAAACGTAACATCAAAACAGTCTTCAAATTCCCTCCAAAAGTGTCACAGATACTCCCTTCAGTAAAAGATAAGCCTTAACCCTTGTCATCAAGAGGCGTCTATAACATCCCTTGTTATTGTGGTTTAGTGTAAGTACTTTGGAGAAAGTGGTCGCTCAGTACACACACGTATCTGTGAACACAAACGTTACTTGAAATCTGGTCTTCTCTCACACTCAGCTGTTGCTGAACATCATCACGACACTGGTCATAAGATCTTGTTCGAAAAATCTTCGATCATCGCCAATGCCCCTTATTTTTTCAACAGAGGCCATTGAAATCATCAAGACCCCTAACAACTTGAATCGTGACACGGGTTATCAACTATCAGACATATGGAGTTCTGTAATCCCTACTGGCTCCGCCCCCTCCACTTCTAACCAATCGTCGTCTTCGTCCGAAACGCTTGACCAGTCACAGCCGGTATAAATTCGCTGACTTTTTCTGTTTTTCTTCAGAAGGGTTTCGCCTCAGTTTTGGTTGACAAGTTGAATTACCGTTCCCTTCTTCCTCTTGCTAAAAGAGTTTCGCCTCTGGCGTGGTTAACACGTTGCGATACCGTGCTCTTTTAGTACTTCCCTTTTCCTCCTGAAGAAGCCCCTTAAAAAAGTGGGCTGTGGTGTGCGTGTCAAGTAGCCTACAGAGTATCACTACCTACCCAAATACGAAAAAATGAAATAGGAGAAAACCAATGCAAATTTCGACCAGGTAAATCAACATCGGTAAAAATATTTTTTATTTATTATCGGTATTTAGCCGCACATATTTCTCGTCTTCTTTTATTAATTTTTTAGGCCTTCCAGACCGAGGTTTATCAGCAGTTGAAGCCGATTTCTTGTATTTTTAAGTCTGTTATGCACGGCTGTTTTCGAAACTTCGAGGGTATTTGCAATTTTTCTTTCACTTAAGCCATTCTCTAACAGGAAAACAATTCTATATCTTACCTCAGTACATATCTTCAGCATTCTTATACACTTTATATAAGACGTTTACTTAAATATTTCATCAAAAACCATAGATTTCCTGTTTGGTAGTACGACTTATAAGGAAACTCAAAAATTATGGCAACTAATGTGCTCAGACATGTTTAATGACGTGACAACGAAGAACAATAGATGGTGATACCGTTGCTCGAATTGCAATTTTATTCGTAATAAGGTAGTTAAAAACATACAAAAAGAAGTATTACGAAGAATTGTGTTGAGAATAAGTAGTTTGAAAAAATCATTAGGTATTACTTAACAGAGTTATCAAATAGTCGGTTGGTTTTCATGATTTAACATTATAATAAGTTAAGTATTAATAAAGATAATATTACATTCTTCAACATTTTTATACTTATGGGACACTCTTTATATAGAAAAATGTCACCTTCGTATGGATTTGAACCACTGACCTTCGGCTTTACACGGTCAATCAAATCAAAACCCTGGGGAGATGTAATTTTTCCATATTTCTCAATTTCTTTAAATACATTAAAAGTAACATTTAAGTTTCTAAAATAAAAACATCTGCAGAATAAGACAATATTCAGCCCTTTTTCTAAAACAGTAACGGTATTTATTCTCGGATTGATTTATATAAAGTTTCAGTCCGGTTTAAGTATCGTTTATAGGAATAAAATAACGCAGAGGTCAATAAAACAAACGGAAACTTGGGAACGTGATTTTCCAGAAGAGTGAGCATTGAAAATGTTAAGAAAAAAATTATAACGTGCCTACGCCCCTGATTTTATGCACACAGCCTACTTATACCTGCTGATTGATTGTCGCCGTAACGGCCTTCATTTTTTAAAATTTTATTTTTCCTTTACCTCGTACTGTATAATAGGTGGCTGTACAGCCACAGGCTGATGTCAGGCAACTAAAATTGTTTTTGTCCGAGTTTCAAGGTCTGCCAAGACGTATGCATGGTTTAAATAATACATTGGCGTGTCTATTGCAAATATTTGCCCGTAACATGTATTTTAAATAATACCCACGTACGATGAACAAATAACGAACTTCGAGTATTAGTTTTGAATTAACATTATACGATTTTTTTTTCTGTAAACATGCGAACGAACTTCGACAAATAAACATACCTGTGCGTACCTTTTAAACCCGTGAGCTACGTATCTGGAATTCCTATTATTAAAATCTTGTTTTGTTCACCTTTAAGCGCCTTAGTAAACGCCTTGAATTATTAATTTAATATATGAAAATAACAAGCTACGGGGTGTTTTGTACTAAGAGTTCGTTACTATAAAAATCAAAAATACGATTAATCGGAATGAAGTAAATTACTTCGTTCGACTTAGATGAAAATGGGATTGTGTACCGATTGTAGTTAAAACTAGGACAGACCATCTGAATTATTGTACCTTTCGGATTACGGATTTTGAGAATTACGACTTCTTTTACGTCATTTTTGCAACTGATTTGATATACAAATAATAAACTAACTTATTTGAGCTAAATTCAAAGTACGGGGCCCTTTGGTCTGATCCTATTAAACGTAAAAGGCCCTGTAAATATCCACATATTGATAAAAATAAATAAATATGTATGTACTTCCCACCAACAATTCAAGAAAACTTTGCCCCGAGGATGGTAACTTAGCCGTCAAAATACGTATTTATTTTCTTTTATTAGCATTATTGTAGTATTTGTTCAGGACTTGGATGTTCCAATTATTCAAGCTAGTGTTGATTTGTCGAATTTAGAATTTTGCATTGAGGGCAATCAATGTCCTTAACGGATATTGCAAAAAAAGAAGCAAGGTAATGAACAAGGTAATTCCAAACAGAATAAACCTTGGAAATAATCATATTGATACATTATTCGAATTTGGATTATCGAAACCACAAAAATACGGATTATCAACCAATATACAGGGTTACCATAAAAGAATGCCGGTATTTTAAACATATTTATTTTATTGAAATAGGAACAAAATAATAATAACAAAAATAGTGATTAATAACTTAAGGTCTATAGTTTTCACTATGGATTTGTTGGTTCAACATGGGCCCCGTGTGTAGCTCGACATACGTCCAACCTGTAAGCTAATTCTTGCCATGCGTTCTGCAACAACGGCGATTAATTGATTCTATGGCAATTCTGATGTTATTGCGTAGATCTTCTAGTGACTGAGGTTTAGAGTCGTAGACGCAGTCTTTGACATATCCCCTGAATTGTATGATGATAAAATAAATTATCTGCTACATACTTTCGTTTGAAATACCGGCATTCTTTTATGGTAACCCTGTATATCTGGAATATCAAAGAATTTGGACTATTAAGGTTACATTGGAAATACTTTTTAAGCACCATCAGTTCGTTATAGCAACACACCTTACATTACGAAGTATACATGGTGAGTAAAAAACAGTGCACACATTTGTATACTTATATATCCGTAAGTTATTAACGTTTTCAAATAAATAATTAATAAACCACTGAAACGTTTAATCGTTATACTGGAAATGCGAGTATTTTAATTTTGTACAGGTCTTGTCGAACCACTATGTATTATAAGGTTTATCTGAATATTCATTCGATCGTTACACTTCTAAAATATATTGTAACGTTTTTAAAACGATTATTTAAAACTTTGGTCCGTGGTGTGAATTATTTATTCACAAATTTAAACAATGTAACGAGTAACACGAAATAACAACTTAAACACTAATATTAAACCGAAACGCTAATTAATTTATTTATACAGTTTATAGTTTATTTATATTTACGAGCGTGCACTACGCGTTACGTATTCGCACATTTATTTTAACCGAGCACTTGGTCGCGATGCGCATTTGTCTGTAGGCTTTGGTAAAACTAAGGTTCGCCAACGAATGAGCCTTTTATATAGGCAAACTTCCAATCTAGCAATTTCTACGTTCTTCTGTTAATATCGATCACGCTCGGAAATCCTAGAAACTTCCATAGGCGGCTCATGCACACGATCCCGCACGTGTTCTTCGCGACTGCTGACGCGTCTCGCTACAATATCATCTTTCCTGTATCGACGAAAAGCTTGGCCTAAGATATATCACATAATAATGCCTGTACGTGGATAGTTTTCCAGTTGTAATTTATAAACAATGGATATAAAACTAAAACAGAGAGCAGTGATTGAGTTTTCGACTAAAGAGGGATATTCGGCTGTTGAAATTCATACCAGGCTAAAAAATGTGTATGGCGACTCCGTAATTGACGTAAGTAATGTCCGTCGATGGGTAAAGAAGTTTCGCGAAGGGGAAACAGAAGTTGAAGACAAACCAAGGAGTGGCCGTCCATCAACTCGTACTGAAGGCAACCGTTTGCGAGCCCATTCGAGGAAACCGTCGCATTAGATACTGTTTATGAGATTGCAACTGCTCTGTGAATGTCGTATGGGTTAGCGCAAGCAACCTGGAGCAATGATTAACAGCAATACTTATATTTCTACTTGCGAAAGCCAAGGGAAGCTATCAGAAGAAAACGACCAGCAAAAGATATTCATTCAATACAGCTGCACCACGATAATGCTCGACCACACACGTCATTTGCCACAACGTAGGCGATTGCGAAAATGGGTTGGTCAGTTGTACCCTATCCCCCGTACAGCTCCGACTTGGTTCCATCCGACTTCAACTTGTTCGGTCCCATGAAGAACAACTTACGTGGAAGATTTTATACTCCAAAGAAACTAAAATCGGCTTTAAAATTATGGGTTCGTCATTGCCTGCTAGATTTTTTTCAAACCGCTTTTGTAACCTGGGTTCATGGGTGGCGTAAATGTATTGAACGCTACGGTGACTATTCTGAAGGATAATTTTGTTTTGATAAGACTCTCAGCTAAATGTGTGTATGTTATTTACTTTAGTTTGTCTTTAAATAAAACAATGAAACACTAACAGGCATTATTATTTGATATATCGTATCTACAGTAAATAATTTCTAGAGTGTAGGTATTATTAATTTTTATTAATTACACTAATCTATAATTGCTACAATTTTCTCCCTCCACTTTCAAAATTGATATAGAAAAGCATATTCGAGTAACAAATAATATAATTACTTATTCGTATTTTCTACTACAAATATAAAACAAGGATAAATCAATACAGTTATACAGCATATTATAGTTAAACTAACACAATGAACAAATACTGTACTGTACATTGATGTCAGATATCCTTCAAAATAACTTACAATTTTAATTGCGTAGAAGCCACGTTATCACACAGCAGTTCCTTGAGTTTTTCTCAGATAATTTACAATCTGTCCATAATAACAATAAGTAGTAAATCTTACGGATGACAGTTAAGTGTTTGTCTATTGGTTTCAACTTCTATCACATTAATCCTTAGTTACTCACTTAACAAACTAATATGAACTGGTATTTAGCGTTGTGGTTTAAACTTTATTAGATTATTATTAACCAATTACGTACCTATTTCGCTAGTCAGACGCACACCTACGAGTTTTATATCATTCCGGACAAACCGTTTACCATATCTGGGAGATCGCAGGACTATCGAATTATCCTTTATGCAACATGGGCTAAAACTAGGACCTAAAATATTTATAAGGGTTCCTCAACGGCCGCAATATTTTATTTTGTTTGTTATTTAATTAATTTTGGTAAGTTATAAATTTACCCAAAATCATTTGAACCATGTATTTTTGCTATCTCTAAGCTTGGTTTAAACCAAACATTTGTTTGCTTGCTTTTGTATTGCATTTTTTTGATTTAAATCACGAATATATTTTAATCAAATTCAGGGAAAATGGCCTTTTTAATCTTATTCATCAGATATTTTCTACAATTTTTAAAACAAATTTTCGTCAAATATAGCACTAACTACATATATTATAGTATGTCTAAACCTTAGACCGACGTATTATGTAATGCAAAGTTTATGGAAAACAACGTTGCCATATTGCATCCAATCTGTATTATTTGTAAACCGTCAACAATAAAACTGCTTTGTTAAAAAAGAACATGGTTTAATTCAGAAAACTATCAAACTGAACAAAAACAGACATGCTCCCGAAGGGCCGGTACTTCTATCTAAGGTTGATATGGACTCTAATTTAAAAACCCATTTACGTTTACTATTTACTGAGTTAAACGACAGTAACAGATAGATATGCCTTACATTAAAAAATATTCAACCTACTGCCCATTTTAGTGATAACTCACCGATCATTTGAGAACTTTATTTAAAATCTTTCTAATATCTCAAGGTTGGAATTGGAAGCAGAACCCCATAACTGGATACCAAGTTGACTTGTTAATTTTTAATTAAAGTTAAAGTAGAACTTTCTTTTGCAGTAGAAGTTTGATCAGTCGACACATTTTGTAGAACGGTAGGTTGAGTTGTTTTCTTGTGGTTCATGTAAGGCGACGATCTGGTTTCACAGCATACTTAAATTTATACCTTTTTCACTTGAGATATCTGCTTGTTATTTAAAGATAGCGGTGGATATTTCTAATTTCTTAGCATTACATGTGTCCATTTAAATTTGTTCATATTTATTCATCACATCTTTAAAATCTTTCAACTGATTTGTAAAAGTTTTGTGGTAATAGTTTTGATGAAATTAATATTATCCATTGAATGCAGATCAGAACTGCATAACACATATATAGGGTTGGCCCTATCACGCTTCCATGTGGTACCCCAAACTAAGATATAGCCTTTAAAAAACGTCTATCATTCACACATCTAAGCAGGTGTTGTACGTCGTAGGGCAATACATATGAAGAATAATGCCGAAAAATACTTTGTGTCTCCAAAATGTATTATCCTAAAATTGTAGTACACTTTTTCAGAGTAGAGCAGTCTTTTTTATTACCAAGCTGATGTGGTTGGAATTCCTTATCTGTAGTATCGGTTTAAGTCTTGCTAATGGCAACTGTTTGGAGATTTTCGAAAACAACTGGCAACGAACTAATGGGTTTCTATGAGGTGACTTCTGAATTTTGTGGGCTTTGGTATTATAATTTTATTATTTGTTCCACTTTCCATTTGAGCGAAACGCATCCAGAACAAGAACTTAATTGGTCTTGGAACTTTGTTAGGTAGAGTTGTTTTAATATCATACCAGTTATCAAGTCACAACCTAGAGCTCTCTTGGTATTCATTTTTTTTTTATAATGGCTGTTAATTCTTATTTTGTTTTAAATGACATGCATTTGGTGGAACGTTTTTAAGAATTTTTAAATACAACAGTCGGTATTCCCGCCTCGTATTTCAATTTAACATCATGTTTAATTACCATGGAAATACCGTGTAACTCTGTTATCAACATATAAAATTATAAAAGCTATATCGTTTTATGTTTACGTTAAACATGACTTCAGTTAGTTAGGGACAACTTTAAACATGAGGTGAGAATACGACCAATTAAAGAATTTTTAAACACCATTTTCTTCTATTCCGATAAATTCTGAAGGAAGAGGTAAAAATTCCTTTTCAAGACTTTGCGCCGGTTCTTGGCCTTTCTTTGTTATCCTCGGTTCATTTTTCATTTTTGGGTCTGCATAATGCTTTACCACTGTTGTCGTTTTATCTTACTAATAGTGAGCACTCATTTGTATTTTAACCTTTCAGATACTGTCCACTCACTGCATTGTTTGGATCATCATATAGTACCTTTTTTAATTATTCAATTGCATTATTAAGACCCCAGTTCAGTTCGATCAGGAGAGTTAAGCTCCGTTGTTTCCGGCCAGTAGTGGAATGGGTGGCCCGATTGCTCCGTTAACGCGACTTCTCTCTCCCACGAGGACCGGCGGATTTGAAAACAAAAAAAGAAAGCGCTAAAGAAAGAAGGGAAAAAGAGGGAGGCCTTTGCCCTTAATTATTATTATTAAGCTTAGCCTTGGGTGAGAAGCTCTTTAACACGTTCACTACCACCATTTAAAAGGAAATCGTCTTCCACAGACCACTAATACCCGAGACCAAGCGGCGCAAATATGAGCCATACCTTCTTATAGACCAATAGTTAATAGGAATGCAGTTTCGGTAGACCGCCGAGAAATTACATAGTGACTACGCTTCTACCAGCCTCCCACATATGAGCCGGTGGTCTGTGTGAAAAAACCATATGGCTCATAAATATATGAGTCAGCCGGTAGTGAACGTGTTAAGTTTGCCATGGTTTCCTTAAATCCTGTAATTTTTACTTTTATTGCTCCCAAACAATTTCTGCTATAGAACAGTATTTCAATCATTTTTTCGCATTTTCCTGTCCTTCAATTTTAAAAGGTACCTACTTCGTAAATTAGTTCTTCATTTAGGACGTTCCTCAATACTTTCCATTCAGTTCTCCTATTATAATAGTATTTTTTGTTTTCTTCGGATCCGGAAGTTAAAAACAGTTTAGCCCAAAGGTAAGTCTAAACATGATGCAGCTTATCCCTGTTTATCTTGTAAGTTTCAGCAAATAGTGGCGAAATGCACATTTAAAACTAAAATGTCAAAATACACGACATCAACAAGATTTCGGGGATATACTATTCTTGTTGTGCTAACAAAACTTTTAACGTTTTTAATTACAAAATAATTCTGTCTCCATGGAAATATTTAAAACATCTTTATCGCGTTCTTTGGAACAGAATGGTCTTGTCCCTCTTATCACGGGTGCGAAGATGTGTGATTCTGTTAAAATATAGTTAGAAAACATACAAGTTTTCTCTGAAGAAATTATTTTTTGTATCTACATCACCTATTACAAGCTTGACACCTGACTTCAGCGGCGTAGCGCTACTTAGATATTTTTTCCGTATATTATGAACAAATCTATTAGATATATTTAGACAGATTTTCTTAATAATCGTCATGGGCCCTTTTACACTTTGGGCCCGTGTTTTTCAAACACTTTGAACACTATATAGCTACGCTACTGCCTGACTTACATCTAACGTTTAGCCTCGTTGATAACATATGCTGAGCCAATACAAAAAAAAACTCTTGTTACGCTAATTTGGTTAAGAAGGAGCGTATAATTAAACGTTGTAGGAAATATATTGCAGCGGCGCACGTCATCAGGAAGCGTGTTACGAATACCGAACTGAAAGTTTCTACCGTATTCAAGAATATCAAGGCATCCTGGCAAAAGCAGTCAGTCGAAGAGCATATGGTTTAAAATAAATACTAATATAATAAATATTCGATGTAAATAAATTAAGACTGAGTTTAGTATTGATGCTAATGTTAGTAAATTATCAGTTGGTTTAATAAAATACACTCGCATACAACAAGTTAGTTCAAGTTAGTTAAATTGCTATAGTTACACAATAAATTACGTATTTAATTAATCCCATCGATTATTTGAAGACCGATTACTTCATTGGCATTGACATGACGCATCTTTTAAAGCAATGACAAACAAGTGCTTTACGACATATAGATATAAAGTTTTGTGTTTAGAGGGTTGTTTTATCGAAATTTTTCAACTACGCCGCTGTAAACTATAATGAAAGCAAATACAATTCCCAAGTTTTTAACATACAAATAACACGGCGCTCGTTCTTTTTACTACTTCAAATGAATTGCGTGCAGTAGAATACAAACTACTTCATTTAAATATCTATCAGTATTTATTGAATACTCGATCCAGGTTGTTGGTAGCGAAAATTTCCCCAACTAGATCTCCTTCGAACAATTTAACCATTTACCAACTTACAATTAAAATTGATGGATAATGCTGTACTCGTATTTGTCTGTAAATGTCCCAGTCAACTCCCAACGAGTCTTATACGGTCATATTTTTTACCTGTTTCGCGAGATCTTAAAACCGCTGACTCAGAATAATTTTCTCCTTCATCCCGCGAACTTCGGTTCAAATTACGCTCGATCAGTCAGTTTAGATCAAAGATTTCAACTCGTATGTTATCGGTGAACGATTTTACGACGTACTTAAAAAATATGATAAAAGAATATTAGGCAACGTCCTAATCAATAAAGTAAATATTGAGAAAATTGGAAACAGATGCACCACGTAATACATTTTCTAAGAAGCGCAGCCCCGTTCCAAAGATTTGTTTTTAACCGCCGCGGAATGAGGTGCGGCTGCTATGATTTATATGATTTATAACACCGGAAGCTCTTAGAAATAACTCGATCTTTGATTCCTGTGGATTTGCCAGTGGCACGGAACTTTATAACTTCAGAATTAAACCACAACTCGCTTCCGCTATTTAAATGATAACTGTTTTTAGCTTACTTTTCATTTTTCGCAAAGTTGAGGTTGTTTATTGGTTTTCAGTTTTCGGAATTTTATAGATAAGATTCACAGAATAATTTCCACCTTTCTTGATATGATATTCTAATGACTTCAAGATAGTTCCAAGGATTTGTATGCATTTTTACAACGATTTTGGAAGATTTTTATTGGTGTATTCCGACTACCAAAACAAGAGAAAAACAACTGCATGAGATTTTAATATTAAAAAAAGAAATTTTAGCATATCGTTGCGCACTTAAAAAAAATAAAAAACTGAAAGCATCTACAGAAATCGAAATTTCCAATGAGTCAAAAAACTTCTAACAATTCTAACTCATTTTTAAAATTACCTATTTCTGCCTGGATCAAACTGTTTTGAAATATTTTTAAGGAAATCTAATACAATTTTCATGATTACTAAAAGACTTCTTTAAATTTTGAGGATTTTGTTTTTTTCCTTTAAGTTTTCAAAAATTTACATAAACCACTCGAACGAAGTATTTTATAATCTTTAAACATTTTCAGATACTTCAACTTTAATTTAATTTCATGAATCTATAAAAGCCGACTTTTTTGGTCTTCTTTTTAGTTTTTCTTTAATTTTTTAATTACGTAAATACTTTTGATAGATTTCTAGTTCCGGTTCAATCTCAAAAAACTTCCAACATAAAGTTCAGAGATCTATTATAATAAGTTTCAGGCATTTTCTAAACGACTCGTTGATTTGATGTACAGGGTGGTCCAAATTGGACACTTTTGATAGGAAACACCAATTTCTAGAGGAGCTAGAAAAAAACTAACCTACATGTTACGAGCTCGATTTTTGTGAGAAGGTGAATGCCGAAAACCGCACATCGATATCTTGAACTGTTTAGAAGATATAGGGTGGTTTTCAATTTTGTGCATTTTTGACCCACCCCCATAACTTATTTATTTATGAATATTTTTTGTTTCTGTAAAAACATTCTTAAGGCACTTTTTTTAAAGGAATCCAATGGTGTCCCAAGTTTTTTTGTAAAAATAATGGTTTTGAAGCTATGACATAAACTTGTATTTTTTCTTATTGCTGTTTCTAAAATAGTATAAGATGAATTTTGTTAATCTGGAGTGCCATGTTGAACAATAAAACGAAATAAACTTACAGCTGTTATAAAATAAATGTTTAAAAAGGAAAGTAGCAAGTATTTTATATGTTTAGAAAAAGAATATGCAAAAATATATAGGGTAGTCCACATGAAAATTAAAAATACAAGCTTATATTCGGTTCTAGCAATTAACACCTGGTAATCGGCAAAAAGCAGTGTGTCCAAATTTACCCCCTGACATAAAAGTGTTTTTGGTCATATTGTATATTGAAAAGGGTAGGTGACATAGGGCACCCCTGTCTAACACCTTGGTTAATTTCTATCTCTTTGCATTTTGCGATGGCGGGTCTTGAATTAATATTTTGGTATTTGTGTCTAAAGTTTGGACGGATCTAATTATGTGCTCCGGGAATCAATTTTCTTTCTTTATAAGCCAGAGTAGTTTCTATCAACTTTATCAAAAGCTTTGTGATAGTCGATAAAAGCCATATAACTATGTGGGTAGATTATATTCTCTCCTTTTCTCTGTTAATTGAGTTATAGTAAATATACAGTCTATACAGGATCTTCCCTTTTGGGAGCCGTTTTGTGCTTCAGACAATATGTTTTCTGACAGTATATTCAGGGGCGGATCTATACAGACGCTAATGAGGCTTAAGCCTCGGGCCCCCATCAAATGGGGCCCCCATGAGCAAACACTCATCTTATCGACTCACTCAAACAAAAATACACGCATATTTTTTATTTTTCGGGTGGATTAGGAAAGGTTTTTTTTCATTCGTTTTGGTTTTGGTAATTTACAGCAACTCTATGTGTTTTTTGCTGCATCTCCGCGTAGATGGAACATTTTAAATAAACACGCGAAGCTAAAACTAACACTAAAAGGTCTAAGTTCAACCTGTTGGTCCACGCATCATGAAACCGTTAATAAATCCTTGAAGACCGGATACTGTGCAATTATCAAATGCAAAAAAGAGAAGCACAAAATTTGTATAAAAAGTTAACAAAACCAGAAACAGCAATGTTAACCACGATTTGGGAAGAGATTCTGGAACGCTTTGATAAAGTGAGCAAGAAATTACAGACACTTGGTCTAGATCTTGGTCTTCATCTTTGCAAAAGTTTGTAGAAGCATTTAGAAATAAATCTGCAGAAAAAGTCCTCGAAGTTGAAGAAAAAGTTAAGTTACTGTGCGATAAGGTAGATGAATCTTACAACGATGGAAAGAGAAGAATTCGAACGCATATTTATTCCGATGGAGAGAGAGGTAAATATTTGCTTCGAGGAAGAGATAAGTTTCGAATCGAGGTAGTCAACCGATTATTAGATTCTCTTTCAGTAGAACTGAAGAAGAGAGGAAATGTCTATGAAGAGATACAACAGAAATTTAATTTTCGTATTGGCATTGGAAATTCGAATATCTTAGATATAGATAAAGACAGTTTGCAGTTGGCTCTTTCCTTTCATAGTGATGATGTTGATGTTGACGAACAATTTTTCAACGAATGTGTTCAATTCAAACAGTATCTGTTAGCAACAATTCTTGAGGATAAAGAAGAAATAAAATGTTCGGAAATGTTAAATTTAATTTATAAAAAAAAATTAAGTGAACTTTTCCCTAATCTCATTACTATTTTGAACATTTACGTGACATTGCCAATCACAAGTTGTGAAGCAGAAAGATCTTTTTCAAAATTAGCATTCATAAAAAATAAGTATAGAACTACGATAAAAGAAGAACGATTGAATTATTTATCAATTCTGTCAATGGAAAATGATTTGACAAGGTCAATATCTTATGACGATGCAATTAAAGATTTTGCGAGTGTTAAGTGCAGAAAAAAATTGTGGTTTATCTTGTTTAATAAATATTCATAAAAATACTTTTTCGTTTTTTTATTTATTACTTATTTGTCTTGAAAATTTAGGGCCCCCAAAACTGTTTTAGCCTCAGGCCCCCAAATATCTAGATCCGCCCCTGAGTATATTGATTCTAAGAGTAAGAATTTTAGAGTATGTTTTATAAGCAACATTTGGGCAGTTAGTAGTGCTTAATGCATGTATTATAAATACTTGCAAACCTTTGTTCAATAATCTGAATAAACTATATTCAAAATGTTTGGTTATTCAATCCTAAAATGGCTCCAAATATTAAGAGGGACTTGCACTTTCGAGTTTACATTAGACTTTGAATATAAAGCTTTTTTGAACATCTAAACTTCTTTTAAGTTATCGCCCAGGTTTTCACAACCGCTTTCCTTCTAATTAATAGATATAATATTAACTAAGGATTCCTGGACCTTTTAAACCTCAAAAATGCCCACAAAATATTCTTTTTTCTATAGCAGCTGTTAAAGTGCTACTTTATCTATTAATTTGATTAGATAACGTAGCAATTTAACAGCAAGGGTAGATAAGGTACTTTATTTTTTGTTTTTAACCCTAAAACGCCCATACTAATGACATTTTAAAACGTGACTCGAATTGTAATTTTTTAAACCTCAATGTCAAATAAAATTTATTTTATAATTTTTTTCCTTTAAAATAAATGCTATAGAAAAAAATAGAGTATTATACACGACGATAAAATTTAATTATCTTCTCGAGCGACGCTAAAATACGCCCTCAAAGATAAAACACAATTTTATCGTCTTGTATAATAAATAACTATTACCTATTTTAAGTTTTTCCTGAAGGATTGGTCGCGGTTGAATCTTAGAAACAAAACAAAAAGGCTATCTTCCATTTTCATTGCCCCTGATGTCCTTTATACTACCTTGATTTTCTCGATAATCGTAACTACTAAATAGTAGCCAGACTTCCTCAAAATGACGAATTATTGTTAAACACTGTCCTGCCATTTCTTAAACGGCCTTAGAGTACCCCCAAACTTCTTCGGATCGCCCTATAATTACCTCAAACTATCTTTGTCTCAATGCTCAATTCATCAATGTCTAACTTTTAGTATTTTTCAACAATTTGTACTTTATTGCATTTCTAAATTCAAGCATATTAAAAACCTTCAAAACGTATATAAAAAAATAAACTCCAGAAAGTTATAACGGCCTGTAAGATCATTTTAAGCTTAAACCCAATCGAAGTAGTACTTCGAAATACTTACAGAAATTGCAGAACTTTCTTAGTTTTTAATATTCATCTATTTCGAAAAATATTCATAAATGTTTACCAATTAGCTACATTTTTTCGAGCTTATGGTAGTTTTCGATTTTTTATAACTCATATAAATTATGTACATTATTTTGAAGAATGTCGGTTGTTTTAAACCTTAAAAAATTTCTTTTACACGCTAAATAAAAATCGATTTAGATATTTTACCCTAATTCAACTAATTTTAATAATATTAACATCTCGAGTACCACAAGGGAGTATACTGGGGCCCAGCTGCACCTCCTTTTTACATCTGACCTTCTAAGTACTCAAGAAACTCAAACAGATACCTTTGCAAATGATACAGTAATTCTATGATTCTATCCATCGACGCAAATTCAACACGAGCAAGTGAAGATTGGCTCTAAAAATGGAAAATCAAAATAAATGAACAAAAAGCCGTCCATATAACATTCGTACTAAAACGGTCGTCATGTCCTGCAGTATCAATCAAAAATACACAAATCCCACAGGCAAACGAAATAAAGTATCTAGGTATGCATTTAGACTTTTTAAGCAAACATGGAAATATCACATCAAGAAACAGCGCAAAGAAAAGAACATCAGATAAAAGAGAACAAAGTTATAATCTATAAAGCAATAATTATATAATTAAGTCAATTTGGACTTATAGCATAGAACAAAATTAACATCGATATTATACAGAGGTTTCAGTCCAAAGGACTTAGATCAATTACTGATGCACCCTGGTATGTGTCAAATCAGACCTTACACAATGACCTCAAAATCGCGTTCGTCAATGAAGTCATCGCTGAAAGATCGGTAAAGCACAAAGGAAGAATAGCAACATGAACATTTTTAAATTTTAATACAAAAATTTATTCCAAGATTCATTTGCTATATCAAACATTGAAAATATAAGAAAATGTATAAGCTTTTCAGGGGTATTCGGTATGTTAAACCAGATCTGGATCTTGTTTTAAATTTAATTAAAAATATTTCAATATTTTCTAAATGAAAACTGATATAGTTTTTTCCCTTTTTACATTCCGGTGGTAGTACTAGTAGTTTAGCTAGTTTCATTTTTAATTAACTGATAACAAAACGACTGTCGTCTTCTCCACAATTTAATTAAGTAACTTAAAAGTAAATGTAAGCTACATACATATGCATGTTTCGGCCGTTAAATAATAATTAAACTAAGGCCATCTTCGGGCAATTAGTAATAATAATAATAAAGTTTAAAACCCTCGTAGGATTACAACATTGGAATAAGGTTAAATATAAATATAATTAATGTAACATTAATATAACCATGTAAGACACTCAGAATTTTCAAAAATTAAAAAATATTTAGTGAAGACTAATATGAAGAAGAATACAGTCGTTTTATTATTAGTTCTTAAGTTACTCCACTATGAGTATGGATTTTAACCTAATTTTTAATTTTTTAGCGTGGTGAAATACTGGGTTTTAATCGAAAATTTTATTTTAAACAGTTGAAAGAGTAACATTTTTTGTCACTTCAAAATTATTTTTTAAACGAAGAAGGCTTCCCTTACTATATCTTAGTTAGAAAAATTATCGTTATATTTATTTAGAAAAAACAGTTTACACAATTTTAGAAAATTTCACAGCTCCTCAGGAATTTTCTCAACACAATCTATGCTTATTCGGATTGAATAAATATTCTTAGGTTCCCTGAAATGAACAAAGAAATTCGTCCGATTCTTTAGGAGTAAAACAATTAATATCAGAGTTAGTCATAGTTAGAAAAAATGTTTGATGTTTTTACTTAAAAACGAGTTTAAACGATTTTTTTGAAATTTGCCAGAAAAACTAGAAACTTTCAGGCGATTCTTTAGAAGTAAAATAATTAAAAAATTAAGTAAATAGCTGCTCTTTTCTCAACAAATTCTAAGCTTTTTCAGGTTGAATATCCTTTTTAAAGTAAAACAAAACTTTTTAGTTAGAACAGTTATCGATAACTTTATTTAAACACGAGTTTCAACAATTTTCTGAACCCCTACAAAATTTTTTGAGGGGTTTCCTTAAACATAATCTGAAATTTTCAGGACGAATTTTCTTAGGTTACCAGAAAACCACGAAGTTTTAGGTTTTAGGCGATACATAAGGAGTAAACTAATGCTTAGTTAAATTGTTGGTATTATTATTTAGATATTTAGCAATGCGTTTAAATGATTTTTGGAAGTTTCAAAACTCTGCGAGTTGTCTGGAACAAAGTTTGAGTTTTTCAGACGGAATGTTTTGAGGTTTTCAGGCAATTTTTCAGTCGGTAGTAAAATAATTTAAATTCATGGTTACAACAAATCATTAATATTTTAATATAAAAACCAAGTTTAAAGAAGTTCTGGAATGTTAGCAGTTTTCTCAAATATAGGCTTCCTGAGAAAATGATTTCTGAGGTTTAACGAATTTATTCTTAGTTTCCGAAAATTACTGATATTTTCAATAAAACCACTAGTTCAAATAAGAGTTTTCTCAAACACAGGCTGAGCTTTTTAGGCCGAACACGACATTTTAGGGGACTTCTGTAGGAAGAAAGGAGCTAGTTACATAATTTTTGCGATTTAAAAATTACTAAATTACTTCGAATTTTAATTAGAAACTAAACGAAATCAGTCAAATTTATTTTTCAAGGTTTGTTATTATTAAATTAAGAATAAAATTGGAACAAATTAAAATTGGGACTTTCATGAGTTGAAATGTAATTTTATTTGAAATTCAAAACACGTTTCAAAAAAAATATCTTTCACTTGTGATTTCTAATGTGTATTTACAAAAATTAATTATTACTTATCAACAAAGGCATACAAAAAGTAATAATAGGAGTATCTAAAAATAAAAACGACCAAGTGAGAATTTATGATATATAAACGTTAATTACACATTGTAATGCTATTGTCACGTAACTTCTTTCACCTTCCCGTAATAAAACAAAAAACTGCATAGACATTCCCACCTACCACCCACAAAGCATTGCATCATCATATAAAATTTTGCATATACTCGTAGGTGTGTGTTGCACATCTTCCTGCCACATTTAATAAAAAATGTATTTTAATGGTGGGTTGTAAACTCGATGTAGGTTCTTGAATTTTACTAATAAATACCCACTTAGTAAAACTTGTGATTTTTAAAATCGATGTCGTAGTTGTGACGTTCGTAAAAAATGGATCGATTGTTAATTTGTATGAATTTATTAGAACACATTTTCAATTTATGAGACTATTAACAGAGTGTCAAAACAATCTATTGTATTCTTGTCTTTCACATAAATTATAAACTGATGTTACTTTTAACTTTTACTGCGTAATCTCTTTGTATTTTTAGTTAATAGTGATTATCTGATTATGTGACCGATTTTTAAAGACATACAATTTAAAAATGCTCTTTACTATGAATGTTAATGAATATTAATTCTTTGGTAATGTTACTAACAAGATGTATAAGATAAAAATACAATGTGTATTAATATCCTAGACTGCAACAAATAACAATCTATATGATCTACCAAAATATCAACATAAAATACAAAACATAATTGTTGTTAGTTACAATGTTTTTAAATAAATAATAAAAAAGAGAAATGAGGACGTTTGGGTGTTTTAGAGATTTTTTAAATGACTTCAAATATTCTTGAATACTTCTCTAGCACATAACAATTTTCGGGATGTTCAATAAACTCCATGTTTTTTCCCATTACGTTTAAGTATTACTTTGTGAGAAATTTAAATTTTTGAAAATAGGCCCAAAAGTAAACCATGCTTAATTTGCAACAATACTAAGAAAACGTGTGATGAACACCATTACGTATATTTAAAGTTAAGTAAATATTTTTTTATTTTTTCTTTTGGACTTTTAAAGTTTTACTTCGTAAAAAGTATTTCATTTGCGCAAACTACTAAAACAATCAGATGAAATTGTTTTATCGATTAATTTAATTTTTATTAACCAACAAAATGAAAAGGCGAGTTATTTCGTAAAAACCTCAAACAATTAACATTAAAACACACAGTAATTCTATTTGGAACAGGAAGTTATAATTTTTCGACACTTATATTATATAGTCTAAGTAAGTTTTAAATGGCGGTTGACAGGTTTTTGTTTCCCCGCCCTATGCAGTTTCTGATTTAGTTACAACAAAATATATCGTCTTTGCCAATGGACCACGGCGTGGATGTGGACGGCATAGGGCGGGGAAATAAAAATCCGTTTAACCGCCATTTAAAACTTACTTAGACTATAATAAAACTTTAAAAATCTGTAAAATTAAAATTGTCAGAAAACAATAATAAAATTGAATGGTGAAAATTTTGAAAAGAATTTCATACTAAACCATATCTGTCAACTTCTTGCATCGTATTTTTATGTTCAACCCTCAGTATGTCGTAATGTAATTCATATTTTCAACGATGCATAAATTTTTAGCAATGATAAAACACTTAGAAATTGATAACGAAAAAACTTTCCATTTTTGTAAACTTTCTGGACCACCCTGTAACGCATTGATATTTTTGTATTTAAAGAGCTACGAATTACGTTAACGTTTTTAGATTTGAAATACCTCGAGAAATATCAAGACACTTTGGAAAAACGAAAACCTGCTGTTTTTTCAATTTCACGTATTTTCATAACAATTTAATTTACAGCAAACTGAAGACGTCACCTTATAAATAATTTTGTGTAGAATTCCATGAAGTTAGTTAAACCTCTCAATTTTGATTATAACACATAGAAACTCATGTTTATATAGTTTTGTAGGTCAAATAAACTTGTCGTTCAATTTTGGAATTAACAAAACGTCTTCCGGATTGGGACCGTTATTGTTGAGACAGAAGAACTCAACGTTTCGCCCACTTTTTTAAGGGGCTTCTTCAGGAGGAAAAGGGAGCACTCAGAAGGGTTTCGTCTCTGGCGTGGTTTACACGTTGAGTTACTGTGCTTTTCCTCCTGAAGAAGCCCCTTAAAAAGTGGGCGAAACGTTGAGTTATTCTGTCTCAACAATGACACGGTCCCAATCCGAAAGACGTTTTGTTAATACTGACACTGACCGTGGAAGTCTTCGAATTTATTTTGGAATTATAACTTTAATACTCTTATAAATTTAAGTTAAAAATAAGTGTAGTCCCCGCACAATGGGCCTTCAGGCCTAAGTGTGGTTAGTCACAAACAACAACAACAACAACAACACATAGAAACACATGTTTATAGTTTTGTAGGTCATTTAAACTTGTCGTTTTTGAAGCTTTTTAATTTGTTTGAAAACAGAGATAGACTTGTCTTCGAACCGTTACGTGAGTTGTTATTAATTTAATTCTATTTTACTAACTGGGAGCGAAACCCCCAATAAAATGTCAAACTCGCCACAACAAACCTTTAGAAAATATTATAACACGAAGCTATTTTTTTATGAAAACAACTCAAAAGATCCAAACCAAGTGATGAGATCTTAACAGTGTACATTTTCTTCTTCTTCTTCCATTGTATTTAGATTTAGGCTTCGCCTGTTTTTCCATTAATTAGTCTTCTCCTAGTGCAGGGGTCGGCAAACTGCGGCTCGCGAGTCATAAGTATGCGGATCTTTCTGTACATACATGTAGCTCTGAAGTAAAATTGAAAGGCCAGCTCAACACATTGCATTTTAGCAGGTCCTGTTTAACGGGAGCCGTTTGGAAGGATGTGAGTATAACATTGTTTCATAAGCGTGAAGGCAGGATGAAAGTGGAGAGGATGGTTGAGCACATTGTAAGCAGGGCAGTCAAACAAAGCGACTAACACCTAAGTAAGTGCAGGGCGCCCTCTACCAAGCAAGGTAACGTTGGTAATGACGTAATGACGAAATGTTAAATTTATGGCTCTCGAATAATTTTTAAATTGTTGTGAGGCACAGGATTGGCTTTTCCGTCTCAAAAGTTTGCCGACCCCTGTCCTAGTGGGACTTCTGCTGATGATGATTTTCAGCTATCTATCCTGCATTCGGGAGGTCTTCCGGGTTGTCTCTTGCTGCTTGGCTTCTGATTTTTTGCCATCTTCGATATTCACTCGTCTGTCATTCTTTCAACGTGGGCCTCCCATTCTTTACCTCTTATTTTTACAAATTCGGCTATATCTTGTATATTACATTGGGCGTGCATTTCTTCATTAGGCACTGTCTCTTATCGCAAATCCTGTTATGGTTCTTGTAAATCTTGTCACCAATCAGCTGTCTCCCCGTCGCCCCAGAAGGTATAAAACCAGAGCGTTTTCCTGCAAGAGCACCCATTCCATCTCCGACTTCCAGCAGAGCAACATCCTTCTCCAAGTCCGACTCCAAGTCCACTTCTCTTCAACTCCTGCTCCAGTCCTGCTCCGGTTCCTTCCCGCAACCGACCTCGACTCCAGGATCGTCGTGATACTCAGAACGGCCTGAGTATCACTTCCTCCCACGGCACGCCGGTTGATGTCCATCAACCCCGTGGCCTTCCTGCTCCTGCTTAAATTCCTTAAATCGGGTTGTCAGCCCACATTTCATGTACTTGTGTCAGCTTATTTTTACTTTTTGTATATAAATAAAATACTCTTTCGTATCGTCGCTTCATGCCATTCCCGCCGAAGACACCGCCAGCCCAGCTGTTCCCTTGGCCGCCGAACGCCGGAGGTAACATTCTGAGCGTTCTCATTTCAGTGCTCCTTAGTGGTTGTTTTGTCTTACTGGTTTCTGCTCTTGTTTCAGCTACGTATGTGATGATAGGTCTAACAACACTTTTGTATATTTTTACTTTGTTTTCTGTATTCACGTATTTATTTTTCCAAACCACAAGTAACTCGAACCTATAGAAATACTACAAAGGTTTCAATCAAAAACTTTAAGGGCAATAACATCGTGGTATATGAGAAGTCATCCATCGCGATCTTCAAGTTAAATCAGTGCATGACGTGTTGAAGTGCGTAAGTGAAAAGTACCTACCTCTTACGTAAACCTGTTAGACAACAGCAACAAAACCCTGAAAAGGCTGAGAAGACACAACCCCCTAGACCTACTGAACCGTTTTTAATCAAATCTCTATTTGCTTAATGTTATCTTTGTTACATCTATTTAATGTACCTAATAAGTAACTTTTAAAAGAACCTTCCACTGGGAAGATCTTCAACATGTACATACATCATTTTGTAATTACCAAATTTACTTATTGCACTGCTCAACAGAGCAGATTGTAAATACAAAAATATTCCAAAACACATCGCGGATGAGGCATCTCGATATTCTTGCTCCTCTAAATGCCTCTGCACTTCTCTGGTGAGGTTTCTATTACTGGATATTTCTACCCCCAGATAATTAAGCTCGTTACTTGTTCAATGATAGTGTCTTCCATTTTTCTAGCTTGCATCGTATGGGATCTCTAGCTATGGTCATACATTTAGTTTTATCTTTTGATACTAGCATTTCCACTCTTTTGGGCTTATAACAAATTGATGCAATATGCGTTGAAGATCATCTTTATTATCAGCTATTAAGACATCGTCGTCAGCGTAATACAAATTATATTTATATTCTGTAGGCGGGTATCCCTGTTCAGTTTTAACTGCACTTATGATTTCGTCCATAATCAGATTAAATAACATTGGGTTAAATGAATCTCCCTATATTTTCCCTATTTCCCTGTTGTAATTGGAATTGCTTCTGTGTATTCGTTTTTTACGGTTTTCTACTATTATTATTGTTGTGTATTTTGTAAACGCTTCTTACTAAGTTAATTCTTCTCATAATAAGTAAGACGTCACTTAGTCTTACTCAATCAACATAGCAGATGAATGCAGTTTTTGAATATTCTATCGATTTTTTGCACACCCCTCGTAATGTGAAAATTGCATCTGTTGTTGACCTGTTTGTCCTAAATCCGAATTGTTCTTCATTGGTAGCGAGATGTATGTATTTATCTACAGTAGAATCTTTATATTCAAGGAAAAAGAAGACCAGGACGTAATAGAACATCATGGCTTAAAAACCTAAGAAAGTGGTCGCTGTTTAGAATTGCTACTTCAAAAATAAAGATTGCCTTATTGATCGCCAATCTTCGGTAGAAGAAGAAGAATAAGAAATATCTTTGTTATAAGTTTTAATACTGAGCTTAGCAAAGTAAATTTTCTACTTCGAATTCTACACTCGAAGCAGTCTAAGGGTCGGTTGAATAAACGTGATTTAACATCGTCAAATTAATCATTCAAAGTGAACAAAATCGTATCAAAATTCGAATTCATATGGCAAATAACACATTAGCAAACGAAAAGTGGTACTCTTTTGTCAACTTTGATCATTCGTAATTTAACGATGTAAGTTTTTTTTTTGTATAAAGGTAAAAGTATAAGTCAACGTCAAGGTAAATGGTGAAAACCACTTGGGCCTTAAATTTATAATCCCTTGTAAAACTAGTAACAAGAGGCTCTTTAACGATTGTCGGCGTCGATCCTACAATTAAATTTTAGTGTAGTAATTAGCATTTCATCAATTTTCCTTCTTTTGAATAGAGCTTTTAAGTACGGTTCACACCTTCGGTAGGTTTTACAAGGGATTATAGATTTAAGGCTCAAGTGGTTTTCACCAATTACCTTGACGTTGACTTATAACGGCACTTACACTCCGAGAGGGAGTATGGCCAGCAACATGGAGGGTTAATCGACTCTAAAAATCTACAAACATTTTTTGGGTTCAAACTGTTCCAAGAGTTAAGAATCTGGATTTTTTTCTCTTAAAAAACATTTTTTTCGGTTTCTAACCATTGAAAACTTGTGTTTTCGTTTTGCTTTAAAAAAATAACAGATACACATTAACTGTTTCCAATCTACTCACAGTTATAAATGTAAAGTTTTCTCAATTTTTGACAAACTGCAATAATTTTTTTAATTTTCAGCAAATAGTTATTTTTTACTTTTTATAGATATTTCACTACGCTCTAAAATTAAAAGAAGTAGGGTAAAATATATATTTATTTAGTTTACAAAAGAAGTTTTTTACGGTTGAAAACAATCGACATTCCTCAAAGGAATGCAATTTATACGAGTTATAAAAAATTAAAGATATTAAGGCGGTTCTAATTTTAGAAGATTTTAGGATTAAATCATCGCAAAATAGGGCGTGAAAACTTTAGAACTGCTTCGAGAGCATATAAGCCCGAAAAATTTTCGCTAATTGGTAAAACATAAAGGGTTCTTTTTGAAATAGATGAATATTAAAAACCAAGACAGTTCTGCAATATTTATAAGTATTTTGAAGCACTTCGATTGGGTTTAAGCTTAAAAGGAGCTTATAGGCTGTTATAACTTTCTGAAGTTTATTTTTTATATGCATTGAAGTACAAATTAAAGTATAAATGATACAAAAATATCGAACGTTAGAAACCAAGGAATGGGGCATTGAGACAGAGACAGTTTGAGGCAATTTGGGGCAATCCGAAGAAGTCTGAGGTATTCTAAGGCAGTTTACGAAATGATTAGAGTTTTTAACAATAATTCGTCATTTTAATAATAATAATAAATACTTTATTTAGCAACTTGCTATTAGAAAACAGACATTAACATTCTACAATTTACATTATAAAGTTATTATCTGTCGAATAAGGTATTGAGGCACTTGAGTAGCAAAAGCATAAACAGAAGTAGACTGTTTTAATTCGTACGGAAGAGCATTAAAAAGGCGAATACCCTCATATAATAGAGACCCCCATCAATAATGATTTACATGTAAAATCTATATTGAAACTGTCTTTTGATCTTAGGAATTGGGAGTGAATTTGATATCGGGTAATTAAAAGCTCACACAGATATTTTGGAACTTTTCCATGGATCTCTTATATACAAGAACCATGTTTGCCTTTTTAATGCCTTCGTCCACCATTAACCAGCCTAGGGTGATCAACATTAATTCTATTGACCCATATTTATTAAGTACATCCTAAGATTATCCCCATGCACTTATTTTGCACTACTTGTAGTCTACGTATTTGTTGTTTTGGACATGAAAGCAATAGGGAGTTAGGGAGTTACAATAGACAATATTTGGCTTTATCATAGTATTGTAAATTAACAATCTGGACCAATAAAATAAATTTTGTGGTATTCTAGCGTAAAATTCAACCTTTTTCCCTAACTTTTTGCATATATAGTCAGTGAATTTTAATTGGGAGTTAATAGTAATTCCTAGATATTTAATAACATTGACTCGTTCAATTTGTTCGTTGTTTATATGAATTGCAAAATCACGTGTGATATATTTTAAACAGTTTGCTTTAGTATACTTTGGTTTCGTTGTATTTTGAGGCCGGCTACTATTTTTTAGTACGAATCTCGAGAACAACCATTCAGAGACAATTCAAATCAAAGGTAGGCTTTTTGTTTCGTCTCTAAGATTCTATCGCAACCAATCCTTTAGGAAAAACCTTTAAATTAAACGAAAATTTATGAAAATACGTAAAGAATATTGTGTGGGTATTTTTGAGGTTTAAAAGGATCCATGAATTCTTAATATTGTATCTATTAATTAGAAGGAAAAGAGGAGTTTGTGAAAACCTTTAGAGAATATTATACCCAACACAAAGTTTTTTTTAATGGAAACAACTCAAAGATACAAAATCAAGTGATGGGATAGGATCTTCGTCAAAGTGGACAAAATCGAATCAAAATTTGAATTCATATGGAAAATAACACATTACAAAACAAAAAGTGCTCCTCTTTTGATAATCATTCGTTAATTTATCAAAGGTTTTTTGTGTACACAACCCTAAATCTACAAACATTATTTAGGTTCAATTCAAAGAGTTACGAATTTGGTTTTTTTTTTCTTAAAAAGCATTTTTTTCGGTTTCCAACCATTTTTCTTTTAAAAACACAACACAGAAACTAGTAAATTAGGTACATATTTTTAAGATTTCTGATTCCTTTTCAAAATTAAAAAGGGCTTGCAAAGGGTTCTTTAAAAAATCTGTCCTAATTTTAGAATTTGTTATTTAGTCTTAAGTTTGCACGAACTTTTCTAAACTATCTAAGAAGCTTTTTAGAATTTATACCAGGTCTTCAAAAGTTCCTAATAATAGGTAATAAATTTAGTAAAAATTAAAAAGCTGAAGTTCGTTGATATTTAAGTTCATAAGAAAAATCAGCATTTCACAATTTTGACTAAGTTATTCTTCAAAAAACTTTTTGTTTTTATAGTTTCAAGGATTCCCCAACCTTTCCTAACATTACACAAAAAAAGTGCTAACTTTCTATGCAAACGGTTTAATGCTAAAAATGGGCTTACAATGCAAAAATTAATTAAAATTAAAAACTTCATAAGCTTGCTGGAAGCACTCCTTTCTCAAAGTTCAAAAGACAATTTCTTGGAATACTCCTGCATTTTTAAAAAAGCAAAATGTATGTACACTAATAAGTTTACGTCTCATATTTTACTATTATTAAAAGCAAAAACTTATACTATTTCTTTTAGGGATTACTGTTAAAATTTTCGTGAAGATATTTCTGCTCGCTAATTAATCTGTAAATGTATCATCCACTGAATTTTAGGTATATCAAATCTACTACTACGAGGATTTTAAGTTTATTGGAGCTTCTTATTTAGTAACTTACGAAAAATGGGCGTATTTTATTACTTAATTGCGTTTATGTCATTGAAAAGTAAACTTAATTCTAGAAATTACTTTAAACTACTATTTTAAAGTAGATAACATTAAGTAAATAATGCAGTTAGATTTTCGAATAATAAATTTTAAATATTCGAACTTCAGGATAAACTACTAAAAGTTACTAAGTTGATAAGAATTTGACTATGTAATTAGTGAATTAGTACCTTAGTAACATATTCATTCATTCATCTGTGTTAATAACTTTTTACTTCAAAAATGTTTCAAGTATGATTTGTTTGAGTAGTTGCGAGATTTTTACCTTCAACTTGTGACCTTCACACCTCGGCAAATTCATAAAACCTTTAAAACAATCGCGATGAAACCCTACACGACTACTAAGACGCGCCTTTTTTTCAAATTCTTGGGATATTACTTCATACATTCATTTGTTTTGCTAAGTTTGACAATATTTGTACGTGTCAATATCTTGTTAGAACTAGATTTTTGACATTTTTAAACTTGATGTATGGTAATTTTTCTACTTATTCCATCAATAAAAATTAATAATCAAATAGACACCCAAATTTAAATAAAAACTTGTAGAACGACGTTCTAACTTTTTGCCATGGCTAACCACGTCCTAATTAAAAACCTCAAACGGAAAGGTGTTTTGACTTAAATTTAGCAACGTGAAGTCGACGTAAATTTAATTTAAGAGTTTCGTTCGTACAAGGGGGCTCTACTTCTTTTTTTTTTTTAAAGGAACGGCTAGATGTTGATCTGATTAACCGCGTATATTGGAATGTATAGCGGGACTCACCCGGTTGCATTCCAGAGCTTCGGCCGAGTGCTCCTCTTTCTGCCGAAAGCAGTTGGAGCATTTAGATTTGTTGAAGATGTTGGGTGCAAATTTTCTACATTGGGACATGATGTACGCACGGATAACACACGACACATGTCAGCCCTCTTCTTTGACTGCATTGCATGCGGCACTACCACACGGTCCCGCGACCATCGCGATGCACTTGTTTATCACTGCACACTGCACCTGTTTACACCTATAGGACAACTACAATCACCTACCAAAGTTCAACTTGCACTACTGTACGGACAGCGTTACCGTGTTCAAACAGGTGCGCGGACGCAAACCGAATACGTAATGTACACACACAACGCAACGTAACGATAAACACCTCAAATTCCCACAGAGGAAAAAGGACCGACTGGTCGACGCAGTCTCACCTGAGCAAACTGTAACACTTTATTTAAAATACATCCATGCCATCTAACGAGTTTTACTATAACTTACCGCTACTTTCGCCACCTATCCAACATAATTACATACAGCGCCAAAAACAATAGGGCCGGCTTTATTTTAATTTGTAATAAGGTAATAACATTTCAAGCTTGATAGTTCTTAAATATTACCTATTAAATTTACATCTAAAAATATAAATTGTTTTCTATCTGCCCTTATTAAGATGTATTCCGCATAGCACCACTTACTGTTGGTTACAAACATTGCCATTTAACAAAATACCAATTATGACCAATAGCTATAGTTCATTTTTAAAACTCGACACACAGCAACTAACGACATGTATAATCAGTAGAGCGCCAAGCGCATCGACATAATAGCTTTTTTAAAAAGTGAATAAGCCGGATAAATGTTTATTAATTATTACCTTTATGTATGACATCTTCTACAACTTTCTTTAACGTTTCTGCTTTATAACACTATAACACACAACCTTCTCGTTTGTTTTAAGTTTATTTGCCACTGCCTCACAGAATACGATATCTTTTTACAGAAATACGGCCACTCTAGGCACCAGGTTTCCTACAATTGTCTTACTTAAGCCGTTCCTGTCTAGTAAAACAAGTGTCTGAGCTAAACTTCATAAAAATTGAAATGCTATTCTGGCTACAGTGATATAAATATATAAGAAGTTAATTACATAAGAGCCACATGTATAAAAATCAAATTTAAATAGTACTTGCTTGTTAATTGGTATGTCGATAAAACAGAAATAATTAATTTATGGTATGAGAACGCACAATTTATGATTTAATGACATAACCTCAAACATCAACATTCAATTGTCTGTAAATTTAATAGGTAATCCAAAAACGTGACGAAAGGGGCAGATTTTCCTGCGCTTCTTTTAATTATGGATGCTGGAGGTGATAGGTAAATTATACTTTACCCTTTTATTAATTTTATAATCTATTATTTTCAAATTTAAGGCCACTTTATCCAACTAATGTGGCTGTGATTCGAGAAGTTTATGACAGCGAATATGCCCACCAAGCTTTTGCCATGGAATTGGAACGTGCATTAGATGCTGGCTGTAGTATAATTGTTATAGAACCAACTCAACTTGGTGAAGAAACCGCACGATGGATTTATGTAGGAAACTGTTTACATAAAACGGCTGTCTTATCCGGTTTAGGAGCTTTAGTTACAGGTAATTATAGGAATTATAAACGTAGTTGCGCCAAATTGTAATTATTAAAATTTCAGGTCTTATTTGGCCAGATAAGCCGTTACTTTGCACTCCATTAGGTGTCGTTTCTTTATTATGTACAGGTCTTTATACCGCATCTTGGCAGTTTGATAACTGTGTTAAATATCAGGTATGGGTTTTTGTTTAAAATCTTGCCTAGCGTATTCATATATCTCATGTAGGTTCTATTTTAAGTGTCATTTAAAATATGCAAATTAGTAAATGGACTTTGAAATTATTTAAAAGAGTAAAGGTCATACTTGAAACAAATTGTTTGATGGTGTAATTTATAATTAACTTTTTTGTAGGAAGAAAGAGATCCTCGTAAGTTATCAAAGTTGCAAGTGTTAAGTGCCATGTCAGCAGCGTCCCCAGTGGTATTAGTTCGCAAAGACGATACAAAACGAAAAATTCTACATTGTACAGTATCATTTGCTGCAGCAAGCTTTTGCGCCTTTAGACTGTATTGCGCCCTAAAATAATTTTACGCTCAAAATATTCTTCCGAATTGATACGATCCCAGTTTAGTGAATGCAATAATATAGAATTTGAAATTTTGCCATCAAGGCATTTCACAAGCATTTACTTATAAAAATATTCGAAATTAAATGTAAAATTATTATTAAATTATTAGGAAATTACCAAATTAGATTTTTCTGGTCAGGTTTCGGTAGCTCTTAAGTAGTTTTAATTTCAGTGTGTGGTGTGTGCTAATGATATCTGATTTCGAAGTACAAATGTAGTAGTTCCAAATGAAAGGTTAGTATAGGAGCAGTTTGTAATATCAGTAGCCCACCAAAATGCAGTTGAAGTTTGTTGAATCTCGTAATGCAATTGTTATTGTAAATAGGCTAAGTTATGTGAATAAAAAAAAATTTATTTTGAAATCTTGTTTCACTTTTTAAAAACGATAATGACCCGTATTCTCATCTTATAAAGTTGTCTATAACTAACGTTATGTTTAAAACAAAATAATCTAGCTTTATATAATTTTAAAAGCGTAAAAGAAAGGTGAGAATACTGACCTACCTATGTGTTTTATATATAAGATTTTTTTATATAACCACCACCACCACCACATACAAATTGATGTACATATAAAATACTATCTAAATGCCGTTATCACAATTATACTGACTAATCATTGATTGATATTCAGATTTCATATTTTGTTTCCGACATTATACTTAAAGCAAAGAACAAACAATATAAATTTGTATAATTTCAATGTATGGAGAATCGACACAATGCTGCCATCATTATTAAACATAATTTTAAAAACATGAGATCAGAATATGAATCATTATACTAAACATTAATTTTTACTACATTTACAACTCTCTCGTACATAATGTAGAATTTGTTTACTTAAAAAAATATAATAAATGATCCAAACCGTGAAAATTTGTGATAGAAAGTGGGTTCACTTCACTCAAAAATTACAGAAAAAATAATCACAACTAAAAGGAACTTATCGCTAATCAAATTAATATGAAATTTACGACTTATCACTCTTAGCTCTAAGTGCCATTATAAAAAAATACAAAGTTGGTATGTTAGCACGCAACATAATAACAAATCTATGTAACAAAGGTGCTAGTACAATTTCTTTTTGTTTATGGGCTACTGCGGTGGAAACCTTTTCAGCTACATAGTCCGTACTGTAACCTTGTGCAGTAGTCGCATCCATCTGTCCATGAAGATCACCAGTTCCTGTGAGTGCATTTAATGATAAAGCAGTGCGTACATATCCAGGACTGACAATAGTCACATTGATATTGTACTTAGCGACTTCTGCACGTAAAGTATCACTGAAAGCTTGAATTGCATGCTTGGAAGCAGCATATGCTGCACGAAATGGTATCGCTATTAATCCTTGTATTGAGCTTATAAACACAATATGCCCTTTTTTCCTTTTTATCATGTGAGGTAAAATTGCTGTAAAATTAAGTTTTATTATAGGTATATTTAATCATAAGCTGTATTAGTGATGTTTCCATAAAAGCATTTGTGAATGGAGTATATTAATCTTACCTTTCGTAAAGGCAACAGTACCAAAATAATTTACTGTCATAACTTTCTGAAAAACATCTGTATTTGTTTCAACTATAGAACCTCTATTGGATATACCTCCATTATTAATAAGGATATCAATACGACCAGTAATATCAAGAATTCCATTAACAGCATTTTGTAGCGACCCCAAATCACTTAAATCAACACATGCGACAACAGGTGGATGTACAGGTATAGTTGAATGTTTTTTTAAAAGATCAGTACGAACTCTTTCTAATTCTTCTCGTCTACGAGCACATAATACAACCCTACAACCCAATTTATAAAATTCGTGAGCTAAAGCTTCACCTATGCCTGAACTGGCTCCTGTTATAACAACTACCTAAAACAATAACGTTATATTATTTAATTTTTTATTGGAAATATTACTTACTTTTCCTTTAAAAGCAGCTTTATCTTTAAAACACAACATTCGTATCACTTTAAGAACAATAAAGGGTGCTGCTACTGCAAAACATAACGATCCTAGCCAACTACCCCATGAAAATTTTTTAAATTCCATTGTTATAAAATTAAAAGCTGGTATTCATAACACACGGATCCAGTTTTATTAATCAGTAATCAGCTAATTAAGTGTATTTGAGAAAATATCACAATCTTTATTTGCAAGGTCGTCAACATAACCTTTGAAGTTTGGATACATAAATAAAGTTTGATAAAAAGCTAACATCACATAATGGAATTGACACTTAAAATACAGTGTGATCAAGAAATACTGTTTCAGCTAGGAAAACAAAAATTTATTTGAAATTGGTGACAATTGTTTACAATTTGCAACGCGTCACAATGTGATACCACAGTATACTAGTCCGTTCGGCCACTCGCCGTTATGCGGCTCGTGTCCAAATTTCGGACTCGTGCGCAAAAACAATGCCTTCTGTAACTTGCTTTAATATATTATAGGAGAATTCATAGTCAACTAGATCTATTACATTTAATCATCTTGTATAATCGTCTACGGCGCCGATATAATAACCACTGTCTTTTATTGTTAACAGCTGTGTTTACCAGTAAGAATACTCAATTATTATTAACCGTATGTTGTTTAGTGTGTGTGCGCGCAGAGATTACATGTTAGTCACTAATTACCAAACATTGTGTGTAACACTCTTTGTGATTTATATTATTACAGGAAATTGAATAAAGAATGTCTCGAATAAATTCAAAGGCTAACCTCGAATATGATTTCGATTTGGATATCGTCAAAGATGAAATCAAACTTGAACCCTACTTGGATGATATAAAAAGTGATGATATTCTTTACAATACGGACCAAAAACATAACTTCAATGAAACTAACACTAATATTAGCCAAAACTTAGGACCGAATATGAGGGACGAAACTGCAATTATGAAGAGTAGTGCCTATGAAGTGGACAAAATAAAAGTTGAAACAACTGATACAGTTGACGTGGATGACCAGAATAAATACAAAGGGAAACGTTTTACATGTGACGTTTGTGAATTTAGAACGACTTGTAGATCCAATCTTCAAACTCATAAAAATATACATTTAATAAAAAAGCCATTTATTTGTAATTTATGTGAATATAGGAGCGCAACTAAAAATCATTTGGAAAGACATATGAATATTCATAGCGGAGAAAAACCGTTTGCTTGTAATTTATGTGAATACAGAAGTATAACTAAAAGTTGTCTGAATAGACATATTATGAATATTCATAGGGGAGAAAAACCGTTTGCTTGTAATTTGTGTGAATACAGGAGTGTAACTAAAAGCAATCTGAAATTGCATATGAGTAGGCATACTGGAGAAAAACCGTTTGCTTGTAATTTATGTGAATACAGGAGTGTAGCTAAAATCAATCTGAAATTGCATATGAGTAAGCATACTGAAGAAAAACCTTTTGCCTGTAATTTATGTGAATTCAAGAGTGTGACTAAAAACTATCTAAAAACACACTTGAATATTCATAGGGGAGAAAAGCCATTTGCTTGTAATTTATGTGAATACAGGAGTGTAACTAACAGCAATCTAAAATGGCATATGAGTAAGCATACTGGTGAAAAACCTTTTGCCTGTAATTTATGTGAATTCAAGAGTGTAACTAAAAGCCATCTGAAAACACACTTGAATATTCATAGAGGAGAAAAGCCATTTGCTTGTAATCTATGTGAATACAGGAGTGTATATAAAAGTTGTCTGAAAACACATAATATGAACCTTCATAGGAGAGAAAAACAGTTTGCTTGTAATTAATGTGAACATAGGAGAGTAACTAAAGTTAATGTAAAATTGCGTATGAGTACTCATACCAAAATTTAAACGAGTAGTTGCGGTTAGAAGTTATTTAGCCTTTAAAAAAAGAGCATTTAAAGTTAAGATATTTTTTTCTGTTTTGTGCTACACTGCAGCAAACACAAATTACAGCCGTTGCTGGGTTTTTGACGATGTCCTGTATAGAATGTTTCAGCGGCTCTTTACTACGATAAATATGGATAGCAGATAAAGAATTTGCATGCATGTGGACTGGTTTTTCTTAAATATTTGTTTAAATAAATAAAGAAAATACTTTATTTCTTTTTTAACTTTTAAATTCCTTTCTAGCCAATAAAATAGTATATAATAATAAACGATTGATTCACACATTTCTTAGTTGCAATGAATCTCCAAAATGTTAAAAGTGTACGAAGCTAAAATTAATAAAGTAATCACATGCGTGCAACAAGGTCTTGACTTCCGCAGATGATGTCTCGCTGTGTTAGTGCAAACGGGGTGGCCGATTTTAATCCGAACTGCTTCTTTAAGTTTGTATATAAAGACCTTCTTGAAAAACATTTGGATATTGAAAGAATTATACATCTTGGTGCCTAACAGTAGACCTATTGTGAATGATTAGATTTCTAATCTGTAAATTGAGTTAGAGACAAATCCATTTAAATAAATAAGATTTCACATACAACTTTGTAAATAACTTTTTCTACAAACACTACTAAAAACTGAATTTTTAACACGGCATACTGCAATTAAAAATGTAATATTAAATTGCAGCGTGTTAAAAGTAGATCACGTGGTTTACTTTTAACACTAGTGTTAAAAGTCTGCTGTCACAATGACAACTAAAATATTACTCAAAGACTGATTTTGATTTAACTCAATAGTACCTACCAAATCGACAAATCTAATGTTGCCCTACTAGCAGCTTCTTCTATATCGATCGAAATTTCTTTACTTAGATTAGAACTCATCTTAAATTATTCTTTTTCACTTTTGACAAGCATATGTCAAACAATACATATGTAAGCTCAATTCTAAATTGTTCCGTAAATGTCACAGAGTACTAGATTTTTTAGGTAATCTTTGAAATCTCGAATAAGAGAGTTTAAAATGGTTTCAATGGCGTTTGTAGAAAAAATAGTGTATGATATTCGTGTTAAAGGTGATTTTATTTTGTTCGTGGGGTTGCTCAACTCGCTGCGCTCGTTTCGCAATTTTCCCCACTCACAAAATAAAATATCACTTTTAACACTTGTATCATAAATAACTATTATTTAATAAATATAAATGAAAATATTTTTGGTAGTTATTCTTTAATCATAAGGTTTTCAACGATATCTTAAAAAGTTTTAACAAAAACAAATAAACAATGAGGTAATGCTAAATAAAAAATTAATAGAAGGATCCATTTAATTTGGCCAAAGTGTAATGGTTGCAATTACCATTGGGTTACATCACCTTTATTTCTAGAACTGCTTCAATTTGCTTAGATGTGGTATTTAGTAAATTTTGACACTCTTGGCATAAATACATTCGAATTCGGAGATGTTTCTGGCTGGATTAGCTTGCAATTTGTTTTCGTACAATGCAAAAGGTAAACGCCCGACTACCAGCGGACACGAACGAGGTGCAGAAGCTACGCCCCATGGTGGTGAATACAAACACAGCTGCTCGCGCGAACAGCTATAAAAGCGGAACACCCCAGCTCAGAAATCAGATCTGCTTGCGCTCCCCCACAGCCAAGTGCGCAGCAGGTTCCTGGTGCTGACCAATAGTCTAGGACCCCAGCACAACTCGCGCTCAACCATAGCCGAGTCTCAACCAGCCACCAGGTGCATGGATCCAACCGAGAAGGCAACAACGACGCTCCAATCCCGGGCATCCCCACTACGCCAGAGGAAACACGGATGGAATATACTGCGCAAATTCCTGAGGCGCCCCGCCGTTCCTCCTCCAGTGTTACCGCTGCCTCCCAACCTCTCCAACCAAAGCCGTACCAGCAAGGTCATCTCCAAGGCGCACCTTCCGGCCTTGGTCCCGTTCTCCGCGGAAGGCCCTCCGATTCCCGTCACCGAGGAAACCAGGCCAGTCTCCCCACCGTCCCGCAATCGACGTCCTCAGTCCACTTCTGGAGACCAGCGAGTGGACCACGCCGCGTCCCCTAGTCGGCGGGGCAGTGGTGTCAACCCTGCAGTGACGGTCATCAACGACCCCAGGAGATTCGCAGTGCCCCGCGCGTTCCGTAGGGCCTTGTCAAACTTATGACCTATGTACTATACCATGTTATTGTTGTTAAATAATCGAATAAAGTCGCATGAATAGTCCGACTCGCTAGCGCTCGTCGTTCAAACGTCATGCTCAGCACACAAAATGACACTTTTACTCCTAATAACACAATATACTATTATTATTATACTGTGGTTTTGACTGCCTACAATAGTAACAAGTTCTATCATTTGTTTACCACTTTCTTGGCTGTTTCTAAGTCAGGCAACCCAATATACTTGAAAACGAAAAATAAATAAATCACTCTTTGCTTAAACCCACACAGATATTTCTAGTGGGTTTGGAAACATGTGTTAGTTGCATATATTCTGAACTATAAGTGCCGTTTCACATGGAGCGTATGTTCAGCGCTGATCGTGAGCGCTGACCATGCGAGCCATTTCCATACGCGACTTACGCCTATTCACATGCATATCGTATGGTCAGCAACCGACAAGTCGCTGTTGCCATTTTTGCTGATTGGGGATGTCCATTTTTAATTAATAACAATGTATCGACGTAATAGAGTAGTTGCCGTGGCTTGGCTGATAAAGCGAAGAAGAGAAAAAAAAAAGAGATTATGGGTGCATCCTATAGTTAGTGAACGGCTCTTAGCAGGTGCTTTTGTCACTTTATATTTTAGAGACCTCCGGTTTTTTGCATTCTCTTCGTCTTTAATTTCTTCATAACGTAATAATAAAATTATTGTGCCTTTGCATTTGAAATTTTTGAGATAGTTGAAAGCAAGTTTCCACTAAAATGCGCCGAGAATTTTAGAAAAAAATTTCAACTAATATTTTCAGTAGAGAATATTTATAGCTTTAATAAAATACTGAGTGTTTTGGAAAAGAAAAATCCAAACCAAAGATATAATTATTTTTAACCTTGGAGGGTATGTCTTCGCCCCTCAGCCCATCGTCAAAGTTAATTAAAAGTTCAAAGAATCCGTTTTATGTAAAATTATACGTTCTTTTGATCTAGACATATTCTAATAGACCTTCATTTAAAAATGTTTCGAAAAAAGTGCGATTTAATGGTGCCGACCCCTGATTGCGCCGCCCCCTGAAAGAATCGGCGGCTAAAAATATTTTTAATGGATTTCTTATTAGGCTCAAGTTTATCATACATTTTTTCCCCCGTTAACGTAGGTCAACAACTTTCCGAGATAGAGTCGGCGGCCGCGCTTAAGAACTTTGAACTTATGTTGTATAGTTAAAAAAATGCTTCTTAAACCAATTTAAAACAATTAACTATACTTCATAGTGTTGTACCTCCAAAGGTATTAAAATAACATAATTGTATACTTTAATACAGTTATGATTATAACACCATTTCTGTTGCTTTCTATAGCATTATATTTTTTGCATTTAGACGAACCGTGAGTTCAACTATGTTTCATTTATTATGTGTCATGTTTTTACTGTAACAAAATCAGCTTTGGTCTTCCCTTACTAAAAGATTGTTTGGCTATTGTAAATCACTACCTACCTTCTAGTGTAAGTGGTATTACATCTACTTGAACATTTCTAATCCTATGCAGTTAAATGCAGTGGCGTAACTAAGGTACGTGAGGCCTGGGTTCCAAACTTAAAACTGCCCCCCCCCCCCTCCATCTGAACAAAAACAAAAAACAAACAAGAAAGTAATTTGGGTGTTCCACTGAACACGAGCCTTTACAAAATCTGTGTTATAATCCTTTTTTTACGAATTTAAATGTTGTCTATATACATTTTGTGAATAATAAAAAAATGTGTGAAGTTCTCAAGTTCTTAATTGTCTTGAAGACTAAACGATTTTAAGTGGATATTTTGTATTTTTCAAATAAACGGTGACACATGCAAACTATACAACTACACTTTGCATCCATCTTAGTAACATGTGAAACAATAAATTATTCTTTTCCTCTAGGACGTGCATCTCGTAAAGTAGATTAGTTTATTGCTTTGCTTTATACCTATTTCCTTTGAATAGTGCCGAGTTGCCGAGAAGTAGTTATCGGTTTAAGCAGTAGGCAGGCGGGATCCAATAAACATGCCAAAGTAATATGAGTGACAACGTACAAACACGTGTTGGGAAGACGCCGTTAGGCGATGGCCATAGTAATTCCGATAAAGCAATTAATTAACTGACAGGCCCGCCGGGCCCCCTAGGGGCCCGGGTTCCGCGGAACCCGCGGAACCCCGGTAGTTACGCCGCTGGTTAAATGACTTACATAATCATTTTGTAAGAATTAATCACGTTTTTCAAGTACAAAATATTCAAAAACAAAAACACACAATTACAATTTTAATGTAATAGCATTATTGAGAATATAAATGATATTAAAAGAAATTAACAAAAATTATAACCTAATCTTACAAAATCCAAAACAACACCTCTAATTCTTGATTTAAACTTATCAAGATTCTTTGGTACTATCTCAGAAAATTCACGCATATCTTCCACCTCTATCATTTGATTGAAATCAGGAATTTCTTCAACTTCCATCGTCATAGCCGTTAGAATCATGTTAAGGCACATCCGACAACTAGGCGAGATGGTACGGAACGGACCATCAGTTCTCATGTGAAGCTACTCATTATAAACAATGACTCGTGCGCGCGCTGACAATACGACGACACACGGGCTCGACGTATGCCCGTCGTATCAAATCACGCGTACTGATCATACGCGCTTCATGTGAAATTATTCATTTAAACACATGGCGCTTGGTTATATGTCCTGACGATCCGTCCGTATCATACGCTCCATGTGAAACGGCACTAAAATTGAGTTTATGATTTTGACGCGTAATTATCATTTTTAATCAATGTATAATCAAATATGTAAAACATACATGCACAAACAAAATAGAAACTGCTAGGTAGTTAAAAAATACAAATTTATTATGTAAACTTGGATAGATCACCTAGATCCTAATCTAAAATGAATGGTATCGTAATTCTTATTTACATAAAAACTTAAAAAATAAATTCTGCAAGTAACATTAACTAAAAAACTAACTTATGTAAAGAGAAAATAGTACTATTGAAATATCACCAGATTACGTTTTTTTGTATATAAATGAATAGAATTGTTATTTCAGTCAAATTAGTAAAAACAACAGTTAAACAATTGCAATAACACTCTGTTATAACACTGTTACAATAGTAAATAAGAAGAAAATGCATAAATATAAATAAATTAACTTTTTTACATTTTTACAAGTTATGTACCGTTGGTACGTGAAAAAATAGATTGTTTGACAAGAGCAAATTTAACAAATCCCTCAAAATCATTATTATCATTACATCACTAAATTACGACTAGAAACTATATTTAACTGCCACCAATTTTTTAAATGTTTATAACTAATTTTAAATCTATTAGCCAGCAAAAATCGAATCGCCAGTTTGATGTCTATAACAGTAATCTCTACCAGGTAGAGCTGACAATTTACAAGGAGTACCTACTCTAGTTTTAGCACCACAAGAATTTCTGCTTGCACCATTCAAACCAGATGGAGTTCGGCTTCTTGACCTCGACATATAACGAATATTCTTTAAAGGTGGTGAAATGGGGGAAGATGGAAAAGTATTTTCTTCGGCTTCTTCATCTTCTTCAGGTAACAGACTAGATTTGTATTCATAGGTTTCGTTAAATACTTGATGTCGACCAGAATTTGAATTTGTACTCGAGACGTACGAATTAACATCTCCAGTTCCTTTTGGACTTTTCTGAGGCGTTAATTTTTGTTTAATCCATGGTAAAGCTTGCTGTGGAATATTGGTGTGCCAAACCAAAAGGACAGAAGACAACAATACCTGAACTATAAGCCAAAATGTTATCTTTAAGACGACCATTTAAAAAAAAAGCCTTACCTGTAATGCAACCTCCAACAGCGAAGGATAGACCTAAAGGATCTAAGGCATGAGAACTCTTCTGTAATGTTAAAGCTAAATTCAGCGGAGGTGATAAGGCTACGATAATTCTAGAAAGGGTTTGTGCACCGAGAAATGCGCAGCTAACCATTCCAATTAGTAAGAAGCCTACATGCCACATAATTGCATAAATTCGTTCCACGGCTAAATCAGTTCCTCCTAAGGCTGTGTTTAACCAAGACAATCGTTCTTCTAATGCTCTTCTTGTACCTCCAACCAAGGCTACAAGAGAATGAACAGTAGCATTAACCTCAGCTAATTGAGAAAGAGTAGCCTGATACTGCTGATGGGCCATCTCACTTTGCTTTAGAAGCAGTTCGGAAGAATCCTCTAGAAAAAAAAACCTTGTTATTTTGTACTAAAAAATCGGATGTATTATTTACCAATGCGTTGGAAAATAATTTGAGCTTTATTTTGAATGGCTATCAAATCATCTAAGACTTCCTGATGGTTTACACGATTTTCACCAGTATGCTTTTCCAATTGAGATGCAGCCTGTTCGAGCTTACTCTGTACTGCATACGTCATTTGAGTTAACTGATCATGAGTCTCTAATATGAGACGCTTCTCATCGGCTAATCGTTTTATATTATTTTCTATGGCTAACTGCCCATGCAGTTGCGCCATTTGTAAATCTTTCTGTTGTTGAATTAATTGTTCCTGACCTTGTATAAATAAAAATTAATAATTAATCAAGTACAATATGTAATCTAATTGCCTACACAAAATTTACCTTCTGCAACAGATTCTATGGAGTCTCGTGCTAAATCCTGTAGATTCTGTTGACTTTTAGCAATTTTATCTAAATTAAATAGTTGATTACGAGAAGCATCCATAAGCTTATTAATTGTGTATTCAGTGAGTCCTCGAAATTGGGTTTGTCGGACAGAATAACACACAGCTCGGGCACGATTGCTCATCAAATGATAGGTGTTCCATGTATCGGCATCCATACTTGATGTACAATCCTTAATGCTCATGGTATCTGTGCACGGATAAACCTTTCGTCCTTCGACTGTCGACTGACAATTTAGTAACATTACAGCCATTTTAGCGAGTTGCTCATCGTTCATTCTAGCACATGATGTTTGCAGTTTTAAAACAACCTGCCAATAAGAAAATGACATAATTTTTAAATTTAAATTTAAGGCTTTATACTTACTCGGTGTTGGCAAGTATCCAATTCTGATAAAGCCACATCTGTTAATTTTGCTGCTTCCGAAATAAATTTTTCATCGGCAATAGCAACTTCGTAAGGTACTGTATGAGCTAAAATATCATCATCCACAGGTTGAGGCTCTTGTTTACTATAACCAAAATATGTTCCAACACTTCTGAAATATTCCAGTAATTCACAATTGACGGTATTACATAATAATAAAAATAAATTAATCAAAATCCAATTAAAATTCATGATAGTCTAAATTCGTTAGTCACTTTGGTATAACACAGTACGGTAATTGAATATTGAATAAACATTTAAACATCAACGGTTAAATTCGAATAAAACGATCTTTGTGCAATTTTGAGGTTAATGCGCGCTAACTCAGTTTTAAATCATATTGATAGCGGGAACTTTACACTTCTATAATACTGCTCTACGTATAATCATTAAATGGTATAATCTAGCTGTAATATATTTATTATTCTTTGTGTTTGTAAACAAATTAAATCGATTTAATGGTCGAACTTGATTATAATATAAAAGGTTTATTAATAAAAGTTTTATTATCACTCCCAATAGTCCTAAGTAAAAATACTGTTGTACAACTTTTATATTTTGCTAAATATAAAATAACATTTAAGGACGAATTTCTAATTTGCCGTGTAAATTAAAATAATCGTTAATAACAAATTTATTTAAAATTTAAAAAATTAATTTTAATACGTATACTGCCCTCTATTGGAGTATATCTGAACCAATTGACAGTTCGATCTTACAAGAGCTAAAAAAGATTTATGGGAGGGTGCATAAAACTCGCATTATTCTGTGATATACAGGGTGATTGGGGAGTAAACTGTAAATATGAGAGAATGTGTTCAGGGGACAAAAATTCCATATATGTGGATCTTGGATCCGATTCTTAACCATTCGAGAGATATCAGTTGTAGTAATAAGTAAAGATATCAACGTCGACATCGATGTATTTTGTTAGCACGGTGATTATCTCTCATAACAACTGCAGTTCGATCAAGTAATGTTTCAATTGTTTCTCTCATATGCACTTTTGTTGCCTAAATTATCCTGGTGGAAATTTATGCAGCCTTTAAGTCATTATTATTACCGACTAAAGAAATACATAAAATGCTATGGAGTCTGTAGAGCATATCTTTATTAATTACTAACTAACTAACATCTACAGATGAGACAGGCTAAGATTCAAACCCACGTTTATGGGATTTTTGGGTCTGTTTTGGTCCCTTGAACACGTTATTCAAATATATATTTATAATTTTTTGCAACTTTGCCGTATATATTGTAATGATATCTTTTATCACTCAAACAAAAAAGTCTCACCTTGAAAAATAAGTTTAATAATAAATAAATCTTGTTGTTGTGTGACGTTTGTGAGGAATCTCAGGGTACGTGTGTGTGTGTGAATGTGTGGTTACACGAAATATAATTAACACAATGAAAATTAAATTCACAAACCTCCTATAAAATTGAGCCACACAAATAAAGTTAAACTTGAATACACAATACACTACTACAAAAATTAAAATAACTAGATTAATATGTGGATTCTCAGGAGTTTAAAATTTTGAAATTACAAATGAAATGATAAATAAAATACTGGAATGCCCAATAACTTGAAAATCAGACTTCATTATAATTTTTAACAATTATCTTCTAAAACAAAATCGCACAAAATTAAAGACTTTAAAATTTATTAACAATTAAAATTTAAAATTAAACTTATCTCAAATATTTTCGCGGTGACAGTTTTTTCGTAGGATGCTTCTTTCTCCAGATATTTAAAAATTCCAGGTTAAAAAAATCACATGGTATAATTGGAATTATATGTCACCTCCAATAAGGTTGTTACCTCTATAGTCAAAAGTAAGGTTATAAATGAATCTTTGACAAAAAATGAATTAACTGGGATTTGCTGGGATTACAATACAGATTCAATTTAAAATTTTTGAAGTAAAACGTTTTTGTGATAATATTTAAAATGAACGGAACCTTTATATTACCGAATTTCCAACATTTACTGTAAGTGTTGTTTGTAACCAACAATTTAAAGTGTTTAAATTATCTTCCTTTTGTAGCAAGAATTTAGAAAGAGCATCAGATAAAGTTGTTGTAATATCAATAATTGGAAAAAGTGCATTTAATGCTGGACTAAAGGTGAAATCCATTGGCCGTATGTTTTCTAATGATGCTAAACGAACTGAAGAGGTACGCTTCATACTTATATTAGGTGCATTCGTTTATCTGTTCGGAACGCTCTTTTTACTCCAAAAACTCTGTTCCGCGTTCGTTTATTACAGAACTCCGCATTCGTTTATAACGGATCGGAACATTTGGAGTTTGCTCGGAACATTTTTTGGAGTAAAAAGAGCGTTCCGAACAGATAAACGAACGCACCTATTGCAGCAAATTTTATGACTAATGTAATCCATTTTAGTGCACGATTGAAGGTTATTATGATGAAGAAAACCAAATAATATATCTCCATGTACATAGTTTATTAGACACAGACGCATTAGTAAAACATTATGATAATTTAGTTAAGCGTTGCCACGAACAAAATGAAAGCGATGATTTTTTAACAATTTATAATGAAATTAAAAGCACTTTTGCTCGTATATTATTGCTTTTGTTTTATGTAAGCCATATCATTATATTATCCCATCCCAGTTCTACTTTTGATGTGAATTACATTCAATACTTTAAAGCAATCGATCAGTTAAGGTTAGTAAATCGATTTCTTTTAAGCATTTTTAAACATTTTTGTGATCTTTTAGACAAAAATTATCTGGACAAATATCAGACGTTCTTAAAAATGTAGATGGCTTAAATCAAGAATGGATTAACAATGGTCGTCCTTGCACACCTCGTCTCCTTTTTTTCTTTGAACGGTGCTCTAAAGGTGTTGAAAATATAAAGAAGTTGGAACATGATATTGAAGATCGCATTTATCATATTTTAAGAAAAATTCGTATTATTAGCAGCACTAAGTAATGACGTATTATACATTAGAAATTTAACTTTCTTTATAAATTAATTTGTAGCACATCGTCGTTATTCGCAATTCCACCAAATGAAGAATTTGTATATATGTCTCAAGATGGACCAGTTGATCAATTAGGTCATGCAGTTAGAAGTTTGATATTAGGATGCCAGCCAGGAGCCGTAGTACAAGTTCAAGCACCGTACTGTAGTCAACCTGAAACTCGTCGAAGTTTTAAAAATTTTTTACAAGTACATGTTCAACAAGCTCGTAGTAAAGGTTTTGATGATAATGTAACATCAAGCAGACATTCTCAACAACAACCTGCATATTTTGAGGTATAAAACCTATTTAAGAGATTATATTTATATAAGAACCTTTTAGGCCACTGTTTTCTGTGGCTTTGGTTCTCCAGTTACATATGCCTTTTTCCTTCAGGTCCATTTATGTTTTGGACGGCCCACTCTCCTAACACCCTCTATCTCCCTGTACAGAATATATTTTGGAATTCTTCCCTTTTCAAGTCTTTCTAGATGCTCCGGCCACCTCATCCTTTGTATTTTTATAACCTGAGTGATGCTTGATTGATTGGACAAAGTCTTACTTCCTCATTTGTACGCCTTTCCCATTGATCACCTAATTTCTTTCCTCCACATATGCGTCTAAGAATCTTTCGCTCCCATACTTCCAAGTCGATTTGTTCTTTTTTGTTGAGCACCCACGTCTCACATGCATAAATAACTGTTTGTCTTATCACTCTTTATAAACTCGTAATTTCGTAATATGTGAACATGTTTAGATGTTAAAGCAGCATTTAAAGATCCCACACATCTGTCACCGTTAATTAACCGTGCACCAATTTCTTTTGCTTCATCCTCACTCTCTTCTATCAGGGCTCCTAAAAACACATAGCTTTCCATTTTCTGGATAGTCATACATTCCCCATTATTCAATGTAATATCCAGGTTTTTTCTTATTGCCGGTTTTAGCTCTGCTTGTGATCTAGCTAACAAAGTCACATCGTCAGCATAGGCTAGACATTGATGGCTTTTGTTGATTATTGATCCTTTAGTTGTTTTACCACTGTCTCTGATAATTCTTTCGAGTGAGAGATTGAATAATATTGTTGACAGAGGATCACCTTGTCTAACCCCATTGTGAACTTCAAAGCTCTCAGATAGTTTTCCGTTTACTCTAACTTTAGCTGTGAAATGTCCCAATGTCATTTTGAGCAGGTTTATTAGCTTAACCGGTATTTCCAGGGCTTCTAGGTCATCGTATAATTTCTTCCTATTATTGGAGTCATATGCGCTTTTAAAATCTACGAACATCGCATAAATATGTGCTTTACTGAAAAGTTTTTCCTAAAACCGCATTGGTATTCCCCCAGTGCTCTTTCAGAATAAACTTCTAATAATAATAATTTATTTGCATTCACATATGTACAAGACATAATAATATGTTATATAAATAAATTGACATTGCGGACTTACTTTCTAGATACATTATATTCCAACTTAAGTAACTTATCTTCTTATAGTGACAAATATTTTAGGCATAAATTAATTGATCATTTAATATAGGTAAACCCTTGAAAATAAACTACGTGAAATTATGAGATATAAAACAATCTTTTCTTAAAAATAAACTCAATTCTCTTTTAAAAATAGAAACATTTCGGCTAGATTTAATATTGTTGGGTAATTTATTAAAATCGTTAAACCTTCTGAAGGATAAAGTATTCATAATTCCATGCAAGTTAGTTTTGTCAATGTATATATTATTTTTGTTCCTTGTCTCATATGCATGTATATCACTGTTGAATTTTATAAAATCTCTCAAGTAAGCTGAAAGCTGATTATTAACTATTTTATAAATAAATACTAAAGCTTTGGTTTCCTAGGAAGCGGTGCCGTCATTTAACGGCCGTAAAAATACGGTGGGTGACGTCAGAAAAACGGTGAAAAAATACGGCCGTCGCGAATTATTCCGAACTGTTATGTCTATTTTAACTGGACTATATACTAGAGGTGTTACGGAATAGCTTTTTTTTGTACCTAGTTGGACCTGTACCTGTTCCAAACACAAACCTATTCCAGGTCCAAACTATTCCGTCTCAAATTTAAACGCCGGCCCTATTCCGGCTGCACGACCCGATAGGTGTTTTCGGCCAGCGCCAGCGTTGCCTTGCCAGTACTATTACATTCGTAACAGATCTAGAAAGTTGATATTTTAAACGCGTCTTTTTATTTACATTACCCTTAGAAGTACATTTGAAAAAATAAAAATAATGTCACTATGAGAAGTTAAAGGGAAATAGTAATAAATAATAATCTTATGTCACTAAAAATTAAAGAGAAATGGAAGTGGTATATTTTATTTTTACAAGTGCCATTGAAACTCTCACACACACACGCATAAGTAATATAAAAAAATAAAAACTCAAATATTATTCTTAAAAATAAATTAACAATAAATAAAACATATAGGTAAGTATTTTTTGGAACGGTTACAACAAAGAACGACGATCGGCAAAAATGGACGCAGACGAATCGCGCGCGTGCCGAACGCGCTTTTGGACCTGTCAGCTCTCCAACTTTCAACTGCCGCCCCATAATAGTAATAGATAAACATCGTTTTAAGCGAAAACCTATTCCCGTTCCATTCGCTATATCGTAGTGATGGAAAAAACGGTGATTTTTGCGGAACGTTCCTACCGTGATCGTTCCATAAAAATCACGTTCCATAATCACGTGATTGCGGAACGAGTCAAATTTCTCGTTTAATGAGATGACGAATGAAAACCATAATTCTTGGATCTGAAAACGGAACGGGTGAGGGGGGGGGGGTGTTAGAAGAAAAAAAATATTTTAATTCATTTTGAAATTGCGGTACATATATTATTTTGATAGAAAAAAATTTTTTTACCAAAACGGGACAAAAACGTTATTTTAGCTAAAACGACAGGACGGCCGGGACATGCTAAAAAACCGGGACGTATGGTCACCCTACAACCCTACTACTGCAGCGAGTCGAAAGCCGTCGCCCGTAGCCGTGACGTGCAGACATTGGCAGATGATAATGTACAGTATGCGGTACGCGGAAGCACCGAGGAACGCGGTACGATATAGACAGCGCGAGTAGTTCCGTGATGTTGCAGCTTGCAGCTGTCGTCACTGATAAATGTATGCTGTACAAATAAATCACTTCGTTCCGGTGTACCAAAACCGTTCCGGAACGTGACGACAAAATAACGTACCAAAATCACGTGATTGAAATCACGACCCATCACTACTATATCGTACATCGTGTCTGTACCCGGCAAACACATGACAGTGCCAACGGACCTGGAATAGGTACCTGGTAATAGGTAATAGGTACACGGAATAGGCAGGTGATACCTGTTCCAAAAGAATAGGTCCAGTTCCATTGTAACAGCTCTACTATACAGGGTGCCCGTTTTTCGACCTCAAGCATGGGGATCTCGGTTATTATAACAGATGCGAGATCGGTTAAATTAGGGCAAAGTTGCGCATTTTTATGGTGATCAATTATCTGGAAGAAAATTTGATCTGTCATTTTTAGTTTTTGAATTATTGGGGAAAACTGGAAAATTGTGATTTTTGTTTTAATTGTTTTAAACGAAAACCAATAAAGTTAGACATTTTTAACTAAGACATTGTGAAGGCACTTTTTTACAAGGAATCTGAATCTGGCATCGTGTTTTCCAAGGCATCCTAGATGCAAGAGTTACAACACTTAATTATTTTTTTCTTATGGGCGCCATATTTGATTTTTGTATTTTCGAATAGAGCTCTTTTTTCTGATGACGACTATGTATCACATGATATGGTCAAGCTTTACATTTTGATTAGAATCTAAGAAAAATGTTTTTGCGAAGAGTGCTTTGGAAACAACAACATCTACTTTTGTCTAACAAACAAATTTTTGACAATTCAATTAAATTTAGAGTTGCACGTTCACATTTCTTCCCAATTTACCGCTGCAGGTATGTTTCCGAAGTAACTTGCACATTTCGAGGTGATGCGTAATAAATTTCTAGTACAGTGCAACCTCTATAATCCGAACACACGATAATCCGAACCTCCAGTAATCCGAACTCAGGCCCGCTGAATTAATATTACATATAAGGCCTTACCACTTCATTTAGCCAAGACGCAATTAGCAAGGACACAGGTGCCATTTGAGGTGAACTATACATTTCTCCCTTAAAAAAAGTATAGTTCACCTCAAATGGCGCCTGTGTCCTTGCTAATTGCGTCTTGGCTAAATGAAGTGGTAAGGCCTTATATGTAATATTAATTCAGCGGGCCTTGGTTGGATCTAGAGATCCTGTATAATATAAAGATAAGAGTTGGGAAAATGCCGTGATACAGTTTGATTGGTTTGGATCAATTTTTGCATGGACTACTTAATTAAAATGCATTTATTTGAAATCTGTTAAAATTGACACTTTTGATGTTCATTAATAAAGGGCCAAATACGACAAAATCACTGGCTGCAGCGCAAGAAATTGTAATAATAGACCTGAAATAAAGGAAAATAATGTTAATCTGTTCAAATAAATCTTTTGTTAAAATATTTGCGGTTTTTATATTTGACTGTTTAAGTGACACTGTAATGACAATTAAAATGACGTTTTTGTTGATCACGTGTTTGGATCAAAAATTGCTGTCAAAATAGTCTCATTTTCCCAACTCTTATCCTAATATATACAGGGTCTCTAGTTGGATCATGAGAGCAATGCCATCTATTGTTTCTGCTAGGTATCGCAACAGCTGATGGTTTTCATATCACGAACTGTGTGAAAACTGATGCCAGTATAGTGATGGGCATAATCGAGATATTTCAGTAACCGATTATTAGTAATCGAGACATTTTAGTAATCGACTAATTTAGTAGTTATAAATTAGTAGTAAGAATTTTAGCTGCCACTCGATCTTGCTGATGATTATACTACATAAGCGGACTATTCTGATAATCGGATGACAAATTGATGATTCATTCATTTTGTGACTTCTACTAAATCGCGGCGGCTTTGATTAATAAATAATTATTATGGCACCGATATTGTTTATACAGGTCGGCACCACAACTCTTTTAAAAGGATGTCGCCGGCCTGCGTCTGGTCGTTTGATTCTGATTTACAATATGAGTTCCTGGTACTATTAATTAGGTGTAGGCTGCTAACTAAAGCACAATGTACAAAATTCAGAATAGCGGCAATTCAAATTATAAATATTTACGGTATGGTAGGTAACTAAATAGTTTATTTTGCATTGCCCGACGATTCAGCGCTGCGAGTCCGAGAACCGAGACGAGAGAATAATCGAATTATCGAATACTCTAGCCGCTAACCACGTCGGTATCGTTCGCTTTTCAGTTCTCATTCTCGCTGACCGGCTGACTGCGACGACAAACAACTACTAATTTTAGTACTACTAATTTCAAGACGCATAATCGATTATATCGATACATTGCGCTACTCGACTATTTCGATTATTACATCTCGATTATTCCCATCACTATGCCAGTATAAAATGTTTAACAATAAATACCCTCTCCTCATTAAAATGTTCATCATTACTATTCATCGTGATTAAGTAGATACGTGAATTGATAATTGACAGAAAATAAAATTTATTTTGACATAAAGAAACTTCAAATTTGATCATGGCTTGTCTGCTTTTTGTGAATAAAATGGAAATTATTTATTGCAGTTTTTAAGCTATTTCTTTCTTAAATAAGCAATAAATTCAAGTAAAGTAGTATCAAATTAAGCGTGATTTTTTTGTCTTTCGAGTGTTACCACTATCAATCCTATCAACTCAAACGGGGAACAGGAATCTGAATATGTACGATTTCCCATGCTATTTCCCTATGTTCACCCCTTAAGTCAAACACCCGGTATCTTTGAAACCAGATGGTGATGCATTTATTTTTTTAACTATTTTTTTTACCCAGACCTTCATTTATATTCACCTAGTTTTTAGTCAAAAGCTTATGGGTTTTCGCTATTCTAGAGGCAATTATGTAGATGATTTCTGGAGTTTCCCTATACTCGCCATGTTAAATCTTCCAAATTTGGAGTACAATAACTCCGATCGGAAATGGTCAAGTTGGCTGAAATTTTGGATTCACATCGAGCAATACTTAATCTAGCTGTACACCAAAGATGATTAAAATCTTATGGATTTTACTTCACGCTCCAACTACCTTAAGCTGAAATCAATAACAAAACCTAAGTACTTCATTTCTTGTACGATTTCTATTTTCTTGTTATTAAAAATGATTTCTAAATTATTTATATTGCATTTCCTATGATTATTCCTACTACATATTATCATAGCTTTTGTTTTATCTACATTTAATATAATGTTGTTGCTATTTAAGTACATTAATACAGTTTTCAATTCTATGTTAACTTGTTCAATTGCCATATTAACATTTTTATTAGTTACAGACAACAAAGTATCATCGGCAAAAAGATTCATGTTACATTTGCACATATTAACTATGTCATTAATATAGATTATGAACAATACAGGACCCAGGATACTTCCCTGCGGGACTCCAAAAGAAGTCTGAATGTTATCTGATACGACGTTATTTACTTTCGTAATTTGAAATCTATTTGATAAATAATCGTTAAACCAACTTAGCACATTTCCTTCTATTCTAATTTTTATTTTAGTAGTGTTGCCATTACACTGCGTTTCTTCACTCATTAGGCATTACTTCCTCTTCCCACGCCTGTTTAATTAGGTTATAAGTATGATTCTGAAGTTCCTCCTACCATATTTGATAATCTCGGCAAATATTTCATTTTCCCCCGGAGACGGGAGACTTCTTTGATCTTCTACTTCCTCTACATTCATCAAAATGTTCTTTACATCTTTCTATTATTTGCTCGTAATTTCCAATAAGGTTTCCTTCTTTATCTTTATCAAATCTTGCACTACCCACATATCCCTGCCTTGCTTTCTTTATTTCCTGGTAGAAATTTTGTATTGCTCTGTTTGCATATCTCTGCTCTATTTCAATTCCCTTCTATCGGCTAAAACTTATCCCGGTGCGGACGTGGGCTCGGACGACAACCCAGTGGTGGCTGTTTTTAAATTAAAAATGAAGATAATAAAAAGAAAAACTCAGTGCCAAAAGTCAATACCCGAATTTTAAAAATGAAATAATAAAAGGTATTACTATAAAATTACAAACACTAAAGAACAAGAATTTAGATGTCGTGGCTGAGGAACCTTTGGGAATGGTTTGGATGTTCAGCTGTAGAACTATTCAGGGCAGCTGCATCAAAGATTAGAATAGCTGTGGTGATTGCTAACCTCCGATAGGAAACCGCACCCTAAGAAAAAGCTCTATTACAGTAATTTCTTTTTCTTTGTGTTGCCTTTTCTTTCATTGCTTCTTGTATTCTTCAGCATTCATCTTCTGTCCCTATCCTTAACATCTTCTTTCTTAGCTTTCTCTTTTTTTCTAACTCTTCTTTATGTGTTTCATCAAACCAGCGTGTCTTCTTCTTTATTTTTATCCGGTGGGGGTAGGGTTTCTTAATTTGAGCCCATTTGTTTCTTTGATTTGCTTACGTGTTCTCTCCATGTTTTTTTAATATAAGGTTTGGTATTTATTTTTAAGAGTGCATTTGGTTGGTAGGCTTTTCATTTATGCCTCTGTTTAGGCCTATTTGTTATTTGGTCTCATATTCATTTGGATGCGGACAAGAAAATGATCTGAACCCATATGTACCCCTCTTTGGCTTCTCACATTTGTTATCAGCTGTGCATCTTTTTTCAGTTAGTATGTGATCTATTTGATTACTTACTTTACAGTCTGATGAGATCCAAGTTCGTTTGTATATATCTTTTCCTTGAAAATACTCATTACTCTCAACTTTTTTGTTGTTGGAAAGCTAATGAGACGTTTCCCATTGTCATTGGAATGTTCATGTTTAGTGTACTTTGCAATAGTTGACTCTCTTGTTCCTCATCATCTTCTATTAATGCATGAGCATTTACTATACTGAAGTGTTTGTCCTCATCTCGGATTCTTATGTAACACATCCTCTCGGAGATTGTTTCAAATTTGATGACTTTTTCCTTAGTTTTCTTATTTACCAAAAAACCAGTAGGTACTCAACATTCTTGTCTCCCTTCACTATTGAAAAATGCATAATCTTCAATTTTAGTTTTTTCCTTTTCCTTTTGTTTGGTTTCTTGAAACGCTAAGATAGATATATTAGTATATCTCTTTGCCTCCATCACTAGGTTCCTGAGAGTGTCTGCTTAATAGGTAAGTTCTCCTCACATTCCAGGTTCCCATATATAGTAATTTCTTTAGTTATGGTTTCCTCGTTTAGGTTTTTCCTTCTGTTTATTTTTGTTCTGATCCCCAACTCGTCTATTCAACTTAGCCATGTTTGCATTTCTTTCCGTTTCCATTCTAACCTTATTCTTGATAACTCTGTAAGTTTCTAGGATGTATCTAATGTTTTGTTGTAAGTTTGTGTTTAAAAGATTATACATATTAATTTTATAGATCTAACACTTTTTGCAATTTGATATTTTTTAGCTTCCTTCAATAAAACATTGGGTCGAAGCTTGTAAAGGAATATATAACTTGGTGATAAAACCAGAATCGTTAATGTCGTTGTGTACAGATACACGATTCTCAGAACAGCGATGTCTTAAAGTATTGCCACTAGCTTTAGCTCGTTATCAAGAGGGCCTACCTAGTCACTATACTAGAGCTATTCATGAAGCTCGTTTAGCAGTAGCATTGGCCTTGTTTGGTGCTCAAGCTCGAGGCCCACTTTTTCAACGGTATAGTACACAACTTGTTGCTGAATGCCAGGCACATTGGGAATTAGGCCGGCAGTTATGCGAGGCTGCATCGCTTACTGGGAATCCATGTAATCTTCCTAAACATTCTGCAGATCAAGAACATTGCAGCGGTGTTCGTTATATAGGTTGGTTTTTGTTTTTCTAACGTCACCAAAAATATAATAATTTATTGTTGTAGCGGCGTGTGACTGTGGCAGAAAACAAGGTTCACGCGAAGATCCGTACAGTCCAAAACAAGCAAACTATACGTTTTACCAACAACAAAGCAAAGAATGTGGATGTGGTATATTAGAGCGTATTCATTTCCCAGTATTTCAGCCTTCTATTAAAGAGTACACAGCTGCTACATTAACGGATAATGAAGAACCATTATCGATACTTTCGGATCGTAGTGAATTAACACCAGAACTAGAGCGTGGTTTAGTTAGGCAACCAAGTACAACCGAGTATTTACCAGGCATGCTGACACTCAGCTCGCCTCCTGGTCTCTTGCCACATTACTCGAGTTGGTCATTAGTATGTTTGGGGCCATCATCGCTATATAGTCATAATTTAGGCCTTTCCGAGTCTCACCATCCCGGATTTTTAAATTCCACAAACTACCTTCTACCTTGGGATGTCACAGTGTATTCTAAAGGAAGAACACCATGGCCTCAAATAAGTAAACATTCAACAAGAGGTCGCAGACCTCGTTCTACTAATTCTATGCCTCAGTTTACTGTTAAAGTTTTCATTGGCGTAGAGTATGAATGTCCTAGGGGACATAGATTCATGTTGGCAGCTCCTGATCGAGTATTAAGAGCAGCTCCGGGTAGTATTGTAAAAGATACTGGACATAAAATAGCTGAGTCAGACATGCCACTATATTTCCCTTGTCCTTGTCGCCCAGGAAAGCCACTCACAGCGCAGTTGATGCGATTACATGTTGTAACTCCTAAAGCACCTGTGCATTGTACTCTTAACCCGAGAGTAAGTATTAATTATTCTCAGAGCCCTCAGAGGACTTCATATTAAAAATGTATTTTTCAGGTACAGCCAGCAGCTGGTGCACCAATTTTTGTAAATACCGTAGAAGGGGCTACAGCTTTAACACAGTCAGCTTATTGGATAATGCGATTACCATACGTACATGTGTCTGACAAAGAAAGTTATCCTGAAAATCATTCAGCACGATTGCTTGCTGGTGTATTTGGAGTATCAGAAGTTGAATAGTGAATTCATTTTTATAAAAATGTCCCAATATAGGAGAAGCATGCTAGCCTAGTGGGACATCGAGATTTTTCTCAGTTGTTGCATTTTTGGCAACTACAGCTTGACTGGTCTGTAATTTTCAAAGAATGTTACAGGTTTTTATAGTTATTTTATTACCTTTTGTATATCACAAATGAAACACCAGCCCAACCTAACAGCATGTCTAAATTGTTTTTATAATTATTTCTTTATATAGTTGTTGATTATCTACAATATTGTTGTAAAAAAAAAGGTAAAGGTTATGTTAATTATAACTGCTTATTAAAAAAGTTTATAATGATCAAAAGATTACCAATAAAATTATTTTTCTGTACAATTAAATTGTGTTATTGTAGTACTCTTCCAGCTCCTCTATTCTTTTTATTTTCTGATTTCTTTTCTCTACATACTTTTTTACATTTCTTTTTTTCTTTTTGGTATTTTCCTATGTTCTCTGTTGTTCCGTCCTTTAATATATTTAGTCCGAGACTTGTTCTTTCATTTAGCTCTCTTTCGCATTCCTTATCAAACCATTCTTTTTTGTTCGTCACGCGGTTTTGCAATTCCGTGGTATTTGCGAAGTTAACACTTTCACTGCCCACTTCGACTGGCGATACTGGCCGCTAGAACCAAGCATGGCACCGATCGGAGTCGGCGGCTCCTAGGCTCCTACAGTCAAATTTTTATCTTTACTGTATATTCAACAAACTGCTTTGTCACTTATTATCTCATTCAGACAAATAATCACAACTTAGAAATGAAACTATGTCCAAAATTGTCTATTTACAGTCACAAATTTACATAAGGGTTGCTATACAACATACACTATTTTCTCGCTTTGACCAGCTTTTTCCAAATAAATATAGCGCGCAACTTAAAACCAACCTGATAAAATTCACTCTAAAACAGTCTTCTGCTACACCGACACGAAAAACATTCACTCGCTATCAATGCCAACAAACAACTGAGTGTTTAGTGTATCCCTACAACTGGCCACGTACGTGGCCCCTGGCACAGGCTCATATAGCCGCGCGTCCCGGTAAGTGGCCGGTGGCACCGAACGTGTTAAGAGTCATTTAAAATTTTTGGTAAATTCTTAAGTACGGCCCTGTTCTTTAATTCTGATCCCGTGTTAATTGTATTATTCTTGGCTGCAGTTTAATTCCGTTTTAGTCTGAAGGGCACGAAAGGTTAAGCCCGTCAGCGCGTTTTCATTGCAGTTCTACGAAATCTTCTAGTCATTTCAGTATGTTTTGTCTTTGTAAAACATTTCCTTTGTTAGAAATCCGAAGGTGACCTAAATTCACGCGCATTTCATCAAGGCATCTTGTTTCCATTATTGCAGCTTCTCGTGATACAGTTAGGGGAATCCCCTTGTACGCCAGGCCACGTCAGTCGATTTGTGGTGTCCTTTCGATATGTGCGGCGACCGTTACATATCAGTTGTTTCCAATATCTGCATATGTGTGAATCGATGCTCTTAACCAATTCTTCTGAAATAAACATATTCTTAAAGTATAAGTTCTCCTGCATGTATGCATGTAATTTTGTTAAATTTAAATAAATATTTTTTGTGATATGGCGTGAATTGTTTATAAACTCATGATAGGGTAATAATGCGCAAAAATGCGCACAATTCCCCCTCACTGAATTAATTGCTAAGTACATAGATGAGGATGACATCTGCGATGACGATGAGCTAGATGATATCGACATGAGCTATGTCCCATGAAAAACCAGAAGAGGGTGATGTTCTCTGTGGAATTTGCGGCGAACAAGGAAAAAATGAGCTATGGTATAGGCGTGTCGCATGCGCGTTATGGAACCATGCAGCATGTACCTACCGGCGCAGATTCTCCCAAGCAATACATTTGCGACTTTTGTAAAATGTAATTATCAAATACTCTTGGTTTAATATAGCTATTTATGCAACGAGTTGCAAAGTGATGGACTTTTTATCACCAGGCGTGAAATTGTTCGTCGAGGCGAAGCCGAGATGAACAACACGCCATGTGATAAAAAGACATGTTTTGCAACGTGTTTCATACAATATTTTATCCAATTCAGATAACAAAATGTAAATGCCACATCTTCTTAAAAAAGGAGTTGGGTCATCGTGATAAAATGGGAGCATATTTTGTAACTAGTTACAAAATGAAACACTTTTCGCAACTCAAATCATCTTTTTGTAACTAGTTACAAAATGGGAGCATATTTTGTAACTAGTTACAAAATGAACCACTTTTCGCAACTCAAATCATCTTTTTGTAACTAGTTACAAAATGGGAGCATATTTTGTAACTAGTTACAAAATGAACCACTTTTCACAACTAAAATCAATGTCGCAATGTTGACATTTCGTAACTGAATTGGATAAAATATTTTTTGCATTATTTTCTAATGCAATCTACTGCGCATCATTCCCCACCCGAGGCGCACCATTCCCCAATGGGGTGGGGAAATGTGCGCAAATGCACTTTTATTTATTTTTTTGTGAATATGGTGCAGCTTTATTAATTCTGTAGGTGGTCGTTAATGGGTTAACTAGGGCTTCAATTGCAGTGTTTTACATTTCTGTAACATTATTCCCCCACTTTCCCCTATGTGCCTTTACCTTCACTCCTAGTTCCTCCTGCAAGAATTGTTCCACCTCTTCTTTTATTCTTTCTTGGTTGAATTCTTATTCTTTCCCTATAATTACGATATTCTCCAGACTGCTTTTTAGAGTTTCTGCTGTTTATTTTCATTCTGCATCAGTGCATCCCTTTTATTTGGTTGAGGTACGTTTGATTCTCCTTTTTTAATTCTTTTATCTCTTCTATTATTTTCTCTGTTTGCTCTTATACTTTTTGGTTTTTGTTGAAATCTTTTATGTCCTTTATCATTTCTCTCATTAACTCCAACATTTCGTTTTTTTCCTCCTGCTCTTGCCCTTTTTCCATTATTCTAGGCTTTTCCGGTGTTTTGTTTGTCTTCTTTTATTCTTTTTCTTTTGCTCTATCTCGCTTGATGATTCGTTTCGGCTGAATACAGTAATAAACCAAGGAATGTATCCTTGATATCACTCTTGTTGATATTACTATATCGAGATCTTTCCTTTCTTATCTTTTCGTTTGTCCATCTTAATATAATTTGAAGCATTTCTTCAGCAAAAATTAAACTCCAAACTGAAAGTTCATCAGGAGCTTCTCCCATGTTGACCTTCGAATAAGCTCTAAGTCCAGGAAGTTCCACGATGATATTGTGATTTCTTGAATGAGAGGTTTGTACCCGATTCTCAGCATGCCACTTGAAGTTATTTTTACCAAGAAATATTTTCTTTCTTGAGAAATTTATTTCCTGTTGTTGATTTTCATCCGAACTTGCAGCTTCGTATAATTGTTCATTTCTTTCAGTTTCACAAAACTGGTCATTCTCTTGTTTAGAGTCCGATTCATGTTCACTTTCTATTACAAAGTCTTCATCAAAATTCTCAATATCACTTGCATTATTATTGTCTTCTTCAAACCACTGCAATAGCGTTTCTTCGTAGTTTTCGTCGCCATGTTTAACACGTTTTGATGGTCCCGCACGAAAATTCATGTTGACTATTCTAGGTATGAAGACGGAGACGACGGTCTCATAGACGGGTAGCGCACTTTGACGGGTGATCACATGCAGTCAATTAGTTTTACAAGGGTGAAATTTTCCAAGAAGGCGTATTTAACTCCCACTTGAAGGTACTGAGCCTTAAAACCGGCTGTGAATTGTAGTCAAACAGAAAAATCCAAATTACTGTTAAAGGGTGTCTGGTAGACCGCTCGTCTCCGGTTACGGGTTAATAATATTTCAACAAATAGGTACACGTTTTTATATTTATTACATTTTTCTAATTGTGTACCCCCCTAAAGGGTTAAACCTGTGTGTCTGGCATACCTACTTGGACTGGCTCTGCAGTGCACAGTGCCAAAATTTATCATGCTTTGATTGTTGATCAAAACAGTAAAATTTATTGAGAGTTTATTTTTACCTTGCAAAACTGAGTAAAATTTACCCAGCTGAATATGAAATATTGCATTTCTATAACAGTATTATTTTATAAAGAGTTTATTTTGAACCTTATTATTATACTTTTCACATTAGAATTTTTTACAATTCACCTAAGAAAAGTTCAAATAAATAAATAAGTTATTACAACTAACATGTAAAATATATACAGTGAAATAGTATTAAAAGTACGAAATTAATGACTGTTATTTTTGCGATGCAGACTTAACAGATCAGACCTTGAAAATGCTTTTGGACAAGTCGGACAAGGATACGGTGTTTCACCAGTATGGGTTCGTATATGAATTTTTAACATGGTAGATGTAGTGCAGCCTTTTCCACATAAAGAACAAGTATATGGTTTTTCACCGGTATGACTTCGCATATGTACTGTTAAACGAGAACTAACTGCAAATCCTTTTCCACACACTTGACAAATGTAGGGTTTCTCTCCACTATGTATTTTTAGATGTGCTTCGAGATGCCCTGATTGTGTAAAGGCCTAGAAAATAATTATTAGTTCTGATAATATTTAAGAAATGTTAGTTTACCTTTGAACATAAATGGCAGGAATATGGTCTTTCTCCTGTATGGGTAAGCATATGTTTATTCAAAGAATAACTAACACTAAACCTTTTATCACATATGCTACAAGCATGTTGCTTCTCCACATAACTTTGCGTATGGGTTCGTAAATGTGATCGAAGAGATCCGTTCCGAGAAAACGTTTTATTGCAAATGCCACAGGAGAATTCCTAAAACTCATTGTTTAAAAGTGTTCTTTATATCTTTAGTTTATTATTATTACCTTGTCATTTGTGTGAGTACGCATATGTTCAGATAAATGAAATGACTGTGTAAAAGCTTTTGGACAAAGTGTACATAAATACGGCCTTTCTTGACTATGCGTTCGGGTATGTTTCTTGAGATCGTCCGATCTAGTAAATGATTTGCCACAAGTTGCACAAAGAAATGGACGTTCACCGGTATGACTAAGCAAGTGAACATTAAGACCGTGTTGTTGAGTAAATGCTTTGGAACAAATGTTACATACATACGGACGTTCTCCCGAGTGTATACGGAAATGGGCTTGTAATTGATCTGATTGTGCAAAACAACGGTTGCAGTGGCTGTAAAAGATAATTATATTTATCTGGTTAATGTACCCAACAGTTAACTTGATAAATTTTAAGTTAATAAAAGAAAAACTACCGTGATACACACATGAGAAAATGCTACTTACAGATGTGGCTATATTATTAGAAACTGAAAATTAAAACTTGGATTTGCTTAAGCTATTTCAAAGTAACTAAATTAAATTTAAAATGCATATTGTTGGCAGAATTGTCTTTGATACAATTAACTAAAAATACAGTAATCGATAGTATTTTTTAAGAAATCGCTCTAGCATAATTTGGTTGTCATTTTAATGTGTAATTTGTGTATTTGCATGTTTTAAGTAGTTGTGGAAGTTATGATTCTTGTTTAATTTAAAAGTAAAGACGTTTCAGTTGTGTGTTGTGTTTATTGTGATAGTTATTAAAGGAACAGTGAAGTAAAAATACCTTTTTTATTTATTGACTTAATAGATGCAGAATCTTAAGTTACGTATATTACCGTATATTTCCCGGAAATTTGTTAGAAATAAACCGCTCAAAACCAATAATTAAGTTACCGCGTGACGTCACTCTTGACACACCAGCTCTGCTCTGCATAGCGAACAGTCAGTTGATGTCAGTCAGTGATGCAAATCTATGCAGTTTTGTGCTAAAATCGTACTCGTATTTTATGTTAATTAATAAAGAAAAATTCTGCACCTAACCAAGGTACTATTTTTTATAATTATGATTATGAATGCTCATTAATTTTAATACAATAATAACTATTCCTAAAAATATTGCTCCAACAGCAAAACCGCCTTTGGAGGAAACACGCCAAATGCATTTTTTCAGGTTTCAATATAAAAACGTTTGATTTATACTATACTTTTTATTACTTTTTACTTTTACCTAATTTTTTCTATTTCTAAATCTGTTTGCTAGTTTACAAACAGGTAGCCTATTTATTTCTATAAAGTACTTAAATGTTTATCTTAAAAGTAAATAGTTTTCGTTTTCTTAAAACTTGTATAATTATGATTAAAAGATGTAAAAATAATAACCTCGACAATACAAACTAAGAATGTTCAGTAATAATAATACTGTAATAAAAAAACTAATCACTAATCAAAATAATCCGGATCATTGTCTTCCACCGCAATAAATCCTTTGTACATCCCATTTTCCTCAGGATAACGCTGTCTGACTTTATTGATTACACAAGAAGGAATTACTTTTCTTTTACCGCGGCCTAATGGTACCCATCCGTTGATTCAGTAAATGAATTGTTTGTATGCAACATGTCTCCAAAGTTCATTTGATTCCTTATTCAATTTTTTTCTGTTTTCTTTGTCGGCTCGTAGAAGCATTTGATATCGGGAAGCTTTCAGGCAGTCGAGATTCAATATAACACTTTCGAATGATTCATGCAATATTATACAATCTAGGCCTCCCATCACTTCACTAATTTGTTCAGATTCTTTGCAACATATACATTCACAATTCTTTGTCATTTCAGTGCAATTGCCGCATTTACACCACGAAATGTCACCCTTTCTATTTTTAAATTTGTCTCTTTTATCGTCATCACCATCGGGTTTTTGAAAATTTAATCGAGAATAACGCGGCTCATACAAATATGGTGTTACACCGGACATGGTTTCGATCTAAATCGAGCAAATTACTAAACTTCCTAGGGTCCGCATATGAGCGACCGTGCGACTTGTGTCAATTGTGACGTCAGCAGATGACTAAACGAAGCGATAACTCCGATATTCGACTCGTTAAAAAAATATTATTTTTAGAATAGTATCCTAAACACTTGAATTTCACTTTTAGCGATGTTTTTCAAAAATGACATTTTTTAACTTCACTGTTCCTTTAAGAATGGGAAGAAGACGGACATAAGTGACCTTACCAAAGCTAAGATTCAGGTACTGTTGAAAGAAGGGAACTCAGATCAACAGACAATAGCAAAGTTTGTAGGTGTTAGCAAGAGTACAGTTAGCAGAATTGCCAACAAACTAAAAAATGCACTTTTACTAAAATGTAATCGGAGTAGAAAATGTGGACCTAAAAGGAAAACCAACAAGCTAGAAGGCGACTGGTAGATGCTAGTTTAAGGGTATGATGACCTCGGAAAAAGCAAAAAATTACCTCTGCAATGGCCAAGAAACATCGAGTTTGAGCAAAGAATTATTTAGATTGGACTAAAGAAGATTCCTCATTTTTGTAACAGTTTAACATACTTTCTGAAAATTCTAAGGTAGTCTTTTCAGACTAATCAATGATACAAATTAAGGATGGGACAACTCGAACTGTTAGAACGTATAAGGGCGGAGAATTTGATAAACGCGGTGTGCAACAAAATGTAAAGTTCCCTACAAAAGTGATGATCTGGGCTGCCATTTCTGCAAAAGAGCTTAGTAATATTTGCATTGTGGATTTTTTTTTCTCTATTTATTTCGCATTCAGAATATAATTTACATTCCATAAGCTAAACAGCTGATGATCACTAGGTGTATTAACAACTAAATGACGTGATAAGGTTAGCTTCCATCGACGCAACCTATGCAACTTCAGTTTAAGTCTTCTAGTTTGTCTTTGTTGAAAATTTGATGACACATTTACACTCATACCAGATTTATTGGCCACAGGTTTTTAAGTCTTTTGTTGATCCTGGCTTCCAGTAGCTCCAATAAGGGGTTTGGATGAGTTTCTAGTGTTTCGTGATGTGCGGTAGCTTTTTCCTGGATTACTTCCTGGACCGTGGGGACATGTAGATCAGTATGAATCGTATGATTTGATACGTACCACGGCGCATCTGCAATCTGACGGGAGTATTTTTGATTGGCTCCTTTGTATTATTGCTATTTGATTTAGATGCACAGCCCCATAGCTCTACTCCATATGTCCAATGTCCAAATAGGTTTTATAACTGTCTTGTAAATGAGAAGTTTATTTTCTAGTGATAGGCTAGATTTTCTTCCTATCAACCTTGATGTCTAATTTTTTTACTTTTTCGTAATATGTTCCTTCCACGTCAGTTTGTGCTAGATGACTAGATGGAATCCTAGGTATTTTGCCGTTTCCAATTGTGGTATCTGCACATTATTTATTACAACTGCTGGACAGGATTGCTTCCGGAGGGTAAATGTTGTGTGTCTTGATTTGGTCTCATTTACTTTAATTCTCCATTTAGTTAACAATTGTTGGAAGTTGAATATAAACCGATGCTGTTTGGAGGTTTTCATGACTGGATAGAATGACAGTATATATATAATCCTCTTTAACCGCATGCAGTTATGGCTACTTATTTTCATAAGTTTTCTTAATCCTATTTTGGGACAGATTAATTCCCATTTCTTCTTCTATTTATTTTTATATATTTTAATCTGTTAGCTTTTTACTCGTTCTAGCTTCTTCTGCTATCTTTGCCCATTCCTTCCTCTTTTCGCATTTGTCTCTCCACTTCTTTATCCCTAGCCTCTTTAGGTCTTCTTGTACCTCATCCATCCATCTCAGACTGGGTCTGCCTCTTCTTCTATTTTCGGTTGGTGTCCATTCTGTTATTATTTTTATTACTCTTTTTTTGTCTGCTCTCATTACATGCCCTAACCATTTTATTCTTTGTGCCGTTATATATGTAACAATATCTTCCCCGTTCATTTGTTCTCTTAGTTCAAAGTTCATTCTCGGCCTGTATTCATCTTCTTCTGTTCGTACTGGTCCCATTATTCTTCGTAATATTTTTCTTTCAAATACTTTTAGCTCTTCCTCTTCTTTTTTAGTTAGGGTCCATGTTTCTGTTCCATATGTCACTACCGGTCTGATAATAGTTTTATATATTTGTAGCTTTAGTCTGGTACTTAGGTATTTAGAGTTTAAATAAGTTTTGTTTGCGTAATATGCTTTATATCCCGTTTGTATTTTTTGTTTTGTTTTTTCACTTCCACTATATTTTTTATTGTAAATTGTTATTCCTAAATACTTAAAGTTTTTGACTGCCTCAAATTTATAGTCTTTTATTTTTAAAAATTCCTCGTTGCTGTTTTTACTATATTTTAGATATTTAGTTTTTTTTTCGCTGATTGCTAAACCCATTTTTTTTGTTTCTTCCTCTCATCTCGTGAAACTTTTTATTAGTCCTTCTTTTGTTCTATTAATAATTGTAACATCGTCTGCGTACGCAACAATCTGTGTATTTTTAATATTTATTGTCCCTTCCAGGTCCGCTTTTCTAATTGCGCCTTCCAGGGCTATATTAAACAATGTAGAATGACAGTATCATCGGCAAATGTCCCTGTTATTGTGTTTTGTGTCATGGGTAGGTCTGAAGCGTATAGTACGTATACTAATGGCCCGATCACATTGCCTTGTGGCACTCCCGAACTGATTGGAAAGTGATCTGATGTTTCTTCATTTACTTTGGTTTGAAAAATTCACTTAGGTATGATTTTAGCAGATTAAAGCAGGCCGGAGGGAATGTTTGATTTTAAAGAGTAATCCGGGATGCCACTACACTTTGTCAAACGCTTGACTAATATCAAGGAAGACAGCAGTGCAGTATTATGTATTTTCTAGTGCTTTGTTTATAACTTGAGTGATTCGATGAACTTGCTGCACTGTGGAGTGAGCCTGGCAAAACCCAAACTGGTGTGACGGAATTCAATTTTGGGGCTGGGATATACATTAATTCTACGAAGTATGTAATAGTTTTTCTGTCAGTTTGGAAATTATTGGGAGTACGCTGATAGGCTTACCAATCATTATGATTTGTGCGACTTTGAGACATTTTGGCCAACATCCAAGCCTCAGTACCGCATTAAAAATATAAGTTATCAACATGATACCCTTTCTTGGAAGTTCGTTCAGCATTTTAGCAGTTATTAGATCAATACCGGGAGCCTTCTTGGGATTTAGCAGTTTTATTTCAGCGAATATTTCCTTTGGGGTAAAAAGTTTAATACTTCGATGTGGCTCTAGAGGAATGAATAGATTTTCTTCTATTTCTTGATCTAGTTCGCTGTCTATTGGTTGAAAGACTGGTCAGGTGCTCTGCAAATAGTTTAATTTTTTCTTTATCACTTTTCGCCCAAGGTTCAGTATTGTTTTTCCTTATTGGTGGTATATTTAGTTTAGGCTTCCTAGAGTTTTTGATTGGTTTCCAAATCCAAATTGTGTTATCAGTTCTAGTTAGTTTAGATATATATTGTTCAAATTGCTCATTTCGTACTTCTTTAAGTTTTATTTTTAATCTATTACTCATGTGATTATAAGCATTTTTGTCGGCAGGTGTATGACTTCGTTGCCAATTTCTTCTAGCACGTCTTTTTTCTGCAATCATACTTTGTGCGTTTACTGTTTTCAGTCGGCCACGATGTATATGTTTCGTAGATTATAAAAAAAGTCTTCCAACAATTGGCGCAAAGCGTGGAAAATCTTAAATGATATGGGTGTCCCGAACCATTTAATTGATTTGATAAGTCCTTATATAACAATAACACAGCTGTAGTAAAGATAAATGATAGATACTGAATGCGCTATAAAGAAAGATGTCAGGTAGGAATGAATACTTTCTCCCTTGTTGTTCAACATGTATGACGAATATATTACCGGCTTAGTTTTGGACGGTTTGGGAAGGTGAAGTGGTAGTAGGCGGAGAGAAAATCAGCAACCTCAGATACGCTGATGATCAATTCACTGTTAATCAATTCAGACACGGAACCAATAGACATACTCACAAGACTAGAAGACGTCAGCAAAGAATATGGGTTAGAGATAAATAGAAATAAAACCAAGATCGTGATTGTTAACATAAAAAATAACAAGAGGAATGAGCTATAACAAATTGGTGATATTAAGGTGGTAAACCAAATCATATATCTAGGTTCCTTAAAAATAACGGGGTAGGATGTGAAAGTGAAATAAATTGGACACAGCACAGCACTGAAATGCCGTTAATGATATGCATCCAAGACGTAGACGCTGAAAAAATCTGATAAGAGAAGACCTGACGCTTTTGAGTTATGACGGTGGAGGCGCATTTTGCTAATACCATGGTCTGCAAGGAACACAAATGAGTTCATTAGAGAACAAATTCAAGAATGAATACGACTTTCAGTTATTATAACTGAAAGAATAGTACGCTAATTTGGCCACATACAGCACAGACCCATAAACTGTTTACAAGGATTAATTGAAGGTCACCGTTACAATGGAGTGACAAAATCAAAAAGACCAAGGGTAATTCAATAAACAACGCTACAAGAATGGCCGCTGGAGGAATGTTGTTAAACGCATGATAAATAATAGGCGATAAGGTCAGATTTCTTCAGTAAAGAAGATTACAAAATAGAGATTAAATCTGTGTGGAACAATGATAAAAAATTGCTTAGTTCAAGAAGAATTCGGGCCGTAAAGTGTGCCAAGGGATACTTCACAAACTGTTAATGATATTTTTAATGTTAAAAACTAAATAAAATTACAAAATGTGAGATTTCTTCTAATTTTAATCAAATTTGAATAATATGGCCACATCCCACATCTGTAAGTATTTATATATCTTACCTACAACAGTAGGGTTTTTCACCTGTATGAGTTCTCATATGTTTTGTAAGTGTATCAGAGCCAACAAAACTTTTTGGACATAAACTACAACCATATGGTTTTAAACCAGTGTGGGTTCGCATATGAGTTCGTAAAACTCCATGTCTCACGAAACCTAAAATATTTAAATAAATATTTGTATAATTTTAAAATACATGCTAAAAATTAATTATTACTTTTTCCACATTCCTTGCAGGTAAGATCCCGTTTGCCTCCGTGTGATCGTTCGTGTTCCGATAGATGAAATTTTTGTTTAAAACCTTTGTTACAGGTTTTACAAACAAATGGTCTTTCACCTGTATGAATGCGGCAGTGCCTCAATAAGTCGTCTGATCTTATAAATCCCTTTCCTGTATAAACACATGTACAAATAAAAAAAATTAGCAATTTTTTTTAACAAAAAACATACCACACTGACTACACAAAAATGGTCTTTCTCCAGTGTGCATTCTCATATGCCAATTTAGACCTGTTTGTTGTACATAACTTTTTTTACATATTTTACACACAAACAATTTTCTATCTTTCTCGTTGACTTGAATATTATTACATTTAATGTCCTTTTTATATTCCGATTTGGTATTTACTTCATCTTTGGCGTCACCGGAAAAATTATTATCACAGAGATTTGTTGTGTTATCGTCAGTGCAAATTTCAAAATTTACTGTTTTTATTGTACAGTCATTCGAATTTATCACTTGCTTACTACATTTAGTGTTAGTTCGTATATGCCACGTTAATGCGTTTTCTTGTAAATAATTCTTTTTACAAATTTTACACTGGAATAGATTCAGTTTTCCATCCCTTGCTTTTAAGTAGTTATTAAAAACTTTTTCATAGCCTTCTTCGTCCTTATACTCCCTACACAAATCTTCAAAACTTTCATAGCTATTTGTTATACTATCAAGAATCGATGATGGTTCTTCATCTATTGCGATTTCAATACATGGCGAAGACATTTCCTTTGTATGAATTTTAATGTGTTTTGTTAAAGCAGCCTTTTGAAAATAACTCTTTTGACATATTTTGCATATAAAAGGTTTCTTACTTCCTTTATTGTCTTGGACAAATGATTCTTCGCATAAAACTTTTCTTTCCAGTAATACCTTACGGTTATAATTACTTGAAGAATTTTCATTAAGGGTGTTATTTGAAAGTTCTACCGGAGGTGAACATTCAACGTTTGTTTGTACCTCTTCAGTTTCTTTAATTTCTTGCTTAGGTTCTATTTGTACGTTTTCAATATCTATAGTTGCCTTTGGTTCGGTTGTTTGTTGATAAGTCCGTAATGTAGCATCGACTTTTTCACACCTCTGCTTAAATTTATAAGCAATTACTACTTGTGCTATACATTTATCGCATATCTGATCAGGTAAGCCATCGTTCTGCAAAAACTACAAAAAATTATTGTATTAATGAATTTTTTAAGTCAGTCTTAACCTACCGTCACAGAACTGAAGGACATTATCATACTAGCGAATGAAACTTCAACAGAATTTGTACTGTACAGGTATTTTGAATCATTAGTTTGCGAAAGGCATGTTCTACAAGTATTTTCTGAATTTATATTCATTTGTTTCGTTTTTGAAAAATTCTAACCTATTAAAATAATAAACATTAGCTGTGGTTACTATATCTGTGAGAAGTAAAATACTATACCGGTTAACGGGTAAAATGTGGAAATACTACTAGCATTAATAGTAGATTGTTCTACAAGTAAAGAGAAGTGTAAGTACTAAAAGTTCGAATGAAATTAAAAGTTTCTAGACAAATTTGTTAAATTTATCAACCAAGAAAGAAATGAGCAAAACTTACCTGCACATATCTAAGTGTCTACAAAATTAATCACAAAAAATCTCTTAAATAATAATAAAAATCGTCTATATCGTTAAATCACAAACAAAGTTTAATCTTACTACACTAACACAGACACACACCGCCTACTATTAATTAAAAAACAGCCCACAATCTAAAAACAAAAAACGTACTAAACATGAATGTGCGAACATGGTGCTAAACTGCTAAACGACGTTACACGGCAGCAAGGCCCGCTGAATTAAATATTACATATTAAGGCCTGCCCATTTTATTTAGCCAAGAGACAATTAGAAAGGACTGTCACTGTAACGTGCCACCTGTTATAAAGATTTCCTGTATTAAAGTTAAATGAAATTTAGCTACAGAAAGTTGAGTACAGGTGTACGTCAAAGCAGAATATTTCCATCCCGGATGTATACCCGACATCGAGGCACCGAAAATCGCTCCGTGATAACAGGCAGCTCGCAGGGGTACGTGACCGTCGAACCTTTTCTATCGCATAAGGCCGGATAGAGAAGAACTACCTGAAAATCGTATATAAGCAGCTCCAAAACCGAGAACGAGAACAGAGTCCGCCACGTCGGTTCGAGGGAGAGTCTTCCATGACTGCTCCAAGAGAAAGACCCGACCCCAAGCACCAGTACCGTAGCTGAACCTGACCCTCCGCAAGTACCTGAACCTGACCGTCCGCAAGCCTTAAACCGATCCGTTGACCGGCCCGTAAGGGAAATTCTTCAACCGCGGTCCGCTGACCGGACCGAAAGGGAAGGTCTTCACCACCAATCCGTTGACCGGCCCGTAAGGGAAGGTCTTCACCACCCATCCGCTCTGTCGACGACACCGTACTTGTGAAACCGCCGACTATCCCAAGAACCGTTCCCGCAGAACAGCTAAATAAACACCGCTAAGATAAAAAGGTAAACTCACCTGCCGAACCCGTACCGAAGTATTAGCGAATCCTTTGCTATACTGTTAACTGCGGGTGTACAATCTGGGACAAATGTTTTTGCCAGGCTTGACTGGTGACCTGGAGAATAGACAACCCGCTTACCGAAATAGTTTAAGAGGTTGCATATAAGTTCGCTCTTAAAATTTTAAGCGTTTTACCTACGTAGTTGGTGACACTGCAAAACTGGAAGTGTAAAAAGTGTGATTTATTTCGAGATTTCGACCCTTCAGAGGATTAACATACCTGCCTTTAATATTTAACATTTCTTACTTTAAGCCGAAGCGAGATTGTTATATTTTGCAATTTTAAACTATTGCCAGTTAAATACATATCCTAATGTGTAATTTAGTTTTTGAATCCTTCTTATTAATTTCACATTGTGACTATTTAATTATCCTTGATATTTTTTGATCTTAAATAAATCTTAAATGCTTATGATTAGATTGAAAATACCTTCATATGAGCACAAATCATAGTAAAAGCAACGATATTTTGCAAACTTTTTAACCTTTTTTTGCTTATTTCAAGATGTTACGCTTGTAGGTAATTTAAATGCTTGTTTCTACTTATTTTATAATTATTAGGTTTTCCCTGGGTTTCTTTATGTTAATTTAGATAAAACATTTAGATTGTTTGCATAAAAACTTAAAATTAATCACCTATTGTATTGGACAACTTGTTTTAATTGTAAGGGTATTTTTAGTTCCTCCCAAACAATTCTAAACTTCTTGGTATTGTTGAAAAGCTACCGCTCTAAACAAACAAAGTCACCGGACATCCAGTAAATACCAGGACAAAATAGCACACACCGGCAGCCCGCACGTAAGATGTAATATTTGTAATTTACCCGTTTGTGTGTATTTTAAACAGAGTAAACACGCACCGGCTGCTGTAAATGTAGTACTGAGAATTCGCGAGGACCGTCCTATCAATGTTGCTGCAAGCCGGACATGCGCTGGATCCAAAGCAGCGACGACGGTGTACCAGGGATAACCAAATAGTTTTCTTTACCAGGAATTATGTTATAATTTACGTTGTTATGAATTATACATAGTAATTAGTTAATTTCCATTATAATTTACTTTATTTGACAGGAATTAGATTTATTGTTTATTAAACTGTTTTACAAAGGCCTCCGTGTTATATATTTATATTGTAGCTACGACAAACTAACCCTGGCTCCAGCTGAGCTAACCCAAGGCGCAACCCCGAAGTTGGGGTGTTACAGGACGATGGCGCCATTTGCGGTGAACTATACATTTTTTAGGGGAGAAATGTATAGTTCACCTCAAATGGCGCCATCGTCCTTTCTAATTGCGTCTTGGCTAAATAAAGTGGGCAGGCCCTAATATGCAATATTTTAATATTTTAATTCAGCGAGCCTTGCACGGCAGAAGAATACGTGTTTCGTTAGTTTGAAATTTTACCGCTAGTGGCGCTTCACCAAATATAAAATCCTGAAACCGGCATGTAAATTTTATTTAAGCTACCGGCAACCATATTATAGACACTACATACACCTTTAGTACGTCAGCCTTTCTATCCTATCTGCCAAATTTACCAGGTGCTTACTCTGATATCTGTCGAATGTCATTTATAAGAAATCGTCAAAAGTCGAAAGTAGTAGTTTAACAGTGATAATACGAAAGGTAATACGTGTATATATTGTAACTAGAACAGCTAGTTAATATTGCACAACTTTATATCACATCATTTGTCTCATAGAGGTTAAGCATGTAGTGATATACGTATAACATTAAACATATTTATTTGTCATATAACGCCCATAAATTTTATTTTAATAAACTAAAGAAGAATAATGTAAGCTTAGAAATAATTTTTATAATTTACAGATATCATCAAGTATTTATGACTTACTGGGACCCAAATTATGGGCGGCCTTATAATCGAGGTCAAAATGAATTCGATGAAATTTTTTACAACGGATCATTTGATGTAACAAATTTATATGTTAATCAAAACGACACCTACAATCAACAATTTGCTCAAAATTATGATGTGCCAATGTCCAATTACCTTTTACAAGGAAATCCATCTGCTTCTCGAAATAATTTAAATTTTACAGTAAACAGTATGAGTTGTATAATGGCCCAAGAAAGAGGGCAGATAAATGATTTTGCTGCGCAGGAAAGAGATGTTCAGGCACAATCTTCAACTGTGGCTAATTCCACCTTAACTCCTTTAGCGAAAGAGTTTATGCCCAGTAGTAGTTGTAGTAGTACTGGTACTAGTAATAATAATAGTGGTAATGCGTATGGCAATACATTTTATGATGACAGAAGTAAAAAACGGGGTGCTATTAAGAAAGGTACATACTGGAATAAAGATCGGCGGAATCGAAATGAAAACAAGCATTACAGTGCGGGAAATTATGAAGTTGAAAATAGACATTATAGACACGGTAATGAAAACAATGTGACCAAAAATTGGGAACACCACAAGTTTAATCAGGCCAGTAAATCAAGAAATAATGGTCCTAAAGATTTTAATAAAAGTACAGAACAAAATAAAATACTTCAAGATACCAAAAAATTTTTACAACAAGTAAAACACATTGAAGAAAAGAATACAGAAGGCGATATACATTCTGTTAAAAATCCTACAGAATTTAACGAAACAAATCAAAGCCAACATTATAAAAGTAATAAAACTTCTGATAAAAATAACAAAGGAAATTTTTATTATAGAAGCGATTATTCTGCTTATGGTGAATCAAAATTTAACGTCGAACCTGATATTAATTATAAATATAGTAAATATTATTCTAAAGGTAATTATACTCGTAGTAAAAACTATAAACATGCATACAAAAAAGATTATAATAGTGAATTTGAGAACAGAAATAGGGATAATCAAACATTAGAAAACCGAAGTGAAAGCGATATTAAAAAAGATCGTCAAAGCACCGAGAAACAACAGGAAAATGTTCAAGAATTCGACAAAAAATACTATGATAAAAAAGGCTTTCATAGTGATAATTTTGAAAAAAGGAAAACTCAAAATGATGCATTTGAAAAGAAGAAATCTGGATTACATAATTTGAAAAAAAACTGTAAGTGTTTTACTGGGTTCCCCATGATAAGCTGATATACAGTGTGTCTCAGGATTGTTGTTAAAAAGGTGCGATGGACTAAAAAATGTTTGAATTTTATTTTAAGATTGTGGGATTAAGTCCTGCTTGGTTTGAAGAGAATTTTAAGAATAGTTTCAGTTTTTGAAAAGTCTGCCTTGAGATTGAAGCGAAAACTATTTTCTTTTCAGGTAAAGTACCTTTTTTGTTCAAGATACAGCAAAAGTTTACTAAGAAAAGTTGTCCAGAATGAGAAATTATGGTTATATACAAAATTTCAGGTAGATCTACCTACTTTGATTAAACCGTCATTTTTTAGATTAAACAAAATAAATTGTATTTATTAAAGATTTTATTTGTAGAACATTGAACGAAACAAATAGTATTTACAACAAATTTAACTTATAATAATGAAATTTTGAATAAATACAATTTATTTTGTTTAATCTAAAAAATGACTGTTTAATCAAAGTAGGTAGATCATCCTGAAATTTTGTATAGGACCATAATTTCTCATTCTGAACAACTTTTCTTAGTAAAATTTTGCCGTATCATGAACAAAAAGGGTACTTTACCTAAAAAGAAAATAGTTTTCACTTCAATGTCAAGGCCGACTTGTTTTTCAAAAACTGAAAATATTCTTAAAATTCTCTTCAAACCAAGCAGGACTTAATCCCACAATCTTAAAATAAAATTCGAAAATTTTTAGTTGATCGCACCTTTTGTAACATCAATCCTGGGACACACTGTATATTGATAAAATCCATATAAAAAAAATTGATATTAAGTGTATGCAAAATGGCATTCTCCTCCCGAAGAAATTGTGCGACAAGGATAGCGTGTGAAGGATGACATGCTCTTCCCATAGGGATATTTTGTCTAGTAATTTCTAGGGTCTTCGTGTTGGTGACATGCGCAGTGATGTGACGACTTTAAATTTTTCTTTTAATTCCAATATTAATGTGTAGATGGCTGTACTAACTTTACACCAATTATTAAATTGAAGTTAGTCACAGTAAATGGGGCAATATAATGTTTGAATCTTTAGGTGCGCTCTTTTTGCAAAGCGTCTCAATTTGATATGATCTCATCTGAAGTGAGAAACGTGATATGAGCTAGGTGCGAAAAGAACGACGAAACCTCAGTCAGCTCACTTGTCACCAACACGAAGTCCCTAGAAATTACTAGACAAAATATCCCTATGGGAAGAGCATGCCATCCTTCACACGCTATCCTTGTCGCACAATTTCTTCGGGAGGAGAATGCCATTCAATAATTGCACATTCCTGATTATAATAAAATTCCCATATTTTGTTACTGCACAGACCAAACTTGAAATAAATCAATTAAAACCAATTAAAAAATCATTCGTTTATTATGGAGAACCCTGTATTTATACATTGTAGTTAAAGGAGACGTAATATTTGTTAAACATTAATTTTTTTTGTACAGTGGATGCAGCATCTCAACGAGAACGTTTGGAACAGCTTGTGATTCGTCGACTTTTAGAATGTCTGGTATGTTGTGAAAAATTACGACATACCGATCAAGTATGGTCATGTAAACAGTGCTTCCACATTCTTCATTTACAATGCACAAAACGTTGGGCCCAGTCATCTAAATTAGAAGCTGGTTGGAGATGCCCTGCATGTCAGAATGTTTATCAAGATGTACCAAAGGAATATCGTTGTTATTGCAGTAAACAAGTAAATCCTTCATTGGAACCGGGTGGAACTCCTCACAGTTGTGGAGAAGTATGTGGACGTAAAGGACGCTCCTGTAATCATACTTGCACTTTAATTTGCCATCCTGGTCCTTGCCCTGATTGCTGTGTTATGGTACCTCGTTTTTGTGGATGTGGCGCTACTAAACCTATCGTTAAATGTAGTTCTACTGTCCCTATCACTTGCAATGGTGTCTGTGAAAAAAATTTGGAGTGTGAACTACATAAATGTAATAAGAGATGTCATGAAGGTAGTTGTGATCCTTGTAATGAAGACATAAAGCAAGAATGCTACTGTGGTAAAGAAGGCCGTAAAGTAAAGTGTTCAGCAGAAGTAGCAGGGGCAACGAAATACGAATGCGGAGAACGATGTGACAAACTATTACCTTGTAGAAATCATAGATGCGAGCGTAACTGTCATGCTGGTCCGTGTGATGAGTGTCATTGGGCTCCAAACAAGATAACCACATGTCCTTGCGGTCAAACAGAACTGCTAGAGCCACGTAATTCGTGCCTTGATCCAATTCCTTGCTGTGATAAGGTTGGTACTTGTTTTTTAATATAATTTCACGTTGCGTATTTATGTTGCCGTTTGTAGATATGCAACAAGAAATTATTATGTGGACAACCTAGTTCTCCGCATGCATGTAGAATTTCTTGTCACGAAGGTGCATGTCCACCGTGTTTACGCACCACTTTGATACGATGTCGTTGTGGTCATATGGACAAGGAGTTGCCTTGCATGGAAGTCACTACTAAAGCAGATGATGCTCGATGTGAGAAGAAATGTACCAAGGTATTAATGAATTTTGGAGATTGCTAAGGTGATTATCTTGTATTATAATTATTTTCAGAAACGTTTGTGTGGAAAGCATAAGTGTAATCAATTATGCTGCATAGAAGTAGATCATATTTGTCCTTTATCTTGTAATCGTTTATTATCATGTGGACAACATCGTTGTGAAGAATCATGTCATAAAGGTCGTTGCCCACCATGTTGGCGTACCAGTTTTGACGAATTATATTGCGAGTGTGGGTCCAGTGTGCTTTACCCACCCGTAGCATGTGGTACTCGGCCACCACCTTGTGATCAACCTTGTTCTCGACCACGTTCTTGTGAACATGATGTTTTTCATACTTGCCATACAGGTCCGTGTCCCCCTTGCACGGTTCTAACGAAACGTTGGTGCCACGGTCAACATGAGCAAAGATCTACCATTCCCTGTCATCAAGAGAATTTTAGTTGTGGTTTAGCATGTGGTCGTGATATGGAATGCGGAAAACATAAATGCATTCAAGCTTGTCATGCAGGTCCATGTCGTACGCCTTGTACTCAACCATGTGCAGAAGCGCGTTCTGTTTGTGGACATCCATGTAATCAACCCTGTCATTCAACGCCTTGCCCTGACACTGTGTGCAAGCAGTTGGTACAAGTTACTTGTCAATGTGGTTTGCGAAAAAGTAGTCGTGTCTGTATGGAACTTGCAAGTGAATATCAAAGTATTGCTATGTCACAACTAGCATCTAAAATGGAGCAAATGCAACTTGGACATGCTGTTGATCTCAGTGATATTGTTAGCGGACAAAGAAAAGGAAGCCTTAAAACGTAAGCCAATGTTTTTATGAAATAGTGAATTATAGTAATAAATATCTCTTACAGGCTAGAATGTAACGAAGATTGTAGGCTGGTGGAACGTAATCGAAGATTGGCAATAGGTTTACAAATTCGTAACCCAGACTTAAGCGCCAAATTGACACCTCGTTATTCGGACTTCATGAGAGGCTGGGCAAAGAAAGATTCAAAATTTTGTCAACATATTCATGATAAATTAACAGAATTAGTACAACTGGCAAAACAGAGTAAACAAAAGAGTCGTTCGTATTCATTTGAAAGCATGAACCGTGACAAGCGACACTTTGTACATGAGTATTGCGAACACTTCGGCTGTGAAAGTGCCGCTTATGATCCTGAGCCTAATCGTAATGTTGTAGCTACGGCTTATAAAGACAAGTCTTGGTTACCAAGTTATAGCTTGTTGGAAATTATGCAAAGAGAAGGTGGATATCGCAAAGTACCAGGACCGCAACAACTTGGGAAAGTAGGCAGTTCTAAGTCAGAAGTGGTTTCTTTAAAATTACCAGGTCGCATAGCTCGTCCTGCTACTCCACCAAGTGAATTTGTTGACTATTTTCATAATCCACCTGAATAATCATGTAAACACTTATTCTATGTGTATTTGTTTACGGTGATTTATTTTTTATTACTTTGTGATGATAATAAAACAATAAACGGTACACTAAATTAGGCATGCATTTATTGGTATTGTTGGTTATTAATTGTTAATATACTTGTGTTAGTAGATACATATTACATTTATAATTTATTACAGAATCATAAGATCAAATTAAGAAAATATCTTGCTGTATGGTGGGTGAATGCCGTTTTTAAAGGTGTCTTATTTTTATTCGAGGTAATATCCTTGTTTCATTTTAAAAATACATATACAATGTACTTTTTTATGTTTAAAACGAATAAATAAAATTGTAAAATGTTTTTAATAGTAGTTTCTAGACTCCCATGCTTTATTATTATTATTATTAATGTATAGCAGGCTTGGGCAACCTTTCCTAGTTCTGGGGCCAAATTATCATTCTGTCTCCGAGTCAAGGGACGGACCAATAGTGCAGCGACATAGTATAAAAATTGTGCATTTTGTGATAAAAGCATAAAATTGTTATCGTTGTTAGTATATTATATGAACATGATTTTAATATATTGGGGCACTTTGTATTGCGCATGTGTGAGATTTGGGAGCTATTTTAAATTCTGTATGTCTGTTGTATTGAAGCTATTTTAGATTCAGCATATTTTTGGGCGTTAGAACATTGAAATTGGCATTTAATTGTAAAAATACAGTAAATTTGATAATAAACTGATACTAACATATTAATTTATTGAAACATAATAATAAAGGGTGTCTCAAAATGAGCGCAAAATTTAATTTTTAGGGAACCCTGGAACACTCCTTCGCATATGCATAGATCCATGCATGGCAATTTGCCTTTCTTGCAACCACAACGAATTAGCTCATCACATGCTTTAGCTGCTTGGGGGATTGTTATCCACTCTGGAACATATAGGTTATCATTCACTTTACTCCAACCCCAACTTGTCACAGGAGGTAGTACAGGATTTGGATTCTGGCCCCAGATGTAGCAACCCTGATATATGGCTCTCTTATAAAGCCATGTTCCCACCAAAAGCAACTGGCAACAGCAACGCAACTGCAATGCGACCGCAACTTCAGTTGAGTTGCTCTTGTGTACTAACTGAAGTCAACTGTTTTGAAGTCTCTTGTTTCGGTAGTCGTGAACAACATGTCGTCCTCGTCAGATGAAAATATAGCCGCTGCATACTTGCCAGTGAAAAAGCGTAAAAAGAAAACATACCGAAAATTTTGGGGTAACCCTTTTTATACCATAAATTTGGGACACATAGTTCTTACATAGTGGCACAGGAATTGAATAATGATCCTGTTAAATTCCATGGATTTTACCGTATGAGCAAAGACACCTTTAAAATTCTAGCAGAAATGATGAAACCTGAAATAAGTGCTGAGGAAAGGCTTCTTATCACATTAAGGTAAGTTTTTATTCTTATTTTTAACTGAACAAAATATCCTTAAATATGTAAAATAATTCGTTAACATAAAAAAAAACTAACCTAAACTAATATTAAGATAAAAGTACCTATCGGAATTTCTGATAGAATAATGGTATGGGGCTACATGAGTGCCAATGTTGTAGGAAACCTTCACTTTCTAGACGGTGTTGTTAATGTCGAAAAATATCAAAGTATTCTTAAGAATCATGTTCTACCGTCCATGAAAAAGCTATGTACTGATGAAGACATTATTTTTCAACAAGATGGGGTAAGTTGCAGTGGCTACAAAATCACAGCATCAATGTTTTGTACCTGGCCGTCATCTAGTCCCGATTTGAACCCCACTGAAAACCTTTCGGGAATTATCAAAAGGATTCTACGTAAAGGTCGTCTTAGTACGAAAACTCTTCTTAAAGAAAAAATAACCAAAACTTTGGAATTCTATCATTGCACAGCAGTGCCAAGAACTAATAGGAAGCATAAACAAGCGTCTAAGAGCAGTAATTGCAAATAAAGGCGATGCCACTCAATACCAAAGTATGTACATACATAGATATTGCAAATAATGGGGTTTTCCTAACTATGTAGCATCTAAGTATGTTTATTATTATTACCATTAAATCCCATTATTCCGCTTTGGAGACATAGGGTTATTTACAAAGATTAATATTGTACTTTACTGTGTGGTTATTTACATATCTACATATAACATTTTACTACAAACTGTTTCCACTATTCCTTGTCTTGGGCAGTTGCACATAACTGTCTGATGGTTTTTCCATATTCTTCTTTTACTGCCCTTTTCCATGTAATGCAGGGGAGCATCCCTGGCTTTCCTCAGAGCATGCCCCAACCATCTGAATTTTCTTGGTCTAATTTCTTGCGCTCCATAATTAAACATTTGATATTCTGTTTGGCCACCAAATTTTTAATAAAAGCCTCAATAAGTATGTTTAGTTTCATGTAATTAAAAGTCAATAAATTCAGTTCATATGTTGAAAACCCGTTTCTTTAAATTTGTTTGCATATCTCTTTATTAACAAATTACTCAAGTTTAAGGTAAAAAATTTCAGGTGTATGTATTTCATTGACTTCGGGCTTGTACATACATGTTGTAAACAAACACGATAACGATTAAAAACATGGCAATTAGATTAATACGAAATAAGATCCCCAAGTGTACGAATTTCAGTGAACTCCCAAATAGGTGTACGAATTTCATTGAACTGTATGTCTATAATCCATTCAGAAAACTCCCGTGACGTTTATGCTGTCAAATGAAAATTTGGGAGTGTACTTTATGTACAGAACCTATCAACTTTTTTAGTGAATGTACTTAACGTCAAACTGAAATGTAAGGTTATGATAAATCATTTGTCATTTTCGTAAAATTAAGTAGAACAAGGTAAAAATGGGATTATTAATAATACAAGTATGATAATAAACTTCGTTGGTGCTTCTGTTCATCCATTTCTCTAAAGATTATGAATTATAAAACGTAACTTGAATAATAAATAATTTAAGTGTCAAAGTGAAAACAAAAAAAAAGAAAAGCATTAAATTTAAATTTAAAGGTGCGCCAATCCCAAATCTAAAAGTTTTTAATAGCCTAATAGGGATTTTCGTATTAACCAACACATGGTGACTTTTATGTCACAGGAGTTTTCTGAATGGATTATAGGTTCGATTTTAATTTCATTCCTATCAGTTATTAAAATTCGGCAAAACGAGTACCACCTATTTTTAAAGAAAAAATCAAACTTCTACGCTAAATACAAATTTTTCAGAATATCGTTGTAAAGAGTCGCATTTTAGCATTCTAAAAGTATAGGTGTAACGAAAAATACAGGTGTACGAATTTCATTGACGTTGGGCTCGTATATATTTTTTAAGATTGCAGTGTGGAATAAGATACGGAGCAAGTGACCTTGCTTGTGATTGGTTAAAACCGCAACCAAGTTTACAACAGTGAAAATTATTTGAAAACGGCTATTAATAACTTTAAACATGAAAGACTGCCTTGTAAAAACATACGGGGCGCAATTATTTGCACTGTCAAAAAATATGACATAATCTTTCATGCAATCTTTCGGCCCTGATATGTTTTGTGATTTGGATTTGATTTGTTTGGTTATCGTTAGTAAGTAACAACAGATCAATAAAAAAACCAATTAGGGTAGGCTGTGAAATTGAATTATTTTGAATTGGTACTTTAGCCACATCCACAGAATGACATTTTATAACGTTTGTAATTTGACATTTTTATTGTAAACAAAGTTTATAACCTTAAATTCATGTCAGAAATGTCATTCTGTGGATGTGGCTAAAGTACCAATTCAAAATAATTCAATTTCACAGCCTACCCTAATTGGTTTTTTTATTGATCTGTTGTTATAATATTTTACTATTTGAAAATGTACCTGTGTAAATCGGTCTCTGCTCGCAGCACCTACTGCAATCTTAAACAAAATGGAGTATAGAGCCACGGCCAACTTCATTCATATCCACTAACGTGTATATATGGCCGTTCCAATTCAGCTAAAAACAGGTTTTAAGAAAGTAGGCCATTGGTCCTCCCTGTGGCGACATCTACTACATAGTTTAAATGCCGGAGAGGGCGCTGACAGGAGGACCTGTCAAAAATATTTAGAAATGGAATTGGGACGACCATATATACACGTTAGTGGATATGAATGAAGTTGGCCGTGATAGAGCCAAGGCCCGCTGAATTAATATTGCATATAAGGCCTTACAAATGTCACAAATGTATAGTTCACCTCAAATGGCGCCTGCGTCCTTGCTAATTGCGTCTTGGCTAAATGAAGTGGTAAGGCCTTATATGCAATATTAATTCAGCGGGCCTTGATAGAGCAACTTTGCATCAAGTATGACATAATTAAGTTAGCATATTTGCAATTTTTTTGAAAAAATCCAATTAGAAACATTTTTAAACAGAAAAAATACCCTTTGGCAGATTAGTGTATTACATCTTTACGGGCCTTTTCGGATTTTAATAAATTCGAATGAGCCAAAAAATTGTTATGTTAAGAAAACGTGAAAAATATCAAGGTTGTCCAAATTTGTTCAAATTTGGTAGGTGGGTATAAAACTGAAAAAGAAACAACTTTTTCATTTAACATTTTTCGAAATTTTGTAAAATAACCTAATTTTTTGTAATTTTTTTGAAAAAATGCCGAATTTGACAGGTATAGCCGATCGATAAAAATAATCGTCAAAGTCATTTTGTATTATTTTCCAGGCAAAAACTGTTCGTGAAATCTAAATTTGCGTAAACTAAATAATAAAAAAAATTCTCATATGATGCGGACTTTAACGGCGACGCTGTATATATTGAAGTGATATTAAATATTAACCTTTTGGAAAACTTATATTTATTAATTAAAATACAAATTTGGAGTATACTTTTAGGTGCAAGTTTTAAAAAATTAATTATGTAAATAAATTAAGATTAATTTAAGTATTTATTGTTATTTGTTGTAAATATTGTTATTCATTGTTATTTATTATTATTTATATACAAGTGGAAGAGATTATTGTAGTCCCAATTATATCGAAATAAATTAAGATTTATTTCATTTGAATAAATTTTTTATTTATCAAACGTTTCGAACGTTAAAGTTCTTCGTCAGTGGGTTTAAAACAACAAGATATATCTAAAAATGAAAATACATAATTAAAATAATAAATAAGTGAAAGAAATTTAATTTAAAAAGTACTTACAAGTAATATAATATAATAATATATACGAAGATGACAATTATGACATCTTTTAAAAAATTTTTATTTTGTGTCAAAAATAATAATTGGAAAAGCACATCATATTAAAATTTTGAAAAAATATAAATGTAAGATTTAAAGTGCTTGGAAATTTATAAAAATGTAAGTGTATGGTTATTCTAATAGATTATAATATATTGTGTTTAAATTGTCTATATCTGTTTTGTAATTAATTGCATTATTATTTTTTTTAATTTCTATGCTTTCTGTAAGAATGCGTTTTTTTAAATTGGATTCATATTTCAAAATTTTTGGATTTATTGTATTAAAACTGTGTAGAAATTGATAAGCATGATCAGCATAGGCAGTATTAGGTTTATTGGGGTTTGTTATTTTTGTTTGGATTGAATGTTGATGTTGTTTAATTCTGTTTTTTAGGTATTGTTTAGTTTGTCCAATGTAAACAGCATTACAATTATTACAATTTAATTGGTAAATTAAATTGCTTTGGTTTGTTATTTCAGTTTTATCTTTTAAATTATGGTAGAAGATATTTTTTAGAGTATTAGTATTTTTGAAACGTTTGATAAATAAAAAATTTATTCAAATGAAATAAATCTTAATTTATTTCGATATAATTGGGACTACAATAATCTCTTCCACTTGTATATAACTTCGTTTTAGTCCATATTTTCAATTTTATATTCATTATTATTTATTGTAAATAGTAGGTAGTCATAGTTATAGTTTGTGTGCATGTATAAAGGATGAATGTCAAAACAAAATCAAGGAATGGGGAAATATAAAAATTGAATGGGATAAAAACAAAAATTATTATTACAAAGCAAATTAAAGACCAAAGACGTGTTTTTGGTTTTCCATAAACATATTATAATATAATAGTGGATTATTACTGGAAAACTGAAAATTAATAAATAAATATTGGTAATAAAAATAATATTAAACTGGAAGTGCATTAAAATTCGATAGGGGGTTTGATTGGAAATTGGATTGGAAAATTCAAAATTGTAATAAATTGGACAGAGCGACAAGGAATATTTGGTGGGACTTCTAAAAATTAAAAGAATAGTTGTGACTGAGTGTTTTTTTTTTAGTTATTAGATTTGTATTAATTATATTTCAATCGCGAACGTTTTAAATATTTCTATTTACCTTGAATTTGACACCCAAGTTTGATAGTAGGTATATGGTTTGACGTATAAAACAATTCAGGTGCAGCAATAACTACCTGTCACTAATATGTAAATGTAAAATTCCCCAGATTTGCGTACAGTATGGCTACCACCATCTGGGAGTCATTTTTGGTGGTGGGGAGCTTTTACATTAGCTATCCAGTTTTATTTAAGGATCAAAGTGAGGTAAAAGTTCCTCCGAATGATCATAGATGGAGATATTGATCACAAACTGTAAGTAGGAGCGTAACTAATGTGCTACTAGTAATAAGTGTATCGTGCAGTTGATAGTTTTCCAAAAATTCGCTAGTTGGGAAGGTTTTAGTAGACAAATTGAGTTGTTGCATTCAAGTAGAAGTTATTTAGGTTTCGCCCGTTACCTCTGGAACATGATAAACGATTTAGGTACGTCCGCAAAGCGTTTTTTTATAGCATGGTTTCTTGCAGTCAACATCTGCACCCATTCTTGGTTTTCTGGTTTTATTGCATTTTGCTACTTCAATGTCGTATTTGAGCGAAGTTCATGTAATGGAGCTTTGTTATTTCTTTGTCCATATAAACTTTATTTGTTTAGAGATAGCGAGATATTTAGCCAATACCTAATTATTTTTAGACTTCTGTGTAAAGTGACCCCCATCATTTCTTCGTATATATTTTTTGTTACCAAAAAGATACCATCCCGAACGGAAATATCTTCATGTTAAAAATCATTTATCATTTTAATCGCGGAAAATTTAGAATAGATCACCAAATTATCTTATACAGGGTGTTGGGAAAAGGTCGCACCCGCACCATACTACCATATTTGCCATTCAAAATTAATCATAAAACTGCCTTCAAAATATTTCTACCTTATGTATTTAGGAAACTACAAGAATTCCTAATCTAAAACTTAACGCCACATTACAGCATCTTTACTTATAAATATACTCGATTTTATTAAAAAGTAACTCATTATACCACTACATGATTAATCTTGAACGACAATAATAAATAAAATCTGTAAAATTCCAAATTTATTTTGTCATAAGAATTACCAAGAAGGACATTAGTTCATCTTGACAACACTGCCTTATTTAAGAAAATGTTTGAAATAGAAAGTTGGTGTATGAATGTCAAGTTTGTGTGATGCCAGTTTGACATAAGAACATTTACAAAATTTTAGTGCCTACATTCAATGGAAAACCAGTTTAACGAGTATTGCGACATGTTGTTGTGCTTAGGACGGGCAAACGGTAATACAACTGAAGCAGCTCAAATTTACGCACAGCGATTTCCCGGAAGACGCCATCCTGACAAAAATGTAATCTGTCGTGGGGAACAACGGCTCAGGGAAAGAGGACAAGTTATGCTACCCACAGAAGATTACGGCCACCCGCTAGCTGTTCGAACACCAGAACTAGAAGAAGCTGTTTTAGCTGCTGTAGAAGAAGCACTTGGCAGGAGTGTAAGAGGAATGGCAAGGGAGTTTGGTGTGGATTGTCATACAGTACATGACATTTTGCGAGTTGAAAATTACCATTCTTACCGTTACTCTCGGGTTCAAGCTCTTGTGCCGGGTGATGAAGGTTGGAGTTTTGCCAGTGGCTACTGAGGAGGCACGATGACGATCCGAATTTTCTATCGAAAATTTTATGGACGGATGAGTCAATGTTTACTCAGGATGGTGTCTTCAACCGCCACAATAATCATATCTGGTCAGTAGAGAATCCACCTGCTATAAAAGCTAGCAGACACCAACACAGATACCAAATACATCTGTGGGCTGGCATCCTAAATGACAATTTAATAGGGCCGTATGTTTTCCCCCCAAGATTAAATGCGAACAACTCCTTACCGTTTTTGGAGAACGATTTCCCGGGATTGTTAGAAGTGGTTCCGTTAAATTTACGTGCGAACATGTGATACCAAATGGATGGAGCTCCTTCTCATTATGGTAGAGCTGTAAGGATTTGGTGCAATGAAAACTTTCAAGGGCGCTGGATCGCTCGCGGGGAAGCAGTTAGTTGGCTTCTACGGAGCCCTGATATTACGCCCTTGGATTTCTTTGTGGGGCTTTTTAAAAGACGGTGTATGCCGAACCTATAAATGACATACACCACTTGCAGCAACGAATAAATGCCGCCGTTGCTGAAATAACTCCCGAGATGCTGCGAAATTTGCAGCCCAATTTAATACGGAGGGCACAGTTATGTGTCTACGTCAACGGAGGACATTTTCGACATATTTTACAAGTTCATAAGTTCTTGTTTTTGTTAATTTAGTTTTGTTTAATTTAGTTCAATAAATTTGCAACAACTGCTTTTATTTATCTATGAAACCTACGAACTGAGCAAACATGTTATTTGAAAACGAAAATCATGGCTAATATTATTTTTTTGCAAGCTTTGAAACGAGCGTACATTGTTGCCAAATTTATTTGTATAAAAATGGCTGCATTTGTAAAATTAACGGCTAGGGAGGATTTTAAACATCAGATTCATCTTATTTAAGTTGTACTGGACGCTATAGTGCTACTAGGGTGCGACCTTTTCCCAACACCCTGTATACAGGGTGACATTGAAAAAACTGCCATGCATAGTACCACGCGATAGAGGACCATAAAATAATAAAAAAGTTCTTATACGCCAATGTCCGATCGCCTTTTGTTTTCAAGATACAGGATGTTAAAAGTTTGTTAGAAAATTTAAACTTTTAACATGTTGTATCTTGAAAACAAAAGGCGATCGGACATTAGCGTATAAGAACTTTTTTTATTATTTTATGGTCCCCTATCGCGTGGTACTATGCATTGTAGTTATTAAAAAAAAATTAAATTTTCTAACAAACTTTTAACATCCTGTATCTTGAAAACAAGAGGCGATCGGACATTAGCGTATAAGAACTTTTTTTATTATTTTATGGTCCTCTATCGCATGGTACTATGCATTGTAGTTTTAAAAAAAAAATTAAATTTTCTAACAAACTTTTAACATCCTGTATCTTGAAAACAAAAGGCGATCGGACATTAGCGTATAAGAACTTTTTTTATTATTTTATTTTACACTTGGTTATTATTTACTCATAATGCCTAGGATACGAGATATGTAAACATATCCATAACAACCGGGGCGTAATGAGAGGGCGTAATGGATTCATGATGCCCTCAAAAATAATCAACGATTGATACCTTATTTTTTGATTGCCATAGTATAAAGGTTTCGTATTCTTTTTAATATTTTTGTTTAGATTTAGCTGCTAACAAATTTTCTGTTGCTTTTTGTGCAGTTTTTTCGACATATTCGGGTAATTTTTGCCCATTCATTGTGATTGCAAAATTAATTCTGACAATTAAATGATTAAACGTCAAACTATTTATTTGTCATAGACTACTAGAAATATGCATATATATTTGTAGATGCAGTAAAATAGAGACTAAAAAATCTCTTCAATTTTAGTTTTTATAGTATGCGAAGTGAAAAATAAAATCTTGTATGCACCACTGGCGTTACTGGATGATTACGCCCATCGAGCAACATCCATCCCTCGGGCCGGAGGCCCTCGGGTGGATTATGTTGCTCTCCGGGCGTAATCATCTTAGTAACACCCTTGGTGCATAAATAGCTATTATGGTCCTCTATCGCGTGGTACTATGCATGGCAGTTTTTTCAATGTCACCCTGTATAATCAAGCATCCTTAGTATTTGACTATAAACAGTGAAAACATTTTAACTTTAACCTTGTTATAAAATTGTCAAGTAACTTCATATCATGTTCATTTCATATTATAGTCGACCATCACAGAACTAGAAGAAATTGAAGATACAAGGGAATGAGTGTCGCTGGTAAGTGGGTGTACCGTGAACGCATCGTCTATGGCAGATCCAGCTAACACACCCGCTGCTGACAGCACAAGCCGCCGAAAGCGTGCGTTGCCTCTGCAGCCACGTATCGAGGCCAAGCGCCTTCGCACTGCTTCTCAAGAAGCTCGGACTTTCGGAAGTTGTTTACCTCACAAATCAACTAAACATTCTAACAAGGTAACTTTTTCGATTCGCGTTTTAATTCGATCGTATGTCGCAACTTCGCATTTGTAACAAAATCGCATTACGTAAAAATCAATTTTCAGTCATTTGGCTTGGATTTACTTCATTTTTTCGTGTCGTTTACTTTTTGCGTTAAGAATTGCAACTTTAGAAGAACGGCAAGATGATGGCGGTGAAAGATTGTTTAATTTACCAGATTGACTTTCTTTTTAATCGAACTTAAGCTACAAGTTTATTATTCTCTATAAAAACCTTGAGGCTTATTTTTGGTTCAGCGATGCTAGAAGAGATGCCGTTTGATGTAATATCCAACTGAATTGTTTAACCTTGAAAATACCACCACAAAATGTCAAGTGTTATAAAATTCTGAAATATTAACAAATGACAAAAAATTTAGTTGTTGGCTTATTGGGCATGTTTTAAACGTTTATAAAAATAGGCACAAATGCCTTGGTAATGTTTAAAATTGAGTTATTTTTGGAATATTTTGATTTGGAAAAAATAGTTTATACCCTGAACTTCACAGTTCATTATTCGCTATTCTTATAAAAATAACTGCAAAGTAATTCGTTGTTGAAATTATCTTACCTATTGAATGAACATATTAAGGTGCTTCTGTGAAATTTATCGCAATTATAGTGGCTGAATCACATATCAAGGAAGGATTTTTTGGCAGTTCATTTTTACCTTAAATACCTACATTAACGTTCTGTTAGTAATTTTTACCTTGGTGCCAATTTTAAAAGTACATATAAAATGTAAAAAAGAGGAATGTTGCTATTTTTAGGCGTATTATCTTTTTAATAGCACTTTGTTGAATGTGGATAGGTCAAAATTATGCAATTTATGATTATCTCCCTATATCCTTTCTTGATATCTTTATTGGTAAGATCAGTGAAGAAAATGGATGCTTAAATTTCCTTTTGGGTTTACTACAAAATTTTAAGAAGACGAGTAATAATATTTAACAAATCCTTTGTTGAATTTGAGATTTTGTCTTTTAAAATATTTGGATGATTCAGTTCCACTTAGGCCTTGTATTCTTGCACTGTTATTGATAAAGAAATAACGTTCATTAACCTTTTCATATTATTTAATTATTATTGATTTAAAACATGACTGTGCAATAATTCGCAAATATTGTTCCTTAGGCTTTTAACCGTTGCTAGAACATCGATGCTAATGCAAACAATTTAATTTTTTTTAGACAAAAACATCAAATACCGTGCTCCCCAACAATAATACACGGGGTTTACAAGCCATTGAAGGCCCAAGTACATCAACACGTTCACATAGTGACATTTCAACCTGTCAGGTGTCAGCTTCAGAAAGAAGACGTAGTTTCATACCAATTTTGAAAGCTCGTCGTTCCTCGCGTTCAAATCCCACAAACGCTGCAGAATTAGAGATTGCCTTTGATAATTCACCCTATAAACAAAAGAGAGATTCACGACATACCTTAATTACACCGCGAAGTATTCTGCAAGCCGCTACATTTGAAACAGATTCTAAAACTAGTAAACTAAGTACCAGTACTTCTACTAAAGATAATTCTGAAAGTACAACTTGTGTATACAACGCAGAGACTAGTAGTGTTAAACCAAAGACTAAGTCTAACACAAAATACAAACTGAAGAATTCAAGTTCGCAACCACGAAGTAGCCCTGATTCAAAATATAAACACGCTTCAAAGCCTAGCACTAGTAGTAGTACAAAGATTAGCACAGGAAATAACATAAAGCATAGGAATTCCACGAGTAAGCATCATAAAGATAAATATAATACTGAAAAACATAAAGGCACTACACCACCCGACTTAGATATAGCGGGATTGAAAAACAAGAGCCTTCGTAAAAGAATATCGGAAACATCGCGAACAAGAAGTAACACGAGTTTAACATCGTCGCATACACGTGAAGGTGCCAGTACAAGCAACGCCCTGAATAGCTCTTTGAATTTAAGTAATTCAGAAGCGAGCTCTTCTCAATTTAACGCCACATATCCTACTACATCTCACAAATATCCACTACGTAGCCAAGGAAGATTGTCTGTCGATCAGTCCATAGCGCTGCAACTTATTCAAAAACCCGCAGAAAAACGAAGAAGCCATGAACTCAGAGCGCTGGGGGCTAGCAGTAGTCAGCAGGTTACGCGGGAGGAGAACGAGTCGTCTCGCCTCACCCGCAGTGGGGCTGTGTTACGACGCAGCACAAGAAATAAAGGTATGTGAAACGTGATTTTTATTAATATTATTAATATGATTTGAGGTTAATAATATTCTGAACAACGTTTAATTAATTGTGTTTAATAAAGTTACAAATAAAGAACAACTTGACTAAATACACGTCACACACAGGAAGTAATAAATTTTTTTAAATTCACATTGCTTGGTTACTCAAACTAAATGTAGACAACTCTAAACATTCAAAAGTCACTACTGAAACTGTTTTGTTATCCAACAATTATCAAGTACAAGTATTAAACTGGTAAAGTTGAATTAGTTCAGTAAGTGCTTGCTGTTTAACCCTTTGATGTGGGTTAGATTCCAGTCAGATTTATTGGAGGGGTTGATTTGTTAGTTAAGAATTATGTTAAGTGTAATATGTATAGCAGCAGATGGATGCCATACAAAGCCTGAAGGCAAATTTGAATAAGCTAAAGCTACAGACAATGTTTTTTAAAGAATTGTAAAAAAAGGGGTGCCATACAAAGTGTTCTTATATACAATTTCCATTCTGTAGTTTCATACTGGTCAAGTATTTTTCCATCAAACATGTTTGAGCCTGCTTAGGTATTTTTCGAAATTATTGGAAAACTACCTGCTCAGCCATGTGCTGTTGTTTCATTATTTTCTCTTTCTGCATTTCCCTGTATTTTAAAGAATTGCATGGCAAGCTTAGGAATGTTTTCAAAGAATTTAAACTAAATCAATTGTCTCTTCACATTAATCCTTGCCCAAGCCATTTTGTTGAGTATTTACCTGAAGTCTTGACCTTGGCAAGGGCCTTTTAAGACACAATGCCTGGAATATTTACAGTTATGATTGGGACAGCAACTTGTTATTGTTGCATTGCAACCAAACAGAATAAGTACATCTTTGAACAAGGCTTTCTTTGACCCTGTCCCTTTAAATTTGTTATAGTCTGTTATTTTGGGCCTGCAAAATAGTTGGAAGCATTTTACAACTTACTGGTGGATTATGAGGTTTAAATACAACTATCATAAATCACCCTTACTAGTCCCACTAGAAACATTTTACTGTTGCCTGAAATTAGAAGAATTTATTTATAAAATGTTAAAATATTTTGGGAGAACAGTCATTTGTTGGAAAATTCAGAGGACAGAAACCATCTTGTGTTGGTACCATCGCGTTCAAAGAATACTGTACAGTGAAATTTTGGCTGTTTAAATTTGGTTTGAAGCCACATAATCAATTGCGTTAGCAGGCTATGACCATGAAACATCAACGTGACAGTTCTATGAATGAAAAATCTAAAAAACTTGTCAGTTTGACAAATACTTAACCTCTATTTGACATATCCGATTTACACACAAAAGAAGTGTGTGGAAGTGTCTACATCAAATTTTGAGTTTTGGAAGTGTCTGCAGCAGTTTTGCCAACCCTACCGATAACCTTCAAAAAAACCTGTTTTGCTTATCTTGACATCACAAAATGCACCTGACTCGGAAGAAAATTTTCTTTATCAAAATACATTGCATGGAAATTGTTTTAAAATATAACTGATATTTATGGCCCATTAAGTGCGGATTATACAAACACTTTTTCATAATAATATCGGATGTATAAAGTTTATCTTTCAGCGGCGCTGGCAAGTAAGAAGTCAGGAAATTTTAATTTTAGTTTTGTTATAAAATCCTATTTAGTAACTATAAAGGGTGGGGACTCGGCGAACAATTTTTTTGAAGTTCAATTATTTTCTCCCCTAATTATTTTAAAGCTAAACTCTGATTACATTTCAATAGGGAAAAACTCACGTATTAATTTGGATTATTGTTTCCGGAAACGGCAAAAACCAGGAAAATTATTAATTTCTGATTAATAATAGCTAGCCAAGGTGACAAAACTGAAAGTTACATATAAGTATATATTTTTCCATTTTCAATCATTATTGATTTTTTTTTATATCTCATAAATATTATTAAAAAGTAAGTAACATTTAGATTGTGCATGGTAGGTACTTGTTGGACCCAAGAGCGAAGAGCCAACGTATGAGACTTACATAAATACATTTTCTTAAACCGCATGTAGTTGCTTTTCCTAAAAACGTAAATTTTCATTGCAGGGCTTGGTAAAAACGGTGGTAAAAACATATATTTTTCTCAGCTTAAATGTCTACCGAAAAGTAGAACCGAAAGCTTCCGAAACCAGAAAATAAAAGATGGCAACACTGGTCTGCAGTAACACACTGAACCAGTATTCTTTGAACGCGATGGTACATGAAATAGAAATATAGGTATCCCTCCAAATTAAATAGCAAGAGATCCAATTTAAAGTCATTTTCAGGTGGCCATGAAATTAAAATTCACGTTTTAGTTAGATTCAGTAAATGTCATGCTGACAAAATATAAAATGAATAACACATAACCTCAGAATTTTCAAGTACTGCATTCATACCATTCCTTTATACTCTTGGGCATCGCTTGAAGGTTACCTGTTAAATCAAGTTCGATGTTTTGAATTCCTTAAGCTTTTGCCAAAACTTCCTCGGTTTTAACCTTTCGTTAGTGTGGTGGGGTCTCATAAATTAGTAATTCATTGGTGGATTTTAGGTAATTTATAGCGTTATTGATTTATTGCTATGTTATAAAAATATTTTTATTTGAAGAAACGTATTCGTATACCGTAAAAAAATTTAAAAATCAACGCAATAATTACAGGTATTTTGTAAATTTATAATCAACTAAATATCCTTTTTGGAGCATTTGTTTTCCTATCTCGTTTTCGTGGACAAATTTGACATCTTCTTTTTGGTGGCGAAGGTCCATCTGGTTGTTCTTCCTGTTGAACTTCACCCATTATTGGACGATTATTAACATTTTTTTGCCTGTCAAGCTTGAAATCATTGATAAGTTGTAAAGATTTCTGTATATCACTTCTGCATTTATTCCGGCGGTGTTCAGTATTGCAAAAAATATTAAGGGGCCAGAGCTTCTGTTTCTAGAGACATTGTATGAAGCAGACAATTTATCCATCGTAGCAATGTCTCCTTTAGTCTTCTTCTTTCTGCATACCTTATGCCATTAAGCATAGGGAATATTTTAATCTTTACTTCTCTCCTATCCATTTCCTAAATCCTTTTTTTATCTCTAGCTAGCTCTCTTGCTTCTGGTAGTGTCTTCCCGCTTGCAATAATTATATCTTCAGTGTGCGTTTTCTATAAAATCCACGGTTTGCCTCGCTGTCTTTTTCCTTCAACTTTTATCACAGTTCCTTCATCCTATATACAGGTCCAAACCATTTTAACTGTGGGTTTTCGATTTTATTTACCACAAGCTCAACATCTAGTATCTCTCTTATGCCTCCTTTAGTCAAATTATAAAATGTTATTATCTTGGGTTTCTTCTTAACTCCAGTCGCTTTATCTATGTTATCATTGTGATGTAATGATGAAATTAGCAACACATTCTTGTTCATTTTGGGAACATAAGACAGACTTTGAAAGCCAAAGACGCTAGATTTTAGTGGCCTGTTTTTTACTGATATAAAGATTTCGGGGATTTTCCTCTTATTCTTTTTCATAGTTGCAACTGCTGTAAGCTTGTGTTCCCAAAGTAAATGAGTTATAAGTCCACACGACATCTTCTTCGTCTTTCTTCCTAGGCTGAAGCCTGTTTCCTTCCTCGGTTATTCTGTGCTCAAGTTCTCATGTCATCTGACTTCTATATAATAATAATAATAATAAACCTTTATTTAGCATACTGCTAATATATAATACAACAAAAACAAAAAAAAAGAAAATTTATAAATATGCAATTTTCACAATTTTTTCTAGGTTCATTCTGGTTATATGTTATATGTTTGTTCCATTCTTGTTTTTGTTTGTACATCCATTCATTTAAGGCCTGGTTCGAAAAAAATTTACACTGTTATATTTAGATTTTTAAATAAGATTGTACACTGAAACTTGTTAAAACGGAAACTCGTGGGACCGGAAAAATTTGTTCGTTTAGGCAAGTTTCCGTATTTAAAGGTTTGTAATTTTTAGACACAATCAAACATTAGGTATTTGTATACCTATCGGTATTTTGACTTAATTTTATTATAAATTATTAATTAATTTTTGCAAACATACATACATAATGTATGTCTTTTAAACTTGCGTTTTACCACACTGATGAAGTTCTTGTTGGTTCAATTTAGCAGGAAAATTATTTTCAAACATTTTTATGACTTCAATCTTTCTATTTAAACCTAAATTGTTGTGTTTAACTCCTTTCATTCCAGACATGTTTTAAAACTGCTTATGTAGGTATTTCAAGCGAATGAAATAAAATGCGAACTCGTACTACAAAATTTCGGTAGCTAATCGTCTGCAATCAGATTTATAATTAAATATGCATAAACAAAATTTAATCTGTACAAAACATAGTCCAGCATAATTATTCCGAGAATTTGCCCGCTTCCGTAACCAATTTCGACGCAATTAACATGTATAGGGTTATTTCTGGAGAAAGTAATAAATTATGTTTCATTTTTATTGTTCTGCGTAGGTATTTAAACTGAAAAGTTCTTTTTTCTTAAATTTTAATTCAATTAGCCACGATTTCCGTTTCGTTTCCGCGTTAAAGAGGTTTCCGTTTTACAATATAAAAATTAAAATATATATAGATCGGGCGGGACCCTGATATTATTTTCGTTAAGGCAGTTTTCCGTTTTATACAAGTTCCGCTTTAACAAGTTTCACTGTAAATATATTTTGTACAAAAGTTTTATTGATTATTGAACTACATAGTAAGTATTTGAAGCCATTGCTGTGTAGTATTAGAATAGTGTTTTACTTCCTGTGATTGTGCACATGGTAAATAGTTGTATTACAAAATCTGTTTTTCCAGATGTATGGAAGCGGGCTCTTGTTACTCCTTTGCCAAAAACATCGCAACCAACAAACCTTAAAGATCTTCGACCCATTAGCATTTTGCCAGTTCTGTCCAAAGTCGTTGAGAGAGTATTGGAAAAACAATTGCGTGAACATATCCAACGATGTGGCCTGCTGCCAGATGTACAGTCGGGCTTTAGATGTGGTCATAGTTGTGCTACGGCACTAACCAAAATTATAAATGATATAATCTTAGCCAAGGATGAGGGTAAAATTGTAATTTTAGTACTTCTTGACTAGGTACTCTAAGGCTTTCGATACGATAAATCACTTAATACTGTTAGCTTTACTTCATTATATTGGATTGAAGCAAGATTCCGTTGATCTGCTATCTAATTACCTTTTAAATCGTTATCAAGCTGTTAAACTGAGTGGTCAAATATCTGAATACGTTAAGCTTGAGGCAGGTGTACCACAGGGTTCAATTTTAGGTCCACTGCTTTTTACTCTGTATACGTCATTATTTTCATCGGTACTGCAATCATGTCAATCTCATTTTTATGCAGATGATTCGCAAATTTACAAAGCATTTAAGCCTGATGATACGCTATTAGCCTGTGATGAAATAAATAAAGATCTTGAAGCACTAGCAAAAATATCTCAGCAACACGGCTTAGTATTAAATGCGAATAAGTCTGCGGTATTAGTATTTGGTTCAAACCCTATGTCCCGCAAGGGAATAACGGGAATTATATATATTGTTATGGTAGCAGTCTTTTAATTAATTTCTTTTATAAATAAAAGAAGCTCCATACAATTTTTCAGACTCACTAATTATGATTTTTGAAATTTAGTATTAATAATAAAATTTTGATATCTCAGGGTCGTTGAAGGATTCGTTTTTGAATTTTGAAAAATAACTAATGTAATACATTTCTACTAAACTTTTAGAAATGCAAGCTTTATTACAACCAAACTTATTTCTAAACTTAAAATTAATACAAAACTAAAAACTAAAAACACTCACTCACAAAACAATTATTCCTTGAATTTGAAAAGTCCCACCAAATACTGTTCCCTGTCCAATTTATTATCTGTTCCAATTTATTATCTGTTCCAATTTGTAATTATAATTTCTTCAACCAATTTCCAATTAAACTTTCCTCCACTATATCCAATTTAATATTTTCAGTATATTTCAGCTTGTATTTATTCTTTATTAATTATTCTTCAGTTTTCCGTTGATATTTTATTATATTATTGGAAGTTTTCAGAGCAAAACTCAAACACGTCTTTCACGTTTTTCAGTTTTAGAAAAACTGTTGTTTATCTTTCTTCAATTTTTATCTGCTTCCCTAGTTATTCCCAAAAATCTCCCATTCCTTGAATTTGTTTTAAAACATTCATTCTTTCACATACATGCACATAAAATATAACTATTTACAACAAATAACAATAAATACTTAAATTAATCTTAATTTATTTACATAATTAATCTTTTAAAACTTGCATCCTAAAAGTATACTCCAAATTTGTATTTTAACCCTGGAGCACTCGCGCTTATAATTGTCGCTCCATAACTCGCGCGTGACCGTTTTCCCCATATGTGCTTTTTAACCTTATAATGACCTGTTGTAGAAGGCCTTAGACCTGTAGTGTATAAGCATTGATAAATTAAGACAATATGATCAAAAACAGCATCAGTTATCCGATTTTATTATTGATAAATTACAAAAAAAAATAACAAAATATATAAGTTCGACCGACGCGAGAACTCGCATAATGAGAGTTTTGCTCACGTTTCTGCACATCTCTGTCACACCGACGCTGTAATATGGTCATTATAACAGCTAATGACAAACTACCCTAATTATTCTAGAGATGAAACACATAAAGTCAGCTAGAGGGAGCGCCAAAGCCATAGCAACGAGAGTTTAAAAAATTGCCGCAATTTTCGAAAAATGTGAGAGAAATGCTCATAGCGCGAGTGCTCCAGGGTTAATTAATAAATATAAATTTTCTAAAAGTTTGTATCACTTCAATATATACAGGGTGTGTAAAAATTCGCGTGCAAGCTCTCCGTAACTTTATTCCTTGGGAAAAAATCACCAGATGCTTCCTCAACTCGTGCGAAGCCTTCAAAGTTCAAAATTGGCAACGCGAAAGGAAGCCGTTTTCGCAAAATTCTGTTACTTTATGCATTAGATTAAGTAATAACGGCAACAATTTAGTATCGTTTATCATTTAAAAGTACCAAAGAGAATACTAGTCTTCATAATTTCAATTCACAGAATTCTTCAAATGTGTTTGCTTGTATCAAAGATGTCATGACATTCTTGATACAAGCAAATACATTTTATTTATTATAATTATGAAGACTAGTACTTTTTTTTTGTACTTTTAAATGATAAACGATACTAAATTGTTGCCGTTATTACTTAATCTAAGCATAAAGTAACAGAATTTTGCAGAAACGGCTTCCTTTTCGTGTTGCCAATTTTGAACTTTGAAGGCTTCGCACGAGTTGAGGAAGCATCTGGTGGCTTTTTCGCTATAAGAATTTCACCTTATTATTTTCCAAGGAATAAAGTTACGGAGAGCTTGCACGCGAATTTTTACACACCCTGTATATATATACAGGGTTATTGGTAATTCGATGCATTCCTTTGGAGATATGATGGGGCAGGAGCTAAGCAACAAATTAAACCTAACATACATTATGCAAAAATAAAAAAATTATTTCTGAGAAAAACGAATAGGTAATTTTCGTAGCTGATTTTTAGAAATCATTTTTAATAAGTTTTTATTTAAAATTTTCACATGATCGAAATGTTTCCGGATATTTTCCATTCGAAACGGATGACCATAGAGTGGGACAAGTAACCCAGTCAAAAAGTTCGGAAAATGTCAAGTAGGTTTTTTAAAAATTAACTTTAAAGACATTAAGATCTACTTTTTTGAGAAAAACACAAAAATTGAAATATCTCAAAAACTATTGAGTTTTGCATAATGTATGTTAGGGTTAAATTTGTTTCTTAGCTCCTGTCCCATCACATCTCCAAAGGAATGTATCGAATTACCAGTAACCCTGTATATTAGTATTTGGTAGCAAATGTGATAGACTTAAGATACTGGATGCTATAGGCAATAGAATATAACCGCCACTCCCTCTAGCGTCAGACCGTTAAACTCTTTTCTCCGTTATTAAAAATACACTTGTCTTCGGTGCTGTGGTCTTATTCATTGATTTTTTCTTTTACAATGAGTACTACGAGTAATTCGTACTGTTCAGTACCTCAGTGTTCATCGTGGGCAAAGAAAAATCCCGAAATAAGTTTTCATTTATTTCCGGAAGCTGACAAACACTACGTAAAAGTAGAGACATTATTAGGAAAAGCAACCCGAATGTGCCGGCGAAAGGCTTGGATTTTAAAATTAAAAATTGGCAAGCCAGTTACAAAATTTATGCTTGTTTGTTCGCGGCATTTTATTGAAAGTGATTATTTCCGTAGAGGTAAGTAAAATGTTTATTTAGTTTTATTTTTAAGGTTATAATTTATAATCAATATTTTCAGATTCTAATAGTTCTGCCAGACGAAGGCTGAAATTGACTGCTGTTCCATCTCAAAATTTACCATTGTCTTCAGTGCCTACACACAATATAGAACCTGGAGTTTCCAGTAGAAGTCTTAGATTAAATGAAAGGAATGGCAAAAAACACACAGATTCGGAAACTTGTAGAGAAAACGATGAAAGAGAAGAACCTACAGGTCATTTTCCTGAAGATATAGAAGCTGCAGAAGCTTTATTACAACTTCTACAAGAACAGCCCAATTATAATGGACCTAAAAGTTTTCGTGATTTAGGGGTTCAAGTGAATACTCCAAAAATAGCAACACTGTGTGATCTTCTAACAACTGATAGTGCTATTAATAGTTTTACGGGAATCAGTAGTGCATTGGTGATAGATACAATAGTTGAAGCTGTACAGTACCACTACAAGGATCAAAGGTGTCATAGGTTGACCGTAAAGGAACGCATTGTGTTATTGCTAACCAAGTTAAAATGTGACTTAACTTATATAACATTATCTTTATTGTTTGGGATTTCTCATGAACTTTGCAAAAAATATATTTTTGAGATGTTGCCAATTTTAAGTGCGGTACTCAGCTGTACAATAAGGTTGCCAAGTTCACAAGAAATTAAACAAAATATGCCAAAATGTTTTGAAGATTTTCAAAATGTGAGAATAGTACTGGATTGTACCGAAATTTGTATTCAAAAACCAAAGTGCCTTTGTTGTCGAATAAGGTTCTATTCACAGTATAAATCTAATACTACTGTAAAATTTATGACTGGCGTCTCTCCTGGAGGTATAATAACTTACGTAAGTGAACCATATGGCGGAAGAGCCTCAGATAAAACCATATTTGAGCAAAGTAATATCATTCTGAAAATGGACACCTTAAAAGATGCAATCATGGTGGACAAAGGTTTCCTAATAGATGATATATGTGATACATTTAAAATAAAATTAATTCGACCACCGTTCCTAAGAAATCAGAAACAACTTACCTCTGATCAAGCATTTTTAAATTCAAAAATAGCTGCTGCACGCGTTCATATTGAGAGAACAAATCAAAGAATAAAAATGTTTAAAATTTTAAATTCAAAATTACAGTGGTCTCTAGTTAAAGAAATCAAACATATTTTCATAATTGTTTGTGCAATTACCAATTTATCAAGCCCAATATTAGCAGATTGTAGGTTTTTGAGTGATTGAACATTTTTCATTTTTTTTCTGCTTTGTCATAACAAACTTAAACTTTCTTTACGATTTTTTGTTTAAAAAAGATGGCTTTTTAAACCTGATCTATTCACCAAATTGTGTTAATGATTGTAAGTGGTTCTGAAAATAAAAAGTGAAACATACTGTGTAGTGTTATTTATTACAAATGACATGAATCATTTTTTCAAAAAAAACTCTTTTTACATTTGATAGCATTAGTTTACAAAAATTGTAGTCAAACTTAATTTCTATTATTTCTATGCTTGCATCAAATGAGGCAAAAACAACAAGGTAACATTTTGTCACATTCAATAAGCCCATTCCTAATTGAACCTGTCCATAGTATTTGTGTTTTTCTTTGAGAAAATATTTGCCATTAATATTCTTCAAATATGTTGCCTTTTTAATAGCTTCACATATTGTAGCTGAAGCACCTAAAGAATAATTTATTTTTATTATCAAATTTGGAACTAAAACAATAACATTGTTATACCTTCAAACAAACATTTTACTTCTAACAAAGCAACGGGCTTTCCCTGCTCTAACACAAGTCCATCAGGTGAATAACCCAACCATGGATTTGAATGTGAAATAACCATGCCACATTCGACTACTGTCAGACCTGTATTCGAAATAAAAGCATCCCTGGCTTCACTTTCAAATTTGATCCCGTGTTTAATAAATTTATTTGTTACACTTTTAGGGTAAAAATACTTGATGGATTTTGTTTCCCAGTCACCTTTTGAATATGTGTGCAGTTCATATACACGAGAACCTAGAAATAAGTATGCAATATTAAAAAAAATCAAAAACAATAGTTATTTATTATACAAGACGATAAAATTGTATTTTATCTTCGAGGGCGCTAATTACGCTCGAGAAAATAATTAAATTTTATCATCGTGTATAATACTCCTTAGCAACGAGTTATGTTATGCTACATTTAACAGCACTAGTGCTGTAAAGCTTATAACAGCACGATATGGCTGATTTACGTTACTATTTATGAATTGTCATTGAACTGTCACTGAAAATAATTTAGTATTTTTTGAAAAAAATTATAGGATGATATAAACCGTGTTACGACACGCGTAACGTTATTTGCTGGTTACATTACTCGAGAATTAAAAGAACTCGCTCCTTCGTCGCTCGTTCTTTCAAACTTTTCTTTCGTAATGTAAAATGCTTCATAACGTTACTAGTATGGTAAATTACTATTATCTACCCTTGCCGTTAAATTGATTCTTTATCTACTCAAATTAATAGATAAAGTAGCACTTTAACAGCTGCTATAGAAAAAATAAAATAAAAACCTGTGATCCGGAACTTTCTCAGTTCATGCCACTCTTTTGATTGTTGCAATGTAACAATTGATGTTTCTGGATGATCACCGAATGCCCGACAATAAAAAATATTACAACAATCTTTTATGTTGACTTTAACTGAATACAGTTCCATCATCATTGGTGATTGGCATCCATGATTTAAAATAGTTGCAAAATTATTGAAGTTTGTTGAGCTACTGCAACTTGTTTTAGTTTCATCAACTATTGTCCTGCGTCAAACCCTGATAGAATAAATCATATATCATTTTATCATTCCAGCAAATTTTGTTACTACTGCAAGACCTGACAATAACTATGTACATACCTATGCTTAACAATAGCTGAGTCTGGCAGTTTCTTTATAAAAAAATTATAAGTTTCATCCGTGTTGAATTTCACATCCACGGATGTATTCTTAAAACAGGGCATATCTTTAACTGGAACTGCTTGGTACTTGTCTCTTGTCAGGTTTTTTTGGCGGGACCAAACACATTTGACATCTGTCTGCGAAAGTACTTCTAGTTCCTGTAAATCTTCCCTAAAACAAACAAAAGCAGAAAATTAACACAAAAGCACATATTCTATTCATATTAAAAAATGATTCTTAAATAACAACATTACATACCTTGTACATTTAATTAGCACTGCAGAAATATGCTTGCATTTGGCACTTCTTCCTGCTTTACAAGTGCAATACATTTCCTTAATTTCAACTTTTCCACCAGTTACTATTAATGTTCCTTTTATTTCGTGTGGATCTGAAGCAATCGCGCTGGTCTGAAGACATAGAGCACAAAGATTTATCTTCTCAGGGGTAGATATGTTTAATTTTCCACATAATAGGACATGTCCAGCGTTCAACACTTCTTCCCCCTCATAAACACATCTAGATGTATTGGTCCCCCCAAGATATTGTAAATAATCAACAATACTTAGCCTCATTTTCAACCAAATGTCCTAAAGAGTACACAACAATAAATGAGGCGTGAATTTCCAAAACGTATATGCCATAAATAAAATTTTTCAAGAGAAGAGAAAAACAGTATAAAGATGGCATTTACAACTCATTTATGCAGAAAAACGAATTTGTAGCCGAGGTGGCATTTACAACATATTGAAAATGCACGCCTCGAATATAACCACAAATTATTTTGTTTCGTTAATATTTCAAAGGAATACAATGTAAAACTTACGTTTTCACCACAAACTTGAAAAGTACACCTTTCACATATATTTCAATACTATCCCAAACACGTTATAGTTATAAATAGATAACACAAACAACACACAATTACAAGAGCACAGCACAACATCCAACTTATTTTAGTCACGGAGAAGCAAGTTCTGTTGGTGTCCGCTTTGGCGCTGCGATCTTAAATTCAGTTACCTATAGATATCAAAATAAATTCAGAATCAATACCTATGGTGGACTCTGCAAAAAACTTAGGTTTGATTCTGGATAGCGATCTGCGGTTTAGAGCTCATGTATCAAAATGTCTGCAAAGTGCTTATTGCAATCTTAAGTTAATCTTTCAATCTCGCAAGATGTTAAGCCAAAAAATTAAAATCATGTTATGCAACAGTTTGGTGCTATCAAAATTTGACTATTGCGATTCATAGTCCATCCGTCAGGTAGTTTTAGGTGGAATTAACTCGGAAAGTTTTGATATTTGGTATAATTCTAGACTTAAGTGTCTAGTACAAAGATTCACATTTTGCACAAAGAATGCGCTGCCGCCATATTGCCAAGATGGCCACCAAAAACAGTTTTTTTGAAATATCTCCATTTTCGTACGCTCTACAATCAAAATACTTATAACCAACATTAGAGAGGAGAAAATTTTCTATAGAACATGTCATGTGTATGTTTTCTCTAAAATGAACGGTTTAGGTACAGCAGTCGCGTGAAGTTGAAAATGTTGGTTTAGTTTTGTCTAAGGACGTACGCTATCACCGATTTTTCGAAATTTATGTGTTTTAGAATTACCGAGAGCTGTTCATGTAAAACCTTTGTGCAATTTCATCTTAAGTCAGTGGCGTAGCTTTCGTTTCTTATGAACATCCAATTATAACTGTCAAAAATTAACAATGACAATAATGTACTTGTTTCTACACCACCCATGATGTAAAACTACTTGGCGCGTTTTTTTTATGTGGTTTCCCTTTTATATTAGGCCTACTCCACAACAGCAGATTTATTAAACCCTTTTTCGTTTAAATATGCCTGATGGACCTGGTTCGTTAATATTACGAGTATTTTCAACGGTATTTGTAGTTTCTGTTTCGGAATCAACGTCACTTTTCTCTAATCCATCGGATTCACCGATTTTCTCATTTGATATAATGATGTCAAGAGGCAAGTCTAAGTCTTCATCTTCATCGGATTCTTCAAATATGTCTTGTATGACATTTTCACAAGATTTTCCATTACAGAAACAGCAAATGACAGAACATTTTAAACCTGCCTTTCTGCAACCGCACGCTTTTCCACATCCCGTTTTACGCTTGCATGACAAGAAAGTAAGTAGTGTTTTAGGAGCAGGATCCTTTAAAGTGGTTACTGGGGTGATTCCAGTTTGAGTTTTCTTCCAACCCCATTCTTCAGCCTTTTTTGAGAAGCCATACCATCGTTGGACTTGGTGGTAAGTTCTCAATGAATGCTGTCTTGCAGCTGCGCTTGTGGGTGGTAAAGAAGCTAAATTAAATTTACTTTTTGTTAGCGACTTCAAAAAACACTGATAGCGATATTTATCCAGAGAATTATTCTCTTTGTTTTTAGAGCCATATAGCGCAAGAAGAAATCTTTCTCCTGCATCAGCAACCTCGTCGGCAAACGCATTTATAATTGGATGTTCATAAGAAACGAAAGCTACGCCACTGACTTAAGATGAAATTGCACAAAGGTTTTACATGAATAGCTCTCGGCAATTCTAAAACACATAAATTTCGAAAAATCGGTGATAGCGTACGCCCTTAGACAAAACTAAACCAACATTTTCAACTTCACGCGACTGCTGTACCTAAACCGTTCATTTTAGAGAAAACATACACATGACATGTTCTATAGAAAATTTTCTCCTCTTTAATGTTGGTTATAAGTATTTTGATTGTAGAGCATACGAAAATGGAGATATTTCAAAAAAACTGTTTTTGGTGGCCGTTTTGGCAATATGGCGGCGATAGCGGCAGCGCATTCTTTGTGCAAATGTGAATCTTTGTACTAGACACTTAAGTCTAGAATTATACCAAATATCAATACTTCCCGAGTTAATTGAGTTAATTCCTGGTCAAGCCTTTTTATACGACCTGACGGGTGGACTATCAGTGTATGCACAAGACAAATACAGAATTCAAAAAATGCAAAACTCCTGCTTAAGGTTAATATTTGGCATCAGGAAATTTGAAAGAATTTCACACAAATTACAAGATGCAAATTGGATGAATATGCAAAGTCGACGCTATTTACATACTGCTTGTCTCTATCATAAGGTGATAACCACTCAATGTCCGCCATATCTTTATAATACCATAACCTATCGTACTGATGTTCACAATCTAAATCTGAGGTTTAGGGGCAAGTTAAGTGTGCCGCGGTTGAATACAGAGCAAGGTAAACATTGCTTTACATACTGTGTTTCTATAAAAGTTGTATAACTCTTTGCCTATGAACCTCAAATCATTGACGCTGGGCAGGTTTCGGTGTCGGCTTAAGTGTCTGCTTCTAGAGAACAAATTGGATTTGCTATGTAGTTTATAAAAGTGGAATGTGGTAATGCGGCTGGTCCATAAGCGCTGCGACACTGCAGCACCCCCAGAACAAAATATGGAAATTAATTACCTATTAAATTTGTACTTGAAAATATCAATAATATAACAATCATTCAATATTTTGCATAATTATTACATAAATTTAATTAATTAAACCGCTTTTAAAGGGAATTATTTTAACCGAAGCTGTAGATTCCATTCAGAGACGCTGCGAAATGTACGTACGTCGCGTCGAAGCAAGTTCCGCGGAGTTCAGAGACGCTGCGAAATTAATAGTGTCCAAAACTCTCTGCAAATTCCGCGCAGCTTGTGTGTTCTATAACACACGATAATAAGCAGCGCGACGCTGCTGTCTGTACAGTGTACAGCGTCATCATTGTTCGCCAGGAATTTGTAAGCATAATAACGGGCCCGAAATCTGCTGTCTTAGCAGCGTCAGCTTATTTGTGATTTAATTTGTATGTTTTTATTCAGAGCGAATTAATCTTTCATATAGGTACGTAGGATAATATTCTGTTTTTTTTTCTAACATTTAAATATTTGTTACAGAAAAATACAATTAAATATGTAATAAATATTATTTTAAATACTTTATGATGGGTGACATGGGTGTTACTGTTGAATATGTTAAAAAAATTACATTTTCCCAATTGTCACTGCCTGAAAAAATTGAAATAAAAAGTAAAGGTCGATGTACTCCAGATGTTATTATTTTATTCTAGAAAAGAATTTCACAACTTTAATGGCTTACTTGCATTATTAAATCTATTAACTGAAGAAAATGTGTCAAGGGTTTTTACTGAAACAATCAAACTTATAAAAATATTAATTACAATTCCTATGACTACAGCAGAACCGGAAAGATGTTTTTCAACTTTAAAAAGGATAAAATCATTTTTAAGAAATAATATGAAGCAAGAACGATTAACTGCTCTGTCGATGATTTCCATTGAAAAAAGCATGATTTCAAAAATAAAAAATTTTAATGAAAAGGTGATCGAAAAATTTTGTGAAGCTAAAAATCGCAGAATGGATTTTATATTTAAATAAGAATTCTTTTTATTTCGTTTAATTCGTTTTATTTCCTGTAAGCTTATTTTTTTATAAATTGAGTAGTTGAGTACAATTTCGATTTGTTTTGTTTTATTTAAAATGCACCTTAAAAATATCAGGGATCGTTACTGGTATGTAAGTATATTTTGAAAGCTGCAGCACCCCCATAATTTCAAGCCACGAGCCGCCACTGGTAGGTTCTAAACTGTACGCTAGAATTGCGGAATTGTTGCGTGGCTTTGTTTATTGTTGCGTGACTATGTTTATTTTTTCTATGTTTATATTTTGTTTTTTTTATTATTTCTTTTTTTTACTTGTAGGGTTAAGTGGTAGAGCAGCCAGCATGTTTTGCTAGGCTGAACTTCGCCCTGCAATTTGTTTAATTTGTTGTATAAAATTAAGTCTGTATTTGTAAAATAAAGCCAATTGTAACGGAACGTTCTGTGTTAATATTATTTTGTGTTAGTCAGTATTGCCTTGGTTTGCGTGTATATTGGTGTTATGTTAAAATAAGTAGCATTGGTGTAATTTTGTTTTAAGAAAGATATGATAGTTTTTGTTCATTGAATATTAAAAACTTAAAATTCATTAATTAGAGTCTCATTCATTTTTAAACAATTTATTTTTACAGCCACCTAAATATTTTTGTTAACAAGAATTGGACGGCCCCCTCCAACGTTAGTCGCTTAATTGTGTCAATTAAAGTTGGCGCGGCTGCACAAGTCTGCAATAAAATTTATCAATATTACATATGCACAGAAAAATTATAATAGTTCTTTATGTTATAAGCAAGGCACGGACTTGTATGCACCAAAAAGTGTTAAAATATGCGCATATACGGGTTATTCAAATTCGAGGCTCACCATTGGGATCTCGGAAACCGTAAGAGCTACAAAGACGGTTAAATTGGGGCAAAGTTGCGCTATATAATGCTGATTAATATTTAAAAAAGAAATTTGACCTACCTCTCTTAATTTTTTTTATTAAGAGCAAAAAACAGAAAAATGTCAATTTGGTTTTTTGAACATAATTTGGTTGTTATTAAAAAATTTTCAAATCTGTTAAAACTTTCTTTAAGCAACTTTTTAGCCGTAACACTTTAGCGGTATCAAAAATTTTCTACGACGTTTCGTTTTTCGGGAATCATCATCAGGTTCGTTTTTTCTTATGGGCGCCATGTTGGATTTTGATAGCATCTCATAAAGTTTTTGATGGTGATTTCAACGATGTATGACATGATGGCGTTTCTCTGCCGGAAACTGCTGTTATTTACAAAAATAGTAAATTTCAATAGATTGCCATGGAAAAACAAATAAAAACAACACAAAAACAAAATTCGACGTTCACCATTGGGATTTCGAAAACAGTAAGATATACGAAGACGGCTAAATTGGGGCAACGTTGCGCTATAAAATGCTGATTAATAATAAAAAAGAAAATTGACATTTCTAATTTAGTTTTTTTTTTACTATTGTCAAAAATACAGAAAAATGCTATTTAGTTATTTATAAATCAGCATTGCCATAATGAATGGATAGGCAACCATGGCGTCGTGGAATGGCCTGATCGATCACCCGATTTGTCTCCGTTAGATTTCTTTTTGCGGGGAAATCTCAAAAATAAAATCTATAAGAAAAATATCAATAATAGAGGAATTAAGAAAAGACATTGTAAACGCATTTGCTACAATTCGAGCAACAGATATTCAAAGAGCTATAAACAATACTAGAAAAAGAGCAAATCTTTGTATACGTGAGAACGGCCTTCAGTTTGAACATACATCTCCTGTAATAAATAAACTAAATAACTAAATAGAATTTTTCTGTATTTTTGACGATAGCGTAAATAAACTAAAATAGAAAGGTCAATTTTCTTTTTTATTATTAATCATCATTTTATAGCGCAACTGTGTCCTAATTTAGCCGTCTTCGAATATCTTACTGTTTTCGAAATCATCCCAATGGTGAACGTCGAATTTTGTTTTTGTGTTGTTTATGTTTGTATTTCCATGGCCATCTATTGAAATTTACTATTTTTGTAAATAACAGCAGTTTTCGGTAGTGAAACGCCATCATGTCATACATCGTTGAAATCACAATCAAAAACTCTATGAGATGCTATAAAAATCCAACATGGCGCCCATAAGAAAAAACGAACCTGATGAAGATTCCGGAAAAACGAAACGTTGTAGAAAATTTTTGATACCGCTACAGTGTTACGGCTAAAAAGTCTCTTAAAGAAAGTTTTAACAGATTTGAAAAATTTTTAATAACAACCAAATTATGCTCAAAAAACCAAATTGACATTTTTCTGTTTTTTGCTCTTAATAAAAAAACTAAGATAGGTAGGTCAAATTTCTTTTTTAAATATTAATCAGCGTTATATAGCGCAACTTTGCCCCAATTTAACCGTCTTTGTAACTCTTACGGTTTCCGAGATCCCAATGGTGAGCCTCGAATTCAGTGGCGTAAATATGCCAATGCAGCCAATGCGGTGCATTGGGGCCCACGTCACAAAAGGGCCCATTTGCTGAATCTAATATATGTTAAATTTGTCATTAAATTTAATTATTTATATCTGATAACTAACTAATATAAATATAATCCTACTACGAAATATTTAAACTTTATACTCTACCCAATAATTCAATTCAACAGTAATATACAGTATTTTTCACCTAGGATTTGGGTTGTGTCGTCAGTTGGATTGTGAATTTATCAACAGTGCGTTGATAAATTCACAATCCAACTATACTCCATACTTCATCTCTTTCTAAACTAGGTTTTCATTACCTACTGCGCACGAATGCTTGTCTAAACAGACAGTTTTTGGACTGGGCAAGTTGACGTCAACCCAAATGCTAGATGAAAAATACTGTAGTTTTAATTTACTACAATGTAAATGTAACGCAAAACGCAATCCTAACAGTTTTAACTTGCAGCAAATAACAAAAATTGAAAAACTACATACAATTCGTGAGTTAGCTGAACTAGTCATGATTAAGTACTATGATATGAGTGCTAGTTTTTCTGAAGTACCTATACTCTCTATTTATTTTTAATTTAACAATACCGGTAACAGTATCCACTGCAGAACGTTCGTTCTCCAAATTAAAAATTATCACTTACACTACCAGGAGTGGTTAAAGAAGTGTCGATTATTTTTTTGCTGTAACATCACGAATGTTCCTTGTGCTTGCATATGAATATCACGAGTGTGCAGCACGAGTGGTATTCGCAATCACAAGGAACATGCGAACATGAGTGATTTTACAGGAAAAATAATCTACAATCCTTTGACCACCAATGGTATTTGAGGGACTATTCAACGAAAAAAAGAATCATTTCCATCGAATCATTTTTCATAAATTAGTCCACATTCAAGTTTGTTTACATGGAAATTGTTCTCTGTTGGATATAACTAGCAATAAACTATTTTCAAAAAATTGTCGCTTCGTATCACTAGTGAAATTTTCACTAGAAAAAATTGTCGATACAATTCGTTTTGATTGGCTCTAAAACGTCAAATCTTGCATTTCAATTGGTCCATTTTTGACAGATGACATATAAGTTGAATAGTCTGCGAAATACTATGGGCCAACAATGTCTCTCTTCGTTAGCACTCTTAAGCATAGAAGCAGACGAAGCGGAAAAAATGTATCTGTCTAAATTAATTAAAAATTTTGCTAATGCCAAATCAAGAAGGTGTCCATTATAAATATTTATAATTATTGTTAAATTATATATGTATAGATTTTGTTCGTTTTCAATTTTTAATAAAATTTATTTAAACAATAGTATATTGTGTTATTAGGAGTAAAAGTGTCATTTTGCGTGCCGAGCATGACGTTTGAACGACGAGCGCTAGCGAGTCGTACAATTTCATGCGAGGCACACAAAATCACTTTTACTCCGAATAACACATGTTACTTTTTCTTCGCATAAATTAAAAGCAATTCAGCAAGAAAATTTAAAACAAGTCAAAAATGAACGTCATACCAGCTGTCATTGCTACGGGTTGCTTTGTTATAAAAAATAAAAATTACGAGTTGCCATTGGCTCATTTTATGTCACTTTTACTCCTAGGAGTAAAAGTGCCCACTTTTACGCCTAGGAGTAAAACTTAATGTTTAACTGTGTGTATCCAAGGACACAAAGTCGTGTTTTTATGACGTTTGAAGAAAAAATTTTATTTATGCATTAAAAATTAAAATATTTTCCTAGCCAATACAAGGAGCTTTTCTTTATTATGTGGGGGGGGGGGGGGGTATAGGGGGCCCGAAATTAAATTTCGCGTTGGGGCCTTTTTTGTGTAGTTACGCCACTGCTCGAATTTGAATAACCCTGTATATGCTCAAATTACATGCCAAATATGCAGTGGTTTTCATGAAATATGCTTTAAAATATGCAAATTATTGACCTTAATTATTTTATGTATACCGGGTGGTGACTTGGCCGACGCAGCATAGCAATTACAATGGTAAAACCGGATTGCCCAATTATTTGCTTCCCTAATTATTTTAGAGGAAAAGTGTATTTAGGTTTTTTGTAGAGAAAAAATTCTACATCCATAAATATCATAGCTTTTTAGTTTTTAGATTTTTGAAACCGGAAAATCCGGAAAATGTAAAATGCCAGTTTTAGAAAAATCATTGATGCCATGGAATTATGAAATCAAACAAACGTGCTTGCATTTGTCATTCCTGTTTGACGTCTGTAATTTACGATAAGCAATATGGCTTTTGAATATTGCTGTTTCATGTTTAGAATTCTGACATCGGAAAAACTGCAAAATTAAAAATTGCACTTCTAGAAAAATCAGTGATACCTTTGGTATTATAAAATCAAACAAGCGCGCTATGATTTTCTGCCAGCTCCGTCATTAAATTCGACTTATAATAAAACCATGAAAAATATAACAGAAAGGGTAATTTTATTTATTTTAACAATAGGAACACATAGGTAATATTTCAACAAAACAAAAAACACAGATTACAACAAATGTTCGAACAAATCACCATTAACTGCTAGACAATGGCATAGCCTGTCATAAAAATGTCGTCTAACATTTGCCAGTTGATACCTACTTATTTTGTCACATTCGGCTTGAATTCGATTTTTTAAATTCTGAAGTGTTTGTCCACAATAAATTTTTGTTTTTAAATGTCCCCAAAGAAAAAAGTCGTTAGGTGAAAGATCGGCGGACCTGGCAGGCCAGTTAATTGCATAATTTGGACCGATAATGTTATGGGAAAAACTGTCATTTAAATATTCACGCACATTACGGCTGTTGTGTGCAGGACAGCCATCCATCTGAAACCAAATCTCTTGGTCTTCCGTATTAACTTCAGTCACTGCCGGAGCTATTTCGTCTTGCAAGAGCTGTAAGAACCGTTCTCCTGTTAAGTTTTCATGCAAGAAAAACGGTCCTATAATGTGATGACCTAATAACCCCACCCAAACATTAATCTTTTGGGGATATTGGGTTCTGGTTTGTAGAACGGTGCGTGGATTCTCGCGTGCCCATATTCTGCAATTTTGCACATTTGACTCATTATTCAGGGTGAACGTCGCTTCATCCGTAAAAAGAATGTTTTTTATAAACTTCCTGTCTTCGTTGCATTTTTCCATCATTTGGAAGCAGAATGCACTCCTCCTCTCCGCATCACCTTCGCGCAACTCTTGTTGGTGAAACTGGTGTTTATAAGAGTGAAACTTATGTTGTTTTAAAATTTTGAGGACTCGGGAGTGATGCAAGCCGACGTTGTTTGCGATTTGCCGTAAACTTACGTTGAGATTTTCAGCCACTGCCGCCAAAACATACAAAGTGTTTTCATTTTCTTCATTTTCATGTAAGTTTGGAACGTTATTAGTACACTTACAATTATTTAACACTGTGCCTGTAGCTTCAAGTTTGTGTTCTATTTTCTCAATCGTCGTACTGCTTGGGATTTGCCGATAGGGATATTTTACGCTAAACAACGCACTTACTTGACGCGAACAAAGAACAAAATTTAATATTGACTATTAGTCGGGGGGCATACTTTATGAAATATACACTCCGTGGGAAATTTGATGATGAAATTGTGGGACCAATTTTAATGCATTCCTTATGCCCTCCATAATCATACTTTACCAGGAAATACCAGGTGCTTTGCTTGAATTTGTGGCAGACGACCTATATGACGTCATATATCCAAGATGGCGGCCACCCCAGACATCATCGGAAGTTCTCGATTATAACTCTTGATAGGGCCATCCTATCAATATTTTGTACTGAACGTTTTTTGTTCATAAGGAAATTCGCTATAAAAAATGTCCTTCAGAATTTATAGATATCTTTTACCGTTTAGGTGTTTTGTATAAAAACAGTTTTAATTTTGTTATCACTCGTATCATTTCAATTTTTTTTTTGTTTCGGATAGAAACGGATTGATAATCGTAACCCAAGCAGTTTAATACTTTCAGTAGTTTAAAATTAACTTTGGACACAATGTCTACTCCACCACAAATTCGTCTCCAGGTATCCCTGCCTCCATCTGCAAAAAAGGCAAGGCTGCAGACTAATTACGAGCTGTGTATTTTATGCCAAAATAAGAAGAAGTCACCATTGGTCAAACCTATTAACTATGATAAAGTGTTAGAGTATGTTAGAAAGAGAGCAGAATGGAATGATAGTGAATACGTGTTAATTGATAATCGATTAAGAAATGTGATTGTTGAAGAATTGATAAACGAAAACGCATCCTGGCGTACAGATTGCTACAAGAAGTGTACTCATAAAATCAAAATGGAGCGAAGTGAGAGATTATTTGAACAGGAAAAGAATAGGCCTTCTTGTTCTAGTTCCGCTGCTGAAGATAGTAATGAAGGTAACACAATAAGATCAAAAACCCCTTCCCTGCGGGTGACAAAAATAAATGTTTTTTCTGTCTGGAAGAAGGAAAGAGAAAAAAATCTATAAATTGCCGTGAAAACAAACTCTGTCGGTCTGAAATTAAAAGAAGCAATTGAAATGTCACAAAATGAATCCCTAAAAATTCGATTTAGTGATTGTACAGATCAAAGAGATCCTCATGCAAAAGACATTGTATATCACAAACCTTGATGGGTAAAACATGTATTTAATGTGTTGCCAAAAAAATCTACTCATGCCCCAGATAGAGATCCCCAATGCATTTCGGATGAAGCAACAGATGTAGAATTTTTATGCTCACTAAATGACACAAAATAGGAGTTTCTATTGATTATGCTAAAGTAGTTCGTTTAGAAACCCGGATAGCGAATGAGGTAATTAAACGCATGGATGAGTGTGGATGGACCTACATTCCCCCCGAACTGACAAAAGGAAGATTCCTATTTTGCGTAGCGGATAACATCGATTTTGTTGAGGATACACCTTATGGGAGAGGTACTTTGCATGGTACTATAATGGTCCTCTATCAGCAGACAGACGAATCAGACACTCGAATTCCAATTACATTTACCTCACGCCCATCCCTTCGTACTCTTAACGCGATACCCCAGTCCCTGACCGAAATTACCTCCTGTCATATTCCAAAGTCAGTTAAGCCAAAAAATCCAACAAGTGGTTTAATAATAGACGACAAAAAAAAAGGAAAGTTTAGATTCATTCCACCTTGAGGACCTTGTTTGGATGATGGCTCATGTGAAGAATTCGGGGATCTCGGGAAGCTGAAACTATCATTGAAAAATTTATTTCTAAGGTACATACAGGTACCAGGAACGAAGATTTCAGATATTGGGGAGCTTCGTTGGTGGATGTTCTCCAAGTACGAAAAGCAAAGTGAAAATCTGCCTCCTACAAAAGCGTCACTATCTCCTTTTATTCGTAGAGCACATTACCAGGTTATGGAATGGCGTCTTGCTGACCAGCAGCACCCTAATCTACCAACAACTTCTGATTACGGATGGGAAATGCAAGATAATTACTATGTTCCTGTTTTGTGTACGCTTCTTTGTGCACCTGTAACCATTTTAAAATTAGTTTGGTGTTCATGTGTAAAAGGGAAATGTACTGTATCCTGTAAATTAATGTAAATCCCAAAACATTTTATGCACTGAGCTTTGTATGTGTGGAGGCGATGAAGACTTATGCGAAAATCATGGCCAACATTTTGATATTGATGACTTTTCAGACGAAGAATATTAAGCTGAAAACATTTTACGTGCAATAAGTAGAACATTACAATTAATTCAATAAAAATTTTGAAATAAATATTAATTTCTTAACTAGTTGTTATTTTTCAACCTAAAAATCTAAAAATCCTTTAAAACCAAAAATTAAAAATTGGCTAATACACTTTTTAACTGGCTATAACTGATAACCGGTAGGTTAAAAACTTTTATAACCTTTTTATTTAAAATTTTCTTTAGAACAAAAAAGATTCAGTACAAAATATTGATAGGATGGCCCTATCAAGAGTTATAATCGGGAACTTCCGTTGATGTCTGCGGTGGCCGCCATCTTGGATATATGACGTCATATAAGTCGTCTGCCACAAATTCAAGCAAAGCACCTGGTAAGGTATGATTATGGAGGGCATAAGGAATGTATTAAAATTGGTCCGACAATTTCATCATCAAATTTCCCACGAGATGTGTTATGCCCCCCGACTATATCGTAAATTACAGACGTCAAACAGGAATGACAAATGCAAGCGCGTTTGTTTGATTTCATAATTCCATGGCATCAATGATTTTTCTAAAACTGGCATTTTACATTTTCCGGATTTTCCGGTTTCAGAAATCTAAAAACTAAAAAGCTATGGTATGTATGGATGTAGAATTTTTTTCTCTACAAAAAAACCTAGATACTACACTTTTCCTCTAGCATATAAAATAATGTAAATATACATACCTCGGTGGTTCCCCCAGGTTGGGCCGGTTGTGGTACTACGATGTTCCTATACAAGACAAGATTGATGAGATCAGAATTTTTAGTTCTATTAAAAATAACATTCAGTAAAAATAATTTATGAAAATATAAAATAAAATAGTGTGAACAGTCCTTAAAGAAATAAATAGGGTACACGGCTCTTTAAGGAGTAAAGAACACGCGAGACGCGACGCGATGATTCCCAACAGTTCCGTGTAGTCAGTCAGACAAATTGTTCGAGTAGTTAGAAGTTAAGTCTGTCCCGCTTGCACACTGTGTGCAAGCGGGACAGAGGTATTGGGCGGGAGGGACATTCAATGTGTGCTGCACACATTGAATGTCCCTCCCGCCCAATACCAGTAACTTCTTCGTCCCGTCCCCGCGTTAGTTCTGGAAACATCCACGCGACGCCCCACAGGGAGGACACCCGCGTCCTTCGCTCGACTCCGTTTAGTTCAATTCATTTCAGAACAAAATAACATACGAGGATTTGGCCGCCAAGCGATGAAATATTGTTTGTACCTACCGTGAGTTCAAGCCATAAGAAACAAAAATAATGTCTATTGCAAGGTTTAGAATTTATTAACTGTCATTATTGTGTTGCTGTCATAATACTGCTCACAAACCTTAGAATATAAAACTACAGGAATGAGGCTACACAAAACATACGTGAGACCAAGATAGATGATGCATATGGCGGCTAAAGGCCAACGCCGGACGGCAATTTTTAAATTACATTGGTTCTTATGCAATAACGCGCCGTAGCGTGGCGTGGCGTGAATAAGTGCGCGTTATTGCATAAGAACCGTCGCCTGCGTTGATTAAAAACGGAGTTTATAAAGCCTGCCGAATAGCAAAAATGGCCATTATGCAAATTTTTGCCACTGCTTGCTTTTGGCGCTAGTTATCCATCGTTGACAGCTGTCAACTAGCTTTGATTTTTTACGATTTACAACAAATACGGGTTATTGGATGTTTAATATTTAACCCAGAAAGTGTATTACAATATAAATTTCAATTGTATGCAGGTTTTCAGAACCTTATGAGACTGTGTAAAAAATTAACTAAATAGGAGTGTAAGAAGGGTGCAGATACTTACTACTTTTCCTCGGCACAAACCAGGAAGACCTTCCAGGGATTGGACTGGTTATTTAGCTTAAATATAAAACTAAATCTGTAGAATTATGGCAAGGAGGAATGCAAAAAGACATTTTTAGAACGTACTTTTTGTTGTATAACTAAACGAATAACCAAAAATTAACAAATTTAAATTAGAAATACAGCTGTCAGTGAAAGGATAAGTAGCGCCACGGAGAAAATTTGAACTAGTCGATTAACTGTCAAACGGCCCTATTCGGCAGGCTTTATAAACCCCGTTTTGAATCAACGCAGGCGACGATAAGAACCAATGTAATTTAAAAATTGCCGTCCGGCGTGGCGCGCCGTGGCGTGGTTAAATGCGCGTTGGCCTTAAATGTTTCCGGTATGTCAGTGACGTACCTTTTAGAATGAATACGGGATACGCAAACCTTTGAATATAAAATACGACGGCGGAGTGATTAGTCTCGTAAAAATGAAACAAGGAATAATTTTTTTGGCCAAAAAACAATTTATTTTTCAACGTAGTCGCCTTTTAGGCCGATTCACTTCGTTCAACGATTTTCCAATTTTTTAATCCCTTCCGAATAATACGATTTATCCAACCCATTAAAATAGGCATTCGTTGCATCGATGATCTCCTTATTAGAGCCGAATCTCTTCCCGCCGAGCCATTTGTTCAAGTTTGGAAACAGGAAATAATCGCTGGGAGCTAAGTCTGCAGAATACGGTGGATGTGGAAGCAATTCGAAGCATAATTCATGGATTTTGGCCAAGGCAATTACACACGTGTGCGCCCGTGCATTGTCTTGACGGAAGAGAACTTTTTTCTTGGCCAAATGCGGTCGCTTTGTTTTTCAAAACGTCGTTGAAACGGTCCAATAAGTTGCAATAATATTCGCCGTTGATTGTTTTTCCCTTTTCAAGGTAATCGATGTGGATTATGCCGCGTGCATCCCAAAAAATTGTGGCCATGACCTTGAAGGCCGATAAAACCGCTTTAGCCTTCTTTGGTGCAGGTTCGCCAGTAGAAATCCACTGTTTAGACTGTTCCTTGGCCTCCGGTGTAAAATGATGGATCCATGTTTCGTCCACAGTTATGAAACGACGCAAAAGCTCCTTTTTATTGCGCCTGAACATCGCCAAACCTGCCTCTAAAGTTGTCACACGTACGCGTTTTTGGTCAATTGTGAGCAAATGAGGCACCCATCGCGCGGATACTTTTTTCATATCCAAATGTTTGTGTAATATATTGCGCACAGGTTCATCTGAGATGCGTACTATCTCAGCTATCTCGCGCACTTTTACTCTGCGGTCTTCCAATGCAATATCATGGATTTTGTCAATCATTTCTGGTGTGGTGACCTCATTTAGGGGTCCTGGACGTTCGGCATCAGTTGTGCTTATACGACCAACAACGAAAATCAGTAAACCATTTGTGAATCATTTTAATCGATGGCGAAAAGTCCCCATAATACTTATCAAGCTTTGCTTTGCCTTGCGTAATGGTTTTTCCACGCAAAAAATAATGTTTAATTAACACACGAAATTCACTTTTCTCCATGCTTTGAAAAATATGACAGGTTGTCTACTTTCGATGGCTGCCAAAACTGAACTCAATGACACATCTGTTTGAAAATTTTAATGTTGCGTAGTAACAGTTGGTATTAACAAGTCCTCTGTTGCATTTTTACCAGACTTATCACTCCGCCCTCGTATATAAAATAAAAGTAACTTACACGATATATTTGCCGTCCTTCCCCCTCGCTCTTTTACGTGTACATTGTACCTGTAACAAATTATTTATCACTTAATAGCTATTTATGTAACGAGTACATAATTTAGGTCTTTATGGACGAGCCAAAAAGTTTATGGCAGAGCGAACGAAGTGAGCGAGGCCAATAAATTTGGCAAGTCCATCAAGTGTAATTATGTACGAATTACATACAAAGCTTTATGTTCAGCTGCATATCACATTTACTTTTAAATTAATTTGAGGTTCAAATGACATTTATAGCTCTAGCCTCTTACAGGGTGCAGCACCCTGCAAGAGGCTAGTTACCAGGTTGTTTAATAGAAGCAACGGCCGTTTTCCTTAGCAACGGCCGTTTTACTTTTATCATTATCGAATAGTCCGAAATAGTAATTAACGTCACAAGTCCGGGAACTCATATTTTACAGTAAAAGTAAGATGTTTAAAGACGAGGCGACGCAAGGAGCCGAGTCTTGAAACTCGAAACGAGTACTGTAAAAAGAGTTCACGGACGAATGTCGTTATGTATTTTATTTCATACTGTCAACAATTTGATTTTTAATTTTTACATGTGACGCTTTTTCAAAACGTCAACATGTGACATTACTGTGTCAAAGCCGGTAGGTGTGGCTTGGTTAGACTTTTACGGGCTCTGATTGGGTGCATAAAATAACTGTCCGGAAAATGTTGCCAAGCAACATTTTCCGGCTCTGATACCGTAATAGCTCATTTTCCGGACACAAAATGGCGCCGGGAAACTGAATTTACCAGACAGTATGAAATAAATGATATTTTATGGCCTCTAAACAGTAAAATAATCTAGTCATTATGAGACAGCTGAACATAATAGTTATTTATGTACCAAGTCAGTAAAGTGATTCTTTATCGAACGAGTCTGAGATTATGAGCCGAGCGAGGCGAGTAACAGGCGAGTTCGATAAAGACACTTTTTTGTGTACTCAACGGTAAACGGCCATTTTACTATGTAGAAAACAGTAAAGTAAAGTGGCATTTTACTTTACTAGTGAAGTAAAGTGTGCAGCAACACAAACACGCCCACTGCGCATGTGGGCGTTGTTTTAAGGCGTTGCTCCAGTACAGACATAACCTCGAGAAATTTGATTTTCGAACTTTTCCATTAAGTACACAAAAAAATAGCGTATTCAACGCGTAAGTAAAGTGGTTTACTAGCTCGTGGAATTTTAATTCACTCGCTAACGCTCGTGAATCAAACATTTTTCACTCGCTAGTAAACAACCACTTTACTTTACTTGTAGAATAATAGTATATTATAGACCAAGGTAGAGAAGACATTTTTCTCAGCCGAGCAGTATTATTTCCCGACATGCGAAGCATGGAGGGAAATAAGTTGTGAGGCTGAGAAAAGTCTTCTCTACCGTGGTTTATATACTATTTTTTTCACTACTAGCACCTTTAATCCTTTTAATTAGTCATTTTTACATAAATAAAAAATAAAATGACAGATCCGTATATTTATTTCTAAATATCCACAAAAATCAAATAGCCTTGCTTGAAAACAAGGGGAGAGGTTAATTTCAATTGACATTTGGGTAAAACATATTTAAAATAGGCACCTGAATGCATAGCAATTGTTTTTATTATTAACCAGTAGTCAATAATAAAAAATTATTGACCACTAGGAGAGAAAATCATCTTCTGGGCTCGAAAATAAGGTCAATAATGACATCTTCTAATACTAGTAGTGAAAAAACTACTATTACTGACGTGGTGCATACAAAATTTTATCGCCAACCGTAAAAATGTATAATTGATAAAAATAACTTCCATTATTTTCTATAAATAACTCGCAACAAAACTTTTACTGTTGGAGCTGTGACAGGAACAAACGATTTTTGTTTAATGTCATGCAGTCATGGTTATGTTGATTAACATTAGCGGCAGGTAAAATGCTTGATTTGTACAGTAAGATAAAGTGTTTGTTTACTGCGGAAAATCGCTATGGTAATGCATGGCTTTACTGATGGTTGACGATAAATTATATTATTTCAACAGATTCAGTAATAGTTATTTGTATGCTAAGGCCGCGAAATTCCATTTTAGCGTACCGAGAGAAAAATTGTCGCCGAGGCCGCTTGCGGCCGAGGCAAGACAATCTCGAGGGCGCTAAAGAATTTCGCGGCCGAAGTATACACAACATTTTTTGTGCAGCCGTAAAAAATACATAATAAAACTGACATTTTCATATGTCAACTCTCATGTGTCAAATAAGTGACGTTTAGTTTAACGGCCGTTACCCTTAGTAACGGCCGCGAAATTGTATTTCGCGGCCGTTACTAAGGGTAACGGCCGTTAAAATATTTCGCGGCCGTTACTAAGGGTAAGGCCGCGAAATCGGATTTCGCGTCCTGTATTGCGTACGCGAAATGACCACTTCGCGTCCGGCTGCACAAAAAATTTATTTTTCGCACTCCCGGACGTAAAGTGACTACTTTTCGCCCGCGGAGAAGGGCGTAAAGTTAATAATTGCATACCTCGGGTGCACTTTACGCCGCGACAAATTAATTTAAAATATCACAAAAATAAGTAGATTAGGTACGTTAGTTACAAAATAATTTTTATAAAATCACTCTTGCCGTAAATGCGTCAATTTGACATTTCTAAAAATGCTATTAGAAAAATTTTATTATAAATCAAAAAATTTAAATAAAATCTCCGTCCGTGCAAAAAATATTGTATGTACCACAGGCGCAATAAGCGACTCAGTACCTTAATGAAAGCCATTAGAGTACTGACATTGAGGTTTATAAAGTTCTCATTATGATACGGAAGCATATAAAATAATGTAAATATACATACCTCGGTTGGGGTCTGTGTAGTAGCGAGGGGGGGGCGGTTTGGGGGACCGCCCTGGCCGCCTCCATTGGTGGGGCATCAAGATTGTCCCTGTTTGTGCTATACAAGACAAGATTGATGAGATCAGAATTTTTGGTTCTATTAAAAATAACATTCAGTAAAAATAATTTATGAAAATATAAAATAAAATAGTGTGAACAGTCCTTAAAGAAATAAATAGGGTACACGGCTCTTTAAGGAGTAGCGAACACGCGAGACGCGACGCGATGACTCCAAACAGTTCCGTGCAGTCAGTCAGACAAATTGTGATTCTTTATCGAACGAGTCTGAGATTATGAGCCGAGCGAGCGAGCGAGCGAGGCGAGTAACAGGCGAGTTCGATAAAGACACTTTACTGACGTGGTGCATACAAAATTTTATCGCCAACCGTAAAAATGTATAATTGATAAAAATAACTTCCATTATTTTCTATAAATAACTCGCGACAAAACTTTTACTGTTGGAGCTGTGACAGGAACAAACGATTTTTGTTTAATGTCATGCAGTCATGGTTATGTTGATTAACATTAGCGGCAGATAAAATGCTTCATTTGTACAGTAAGATAAAGTGTTTGTTTACTGCCGAAAATCGCTATGGTAATGCATGGCTTTACTGACGGTTGGCGATAATAGTAGTTTATTCTACAAGTAAAGTAAAGTGGTTGTTTACTAGCGAGTGGAAAATGTTTGATTCACGAGCGTTAGCGAGTGAATTAAAATTCCACGAGCTAGTAAACCACTTTACTTACGAGTTGAATACGCTATTTTTTTGTGTACTTAATGGAAAAGTTCGAAAATCAAATTTCTCCAGGTTATGTCTGTACTGGAGCAACGCCTTAAAACAACGCCCACATGCGCAGTGGGCGTGTTTGTGTTGCTGCGCACTTTACTTCACTACTAAAGTAAAATGCCACTTTACTTTACTGTTTTCTACATAGTAAAATGGCCGTTTACCGTTGAGTACACAAAAAATTATATTATTTCAACAGATTCAGTAAAATTTATTTTTTGCACTCCCGGGCGTAAAGTGACTACTTTTCGCCCGCGAAGAAGGGCGTAAAGTTAATAATTGAATAATTAAAGACCTCGGGTGCACTTTACGCCGCGACAAATTAATTTAAAATATCACAAAAATAAGTAGATTAGGTACTTACGTTAGTTACAAAATAATTTTTATAAAATCACTCTTGCCGTAAATGCGTCAATTTGACATTTCTAAAAATTCTATTAGAAAAATTTTATTATACATCAAAAAATTTAAATAAAATCTCCGTCCGTGCAAAAAATATTGTATGTACCACAGGCGCAATAAGCGACTTTAGCCCTTGGCGTGTTATAACCCTCGGCTAAAGCCTCGGGTTATAATATTCACGCCGCGGGCTAAAATTGCCTTCCTTACGCCCTTGATACATAAATAACTATTTAACATAATGAATACATTTATTACTTACAATATCGGGACTTTTCCTCTTCCTTGTGCGATCTGTAAACAAACAAATACAGGTAAATTACTGAAATTCTGTAATGATGCATGAAATTTTTGGCATGGGGAAATTTATACGGGGTGTCCGTGAAAAGGGGGTCAATCCGTTAACCACATATTCCTTGAGCGAAAATAATATGACTTTTATAATGCCATTTTTCATTTTAGATCCACACGTGCGATGTATTTAATAAGCTATCAATTTCAAATTTGGTACAGAGCTTCAACATAAATAGTCAGATCTTTTGAGAAAAGCAAAACGAATACAACTGTCAACTAATCAAAATACGGGTGGTGCAGTACCCACTGACCTCCCCTGTTGTTTAGTAGCTACGCCAGTGACTTCCAAGCCATCTTTTTTGAGATAATCATGCATTTTGGATTATTTTTTGTCTCTTATCAAATTTTGATAAAATCGTTCGTTTTAGAGAGAACTTGAAAGTACTGGTCCTTGATACGCGGCTTACGGTAATCTCATAATTTTCTAATACTAGAATAAAACATTAAGTACAATTTTCTAAAATGAAAAATGGCATTACAAAAGTCATATTATTTTTGCTCAAGGAATATGTGGTTAACGGATTGACCTCCTTTTTACGGACACCCTGTATAAATAGCTATTTATGTAACGAGTACATAACTTAGGTCTTTATGGACGAGCCAAAAAGTTTATGGTAGAGCGAACCAAGGGAGCGAGGCCAATAAATTTGGCAAGTCCATCAAGCCTAATTATGTACGAATTACATAATATTGAAACCACGAAAGATGAACCCTGCCTCATCAATGCTATCCGTATGAAGTAAGATTTTACTTGCTAGTCAAATTAGCATCAGTTGTATTCTCAAAGAATTATGATTGGCGCTTTAACCGGAAAACAAACAGCTGTCAAGTACTTTCAATACGAATTTTAACCTTAAATTATTAATAATCTAACCAATAAATGTACAACTGTATTTCTTCTGCAACGCAATAAACCAAATAAAATGTTCATTTATCTAAACCTCACAACACAAATAGGTACTACAAAAACGAATTCCAATTAAAATAGGAATTTAGATACCTAATAAAATAAAATAATGTAAATGTATTAATAATTTGACAGTTTGACGTTTTAGTGACAACACGCGCATTTGACTTAAACTACTCTAGTCAAATAAGCACTTTAATCATAACACAGGCTTATTGTAATGCTATCCTTGTCGTGTGCATGGGATTTGTGAACAAATGTACACGCGTGTTTGTCGTTACTAAATTCAGCGTGTGATGAGGCAGGGGTCATCTTCCGTGGTTCGAACTTTACAAAACTTTATGTTCAGCTGCATATCACAAAATTTACTTTTAAATTAATTTGAGGTTCAAATGACATTTATAGCTCTAGCCTCTTGCAGGGTGCTGCGTTGAATAATCACCTAGTTACCAGGTTGTTTAACAGAAGCAACGGCCGTTTTACTTAGCAACGGCCGTTTTACTTTATCATTATGGACTAGTCCGTAAAATGATATTTTTTCTATAGCAGCTGTTAAAGTGCTACTTTATCTATTAATTTGAGTAGATAAAGTAACACTTTAACAGCAAGGGTAGATAAAGTACTACTTTAACAGCTGGGGTAGATAAAGTACTTTATTTTTTGAAAAAAATATAAATATACCAAACACAATGGACTCCACAGGGAGCGTTGCAACAAACTGGGAAAAGTTCAAACAGAGGTTTGAACTATACCCAGAGGCAAGTGAGAAAAGTTCAAAACCTGACAAATTAAAAGTAGCCCTACCTACTTCTAAATTTGATGGGGCACGAAGCTATAGATGTCTACAATACATTTACGTTCGCGGAAAATGAAAGCCGGGACGAGTTGAAGGTTGTAGGTTCAAATTTTTCTTACGATCCCAAGAACCAAGTGAAACAGTATACAGATATGTCACGGAACTCAAAAAACCAGCAGCCCCGTGCAATTTCGGAGATCAAACAGAATTTCTAATCCGAGATAGGCTAGTTTTAGGAATCGCGGACAAAAACGTACAAGAGCGGTTATTAAGAGAGCCAGATTTACAGCTAAAAAAGGCCCTTGATTACTGCCGATCCAGTGAAGCGAGAAACATACAGATTGTCGAAATCAAAGGTTCAGGTACGAGCGGTGAAGTAAACGTCGTTAATCGGAAAACTAAATTCGCGAAGAAAGATAATAAAAACACAGATAAACCTAAGTGCAAAAAGTGCGGATTCCAGCACTCGATTGACAATAAATGTCCTGCAGAAGGAAAATCGTGTTTAAAATGCAAAAAGAAAAATCATTTCGCGAGTGCGTGTAAAAGCAAGAAAATCATGAACGCGGTACAACACAATGACACTAGTGATAGCGAAGAATCTGAGGAAGATCAGGCAATTCTGTCCATCAAACGTGTTAATCGAGTATCATCGTGGAAAGAAAACATAAACATAAGTGGCAAAAATGTTTATTTTAAAGTTGATACCGGTAGTGAAGTAAACATAATCTCAAGCGATGTTTACGAGTCACTGCCAAATAAGCAGAAATTGGTTCGCACAATGTCAAAGCTCACGTCATACAGCGAACACGTAATCAGAACCTTGGGAAAATGCAAACTAAATTGCTGTTTCAAAGGGAAAAATACGGTGTTAAATTTCTACGTAACTGAGAAAAACAACGACCCAATTTTAGGTCCGAACCATATACCATTAGTTAACCTCTTATATAGGATCCAAAGTAAAACGAGATGACCCCCAACGTCCATGTAGTTGATAACGGAGCTCGCAAAATATCTCGTATATGTCTAACTATATTTACGTCAACTGGCCGAATAAAATGAAGCGTAAACACTTTAGGATAATAAAAATAGTACATATTTAAATCGAATATGAAATGTTCTAAAGATAGTCTAATAATACCCGCTTTAATAGATAAGAATTTATGTTATGAAGTAGGTGAATATTAATAACCGCTAAGATAAGAATATTACAACTGCTTGAGCCAATCAATTTAAACATTTGAGCCATATTCATAAACGGTGTTTAAAGTTAGATGTTACTAATTGCTATAGCAACATATATTAATTATATTGGTTTAGTAGCTACTAAACCCCTACTAACTTTAAATACTGTTTATGAATATGGCCCTAAGTGATCTTTCATGTAACATGCAGCCAAATTCACTGTTTATAATCAAAATCAATGCAAACTCGCTGTTTATTGTTAAAATTCATGTAAATAGCCAATAACTGGCCTCTACTAATAACACAGCTTAGGCATTTTTATTAAGGTAAATGGTTAATTTAGATAAATTTAACTGCTAAGCTAAATGTAAAATGTAACCAAATTCGTTGCTTATGTTCAAATTCAATACAAATTTGCTGTTTACAACCAAAATCAGTGCAAATAATCAATTGAAAGCTATATTTTGGCACAATAATTGGTTGTTTATCATCAAAATCAGCGTAAATAACCAATTGAAAGCTGTATTTGAGACAATAATTGGTCGGTTATGATCAAAAATTCATACAAATTCATTGCTTATGATCAAATCCATGTAAATAATTAATTGAAAAGTACATTTGAGATAACACATTCTAGAATAAAAGGAGCCATAAATCGACCTGAACCTCAATTAAAATCGGCGTTGGTGTATGCATTGCTTAAGTGATAATGGAATGAGATTAATCTAACCGCGGATCAAGCAAGATGACCCCGCATGCATGTATGTAGCTGATAAGAGCTCACAAATTATGCTTGTTCGGTGTAAAAATGAATGCAAGAATGCTATAGGCGGAAGTTAATTCAGAAATAGACGTATGGGAGTGATAATATATGATTTTATCAATAAAATAATCAATTATTGATTCAAATTGTTTGAAAAAGTTGCTTAGAATTTAATTTTAGACCAATATGCAAAATTTCAAGTATTTATTTTAAAAAATTTGAAAATGTCGATAATAGCGGTTACGGAATTCACTGGTTTACTTCTAAATTTGTATGCAAAAATTAGTTCGTTTAATGAGCGCTGGCGTATGCGTGAATCCTCTATTCATGGTTATTTTATTTGTTATAAACATTTATTATGCACTTTTTACGATTTTTACGATATGAATATACTACAAAGCTTTATCTACTTTCATGAAATTAGCAAAAAAAATTAAATATTTGCCAATAATTAATTACCTTATGCAAAAGTTGACTGTTCCAATTTACATTCAAACTGACAGCAACCAACACCAAATAAACAAAAAATTAAGCCTTAACGTATTAGATTTCAATGAAAATTGGAACAGTCAACTTTTGCAATTATTATTGACAAATATTTAATTTTTTTTTGCTAATTTCATGAAAGTAGATAAAGCTTTGTACTATATTCATATCGTAACCTCGTATTACGATCCTTAATGGATTTGTCAAACTCGACCTGCGGTCTCGTTTGACAAACTTTCCATCTCGTATCGTAATACGAGTTGTTACTTTAGCCACAGTATAATACGTAAACGAAGCAGTAGTCTCACTCCCTTATTTTGTGGGCCAACCGATCATACATGCGCGTGGTCTACACTCCTTGAACCGACCACAAACTTTATGGTTTTCAACACGCAGAAGTTCAAGTTGTGTAGGTTATCTTTTAAATTTCATAAATCGCGCGTCTACGTGGTTATATTTTAAATGCGCCTGGTCTATGCGCGGTAGATTTTCTGGTACCCTCAACATCAAAGTGATCAAAGGTACCGCTAGGAAGTGAGACTACTGCTTCGTTTACGTATTATACTGTGCTTTAGCAAATGAAAAAAATAAATCGGAAAGTTTTGAAATTTGGTAGGAATGTTTATTTGAGCGTATTATTGAATGTGTAAAAAGTCCTGAAAAATTAGAGGTGAGCTCGGTCCGCCATGTTGAAAAAAAGTTGCGTTTTAATGGTTTTTTGTAAATAATTCGTTATTTATTAACTTTACTGAAAAAATACTTATTATAAAAATTAAAGAAGATTAAATTGTCTATAAAAAAGAAGGAATTAATTTTTCCGTAAAGTTAATATTTTACAAGTAAATAACTGGCAAACATCATACAGATCACTCAATTGTTCGAAAAGCATTTTTTATCGAACGCTAAAAATAAAAGCAGATTAATTGACATGCTATCAACGAAGTTAAAGGACCATGGAATTAAATTTCGTCAAAGCATAGATGATGCAGATTGTCTCATTGTTAACACTGCAATCGAAGCATCTTTCGCAGATAAAAATGTGGTTATCGTTGGTGAAGACGTTGATCTAATAGTTTTGTTACTTTCATTGACTACTTCAGAAAAAAATATTTTCTTTGTCAAACCAGGCAAAGGAAAAATTGAGAGAAAAGTATATTCATCGTAGCAGTTGCAATCATCGGGACTAATAAACAGCATTCTCTTCTTACATGCTTTCAGTGGCTGCGACACAACTTCGGCTATTTTTAACAAAGGCAAAATCAAGAGTGTGAGAATATACCAAAAATGTAAAGAATTGCACGGTATTGCTGACATTTTTAACAACCGCGACTCTTCCCACGATGCAATCGCTCGAGCTGGAGAAAGATTTTTCCTTGCCATCTATGGTGCACGTTCTGCAGATTTTTCTTTAAGTAAACATCGATTTAATTGTTTCGCAAAATCGGTGACAAAAATAAAACCAGACATTGCTTCACTACCACCAACAGAGGGAGTAGCCAAACAGCATTCTTTCAGAGTGTACCATCAAGTACAAAAATGGCAAGGAAATGAACTATCACCCGAAGTATGGGGCTGGAAACGTGTACATGGTTACCTTGCTCCGATTACAACGATGGACTCCATTGCACCTGAGACTTTATTAAACTTAATTTTTTGCAAATGCATAACTGGTTGTGCAGGTATGTGCGGATGCAGGAAAGCCGGGATTATTTGTACAGCAGTTTGTAATAATTGTCATGGAGACTGCCTAAACGGACCAACTACTATCAACGATGAGAACGAAAATGAAGATGTAGATGATGAAGAAATGGCATTAACGAGCTCGAGGCCATCTTTCCGTGCCGAAAGCGTTGATCCCGAAGTATTAGTTGATCCGTTTCATTATCATGATACAACTGATGAGGCAATCTCCAGTCATGCTAAAAAGAAGCTGCGCACATAACATCGATAATGATAAATAATAACTTGAGTATATAAAAATAATATATATTAATGAAATTAGAATGGAACAATTTGTACGATGAAATTTGGATTCTACTGCCCCAGTGCCTATACAGCGAGCAGTGAATTCATTTCCATGATGTTTGCCAGTTATTTACTTGTAAAATATTAACATTACGGAAAAAATTAATTCTATCTTTTTTATAGACAATTTAATCTTCTTTAATTTTTATAATAAGTATTTTTTCAGTAAAGTTAATAAATAACGAGTTATTTACAAAAAACCATTAAAACGCACCTTTTTTTCAACATGGCGGACCGAGCTCACCTCTAATTTTTCAGGACTTTTTACACAGTCAATAATACGCTCCAATAAACATTCGTACCAAATTTTAAAACTTTCCGATTTATTTTTTTCATTTTTCCTTCGTTGCCTGGACTATTATTACATTTTGACACTGGCAATTCAGAAGTTTCGTGAACAGCTTATAGATTTCGTTACTCATCAGTACATAACAATGAATTTTGTAAAATATAACCCACGTTTTGATGAAAATTTATGAAAAAAATGCCACATACCTATATAATTGTTAACTAACAACAATTACAATAAATTAAAGCTGTAAAATTAGGGAATACATTGCAAAAAGGCAATATGTAGCAATAAATTCGGCAATCACGGACTACCGTTTGGGGTAACATTGTACCCCAGCGCACTTTAACGTGCGATAACTTTCATAAACAAATTATTTAAAAAAATCTAGCATGGTGTGCAACTAGGTGCGTACATTCATAGTTTTGGCCTAGTTCGTTAAATGGAGAGTGTAGCTGTGCTTATAGCTGAAAATGTCTTAATGTGAAGGTTATAAAACCTACCTTTAGTTTGCTAAAATGTGGAACAACAAATCGAAATGTAGCTTCAGCTGGTCGAGCAGGGTCTGCTTGCGGTCCAAAAATGACTTCTCCATTTTGTGACAGGTCCATTTCCCCTTTGTTAATTACTACTTAAAATTTAAAAATTAAAAAAAAATTTTGGTAAAAAAATATTAAAATGACATAAATGTAAAACAAATTTTTTTTTAAAACGGCAGATGTCATGGCCAGAGTTGGGCATTTTGTTACTCGAATAAATGAGTAATGAGTAATGATTAAAATATTCATTAAACCTGATCGAGAGTGATGAATGATTATTCATTAATCATTACTCTTGGTTACTTGGGAGTAAATGACTCATCACTCATCATTCATTACTCGAGTATTACTATAGAATTGTCAATTCTCAAGGCTTAGAGAATGGATAATGCAATATGTATAATGTAGCAGTTTTCTTAGAAGTGTAAAATTACTAAAGCTAAATTATGAACAGCTTATAGATTTCGTTACTCAGTAAGTAGCTAGAGCTGGGTCGTTCATGAACGAGTCGTTCCAAAGGAACGACTCCTCGGATGGAATCGTAGGAATCGATTCACTTATTTCAATCCAATTCGTTCCTAAAGGAATCGCGCCGCGAGTACGTTACAAATCATCACGATTCGTACAAATCCTAGGAATCGAGCCCTAACCCGCAAATACATACAGTAAAGGAATGGAATCGGAAGTATGAATAGCTACATTAATATTAGTATGCTATTAAGACACGATCACACGATGTTGCGTATTCACAAACAAAAGTAGAACTTATTGATTTATAAAGCTCTGAGGTTTTAAAATGAATTTCCCAAGTCGCCGATATACAGGCTTTATTGTTGAAATGAAATTTGAAACTTTTTATTAGTTATGCAATAATTAAACATGCATTTTATATTGAAAATTCGTGTAATTAAGGTTGTAACATTCATGCAATTTTGAAATTGTGCATGCTCAGCATGCTGGCTCCTGTTTAACGAGTTATTGTTTAGTCTTTTATACCCTCATTTATTATTGTAGACAAAATAATTTACGTTTGACGTTCTGAATCTGAATGCATAGTCAACGAATTTCGGATTTTGTTCCAATTCGATTCATTCTAGTACGGTGCGTACTTAAAAGTACGATTTAATAAATCATAGGAACGAAGGAACGAGAACGAATCGAAGGAACCTATTCATGTTGTGGAATGGAATCGAAGGAACCGATTCACCGAAAGGAATCGGATTGCCCAGCTCTACTCAGTACATAACAATGAATTTTGTAAAATATAACCCACTTTTTGATGAAAATTTATGAAAAAAATGCCACATACCTATATAATTGTTAACTAACAACAATTACAATAAATTAAAGCTGTAAAATTCGGGAATACACTGCAAAAAGGCAATATGTAGCAATAAATTCGGCAATCAAGGACTACCGTTTGGGGTAACATTGTACCCCAGCGCACTTTAACGTGCGATAACTTTCATAAACAAATTATTTAAAAAAATCTAATAATGACATAATGTGTGGAAAACTATAACTGACACACTTAGAAAATTTCAATTTGCTAAGGCTAAAATTAATAAAGACATTAATTAAAATCTGACGCTGGGGTACAAAGTTACCCCACACGGTAGTAGGAGGGTTAAGTAATAAACTGGAATTCGTTTGGGGAATGAACGAAGAAAATTCTCTAAAGGACATCATAAGCAAAGCACCAACTTTAAGATATTACGATCCAACGAAACAGTTATGCATTTCAGTGGACACAAGTAGCAAGTAGCCATGGTTTGGGAGCCGTAGCACTTCAAGAAAAACAGCCAGTAGGTTACTGCTCGACGTCGTTTTTACACAATAAATTCGAGTAGCCACGCCCATATCCATTCGATGATCTTGCAACACTGGTATCTTTGTAGTCGTTATATTACAACATAATAAGAACCTATTTAGTCGTTACACTAAATATTCTAATTTACTGTAGTTCCAGCGTTATCTGGAGCAGAAAGTAATAGCCCAGAAATCGTACAAACCCTTAATTCTCTCGATCAAGGATGTACTTGTTGTCTTTACACAACAAATTTGAGTGGCCACGCCCATATCGCTTCAGTGATCTTGTAATTAGCTAGATGCTTTAACAATTAACTTTATCAAAAATACAACGAAAAAAAAATTGGGAGGCTGAGGTGGATAGCACACGTAAAACGAATGAATGACATAGAACCAACGAAACGAATAGTTAGACAAGTACCAACAAGGCAAATATTAAAAGGAAGACCGAAAACGAGGTGCACAGACCAGGTTGAAGGGGATATCAAGACGCTAAAATTAGGAAACTGGAAAACAAAAACACACAATAGGGAAGAATAGAAGAAGATCTTCAAGCCAGTCAAGACCCTTTCTTTAAGGATTGTAGAACCAATGATGATGATGAATTAAACTTGATGTTAAATCTAACAATAAGGTAAGAATACTGACCAATAAATGTTTGCCAAAGTATAGTACCTATCTGCAATGACTATGCTATTTTCACAGCTTTTGATGTCAAATTTAAAGTCTACTTAACACGTTGCCTGCCAGAGCTCATAGTCGTTTTTTCTCCAGTTTTATTGTTTAATTTTGTATTCATTAGTCGAATAAAAAAAATTTTCTTATGCGGCCAGAGTAAAAGTTTGATCTTATATCAAACGCCACACAACCTTTTTTGATACCTATTTGCCACGAGATATCTCGTAGATGGCACCAAAGATAAAGTTGCTTTACTCGGAACTCGTACTTGGCGGTCAACGTGTTAAATGATACATTTTTCATGGGATTCTATTACATTGACAAACTAGGCCATAAAGTAAGAAATATCATCATCATCATCATTGTTGGCTTATTCTCGAGAGAATTTTATGCCGCCTTAATTGGCTTCCATAATCCATTCGTTTGGGGTGGATTACTCCCCATATTCGCTTGTTCTTGCTTATAACTTCTCATGTGTGGTGGCCGCCTGGACTATTTTTCTCCATTCGTTTCTGTTTTCTATTTTCTTAGTCCATTGCTTGACTTCCATTGAGCTTAAATCCTCTAAGACTTCATCCCACCATCTTTTTTTGGGTCTACCTCTTCGCCTAGTTTCTGCTGGGTTCCACATCGTGATCTGTTTTGTGGCTCTGCTTTGGTTTCCTCTTAATACATGTCCGAACCATTCTATTCTCCGAGATTTAATAATTTTAATGATGTCTTCTCCTTTTGTTTCTTCTAATAGCTCGTGGTTCATTCTCATTCTATGTTCTGATTCATTTATTTTGATTGGGCCAAGTATTCCTCTTAGTATTTTTCTTTCTAGTATTCTTATTTTCTCTTCCTCTTTTTCATTCAGGCATATTGTTTCGGCTGCATATATAATAGCTGGTCTGATTACAGTTTTGTAGTATCTTAATTTTGTGTTTTTACTTAGATTTTTGTTATTCAGGATTTGTTTGTTCGCGTAATAAATTCTGTGTCCGGTTTGTATTCGTTGTTTGATGTCGTCTTCTCTATTATTGTATTTATTTATTTGTATACCTAGATATTGGAATACTTCAACTTCCTCAAACTGGTATATGCCTATTTTTAATTTTTTTGGGGGTGATGCTGTTTTGGTGTTGCATTTCATGTATTTTGTCTTGTCTTCGTTGATGGTCAGTCCTCTTTCTCTTGCTCCTTCTTCAATTTGTGTGAATGTCTCTATTAATTTATTTAGTGTTCTTGCTACGATCACCAGATCATCTGCGTATGCAATTATCTGTTTATGGTTTCTGGTTATTATTTCAGTGGTATTCGTTCTTCTGGCTATGCATTCCATTGAAATGTTAAAGAGTGTCGCTGACATCGCGTCCCCCTGTCGCACCCCTGTGTTAAACTGAAAGCTATCTGTAGCTCCTTCCATTGTTTTTATTTTTGCTGTTGTTTCCATCAGGGTCATTCCAGTTAGCTGTATTAATTTGGTTGGGAAGTGCAGTTCTTTCATATCTTGCAATAGCTTATTTCTTTTAAGTTTGTCGAATGCATTTCGGAAGTCGATAAATAATATATGTAGTTGTATGTCATGTTCGTAGCTTTTTTCGATTGTTTGTTTTACTAGGTGGATCGCATCTAGGGTGGATCTTCCGGGACGGAACCCATATTGGTAATCACCTATTACTGTTTCGAAGTGTTTACTTAATCGGTTTTGTATTATTGTTGTCAGTGTTTTATAGCTAGTGCTAAGTAATGTAATTGCTCTGTAATTCGCCGGGTTTTCTGCTTCACCTTTCTTCAGTATTGGCACGATTACACCACACTTCCACTCATCCGGTAATTTTTCCATAATCCATATGTTTTTTATTAGTTTGTATAGCCTTCCTTTTGTTTCGTTTCCAGCAAATTTTATTAGCTCTCCGTTTATTAAATCATCTCCTGGTGTTTTATTAATTTTTATTTTTTTAAGCGCCTGTTCAAATTCTTCACTGCTTGGTAATTCACTGGGAATTTCAGTTGGTGGTTCCGTTTGTCTGTCTAGTGTATCTTCTTGTTCTTCATTTAAGAGCTTACGAAAGTGCGTTTTCCATATCTCATTTTTTTCTTCTATTTCAAATTTAAGGTTTCCTTTGTCATCTTTTAGTCCTCTTGTTCGTATTTTATTTCTTCTTTTACAGTTTTGACTCTTTATTTTTGCATACATATCCTTGGGTTTATTGTTTCTACGGTCTTGTTCGATTTCATTTATTTGTTGGTTGGTCCATTCTTTTTTCTTTTTTTTGCACATTTTCGCTGCTTCCCTTCTTATTACCTTGTACTCTTCTTGATCTTCGTCTGATTTTGTCTCTATCCATTTTAGTCTTGTTTTTCTTTTTTTCTCAATTACTTCGGCACATTCCTTATCATACCATTCTTTTTGTTTCTTTTGTTTTTTATAACCTATAACTTTTGTTGCTGCTTGCTCTATTGTATGTTTAATGTACTCCCACTCTGTATTTATTTGTTCATTTTTGTTTGTCTTCTGGATCTCGTCATCAGTTTCTTTTCCATACCTCATTCTGTCTTCCATCTCGTTTAACTTTTCCACTGCCCATTTCTTTTGTGTTATTTCTGGGTGTTTATTCATTTTTAGCCTATGTTTAACTTTTGCCAGTACCAGATAGTGGTCAGTATCTATGCTGAGTCCTCTGTATGTTCTTACATCTCTGACTGATGTTGCTCTTTTCCTGCTTATTAATATGTGGTCTATCTGGTTACCACTATCACTGCCTGGGATTTTCCAGGTAATCTTATGAATTGGTTTATGATTATATCTGGTGCTGCTAATTATGAGGTTTGCTTCTTCAGCAAAATTACATAATATTTGTCCATTTTTATTGGTTTCTTGGTGTAGTGTGTATTTTCCAGTTACTTCTTTATAATATTCCTCTCTTCCTAATTTCGCATTGAAATCCCCAATAACCATTATGGTGTCGTGTTTATAATTTCTTTTAGTTTCCTCCGTTAGTTCCATTAATTGTTCGTAGAACTCTTGTTTTTCATCCTCATCTGCATTTTCCGTCGGTGCATAGATGTTTATTATCGATATATTGGCTAGCTTTCCTTTTATTCTTAAATAACACATTCTTCCGTTTATTGGTCTAAATTGTAGTATCATGTTTTTCATCTTCTCTAATATTATAAATCCCGTTCCGTTTAGTCCTTGTTTTTCTTCACCTGAGTAGAACATTATATAGTCTTTTTTATTTACTTCTCCTTTCCCCTGCCACCTTACCTCTTGTAGTCCGGTAATATCTACTTTATATCTCTTTAGTTCCTCTACCACTTCTTTCGTTTTACCTGCTTTTAGCAATGTTTGTACGTTCAGTGTTCCTATTTTTATTATGTCTTTCTGCTTTATTCCTTTTTTTGTTTTTTTGTTATGCGTTAGAATTTTGTTTTTTACATGTTTTATTTCCTTTAGTTTTTCTGTTTCTCGTTTACCATAATTCATTTGCCTTTTTCTCGCCTGGGTCGTTGTCCTTTCAGCTTTTATTTTCTCCTCTAGTAGTTTTTTGGGTCTTCATTGTTTGTCTCTTCTTTTTCCAGTAGTTGTGGGAGTCGAGGTTGTTTTTTCTCCGTATGTAGTGCTTTTAGTAAGGTCTGGCTCCATATTTTTGTTCTTTGATATCCATCGTTGTTTGGGTTATATTTTTTCTTTGTTGCATTCTCATCCTGCTCTATTTGATCCGGTGATCTTTCTTGGACTGTTCTTTTAAATCTAGGCTTCTCTCCTTTTCCTTGTTTGTTTTGCATGTATCCTGCTGTCTCACCTCTTTCCTCTTCATAGTTATCTTCTGCCAGTTGTTCAACTGTATATTCTTCATCATTTATTATTAATTTATTTCTCCAGATTCGTGCCTTATATCCTTTTTCCCTTGCCACTTTCATATGTTGTATTAGCTTTTTCTTTTCTGACATCTCCTTTTCAGATAAATCATTGTTCAGCCAGTAACTCGTACCTTTTAGTTTCCCGGCATTCTTGAATAGTTCAATTTTTTTGTATAAATTTGCAAATACAACTAATACTGGCCTGTTTTTTCCGTCTTTGAACACTCCGATTCTTCTAATGCTTTCAATTTCAGTTGTTAATTGTACATTTACGTTCATGCGTTTCGTAATTTGCAGGAATTTTTCTTGTAATGTCTCTTGTTTTTCGTCTTGAGCATCTTCTACTCCGTAGCATATGAGGTTTCTCTTCTTGATTTCTTTTTCGAGTATGCTTATCTTTGCTTCTTGTTTTTCAACTTGTTTTCCTAGTGTATTAATTTTTTCCTTTTGTTTTTCGATGGTTTTTTCCCGTTTTTCTATTATTTTTCGCAGTTGTTTTATTTCATTACTGTTACTTTCATTAGTTTCTACACTCCTCTTTACATCCATTTTAATTTCTTGTAATTGGTTCTGTATTGACTTTAGAATTGTTTCAATCGCGTTTGGCTGCTCCATTTTACTCTTATTAGATCTTTTTTTTTTTTTTTTCGGCCTTCACTCAACTCCACAGTAGTTTGCGCGTCCCTTTTGTTACATATGTGTGTTACGCCACTGCGATCGCGATCGTTTCCGTAAATGCACCAATCACGGCCAAGGTAACGCGCTACGTCACAGACTGTTTACTCAGCTGTTACTCTTTATCAGTTAATCCCCTTTTCACAAGAACGTTATTTAACCCCTTTCTGCGTGGTTTTTCACTATTTCTTCACTTCCGTAAATTGCTTAGTCGTTAGTACTTGCTTTGCAATATCACTCGCGAATTTAAACTTCACCGAACTTTCTAGACACTTCACAAACGTTTTAGTAGGCGGTTCCGCGTTTGTTCACCGCCACCACATTCATATTAGAAATATCATATACCTAAAAAGCAAACGCACGAAAGACCCACTCCCAATATTCTTCATTGACCTAGAACCGGCCCAGAATACCAAAGAAATATACACAATCCGATACCTGAATAACATAGTTGTCAATTTCGAGCCACCACGAAAAAATACAGAAGTAGTACAATGCACACGTTGCCAAAACTATGGGCATACACGAAAATATTGTAATAGACCATATGCGTGTGTGAAGTGCGGTGGACTCCACGACACACGACACCAAAACATGCAGCAAAACCAGGGACACTGAGGCCACTTGCGTATTATGCCAAGGATCTCACCCGGCCAACTACAAAGGGTGCTCAGTATATCAGGAACTGCAAAACAAATATCAACCTAATCACCAACCAACGGGCAGAAAACCTACTCAGCTAACAACACAAAATTTTCCGATCCTAAATTATCAACAAAATAATCAACAACCTAAAACTCCACTACACCCATCTAACCTTACCTACTCCCAAATAGTCTCAACTCAGTCAAACCAAAACCACGACCTAACCCTCCAAAAATTTCTCGATGAATTTAAAGCTTCTTTAACCAACAACAAAACAGCATAATTCTAAATATGCTAAGTACCGTCATCACCAAAATAACTCATTAATGGCTAAATCCCTTCGAATAGCTTTGTGGAACGCCAACGGGCTTCAATACAAAAGCCTGGAAATTGAAAACTTCTTACACATAAACAACATTGATATCTTGCTCGTGTCAGAAACACACTTTACTAACAGAACGCACATAGAAGTACCACACTACTCTGTTTACCACACGGAGCATCCAGACGGCACAGCACACGGTGGCTCGGCAATACTCATCCGCAATACCATCACTCACTATGAACAACCAGAATATAAAACAGACTACCTGCAAGCTGCAACAATCCAAGTTGTTGAAAAACTCACAACTCCACTCAACATCTCGGCTGTCTACTGTCCTCCCAAGCACAAACTAACCCAGCAACTTCTCCAACCGTTTTTTGCGAGTTTAGGGCAGAAATTTATAGCCGGCGCGGATTACAACGCCAAGCACACGCACTGGGGTTCGCGTCTGACCACAACCAAAGGCAAAACACTACTTAAAACCATTACAGATAACAAATATAACTTTCTGTCAACTGGTAGCCCAACCTACTGGCCATCGGATCCTAACAAAATACCAGACATGTTGGACTTTTTCGTAACAAACGGCCTTTCGTCCAACTATATGGACGTCATCTCCAACTACGATATAATGTCTGACCATTCACCGATCATCGCTACCATAAGCAGTACCATCATATACAAAACACCGAGCCCTTCTCTCAGCAACAAGAAAACTGACTGGGAAATCTTCAAGGATCATATTATGCAACATCTCACTACAAATATTAGTCAAAAACAGCAGAAGAAATAGATTTAGCAACGAACCACTTCACAACAACAGTTCAGGAAGGGGGCTGGAACGCCACACAACAGCCAGATAACATAAAAATAATTAGTCCTAACATACCAAATGAAGTCATGGAAATAGTGAAAGAAAAGAGAAGGGCAAGGGCTAGATGGCAACGCACTCATAATATTAAAGACAAAAGACGGTATAATCAACTAAATAACCAACTCAAAAATAAATTAAAATCTATCAAAAATGAATCCTTTCAAACTTACATGAAGTCATTAAGTGTTCATGACAATTCAATCTGGAAAGCCACCAAGGGTATCAAAAAACCACGAACCCATATTCCTCCACTAAGACAACAAGGGGGAACATGGTTAAGAACAGACAAAGAGAAGGCAGAATCGTTTGCAGACCATCTAGCCGAAGTATTCCAACCAAACTCTACTACGGTCGATCACGAAATTGAAGAAGAACTGCAATCACCACTACAAATGTCATTACCAATACGAAAGATCACAACCACAGAAATAGATAATGAGATAAAATGGTTAAAAAATGGAAAATCTCCAGGTCAAGACCTGATTACAGCATACTCAAACAATTGCCAGAACAAGGAGTTAAATTCTTACAAATCTTATTTAACGGGATCCTGAGATTAACGTACTGGCGGTTGTACTTCAAGTTTGCACAGATCATTCTGATTCCAAAACCCGGTAAACCTCCCAACGAAACCAACTCCTACCGGCCCATTAGCCTGCTTCCTATAGTATCCAAGTTGCTTAAGAAACTAGTTCTAAAGCGTATCTATGAAAATTCATTACAAGAAGAATGGTTGCCTAACCACCAATTTGGATTTAGGCACCAACACTCCACCACCCAACAATGCCACCGACTAACCAACATCATACAAACTGCGCTACAAAATAAAGCATTCTGTACTGCTGCCTTCTTAGATGTCAGACAGGCATTTGATCGAGTGTGGCACAGAGTACTATTATACAAAACCAAGAAAACTTTTCCCTCTGAATATTACCTTTTGCTACGGTCATACCTCACGCACAGAACCTTTCAAACAAAGATATGCAAAGATGTTTCCTGTTTCCCAAATCAAGGAAATAAAAGCAGGCGTACCCCAGGGGAGAGTCCTGGGACCATTGTTGTACCTACTATACACCGCTGACCTACCCATAACGGAATCTACCGAAATAGGCACATTTGCAGACGATAAGGCGATACTCGCATGTAATGCAGATCCGGTAGCAGCATCAGCTGCACTTCAAAATCACTTAAACCAAATCGAAAGATGGGTAATAAAGTGGAGAATCAAAGTCAACGAGACTAAATCGGTGCATGTCACATTCACGACAAAACATCAAGAATGTCCACCCGTAACCCTTAATGGCACTACCCTTCCACAGTCTACTGAAGTTAAATACCTGGGACTCCACATTGACAAACGATTAACGTGGAAAACTCATATCACTAAAAAGCGGAAACAAATGGACCTAAAAATGAAGCAGATGTACTGGCTCATTGGAAAAAAATCCATACTATCCTTGGAGAACAAGCTGCTGATATATAAGGTTATTATCAGGCCAATATGGACCTACGGATGCCAGCTTTGGGGCTGCGCAAGTCGATTCAATGTCGAAATCATTCAACGGTTCCAATCTAAAACTATCCGCAATATGGCAGCAGCACCCTGGTATGTGACAAACCGCTCACTACACGCAGACCTTGACATCCCTTACGTAAAAGACCTAATCAAAGAGTATGCCATCAAACATCTAAGGAAGGGATGACTCCAATGGGAGTATACCTATCAAGTCCAATTATCACATACTATTAGCTCATAGAATGTATTAATTTATACTCTGATTGCTGATTAACTTAAATTAAATATAAAAATATATATACAGGGTGTCTCAGACATGACTCCCCAGGCCTATAACTTTGTTATTTTTAAAAATAACTATAATAAACTATACAGGGTTACTGGTAATTCGATACATTCCTTTGGAGATGTGATGGGACAGGCGCTAAGAAACAAATTTAATCCTAACATACATTGTGCAAAACTCAATAGTTTTTGAGATATTTCAATTTTTGTGTTTTTCTCAAAAAAGTAGATCTTAATGTCTTTAAAGTTAATTTTTAAAAAATCTACTTCACATTTTCTGAACTTTTTGACTGGATTACTTGTCCCACTCTATGGTCATCCGTTTCGAATGGAAAATATCCGGAAACATTTAGATCATGTGAAAATTTTAAATAAATACTTATTAAAAATAATTTTTAAAAATCAGCTACGAAAATTACCTATTCGTTTTTCTCAGAAATTATTTTTTTATTTTTGCATAATGTATGTTAGGTTTAATTTGTTTCTTAGCTCATGTCCCATCACATCTCCAAAGGAATGTATCGAATTACCAGTAACCCTGTATATATTCGTAAATGGGAGGAAATTCTCTATAAGATGGGGAAAGAAAATGTTAGAAAATCTGTACCCATATTATGGCAGCGATATTCAACTTTTTTTTTTAAATTGGCCACTATGCTTTTTTTCGGTCATTCCGATAGTACTCTTTGTTCTCTTTATAACCATGTAAACCAATATGGGTCTTACATAAGAAAATTCTCGGAAAAAATACGATTGAAAGTTGTCTAGGTTTGCCATGGAACAACTGATTTTTGTAATTTGTACTCGTCGGCGATGAAAACAATAGCGTATAGCTGGAAAACAATTGCAATTTAGGTTGCAAATAATGTATTTTCTTCTCCATGAAAACTACATTGGCAATATCTTCAAAAAAATCTGATTCTGAACTTAGATCCAATAACAACATTTTGGTTGTTACAGAACTCATTTTAAACACGTCCATCCTCACGAAAACACAGCTGACAACTAAACGAAAATCGTTCCCAGTGGCTGCTCCAACGTAGTTTAGTTTAGTTAGTATTCTCTTCGCTTAACTTAGCTTAGTTTCGTTTCGCTCGCAGTGGCCGCCCGCCTTAAGACGGAAAAGAAGAAAGAAAACGCTAGACCGAACCATATCTGAGATATTTTGAAAAAACCAAGAAAAGTCTTAAAATTTCGGGGTTTTTTGTCCACAGAAAGTTCTCCCGAGGTCAGCCGAATTGGAAAACTTGGTTTTTCAATGCTGGCCCTAATATACAGTATTAGGATCTCGGAAACTATAAAAGCTACAAAGTTGGTTAAATAGGGACAGTTTTAGAAATTTTAATGCTCATTTCATAGCCGTTGAGAAATCACAGCCAACTTTGACCGTTTTCGAGATATCTTGAAAAAACTGAAATTTGGAGTTTTTTGTTTTGCAAATATCTTGGAAAGTATTAAGTTATTAGTTTCAAGACTTGTACATTGTGAAGGCACTTTTTTACGGAGAATCGGGTGGTACCATATGTTTATATTTATGACGCTTTGTCTCTATTCTATGAGTAACTACTTTTGATTTTTATATGGACGCCAAATTGAATTTTGTCGTAACTAAACTCAGCTCCTATTTCTCTTTTCAACGATGTGTCACACGTACGGGGTTTTTGAAGAAGAGCGGGAATAAAATACATTTTTTTTATCATAGCCTACTACGCGAGCTTAGATGTACGTGAGTAAAGAAAAAATGTATTTTATTCCCGCTCTTCTTCAAAAAAACCGTACGTGTTACACATCATTGAAAAGAGAAAAAAGGGCTGAGTTTAGTTACGACAAAATTCAATATGGCGTCCATATGAAAATCATAGAATAGAAACAAAGCGTCATAAATATAAACATATGGTACCACCGGATTCTCCGTAAAAAAGTGCCTTCAGAATGTACAAGTCTTGAAACTAATAACTTAATACTTTCCGAGATATTTTGGAAAACGGAAAACTCCAAATTTCGGTTTTTTCAAGATATCTCGAAAACGATCAAAGTTGGCTGTGATTTCTCAACGGATATGAAATGAGCATTAAAATTCCTAAAACTTTCCCCATTTAACCAACTTTGTAGCTTTTATAGTTTCCGAGATCCTAATGGTGGGGATTGAATTTGGGACAGACTGTATACAAGTTAAAATTAAAAAATCTTTTACCCGACCTTTTGCAAGGTAACATGTACTTATTCACTGGACTACTGGTGCAAACAACCCTAAAGCCACAATCCAGCAAGACATTTTGATTTGCAGATTATGTTATCTGCAATATTCTTATGAGAAGTAATTAAATGATCTGCCATTTAAAATTTCGATCAGTAAGAATAATCAGCGAAACAATTATTTGTGCAGCATTTTATTTTTTGGTTTGCGATTTTAATATACGAACAGCAAATTATGGTAAGCAAAATAAAATTATTATGTCGGCACAATAAACTTTTAAGCGGCATATAAATCGCTAGTCGCGCAGCCCAAAATTTATTCGAGCAGCAAAATTATTAGTTGGTCTGCTAAATTATTAAATGAGCAGCAACTAATTTGATTCGTCTGCGGGTAAAACATTTGATGTTCTAATATTAATCGGCAAATTGAAAAAGGTTTTATAGTATCGGCAAATAAACAACTTTGTCAGCTACAAAAATAGATAAGCATGATGTTATTTTTTTGAACAGCTACACTGTTGGAAAGTGCGGCTCAATTGGTTGAAGGGAGAGAAGTCTACGCACGCGCTGGCGCCAATCGGTGTACGAGTTATGGTTGCCCGGTCTTTACTATCACTTGTCGTTTTGTTGCGTTGTTACGTGCGCAAGTAACGTTCATTTGTTTATTTTTGTGTATTATTTATTGGATCATGGATTCCAGGGATATTGGTGAGCATAGTAGTGCTTCAGCTGATGTACATAGATCGAAAGTTCCTTTATTACAATCGGACAGCGATAGTAGTGAGGGAGAAATAGTTCCAGCAACGAAGAAGAAGCGGCAAGTCATATCTTGGACATTTGATAAAAAATTTAATAACTGCAATGAAGCCGAGGACGCCATAAAAGAAGAAGGTACTTGGTCTATTCATTTCTCTCATAATTCGGAGGAAGGACAGAAAAAGATTTACCGGTGCAATAAAGTAAAAAGACGAGGACCTCAATGCTCGGCAAAACTATATTTACTATTTGATTCTACTTCAGATTCAGTGTTATTATATCGAGCAGATGCTGAACATGACCATGGCAACCTGAATAATACTTCTGAATTCGGTCTGAGGGAGGCTGTGAAATTAGAAATTAACAAATTATTTGACCTTAACATGAAACCAAAGGCTATAATGAAACGCCTTACAAATATACAGGGTATTAAAGTGCCCAAGATGTCGCAGTTGAGAAATCATCTAAGTGTTCAACGTCGCGTTAAATATGGGAATCACAGTATCAGTTTAGGAGAGTTACAAGGATGGTTATCTTCCCACTCAGTCTTGCCTGATGATCCGCATGAAGCTTTCGTAATTTCATATTATGTGATCGAAAATGATATACCCCAGGCCTTTCGCTTCGCTATATCAACAAAATATTTGCTGGAATTAGCTCGTGATGCAGAAATCCTTCACGCAGACGCCACTTATAAATTGATATGGCAGGGATTCCCTGTGCTAGTGGTCGGTACGACTGATAAAGCTAGGAAATTCCACGTTTTATGCCTAGGTGTAGCTACTAATGAGAAGACAGATGATTTCAAAATGCTATTTCATGCTCTGAAAAATAAAGTGCATGATTTATTTTCAAGTGTTTTGAAGCCCACTGTTTTGGTTTGCGATGCTGCCAAAAGCATATTCAGAATGCTTTTACTGAAGTCTTTGGAGATGAAGCCATAGTGCGAATGTGTTGGGCTCATGCGAAGAGAAAAATACAAACTCGAGCAGAAAGCTGCATAAAAAATAAACTCGCTCTAAAAGACGTATTGGCAGACGTAGACACTTTGCATTTTATAACGTGCCCAAACAGTTTCATTACTGCTACAAAGCTTTTTCTGCAAAAATATCATGACCATACGGAGTTCCTCGACTACTTTAAAGAGCAATGGCTGAACCAAAATCGCAACTGGTTTTTGGGTGCAGCTCCGAATTCGCCTTCAACAAACAATGCTTTGGAGTCCTTTAATAAAGTAATAAAAGATAGTAATACATTGCGCGAGCGTTTTCCTTTAGCTCGATTTCTGATTGTTGCTTCAGATATGGTCAATGAATGGTCGGAAAAATACTTTACAAACCCGGAAGACCATGTGTTTGCAAAGACTCCCACTATATCTTTAAATGATTGGACAAAATCTTATCAGTGGACAAAATTGCCGAAAGAAGTTTTCGAGTTGCGTAAAGACGAATATTTAACATATTACGCAATACCAGCTGGCGAATCCGTCAATTGCAGAGATATCGAAGAGCAGTGGAATAATTTTGGTGAGTTCAAAGAACAGTATTTCAGTAGATGGGTGGTTTCACTGCCAATCAATACAGAGGAGTGGAAATGCAACTGCCCGACGTTTTATAGAATGTATATGTGTAAACACATAGTTGGTTTGGCTATTCGTATGAAGCTCACAATTCCTCCAGTTAAAGCTAAGAACATACCCATCGGGGAAAAAAGAAAGAGAGGCCGACCGTCTAAAGCCAAACGAGCACTTATTGTTAGGGTTGCCAACATCGAGTAGATGCTGACCCGAAGAAATATTATTTCAAATAATTCTCATATCCCATAACTAGCTGTCGCGATATGCGATGTTGTCGCTTTGACTTTGTTGTCATTGTGAATTGCAATAGAAGTCGAAAGAACTAACGTTTTGTCAATGAGTATAATTGTTAGTATACCGGTAAACCCGAATAATTTTATTTGAAACCCGAAGCCCGAAGAATGATCGCAAAACCCGAAGTCTTCGGGTCAAGATGACACTGTTGGCAACCCTACTTATTGTTCAATAATTATTGTATTAATTATAGGTAGGTTATGTTACCTATTACAGTTATGTTTTTCTTTTCTAATAAATACTTACTTTTTTTTGCTTTCTACCCGATTGTTTTATTTATTTCCTACTCAATCATTTTCAAAACATACTTACTTCATTTTGGAGCCGATAAAAAAGTATTTTTTCACGGCCGGGAGTATTTGTCCATTTCTATGATACAAAAATCGTGACAGAAATAATAAATTATCCCCTAGGCAAATAATTTTTCAAAAAATTCCCAAGGGAGTTTTCATTATGAATCAAATAATAAAAATCGGCCATTCTAAATTTTAGATGTTTATTAAAGTTTAAAACCCCAAAATTGAAACATACTCGTACATTTAAATTATTTCTTTACATTAAAATTTAACGTTACATGTTCACAACTGTAAAAATTAACAGCAGGTAGACTATTAAATATAACTACACTTGAATGTCAATATGTCAAAATTGACATTTAGTAAAATTATAGTTGTGTTCATGAATTAGGAATTTCAATGTCTACTTGATAACGAAAGATTTGGGGCGCACGAGCTTATTATATTTATCACTCTACTTAGGCCGTGAAAAAAATAGTATATACCCCTCTGGAGAGAATGCTATTTTTCCTTCGGAGCTTTGTAGCCCTCGGGCTTCGCCCTCTGGCTACAAATTACACCTCAGGAAAAATCTTACATTTCTCTCCCTTGATGTATAATGTACTATTGGTTACTGATCAATTTCTACTGTCATTGTAATTTTACAGCAGGACAAATGGAATAAAATACTGACAACATTGTGCCAATCACATAATTATTTTGATGTAATTTTCTTTTTTTTGCTGCCAATATCGTTTTAAAGCTGCTCGTAAAGAAATTGAATGCAAACCATTTTGATTATAATTGCCGCTCATGAGTTGCTGCTCATTCAATAATTTTGCTGCTCAAATATACAGGGTGTCTCACTATATTTTGACTGATTTTACAAGCTTATATTTTCTAAATGGGATGAAGTATTAAGGTGCGGTTTTCACCAATGAGTTTTACATGAGCCCAAGTTTTTTTTATGGTTTTTACGAATATGCTATTCCTTCTTTAAAAACCAAAATAAAAATGGCATTATTTGGCAGACCAGATACTTCATACAGTAGTATCTTCATAAGCATTTATCTCGGTCATTTCTCATCCGATTTTAATTTTTAAAATATCGTTTGAACGCTAAAATATGCGCCTATTCTTATTTCTACAAATAAGTATAGGGTTGCATTTAAAAAAAATTAAGTATCTGGTCTGCCAAATAATGCCATTTTTATTTTGGTTTTTAAAGAAGGAATAGCATATTCGTAAAAACCATAAAAAAAACTTGGGCTCATGTAAAACTCATTGGTGAAAACCGCACCTTAATACTTCATCCCATTTAGAAAATATAAGCTTGTAAAATCAGTCAAAATATAGTGAGACACCCTGTATTTTAATGCTGGCCAAATCTGTATTATTTTGCTGACTGTTTAAATCATAGCCTATTCTTATTAGGCATTTCAGGCCTCAATAAGACTTATTTTCGGATATATGTTTATAAGTTTATACCTTTTTTGCTTAAAATTATTTAAAAAATTGCTTTTTGCAAACGTTTCTTCATTGGTTAAGAAAGTTAACGTAAAATTACTGTTTAAGGAAGTTACACAACAAAATCGATGTTAAAAGTGTTTTTTCAAAAATTAAAATGTTCATATTTTTTTTATTACCTATATGTGGGACATCTGCAACAAAATGTACCTCCAGTGTTATGGTGTCGGCTTTGATGTAACCTTCTCTCACATCATTCCAAGCCATAAACTGGGCATAGCCGGAATTCTTTTCCTACGATAAGATTTTATTCAAATTCCATTATAAAAAAAAAAATAACGGCTCATACTTCAGGGTAAAATTATTATTATTATATCGTATGGCGATCTACAGAGCCCTTAATAACTAATTATAAAAATATTATATATATGTGTGTGTATAACAAACTGTCAACATGTTAAAACTATTTTAATGATTAAAATTTATTAAAATATTAAAACTATTAAAATTAAAAAAGTATTATTATGGTAAAATAAATGCTTAATATTCCTTGTAAATGGCTCGAACTGAAAGCAAACGAAGTTCGGCAGCGACGTGACACGACCATGCCTTGGATTCGTGTCCACTACATCGCAAAAACAATCCTAAATATCTTTGCATCCTCCCCCCAATGTATGTTGATTCGGGCGTTACCCGAATCCGCCATCCTAATGTTCATATTTTTTTTATTACCTATATGTGGTACATCAGCTACAAAACGGACCTCCATTGTAATGGTGTCCGCTTTGATGTAACCATTACTTCTGTCTGGCACATCATTCCAAGATATAAATTGCACATAGCCCGAATTCTTTTCCTACGATAAGATTTTATTCAAATTCCATTATAAAAAAAAAATTAACGGCTCATACTTCAGAGTAAAATAAATGTTTAACTGTCCTCGTAAATGGCTCGATATCTGTTTGAACCTTTGAATATAAAATTTTATATTCAAAGGTTTGAACTGAAAGCAAACGAAGTTCAGCAACGACGTAACACGACCATGAATTCGATTCGGGTTCTCCCTTCTCCACTGCACCGCAAAAAGAATCCTGAGGATCGTTGCATTCTCCCCTCAATAATGTATGTTGAATCGGGCTTCACCCAAATCCTCCATCCTAAGTTCTGCACGTAAACTTTATGCGAATACTTGGACCTCTAAGAAAAAAAATTCGTTGTTTTCTTTAAATGTTTAAATAAAATAAATAACAATCTATCTAAAGTCTGTTCAGGGAAAGCCTGCACTCGATGTAAACAAACAAGTTTGACAACGGCTGATTCGCACGGCAAATGCTTTGCGTAAAATTGTTGGCAGCGTTAGCGTGCACGCTTGTAACGTGTACACAAGTAAGTACCGTAAACACGTATTTATGTAAAAATGCGTCACCGGCTTATCGGATTAGGGAACTTTCACCTGTATATTTCGACCTCGTGGTTGTCAACCACCACGTGGTTTTGTTTACATCGAGTGCAGCCTTTCCCCGAACAGACTTTAAGCATTGTAATAAATCATGTTAAATGATAAATATTATATAAGTATTATACACTATACTACTACACCAGGGTGTTCTGTGACTACACCAGCTAATAGCATGGTGTGCAACTAGGTGCGTACATTCATAGTTTTGGCCTAGTTCGTTAAACGGAGAGTGTAGCTGTGCTTATAGGGTAAACAGCCCAATGATTGGCACTTTAAGGCATACATAAGTTTTGCAAGCCTTTAATAATTGTTCGTTGAGCTTTATGATATCAATTTTTTTTCATTTACCATTTGTGATGTGTTATTATTCACTACAACATAAATTATCAAGAATGATTATATTCTAGTTAACAATAAAAAGCAAAACTTGCCAAAGAAGCATTTCGCCCAGTGATTGGCATCTTTGCTAGTTATTGGCACATGAAATTTCCCAATCATTGGCATACCAAAAACCAATTATTGGCACACCTCTCCCTATTATTGGCACTGGCACGCATACTTATGTGGCGATGCTGTATAAACAATAGGTAGCATGTCAAAACCAATAAAACAGAAAAATACCTAACACTTCGAAACAAATTTTTATTTAAACTTAAAGAACATTGGTCATATTGAGGGCATAGTATAATAATAGTAATTTTTAAAATTAAGTAGAATGCCCAACATTGTTCTGCTTCTGTTTGAGGCAAGCTGGACACTCAAACGATTCTTTGAAAATATTGCTCTTTAATAAGCATCTTCCATGATATGTTCTTGTACAGTTTTGACACTTAATGCCGATGTTAGTCTTATAAATTCTTTTAACACACACGAAGCACAGTCCGTTATAAACAGATATATTATTTTTTTCTATATCTAGAATGTCACGGATGTCCCCATTCGGCTCATTCTTTTCAGAAGAAAACAAATCCCGAATATGTTCTTTCCTTTTTTTAGTTGTCTTAATAGATTTTCCTTGACTAATGTTCCGAATGCACTTATTGTTTGTTGCAGATTTATTTGCAGCTTTAGTTGCTCTTTTAGCTTTATTGAGCTCTTTTTGTTTCTCCTTTTCTATCTTATCCCTTTCCCTTTCTTCGCATATTCGCTTAAAACCTGAAGATGTAATAACATAAGGCATCCTTGTGGAATCATTTTTGCTCTGGAGTCTTTGGCCATAGCAAATAATCGCTCAATATATTTACATTATTTACAGGAATATTTTCAGTTACTGGCACAGCAGAGTTTTGGTGTTATCTTTTTCTGGTGAATTCTCTACAGCAAATATGTTAGAAATTGTTTCATTCTCCGATTCTTTGGAGTTTTCGCTGTGGTGATCATCGAGAACACTGAGCATAATAGGCATATTCAATATTTCTTCTTCGGAAAATAATATGTTAGTTCTCGAGTTTATGCCATTTGTAGGTTGTTTGCTGACTTCGATATTAACGGGGAAACTGGGAAGGTTGTGTCCAGGCTTGATAGTATCATTGCATAGAATATTAATTTCACTTTCAACAGGGTCCAAGTTACATTCGATGTCATTAGTAGCTATATCTAAGAAAATCACACTTTCGTTACTGCATGGTACTGGTTTTGTTGCTTCAAATTCATTGAATATTTTTAAAAGAAGATCATAGTTTTCACTGTCATTTTCTTTGCCGACAGTGCCATTTCTTAACTGATTAACCTTATCGCTTCCTAGTATTTCAATAAATCTTTCATAAGAAAGTAGGGAATCGCTCATAGTATTCCTTCGATTAACTTCAAATACATCTTGGTCATTCTTTTGTTTGCCTAAACATTTGGAAAAGTCAATTGAATCTGGTTTCCAAGGATTTAGTCCAGTTGCGCAAAATCCATTTATTATTGTTTCTGGTTTTAAACTAGTTATGACATTCTTTAATATCCCCGCAAAATCTTTTTTTGTTACCTCGCAGAAAGGATTACTCCTTCTCCAATTTAATATGCCCTTTTTCCAAAATGATTTTAATGGTTTGAAGCAGGAGACGTCAGCTGGTTGTAAAATACGAGTCGCATTAGGATACAATGCAATTAAAATAATTTGGAGATCACTGCACAATTTACTGACTTCGTATGTAAGGTGTGATTTGTGACCGTCAACAAACAACACTACTGGGAAAACAATATTTTTTTTCTTCAAATATTTATAAAACACGTTACCTATGTATTCATAGAATAGTTCTGATTTCATTCATCCATTTTCTGATATGCCTAAAGAAGAAATGTGCATATGAGCAATTAAGCATAAATTACATTTTGTAAGTTACATACCGACACCCCATTGGTGTGGAATAGTTGATGCTATTTCAGTCGGTAGTCTTTTATATGGATATAAACTGGCGGAAAAAATTAGGGGATATTAAAAAAAATAACTATTATGTAATGAATCGGCGTTTCATTTATTTTCAGTACAAATTGTACCTTCTTTGAATATAATTACAAATAAATAACGTTGAATATAGAACCATAACGACATAAAGACATTAAAACCAACACTATAACTTTTCGGTATTAACGCTTAGAAACAAATGATTGAAAAATTTTAACATTAGTATAAAGTATGCCTTCCTCTTACATCTAATACAGCTTGACATCTCCTAGGCATACTTAAAATCAAGTTGTCAATAGCTTCTTGAGGCAAATTGTCCCATAACATTGGCAAAACTCTTCTTAGTTCTTGAACAGTCTGTGGAGAAGGATTATGCTGCTCTAGTGCATTTTTAAGCATATCCCATACGTGCTCAATGACATTTAAATCAGGAGATAGAGGTGGTAAAGGCAAATGACATATTTACTGGGTTTGAATAGCTTCCATGACAATAGCTGCTCTATGGGTTCTGGCATTATCATCTAACAATATGAAGTCTGGGCCAATATCAGCAGCACAATTAGCAACAATGTCTAAAATAATGTCATCTCAATATTTCTGACCATTCATATTGCCGTCACACACGTATAGTTGAGTACGGTGTCCTAAACATATACCGGCCCAAACCATGACAGAACCACCGCCATACGGATGAACCGTCTGAATAATGGAGGGGTGATTTCGTGGTGTAGTTTGCCTTCTCCATACTCTAAGTCATCTGGAATCACTATGCAGGCCAACCCGAGATTCATCTGAGAAAAGTACTGTGTGCCAGAGTCTTTGTTCTCGCACCCACTCGAATCTTTGTCGTCGATGTCTGTTGGTGAGTGGTACTCTGCGCAGTGGACGCCAGGAATGTAAAGCTACCTCATGTAGACGATTTCTGGCAGTTCTGGCAGAGATTTGTACATCTGTCGCATTTTAAAGTTGTCGTTGGAGTTGAACGGCTGTAACTTTCGGATGCCTTCGGGCCAATGTGGTCAGTAAACGATCTTGCCTGACAGTTGTCGCTCGTTTTCTTCCTTGCCCAGTTCTTCGCCGAACAGATCCCGTAGTTTAACATCTAGCACTTAATCGGCTTATTACGCTTTGCGACACGTTGAAGAAGTCAGCAACCTCCACTTGACGGAAGCCCCTGTGGAGTAAATTAAAGTGCTCTAGTGGCACTATCAATACTTAAAAAACGTTCTGCCATTATAATTTCTTATTTAGACACACAAACAGTATAAGATATTTTAAAAACTTCATCAAAAATTGCAGCAAATAATTTGCAAAACAACGGGTAATTAGTAAACAAACACAATTTCAGTAAAATAACAAAAACAAGTGTTTATAAATCAAAGGTGACCTGATAATAACCAATAACCCATCCAGTATTTATTCTTTAATAGCAAACTTTAGGTAACTTAATATCCTTTATGTTGTTTTTTTAATATCCCCTAATTTTTTCCGCCAGTTTATAATTAACGGTGGTGTTGTATCGCCATTTGCACAAAATGAAAACATAACAGTTAAATTTTGTTTTGCTGTCCCCAAATCGACCTCATAAACATTTTTTGAGCCTTTGGCTGCAACTACCTTATCTCTATTCGGGTCATTTAAAATATCAAACCAGCCCTTTTCCTTAAGATAAAGCTCAATAGAAGAAAACCAAGAACGAATGTCTTTTTCACTAACATTCGAACTCGCCTTTGTAACAGCTTCAGCAGTTCTGATAGATAGATTTGGATGGCGAAGGAGAAAACTTCGATACCAATGCTCGCCAGGAGTACTATCTTTAAAAGGATTGGGTCTTGGATTTTCTTTTAAAAATGTTTGTACTGTGGCTTTGATGTCATGTTTTCTTCTTGGAAAGCCCTTTCTAGCACATTCATTTACCCACTTTTCCAACAATTCCTCCTCGGCTATTGAAAGAATCGTGTTTGGGCCAGGTCTTATTTTCTGGCACTTTCCTCCAAGCCTAAATTGCAAGGTTGATCTGGGCAAGCCATATTTATTCGCAGTTGTTTTTACAGCTGCCCCCTGGTTAATCTCCTTTAAAGCTTTTTGAACTGTAGATTCATTATACTTTTTTTTATATTTTATACCCGCTTTTGTCTTAGGCATCTAAAAATAATTACAAAGTTAAAGAACAAACTAGCAATACCTCCTACATACGTGCATTATTTGTACAATAATATGTAGCACCACATTTTCATTAGCTTGTGTTTTGTAATCATTTTATCATTGCAAGGAACATTTATTTATAATATTTGTGGTTTAATACGTGCCAATAGATAGCACAATTCATTAATATTTGTGTATGGCCAATGATTGGCACCGGTGACGATTATTGGATTTTCTCCAAGATCTTTGATTTTCTCCATATCTTAGACCAATTGTTGGCACCGTATTTAAAACGGTGAAAATTAAAGTTGAGGTTAGTTTCTACTTACTAGGGGTAACATTAAAGTATTAAACTATCAAATAAAAAACAATGATAAGGTTACAAGTCTACTCCTAACCATAAATATGTATAACCAAAGTATACACCATCCTTAATAAAATCACAAGATCTTACCTTAAAACTTGACCTACAGCAAACACACTTCGGGTTATTTGTATTCTTAGATCATATATATTCCATATATATTCCATAGATGAAGCCCGAGCCACTGCGAGCCACTAAATCTGTGATAACATATGTGACAGAGACAGCCTACACTTGAACCTTAAGAACTTATCGACCATGCGCTTTGTGTTGTTTGTGCGGTTGACAATCTTAACCTTGATGTCCTTGATACAACAGGGTCGGCGTAATAAAAATAAATGTATATTTACGTTTTTCGTCTTCTCGCCGTGTTTTAAGAGTTTTGCATTCCGTATTTTCGTGTGGTACCTAACTAAAATGGTGTGTTCAATTTGTAGTGAACGTGGTGGTAACAATAGTGCAATTTCATTCCATAGGCAAGTCAGAACTTACAATTTAATAACAAAAAACACGTGTTTACCATTTTAGTAACTTTCAGGTTATGTTACAATTCTTAAAAAAGCGTATTTGCTGTATAATTAAATCGGTAGACTAATAGAATAAGAAATAATAACATACATACCATATTTTTTTAAGTATGAAATTAAGTAATGTATAACTGCTGTAGATTTCCAAAAGATTCCAGTCGTAGGAAGTTATGGTTAGAAGCATGTAAGTTACCAGATACCATTAGCACTTGTTACGGTAGGAATCGCTCGCTTTCGTATTTCGTTAAATTATTGGATTTATATTGATCTGGTTATTCTTTTAGTTAGACTTCCCAGTTAGATCTTAGGATTGCATGGTTGCATTCAATGCTATTGCATACGTAACGCATGAACTTAGTCACTAATGGGTTTTAATCATAGGGATTTTAGAAATTTTAGGTTGGTTCGTCAGAGAATTATGTTGGCAGTTCGTTAGTTTTGCTTTCTTCTGCATTCAACATCGGTCATGGATGGATGTCAACTTTGGTTTTAGTATTTAATTATCCTAATTTAGTTGGATAATCCGAAGTTTGACATATTTGGAGATGCTTTTAGTTCGCCTATTGGGCCTTTAGTGAATTTAGAACGGTAGTCGTTTTGGATTGTAAGCATTCTTCATTACCTTCATTGGGATTTTTAAACCGTCAAACGACCATTTTGTAGAAGCTTTTTGAAGGGCATTTAAGAACTTTTGGGTATGTAACGCATTGATTTTACTTGAAGTTTTCTTACGGTATTCGTTGTATTTCAGCCCTTCTTCGTAGTTCTTCGTTTTAGTAAATTTTTTTTTGGTTGGTGCTATTTTTCGTGCAGCACGTGTTTGTTGGTACGTTGGTAGAAAACACCTGTTAGTTCAACACCACGATTTTGAGGAATTCGTAATTAATCCGAAGAAATTATTCTACCCTGTGATTTAGAAGACACGTTTATTAGCCTGGAATTTTCCTGAGTTCAAGTTCGTTATCTTTACGTTTTACGCTCCACATTTAGAGGTTGAAGGTCAGATAAACTTAAGATTTGATTTGGAGGTTATCTTCTGTTATTTAGTTAAATTTAGACGTTTAAACATTTAGTAGATTGAATTTTGAGATTTAATTTTTGTTAGTAATTTAATTGAAATCGTTTAACAGAAATATTTACAGAAATTGTAGTTTGCATTGTTATTTAAAGTGTTAGTGAAACTTTCAATCGTCATTTAGTAAATCGTACTCCAGAGTGCGAATATTTAATACTGTGGTTGCAGTCACAGCAACGGGAGTATAAATTGTATTTTTGATTATGTAAAAGGAATATTCAAATTTCGTGGTTCAACTAAATAGTCACTTCTTATTTTGTTTTTAACATTAAATCGTAATTGAATTTTGTTACCGGCAGGTTTTGCAAGATATTATTATTATTGTACTATGAATTATTGTTGTCTATAATCGCAGGCCACGACGAGAACTGAGCTCATTTCTGCGTATGCGTATTCGATAGTTTAGTGTAAGAATTATCCTTGCGAACCCTCAGAGGGTCTACGTTCGTTTAATTACGATCTTAGTATTTTTTTGTTTAGTTACGAACTTCGTTTGTTTTTGAACATTCCCTATAGTTTTTCTTTGTTTTATTCAAGTAGATCTTGTCGTTTGGACTTTTTAATATTTCATTTAGGCTTACATTTGGTTATAATTTTAGTAATTTCCTTATTTGACCTTTGAATTAATAACTTAATTATTAATTTTCAATTTCAATTTTGTGTATGTGTTTTTTGCTTGAGTTAATATATATCCTATTCGTTAATTACCGAGTCTTGCGTTTTATTGTCAAGTCAATTGACTTTTGGAGGTCTATTCTTCAGTAGGTCCGGACTGAAGCTGTTACGTTATAAGTAAGGACTGGCGCCCAAGGAACATCGTTAGTTGAGTAATTAGTGAGCACTACTGTTTTCTGTTAGGAACCTCACGCCCACGCAACAGAGTAGCGGGTTTATTTAGTGTTATCACCTCCGGATAACAATTGATATACTATACCTAGTGCTGGTGTAGCATATTTTTTAAAATTTGCTCCAAACACTTTACATCTAGTGACTTTCAAGTGGATAAAGTAATAGACAGACGAACATTAACTCGAACTGCCATTCCAACTCAAAATCTCAGGCGGGTTGTTAAACCGTAAGTACAACAGTAATCCTGTTTCTTAGATCATTTATATAAATGATCCAAGCCCTATTTATACATAATATATTTTGAAACGTATTGTATACATACAACTTCTTTTATAGGCACAAATTATTTAATCCCGTACAACAATTTGCTTTTAACCGCACAACGCAGCAAAATCCCTCTGCAGTTAATAATCCACTAGTAGAAGTTCATTCAGCAATTCAGTAAGCTAAAAAAAACATATATTGAAACTACTTAATAATTAATTGTTTATTACAGCGATAACGTAGTTAATACCTCCGAAGAGCGTACCTATTCTTCAAAAAATCAGCAAAATTTGGATGTGCCTAATTTTGCCGGAGAAAGTAAGGTAGCACAAGAAGTCTCCTGCACTCCTACTGTGCATGCTATTCAAAGTGGATTATTCGATTTAAATTGTAAACCAAATTGTGTTAATTCAAATACAAAGAGCTGCGTTACAACTGCCAAAAGGTAAAAATTATGTTTGTTCACAAACAACAAATTAATTCGTGTGTATATTTTTATTGCCAGTGAACATAAATTTATTGTTTTATATGCTGCATGCTGAAAACTTAATAATGTGTATGTGAAACAATTTTAATTTGTTATAAATTTTGTAATTGAGTTTATTTAAACATTTTATTTTGTAATTTAATAATATTTCAGGAGGTTATTTGATAAGCCTCAACCTACCATCAAGAAAACACAGACAAGAAGAATATGGAATCCTCGCTACATTGGAGATGTCAAATTGGAACATTTACAGACTCCAAGAAGAAGAAAACGTTACTGGGAAGCTGCTGTATCAAAAATAAAAGAACAGAAAAATGAAGTAAGAGTTCTGAAGCAAAAAAATAAACGACTCAATGAACGGGTTAAATCTCTAAAAGGTTTGCTTAGCCATCTTAAAAACAAAAAGTTAATTAGTGAAGAAACAGAAAATACGTTGATGGTAGGTTATAGGTAGAATTCTCTCACAATATAACATATAGCTTACTTCTTATGCTTTAGGACATGTCTTCTGACACTTTACAAGAGCTTTTAAATAGACGACTAAAAAAAAATAAAGACCCAAAGTATCCCGCTGCTATAAGGGCCTTTGCTTTAACGTTACAGTGTTATTCGTCCAAAGCATATTCGTATGTAAGAAAAAAATTTAAAAATGTTTTGCCTCATCCCGCTACCCTTAGAAAATGGTACACAGTAGTTAATGCAAGCCCAGGATTTACAAAAGAATCTTTCGATGTCATTCATAGGAAAATTTTACAAGGAAAAGACATTGTTTGCAATTTAGTATTGGACGAAATGGCTATTAGGCAGCAGGTCGAATGGGATGGCCATAAGTATCATGGCTTTGTAGATCTTGGAACAAACTATTATGACACTTCAGTGGAAAGTGACCACCTCCCACAAGCTAAAAACGCCCTGGTATTTATGGCCGTTACGTTAAATGGCAGGTGGAAGGTGCCTTTGGGCTATTTTCTAATTAGTAACTTAACAGCTGCAGAGAGAGCAAATTTGTTGCTACATTGTTTAGGGTTATGTCATGAACACCACATAAAAGTGTATTCAATAACTTTTGACGGAGCCCCTGTTAATATTTCCATGTGTTCGACGTTAGGTGCGTCATTTTCATACAATGTAAATTTTAAACCTTTTATTTTACATCCCATAACTCAGGAAAAAATATTTATATTTTGGGATGCGTGCCATATGCTGAAGCTAGTACGAAACACTTTTGGAGACAAAAAAATTTTGATTGATTCAGCAGGCAATAAAATTCAGTGGGAACATGTTGCTCAGCTACAGAAGTTGCAAGAGCAGGAAGGTCTTCGTGCGGCAACAAAAATTGGTAAACGGCACATTAACTTTCATAACGAGAAAATGAATGTCAGATTAGCTGCGCAAACTTTAAGCTCCAGCGTAGCAAGTGCCCTTCTATTTTGTGAGGAGGCCTTAAATTTACCCCAATTTAAAGATGCAGCTGCAACTTCACACTTTTGCCAAATCATAAATAATATATTTGACATTCTCAATAGTAGGAATGTGTTCTCTAAAAGAATATATAATAAGTGTATTTCTAGTGATACTATCGAAAGCTACAGTAAATATATTAAAAAATGTATTGAATACCTGGCTTCTCTTAAAGATGAAAACGGTGTACTTCTTTTACATTCACGACGAAAAACAGGGTTTTTAGGGTTAATAATTTGTTTAAAAAATCTTTTAGAAATGTATGAGTATGTAATATCAAAAACATCAATGAAATATCTGCTTAGTTACAAATTGAGTCAGGACCATCTGGAAATTTTTTTTTCTGCTGTAAGAGGTTGTGGTGGATTCAATAACAACCCAAGTTGCTTACAATTTCTCAGGATCTATAAGAGACTAATTATAAGACATGAAATATCTGGTGCAGACACTGGTAACTGCCGTGCCTTAGAAGACATACCAATTTTAAATGTTACTAGTGCCAAAACTTCTGTAGCTAAGGTAGATTGCTTAGTGGAATCGGAAGATGCTGTGGAAAATGACAATGTACTATTAGACCACAGTTACTATAGCCGGCTAAATTTAACATTATATGTAAAAGATGTTGTATCATATATAGCAGGATTTGTGACAAGAGCTGTCATAAAAAAAATTAGTTGTACAGTCTGTCTGAAGGAATTAATATGCACACACTCTAATTCTTATTTATTAAATATTAAAAATAGAGGGGGTTTAATAAAACCATCAAATGATGTTTGTTCCATTGCAATGGAAACTGAAAATGTGTGCAGAGAATATGAAAGAGTTCTCTTTTCAAGAAATATTAGAAATATTAAAATGTATTTATTATGTAAGGTAAAACGTAATTTAAAACCTGATTGTTTTGTATCAAATAATATGATAGAACATGATTTAAGTAGGCTGTTTTTAGATGATCACAGAAATCAGTTGATTGACATTATTATATTAACCTATTTAAAGGTCAGATTACCATTTTACGGGAAAGTGTACTCTGAAAAACCTACAAAAGTAAGAACCCTTTTTAATCATATGGTATTGTTTAAAAATGAATAACATGATAAATAAATTTTTGTTAGATTTTGAATAGTTAGAAGCTAGAATAGAAGTAAAGTAAATATAATAAACATATGTCATTCATTAAACTAATTTTTTAAGTATTTTAATTAGGTATACTTTTGTAAATGTTGTTTAATAAATTACTTATACAGGGTGATTCAAATTCGCGTGTATGCATGGGGATCTTGGAAACGGTAAGAGATAGAGAGTCGGTTAAATGGGGGCAAAGTTGCGTAATCAAAGGACCAACAGTGTCCACTTCAAAAATTAAGGCTAACTTAATCAGTTTTTGAAATATTAAAAAAAAACTAAAATTTTGGACAATCGCTTTTATTTAATTTTGACTTTGTTTGAGGAGATATTGAAAAACGGAAAATACTTTCTCATGGCCACTTTTTGTCCTCTATCGAATAGCTTTAATATATTTTTGATGCAACGTTTCGGTATTTCAGGGACATCAATCAAGTTCATTTTTTTAAATACGGACCTGGATTTTTTGTTCCATTTTTTGCAAGACCTTATGGTACATGACACAATATCTTATCAACAAAATCCAAATTGAGACGTTTCGTCCATAGAATTCCATCTTCAGTTACTCAGTATCGAATTTATTGTTTTTGATTTTAAATTTCCGTATTGAAATCTCACGCTCTCAAGTTAGCCTTGATTTTTGAAGTGGACATAAGGTCCTTTGATTACCCAACTTTGCCCCCATTTAACCGACTTTCTATCTCTTACCGTTTCTAAGATCCCCGTGCATACACGCGAATTTGAATCACCCTGTATATATAATAAATTTTTTATTTTATGTATATGTGGTGACCCCTCCTTTTTGCCCCGCCTATGGTTTCCAACTGTTTTAGTTTGGAATAGTACTGCACATGTGCGATAGGTCTTCAAAGTGCAAGCTATATCTCCATCTTTGTTAGGAATGTTTGCACAGATGCCTCTTATTGTAAGTATATGGGAGGCTTCATCTATGGAATATATATGATCTAAGCTACAACCGTTCTTACACTTCGTGTTATATCGTGTATACACCACGGTAGTACGTACAACGGTGGTTAATACTACCGACTTAAGCGCTCGTGTATACGTACTCAAGTGATTAAATAAGTGATAAATTGAGATGGAAGACTTAGCTACCAGTTCGAGATAATTTGGAGACAACAGGTTGCAGTTGCAGATAGGACGATCAGCTGTTGCTTGTAGATGAAGTTACTTATACATTGAACTAAATGTTTTCTTCAGACGAAGCCCGTATTATAAGAGGAATATAAGATAAGTCGAATTTTAATTTTAACCAATATTCAGTTTTCTGTTCTTGCTGTTTAGTCACGAATTTAAATATTAATTTTGTAAAAGAATAATATAATTATATTTGTTTGATAAAGATTTCTAACGTTAAAGTGACGCAATTTTCGAAATTCAACATTGGAAAAGGAATTCATATGTAATATGAAGTCTTCGGGTCAAGATGACACTGTTGGCAACCCTACTTATTGTTCAATAATTATTGTATTAATTATAGGTAGGTTATGTTACCTATTACAGTTATGTTTTTCTTTTCTAATAAATAGATACTTACTTTTTTTGCTTTCTACCCGATTGTTTTATTTATTTATTTCATACTGTCTGGTAAATTCAGCTTTCCGACGCCATTTTGAGTCCGGAAAGTGAGCTATTACGGTATCAGAGCCGGAAAGTGTTACCTAGCAACACTTTCCGGCGTGTCACATGTTGACGTTATTGAAAAAGTGTTTACAGTATGAAATAAAATACGTAACGACATTCGTCCGTGAACTCATTTTACAGCACTCGTTTCGAGTTTCAAGACTCGGCTCCTTACGTCGCCTCGTCTTTAAACATCTGACTCGTGCTGTAAACTATGCGTTCCCGGACTTGTGACGTTAATTACTATAACGTCACAAGTCCGGGAACTCATATTTTACAGTACGAGTAAGATGTTTAAAGACGAGGCGACGCAAGGAGCCCAGTCTTGAAACTCGAAACGAGTACTGTAAAAAGAGTTCACGGACGAATGTCGTTATGTATTTTATTTCATACTGTCAACAATTTGATTTTTAATTTTTACATGTGACGCTTTTTCAAAACGTCAACATGTGACATTACTGTGTCAAAGCCGGTAGGTGTGGCTTGGTTAGACTTTTACGGGCTCTGATTGGGTGCATAAAATAACTGTCCGGAAAATGTTGCCAAGCAACATTTTCCGGCTCTGATACCGTAATAGCTCATTTTCCGGACACAAAATGGCGCCGGGAAACTGAATTTACCAGACAGTATGAAATAAATTACTATTCCTACTCAATCATTTTCAAAACATACTTACTTCATTTTGGAGCCGATAAAAAAGTATTTTTTCACGGCCGGGAGTATTTGTCCATTTCTATGACACAAAAATCGTGACAGAAATAATAAATTATCCCCTAGGCAAATAATTTTTCAAAAAATTCCCAAGGGAGTTTTCATTATGAATCAAATAATAAAAATCGGCCATTCTAAATTTTAGATGTTTATTAAAGTTTAAAACCCCAAAATTGAAACATACTCGTACATTTAAATTATTTCTTTACATTAAAATTTAACGTTACATGTTCACAACTGTAAAAATTAACAGCAGGTAGACTATTAAATATAACTACACTTGAATGTCAATATGTCAAAATTGACATTTAGTAAAATTATAGTTGTGTTCATGAATTAGGAATTTCAATGTCTACTTGATAACGAAAGATTTGGGGCGCACGAGCTTATTATATTTATCACTCTACTTAGGCCGTGAAAAAAATAGTATATACCCCTCTGGAGAGAATGCTATTTTTCCTTCGGAGCTTTGTAGCCCTCGGGCTTCGCCCTCTGGCTACAAATTACACCTCAGGAAAAATCTTACATTTCTCTCCCTTGATGTATAATGTACTATTGGTTACTGATCAATTTCTACTGTCATTGTAATTTTACAGCAGGACAAATGGAATAAAATACTGACAACATTGTGCCAATCACATAATTATTTTGATGTAATTTTCTTTTTTTTGCTGCCAATATCGTTTTAAAGCTGCTCGTAAAGAAATTGAATGCAAACCATTTTGATTATAATTGCCGCTCATGAGTTGCTGCTCATTCAATAATTTTGCTGCTCAAATATACAGGGTGTCTCACTATATTTTGACTGATTTTACAAGCTTATATTTTCTAAATGGGATGAAGTATTAAGGTGCGGTTTTCACCAATGAGTTTTACATGAGCCCAAGTTTTTTTTATGGTTTTTACGAATATGCTATTCCTTCTTTAAAAACCAAAATAAAAATGGCATTATTTGGCAGACCAGATACTTCATACAGTAGTATCTTCATAAGCATTTATCTCGGTCATTTCTCATCCGATTTTAATTTTTAAAATATCGTTTGAACGCTAAAATATGCGCCTATTCTTATTTCTACAAATAAGTATAGGGTTGCATTTAAAAAAAATTAAGTATCTGGTCTGCCAAATAATGCCATTTTTATTTTGGTTTTTAAAGAAGGAATAGCATATTCGTAAAAACCATAAAAAAAACTTGGGCTCATGTAAAACTCATTGGTGAAAACCGCACCTTAATACTTCATCCCATTTAGAAAATATAAGCTTGTAAAATCAGTCAAAATATAGTGAGACACCCTGTATTTTAATGCTGGCCAAATCTGTATTATTTTGCTGACTGTTTAAATCATAGCCTATTCTTATTAGGCATTTCAGGCCTCAATAAGACTTATTTTCGGATATATGTTTATAAGTTTATACCTTTTTTGCTTAAAATTATTTAAAAAATTGCTTTTTGCAAACGTTTCTTCATTGGTTAAGAAAGTTAACGTAAAATTACTGTTTAAGGAAGTTACACAACAAAATCGATGTTAAAAGTGTTTTTTCAAAAATTAAAATGTTCATATTTTTTTTATTACCTATATGTGGGACATCTGCAACAAAATGTACCTCCAGTGTTATGGTGTCGGCTTTGATGTAACCTTCTCTCACATCATTCCAAGCCATAAACTGGGCATAGCCGGAATTCTTTTCCTACGATAAGATTTTATTCAAATTCCATTATAAAAAAAAAAATAACGGCTCATACTTCAGGGTAAAATAAATGCTTAATATTCCTTGTAAATGGCTCGAACTGAAAGCAAACGAAGTTCGGCAGCGACGTGACACGACCATGCCTTGGATTCGTGTCCACTACATCGCAAAAACAATCCTAAATATCTTTGCATCCTCCCCCCAATGTATGTTGATTCGGGCGTTACCCGAATCCGCCATCCTAATGTTCATATTTTTTTTATTACCTATATGTGGTACATCAGCTACAAAACGGACCTCCATTGTAATGGTGTCCGCTTTGATGTAACCATTACTTCTGTCTGGCACATCATTCCAAGATATAAATTGCACATAGCCCGAATTCTTTTCCTACGATAAGATTTTATTCAAATTCCATTATAAAAAAAAAAATAACGGCTCATACTTCAGGGTAAAATAAATGCTTAATATTCCTTGTAAATGGCTCGAACTGAAAGCAAACGAAGTTCGGCAGCGACGTGACACGACCATGCCTTGGATTCGTGTCCACTACATCGCAAAAACAATCCTAAATATCTTTGCATCCTCCCCCCAATGTATTGTTGTGTATTTTGAGCATAAAACATTTTAAATAACACTAATACATCCATACAATAAACACAAACAAGTTTATACACTTTATGAACATTTTATTAACACAATTTTACATACACCAAGTATATAAAATTGAATACCAAGTTGATTTGTGATGTAAAATCATTTTATTAATTGTTTATGATTTATTAATACTAGTTAATTACAATAAAGCAAATATTAACAACAATTAAGTTATAAAAACGATATTTAAAGTTGACAATGAAGGATAGAAATTCAAATATCCAGATATTTATTTCAATTTACAGTACAAAGCTGATTTTTCTTGATGAAGTAGTCTTTTGGAACACTTAGATCAGTTTATTGTGCTAGAAATAATGATTAAAGTTAAAATCATTACGTATTTATGTAAAAAGATAAATTTCAAGGACAAATGTATGTGAAAAATAGAAAGTTACAAATTTCTTATTTTAAAAGGTTGAGACAAGGTATAAAACATAACTAAAATGTTTTAGAGCATATAAGATTTAATTTTGTCAAGAATTTAAATGTTAAAAGCAAGAATTATTGAAATTATCAATAAAAATGTAAATTTAAGTAAACGTCAGATTTCAAATGCAATTATCAGCCAAATTGATAATTTTAGAGAAAATTGATAAGAGACAAAATCTCATTATTTTGTCATAATTAATATAATTACATAGTTTTTAGTTTAGTTATTAATAATTTTGAAAAATAGGTAAATCAAGTAGAGTTTTAAACCAAAAACGAAGTAAAGAAACTTTTTCTTTAAAGTTAAGTTTAAATAGGTTTAGTTTAAATAAAAATGTAAATTAAAAGTTAAGTTTAGTTAGTATAAATAATTTTCATTTAGTTAATAATAAATTTTGATTGATAATTAAGCGTAAATAAGTAATTAAAGTTAAAGATGGTTTGAAAATTGGCTAGATTTATTTATTTTACTTGGTTTTAACAAAAGAAAATACGTCAGTTGCTCGTAAAAATCCATTGGGGATGCACGTATCTAAAACGCTCCCAAAGTTTGTTATTATGACGTAGTAGAGTTCTTTTGTTTTTATTCTAGAACAATAAGACAGATGAATATCGGGTAGCAACTGAAATGTGGTGAAACAGATATCACGTGATCTAAGAATGATTTAAATTAAAAGTGTAAAATGAAGTGAATTAAAATAAACAAAACCAATTAAAATAAATAATAAGAAAGTACTAGTAAAATTTACTAATAATAAATAGTCGTAAAGAAAATTTGAGTGTAATAATAACAATAATATTTACATTTATGTAAACGTTGATAATTAAACCAAGTGGGTTATTAAATAAATGTAATGTGAATTTTCTTCGTTGAAAATAAAATTAGTTAAATTGTTATTTGAATAAAACATCGTTTTATTTACCTACGTATTTGAAGGGTAATCCTTAATCTAAAACAAGGAACCTGGAAATTTAAACAGTGATTAATTAGTGAAATTTAAACAGTGATAAAAATTATAAAGACAAGTAAAAATACAGAGACTTACCATTGAGAGTGTTGGGGTTGGAATTCATGGGCATCAACGCAGAACAGCTGATTATCAATGCAGCTGTGCCAAACTTCGACCTTCACCAAGATTTACCCGGATTTTAAGAAGTCACCAGATAAGTCAATTAAATAATTTTTTTTTGTGTTTTTATAAAATTAATTTGAATTTTGATTGTTGTAATTGTTAATAAGGTAATTGTTATAAAGTCAGATTAAATATTGAAAATTTTATGAAGTAATTGTTAATTCGAAACTTGATGAATTTTTATTGTGAACGTATGATTTTAAATTTATTCACTATTCAGTTATCAAAAGTTTATTTGTCAACATTAAATTATTGCAATCTTTTGAATCCTAACTACAGCTAGAACCCATGTAAAAAACTTAAATTGAGCTTGTTATGAATTTTCGTTCATGTATTTTGGAATGTGATGAATTTGTTGTTGGTGTTTGTTTTTTGCAGGTGGTTTAGATACGGAATATTTATTTGGTATTTGGTTTTATGTATTCACACACACATCTGCACACAACACATAATAAGTTCAATAAAATTGTTCTGTGGTCACCTTGATTACACAACATAAATTTGGCGCCCAAAGTCGTGTGGCTGTGTTATTCTGAGGGTTGCATATTCATATTTAATTTGATTTAATTATTATTGTAAAGTTATATGAAGAAATTTTTGCTTCATACGGACAAGAAATTTTTAAAGCATAAGAAATTCAAAAGTGCAGGAAAAATTTGATATTAAATTTGAAAAGATGGCGAATAGATTTTCGTGTTGGAGAGAAGAGAAAATAAGCGATTTAGAGTGGTCAAAACTAATGGAAGAGTATGAAACTCTGCCAGAGTCATTTAAGTTAGAATTAAGTGGAATGTTAACGCAAATAAATGATTTAATAAAGGAAAAGGAAGAATTAGGTTCAGAAGTAAATGATAGAAGTGATAGAATAAGAAATGAATGTATAGAAGCAAGAAAAAGGAATATACAAGTGAAAATTGAATGTTTTAATAAAGAAAGGAATAGGAGAATAAATAGGGAAAACAAGAATGTTAATACAAAATTAGACAGGAGGGTAATAGAAATGGCAGATAAAAATAAAGCAGGTTTTTCGGTAGAAAAAGGTGAAATGGGAGAGTCAGATTTATCAAAGGTAATTGCGATGTTAATGGGTATGAATACAAGATTTGATAAGTTAGAAAAAGATAATGAGAATTTAAGAACAGAGTTAAAAACTGATATTAAAAACGTAAATTTTAAATTAGATAAAAATAGTAAGGATCTAAATAGTGTAAAAGCAGAAAATAAGGATCATTTTAATAATTTAAAAACAAATTTTAATTTTAAATTAGATAATCAAAATAAAAATTTAAGTACAAAATTTGATAATCAGAATGAAAATTTAAATGCTAAATTAGATCATTTAGTTGAGGAAAATGAAGATTTTAAGATAGATTTAAGTATGAGGTTAGATAGTCAAAATGAAGATATGTATAGAAATTTTAATAATTTTACAACAAAATTGAATTCAAAATTTGATAGCCAAAACGAGAATTTTAATGCAAAATTTGATAGCCAAAATGAGAATTTTAATGCAAAATTTGATACTCAAAAAGAAGATTTGAATGCAAAATTTGATATTCAGAATAAAAAATTAGATCAAAATAATAAAAAATTAGAAGATTTTAAAACAGATATTAACACAAAATTTGATAGTATGAAGGATGAGAATAAAAATAATTTTGAGAAGTTAGAAACAGAATTGAATAATGTTAATACAGAGTTGAATTTAAAATTAGATAGTCAAAAAGAAGAGTTAGATACCAGTTTTAATAAATTGAAAACAGAAATTAATTTTAAATTAGAAGAAAACAGGGATGAAATTAATTATAAATTAAATAATCAAAATGCAAATTTAAATTTAAAATTAGAAAATTTTAAAACCGAGTTGAATACAAAATTAGACAATTTAGTTAAAGAAAATCATGATTTTAAAATAAATGTAAATTCAAAATTAGACAAAAATAATGATGACATTAATAATCTAAGAGGGGAAGTTAAAGTAGAATTATGGGATGTTAAAACTGAGTTAGTGAATAAAATTGAAAATCAAGAAAGAAATTTTAATGATAAACTTGAAATATGTAGACGAGAAATCAAAAATGAATTTAATAATAATTTTATAAATATTAAGGAACAGGGATTAGGAGTGAATATTATTAAAACACAGTTGGATAATATGATTACAAAATTAAAGGATAGTAGAAAAGAATTAAAAGAGGAAATTAAAAGTAATTTTGAAGATGAAAATATGAATAATGTAAGAGGGGAGAATATTAATGATAGTTTAGATACAAAGTTAGTTCATGAAAGTAACGAAGTAGGAGATATTGAAATAAAAATAAATAACGAGATTAATAACAATGATTGGAATTTGAAAGAAGTAGATAGTATAAATAAAGAATTAGGAGGTAATTTTGAAAGGAAAAGTAAAAACAATAAAAGGTCCAAACATAAGGGAAAACATAAGAATTGTAATGAGAGCAAAAATAATAAGAATAAAGGCAAATATGATTTTAAAAATAAGTATTTTGTTAAATGCAAAATAAGGTATAAGAATAATTTGAAAAATAAAAATTACAAGAATAATGTAAGAAATAAGAAGGATAAAAATAAAACCAAAAACAAGTCAAAAAGTAAAACCAAAAAGAGTCAAAATAGTAAGAGTAATTTTGATAATAAAAATAAGTTTAGATTTAATAATCAATATTATTCTAAAGATAATGATAGGTATAGCAATTTTAGAAGTAGGTTTCACAATAAATTTAGGAACAATTATCTTAGGTTTCAACGACGAAATTTTAATTATAAGTATGATAACCAATGTAGGTTAAACAGAGGTTTGTTGGTAGGATTCGCCTATGATAGGGAATCAACCCCTAAAAAGAAAAAGAAATAAAATTTAAAGTAAACGGAAAGTTTAATGTTAACGACTGCAATGAAAAAGTATATTCTAAAGTATTAAAATTATGTACAGTAAAAGTAGTTATATAAAGTTAAAGTAATTATTTAAAGTTAAAAATAATGTTATAAATAAAAATAGTTTAAATGATAGCTTATGATGATAATTTGAAAAATAAAAAACTCTTTATTTACCTAGTTTGCCAAGAATGAAAATTTTGAAAATAAATAATGAAAATAAAGGATTGAAAATTTTAAAGATTTTAAACAGTAATATTTTAAATAAAAAGAATTGAATTTAATGACAGGGATGATAAATGTTATGAGAATTCCAATTAAGATGTTAGGAAATTTTAGATTAATTGATACGGATAAAAGAACGGTAAATTATGAGAATTTTATTGTAAAGTGGGAGAAATATAATTTTAATAATGATTTTAAATTAACAGAAATAAATATGAAATATGAATAAATCTACGATGAAATATAAATAAATCTACGATGATATAAAGTATAATAATAAAATATAAATAAATCTACGATGATATAAAGTATAATAATGAAATATAAATAAATCTACGATGAAATAAATATGAATATAATAGGTATGAAGTTAGATATTGGGGGGAAAGATATTTAAGAAAGGTAATAGAAATCATTATTAAAAAAGATTAAAAAGTTATTGAATAATAAATCATTGATTATAAAAGATTATATTTATGAGTTAAAGGTAGTAAAGAAGGTTCTTTTAGAAGTAAAATATCCAATTCAACGTGTGTATTAAAATGAAATGAATAAGAAAAGGTTAAAGCTTGTTAGAAAGTAATTTGAGAAAGTAGAAAAGTCATCAATTAATTATGGTAAATCCTGTTGATTAAGTAAAGAAAAGAAAAGTTAATGTTATTAAAAATTTAAAAATTTTGAAAAGGCAAAGTAGTTGATTAAAGTCAAAATATTAAAATTTTGAAAATAGGTAAATAAATGAGATAAGAAAAGGCAGATAAATATTCAAAAGGTAAATAAAAGATATTGTCAGTTAAGAGGGGGGTGTAAATATTATTTATGAATAAGGTAGGATTTAATTAGAAAAGTTGATAGGAATTAAGATTTGTAAATATTTTATTAATAAGCAAATATTTGAAAAATGGAACATTTATTATAAATCATAGATTTGGTAGTTCTTATGAATTAAAATTTGTAGATTCAGATAGAATAAGAGGTAGATTTAACATTCAAATGTTACAACCTTATGTTGAAGAATAAATATAAGTCTGTAATTATTCAGAATAATTTTGAAAAATTTACTTACCAGTTAATATTTTTGAAAATTCTTAAGAGGGGTAAATGTTGTGTATTTTGAGCATAAAACATTTTAAATAACACTAATACATCCATACAATAAACACAAACAAGTTTATACACTTTATGAACATTTTATTAACACAATTTTACATACACCAAGTATATAAAATTGAATACCAAGTTGATTTGTGATGTAAAATCATTTTATTAATTGTTTATGATTTATTAATACTAGTTAATTACAATAAAGCAAATATTAACAACAATTAAGTTATAAAAACGATATTTAAAGTTGACAATGAAGGATAGAAATTCAAATATCCAGATATTTATTTCAATTTACAGTACAAAGCTGATTTTTCTTGATGAAGTAGTCTTTTGGAACACTTAGATCAGTTTATTGTGCTAGAAATAATGATTAAAGTTAAAATCATTACGTATTTATGTAAAAAGATAAATTTCAAGGACAAATGTATGTGAAAAATAGAAAGTTACAAATTTCTTATTTTAAAAGGTTGAGACAAGGTATAAAACATAACTAAAATGTTTTAGAGCATATAAGATTTAATTTTGTCAAGAATTTAAATGTTAAAAGCAAGAATTATTGAAATTATCAATAAAAATGTAAATTTAAGTAAACGTCAGATTTCAAATGCAATTATCAGCCAAATTGATAATTTTAGAGAAAATTGATAAGAGACAAAATCTCATTATTTTGTCATAATTAATATAATTACATAGTTTTTAGTTTAGTTATTAATAATTTTGAAAAATAGGTAAATCAAGTAGAGTTTTAAACCAAAAACGAAGTAAAGAAACTTTTTCTTTAAAGTTAAGTTTAAATAGGTTTAGTTTAAATAAAAATGTAAATTAAAAGTTAAGTTTAGTTAGTATAAATAATTTTCATTTAGTTAATAATAAATTTTGATTGATAATTAAGCGTAAATAAGTAATTAAAGTTAAAGATGGTTTGAAAATTGGCTAGATTTATTTATTTTACTTGGTTTTAACAAAAGAAAATACGTCAGTTGCTCGTAAAAATCCATTGGGGATGCACGTATCTAAAACGCTCCCAAAGTTTGTTATTATGACGTAGTAGAGTTCTTTTGTTTTTATTCTAGAACAATAAGACAGATGAATATCGGGTAGCAACTGAAATGTGGTGAAACAGATATCACGTGATCTAAGAATGATTTAAATTAAAAGTGTAAAATGAAGTGAATTAAAATAAACAAAACCAATTAAAATAAATAATAAGAAAGTACTAGTAAAATTTACTAATAATAAATAGTCGTAAAGAAAATTTGAGTGTAATAATAACAATAATATTTACATTTATGTAAACGTTGATAATTAAACCAAGTGGGTTATTAAATAAATGTAATGTGAATTTTCTTCGTTGAAAATAAAATTAGTTAAATTGTTATTTGAATAAAACATCGTTTTATTTACCTACGTATTTGAAGGGTAATCCTTAATCTAAAACAAGGAACCTGGAAATTTAAACAGTGATTAATTAGTGAAATTTAAACAGTGATAAAAATTATAAAGACAAGTAAAAATACAGAGACTTACCATTGAGAGTGTTGGGGTTGGAATTCATGGGCATCAACGCAGAACAGCTGATTATCAATGCAGCTGTGCCAAACTTCGACCTTCACCAAGATTTACCCGGATTTTAAGAAGTCACCAGATAAGTCAATTAAATAATTTTTTTTTGTGTTTTTATAAAATTAATTTGAATTTTGATTGTTGTAATTGTTAATAAGGTAATTGTTATAAAGTCAGATTAAATATTGAAAATTTTATGAAGTAATTGTTAATTCGAAACTTGATGAATTTTTATTGTGAACGTATGATTTTAAATTTATTCACTATTCAGTTATCAAAAGTTTATTTGTCAACATTAAATTATTGCAATCTTTTGAATCCTAACTACAGCTAGAACCCATGTAAAAAACTTAAATTGAGCTTGTTATGAATTTTCGTTCATGTATTTTGGAATGTGATGAATTTGTTGTTGGTGTTTGTTTTTTGCAGGTGGTTTAGATACGGAATATTTATTTGGTATTTGGTTTTATGTATTCACACACACATCTGCACACAACACATAATAAGTTCAATAAAATTGTTCTGTGGTCACCTTGATTACACAACAGTATGTTGATTCGGGCGTTACCCGAATCCGCCATCCTAAGTTCTGCGCGTAAACTTTATGCGAATACTTGGTCCTCTAAGAAAAAAAATTCGTTGTTTTCTTTAAATGTTTAAATGAAATAAATAACAATCTATCTAAAGTCTGTTCAGGGAAAGCCTGAAAGCCTGCACTCGATGGAAACAAACAAGTTTGACAACGGTTGATTCGCACGGCAAATGCTTTGCGTAAAATTGTTGGCAGCGTTAGCGTGCGCGCTTGTAACGTGTACACAAGTAAGTACCGTAAACACGTATTTATGTAAAAATGCGTCACCGGCTTATCGGATTAGGGAACTTTCACCTGTATATTTCGACCTCGTGGTTGTCAACCATCACGTGGTTTTGTTTACATCGAGTGCAGCCTTTCCCCGAACAGACTTTAAGCATTGTGATAAATCATGTTAAATGATAAATATTATACCGGGTGTCAATGAAACCTGGGGCACCCCCATAATTTTTTTATTTTTTAAGACATCTAAATGAAATTTGGTATATGTAATACACTCTTTAAATGGCATTTGTTGTCATAGGAAACAAGTTTCTGTCGCTTCCGGTTTTGCCGGAATTGACATCAACTTTGTTATTTTCAATGGAACGCCCTATATATTTATATATTTTTGGAATCTCCATTCAATTTTACGTATGGTAGCATCAAGTTTGAAACATTTTGATGACAAAGTAAATACTAGCAGGAGAGTTTATTTATTAATCTAGGATGCCATGACCTGCGTAAAATGGAAGTCAGGGTGCTACGACACTCAACACAAATTATTTTAGCACTTCAACTGTAGGAGTCTGTCACTATTTTGTGCATTTCATTTGTTTCACTTGTTTTGAAACCCAGTATCTAGTTGTAAATGTCCAAAATACGGTTTTTTTGAACGGAGAGTGTTATTCCGAATTAAATTTTCATATTAATCCCGCGTTATTGGTATCAATAAATATCTCACTAAATCTTGAAAAACGCTCGTTTTTAATATCCTAGTGTCCCACCCTAGTGCGATTTGAAAAAATAGAGTTATTCTCGAAAAAGCATTTTTACCAACTTTAGGCCATTCTAATACAGCAACTAAAATAGTTAAAGTTCTAAAACAATTTGTCTCGAGTGTTGGGGCACCTTGACTTTCATTTTGCGTAAGTCATGGGACTCTAGATTAATTTCTGCAAAAATTTACTTTGTCATCAAAATGTTTCGAACTGGATACTGCCATACGTAAAATTGAATGGAGATTCCAAAAATGTATAAATATACAGGGTGTTCGATTTAAAATAACAAAGTTGATGTCAATTTCGGCGAAACCGGAAGTGACAGAAACTTGTTTCCTATGTCAACAAATGCCATTTAAAGAGTATATTACATATACCAAATTTCATTTAGATATCTTAAAAAATAAAAAAATTATGGGGGTGTCCCAGGTTTCGTTGACACCCTGTATAAGTAAGTATTATACAGTACACTATTACACCAGGGTGTTCTGTGACTACACCAGCTCATAGCATGGTGTGCAACTAGGTGCGTACATTCATAGTTTTGGCCTAGTTCGTTAAACGGAGAGTGTAGCTGTGCTTATAGCTGAAAATGTCTTAATGTGAAGGTTATAAAACCTATTATCTATTCACAACCAGGAAAAGCACTAAATTGAAATATCTGGTGCATTTTTTTGTTATTGAATTGACAGCACTGCGTGTTTTTAAAATTTAGTGAGATATTTAGTTCCCTGAAATGTTGGGTTATGCTGTCATGTTGACCAGTGGCGAAGTTAGCCTTCCAATTTTGGGGGGGCTCAAGCCCCAGGACCTTGGGAATATAATATTAGGTGGGATTGCAGTTTTAGGATAAAAAACAGTATTTAATCTTCAACATTTTAATGGAAATACTTCTAAAGTTCTAAGCAAACGAATATTTATTTCTAAAAAATGAATAACTTCTTACTAGACGCATCACATGTCACTACATATCACTAAAGCTTTAATTTTCGGTTTCCTGACTTCAAAAACTCGTCTATTATTTCTTGATATTCAATATTTTTTATAATATCATTATTAATGTTAAGCAGTGAAAGGCTACTAAACCTATCTTGTGCCATTCGACTTCGTAACCATGTTTTGATGCGTCGCATGGTTGAAAAAGATCTCTCACAAGTAGTCGATCCAATGGGAAGTGTCAGTGCTACTTGAAGCAGTCTGAATGTGTTTGGGAAAGTACCTTTTGTCACAATGGATTTTAGGTTTGACAACTTATCAGTATCACCGACTTTGTCCTCGAGGCAATTTTTGATAACATGCATCTCCGCTTTGAGTGAATCTTTTTCAATATTAAATAACTCCCTGTAATGTTCTATGAAAAACTGGCTTCCTACTGGATCCATTTCTACAAATTTATCTGTTGAAATAGCCAGCCGTTGACTGGTTTCGGAAAATCGGATTTTCATATGATTTATGATACTGTCAAGCATGCGGTAATGTGCATTGATCAGCCAGAAATTCCTTATTTCTATTTCGTTCAAGGTTGTTCCTGAATTAGTAGGAGCATCATCATTTTCATCCCGACCTAGAGTCGACATTACAGCGTATTCACTCAAATTGCTCGACATCGTCTTCTTTCTTTTGGAAGATCTTCCAGTATCTAGGTTAACCTCATTTTCTTGTGCTATTTTTTTTTAAATCTTGCCATAGTTCATTGAATGATGATGCCTCGTTTCTTTTCTTTTCCAGGGTTTTTATTGTTCCATTTATTATGTATGTGGATGCTCCTAGTGTATTTTCCTTCCCCTGTAACTGCTTGCTTAAAATATTCACGGTTGTCAAGATTTCAGTCAGCAGAACTAAATTCACTAGAAATTTGCTTGTTGTTATACTTGATAAAAGACCAATCGCCTCGACAACGTTTCTATTGGAATTTTCTTCGATTTCATTTTTTAGAGCCACAATAATTGAAGAATAATTATTTTTAACCGCTTGACAGTTATTGCTCCTACAGCTCCAGCGTGTGTCTGAAATCCTACTCAGTTCAAGTGCCTTGATTCCCAATTCTTTTTGTACATCCTTGAAGGCTTTATGGTTTGAAGGCTGGGAAAAGTGCACAAATAAAGATTCTAAGATATTAAAGAACTGTTTGACTCCCTGTATGTCACTACATGTGTCAACTACAGCCAAGTTGAGTCTATGTGCCATACAATGAATATAAATTGCTTCAGGATGTTTCTCCCTAATCTTTGCTTGTAAGCCGCCTTTCTTGCCCGACATGACGCTTGCACCATCATAGGCTTGTGCAATTATTGGTATATTTCTTAGACCCACTTTATCAAGGTAATCTATTATCAAATTGCACAAGCTTGATGCGTCACGTTGCTGGGAGCATTCTATGAATCCCAAAAACCGTTCTTCATTTTCAAGTTTTTTTGTGTAACGCACACAAAATGATAACTGCTGCTCTTTGAAGCACCTCGCTTCGTCAACCATTATTGCATAGGCTCCACATTCTTTAATTTCACTAACTATTTTGGATTGTATAATGTTTCCAGCACCATTGACAATTTCGTTTTGTATATCTGAACTACTAAGATTAAAGTATTTGTTGTAAGACTGAAAAAATGTTTTATTATGTCTTGAAATTAATTCACAGATTTCCTTGTAATCCCCTTTGTTTGTAGAGCCATCGGATTCGTCGTGGCCCCTGAATGGTATTCCTTGTCGTGATAATGTTAGGATAATATCAGATATTATTTTGAAATAATCTCTATTTTTCTGAATTACTTCATCATATGATGAAGACATTTTATCAACTACAGTTCCGTCCTTTTTAGATTGTAGAAATAGGGAATACTTGCTGTTGTTCTTCATATGGTATTGACTTTCTGAGTGCTTCTTTAATTTTTCGCCCAACTTTTTCCAATTTTTAAATCCATCAATTGTAAAAATCTGTTCGTAACTTTTAACTAGATTAATGTTAAGTTTGACTTATTTACAGTTTTTTACAGAAAATTATTTATTTTAAACTTTTGTTAGGTTGAAAAATGTTTGATGACGTGTGTACAAATGATAAATAGCTTCAAAAATTTTAGGGGGGCTAATTTCAAATTTGGGGGGGCTAAGCCCCCCCAAGCCCCCCCCTAACTTCGCCACTGATGTTGACAGATATCAAAATCAAAATCTTCATAAATAGTTCCATTTGCGGTTTTTAATTCTTCGTAACATAGATAAATTGCCTTCTGTCCTCTTTCGGTAAAATTCATGGTTCAACATTTAGGTTACATTAGATGAAAATTTTTATTTTATAATTAATTAATTTGTTTAAATGTCAAATTTCCCTCCAATCATATAGTAACCAGAAATAACAACATTACAGAGCAAATTATCTGTACCAATTGTTCAGTGCATGCCAACATAAATCTAGTGTCCGCGAGGTCAGTGTACAGATAATACCTTTAGTTTGCTAAAATGTGGAACAACAAAAAAAAAGGCGCTTTCTTTTCAACGAGTGGAGCTGTTCGGCGAGTGGGTAACCTATGTCAACACAAATACGAGATTTTAAGATTTTAGAAATAAATAATGTTGAGATTTATGATAATATTGATAATAATAATGTTGACAATGAAAATGAATACGAGTAAAAATTACCGTATTAAAGAAGTACCCAGAATAGTGCAAAATAGGAATATATTAAATAGGAAGTTCTCCTCCAGACGTATCACAGAGAAACTGTAATATCTTTTTCCACTTTCAATTATTACAGTATAGGACAATTTAAGGTTTCAGTAATAACAAACAAATTTTTTGTATTACTAAGGATTGACTGAGTGTAAAGGTACACTGTGTTTTTTATTGAATATTAATTATTGAGGTATTCGCCATTGGAAAAAGCGACAATTTTCCTGGCAAGAGCATACGGAAAAAACTGGGCCTAGGTGTATTGAACTTATTTTATTATTATTATTGTCGTTTCCTATTAGAGGAGAACAAAAAATATTGGGAACCCTCCAAATTTAAGGTTTTTGCGAAATCCTTAACAGTTCATACATAAATCCGTGTGTTTAGGCTATTTTTTCATCATTGGTCAGAAATTCAAAAATTCGTGTGTGGCCACTGCGGTTTTGATTCTCCATTGTTTTGAGAAATAGTCAAGATGAGCAAAGAGAGAAAAATGTGTTTTTATGCGCGCTAAGTGAATAAGAGGGTAGCAAAGTGGGGATTAAGGAAATTAGCTCATCCGTTTACAGTCAATCAGATTTGATTAGTTAGGTCAAATCTATAAATGATCTATTAAAGAATAGACATTACCAACTTTGGATGTATTATTTATGCAAGTTGAATACAAAGATGAATAGTTTTAATACAGCTGTTCAAAAGCTTATCACAGTTAAAATAAACGAGGTCACCGTCTTTGTTTATTTTAACTTTGATAATGAAACGTATCCACGACGGTTTGAGCGAGACATACCTAAACAAGCCGTAATCAGTTATTGAGTCATTACATTCCTTTAGCGAGCGAAACTCTATAAGTAGCATATTTTGTGTTATTTACTTAAAGTTTATGATATTTTTCTTATTAAAATGAATAGTAAAAAGATTCAAGAAGAAAAAATCATTTTTTAAAATAAATGATAGGATGAAATTAAATTCGAAATGACCGCTCATTTAAAATGAAGTTGGGTCGATAGAAAAGATTTTGTTTGATAAAAATTAGATCATAATTTGAACTTCAAGTTAATCATGTGATCTGAATGCTAAAACAGAACTAAGGGGTTAACTTGCAGTTTTCATGATAATTGATCTTAACATCATACAATAAGTCAAATTGATTTCTTTGCAAAATTTGGACGTGTTTTTTTTGTGAGTTCAAAACAGAACTATTATGAAATGATGAAGTTTTATTTTTTTATAAAACACTTGTATTGCGTTATTATACAAGATAAATTGAATTTTATAAACCTAAATGAGGAAATTGTAAAAAATCAATTTAAGTCGTACGAGTGAATACGATTTTGATTTTCAAATTGGAAAGATATTTAATAATTTGTTCTGAAATTTTGAGTTGTGGCAGATTATTGAACTTGAAATTTTAAGAAATAGAAATTGGTTCAGAACTTAATAATCGTCAATATGAATTTGGCATTTAGAGAAACACAATAAATTATATTTTAAACGCATCTGATATATTTGTTCCACAATCAAAGGTTGTTGTTTAGATTTTCTCATGATAGGAAAAAATACTCATGTGCTTTTGAATTTGATGTCTTTGGCAGAATTTATTTAAAGAAATTTAGTCTATAATATTTGCACAATTTTGAATTCTTTGGTTATTGACGCAATGTCAGGACATTTTTTGATTGATTAAAACTTTTTAGTAAAGTGAAACAGATAGATGTTTGTAATTGCCATGTTATGTTGTGAGGTCGAGTCAATTTGGACTTTCAACAATATAATTTGAAATCAAATAATTTTCAAAAAACGACTTGGTTTTTCAGAAAAACCACCGTAAAATAAATCGACGTTTAAAGTTACGAAAGTTTGGGACACAGTAAATGAAATGTATTATGTATAACAGACATATTTTTATTGTAAACTTGGCTCAAATTTTTAAACAAGTTTTCAAAATAATTTAATAACTACAGATCTTCGTTGTAAAATTTTTAAGTATCTACTATAAATTGCATGTAGAGTACATAGTTGTTGCTTTTCAAAGAAAAATTTTTACAACAGGGAAACTGATTTTTGCATGATAATTAATGAACTAACTTAAAATTAAATAGATATTAGATGTTTTATATAACATCACATTTATTTATAATTTAATGAGAATTTGTATTTACCTTAAAAATGTAACCGCCGAGAAACATAACTGATGGTATCAACTAGAACAGCATCACTGAAGTACTGACGGACGACGTTAACAAATCAAGTTGCTTGCACAAATATGCAACTACGATTAATCATTTAATGCAAAGACAAGAAGGTGCAGAAAAAGGTGAATCCATTCAAAAGTTTAAAGAAAGATAATTCGAATAAAGAAGATGCAGAAAAGTTTTCAGAATTGTTCTGTAAGACTTACACTTATTGTGTAATCTTCAACTTTCTAGAAGTGGCATATGTAACACTTCAAAGCATATTCTAAATGTGTGAATACAACTAAACAACGAATACACACACTTTGCTATTAAAATCAAGCCAGGTGTTCTGAAACGAGTTGACGTACGAAGGAAGAGGTTTAACTTCTCTGTGGAGAACCTGGACTTCAGTCAACATCGTCAATAGGCAAGAAATCATTCAAGTTATCAACAAGATTTGGAACAGCAGAGGAAGGAATATATATGTTATATATTCATTTACCAGTCTTTATATTAAAATGGTTATTCAAGGCATTACAATCACGTTAATTATGGATGGATTGTAATCTACTTGCCAAGCTGATCTACTACAGGTTGAATCATTCGATGGAAATTGAACTGAACAAGAAGAATCCGTGAAATCATCACTAAGAAATACCATTTCAACAAAGGCAAATGCATTTTTAAGGGTAACGTTTGTAACATTTGAAATTATATTATCTTTGTAGCATTTATTTTAACATAACTTAATTTTTGCATGATCCACTGCCAAGCCAGAGAAACCTTATTAAATACAGAATGGTTTCGCTTGGGTGTACCATGGAAGAATAACATTTATTTGATAGAAAATTTAACTAACATCGAACTAATTGATTTTTTTTTTGTAACACTTGATATATCAGTCCTAAATCTTCACTCTTTTCTAAATTTTGCGCCAAAATTTAATGAAGGAGGGAAAAGTGTAGTGAAGTGAAATTACTTAAATATTATATAAAAGCATTTCCTTAAGAAATGAATTATTAACGTTAATATTTAGTATGACTGATATAAAAAGGTGACGCGACGTTTGTTTAAAATAGGATGTTATTAAATGTGTTTATCAACTAGACATGCACCTGCTAAATATGTGTCATGTAAACATCTGGTTAGTTTCTAAATAATCGTAATGTCTTTAGATAAGTAACTGAGTAATGCACAGCTGCATTGCACCTGCATTTAGATACAACGAAAGACCATGACTAATGTTTACATGAAGCAATACTTACTAATGAATTATATAAATAGTTTGAACACATGTTACGAATCTGGACAGTATAAATATATGGGCTTTACCCATAGAACAGTCAGTCTCTCCTAAAGAGCCTCACTACGATGTCTAACTAAGATCAGACGAGAGGTCCTTACTCGAACCCCTGGCCCTCAGCCAAGGGTTGGGTTAAACATTCTTTACATTGTTACCAAGATGTATTATTCATGTAAGTAGATAAGTAATGTTAATATTTTGTATCTTGTATTAAGTCCATCAGACTTAGAACTTGTTACGTGTTTGGGATTTCATATTTGTAGACCAGTTTAAATAATGTTTGAATGTAAACTTATAACAATATATTTGATGTTAGTTTGATCGTGTATTATTAATGAATACTTCTCGCACAAGCAAAGCATTAACACTCGTAAACGAAGGTGCTATAAGACTCTACCATCATAAGCCATAAAACCAAAAAGCACTTCGTTACAATATGACGATAACGCACGCACCCACCCACCCACCCACAGACATTTTTCAAAAAACACATATTTAGGATGCCTGGAGCCTAAAACGTGTTTTTTTTTTTTGAATTTTTACGATTTTGAATTTTTGCACGATTCCAATACTTTCCTATTACATGCGTTGCAAGTATGGAAGTTACGTATTTAGGCTACATATATTAGGTCATTTGATAACAAACCACCTGCGGCTTGTTATCTGCTGCAAAAGTTATAAAAGGCTTGGATTAGAATAAGGATGTAACTTTTAGTCACGTTCTGTAGAGTAACGCTTGTACTAACTGTTCAGTGAATAAATAAACGAAATTTTTTAAAAACAAATTTCGCGTTCACTTAAAATTAACTGGCGCAGTCGGTAGGATGGTAAAAAGAGTATTATAGATTTTCTCACATCGAAAACTATTCTACACTTTGAGTCTCTACTCTTAATTTGCCAATCTACACAGAAAATTGGGAATCCTCAATCCTACTGGTGGAAGACAGCATCGCGGAAGCCAAAGGAAAAGAGCCCAAGAACTGGAAAAACAACTTCACAGAGGACAAACATCGCCGAAGTGATTTTGCCGTTTCCAACCAACTTCACGGAGGACAAACATAGCCGAAGTGAAAAATCAAGAATGAAAATTGTAGAAAACAATGGTAAATTTCAGTAAGCGTATGTTTAAGGTGGCAACAAACAAAATATATATATAACTCACTTCAGTACTTCAGTATAGTTAAGTGCTTTCTCGTATTTGTTGCGCCGGTAAATCTTACTTTTAATAATTATTAAGTTAAGTGTGGAGTTCTCTTTGTATTCGCAAATCGTTAAATATAGAAGTTTCACACAAAAATAAAGACTCTGCTTTCATAAAAATCTTGCGAATTTTACTGAGTAAAAAATTATTTAAGAAAATTGATACAAGACATTGTTGTCCATAAATAAATTAATTTAAGCAATCAACTAGAGAAATGGATTCAAATAACTCTATATCCTCAGGAGGAATAAAGTGTTTAATCATTTCCTATTTGAAAATTGCAACCCTTAAAAAGAAAAACTCAGGTCTGACACGGTAAGCGAAACCAATAGGTGTCAATAATAGATTGACTTAATTTCCTATTATACTCATGTCAGATGCGTAGGATTTTATTAAAATAATTTAATAATCAAAAATCCCTTATTTAAATATTGTATATAATTAATTAACGATTCATTATAAGTTAGAATTGTAAACGTTAGGATTTATGCCAAGAAATCCCACAAACGATTACGAAAACTTAATTGATAAATTTGCAAAATTTAAAATCAATAATAATTCAAAAATGGCACAACCCCAGCAAGCAGCCGCACAACAATTACTTGCAAATTTCCACCCATCTTTATTAAACCAAATACCAGAATACGATGGTGAACCGACTACCTTAATAAAATATTTACGATCAGCTGGAGTGATAATAGAACAATTTTCACAACCAAATCAACCTCAGGCTTATATCAATCATTTGCTATTACAAACAGCACTATCAAAATTAAAAGGAGCTGCTGAAGCAATTACACTTGGTACGGAAATTAACAGCTGGAACGAACCGAAAGAAAAATTAATCACACATTGTGGAGATACTAGATCAGAAGAAACATTAGTAACTGAATTATTGTATACATATCAAGGTAAAAGTACTATCTTAGAATTTTACGATAAATGTGTAAGAATTAAAACGTCTTTATTAACATGGCTACAAGCGAATGAACAAATCGATGTTGTAAAAAGAACTAAACAAGAACATTACGTTAAATTAACGAAAAATCAATTCTATTCAGGACTAAATGAACCTTATGGAAGGATGATAAGAACAAGAAATCCCGTTACGATGGAGGATGCTTTAAAAATTATAAATTATGAACTTGATCTGAATGCTAGGAAAAATGCAAACTATGAAGTAACTAATAAAACAAAGATGTCAACATTTAATAAAAATCCAAATACTACAAATAGTAAATTACAACATAAATTACAAGAAATGAATAAAATCTTTTATCAACCACCTTTAACACACCAAAAAGGCTTTCATATGAACCAACCTCAAACGTATTTTCAAAATAAATCCAAATGGTTTAATCCCAACAAACCATTTAATAATAAAGGATCGAATGTATTTAAACCAGGAACTAATATTCCAAATAATAAACCCAGTGGCATAACTAGACAAAAAAGGCCCCAATGCGAAATTTAATTTTGGGCCCCCTATATATCCCCCCCCCCCACACATAAAAAAAGAAAAGCTCCTTGTATTGGCTAGGAACAAATTATAATTTTTAATGCATAAACAAAATTTTGTTTAAATAAATTTTATTAAAAATTGAAAACAAACAAAATGTATAGGTACATATGTATATAATTTAACAATAATTATAAAAATTTATAATGGACACTTTCTTGATTTGGCATTAGCAAAATCTTTAATTAATTTAGACACATCCATTTCTTCCGCTTCTTCTGCTTCTATGCTTAAGAGTGCTAACGAAGAGAGACGTTGTTGGTCCATAGTATTTCGCAGATAATTTTTAATTTAGAGAACGAACGTTCTGCAGTGGGTACTGTTACATGCATTGTTAAATACAAAATAAATAGAGAGTACCTATACTTCAGAAAAACTAGCACTCATAGTACTTAATCATGACTAGTTCAGCTCTTAGACGATGCATTTAGTTCAGCTAACTCATGAATTGTATATAGTTTTTGTTATTTGCTGCAAGTTAAAACTGTTAGGATTGCGTTACATTTACATTGTAGTAAATTAAAACTATGTTACTGTTGAATTGAATTATTGGGTAGAGTGTAAAATTTAAATATTTCGTAGTATTATGTTTATAATAATTAGTTATCAGATATAAATAATTAAATTTAATGACAAATTTAACATACAGGGTGATTCAAAAGGTATGGTCCAAACTTAGGGGTGTGATTGGTGATGTTAAAATAAGCAAAAAATGCCAATAAACCCATGTCTTATTTCCAACCGTTATCTAGTTACAGAGGTTTTCTTTGTTTTTATCTGTGTTCTGCCAAATCACGTTATCTAGGAAATAAGTAAAGCAAATGTTAATTTCTTATGGCAGAAGACGTTTCAAGCTTGAATTGAAATAGTTTTTAATAAACGTGGCAATGATGCAGCCATTGATTTTCTGTACGTCATTATACAGAAATGCATTTTGTGTAAGGTTATTGCAACGGAAATGCCCGTGCAGCTGTGGTAAAGTATCTTCACCGGAGACAGTCTTACCACCGAACGTTGTGTGAAAGTGAAACAAGTAGGGTTGGACCACCTCATGTCGGAAGAAATAACGTGTACAATAATGATGGTACTATTGAAGCAATTAAATATTCCCCAGTCGTCAGTTTGGCGTACGCTACGTACAAGATCAAGATATGTATCTTGATGTACGAAGATCCATGTGGTATCAGCATGACGGGGCACCGTTGCACAATTCACATCGGCGTGGTAGGTATACAAGTATAAGGTGGACATTTTGAACATTTTCATTCATTCATTCATTATTTATTTACAGCAACAAAAACAGTTTAGCAACTGGTACATGTGCCTTACACAGTTTCATAACATAGCAACTAAATCATGTTTTACAAATTCCCAAAAAGAATACCTACGTTCTTTATTAATAACAAATTATGGTAAATGTTGTTATAACTGGAAAACAATTGTGAATCGGACATGAGTTTATTGGTATTTTTTACTTATTTTAACATCACCAATCACACCCTTAAGTTTGGACCATACCTTTTGAATCACCCTGTATATTAGATTCAGCAAATGGGCCCTTTTGTGACGTGGGCCCCAATGCACCGCATTTGCTGCATTGGCATATTTACGCCACTGAATAAACCAACACCCATGGAAACATCAACTATCATGAAAAGACCTTCTACCCAAGTATCACAAAGACCTTATCAAAAAATTAAACCATATGTACAACAACCGTACATACAACAAAGTAATCAAGCTAGAAACTTTATTTCTGAAGAACTATTTAACACTGAATACCCAGAGTTTACACCCACAGAAGAAAATATTTCAGTCAATGATGAAGTACCAGATTTACAAACGTATGATCATCATAATCTAGAAGGAGCAGAACAATATCAACAAATGTCGTGTTTTGAACAACTCGAGGAAGAAGAAGAAGAAAACGAAAATTTTTAAATACTAGCCTCGGAACAAAAACACTCTTATTACATAATCAACATCAATTAAGTATCAACAACCCACTTACCTCATTTAATAATCGAACAAACAGGAGAACGAATATTAATAGATACAGGAAGTGCAAAAACATTTTTTAAACCTAGTTTAATTAAAAGAAATTTCCCAACTTCAATAATACAAGAAGCTTTTCACATAACAAGTTGTCACGGAACAAGTGGACATTTATATCAAGCAAATGTACCCATAAAATCATTATTTGGAGATCAAACTGAAAGTAATAATTGTGTACATTTATATGACTTCAACCCTAATTATGTCGGATTAATAGGAAGTGAAATATTATCTGAAATGGAAGCTATACTCAATTTCAAAAATCAATTAATTCAAACTATTTATGGAACAATTAAGATCCACTACTTATACAAAAATGATGTCAATACGAATAATGCTATGTCATGTAATTCAAAACGAATTAATAAAATACCTGCAAGAACAGAAAAAGTAATAAACTTGCCCACATTACAAGAAAACGGAACTTATATTTGTTCAAAGAAACAATTAGGATCCATAACTATCCCTGAAGCAATAGTACATGTAAATAATCATTACTTCACAACAACTGCCTTAAGGTGTATGGAGCCGCTGAAAAATTTGTAACAAAATTTTATGCAACCCAATATACGCCATAGTTCAACTTTATTTTATTACACGCCCATGTCCATTCGATGATCTTGCAACACTGGTATCTTTGTAGTCGTTATATTACAACATAATAAGAACCTATTTAGTCGTTACACTAAATATTCTAATTTACTGTAGTTCCAGCGTTATCTGGAGCAGAAAGTAATAGGCCAGAAATCGTACAAACCCTTAATTCTCTCGATCAAGGATGTACTTGTTGTCTTTACACAACAAATTTGAGTGGCCACGCCCATATCCCTTCAGTGATCTTGTAATTAGCTAGATGCTTTAACAATTAACTTTATCAAAAATACAACGAAAAAAAAAATTGGGAGGCTGAGGTGGATAGCACACGTAAAACGAATGAATGACATAGAACCAACGAAACGAATAGTTAGACAAGTACCAACAAGGCAAATATTAAAAGGAAGACCGAAAACGAGGTGCGCAGACCAGGTTGAAGGGGATATCAAGACGCTAAAATTAGGAAACTGGAAAACAAAAACACACAATAGGGAAGAATTCAGTTATCTAACCTACCTACAAAAACCCACTAGAGTAACAACTACTAATAAATCCTGCATTGATCACCTTTTTATACGATGTCAGTACCAGTTGTTGACCTATCTGTATCCTGTGGTACTTGAGACCCAAATAACTGACCACTATTCTACTGTGTTAATAATTAAGCATTTTGATATAACCAAAAATGTGTCTGTGCCTACAAAAATAAATAATACTATAACTAAAATTGATTTTGAAAAATTATCTAATGTAATTTCAAAGGAGACTTGGATAGATGTACTTGAAGCACAGGATGCGGATAATGCATCTCAACTATTTATTGCCAAATTAAAAACTTTGGTCTCAAATTCAATAGTTATCATAAAAATAAAATCTAAATTTAAAAAATTAAAGCCTTGGATGACTAATGGCCTGTTAAAAGCATTAAGAGTGAGGGATAAATTAAGTAAACAAGTATTACTTAACCCTCATGATAAACAGATTCTTGGGCAATACAAAACTTATAGGAATTATTTAACCAGTTTAATTAGAATTAGCAAAGAAAATTATTACAAAACTAAAATTGCCTCAGCAAATGGAAATTTTAAAAAAACATGGCAGGTAATCAATGAAGCTACCAATTCACAACCTAAAAGTGAACATATTGATTCTATATTAGACAACGCAGGTAACACATTAAACGAAGATGCAGATAAGGCAAATTTTTTTAATAAATACTTCCAGGATGTTGCTATTAATATGGCGAAGGCGATCGATGACAGTAATAACTAGGAGTATAATTTTTCCGACACATACAACCCCAACTCAATATTTCTGTTACCTGCTACAAATGGTGAAGTAGAAAGACAGATAAAACTGTTAAAAAATTCACATTCTTCTGGAATGGATTGCCTATCAAATAATTTAATTAAAAGATTTTGTTCTTTTATGATAAAACCGCTAGTTCATATTATTAATCTATGCTTTCGGTTAGGTAAATTTCCATCGATATTTAAAATTGCCTTAATAATTCCCTTGCACAAATCTAAAGAGAAGAATAACGTGAATAATTACCGACCTATATCACTTACGAATAGTGTCGGTAAAATAATAGAAAAATGTTTCAAAAACAGATTAATATAAGCTTTTTAGAAAAATTTAATATTTTATCACAAACGCAATATGGTTTCAGAAATAATATGGGGCCAAATGATGCAATTTTTGAGTTAACTAAAACTATTTATGAAAACTTGGATAATAATAAAAAAACCTTGGCTATTTTTCTTGATCTTGCGAAAGCGTTTGACACTGTATCTCATCGAGCAATTTGTTGCAAATTAGACAACATTGGAATTAGAGGTCCTGCTAATGATTTTATAAAGTCATACTTGACAAATAGAAAGCAAATCGTCAAAGTAAATTCTTGCATTAGCAATGAACTAAAAGTTAAGATGGGTGTACCACAGGGAACTGTGTTGGGTCCCATTCTTTTTCTTATATATATATCAATGATCTAACTAAGCTTGATATAAATGCTAAAATTATTTCATTTGCCGATGATGCAGTGATCATTTTTGCAGCAGAGAACTGTGATGAGTTATTGCTGTTGGTTGAATATGGTATGGCATTAATAAAAAGTAAACTAAACTGTGACTTGCTATCATTAAATGTATCAAAAACAAAATTTATTTACTTTTCTTTAACAAACCTACAACCACAGCCGATTAAGGAAATAGTTATCCACACATTAGACTGTTTGAATCACAACAAACTTGATTGCAAGTGTAGTCAAATTATTAAAGGAACTTTGCAGGTGAAATATTTAGGTATAATTATTGATTCGACATTAAGATGGAAAGCGCATGTAGAAGAACTAGTTAAGAAGGTTAGGAAAATAATCTACAAATTTAAATTACTCACGCATATTTTGCAACTAAATACTATTAAAAGTGTGTATTTCGCTCTAGTTCAGTCTGTAATTCAATATGGTATTATAGGATGGGGTGGAGCTGCAAATTGTTATCTTTACCCATTGGAAATCTTGCAAAAACGCATTTTAAAAATAATATTTAAGAAAGAATTCAAGTATCCAACGAATATGCTTTTTTCGGAAGCAAATATCCTCTCTGTTCGCCAATTGTTTTTACAATCAATAGCTATATTTGCCTATAAAACACTTTAATGTCTGCTCTCATAAGTATGACACAAGAAGTCGGAGTGAATGTAAACTCCTGATTCCTAGAACGAGTACAGCTCATTTCCAAAAACATGCGTATTTTCATTGTGTAAAATTACTTAACTTTATTCCGGTCGAGATTAAATCTTCTTACACGTTAAACTGTTTTAAATTTAAAATAAAGAAATGGATAATGGAAATGGGATTGGATTACTATGGCTCCTGTTTGTAGTGTTAATAAGGTTTGAATTGTACAGTTGCGAGTCGAACATATGGGCACGAATCCTCCCAGCTCGATTTAATAATTCTTTAGGCAAATGACAAAAAATTAGTAGGTAAGTACAAGTATTAACCTATCCTATGGTACTAAATCGGATTTTCGGGGAATGCGAGCTGTGGGAGTTTACGCGCATATCGTCGATACGATATACATTCATGTAACGAGATTTTCTTTTGTTTTTGTTATGTATGTACCTAGTTATTAGAAATGGATTTATTTGTAATAGAGATACTCTTTATTTAAGTATTTGTAAATGGCCACGCACAAGCTAGCTTATGTGGCCATGGTAGTTTTTTCATTTTAATACTATTGTAATTCTGGTGTGTGTGTAAATTAAATTAATTAAATTAAATTAAGTACTGAAAACAAGTATTATCAAGGACATCTTAAATTAAATAGAAGAAGATCTTCAAGCCAGTCAAGACCCTTTCTTTAAGGATTGTAGAACCAATGATGATGATGAATTAAACTTGATGTTAAATCTAACAATAAGGTAAGAATACTGACCAATAAATGTTTGCCAAAGTATATTACCTATCTGCAATGACTATGCTATTTTCACAGCTTTTGATGTCAAATTTAAAGTCTACTTAACACGTTACCTGCCAGAGCTCATAGTCGTTTTTTCTCCAGTTTTATTGTTTAATTTTGTATTCATTATTCGAATAAAAAAAAATTTCTTATGCGGCCAGAGTAAAAGTTTGATCTTATATCAAACGCCACACAACCTTTTTTGATACCTATTTGCCACGAGATATCTCGTAGATGGCACCAAAGATAAAGTTGCTTTACTCGGAACTCGTACTTGGCGGTCAACGTGTTAAATGATAAATTTTTCATGGGATTCTATTACATTGACAAACTAGGCCATAAAGTAAGAAATATCATATACCTAAAAAGCAAACGCACGAAAGACCCACTCCCAATATTCTTCATTGACCTAGAACCGGCCCAGAATAACAAAGAAATATACACAATCCGATACCTGAATAACATAGTTGTCAATTTCGAGCCACCACGAAAAAATACAGAAGTAGTACAATGCACACGTTGCCAAAACTATGGGCATACACGAAAATATTGTAATAGACCATATGCGTGTGTGAAGTGCGGTGGACCCCACGACACACGACACCAAAACATGCAGCAAAACCAGGGACACTGAGGCCACTTGCGTATTATGCCAAGGATCTCACCCGGCCAACTACAAAGGGTGCTCAGTATATTAGGAACTGCAAAACAAATATCAACCTAATCACCAACCAACGGGCAGAAAACCTACTCAGCTAACAACACAAAATTTTCCGATCCTAAATTATCAACAAAATAATCAACAACCTAAAACTCCACTACACCCATCTAACCTTACCTACTCCCAAATAGTCTCAAATCAGTCAAACCAAACCCTCCAAAAATTTCTCGATGAATTTAAAGCTTCTTTAACCAACAACAAAACAGCATAATTCTAAATATGCTAAGTACCGTCATCACCAAAATAACTCATTAATGGCTAAATCCCTTCGAATAGCTTTGTGGAACGCCAACGGGCTTCAATACAAAAGCCTGGAAATTGAAAACTTCTTACACATAAACAACATTGATATCTTGCTCGTGTCAGAAACACACTTTACTAACAGAATGCACATAGAAGTACCACACTACTCTGTTTATCACACGGAGCATCCAGACGGCACAGCACACGGTGGCTCGGCAATACTATTCCGCAATACCATCACTCACTATGAACAACCAGAATATAAAACAGACTACCTGCAAGCTGCAACAATCCAAGTTGTTGAAAAACTCACAACTCCACTCAACATCTCGGCTGTCTACTGTCCTCCCAAGCACAAACTAACCCAGCAACTTCTCCAACCGTTTTTTGCGAGTTTAGGGCAGAAATTTATAGCCGGCGGGGATTACAACGCCAAGCACACGCACTGGGGTTCGCGTCTGACCACAACCAAAGGCAAAACACTACTTAAAACCATTACAGATAACAAATATAACTTTCTGTCAACTGGTAGCCCAACCTACTGGCCATCGGATCCTAACAAAATACCAGACATGTTGGACTTTTTCGTAACAAACGGCCTTTCGTCCAACTATACGGACGTCATCTCCAACTACGATATAATGTCTGACCATTCACCGATCATCGCTACCATAAGTAGTACCATCATATACAAAACACCGAGCCCTTCTCCCAGCAACAAGAAAACTGACTGGGAAATCTTCAAGGATCATATTATGCAACATCTCACTACAAATATTAGTCTAAAAACAGCAGAAGAAATAGATTTAGCAACGAACCACTTCACAACAACAGTTCAGGAAGGGGGCTGGAACGCCACACAACAGCCAGATAACATAAAAATAATTAGTCCTAACATACCAAATGAAGTCATGGAAATAGTGAAAGAAAAGAGAAGGGCAAGGGCTAGATGGCAACGCACTCATAATATTAAAGACAAAAGACGGTATAATCAACTAAATAACCAACTCAAAAATAAATTAAAATCTATCAAAAATGAATCCTTTCAAACTTACATGAAGTCATTAAGTGTTCATGACAATTCAATCTGGAAAGCCACCAAGGGTATCAAAAAACCACGAACCCATATTCCTCCACTAAGACAACAAGGGGGAACATGGTTAAGAACAGACAAAGAGAAGGCAGAATCGTTTGCAGACCATCTAGCCGAAGTATTCCAACCAAACTCTACTACGGTCAATCACGAAATTGAAGAAGAATTGCAATCACCACTACAAATGTCATTACCAATACGAAACATCACAACCACAGAAATAGATAATGAGATAAAATGGTTAAAAAATGGAAAAGCTCCAGGTCAAGACCTGATTACAGCAACCATACTCAAACAATTGCCAGAACAAGGAGTTAAATTCTTACAAATCTTATTTAACGGGATCCTGAGATTAACGTACTGGCCGTTGTACTTCAAGTTTGCACAGATCATTCTGATTCCAAAACCCGGTAAACCTCCCAACGAAACCAACTCCTACCGGCCCATTAGCCTGCTTCCTATAGTATCCAAGTTGCTCGAGAAACTAGTTCTAAAGCGTATCTATGAAAATTCATTACAAGAAGAATGGTTGCCTAACCACCAATTTGGATTTAGGCACCAACACTCCACCACCCAACAATGCCACCGACTAACCAACATCATACAAACTGCGCTACAAAATAAAGCATTCTGTACTGCTGCCTTCTTAGATGTCAGACAGGCATTTGATCGAGTGTGGCACAGAGTACTATTATACAAAACCAAGAAAACTTTTTCCTCTGAATATTACCTTTTGCTACGGTCATACCTCACGCACAGAACCTTTCAAACAAAGATATGCAAAGATGTTTCGGATGTTTCCCAAATCAAGGAAATAAAAGCAGGCGTACCCCAGGGGAGAGTCCTGGGACCATTGTTGTACCTACTATACACCGCTGACCTACCCATAACGGAATCTACCGAAATAGGCACATTTGCAGACGATACGGCGATACTCGCGTGTAATGCAGATCCGGTAGCAGCATCAGCTGCACTTCAAAATCACTTAAACCAAATCGAAAGATAGGTAATAAAGTGGAGAATCAAAGTCAACGAGACTAAATCGGTGCATGTCACATTCACGACAAAACATCAAGAATCCCACCCGTAACCCTTAATGGCACTACCCTTCCACAGTCTACTGAAGTTAAATACCTGGGACTCTATTAGTACTTAAACGGGGAACAATTAAATGATACTTTAGTTTAGTTTAGCCTTTTTATTGTTACTAACACAAAGAACGTTGTTAACACGTGCATACGCACTTCTTAACCTAACAGTTATTATATCCGCTTAGTACTTACTTAACTAACTACTCGCTAGAGAGCAGCAGGTGCTGGAGGATTAGAGCAGTTCAAAATTCAAATACAACAGACTCCACATTGACAAACGATTAACGTGGAAAACTCATATCATTAAAAAGCGGAAACAAATGGACCTAAAAATGAAGCAGATGTACTGGCTCATTGGAAAAAAATCCATACTATCCTTGGAGAACAAGCTGCTGATATATAAGGTTATTATCAGGCCAATATGGACCTACGGATGCCAGCTTTGGGGCTGCGCAAGTCGATCCAATGTCGAAATCATTCAACGGTTCCAATCTAAAACTATCCGCAATATGGCAGCAGCACCCTGGTATGTGACAAACCGCTCACTACACGCAGACCTTGACATCCCTTACGTAAAAGACCTAATCAAAGAGTATGCCATCAAACATCTAAGGAAGGGATGACTCCAATGGGAGTATACCTATCAAGTCCAATTATCACATACTATTAGCTCATAGAATGTATTTATACTCTGATTGCTGATTAAATTAAATTAAATATAAAAATATATATACAGGGTGTCTCAGACATGACTCCCCAGGCCTATAACTTTGTTATTTTTAAAAATAACTATAATAAACTATATATATTCGTAAATGGGAGGAAATTCTCTATAAGATGGGGAAAGAAAATGTTAGAAAATCTGTACCCATATTTTGGCAGCGATATTCAACTTTTTTTTTCAAATTGGCCACTATGCTTTTTTTCGGTCATTCTGATAGTACTCTTTGTTCTCTTTATAACCATGTAAACCAATATGGGTCTTACATAAGAAAATTCTCGGAAAAAATACGATTGAAAGTTATCTAGGTTTGCCATGGAACGACTGATTTTTGTAATTTGTACTCGTCGGCGATGAAAACAATAGCGTATAGTTGTAAAACAATTGCAATTTAGGTTGCAAATAATGCATTTTCTTCTCCATGAAAACTACATTGGCAATATCTTCAAAAAAATCTGATTCTGAACTTAGATCCAATAACAACATTTTGGTTGTTACAGAACTCATTTTAAACATGTCCATCCTCACGAAAACACAGCTGACAACTAAACGAAAATCGTTCCCAGTGGCCGCTCCAACGTAGTTTAGTTTAGTTAGCATTCTCTTCGCTTAGCTTAGCTTAGTTTCGTTTCGCTCGCAGTGGCCGCCTGCCTTAAGACGGAAAAGAAGAAATAAAACGCTAGACCGAACCATATCTGAGATACTTTGAAAAAACCAAGAAAAGTCTTAAAATTTCGGGGTTTTTGTCCACAGAAAGTTCTCCCGAGGTCAGCCGAATTGGAAAACTCGGTTTTTCAATGCTGGCCCTAATATATACAAGTTAAAATAAAAAAATCTTCTACCCGACCTTTTGCAAGGTAACGTGTACTTATTCACTGGACTACTGGTGCAAACAACCCTAATGCCACAATCCAGCAAGACATTTTGATTTGCAGATTATGTTATCTGCAATATTCTTATTAGGCATTTCAGGCTTCAATAAAACTTATTTTCGGATATATGTTTATAAGTTTATACCTTTTTTGCTTAAAATTATTTAAAAAATTGCTTTTTGCAAACGTTTCTTCATTGGTTAAGAAAGTTAACGTAAAATTACTGTTTAAGGAAGTTACACAACAAAATCGATGTTAAAAGTGTTTTTTCAAAAATTAAAACGTTCATATTTTTTTTATTACCTATATGTGGTACGTCAGCTATAAAACGGACCTCCATCGTAATGGTGTCCGCTTTGATGTAAACATTATTTTTATTTAGTACATTGTTCCATGATATAAAGTCCAAATAGCCGGAATTCTTTTCCTACGATAAGATTTTATTCAAATTCCATTATAAAAAAAAAATTAACGGCTCATACTTCAGGGTAAAATAAATGTCGAACTGTCCTCGTTAATGGTTCGATATCTGTTCGAAACTGAAATCAAACGAAGTTCAGCAGCGACGTGACACGACCATGACTTGGATTCGTGTTCCCCACTACACCGCAAAAAGAATCCCAACGATCGATGCATTGTCCCGGCTATGTATGTAGAATTGGGCTTTACGTGAATTCTCCACCCCAGATTATGCACGTAAACTCGATGTGAATATTTGGACCTCTAAGAAAAAAAATTCGTTGTTTTCTTTAAATGTTTAAATGAAATAAATAACAATCTATCTAAAGTCTGTTCAGGGAAAGCCTGAAAGCCTGCACTCGATGGAAACAAACAAGTTTGACAACGGTTGATTCGCACGGCAAATGCTTTGCGTAAAATTGTTGGCAGCGTTAGCGTGCGCGCTTGTAACGTGTACACAAGTAAGTACCGTAAACACGTATTTATGTAAAAATGCATCACCGGCTTATCGGATTAGGGAACTTTCACCTGTATATTTCGACCTCGTGGTTGTCAACCATCACGTGGTTTTGTTTACATCGAGTGCAGCCTTTCCCCGAACAGACTTTAAGCATTGTGATAAATCATGTTAAATGATAAATATTATATAAGTATTATACACTATACTACTACACCAGGGTGTTCTGTGACTACACCAGCTAATAGCATGGTGTGCAACTAGGTGCGTACATTCATAGTTTTGGCCTAGTTCGTTAAACGGAGAGTGTAGCTGTGCTTATAGCTGAAAATGTCTTAATGTGAAGGTTATAAAACCTACCTTTAGTTTGCTAAAATGTGGAACAACAAATCGAAATGTAGCTTCAGCTGGTCGAGCAGGGTCTGCTTGCGGTCCAAAAATGACTTCTCCATTTTGTGACAGGTCCATTTCCCCTTTGTTAATTACTACTTAGTTAAATTTAAAAAAAATTTTGGCAAAAAAATATTAAAAAGACAAATGTAAAACAAATTTTTTTTAAAACGGCAGATGTCATGGCCAGAGTTGGGCATTTTGTTACTCGAATAAATGAGTAATGAGTAGGGGAGAGGCGGGAGAGGTGTCCACCGCTTTGAGTATATATATACTCAAAGGTCCACCGTGAGACGGTGTACATAGACAAGAACAGAACCACAGATAATATAAAAACTGAGACGAAGTAGTTATTTCATTTATTCAAAAACTTTAATCACAGCGTCATCTGCTGGTAGTGACAAAAAGCAGAAAGCAAACAAACACAAAATCCCTGTAATTTGTTAGGTTGTTTTGTTTTGTCAGTTGTACTCATAGATAAGATAGGTTCATGATAGGTTAGTACTGTTAGGCCCGGTTTTTCAATCGATGGTTAACTCTAACTAAAAGTTTATAACTATAGAAATAATTGTTGCAATAATGGTAACCGTGACTTTTAACCTTTAGTTAGAGTTAACCATCGATTGAAAAACCGGGCCTTAGTAGTTAGTTGTACTTATTTTAGCTATAAACACAGAGCAGGTTGCTCTGTGCTATAAAGTAAAATATTCTTGGTAAGTAAATACTGTATTATTTTAGTAATCAAATAATTATTTGGCAGTTTCATCAATTTCATTTTATAATTATACTATATAGAGATAAGCATGCATAATAGTTTCTCATTTTATTTCATGGTTAAAAAAATTCACTCTGAACCAGTGGCGGCTCGTGGGTCAAATAATAGGTGAAGTGCTATTGTGGTCAGGGGCGTCGTTAGCCCTTTTTTGCCCCCCCCCCCCCCCCAATCGTAATGCAAGAATAAATACCTAATAATATAAGGTATAAAGCCTGTTTGACACGACGTTAAATTTTACACAAAATTTATGCAAAAATTTTTTATAAAATTTTTAGCACCGTTGCATACAGAAAAATTACAAATAAATTTTCTCATAAATTTATGCATAAATTATTTAGAACGTGTCCTAAATCTAGCAGAAAAAGTGCGCGTTAAAAGTGCGCATAGAGCAACATTCCACACTACGAGGCTGTAGTCAAATATATCGGGTGATCAAATGAATTTCAGATTAGGGTAGGCGCTGTAAGTGCAGGGCATGTCTTAGATTACTGCAGCGAACTATAATTTAAATGGATTTGTTATTTTGACAGTTCATAAAAGAAAATATTTAAGGAATAAACTAAGACATGCCTAAAAAATAAATAGCCTACTAGATGTGAAATTTATTTGATCGCCCGTTATAAACAAACATGGAAGGCAACTCTTGGTTACATCAGTGTTACAAATATGGCAGTCACAAATAACACTAAAAAATGCAATCATACGCAAGAGCAATTCACAAATTTTGCATTAAAAAGTGAGACTGTTGCAAACAGAAAATTGTCAATTTTTGCGAAAATTTTTCAGAAAATTTATAAAAAAATTTACTCAAAAATTTTAGCATAAATTTAATACCGTGTCATACGGGCTTTTAATACATTAAAAAGTTTTAGACTTTTTGGAATTTTTACTTTTTCTTTCAAGTCTTGTAACAGTAAAGGGGAATGCAGTATATATTTTTTTCTATCCTTGACCGAATGATTGTAGAGCTGGTAAAACGTTTGTCCGACAAAAACATGGAGATTTTTAAATCAGATTTCAGTCATTCTTAAATGTTTATAATATAAAGCAGCAAGACTTATAGTCTGAATTCCTTGTTTGTCAAAAATATATTCAAAAATTAACGCCTAAACCAAGTGATATATCCTCACTATTTTCACATTTAGATGAAACAATGTTTCCTAATCTAACGAATACAGAAAATTGCATTATCAATTCCTGTAGTTGTGAAAGATCTTTTAGTGTACCAAGACGACTAAAAACGTATATTAGAGCAACAACGGGCCAGGATAGGTTATCAAATTTAGGTATAATTAATATTAATTTTCAGTTAGATGAAATTTCTGCGGAAACAATTAAATATCGTTTTGCGCAAATTGGTAATAGACGAAATGAACTTTTACTACCAAAAAATTTAAATTAATAAAGTGAGTTCGAAAAATTTCGTTATCAAAAGGGCGATATTAGATCTTATTTTATTATTACTACTTTTTTGAGCCCACTTTATTATAAATGAATATTGTATCATTCTGAAAAATATAAATCTTATTGAATGAATAAGTAGGTACGATTAATTTCTTTTTCTTCTGCTATTTTTTAATTTAACAAACTAATTATTAGTTTATATAGTTATAAATAGATAGTGTAGTAGATTATTATTATCTCAGGAACAGTAGAAACAGTAATAATTTTTAATAAATATAAGTTAGTCTAGTTTTTCGTAATATATGTTTTAGTATAAATATTTGTGCAATAAAATTTGATATTATTTTTCTGTACGTCTCTTTTATCTATCAAATTTAATTAAAAAATACTTTTTATTTGGACTTACCTGATTTTTGTACACCAAGTCAATCCTTCTGTCTTTTAGGGTAGCAAGCAAAACAAACACATAAACAACAAACAGTACAAACACCAAAACAAGACATGAGTTTCAATTATTTGAAATCAGTGATAACCGACTATTGAATAATTAGGAGATATTCACAGATATTTGATTTACTATTATTTTAATACGTCCTTTGTACGACACATATGCTTCAAGACTATATCTAGCATTTAACTGACTAATAATACTAATAAAGAAAAATAAGTAGGTTAGCGTCTCTCTCCTTATTGCTGAGACGTGATGTTTATATAAACAAGTAAACGAAAAGGTTCACGTATCGATTCATTTTTATCCAACAATGAATTATAAAATAAACCAACACCCGACAAGCGAAACGATGTGAATGTAGTGAATCATTCGCCGATAAAAAAACTAAATACTTCACTCTAGCGATTCAAGATGTGTCAACCAGCCGCCCGCCGGTATGCGTTACCATGGCAACGAGCCAACGTTAAAGCCTGTCAATTCCAACTCTTCGCTTCAGGCACGTTCGTTTCGTTGGAATGCGGTGTAGACACGGACAAAATAGGCTAGTGGCCAGTGACGAATATTATGGTAAATAATATGCATTTATAATAAAAAAATCCTCTCAATACGCAATATTGAAGTGTCGAAAATAAAAAATAATTTGAATATAAAATAATTTGGATGCACAAATTTTAGGTGAAGAGGCTCTTCACCTACTTCACCTGGCGAGCCGCCACTGCTCTGAACTGATCAAACCTCATTATGTGCACAGTGAGGCATGACTAAGGGGTGCACACTGAGACATGTCTCACTGTGGACATACCTGCATACCTACATGATTTTGGTTTTTCAACAGATTTACCTACCCATAAAAGATGCCTATGCCTAGAAAAAGTCGTCGTAAAACCAACATAGGCATGTTTTCTAAACAAACTATGGAAGACGCTGTTAATCTTGTAATAAGTGGCCGAACTATTCGCTCAGTTGCCAGAGAAAAAAACTTGTCATTTCAAACACTTGCCAGGTATGTTGCAAAGCTCAGGAATATAGACGGTGACCAGGAAATTCGAATGACACCACACTATAATGTTCGGCAAGTATTCAGTGATCGGCAAGAAGTAGAGCTATGCGAATATCTCATAAATTGTTCAAAAATGTTTTATGGTCTCCCATATTTAGAGTTTCGCAAATTAGCTTATGAGGTGGCGACTCTAAACAACATTAGTATGCCAAACAACTGGGAAAGAGATGAAATGGCTGGCTTAGACTGGCTTAAGGGATTCATGGCTCGTCATCAGGATGCTCTGTCTCTTAGAACTGCTGAGGGATGCAGCTTGAGCCGGGCAATTCATTCAATGCCCATAATGTGAAGAAATTTTTTGATAATTTGTCTATTGTATACAGAAGAAATGAACAATTTGCTGATGGTACCCGTGTATTTAATTTAGACGAAACATCTACATTGACTGTGCAGAAGCCCTCAAAAGTTATTGCACAAAAAGGTATCAGACAGGTCAGCAAAGTCACCAGCGCAGAAAGAGGCACCCTTGTTACGACCTGCTGTATTATTAATGCAGCAGGGAACGCTTTACCTCCAGTGATGGTTTTCCCGAGGGTGCACTATAAACCATTTATGACAACCGGTGCACCTACTGGAACCTTAGCAGGGGTGTAGTGGAGCCGGAACGCCGTTCCGGCACTGCTTATTTTTTTACAAGAAATAAATAAGCAAAAATGTAAAATACCTCCTTAAAACAGTGCGATCTTCTTACAAATTAATAAAAGTTCCGGTACTGCTTAATTTACGACTACACCACTGAACCTTAGGTCTCGCAACAAAAACAGGTTGGATGACTCGAGAACTTTTTGTGCAAGTGATGCAACATTTTATTAAACATTCACACTCCTCGTTAGATAATCCTAGCGTTTTGCTGTTTGATAACCACGAAAGCCATTTATCGATGGAAGCTCTAAATTTAGTTACACAACAAAATGGATGTTAAATAGTTATTTATGTACCAAGAGTCGTAAGTGCAGTTTTTTGGGCGAGAATGCAATTTGCAACGCCAAGGCCCGAAGGGCCGAGGTATTGCAAGCATTCGAGACCAAAAATTGCACTGTACGACTCGAGGTGCATATGAGATTTTTCGTCAAACCTTATATATCATTTTAAAATAAATAAAATTAAGTATTTTTCATTTTTTATGCATAGCTGTCATACCAATAATTAATAAAGGTTGTTGTGATTTAGATTAGGTATCCTTGACAACAAAAAATAAAACATATTTATTTCAAAAAAATTTTAAACGCGTGTGTCAATTGAATTTGTGCACAATTTGTGATTCTAAAAACATGTCTCAAGAAATAGAAGAGGCTGCAAATGCAGCATCCCACAATATATTACCGGTTAAATCGCAACAACGGTATATGGAAACATATAACATTTTCAAAAATTGGTGCCATGAGAAGAAATCAGATGTGATTACAGAAAAAGTGCTGTTGGCGTATTTCTTAAATAGATTTATAAAATTAAAATCTCCAAGCAGTTTATGGAGCGAATACTCAATGTTAAAAAGTACCATTGTTATCAATGATAATGAAGATATTTCCAAATATCCAAAACTAAAAGCGTTTTTAAAGCGTAAAAATGATGGCTATAAACCCAAAAAGAGTAGTATATTTAGTCGAGACGATATGAACAAATTCCTTATTGAAGCGCCTGACATTACACATTTGTTAATGAAGGTACAGTTACAGATTATTTCATTTAACTCAGTTATTAAGGTATATTGAAGTTATTTATCTGTTCTAGGTCGTTATGATAATGGGAATTTCTGGGGCCTGTAGAAAAGACGAATTATGTAAGATGACAACTGATAATGTTGAAGATAAAAATTCTCTAATAATAGTAACAATCTACTATTTTGCACTAGGAACTTAATGAAGAATATTACAACCCGCTGCCCATGGTAACCAGTAGTTGAATGTAAACTGTCACTTACCGTCAACAAAACAATGACACAATGACATATTTTCGCAGTAGGTTTGACGAAAAGTGTTTTTTCAAAAATTAAAATGTTCATATTTTTTTTATTACCTATATGTGGGACATCAGCAACAAAATGGACCTCCATTGTAATTGTGTCGTCTTTGATGTAACCATTATTTATTTCTATCACATCATTTCAAGCCATAAATTGTGAATAGCCCGAATTCTTTTCCTACGATAAGATTTTATTCAAATTCCATTATAAAAAAAAAATTAACGGCAATTTATGTTGTATGGCGCTTTACCCGAATCCTCCATGGTAGGTTGTGTACATAAACCCTACGTGAATACTTGGACCTCCAAGGAAAAAAATTCGTTGTTTTCTTTAAATGTTTAAATGAAATAAATAACAATCTATCTAAACTCTGCTCAGGGAAAGCCTGCACTCGATGTAAACAAACAAGTTTGACAACGGCTGATTCGCACGGCAAATGCTTTGTGTAAAATTGTTGGCACTCCTCATTAGATAATCCTAGCGTTTTGCTGTTTGATAATCACGAAAGCTATTTATCGATGGAAGCTCTAAATTTAGTTACACAACAAAATCGATGTTAAAAGTGTTTTTTCAAAAATTAAAATGTTCATATTTTTTTTATTAGGGGAAGCCCGGGCAAAGTGGATTACCCGGGCAAACCGAATAATCGTTATTTCTTGAAAGTGAAGACAAATGGCGCTCAATAATTCATACACGTTGAAGTAACATGTCTAGCACTACTACAAATCAGTCGAGGTAAAACGATTAGCCGAGAAGCAAGTGCTGTAAACGCGCATTAAAAGTTTTGCAGTGTTGTGCTAAAATAACCTACTGGAAGGTAAGTTAGGTAAACTAGTTCTAAATCGTTAATAAAAAGATCTTCTTAGTTATTCATTAGTACTTCCATTAAGTTGAATTCTTGTCCTAATGTTTATGCTGGACCAGGACCTTGGGGTCTAGACCATTTATGTGCCGTTATTTGCGACTTCATGCCCGGGCAAAGTGAATAGGACAAAGCGGATAGCTATTCGCTTTGGGGAGAATAAGAACGAGAAAACATTGAGTCTCAATACCATTTCTGGAAAATTAAAAAAAACTAGTAGCAAGGCTCTTACAGATCACCATTGTCTGGTATGTGGAGAACTTTTTGAAAAGACCGGTGAAGCCTGGATCCAGGGCGGTGAATGCCAAAATTGGGCCCACGAGCTCTGCACCAACTATACTGGATTTGGCTCCTACTTCTGTGAGTTTTGTGACGCCTAATATATCATTTATATGTTTATTGTTTGTATTTTTGAAGTTAAATATATGATTCAAATATATTTCTGTGTACTTACATATATATTCACTTTGCCCGGGTAGTCGGGCAAAGTGGATAAAATGCACAATCACAAAAAAATATATATATTAAGTCAAAAACAAAATTAAGTCATAAATTACCTTGTTTGCATTGAAGTAGAGATATATCTCTGTGCCCTAGAATTTTTTTATTAGAATTTGATAAATATCAAGCATATTATGATTTTTCCTCCTTAACCTATCCTCTTTGCCCGGGCTTCCCCTACCTATATGTGGGACATCAGCAACAAAATGGACCTCCATTGTAATTGCGTCGTCTTTGATGTAACCATTATTTATTTCTATCGCATCATTTCAAGCCATAAACTGTGAATAGCCCGAATTCTTTTCCTACGATAAGATTTTATTCAAATTCCATTATAAAAAAAAAAATTAACGGCTCATACTTCAGAGTAAAATAAATGTTTAACTGTCCTCGTAAATGGCTCGATATCTCCACTGCACCGCAAATAGAATCCTAAGGATCGTTGCATTCTCCCCTCAATGTATGTTGAATCGGGCTTCATCCGAATCCTCCATCCTAGGTTGTGCACATAAACCCTATGTGAATACTTGGACTTCTAAGAAAAAAAATTCGTTGTTTTCTTTAAATGTTTAAATGAAATAAATAACAATCTATCTAAAGTCTGTTCAGGGAAAGCCTGCACTCGATGTAAACAAACAAGTTTGACAACGGCTGATTCGCACGGCAAATGCTTTGCGTAAAATTGTTGGCACTCCTCTTTAGATAATCCTAGCGTTTTGCTGTTTGATAATCACGAAAGCTATTTATCGATGGAAGCTCTAAATTTAGTTACACAACAAAATCGATGTTAAAAGTGTTTTTTCAAAAATTAAAATGTTCATATTTTTTTTATTACCTATATGTGGGACATCTGCAACAAAATGTACCTCCAGTGTTATGGTGTCGGCTTTGATGTAACCTTCTCTCACATCATTCCAAGCCATAAACTGGGCATAGCCCGAATTCTTTTCCTACGATAAGATTTTATTCAAATTCCATTATAAAAAAAAAATTAACGGCTCATACTTCAGAGTAAAATAAATGTTTAACTGTCCTCGTAAATGGCTCGATATCTCCACTGCACCGCAAATAGAATCCTAAGGATCGTTGCATTCTCCCCTCAATGTATGTTGAATCGGGCTTCATCCGAATCCTCCATCCTAGGTTGTGCACATAAACCCTATGTGAATACTTGGACTTCTAAGAAAAAAAATTCGTTGTTTTCTTTAAATGTTTAAATGAAATAAATAACAATCTATCTAAAGTCTGTTCAGGGAAAGCCTGCACTCGATGTAAACAAACAAGTTTGACAACGGCTGATTCGCACGGCAAATGCTTTGCGTAAAATTGTTGGCACTCCTCATTAGATAATCCTAGCGTTTTGCTGTTTGATAATCACGAAAGCTATTTATCGATGGAAGCTCTAAATTTAGTTACACAACAAAATCGATGTTAAAAGTGTTTTTTCAAAAATTAAAATGTTCATATTTTTTTTATTACCTATATGTGGGACATCTGCAACAAAATGTACCTCCAGTGTTATGGTGTCGGCTTTGATGTAACCTTCTCTCACATCATTCCAAGCCATAAACTGGGCATAGCCGGAATTCTTTTCCTACGATAAGATTTTATTCAAATTCCATTATAAAAAAAAAAATAACGGCTCATACTTCAGGGTAAAATAAATGCTTAATATTCCTTGTAAATGGCTCGAACTGAAAGCAAACGAAGTTCGGCAGCGACGTGACACGACCATGCCTTGGATTCGTGTCCACTACATCGCAAAAACAATCCTAAATATCTTTGCATCCTCCCCCCAATGTATGTTGATTCGGGCGTTACCCGAATCCGCCATCCTAATGTTCATATTTTTTTTATTACCTATATGTGGTACATCAGCTACAAAACGGACCTCCATTGTAATGGTGTCCGCTTTGATGTAACCATTACTTCTGTCTGGCACATCATTCCAAGATATAAATTGCACATAGCCCGAATTCTTTTCCTACGATAAGATTTTATTCAAATTCCATTATAAAAAAAAAAATAACGGCTCATACTTCAGGGTAAAATAAATGCTTAATATTCCTTGTAAATGGCTCGAACTGAAAGCAAACGAAGTTCGGCAGCGACGTGACACGACCATGCCTTGGATTCGTGTCCACTACATCGCAAAAACAATCCTAAATATCTTTGCATCCTCCCCCCAATGTATGTTGATTCGGGCGTTACCCGAATCCGCCATCCTAAGTTCTGCGCGTAAACTTTATGCGAATACTTGGTCCTCTAAGAAAAAAAATTCGTTGTTTTCTTTAAATGTTTAAATGAAATAAATAACAATCTATCTAAAGTCTGTTCAGGGAAAGCCTGCACTCGATGTAAACAAACAAGTTTGACAACGGCTGATTCGCACGGCAAATGCTTTGCGTAAAATTGTTGGCACTCCTCATTAGATAATCCTAGCGTTTTGCTGTTTGATAATCACGAAAGCTATTTATCGATGGAAGCTCTAAATTTAGTTACACAACAAAATCGATGTTAAAAGTGTTTTTTCAAAAATTAAAATGTTCATATTTTTTTTATTACCTATATGTGGGACATCTGCAACAAAATGTACCTCCAGTGTTATGGTGTCGGCTTTGATGTAACCTTCTCTCACATCATTCCAAGCCATAAACTGGGCATAGCCCGAATTCTTTTCCTACGATAAGATTTTATTCAAATTCCATTATAAAAAAAAAATTAACGGCTCATACTTCAGAGTAAAATAAATGTTTAACTGTCCTCGTAAATGGCTCGATATCTCCACTGCACCGCAAATAGAATCCTAAGGATCGTTGCATTCTCCCCTCAATGTATGTTGAATCGGGCTTCATCCGAATCCTCCATCCTAGGTTGTGCACATAAACCCTATGTGAATACTTGGACTTCTAAGAAAAAAAATTCGTTGTTTTCTTTAAATGTTTAAATGAAATAAATAACAATCTATCTAAAGTCTGTTCAGGGAAAGCCTGCACTCGATGTAAACAAACAAGTTTGACAACGGCTGATTCGCACGGCAAATGCTTTGCGTAAAATTGTTGGCACTCCTCATTAGATAATCCTAGCGTTTTGCTGTTTGATAATCATGAAAGCTATTTATCGATGGAAGCTCTAAATTTAGTTACACAACAAAATCGATGTTAAAAGTGTTTTTTCAAAAATTAAAATGTTCATATTTTTTTTATTACCTATATGTGGGACATCTGCAACAAAATGTACCTCCAGTGTTATGGTGTCGGCTTTGATGTAACCTTCTCTCACATCATTCCAAGCCATAAACTGGGCATAGCCCGAATTCTTTTCCTACGATAAGATTTTATTCAAATTCCATTATAAAAAAAAAATTAACGGCTCATACTTCAGAGTAAAATAAATGTTTAACTGTCCTCGTAAATGGCTCGATATCTCCACTGCACCGCAAATAGAATCCTAAGGATCGTTGCATTCTCCCCTCAATGTATGTTGAATCGGGCTTCATCCGAATCCTCCATCCTAGGTTGTGCACATAAACCCTATGTGAATACTTGGACTTCTAAGAAAAAAAATTCGTTGTTTTCTTTAAATGTTTAAATGAAATAAATAACAATCTATCTAAAGTCTGTTCAGGGAAAGCCTGCACTCGATGTAAACAAACAAGTTTGACAACGGCTGATTCGCACGGCAAATGCTTTGCGTAAAATTGTTGGCACTCCTCATTAGATAATCCTAGCGTTTTGCTGTTTGATAATCAAGAAAGCTATTTATCGATGGAAGCTCTAAATTTAGTTACACAACAAAATCGATGTTAAAAGTGTTTTTTCAAAAATTAAAATGTTCATATTTTTTTTATTACCTATATGTGGGACATCTGCAACAAAATGTACCTCCAGTGTTATGGTGTCGGCTTTGATGTAACCTTCTCTCACATCATTCCAAGCCATAAACTGGGCATAGCCCGAATTCTTTTCCTACGATAAGATTTTATTCAAATTCCATTATAAAAAAAAAATTAACGGCTCATACTTCAGAGTAAAATAAATGTTTAACTGTCCTCGTAAATGGCTCGATATCTCCACTGCACCGCAAATAGAATCCTAAGGATCGTTGCATTCTCCCCTCAATGTATGTTGAATCGGGCTTCATCCGAATCCTCCATCCTAGGTTGTGCACATAAACCCTATGTGAATACTTGGACTTCTAAGAAAAAAAATTCGTTGTTTTCTTTAAATGTTTAAATGAAATAAATAACAATCTATCTAAAGTCTGTTCAGGGAAAGCCTGCACTCGATGTAAACAAACAAGTTTGACAACGGCTGATTCGCACGGCAAATGCTTTGCGTAAAATTGTTGGCACTCCTCATTAGATAATCCTAGCGTTTTGCTGTTTGATAATCAAGAAAGCTATTTATCGATGGAAGCTCTAAATTTAGTTACACAACAAAATCGATGTTAAAAGTGTTTTTTCAAAAATTAAAATGTTCATATTTTTTTTATTACCTATATGTGGGACATCTGCAACAAAATGTACCTCCAGTGTTATGGTGTCGGCTTTGATGTAACCTTCTCTCACATCATTCCAAGCCATAAACTGGGCATAGCCCGAATTCTTTTCCTACGATAAGATTTTATTCAAATTCCATTATAAAAAAAAAATTAACGGCTCATACTTCAGAGTAAAATAAATGTTTAACTGTCCTCGTAAATGGCTCGATATCTCCACTGCACCGCAAATAGAATCCTAAGGATCGTTGCATTCTCCCCTCAATGTATGTTGAATCGGGCTTCATCCGAATCCTCCATCCTAGGTTGTGCACATAAACCCTATGTGAATACTTGGACTTCTAAGAAAAAAAATTCGTTGTTTTCTTTAAATGTTTAAATGAAATAAATAACAATCTATCTAAAGTCTGTTCAGGGAAAGCCTGCACTCGATGTAAACAAACAAGTTTGACAACGGCTGATTCGCACGGCAAATGCTTTGCGTAAAATTGTTGGCACTCCTCATTAGATAATCCTAGCGTTTTGCTGTTTGATAATCATGAAAGCTATTTATCGATGGAAGCTCTAAATTTAGTTACACAACAAAATCGATGTTAAAAGTGTTTTTTCAAAAATTAAAATGTTCATATTTTTTTTATTACCTATATGTGGGACATCTGCAACAAAATGTACCTCCAGTGTTATGGTGTCGGCTTTGATGTAACCTTCTCTCACATCATTCCAAGCCATAAACTGGGCATAGCCCGAATTCTTTTCCTACGATAAGATTTTATTCAAATTCCATTATAAAAAAAAAATTAACGGCTCATACTTCAGAGTAAAATAAATGTTTAACTGTCCTCGTAAATGGCTCGATATCTCCACTGCACCGCAAATAGAATCCTAAGGATCGTTGCATTCTCCCCTCAATGTATGTTGAATCGGGCTTCATCCGAATCCTCCATCCTAGGTTGTGCACATAAACCCTATGTGAATACTTGGACTTCTAAGAAAAAAAATTCGTTGTTTTCTTTAAATGTTTAAATGAAATAAATAACAATCTATCTAAAGTCTGTTCAGGGAAAGCCTGCACTCGATGTAAACAAACAAGTTTGACAACGGCTGATTCGCACGGCAAATGCTTTGCGTAAAATTGTTGGCACTCCTCATTAGATAATCCTAGCGTTTTGCTGTTTGATAATCATGAAAGCTATTTATCGATGGAAGCTCTAAATTTAGTTACACAACAAAATCGATGTTAAAAGTGTTTTTTCAAAAATTAAAATGTTCATATTTTTTTTATTACCTATATGTGGGACATCTGCAACAAAATGTACCTCCAGTGTTATGGTGTCGGCTTTGATGTAACCTTCTCTCACATCATTCCAAGCCATAAACTGGGCATAGCCCGAATTCTTTTCCTACGATAAGATTTTATTCAAATTCCATTATAAAAAAAAAATTAACGGCTCATACTTCAGAGTAAAATAAATGTTTAACTGTCCTCGTAAATGGCTCGATATCTCCACTGCACCGCAAATAGAATCCTAAGGATCGTTGCATTCTCCCCTCAATGTATGTTGAATCGGGCTTCATCCGAATCCTCCATCCTAGGTTGTGCACATAAACCCTATGTGAATACTTGGACTTCTAAGAAAAAAAATTCGTTGTTTTCTTTAAATGTTTAAATGAAATAAATAACAATCTATCTAAAGTCTGTTCAGGGAAAGCCTGCACTCGATGTAAACAAACAAGTTTGACAACGGCTGATTCGCACGGCAAATGCTTTGCGTAAAATTGTTGGCACTCCTCATTAGATAATCCTAGCGTTTTGCTGTTTGATAATCAAGAAAGCTATTTATCGATGGAAGCTCTAAATTTAGTTACACAACAAAATCGATGTTAAAAGTGTTTTTTCAAAAATTAAAATGTTCATATTTTTTTTATTACCTATATGTGGGACATCTGCAACAAAATGTACCTCCAGTGTTATGGTGTCGGCTTTGATGTAACCTTCTCTCACATCATTCCAAGCCATAAACTGGGCATAGCCCGAATTCTTTTCCTACGATAAGATTTTATTCAAATTCCATTATAAAAAAAAAATTAACGGCTCATACTTCAGAGTAAAATAAATGTTTAACTGTCCTCGTAAATGGCTCGATATCTCCACTGCACCGCAAATAGAATCCTAAGGATCGTTGCATTCTCCCCTCAATGTATGTTGAATCGGGCTTCATCCGAATCCTCCATCCTAGGTTGTGCACATAAACCCTATGTGAATACTTGGACTTCTAAGAAAAAAAATTCGTTGTTTTCTTTAAATGTTTAAATGAAATAAATAACAATCTATCTAAAGTCTGTTCAGGGAAAGCCTGCACTCGATGTAAACAAACAAGTTTGACAACGGCTGATTCGCACGGCAAATGCTTTGTGTAAAATTGTTGGCACTCCTCATTAGATAATCCTAGCGTTTTGCTGTTTGATAATCAAGAAAGCTATTTATCGATGGAAGCTCTAAATTTAGTTACACAACAAAATCAATGTTAAAAGTGTTTTTTCAAAAATTAAAATGTTCATATTTTTTTTATTACCTATATGTGGGACATCTGCAACAAAATGTACCTCCAGTGTTATGGTGTCGGCTTTGATGTAACCTTCTCTCACATCATTCCAAGCCATAAACTGGGCATAGCCCGAATTCTTTTCCTACGATAAGATTTTATTCAAATTCCATTATAAAAAAAAAATTAACGGCTCATACTTCAGAGTAAAATAAATGTTTAACTGTCCTCGTAAATGGCTCGATATCTCCACTGCACCGCAAATAGAATCCTAAGGATCGTTGCATTCTCCCCTCAATGTATGTTGAATCGGGCTTCATCCGAATCCTCCATCCTAGGTTGTGCACATAAACCCTATGTGAATACTTGGACTTCTAAGAAAAAAAATTCGTTGTTTTCTTTAAATGTTTAAATGAAATAAATAACAATCTATCTAAAGTCTGTTCAGGGAAAGCCTGCACTCGATGTAAACAAACAAGTTTGACAACGGCTGATTCGCACGGCAAATGCTTTGCGTAAAATTGTTGGCACTCCTCATTAGATAATCCTAGCGTTTTGCTGTTTGATAATCATGAAAGCTATTTATCGATGGAAGCTCTAAATTTAGTTACACAACAAAATCGATGTTAAAAGTGTTTTTTCAAAAATTAAAATGTTCATATTTTTTTTATTACCTATATGTGGGACATCTGCAACAAAATGTACCTCCAGTGTTATGGTGTCGGCTTTGATGTAACCTTCTCTCACATCATTCCAAGCCATAAACTGGGCATAGCCCGAATTCTTTTCCTACGATAAGATTTTATTCAAATTCCATTATAAAAAAAAAATTAACGGCTCATACTTCAGAGTAAAATAAATGTTTAACTGTCCTCGTAAATGGCTCGATATCTCCACTGCACCGCAAATAGAATCCTAAGGATCGTTGCATTCTCCCCTCAATGTATGTTGAATCGGGCTTCATCCGAATCCTCCATCCTAGGTTGTGCACATAAACCCTATGTGAATACTTGGACTTCTAAGAAAAAAAATTCGTTGTTTTCTTTAAATGTTTAAATGAAATAAATAACAATCTATCTAAAGTCTGTTCAGGGAAAGCCTGCACTCGATGTAAACAAACAAGTTTGACAACGGCTGATTCGCACGGCAAATGCTTTGTGTAAAATTGTTGGCACTCCTCATTAGATAATCCTAGCGTTTTGCTGTTTGATAATCACGAAAGCTATTTATCGATGGAAGCTCTAAATTTAGTTACACAACAAAATCGATGTTAAAAGTGTTTTTTCAAAAATTAAAATGTTCATATTTTTTTTATTACCTATATGTGGGACATCTGCAACAAAATGTACCTCCAGTGTTATGGTGTCGGCTTTGATGTAACCTTCTCTCACATCATTCCAAGCCATAAACTGGGCATAGCCCGAATTCTTTTCCTACGATAAGATTTTATTCAAATTCCATTATAAAAAAAAAATTAACGGCTCATACTTCAGAGTAAAATAAATGTTTAACTGTCCTCGTAAATGGCTCGATATCTCCACTGCACCGCAAATAGAATCCTAAGGATCGTTGCATTCTCCCCTCAATGTATGTTGAATCGGGCTTCATCCGAATCCTCCATCCTAGGTTGTGCACATAAACCCTACGTGAATACTTGGACCTCCAAGGAAAAAAATTCGTTGTTTTCTTTAAATGTTTAAATGAAATAAATAACAATCTATCTAAACTCTGCTCAGGGAAAGCCTGCACTCGATGTAAACAAACAAGTTTGACAACGGCTGATTCGCACGGCAAATGCTTTGTGTAAAATTGTTGGCACTCCTCATTAGATAATCCTAGCGTTTTGCTGTTTGATAATCACGAAAGCTATTTATCGATGGAAGCTCTAAATTTAGTTACACAACAAAATCGATGTTAAAAGTGTTTTTTCAAAAATTAAAATGTTCATATTTTTTTTATTAGGGGAAGCCCGGGCAAAGTGGATTACCCGGGCAAACCGAATAATCGTTATTTCTTGAAAGTGAAGACAAATGGCGCTCAATAATTCATACACGTTGAAGTAACATGTCTAGCACTACTACAAATCAGTCGAGGTAAAACGATTAGCCGAGAAGCAAGTGCTGTAAACGCGCATTAAAAGTTTTGCAGTGTTGTGCTAAAATAACCTACTGGAAGGTAAGTTAGGTAAACTAGTTCTAAATCGTTAATAAAAAGATCTTCTTAGTTATTCATTAGTACTTCCATTAAGTTGAATTCTTGTCCTAATGTTTATGCTGGACCAGGACCTTGGGGTCTAGACCATTTATGTGCCGTTATTTGCGACTTCATGCCCGGGCAAAGTGAATAGGACAAAGCGGATAGCTATTCGCTTTGGGGAGAATAAGAACGAGAAAACATTGAGTCTCAATACCATTTCTGGAAAATTAAAAAAAACTAGTAGCAAGGCTCTTACAGATCACCATTGTCTGGTATGTGGAGAACTTTTTGAAAAGACCGGTGAAGCCTGGATCCAGGGCGGTGAATGCCAAAATTGGGCCCACGAGCTCTGCACCAACTATACTGGATTTGGCTCCTACTTCTGTGAGTTTTGTGACGCCTAATATATCATTTATATGTTTATTGTTTGTATTTTTGAAGTTAAATATATGATTCAAATATATTTCTGTGTACTTACATATATATTCACTTTGCCCGGGTAGTCGGGCAAAGTGGATAAAATGCACAATCACAAAAAAATATATATATTAAGTCAAAAACAAAATTAAGTCATAAATTACCTTGTTTGCATTGAAGTAGAGATATATCTCTGTGCCCTAGAATTTTTTTATTAGAATTTGATAAATATCAAGCATATTATGATTTTTCCTCCTTAACCTATCCTCTTTGCCCGGGCTTCCCCTACCTATATGTGGGACATCAGCAACAAAATGGACCTCCATTGTAATTGCGTCGTCTTTGATATAACCATTATTTATTTCTATCGCATCATTTCAAGCCATAAACTGTGAATAGCCCGAATTCTTTTCCTACGATAAGATTTTATTCAAATTCCATTATAAAAAAAAAAATTAACGGCTCATACTTCAGAGTAAAATAAATGTTTAACTGTCCTCGTAAATGGCTCGATATCTCCACTGCACCGCAAATAGAATCCTAAGGATCGTTGCATTCTCCCCTCAATGTATGTTGAATCGGGCTTCATCCGAATCCTCCATCCTAGGTTGTGCACATAAACCCTATGTGAATACTTGGACTTCTAAGAAAAAAAATTCGTTGTTTTCTTTAAATGTTTAAATGAAATAAATAACAATCTATCTAAACTCTGTTCAGGGAAAGCCTGCACTCGATGTAAACAAACAAGTTTGACAACGGCTGATTCGCACGGCAAATGCTTTGCGTAAAATTGTTGGCACTCCTCATTAGATAATCCTAGCGTTTTGCTCTTTGATAACCACGAAAGCCATTTATCGATGGAAGCTTTAAATTTGGCAAAAGAAAATGGTGTTACAGTATTAACTTTCCCGCCTCATTCTACAAATAAATTACAGCCACTTGATGTAGGCGTATACAAACCGTTCACCACTTATTACGATCAAGCAGTTGATACTTGGATGACTCATAATCCGGGCCAAACGTTCAGCATCTACAACGTAGCAGCCTGTGTAGGGCAAGCACATGAAAAAGCTCTAACTCCTAAAAACATTATATCAGCTTTTAGGAAAACTGGGATTTTTCCTTTTAATCAAGATGTCTTCTCAGAAACTGACTTTCTATCAAGTTATGTAACTGACCGCCCCATAGTAGAGAGCAATCAGAATGAGCAAGATGTAGTTGTACCCTCAACCTCCGGGGATCCTATTCTGATGACACCACCAAAACGGCCACCTTTACCATCAGCCAACCCACTGTCCAGGGACCATCTAATGAGCATAACAACACCAACACAGCCACGTTCATCATCAGTCAACCCACCAGAGCCAACGACTAAATTCATAGCTGCTACTCCTACTTCTAGTGCAGCTTTCACGGTAACTCCCGAAGCAGTAAGATCGTACCCGAAGGCAAATGCTAGAAAACTGACACGAAAACCTAGACGCCCAGGTAAATCAATGATAGCTACAGATACACCTGAAAAAGCAGAAATAGAAGAACGATTAAATATGAGTAGAAAAAAAGCAGGGCCAAAAGCGAAGCAAATAAAAAAACCGGTTTTTGAGATAAATGAAGAAAACCAAAACGAGGAAGTTAATAACATGAGAAAAAAACTTTTCTTAGATGAAGAGGAGTTAAGTGATGATGAAGAAGAAGAAAACGAAAAGATAAACTACATGGAAAATGACGATTCGATGACTCCTTTTTCTGAACATGAAGATGACGATGTCAGTGATTCCAACCATACTATTCCAATTGTGGGCGACTGTGTGTTTGTTAAGTTTGTAGTAAAAAAGAATGTGAAACATTTTGTGGGAGAAATTTTATCTGCTGTAGGTGAATCTGATTTTGAAGTCACCTTTTTAAGAAGATCTGCCAAATTTGATAAATTATTTTATCTTCCTACGATAGCGGACGTGGGCACTATTCCTAAAAATGACATAGTCTTGGTTTTACCGAAACCATCACAGACAGGTAAAACCAAAAGGCAGCAATCATCTTATCGATTCTCTGTTGATTTGGGACAATATGCTGTTAACTAATTATTATGATGGGATATTAGGACAGTAATAGTTATTTGTGCGGTTAGTATAGGTCTAGTTGATAAATCTCACACATGCAGAACGTATTTTGTTTTTATTTTATGGTTACTTACATTATTGTGATTATAAAACATGTTTTTTCCATATTTTTGAGTTGTATTTAGGTCGTCTCATTGTGTACACCTACATGTCCACAATGAGACGTTTACAATATTTTAAATAAAATTAGCTTGTATATCTAAAAATGTATTTTTGAAATGAAACTAGCAACCAATGTTAGCTCTAATAGTTACTAAATACAGTTTCCTCAAAAAATATATTAAATCTCTAAAATTTCCTGTGATATGATAATTTAAAAAAAAACGTCTCACTGTGGACACCTCTCCCCTAATGATTAAAATATTCATTAATCATTACTCTTGGTTACTTGGGAGTAAATGACTCAGCACTCATCATTCATTACTCGAGTATTACTATAGACTTGTCAATTCTCACGGCTTAGAGAATGGATAATGCAATATGTATAATGTAGCAGTTTTCTTAGAAGTGTAAAATTACTAAAGCTAAATTATGATTTGAAGTTACGTTGCATCTTTTATAAAAATATTCTCCACTGAGGATTTTGTGTGTAAGTGCATAAGTACCATCGTGTTCAAAGAATACTGGTACAGCGAAATTTTGGCTGGTTTGAAGCCGCATAATCAATTGCGTTAGCAGGCTATGACCATGAAACATCAACGTGACAGTTCTATGAATGAAAAATCTAAAAAAACTTGTTAGTTTGACAAATACTTAACCTCTATTTGACATATCCGATTTACACAGAAAAGAAGTGTCTACATCAAATTTTGAGTTTTGGAAGTGTCTGCAGTAACACACTGTACCAGTATTTTTTGAACACGATGGTACATTATATCCTTCAATGCTCAATGTATAATTTTGCTTAAAGAACGTTGAGGACGTTGACTACCACTACAAATGAATTGTTCGCTACCTGCACACTATTGTCGTTCGTTTAGGTATAAATAAAGCAACATCTTGACAGAGATCACTAATTATCGAGATGTTGTCGCATAAATGTGTCGATGTTCGCGATTCAGACATTTGGTACATCTTGGTCAAATGGTTTGATAAAAATCACTTTAAATGATATTTGTTCTAAATTTGGTATCGATTTAGAAAACGATCGCCGCAATAGATTTTTTTGGAACATTCAATTAGATAAAAAGGTTGTTATAAACGGAGATTTATTGGCCTGGCTTGGATATTCAAATGAAAAATATTATCTGAAAAAAATTGCTGTGACGAACTTGTTAAAGAAAAATCCTCATATTAAATACAGTGAAATTGAAAACGAATGCGACCCTCGTAAAAAATATTGGGCCGATCTCATATTTAAATTTAACGTCATGTTTAATTACCACGGCAACATCGCGTATCTCTGTTATACACATATACATACAATTATATAAAGCTATATCGTTTTATGTTTACGCTAAACACGACTTTAGTTAGAGACAACTTTAAACATGAGATCAGAATACGGCCCATTATGTTTTGGATGCAGTAGATTTTGAGGGATTGATGATACAAATGCGTACTCCAAAAGAGGTAGAACTACAAAAATTATTCTCACTAATGAAAATGGTTGTTGTCAAATATTGCGAGTACCTACGAAAAATATTTCGAACATCATTCAGCGGAACTATTGCTCTAACAAAATACTCAATTGTTGGGTTCTGTAAATGATTTGAAATTTTTGGTGTGAAATTTCGAATGAGTAATGATTGAAGAATAATGAGTAAGAGTAATATTCACGTACTACGAGTAATGAGTAAAGAGTAAAAAAAAAGTTTCATGAGTGATGATTAATTTTTTAATCATGATTAGTCCATGAGTAATGTATCACTCGAGTGATGCCCAACTCTGGTCATGGCCTTTAAATTTATTTTGAAAAATTTCATAATGGTACCTACATTGTTAATTTAAAACTTACCAATGGAAGGCCTGTTGTAGAGTCACAGAGAAAATCGGGATGTATTTATAATAATATGCACTAGAAAGTCACACATTGTAGTTGTGAATATTTGAATAAATCACAATCTTTTGACCTGTCAATAAATTTACGTACACTTATTCAAATAAAAATTTGTTTATTGTAGACAAGTAATGAAACTACATAACTTCTTAAAAATTATATCGGTACAGTATGAATATTACATGTATTTAAACATTTAAACAATACATATGTTTGTTTTTTTATTCCTTTACTTTGGAGGAACATCTTTGTTTTGCACGATGTAACCAGTTCTTCATTGAATCTTCAAAACTTTTATTAGTTTCAGTATTTAAAACCTTCATTCCCGCACCTACAATTAAAATAACTTGTTAGAACACAAAGGTTTGGATAAGGAAAAATGCAATTTCTTTGCCTATGAGTGTATATATGTATTTCAAGCATTCGGTTTAACCAAATAAATTGGAAGCAGCTTAAAAACTGCAGCTCACGAAGTAATTTGAGGGCTACTTCACGTTTGTTTGGTTAAACGTAATGCTTCAAATTATTCAGATAATTCACAAGCAAAACAGAATTGTGTTGACTACGTAAGTTTAAAATCTAACTTACACACATGATGTAATTAAAAATGAAGATCTATTGTAATTTAGACATAAATAGGAAACTTACGTGTCACCACTTGCTCCACCAATACGGGAAACTTCGTTAATCTAAAAACAAAATACTATTAAGATAATAATTTTATAAGTACAGTAAAGTCCCAATTATCCGCGATTACCCGGATAATTGGGACTCTACTGTATATAAACGGTACATACAGTTTGGTTAAAGTTCTTTTCATCATGTAAATATTGTTCCAATTGTTGCAGTTCCTCTTCATTTTTTATCGGCAAATTGAAAATTACAAATATCGAGGTATCATTTTCTGCATTTTTAGGAACACTGATAGAATTCTGTTTTAATTCATTTACTTCACCTATCAATTCTATCAGTGTGGCCTGGATGCGGCTTTGCTGCCTGATAATTTGTGCTACACCAGCACTAGATGCAGAGTATATCAATTGTTATCCGGAGGTGATAACACTAATTAAACCCGCTACTCTGTTGCGTGGGCGTGAGGTTCCTAAAAGAGAATAGTAGTGCTCACTAATTACTAAACTAACAATGTTCCTTGGGCGCCAGACCTTTCTTAAGTAACACTGTCTTCAGTCAGGTCTCCGGAAGAATAGACCTCCAAAGTTAATTGACTTGGTAATAAAACGCAAGGCTTTGTAATTAACGAATAAGATATATTAACTCAAGCAAAATGACACATATACAATTGAAATTGAAAATTAATAATGAAGTTATTAATTCAAACAAACAAATAAAGAAAATACTAAGATTTTAAACAAACTAAGTTTAAATGTAATATGTAAAGTCCAAACGACAAGATCTAATTGAACAAAAAAACTATATGGAACGTTCAAAGTCAATATCGTAACTAAACGAAAGAAATAATGTAAGGTTTAAATTAACCCAAATCGTAATTAAACGAACGTAGACCCTCTGAGGGTTCGCAAGGATAATTCTTAAATTAAATTAATAACTAACGCACACGGATAAAAATGAGCACATTTTTGTCTTCGACGCAGCTATAAAAAAAAACATAATAACACAATAGCAAATAAATAACAACCTGCGAAGCCTGAATGCAACAATTTGAATGTTCCTTTTACAAAAGCAAAAAAAATACAATGTATAAATTCACGTTGCTGTAAAAACCGAAGTTATACATTTTTCCTGAAAAACAGTAGGCCATGAAAAATAATTAATTATGCCATTGTATAGAAGAATTACTACTAAAAAGCTATTTCCTCTGACTTTTTATTGTATTGAAAAATGATAATATGATAAACTACGAAAAATGGCCCAAAACAGAGAGAGTGGTAAACTTGGATGAACACCAAATACCTGATGAGAACAGGCAAGAGGGACAGAAGAAAGAAAATTTTTGAGAATAATTATAACATGTATTTTACTTTACTAAATGAATACGTATATATCAGCACAAATAGCAAGTACAAAAGTTATTGATTTGAGAAAAGTCTTATAACAGGAATTTGATGGATTCCTAGGTTTCAAAAATACCAAGAATTGTTGTTCCAATATACCAGTTTTATTCTGTACATAAAACATTTATAAAATGCATAAAACCATTTTGTAAATTACAATTGTTCCTAAATAAATACGATACAATTATACACCTAAATAAGAATATTTCCTTTTAAAAAAATAATAATTGCAAATATTTTCATTAATTTATCATAGTTAATACAATTCATTTACGTCAAATATTAAACAAAAACACCAACAAATAGGATTAACTAAATTTATCAACGAGTATTCTGTATATTAAAACACTCGTTACAGATATAACATCTAATGAATAATGGAACATCACTGATTATTTTTAGTTATAACAAACACATAATAAATTTAGCATATCTATGCGATGTCTTTTATAAAACATATACAACATACAGTACAAAGTTAGTTATAGTTATCACTACCAAAAACTTGGAATTTATTAAAAATAAAAATAAAATTAAAATTGTGGACGAACAGAAGCGTAATTTTTGAATAATACAACATTTATGTATGAGGATAATAAAATACATTTATATTACATATAATTTATACAACCATTTGGCATTTATCTATATATAAACGTAAACTACACATCGCAAAGTACCAATTTACAAATGCCGCAATAGCAGCAGAACACTTACGTTAAGGAATGCAGAATTAACCAAAGGTGCAGCAACTATTTGTTTTACGTGCTGTTTTATAAAATGCCTTTGATTGAATGCTTAGGCCTTCAGATTTTGCTACCAGATCGTCCAATTTTTCCCCTCTTTCTAGTACTGCCTCTATAGTGTTATGCTGAAAATAAAATATTAGCTAAAAATCTCGGATTTTTTAAATTAGTTACTTTACCAAAATTATTTTAGTTTCATCAAGATCTGACTGAATCTTAGTCATAGCATCTGCTTCTTGTGGATTCTGATATTTAGCTAAATAAGTATTTAATTGAGGAAAAGTAACATCTCGTTCTGTTAAATCAGGCCAACTAGATGCGGGGATAATTTGCGAAAATTCGTCAAGCGCTTTTGTAATTAATGTATGAGATACTCGAGATGGATATTCGTGATCTGAAATCAATACTCCCGCAAGATTATCCCTTCGAACATAAACATGACACATATATTCTGTAAAGATACACAATTATTAGAAATTATTTGCTACGAAAATAAAGTTATTTTTACCTCCTTCTTTAACGGACTGCCTTGAAGCCGATATTGTTCTTTCTGTAATAGTTTTACTAACAAATGCCATAAACTCTTGCACAGAGCCACGTTGAAAGAAGCTAAAACCCTGTAGATCAAACGCTGCCTTTAAACAGGTAGCATTTGTTTGCCCCTTATACAGGATGCTCATACAATATAACTTCACCATCGTAAACGTATATATTTAAAAAATGATCTTTGCTCTAAATCAGTCTGGTCCCTGTTAAGGCCCTTAATAATGTTACTTTAGTTTAGTACATCTGACTCTTCAGCTATAAGTTAAATTTTGAATATTCTTATAGATAGTTTCAGTCTGTAAACTTACACTGTATTAAGGCGGGCGTTATTATAATCAGATTTTGTTCAATATCTAAAAACTAACACAAACTAACAGAACGTCAAATTTCAGTGACACATAAGTTTGGTACACACAAGAAATTTTAGTTCCATATGACTATATGCAACAATTCGCATACATTCCAATTTTCATTGTTCCAAAATTTACAGTATTGCCATATCGTGCAACTAGCTGCGTTCGGTTATTCCACTGCCTCCTTTTTACAGGCAGTGCCTCAAGTGGTTTTAACCATTTAGCATGACGGCGACCAACGGCGACTACGTGCCGTAGTGGTCATAATAATGTATATAGAAGTTACATTTTAAAACGATCTAATTTTGTCCCGACTCGGCTGCATTTTGTAATGTAAAACATAAGCAAGACATAATGTTTTGAAGGTTATTGCATAAACTTAAAAAAAAACCTTAAAAATAGGTTTAAAATCGGTAGATTGAAGTCGAAATCGGTAGATCTACCGAAATTTCAGCAGGGTTAGCAACACTGGCTATAGTTCGCATACATTCCAATTTTCATTGTTCCAAAATCTACACTATTTACAGTATTGCCATATCGTGCAACACAACCTATACACCTTTTTCAATAAAATTTCAAAACTTCGAAATAAATAATTTCTAATTGTAATAAATATCATGGCTGTAACGACATTAACTGGTGTTTGCAATATAAAACCAGAGTAAGTAAATATCCAACAGAAAAAAAGAGTAATACTTTTCTTTTTAACATTTCCGCACGTGCATTTGTTTAAATTTTCAGGTTTGTCGTTGAAGAACATAAAAGCGAGTTAAGTTTGGAATGCGTCTCTGAAAAAGATAAAGAAAAACTTAAAAATGCGGAATCAGACGAGAAGAAAGAAGAACCGCCTGAAAAAAAGCAACGCCTTTCGAAAGCGGAGAAAAGAAAACTGCGAGGTCAAAACAAGGCTCGACCAGCTACATTTAGAAGAAACAAAGAATTAGAATTGTGTAATACATTAATTAATGTAGTTAAAAGTGAAAACCGACCAGTGTGTAACAAGAAGAATTGTAATTTCATGCACGATGTAGAAGAATATCTTAAAAATAAACCCGAAGATATTGGTAAGTCTGTTTGAATTGTACGGTGTAAAAAATAGTTTTACTTTGTACTTAATTCAGGAGAGGAATGCTACAGTTTCAGAACGTTCGGAATATGTGGTAGAGGTTTAACATGTAAATTTGGGAAAGAACATATTACACCAGAAGGATGGAATGTTATTAATGAGGAAAAACAGCAAGCATTTAAAGCCGCTGGTACTCGGACATTTAACCAGTTGCCATATGATCTACAGAATTCCTTAAGAAAACGAACGTATGACTTTAATCTCGCCGAAGCCGTAGTGCGGTATAATGATAAACAAAGAAATGCTGTGAGTTTTTTTATTTATATTATCATTTCATAATAGTTTCTTGTTCTAATTTTAAGGGTAGAAAAACTGTGGAAAATGGAACTAAAACCACACCTGCTACTGAATTTTCTGACATGTCTATACAGACTAAAATCCAAAAACATTTATCTGGGTCTGTGACTGATGAAGATGTCATACAATTGCTACATAGAGAAAAACGTAAAATAAACTGGAAGAGTAAACTTTTCTTAAGCCCTCTAACTACAGTAGGCAATTTACCTTTTCGACGAATATGTAAAGAATTTGGTGCAGATGTAACATGTGGTGAAATGGCAATGTGTTCGTCATTATTGCAAGGAACACCACAAGAATGGGCTTTGGTAAAAAGGCATCATAGTGAGGATATTTTTGGTGTACAACTTTGCGCAAATAATCCACATCTTTTGACAAAATGTGGGCAGTTACTGGAAAAAGAAACAAATATAGATTTCATCGATTTAAATCTTGGTTGCCCTATAGAGTTGGTATATAAAGAAGGCGGTGGTTGTGGGCTTTTGAGACGTACACGAGTTCTGGAAGCTTGTGTTCGTGGTTTAAGTCATATACTTACTATACCACTCACTGTTAAAACACGTATTGGTATATACAATAATGAAAACATTGCACATAATTTGGTAAGCATTTTTCAATTTATAATTATGTAAGCTACATTTTTTGTTTAAAAGGTGCCAAAGTTTGGCGAATGGGGAGCAAGTTTAGTAACAATACATGGAAGATCTCGAGAACAACGATATACTAAATTAGCAGATTGGGCATATATACGACAGTGTGCTCAACAAGCAGCACCACTACCGATTTTAGGAAATGGTGATATAGTAAGTTACGAAGATTACAAAATAGCCCTAGAAACCTGTCCTGAATTAACAGGAGTTATGATAGGACGAGGTGGTCTTATAAAACCCTGGATATTTACCGAAATAAAAGAGCAGAAGTTATGGGACATTTCAAGTTCTGAGCGATTTGATATCGTAAAAAAATATGTAAATTATGGTTTAGAACATTGGGGCTCCGACACGAAAGGCGTTGAAAATACTAGAAGATTTTTACTTGAATGGCTATCATTTTTATATAGGTATATTCCTGTTGGGTTATTAGAGAGACCTCCACAAAAGATCAACGAAAGACCACCTCGCTTTCATGGAAGAGATGATATGGAAACTTTAATGGCCTCACCTGCTGCATCTGATTGGATTAAAATTAGCGAAATGATGCTCGGACCGGTTCCCGAAGGTTTTCAATTTTTACCAAAACATAAAGCAAACTCTTATACATAGATTAACATTCAAATATTTTATATTTACTTTAAGTAAAAAATGTAAAACTTAAAATAATAAATACATTTTCCTTAATCTAATGCAACGTAACAATGAATCAGTACAAAAATAAACACTACTGACAGTAGTGAGTTAAAGTAAGTCTTGCAGTTATATTCATAGCTTGGAGTTCTGTCAGCAGAAGCTTGCAAGCATACGGCATTGTAATTGTAGAAACGTGTCCCGAACTCTTGCAGCTGTTGCACCATCCGCAATAACCCAGTCTTCCACAATTATTACATACATCTACCTCACATTGATCACTGGATACCATTAACCTTTCCACTAACATCATACTGAAACAAATTATATTGTGTTAAATTATAATTACACACTTGATTTTCCAAAATAATTCGATGAATAAATAGCAAATGCACCCTTAAATAAATGAAGAATTATTAGATTACCTTGCTCCGTATCCAATTAGACAATCACGTTCCATTTCACCTAATCGGAGTCCTCCATCTCTACTTCTACCTTCAGTAGGTTGACGGGTTAACACTGCCCTAGGTCCACGAGCTCTACAATATAATACACATAACAAACTTGGAATAAAGCTTGTATATTAGATTAACCTTGCATGCATCTTATCTTGAACCATGTGCTTCAGTTTTTGATAATATACTGGACCGGAATAAATATAAGCCTCGAGGGGCTCTCCAGTTATACCAGAATAGAATATGTCCTTTCCTTGGTAATTAAAACCATGTTTTACTAGTTCTTCACTTACATCTTGCACCTTAGAACCACCAAATGCTGTACCGTAATGGAATTTTCCTAAAAAAATTATTTTAAATTACAATGCTACTTTGTACCGTGAGATCCAAAAAAATGAAAGACAGGTTTTGAGTGAAATTCCACAGATTGCCACACTGCGGTACTGTTAATAGGTGTGTCCAGTGAGGCACTAGCAAAAATGGCTATACTAATTTTATCCTGCTTTAAAAATAAACAAACGTCTAATAATTAAAATTTGTTGTTTGATGCCAGTTCTCTGTCCAATACGCGAACTTTATCCCGCGAGGCATTCTTGCCAGTGTGATTACTTCGTTTGAATTTCTCCAAGCTGTTTCATATAAAACTAAAGTTCAACTTAATTTGTTTATAGTAACCTATCCAGTAACTTGACCCTTACTAGGGTCAGGTTTCCTTATGATGATACCATCCTAGCCGGTTCGGCCACAGCGATCATTGTTTCATCCACAGTGAGAACAATATAAATTTCCATTTTCATCATAAGTATACATATATGGTGATGTCTGATATGGGTCCGTGTTTGTTTTAAGTCGACCTTGCTCATATTCTTCAACTCTGGAGTTAATAATATATCTCCTCCAAACATTACGGTTAGCAGCATCACACTCCCAGGTAGCCAAGGGTATATTATATCAACTTATGTGGCGTTTTATCAGATCTTTATATCTAAAAGTTTGCCCACCGACTTTCGTTCTCCATATAATAGTTCAGAGTAGAGTAGTTGCTTCGGGTATCTGTTTGAGGGCATTCGAAGAACATGTCCACATGTTGCATAAGCAAGGCTTGCATTTGGGATCTTCTTAAGAAGTCGGTATTGGAAACATACTCTTGCCATTGCACATGAAACTGATCTAATTTTGGTGATAAACCGGAACTTCTCAAAAATATGTATATTAAAGGATTTTCTTTAAGAAGCTTTTATTGTAGATCAAGTTTTGAGCGTCCAATGCAAAGAAATCCTGTAAAGAGATAGTGAGACGATTGCAAGTGGATAAATTAAAGAATGAAGACGTAGCACGTAATATTCGAGAAGCTATGACCAATAGTACAGGAAGAAGAAACAATAGAACGAAAATGGGCAAACCTCAAAGGAATCATACTAGAAGAAGCAGAAGATAAAATAGGTAGGAACAAGAAGAAAGTGAGAGAAACAGCTGGTTCGATACGGAGTGTAAGGTGGCATTAGAAAAATAAAGGGAAAGTCGGAAACTGTTTTTAGATAGACCAACACGAGGAACAGAAGAGGAATATAAAGAGACAAGAAGAGAAGCAACAAGAGTTTGCAGAAGGAAGAAACGAGAGTACAACAAGGACATGTTAGACAAGATACAGAACCTACATAAAAATAAACGAATCAGAGAATGCTACCAGGTCATAAATAAGCTCAAAGGAGGGTACCAAGCAAGAACCACTGCAATCAAGGATAAAGAGGGAAAAGCTAGTATGTGAAGAGAATAAAATATTGGGAAGATGGATAGAGTATTTTTCAGAACATCTAAATAGAACAGTGCAACAACCAGGAAATGACCTCGAAGAACAAGAAGAAAATAGTAATGAGGAAGAAGACGAAGTAATGGTGGAAGAACAAATAATAAATCCAATTTATAAATTAAAGAACAACAAAGCACCTGGACCAGACACGATAACTGCTGAAATTCTGAAAGTTGGGGGAGAGACGTTGCACAAGGAGATATATACGAGTTAATTAAGAAAATCTGAGAAGAGGAGAAGATACCACATGAGTGGAAGATTAGTACAGTGTGTCCCATATATAAAAAAGGGGATAAACTTGAGTGTGGTAATTACCGAGGTGTGACATACAAGATACTTGCAACACTAATATATGAAAGATTAGAACCTTATTACGAGAATACAATAAGCCAAAACCAAACAGCATTCAGGAAAGGAAGATCAACAATCGACCAGATATTTATATTAAAAAAAATACTAGAGAAAACGTGGGAATTCAACACTGACACCTATCATATATATTTGTGGATCTCCAACAAGCCTATGATAGTATAAGTAGGAAAGCATTGTACACAATACTCGAGGAATTTAAAATTTCAAAGAAATTAATAAAAATGATTAAATACACGCTGGAGGAAACGTACATTCAGGTTAAAGTACAAAACAGAACAACCGAACTGGCGGAAATAACAACAGGTTTGAGACAGGGAGACAGCCTATCGCCAGTATTGTTTAATCTAGCTCTACAAAAAGTAATCCGAAGCATAGACATAGATCCAAATAGCACAATTTACTATAAAACGAAACAATTGTTGATATATGCAGATGATATCAATACAATAGGAAGATCAATCTTAAGCACAAGAGAAGTATTTATAGAACTAGAACAACAAGGGCGAAAAATAGGATTAACAATTAATGAAGATAAAACTGAAGTGATGACAGTTGGAAATGGAATTTTGAAAGACAGAGATATTGACAGAGAGGTAAAGGCATAGTTATTTTCATAACAAGTGCGGGAAGTTAGCGATTCCGAAACAAATGCAGGACGTTACAGAAACGAGCGCAGCTAACAGCTAACTGGAAACACGATGCGTGGAGGCGAGACCGGCGCTTCACGAAGAGCCTAGGCAGAATGTGTAATAACAAGAATTTTCATGATACGCCAGCAGTTCATGTAATGCCTAGGTTTTTCACGAAATGATGTATTTCACCATGAGACTACGACATATCCACGACTTACCCCAACAAGACATTGGTAAAATCACTATATGCGGATGATATGGCGTTAGTTATACAAAGCGACAGTATCATAGAAATTGTAGAACGACTAACAAACTCAATGGACATCTTAATGGGGAATAACTATCAACTCCTCGAAATGTTGCAACAAAGTCTTCACGCTCAAACGCATCAAAGATAGCATCCCTAACATCAAAGTGAATGTCATAGAAATACCTTGGATGGACAAAAACACCTGTGTAAAGTATCTTGGCTTACACTTCGACACCAAATTGACATGGATATGCAAGATTTGCTACCCTCTAACCCTTAATGAACAGGGAAACTTCCCTTCGGACTGACTGTGCACTACTTTTGTACACAGCTCTACTTAGATCACTTATCATTGTCCGGTTTGTAGTGCCACCTCTGCTACCAACATGAGAAAAATACAAGTTTTTCAAAATAAAGTGCTTCGCATTGCTATAAATGCCCCTTGATTTATAAGTACAGTAGACACGCGGTAACGTGAACATCGGGTAACGTGAATATCCGGCTAACATGAACAACATTTTTATTATATTGACCACCGTATAACGTGAACACACTAACCCTCACTAACGTGAACATTGTTTATGATATATGAAAACAATATATCATATTGAATTTCTGACGTTTCCTGTAACTTGTTTACATGTCTATGCCGCATTAAAGGTATTTGCAGACATAACAGCGTTGACGGTGCACAAATGTGACTGCATAATATCTGTTTTGGTTAATTTTGGGTTGTCTACTGATACGCGTTTTTATTTAGTAGACAGTTATTAAATACGGCCGTTTTCCATTGCGCCAAATCTCTTTTAAAGCTGATGCGATGCATTAAAAACGTAATTGTTGCTTGTGTTCAGTGTGTTTAATTTAGCAGTAAATGTTTCAATACAAAATTTTCGATTTTTTTCTGCAACAGTAGTTTGTATTTTAATATAAAACGTTAATAAACAATTTCACTTTGTTTTTGATCTTTTTTTATCAGTTTCTAGTAGAAAATCATTACTATTCGATAGCATGAACAAATCGCAAACGTGAATACGCCTTGTTTTATTTTGTTCACATTATCACGTGTCTACTGTAATAACAATGATTAAACAATTCGTCCTAAAAAATACCCATAAATTCTTCGACAACATCAAACCATGCTCAAGTGCGGCATATTTATCACCAACTTGGTCAGTTAAACATCCACACAAGGTTAAAAAGAAAATTTCCGCAAGATATATTAATTGACTAAATTTTAATTCATTGTCGTGTTATGGGAGCTAAAAGTTTAAGATAAGACGTCACGAATGTCGGTTGCCAGTAAGAGCGGAATGCCGAGTCGACTAATAACCCGGCAACGCGGGTGTTGTGTTTGTTTAGGAGCCTCAGGAGGCCGACATTCGTGACGTCACGTATCGGGGAAATGAATTCTCTCTACTCGTTTATTGTGGTTATTATCAAAGATATTGAAATTCTACCACTGCGGGTATTTTAACTATCGTATTTTGATATTTACTAAATATGTTGCATAAGTTGACAATGTCTTTAACTAATAACTCTATGTTAAACTTAATAATGTCACGTTAAAAAAAAAAATTATTCCAATATTACGTTTCTTTAAAAGCATTTCCTTACATTGTTAAAGTTTTCTATTCCATTTTGTTTGACAGTTGATAAGGAGCAGAAATAAATTTTGCTACGAACAGTGGCGACAGCTAGCATAAATAAGTTTTTGCTTAACTAACACTAGGTCCAGCTAAATGTACCGAAACTCAACCTTAAATCTATCTTTGTTAATAATGAGCATGTCCAACACCACCTTAAACGTAAAACGCTGCGCTAAATACCTAGCGGTATGCTTTAGCGTTGCATGGAATTATTGAACGACATAATATTACATTGAGCACCGAAGGAGTTGTGCCCAGGTGCAGAGAATTGTATGTATGAAACTAGAAATATCAACTTTTCATACAATCAATAGATCCCTGCCACATATCCAGTGCTATCCAGCGCAAACAGCCAATTCAGCATTAAAGTGCACAGTCAATAAAAAATAGTTTTATCAAAGGAAACTTTAATTCCTTTTGCTTTCAGTCTCGCGGTATAAATTTCAATTATTAATAAATACCTTCAACTAATCCCGCTTTTCCAGATAAGAGCTCGATTAATTTTCCAACAGTCATACGTGATGGAAAACCATGCGGATTCATAATAATATCGGGACAAATTCCATATTCATTAAATGGCATATCCTCTTGCTCTACCACTAATCCTACATAAATGTAATCTGTATAATTAAATGTTCAAACAAATTTAATGATGAAACCTACCAACAACACCTTTCTGACCATGCCTTGAACTAAATTTGTCACCAATTTCAGGCCTCCTAGTTTGTCTCAATAAAACCTTAATGAGACCGGAATCCTCTTCATTTGTTGAAACCATAACTTTTTCTATATAACTTGGCTCTATATTTCTATAAGCAGCTGATACATCTTTATATTCGACATTGCTACCACCTGCGGTGGTTCCAGGAACAGCAGATGAAACGGGAGCTGATTTATTAACAAGCACCTATGAATAAGTTTCAATGTACTTAAAAAATTTACTAAAGTTTTAATAAAGATTGTGACAAACCTGTCTATTTTCAACCATTTCTCCCGGCGCTACGATACCATCATTATCTAAAATGCTATGTTTCCAAATTACTTTGTTAGAAACGGGATCAACTGAAGGTCCTTGAACTCTGTCAAAAGTTTGGTTAGCATAACGTTTGAGAATACATTTGGAATTCCTATACACTAAACAACGTCCAAAGCCTCTGTCAACAGAGGCTTTATTAATAATCAAAGCGTCTTCTATATCGTAACCACTGTAACTCATCACAGCTACAGTTGCATTTTGACCAGCTGGAAGTTTGTCGAAATTGGTTAATTCTATGGTTTTGGTTTTAACAATTGGTGCTTGAGGATAAACTAAACCATATAATAACGTATCTATGCGATTTCGTTGATTATAGCCGATGGTGCCTGAAAATAATTGTTATTAATATGCAACTATATAAAAACATCATTGTTTGTTTATTTATGGGTGAGATCTAGGTTTATGGATGCCAGGATTCTCAAAACATGTCAACTACTATACTGCCGTACTAAGCCCAAAAACGATAACTGGTATAGTTCGAATGATGAAGAGCACCAAATTAAAATTATACCAAACGCAAGGGGCTTCCACCCCTGGACATGATCTTTATCATACCAAATGTCGCATTGGCATGGGACTTATAAGGATTGGATTATGTTAGGGTTGCCGGGCATCTTGGCTTGGACTGTCCTTGATTTAGGTGAAATGTTCGATTTTTTAATTCAGCTCACCTGAACTAGCTTATATTATTTAATAAATTAATTTCATGAATGTAAGAAATCTAAGAACTGATTATGATTCTTGTTTTATCGTTTTATACATATTTCTTAATTGGGCTTTTCACCACCAACTGCTAAAATAGAATTAAATTAATTAACTAGCAACTCACTAAACGTAAAAACCCAATTAAGAAATGTAAAACGTCAAATTCGGCACAATAAACTTTTAGAAACATTTATCGTTTTAACTGCACATTTATTAATGCTATGTAATGTCCATAACATTCATCATCTATACTTTAAAAATATGCTTCATAGGAGAAAAAAGTGGTATAACTATTACTATCTAACTTATAGTAATCTTATTTACAGAAAGCAGAACATCATTAAAAATCATGTTACACAAATAAATAGTAGGAAGTGCAAAAGCAGGGCTAAAGATAAACTTTAGTAAAACAAAATTAATATGAAACAGAGACGCAGAAGAAATTGAGCTCAAAGAATATAAATTGCTGTATAGAAATTACTTATTTAGGTCAAGCAATCGCAGTAGAAGAAAAAATGAATATAGAATTGCAGAAAAGGATCAGTTTGGCTTGGAGGAAATACTGGTAATGGTAATTAAAAAAAATTTTAAAAAGCAAGGTTCTCTTAAGCATAAAGAAAAAAGTGTTTAACATGTGTGTTGTACCAACTCTAATATACTGATATAATATCAAATTTGAATAATAATTTCATATATAAAAATGCAGTTTTAAAAAAATAAAAATTGTTATAATAGCTAAATTAGATTTTAAATATTAGTTGTAGAAATTGTTTATTGTTGTATATTATTAAATTATATTTAGCTAGTGATGTTGTTGTTATGGTAAAGTATGAATGTGATGAATGTATGAACGTTTATTTAAAAAAAAATGAAATAAGAAGACACCAGGGAAACGAGAGAGAAGAAAACAATTTGATAAATAAACAAGTGGGTATTTTTGAATTGAAAAGTGGAAGGTTGAAAAAGGAATTACTCCTTTAAATTGAAATAAAAATATCAATTTAAAATATAAAATCAATTAATTATAATATGGGATCACATAACAATCAGATTCGCCAAGTTAGGTAAAAGCTGGCAGCATTTTTATGCTTAGTTTTGCTTCAGTGGCCAGGCGGTGCCACCATTGCACGGGCAGACACGCGACTTGAGCGACTCTGAAGTGCTTGGAATCAGCTGATTTGTATACAAATCAAGCACTTCGGGGTCGCTCGAGTCGCGTGTCTGCCCGTGCAATGGTGGCGCCGCCTGGCCACTGAAGGCAAACTAAGCATAAAAATGCTGCCAGATTTTACACTAACTTGACGAATCTGATTGTTATGTGATCAGGGGTAATATCTATAAAGAAGCTACAATGACGATAAAGCTAGATACAATAACAACTAAAGCAATAAAAATAAATAGGGGTGTAACACAAGGAGACGTGATCTCTCCTAAACTGTTCATGAAGGCGCTGGAAGACATACTTAAAACAGTAAGTTGGGAAACGAAAGGTCTTAACATCGGTGGTAAATTTCTGAACAACCTGCGCTATGCAGATGACGTACCACTTATAGCTGCTAACCTAGCAGATCTAGAATTTATGTTGAAAGACTTAAGGGTGCGATTTTCGCAACAGAGAAGTACCTCTAGAAAAGGACAAATAAAAACTACTTAATAAAGTGGTGTCATCTGAATACGATTCTAAATAATAGCTAGTTACTAGTTTTGGTTTGCATACGCGATTGCTGAACTTAAACCATTAGAATTAAGAAGAATTTGTACCTGCACTTGTCAGGATTAAATTTATGACAGGAAGTCCCCCCTTTCTAAAATCGTAAGTAGTTGCCGCTGGTCCAAGTCGCAGAATATCTCAAATTTAAGATATTATTCTGTGTCCCGTCGTCGCCCGCAACGCCTGTTTTTGTCTATTATTTATATTTTTGAAAAAAAGGCCCAAAAAATTAATAAACTTTTTATTAATCCAAAAATTTCTATAAAGTTAATTCTTGTTTTTGATTTACTTGAACTGAGTTTATCAAAAATTCTTATAATTTTTAAGCTGTTTAGAAGTAAAACGTAAATATTTTTTTCAAATAAATAAATCCAAAAATGTCTAAAAAGTTAGTATGTACATCTTATAACAGTCCAACAATTTAAGTAAAATTAATGTGTTGTCAATCTATTTATACTGAATTTATCGAGAATTTTAAACTTTAAATGCACTTTTTAATATAAGCTAAAAAACATTCTCAAAAGTTAGTAAATTTTGAAACACTCCACAAATTTCTGTCAAATTGATTTATTCTAATTTTAAAATTTTTGTTTAATAACAATCAAAAATCCTGAAAATTTTGCAATTCTGCTGGCTCTTTTTAATTTCAGTAAGACAATTGGAGCAAGGTAAAGTCTAAAAATTGTTGGATTTTTGGAAAACGTTAATGAATTTCTACAAAACCAATTCTTACTGAAAGATAATCTTAAGCTACTTTAATGAATTTTAAAAATTCTTTCAATCAATTTTTAATATCCCAAAACACCTCATATAAACATAGTTTGTTTAGGCTATGAGGCGTTGAGGCCAATAAAAACGACATTTAAAAGTGCAGGACAGCCTGGTGACGACTGGTCAAGGGATTATCTATTGGCCCTTCTCAGAAGCTCTCATTTTAACCATTGTCTGCTTTCAAGATGTTGAAATTTACAGTTAGGTTTGCCTGAACTTAGTTTATTTTAAATGTTCCTTAAAAATTGTTTGATATTTTTACGTTTTAATATGCTGTGATTATGACCAAACATCATAAAATATTGAAATTTATCTAGCTAAAATATCGAACGTCAATGCAGGAGGATAACAGTAAAATTCCTTGTTTGTTCTAAAAGCGATCGCTCAGCTGTAATTTGGTCAGATCCAGATCGTCAGATGATGCACCTAAAGACAAGCACCAGCTGTAGGGAGTAGGGAGAGCAGAATATCTAAACATTCACTGTCTCACTTATACAGACTATCTTTTTCTCTTGATTTGACTGTCATCTACAAGACAAACCCTGCATTAAAAACTTGAATATTCTGGTACGAGCTGTTAGATACAGGTTTGTATCTGCGATTAATACACCATGCGGATACAATTTCTGGCGGTTTTAGAAATTCCTAATATTGATTAAATCTACTGTATAAATTCTCACCAACCATGTTTTAAACTTTTGTCAATATGCCAAGGATTGTCGTGGATATAATATTATTAAGTATTATATTACCTTTTGCATTATTATGATAAGGCAAAGGTGACTGAAAAATACATCTTTTTCAGTAATTAATATTTCATTTTCAGTACACTCTGTTTCATTAAAAAATATGTCATTACAATCCTTAAACTCCGTAGATTTTAAAGGTAACTTTGTTTTTCTTCTAAGTAAAACCGTCGAAACAAAAATTTGGAATCTATTCAAGCATGTTTCACATATACAACATGCGTCTAAAATCGCAGCCTTAAATGAACTATCAAGAAAAGCAGGTTTAAAAATGAACATAGAAAAAACAAAAATTTTACTACCATCCCAGCAAGTACCAACAAGGCAAGTGAGAATAAACAATGAAGCAGTGTAATATGTAAATGAATATGTATATCTTGGACAATGAATGTATCAAGGACGGAAAACAGAGTCAAACGGCCGAAATAAAGAGAAGAAAGAAAATGGCAAGGGCTGCATTTGGCAAGCTCCACTACATCTTTAAGAACAATTAACTACCAGTATGCCAAAAAGTGAAGGTGTTCAACCAGTGTATAATACTGGTAATCACATACAGGGCAGAAACCTGGGCACTCACTAAGAACATCATTAAACGGCTTCAAGTAACTCAAAGGCGAATGGAAAGAATTATTCTGGATATTCCATTAAACTGGATAAGACAAAAGACAAAAATGCCAGATGTCGCAACGATCATAGCAGAAAAGAAGTGGAGATGGGCTGACCACGTGGCAAGAATGCCAGAAACAAGATGGATAAAAAGGGTAACATTTTGGAGACCGTGGGACGGTAAGACCGATGATGACATGACATTAAGAAGCTTGCAGGTACAAACTGGATAAACAAGGCACAAGACAGGATAAAGTGGAAGAACCTTGGGGATACCTATATCCAAAGATGGACTAATAAAGGTTGATAGAGAGAGAGATACGAAAGCAGTGTAGACAGAAGATCAACGCAGAATGTAATTCAGGAATTAGATGCAAATGAATTCAATCCAATACAACTAACCGAAATTGAGGAAGCAGTAGGTAGACAAAAGAGGAATAAAGCTCCCGGTAAACTACCAGTAGAAGCATTATTGCTAATGGAGGAAGAAAATATCCAAAACCAGTAGAAGAAGTCGACAATCATACTAATCTACAAAAAAGGCAACAGGAACGAAATTAAAAACTAGGCTGATAAGTCTCCTACCAGCAATGTACAAAATATTTTCCGCAGTGATAAAGAGCAGAATCACAGAGCAGCTGGATAAGAACCAACCAGTGGAGCAAGGGGGTTTTAGAGGCAGATTTTCGACTATGGACCACTTGCAGACAATTAACCAAATTATTGAGAAATACAAAGAATATAACAAAATATATTAATAAAAGCTTTCGACAGTTTGGAACACGTAAGAATAACGGAAGCGCTGCAAGCACAAAAGGTCACATCAAAGTATGTCAAAATCATAGATGAGTTGAAGAGAGGAGTAAGACAAATCTGTTCAGAAGTGTATTGGAAGATATCTTTAGGAAATGTAACTGGGAAAGATAAGAGACATGCAGAAAGTAGAACTTCAACGACAAAAATGCTGGAAGACCTAGTAGTAAGTGAAAAGACCGGATTGAAGATCAACTTCCTGAAAACCAAACTAAGAACTAACAGAAGACAACAGCAGATCACAGTGTGGGGAGAAAAAATAGAATATGTACAGGACAAACAATAACAATGATCAGAAAAATGGAAAAGGAACTATAAAGAGTAAGCTTCTGGACTACCAAAACGACAACAAAAAGTAGTGCAACAACAACGATAAAGAAGCAAGTATTCAATATGTGCCTAGTACCAACGGTGCTAAAACCTGGAATCTGACTAAACAACAATACCAAAAATTACGAGCAACATAAGACTGCAGGACAAAGTCAGAAGTAGAAGATGTGGTGGAAAAATGTAAGAAAATGAAATGGAACTAGTTAGGGCACGTCTTACGATTACCAGAAGAAAATGGGTGGGAACAACCACAATCTGGGTTCCAAGGGACGCGGCTAGAAGGAGAAGCTGACCGGAACGTTGGGCAGACGAGATCAAAAACTATGCTGGACCCACATGGCAACAATAAATCAAAGATAGGTTCAGAATGGGGGAAGCCTTTGCCGTTATGAAGGATGTATACATTGTATAGGCAATCCAGTAATCAAGCAAGTAAACTCTATATTTCTAAGTTTGGAATTTTCTTATGCAGTCATTGTAGGCCTTGAACATAAATAATATAAACTTACCCATAGCTTGTTTTCCCATAGCACACTGGTATGTGTTCCTAGGTGATTGATTATGATGAGGATATGGAATCAGTCCAGCACATACACCTAACAAAGTAAATGTGGCAATTTCCAAGTGTGTAGTTTGTATTGTTATATCACGTTCATAACAAGCAATAAAACTATCATTTTCTTCATTTACATCCAAGAACTCGATTAATCCTACAATATCAAGTATAACAAAAAATTAACAATAGTAAGAAACATAATTCATTATAAACTACGAACCATGATGTAAGAAATCCTCAAAACTTCGTATAACACCAATTCCCTTTTCTATATCACTTATGTGTTTTGAAGTTACAAGAGGTATACCACGTTCAACAATAATATAAGGTCTACATAATCGACCTCCATCTGAACTTATATAAATACATCTTTGGCTTTTATTCAAATAGATTGAAACGTATTGCGAAATTTTTCCTGCCCTTCGCCACATACGAAAGGAATCCAAAAGATATTTGTATTGTTTTGTTACACCCAAAATATTACCTGCAATCATTTATTTTTATCATGGTCAATTATTTACATTTCTGATGTTTACCATTTAAGAAGACTATGTAATTTACAGGAGAATGCAATACTTCTCCCCCAATTATGTTAATGTTTTGAACACCAGTATTCATTGCTAGACGAATTAATGGATAATCGTCCCCTTCTGTTGTGATGTGGGTCATTAGTGCAAGATTTTTAACAAGACCACAAGCCTGAAACAAACATTATTCTTTTAAAGAAGTATTTCATTCATGTTAAATAATCATGGCAATGCTTTGATCCCTTTATATTTATAGATTAAATAAAATTATATGATGTATATTCAGGGCAGTCGTCCAGCATTAACTACATGAAAAATAGTGAAGATTTTGTTAAACTTTTACTTAAAAGGCTAAATTAAAAAGTTACGGTCCTGTAAAGTTGAGTTAAAAAAATGGATTATTTTGGATATGTTAAAAACCATGAGAGATTTATTTTTAATTTTTACAAGGTAAATCAGGGCCTACCAAGATCATAATTTGATAGTACATACTTAATAAGAAAACTTTAATTTGATCAGTGGCATAGTTAGGGGGGGGAGGAGAACTTCGTCTGTGGTGGCAAGTACAGGAAGAGAGTTAGTACCCCTGTAAAACTAAGTTGTTGTGAAAGCTCAAATACAAACAGCCGGATGGAATCTACTAAGATGACCAGGCAATCGAAAAAAGGTTTACGATATACAAATCTTAACATGTACAATGTACAATCCTTGCACACTTAGGCATTTAGCACACTCATTGAAACTCTCAACAGGTATAAAGCTGACCTGATGGTAAGAAATCAGATGAATAGAAGAAGGTATTATTGAAACACGAGATTATACAATGTTCTATAGCGGTAAGGAAAAACAGCATGAATTTGGTGTTGAGTTTATAGTAGGAAAAAGACTGAAATCACTAGTCATGGATTTTGAGGCAGTAAACCAAAGGATCTGCCGAATAAGATTCAAAGGAAGGTTCTTTAATTACAATGTCAGTAATGCTCATGCACCTACGGAGGAAAAATCAAATAAAGAGGAGGAAGTTTTCTATGACAAATTAGAGACTTTTTTTTTAAACATCCTGTATGTATACATAAACTCATACTAAAGATATGGTCACGTAAGGAGTTTCCTACAGAATGGAACATGGACATTATCTGTCCATTACATAAAAAAGGGGGTATTCTTTGCTGTGCTAACTACAGAAGTATATCACCATTTTAAATATAGGATAAAAAATCCTTTCGAATATTTGTACGTAAGGATATTGCCACATGCAGATAGAATCGTGGGAGAATATCAGGGTGGTTACCACCCTGGAAAGTCGACAACAGACCAAATTTTCATAATCAGGCAGATCCTAGAAAAATGTTTTGAATACAATCAAAATGCATATGCATGTGAGCGGTGGACTCTAACAATAAGCCAACAAAATAGATCGAGATGTATGGAGAGAAAAATTCTAAGACGAATATACGCGTGGATTGAAGAAGACGATGGAACGTACAGAAAAAGAATGAACTTTGAGTTAGACGAATTAATTAAACATGCAGACATAGTACGCTTCATTAAATCGCAAAGGCTTTGCTGGATAGGACATCTAATAAGAATGAAAAATAATCGAATAGTGAAAGTGCAAACAGAGTGGGATCCAGGATTCGGGAGGATGAGAGGTAGACCCTGAGATACATGGTGGAATGCTGTGCAACTGGACCTGAAAGTAATGAAGATAAGAGACTGGAAATCAAAACAATGGTATAAGATAGTAGAAGAGGCTAAGACCCACAAAGGGTTGTAACGCCGAGAAGTAAGTAAGTAGGAAGTAGTATATACCGAGAAAAGCTTTACCAGGCCATGAGTCAATGCTGATCAAAGTAACTCAACTGTCCATGAACAAAGTAATATGCAAAGTCCGAGTACAAAATGACCTATCGAGGACCTTCATATGCTAAATTGGTCTAAGGCAAGGCGATGCCCTTTCATGTGTACTGCTTAACATCGCATTAGAAAAGATAATTAGGGATTCCAACCTCAAAACCACTGGGTCAATCTTTAACAAATCAGTCTAGGTACTGAAACGAAACGAATTGGGGAAGGAGTATAATTTCGAAAATGTAGAAAATTTCAAATTCTTAGGAACTGAAATAACGAGAACTGGCAATCGAAACAAAGAAATAAAGAAAAGAATGACGGTAGAGAATAAAAGTGCGGGAGCAATACAAAAAGGGTTCAGTCCAAAAAAAACTGTCGTGAAAACCAAATTACAGCTCCCAGAAGCAAACAAAGTCCCTGAAGGGACGTGTCCTGGTGGCTCTACATTAAATTTTGAAGAGTACACTCAGGGTAAAAAGTATCTTGGCGGTAAATTTAAATGTTTTATGGATGGCGAATTTAGAATTTCACGTATTTATAAAGTGTGTGCAATAAGTCTATGGAATGATATAAATATCTACTTACAATATATAATATATTGAAAATCGATGTAAATCGATATTTAAAAACAAGCATGTTTACTGTTTTGGGGTTATGAACTCTAAAATCATATTATTACTTAAATATTTATATTAAAAGATATATGTACATAATACATACAGTTTTTCTTAAAAACCATTAAAAAATAACCTTGAAAAAGATTGTTTTTATAAAGACTAATTAACAACAAAAATTCAAGACCTAAAAATAATCTGCCAACGCAAAATACGACTAACAAATTGACGCGACCTCGGCCCCTCGGCGTGTCGGTGTTACTTTTGCTTGGGAATGTATGCTCTGAGAATTCTTAGTGATGATTGGACGAACGTTTTACCGCTGCAAATTTTTAAATTTAGTTCACATATTTTCCGGGGATTTTGTTTGCTTCTGGGAGCTGTATATAAAACAGCGATACGCCCAGCAGTGATGTAGGCAAAAAAAGGTTAATATCGGCCATCAAAGCACAGAGAATAAGATGGATACGACACATAGTAAGAATGAACGAGAAAAGAGTGACAAGAAGAATTCTACTAGAAAAACCAGGTGAAAGAAGAGAAAGAGGAAGGCCCAAAAACAAAAATGGATAGGATGTGCGGAAGAGGACCTGCACATGCTGGGAATACGAGACTGGAAAGAAAAAGCAAAAAAACAGAGACAAATGAAGAAGATAATCAACCAAGCCAAAGACATATTATTATTGTCTATAATACCTTAATCAGGCCAGTGCTTATGTATGGGTTAGAAACGTTGGTGCTTTGCAGACAGGATCAGGAGTTACTAAACTGCTTTAAATGTAAGGTTCTAAGGAAGATCTTTGGACCTGTATGCAAAAGTCGAACATGGCGCAGATGTTATAATTTTGAATTATACCAAACGTCGTACAGTTCATTAAAATATCCAGATTATGGTGGGCTGGACACGTTCAAAGGGCAGGAGAAGCGGCCACCTTCAGAATAATTTTCGAATGAAAAGGTCCCGTATGTAAGCGAGCAGTAGGCTGACCCCAAACACGCTATCTGGACAATGTGAAGAAGGATCTAAAGTTCATAGGAGTAAAGAGATGGAGAAAACATGCCAATGATAGAACTGAATGGCGAAAAGTACTAGAGCCAGGGCCCACATCTGGCTGATGATGATAGTTAGGGAGGGATTAAAGACATCTTTAATTAGAAAAAATATGAGGGCTACGCTTTTTTATTTTATTAAACGTAGTCATATTTGAGTGAGATAAAGTTGTTATTTGTTACACCAAAGTAATTGTGCAATAAAACGCAGTACAAATAGCAGTAACACACTGGAAGATATTTTTTAGTGTATCTCAAAAACGACTTTGTTGATCTAAGAATGTCAAGAGAACTTTTTTACGTGAAATTAATTTTTCTTTCATAATATGACACAGGGTGTTTAAAAAACCGGGTTTTAATATTCTTTTAAATTAAAAATGTCCAAATAAAAAAAAATTATTTGAAAAATTTTCAGTATTTTTCATGCTGGTAAAGTATTTCCCCAACTTTTAAGATCACCCTGTATATATAAGAGCATCTCCTTTTATTTTTATTTAATTATGATAATGCCCTGCCAAGGAGTATGGTTAGCAAAATAGAGGGATAAGGCTTCCTAAATTTTCATACCCCGGTTGTTTTAAGTGTATGAGTTGATACAGTAAACATCACACGTTAGACAACTGCCTACCTTCTAACTTTAGCTAAAGATAACTTTAAATATGAGGTTATGATATAACTTAGCATATTTAATTATTTAAAAGGCTAATAATTCTATTTAAGTATTTTCAATTTACATTAATTCAAAAAGTGGCAGATATTCGTCGAAATTTTTACATTTGAGAGAACCAAAATTTGGATTGACCAAGGAATCTCAGTAGTTGGATATAAATTATAAAAAAAAGTTTAACACTTACTTCTCCTTCAGGAGTATCACTTGGACACAACATTCCCCACTGACTAGGTTGTAAAGAACGAGGGCCGGATACCTTTCTAGTTTTTTCAAATTGTGAATTAATACGTGTCATCATACCTAAAGATGAAATGTAACTTAATCTCGATAAAACTTGTGTAACACCTTGCCTTTCCATTCTGAAACGTTTAATAGTCCAATTTCCCTATAATATTAAATATTTAAAAAACATGTTTTTCTGCCATACAAACTGAAAACTTACTGTAGAAATTGCAAATACAAGACAATTCGTTATCAGATCTGAACGCATGTATTTGATAACGTCGAATTGGGTTGCTCGTATTTTTGGGATCGTTTTCTCTGCAATTGATTTTAAATCCCAGTTAAAACGTTTGAAAACGTCTTCAAACATGAGAGAAAGCAATGATCCGGCCAATTCCAAACGTTTATTTCCATAATAATCTCTGTCATCGATTACTTTTTTGTTATTTTGAGCATCCATTACTCTTTTTACCTAAAATCATGTTCTTTTATCACTACTGTTATAATGATATGAACTTCAATGATCTTACCATAATGGACAAATAAATAGCTTTGGTTTGAAAATTATATTCCTCAACTGGAACATGAGCCAATACTGTTGTTGCTAACATATCTCGTGCTTCATCAGTTGGTGTTTTAACTTTACTCGCTGATGTTACAAAACGTTTAGCAACTAATTTAGTTCCAAGGTGTCTTAATGCTGCTTCTTGAGTATAAATTTCTAAATTATGGCATTCTTCCAACGTCGGCGCAAATTTACTAATATCAAATGGACAAACATATTGACATATTTCTTGGTCGCTTGTTAAGCCCATGGCTTTAAATATTATAGATACAGGTATTGGCTACAACATTACTTTGTAATTTTATGATAATTTCTAAATTTATATTTTAACAACTTACGTCAGTGAAGCTGTTGTGTGACATAAAATATTTGTTTCCTTTAACGAAAACACTCGTTCTTGATTTTTTCTCATGTGTTGAGCTAGTAACTTGACACTGAATTCCAAATTTTGATTCCTCAACTATCATGCGATTTTTCAATAGCTGTTCTTGAATTAAAATTACTTTTTCTTGTCCTTTAACTACAAAATAACCTCCAGGGTCAAGAGGACATTCATTCATTTTTGCTAATTCATATTCTGATTTATTGGTTAACACACAATTGGAAGAACGTAACATTATAGGCATTCTGCAATCATCACTTAGTAAACCACTTCCGAGTCATAACTTACAAAAATGTACCAACCTTCCTATTAAAAGTCCCGTTTTAGCTACTCTTTGATTGCCTCTTGTATATTCTATATCAACTGTAATTGGTGCAGAATAAGTCATGTCACGTAATCTACATTCATGTGGCGTAACCGGCTTGCTTATGTTAAATCCTTCATCCACATCTGGAGATCCCACATACACATTTGTGTACCTATAAAACCAAAATCTTAGAAAGAACTTTAAAATAGAATTTGAAAATACTTACTTAAGGTAGAATAATGGATCTGCATCACATGTAACTTTTGAATTTGCTTCGACAATTTTTTTAATTTCGACATTTACAAAATAATTAAATGAATCAATATGTTGCTTCACCAAACCTTTTACCTTCAAAAATGCTGGCACTAATTTCCATTTTTCCTAAAAGTTTTTAAATTTGATTAAAATTACAAAATCTAACCTCAAATACTTTTTATATATTAAAGACATACTTCAATTTCTTTAACCGGCTTGCCATATATAGAAGCATCACCGAATACTTCTATAAAATTTGTTTTGTTTAACTCGGAATATTCGCCCATTTTCAATAAATAAAATTGGAAATTTTTAAGGTTATGTCATTTCATTAGTAACAAAACAAGTATTGCCAATCATATGATGGAAACGATGTCGTTACCAACTGTGAAATTTATTGTAAATCTACTGAAGTTGCCACTTTTATATAAAGTTTTTAAATTTTGTGTAATATTAAAAAATATACTCTAATGAATTATGAAAACTCTATATATAGCTGAATATGATTTCTAGACGGATTTTAATCACTCACCTTCGGTTTTTCATAATTTGTTAAAATACATTTAAAAGAATTTTCCCAAGGAGTGAATTCATAATACAAACTGTAATATTGCCATTGTAATTAAATTCAGGCAACTTTTAATTAACAATTTTAGTTTAAATATAATGTAATGCTTACCAATTCTTGATATTTCAATGGCATTTTATTTTATATTATACATTCAGTCAGTGGAAATGTGGAAAACAAACAACTGTCATCTTTAAGGGGCAACGTTGTAAAATTTAAATGCTTTATTTTCGCGGTATTATAGCAATAGACGAATAGACTTGTCTAGACCTGTTTCGGCTGTTTTGTTGTGAATTATTAGTCACTGTTTGGCTATTTTGTGAGTTTAATTTTAAGCACTAAAAGCAAGGTTTGTATTCATTTTAATTCGATATGATACTACTAAATTAGACATTATTCTGTGTTTTATAATCAAATTCCAAATTTGTTGGTTATGTTTGTTTTGTATGAATCTTGTTAGTAAAGTATGATATTTATTGAATGAGATCTTGCATTTTATAATTACAAAAACTTAATACTATGAAACTGACGATTCATTAAAAGTAAGGTAATCGTTAATGATACAGCGCTACAGGCCTTAAAGGCTTATGGCTTCAATTTTCTTCTGTCCTTTGCATTTTCCTTCCAGTTTTGAATTCCTACTTCTCTCAAATCTGTCTTTATTGACTCCAACCATTTCTTTCTCAGGTGTCTTCTTTTCTTTCCTCCCTCGGCTTGCTGTAACAGTTTTTTTGGTACTCTGTCCTGAGTCATTCTAACGATTCTAACCACATGTCCCAGCCATCTTGCTCCTTGGTCCTTTATCACTTGTGTAATGGGTGGCTTATCATATATTTGCTTGATTTCTTTATTTGTTTATCTCCTTCAATTCGCTTCTTCGTCCATTTTACATCCAAACACGTTTCTCAACATCTTCCTCTCCCATATTTCCAATTTTGTTGTTATGTTCATTGTCCAAGTCTCTGCTCCATACAATATTGTTGGTTTGATGACTGTTTCATATACTCGTAGCTTGGCCTTTTTTGACGCATGTTTTAATTGTAAAAGATCTTTCTTATTCTCTTGTCAATTTCTGCTTCTTCTTCACTGCAATTTGTTATGGTTACTCCAAATATTCAAATTCATCTATTTCCTTAAAGTTGTACCTACTCTTCTCCATCGTTGCCCTTCACTCCTTCAACATTACTTCTCTCCAAGTTTTCGCTTCCCATCAGCACCATATATTTTGTTTTATTCTGATTTATACACAGACCATATTTTCTTGCTTGAGTTTCTAACAGTTTTACCAAATTCACCAGTTGGTGTTTTGATCTTGTTATCAAGGTTAAATCGTCGGCATATGCAATGCATTGATGTTTACCAATGCTGATAAATGAGTCACATTTCATAGTGGTCGTCGGAAAATTATTTTTCACTATAACAACTATTTACAAGGTTTCTAAAGTTACTAATTGTACATTTCTATGACTACTGAATTTAGTTAATTATTCTCTAACAATGATTATAACAATAACTTATTTACATTAACAACTTAAATTTAATCTAGCTACCTAAAATTTATGTTACAATTTTTATAATTAAAAATCTGCATTAATAATCTTTGTAAAAAAATAACTTTCATCAACAAATTAACAAATAACATAATCTTTAATTACAGCATCCAAATCAAATATCATCTCAATACGTTATTTGTTTCATTCGTTATATTTCTATATTTTTTACTTAGTTCATCTATTTGTTTATCTAACATTTCACGTCTTATTTTTCTTCTTTCTTGAACCATCTTTTTACAATCTTTGTTAAACCAATCACAGGGTGGCCGCTAAACCTGGAAACCTTGAAAACCGGGGAAAAACCGGGAATTTTAAAAACCGATAAAAAACCGGGAAAAAACTTTAAATTCAATTTAAAAACCTGGAATTTTGTAGATTTCGCTCAACTGATATTAATATTGTCCCGCGGAAATGCTGCTGTGGAGCGTAGTTTTTCGGTAAACGCAGAATGTATCGGTGAAAATCAACAAGAAAAAAGTCTTATTGCGCAAAGATGCTGTCAAAAATGTTGGAGACGTAGAAAATATCAAAATAGACAAAAGTCTTGTACAGGGTGGCTCATTTTCAATGTTTTTAAATGGGAAGTACCCTTAATATCGGTAATAGACAAAAACTGATGTCGGAGTTCAGGGCCCTTTTTTGATGCACGTTCAAGTCCCAAAAACAAAATTCCGCTATCTTTTGTTATTTTTTGGTTATAGCCCAAAATTCAAAATTTGGCAATATCGAAAACTTCAAATAACTCTTCTTTTAATTTAATCATAAATTTCAGTTTTAATCTCTACTTAGAAGTTAAAAACAAAAAGCAGATTAATGAACATTAAATTATGAACATTAAATTTGATAATTAGCATGAGGAATCCATAGGATTTATTTTTTTTTTTTTATTGATCAATATAACAACATTAAGTACATGATTTATGTCTTAATAGCTACTACGAGTAAAAAGTAAATAAAAGAGCTGTTACATTATCCCTCGTCAGTGAAAGCCGCTGGTAACGGGACAAAAGAATACATACTGCGTACTAGTCCTCAACTGTACACTCTAATCATAGTCATTTACAATATCACTTAAAATCAAGTTTACAGATAATAAAAAACAATACACAGCAAGATACATACGATTAAATTACACTACCTTAGTAAGAACAATTTACAATACCTACATATTATTAAGCTTACACAGTTTATACATAAACTCATTTAAAAATAAAACCTGGAAAAAACATGTTTCACGACCTGGAAAACCGAGAAAAAACCTTAAATTTGTAAGGGCCAAATCGCTGGCCACCCTGAATCATTTTTTTGGCCAGTATCTTCCCTTTGTATGTTTTTAGTGCTTTCTTTTATTATTCTTTGTAAATTTCCATTCTTCCTCAATTCCTTCATTTTTTCTATATTTGTTTATTGTTTCTTTAGTGTTTGCTGCATATTTGTGTCGTATCGCTTCATCTTCTAGCTTTTTTATTTCCCATTTAATGCTTCTTATTTTAGTTTTCTGTCATAGATCTGGAATTATTTGCTTTACTGTTGTTGTAACCAATACATGGCCTGAACTGATATCGACTCCTCTAAAGGACCTTACATTAAGAATACATTGTGCATGGATCTTGGTCACCAGCAGATTATCAATTTGGTTTTGTGTTTTTTTGTCCGGACTAACCCATGTGATTTTGTGTATCTTCTTTCGCTGAAACATTGTTCCTTTAACCACCATATTTTTGCTTGCTGCAAAGTCCATTACTATTTGAATCATTTTCATGCATTACATCATGGAGACTTTCTTTGCTTGCTACTAGTATGTTCCGACCCTCTTTCCCAATTTGAATTTTAGCATTTAGGTCTCCAATAATAGTTTTAACATCAAGCTTTGGTAATTTTCCTAGGACATCTTCAAGCTCCTCGTAAAACTCTTCTTTCTTCTCTATTTCCGCTTCCTCTGTGGGAGCGTGGACATTAATAATACTAATTTTTTGGTTTTCACTTTTGACCTGCGAACAAAGTGGATCAGTGCCGAGTCCTACGGAGTTAAAAATTTTACAATCCGAGGCATTTGGTGCGTCCTCGGCTTGCCTAATTCGCATTTGCGCTCAAGTGACATACATCTAACAATGATTCCCCTGTAGTTTGCACATTATAGTAATATCTCCCTTTTTGTATACGGGGTAAACCACTGCTTCATTCCATCATCTTGGTATAACTTCTGCTTCCCAAACCTCCTTTATTTAAGATTTCCGCTTTTATAACATTTTCGCCTGCACTTTTGTTGTTTCTCAGACCTTTTATTGTCTTGATTACTTCTCTTTCTGTCGGTACCTACAGTTCTTACATATCTTCCTCCATTAATTCTTCCAAATAGTTATTCCCGTCTCCTTCCTCTCCCTGACTTCCATTTTGCAGCTCTTTGAAATATTGCAAATAGTTTGCCCTCTTTTCTTTTTAGGCTTCTTCACTTCTTGATAAATGTTTCTATCTCCGTATTTCTATGCTGCTCTTCCAGGATTCTAAGTTTCTCTTCAAAGTGTCCCCTTTTACTTTTCCTACGAGTACGATTTGCTATTAGTCTTTTTTCTTGTATTCTTCTGATCCGTGTTGCAACCCTTTTAGTCTGGTTTTATTCTCCTCACATGCCTTAGCGCAATCTTCCATATAACATTTCTTTGTCTGCTTCTTGTTCTCCTTTTTTGCTAGTGTGGTTGTAGGTCTTTCCCATGGCCTTCTCTGTTGTATTCCATCTTCCCTCTAAATTCCTTTGATATCCTTCATTTCATAATTTTGATACTACTGAATTCTACTGAGTTTTGCAAATTTGTTGGTTATAACTATTTATCTTGTATGAATTTATTGAACGAGATCTTGCATTTTATAATTACAAAATATGAAACTGATGATTCATTAAAACTAATGTATAATTATCGTAGATGGATGCTTACGATGATGATGATGAATGGAAGGATTCCGATGAAGATGGTGAAACAGAAGGTGATCCAAAACAACAAGCAAAGTTTAAACCATCATATATTTTAATCGCTTTGGATACTGATCCTTCTTTGTTTGTTAAGTATGAATCTGATGGATCTCCATTTATTGACTGTTTGAATGCATGTTATGAAGTAATGGAGTCTCTGGTATTATCAGATAGAGGTTCAGCAAAAGGACCTGCGGCGATTGTCATGGCAGAAAATGAAGCCACTCGAGCAAACTTCATAGACTTTCAAAATCCTGTACCTGACACTGTAAAACTTTTAAAAAATCTTAAAAATCAAACAAATGATGAACTTAAATCTAAGTATCAGCGTAAAACCGACCTGGATTTAGCAAGCTTTTTTTTGTTTTGTAAAAACAAGCTTACAGAAATAAATGCTGAAGTGTATAAAAGAATCGTTTTATACATAACAAATGATGATGATCCGGTGAAGAATGAACCTCGTAAAAGATTTCAGGTTATAAATGAAGCGCAGAAATTTGCAAACATGCAGATAGATTTAAAAGTGATAACATTTAAGAAGGATTTTGATTCTAAAGCTTTTTATTCAGAAATATTAGACGCTGCCAAGAGTCCTCCCATTGAACTTGTCGATTCACTTAATTTAACAGACAGAATATCAACACAGGTTAAGAAAAGGTCTGTCACATTAAAAACCAAATTTTATCCCTTTCAAAAAGATTCAGAAAGATATTTTGAAGTTGTCATCCATAAAGTTGAGACCAGCTCGAATATACCAAAAAATATGTATGTTACGCGAGATACACAACAAGAAGTAAAAAAAGCTATAAAGAAAAAAGAAACTACCGGAAATTATTTAGTCGAATACTCTAAAAATCAACCACCATTAAAAGTTACCGAACGGGAAAAGGAATGTATTACCGAAACTGATATTCCGGTTGGTTATTCCTTAATGTATGTTGGAGAATCAGAATTGCAACGTGGTTGGGTAATAGAAGCCCCAACATTAATGGAAAAGTCTTTTAAAGTTACACAGCCAATTTTTGAAGCATTTTGGGAATTTTGTAGGACAAAATCTAGGTGTTTATTTTGTCTTCGTAAATTTAGGAAGTGTGGTAAAGTTCGAGTTGTACAATTGGAGCCTAATTATATTAATAATACACGCATGTTCCTAGTAAAAGTATTACCACATCGAGGGGAAATATTTTCCAAGCCTCAAGACTCCCCAAAAATCTCTTTCAGCGAATTAGAGGAAAAAGCTATAACTGATCTTGTTAATACTATGACATTTGATTTTAATGTAGCTAATTTCATAGATCCAGTTTATGCCAAGAGAAAGGCTTACATAAAATCGCAGATTTTAGAGGAGCCTATAGAAGAACCTCCAAATACAGTACCAACAGATACAGCTATCGATAAGCTCATAGCTGATCAGGTTCAAAGTCTTCATAAACTGAACTTAGTTGAAAATACTGAAGATGCAGGTGCTAAAAGGAAGGCTCCTGTCAAAAAGGAAGGTGTACAACGGAAAAAGAGAGGTGCAAAGAACTGAGGGCTTTTTTTGTATACTGTTTAATATTGATTAAAATAGGTTGTAGTTTACGGTTTAATAATAATGTTACATGTTTGTGTGATTAAACTTGTTACATTTAATCAATATTCTTGTTTAGTTTATATGAGGATCGACTGAATTGAAATCATTTTTTTCATCAGTATTTGGCATTGTTACTGCATACATACGGGTTTTTAACTTTTAAATCAACACTTATCATTATTGTTTTATTATACATTTAATTCTTTTATTATAACCATTAATATTAAATTTTTTGTAATATAATTTGTGAATTTTCCAGTACTTATTTTGTAAACCATAAAAATTTAATAAACTTTCGCTTATGATTGATTTAGGGTGTTTTCTGTTTTATGCGGATATAATGAAGAAGGTACTGATAATGTTTGTAATGTTTCAAATTGCTAAACATACTTACCGTCCGAAGTGTTTTACAAGACAAAAGTCAAATGGTTCTACTTATTTTACTTACCAGTGTGACTGCTGCTACAGTCCATCTAACGTAACCTGTAACAAGGTTCCCTATATGTAAACATTACAAACACTTGTATGTATCAGTAACTTTAGAATAACTATTTGATTATCTACTGTTGGCATAAAATGAAGTACACCTTAAGATTAATCCATTAACGAAATTGCTTATTATTTGCTATTACACTTGAATGTAAAAATATAGTTGTTTTTTATGCTAAAATGTGTTTTTTTTTGATATTTTAAAAATTGTCCAATCAATTGTAATACCTGTAATGATGTGAGGTGTTGAAAATTTACAATTTTCTGAAACTGGTGAAAAACCCCAAAGCTTTGGACTCTTGTTTGCTTTTGTGGATTATGTAACCCAGTCTTTTATAAAGGGTTAGGAAAGAAAAGTCAAAGAAACGCACATATCAAACATTGATCCAACTAAATTATAGTTATGCTGATTTCGGTGTGGTCCCTCAAAAGTGGATGGCGCAGTTGCAACCCAAAAAGGACAGTCGGTGCAGATGGTAGAAGGGTGGTGCCCAAAGTATTTTGTTTTATAGTATTTACGTTTTTGTGTTTCTGTAAAATAATAAGGGTTTAGGAATGTAGGAGCCTAATAGGACTTGTGAGGTCTCAGAGTAGCTCTCGTGCGGCAAAAAGGTTAAGGTGGGTTGTAGGAGCCTAATGAGAACCCAGAGTAGCTCTCGTACGGTAAAAAGGATGAGGAATATAGCTAAAAAGGGTTAAGAAGTGTAGGAGCCTAATGAGATTTGTGAGATCCCAGAGTAGCTGGCGTACGGTAAGTAAGGAAATGCAATCTTCTGATCAATTTTATTTATACATGGAATGCACACCTGAATAACAGCAAAAATGGCCTTTATACAGGACAGACGCATGTTTGGGAAAACATAGAAACTGAAACCAAAGATGGTTCAATGATACTACATAACAGTTGTTACACCCGTGATAGCCTATGGCACTCTAGTCTGGTGGCCAAAGATAATACAAAAAACAGTAATAACGAAACTAACCAGGATTCAAAGACTGACCTGTTTGTGCGTATGTAGAGTCATCAGAAGCACTCCAACTGCGTCTATGGAAGCTCTTCTAAGATTAACCACTCTGGATATTTATTAGAAGGCGGAAGTCTGGAGCACATAGAATGAAAATTGGTACATTTACAATGAACGGTGTGGACACAAATGAATACAGGAAGTGCTTAAAGGTGAACCCATCACTAGCACTCCGTTATTATATGTATCAAATTTTACTCACTTACATGCAAGACCCTCAATTTTCAGAAAATACCGTCAAAAGTCTTTCAATTCACCAGTCTGCATTGAAAAACATACTTTTTTTTATTATTTGATATTAAATAGGGTCGCATGTCAAATGGGTGTTTTAAAACAACGTTTAAAGATCTTGGGGGCATGTGGTACGGTCGAAAATAAGGCAAAAAGTTCCAATAAACATAGGTCCGCAAATGAACCGTTTACGAGATAACAGCGATTGTTCCCAGTAGATACATTAAATACTCAACGATAACACATGCCAGTAAACATGTGCTTATCGGTTTTGTTTGCTGCGCAGAGTTGACTTTTGTATCGGTGGTTATTTAAAAAGTTTAGTGTACGCAACACCGGTAAACGATCTACCAGATTTGCGCCACTGTTGCCAGGTAATTCGAGCAAAACCCAGGTTTTTTGAATGAGTGCGGGCTTCCTTTGAACAAAGATGTAGATCCTGTATCGATATGAAAGGACGGCATTTTTAACATCTTATTTAGTTGTAATCTTTTTTATTGTAAAATACAATAACACCTTCAAAACCACGAAAGCAAATTTAATCTGCTATTGCAAGAAAATCGCTATTATCTCGTAAATGGTTGATTTGCGGACCTATGTGTATTGGGGCTTTTTGCCTTATTTTCGACCGTACTGCATGCCCTTGAGATCTTTAAACGTTGTTTTAAAACACCCTGTATAAGCTTAATGTAAAAAAAAACTAAATAATAAGCACATATTCTAATAATAAGAGAAAGTAATTCAGTAAAATTAGTTCTATTTTTAGATAGAGAATGCGTTGCCCATTTACTCTAAGTTTCACTAAATGTGCCACCAGTTGCAGTTACTAGCCTTAGGAAGTTCAATTAACGTTGAATTATACAAACTTATAAGAAACGTAAGCCAAGCATTAACACCCGCAGGGCTGGAATCACTGCAAAATAGAAGAACGTAATTACACGCCACGGCAGGGAAGCCCGCACTTGCTAAAATCTTCTATTATAGGAATGTGACCACACTCACAATTTTGCATATACTTCGGCTCTATATTTCACGAAGGTACTATGACTTGCATAGATAAGGAACCCTGCACTACAAAGTTATTGTAGTTCTTAAGACAATGACGGGGAAAGCCCGCCATCGCTTGTAGTGGAGTGTTAGAATGGGCATTGACTATACTGAACCAGAGCACTCTTTTGGCAAGCCATTCACTGTGAGATACAATCGCAATGATTGGGTTCAAGGAATCCTACTCCATCTGAAGAAAGGGCTAGTTTGGTTTACAGATAGATTCCGCGCAGCACAGGGTATAGGGACAGGTATACACGGTGTAAGACCAAAGAACATAAATGTATCTCTTTGGACCGAACCACCGACATCATACAAGTTTTCCAAGCTCTCTTTGCTATAGTGCAATGTGTACAAGAGAATGTAAAATGTGGGTATACTCAACAACACATAAGCATTCTGTCTGCAGCCTTACAACGCTTGCATCACCTCCGATTAATTCTAAATTAACAAGTGAATGCCTGTTTCACCTGGCAATCTTATCTGAGAAGGGCTTGGTTTGACTCATATGGCTTTCAGGACACACACGTGTAGAGGGCAACGAAAAAGTAGACACCCTCGCAAAAGCTGATGCATTCACTCCATTTATAAGACCAGAACCTGTATTCGGAATACCAAAATAAAGCATCCAGATAGCAATCGAGGGGTGGATCAGGACATAACATGCCTCTTGCTGAGATGCAACACAGGGACAAAAACTGGGGAGGAAATAATTGAAATGCCTTCTCATAGATTAACGACCAGCATACTCCATTTAGGACATACCCAGATCAGATGGCTGGTGGGACTTGTTACAGGCCACTGCTGTCTGAGAAGACATCTGCAAAAAACAGGCGAGGAAGAGGAGGAAATATTCTCAATCTTTGACTATCCTGTGCTTTACCGCAGGAAACAGTTAATCTTCAGGGAAATTTTCTGTGGAATAGTTCTTAAACGCCCCACAGACGATACGATTTATCTTACGGCAAGTTGTATGAAAAATCGAAACGATAGGTTTGTCTACAGACGTGTAGGTTTGGTGACTGTCTGTAGTAGGTACAACCCCTGATCACATAACAATCAGATACACCAAGTTAATGTAAAATTTGGCAGACAGTTTTATGCTTAGTTTGCCTTCGGTTACCAGGTGTCGCCAGCATAGCACAAGTAGACGCGACTCTAAAGTGCTTAGAATCAGCTGATTTGTATGATTCTAAGCTCTTCAGGGTTGCTTCTGCTCTTGCAATGCTGGCGCCATCTGGTAACCGAAGGCAAACTAATCATAAAACTGCCTGCCAAATTTTACATTAACTTGGTGAATCTGATTGTTATGTGATCAGGGGTACAACTTATCGTTCGATAGTTATTAGTTATCTAATGTAAAAGTTGTTCGCGATGGCACCCGTTGTTTTAAAAAAGGTAGCAGCATCACTTGTACTAATTCTACTAGACGATAATGAGAAAAAGATAAGCAAGAGAAGGAAATGGTGCAAAAAATGGTTGCTTCAATGCAATATGTATTCGCATATAAACTTACTTAACGAATTACGAACCAACAGATCTGAAAACTTATTTACGAATGGACGACGATCCTTTTAACTCATTGCTGGAATTAGTTTGGCCTAAAATTACCAAACAAATTACCATTATGAGAGAGGCTGAAGAAAGATTAACCTTAACTCTTAAGATATTTGGTAACTGGAAATTCATATGAAAATATGACATTTAGTAGCTACCGCCTCAATCCATAGGTCAAATAGCTTATGTTTGTTTGAATATTCATGAGATTTTACATCCCACAAACATGGGTGTTGGTGGTAAGTTTCAATGAATTCTGTCCAAAATCTCTTATTACTTTCCATGTTTGTCCAATAAATGTAGCAACAGTGACCATGAAATTGTAAGTTGATGGTTTTACACACACACGATCAGATCTGTCGTACATCCAACCTTACCTAGTTGTACAACAGTGTCGTACTACAAGTTGTACGACAACGCCACAGACGTTTCAATTATTGTTCAAACAGTCAAATCAACTCAGGTTGTACAACTTATCGTACGATAAATTGTATCGTCTGTGGGGTGTTTTACACATGAAAACCTCGTAACATCCTGAACCTAATTGAGGACCTTACCATACAGTCAAAATGCAAATACTGGGCTTGCAATCCAGTGGAAACCCTGCCGACAATCAATTACTGTTTAATGTATCAGTTAATGTATGGAAATTAATGGATTATTTTTTATGCATGGTTGAAGCAACCTTTGATTATTGTTTTAAATTTAGTTCATACATACAATAATTAACATAAGCTTGTTGATGTGATTTTGTTCAAATAGGTAACCAATATTTTTCTGTTATAGAGATGTTGTTAAATCAACATTATCATTTATTAATTTAAGGTAATGGCACTTACACTCCGCGAGGGAGTATGGCTGACAAATTAAGGCCTCCTAAGTCGCTTTCATACCTGGTTGTCTCGCACACTTATGCGTACGGGTTGATGTGGTAAGCACCACGCCTTCGACAACCGCCTACCTTTCCTACTCCACCAAAGTGTTTCTGTTCCCAATTATTTTCAGTGACTGGGTAGTAGAGACCTGCTAGTTGTGAATAATTAAGTTACAAAATATTGACCAATCTATAAAAACCAATTTCTGTAAACTTCAAAGAAATAATAGTAGATAAATTAACTAATAGTTTTCTGGTTTTTCTGTGTTCTGGTAATAGTTATTAATCAAACCAATCAATGTCTTTTAATACTATTTGAACAAAGGGATTATCCAACAAAAGAAATATATGTTGACCGAACAAATCATCGAATACTGAACCTCCGATATCATGCCGGTATATCTAGCATTGCTTCGGTTCGGTCTCTGTTAAGACTCGTTAGTCTAAGTAAAACGAGTGAATCAGTTGGGATGAATGAATTGATTCACCAAAAAGAATCGAAGTTTCCATCTTTACTGGGTAGGCCACCAGCTGAGCATCCGACTCTGATTTGACCCCAAAATCGCCCGCACCGTAGTCGAATGCCTTAACCACTCGGCCACTCCAGTGATATCATCATTTATTAATTAACCACCAAAAATTACAGTAATAATCTTCTTGGATTTATTATTCATTTAAATTAGTAACCATCAGATTTCTAAAAGTGTGTGATTTGTGAATGATTTGTTTGTTTTAACTATTTAGCAAGCGCTATTGAATATCAATTTTGAATGTTCATTGATGGTTGTGTTGATTTAATATGGTTCTTCTCAAAATTTTGTCGGAATTCTAATTTCCACCTTTGTCAGGAATCTTTACTGTATTAAACAAAATTGTATTGTAAAGAACTAATGGTAAATCTTAACACAAGAAGCACCTTACAATTTTAATTATAGTCCATTCCAATATTAGAAAGAAGTACGGAGCTTTTTGATTGTGTCCTTATCCACAGGAATAGAGGAATGGCGCTGTTTCTCTCAAGCGACGCTCGTTTAAATATGTAAATGTAAATCATTAAACAAAAAAAGAACAAATATTCAACAATTTATATATCACTTATAAACTTACTATATACATATGGGAAAACTTATAAAATACTTTGTTATCTATTAGTAAGTATTGCTAAATCACAATCTTTTTCATTTTACCACAAACTTATTCATACATGCAATATAGAAGCTAAATCTCACTAACAATGTTTATATGCATTACAATTGTAAAAAGGCTCCGTTAAATTCTTTCTTCTTTTTGTTAAATGTATTATACTAATAACATATTGTACTTATAGACGTTTACAAAAAAGATGTAACACAACAAAATTTTTGGTATTGAAAATATTGTCATGAATATTATGCGATATACATACAGATAAACAACAAATATTAACATTTACGAAACATTTAGATTACTTACATAAATTAATACGTAATAGCACTTTCAATATGTATAAGCACATATTCTAAAAACTCACATTTACTTTAATTGCACAAATAAAACATTATATGCCATCAACTGTTAACAGTTAACTTTAACCTTATACAAAAATAAATTTTCATGCACCTTAAGCGAGATAAATTTTGTAATTTAAGGTCATGGAAGCTAATTCACTGGAAAAATCTTCTCTTTTTTGATACTTTACTTAAAATCTATGGAAGATCAGAAATCAAATTTTATATTCAAAACGTCGAATAAACCGTATTTAAACTTCCGCGAAAAAGTTTCTAAATAACATTATTTATAATTAAACTTATTTCTTAATATACATTCATACTAAATAAATAATACAACTTAAAAAAGTTTATTATACCGTAACTTTCATCAGACCAGCCTGACTATTTGTTCCTAAACTTGTCTCATCGATAGAGTCTAAATCTAAAGCACTTTCGATCATAGTCGTATCCTGTAATAAACGCAACCGACTTGCACTTAACAAACTATTTTCTTTATCGTGCATAGTCAAATCGTTGTCCAACTTGAGGTCTGGTGAACGTTTCTCATTTATACTTGGCAGTATATGACTTTCACGAATTACAACCGGATCTAAATGTAAGTCTTCTATATTGTTACGTGGATTTATATGCGATTCTACTTGTCTTTCCACTTCCGCATTTATATTTTGGGCATAGCTTTGAGATTTTGTGATGGGAGTTTGTGTGGGTGACACGTTACTGTATACATGGGAATGATTAAGGTTCGGTTGAGAGGAATACTGTTGATTTTCACTTGTTTTGGGCACAACAGCAAGCGGTAATTCACTGTTCACTAATTGGGTTACGCTACCTGCATTACTATCTGTAAAGAGAAAATAAATACGTTAATATTATGAATATCGATTACACTGTCAGATTCAAATATAAAGCGAATGGTTGCTTTACTATTACAATTCAGTTAGAGATGTTGGAACTACTGTGGCTTTTTAAAATGTTAACTTAGGGCCGGCATAAACTTTTGCGGGGCCGGGTTCAAAAATTGCGCAGGTCCGAAAAAAACACTCCTAAATAAATTATTTATTATAAATACATTATATAGGATCATACAGTATTATTATAATTAAATAATTTTTCTGGCCTTTTTCGTTGCAAAGTCTTTAATTACGTCATCAAAATTTAGGGAATTATAAAATGCGGGGCCGGGTTCCGGGGAACGCGCTTAACCCGCCTCGCGCCGGTGCTGTCAAGGCCGGCGTAAACTTTTGCGGGGCGGGGTTTAAAAATTGCGCGGGGCCAAAAAAAGCACTTCTAAATAAATTATATATTATAAACACATTATACAAGGTTATTCAAATTCGATGGTCACCATTGGGATCTCGGAAACCATACGAGATAGGGGGTTGGTTAAATTAGGGCAAACTTGAGCATTTTAATGAACCTGATGATGATTCTGAAAAACCGAAACGTCGCATAACAATTCTGAAAATTCTACGATCTTCTGCATAAAAAGTTGTTTTGAGAAAGTTTTTACAAAATTTAAAAGTTTCTTTTAATAACAGAGTTATGATCGAAAAACGAAAATGACATTTTTTTTGTTTTTTGGCCATACCTAACTCAGAAACCAAGATGGCTGGCCGAAAATAGTACAATGTGATTTTTTAAAAACTCAATTGCAGCAGGCCGTATTCTGACTTAATACAGACAGTTCTAAGGTTATTAAGACAGAATACGGCCTGCTGCAATTGAGTTTTTAAAAAATCACATTGTATATTGTTTCATTAGTACAAAAAATGCATGATTTCTGGACGGCGAGTCTTACGCGTCCCGAAAACGCATTTTTTGTGCGAATGAAACATACTATTTTTTCTCTAACTACTCATAAATTCGGTAATACGACTTATTATTTAGAATCAAATATTTTTGAGAACTGTCATTGCGGAAATAAACAATCACTATACGGAGAAAATAAACAACAACAACGGCGATTGCCGAATGTTGACGAAGCGTTTGTTTTTTATTTAAAATTTACCGTGTAAAATCCTATCTTGCGTCCATTTTTGTATTAGTACAAAAATGAATCGAAAAGTATACAGTTCACCATGGTAATTGGTGAATTTTTGAAACAGTTGAACATAAAAAACTCGACTGTTTCAAAAAGACGTCATTTTTGACAGTGTTTAGTGTCGTGACAAGTGACAGGTTCTTCTCTATTCAAACTATTTCTACTCCACCTCTTAGGCCTGTACTCGGAGTAGAGCGTCGTTAATTAGGTGCCCAACGACGAATGGTCACCAGAGCTCGATACCGACCTCCAGACTCCAAGTAAATCCTGCCTGTTGGGAGATTTGTACCTAGGACTCGTTCAACGCTAGCTTGACACTCTACCACTACGCCACCCTGGCTTTCCAAGTTTTAATTTCACTGCATAGTCGTTGTTTCATACATAAATGTTCAAATACTTAAATATTAGTAAATTGCGTGTACTATACTGTAAAGGGCTTGCCACTTCAAGATAGATAGATACACATTTTCATTATACAACTAAGCCGACCTATAGCAGCAAAGCATTTTGTTTGGTAACCATGACTACCTGACTTGTTTTGTTTGTTTGATTTGTAACTTGTCAGTTCAAGCTAGCGAATAATTGTGAATGGTAATTTTCACATAACCGATTTAAAATAGTTTTTGTTAATTATAACTGGTCGTGGAAATAAGCGTATACAACTAGTTTATAATGGCTATTAATACACTTGTGTATTAAGTGCTATCAACTCGTTGCATAATATACTAATATGATCATAAATGATATATGTAGTTCCAACATCCGCAACTAGTTTTACGCTAACGGATTATTCTTGCTTGTTAAATACATATTTGCTTAAAAGCAAGAACTTACAAGTACATTCTCTAACATTCCTACTTCAGCAATTTATTATAAATGCATTCATTTAGATGGAAACAATTGAAAGAAGTTATATCTAAGCGGTTTTTAAATGATGCAGTTATAAAGTCTGAATGTGTATTAATCTTGTGGATTTTGCTTGCATTTTTAAGCTAATTTTATTATTTATGGATTTTGATAAGAGTTTAAATGAGATGATAGTGTAAGCTAAAAATATCAGCCGAAAATAAAGGTTTTAAGGAACAGAAACAAAGATTTTCATTTCGGGTAAAAAATCAAGCCCTCTAATAAGAACTGAAGGCTACAAAAACAGGAAAAAAATATAAAAGCAAACTCTGATACGGAAAACGTATTAATTCATGCAGAAACTAAAAACTTACCCACAAAATACTCGAAAACCTCCACCAACGAAATGCAATGTAAGTAGAAAAACAAAATATATATACGCACGCATTTCTACCAAGTAAATAAGTAAAAGATATAGTTGCATATAAATTAAATTAATCATAAATTTGAAAACTATAGAACGCTAAACCCAAAATTAATTATGCAGATTTATATTTTTATTAACCTACTTAATAATAATACACAGCTGATAGAAAAAGATTGGAGTTTAAAGAATCGTCGTCTAAGACTACATGACATTGTATAGTTTTACTTGAAAGTTTTTTAACTACTAACAAGTGTAACCTGAGTGCAAAGTTTAGATTGAAATAATACTTAATGATTATGTTAATAACACAGCAAATGCAATCAACTTACAAAGTAGTACTGAAAACATGTTAGGTTCCTAGTGTAACTATGGGAGAACACAATATTTTTATGATCTGTACAAGAGCATGCTATTAGGTAAAAGTTACTAAATCGTGACAATTATGACAAATAGAAATATAATACATATTTTTGCAATTAGTAATGGTATGAGAGTTTTGGTTTGTTTTAATTGTTTTGTTAATACTTTAATTATAAAACACACTTAAATAGCTTAATCCTGTAGTTAAACTTTATAAACAAATAGGTGGTAGCAAACATTTAGTTTATTTTTAAAGTATTTGCCCAACGGAGTGAATTTCACAAAAATTTAATTTCTAAAAACATTTATTTTTTCTAGTTTTTATTTATAAACCGAAAAATAATTAAAACTTCCCAATATTTGGGATATTAAAAACAAACAAGAGAAATTTTAAACACAAACCAACCACAAGGTATACCGGGTTAACATGGCAAGACGCAACGCAACATAGGGAAACAGCAATGTATTTTTTTAGAAAAGATCTGGGTTACCTGCGGAATATGTACGGATTTAGTACTGAACATGCGTAATTGAGCTTGTTTGTTGCTAGAATGAGATAGAAATAGCACCGGCATCTGTTAGCGTGGCACGCAATTATTTCATTGTTTAGTTTTTATATTTGTTAGTTTCGACAGCGACAAAACGTCAAATTGTTAAATTTGTTAGATTGTCAGTTACTGAAAGATTTACATCTACAATGCAATGAAGCGCGATTAAAGATACATTATTATTATTATATTAGAACTCACTAAAACAACACAATTTAAAACAATTATTTATAATGCCATAACATTTTACATATTTACTAAAATCACTCTTTACGTAAAGGTATAATTGTTAAGTTTTCTTGCACAACAAACCTATATTTCACCAAATTATACACTTTTCTCTATCTAAGCAATTTCCACCAGTCTACATGAACCATTACGACTTGTAAATTGCATTAATAACTTCTGACAGAGATTTTAGTACAACTAATTAAACAAATTCTTATTTCAATATTTTTATTACATTTTAAATTCGTTTGGTACTCGACTGATGACTATTTGCTCTCTTTTGAGAGAATTCAACACTGTTATATGTTTTTAGTAATATAAACTTGATTGCTGGTAATCATTGTAAACGTAACCTTACATTTTCATAGAAATTACTTACGTTTTCTTTATGTGTGCTAATAAGGCGAATTGCATATGTAGAATGCAAAAACAGCGATATAGAATATTTGCATATTTTTATTGTTAAATTAAAGTTGTAAGTACTGTAAAAATTGACAAATTTAAAAAGTAAACAATGAAATAATCGCATATCGCGCAAACAAGCTCCTGGGCTATTTCTATCTCTTTCTAGTATTAAGCAAGTTCAATCGCCCACGTTGAACGCTGAATCCATACACATTCCAAAGGTCACCCGGAATTTTTCTAAAAAAATACATTGCTGTTCCCCTATGTTGCGTCTTACCGTGGACACCCGGTATAGTTAAAATAAGTACTCAGGTTAAAAATGTCCAAAAATAAATGCTACTCTGTATTTATTTTGATTTATTTTTTATCAATTAAATACTTTAATTTTTTGATTAAAAGGCTATAAGATATGACAAACAAAAATACGTTTTAAAAAAATATGTATATCTGTTATGAAATGCAAGTGGATACTGTTGAGTATGTAAAGTATTCTTTACCGTCTTTAGATATTTCAAAGTTATAATTATCATAAAGCGCTTGAAATCTAGGAACAAAGCACGAATTGATAACTTATAGGTAAATTAAATAAGCTTATAACTGTCTGGTACATTCAATAGAAACACAAATTTTCTAGATTTAAAAATTTGATTATCACGTTCAAGTTATGGTGCTAAATTCTGTTTTTAATTTAAATTACTCTTCATTTGAGCCCATATAATTTTTGTATTTTGGACGAATTAATATTTGCAAATACAACACTCCATTGTTTGTTTAAAGAAAAGGTTTTATAGAATAATTATTTTCGGTTTTTGAAATTTGGGTTCATATATTTTATTCCTGATATTTTTGCGCCATAGTTAACTTCTTAAATTTTACTAAGTTCAATATGTATTCTGATTCGACACAATCTAAGTTATAGTTTACAATATTCAAATGGATGTGTTACGGCTGAATACTGTTACCCTATTCATATAGCAGAGTACGTAAATCGCAACTGGATCGCTAACCGAACAAGAACTTAGTTGTTCATAAAAAAATGAAGAGGGATTATCAAAATTGGTTGAATCTCTGAACGCTCAAAACAGAACCCACGTAGAATCTGAAAAAACTTCATTTGATTTTTGAATATTTGTTACGAGGTTTTGCAATTCTTGTTACTTTTTGAATTTTGCGTCATTTAAAATTTTTGGTAAAATTCTTTAGTACGGCCCTGTTCTTTTAATTTTAATCCCGTCCTTTGTTATGTTATTTTTGCTACAGTTTAAATTCATTTCAGTCTATAGGGTTAAACCTTGTCAGCGCGTTTTCTTTGCAGTTCTACGAATCTTCAAAGTCACCCCAATGTTTCGTCGTTGTAGAAATTCACGTGTATTTTGTCAACGCATGATCTCATCTTGTTTCATTGATACGGTTCGGGGAATCTCCTCCACGCCAGGCTATGTCAGCTGACCTGTCTCAGCGTCCTTTCAAGTCTTCTACATCTCCCCTCGTTAGTACGTGACAGCATTTCAACCATATCGGACGTCTTTTAAGACAATTGTGCAAGTTTTATCGTCTCCAGCTTGGGCACTTAAATCACCGGAAGGCCTCTATTACCGGTAATTCTCGTGGAGAATTACATTTACGACTTGGTCGGATTCTACAAAAGAGTGCCATAAAAATTCCGGAACGACATAGTTGTGCGTCGAAGTTTAGTGATAGTTGGAGTACCGTTCCCACGCATTTTCCTTAATTGGGATCAAGAAAACCCACAGCCTCTGGCTTATTCTTCGTTTGTTTTGCACCCCTTTAGAAGAAGGAACATCATAGCTCTTCCAGTCTCACGTCCGTCACGTACTCCCTGGTCTTCTAATTCAAGTACAAACATCTTGCCAGGTAATTTGCTTTCCTTTACGCTGCACCTGCTTTTGCCGTTCATATTTCAACGTCTGTTTCAACTCCTACGATTGCCGCTTGCTGGCAGACCTTCATCTATGTTGTTCAGTTGAATTTAAAGTTTAATAAGTACCGTCTTTTGGTTATCTTTGTGTTTTGCTTGCAACTTGTTTTGTAAAGTCGTCGATTTCTGGTCAATCTGTTTGATCCGACAGTAAAGTGTGAAGGCTCTGTGATTCGCTTTTAGGCGGCTTTGATAATCACATTGCAAAGGTTAAGGACCGTTGGTAAACCAGTTGACTAGTTTGTTTTAGTAATTTTGTGTTTGAGTAAAAAAATCTTTGTGTCCAATTGTAGTTCAAGTTTTAAGTTAAGTTTAATTAATATTTTGTATTACGTTGCATACGTAAAAATTTAACGGTACTTGTCGAATTGTTAATTTAATATTTGTTAATCCTATATTCTGCCTAGAATTGAGGTGCTTAGTTTGTGAATATTTTGCCGTACGTAACGTAAATGTAGTACCCTCAATTCTATCATCCCCTAAAGTAAGAGTATCGTGTTATTATTGTTTTTAACGTAACATATTAATTATCGCCCCTCCTTTTGTGTAATTTCTATGTATTCATTTTTGCCTTTTGATTTATTAAATATCTAACTGTCAATTTAGTTTGGTCTTGTAATTGTGTTCAGTATTCCCCGATCATATGTTGTATGTTAGTGTTTTGTTCAAGCTTTACGTAGGTACACAGTGTGAGCCTCCCTACAAATCTTAAGAATTTCTGTGAAGTTAAATTATTTCAGTTAAGCAAGGTAAGTCACATCTTGCAGCGGGGTGCAGCAAACCCAATCCCTTCGAGCCTTAGAGGAACTATCTGCGGTACGTTCTTCGTAACCATCTTTGGGTGACATTCCCTAGTGGCGCTCAACTTCATCCCTATTATGACTACCCCTTATTGAAGGGTTTTAAGGGTTTCGAACCCCCCTTCTCCACTGTTTTGCTAGCCGCGCGCCAAGGACTTCCAACGTTCCCTGTAAATGTCGTAGTGCGAGTTTAGCACGTGGCATATTCGGTCCATAAAGTAGCTTGAGTTAACATGATCATGTGACAGATTGTTTTAGGTATTTTATAGGTTCTTGTGTAGCAAAAACCATTTTACAAATGTAGCCACAAGTATCAATGTACACTATATCTGGATCCTAGTACCTAAAGTCTATAAAGTTCATAGTTATATCTTTGTCTCCAACGCCCATTTTCATATATGGCCCATATATCCTTTTTCTCTCGAAGCACTCCAGCATTGATTGGTCTCGTTTTATCAAGGTCCAAGTCTTTGAGGCCGTATGTCAGCACTGGTCTAATTAATGTTTTAGATAATTTACATTTTGTACTCCTTGAAAAAGGTCCCGAGTTATGGTAGCTACGAACCCCATTCCCGCACGATCAGGAAAGTTAAGCATAGTTGTATCCAATTAGTGCTGGGATGGGTGGCCCGATTGCTCCGTTAATGCAGCAGCTCTCTCCCACGAGGAGACCCCTCACAAAAAGACAGATTTGATAAAATTACAAAGGATGAGAGAAAAGCGTGAGGCCTTTGCCCCTTGAGTTTAAATGCAAGATTTGTTGAATTAGTTATAAAATTAATAGAATAGCCGGCTATGGTTACACAAAACCAAAAAATAAAGCAATTTGTTTATGGTATTTATGATAATAATAAAGATTAAACGTATTATAGAAAAAAAAGCGAGTACATCATTTGTTTAAGTAAACCATATCTGTTTATTATTAATTTTTTATGTACCTAAATACAAAAGTAGAAACTGCAGGTATACTATAACCGGCTGATTTATACCCAGGTAAAAGGATGTAATCTATTCATTGAACGACATATTATTCAGTTTCAATATTCTTTAAAAAATATAAATGGATATCTATTTACAGAGCTCCCAGAAATTGTTTACCAAACCTGCTTTCTTAAATTTGCCGACTTTAATAGAAAATTAGAAACTAGACACATTTTCGAAGGGATCATTTAAATCATTTCTAAGAAGCCGTGCATTGTTTATCCTTGTTGCGACAAACACGGGTTTGGTCGGCAATGCAGCTTCCCGCCTTTTCTTTCAGATTTTAGCTAGGCGCCATCTATTGTAGACTTACTACACTGCTTGCTCAGTTCTACAAGTAAACATTATGGCGGCTATTTTGATTTTATACAGAGCTTATGAGACAAGCTTTCGTCAAGATTAGTACTCAGAACATTGGATCAATCCTAATTTACTTTATACTATTTGATTCATTTATTAAAGAAGACCGCTATGATATAGTTTAAAATTCAATCGTGTGCTTTATTATGGGTGTATTTGGTAACAAAAACTGTACTTAGAAGGCTGCTATTTCTTATTTTTTTTTAAGTATCTAGAATGTGTTTTTTCGAATAAACTGTATATCAGACTCATCAGCACACTTTCTTAAATAAATGCAGAAAAATTTATAATAAAATACCCAGTGGTTTCGGTGCTGATCTTGACAACAGAAGACGCTGCATTTTGCCATCAAATTCCCTACCCTTAATGCAGTTATGTTTTTGTCAATTTTTGTAACCCATTAATCATCGAACTCCGTATTATTCGGTTTTTTCGTATCCGAGGTAGTCTCGGTTCCAATTAACTCGGATAATCGTGAGTCTACTGTGCTTTGTCTTGTTGGTATTTATTATCAATTCCATTCTGATAGCAAACTCTTTTATAGCTTAAAAGCTTTCTTAGCTCCCCTTTCTGATCTACTAATGATATCTGAATCTTCAGCAGAGGCAAGTATTTGTGTCGTCTTATTATGTATATGGTTTCGGCCATGTTGGGCCCCGAGAGTCTTAATACTTTTTTTAGTGTCAGATCGAAAAGCACGCAGCATAGAGTGTCCCCCTCTCGGAGACCATTATTGGTTTCTATTTTTTTTTGCCAGCTCATTACTTATCCGCACTTTGCCATTGTGAGTTACACAAGTCTTACCAAATGTTGTGGTATTTCAAATTCTCTCATGGCTTCATACAGGCTCTGTCTATTCGCTCCCCCTTAAAATCTACAAAAATATGGTGAGTTCCTATGTTGTACGTTGTACTCTATTGCCTTTTCAAGTATTTGCCCTATTTGGTGTATCGTTGATTTTCCGCCTCTGAAGCCATTCTGGTAGTTTCCCTTCCCACAATTTTACTGCATATGGGCGTATGCGTTCACAGAGTATATTGGCAAATATTTTATAATGTGATGCCCTGATAATTTGAGGATTCCCATACGTCTCCTTTCTTATATATTATGCATACTATTATCACGTTCCATTCGCCTGGAAAAGTTTTTTGGTTCCAGATTTGACGTATTAAATTGACATTGCGTTTATTAGTTCTTTGCCTCCACTCTTAAACAGCTCTGAGGGGAGATTATCGTTTCCTGGGCTCCTATTGTTGAATAATTTTTTTATAGCCTGTTTTACTCCCTGTCGTGTTGGTCAATTTTGTTCCTGTGTTTCTTCTCTTGTTTCACTTGGTGTATTTACATCTTCTTGTTCTTGTTGTGTAGGTTGTGCTTCTGCGTTTAGTAGCAGACGAAGTATTCTGTACATCTCTTCAGCACCTCCTCTCTCAAGCTTAGTAGTTCTCCTTGTGGGTTTTTGCACTGAGTAGTTCTAGGTTTAAAGCTTTTTCTCGCTATATTTACTTTCCTATAAAACTTTCTACATTTCTGGTCTTTATTAGTTTTTCTATTTCTCCATAATTCTTCATTTAACCATTCTCTTTTTCTCTTGTGAATTCGCTTTTCCTGCCGTTGTCTGTTGTTATATTCCTCCACTGCATTCTCTTCCTTACTTACTTACTTACTTATCCGGTCCTCTTCTACCTTTCAGTGTAGAGGATTTAGAGTTAAGTTTTGATTTCCCTTACAAAAGTCTTTCCATTTTTTTCTGTCCTTTGCTGTCTCCATGGCACTGTTCCACTCACTATTATTTTTACTTAAAACCCCGACTATTTGCTTATCCCACGTTTTTCTAGGTCGTCCTCTTCCCTTTTTTTTTACCTTTACCTTCCATACTTTCTTTGCTGTTCTTGTGTCAGGCATCCTTACCATGTGACCCCACCAGTTTAGCTGCTTTCTTTCGATTTTGTGCTCTATTGATTCTACTCCCAGCCGTTCTCTAATTATTTCATTTTTTAGTTTGTCTCGTTTAGTTACTCCTAAGATCCTTCTCAAAAACTTCATCTCACATGCTCTCACCATGGATTTGTGCCGCTCTGTAAGATTCCAGGATTCTGCGCCGTATAACAAAACTGGTACATATACTGTATTGTAAATTTTAACTTTCGTTTCCTTGCTAACCTCCCTTTTATTTATAAATGGCTTTACCAATGAAAAGTAGATCCTATTTGCGCTATTAATCCGATTATTTAACTCCATGTCCATGTGTCCATCACTCTGAATCTTTGATCCTAGATATTTTATGTTATCCACTTGTTTCATAATGTCGTTTCCAATTGTTATCTGGGCATCTATACCTTGCTCACCCAGCACCATTATCTCTGTCTTCTTTAAATTGATCTTCATGTTATATTTGTCCAATTCTTTTTTCCACTGATTTATATTCTCTTGCAAATTTTCCTTAGTTGTTGCACACAATATGAGATCGTCAGCGTACAATAGCTCTTTAACTATAACTGGCCTTAAATTTCTATAACCTATTGTTACACCTTTGGTCTTAGTTTTTACAGCTTTGGTTACTTCATCCATGGTTATAATAAATAAAAGCGGACTTAATATACTGCCTTGCCTAACGCCCTTTCTTGTTACAAATGTGTTTGTACTGTAATTATGAATTCTTACTACATTACTTGTTCTTTTATATATGGATTGTATAACTTCTATTAGTTGTTTTGGTACTCCTCTCCTTTCTAAGACGTTCCAGATTTTAGACCTATCTACTGCATCGAAGGCTTTTTGTATGTCTATGGCACAAGTGTATATTTTCTCCCCCTTTCGTATAATTTTCTCACCAATTTGTCTCATCGTGAACACCCACTCTTGTGTATTTCTACCTTTTCTAAAACCCGCTTGCGTATCTTCTAGAGTTGGCTCGATTATTTTCCTCAATCTCTTTTCCACTATTCTTTCGTATATTTTACAGGCCATGCATAGTAAGGATATACCTCTAAAATTTTCACATACCATTTTATCTCCACGTTTGTGTAACGGCATTATGATAGCTGTTTCCCATCTACTTGGAATTTCCTTGTCGTGCCAGATTTTATTTAAAATTCTTCTTAATACTATTTCCCCATCTTCTCCCATCTTCTTTAGCATTTCGGGTTTAATATTGTCTTTACCTGGAGCCTTGCCATTTTTTAGTAATCTTAATGCATCTTTAAATTCTTCTATCGTTATTTCATCTTCATAATTTCTACTTATTCTTATCTTCTCTTCTTGGTTCACACTCATTTCTCTTTCTTCAGTCTCTTCTGTTCCCTCTAATACTTCACAAAAATACTCTTTCCATCTTTCTTTTATATCTTCATCCTTGGTTAACACATTACCATTGTGGTCTTTAACCCAGTGTATGTTTGGTCCTTTCTCTCGCCTCAAACCTTTTAACATAGAGTACAGCTTTTTACCATTCCCTTCCCCTCCATTTTCCAGATCTTCTCCAAACTTTACCCATGACTCATTTTTTGCCTTTCTAACTACAGTGGAACCCCTCTAACTCGAACCACCAAAATCCCAGAAAAAAATTCGAGTTAGAGAAAATTCGAGATATAGAAAGATCTTAAACTTCTTCGATTTATTTTTTATTACGTGTTTATAAGGCATACATAATATGATGGAGGAATAATATAAAAAACGAACGATATTACGATATATCAATAACAAAATCCAAAAAATAAATAGGTATTATAGTTACATATGTATGTAGTATGTAACATTAAAAACTTATTCAAAATGCAAATTAATTTATTTTAGAAAAGTAATCCGTAAATTTAGTAGCCTTAATAAACCAACAATGAATGGCTTGCTTACATTTGCAGTATTCAAGGCTAGTAGGTCATTTTTGGAGTATCATGTTTCTGATTACACTTTTAACTCTGTTATGCCGACTGACTGTTGAGACAATAGACACGTCGTCGGTACTTCCCCGAATTCTGTCATTCGCTGTTTGCAAACAGATGATGCACCGCATATCTTCACCGGAAATTTCAAGTTAGAGAGGTTCTATGTCCGAAATTTGGTCAAATCTTTTTCGAGTTACAGATAAATTCGAGTTAGAGAAATTCGAGTTAAGGAGATTAATATGCATATAAACTCAACAGTAAACGCACAGGTATAGAAAAATATTCGAGTTAAAGAAAATTTCGAGTTACAGGAGTTCGACTTACGGGAGTTCCACTGTATATCTTTTACTTTTTTCCTTTGCTCTTGATACCTGCCATAATCTTCAGTTGATTTTGAGGTGAGATATTTTTGCCAACAGTCTTTTTTTATTTTTATTTCCGACTTTACTTCGCTGCTCCACCAGGGTGTCTGTTTTTTCTTATTAGATTTTTTGTTCACACCACATACCTTCTCTGCTGCTTTCGTTATTCCTTCTTCAAAACTATTCCACAATATGTCAAGTTCATTCGACATCAGGTTAATTCTTCTTTCCTCCAACTGATTCTGCACCTCGACATGATATTTCTCTTCGAACTCTTTTTCCAATAATTTAAAACTTCTAATACTCTTAAATTCCACCTTTTTTAGTGACTCTGAAATCGTTTCCTTTTTCTTCCATTTCAACTTTGCTTCGACCAAATAATGGTCACTACCTATTTCAAATTGTCGCTTTACCCTGACATCTTTAACTTTTCTTCGGTCTACCTTTTTCATCAGTAACAGATCTATTATCGACTTTTCTTTTCTGCTCTCTACCACTCTCGTGTATTTGTGAATTTCAGCATGTTCAAAGAAGGTATTTGTTACAAATAAGTCGTTCACAATACAGAAATCGATTATTCTTTGGCCATTCGTGTTTAGTGTACTTTCACCATACCTTCCAACCGTTTTCTCTGTTGCTATTTCATTATCTCCTACCCTTCCATTAAAATCTCCCCCAATCATGAAGGTGTCCTTAGCGTTTTCCAATTGTTCTTATAGACCTGACCAAAATGTATCCTTTTCTGCCTTTTTATCTGATTCATTTGGAGCATACACTATAATTATTGTTACGATCTCATTTTCATTTATTTAATAGTTTATGTTCATTATTCTTTCGTTTATTAAATCCCAACTTTTAATTTTATTTAAATTCTCTCTGTGAACTAAACAAGCTACTCCAGCTTGCCCCCACATATGTTTCTCCACCCCTGAATAAAACAAACCATGACCGTCCTTTACTATTTTAAAACCTTTCTCCTTCAGTTTAGTTTCTGTAAGAAGCATTATTTGTACATTCGCTTTGCTGAATTCATCTACTAGTTCATCTTCCTTGTTCATTATGCCTCTAATATTCCAAATTCCTAGCTTCCAGTCTTTAGTTTCGTTATCCTTAATCATTGTCCTTTTCTTTGCTGTGGTCGCCATATTAATTTCGTTGGTAGAGGGTTCTAGTTTTTTGGCATACATTTCCTTGTATCGTTGGTTATTTGTAAGTCGTTTATGTCCTCTTTCCATCTCCATTCGTTCTTGTTGATCGTAATTTTCTGATAACCAATTTTTACTTCGTTTCCCTGTTGTCTTTCCAGTTGCGCTCTTTTTCTAATTTTATACTCCACTTCTCTTTCTTTTGCTGTCAAATCATTTGTGATATAAACCGTTCTATATTTCGTTGTTCTCAACTTCTGCTTCTTTTCCATTATTTTGATTTTATCTCCCAAAGTTTCCATTTCTAGTACATATTTCTTCTCTCCTATTTTTTCGCCCCTTTTTATTTTAACTTCTACCTGCAAGTTTTCTTCCAAGAAATTTTCCACACCCAGTACCTGCAACACATTCTCTTTTGTAGGTATATCCAGACCAGTTATTACTAAATTATTTTTCTTCTTATCTTTCTCCAAGTTTTCTATTCTGCTTTGTAGTTTGTTGATAACTGTTCGCATCTGTAAATTTTCTTGTTCTCTTCCACGCTTAGTTTTTCCTTTCCGTTACCTGTTCGCATTCTCCTCTTCTCCCTCGATCTGTACCTATCACTTCTTCTGCAGCTGCACTGATGGTGGTCATTTACCTGCAATATTAGTACTATCTGTTCCTCAATATTTGTCACTTCTCTATTTAGCGTTTCTTCGTATTCTTCTATTAAATATACCAATCTTTTATGTGATGCTATTATTGACCTTAAACTGTTTGTATACCAAATTTAGTTCGAGTAAAGAGCACTGGGCTATGTGCCGAATATTCCATTAATTCTTAGTAATTTTTTATAATATATTTTTCCAACTTTTAGGTATATTTAGTTGTACTTAATAAAAATCACAATAGAAAATATAACCATTAAAGGGTTTAAATTTACAATGGAGTGTTGTAAAACAATACGTTACAAAAATCACAGAAATTGAGGTATAAACTTATTTTTTTTTAGCACATTCGGTATACACATAACAATGCACATTATTGGTGTAAATGTATCATATAAATTATTTATGATTTTCCTGAATGTACAAGGGACTAAATGCAGGTGTAGGAAAATTTTTAACTTTAATATTAGTAGCACTATTTATACCTTTATCGCTCTTTGCTTTTCCCATGTTACACTCATTATTTGTACAAAATTCATCATGTGCGTATATGTTTTCATAGACATAGCTACTCTGCGGCCTTTGTTTACTACCACTATATTTTCGTTCAGGCACTTGCATACCAAAATTTGCACTGTAACGTTTTTCCGGTGGCGTATACGGCCTTGGAGATCTTTCAAATCTTAAAGGACCGTTTGATGATGCGTCTGTATGTTTATATAAACTTTCCTGAGAGCTGTCATGAACAGCGTAATTTTTCATTCGAGGTAAAGATGTGCTATTTTTTAATATATCAACAGGACCGTTTTCAATGCACTTTTTTGGTAATTCATAAGGTAGAAGTTGCGAATGAGCGGGTATAATTTTTTTAGTGGCACAATTTGTGGACGGCACAATATAATGTGTACGATATACTGATTTTTGAAGTGGTCGATACGTACCTATGTTTTCCGTAGTTTGTCGATAGAGACCTGGTGCTTCCGATGGAACATTTATCTGTGACTGGCCATTTTGCTATACACATAAAAATATTATAATCAAATGAAATCACATTTTATATATTGAAAATACCTGCACAGTTGTTCCATATGATTTTAGTGATAAAATGGGATCTACAGTTATTACAGGATTTGTAAGTTCTAATCTGTATTCATCTGTCACCAACCCTCGCCTGAAAAATTTAAAATATATAGTGTTATGAAAACAAAATATATATTATAGTAATTTTCAAAACATACACAACTTTTTTGAATTCCAATTCTATTTTATATAAATTTTTAGTAAAAAAAGTATGTGAATATGGGAATTGAAGTTTCCCATCATTTTTTGGAATCGTCATATAGTATTCAGAGTATTCAGGCAATATTCGATGTAAAAAATATACCAAAAATGGCAATTTTATAGACAAATTACCCTAATGAAAATTGCTTTTACGACTAGAAATTTCTAACTGTCACTTTTAAAGAATAAATAAAGGATAAAGCTACGGTTTCCTAGGGTAGCGGTGCCGCAATAGAGCGGCCGTCATATAACGTTAATGACGTCACACAAAACGCTGTCCCTGCATTTTGTATGTATGCGGTTTTTTAAGTAACGGTAGACAACACCGCCATATAATAAAACGGCACCGTCATCTTTGTGGTGGCCATCATAGCGGTACGAGACTGTGTGTGCAACGTTTTTATACGGTACGGCGAGCTAAATTTATTGTTTATTCCTGTAGAAATTTATCGAATTTTGACAAAACAATGTCCGGTAATAACAGAAAGGTAATTTGGACGTTGGAGCAGGATAAAATATTTCACATCACTGGCCTGAAGATGGCGACATATTAAAATTTCGTAAACGCCTTCACTTTTTCGATTTTTAAAAATTTCAGATTCTTCCGACCTTTTCGCATCTTCTTCCGATGAAGACGACTCTTCTTCTTCCAACAATATTACCATCGCCAGGTGAAAATCGTCCATTTCAGGAGCCCAGTTTTCACGTCTTCTTCGAGAAAGCAAAAAACAATAACGTATTCTAGCTTTACATCTGTGGTCAACGCTATAACGACCGTAATATTCGTTGGCGGTTTAAAATTATTTTGCCGCCATATTACGGCCGCTCTATTGCGTCACCGCTATCCTAGGAAACCGTAGCTTAAGTAAACAATAAGTTTTTGTGAAAATATCTAATATTAGATCAAATTTTGTTTTTTAATTTGCATCAAAGAGCAGTATAATGGGAAGAGACTTAGTCCCAAGCTATTTTAGCGTATACTGAAAACATACCTCACCGCTAGTTGGCCCTCTGATAGGCGGGTATGAACTTAGTATTAGTTTAGCACAAAACCTTTTTCACGAGATTCATTTTAAGTGCTTAACTTATGTCACAGCGTTGCCGAAGTTAAATCGGCGTTGAAGATTATCATTTCCAGACATTATTGCATTTATCTTTCCGAAAGACTTTTAATTTGCATTTTGTTTTATTTTTGTACTCACAAGCGCGTGTAGTTTTGTTTATACTTTTACTTCTTTTTTTGTACATTAGCGGTCACATATATCGAGTACAAAATTATAAAGCATGTAGATGAAAACCAAACAAAGGAAAGCGCATAACAAAGTGGATCATTTCTTCGATTTGAGTTACGTTATTCTGAATGCTGTTAGTATGTATGGAATGCACTGGCGAACTCCAACGACAGAGGTATACAAAGTAGCGAACAAAATGGACGTATATCAAATAATACAACTGGAAAAGGCAAGATTAGCATTCCAACTATCGCAAGGTAAAGGCAAGTACAACATTCGTCTCTGGAAGAATAAAGATGTTCACCATCACGATACAAGAGGGGCTCTAAATCTCCATATGAACTGTACGAGAACAGAAAAACGCAAGAGAAGTATCAAAGTGAGTGCAATTGAGGTTTTTAATAATCTACCAGATGAAATGAAATGTGCTACAAATTATAATAAGTTTATGAGAAAGGCAAAAAAACATATTAAACAGTGTATGGTGTAAATAACATAATGCGAACTAACCTAGGCTACGATGGGGAACTTACTCTAATACCAGTGATAACTGTCTGAGTGGCCCAGAGTAGTTCGGAAACCTCAGATCAGATCATCAAATATTCTTAGTTATTATATAAATGTTATACAATTACTATTTACTGTAAAACACTATTCAAATTTCTTTTGCATCTGTATTGAATTTTCCATTATTAATAATAATAATATGAAATGTTCTTAGAATTAGTTATAAATAACCAATTATAATGAATTCGAAGACTTCCACGGTCAGTGTCAGTATTAACAAAACATTTTCCGGATTGGGGCCGTGTCATTTGAGACAGAAAGACTCAACAAAGGGAGCACTAAAAGAGTACGGTAACTCAACATGTCAACAACGCCAGAGGCGAAACTCTTTTAGCAAGAGGCAGAAGGGTAACGGTAACTCAACTTGTCAACCAAGCCAGAGGCAAAACCCTTCTGAAGGGTTTTGCCTCTGGCTTGGTTGACAAATTGAGTTGAGTTACTGTTATCCTTCTTTTCGGTTCTTTGAGCAATTTAAAGTCGCTTTCAGTAGGTTGCTAGCCTTGTTGAAAGCCTAGTTTGTTTTGGTCCGCGGGTGGTATTTTATTTCCCACCTACCCGCCGGTCTATGAATTCAGACCGGTTAGGGCATTCCCCTATCCGCCGCTCAGGAACGCGTCCGATGGGAGACAGACAACTCCACAAGGTTTGGTGTTTTCTCATTCTTAAATTTGAAGGGTTACTTAGTTTTCATTTAGATGTAATACACATCTTCCCTGTGAACTAAAGATTGTGAGTTCTATTTATTTAAAAATATCAACTTTGTCTAGTTCAATACAGAATATTAAACCAGAATTATTCTTAATACTACCAAAGAACAGTATAATTTCATCAATTCATAATTTCATTATATTGTTTGTTCTCTTTGATAACTAAAATTAATAATTTATGAAGCAAGTGTTAAAAGCGAGGTTTTATTTTGCGAGTGGAGTAACCAGTGGCGGCTCGTGGCTTGAAATTATGGGGGTGCTGCAGCTTTCGAAATATACTTACATACCAGTAACGATCCTTGATATTTTTAAGGCGCCTTTTATTTTATTTAAGGTGCCTTAAATAAAACAAAACAAATCGAAATTTTACTCAATTTATAAAAAAAATAAGCTTGCTGGAAAATGAAATAAAAAGAATTTTTATTTAAATATAAAATCCATTCTGCGATTTTTAACTTCACAAAATTTTTCGATCACCTGTTAACACTGGAGCAGCCTTGACCGTATTCGCAGTGATGTTGCAATCAAGTTGGAAATACGAACTATTTATTATTTAATATTCCTGTTTATATTACACATACCGTCGCCCAAGACGTCCTTGCACAATGATGACATCACCTAGTTTTTTCGTGGTATTCAGACGTATTATTGTTTTTGTTGGATCGGATGTCCAAGAGCTCAACGGCATGATGCATTAATGCTGAGATGCTGCCCAGATAAGCAGCGTTCGGACTACTTTTACCATGTATTATTAAAACAAACAAATCGCGGCGGAATGTGCACCGAATGTACTACGTTTCTGACACTGCTACATTTCTCAGCGCTCTGAATGGAATCTACAGCTTCGGTTTAAATAATTCCTTTTAAAAGCGGTTTAATTAATTAAATTTATGTAATAATTATGCAAAATATTGAATGATTGTTATATTATTGATATTTTCAAGTACAAATTTAATAGGTAATTAATTTCCGTACTTTGTTCTGGGGGTGCTGCAGTGTCGCAGCGCTTATGGACCAGCCGCCACTGGGAGTAACCCTACAAACTTTTAACAATACCGTTCAAAACATTTTTAACACGCCAAACAATAAAATTTAAATTTAATCCAGTTAGCTTTAATTAAAAATGTTACTTTTAAAGACGTCGTTCAAAATATTCACCTATGCAATCCTACACCTTTTCAACTTCAAATTGAGACTAATTATTTTTAAATTGAGACAAAACAATCTGAAATCGATTAAACACATTCAGATTGAGAATAATCAATTTCAAATTGACTAAACACATTGAAATCAGAACAGACACCTTCAGATTGAAAATAAACACATCAAAATTGAGTCTAAATAACTTCAATTTGGAAATAACAGCAAATTAAAATTTATCAATAATAATGTCAAAAAATATATTAACAATAGTATTTATAAATGAAACTACTATTAGGCTAGTGCAGTACACCAAGGTGAGTTTCATTCTCGTCAGCTAAAAAAACGTATATGAAAGCCGTAAATACATAATAAAATCATGAAATGGGGAGAAACAAGATGCATAATTCATTTTTTTGACGTGGAACACAATACAATAGAGGTGGGTCGTTCATGAATGAGTTGTTCCAAAGGAACGACTCCTCGGATGGAATCGTAGGAATCAATCCAATTCGTTCCTAACGAATCGCGCCGCGAGTACGTTACAAATCGTTACGATTCGTACAAATCTTAGGAATTGAGCCCTAACCTAACCCACAAATACATCAGTAAAGGAATGGAAAGTACGAATAGCTACATTAAAATAGTATGCTATTAAGACACGATGTTGCGTATGTCTTGTTTAAATTCAATTATCACAAACAAAAGTAGACCTTATTGATTTATAAGACTCTGAGGTTTTAAAATTAATCTTTCCGTTTCCAAGTCGCCGATATACATCAGTGTTAATAAAATACAGGCTTAATTGTTGAAATGAAACTCGAAACTTTTTATTAGTTATGCAGAAATAAGTGTTACAAATAACCAAGTAATATAAAAAAATTGTGCATAGCTGTGCTCCTGCTTAGCGAGTTATTGTTTAGTCTTTTATATCCTCATTTATTATTGTAGACAAAATAATTTACGTTTGACGTTCAGAATCTGAATGCATAGTCAACGAATTTCGGCTTTCGTTCCAATTCGACTCGTTCTAGTACGGTGCGTACTTAATAAAAGTATGATTTAAATCATAGGAACGAGAACTAATCGAAGGAACCGATTCATGTTGTGGAATGGAATCGAAGGAATCGATTCACCGAAAGGAATCGGATTGCCAAGCTCTACAATACAAACATGATACAGGTTTGTAAAGTTAAATGTGGAACGATGTAAAATTGTTTGTGGAAACTCCTAAGCATATTGAGAAGCAGGTAAAAATATTTTCTTCGAAACAGCGTGAGTTATATTTTAACTTGCTTTTGGAAAATATTGCATAGGCAACCCATCATTCAACTACAATTACGAATGTTTCCATAAGGTTAAAAGTCTCTTCCTATTATACTGCTCTTTGTTCGCACGTATTTCTATACCTTTTCAACTGCAAATTGAGAATAAACACAATCAATTTGATACTAAGCAACTTCAAATTGGCACTAAACAATTTCAAATTGAGAAAAACACTTTGGAAAATGACAATTGCATGGTTGTGACAGAATTAATTGTTGTTGGTGTTATAATAAGTATTATAATATAAAAATAATGCTGTACACATCAAGAAAGTGGATGCTAATAAAGTGAAGAAACAGATTCGTGAAATCCTAAAATTACTTTGAAAAAATTAAGCTACAAATACAAAACAGTTATCATATTACGGTACCCACCGAATGTGTCCGGAACCATTTAGATGGCTTATTGTATATCTTGAAAGATGTTCGAAGAGAGCCTGAGAGGGCAAACAGTGGTGAAAATAAAGTGAAAAGGCGGGACTACGTACAGCAGCTCCTGCAGTATCAAGCAGAAAATCTTCCTATTGTCTACATTGACGAAACCAATTTCAATCTGTATATATCGCGAAGGAAAGGAAGATCTAAAAAAGAGACCCGCTGTACCCATATTGCTGCAGGCAGTAAAGGATCTAACATCCATGTAATTGGGGCTATAGGAAATATAGGTTTGATACACCACGAATTAAGAAGAGGCGCCTTTTGGATGCCAGAAGCCAATGAATTTGTTAGGCAGTGCCTCCGCAATGCTCAGGAAATGTATCAGTCAGCAGTGGTGTTGGTAATCGAAAACGCTCCTTGTCATGCCTCAGTCGAAGAAGTATTTCAACAAGATGAATTTAACGAACACCGTTTGCTGAGGCTTGCGCCGTATAGTCCGATGTTTAACCCAATTAAAGCTGCTTGGTCAGCCCTTAAAGCTGGCGTGAAAACCGACCTAGCAGCTCAACTGCTCCACATCATAGCCGCTGAAGACAGGGCAAACATCACACAAGTTGAATATCGCTTACGGCGGCTGGAAGAAATAATTAGACCGAATATTATGACCAAAATAACCGTCGTGAATTGTGCAATATATGTTGCACACATTCAAATCTTCATTCCTGACGCTCTGAATCTGGCAGACATGGTCTTTTGAATAAATAACATTTGAGCTATTATAATACTCATAATGTAATACGTAGTTAATAATAATACCCATAATCAGTTATTAAATAAATATTATAATATATATATATGAAATTATTTAGTGCCAATTTGAAATTGTTTAGTGCCAATTTGAAGTTGCTTAGTACCAAACTGATTGTGTTTATTCTCAATTTGAATGTGTTTATTCCCAATTTGAAATTGTTTATTCTCAATTTGAAGTTGAAAAGGTATAGTAGCTTTGGAAATATGTATGTTGGGTTGCATTTGAAGATTTTAAGGGGCGCGTCTTACGTGAATCACCCAGTAATAAGAATTGCACATTTCTTTCTTTTTATCAGAAACATAATAATGGCAGGGACGAAAATTATTAACACAAACTGAGATGTATAAATAACAAAGTCCACATTACGACTGTCATACAACGCAAATCTCTATGAAGTCGACTTAAAAACTTGAGAGCTGGTGAATAGCGTACGCCGCAAAAATATTTGTGTGCATTTGCGTTCGGCGAATAGTCTACCGTGATCTAAATTTCGACGCACACGTACGCATACAACACACAACGTAAATATTTATTGATGTGGAGCTGGATTTAAACCTTGCGGAAATTTCCCAGGCCAACAACGGCATTTGCACCTGTAGAACCTAGTAGTGAAGCAAACTTTCAATATACTGCAACACCCAGGCTCCTCTAAAAAGTTAACATCATAGATAATGACCATATTTATCATAGGATGTTATAATTATAATTTTTTTCTGATGGAACAGGTACATGAAAATTTGATGTTCAATTATATCACAACATGACTTTTTACTCATGACTGATTCAACATTGTGACTTTCTATAAAACCAATTTAAATATTGAAGTCAATATTTTCAAATTAATCGTTTTACTTTTTATAAATGATAAATCACACTCCATTAAAGCTTCATTTTGTGAACTATATTTGCCCTCTAAACACATAAATTGCATATTTAGACTAAAGGTCAACCAATTTAAGATGTTATCTTCAATTAAAAACAATCATGTATGAATCATAACTGCCGCATAAGATTACCTATCAATTAAAGATGGAGTAAAAGGTCCGCATAAGATGTGAAAACAATTCAAGCATACGTTTCCTTGTGAATACGGATTGAAACTTTCTTGTCCTCTTTTGCTGGTAAATGAGCCTTTGATCTGAAATACTTAGAGAATTACAAAAAAGACTTAACATTAATTTATTAATCTCTTACATCCTCGTTTGTTGTTTGATTACTAGTTGTAAGATACGTATGGAAACCTGCCAAACCCAAAATACTCCAAACACTGAAGAAACATACAACCGCTACTATAACACTCGCCGGAGAATCTTTTACAGCATCCAAAAATTGTCGATCTTCTCTAGTTACTGTTATAAATAAAATATTAACTTGGCTGCAATGTAATTAAAACAAATTTTGTACGTACTGAGTATTATGTGAGCTACAGAACACGCAAATATGAAGACAGCTAGGAAAGCAAGTGATACGATGAACATATAAAAAAATCGATAATTACGTCGACCAACACAATTGCCCACCTGTAAAAAAAGTTTATTATATGTAACACTTAAAATAAGTTCAAAATTATGAAAAGCATTTAAAATATTTTACGATTAAAAAATTAATTATTTATTAAGTTAATAATTGTTACTTTTTAACAATGCTTGTTGCCATAGCAACACATAATTTAAATCAAACACTTAAACCGAATTGAAAAATCAATTCTGTTGGATATAACTACACAATCACACCAATTTTTTACTATAATATACTTTTAAAATAATTCCTTATTCAGATTAAAATCCGAAAATGTAGAATTACAATTGGTTGATATTATTAACAACAAAATTGAATAGATAATTTCAAATTGAAATAATGTATTTGACCTTGCATTTACATTAAATAATAAATAAATAAATAAGCAATGATAACCTAAGCCTTCATTTAAATCAACCAGATACTCTATTCGAAATGCTAAATAACAGGGAACGTACTTTAAAGGTAATGACATATTTAAAAATTTGATCTTGTTACTATAACATTTGTAGTTCGCTTAGTCTTACTCCAACAATAAAAATCTATTTATATGGCTAATAACCAAGTAGGTACTAAACGCTAAATTTGAAATGATGTGGGCAGAATTATTTTTTCAATTTTTATAGACATAATTTGTTTATTATTTAAATATTTCTTTAACCAATTTTAATCTAAACAGCCATATAGTTTCAGACCTCATTAATAATGTTAATGTATTATGATAATTAAGCAAATCAAGGAGCTCCCCATAAAAATTAATCAATACTACCAAATACGGATATTCAAGGATTAGCAACAAAACATTTTTCAATTGTTAGTAATAGATATCGTGTCAAAGCCTTATCTTTACTGATAAAAAATTTACAATTAAAACTTCAGATTTATTGAAACTTTTTTGTAACAAATTAATCAGTTTAGCAACTAATAAATCAGATTACAAAATTCTTATACTTTTTGCTATCATCCTTGACCCATATTGGTTTCATAAGGTTTTAATACGTACCCAAGGACAATGATGATCGAAGCGATCAACACAGTTATCACACAAACTACAATGAGAAGCTCTTGGTGGTCGAAAAATTTTGCACGTAAAGCAATATTTTAACTTCACTGTTTGACCTTTAATTAGCACTTCTTTTGTACGTGGTGGTGGTCTATATGTTGGACTATTCGCTGAATTCGTCACTTCTAAATAATAATCTTACAGTAATGTTAGAAATAATCGAACATAAAAGAAACTGATATATTATTTATTACCTATTTGTTTTTCTACGTATGCGGCCTCATCGGGCGTGGCTCTAGGAATAATCCCTGGATCTGTGAGTGATGTTCGTAATAAGGCAGACATTGTAAAAAGAAACAAAACAGCACCGATAATGGGAATCGCTATGGTTACATTTTCTGCTAAATATTGGCAACTAAAATATGATACCAATTACAAATTTGAAACAATAATATACGTTAATACTTACTCGAAAATAAAAAATAACATACTAGTCCCAGTGATTAGACAAACAGTTAGTATGAAAACACCTGAATGAGGGGCAGTCATTAATCTACCGTTACAGTAGAACCGATTACGTCCAGCAAATACTTCCCACTTGCGTGTCACACGTTTTGAAAGATCTAAAGCCATTTCGTCACTCGATAATGTATCTACGGTGTTAAGGTGTGAATGTATTTGGTTGAATATGGTTTTAACAGCATACCTTCTGTTCGAGGAGAATCTAAAGCCACAGGTTGGTACTTACAATCTGTTGTCATAAATTAAATGTAGGTACAAAAACGACTAATAAATTCTTAGAATACGTACAAAAACTAACCAAACCTACTTCATTTCATTAAATTTAAGCCCTTCTACTTATTAAACCATTTTAACCTTCTACGTATGGTCCACTGCACTGTTAACAAAATGGTCTTGATTGCACATAAACCAACACATTTTAGCACATTTTAATGATTTGTTTTAATAATTAATTGAACAGCAATAACACAATACACTGCCACTTTCAATAAACACTGATACTTTTTGACAGCTTTAGTGCTCAACAGTTTCGTGCAAAAGTAATTAAAAAAATCCTCGCGAAATGTCAAAGCTATAACCTCAAAATTTGAAATGTCACAAAACACGTTAGGTTTACAAAATAAAGGTGAAAATAATGACAATCAAAAACAGGACAACAATTTTAAAGTAAAAGGTGGATTTTTATTAAATTAAGTTTATTGTTTCATAATTACTTTTTATTTTAGCCGGACTATTTCTCGCGGGAGTTACAGGAATGTCTGCTCTTATTGGATTCGGAGCCACCTTAGGAGCTGTAAAAAAACAAGATCCAAAGTACTTTAATAAAGGAATGGCAGGTTCTTTGGAAATGAGCGAACCTGCAGTATCGTTAGCAGTTCGAGCCTTAGGATGGGGAACTGTTTACGCATTTACGGGCTGTGGAATTCTGTTTTACGCCGTTTGGAAAATATCAGGAGCCGAAACGGTAAGTCATTTTATGTTTATACCGACAATGATTTGTATTACTTTTCTTATAGTTACAAGAATTTCGGTATAAAGTCGCATCAATTTTACCTGCTATACCAAAAAATAAACCACCACAAGGGCGAACAGAGTTTAGTGGAATGAATGATTTATTAGAATATTTAGCCAGTACAAAAAGTTCTAAAGATAAATAAGTTTAATATATGTTTTAATAATTTCTAGTTTTAAATAAATAACCATAAAAATAAGTGTTTTTTTGATATTTGTAGTTTGAAGACAGCTTTTTCGGGTTGTCTTTATTAAGTAACGGAGTGTATATTTTGGTTCTTTTGAAATTTTCGATCACTAGTGGGAACTAAATCTGTGTATGATTAGTACAAGTATATAAACAGTGACTAAAACTAAAATAAAGAGAATGTTTAATTTATTAAAGAGCATTTAACATGAATTTCATCTTAATTTATTCTTTTGAGAATACCTAGTAAATAGTCCAGAAGAAACTTAATTATATATGATTTACAGTTTACCCTGTGCTTATTAATGTTTTGAACCGTCATTATTCATCGAAGTTACAGAATGTTAAAGTTGTGGTTTTTCAACAACCTGAAACATAACATGACCTGTGATACAATTAGAACATTTATTTCTTCTGTAAAGTTTTGCTTTTACATCAGTAGATGTATCTACGATAAGTGTAAAAACACTGCATCGCAAATAATTCAGTAATCACGAATACCAAATTCCAGCACGAATACATACATAAATACACGAGATGCGAAGAAGGCAGAGCGAAAAGGTCGATAATAGTCTATTTTATACTAGAAAAAAACAAATATAAACACATGTTGGACTGTAGCGTTAAAAGAAGTGCAGAAATAGGTAGCGACCACCACTTCAGGTGGTGAAAACTTATACACTCAAAGAGAAAGATAACAGAATCAAATTGTCAAAACTAATTAAACAGAAATTTAATAACGAGCATTCAACAAACGAAGAGAACCTAGAGATTCAAAAGAATAATAATCATAGAAACAGCCACCAAGGTATGCAGCACAAGAAGAACAGGAGTAAATAAGAGCAGAACAGCATGGTGGATCCAGGAACTAAAAAGTACAAGAAAAGAAGCGGTGATGGAAGAAGTACCTTAACAGCCAGTCAAAAGAAGACTATGAAAATTACAAAACACAAAGAACTATAGCCAAAGAAGCAGTAAAGGCTGCAAAAGCCAAACGTGGAAACATTCAGCAACATTATGGAAACAAACAGCAGAAGTAGGTAACCAAAAATTATTTTACAAAATACTAAAGAACCTAAGAAAAGGAAAAGAATCCCCAATTAAATGTATAAATTCTGAGGGAGGAACGCTTCTGATGGATAAGGTTGAGATTATGGACAAGTGGAAAGAACACTTTTCTAATTTACGCAATGCAAGCAATGACCAACGACAAAATACGAGAGGAAGGAGGAATAGACGTGAACACCGATGAAGAAGAAAGGTCAGTAGGTAAGGATGAAGACAGACAAATCAATATGGCAGAACTATAAGCAGCCATAAAGAAAACCAAAATCGGGCGAGCAGCAGAATACAACGGGTTTTCTCCGGAAATGAACAAATAAGTACATGGGAAAGGCAGGAAGGGAATACCTGCTAAAAATTCATATCAAGGCATGGAGAACAAAGCGAATCTCAAAAGAATGGGAAAAAGCAGTGATTATACTGATATACAAAAAAGGTGACAACTAAAGAGGGATTTTCCTGCTCAGCGTTCCAGGAAAACTATATTCTAGAATACCAGACATGCGCTTAAGAACCCATGTGGAACACCACTTGCGAGAAGCACAATGCGGATTAAAGATCAGACAGATCTCTGAGAAAGTCACTGAGTACCACAAGAAAGCGCACCTCTGCTTCCCTGAAAATATTGAAGGTCCTAAAGAAACGGGTCTAAGAACAGCAATCAAAAGTTTTACCGAAACTTTCAAAATATAGTCAGAACGGCCAATGAAGAATCACAACAATTTAGAACGAACTTGGGAGTAAGACAAGGGAACATCTTATTCCTGTATCTATTTATCATAATTATGGACGACATCACAAAAACATTTAGACAGAAAACCAAAGACCTAAGAGTTGGACATTCAGAAATATTTATTGTATACTGACGATGTAGTTCTCAAGGGTGTTTCAGGTAAAGTGTTGCTGTTTTGAAATAATTACAACTAGTGTACACATTTGACAGGTTATTAATTGTAGAAATAAAACTTGTGTCCTGTGTTGAAAAGAGTTGCAAAATGAAAAGAAGTGAAGCCGAATTTCGCAACGCAGTTAACATAAAATACTTCGAAGAACATAATTACAATCGACAGCTTACTCTCCATCACTTCCGGTCCCAAAATGTACCCGAAATAGCTGTGCAATGAGCTTTAAAATGATTTAGCAAGACAGGTAGCAACCAACTGAAACCATTAAGTGGATGCGTACCAACAATAAAGTCATCTAAGTTACCAAAATAGTTGTGCCGTCAATTGCAGAAAGACCCGTCGTTTCAGCTGCCATGGTCCAAAGGGCGAAAACCAAACTTGGTATAAAAACTAAAAGGAAGCAGAAAAGACTGCAGCACACCCATAACCAGCTCGAACGCGTTAAAAAGGATGCTAGGAAGCTCCGCAAAATAAGATTGCCTTGCGGGGGCAATTTTTTCTTTGTTCTTGATTTCGAAACCTACGTGTTTGCAATCCATCTCACATGCCAGGTGTGGAATTTTACAGCTCTATGTCAAATCATATTATCCTGGCGGAAGCTAAAGTGCAACAGAAAACTAACATTTCCAACCAATTATTTAGTCTGGCAAGCCATTGCAGAGGATGGTGATGTTTCATTACCACCGGCACTATTAATGGAGAAATTTATCTGGAGGAGTGCCTTAATAAGCGGATTATGCAATTTCTAGAGAGAAAACAAAGTAATAGGCCGATATTATTTTGGCCTGAAAGCGGAAAGTGTGCACTTTGTGCAACTGATAATCCACCAGGTATACCTCGATGTCGTCCTGTAGAGCGTTATTGGGATCTCTGCAAAACAAAATATAAGCGTCTGAGTGGACTAGTGAAAGATCTTCCAGCATTCAAGCAAACTTGGCAAAAAATCTCAAACCAAGTGGCGACAGAATCAGAAAATAATCTGTTTAAGAACTTCCGAAAAAACTTGCTGACCGTAGTAGCCAAACAAGGACCATTTGCAGTATAATCTAACTATTTATATAAGCTTTCTTGTTTAATTTTATAAGAAAATTGTTGTTGTTAGCCTAATTCTAAACATTTTTTAATTTCTTGTAATCAAAAGCAGCGACACTTTACCTGAAACATCCTTTACTAGCAAACAAAGAGTCAGACCTCCAGCAAAACTTAAATACAGTATAACTCGCTTATAACGTACTCGTCGGGATCATGACAATCAGTACGTTATATATGTATATAAAAGAAGTACATTTAAAAAAAATGCACTAAATTAAAAGAAAATTTTATTTTTTGAACAATTCGCATAAACACAAGTACAGTACGCACGATGAAAGATTTCTTAGGGTGCCGCAGATAAAGTTCGTGCGTTCGGCAGCATTTGGCATCTAAACAATAGCCAAATGCTTTGTGATGCTTTCCCAGTGGCGTCGTATAATTTGGTTTATTTAAAGTGCATAACTACAGGTAATGTGAGTCACCTCGGAATTCACAATATTTTTGTATAGCATTTTAGTGGTTTTTAATTACTCTACAAATCATTAAACTACACAATGCGGCATTAATTCACTGAATAAACAATATTTCCAAAACTTATTTTTTCATGGAGTACATGTGATGCAGTTTAGCGACGACGAGTGCGTATTCAGAAACATAATATAGTTACACGTAGGCTATATTTAGGTACTCAAGTTATTTAAAAAAATCTGTTATGAGAGTCTATTTATATAAATCAACGTGACAAGAAGGCTAACAATCGACTGAGTACATACATGATGGGATTTTGTCTTGTAAACTATTTCTAAAACGCCGGGGAATACCCGCATTGTGTACTCTGCGATTAAAACTATTATGCAGCTTTTGCTGATTTCACATTTTAATAGTAAAGTAGGTACGTTATACGAGAAATTATGCAGCCTACAGGACGTGTTTTTGGCACGTTGTATAAGAGGTCCGTAGTAAAAGAAGTACGTTTTAAAAGAACAAATACACGACGTATCCGGCGGGGACCGAGCTCTCAAGTACGTAATAACCGAATGTATGTTAAAAGCGAGTCCGTTATAAGCGTGTTATACTGTATTTGCAAACAAGAAATGGAGAATAGGGAAATGTTAATAAACAAGGAAAAAACGGAAACCATGATGATTGCAAAAACTCACGCAATATACATCGACGATTGGAACAGGTCCCAAACTTCAGATACTTAGGCTCGGTAGGTAATCACACAGAATGGCAGAATGGACCAAGAAATAAATAACAGAGTGGCAGCCACGGAAAGACTATATCGAGCCAAAAATATGCCTTTTAACTACAAGAACGAGATAAATAAAGGACCCAAGAGGCTGGTACCTTCAATTGGAAAATTTATAATACTTGAAAGTTCTACACGAGCCTCGGAATGAGCGGATCAAAACAGTCCGCTGAAATATGATACCTTAGATTCGTGCAAGGCAGATATAATCTCAAATAACCACATCATAGAAGACCTTGGAATTTATAACATCAAAGGCAAAATATGTATATAATTACAAGGCGAGATCGAAACAACATATGAATAGGACGGATGACACTAGGCTTCCTAAACATGCAAAAGAATACAGATTCAGAGGAAGACGGGAAGTCGGTCGCTGAAGAAGGTGTAGAACGTAGAACCGGCACAGGCCTTAACGCCTAATCCATGAACGACGATGATGATGATAACTAGAGACCGGATTTTAGGTGATGAGTCATCCAAATAGGGAAATTCGTAAATTTAGCTAAATCCATAAGCGAACTAATTATTTGTAAATAAGGTTGCTCCCACCTGTAGGTACCGTTATGTTTCTTCAATAAGAAATGATTGGTTTGTAGTTTGGTGACTGAACAAAAGCTTGGCCACGCCTATTGTAAATATATTGCACCATAATGATTGGTGAACTTTACCATCCTTTTTTAGGAAACACTATTATAATTTCTAGAGAGCGGCAATAGTAAACAAATGTTTTAAAAGTGCTACTTAAGTGTGCCGCTCTACTGAAACGATTTTACTAAATTTTTACTAGATCCTGTCTCTAATGATCACCAGGATGCTAGTGTTTAAAATAATCTTTGTCCAAACACTCATATACGGAATCGAAACATGGTACCTAAACCCCAGACAGAAATCACAATTACAAGCAATGGAGATGAGATAGTTGAGAAGAGTTGAAAACAAAACAAGATTTGAATACGATAGAACAAGGACAATTGTGATGGCTCGGCCACATGAATGGCCACTAGAATGGACTCAACAAGGTTCAAAAGCTAACATGAAAAATGAAAGGAGAAGGGCGAAGAAGGAAAGGAAGGCTACGAACAAAATGGGAAGAAGAGATGGTTAAACGAATCCTTAGTAATCGCAGCAACTAATCTATCGAAGGATAGGAAGAAATGAAAAACTTTCCACACCTCTACACCATAATTGCATTGTTTGGTTTTCATTAAGGCTTTTCATATTCAAATTATTCAAATACAACAAATATGTTCTATAGAAATAAATTTTAGTATGTCTTTAAGTACTCCAGTGTTCTATCCAGAACTACAAAACTCAGAATTTACATGACGATAATTCGACCAACTATAACATATGCATGTGAGACATGGACGTTAACGATAAGCCTGCAAAATAAGTTAAAATGCATGAAGAGAAAAATATTGAGGAGGATTTATGGCTGGATTGAAGAGATGGACGGAACACGAAGCAGAAGAATGAACTACGAGTTGGAGGATCTGATTAAAGGTGCCAATCTAGTGCTGTTTATTAAATCGCAAAGACTCCGATGGCTAGGCCACCTGACGCGAATAAAAGCTGGTCTAATCGTCAAGGATATAATGGAGTGGAACCCGGGATATGGCAGGACAAGGGGCAGACCACGCGATAGATGGTGGGACCGTGGGACGCCGTGCAAGAGCATCTGAAAGATAATCACAAATTGGAGGAATAAGACAGAGAATAGCAAGCAGTGGAATAGAATTGTTGGGTTAAGACCCATAAAGGGTTGCAACGCCGAAGAAGTAAGTAAGTATACCTTGATTCAGGAGAGATGAGCCGCGATTCATTTGTCATCTGCATATGGGTTAAGATTAAAATTCCTAGTCAAACTTGCAACTGTCAACATAGTTGTGTTTGGCGCTAATTTTGAAATTACTAATATGGGTGTACTTTTAAAGCAAACAAGTTGCTTGAATTGAAATATGTAAAAATAAAAATACTAATAGATAATTTTAATAATTTTTATATCTTTTTTAATTTAATAATGATTGATTGAATTCAGATATTGATCCTGTTACACATTTATTTAAAGTGTTAAAATTGATAAAATATGACTTATTATTACAACAGATTCTTATAAAATTTTCAACACAACACATAACTTAAGCATAAAACTAACAGAATTAGGTATGTATTTGAAGGAATATTAAGATAAGTAACAAAAACCTAGTAGGTATTGCAATTATTTTTCTAAACAATAAAAATTATGATTAGAATAAAAGATAAAATTAGTCAATTTTCACTATCACTGCTAGAACTAGATTCCCCGTTTTACATAAAAATTTGCCAAATAACTCGTAAAATGCGGTGTAAAATAATACAAACAACTAAAGTGAAATTGTCAGCTGACATCATCATCACGTGACCGTACGACGTGATTCAAATCAACAGTTAGGGAGCGTTGGACACACTAATATCTTTTATCCTTGTTTTACTTTTCTGAAACAAGTGCACATACGTGAAGAACTTGTCGTAACTAAATTCTTTCAGTGATGACGCAGGGATCTTCTTTTAAGATTCGGGTTATACAATCCGAACCACAAGAGATGACCCCTGCCTCATCAATGCTATCCGTATGAAGTAAGATTTTACTTGCTAGTCAAATTAGCATCAGTTGTATTCTCAAGCAATTATGATTGGCGCTTTAACCGGAAAACAAACAGCTGTCAAGTACTTTCAATACGAATTTAACCTTAAAATTATTTTCCTTATAATAATCTAACCAATAGATGTACAACTGTGTTTCTTCTGCAACGCAATAAACCAAATTAAATGTTCATTTATCTAAACTTCACAACACAAATACGTACCACATAAACGAATTCCAATGAACATAGGAATTTAGATAACTAATAAAATAAAATAATGTAAATGTATTAATAATTTGACAGTTTGAGTTTGAGTGATGACACGCGCATTTGACGTAAACTACTCTAGTCAAATAAGCACTTTAATCATAACACAGGCTTATTGTAATGCTATCCTTGTCGTGTGCATGGGGTTTGTGAACAAATATACACGCGTGTTTGTCGTTACTAAATTCAGCGTGTGATGAGGCAGGGGTCATCTCTTGTGGTTCGGATAATAAGTAAGTATGTCTTTCAGTATATGAAGCTATACTGAGTGCATTTTGAATTAGTAATGTAAACTGTTGTGTATCCACAAATTTTAATTTTTTTTCTTATTTTTGACACTTGCTTTCCTAACATAAACTATGAAATTTTTCTTTCTCTTGTTTTTGACTTCTTCTATTGATAAATGGATGTTGAAGAATTTTGAAATTTTATTTTATCAGTTGTGATTGAACAAAAAATGCTTATTCATGATGTTGCCTATTCATTTATGACATCCATATGAAGCTTGCTAATCTTGTTCTGATGTGAAACTGAGTAAACATGATAAGCTTTATCATGTACTTTATCATTAACAGAATTGTTCTTGAAGTAGTTAGTCCTTTGGTTTGATCGAGTACATATTTGCATTTAAAAATGTCGGTAACTTTAAATAATAGTATTAGAATTTTAAAACAGTTTACAAAAATTAGTGTGGTTAATTGCAAACAGTTATCACAATATTATCCAATCGATGAAACCGTTTATGGACTTACGGAAGAACAAATTCAAGTAAGAATTTTAAATGCTCCTCAACATTTCAGCTCTTTAAAAATTGTAAAATATTTTAGTTGAGGGAAACGATATTTAATTTTACCCAGAAGGAATTAGCACCGAAAGCACACGAAATTGATAAAACTAATAATTTTACAAATCTGAGAGAATTTTGGAAACAATTGGGAAATTTAGGAGCTTTAGGTAACTAGCAAATAACAAAAACTTTAATTACATTTTTATTATGTCTTCATATACTTAGGTATAACCGCGAAGCCTGAATATGGTGGGACAGGTGGGACATATTTAGATCACGTAATAATTAACGAAGAAATAAATCGTGCAAGTGCTTCTATTGGTTTATCATATGGTGCACATTCAAATTTGTGTATTAATCAAATTAATCGACATGGAACTGAAGAACAAAAACATAAATATTTACCGAAAGTAAGAAAAGAAGGTATTAAGTTGCCTGTAAATTTTAATGTACAATTTTAGCTGTGTTCTGGTGAACATATGGGAGCTTTGGCAATGTCGGAAACATCGTCTGGTTCTGATGTAGTTTCTATGAAATTAAAAGCAGAAAAAAAGGGTGATCATTATGTATTAAATGGAAATAAGTTTTGGATTACCAATGGACCAGATGCAGACGTTTTAGTTGTACGTAAATACGATTTTAAATGAAATATTTTATTTGCAACTTGCAAGTTTGAACATTTTTAGCCTAGTCTGAAACTTTTTAATTTAAAATTTCTAGGTTTATGCAAAAACAAATCCATCAGCCGAAAAACCACAACATGGTATTTCGGCCTTCATAGTTGAAAAAAATTTCCCAGGGTTTTCAACAGCACAAAAATTAGACAAATTAGGAATGAGAGGTTCTAATACAGCAGAATTAATATTTGAAAATTGTAAAGTACCCAAAGAAAATTTGTTGGGTGCTGAAAATAAGGGAGTTTACGTACTTATGAGCGGTTTAGATCTCGAAAGATTGGTTTTGGCTGGCGGACCAGTTGGCATTATGCAAGCTTGTTGTGATGTTACTTTTAATTATGCCCACGAAAGGAAGCAGTTTAATACTAAAATTGCGGAATTTCAAATGATACAGGTAAAACTTACAATAATAATTAATGACAAAACAAAATTGAAATTTTATAACTTCAGAGTAAATTAGCCGACATGTATACGACACTATCAGCCTGTAGAAGTTATCTTTATAATGTTGCAAGAGCTTGTGATAAAAATCATGTAAGCAGCAAAGACTGTGCCGGTGTAATTTTATACGGTGCTGAAAGGGCAACTCAAATGGCTTTAGATGCTATTCAGATTTTAGGTGGGTACTGATAATACCTATTATAATTTGAGGAGAAAGTAAATATAACTTATACATTGATATATATTTTTCATGTTAGGTGGCAATGGTTATATCAATGATTATCCAACTGGAAGGTTATTACGGGATGCAAAATTATATGAAATTGGAGCTGGTACAACAGAAGTAAGAAAATTAGTGATAGCCAGAGCATTAAATAAGGAATACTCATAAAAATAATAAACAAAGACTCGAATTTCTGGATATATAAATGTGTAAATACTGTTTATAATAATAGTAGATAATAATATGCTTTAACTTCATATTTTTGATACTAGTGGTTTTGTTAATTTAATGGCCAATATTTTCACAATCAATTTTTTTATTAAAACTCCATGGTTCATTCAAAATGTGCCCATTGTTTTTTTAACTAGAGGAGTCTCTTTGTGATTATGTTTGTAACGATGCGGGGTGTTGAAAATTCACACGTTTCGGTAATTGTTGAAAAACCCCGAAGCTTTGGACCCTCTCGTTTGTTTTTGTTGTGTATTTGTATCCCCGGTGTCTCTGATAAAGGGTAGGAAAGAAAAGTCACAAGTCAAAGTACAACTTTAAGCTTTATTATTATAGACAATGATATTCCTGAACAGCAATTCTTAACAAGTGGTGGTCGTAAGGCGCGTGTCCGTACCCGAGTAGGTGTTTTGGCGGCGAATCTCCTGAAAAAAAAAACGATATAAAACGAAGGGCGTAGGCAACGAATGGAACCTTCTGGTAGTATTGAAAGGGTTGCGGAATTTTGCAGGTGCTTATCGGGATTGGTAAGATCCCAGACTAGCACTCGTACAATTGAAAGAGTTAAGGATTATTGCAGGAGCCTCACGAGATTTGTGAGATCCCGAATTAGCTCTCGTACAATTAAAAGGGTTAATGAATTGCAGGTGCCTATCGAAATCGGTAAGATCCCAGATTAGCACTCATACAAATGAAAAGGGTTAAGGAATTGCAGGTGCCTATTGAAATCGGTAAGATTCCAGAGTAGCACTCGATACAATTAGAAAGGAATCCCCTTTGCTCCTGCGATCACATGTATTTATACCATAACTTTGGACAACCCACAAATAGAAAGGGTTCCTTTTATCAAATCAGATTGAACTCCAAACTGAAGTTTAGGCGTGATTGGCTGACTGGTTTTTGTATCAAACCCGGCATAACACTAAGTTTCCCATAGGAATAAATTCTTTCCTAATTCTGCCGTGATTTATAGCTAACTACATATGTTGCGTAACCTGAGATTCCCAATATCAGGGACTTCGCTGCGCTAATACGCTTGAGTGCATATGGTTAAGCACCAATAACTTAGCACCCTTTTCGGACACCCGCCCTACAAAGAAGTGACCTGAAAAATAATTAAAATGCCTGCAAAGGAAACATAAATTAGAAGGCCAACGAAACGTTTCGGTTTACGGAATATAAATATATTTCTTAACTAATCTACATCCTAATTCCTATACTACATATTACAAGTGTTTGCACATATGGTAGCTTAAAGTAAAAAATATAGCAATGTTACACGTTATTGCTGTTAAATATTATTGATTAAGAAAATTATTTAAAAAAAACTTAATTGATTACTTATTATTTATTTGAATTTAGAAAAATTGCGTTTCTTTGAATTTCTCCCTAACTATATATTTTTTTTGTAATGTGCAGATATACTACATCTGTACATTTATGCAGTTAAGGGAAGCTTTTTGTCTATTACTTTATGTAGGTACTTGTTTGAGAAGAAATATTTAGCTGGCAATCTCATTTGCTAAATTAACACCCTTTACAACTGTTATTTCCATAATATTATGGGTAAATCTTTTTCTCCCCCATCAATAGATAAGGCTAGTGTTTAGCATTTGTATTTATGTATGTAGAGTGTACCTCCAAATATTCGTTCAAAAGGGGGTAATGTCGCTAGATCGAAAACAATCGCCGAGAGAGAGAGTAAGTTCAAAAAATAATAAACTAAATGCGCATCTAGAAAACTTAATTGTGATGTGCATATTTTTGACCATCGCAAAACCATTATGAGATGGAGATTTCATTATATTCGAACGAGCTAATCACTTCTTAATAATAACAATGCAAGACCCTAATCTACACTGTTAGAAAAAAAGTTAATACAAAAAATAAAGAGCGTATTCCCACCCATTACATTACGTTTTTGATAACAAACCCTTTCGTATTTTTCATATTTCTCCTTTACAATTTAACTAAAATAGAAAATTAAAAAAACACAAGATAGTTAAAGCTTTAATAAATGTACCTACATAAGAAAAACTTTTTTTAATATTGCTAAATATAACTTTAAAATATGAGTAAAGTTGGTGAACTTTGGTTATTTGTATTTAAGTAATAGCAACAAATTTTGAAAAAGGGCTCTGTAGATACCTCCAATCAACCTTTATAAACAACTCTTTCTCATGAAAATTTTGTTTTACCGCGCAATAGTTTTTAGAGCAATTGGGAAAATACGAACACGATAATTCATAAAATCGTAAAATTTACTTATTTTACAATTTTTTATCTGACTAATTTGAAACATTTGTTGGACGGGGGGCGGTTGCGGTTTCCATTTTACTTTAATTATTTTGGAAATGGCGTATTTATATTTACAAAAGCGCATTCGATCAACTTACCAAGGAATAACGTTCATTCCACCCAAGTAACCTAAGTTAGATTAACGTGTAACCCCGACCAGGCCTCATAAACACCCAATTGCTTACATCACTCAGCCAAATATATAGGCATACATTACTACATTTAGCAGTATATGTTCAGATAGTGTTACTTACAAGAGGCGAGAATCTCCCCGTAGAAGTCCCATGACGCATTTAGTAGATGTAGAGAGGTGATGACGATGGGTGCACCTTCAGCTGCCTATGAACCTGAAACCGGAAGATACGCACCCGATTCAACTATGGCAGAACATAGTCGGTAATGGGAATCCCCCATGCCGATGTTCCACCCATTCTAGATGACCCATACGGTCTAGGAAGCCAACGGAACAAAGAAACTGCAGAGGCGGGCCTACCTGACCACACCGGGGGAATAGCCCGGGAGTCACTGCAATGCAGCCAGGTCAAGGGCCCTTGGTAACCCCGCTGAATTACCAAGTTTTCAGATACATAGCCGGTCAATGCTTACTAACATTAATAACAACAAGCTTCACTTCTTGACAACATCAACAATCTCTACTACTGGTCATGCATACAATTACATAATTACCTACCAGCTTCTCAGCTTTGCTTTACTAGTTATCTAGAAATGCATCTTACACCAATGCACTGCTAATATTCACATTTTACGCACCTGACACAAACTTGGCCTTTTTGTATTGTTTAACACATCTGTACATCAACGCCTCCCCTGACCGACTCCCTTTCTTAGATTCTGATTTGGATCGGAGTCCTGAATCATAACTTATCCCCCTATTTTAAAGGCCCTGGTCGGGTTTATTAAACAAGCGGCATATGTTTCGAGAAATCAAATGCTTACGTCATCACCGCCAAAAGTACGTACAACAAAAGGTACCTACACAAGACAAACTTTTTTTATATTTGTAAATACATCTTTAAAATAGGAGCGAAGTTGGGTTATTTTTATTTAATCAATAACAAATTTTGGAAAAAGGTCTCTGTAGGTACCTACCTCCAATCAACCTTTAGAAACAACTCTTTCTTTTGAAAATTTTGTTTTACTACAATAGTTTTCACAGCAATTGGGAAAATACGAACACGATAATTCATAAAATCGTAAAATTTATTTATTTTACCATTTTTTATCTGACTAATTTGAAACATTATTCAAAATTGGGTACTATTGGCACGTTTAGTCAACCTTTAGCAATAAATTGTTTTTCGAATTTTTCATTTTGGTCAAATAATAAGGGAGAAATTTGGAAAATACGAATGTACTTTTCATTGAAAATGCAGTATTACCCCCTTGATATAAATGAAGAGAGTATTGCGATCCGTTACATTACGTTTTTGATAAATAGTGCTCTCGCATTTTCCATATTTCACCTTTATCATTTAACCAAAATAAAAAAATAAAAAAATACAAGATACCTAGTTAAAGTATTAATAAAGGTACATACAAAGTCTTTAAAAATATTTGCAATAGATACATCAAAATTGCAAAGTAGGAAATCTTAACGAATTGAATGAAAATACGTAACTAACAGTAACTAAATTCACCAACTTTACACCCATATTAAACACTTTAAGAATGGCAGTAACCATCTATTTTGAATGCTACTACTACTAATTCAAATTAAAAGCATAACAACCGCTTATTTACATAAAAATTTGCTATACTATTATCAGCATCAATCATCAATCAACCCTCTGCGTCCACTGCTGGACATAGGTCTCCCCCATCCTTGTCCACTCCTCTCGATTTTGCGCTGTCTGAATCCAGTTGTTGGCAATTCTTTTGATGTCGTCGGTCCATCGTGTGGGAGGTCTTCCTCTGCTTCGCCTATCGGCCCGCGGTCTCCATTTGAGCAGCCTCTTCGTCCGTCTTTTATCCAGCCCAGTTCCATTTGAGCTTTGCTATCTGTGTGACTACATCAGTAACGCCTGTTTTTCGGCGCAGATTTTAATTTTTAATGCTAAGCATCGATCTTTTCATCGTCCACTCCTCCACTGTGTTGTTCTAAACTTCTTAGCAGTTGCAATGGTTAAAGTTAGAGTTTTGTAGGTCATAACCGGTAACACGCATTGATTGAAAACTCTCCTCTTTAAACATATCGGCAGATCACCTTTGAAAACTTCCCCGAGTCTTGCATAAGCGGCACAGGCGAGGGCAATTCTCCTGTTCAATTCACATGTTTGGTTGTGGAGATTCGTGTTTTGTGCCGAAGATATATGCATTTATCTATTAGTTCTATTTCATTGTTATCGTTTATTTTTAAACCTACTCCAGTACATACATCTTGAAGTTCTTGTAGTATACTATATTTAGGCCTTTTCCTTCCCAGTTGAGCCTTTTAAATGCATATGCCAAAACTGCAATAAACAGTTTGGGGGACATCGTGTCCCTTTGTCTTACTCCCCGGAAATTTTACCATTATTTTTGCATTTTTGTAAATGTTGTAGATTAACTTTGTGTATCGATAGTCAACACGACATTCTTGCACTGCACCCAGTGGCGTAACCAAGGGGGGGCCCGGCCCCCCTCAAGATCAAAGTTATTAATCAAAATTTCATTTAAAAAAAATCGATAATTGTAGGTATCGGCATTACAAAAGCCACCTAATATGGTGAATTTGAAAACCAATTTTTACGATTTGATCTGTGGTACAATCCCCGCTAAGCAGTATGTTTATTATATCAGTGATGGATTATACAATAAACAATGGACTGGACCCCCTACAAACTACGTTTCTGGTTACGCTACTGACTGCATCCAGCTCAACCGTATCGATAGCCTTATGGAAGTCCACAAAAGCAAGAACTAATGGTCCATTGTATTCAATGGCTTTTTCAATTACTGTTTTGACGCTTTGTAAATTGTCGTTGGTCTCAAATCCAGCACGAAAACCGGCTTTCTGCAGTGTTTGGTACTTAGAAGTCAATTTTTTCTCAAGACTCGTAGTTATTATTTTTGTGAATAGTTTCTAGAGATGGCTTCGAAGGCTTATAGGTCTGTAGTTCTCCAGTTCAGCTATATCACACTCCGTGTGAAGCAATTTCACGATTGTATTGTCCTATTTATTTGGTATTGTACTGTTATACAGGCAGAGATTATATAGATATCTTATTTTTTCGAGTAAACAAGGACCTCTGATCTTTATTGCTTCAGCAACCACCTTATCCCTTCCAGGCGTCTTATTGTGTTTTACTTTCTTTAATGCTAATTCTATTTCCTCTAAGGTAATGTCTAGTAGTGTTCCCGATTCTTGATTTACGATACCCTTATTTGATGTTAAAATGTCTGGCTCTAAATCGGGAGTCGAGAGAAATCTTCGACCACTTTCAGTATTTCTTCTCTGTTTGTGATGACATCTCCTTCCTTGTTCTTAACTTTAATTATTTCTCTTTTCCATTTCCGAGTTTCCTGCGTAGCACCTTCATGCTTTTGTTGTCTTCTATTAGTTTGTTTAATTCCATTTGTGTTATATTTGTCATTTCATTTACATCTCTTGACTTCTCATGTCCCTTCTCTTCTGCATTAATTGCTTGGTAACCTGACTTTTTTGAGTGTATTTCAAAAACGATTGCTGAGATAAAAATGCCAAGAGAACTTTTTTTAGTAAAATTAATTTTTCTTTTATAATACGACACGGGGCGTTTAAAGAAATGTTGCTTTCATATTTTTTCTTAATTAAAAATGCCCTTAATCTTTCCTAACTACGCCACTGATCAAATTAGGAAAAAAAAACATTTGAGAAACCTTCACTATTTTTTATGTAGTTAATGCCCCACCTTTCACGACCACCCAGTCTAGCCAAGAAAAAAAATTCTATTGCTAAACAGCTAAACACCTTTAAAATAGAAGTGAAGTTGGTGAACTTTGGTTATTTTTATTTAATCAATAACGACAAATTTTGGAAAAAAAGGCTCTGTAAGTACCTACCTCCAATTAACTCCTTTTGTGAAGATTTTGTTTTACTACAATTAGTACACGAAAATAGTACTTTTTAGAAGAAATAATTTATAAAATTTTTATATTTACGTAGTTATATTCCCAATAGGGGTAGGAACAAAAGCCCGAAAAGTTCTCACCCAACGAGTGTCCGCAACATCTCCCTTTTTCGTGAAAACTCACCCCTAGCGTGTATTAGGTTACAGTTGTTTTAAATTTTTTTGTAACCCGTTGCGCCAATTCACAATATGCATAGGAAATGAAATGTTTATTATTAAATTCTACACAAAAAAGGTTATATTGTCCTTTTGGCTAATCTCCATCCAACTCTGACAAATTGCGTTTAAAGTTGAAAGGATAGTTCTAAAAAAAACAAACTAAACACAACACAGAACTTAAGCCTACTACAGACTAAAGCCACAGTCATGAGTTTTAATGGCCGCACTAGTGGGGTATTTTAAGCCACCTCGGTCTAAAAACATTAAATATGTGAGATTTTGGGATGGTGTATCAATCTCTAAATCCCTGCTACTTTACAAACAACTTTTCTTCCCACATATCCACCAATATAGGTTAATACTGCGAAATCATTTTCTGATACAGTAATATTTTTAGAAGAATTCATAGCCTCTTCAAAAATGCCAAAGATATTCTGATCAGTTCTACCAAGTACAGCTTCTTCTTCAGACTCCGCAAGAAAAATTTTTATTTCTAAGGCACCATGTTTGGTTAATTTCATTTTTAGCAATGAAAGCACTTTTAATGTTTTTTCCGATTCTAAAATTTGTTGAAATCCTATATGATAGTTTTCGCCAGACATTGCTCGGTATTGCCCAAATGTTCCTCGAGGGGATCTGTTTGGAATTTACCTAATAAGACATATTCGAAATTTAAAGTAATTAAAAAAAGTTAGATAAATTAATCAGAGATAAAGTTGCGAGTCGTAAGGCCTGATAAGTTTCTTTAGAAAGCTTTCCACAACGACTACCCTTTTTTTCACCTTCAGTTTCTATTACTACACAATTGTCCAGCCAATTTACAAATTTTTTAAAGAATAAAATATTCTGCTCGTCAATAGTTTTTATAGCGTTGCGATATGTATCCCGCTTGTGTTGTCCTTTAAATAAAGTTTTACAATTTACTATCTTCCACCACCTGAAGACTATTTTCAAAAACTTTATAGTTCCCTGACAGTTTTCAGAATCCTTTAGCTTTAATGCTGAAATATTTTTCTCATCAAAAATACGAATACAAAGCTTCACATTTTATTTTTCAATATTGGTACTCAACACTTTACAGGATAAGGCTGGAACAAATTTTACGATACTGTTTTCCTTTTCTTTATAAAGTTGTTTTAAATGTCCAACACAAGCACTATATTTATCTATTAACCGAATATTATTAACCACTGTATGTTATAATGTGTAAAATACGTAAAAGCGCTGCACTTAAAACCTCATTTTATTGATGTCTAACAGCGCGCTAATTACTACCCTTAACTTTAAACGTTATTTTCGCGAATTGGATGGGGATTAGTCAAAACATCAATATAGTACTTTTTGTGTAAAAATTAATAAAGAATATTTTTGTTTCTACAAACATTTCCCGGCTAAAGGGAAAAATGAAAAAAACAAGCACAATGAACGAGCTGGGGGGGGGGGGGGTGATTTTTGGTAAATAAGGGATGTTGCGGACACATCTCAGTTGGGAACTTTTCGGGATTTTGTTTCTACCCCTGCTGAGAGTTTATCTACGTAATATGAAAACTTTATAAATAATTTCTCCTATTCTATGTATGTATGTATGTATGTAATCGTTAACCTCTTATACCTTTCGGTGTTGAGGCTGGTGCGTTAGCGTATGTGGTCTTACGCGTGAAATGCACAATCCGGCCCGCATGCGAGTCACGAGATTGGTGCGCCGTTTTTTACCTGCATACAGCACCATGTGTATAGTGTATGTGTGTGTACGTATAGAACCTTGTTACTCTACCTCGTAGGTCTGTATTCGGAGGAGAGCGTCGTTAATTAGGTGCCCAACGACGAATGGTCACCAGAGCTCGATACCGATCTCCGGGAAAACTTGCACCCAGCGAGATTCGAACCGGGGACTAGCGTAACGCTAGCCTGACGCTCTTACCACTGCGCCACCCTGGCCCCTCCTATTCTATGTTTTAATGTTTAATTTCCGTGTACTAAAAAATAGTTTCGGAGTAATTTGGAAAATACGAATACAATCGAAAAATTTACTTACCTACTTTAAAATTTGTTATCTCGCTAATTTGAAACATTATTCAAAACCTTTAGGAATAAATTGTTTTTTAAATTTTTTATTTTGTTTAAATAATTAGGAAGAAATTTGGAAAATACGAAAGTACAATTAATCGAAAATGCAGCATTACCCCCTTAGGGCGCCCTTGTTCCTTTTAAAATATTGCAAGAGTAAAAGTGTTAAGAAATTAATTCAAAATAAATACTCTTTATTTTTGTTACAAATAGATACATATTTTACAACATTCCTTTATGATATTTATATATGTATTTATATTACTAACTACAATAAATATAATCAAACAATTCAGAAAAAAATAATTGTTCTCTTTTACTTATATACTAATAGGCAATAACAACGATAAAAGTAGCACATTGTGCTTTTTCTGACTAGATTACACTCGTATTATTTAAATACGTAATAGTTTAAATAAATAAAAATAAACTTTTAAAATAAAACATCGATGAATCAGTTACAACAACATATACATATGTTAATTAAAACCTGTAAGACATAACAATTTAAAGAATAATGCGTGTGATTTATTGTTATTATTTAACATAAGCGTAAAGGCATTTCTCGTAAAAAAAGCAAAAATGATTTACACAATGTCATGTAAAAGCAATACATACTATTAAGAAAGTGAATATATTTTAATTAAGACATAATTTAACACTTTGTGAATATTCTCTGTGCTCTACGTGTTTGCAAATGGTTGTTCTTTAAATATAAAAATGTTTAATTTTATGTTGATACATTTATGATTAGGGATTTTTAAAAAACTAAGAACATCTAATATTTTCACATACATAATACTTTCCTTTCTGTAATTTTAAAATTATAGATGTCCCTTATTTAATTTTTCCCCAATAACTACTTCGAACTTAGATTCGTCGCATTTCATTAAAAAAAATGTGCTGCTAAACAAATCTTTAGTGTTTCTCTAAAAATAATGTTAACAACACATTTTTACATAATTTAGGGCTCGGGGTTGCTTAAAAGTTATTTAATAATCTGTTTCGGGCAAAACGCTCCACATTAATCTTTTAAAAGAATGGCTCTGTTGAATAGTTTCATTTCCCACAGAATTCATATCATATTGTTGCTGCTGAGGTTGATGATATCCAGGAGGAGTTTGGGGTTTCTGTAAGTGTTTCCAGTTGTTAAAGAAATAATACCTAAATAAATATCATTACCTTGCCCGGTATTGCCCTGTTTGGTGTAAAAACTTTAGACTGAGGTGCAACTGTTACTTCCTGCACATAATCACCATAATCACCTAAGGTTTCTTCTTGAAGAGCTCTTAATGTTTCACTTTTTGATGGATCAAATTTTATTGGTCGACGAGATCTATGGAGATATATTATACACAAATGAATTGATATATTTTTTGAAAAACTTACGCTGCGGCCCCAGTTTGTTTATGTAGGGTGTCTGCTATGTTTGCATCGCTGTACAGTCCGATTGGAGAGTTGAATTGCTTGTGAACTACCTGGTAATTATATTGTTGGTATTTAAAAAGTTAAAATGCGAAATATACAAAGTTAATACCAAATTTTCTTACTGTTTTGTCAGAAGTAGGTAACCGTTGTCTTTTGATATATCAAATTATCTTTGTCTAAATTCAATCGTGCTGGTGTAATGCACTTTTACCTTTTTAAACTTGCTTAAAAATGTTTGAATGACAAAGTGGCGATGTGTGTGTGGTCATCAACCATAGCGGGTTGGCCGCAGCCTTCCATTCTTCTCTACTTCTGGCCTTTAGTTTTAGTTCATAGCAGGTGTCACAGCGCATATTTTACATGATTTGACTGTGTATATTGCTATCTTGGTCTTCCTCTTGCTGGTTTTCCTTCCATTTTACCCTTAATTATATTAATCAGCAATCCTTCTTTTCCCATTATACGGCCAATCAATCTGTCTCTTCTTCTTTGTATTATCTTTACAGTTTCCTTTCTTCTTGTACTCTTCTAAAAGCGTCATTTGTTACGTGGTCGATCTATGTTATCTTGAGTAACCTCCTGTAACACCATACTTTGAAAAATTATAGTTTTCTTTCTTCTGATTTACTAATTGTCCAGTTCTCACTTCCGTATAGTAATATACTTCAAACGTATGTTTCTAATAGATATGAGCAGATTCCTTTTGCTATTTACAGCGGTTTTGGCTTGCTGTATTCTGGTTTTTATTTCTGTTTTAGTTCTGCCATCTGATGTTATGATACTTCCTAAGTATGTATAACTGCTCACTTGCTTTAGAGGGATACTTCCTAGTGTAATGTTGTCGATCTTTTTTCCACATACCGTGATGTTGGGTTTTTCTTATTAATGCAGAGTTTATAGTCACGCTGTAAAGATATATCCATTTCATTTATAAATTCTTCTAGTTCATTTCTGCTTTCAGCTCATTCAGCTATAATTGCAATGTCGTCTGCGTAGCGGAAATCTATTTTCTTTCCATGTATCTTTGTTCCTATTTCCCTTTTCTCCCTTAATTCATCTATGGCTTCTTTATCATGTTTATTTCCGCTTCCTCCTTGTATTTTACCTTTCCTTATTACTGCAGTTTGGTCTATATCTTCTTCTAGAAGTGGCGTGCCCTTTACAGGACGTTGCCGATCTTCTCTCCATATGTCTGTGGTGTGCGTGTCAAGTAGCCTACAGACATAGGGGACCTCAGCTTAAAGAGGGCTTCAAACCACGGAAGTGCTTGCACTTCTACTTCAGAGAGGACTTACTAGGCAGAAATACCTCGGTGGTTTGCCATTGCCTATGTGTGACCCTGGGAATCGAACCCGGGCCATCCCAGTGGCCAGCCGCACGCTAAACCAACTGAGCCACGACCGCGACGATCTATATACAAAGTATATATTAATCTTCGGTCTTTGTATCCCACTTCAGTATTTTTTAATATTTTAAATCATTTCTCCCAACTCACATTGTCAAAAGCTTTTTGAATGACAAAAAATCTAATATAGGTATGTTTATATGTATGTGTTTGTTCCTATATTTTTTTAGATTATTTGTCTTATTAAGAGTATTGCCTCTCTTGTCCCAGAATCTCTTCTGAACTCAAACTGGCTCTCGGTCAATTGCTCTTCTATTTTCTTTTCTATGCGATTATAAATGATTGTTGAAATAATTTTGCATCTGTGTGGGATAATTGATATTGTTCGAAAATCCTCACAGTTAGAAGGGGAGCCAATTGTTACCTGCGGCGTTGCGGGTGACCAAGGGAACAGCTTGCGGGCGATGTCTTCGGCAGAAAGAAAACGAAGCGACGATACGAAAGAGTTATATTTATTTATATACACACAGTTAATAGCTGATGGTTTTTTCAGAATTGGTATTATTATTGTTTTATTTATCTCTTTGGGAATGTCTTCTGTCATATGTCCTTAATTAATTCATACAATATATGTAGTCTAGGGCTTTGATGATTTCACTGTTAATATTGTCAATACCTGGCATTTTTCGACATTTTAGTTGTTTTACGGCCTTATCAAATTCTGATTTTGGGATAGGTTCTCCTAGGTTTTCTTTATCAATTTCGTTTATGTGTTCTAGTTTTACTGATAGTTGTTCTTCTAGGTATTCCTATGTGCAATTTCTTTGTTATAGTTCGTAAATTGTAAGCTTACGACGGAACCACTCGTTTTCAACGAAACCCTGCCCTTCTTAACTAAGCCAGAAGAAAGTGATAAACTACCATTAGTATAATGCGAAAGAACAGAATGGTGGAACTATTGGTTTTGCCTGATCGCAGGGTTTCGTTGAAAACGAGTGGTTCCGTAGTAAGCTTAGAATTTAAGAACTATATCAATCAGTATCCGTCCCTACATATTTTTTATTCCGGGTGTTTTGATAGTCTTTTTCCCAAAATTTCTTTGATAAGCTCTGTTGCCCGAGTTGTGGTAGCTAGGTACCCCAGTCAAGTGCGATAACGAGAGTTTTAGCTTCAATGTCTCGAGTCAGTACTTGGATGGGTTGCTCGACTGCTCCGTTAACGCTGTACATCCCTTCCACATGGTGAGAGTGAGAGAGTAGGACAATTAGATAAGACACAGTGGGTGGGCAGATGAAAGGAGATCCGACGCTCAGAATGGCATAAGGATAAAAGAGAAAGAAAGATAAGCTCTGTTTGTGCGATTTGCTATCATATTTTGCTGTATTTCTTCGCATATTTCCGCTAGGTATTTTTCCTTTGTTATTCTTGACTTCTTGATTATTATGTATTTTAGTTGTTTGTATTTAATTTTTCCATCTTCTGTTCTTGTGTTTTTATATTGTTTTCGCTCTTCTAGCAGTTCAATTATTTCTTGTGTTATCCATGGTTTTCTGTTTGGAGGTTGTATCCATTTTAGGCTGTCTTTTGCCTCACGTATCAGATTCTGTTTAAATACATTCCATCGTTCATCTATGTTCATATCCTGTTTAGAATTCGCAGTTACTCTGTCTGCCACTTTTACAGAAAAAGCATTTCTCATTTCATCATTTTTTTTGGTTTTTGCATATCCCACTTGTATCTCTATGGTCTTCTTATTTTACTTAAGACTATTTTTTGTTTTAACATAACTAAGTTGTGGTCGGTATTAGCGTCGGGTGCTGGGTAGCTTCAGAAGTCCTTGGCTTGGTTTTTATTTCTTACTAATATGTAGTCTGTCTGAAATCTCCCAATGTCTCCAAGCATTTTCCATGTGTGTCTTCTGCGTTTATGATGTTGGAATATTGCAGTTGTTATTACCAGATTATCTCTCGTACAAATCAATTAAACGCTTTGCCCTAGACCATATTTACCTATTCTTTGTCACACTTCTCCTTCTCTTACTACCGCAATCCTTCTTCTTCTGCATCCAACATCGTATTCGATGTGTAGTGACTCAATGTGCCTAGTTATTTTCTAATCGATTAATAGCTCTTTTTACTACATTTCTCCATCGGGACCTACCCTGTGTAATTCTGTGGGCGTTTTCTAGATTAGTGTCTAATAATTTTGTTACAACATTCGTCCATCTCATAGGTGACCTTCCCATTCTTCTTTTGCCTTCAGTTTTTCCTTGCATCACAAGCCTTTCCATATTGAACTTTAATATTCTTTGATAGATAGTACCAGAGAGTCTTTCAGCTGGCTGGATTTCTTGTAGAATGTTGGTCTTCTTAGCTATCCAGGGTATATGCAGCATTCGGCGCCAGCACCACACCTCAAAAGCATCAGTACATCTCCTATTTGCCTGACGAATTATCCATGTTTCTGAAGCGTATCCAAAGATTCAGAATACGAGGGGTTTTACAAGATTAATTTTCCTTGTCCTTGAAATATTTTAGTCTTGCCAAATTTTTTTTTTTTGAGCTACGACATTGCGGTTCGCCCAAGCTGAATACGACGTCTGATCTCATGTTCTGTGCTGCCGTCTTCCTGAAGCATTTCTCCTAAATATATGAATAAATCTACCACTTCACAATTACTAATGGTGTTAGGTTTTTACCCTAGGATATTGCCACGATCAATGATTATTACTTTTGACTTTTTATAATTGATTTTAAGTCCATATTCGTGTCCTGTGTTCTCTAGTCTTGACACTGTTTCTTCAGTTTCCTATCCGTAATCCAGTCTCTCATTATTATTAGGTTTTCTTCTGCTTTTACTGTTTCATTCATTCATTCATTATTATTTCATTTATTTTATCATGCATTTCTTCTACATCATCATCGCTGTGATCCGTTGTGCGCATATAAACTTGATAACATTTGTTGACCATTGGTTGCTTTTCTACTAAACATACCAAAAAAATGTATTTCGTTGAAAGTACATTACACCAGCACCTTTGGGTTAGATATACATCTTGATGTCTTGACAGGTCACAAATCAAGACTGTAGGAGAAGAATTGTTTGCAGTATAAATTGCCTTTAATGACGCATTTGTTCACCAGATTTGGAACGGTTCTCATAATCGACATACTCCTTAGATGATTAAAATTTATTAGCAAGTAAAAAAGTATTAGAATTATTAAATAGACTAGCTTATTAATTGTTCTTAGTAATAAATTCAGCAAGGATGGTTATTGTTCATGCTGTTAGTACAACTTGTTAGATAACAATTTAAAATCAGAATTTTAGGGATTGTGACATTTAATTCAAAAGTCATTTCCATCTGTTAAATTTGACTGGCAGAGTAACCAGTTAGGTCCACTTTCAAATATCACACTGATTATTATGTAAATGTGTCCATTTTCCGTTCATAAGAATGGACTGTTAAAAACACGCAGTATCAAAAATGTTATGTAGAAAAAATCTGAATGGAAAGTGAGTAAAAAATAGACAAAATAATAATAACCTGCTTCGTGGGATCATCGGAAGTTATTCTTTGAAGAACAGAATCCGCTACCTACACAAAATAGTTTAAAAATAAAGTTTGAACTAGACACGGTCTATAGATAAAATAAAACTTAGTCGAATTTAAGGCACATAAGCAAGTATTTATAAAGCTATTAAGACTGTAAAACTGTAAAGCTGCGTATAGGATTCTTGGAAATGCAGGGAGTCTGTGCTTCGTAATTGAAAGTACATATATTCAAATCCTGGCTGTAGTTAAAGTTTCCAAATTTATATGTGGCAAAGACCCAGAATACTTTAATTAAGATCTGTTACAAATAAATAAAAAACTTTAAATTATCGCTGTACATTTTTTTAAATAAATTTATAAACTAGAATTAAAAGTAAAAATATATTTATGCGTATATCAATGAATTAGAAATATACCTTATATTAGCATTAGCAAATTCCAGCAGAGACAGTAGCAAATTGCTTGTACCTAAATGAAAATACCTTTTGTTTAAGAATATGTTGAACCTCTAAATGATGAGGACGTGCCCTTACTGCTGGATTGGGGTGATGACGAAGGTAGCATTCAGTAATAGTTTGATCAGGTTTTACTTTGGCCCCTGGAAGCACCAAGGGGGTGGTGCGATATGGCTGTGATAACAACACAATGAACATGACACATCAATAGGTTACATAAATACAATACATTGTCACATTGTAGAGCTACATAAAGAACAGAGGTATTTCGACTCAAAACAATAAATATTTCTTATTTTTTTATAGTTAATTTTCAAGCTTTACATGTAATTTTGTATTATTCCTAAAGTTAACCAACTAAAAATGGCAAAAAATTAATAAACTGAATAAAGAAAATTTTTCATTTATCTGGCTTTAGATTGTAATTTATAAGTGAGGCCTCTCGATGAGTTAGCAGGGAAGTGTCTGCTTCACGATTAATATATCTCTGGTTCTAATCCGGCTGTGGCCAGATTTCGGTCTGAAGCATGATTGCTGTTTGAACCTTAAAGTTAAGGTAGTACTTAAGCTTAGCAAGCTAATGATTACAACAGTTGATACTGGTAAGCCTAGCTTTCAAAAATAGTTTCAGGAAGTCTGAAAATAAGTTTCGTTTTGGTAACACTCCAACTTCATAAAATTCAAATTGTTTAAATTAAATCTGAATTGTAAAAATTCAGCAAAAAATCTGCAAAATCCTAATTTAAGCAGGCTTCGGAAATAGTTTCAGGAGGCCAGAAAATAAAATTCATTTTGATAACACACAGACTTCCCAAAACTTTAAAATACTTTTCAAAAGTTTTCGGTTTTAAGCGCAGAATTCTTTTAAAGTGCAAAATTTGACTTAATCTTAATTTTTTGGCTTTTAAACACAAAATTTGGTTTCGAATTCGAAGTTACGAATCGTCGAAACTCGAAATCAAAATATTTTCAGAAATGTTGGGTTTGAAACCAACAAATCCTTTGAAGTCAAATATTTGGTTTTGAAATTATAGGATTGGAATCAAACTTTTGACTTTGAGCTCAAGAATTTCAAATCAAACCCATAGTTTCAAGCCAAAATCAAGGTTTCAGAACAAAATATTAAGCTTGAGGTTGGGTTTTCAATTTTAAAATCAGATTTTTTGAATGCAAAACCAACAATTTAACAGGTTTGTTCAATTTTAGGTTCAAACGTTTGAATTGAAAGTGAGAATAACAAAAATCGTACAGTTAAATCAGAAGAAATTTCCAGGGTTTTGGGTCTTGCATCGAAATTTAGGATTAAAAAACATCGAAATTTGGAACTGGAATTTGAAACTTTGGAACTGAAAAAGTTGCCTGTAATTCAAAAATTTTGAGGTTTCTGAAAATAAAATTCGTTTTGATAACACACAGACTTCCTAAAACTTTCAGATTTTTGAATTGAATTCGAGTTGTAAAAATTCAGCAAAAAATCGGCAAAACTTTAATCTAAACAGGTTTCGAAAATGGTTTCACGAAATCTGAAAATAAATTTCGTTTCTATAACACCTAGGCTAAATTCGAATTGTAAAAATTCGGTAAAAAATCTGAAAAACCCTAATTTAAGCAGGCTTCAAAAATAAAAAAATACATCAGTTTTGTATATAAATGACGCAATATTTTTCCCTTTCCGCTTTTAATAAATGTTTTGTCTATATTTAAGCATACGGTAGGCTTTTACGTTTTCCTAACAGTGTGTAAAGTTCTATTTTATCGCACTAGTGCGATATCGGAAATTCGATACCTAACTAAGTAAAGTAAATGACAGAAGAAATTACTTTACACACTACTGCATCCGTTTCTATGTTAAACAGTTCGAAAATACAGAAATGAATAACTTGAGTTCGTATCTGAAGTTGATATTTAAATAATATCGAATTATGTTATATTATATTTTGACAACCAAATGCTTTAAGATCTAAATATTGAACATTGAATTGAATATCTACATGTATATATTGTATACAGGGAATTTTTCTTTTTAGTATACATATGCCCTATGTATACTTTTACAATAAACGCAATATGTAGGCAACCAACTATACACTATAAACGTCACGTCACGTGGTGCGTAAAGGTTATGTTTCATGATTGTAAATAAAAAATAAATCAAAATTGGTGGAATATCAAAATAATGTTAATTCAACGATTAATTTCAAAAAATTAGTCTTTAAGTGTTGCTGTTTTTATTTTCCTTTCTGTTTCGTATTGTTGATATTTTATGTTTTAGAATAATCGTTGAATTAAAATTATTTTGATATTCCACTAATTTTGATTTATTTTTATTTACAAACATGAAACATAACCTTTACGCACCACGTGACGTGACGTTTATAGTGTATAGTTGGTTGCCTACATATTGCGTTTATTGTAAAAGTATACATAGGGCATATGTATACTAAAAAGAAAAATTCCCTGTATATATTCTGTGCTATAAACCTGTAGCTTCTAAATTATAACGACAAAAGTAAATAATAAATTGAAGTTGCAAGGTATGGGTTAGGTACTATATTTGTTGTGTACCTATGTTTTTTGAAGCACATACTTTTATGCAGTTTCATAAGAAATACGTAGGTAGATTCTAGAAACCCAGTTTTTTGAATTTAGTGAAATTTGTAACATATCCAAATCTCCCAGCACCTGGTATAACTTATCTTGTGCCAAAAAAATTGGTATTTATTTCTATTGCATCATAATAACTAAGCATAACATCCGTGCATTCTTTGCTTTGTGTAACGTTACATGGTATAATAAATTAACTATTTATTTTTAAAGAGAGCACCAAAGGAATTTTCACAACAATAAAACATTTAATTTTTTCTACAAAATAAATTATTTTCCTTTAAGTATTTGATTTTACCTTTTTTTTGTATTGTATAGAAAATTCAGTGAAGATTCAAGCTATGCGTTAAGTAATTAAATATAACAGATATGGATGTATTATGATACCCAGGAATGTTCAAAACCGGAAAAGATAGGACTCTTGTTTAGTAGAAAAAAATAATATTGCAAGAGGATAACTTAATACTCTTTTAAATTTTGCAAAATTTATCATTAAAAAAAAATCTGTTTATATTAATTAAAAAATAAAACTCTATTTATATTTTCTGCATGTAATACTCTTTTAAGAGTGTAATGTTGAAGAATTCTAGTTTACTTAGTTTTAGATTTTAAATTAGTCTGAACCGTGTTATCATATTTGTTGTTATAGTAATTTCATGATTATGCGATATTCTCTGTATTATTTTTCAATGTGTAGACCATATTCCAATTTTTACGGTCTCCTTTTGTGGACTTTTTATTCTATTGTTTTTAAATAATTATCATACCACTTCTATTTTCTATAACTTAAATAAAACTTACTGGAACTGTATACTTTTAATACCAGAACAAGGAAAATGAATGTTATTTTAGTAAATAACGCAAATTTTATACTTTTTTCCTTTTTCGTTCTTACATTATTTTATATGACTGGTGACTGGTATAAAGGCAAATGTATCGGCACCTATACTATGCAACGCCAAATGGCCGGCAACATGGAGGGTTAAGATCTCTTAAATTGCTTTCATACCTCATTGTCACCCACACTAAGCGTATGGGGCAGTGAGGTAAGCACCACACCTAGACAACCGCCTACCGTCCCTACTCCACCACTGTGTTTCGATTCCCAATTATTTTTAGTGACTGGGTAGGCTACGCGCCAGGCATGCAACTCAGGTTTGACGGTGACACCATAGTCGTCGATTGAACACTCGGTCACTAGGTGATATTCGACTGGTATATTAATATTTAATTTTCATTACTTTTCCTTATCAAATTAAATAAAGGGGGAAATCCTAAATGGCACACAACAATGAAATGCAAAACAACATAATCCATACAAAACTAATTCAAGCACGAACCAGAAGTTTCTTTGTTAATTGAGCAAGGATCCGTGCTTGCCGGTGAGGATCTCAACGTGCTTCAACAACTACGGCCACTTAGTAGTAATCCGAATTTTAATAAAGGACGAAGTTATAACGAAATATAAAATTAAAAAGGAACAGTACTGCAAAGTCCCAGGAGTAGACCATATCATAATAACTGAAATGACTGTGTTGGAGAAACGAGAGTTACATAGATTACGCAAGAGAATTTGCAACACTTACTAGCAGAGTGGTGATAGTTTTCTACATATCAAGCAATAAGACAGAAGTGAAAAATACTTATGAAAATTATTGAGTGGCTACCGCAATACCACAATGCGCTGAGACTATTTTACAAATTATTCTTAAAAAACACATGCCTTCTATGTGAAATATTACAACGACAAGCTGGTTTTGTATCGGGAAAAAATGAGAACAAATACTGAAAATAACACAGATTATTGAAAAGTTACAATTAATAAATTAGAAAAGGTCTTTAACTGTGTTCAACGATACAAAATAAGGCAAATATTTTAGAAATGGGAACCTCTTCATTTTTAGTCGATCTAATTAAAAGTTTATATTTGTAAAAACAATCAGGCTCAAGTAAGAGCTAAGGAATAACTTATAAATCATTTTTATGAAAGAAATGGATCATAAGAAAAATCACTGGCAGATGGAATAGTAATATCAATATAGGGGTTTAGGCCAGTCAATTTATACATCCGACCTTGCAAAAGATCATGTAATTCTAATTTTTCTATATGTTGTTGGGACCTAACCCAATACTAAAAAACCAAGTTTGCAGCTTTGAAAGACCTGTGCGAGCGGCGTAATACCCAAAAAACTGCTTAATTTTTGTTCTTTTTTTCACTTTTTGCTTAATATCTCCCAAAGTATGCGTCTAACAGTAAAAGTTATTTAATACTTTTTTAAAGTACATTTAATTTTCTAAAATTTAAGACTCGGCGAACTCCATACGTCTAGTACTTTCCGAGATACAGCTCTTCAAAGTTAAGCATTTATTCCAAAAAGTTAAAAAAATTGCGTTTTTGTCATGTATTTTGTCAAATATCGGCAAAAATAGTCATCCAACAAGGACAGTCATGCCTAATGAATTTGAAATACATTTATTTAGCTTTAATTTGATATCCAACGGACACCCATATGGCCAATGGTTATCTCAAAAATGGTATATAACCAAAAACCTGGGAAAATGGATTTTGGGAAAAAAATCAATGAACCAGTTCACGTAGTAATGTAATTTCATTTTTTAATTTTTAATTTTAAACGAAAGGTGTAAAATTGAGAATAAATATTTACAATATAGCATTATAATAATAATTTCATTTGTTTTGACGGCCCTGGGTCCGAGAAATATTCCTCTTGAGCAGGTGAATAGTTTTCTTGGTCGTCGGAATCCTCAAGTTGAAAAGATGGCACGTTTTGGCATGATTTGCCATCACAAAATTTACAAAGAGCCGAGCATTTTTGTCCAGCTTTGCGGCAGCTGCAACCGCCACTGCAACCTTTTTTGCTTTCGAGCTTTCACCCCCATTCTGTAGGATTTTTGTTAGCCCCTAACCACTTTTGAATTTGGTGGTAAGTTCTGTAGGAATGGTGGCGTGCTGCATCTTCTGTTGGGGGCAAACGAGCAAGATTAATTTTGGTGTTGGCTGCAGATGTAACGAATAACTGGTAGCGGAGGCTATTCAAGGTATCTTTTTTAAAATCACCTCCGTACAGAGCCACGAAGCACTTCTCCACAGCTTTTGCTATGGCTTCGAAAACTGAAGGTTACTTTTCCAAATGTGTTACCCACGATTTTCATCACTCCTTCGGTTCCCAGTTCTTGGGTCATGTGGCAATTTATGTCTTGACCTCCTACAATTCCACTACTAATGAAAAGCAACTTATCAGTAATGGGAAATGGAGGATGGAGTATGAACCAGTTTTTCAGTTTTTCCACATCACCACTATCTCCACTGATTCGAGAAGGCCGCATATCAACATGTTGTTTAGCAGTGGGACAGCAGATGTCACAGAAACGTTCCATTCCCTCGCATATGTTCACCATGAACACCATTCCTACGGTCTACCGTGCTAGCACCCTGCTAGAGATTCCCCGCCCCTGTGTCAATCCGCCGTAGCTTTTCATTGACTTCATCATCTTCTGCTCGATTGTCAAATCTGTTCACAGGCCTGATCAAAACTTATCAGATCGGCGGATTGTAAAACCTCCTTTTGTGAACATGTCAAACTCAGTTGGATCCATTCGCTGTTCTAGAGCCATCATATCTTGCAGGTATAGGTGTGCACTCTTTGCGTAGAACAAATGACAGGCTGAATGAAAAAAGGGTAGCATTTTATGGGCAGGTGAAGCTTCCAATCTCCCACCCGCTATACCTGGATGAATAGCTTAATGAGAGTAGACATGCGAAAATACTGAATGGAGCTTTGATGCAGGACCATTACCTTCCAGTTTATCCATTGCAATTTTGAATTTGGCTCTTAACATCTGTCAAGCCTCATTGTCTGTTGAAAACGTGATTAGAAACCTATCACTTTCACTTAGCATATTTTCAGTTTCGGTTCTTTCCTTCTCAGTCAAGTGTACACCATCCAAAATAATGCTAGCGAAAACAAGATTAAGTAAAATGTGTGGTCGTACAGCCCGTGAATAGGCATGACCATTCAAAATTTTGTCCATACTGTGATCTGCATAAATAGTCATAAGTACCTCTTTCAAACCTCTACCTGCTATTATTGCACCAATGCAACCCATGAACGACATGAGGAGGTAAAATCCACCAAGTCTCACAACCACACTGCTTAACTCAGGATGTTGACCACTCTCAACAATGTCTCTGGCTTTCTTGAACAGTGGCTGATCGAAAGTTAGAAAGCAGGTTTTTTGAGAATGAGCTTTGCTTTTCTCACTTTGTAGAGAGCTGTATCTCGGAAAGTACTGGACGTACGGAGCTCAGCAAGGTCTTGAATTTTAGGAAATTTAATGTATTTTAAGAAAGGACTTAATAACTTTTTCTGTCAAACGTATACTTGCGGAGATATTGAGCAAAAAGTGAATAAAAAACGAAAAATTAGCAGTATTTTAGGTGTTACGCAACTCGCACAGGTCTTTCAAAGCTGCAAACTTGGTTTCTTACTATTGACTTAGGTCCTAACAACTTATAAAAAAATTGGAACTACATGACCTTTTGCAAGGTTGGGCCCTTTTTTGTGTCTAATTTGACTGGCCTAGTTAGGTAGATATCAAATTTAAGATATGTAAACAATGCTACGTGTTTAGTTTCCATGGAAAAAACAACGTTGAACCTATAAAAAAGATAGGAAAGTAGTAAAATAACTAACAGCTATAAAGGCAAGTCACCGAGGATATGATATTCGTCTATATACAAAAATTAATAATGGTAGCTCAATTGGTAGACCATTGGGACATAAAGCCAAAGGCCACTGTTGCACATCCTTGCGAGGTGACGTTTTTCTAAGAGAATTGTTCAGTAGAAACACATTTGGACTGCGCAACCGCGACTTCATCGCCACGACAACGAAATTCAGTTGTTTATATTGATTGTTTAAGTACTAGTGACGAGTTTGTCAAAAGTATTTGCTGTTTGTTTCTTTCTAAGCGTTGTGATTAAGTTGGAAAATGGCATTTATGGTAGAAAATCCATCCTAAGATAAATAATCTGCGTGCTGTTATTCAATTTTTGGCCGCTTAAGGGCGTCAACCAATGGAAATTTATACGCGAATAAAAGCTGTATATGGTGACTATGGTTATTATCATACGGCATTGGTTGAACGGTGTAGTAAATTTCGACAAGGAAGAGAATCCACTAAAAATTTTGCCCATCTAGGACATGCTCATGTTGCAGTATCAGATAAAAATATGAGACAGTTGGAAATTGCTTTCCGCGCAAATAGGTGAATTAAAGTTAGAGAACTTTCTGAAATGTTGAGCATCAATGTGGGAACTGTTCATTCCATTATTCATAGTCTTAGCTATCACAAAGTTGCTGCTCAGTGGATTCCACGACTGTTTACTGATGAGCAGAAGAATTTGCGTTCGACCTTGTCACTACAGCATTTGATACGCTATCAACAACAAGGTATGCCTTTTTACACCAAATTGTTGCCGGTGATGAGTCTTGGTGTTATCACTACGAACTAAAATCTAAACGCCAGAGTACGCAGTCGGAGCATGCAGAAGATGTACTGCTCTTAGATTTTAAAGAACCTGGTGGCAACATCAGTGCTGAACGATATGCAGATATCTTAAACTGTTTATGTGCCAGCATCAAGAATAAACGTTAAGGTGCATTCAGACTCACAAATTTTGTCCGGAAAGTTGACGGAGAAATTTAAACGAACCAATCAGGAGGCGTGTAGAATTTACCGCTTCTTACGGTTCAAATTCTACACACCTCCTGATTGGTTCGTTTAAATTTCTCCGTCAACTTTCCGGACAAAATTTCTGAGTCTGAATGCACCTTTACAAATGGTGTTATCCTTCTGCACGATAATCTTCTTTCTTCTTCTTTCAGCCGTTCTCTATGCCTCTCTATATTCTTTCCATCGCTGTCGATCTTGTGCTGTTCCATACCAATTCAGCCCTGTAGTTTTTTCAGGTCGTCGCCCCATCGCATCTGGGGGCGTCCCGCGCTTCTTTGTTCACCCCACGGTCTCCATCTACTTAGTTTATTGCTCCATTTTTCCAATCCAAGCCACATGTCCTGCCCAGTTCCATTTTAATGCTGCCGCTCTTTTAATCACATCATGTATTCCAGTTTTCTCTCTAATCCAGGTGTTTGTCTTATGATCTTTCAGTGTTATTCCCAGGATCTTGCGTTCAATTGCTCTTTGGTTTATTCTGAGCTTTTCAGTTATTGCTTTTGTAAATATCCATGTTTCGGCTCCATAAGTTGTGACAGGTAAAATGCATTGATTGTATAGTTCTCGTTTTAATTTTAGAGGGATGTTCATGTCGAAAACGTCTTTTAGCTTACTATAGGCCGCCCAGGTAAGTCGTATTCTTGCATCAATTTCTAAGTATTGGTTCGTCTTGCCGATTGTAATCATTTGTCCCAGATATTTGTAATTTTGAACTTTTTCAATATTGTTGGTGTCTATAGCTATCATATCTGCGTCGTCTATGGTGTTAGTGAGATATTTTGTTTTTCCGTAGTTTAGTTCTAGTCCTATTTGTTCAGAAGCTACTTTTATGTCTTTTATCAACCCTATCCATTCCTGTTTAGACTTAGCAAAGACCGCAATATCATCTGCGAATCTTAGATGGTATAGGTGTTCGCCTGATATGTTTATACCCCTGTTTCCCCATTCAATTTCTTTAAACACGTCTTCTAAGGTTAGGGTGAAGAGTTTTGGAGACATAATGTCTCCTTGGCGCACTCCCCTGTTTAGCCTCACTTTTCTCGAGTTTTCATGGAGTCGAATTTGCATGGTGGCTTGGTTGTAGATGTTTTCGATGATGTTAATATAGCGGCTATCTACCCGAGCATTACGTAAAGCTTCTAGTACTGCCCATATTTCGATGGTGTCGCAGGCTTTCCTATAATCTATAAAAGCCACCCATAATTCTATATTGTATTCAGTGACTTTTTCAATGAGAATTTTCATCGTCTGTAGATGTTCCACAGTGCTAAAGCCTTTTCTATAGGCAGCCTGTTCCTTCGGCTGGTAAAATTCAAGTTTCCGATCTATTCGGTTGGTTATGATCCTGGAGAATGTTTTGTATAGCGGTGAGAGGAGACTGATAGCTCACGATAATACCCGCCCCCATATAGCCCAAACGGTTCAAGATCTGCTTGCTCGTATGCGTTGGGAAGTCTTACAACATCCACCTTACAGTCCCGATTTGTCCCCGTGCGATTTTCATGTGTTTGGTCCATTGAAACAATGGCTAAAAGGGGGACGGTTTAATTCGGACGCCGAGGTAGAGTTTGCTGTTTTAGAGAATGGTTTCGCAAGCAGCCGCAGGAATTTTACCAGCAAGGAATCTATAGATTAGTGCACCAGTGGGACTCACGCCTGAATGTTAATGGAGGTTTCTTTTAAATTCAATAAATAAAAATTTTCGAAATTTGTTAAAATAAATTAAAGTTTTTTCCAAAAGAAGTAAATCCTGTTTTGTTTTTAAGTTTAATGTGCAAGTTTTGTAAAAACCCTAGACTTCTCAGTAGTCATGTATGTATGTTTCGGAATGTTGGACCTTCAAAAAAGTGATGTATGTCGTATAAATGTATTTGAAACTGTAGCGCATTAAATATTGCATAAGTTGTATGGAGATTAATTGTAGCTTCTTTTAATTAGGTACTTCTCCATACCACTCAGCATTAAGGATTATGTTAGTAAATCAATAAATACATACTATTGGCATTTGAGTAAGATAATAACCGGAAATATTAGCAGGGCCGAGCGAAGGGTCTCTGCCGCCCGGGTGCAAGATATAATTTGCCGCCCCTATAGCGACAAAGCGTTAACTCGTGTGTCGGTATAATCACCGTGTACAACTTTGTATTTACAATAGCAATCGGCACTGATGTGTTTATAATAAAAATAAATTATAAGTAATAAATTATTGTATGCTTGCCGCCTTAAAAAAATGCAACACTTTTTTTGTATCAAGTTACCTTTATACGAAAAAAGCCAGATACAAGACTAACTTGATAAAAAAGTTGCATTTTTTAATGCTGCAAGCATATCTTAAAATTCTTTCATTTTTCATGTTGCTGCCCCAAATAGGTTGCCGCCCGTATGCTGTGCACCTATTGCACCCCCGGCACGGCACGGCAGTATATTAGTTATAAAATCATAACAGAAATCCGTTGTTTGAAAAACACGACGACGTTCTCATATATGTATACACATGGTATGAAAACCAATATCTTTATATTAAACGAGCTCCGAATACAGAGGAGAGAAGTAACTATACGAATAATTACCTGGTTTGGACAGGTAATGTCAAGGGGTGATTTAGAAAGGTTAACAATTCATGTTCGAGTAGAATGACAAAGAGACTGAGGTAGATCCTCTCAAAATATACTGATCAAATAAAGGAAAAGGTAGAAGCATGTAATATTGTAATAATAATAAGTGGCAGATGGCTAAGAATCAGAAAAAAAATGAGAGAAGTTGTACGCAATGACTCTTAGCTTCATAAAGCTTGAAACAAACAATGCAATTTTAAGATATATCTTATATGCTTCATTCTGTTTATAAATTTATTGTTATTTTTGACCGAAGAATTTTTGAGTCCGTTCAAATGAATTTGGTATTCTGAAAAAGGTTTTGTGTTCAGAGAATATTTTATTTTTGATGATAAACTAACCATTGTTATTTAATTTACTAATTTCAGAAAGAATTCTTAACAAATAAATGTGACTATTGAACGTTGAAATAAGGTTTCAAAAATTGCAGACATTTTGTACAACTTTTTTTAAATGTAGGGCCTTACAAAGAAAATGACAGTGAAGTTTATGGCCTTATACTAAAGGGTGTTCAAATGAAAACTCACTTGCAGTAGTCGAACAATTAGTTATATTTGACATACATATTTGAATTTGAAATACGAGTACCTTAACCTTTACTTACTTAAACAAGTAAAACAACTCTTAATAAACAAAATAAACTCTCTGAAGTTTAAGTAATTCATGTGCTTTTGTTGATTAAGCATACCAACAAGTGTTACATTAGTGTTAAAACGAGAAGTACATGTACGTCATCATGAGCCGTAGACCAGAAACCATTCTGGCGAGTCCAAATTGTTACAGAAGGGGAGACACTTTGTTTTTTGGATTGGAGTTCGTAGTGTTTGTTGTATTGCTGATGACGTACAATACGTTGTACATATACTTCTCGTTTTAACACCAGTCTACCACAAGTTTTGATAAACGATTTACAGCAGCTGCTAGATGTGCCCTTTAATTAAAGATAGCTAATGTAGTTTTTGCATGACGGAGCTTCTCCTCATTTTTTGTTTATTGTCAGGAAATACTGGAATCATACTGTGGGTCAAAATTAAATAGAATGAAGTGGTTCAGTTCCATAGCCACCAGGCTCATGGCCTCAACTCAATTTCTAAACAGTTTAGTGTACTCATCACAAATCAATAACATAGTAGATTTACAAAAGCCATTAGACAATGCAATGCGTAATAAACCATAAATTTTTGAAAAAGTGCGTAATTCCATGAGACAAACAAAACTGAAATCTACGTTGAAATAGAAGTGCCCATTCTTCTTCTTCTTTCTATGGCGCGAAATAGCAGCACACAGGCCCTGGGCGCAAATTAAGAGATGTATTCATACAGACCGCCACCAAATAGGCGATGCCTCAGAAGAAGTAGTTAGTCTGGGGCATCGCAAAAGGAGATGAAGGGAGATTTCATCTGCTTCGTTGCAGAATCTGCAACTTGGGTCCTCAAAGAGGCCCATCAGATGCAGATGTCATTTTAAGAGGCCATGGCCAGTAAGGAGGCCTGCGACTATCCTGAGGTGCTTCCTACTGAACCTAAGAAGCTGTTCGGACCTAGATTTTGAAGGTCTGTGGATGAGCACATTGAGTATTCGTTTTTTAACTGCCAGTTAAAATCATCCAATTCTTTGAATTTGAAAAATAGAAGACATTGATTTTCGGACATATGTTTATTAAGAGTTTATTAATTGTTAAAATGAGTATTATACACCCCTAAATTTCTCGATCCTTTTTTTAATCTCTCATTTAAGTTAATTTTTACTAAAGTTCAGTTTAAAATACCTTTTATTTAGTATATTAATATAGGATGTTAATTTGTACAGCACAACAGATTATTGGCCCTCTTTTCCAGGGGTTATTGCTCTTGCAGATTTAGAACTGTACATTACGAACCATATATATTTGTGGAAAAATTACAAGGAAGCGGATTAAAATAGTTAGACTAATATTTAAAGGTTTGAAAGTTTAATGTTTAGATTTTTTTTCCTTTCCACTGAACTTATTTAAACGTGCAATTTTTCCATCAACACCAGAAAGGCAGCCAAATTTAAGTTTTTACGTCCGTTTGCGCGATTTATGACACATGTTTAGGTAGTAGTTAGGTAGTATTTTTTAGTAAATAAACTCGTACATATATAATGAATGTTTTAAGCTTGTTGTTGTTGGTGTGTTGGTACTTGTTGTTGTTTTTAATAGCCATACTAATTTGAAGAGTTAAATGCGAATAATTATTTTTATTTGTAGATATTTGACGAGGTTGTATTCGTGCCATAAGCCGTAAGTGTTAGTGGTTTCAGACACATGGTTTCATTATGTATGTTGGATTAATTGGTTAAAACTTACCGAGTGTTACGAAATGAGAATTTTTTGGAAATTTTTATGAAAAAAATAAAAATGAAAATTACATATAATGTGAAACGGGGCGGCAAGTTGTCAAGTGCTCGTTTCGCAATGGTTATTTTTAGTTGTCTAAAATCAGTTCTACTGCTTGACGTAACATATTTTGTTGAGCTTAACCCAAACACGCAAGCTACTATCAGAAATTTCCTGTGGATTGAATTTCTTAAACGTAATCCCAAATTACGAATTTTCCAACCCATAGGAAAATTTGGTTCAAAACAAATCCAAAACCGTTAGGGTTGCCTAATTGTGATTTACAAATGTTAACATAGCAAATGCACCACTGGCCCATTTAGTAATACTAACCTATTTTCGAAATAGAAGCACTTAAAAACGATTTATTTATAATACCGGAAATGCGAATAAAATTAATGATTAATGCCTGCAGATATTTACGCAATTGCGCTCTAGATTCTTCGATATTTTTAGATCTGGTATACAGAAATATTCGGTTTCATTCAAAGTTCGCGGTTACATTTTATTTTTGAAAAGTAAAACTAATTTACAGGTGTTAAGGTCAAGTATACAGAAATAAACCCCCAGCTTTTATGCATCGACGAAACGTTTCTAGAACTCTATTTGCTCCGTTAAAAATGCCGCATTCTAGCAGGTTGATTGTTTGTGTTGTTCTTTAAAATAAATGTTTTGGCAACCGTTGTTTTAGACGTAGGCAATAACGTCGATGGTATATTACGTGTAAGATCGTTTCCAGATGTCGTGGAAACCCTTTTTTGAATAGCTTAAAAATTGGAAGATCGATTTTTTAAATTTTAGCCAAATGTGGTTAAAGAGCGACAGCAACAAGTCCATGCTTACCCATAATTTAGCCGCCTCGTCTTCGGACCTAAAGCTGTTCGAATACGACCTAGAAAGTATCATGGCCCTCAAAAATTCACCGCACTTCGGTAATACCTGCGTCTGACTGATGAAATTCGCGAAAATATAGCCCCACCCGGAGCGTAGGATGTCAAACTACGATATTTGCCATCATATATTTCGGCACTTTTAGTTCGATCATGTAAACACGTAATGCTTATTCATATTTTTGACAAGCCAAGAAAAATCTTGCATTTTTCTCAATTCAAAATCAAAACCACTGGGATGCTTGAGATGTGACAAATGGGTATTTTATCCTTCAGGTTACATGTGGTTAACTCCTTATGGGGTGTGACTGATCGGTGGTTTGTTTTGAAATGTGTTAATTTTAGGTTGCTCAAAATAAATTCGTAACTATGAAGGTTTGGAAAACAATTTGAGAACCAAATCGATTTAAAAGTTGCGAAAATATTAATTCTGTAAATGATCCAAAAAATTAAAAATAAAACGTGCCAAAAGCCAAAATCAATCACGAAACATAAGTAGGAGAAGCATCTCTGTAATTTGTGTTAAGTAAGACTTTACGCTTTAATTTTGCCAATAAATTTAATACATAAACATATACATACATATACTCTTGATGATTGTTTACATCTGTTGGGCAAATTATTCTTGTTGTTCTTGTCTTTTAGAGGTTTGTTTTTGGGAATCATGATTCCTTAATGGAAGTGAAACTTAGTTTAACACGACAAAAGCAAATAATAAAAATTTTGGTTTGACAGGGAAGTGTATAATAATCGACCAAAACAAGCTTTTGTTAGCTTTGAATTTGAAACTGTATGTATAATTTAAATACCGTTCACTGATGTATGTATATTCTATAATTGTTCTTATTATGTTGTATCATTATTATCATTAAAGACATGACGTTTTATAAAGCAGTGCTGTGTAGCGCGACGCGTCATTGAGAGTTGAGAGGTGTGTTAGGAACAGCCAACGCCGAGAAAATTCTGGACAACGCTGGAAGTCTCTAGCATACGTCAGACTAAAGAATTCACACAGCACCCAAGTACGATTTGGTAAAATCGTTACAGCTGTTTTCAAATTTTGGTCATACGTTATATGACTGTTTAAAGATGTCATATGAAAAGAGGAAGATGGACACCGACTTCCTGGTTTTTAAGAAAGATTTGAAATTCATCCACCCAAAACTGCAAGTCATCTAATATGAAGCTAACGATTTCAGATCTATTATTTAAGTACTTAAGATAAAACAACACAAGTGACGTCCAGAGTTATCTTTTGCGAATTCTTGCTAACCCAAGGATTTTTTTTTTAATAATTAACTCAAAAATAAATTAAAGAAAAATAATAAATTAGGAAAATAGTTAAAAATAAAATAATAGGATGTTTTTTCGGCCATAAAAATTTATTTCAAAGAAAGCTGTAAAACATAAAAATGGTTGTAGATGGATTATAATAAAACCGAAAGAATCGTTTCAGGTTAACTTTTAACGATCGTTGAACAAGTTAACGATTTGTCTATCTATTTTCAGCAGCTTGTTTTTAGTTTCATTCACGTATTCGTCTGCCCACAGTGGAATTATTGGTCGAATCAATGATCAGAGGATTAAATTTCGAATATTTACTGAAACAGGATTTTGTTGGTAGTTTTGAATCTCAATCCAAATTCGGGCTTAAAAATTAGATTAAAGTGTTTTGAATGCAGTCTAGATTCTTTAAGCTTGGGTCAAAGCTTAAAATTCTACTCACTTTTACATCTTGAATTAGGTAAAGAAATACAGAAAATAAAAATGTTAAATTTGAGTTTGCAGTCTGAGTTTTTTTTAAATTTAATTTTGAACTAAAAATCGCTGTACTTCTCAAAGAGTCATGAATGAAGTCGCAGATCTAAACGGAGTTAATTATCCAAAATTTAGATTATTAGATATGGATTTGAAACTACAAGGTACAAGATTAAATTTGGAGGCATTGGGTTGAATACCTGAAAACTCGAATATTGTATGTACTTTTGACGACGATGACGTAAGCGTTAGATTTCTTGAAACAATAAAGACCGCTTGTTTTTAAAACCCCAACCAGCGCTTTTAAAATAGGGAGATTAGTTATGGTTAAGAGCCCCGATCCCGGCCAGACTCTAAGGGACAGTTGGTCACGGGGCGCGCTGACGTAGAGATGTGTTAACTAATACAAAAAGGCCAAGTTTGTGTGTGGTGCATTGGTGTAAGATGCATTTCTGGATTTCTGGATGAGAAGCTGGTCGGTAATTATGTAATTGTATGCATGACCAGTAGCTGAGATCAGTAAGGCTTGCTGGGGCATTTTGTGTGAGCATATGAGACTCTTGTTGTTTATTGGAGCATGAGGTTCCCGGACCCAATTAGCTGGCCATGCGCCTGGAAACTTTGTAATTCGGCGTAGTTCAGCGCCTTTCACCTGACTGCATTTATGCAGTGCAGTGACTCCTTGGTTATGCCCCCCGGGGTAATCAGGTAGGCCCGCCTTTGTATCTACTTTGTTCCTTTGGGCTTCCTAGCGACATGGGTGGATCTCCCATTGGTTGACTATGTTCCGTCATAGTTGGCTTGCGGCACATTTCTGACTGATTGCAGGTTTATAAGTAGCTGAAGGTGCACCCATCATCATCACCTTCCAACAGCCCCGTGGGTTTTCTACTAGATGCGACATGGGATTCCTCAGGGGGTCTCCCTCCCCCATGTAAGTAACACTAACCAAACCTATACTGCTAAAGTGCTAAATGTAGTAATGTGTGCCTGTTTTGCTTTCATGAATCGCTGCCATCTATATTATATATTTGCCTGGGTGATGTGAACATTAATGTTTATGTATGTATTAATGTAAATAAAATATCAAGCTTTGGGTGTTTACGAGACCTGGTCGAAGCTACGCATTAATTAACGTTATTCCTTGGTAAGTTGCCGAATGTGCTTTAATAAACATTAATATCACCCAATTTTCAATAATTAAATAATTAAACAAGTGAAACCGCAATCGCTGTCCGCTCCTCATCAGCCCTCTCCCTCCTACACGAATGAACTTTGAACTTCACTTCTCTTGCGAAATCAACCGTACAATTTTCACGTCATCAAAGTTTAATTTCAATCGTCAAAGTATCGTATTTGAATTTCAAAACCATTTACATCTTAAAACTTCAAGTGAGTGGTTTAAATCAGGTTTGATATTTTGCCCCAAAATTCTGACTCATAATAATTAATACATGCACAAAAATCACCAGAGTTTTAGGACTGTATCCGAATTTAACAATAAAAAATGAAAATCCGATTTGAGATTTGAAATTCGACATTTTTAGATTGAATTTACATTATTAATTTGAAACTTAAAGCCCTAATTAGAATAAAAATTTGAGGTGGGAATCCTTTGTTAGCAAAAATACGAATTTTTGAGCCTGAATTCACTTAATAGCCTTGGTTTACACTTCGGTTCGAAAAGTTTTGAATGAATTAAGAAATGAAAATATTTATTTCGCATATAAAAATGAGCTTGAATTTCGAATATGTAGTTCAAAATTTGAGTCTGCAGATTAAGACCTTAGGATTGTATTTCACATTTTACTTAAGAGCATTTCGAGTGTAGATCTGTAGCCGGAATCCAAAATCTGATGTAGATTTACGGATTCGTGTTTTAAAATTATGAAAATATTTTTGTAGTTTTATAGTTCTAATTAAACTGGCCGTTTGTTTAGTTTTCATTGGAGTATTTTTTATCTTCTTTTTTCTGCTTGTTTATAATTTTCCTTTTTTACATCATAATTTTTTTGATATTCGGATTGTTTTCTTTGATGGTTTGTAATTATTTTTGTAATATTCATATTTCAATATGTGTCACTGCTACAATTTAAAATGGAATAAATAAGTTAAAATAATTTATTGAATTTGGGAACAAAAATAACAAATTTTTTGTGTGAATCGCAATACTTTTCTTCGTTCAAAAATTTATTTCTCAAGGCGAAATAAACAAGAGATTTAGTAACATTTACACTTGCATAATGTTTGTTGGCGAAGTTGCAAATCTTTCTCAAACAATAAAGAACAAATGTGTTTTATACATTGACATTTTTTATTTTTCCAATAAGAATGAAGCTGTGGTTTCAGCTGATTTACAAGGAAGGTCAACGGTTGTTTACAACAAAATTAAAAATGCCGCAAAGTTAAAAAAATTAAAAAGTGAAAAGTTTCCTGGCACTTAATCAAATCAAGAAGTTATGTTAATGGTTTTTTACGTTAAATGTGTGAGTAGATATAACTTTCTCGTATTTGCCAAATATTTCAGTACTTTTGGCACTCTAACGTGTTTAAATTAGCTTTTTGTTGGTTATTACAAATGACATTTAATAAAATTCAGGGTTTTTAAATGTAAGACAAGCAATCCTTTATATTGGTTAGCCACCATGAAAATAGCACATTTTCCTTTTCTAAAAGGTTTTAATGTTTTAAACATGATTTTTTCTTGAATAAAAACAGGGTGTAACAAAGATTGTTTGTATTGAACGTGTTTACTGAAACAACATTTATTTAAAAAGGATATTAAATAGAAATCTATTGAATGTTTATTGAAACCTCTGCTCATGCCCCAAGAAATTATACAATTATTTTAGAGGCAATGCATTCCTATCGCACTAAAAATAAAATCCAATATCTAACCGTATTTTTAGAACTTTCGAATCATTCCCTTGGTATTAGAAAAGTTGAGAAATTATTATCAGCATGAGATGGATGTTTGTATATTTATAAAAAGTGCGATGACGTCATGTAAACGATACCGAATCAACTTTAGTATAAATAGATGGGTGATTATCAAAGTCTGACGTCAATTTTTTTTTAAACTAATTACGAAATATACGAAATATTCGGAGTTAAAACGTATCAAAACAAAGCGACGTTTTAGTAAACAACAGGTGAAAAGTTTCATTATCTTTACTCATGACCTATACAATATTCTGATTCATGTGTAACGATCAGAAGTAAATCTGCGTTTTTGGATGAAATCCAGAGGCGTAGGCGCTTGAAATAGCAAAGTGCAAGGATAAACCAAACTGATTAAAGAACTGAAAGCCAATTAATCGCTATAATTTAAAAGTCCTGGCTGCTTTCTTGCTTTTGAAACCTAAATCGCCATTTTTGAATAAACATTTTCAAGAAAATACAGTTCAAGGGCAAGCTTCACTTTAGTACAGAATAAAATATGACTCAGGATTTCAATCATTACACGCCAAAACAATCTGCGGTTCTACAAATATTTCTTTAATACGAATGTTCTTGATCTTTTCGATTTATTGTTTGCATTGATGCATGCAATTAGTTGATTCAATGAGATATAAGTAAAAGAAAAGAAAAAATGATTATCTCGTTTTTTGGTTGTTTGTTTGTAACTGGGCACAATCCAGGTCTACGACTACCAAGTACCAAGTACCTTAAGATGTAGCGATTTCATCAAATCCCAATTAATAATAATTAAAACCCGATCTTAAACTTATGGATTGAATTCTCATTTTGAAATCGATAAGACATAGACTCAAATAGCGTCTAAAATACGAATCGTGCTAATGAAGTACCTAAATATCAAAAAAATTTAAAAAGAACTCACTTGATTAACAACATGTACGTCCATGTTACCAGTCCTTTTTCGTGGTGCTCTTATGTCTGGTAATTCAGAATAGAATCCGTCATGCATAACCTCAAAAGGTGCGCCATATGCTGGTGTTAAAGCAGATCCTCCAGGGCTGTATTGCGATGACATTCCTCTGGGTGATAAATGGGGTGAAACGGACAAGGGACTGCTGTAATTACGAGAGCTACTGCGGGACGATCCTGTGCTTGTGTTGTGTCGTCCCATGTTATCTCTAAAAGTAATAATGAAAATAAAATAAATAGCTATTTATGCAACGAGTTGCAAAATGATGGACTTTTTATCACCAGGCGTGAAATTGTTCGTCGAGGCGAAGCCGACATGAACAACACGCCATGTGATAAAAAAACATGTTTTGCAACGTGTTTCATACAAGATTTTATCCAATTCAGATAACAAAATGTAAATGCCACATCTTCTTAAAAAAGGAGTTGGGTCATCGTGATAAAATGGGAGTGATAAAATGGGAGCATATTTTGTAACTAGTTACAAAATGAACCACTTTTCACAACTAAAATCAATGTCGAAATGTTGACATTTCGTAACTGAATTGGATAAAAACTATTTAATATACGTGTGCCCATTTTGTCTCGTACTGACTAGGCAACCACCCATACTGCTCCCATAAGGGTTACCTGTGTTATGTAATATGGGTTGCCTGTTCAGAGCCAGAAGCTCCCCATCATTTAAAATGGGCACATTGTACTTGAAAAAACTAATATGCAAACACCACAAGGTTCAAAAAAAGGATAAAAGATGCCATATTAATTAAACTGATTGCTCATCTTTAGAATCTATCTACATCTGTAACCTCTTTTACCTTTCGGTGTCGAGGCTGGTGCGTTAGCGTATATGGTCTTTACGGGTGCAATGCACAATTCGGCCCTACTCTGCGGTTTACGTGATTGGTGCGTCATTTAATACCTACATACTGCACCATATCTATAGTGTAATTGTGTACGTGTAGGACCTTGTTACTTTACCTCTTTATAGGCTTTTATTCGGAGGAGAGCGTCGTTAATTTGGTGCCCAACGACGAATGGCCATCAGGACTCGGTAACGATCTCCAGACTGCAGAAAAATCCTGCCCATCGGGAGATTCAAACCAATGACTAGCGTAACGCTAGCCTGACGCCCTACCACTGCGCCGCCCTGCCATCTTCTTTAGAATCCTTAGAGTTAAAATAAAAAATGGCGGGCCAAGGAAACTTTCTTCTCAAAACAGAAGATATACAGGGTGTCTTTATAATACTGTATGTTTGTTTGATAGCATCTTTGTTACGCAAATTTTAGAAAAACTTCATATAAAAAAGTTATTTATAGTTACAAGTTTTACAGTCTAAAATATTCTTTATTATACAGAGTGTTCTGTTTTCAAACGGCATTGTGTAGTTTATTTTGTTTTATAAAACGTTGCTGCTTCTTTGGATATGGCTTAGCATTCTAAATTGAAAATATATAACATACATTTCTTTCTAAAAACAATGTTTTGTTCGCCAGGTCGCTTTCTGAGAAGTTGGGGCAGGTATAACTTTGTTATTTTAAATTGAACACCCTATATACTTCGATATGTTGAAGCAGAATTGAATTCTCTTTTCAGTGATGTAAATATTGTCTAGATTAAGATTCACGTTTAATCTAGTTTCGGTTAAATAACGATAATCCGAATGAATATTCAAGTTGGCCACGAAAACTTTGTACATACAAGGGTCTTTCCAATAAATACGCGAACTGAGCTACTAGGATGGCCTTGAGGTGATGTTTGGCCACGCCGACTGGCTGCTCTGTTGGCGGGAACCCACTGGAGCTTCGGTAACCGCCAGGCCGCCGAGGCAAGCCTACAGCTAGTGATAGGATTTTTTTTTGTGGCGCCTTGTTTTTGTTCTTATCGACAATAGGGATTGATGAACAGATGGAACAGCGACTCAACAAATTTTTGGTGAAACTTGGGAAACACTCTCAGGGTATTCATGAAAAGTTGAGGACTGTTTACGGACAATGCACCGAAGAAAACAGCTCTTTTCAAGTGGATCAAGCGTTTCAGAGAGGTCCGTGAAGACCGCAACGACGATGCAAGGCCAAGATGACCTTCGGCCTCCTGTGCCGATGAAAACATCGAACGTGTGCGGTCTCTTGTGCTTTCCGATCGTCGAATCACTGTCCGGATTGTTGATGAACTGAATTAGGGAAAATCGTCTGTGCACACGATTCTATAACAGAACATTTGGGGTTGAAAAAATTGTGTGCGAAAATCGTCCCAAAGTTGCTGACACCTCACCAAAAGCTGAGAAGGAACGAATGCTACACCAACTGGAAAAGCTCCTCTCAAACTTCCGTTTTCCTTGAAAGGGTCATCACTGGTGCCGAATCATGGTTCTACGAGTACGACATCGAGTTGAAATCACAGAGCAAGGAGCGGAAGACAAAAGATGAACCACGAACGAAAAAATCTCGAAAAAGCCGATCAAAAATCAAGGTCATGCTGCTGCTCGCTTTTTTTTTGATATTCGTCCACCTTGAATTTCTTCCTGAAGGACAAATAGTGAATGCTGCCTTCTAGGTGGAGGTTCTCAAGTACTTGAGGGATTGTGTGCGTCGTGTGCGACCAAATTTATGTGATGGTGATGGGTGGCTGTTGCATCACGACAATGCGCCTGCATTCTGGCCAGAAATTCGATCACCAGGCTTGATCACCCTCCCTACTTAGCAGACTTAGTCCCCCGCGATTTCTTCTTGTTCCCGAAATGCAAAATGGTCATGCGGGGGCCGCACTGGGATGATGTGGAGACGATAAAACGTGAAACGACGAGGCAACTGACGAGCCTGACTTCTGAGGACTTCCAGCGATGTTTTGAACAGTGGAAACGGAGATGGGATAAGTGGATTGCTACAAATGGGGAGTATTTTGAAGGGAAGTATTTTGTAAAAGAAAGTTTTTACGACGTGAGTTCGCGTATTTATTGGAAATGTTAACTGAACCCGCAGAAAAAGAAATTGACTGTAATTGACAATAAAACTTTCCTTTTTTACACCTATAACAAATAACAACTGCTTAAACTATGTTAGGCTGACTTCTTAGGAAGATGACAAAATATTGCTTTTATGTGTTTTGTACAGCATTATTATAGTATAGACCCTCTGTCGCATGTGAACACAATTGTCTTGTCATAGTCCTTCGATTAAGCTTCTTCTGTTCAATACCTTTCTTATCCCATCCTTCCATTTAGATTTTGGTCTTCCTGGCTTTCGTCGTCCATTTGGGGCCTAGTACTATATCGATTGTGGTAATCTGTCCTCGGACATTCTTCTCATATGGCCATACCAAGACAACTGTTTGCTCTCTATGGTATCTACCAGCGTGGTGTCCATTCTTTGTCTGATTTTATTGTTTCTGACGCGGTCTCTTATCGTCAGATCACAGCACCTCCTCCAGTAATTATTTTCTACCGCATTAATTCTTTTCTTTTTAGCTTTTCATTTTTTCAAGTCCAGACCTCTTATCCGTATGTTACATAGCTTTCTACTAATGGCTTAAAAAAGCGAATCTTTGTGGCTCTCGCTATTTGTTTGCCCCACAGCAGAGAATTTAGTCTACTAACTAGTTATACCTGGGCCTTTCACCAATTTGTCTAATACACCCCTGTCGTCTCTACCGTCCGTGGTCAATTTTACACCAAGATAGTTGTATTCTGTTGTGTGCTCTAGTTCTATATTTTCCAAACCCAGATTTTCTTTTTCACCACCGATTTTCTTACACTGCGTCTTTTCCATGTTTATCTCGAAACCCAGTGTTCGTCCACTTCCTCATCATGTAACTCGGATCCTCAGTGTCTTCTGCCAGAAATTTGATCATCCGCAAATAACAGTGTATAAATGTTTCTTTTTCTGATCTAAACGCCCATTGTTTTAATCTTTTTAGTCTAATTTTTAAGAGCTATTTTAAATATACTTTAAATAAAGTTGGGGAAAGGTAACATCCCTGACGCAATTCTTTATTTACTGTGAAGAAATCTGACTTTCCTGTCGATGTTCGCACTGTACTGATATTGTTGGCATACAATCTCCTCACAGCATTAATATATTGTGGATGTAGTTTATTTTCCATCAATGTTCCCCATAATTTATTAATAGGCACAAGCTTTCCGGAGATCTATAAAGACAAGACGCATTTTTCATTCATACTCTGTAGTTTTTTTTTTCTATCGCTTGCTTCAAAACAAATAGGTTGTCTATGCAAAGATCTCACCGGTCTAAATCCGCTTTGTTCTTCTACCTCTATCATTTGTTCTTCAACTTTATTTATTAATATTCGGCCATACAGTCTAGCTGTGCATTTTTTATATAAAGAGCTGGTGTATGCCATCTTCCACTCATTTGGTAAATCTTCCCCACTTAAACACTTATTTAGTGAATATTTTAGTCAAATACTCTAACACAACAAGAGTGTTTAAAAAGCTCCACTGGTAAACCTCTCTGCCCAAGGGATTTGAGGTTTTCCACAAGTTTAATTTCGTACCTTATCTCTTCCACCGTTATTTTGTTACATAGGGGATATCGCTATTAGATTCTAATTTACATCACTAAACTAAGTGTTTTTCTCTGTTAATAACTCTTCATAATAAACTTTTCAGTTTTCTGTTCCTATCGGATCAATCGTCAGTTTTTCATTCTTATTTGACTTTTTTGTGGTTTTCCAAGCTGCTCTTGACCTAGATCCTTTAATTAAATTGTCTAATTCGTTACATTTTCTTATTATCTCATTATCTCATATACAGTGTGTCCCAGGATTGATGTTACAATAGGTGGTGCGATGGACTAAACATTTTTAAATTTTATTTTAAGATTGTGGGAGTAAGTCCTGCTTGGTTTGAAGAGAATTTTAAGAATATTTTCAGTTTTTGAAATACAAGTCGGCCTTGACATTGAAGCGAAAACTATTTTCTTTTCAGGTAAAATACACTATATATCTAATATTTTATCTTCGTAATCGTTCGTGACTAACCATCTATTATTCAATTGCTTCTTTTCCTTTATTAATAATTTAATATCTTTATTCCGCCAGTAAGTAGTCTGTGTAGTTTTTCTTTTTGTAACCTTTCCTAAAGCTTCCTTAGCTGCCTGATGTAAATTTTCTTTCAATATGTTATACGTACAACATCTCCTCTGGTGTACCATCTATTGCATCTTTCATCTTCTCCGCGCATCTTATCTTATGCAAAAATTTAGTAGACTAAACTAACTAACTAAACTAGTATTTTGAGTTTCCGATTTTAGTATGTCCCTGCTTTGCGGTTTTTGTTTCCATCCTTCTGTATTTGGGAAGTAGGGTGGCATATACAAGATAATGGTCTGAGCAACACATGACTTCTCTTTTTACTCTCACATCTATCGGTTCTGTACTAGAGTTTTGACTTATAATGCAGTAATCGATTATAGATTTTAAGTTTTTAGTCTTTTGAGCCCACGTAAATTTATGAAGTATCTCTTATAAAAATTAAGTAGATACAGATAACTACCGAACTTTTAAATAGAATGGTATTTGTTTTTAAGAAGTGAAACAATCAGTATTATTATTAATAAGAGTAAAATTTAGCAAATCCGTTTTATACAAGCACTCTAGACACTAGACACCAAACCCGTTTCCACTGATTGTCATTTGTTTTTCTTAAAGAAAGGCAGTTTCTGTTTGTGTTGTGTTTGTATTGTGTTTATTATTGGGTATTTTTGAGTATTTTATTTCCATAATAATCTGACCACTTGACCTGATGAAGAGATTAGTAACTTGTAGTGGTGCTAGAGAAACCCCTGTATCGAGGTTGGAGGTAACCTTGTACGAGTAACAACAGGGTTAATATTAATAATGTGACTAAACTTGAACTTCAGCTTTGTGCTTGGTTGTAAATATAAATACAAAGTACTTACGAAAGTGTAATATATAATAATTTCCTAAAAATATTTATATTTCTAGGAATGCTAATTTTCTATAAATCTTTAAATAAATATTAAAACAAACCTCTGCCACCTCCACAACGAAAATATCAGTTTGTGGTTTTCCTTTTGTTATTGTATCCATTTTCAGATCTTCTAAGGGTTGACAATAATTGATATTTAAAGTTTCTTGATCTTGGACAGAGAATCTTTGTTTGTTGGTTCCTATTATATAATTATGTTGATATGTCATTTCATGGTTTAAATAAAGAACGCTTAAATTGTAAGTAAGTTTGGTGTAAATAGCTCTAAAAAGTATATCTGGGCAATTTGGGTATAAGTAGCTCAGTTGGGTAAGCTACCCAGGACTGCTAGCTACATACGTTTTATTCGAACAGTAGCCAAGATTTATCAACATCGTGAAATCGGTTTAGATATGTTAGTGAACGGTATGCATAGAAGTTTGTTGAGTTTGATTCAAGTCCAAGAGAAATCCATTTGTATCCTAGCAAGAATAAATTAGCTCCCCACATTGCATAGTTGTGTAAGTGGAGTGTGATTATCTGATTATGAATGACTAATAGAAAGGGTATTTCTGGTGAGCTAATTTGCTGAAGAGGAATACGTAAATTTTGATGTTTTACCCATAGCTAGAAAGTTATGAAGAAATTTGGAAAAACAAAAGTACATATGATTTGCCCTAAATCTATTTCTGAATTTGCAGATATGTCTGCTTAATTTAGAATATATTGCTTTAAGAATTATCAAATCAAAATATAAAATGCAGTAATTAATCATAAACACGTTTTGCTTCGGCATTGCCTTCTCTGATTAGAAATTAATTTGTTTCATCACATGTTTTCTAGAGTTTATTGGCAATAATACGAAACTTAATACTAAGTATATTACGTCAGATTTAAATTAAAACCTAAGATAATATTAATAATTAAACACTTTACTTTTTGTTTTCAACCCTTAGTATGTAATAAATTTTCTGTTAACCGGCTAAGAAGTTCAAAATAAAAACCTAATCCAAAAATATGTTGTTTGTATGGTATCTTTCCTACTTCATTTCAGAAATATCTTTGGAAAATTCCCATCGGCCATATTTTTAACAACCAATAAAATCCTGCAATTTAGTTAAAATATTACTTAATCCCATATCAAACTTAGTCGTTAAAAAATATAAATGTGACTTTTGTAACTTCCTGATCAAGGTTTGGCAAAAACACAGTACTAAAAATATCCTTAATAACTTTAGCTCGGCCTGTCTTTTTTTATTATTATTCGAATGTATTATTTATAAGATAAAAGCAAATTCCAAGCATTTTTTGGAGCTCCAATTTTTTAAGACTTTCGTATCAAAATTCCCAAGAAAGGAGGAAAAAAGGATTGACTTACCTTTGTACTACGACTCTCATATTGTCTCCAGCATTTCTAAATAAATTTTGTGCATCTTGATGACGAATATCCCTTGAATCGTAGTTGCCAACTTTACTAATGATGTCACCCCTCTGCAGAACACCGTCCGCTGGCGAACCAAAAGCCACCTGAAAATTTGTAAATAATTTTACACCACTGACTCAAGTTATGACTGACTTCTTTGTAAAAGTGCAATTTTAAAAGTATGACCGAAAAAGTCACCTTGACTCATCATTTGAGCAAGGTCAACCTTTTGGACTTCAATTTTTGACTTTTCTTTTTCTAAATTTAGTACCAAATAAAAGGTGGCTGTTATATGTATTCTGTTTAAATGTTACGTATTGTTTTTCAAAAGATTGATTAAACATAAAGTCTGTTCTGCAGGTTAAACAGGGAAATATTTTTGAAAGCAATCTCTCGATTTCGATTTTTGTCGTAGATAGTTTAAAAATCAAACTTACTTTAGTGATAATAAGAGGAGTATTTACATCAGCACCACCAACAAGGCTAAATCCCCAAGAAATTTGAGGACTATTCCTCTTCAGAGTCACAATAAATTCCTGCATACGTCCCCCCATCCTGAGGGGGATGGCACTTCACACTTTATATCAGAAAGAAACCGAAGTTGATATTGTTTTCCCCAAATTTATAAAGGAAAATAACAGACTTTTAAACGTAGCAAAATGCCATTAATTTTGTAATTAAAAAAATTAAGTGTGCGAAAAGAAAAGGGGTTTAAATAAACAATATCAACAACAGTTATTAAATTTGAAGCAGCAGGTGTATTATCACTAATTAATTAGCAGAAAACGATCACTCAACAGGTTTCACATTTAGCAGCAGTCGCGATGAAACAAGTACAGAATAAACCCCGGATTGTTAGAGATTTGGGCGTTTGCCCGCTGCCCTGGCCCCTTCAGGCTCTGAAGGCAGAAATAGCTGCATGTATATCAGCTACTGGACGGTCTGCGTTTTAATTTTCAGGAACATCGACTTTCGTTTTATGATGCCATTTTGTGATATTTTTGACTTTTATGGCTCTTAGGTAATTCTATGAATTATAGCGTATCGAAAGTAAGGCCGATTTTAACCAAATTTAACGATTTCAAGGTCAAAGCTTAGCACGTTGTTTTTGAAGATACTGTTTGTTTCTGTTTTTAACTTTTTAAAATTCAAAGGTGAAGTTTCTGAATTTGCGTTCTTGAAATATTCTGAATTTGATATTAATTGATGTTAATGTTAAAAAAGTTAGCTTTACATTTTGATAAGTTAACTGTAAAATTAATAAAATATTATTTAAAAAATATTTTTTCATAAATAAAAAAATAAAATAAACCATGTTCCGCTTCATTTTGAAATTGTAAAAAAAGATTAGCTTGAAGACAACAGCACATGACATGAAGGGCTTTAAAAAATCTGCTTAAAAATGCTTGGTATTTTGAACTAACTTTGAGAATGATGCAAATAAGAAGCGAAAGTTTTCACTTAAAATGTAGATTTTTACCTTATGATTCCAATATCAATAAAGTTTGGATGTAACATTCACACTAAATTTCAAACATGAAAAAATTCACCAATGTATCTGATATTCTGGAATTGCAGGGCACCAAAATTCTATAATGAAATAACAATATTAATATTTCGTGAGACTTTTAAAAAGGATGAAAGAGGTTTTTATTAATTCGTGAATTCGTAAAGGCTAGTTTAACACTAGGTATAACAAGTATCTACTGGAAATACAATTTGTTAGTTTATAAGCAAGCAATACTAATATAGAAAATAGAACTTTTGCTGTTTATCCGTCTTCAACACTTTAAATTTCAATATTGATAGTAGAAAAACCCTTGGCATTTAAAATAAATTCAGAAAGGGTCACTTGGGGGGGGGGGGGCAAGTCCCTATAAATAATAATTATTAGCGGAGGCCATTGTCCTTCCTAGCCTTCAAATGCCCTACGCCACCGTTTTGAAAGTTTATAAATTCTACAGAAGTACATAAAATGTTGATTTCCTCAAATCCACCAAAACGTAGAAGGGAAATTTCGATTTTTGAACATTGGAATTTAAACGAAAAATGCCCTTCTACGCTTTCGTAGAAATCACCTAATAAGTAGAAGGGGATTTGACTATTTGAGCTTGAAATTAAAGTTCTAAGATTTTCGTATGGTCTCACTAGCTGGAACTTCTAGTAAAAAATAATTAAATAAAATAAGCAATACTTCTGTTTTTACTATTAAATGTTCAGTTTAAATATGATATAGGGATTTTAAAATATAGGTTCTATTTGAGCTTAAAGCTTTACAAAATTTTAGTGTTAAATAAAAATTTAATCTTTTCTGAGTATAATTTTCAAAAACCGTAAATTATAAAAATGTTGATTACAATTAATAATTCATAGAGTAGGTAGTAGGCTCGAGTTTAACATTAAGATTTCAGTTCAAACATGAAATGAGGATATTAGGAATATTTTGGGCATCAAAAGGCAAAGTTCCACAATATACAGGGTTACTGGTAATTCGATACATTCCTTTGGAGATGTGAGATGTGTATCGAATTACCAGTAACCCTGTATTGCTATGCTCCACCTAGTTTAAATATTGCATACAATTTTAAATTTTCGACTAGCTCAATCTGTTTTTATAATTAAAATTAATCTTTAGACAACTCTTAATCCAGGTCGTTTATGGGATCGCGTTTATGAATTTAAAAAAAAATCATAACGTAAACACTTTCAAATTATGTAAACCTTTACACAATCAATAACAAATTCTAACAACTAAACACATTTTTAAACAAATTAACAAATATAACAACTACTTTTTATAATCCACACTAACCACACACACCTCCCGCTTTAACTCCAAATTTACCAAGTCCTGCCTTATTTTCTATTCAACAACACACCTTCTGCTTTAATTCCAAGTCCTACCTTATTTTCTATTCAACAACCCACCTTCTGCTTTGACTCCAAATTCACAACTCCTTTTTCCAAGTAAAATTTTATTTAACAAAATAAAATTTTTATTACACAATTCCAAATTATTTCTTTATACAATAATATCAATCTTTTATATTGCTTTTAACTAATTATAACTTTTATTTTCTTTCAAATAATAATTGTATGAAATTAAATCAAATTTAAGTGTTAACTTTTAAAACTCAATAAAATATCATATCATTATTAACAATTCTCAGCTTTGCTTTAACTAATCGAAATTTGTAATTTGACTTCAATTTCAGAATTGGACTTTGACTCTATGGAGTAGGTACTGAATAACCTTGAAAAACCACAAAATGCCACATAAATAAAATACGTATCTCACTAAGCCAAAAATGCAAGCTTTAGTTAGAAACCCTTTAAAAACTATAACAAAGTATATGGAAAACGTTTTCAAAATAAACATTCGCAGAATTTGAGTTTCATAATCCAAAATTTGAAAATGACATAGGTATTTAAGTGTTTTCTGGCTTATTAATAGATTTCTTAGTTTACTAAAAAATGTTCAAAGTATTTAATTGTATCAGAGACTAATTTTTAGCGTTCAGGGCAAAACAAAGATAAATTTTAGCTTAGAAAGCTAGTTGAAATTTTATTTAATACAGTAAAAAATTTGAGGGCTGATATTACAAAAATATATTTCTTAATATTTTGTTGTGGTCTTTATAGAGTTCGAAATACATAATCGGCAATCAAGTTGCCATCCTTAGTAGAAGTTGCCGAAATACGTTTTTGGTTTTTAATGCATTTGTGGCTTTACAAGCGGCGTTTTATGTTTAACGAAAGAATATAAATAGGTACATTCTCTTTGGTTAAACTGGGTTGATTCTGGTTTGAATTTAATGCTAGGATGCCAGCTCAAATTAGAAACAGAGATTTAAAAACTGGGTGTAATACTTTGAGTATGTAATAAATCGTAGCTTCAAGCTTAAATAAATATTTAGAAGTTTCCAGATTTTCTTTTTAATTTTATTTTAAGTTCCCTTTTTATTTAATACCAAATTTAATTAAAACGATAAGTGAAATCTTGGAATTAGCTTAGCACTGCATTTTTTCCCAAAATCAAAACTGAAGTCTCGGTTTAGAGTGATTTGAAATAATTTAGTTTTAGGATTCACTTCGTCATTTTGAACTTAACAAAATCGAAGATGTAACTTTAAATAGAAGTTTAACATTTAAATTAATAAATATAATAATAATTCAAACTTTAATATTAAGATTAATTCAAATACTAACAGGAAATTTTAGGATTTAACATTTTAAGTTTGAAGTCAAAGATTTTAAAATAAATATTTTAATTATTTTTTTGTGAGTGTTTTTCTCTTAGACATTGTCATAATTTCCAGAAATCTTAAAAATATTTGTTATTATTAAATCGGTTTTAAAACATTTTGCGATGTTGTCCGATGAACTTCCACCATTCCTCTCTGTTGTTCTATTGTCCCTCTCTTAGGTCTCTAGCACTCATTGCTCTTGTAAATCCTTCTTTCCACGTTTTCTTAGGGGTTTCCCTTTTCTTTCGATGTTTCGGCGTCCATTCTAATATCTTCTTAAGTAGGTAACCTTCATTCCCCATTCGTTGCACATTACCGTACCATATCAATTGTTTTGCATCTATCACTTTGTTTATCGTGTCTTGACCTACTGATTCTAGCGAAAGAAAATGCAGACGTGGGACAACTACTACAAGAGATCACAGAAAATCTGAACGACGCGACGTGGGGCTAGAAATTAACGTCGATAAATGCGAAGCTATGATAAGACAACCGGAATTACATAACTTAGGGGCAATGGAGGAAAACCTGAAATTTGGAAATTATGAAATAAAACAAGTCAGAAAAATGAAGTACCTAGGAGCTTATATAACCAATACGCTGGAGGCCAGCAATGGTAAATCAACGAATCACAAAGGCTCACCAAGCTGCCTATGCCATACTACCCACACTACAACGGCATAAACTGCCCCCGAAACTGAAGAAGGCAATCTACGCAACGATAGTCGGAACAACGGCCCTATACGGATTAAAAACCAGCGCAAAGGGAAATGACAAAGGGAAATAGAGTGGCACTGCGAAGAATGGAGAACAAAATCCTAAAACTCTTCAGGATAAGTTCAAAAGAAGACGAAGCGGCGGCCGCACACGAAGCACTAGAAGGGACAGCAGCACGGTTAAAATATTGGGCACACATATTAAGACGAGAAGAAGAACACATATTGAAGAAGGCATATAATCTAACAGGAAGAGTGGGCAAGGAACAAAACTATGATGAAGAGGGAAATGAATTGCATATATGACTCAAGAGAAGAATCTGACAACGAGGAAGTAGAAGTAGAGGAAGAAGATATAAATATCGAAGAATAATGCAGAAGAACGGCGAAAGAACTTATACCACAATAATAATGAAAATAGAAACAAGGGAGCAAGGAATACGTATATAAAATAATGATTAGACTTAGCTAGAATAAAGTAACATGTAACAGGGCAAGCATGTCTGTGCTAAGGCGTTTCATTCCATAGACCTAGGAAACTAGCGGTAATACTAGAAATGGTGTTAGTATAAGATGGAAAAAAACTTGTTTAACTATCTCGGTCATATATTCAACTCCCATTGAATATATGATCTACTAACTACCTTGCACTGTAGAAGCGGTGTCTAGCGGCTAGTGTCACAGGCATGTTAACGTTATACAGTGCTTCTAATCCCCATATATCATAATAAATGTCTTCACACTCTATTGGCATGGGGTGGGCCTGGCGTAATCCAGGATTGATCCACGGGGATCTGCTCCATGTCAATTGATGATGATCTCTTTATTTATCGTGTCTTCTATTCACATACGATCTGGAACCTATTAATTTCTTATGCCCTCCAGCCGTGATATTCTTAGTGATCTTCTGAATACATTCATCTCAACTGCTTCCACCTTTTTCTTATATTCTTCCGTTATTCGCTATGTTTCTCAACCGTACAGGAGACTACTCTCGACCATTGTCTTTTTTCCGATCTCCGTACTCCAGAATATGCTATCAAACATCCAATCGTTTTTCGAGCTTGGTTAATCCTTGTTATAATTTCTTTCTTGTCAGTCCCTGTATTATCGAATTTGATGTTGGTTGGTTCTACATTTATAAGTAGTTATTCATTTTTTTCAGTGTTTAGTGTAAGCCCCATTCTTTATATTCTTGTTGTAATTTACAGGCCGTATATGGCAGATCATCTTTGTCATTTGCTATTAACACCTGCTCATCGGCAAATTGGAGAGTATCCATCTATCCAAGTTGTCAGTCTATTGACTGGTTTGCTGCAGCTCTTCATTTCGTTATAGTTGTTACTGTCTGTATCTGCCAGAATTTGTTTGATATATTTTAATCTGAGGCGTCCTGACGGCTTTTTTCCTTCTATCCTTCCTTCGATAATTATTTGTAGTAGGCTTCCATTTCGTGTACAAGAAGGTATCATCTAGCTCGATTCCCATTGGTCGACATTTATTTTGCCAGTTTTTTAAAACCCTTGCGACGTATATCTTAATAGTGAGGGTGATATGCAGCACTTCGACCTCCTAGATATGTAATAATTTCCTGGCATTTTTTATCCCACATAATTCTCTTTTCTGTGTTTATTGTCCTTCTAGTTTCTCTTTTTATTTCAAGATAATCTTCTTTGTCTTGTTGTTTTTTCGGCGACAGCCACTTGTGATATGCTTTCTTTTTTATATCCACCACTTCCTCGGAAATTTTTCTAAGCTTTTCTGCTGCTTTTTGTATACCTACTATTCTTTATGTGACTGTATATTTCTTCCGTTGACTGAATTTATTATCTAACATTGGTTGATATAAGCTCTTTGTGCTTTCATGTATCAAGCCATTTAGGTTCTATTTTATGGATTTTGTTTCTATTGCGTCCGTTGCATTGTTACCTTGATCGACTGATGGTGTTTTATAAATGTATGAGAATAATATTTTTGTGCTAAGGAAGTAGTGATCTGAGTCACATAAAACCAGTGTTGTAACAGGTACTTCTTTTTTGGTACCTAAGTAAAGGTACAGGTACACAGAGAAAAAATTACCTAGTTACAGGTACAGGTATACTTTTACAAAAATACCTAGGTAAAAATACAGTTACCGTAAAAATGTACCTAAATATTGTAGGTACAGGTTTAGGTACAACCGCACAAATAATTTTTTTGATCGATTGTTAAAATTTAAATATAAAAAATACTACCATTTTTTAAATAAAATAAAATTTTTTCTTAAACATACCTACATCATGCACATCATTTATATTATTTATTTTTCTTGAAGAACAATAGAGTTTCAAGAGCCTCATCATAAAGCCTATTTCGTTTGGAAGTTAAAATTAAATTTGTCCTCCTGTACTAAACAGTCTTTCAATAGGAGCTGATGAGAGTATGATTGTATTATTATTATTTAAATTAAATAGGGATTTTAAATTTTTTGACTTATCTTCAAAATACTTCACTATATTTTGATAATATTAATGGCATCATCATTCTCTTTCACTTTACCGTTAAATACGCTACACAAAATACCCAAATGACGCCAATAAAATTCGAACTATATGAATATATTGATATTCTCTTTATATCCACAATTATTGTTTAAATTTTTTTACGTAGTTTTACAGAGAAAATAGAATTTACGTTGTACCTTAAGTTTTTATGTTTTTTAGGTACAAGGTAACTCTAAAAAATACCTAGGTATAGGTAAAGGTAATTCTAAAAATATGGACCTTTTAGTATACGAAGGTACAAGAGAAGTACCTAGGTACTTGTACCTAGGTACATTTACCTAGGTACGTCTCAACACTGCATAAAACTCCTCTGTACACTCTAACGTCATGGATTTGTAGGTTGATGTTTTGTCGTAATATCAAATAGTCTACCATCGATTTTAGGTTTCTGATGTGCTGGATTCACCTGTATCTGTAGATTTCCGTATGTTTAAAGAAGCCATTAGTTATCTTAAGATCGTGGCTTTGACATAGGTCTTTCAGTCTCTCGCAATTATTATTAAAAAACGTTCTTCTCCATAAGGACCCACCACCAGGTTTCCTTACTGCCTGCCCTGTTATTGAAATCAAGTATAATTAATTCTCTGGTTTTTTCAATTTTTAGTATTTCTATGTTTGATATTTCGAAAAATTCATTATTTATATTAGGTAAGTTTTGTATGAAGATATTTTGTTGCATAATGGTCATATTCATTTGCCAGAAGAAAATCAACAGAAGCAGTTTTAACAGCCCTTTAATAATTTTTCTGAGTTAAACCAAAACATTGAAGTAACTGGAGTCATCATGCCAGTGCTCTCTTGCTTTCTTAGTCGTTTATTTAAAAAAAAAACAGATGTGTTTGTTATTTAAAATTTTAAATTGTAATTCAATAGTGTTCGAACATTTTCTAAAATGAGTCATATTTCTCATTTTCGGACTTTCAAGAAAAAAAACTGTGATGACCACCTGCGCGTTTATAATTTTAATTTTCTATTTTTCAGGGATTACATTTTAATGTAATGTATTCAAAGCATAGCGTTAGGGGTGTTTTTTTGGACAATAATGTGGCAAGAAAGTTAATTTCATTTGGAAACTAAAAACAGCAATATCATACATTATCGGACTTAAAGCAGTGAAATCACCATCCCTTTTACAAATTAGTTTCGCCGCCTAGCTATATGTAAACAAGCGGACACACACGCTTTCTACTAAAGTATCAAATTGCAAAGGAATTTAAAATATAACACAGTAGTAATAGGATTTTAACTCTTCTATGAAATTTATTAGTTTTGGGGCAAGTGTCACTCATGGGAACGTTTTGATACCAACTCACTTAGGAAAATACCCGTGAGAACGTGTAATCGTCATCCTGCTGTACGCGGATTTTTCAGTATAAATACGAGATCAAATGTTACCACATGATCCAGTCTTGACTATTCAGTCTACCTGTATAGTCGTCTGGAATTTCGATTGGTAGTGTACCTAATTACTGTAAAGTATACAGTTAGTTGTATTGCACTTTATTGCTTTGCATTAACTGGTAGAAATTCTTCATATTACCTACACCGCGGTAAAGCATTGCTTTCCGATTGCGTGTATTGATCAAAAGGGCGAAAATACCGTAATTCCAATTGAGGGGTCTCCCTGTGAAATCCAAATTAAGTTTAATATAATTATCATATCTAAAATTAGACTTTATCAAAATTAAATTAGGGTTGCCCTGTTGTAGGTGCTGATTACAATTAATTACAACAAAACGACAGTTCTGGCTACTGAGATATGTTTTGAGCATATTCTCAATCAACGATAGGGATAAACACCCCTTATAAGTGTACGAGGTACCTAGTACTCGCACATTCTGAGTTGTACATAACGTACAATCTCGTTACATGAGAAGCAACGCTTACTCATGTACTTAAGAGTCACATATTTAATTGGAGGGAAATTGCACCCTCGTCAAACTTTAAAGGTTGGTAGTAATACCACCTTTGGCTCCGGCCGCTTACGATAGATTTAATATCAATCCCTCAAAAGATCGATCTTGTATTGCATATCTGACTGACGCAATTACTTCCAGCATAATTTCTTGTGATCGAACCACGCACTCAGGCCACCCTGATTACATCAAAATCATAAAATAAAAGGATAGTAATTATTCAAGTCACTGCCCATAATTAACTTGCCTAGTTTGATGTGCATTCCCTATACTTAATTATTTACTGTATTTGGAAATATCTGTACATAAATATGACTATAATATGTAAGATATGTATTAAACTTGATGGAGTATTTATTTCTTGTTTATAAGGTGAGCTACTCTAGATCAACGAATCACAACAACATTAAGGGTCCTCTACCTAAGTAGTCAGTTATCTAATTAAGTAATTAAGGGTACGATTTTCACTTAAGAGTTGAGGGCAAAGAAAATCTTAGTGAAAAACTAGACGATCACAGCGAAAAACTGTACAATTTTTAGAATTAAAAATAAAGAACAAAATTTAGTTCGTTTGAATTTGAATCAATGTTTTATTAGCAGTTTTAGAACATAATTTTACTTTAATAAACAGAGTGTTTAGAATAGTATATTGTAATACAAGTGTTGAAAGCTTGCGTTTGCCACACGAATGTGAAGTTTGCAGCACGAACGATAGTGAGTGCTGCAGTCACATTAGTTATATATAATTATAGTATAATTATAGTTAACCGAGACGCGGCAGCGTCGAGGTTTACTATATCTCGAGACAGTAATGAAACTTTTCACCAAGGTTTGTATACTATTTTATTTTCAACCATACATATAAATTAATATGAATCATTTATAATAATAATTAATATTTTGAACAAACAAGCTGTCATTTAATGACAGTGACGCCGGCCGGGTGGAAAGTAATCAGCTGACCACTTTCCACCCACCGGGTAGAAAGTAACAGTCTGTAAAGGCCAATTTTCCAACTTACAAAACAGTTAGTAATAACGTCATTACATATATGGCTGAAAATAAAAAAATTTTCGGCATGGCTTTACTGAGACCTTTAAAACATTAATTATCAATTTAGAACACAGTAGACTATTTAGAAAGACAGTTTCGTTATTTTGAAGAAAACTTTTGCTGGTATATCATATCAATATCGTGTGACAGGATTACATTACATGCTATTTACTTTAATTTGCCAACAGAATAAACTGAAATCATGGCCAACTATTGTCTAAATTAGTAATGAACAGTGCATAGGTCTGTTGCCAAGATTTATATTATTTTAAAACGTTTTGTTTTTACATTTTTACTAAACATCGCACTTATATCAAAAACTACTCTTGTTTAGTTTATTTCTTGATTATTGTTAAAATTTCATAATACCTATTTCTAATAAAATTAATTTTCTACAGACATTTTAGACTTGAACTTGTACTTCAGGCAAAATATTATTAGGAAAATAAAAAAACAGGGTTCTGGCAAGTTCGAGTACATTTTAAAATAAACCAGCTCAGGTGGTTTGTTACTTTTAATTTGATCAAACTGTATTCTGTATCTCGTACGTTTCTAAAAGAAGAAACTGGCAGTTTCAATAAACTCAAATTATCCCATAGGTCTGTAAAGCACCTTTTTCTTATTATTAGCGAATTATATTACAAAAAAAAAAAAATTGGGTTTTAAAATACCTTTATAAATTAATAGTTACCTTAACCTTAGGTTATTTTAACTGCTGCGTTGTTTTATTTTCATTTTTAAAAATAAAATTCAACAGAATAACTTTGAATTAATCAATGCGATTTCTCAAAGTATTCGATTTATCGGTTTTCAGATCCCACTAATATAAGAATAGTTCAGGATTAATAGCAGGTGAATCAAATATAAAATGGCACTACGCGAGAAAGGCTGTACACGTGTAGGCTTGTAATGAAATTGTGTACATTTGTAACATTTTTCTGGCTAGAAAAACATTCAGAATCGTTTTAAAAACAAATCTTTATGTAACCACTTCTGTAACAATTGTATTTTTAGATATTTTTCTCTTATGATATCATTTGTAAATCTGGCTTTGAAGCGTTTTAAGTTTTAAAAATTTAATGTGGTAGTTCCAAATTCACATAGTACCTATCTAGTTTAAGCATTCGTTAAAGTGTTCGTTTTAAATGCGGCTTTTAAATATTTTCGAAACAAATAAATTAATAAACATCATATAAATTTACCATCAAAGAAGTAAATACAAATCTGAATCACATTTTTTTATTTACTAAACCTTTGAACTGTCGGATTTGCTCAAGTATGCAATTCGTATCAAAATAAAAAATAACATTTCTCAAGATCCCCATAACTTCGTGTGAAAATATGACACAACAAACGAATTTTTTGAAAAAACTTATAATTCACATGTTCTGGCAGGAGTAATAAGTATCGATCTAACATTGAAACTGATGTTATGGTGGGTGCTTTTCTTTGGCACGTTCCTAGCAGACGTCTCAACCTAAATAAATGTTTAAAATTGGCTTCAGAACCTGCACTTGTACTACTTTTATAACACTTGCATTTTAAGTTTTCTGATTTTACGTTTCTTTAATTGGTTCTCCCTAATTTGAATTAAAATTAACGGGCTAATTATGTCAAAGGGTTGCCATTTTAGGTAATTATCCCTGTACTCTTAAGTAAAAAAAATGTTTAGAACGACCCTGTAAATAAATTAAAGCACAGTAAACTTAATTTGTGTAAAGTGAGATTGAAGTGTGAAAATCAAATCCTTCTTAAAATCTAAGTGAAGGCGTGTGTGATTCACAAAAAATAAAATGACAAAAGTTGAGAAAAATTCATTAAATAATAAATATGGAACAACTTGAATCATGTTCAATAAAGTGTTCTGGTAAAGTGTTTGTTTTTGAAATGCAGCCAAAAAAAAGAAAAATTGAGACAATAAACAACGGAAATAAAAATTTAAACTATTGTTAGGTATGCAACCCAAAAAGCAGTAAAGCGGTAATTCAAACCATGTCAAGCTTTTCTACTTACTTTTTTCTTAGGGGCTGGTTTGTGTTGCCAAAAGGACGGTCTCTGCAGAGAAGAAACAGACATTTTTCTTAATTACCACCACCGAAACGAACGCGGAATGGCGCTAGGATTGATAATCCGTTCAAATTTGAAATAATTGCAGATATTTTGTATGGTGGGGGAGTGAATCCAGGACGCTCGTATTATATTTAGAAAAGTTTATTGTGTGTCGTTTTGATGGGAACAGCTGTTTGGCAGCGATTCGTACAATTAGATTTTCTAACATTTGCAAGAGATCAGCGGTTCTTAGAACAACTTATTTCCTTGTTAACATTTTTAGATCATCCGGCTTTTCTACGTCATCCTTTTTTATTTTTTTTTTAAATTAATTTATTTGCTTATTTTAATAAACTACTAAATAAATATTAACTTAAAAGAAAAAAAAATAGTTTATATAGGCATTTCTAAGAAAATCTTCGCCTGGAAAGAATAACAAGTGGATTAAGAGACAGCTTCCTTGCTGATTCCAAGCCCTAACAACACTGTAGGGAGCGTGCATGAAAAAAATAAAATACGCTTAACAACAACAGCCTTAGTTAACGGATGGATTATTAAGATGAAAACTTCGGCGCGAAATCGGCTTAGAGAAAACTGGAAACAAAGGATAGTAAGGATTCCCTATTGGAACATCCTGTCCTGGATTAAAAGAATCATCGAAAGAAACAATCACAAGATCGATATATGTGCCTTGTCTGAATTCCTGGACCTATTTCATCTCGTGGCCCCTTACTGACTCTGAATAGGCAACACATATTACACGCCACAGGTAATTGCCTATTCCGAATGTTGATAAAATGGGTATCTTGTATTTGAGAATTAAGAACAAAGCATAGAACAGATGGAATATGTTATCAATAGAATGCTTCGGGTTACTCTTCTGCTCCCTGGTTGTCAGTCCCTGAGACTAGTTTGTCGCAGGCATTTCTTTTCATTTCCTCGTAGCTGTTGCTTCCTGAATCTTGTATTATTTCCTTCATAAATTGAAGACGGGGTCGTCCCTTTGGATTTATACCGTTTACTTTCCCTTCGATAATTGATTTTAATAAGCCGTCTCTTCTTAGGATATAACCTATTGTTTGGGTTCTTCTTTTTGTTATGTGCGCTCATATTATTCATCTATCCTGCATTTGTTTCAAGACCTCTTCGTTCGTTTTCCTTTGTGCCCAAAAGATCTTTATCGCTCTTCTCTAACACCACATTTTAAATGCATCTATTTGTTTTCCCAATGGTCCATATTTCACAGCCATATAGAGCTATTCTTCTTCTTCTCAAGGTACTTAAGGTTCGAATGTTGGCAATCATCCTGGCTATCGTTATTTTATCTACTGCACCGGTGGTAGTGACTGCAAACCAGTTTCGGGGGTTTTCAACCAGGAAATACATCTGCGTCCTGATCCTCTTTTGCCCATCACTTTACTTTGCAGTATTTGTTGTAGTAGCCCGTATCTGTTTGGGATTTTTCATTATGTGTCCTAAACATTCCAATTTCCCGATTTTAACAGTTTCTACTATTTCCAATTTTTTATTCAGACGACTTAGAACGGTTTCATTGATGACGCAATCAGTCCAGGGAATTTTAAGGATTCTACCATATTACCACAACTGAAAAGATTCAAGTTTCTTGGTACTCTTGGTAGAAGCTTGGGTTAATGTCCATGATTCTACTCCATATAGGAGTAATAGTATATTATACACGACGCTATAATGAATGCTATTATTACCGAGGATAATGTTTGCAATACGAGCGAGCGAGCACGCGAGTTTTGCAATTATCCGAGGCAATAGTAGCCATTATAGCGAGTCGTATACTATACTTTGTACTAGTACAAAAATGAATCGAAAAGTATACAATTGCCATGGTAATTGGTGAACATCCCGAAATGACTTACTTTTTATACAAAATTATTCGACAATATGGCGTCTTATTCGTGTGGTTGGAAAAAAAATCTTATTTTTTGACTATTTTAATTGCTGTACTTTTGAAAAGTTTTGAGATTTTGAGGAATATTGCTCTATAGCTTTTTCGATACGACAGCGGATCTCTTGCGAATGGTCCCACTGTGCATTAAGTATTCATTAACTCGCAGATATTTTCCGTCTAGCCTAAAGTTTTTCAGTATTTCAATCATTTTGTGATGCTGCACTCGATCGAAAGCTTTTTGGTAGTTGATAAAGTACATTTACACGTCACAATTGACATCTCTACATCGCTGAATTAAGACGTGTATGGAAAATAGGGTATCTCTGGTTCCTAAAGAAGATGGCCGATAAGACTTAATTGTTCGATAATCCCTGTATTTCTTGGGTCTTGCATTCTTTGGGATTGTGATGAACTCGTATCTTAACCAATCATCGGGTATTCTGCCAGAATATTGTATTTTATTATAGTTCTTGGTAATCCACTTAATTCTGTCATCTTCAAGAAGTTTGAGGAACTCTCCATGGAATTCATCGAGACCAATGGCTTTTCCATTATTTTATTGGTTTGTAACAATGCGCACTTCATCTGTAGTAATGTAGGGCCCTGACAGTTCAGTGGGATACTGTGGCTGCTCCGGTCTTGTATCCAAAAAGGAGCTATGCTCCATATTATAAGTCTTCATAAATTGTTTTTTGTATTAATCGATATGCCATTGGACGTCAGTAGTTGTTCTTTGTCATAGACAGCTCTTTTTGTGTGGTTTATTCTGTTGTTAATTGCTCTTGTACATCTACCATCTTCAGTGATCAAACTTCCCAACTATGTAAATTCTCTTACCGCTTCCATGGTCTCATTATCTGTAGTGATATCCATTGTTCTATTGTGTTTTGAGCACATCATCACTTTCGTTTTGCTTTTATTTATTTTACACTATAGTTTTTAAAGATTTCGTCCATGTCCTTTAATGCCTATATCAAGTCTTCTTTTGTTTCTACGAGCACGGCTTCTTTCCCCCCATTGTATTCGATTATGGCTAACTGGTTTTTGTAAATGTTATATATTAGTTGTCTCTCTTTATTGGCCATTCCTATTTCAAGTAAGAAGTCAAACATTTTTTTCCAGCTTATTCTACCAAAAGCCTTTTCCGCGTCAATAAAAGTTATATACAGGTCTTTCCCACAGGTGCTGGGGGAAGACACCATCAGATCCTAAGAGAGGCAGTCCTTCGGATGCCCTTTCTGGGAGCGAAAATGGACTCTCTTTCACCCACCTACACATTTAGGAAGCATTTCAGAATCTATCTGAATTCTGAAGATGCATCCGAGCCTGATATATCCATCTACATATACTGATGCATCCAAAACCTCAGAAGGTACAGGGGCAGGAATCTTCTCAGATGACCTAGACCTCCAAGAAAGCACATCATTAGGCACTTTGGTCACTGTCTTTCAAGCAGAGGCTGCGGCCACGATGCAGGGTGCAAACGCAATTCTTTTACATAGAATCAAGGACAAGATTATCAGAATTGCAAGCGACAACAGAGCTGCTCTGTTGGCACTGAACAACTGCAAAGTAGTTTCAGGAATAATACTCCAATGTTGCAGCACTCTGGAGCAAGTCGCTATTGACAATGTCCTAGAACTCGTTTGGGTTAAAAGACATTCTGGATTATACGGTAATGAGCGGGCGGATGGTTTGGCAAGGCAAGGCTCGGTATAACCTTTTTGTGGTCCCGAACCAGCACTTCCACTATCTCCAATTGCGCTTAATACCTTAATCGAAAAGGAAACCCGCAATCGTTACAGCGAAAGATAGGTCAACATGAATAAATGCCACCATGCTAGGATGGCGATCAAAAGCCTCTCATTGAAGATGGCAATCTTTTATATACAGCTGTCAAGAGACAAACTACGATTTGTTGTAGGAATATTGTCAGGACACTGTAAACTAAATAAGCACATGCACAGGATGGGACTAGTCGAGGACCCAACCTGTCGTGGTTGCAACTTAGAAGACGAGACAGCAGAGTACATTCTGTGCGAATGCCCTGCACTCGCTCAAATCAGAGGATCCATCCTAGTATTGCCAGTATTAGCAGCATCCCTCTGGCTAGTATCCTCAGGTTCATTCAAAGGTTAGGATGGCTTGAGCGATGCGCCTAAGAGGAGGATGTTGCAACGGAGGTATCACATGGGCCCATACGAGGTCTAAGTTACCCTCCACCCATAATCCAGATTCAGCAGGTCTTTCCCCTTTCCCTTTTCGATTATTTTTTCTATAAATATTTTTAGACCTACATAAAATTGCTTCCGTTGTATCTCTGTTTCTGCTGAAACCAAATTGATCTTCTATCAAGTGTTTTTGCAGGTACATAGATACTTGATTTATTGTTTTTCATGGCAACTCATAAATTCATAATAGTTTGTTTATTTATTTACTCAGGTTTGGGCTTGTGGATGACAAAATGACAAATAACTTAATCCATTTCGATTGCTGTGGTCATTAGTACTACCTGCAGGGTACGCTGCGCTCGTTTCTGTAACGTCCTGCATTCGTTTCGGAATCGCTAACATTCCACACGCAAATAAAAATGTCAGATTTTGCAGAAATATTTAAATTTTTTTTATGGAAATGTGGTTGTAGAAAAAATAGCGTGTAATACATGTGCTGAAAGCTTGTTTTTGCCACACGAATGTGAAGTTTGCAGCACGAACGATAGTGAGTGCTGCAGTCACATAAGCTTTCAACACTTGTATTACAATATACTAATTTATAATCATTATTGTAATATGTCGATTCCTAACCTTTTAGAGGTTGGGAAATACGTTATTCCTAACTGTAATGACAATCTCTTGTGTGGGAAGTAACAGAAAATACTTCCCACCCACGGGCGGAAAATGTTTATGTGCTGTCAAAAAATATTAATAAAATTAATTTAAAATTAAATGATTAATAATTGTGAATAAAATAGTATACATACCTCGGTGGGAGTTTCATCACAGCCTCGCGCTATGTCTGACCACGAGGCTTCGGCTCTCGGTCATACATAAGCCCTCGGCTGTAACGAAACATTTCCCACCTCGGATGTAATGTACTATTACTGCCTTGTTGATTCCAATGTCAAAATAACATTTTGGCCATGGGCCTGTAGGATTCATAATTAGGTACCTACCTATAACATGATTCTGGTAAATACCAGTGGCGGCTCGGCTCGTGAGTTTTTGGGGATAAGGGCTGCAGAAAAAACAACTCTAAATTAATGAGAAATCTTACTTTAATTTTATTAATGGCGGAAAATAATATCCATGCGACGATATTTGTAACTGACAAACTTGTCTTGTTATAGTTATGTAGTAATTCTGTAATTATATGGCAACTTGTTTGCTAAATAAATGTTCATATAGTATTATTATTATTATCACCACTACGTAAGTACAGCTCACAGAAAGCATAACACTGTTCGAAACAAAACATTCTCTGTAAACACCGGCCAGAAACTAACTAAGCGTGCGTTACAATCAGCAGCATGGTGAACACGTAAATCTTAATGCTTTAAACTATAATCAAACCGTGCTAGAAATTTCTTCGCCCGAAAGCTGTGATATCATGTATTTATTGTATTATTATATGCGCGGCATTTTCGGAAGCGGTTTAATTAATGTCTAAGTTGAAAATATAATGTAATGCTGTTTTAAATTTTGTTTATGTAAATAAAAAGTAATTTCAGAAATTACTTTTTATTTTTGATTACTGCTAATAACTTTTGTTAAATTTAGGTCAGTGCTGCAGCCCGGTAGCCCTTATATACCAGCCGTCACTACTAATTAGCCAGGGTGGCGCAGTGGTAGAGCGTCAGGCTAGCGTTACACTAATCCTTGGTTGGAATCCATCTGGTGACTATTCGTCATTGGGCACCTAATTAACGACGCTCGCCTCCGAATACAGCCTTACACATAGGTACATACACATTACACATACGGTGTAGTATGTAGGTAAAACGTTGCACCAACTTCGTAATCCGCAGAGATGGGCCGGGTTGTGCATTGCACGTGTTATGTTTGCATATGTTAACGCACCCATAGATAATATAAAATACCTAACGCACCAGCCTCGACACCGAAAGGTATAAGAGGTAACAGCTAATACATAATACATGACTATGGTAGTCAGCTTTATTGAAAAAAAGTTCAGGAAATTAAACGTGTGTTTGAATACCCCACATTAGGAATTATTAATTATTTAACAGGTATTTGCAGCAGGTGAATCATAACAATATTTATATATTTTTTCTTGATTGTCATCAACGGTAACAGCAGAATTAGTCGGAATTTCAAACCACAATTTTACTTCAGATGAGAATAAATCTTGAGTTGTTTTAGCATTTTTAATTTCTTGTATAATCCGTTTGCCTCTTGTTACAGGAACATGTTTGGGTAGATTAATAGTACAATATAAACGTTCTGTTGCCTCCTCAACAACTGCAACTATTCTTTGACATACAATATCGTCACATTCAAGATTAAAAGGTAAATTTCTAATGTCACATCGAAAAATCTCCCTATTAAGCATTTCTAGCATTAATCTATTAATGTGTATAGATGGAACCAATTCAATTTCGTATCCTAATTTTGTTAAGCATTCTACAATTGAAATTAATTACTTCTATTAATTTGTAAGAAATTAATACATTGGGAATCAAAATTGCATACGTATAACTCCATGCAGACGTTGAGTTTTATGTTGTATGATGCCATTAGCTTCGTAAGGCCCATAATGTAATTTTATAAAAGGTATAATTGATGTTTTTGACATAACAGGAATCAAATTTGTATTTGACTTAATAGAAAAAAATTAAAATACCTTGACTACTTGTTAATTTATCAGCGTGCATCAAATAATTGAAGTGTTTTAATTTTGTATGCTGTTTTATTGTTTGGTGTCTGATAATAATGTACTGGTTAAATACTAAATGAGGAGATTATCCAAAAACAGATAAAGTAATGCTTACACTGAGCAAACCCTGTTTAAAAATCATCTGGGTTTACTTTTTCAGGTTTCCCTTCTCTGCAGTGCAGTTATCATGCGTAATTAATGTAAATGAAACACTTAAAAGCACCAACTACAATGTAAGTTCTATAAGCTTTCTTAACAGATATGTCTATATTCGGAAAGAGTTCAACCTTACCAATTAATGGAAGAAATAACCTACTTATAATATTAGGATTAATGTTGGCTAAACATACCTTCCAAAGTCAGATCTCAATTCTCAATGGCATCATAGTTAGTATACTTGTTTTGTAAATAGTAAATCAGTGATATTGTAGTATAGTGGATTAATTGATAAATAACTTAAAACATTTCCATCAGAAAAGTATTAAATAAGTTAGTGTTTGGTTGTATTTGATATAACAAGTTTCAAGTTTCATAATCTTAATACAGAGTAAGGATCGTTAATTCTGTTTACTAATAAAGATGTACTTGTATAAATATGAGTCAGGCGATGCAGATGGTTGTATTGCACAATCATACCATTGTACTACAATGTTGCATTTGTTGATATTAACTTTGTGTGGGTTGTACGTCGTCACCTATATTCATACAATGTAAGAATGAATGGAATCCTTGTTCTAACATAAGCAGATGTTTAAATGTAAGAGAGAAAGAACACATCTTGACAGTATAAATACAGAACCATTTTCATAGTAAAGGCAGTCTCTTAACAAGAGTCTCACATACGATGTCTGAGTAACATCCACACGAGAGGCCCTTACCAGGTCCTATCCCTGGCCCTCAGCCAAGGGATAGTTTGAGTTAAATATATTTTGTAAAGTTGTGTTGTTCATGTAAGTAGATATTAAAATTAAGACCTTGTATGGGGTATTAAGTCCTTCAGACTTAGTACAAATTTATGTATTGTTGGATCATGTTTATAGAATCGTTTAATAATGTTTGTATCTAAATTAAGACCGATATATTTGTTGTTAGTTAACCGTGTACTTTAATATAACCTCTTGCAAGCGCAAAGCATTTAACACTCGTAATGAAGTTGCTATAAGTCTCTACCATCATAAGCAAATAATCAAAAAGCCACTTCGTTACAATATCGGATTCGAAGACTTCCACGGTTAGTGTCAGTATTAACAGAACGTCTTCTGGGTTGGGACCGTGTCATTGTTGAGACAAAAGAACTCAACGTTTCGCTCACCTTTTTGAGGGGCTTCATCAGAAGGAAAAGGGAGACTAAAAGAGCACGGTAACTCAAGGTGTCAACCATGCCACAGGCAAAGGAGAAGGAGTTACCGTGTCCTTCTTCCTCTTGCTAGAAGAGTGTCGCCTCTGGCGTGGTTGACACGTCGAGTTACCGGGCTCTTTTAGTGCCTGCCCCCCTTTTCCTCCTGATGCAGCCCCTTAAAAGGTGGGCGAAAGGTTGAGTTTTTCTGAATTTCGCATTTCGCCTGCTTTGGTATTCTTGAACTGCGAGTTCTTAAGTTTCGCACGAAAAATGGTCAAATATCGGGTGATATTTTTCCGCCTGGGTCAGGGCAGGCGTAATTTGAAATATCGCTATCATAACGCGCATAGTTTTAAGTGTGTACTCTTTTATCACATATGTGTTATATTTACATACAAAAAATGTATTTGATAAAGATTACTGTAATTTACATTTTAAATTCAAAAAACAATTAAAATTCTCATTAATTTGCCATAAAAAATTTGTTTTCTGATACCTTTAAATAAGGGTCTGCGCACTAATTAATGAGACAAAGTTTAAATGGAGGGTAAATTTATTAGTAACATGAAGTTTATTATTTTTATAATTTTATTTAATTATACAGGGTTACTGGTAATTCGATACATTCCTTTGGAGATGTGATGGGACAGGAGCTAAGAAACAAATTAAACCTAATTTTAAATTAAGTATACAAAATTTGTAAAATCAACTCAAGTAAAATTTAAGCAAATAATTGTTATTCGTAAGTAAAGCAGTTAGGTACTTGTTTGAATGTATCACAAAAGTAAACTGTTCGTTTCTCGTTATACGAACCGCTAACATAGTTGTATTATGTGTTGCATAATGCGGCCATTGGAATTATCTAGGGTTTTCTTTTGCATGGTGGTGCAACTGCTCAGTGTTACAAATTTAAGTTGGTATTCTGTGAACACTCGAGGGTGCTCGAGGCGTACGTCGGTGTAACACCTAGGAAAAAAATAAGTAAGTTTGGTTTAAAAGTATAACATTCTTTAATAAAGTTTATTAACTATCCAGCGATTTTAAGTATAGTTTCGACTGTTATTGCAAATTTTATTATTTAAAATGTATTACACCTTGATAAGCCGCACTTGTTATGTAATTGCACATTAGGATAGGTCATATCGATTTTCATACGTTCTGAAATTCTAGGGTATGCGATATTAGACTTTAATGTATTTTTAGCGCTTTTTTTCGCAACAGTTAACACAATTATCATGTAATGAATTAGACACGTATTTCCCGTTATTATACGTAAATGATGATTTTTGGAATTTGACAGTTCGTTAAAAGTGCAAGCGCCAAAAGTGGTATAAAATTAGTAAGGTGACGTATGTATCTGGTTTCGTAATTCCCAATTTGATTTGCGCAAGAGATATACCTACCGTATTTGTCTTACCTAGGTATTTGCAAGTGCCGTATATTGTGAAAGTATAATTATCTAAATCAGTGCATTATCCTTGGCGTGTTGTTCTTCACGGTGTTTTCATAATTAGGTTTTTAGGTTAGTTTTTCGAGGTAATTTTTTAAATTTCATTCAAGCCTTCAAGGAGTCATGTGAGTTTAATGTCAACATTAGAAACGTGTTCATAATTTACTTAAGAAGTTTTAACTTTAACTATCTAGTTAACATTCACTGTTTTTTAGTGATAAATTGTCAAAATTTGTAAGTCACATTTTTGTAGATCAAAATGTTGCACGCAAGAGCTATAGCATCCCTTGTGGGACCCAAAGGGCAAAAGTTTGCAGGATGGTTACTTAAGAAAAGTACAACACCAGCAGTTACCGCTGTTACAAGTCGAAATTACAATGTTCCTGTTGCGTCTGAGCCCTTCCTTAATGGCAGTTCCAGTGCTTATGTTGAAGATATGTACAACGCGTGGCTTCAAGATCCCTCGAGTGTACATGCGGTAAGTACTTTGTATATTTTTGCTTTTGCCTAATTGTAGAATTCTTTTGATTAATTTCCAATTATTGTGGGGTTGTGTATTAGAAAACAATCATATACGGGATTTTGTATTCGCTCCTTGGTTACATCAATTTAGGGCCCATCAAAATGATCCTTATTCAGTAAATTGTTGATAATTGACGGCTAATTACATAAAATGTTTCTAGACTTTGTTTTTAACTACTTACAGATTAAAACAATTCTTATCAGAATGATAAAGACACACCTCCTGCATTATCTCGATTGAGAAAAATGTCTATTCATCTTATCTTGACAGCTACCTAATCGTAATTTATTTTTGAAAATAATTATTCTATTGTGAGTTGAAATTATCACATGTAGCTTTTAAATTAGTATGTTTAGATTTATTATTACAGAAAAATGCTTTTAAATTGTTTCATTCTAATTAAAGGAAATTGTCAGTAATTGCACGTATCTAATTTTGCAAATTAATTCGTGAAGGACAAACGAATTTTATTATGGTTTAATTGTTTAATATCTCCGACACCTGGAGATTATAGAGCAATGTGGTTTTCTTTCTGACTAATTTATTCAGAAAAATAATGACTCATATATAATAGGAACCACCCATAAACCAGGTGTCCAAATAATTTTTGAACTTGATTTTATGTGTGCTGAGAATCTGGACCAAACTAGATAAGATTGGTTGTATGATGTATGTTAATTCTGTCATGTGTATATACTGACGTTAATTTGAAATATAATTTGAACTCTCAATGCTATATTTACAATTTCTGAGATATCCACATATCATAGCAAACATTCACTAGAAAAGTTTTAATTTAATGTATTTAAAGACTAATTTCATTGAAGTGTGTTCATTCAGAAGTCATAACAGAAAAACTTACGATCTTTTAAATAATTTTAGCTCATTTAACTAAAAACCTTTCACCTTTTTTATCAGTTTCCAAAGACTGGTATGTTTGTATCACTGGTTTATTAACCTTTGTTTTTCAAATCAGCGGGTAATCATTACTGTGTAAATTAGTTGTTAATTATCATGGAAAGAGACTCGTAAATTTTTGTGTCAATAACTGTCACATTGTTCGTGTGTGAATAAGAAATGACGAATAAACTCCAGTTGCTAATCAGAAGAATTATTGTAAGTGTATAATAACTTTATAAGTATGTTCTAATTATTTAATATGAATGTTTAAAAATTACCAATTAACTCAAATTAATTTAAAAATATCTAGGTAACCAAGCGGGTTAGCAATTTTTATTAATGTAGTTTTCCTAAGTGGCTTGATTTTAAATATACTGTATGTATAAATACAGATTGAAATTTAGTTCGATTTATAAAGTGTAGTTTGCAAATGGTTGAGAGTTAACATACATGAAAGGTCAGCCATATTGAGAGCATATAATGCAACTGTTTTTGTTTGAAAGTAGGTAAATTATAATTGATAACATTTTTATGTATTGCATGAATATTAAAAGGTAGCACAAGATACTATAAAGATGAATTTAAACTTATAATAACCGAAATTACTTTTTGAAAATTGATTTCTTTAATTAAATCATTTTTCTTCCAGCTTTCAAAAGGCAATCAACTTAGGTAAATGTTTGTGTAAAGTTTAAATAGTGTTACATTTGGCCTTATATATTCTTTCAAATTACAAAGTGTTGTGCGCAGAAAATTATTGTTTCTGCTTTTTATAACTGAAACATATGGTATTAGTTCTATCATCATCAAAAATTCCCAATAAAGTAGGAGTTTCAAAATGTTTTTTGTATTTTGTTATGGCGTTTTTGATGTTACTGTTCTGATTATGCAGTGTTATCTTTTATATTATAATATTTATTTGGCAGCTGTGATATATGTAGTATAGTATATTAAAACACAAGTTACAGAAGGCAACCTTTTCGCGAACGAGTGCTCGAATTGCCTTCTGTAATGAGTGTTTTACACTATTTTTTCTGTTTCAGTTTTCATTTACATTATTTATATTAATAATACTTGGCAATTTCCATTAAGAAAAATGTTGGTAAAATAATTTAGTTGGTAACGGTGACTTATGCTTGACAGTGGACAAAAGACATCTTTGTGAATTATTTAATACAGTATTACCAATTCGTAAAAACAAAATGTCACCAGAAATCGTTTAAGAACGATGCTCATTCTAGCATCAAAAAGCGTGCTAGAATATTGTCATTCTAATGCCGAAACAGAGAAAAAAATTTTTTATGCTGGCGGCTGTCATTTTTGTAGAAAATTTGTTTTTTCCCTGTTTGGATTACATGCAACAGAAACTAACGAACGGAGAAGGATAACAACACATTTAAATTTTATAAGTAGAAAAGACTTCTACCTGGCATGTGCTAGGCCAGTTCTATGTCTGGTTAAATGCAAAATGTCACTACAGTAACAAGACAATAGGTAAAGTTGAATAGACAGGTTGTCTAAAAAAAACTGAACTTTTGCTCTTAAAAAAAAAACAGAAAGTATTTTTAGAAATAAGGTAAATAGGGGTAATTGTGTTGCAGTTATTAAATAGTTAAACTTTGTAATGCTGTTAAATTATGAATAATGAGATAATTTTTTTTCAAAAAAATTCAAAATGCTTATGGCCATATTGTACACTTAGTACGGTGTTTTCAGAGATCAGAACATAGTTTTGTGAAAGTTGTGGTATATCTTTAAAAAGCATGTTACTCTATTACTAGAGAGCGGATTTTATGCACTATAAAATGCCGAAATATGTGCATATATATGCACCTGAAAATATGCAACAAAAATGCATTATTAATTCAAAATATGCACAAATAATGAATTTTCTATTTACCTGTATTACTTCCAAATTATGACATTAAATATAAAAAACTATATGCTGGTAATTCTTTTAATAGGAAAAACTTAATTACATACAAAATTATTATTTTGTCCGTTACTCTCAAATGTTTTTCAAGAAGGATTAAATAACTAAACAGTTACGTTGGGGAAGTCCAAATGATTTTAACTACTTAGAACCTTTAGAATTTTAAAATACTAGGAAATAGTGGCATTGCAGCTTGATAATCCGGAAGTATTAATGTTGCTTTTAACGCCAGGTAATAACCGTTGACAGGCTATTTATAATCTTTCTTTAAAGCTATTATTCATTTAAAAATACACTTTCTAAGTTAGGAAAATGCATTTTAAAGCGAATTTGGAACTCGGGATCTAAACAATTAGACACTGAACTATGTACATCTGGCAATGGAAAATTTAAAAAAAATGCTAAATACAGGGTTAGGCATCTGGTATCATCTATTTTCAAAAATATGCTACAAGGCCAAAAAATATTTTTTCCCACGACCATATAAGAAAGTCGCTCCTAACGCACAACAAACTAGGCGCGAAAGTTGACAATATCACCCGTGCGATTGACTTTCGCAAAACAAATGAACAACCCGTGCGATATGAACACGTATAGGGATATATCGCACAGTTTGCGCAATAATAGGAAGCTGCGGCCGCTTCAAAACAAAAAATGACGGTCGTTTTACCTGAACTGTCAGTGTTATTTTTTGACATGTACATTTTTGGTCGTGGGAAAAATAGTGTTCGTAACTCGTTCGAAAGGCAAATATCTCCGCTCGTGTTTATAAATATTTCTACTCGTGCTCCGCTTCGCTCCGCACTCGTATATCTATTTATAAACACTCGCTTGATATTTGCTACTTTCGACACTTGATACGAAAATAACTATATTGAGAATACAATTCTTAAGAAAATCAGCCAATCACAACGCTTGAAAATGTTGTACCAATAAGTGAAAATAATTTATTACCGCGATAATATTTTGTTATTTCCAATAGCAACGCTAGTAACGTAGTAACCACGTAAATATGACGTACAAACAAAAAATTATTTGACAGTAAAACTGTAGCGCCGATTAGTGAAAAATGTAATCATTGTATTCTCTTCCTAAATATAACTCGTGATTCGCTTAAAAATCGATAATATTTAGAAAATGCCACTCATGTTAATCCCAATCTTTGGAAAATGCAACTCCTGCTTCGCAGTCGTTGCATTTTCGTCGTTGGGATTAACATTCGTGACATTTTGAAAATATTATCGACAATAAGCTCACCACTTGTTATATTACCCTTGAAAAAATCCTACAACTGTCATGACATCACTTTTGTCCAATAACAACGCCTGGATCAGCATTCCAACAGCCAATCATTCATTTTTATCATGATAAAAAATATCATTACGTCCTTCTTGCACATCGAAAAAAATGACGCGTCTCTGTCTGCTCGGTTGCTACAGAAACCTAAACTTCAAAAATATTATTTGACATTAATTGCTAAAATAAACGTCAGAAAAAATGTCTTTAATAAAAATTTGTTTGTTTTGTTTCAGGATTTTTTCCAATTAAAAAACACTCGACCTTTTATTTTTATGGATAAAATTTCATTCTTGTATCACTCAAACGAAGTTGCCATAAGAAAATGGACTCGACTAGGCCTACATAAAAAAACCCTTGCCCTTCGGGCGCGAGTTTTTAATTAATGTAGGCCTAGTCTCGTCCATTTTTCATGGCAACTTCGTTTTCGTACAAAATGAAATTTTATCGATAAAAATAAAAGGTCTCGGGCTTTTACTGTTGAAAAAAAATGTGGTAAATTTAGTATGTGCAATTCATGTTTTGAAAATTATATCTGCTAATTTTTGATAATTTGAAAAACCGCCGACTTTGAACACTTTGTAATTTGCGAGTTTTCACAAGGATAACTTTTCGGAACACCACTTTTTCATGATTAGTTTTTTGGTTGCGATATTAATTCACTTCATTGCTGCAAATATTTGACAACTGTTGTAAACAAAAGTAACAATTGAAAGTTCTCACTTGACTAAAGTCATCAATGCCTACTACTAAAAAAGTAGTTGCAAGTTGAAGGTTTAGCTGCTTTAGCATATATATACATGTGTGATATCCCCACTCTATGCAGTTCAAGTCTGACTATGTATACTGATGACACAGCGATCATTACGCAAGATTATGACCTTTATGATACAACTATCAATCTTCAAGAAGACCTAAACCAACTTAGCCTACCTATGCTTTAACAAATAGAGGATCACCATAAACGTATCGATTCAAAAAGTGTGCCGCTTGTTTGTCGCGGGGAAATCATACGTTGAATTGACCACCACCCTGTGTCTGATGTAATATGTGTATTGTTTAAGCTGATTAGATAAAAGGATCAAATTGCTCTGTCTGTTTTTAGCCTAAAGGTGTCTGTTTAGTAAAATGAGCAGTCCTTACTATTGCTCGCTATAACTAAATGACGCGCTTAGTACCATTTCTACAGCAAAAGTTCAGTTTCTTTTTAAACAACCTGTCTATGCTTGATATGAGACTCTAATAAAAAGTGCATAAAATGATCAAACATCTATTTTTATGACAACATCATAACCTCAAACCTTGTCTTTATGCTCAGTTTTACCGGCTTGTTTCTTTTATAATAGTGCTCACAAGATCACAACTAAAAATCTTGAATGGTCTGTAAAATGAAAAACATGGTTCGCCTCTTGAAATGTATTTTCATAAACATTAAGTGTGCAGCTGTCAATTTTCATAGTTGTCAAACGATCCATCAAAATTCTTGTGTTAAAATTCATTCCAAACATTTTACAATATGTCCAATTTATCATTATTAGTAACACTCATTTTAACAAGGCTAGCAGAAGAAGTTGATTTAACAGAAGCTTACCTATGTTTTGCACAGGACTTTTTTCTAGGATTTGCTGCATCTCTGTTTTTTCATTCCCGTAATTTTTATTAATTTTGTCGAGTAATTTATATAATGTTTTATGTTTCAGTCTTGGGACTCATTTTTCCGAAACTCAGCGCAAGGAGGCGTGGCATATCAGGCGCCCCCTTCGTTAGCCCCACTTGGTAAGAATGAAGTGTCAGCCTCTTCCTATTTGCCTGCAGTGTCCGGAATGATGGGCGGTACTGTTTCGATTAATGAAAAGATTATCGATGATCATCTTTCTGTTCAAGCAATTATTCGTAGTTATCAGGTAAGTTCTTTGAGTTAATTATTTTAAATTAATTATGCAAAATTTGTGGACATATATACAGATGAAAGAACAAAGGTGATGAATTTGAATAAAAGATGAAATTACAACTGTTTTAATTCGTAATGGATCCAGATATTTACAACCTTCATTCATCTCTTTATTCACAATTATATATCTTCGTGTTTCTTTGGTCTGGATATTTCTTTAAAGGATGCCTTGGTGTTTTTAGTTTTTTAAGTTAAGGCACTAACTGCTAACCGAGTTCAAATTTTGATGGTTGTGAAGATTTTGCACTCTACCATCAAGGATTTGAACCATTTGCAAAGGGATTTTAAATAAATTAATTAAAAGGCATCCCGAGTTCTTGGATTTGTGTCACATTTATGCAAAACTTAACGTCTTTGATTTTTAAAGACAAAGTAGAATGTAAAAAAAATTCTGTAATTGTTGATATAACACATATGGTTGAAATCGGTTAAATTTAGTTTTGTTTTCAAATGTTTGGCACATTTCCAACTAGTCACACAGAAGTTCGTTTTATTTTTATCTTGAATTATACATTTGTTTTTTATTTAATGGTTCCTAGGTGTTGCATTGGGTTTATTTTTATTACCACTAGTGGTTGGAACTTTATTTTTATTTGATTGCACAACGAACATAAACATTTACATCTGGATTTTTTTTAACCAGTGGTGTAGCAGGAAATGGAAAATTTTAATGTTTACTTAATATTTTAGTACATAAATGTTTTTGAAACAATTTAATTTGCATTATATGTTTACTAATTATCTTACATATCAAAGAACATTTTCTGCTATATCATATGCAGAATATTTATATTTTAATAAATTAATTGGGTTTAAGGTATATTAAAAAAAAGGTATATTTTATAGTCAATTATACCATTATATTTTGATTAAAAATGGATGTGGTACTTAATGATAATTGTTTCTTACATTTAATGGAGTTTAATTGGCTCATAAGCAGAGGAATTTTATTTCTCTAATTTGAAACTTTCAAAAGAAATTCAGGATTTGTTAGATGTAAAATAATTTATAGTTTATATCAATTTACTATTGAATTTATTAACGGGTTGCACCAACCACCGATTATTTTCAATTGTTGATTTGTTTGAATAAAATCAAAATCTATAAAACATTTGCGGTAATCAATGTATATGAATAATATGTGATACAATTTCCTTCAGGATAATTGAAGGTGTTAGAATTATAAGGGTTTAAGTGCAGAAACGTACATTTAGAGATATTAGCTTTCAAAGTGTTTACACCATAATTAATCGATCAATATTATTTAAAAAGCATTGATCTATTTTTACATTCAGTAGATGGTATTGCAAATTGCAAAAGTACTTGTTTTGTTATTCCATCAAACAAACTAGAATTCATCTACAGCGTGTCCCAGGATAGATGTTACAATAGGTGTGATGGACAAAAAATGTTCGAATTTTATTTTAAGATTGTGGAATTAAGCCCTGCTTGGTTTGAAGAGAATTTTAAGAATATTTTCAGTTTTTGAAAAACAAGTCGGCCTTGACATTGAAGCGAAAACTATTTTCTTTTCAGGTAAAGTACCCTTTTTGTTCATGATACGGCAAGATTTTACTAAGAAAAGTTGTTCATAATAAGAAATTATGGCCCTATGCAAAATTTCAGGAAGATTTACCTACTTTGATTAAACCGTCACATTTTAGATTAAACAAAATAAATTGTATTTATTCAAAATTTTCTTTGTAGAACATTGAACGAAACAAATAGCATTTACAAGAAATTTAACTTACGAAACATAATAATGACACTGATCTACAATAAATTATTTATTCCACATAACTGCCAGGAGGCCATGAAAAAACTATCATTGACTAATCTTCCTGAAATTTTGCATAGGGCCATAATTTCTTATTATGAATAACTTTTCTTAGTAAAATTTTGCCGTATCATGAACAAAAAGGGTACTTTACCTGAAAAGAAAATAGTTTTCGCTTCAATGTCAAGGCCGACTTGTTTTTCAAAAACTGAAAATATTCTTAAAATTCTCTTCAAACCAAGCAGGGCTTAATTCCACAATCTTAAAATAAAATTCAAAAATTTTTTGTCCATCACACCTATTGTAACATCTATCCTGGGACACACTGTATATGTTTTGTTGCTATTGATTGATTGATTAAATCGTGATCCATGAAGAGGGTTGGGGAGGCCTCTAACACCGCAGCCAATTAGGCTTATTGTGTTGCTCATCATATCGCTTGTTAGGCAAAAAGTTTTGTAACCTTGATTAGGTTTAATACTCTCTTTACCACTTCTTCTTTTGTTAGAGTTTCTCGAGAGTAGGCCCCTCTCAGGAGTGCATGTCTCCAATGGGCAAGAGCCTCATACTCAAAGATGACATGAGAGGCCGTTTCGTTCCCCTCATTACAGTTTGCATATGGCTTTCTCATTAACGCTGGAATTTACACCATGAAATATACCTCATTTTAAGCACATTTTGTGCCATTTTTTAGACTCATTTTTTAAGCAGGAACGGCAGGGAATTTTTTTAAAATAATTATCCATGTCTTTTCTGTCTATTGACAGAATGTTTTTTTATTTCTAAAAACTTTACAGTATTAAAAAATTTAAAGCTCTATTTTACATCAAAAATTTCAAATAGTTTTTACAAAAATATTAATACCGAAAAAAATCTCTTTTGTCAGTAGATAGATAGGTACAACCACTCTCTTTTAAACGCCTCAAGAAATTTTTTTTCAAAATGCAAATTATTCCAGAAAAAGTGGAAATAGAGTTCTATAAAAATCAGTGAAATTTCCCATTTATAATTTAGCGTGTAGGCAACACAAATATCAGAGTCACAACGAGTAAGTACTTATCGACTTTTAGTCCGAACTTTACGGAAACTTGACAAGGAGATTACAATTTAAATACACAGAAAATCGTAATTTTGTTTTTGCCATATCTTTTACAGTAATAACACAAATAACTATGTAAATATGCAAATTTTCAAATATCAATCTTACGCAATTCCTGACCTCTAGTTATGCAACTTTAAATATGTCAAATAGAAAGTGACTGTATGTAAATGCCAGCTTTAAAGATGCCCATTGTGTGCATGTGTTTTCTTAGGTTACAGTGGCCGGTTATTAGCCGTTACTAGACTAATTTACTGTCTGCTTAATTGCAGTACGTCATCTGGTAATTTTCTTAGCGTTGTCGTGCTGTGTCTCATGCCATCCAAACTATTGCAGTGATTTTGATGTTATCTTTTTATCTAACCTTCTAGCCAGCTGTGAGCTGTGGTCTTGGCAATTCCAAATACTGGCTCAGGCCCAGTAAAGGTAATTTTTTATTGCCTTGAATTCCCTTGTGTCCTGGCACCCACATAAGGGTTACCTCATTGTGGTTTGCAAGTGTTACAGGGTTTTGAAGACAATCCCAGACTAGTTTTGAATTGATCTAGTAACTCGCAAAAGCTTTTATGGCAGCCGCCTGGCTGTCTTGTCAGGACAAGGATATCCCTGCCCTGATAGTTCCTTCTAATATTCTCATGCAGACATACGTCAATAGCATATATTTTTGCTTGAAATACTGTAGTGTACTACCCTAGAGATGCATATGCATTAAAACAGGGAGATTCCCATATATTCCAGCTCCAGTTCCGCTGTCAGTTTTAGATCCGTCTGTGTACCACACAATTTTACCTCCCTGACAGCCTCGTAGTATCAGCCCATCATTCCATTCAAGCTGGATATTGAAGGGTTTATTAAGGTTTTGTCTAATTGGCATAGCGTCACTGCTCATTTCTAATAGTGAGTTCGTGACAATGTTGGTTATCCTAGCATGCTCAGAGAGGGATCTGTTTTGCCAGTTTCCATTATACTTCAGTATATATGCTGCCATCTTTGTTTCTGCCTTGAGGCAAGTTTAATATGGCTTCCATGGCTGTAGTTGGGAGTACTCCTCATGACTCCTATAGTACAGAGACGGGCAAGTCTTTGGACTTTGCACAGCCCATAGACCATAGGTCTTACCACAGCAATATACAACCATACGTTGTTTGAGTTCCCAGGTCTTACCCAGTGCTAGCTTCATTGCCATAAGAGTTTTCTTACCTTTATTTACAATTTTGCATAAATATGAGTTCCAAGTTAACTTGACATACAGGATGATGCCTAGATATTTAGCCTCTTGGCTCACTTGTATTTGAGCGTTGAAGAGGTGTGGCAGTGTCAGTCTGTCCATATGCCTTCTTCTTGTGAATCGAATCAGTGCTGTTTTCTGTTGCCTTAATAGACTAGCTTTCTAGTGTGTTTAGAGCTCTGATAGTATTCTCAAATTTTCCTGAGATGAGCATAGCCAAGTCGTCGGCATACCCCTCGGTATAATAGCATTGGCTACTTATTTAGTTCAACTAGGAGCTCATCGACCACCAGGTTCCACAGCAGAAGTGATAAGACTCCCCCCCCTTGCAGGCATCCTTTAATCGCTACTATCTCCATCGCCTCACCAGACAAGGTTGATTGAATTTTTCTATTGTGGAGCATATTGCTGATCCACCTACAAATGGTGTCTTCTACTCCACGATTCCCCACTGCAGCTATCATTGACTTAAAGGAGGTGTGATCGAAAGCTCCTTGTATGTCAAGAAAAGCTGTCAGTGCTATTTTCTTGTTGTTGACTGCATCCTCAACTCTTCTTACCAATTAGTGTAGAGCAGTCTCGCATGATTTTCTCCATTGATATGCATGTTGATTGGGATGAAATAGTCCTACAGATAGGCTTTCCTTTATATGTCTTTCAATCAGGTTGATGCTTTTGCCTGAGAGTAATCTCTTCCAAGTTTTGGAATAAAGGTAATTCTAGAGCATTTCCAGGCAGAGAGTATGTATCCTGTTACCGGGCTTGCTCATATAGCAGTCGTTGCTAAAGCCTCAATTACATTGGATGAGTGTACTAGCAACTTATCGACCAGAAAAATAGTACGTGAGCGAGCATGTTCAACTAGCTTGGCGTATATCGATTACACATAGCTAGTAAACTTGGCTACTCGCTCAGGGTGATTATCAGACGGCAAGTGGTGTTTATTCTTAACTACTACCAGAATTTACAGTGATTTTACTAGTCACATATTACACATAGCGAGTTCATTAGCCAGAGAGTTGCGAGAATTAACTAGACGAATAATATGCATTTAAACTTCTACAGCTCTAACTCCTTCAGTTAATAATTGATATAATTTGTGGTTGGTATAGCATATAGCCGGTTGTTAATGTGAAATTTTAATAACTATTCATTTTGATTGTTTTGTTTGCAATAATTCAAAAGTATTATTCATTGGTTTTTATATTAATTTAAACTAACAGATCTCTAATTTCTCAGATGAATAATAATTAAAATGGGTATTTTATTTTGGAAAATTGTAACTGTAATGGACTCCTTGGGATTCAGAACATCGTCATTTTCTTGCCATTGAGATCTTTTAATCTAAGAAACAAGTTTTTATATAAATTAAGTAATAAAATTTGTGGTTAAATTGCTAATAGTATAAGCATTTTTATATTAAAAAAAAAAAAAAATGCTTTTAAGATCTCTTGGTGAGGCAAAGCAGGAATTCACACTTTCCATGTAGTGATATCAATTATGTTCAAAAATTGAACCAAATAAATATGACTAGTTAGTTTTTATTTAATACTAACATATTCGAAAAATCTTTTTTATTGCATCAGACAGTTACTTATATTAAGTTTACTTGAAAATTTAACATGATTAAAAAGTATGTTTCCATTTCTGTGCATATTTGATTAATTGATTATATCCCCTATCTATTTAGAACTATGTACCACTGTTTGAAGTGTTTGGGAAGATATTACTCATGTTGTAAAAAGCTGGCCATTCTAAATAATGACTGTAATACATACATATTTTATATAATACATAATATTTTAAGCTGAAGCATAAAGAAACGAAACATTTTAAAACATTGTGTATTACATAATTACATTGTAAACGATAATTTCTTTTGTTTGTTGTTGGTGGCCAATATTTTAATAATAACATCTCTGGTACATAATTTTATATATGACAAGTCTGGCTATGTTCTCAAAAACATTTCAACCAATGATGAAAGTTCCATTTAAAAAATACTAAAAAGTCTTTAAAATTAGTTTGCTGTTTTTGCTACCACCCAAAATGTGATTTTAAAAAGACAAATCGTGCATGGAATATTAATGGATCAATAACCAGAAACCCTTGTAGTTAGAGAAGATTTGCCAATGCTTTGGGATCCCTATAGATGCAGGCTGTTTCCCCTTGAATTCGTATGTTAACATTTTCATTAATTGATTTATTTTACTGATTAGTCCCGAGGGCATCTCGTAGCGCAGTTGGATCCCCTTGGTATCATGTACAAAGACCATAGCACAACATTTACTGATGTACAAGGTGCCCCTCCCGATCAGGTCATTCGACAACATTCTTTAGGTACGACCCATTTACGGTGTCTTAAAAATTACTACATTAAATGGGTCGTTACGGTTCGAAACATTTTTTATGGGCATAATATGTAATCTGTATACATCGCATTTACATTATTTAAACTGCAGCTGCAAATAATAATTTTCACATAATTAGTTTGCTTTTTTTATATGGGGCATTTAACCTTGGTGTCGAAGATTATAATACTAACTTTTTTAATTTTTATTAACACAAGTGTAGATATTAAAATAGCTTTTATTATTATCTTTTAATTAATACGCTTATTTGGTAAAGGTAGAGGCTTTGGTACACTGGTAATTCTGAAGCTTATTTAAAATTAACAATTTTGCATATATGTGTACAATGAAAAAGTGAACGTATCTGTAGTGCACAATTTTATAGATTTTAGTGAATGAGTTTTTTTTTTATTTACATTAAAATTGTGAACTATAGAAAAAGTAACTTTTTTGTTGAAATTACGTTGAGGGTGTAGTGTAGAGGGTGCTGGCTTTTAGATACGAGGGCATCACATAGCAAAGCTGGATCCCCTGGGGATCAATAGTGCAGACTTGGATGACCGTCATCCTCGGGAACTTCTCTATTCTCACTATAGCTTTGGTAAGGACACTATTTCACTATGCTCATATAATATTTTGAAGTGTATTTGTTATATGTGCAAATTAAAAACCGCGCCATTAATGTCCTAATATGTATTTATTTTATTGGCATAAAAATTGTCTTTTTGTATATTTGCAGAAATAAGACAAAAGGGACTACAAATTGGTAAAAGATTTTGAAAATTTAAAAAAATTAAAATGACTTTCCTAACTACATTATTTTAAATTGTACGCAATATTTGGTATTCTATGTTGTAGTCCTCAATTCTGCCGTAACAAATGACTTGTAATTTATTGTTGATTGCTGTTTTTGTAGTTAGACGTATCTCGATATCTCATGGCCCACGACATGCACATCGAATTTGTGAAAGAGTGAGATGGAAGTCTAATAGTGAAACCTAAAAACATGCGGCACTCAGGAAAAAGCGCGCGAAATTTGAAATTGTTATCCTTATGAAATTGAAAATAAATACATTTATTAGCTGCCACCTATATTGCAAGTTTCTCAGCTTTTTATAACATAAAGATAGGTTTTAACAGTGATGTTATTAAGATGGTGTCTCCACTCCTTCAATTGTTTGTGAACTGTATTCTTTGACAAGTTGCGTACTAGTTTCAACAATTGCTGTAAGATGGCCCTGATGACAGTTGAATATTGGCACTAAGAACTGTCTAGTAATTATTTAATTTTGAATGTTTATCACAACTCTTGGCGGCACAGAGTATTTATATTTTGCCGATTTTACCCCAGATTTTTTATCTGATTTTCAAAAATGCCCAGATATTGTTGCTTATGCGTATTATCAAAAACGAATAATGAAGATTTAACTTTATTTGCAGCTCCTAAGGTGAAATTCTGATTTTTTTAAATACATTTTTATTATAACCATTGTATTTGTATTATTTTTCATCGCATTCCCTATTATACTCAATTAGAGGCTTTCCATTAATATTTTTTCTTTTTATTAAAATACCAAAAAATACAAAAACATTAATTGTATTGAGTGCAAATCTTTCTTGCTAGGAAGTGGTACTGAAAACTATAATCAGTTAATTACAGCAAAAATCAGAGAATTTCTTACTTCTCCTTCAGAGAAACAATACAGTTTTTTATTAGAAACTGAGGTTGTAGTAAGTGGAATTTTCAAAAACATACTCCGCAAAAATGTTTTGGTAGAAATCAATGAAGCACTAGATAATCACAGGTACACAAGTTCAAATACTTGCTGGGATGTCCTACTCATTCTGAAGAGCTTACGCAGGACATTTTGCATAATTTCATTGTTATGAGATTAACGTTAACCTGCCAGAAAGAAAGTAAATCTAGGTCGAGCGAATGAAAATTTAAAAAACATGCAAAACTAACAAAATTGTATTGATACGTATTTATGACGTATACTTACCACATAGATTAAAAGGTTTTCGGTAACAACAACTGTTTAAGTGTAATTATTTCAATTTATGTGTTCTTAATATGGCTTAGATTCTGCAAAATTTATAAAAATACGGTACGTTATAATAGGTTATGATTATGAAAATATCATACAGGTCACTGTAAAATATCACAGTTTATGCCGTCATCTAGCGGCAAATATCTAAACTAGTACGTATACTGTCAAACGATGCAGTACAAAAGTTTTATATGGAAAACAGTGGGAGTAGGAACACCATATCTTAATAACATCACCGTTTTAACTAATAATATTTTTTCATATTTTGACTTTGACAGAACGAACCTAACCTAGGTTTTTAGGTTGAGTAGTAGATGCGTTTTCTCTTTCTGTACTGAGGGCCATGAGATATCGGGATGTGTCTACATAATAATTCTATATAATGATGAAGGTGTAAATAACAGCAGGTATGTCATGTATAGACAGACGTTTGTGATTAAACAACGTGATACATAAAACAATCTGTTTGATATTTCTCATAAAAATTTTCAAATTTTTCGTCGGCTAAGGGAAGTTGATGTAATTTCCCCTCTTAAATATCAGGTGCTCTAATCCTTATTATAACTTTAAAATATAAGATGTGTGGGTCATTGCTTAAAAAGAAACAAATTAAAATTGTTAGCCTGTATTCTCACCTCATGTTTAATGTTTAAAACAATATAGTTTTGTATTGATTTTAATGTGTAGAACAGAGATGCAGAATATTGTCATGGCAATTAAACATGACATTAAATACAAGGTGAGAATAGGAGAATACCAACCATTGTCTTTTGCTTTGGTGTTGTTTAAAAATTATTCACATCAACCCGTATTCTCATCTCATATTTAAAGTTGTCTAACTACAGTTGTATTTAAACACAAAATGCTATAACTTTAAATATATACAGGGTGCCCGTTTTTCGACCTCAAGCATGGGGATCTCGGTTATTATAACAGATGCGAGATCGGTTAAATTAGGGCAAAGTTGCGCATTTTTATGGTGATCAATTATCTGAAAGAAAATTTGATCTGTCATTTTTAGTTTTTGAATTATTGGAGAAAAATGGAAAATTGTGATTTTTGTTTTAATTTTTTTAAACGAAAACCAATAAAACTAGACATTTTTAACTAAGACATTGTGAAGGCACTTTTTTACAAGGAATCTGAATCTGGCATCATGTTTTCCAAGCCATCCTAGATGCAAGAGTTACAACACTTAATTTTTTTTTTCTTATGGGCGCCATATTTGATTTTTGCATTTTCGAGTAGAGCTCTTTTTTCTGATTACGACTATGTATCACATGATATGGTCAAGCTTTACATTTTGATTAGAATTTAAGAAAAATGTTTTTGCGAAGAATGCTTTGGAAACAACAACATCTACTTTTGTCTAACAAACAAATTATTGACAATTCAATTAAATTTAGAGTTGCACGTTCACATTTCTTCCCAATTTACCTACAAAATTAAGTTTTAAATTAAGAACAGAATAAGGCAGAATTTTTGTATTTAAATTGGTACAAAATTAAAAATAATGCAACCGAATAGTGAAATTTAATTGAATTGTCAAAAATTTGTTTGTTAGACAAAAGTAGATGTTGTTGTTTCCAAAGCATTCTTCGCAAAAACATTTTTCTTAAATTCTAATCAAAATGTAAAGCTTGACCATATCATGTGATACATAGTCGTAATCAGAAAAAAGAGCTCTATTCGAAAATGCAAAAATCAAATATGGCGCCCATAAGAAAAAAAAAATTAAGTGTTGTAACTCTTGCATATAGGATGCCTTGGAAAACAGGATGACAGATTCAGATTCCTTGTAAAAAAGTGCCTTCACAATGTCTTAGTTAAAAATGTCTAGTTTTATTGGTTTTCGTTTAAAAAAATTAAAACAAAAATCACAATTTTCCATTTTTCTCCAATAATTCAAAAACTAAAAATGACAGATCAAATTTTCTTTCAGATAATTGATCACCATAAAAATGCGCAACTTTGCCCTAATTTAACCGATCTCGCATCTGTTATAATAACCGAGATCCCCATGCTTGAGGCCGAAAAACGGGCACCCTGTAGAACAGAGATACATTATGATGAAGTTGTAATTAGACAAAAATTTAAATATAAACGTTAAATGATAATATGGATAATCATGTATCATATGATCTAAAAGTCCTTGGATTGCGGTTGCTGTGGATGTTACATTTTATGGATCCTAAACATTTTATATTCTTTTTGTAGCCTTTTTAATTACAATCTACTTACTTGTAAGGAGTGCCAAGTAAACGTCAATGATGTAAAAATAATAAAAGTATATAATAATTTCAGAGATTACTTAAATTCCACAGCAACCGCGATGCAAGGACTTTTTAATCATACTATATAATTATGTGTTGATAGCAAATTTGAATAAAAATTCATTAATAATGATATCAACTTTATTTAGCCATAAATAATACAACATATCCAACATTCAAGTAAAGCCAAAGGGCAATTCGGAAGGAAGTTGCCAAACTCTAGGAGTGTATTCTGTAGACTACTTACTTACTTAATCCTGTCCTCTTCATACCCATAGCTGACGAGGGTGTCTTTTCTTCTTCTACTGTTCTTTCACTTTTAATCAGTTTGCGCCAATCTTTTCTGTTTGTCAATATTTCTTTTCCTTCTCTCAATGTTTTTCCTTTTCTTTGCAGCTATTCTGTTATACTTTTGTTCCATGTTTCTCGAGGTCTACCTCTTCTGTTTTTTCCAATTGATTTAGCTTCCCATACTCCCTTCACGTGTCGGTCATTCTTCATCCTGCAAAAGTGTCCCCACCATCTTAGTTTGTATTCTCCAATTTTCTCTAATAGTGGTTTTGTTTCAAATTGTTTTCTGGTTTTGGTGTTTTTAATTTTTTCGATTCTTTTGACTTTTAGTGTTCTTGGTAGATATTTCATTTCAGTTGCTGGTTTTTTGTTAGTATCCAATTTTCACAGCCACTTGATAGTGTTGGTATGTACAGGGTGGTCCAAATTGGACACTTTTGATAGGAAACACCAATTTCTAGAGGAGATAGAAAAAACTTTATAATGTAGTTTTAATGTTATATTGTTTGCTTTTGTTATTTTGTGTTGTTTAATTAAATCAATAAATTACTAAAAAATAGGCAATAAATATTTTATAACAGCTGTAAATTTATTTCGTTCTATTTTTCAAGCATGTGGCACGCCAGATTTACAAAATTCATCTATAGTATTTTAGAAACGGCAATGAAATAAATGTTTAAAAAGGAAAGTATCAAGTATTTTATATATTTAGAAAAAGAATAAGCAAAAATATACAGGGTGGTCCATAAGAAAAAGTACAAGTTTATGTCATAGCTTCAAAACCATTCTTTTTACAAAAAAACTTGGGACACTATTGGATTCCCTTAAAAAAAGTGCATTAAGAATGTTTTTACAGAAACAAAAAATATTCATAAATAAATAAGTTACGGAGGTGGGTCAAAAATGCACAAAATTGAAAACCAACCTATATCTTCTAAACAGTTCAAGATATCGATGTGCGATTTTCGGCATTCAGTTTCTCACAAAAATCAAGCCCGTAACATGTAGGTTAGTTTTTTTCTAGCTCCTCTAGAAATTGGTGTTTCCTATCAAAAGTGTCCAATTTGGACCACCCTGTACATGTATATGGTGTTGAGTATTGTAATTTTTGTCTTTTTAGTAATTTTTTTATGGTTGAGAAAACAGTGTTTGGAATAGTCTGACTGTCAGTTTTATTCTGTTATTGATTTCCTCTTCTCTGGATCTTTGGCAATCTATTCTGGTTCCGAGATATTTATAATTTTCTCCCTCTGTCACAATTACCACTGTTTTTGTTGTTTTTTATGTTCACTTCTTTTATCCATACTTTTAGGTTTTCTTCTAGGTCCTTTTTATTATCTGCAAGTAGCACAATATTGTCTGCAACCATTTCTACCACTTGCATATTAAACTATCCCACTTTATATTTCTGATTTTTTTGCTGCTGCTCTTTCGTGTATTGCACTGATAAAGAGGAGCGGGCTTAGTACTCCCCCTTGTCTAACCCGCTTCGTTTGTTTCAACTGGTTTTGATAGCATATTTTTAATTCCCACTTGGTTTGTAGTATTTGAATATAGGCTTTCCTACTCTCTTTTTGTTGCAAACTTTTCCATACGGCATCTCTTTTCAGGCTATCAAATGCCTCTTTCATGTCTATAAAGCAGTATTTTTTGTTTTTTGTTATAGCTTCTTCAATTATTTGTTGTAGTGTGAATAGATCATGTATTCCGTGTTCTTATTAAATCCTGGTTCTGTGGCTGTGGTTCAATTTTAGTTCTTATCTTTTTTCCAGTAGAGCTTCGTAAACTTTGACAGTAAGTAACACATAGAAGAGAAATTCCTCTATGTTTTGGATCTCCTTTTTTCTAAATTGGTAATACCAGTTATAATTACATATTATAATATTAATGTAATAGCGATGGCTAAATAAAAGACATATTATTATATTATTACATTTTTGCAAATGGCATCTTATGTCATCGCGACTTTGACATTTGTGAAGTAAACAGAAGCAGAATACACGTAGACAAACCATGGAGCGCTATACTCCTCAAGAACGTGGAATAATTGTGCCAATGTTTTTGACAAATAATCGGTGCTGTGTCATCACCTCCTGGAGCTTTGCATAGTTTTATCTTCTTTAGTTCATTTTTTACTTTATCTTCACTTCCTGCTCCTGATCCATCTTTGTTGCTAGAGCTTTCCGTGGTTATATTTTCTTTTTTTTTGTTTGGTATCTTCTGGAGATTGAATTTGCCTTTGTCTCTTTTGTTTCAAAGTATACTTTCCAGCGTTCCATAATTGCTTCTTCATCTGTTACAGTTTTTCCACTTTTGTTCTTGATGTGTGTCAGGGTGTGCTTGTTTTTATTTCTCAGGGTCTTTTATACAAATTTTTAATGTTTTCTCTACTATTTTTTTCTAGGGTTCAACTTATTCTTTTTGTTTCCATTAATATTTCTGTGGATTAAGGGGTGTCTCCTAAAAATCGGGACCGAGAAAACGTCTTAAAAATAGAATATCTGAGATAAGGAAATATAAATTTAATAATAAAACTACGACTATTAGGAAAAATTAATGAATTTCTATGAGTCCATTTCGTTGAATAAGGTCTATTCTTTTCTTAGTTGTGCTTGTCAGTTGCTGTATAACGTCATTGTCAATTTTATGCAAACAATACTTGATCCCCTTAATTAACTGATCGGAATTTTCTGCTCTCTAATCCTTCTAATAAAGACGAAAAGTCTTCGATTGGACGAACTTCGGGGCAGTTTGTAGGATTGTCATTCTTCTCAACAAGTTCTATGTTTTCATACCTCAGGTGATCTGCCACGATCTTTGCGTAATGGTAACTGGCAAGATCGGGTCAGAAGACATTTCGTATTTTTGTAATAGCCACGAATGTAGGGGATCAGCCGACGTCGAATACATTAATCTAAATACACTTTTGAGTTGATTGCATAACAGAGGACGACTCAAACCTCTTGGGCTCTCTTTTGTAACAAATTTTATTGGCTGGGGTCTAGGAAACGTTACTTGTACAAAATCCATCATAACCATCATCTTCATCGATAGAAGAATGAAAAAGAGTGAAATCTGACTTGTCGTCTAAAATGAATGCTCGAATTGCAAACTTTTGCAACAAAATGTTTGTAGGTGCATAACTTTCCTGGGTCTCTATTTTCTTCACAAAACCGTGCTTTTTTAGATTGATCTCCTTTGAACTTCATTTTTAAACCAAACATGATCACAGTTGACATGACAGTTAACCAGTGATTGTCAAATAGTCCTAAGAATACTTCATCCCCTGAGACTATAACTAGACTATTTTAAATATTTGAGTAGCTTTAACATCTTATTTTTATTTTACCCGATTTCTAGGAGACACCCCTTACTACATATATGACTAAAAAACACAAAATTTCTTTTTGCATTACAGCAACATAAAGGTTCGAGTTTAAATGAGTAGGGTAGCAAACTTTAATTGGCAAAAAATAATTTCTTAGTTACTGTCAAACAATGATATATCATTTGTGAGTGAGTATTTGCAATTTGCTAAAAGCCAGAAAATATCTGTAAATTTATTGTAGCGTAAAATTTTAAGAGGTAATTTTCGATATTATTCGGTAATTTAAATTCAAATCGCTGTAATTCTAAAACAAATGAAAATCATATTGCAACTTTTGTGTTTTTTTTAATCATATACTAATGTGTAGAATACATATCTAGAGTTTGACACCTTTCTCCCGACTCACCCTGTGTGTAGGTGTACCTACACATTTTCTTTTGGTAATTTGGTATTTGCCTATAAACATATTTTTAAAGTATGATGATTGTTTTAACCTTGAATTTTGTTGTTGGTGTTTTTCTGAAGTTTTGGCAATTACAATGCATTTTATTTTTTGTTGTATAACAAAGTTATTTTAAGTTGTTTATATTTTCCCAATTGGATGGTTATTTACTGCTATTTTTAAACGACCTTTAATAGCTTTCATAAGTACCTATTAATTTTTGTGGTTTTTTTGTTTAGGTACCCTAGATCTCATCACAATCTGACTTTTAATTGTTTTAACGTTTTTAGTTTGAGAATACAATTCTTAAGAAAATCAGCCAATCACAAAGCTTGAAAATGTTGTACCAATAAGTGAAAATAATTTTTCTACACATGATGTGAAAACAAGTATTTTCTTCACGATAAACCCTATGCGAAAACGCTGCATTTTCTATCTAGAGATGAAAACAAGAATTCCAAATCTATGGCAACAAAATAAAAAAATGCGTGTGTTACTATGGAACCGATTAAACAAACAATTAATAATTTGCATTGACACAATTCGGTTTGAATTAAGTCGAATTAAAACTTATTTCAAACAGATAATTAAAATGTCGTAGAAAAAATAGCATTTACTACTCGACATGAAATACGTTTTTTTCGTTCGTGATTGCCCTACTCGCTGCTAACGCAGCTCGTGGGCAACTTCTCATCTCACGAAAAAAACGTCATTTTCATGTCTTGTTGTAAAATATACTATTATTGCCGCAATAATATTTTGTTATTTCCAATAGCAACGGTAGTAATGTAGTAACCAAGTAAATATGACGTACAAACAAAATTATTTGACAGTTGAGAAAAAACTGCAGCACCGATTAGTGAAAAATGTAATCATTGTATTCTCTTCCTAAATATAACTCGTGATTCGCTTAAAAATTGATAATATTTAGAAAATGCCACTCATGTTAATCCCAATCTTTGGAAAATGCAACTCCTGCTTCGCAGTCGTTGCATTTTCGTCGTTGGGATTAACATTCGTGACTTTTTGAAAATATTATCGACAATAAGCTCACCACGTGTTGTTATATTAACCTTGAAAATAAATTAGAGTGCCAATAACTAGTGCAGTGCGAACTATTGAGTTTCTTACCATATACTTGTTAGTGTTATTCCTTTATACATTCTTTTGTGTCTCCTCTCTTATGCATTGACAATATTAATCCTATGTTCCACTATTTTGGTACTTTCTTTATTAGGGTATCATTTAATAGCTCTAGGAATTTTTCGTTTGTTAGCATTTATGCTGTAATATCACCTTGGCCTGGGGCTTTTCCTAGTTTTAGCTTATTAATTGCTAATGTGAGTTCTTCCATTGTTATTGGTCGGATGTAATTTTCATCATCATATTCTATTTGTGTTTCTTCTTCTTCCTTTTCTTCGTGATCTGGGTTTGTCAATTCTTCGAAATTTTGTCTTCACCTCGCTTTCCTCTGTTAATATATTTCCCCTTTTATCTTTTATGTTCTTTTGTGTTGGTGTTTTCTCTTTCCTCAGTTGTTTTAATATGCTATAGAAAAGTTTCTGGTTGTCTTGGTAGTTTTCTTTCATCTTATGTCCAAACTCTTCCCATGTATGTTTGGTATGATATGGTTTGTTTGACCTCATTTCTAGCAATTTTATGTGAGTTGTAGTCTTACTATTTCCCCTTTTTTTGTAGGTATCTTTTGTTTGACTTTAAGTTGTATATCTGATGTCCACCGTCTGCTGTACTCAAATTTATAAACCCAAAGCTTATCAGTTTGTACAAGACTATGTTACCCTAAGTTGTAGCCAAGAGGACTAAAAAGAATTCATAAGACAATATTGAATTCTAAATGGATAATTTGAATTTTAATCGTTTGTAATAAGCTGTTGTTAGAAACATAAATAAACAAATTTAAGTTTTTCCTGCTAATTATTAAAAACAAGAGTATATTTAAGTGTTAGACCACCTGATACCCAATATATCAGTATTATTTTTAATTTGCTTATTTAACTGTACATATTAAACTTTCCAGATGCATAATTTGTGCATGTAATTTAGCAACTTTCGTTTGCTTTTGCTTGGTGTTGTGTTTTTCTAATTTTTTTCTGCACCTTTTGTTTTTATTAGACCACCCAAGCCGCACTTACTCAGATGAACTACAGCGTCAGGTCCGAGAATTTATGGAGAGTAAGGCCTTTTTTTATTCTTACCTCTTTTTTTAAGTGACGGTGACGAGTTATGTGTTTTAAAATAGTAGATGAAAAGGTGATGTGTTTGTTGGTTTGTTTTTAATTTACTATTTAGCCCATTTGAGATGTCTGAACACAGATCAGTAAGTCCGAGTAATTTAGCTAGCTTATCTTGCTCTTTTTAATTTTTTAAAAGATTACGCTTAACTATTCTATTTCTTAAATTTAATCCAGTTATGTCATAAAACATAAAAAATGTTTCTGGCTGTACGACTATTACTAGTAAATACTATGTATTCTAATACTAATTTAATTTTGTTTTCTTTCCTATTGTTACCTGATTCCTTTTTCTATTGTCCATGTCATCCTTCAAAAATATAGAGGAAACTGATATGGATCGCCACTTTAAATTACCGTCAACGACATTTATCGGTGGTAAGGAAACGTCGCTACCCCTTCGTGAAATTCTTCGTCGACTCGAATTAGCATATTGTCGTCATATTGGTGTTGAATTCATGTTCATAAACAGTTTGGAGCAATGCAACTGGATTCGACAACGGTTGGAGAGTCCAGGTTGTATGGAGATTAACAACGAACAGAAGAGACTTGTTTTAGCCAGATTAACTCGTTCTCATGGGTTAGTTCGTAAATTAACTTATTGTTCGAATATTTCAATGTTAATATTATAGTTTCGAAGCATTTTTGGCTAAAAAATATTCTTCCGAAAAAAGATTTGGATTAGAAGGTTGCGAAATTTTAATTCCAGCAATGAAACAAATTATCGATAAAAGTACCGAGTTTGGAGTTGAAAGCATTATAATGGGTATGCCACATCGTGGACGTCTTAACGTACTGGCTAATGTATGCCGTAAACCTCTCTCGCAAATATTTACACAATTTGCTGGTCTTGAAGCTGCTGATGATGGATCAGGTGATGTGAAATATCATCTTGGCACCTACATTGAAAGGTACACAAATTTTAATGTTTTCTGGTTGTTAAATTGACGAAATTATGTTTTTAGATTAAATCGTGTTACAAATAAAAATATACGTTTGGCCATCGCAGCAAACCCGTCTCATTTAGAAACTGTGGATCCTATCGTACAAGGTAAAACCAAAGCAGAACAGTTCTATCGTGGTGACGGAGAAGGCAAGAAGGTAACAGATTGTTACAAATGTTACTTTGGTAAATCTATTAAAAAGGTAATCTTTTAGGTCATGTCACTTATTTTACATGGTGACGCTGCGTTCTCTGGGCAAGGTGTTGTGTACGAAACGATGCACTTGTCTGACTTACCTGATTATACAACTCACGGTACAATTCATATTGTCGTTAATAACCAAATTGGTTTTACTACTGATCCTAGACATTCGAGGTCTTCTCCATACTGTACAGGTAAACATAATCATTTGGGGCTTATTTTTGATAGCTTTAAAATCAAATTTGTTACAGATGTGGCTAGAGTAGTGAACGCTCCTATCTTCCACGTTAACTCCGATGATCCCGAAAGTGTAATGCACGTTTGTAACATAGCAGCAGAATGGCGAGCTACATTCCACAAAGACGTTGTCATTGATATTGTATGTTACCGACGTAACGGTCATAATGAAGCAGATGAACCCATGTTTACTCAACCACTTATGTACCGTAAAATTAGAAATACCAAACCAGGTCTTGACAAATATAGTGAACAACTTCTTAGTGAAGGAGTTGTCACTCAAGAAGAGGTACTATTTATTATTATTATTATTATATACTAAATGGTTCAATTTTGAATTTAACAGGTGAAAGATGTTAAAGACAAATACAATAAAATCTGTGACGAAGCATTTGAACAGGCCCGCAAAGAAACTCACATTAAATATAAGGACTGGATTGACAGTCCCTGGTCTGGTTTCTTTGAAGGAAAAGATCCTATGAAAGTAGGACCAACAGGAATTAACGAAGACACTTTGCTTCACATCGGTACCCGTTTCTCTTCACCTCCTCCTAATGCTGCCGAATTTGTTATCCATAAAGGTGCAATAATATTTAATAAATATTTTTAACATTTCTATTAAGGGATATTACTTTAGGTATCGAACGTATTTTAAAGATACGTTTGGAAATGGTTAGTGCTCGCAAAATTGACTGGGCTTTGGGCGAAGCTATGGCATTTGGTTCCTTACTCAAGGAAGGCATTCATGTCAGACTCTCTGGTCAAGATGTTGAACGTGGTACCTTTTCTCACCGTCATCATGTTTTGCATCACCAGACTGTTGATAAAGCTACTTATAGGTAAGCATTCTTGTCCGAAAGTGGCAACTATGTATTAAATTAATTGATTTTTCTAGACCTCTTTGCAACTTATACCCTGATCAGGCCTCCTACACTGTTTGTAACAGTTCTTTGTCGGAGTATGCTGTTTTAGGCTTTGAATTAGGCTACTCTATGACAAATCCTAATGCTCTTGTATGCTGGGAAGCTCAGTTTGGTGACTTCAACAATACTGCACAATGCATTATTGATCAGTGTATTTGTTCTGGACAAGCTAAATGGGTTCGTCAAAGTGGTCTAGTAATGCTGTTACCGCATGGTATGGAGGGTAAGCTAATTTTCATAATGTTTGCTAATAAAATGTTTGTAATTACAAAAATTGTTTAGGCAATGGCCCAGAACATTCGAGTGCTCGCTTGGAACGTTTCTTGCAAATGTCTTCAGATGATCCCGATTACTACCCACCAGAAAGTGAAGAATTCGAAGTTCGTCAGTTGCATGATATTAATTGGATCGTCGTGAATTGCACAACTCCCGCAAATTACTTCCACGTTTTACGTAGACAGATTGCATTACCTTTCCGTAAACCACTCATTGTAATGAGTCCAAAGAGTTTACTCCGACATCCTGAATGCAAAAGCAGCTTTGATGAAATGAAGGATGGAACTCGTTTCAGAAGAATAATTCCTGATGATGGTCCTGCATCACAAAATGCCGCTGGCGTTAAGAAGCTTGTATTCTGTTCTGGCAGAGTATATTATGATTTAACAAAGGCCCGTAAAGAAAGAAATCTGGAAAGTACTATTGCTATTACCAGGGTTGAACAGGTAAGGAAGACATTGTTAATGTTAAATTGAGAAGTTAAGAGGTTGGATGCATAAACATAATCTGTTTATTTAAGATGTGTTTGGCTTGTTAGTAGTTGTTGTTGACAGATACATGACAACGGTTGCTAAATAGTGACATCATTCATTCTAACTCTAAAAACTCAATCAGCCAAGCAGTAGTACATACTTAGTGGTGTGTTAGATTGTGTTATTTTTAATTAATCAAAATCTTTTATAACAGATCAGTTCTTAGCATAGTTAACTAGGTCATAATTTAGCCATTAAGGATTTTTACAAAGCGAGAATATTTACTATTAGGAACTTGAACGTGAGGGCGAAGGTGCTCTAAAACATCTAGAAACGAGAAGCAGAAAGATCGTAGAATAGATAATGTTGGCAATCCAGGAGGCTAAACGGAAAGGCACCTTTATAATGGAAATTGAAAACTATGTACTGTTTTAATAGTGGCAATAGTGAAAGAATCTTTAGGAGAGGTTGAGGCTAAGAATTATGAGCACATATTTTACACATAGAGATGTGCACAAGGGTATATTGGTGGTATCAGGAAGGCAAATGGCAAATCAAATAGACCACGTACTGGTACAAAAGAGTTTTGCAAAGTATATCATAGATTCCAGAAGTAATAGAGGAGCCGATATGGAATCTGACCACTATCTGATACGAATATTAGTAAACAAAGAAATAAAACTAACAGAGCGGAGTCTTTGAAGTTGAAGAGCTACTAAAAATTAGCAAAGTAAACCAGTTTCAACATAAGATACAAGAAGAATGCGCCAAAATGAAGCCTAACAAAGGAAGATACGCAAAAACCATATGTGCAAAACCTAGAAAGGGAATTAGAAAAGAAAGAAGGAGGAATAGATGTGGAGTGGAACCTCCTAAAAGAAGCAATAAAGAAAGTGAATAAGCAGACGCCAAAAATAGAAAGAAACGTAAAAACAAAAGATTGGTTTAATGCAGAATGCAAAGAAGCAATAGAAACCAGAGGGAAAATAAAATTGAAATTACTAACAAGTAACACTGAAGAAAACAGGGAAAGGTTCAAAGAAGCTAGAAGAGCAGCTAAAGAAACACGTAGGAAGAAGAAAAGAGAAGCATTGGAAAAGAAAATCCAGGAGATAGAAGAGATACAAAAATTTTATAAGAAGACGGAAGAAATAAGTAAAGATTATTATCGACAATTTAATTCATGTATAAAAAATCCCATAAGCCGCTGTGGTTTTGTCACTTTGATAGCGGCTAAAACACTACCTTAACTTTAGTTGCTATGCACCTTTGCCTTCAATACCAAATAAGAAAATTAAATTTGTATTGCTCATTCATTAAATTGTCTCGCCGAATTGCACTCGAGGTTTTATTTAGTCAGAATAAATATTTATTTGCAAATCTGAAACTAATATTGCTTTACAGCAATTAGACTCGAAAAATTGACAGCAGATAAAATTAACTCCGGCCTTCGGCCATCGTGATTTTATCTGCTGTCAATTTTTCTCGTCTAATTGCTAAGCAATACGTTTTCGTTGCAAAAATATTTATCCGACTAAATAAAACCTCTTGTGTAATTAGTAATTATATTCGACAAAAAACACCATGGTACCAAAATAGACAAGGCCAAATAGTGGGAGATGAGGAAGAACAAAGGAAAAGACCGGTGGAGCACTATAAAGAAATATTAACGAACCAAAACAAAGAACTAGGCGAGAAACCAGAAATACAATAAGAAACTGAGGAACTAGCCCCTCCAAAAATGGAAGAACTGGAAGAGATAATTGCGGGAATGAAAACTAACAAGAGCCCGGGAAAAGATGAATTAAAGGCAGAATTGGTAAAGTATGGAGGGAGTGGACTACATGAAAAAATATTTTAAGTTATTGGAAAAAGTGTGGACAACAGAAGTAATGTCAAAGGAATGGTCCGAGGGGATAATAGTACCAAGTCATAAAAAGAGAAGAAACAAAGATGTGAAAATTATAGACCTATCTCCCTACTAGGCACAACCTATAAAATATTAGCGAAGATGATTGACAAAAGATTGAAGCAGTTTGCTGAAAAGGAATTGGGAGATTACCAAGGTGGTTTTAGAGCTCAACAACTGATCAAATCTTCACAATCAGGATAATAAAGAAAGAAAATCAAACTACACGCCATTTTTATAGACTTTAAACAGGCATAAGACCAGTTGAAAAGAAATAAAATAATAAGGCATATGATTAACTTGCGCTGTCCAAACTGTTAGTAGAAATGACACTTACGGAAACATACTCGCACGTGAAAATCGATGGGAGATTAACTGAAAAAGTATCGAACTGAAACAAGGTGGTCCCATGTTCACGACTCTATTCAACATTGTATTAGAATCAGTTATCAGAAAAAGCAGTGTAAGAAAACAAGGTACTATTTTTAAAAACTCGCACCAGGTTTTAGCATACACTGGCGACGTGACGGTGGTAGCAAGAACAAAGAGAAGAACTCAGAGAGAATAAAAATGTTGACCCTAGAAGCAAATAAAGCAAAGTTCATGAAGAAAAATCAAAATATGTTATCATGGGGAAAACAAAGCAACAAGAGAATACAAATCTAGAAGTGAGGATAGGAGAGAAGAAATACAGTTTTGAAAGGGTGGAAAATGTAATATATCTTGGCACCGAAATAGATGAAGAAGGGGGCACAGTAAAAGAGATCGAAAGAAGAATAAAACTAGGAACAAGAAGTTTGGGTATGCTGAATAAGATCATAGAGCAAAAAACATATCAAGAAGAGCAAAAGTCAGGCTATATAAAACAGTAATATGAAACGTGGGTGTTACGTAAGGAAGACATAAAGAAAATAGAAACGTGGGAAAGAAAAGTGTTAAGAAGAATTTATGGGGGAGTGAAATATGAAGAACAAATGGAAAACTAACACAGTTATATAGTGAGCCAGGAATAGTAAGTGTTTTGAAACGAAGCAAAGTAAAGTGGTTGAGTCATTTAGCCAGTGAATGAGGTGCTAAGAAAATACTGTTAGAAGAACTAGAAGGAAGGGACCGTAGAGGGAGACCGAGAAAAGGACGGCTACAATGCGTAGAAGATGATCTAAGAAACCTGGGAGTTGTGGACTGGAAAAACCTGGCAGCTGCAAGAAACAAATGGAAAAAAGTTGTGAAAAAAGCCATAGACCTTAAAGGCCTCTTGTGCTGAAATAATAAAAAAAGCAGCAAACGACACAATAGAGAGGAGGAAAAGGAACGGAAAAGAGAATAAATGGTTCCATGAAGAATGCAAGCGGGAATTCCAAATCAAACAGAAAGCAAGAAAGAGAATGTTGCAGACAGGATTGCAAGAAGACGAGATAAATTACCAAGAATAAAGGAAGAAGGCACAAAGGACACTTAGAAAAGCTAAAAGAGAGTATAAAGAAAAGGAATTAAAGGAAATGGAAGAAAGCTACAGAATAAAAGAAATACGAAACTTCTATCAAGAGTTAAAAAAAATCATATAAAGGAGAACAGCAGTCGACATTGCTGTTCTGTAAAGATAAAGACGGAATGCTGGTTGGAACATTTTCAAGACACGCTAAACGAGGGCGAAAACTAATACGAAGAATGGGCGTATATATGTAGAATCAGATAAAATAGACGTCGAAAGTCTTAACGAAGGAAGAGGTCCAAGAAACTATAAAGGTGAAGAACAAAAGAAGTCATGGAGGGGAAGAATTAGTAAATAGGGTATTCAAACCAATCAAAGATTTGTGGCAGGCTAAGAGGATGCCAGAAGCGTGGAAAAAAGCTATTATTGTACTTCTGTACAAAAAAGAAGATAGAGTACAGTGTAAAAACTATCGAAGAATAGCACTTTCAGATGCGACATAATAAGATACCGTCAATTGTAAAAAGCAGATAGGCAAATACCAAGGGGGATTTAGAAGAAACCGCCCAGTAACAGATCAAATTTTTACACTAAAAGAGATACAGACCACCTGTTATGAACATAAAATCGATGTCCATGCCATTTTCATAGATTTCAGGCAAGCCTATGACACCATAAAGAGAGAACAACTATACCGGGTGTTTCAGGTAAGACGCAACATAGGGAGACACTGGGAGACACCAATGTATTTTTTTAGAAAGGTATCTTTGGAATATGTATGGATTCAGTGCTCAACGTAGGTTATTGAATTTAGTTAACGCTAGAAAGAGATAAAAATACTGAAGGTGTCTGTCATTGCGACAGGCAATTATTTTTCATTGTTTATTTTTTATATCTGTCAATTTTGGCAGCAACAAGAACATTAAATTTATTGTTATGTTAAACTTATACCAAAATACAAATACCTTTCCTCAAATCATAGAGAATATCTCAAATGCAGAGATGAAAACGAAACATGTGTGCAGTGTACGCTCGGCAGCGGTTGATTAGACACCGCTGCAAAAAATAGGCTATAGCGTTAAGACGTTAAGTTCAGCTGTCAAAATTGACAGATATAAAAAATAAACAATGAAATAATCGCTTGTCGCAATGAAAGACGCCTTCAGTATTTCTATCTCTTTCTAGCGTTAACTAAATCCAATAACATACGTTGAGCACTGAATCCATACATATTCCAAAGGTATCGCGGATCCTTTCTAAAAAAATACATTGGTGTTTCCCTATGTTGCGTCTTACTTGAAACACCCGGTATGCAATTATGAGGGAATTGCAAATTCCAAATAAACAATGACAATGTTAGATTCACCCAATAAAGTAAGAGTCAGTGATAAATAATTTATCTACTAAATTTCATGCGAGAAGAGGCTTACGACAGGGTGACCCACTATCTAAAATCCTCTTTAATATCGCACTGGAAGGCATTATTAGAAAGATTGAAATAAATAGAGCAGGAACTCTATTTTCTAAGAGCCACCAGTGTCTAGCTTATGTAGACGATATTACCCTTTTAGCAACTAGAAGGGACTAAGAAGCTTGGAAAAAACAGCAAAAAGCGTTGGATTGAGAATAAATGTAGATAAATCCAAATACATACATGGTTTTGGGGGAAAAAAGGAACACCAACTCACACAAAAGTAAATTTTCGTTTGGTTAATAACGGCAGAGTGCGCTGACAAAAATCAATAGAACCTATAATAGTCAAAGGGAACAAGGCAGTGGAGGCTTTAAGTATAGTGTTGAAATCACGCGTAGTGCAAATTTGCGAGTGTTTGAAACAGTGCTAAGACCTATAGTGATATACGGCTATGAAATGTGGGTAGTAAACAACGACGTATAATATAACTGGATGCCCGACTGCTTATTCTCCACACATACTGAAAGTGAAGCATGCGTGACGTCACGGCGGCCATGATAGTTGTGGGCAAAAACTCAATATTCAGTATTTAGTATTTCTATACTTTCTCAGTTTAAATTATAATTTTAAGTGAAACATAGTTTTGTTTATTTGCGTACAATTGATATATTGATATGTGGTGTATTGATTAATGTTTGAAATTGTATTACACGTGTATTTCATTGAAGAGGTTTATTCCATTTAACAAATTATACTTACACTATCTACACAATCTAAATAAAAATAAATGTATCTGGAATAGCACATATATGTATATAATAATATGGCGTATACTACCTATATTATTAAACAAAAATGATACTCATTAATTTAACAAAAATTTTAGAAAACAAAATATTACAATTTCAAGTTTAGGCACTACGTAAAAAAATATTGAAAATAAAGCTGTTTGATTAATTATTAGTAAGCATAAGGATTAATCATTATTAAATAAAATTAGTTTACTAAGTTTATGGCGTTTACTCACTGGTTTTAAAATTTCAGTGGTATAAAATTTGCCAAATGAAAAAAGTCGAATTTTTAAATACCTTGCGATAATAGATTTTAACAGTTGCAATTTATGAGGAGTTTCAAAACCTATTTCCACAAAATTACAATTTTGATGGTTTCGAAATATGTCATCATCAAGCGCAAACCTATTTACTACCTCGCTAATAATTATTGTATCTAATTTTGTTGTATTTGAATTAGAAGAATTTCTTATTAGTAACATAAACTGATTTTCTGTTTCAACTACAATTCTAAAAACACTTGTTGAAGCTAATACAAGACCTCCTCTGTTGACAATGTTTGTAAATTTGGTATGACACGTTGCATGTGTATAATTAGGTTCGTTAGTCTCTTTTATCAGCATATTTGCACAATTATCACAATTAATGGACTTTATAATTTTCCTTACTAGGTAGCCACATATATAAAACAAAATGTTCTCTTTAACTTCTTTTAATTGTGGACTTAAAAAATTTCTAATTAACTGCTGACCAACGCTGTTATTACTTTCTTGTGCTTCGTCTTTGCTATCATCTTCAAGAACGAGTGGTGTGCTTCTCCTGTTCCACTTCACTTCGAAAACGGAACCAACTGTATCCGAATCTAAAGCTGCACAATTGCTACTGGCCGAAGCAGAAATTGCATTTTTCATTAAAATTTGTTTCATGGCAGTTCGAAATTGTTCCACGTTAGGATTATTATTTGAACCAAATCTCTGCCTAATCCTAGCAAATAAGAGTTCAATATGATCCTGACTGAACTTATACGTTAATAAATATTTAAACTTTGTTTGTTGTTCAGAAAGTATTTGTTTGGAAATATCAATTATAGATTTAATAGCCGTAGTTAATCCTATAATAAAGGTTTTTCTTCCACTTTGGCATAATAACTTTCCGGCTTTATCTTTTAAACTGAACAAATACTGTGCGTGTTCCGTCATTGTTTTCTCCAAATACTCTATATTACGATAGTAAATTGGGCTTTTGTAGCCCTTGTCAAAAGGATTTCTTGAATTTAAAAAATCAAAAATCCGATCGACAATTCTGACAAAATAAATAGTTTCTTCGGAGTTCGCAAAATCCTCCAGTCCCAAATTTTCTAAAAAGTGAAGGGCGTCAGCAACCGACGAACTAAAAGTTTGCGCGGCTAGTTTAACCTTCATCACATTTTTCGACCATTCAATATGAGCTTGTCCCAATTTATTGCCTAATTTTAATGACATATCTGTTTGTATAGCAACTAATTGTTCGAAATAACACCATTTGATCTCTCCATTAGGCGACAAAAATTTCTTGTATGTCCCTAAAGCATTTCTTGCCAACTTTAAATTGTGACATGCATCAGGTACAAAAAAAACATTATAACCTGCTGTTGGATGTTTAAAAAAATGTTTAATGCCACAAACATTAGTTTTATACAAATCGCATCCCAGTTTGTGCATGGTATCATAATTTGTGGCAGTTCCATCACAAGTTACTCCCCAAACCCTTAATCCTGCTTCATTTGACAGAATAAGTGCCGTTCGAATTAATTGGGCTTGTGTCGCTGCATTTACTTTAGTAATGAAAAAATAGCCTATCGGCCATTTCCATTTGCCATTTAAACCAACTAACATAAACACAAGGGCTTCTGTTGCTGGGGTTTCTACCCCTTCAAGTCTCAGTTCGTTGCCAAAATCGCAGTAACCTATGAACTTATGTGCTTTACTATCCCATAAGATTTGCTTTCGAATTGCCATTCCATCAAGTACTAGATTGCAGTTTTTATCTTCGACTGGAAGCTTGGATAACTCAGTTAGCACATCACTAATAAATCCTGGTTCTGCATTAACAGAAGATGTCCAGTTTCGAATGGAGGTTGGATGTGGTAGTGACAGTATCGATCTAAAATTCATATTAAAATCAAGTTAATGTATAATAACATAGTTAACCCTGGTACCTGCAAAAATTGTAAGCTTTTGGAGAGTAGTAGAGCAATGTCAAAGCAAAATGCTTTATTTCTCTGGAGTATCTTCGTCCTTTAGCAGTTTTCCGTTTATTTAATAATTCATTTTTAAAAATATCATTAACTGCTTCGTTAAAATGATTATTAATAATACTGCTTGGGTGACTTTCCAGAAGTCCTCTTTTCTTCAGCACAGAAAGTAATTCACGCAACGAAGATATTTTTTTATTTCGTCTTCTAATTTTTTGATGTAAAGTTTTAATCTTTACTTTAAGGCGTTTCGTCTTAGGACTAGGATGAACTTTTTTCAAAGGTACTCCTAAATGTACTTGGGCCAATTCATCATTAGGATCTTTATTTGAAGTCTCAACTATTGGTATTTTAGTTGTTACTGATTGGCTCTCCTCCGCAACAGAAGTACATGAATGTTGCACGTTCACAGATCGCCTTTTTCTTATTCGAGGAACGGGTATTTTCTTCTGTAGATGTGCAGGAAATCCCTTAAAAACAGAAGGCACAGCATCATCTTTTAAATAAGGCACATTCATTCCGGGTCCACGATAGTCATGAGGAGTGAAATGTTCACTACAAATTCTAGAATGTTTTGTTGGTGTCCAGTTTTCTCGGCGCATTGCTCCTAACCATTTTTTAAGTTTCTCTAAATTTTTTAGTGGAAACCTATAAAAATCATCATGTTATAATTAATTAAAATAATAAATTCTCTATTTTTTAGTTTATATAACAATATGTAGTATTAGAAAAGGTCTCTACTTACGAAAAGAATTGTAATTTTGTTCCCTCAATGTACCGATTTGTACAACCAATTGCTGTACACGACTGAGGCATTTTAAAGATTTTAAATCAAATGTCTATAATAAAATATAATAACTTATAAAACCGATCACCATTTAACACAACAAGAGTCTAAACATAACGCACAGCACAGTGAAACAAACTAACATTTCCACGCAAGGATATAACGCAAACTGCGGTTTTTGCCCACAACTATCATGGCTGCCGCATCGTAAACCGGCTTCACTTCTCGCGCGCTAGTCGTACATCCAGTTATATTATACGTCGTTGGTAGTAAATAAGGCAAATCAAGGCAGACTAGAAGTGTGGGAAAAGAAAATTCCAAGAAGAATTTTCAGAGGTAGGGGAGACTGAAGAAGGTTGACAAAGAAGAGTGAACAAAGAACTACAAGAGTTGTATGGAGAAGCAACAATTAGTCAGTTTATTAAAGCTCAAAGATTAAGGTGTTTGGGGCACATAGAAAGCTTACCAGATACCAGGTCTACAAACATAATTGTAACAAGAAGTGAGTTGCTTGAAAATAGAAGAGAAGGCAGGCCTCGAATGGTATGGTTACAACAGGTGAAGCACCTACAAGAAAAGGGAGTTCAAAACCGGAAGATAAAGGCAATGGATCGAAGGAAATAGAGAAAAATTACACAGCTATGGGCCTAAATGATCTGTTAAAACTATATGTATATGTAAGGATTTTTACACATCTGTCTTACAATAGTTTTTAAATTGACAGCAGACTGGTAATTACAAATAACAATAGCATGCAAAGGAAATTTAAAAAAAGGAGCCAATTATAAAAGCCACTTTCCAAAGTTGTTTGCTGAAATGACAGACCGCTTTTGCGACATGAAATTGCAGTTGTGAGCAATCAAATCAGCAACCGGTACCAAGCAAATACAAGGTGGTTCAAATGAATATGAAGTAATACATTGGTAAATAAAACATGATTATCTCATCTTGTTCTCTTTTGTAGGATGCCTTGTTATTATTTACAAGTGTGGGTGTTACATACAGCCCTTGGCATGTGTGCTGAGTAGAAAGCTAATCTTACCCAACAAAGAAAAAGTACCCCCAAAAGTATAGGAAATATGATTTAAGTGCTATAAATTTTAACGGGGACTAATTCAGTTCAATCTTTTATACAAGCGTTTTACACATGACTATTCACTCGTCTTATAATTATATTTTGTTTATTTTAATTATTTATTAATTCAGTAGTTTGTGCAACTTGCCCTAACTTTTGTACTTGTACTAAGTTCAAAAGCCCCCTAAAAATTCAATATTTGTTTCAGATTTCACCCTTCCCATACGATTTAATTAAACAAGAGTGTGCAAAATATTCAGGCGCAATGCTTGCTTGGGCTCAAGAAGAACACAAAAACTCAGGAGCTTGGAGCTATGTACAACCACGATTTGACACTACTCTTAACGGCTCTCGTGATGTATTGTAAGTATAGCTTGATTTAACAACAATTCAAAACTATTGACCAACAATAACAATAATATAGAAAAATAATGAGAGATACTGAAGATATGAATTTTATAAATTTTTGAAAATTAAATTGTGGTGACTGTTGCAGTTCCCACAGTTCCGAGGAAAGTAGAGGTTGGTTTAGTCGCCTGTTTGGCAAGTCTGAACCCAAACCTCAAACTGTCGAAAAATCAGAGGCAGAACCTGAACCTGAACCTAGGGTTGTTAGGTGAGATGATGTTCAGAGTCATATCTTCAGTCTCTCAAGGCTTGATAATTTCTGGTTTTGGTTGCAATTTTTTTTTTTTGTGTTTATTGCAATTCACCAGTTTTTTGCATGATGCACTTTGCACTAACATGTAGTTAATGAATTGTGGGTTTTATTTAATTTTTTGAGGTTCCTACTTTATACATGAAATTATCTTTGCCTAGCATATAAGGATTCATAATATGATAATTATGGTTATCACTCCGAGCTCTTTTTCATTCCTAAATTACTGTAAATTTATAGATTGCCAACTTGACATGTACAATAGAAGTAAAACAGTTTGGTATTTACGGTACAAAAATATATTTTATGGAACATGCAATACCATTACAGACGAGTTGAAAAGAGTTATCAACCACCAAGTAATTTGTGAGAACAGTAACAAATGTGTTTTTAATTACGTTCGAAATGATTTTGTTTACAATGGGTGCAGAAAACACAGCTCCTTAAAGTAAGCACAACTTATCGTTGGCTACGTTGGAAGTCAGCAGATGAAAGTTTGTCGAATGAGCTGCCATCTCTAATCATTTTAGTATAACGTCAGAATCAGTGGGATATTTAAATGTGAATTAAGAGGAATATTCAACTACATTTTTGATAGTACTATGTGTGGAGTATGCATATACAAAGAGCTAGTTTGAATAATAGTTGATAGTGTACCAATTCAGCAATAACAATTAGAATATGAAGCCCACATTTTTGTTATGAATTACCCAAAACTTAAAGATTATTATTAAAATTCAGAGAAAGTCGAAGACACAAGAACTATATATGAAGAAAGGCTAAATAGAGAAATGACAAATATTGAGGAATAGATAGTATCAACGTTGCAGGTAAATGATTATTGGGAAAAGATAAGAGACACCGCCAAAGCAGCTGCAGAAGAAGTGATAAGTACAGTTCAAGAGGAAGAAGGAATGATTGGTTTGATAGAGAATGCCAACAGGTAACGGAAAGGAAAAATGAAGAGTGGAAGAGAAGGCAGACCTGAAGAACCCGAACTACAGTGGAGGAATATAACAGACGAAGGCAAGAAAAGCGAGTTCACAAGAGCAAAAAGAGAATGGTTAAATGAAGAATATGGAGAAATAGAAAAATTAAATAAAGACGAGTATAGAAAGTTTTATAGGAAAGTAAATATAGTGAGAAAAGTTTTAAACCCAGAGAACTACTAAGCTCGAGAGAGGAAGTGCTGAAGAGATGGACAGAACACTTCCGTCTGCTACTAAACCTAGAAGAACAACTCCCACAACAAGAACAAGAAGATGTAAATACACCAGGTGAAAGAAGAGAAGAAACACGGGAACAAGATCAACCAACACGACAGGAAGTAAAAGGGGCTATAAAAGAAAAAATAATCTAACAACATGATCCCAGGAAGCGATAATCTCCCCTCGGAGCTCTTTAAGAGCGGAGACGAAGAACTTATAAATGCAATGTACAACTTAATACTTCAAATCTGGAATCAAACACTTTTCCAGATGATTAAAACATGAGAAAGGAGACCTATGGGAATGCTCAAATTTTCAGGACATCACATTATTAAATACAGCGTATAAAATATCTGCCAATATACTCTGTGAACACATACACTCATATGCGTAACGAATTGTGGAAACCACCACGCTGTAGAGGTGGGAAGTTCGATTCTTTTTGGTGAATCGATTCATTTGAATCATTCATTCCAAATGATTCGTACACAAAGATTCGTTCTTGAATGATTCACTCATTCACGCGTTTTGTTTAGACTAACGTGGACTAACGAGTCTTAACAAAGGAAGCAGTATTGAATACAAAGAAATCTAAAATTGAATAATTTTATGTTTACATCGCATATACAAGCTTATTTGTAAATATATCTCAATGATTTTAAAACCATTGGAAAGCTTATTCTTTCTAGATTCAGATGCTGCCACAATTATCTCAAAATTGTTGTTAACAAATGCTACATAAATTATTTAAACTAAGCGTACGCGAAACGCGTAGTCGAAATTTCAGCATCGGGGAATTTTTTAAACTATTTCACATAGATGGGTAATTATATCGTATGAAATGGGTAGAAAAGAATGAAGAAGTTTTTAGTGAAAGAATTACTTGCATAGCTTTATTGTTATAAAAGATATGATTTATTTTTGTACAGCGAGCGCTCCGTTGTGTTTCGTAACGCTGGCATAAATGTACGTTTCACGCATGATTTGCCAAACATAAATTAATTTAAATAATCAACGCCAAGAAAAGAGAATTATAATTACTGATTTACTTATTTGCCATTTTACATTAAATTTTGAATCTACTTTGAAGACGGAGAACCACCACATTGTCAAATTTTACACCATCAAATCCGATTTACTGGTCAATTTTACGTAGAACTCGAAACTCGAACGAATTGAACGCTGAATCTTTTCACAAGAATACCCGATGGTTTCGCTGGCTTCGATACCGAGTCGAGTGAATCGATTCACTTTAAAGTACGGCGGCTCCACAGTCCTTCGATACCGAGTCGAGTGAATTAGTGAATCGATTCACTTGAAAGTAAGGACTCGATTCATTCGATTCAGTGTACTGATATGAAGGGATAAAAGAGAACATATAAATAATATAGCAAAAAATGCGCAAACAGCAGCAGACAAAGGCGATAGTAGAGAACTTTATCTAAACATAAAAAAATTAAGTATTTCTAGAAGACCAAACTGGGTCATTAGAAGTAAAAACGGGGATATCCTATGCACAGAAGAAAAGCAAATTCAGAGATGACATGAGTATTTTCAAGATGTACCTACTAAATTGTAAAGAGCTAAATAACCAAAAGGTACAACTAAGACAGCAGGAAGAACTACCAATCAAAACTGAATGCCCATCAGAAGAGGAAATTGTAATCGCAATTAAACAGATGAAAGGTGGAAAAAGCTCCAGGCATAGACTAAAGGTAGATACAGAAGCCACAGATAAGATATTTAAACCGTTAATAGACAAGATTTAGGAAAAAGAAGAAGGTTTAATAATTATTAAAATGCCTAATAAATTGTGAGAACTGGAAGGGGATAATATTACTAAGTATACTTAGTAAAGATTTTTTACAAAATAATTTTAAATAGGATAATTGAAATAATAGACAAGGAATTGAGAAAAGAACAAAGAGGCTTCAGAAAACAGATCGTGTATAGACCAAATCATAACATTATGTATAATAACTGAACAGACTTCCACGGTTAGTGTTAGTGTTAACAGAACGACTTCCGGGTTGAAACCGTGTCATGTTTGAGACAAAAGAGCTCAACGTTTCGCCCACTTTTTTAAGGGGCTTCTTCAGGAGGACAAGGGGGCACTAAAAGAGCACGGTAACTCAACGTGTCAACCACGCCAGAGACGAAACTCTTTTAGCAAGAGAAAGAAGGGAACGGTAACTCAACTTGTCAACCAAGCCAGAGACGAAACCCTTCTCTGGCTTGGTTGACAAGTTAAGTGAGAAGGGTTTCTGGATGCTTTCAAGCCGGCGCTAGAAAACGTATTAAGACTTTTAGAACTCAATATAACTGGAACCGCCGCATATAATAGGACGACACAGATCAGGAAGGGGAGCTAAGGAAGCTTTTAAAGCTATAAAAGAGTCTGCTAGCAGAATAGGATCGATAATAAATACCAGAAAGACAAAGTAGATGCTAGCCTCAGACACCCCACAACTAGCCCAACAAAGGCAACAAAATACCTTACTATATGAATAGATGACATGGAAATAGAGAAGGTTTAGATCACTGCCTACTTAATACAATATTAGAAATAAGGCGTAGAATTCTCTCCGCTAATAGATGTTACTTTGCCCTAATGCCCCAACTAGGATCAAGAAATATTTCAAGGAGTACAAAATGTAAATTATACCGGGTGTCTTAAAAAGAATTACATCTGCATGTAAGCTTTTATAATGTCACTACATTATTTCAAAGCATGCTAGATGTATTTCATTTTAAGACACTTTGTATAAAACATTAATTAGAACAGTGTTGACATACGGCTCAGAGACTTGGACCATGACAAAATGAGACCAATCAATGCTGGGATGCTTTGAGAGAAAATTTCTGAGAATGATATATGGGGAAACTTTGAACTTTATAGGCTTTTCCGGGATCTAGATATAGTGAAGATGATCAAAATGGGTTGACTCAGATTGGGGGGGCGGGGGTTATGAGACTGAGTAAGCAGGACCTTACAAGGAAAATATTATTAGTAGACAGAGAAATATATTGCACCATAATGATTGGTGAACCTTGCCATCCTTTTTTAAGGAACACTACTGTAATTTCTAGAGAGCAGCAATAGTAAACAACTGTTTTAAAATTGCTACATAAGTGTGCTGGTCTACTGAAAGGATTTTACTACATTTTTCCTAGATCCGGTCTCTAATAATATCAAACTGCTAATAACAAAACAGTGTTACAGTGGAAAAAATCTGTCTCAATTTTCAAATGAAATATCCCCAAAAAAACTAAAGTTCTTGTTACAACGGAAGGATTAAAATGAAATTAATTGACTCGTCTAATTCTACGCATAATCTTTATAAATAGCATTTTGCAATGATTATTACAAATCTTTCATTAATTAAAATTAGGAAGTTAACAAACCAATTTTCAAACGTAAAACGTCTTACTTTACACTTACAGAGTCTCATTTGCAAAATTGCAAAATAGTCTTGTTACTTACGTATTTTGAATTAACTTTTATAGTTATAATGGTAGAACACCAAGTGCATCTACATCGACTGGTAATAAGAAAACTCACGAAAGAGAATTTATACAACTAATAGAGGACTTTTTAAGTCAAAACCCTCCAGTACCACCTGCACCAAAGAAAAAGAAATGAGGCTTCTCTGTATTTTTTACTATTAGTATAGTAGCCTTTTTTAACCAGTTTTACTTTCAAATTATTTTAAAAACAACTCAGGTTTTATTTATGTCAGTCACTTGTATATTTTTAAAATATATTCCGAGTTTACTCCCACCATTTTCTGTGGTCATGTTTTTCTTAAATTTGAAGTTTTATCAGTTATTATGCAAGAGTATAAAAAGGTACCTATATTGTTGGTGTAAAATAAAAATATTCTTGAGTAAAGGAAGACCAATATTGTCCTTGATTGTTTGAAGACTGCTGCAGGTTTCAGGTACCTATATAAACTTTTGTAGAGAAGATTAAATTATTTTTACCAGTAGACATCTAATTTGCAGTTGTAAATACAGCTTTATTTGCAGTCAATGTTTTGATTAATATTTCAGAGTAGTTGCAAAGTTGTTTAAGTAGGTACTGATTATTGGTTGCTTATTTATTTTATTAGCTTCTGGTTGAACTTAACATTTTAAAAAGCAATTAAAACAGGAAGAAATTTTATCGATGTGTATATTTTATTTGGAGTGAATAAAAAGGGCGATATGGAAAAATTATTGTACATCATTGTAGATTGATTTTTTAAATATGTTTATCCCCTGCAGTGATTGTGTTACTTTTTAATGACTCTTTATATGAAGATGACGTTATTTATATTGCATACTTGGTATTACAACATTGTAAAGACTGACTTAAATCAAGGTACATACAACATTTGAGTCACGTTTGTAATTGGAATTTCGGTTTTAGAACAACTGAGATTCGAAATTAATGGTTTAATCAAAATACTAAGAGTAATTACAGATGGGCTTTAAATCAACAGTCAAAACTTTCATACATTGTACTGCCAAGGTTTCATTTACAAAAAAAATATTTTAAACGTAATTTTTAATAAATGAAATTTCTTCCTGTCATTTGTTGATAAAATATCTTTTATAATGTAATTACTAATTTCAGCTACGTTGGTCGTCCCGTAAGTGCAAGTACATCAACAGGCAGCAAGGCAATGCATAATAAAGAATTGAACAATCTTATCGAAGATACCATGAGATTATAATAAAATTACACAATGTTTTAGATAATGTTTTACAGTTTTCCTGCTTGTGACATATTCATTTTCACTTAAACCTTGCACATAGTTGAAATATTTATGTATTTATTTTAAAAAGTATTTTAAAAGGTAACTCTCATGTTCGTTATTGCCAAATGCGTTGAATTAAAAATGCACTGATTAGGTTTGTAATTAACTTATTGTAATTATGTAAATAGCAGCCTATTGTAGGTATTATGTTAATATACACAAATGTGCAAATACAAAGTGAACAGTTTACGGATCATACAAAGTGATGTTTTAAATGTAGAAGTACGTAATAATTACTACAGTAGCTTAAAGTCATTTTTTGCTGTTACCATTGATTTATTTTAGTATGACTTTTGAAATAAAGTGAGATGTTAGTGCATAATACTCAATCAATCAAATTAAAAACTGTTAAGATGGATAGGGAAATAGTATTTTATTAAATTTAATGTTATTTATTTATTATAAAAACATTATTTTGAGTGACATACAATTTGTTGCTTATGATTTGTGGTTTTACTTTCTCCCTATTCCTATTTTCCATTTACAGTTAATGCATCTGGTCAATAGAATTTTAAATTCTTTGTGAAGAGTTGATGTGATTTTAATTCATATAAGATTAATTTGTGAAGGGATTAAGGTTGGAGACTTTGGCAGTGTAGCTTGCAGCACTAGTCTTTTTTCGTTTAAGAATAATTTATTCCTAGAACCAAGAAATTGTGTTGCTGTGCAACTAAATATTTTGCTATGCCGTTTCGTTCCGGATGCATTTTGTGGATTATGAGACTTAAATACAACCATCATAAATCATTTTGTATGTAGGTACTAGACTAGGCCGAATTCGAACAATTTTACAGCTACCTCAACAAGTTTGTCTCGCGGCAAGGATAGAAAATGCTGGACAGGTAGCATATTAGAAACGCACATAAAATTAATACAACACTGATTTATAGGGCTGCAATTGAAAAAAATTATATGTAGTAAATGCAAATTTGTTGAATTAGTTATAAAATTATTAGAATAGCCGGTTATGGTTACACAAAACCTAAAAATTAAGCAATTTGTTTATGGTATTTATTATCATAATAAAGATTAAATGTATTATGTTCTAAATTATACCAAACAGAACGAAAACGAGTATCATTTCTCTAAAAACTTCAGAAAAGTGCTGAAAAGTTCAGGTAAACCATATATGTTTATAATTATGTACCTAAATACAAAAGTAGAAACTGCAGTATACTATAACCGGCTGATTTATACTCAGGTAAAAGGTCGTATTATTCAGTTTCAATATTCTTTAAAAAATATAAATGGATATCTATTTACAGAGTTCCTAGAAATTGTTTACCAAACCTGCTTTGTTAAATTTGGCGTCTTTAATAGAAAATTAGAAACTAGACACATTTTCGAAGGGATCATTTAACCCTTTATAGGACTCTGGTACAAATACTTACCACTTGCTTTAGAGCTCAATTGGCACACTGTTATCCATTGAAAATGACCCTTATGGGTGTCTACTTGTCTAAGTAACGCTCCTTGGTATAAATCTGTACCACTTTTTTGCTTCTGCGCCGTCGTTCGAAAATGTAAAATGTGGTATACAGTTGTACCAATGTGCATGCACTGAGGTGTACAGCTGAACCACGTGTTTTTGAAACTTTTTATGATTTTTATGGGCAGTGTGCAACTATTTTGGATTCTGAGGTAAATTTATTGTTTATTGCATACATAAATCATAATTAGGTTTGTTTGTTACTGGCAAAATTAATATGTACCAGTGAACTTAATGTGATATCTTTTACTCAAATGGACTGTGGTACATATCTGTACCCCTCATTTTCAAAAAATTTCTAAATAAATTTTGAAATATTGATACCAAAAATTATTACCTTACAAGCCAAATGAGTGATAAATACCAAAAAATTGTTATTTTTTCAAGTCCCAGACTCTTGCGCGTTAAAGGGTTAAATCATTTCTAAGAAGCCGGGCATTGTTTATCCTTGTTGGGACAAACATGACGAGAGGCTAAAACCTTCACACGGCTGCGAGGTATACGCAAGCGCACCCCGCTAAAATTGTTAATGTTCAACTGGGGTGGTTTACGTCTCTGGCATTTTTAAATTTGTTATAGTTTAATACAGAAACGAGATATCGTCTTATTCTCTACGTTGTGCCGTTAGTATAACGTTTTCTGTGAAATTCATTATGCAGGTTGTTAGTTTAATTTGTGATAAATTGTTCTCCAGGCAGAGCAATTTAAATACACATTTACGTAAGAAACATGCATAAAAACACAACTAAAAAAAGGAAAGTCAGGAAGAGTTTTCTAAAAAGTCCTCAAAAATAGATAGTGATTTAATTAAATTCTCAGTTAATATTACATTACAGGTATAGAAGTATGTATGTATGTATGCAAATGTTCATTAAATTTATATTTTATTTTTAAATACAGCTAATGTTCTCTTTTTTTGTTTAAATTTCTTTAATAAATTTGTTTTATACAGGGTGTTTTCAAAGTTGAGGCATTTATTTTAACAGGTTGTAGAACTCTTAAAAATAAATCATTTCACCAAAAATAGCCTATATAAATTTGCAAAAAAAACGCGTAGTTTATCGTAATGGAGAAGTGAATAACGTGGAAGAATTAAGAGTACGAATAGAAAACTCTTGTAAAGTTGTTCACGGACACCGACAATTCATTTTCGGGGCGTGTACAGAGTCATGGATACGTCGGACAAGATTGTGCGCGCATCAAACAAATGGTAACAACTTTGAACAATTTTTATAATTTTTTCTTCATATCTCCGTCATTTTGCAAATTTTATGTAGGCTATTTTTGGTGAAATGATTTATTTTTAAGAGTTCTACAACCAATAAATGCCTCAACTTTGAAAACACGCTGTATTTAAACAGTTACAATTTTGATTATGTATTAGTGTAGACTGTAGACGACCATTAGCGAATTTTACTGATGTTATGAGTCATGAATTGTAATTTCAATGTTCAGTTAAATACAAATTTCAATATTGGCGCTGGCGCTATAAGAAACCTACTGCGTTTGCGCATATCTTGCAGCCGTGTGAAGGTTTTAGCCTCTCGTCAAACACGGGTTTGGTCGGCAATGCAGCTTCCTGTTTTTTCTTTCAGATTTTAGCTAAGCGCCATCTATTGTAGACTTATTACACTGCTTACTCACTTCTAAAAGCAAAGAATATAAAGACTATAAAGAAGTACAATGCCTGTATATGCTAGGGAGTAGTTGTATGTTGGGTTGCATAAGGAAAAATTACATTAAAAGCAACAGATTTGTATGCAGTCGACAAATTCGTAGAATCTTTACCTGCGTTTAACCCAAACTTGCTTCTCAAACCAAGGAATTCTTTGCCCGGGCAAGTTTGAACTTCTTAACATTTTACAGTGTTGCTGTTTCAACGAAGCTTCACCAGAATATATTATCGTAGCGGCCGGGGTATTTTTACTATTGCATTATAACCCATAAGGCTAAAGCTTTTATGTGTGTTTAAAAATAAGTTTGTAATTACTACCAAAGACAATAAATAATAGTTTTATATTCTTTGTTAATACTTAGAAATATGCTTTTTAAATACCTTACACACCAGTAACGAACACATAAATAATAATTTATAGAAAATGTTTTTAAATAGAAATGCAGGGCAGTGTTCTTAAAATAAAACTATCTGTCCCAAATCATCACAGGGATTATGTTAGTTGAAATGGATAATGAATTCGCAGAAAATGTCTAACAAGGCTGTGGATATTACCATTAAGAAAAACAGGAACCTTTCATATTCTGAAGATGTTTATAAGTAAAGCTCGGATTTTAGGCAAAATGCCTTTTTTTGCCTATTTACCTGTTTTCTGCCCTATTTTGCCTTTTTTTACATTGGATGTCTATTGTTGCCTTTTTATTAAATTCCACGCCATATGTTATAAATTTTAGCAAAAGTGGCTTATTTTACGTTTCTGAGACAAGTTTTTTTTTAAGAAACACTACCCATATAATCACAGGGTGAGGTGTAGTAAGCCGTAAGTAAACTTGAAAGATTATAGACTATAATCTCTCAAGGGTTTCAGCAATAAATGAAATGTTTTACGACTCGTCCATCTGTACTTTCTGGAATTTATTAATGGTGGAGAATTTCCTTAATCCCCTTATTGTCGGAGGATGAATAGAAATTTGTGTATTTACGTTGTAATATTTCTACGTATTTTTATTTCATATTTGTGGTAATTGTGCGGAAGGGGTCAAAAAAGTTCATGAACGAAAAGTGCACTTCATTCGCATTTAAGTAGTGAAAAGAGTAAGAGTTGGCTTCGAGATGTCTTCAAAACTTTGTGCGTAGATACGTTCTCATCCAGAGCTTTGAAAAATAAAATAATAAACTCAAAATAAAAGTTTTATTATGCTGATACATAAAAGAATAAATTTTGTAACCGTTATTCTGCAACTAAATGACTTTAAAAAAGTTTTTTTAAAATTCGCCTTTTTGCCTATTTCGAATTTTAGCTGCCTATTTATCAAAAATTCCTGTCTTTATAGGCGCCTATTTGCCCCTTTTTTTCTGCCTATAAATCCGAGCTTTATTTATAAGATTTCAGCTCATAATGTTATTTGTGCCTTTACAGCCCAGCGATGGCACGTAAAGATAATTAGGTGTACTTTTCGCCCAAGTCATTGTCATTATCATCCCTCATACTGACATCTAATAAAGATAATCCTCTTTAGTAGAAGAAATAATTTCCTTTTCTGTTTACAACAAAACTTGTATGTCCGGATAACACATACAACTACTGTATCATTTTTTAATTTTCTTAGTAACTTCGGCAATATTCAAAACTATTACCAGCTTTGATATAAAACATTTCAAAAACTACAACAAACCAAAGAATATAAAGACTATATTTTTATTCTCTTTGAACAAACAAAGAAAATAAAAAACAGGAAGCAAACCTGTAATTTATTAAAAAAATTCTAGTTTTAACAAATATTTAAGCATAAAAATTGTAAGTTAATACAAAACACTTTGCTATGAACAATTTATTGGAATTTTCAACACAAACTGTAGTCTTCGAAGAATTAATAGTTACTACTTATATGCATAAAATTCTAAATAAAATGGGATCCAAAATACAAAAAATTTATACAGAAAATGTGTTTTGGGGTAAGAAAAATTACAAAAATCAAGCTTTAAAATCATCTTTTATAAAATTATAATTAATTAACACTGAATAATTTTTATAATTTATGCAATTACTATTTACAAAAGAATAATAAGTTTTCAAGAAATACAAAAGGGAATCCTAGTTTTACAGAAGTGTTAAACATTACACAAACGTTTGACTTTCTTGTTATTTGTCGTAATATTATTTGTTGATCTTAAATTTTGAGACAACCACTTTAGAGATTTGTGAAGCTTACAAACTAAAAGATGTCGTATTAAAAACAATTTGTGTTCGTAGCACTCATTTTCTTGTAGCCATTCTGGAAAACACGTATTCACTGTATTTATACCGCTAGCAATAAGAAGCTTTTTAAAATACTCCTCAAAATGGTTGAGAAATAACTCAACAACTGATTGTACAATCTTTGAGGGCCTTTTTAAATAACGGACTCGATTTTCGGTACCGTAATCCCTTTCTACTAACAAAAATTCACGTTTTTCTAACAAGTACCCATCACTGTTCATGTCACAATCGCAGTTTTTACACTTAAACCGTTTTATTGTTTTGTACACCGTATACCCTGCAAAGTAGGTAACCGCACGTTTCCAAATTAAAGTCGTTTTTAATTGTCAGTTTTGTTGATTTGTTCTCATTCTTATCGTTCAATGGCAATAATTGAACTTCTTCAGTTGGGATTTGTGAATGGGTTTCTTCAACTTCGCCGTTATTTTCTTCCACTACTGTGTCATTTTCTTCGGTATATCGATCTGCCAAATCAATAGTTTCGTCTGCGTCTAATTCACAATTTGTATTTTCGGAGACCTTCTGCAGTCTAATGAACATGGTAAACTGAAGCCCTTGACGAAAAGCTGTAGCAGTAGGGTTGGAAGAGTTTCCTCCTCCGTACCGCAATGTTGCAAATAAATTTTCCAAAGGGTCTTGATTTAATCTAGCCGTTAAAAGAAAGTGGCAACCTTCTGCTTGCAGGTCTTCCCATAATTGCAGCGTTGACTGAATCGATAATATCAAACCTTTAAAACAATATACTCCTTCTTGTGGTTTGTTATTCTTGGAAAACGTTTTCCAGAATTGCATCCACGTCATGTATTTTTTTAAAAGATTTCCGTTTTTTGTAGAAAGTGCACTCGTTTGTGTAGTTCCGCCATTAAATATTTTGCTATTTAAGCAATCAAAAAGATCGTTCAGTTGGTTCATAAAAACAGCAGTGTTTAGAGCGGTACTACTACGAAGTTCGCCTGTTCCTACTGCTGTCTTAATCAGCGCTCATTCTGTTTGAAAAAACCTGGGTGGTAAATTTAACCCGCATTTTCTGAATACTATTCGGATAAATGTGAGCATCTGTGATTTTTACTAGTGCTCTAGCAGTAGTAGACGCCGTATCAATTTTGTAAGTGTTTTCAATGTCACACCAGGAAATTTGTTTTTCATCCACATAAAAATCTTTTGTTAAAAGGTTATTCCGAACACTTTTAACTAGATGTGGAACATCATACATTGCAAAAATGTTGAACCAAACTAGAATTGAAGTTAACATCAGAACACAATTTATTTATTCAAACTTATACATTATTAAACGCTATAAATAAAATGTGAACATTAAAAAGGCAACATTTTGTAACTCATTTAATTGATAAATATGCAATTTGTTTGCAACACTTTAAAACAGAACAAGCACTTATCTATCTAGCAATTGAGGCGTTGAATCTTTAGCACATTTTAAAACAGAGTGCATAAATTTGACAAATCCTGTATCTTTGGGTTTTTCTAATCCTCGTAACAAACGATTTTTCATTACGGCTATAAATTCACGATTACTTAATTGTCCATCCTCTGCAATCATTAAACTTAGTAAGAAAATTCCATTTTACAAAAAGGAAACTTACGATTTTCATCAAATATTGTAAATACAACGTGAATAATATGATCACTAAGGTCAACATGCGCTACGGTTTTTGCAACATGCTTTAACGTCACTTCATCGATAGAAGCTCCAGCAATATGATAGAAAGTGAGAGCTGTGTCAACATCATTAATGTTATTTAGAAAATGAAAAAAGTTTAGGTAATCTTCTCTGGAAATGCCTTTACCATGATCTCTAAAACTGTTATATAATTATGATTAATAACCGAAGTTTAAAATTTTTTTATAGGTAGGTCCCACCTCTTTTTAACTCGCTTCAACATTCGAGCCTTCTTTTTTTCTGGGAATCCACTGTAGGCCAATAATAAATCTGTAAAATCTGGTTCTGTAATTAACCCATTTTCATCTGGATTTTTACGTAGAAATTCGAGACTTAATATTTCGTTCTGTAGTTGTTTTTGGAAATCTAAGAATTTTTCGATAGTTAATTTTTGCTTTAAATTAGGCCCAAAGAAATAGGTAGTTAGAGCAGAATTAACACCCTGTAACAAACATCGTTATTAAGAGAAAATTTAAATAATTACTAACAACCTTAAATGTATTTCCAGTATTTGCATGATCTCGATGTCGCGATCCAATACTTGTCTGTTGTCTGATAAGCGTTGCCACTTTTTCAAATTCTTCACAATCGACATCTCCGTCACCATTTAGATCAAACATTCGGAATGCTATTTCGAAATGTCTTCTTGATGCTTAAAACAATATATTTCTACATGAAAAACAAAACTGTTTATCGTTTGTGACAGTTTCAAAAAGTTAAATTTATTTAGTAAAGTATAATGATAGTATTATTTACTCACTTGAAAGAACCGTTAGCAGAAAAATGTAATCAGAAAAGGTAATCAGACCAGAGCTTCCTAATTTATAAAAAATGCTGTCTTCATTGAGAGCTAGTTCAAGTTTCTGTTGTATGTTCTATTTAAAAATGAGGCTTTATTAATATAGCTATTATTATAGCGAAGCATGCGAATCTATCATTTCAAACTTTTTTTTAAATATAGGTATATACTATTATAATTCTAATTTACTACTACAACTTCAATACTACATGTTTAATTCTATTTAAAAAAACAAAAACACCAAAAAAGGAGAAACTTAAAAGACAATACAAGCAGGTATTTACAGTATCTACTGTGCTACTTGCATGCAAAACAAGCAATCGCTTAAACGAGTAGCATACGTAAGGCGACGCAAAAAGAGAAAAAAATTATTACCTCCAGCTTATGCTGAAAAATAGAGGTTGAATATAAACATTTATAGCCACAATTACATACAATTAATTACAATAAGAAATGTGGGTTAAAAATAGTTGCGGTACAAGTGACATATACTTAAAAATTATTTTAAAAGATCTGTCTTAGTTACAAATAAGTTAATGCTGGACAAAAGAATACAAATGTGCATGAAGTTCATTACTAGTAGGTAATAGACAGAGATTCTGAAATTGCAGAGGTGAAAGTTTTAGTTGCGTTAGATTTAGATACTTACTTTTGGATCATATCGCCTAAATTGATCTAATCCCAAACCTGAAACATGAAATAATTAAAACTGGATTTCATACAAGTTATACTTTAAATATTCAGACATAACTGCTTCAGCCAAGCCCAAGTTATCAAAACCACCAAATTACAATGAGTAATAATTATGTATATGGAAAATATTAAAAGTGCTTATAAGTAGATTATAGTAGTAGTTCCCTTTCTCCTCACAGGTGTTCAAAAAGTTGCATTACCAAATTGGTCATAAATTTAAAAATACTTGTTATTAATTGTTTGTTGTTGGGCTCAGAGGTTAGAGGTAGAATTTTTAATTTTTTCTAAGCTTGGAGAAAATTCGAAACATGTCAAATAATCTCAGCTTGGCTCAGTTACCGAGCTTCGAGCCTTTACCGAGCTTTGAGCTTTTACCAAGGAGCACCAAGAAAGATAAGATAGGAACGTGCATTCGACCAATTTATTGATTTTAATTGAATATCGAACATTTAGCGAACTTCAAAACTTTACTGAGTTTCGAAGTTTTACCAAGCTTCGAGCCTATCAACGAGCTCCAAGCTTTATAAGCAATTTAGAAACAAGCTTGGCTTGGTTTGGTTTAACAAATCTTAGGCTCGAGCTCAAGTTTTGAAGTCTCGTTCCTACCTCTAGTAGAGGTATGCTTTCTTTGTTTCTTGAGTTTAATCCTGGTCGACATCAATCCGATTTTTTGTGTGGAAAAAACTATAGAAACTATTTGTTACATCTCTCTCTCTTTTAGCTTTATAACCCTTGATGGGTTTTCGCTTGCTCCACGATACTTTTCCATACTCTTCTGTTTCTACATTTTTCTTTCCAATTTTCTATCTCCATTTCCTGTATATCTTTCTCTACATTTTCTATCCATCTATTTCGTGGTCTTCCTCTCATTCTTGATGTACTTGACTTCCATCTCATTACTCTTCTTATGATATCCTGGTCTTCTTTCCTGTATACATGACATCTGTTTGATTTTATGTTGTATCTCACAATTTTCATTTTCCATTAATTTTTCAATTTCATGATTCATTAAGCTTCTTGTACCGTTTTCTTCGTGTACTGACTGGTCCATAAATTTTTCTTAATATTTTTCTTTCGAATCTCAATAATAGATCTTCAGTTTCTTTGGTGAGTGTCCATGTTTCAGATGCGTAGGTAACCACAGGTCGTATTACAGTTTTATATATTTTTATTTTTGATTTGTGACTTAGTATTTTTGAGTGTAGGAATATTTTTTGTGTATAATATATTTTGTTTCCATTTTGTATCCTGCTCTTTATTTCTTCCTTGGTTTCGTTTTTGCTAGTGATGTACGAGCCTAGATATTTAAACTTCTTTACATTTTCGAACATATGTTCTCCTATTTTGATATTTTTTAATTTTGATTCTTTCTTTGTACAAATCATGCATTTAGTTTTATCGACTTTGATTTTTAGTCCTAGTTTCCGTGCATGTCTTAGGAGTTCATTAACTATTTTTTCTAACTTCTTTCTATTTGTGCTCACGACTGCTACATCATCTGCATATGCTATTACTTCAATTTCCCTTGTTGTAATTGGACCTATTTGTTCTAGCTTTCTAATTGCTGCATTTAGGGTAATATTGGAGAGTTGTGCAGAAAGAACATCTCCCTGTTTTACACCTGTTTCTATTTCAAATTTAGTGGTATAATTATTATCAATTTTTACTATTGCATGAGTGTTTTCTATTGTTATTTGTATCAAGTTTATTAATTTCTGTGGCACATTCATTTCTTTTAGTTCTTTTATGAGCTGCTATCGAAGGCTTTCTTAAAATCGATGAAAATTGAAAATATTTCAGTGTTATATTCTTGAGCCTTTTCTAGAATTTGTCTTATTGTGTGAATACAGTCAGTTGTTGATTTTTCTTTTCTAAAACCGCATTGATAGTCAGGAATTATACTTTCGCTAAAGTTTTTCAGTCTGTTATTAATTATTATTGCCAAAACTTTATATGATACATTTAGAAGTGTTATAGGCCTAGTTTTTACAATCATACTAATCTCCATTTTTGTAAATTGGATTTATTACACCAAGCTGCCATTCTTGTGGTAATATTTCTATTTCCCAGATTTCACTTATAAGTTTGAATATTCTATTTGTAAGTGTTTGTCCTCCATATTTAAACATTTCTGGACTTATGTCATCTGATCCTGCAGCTTTTTTATTTTTGAGGTTTTTTATAATGTCTTCTACTTCTTCAAGTTCTGGTGGTAATACGTTTATGTTTGTTTGTTCATTTAATTCTGCTACATCTGTATCTGTACTTCCTTCATTTTCGTCCTCATCTTTGGTATTTTGTTGTGCCTCATAATACTCTTTCCATCTTGTCAGTGCTTGTGATTTTTCTTCTAATAATTTTCCTTTGCTATCTTTACATATATAACTTCGGCTATTATTCTTCTTGTTTGGGTGCTTCAATATTTTGTAGAATTTTGCATTGTTTCTCTTGTTTGCTTCTTCTAATTCTTCGATCATTTGATTCATATGTGTTCTTTCTTTTGTTTCTTATTTTCATAATCTTTTTTATTTTCATCAGATGGTTTACTTAAGTATTTTTTCCATGTTTCATTTTTCAGCTCTATTATTCTTCTGCATTCATTGTCATACCATTCGTTTCTTCTAATGGTTTTCTATTGTCCAATAATCGTGTTTGCAGCTTCTATGACTGACTTTTTTAATAGCTCCCATTCTTGTTCAATATCTTGATTTGGATTTTGCTTATTTACGTTTTGTGTTACTTGTTCTTTGTATTCTTCTTGTGATTTTATATCTTTAAATTTACTTATGTCCCATTTTCCTGCTTTAGTCTTTCTATTTAAATTTGTATTGATTTTATTTTTTATTTTTCGGTCACAACTATGAAATGATCTGTATCACAGTTCGGGCCCCTGTATGATCTTACATCGTTTACATTGTTTGCTCTTTCTTTACTTATCAAAATGTGGTCGATTTGCGTCACTCCTCTATCACCTGGTATTTTCCATGTAGCTTTATGATTTATTTTATGCTTAAACTTTGTGCTACTTATTATAAGATTATTTGCTTCTGCAAATTGGCTTAATCTGTAGCCATTTTTATTTGTTTCTTGGTGAGTTGTATCATTGAATATCCAGCCCCGTGTAAACACAAGCATGACTGTAACATGAAAAGGGTTGATTTTTTGATCTATGTTTATATGAACTTTTTCTTCAATTTGAAGTGTATAATACGCTTCTGAAGTAGCGGCCCACATTTTTGTTACACCCTGTATAAACAACCAAATAAAAAACTAAGTGAAACAGATATTCAAGCATTATTCAATACAACTGAACCAATATTGGTAATAGGTGATCCAAACTGTAAAAATACAATATGGGGATGTCTACAATCTACAATGTGCCATAAACTTGAAGTCAACAGAAGACATAGACAAAGCTGTAACCAAACTAACTATGGCAATTGTAGACAGCGTACAACAAGCGATGCTACAAACCAAACCAACTCAACGCCTTAGGAATCATAATACCCCAAACTACATACTTAATCTCATAAAAATGAAGAGTCGAGTGAGACGGGAATGGCAGAGAACAAGAAAAACAGAACTCAAGAGATCTTTAAATAATCTAACACATCGTATTAAAAACGAGCTGGATGCGTTCAGGATAACTACATATCAAATGTACATAGAAAAACTAGGACCAGGTGACAGGAGAATCTTAAAACAAAAGGAGGAGATTCGAACTTTAACCTCAGAAACAGAAAACTACGGCACGGATGCAGAAAAGCCACAGCATTCGCCGAACATCTTGAACTTGTCTTCACACCTGAAATTACCTGCAGCTCAACACATAGGGCATACATAACAAACCACATTCATTGAAAGAAACTTACCAAGTATCACACAGCCTATTAAGCCCACATCACCCGCTGAACTTAAATTCATAATCAGTAAACTTCCCAAGCGAAAATCGCCAGGACACGATTTAACAACAAACGCAGTGCTAGCACAACTAACTATGAAGACACATGTCTTAGAATAGGCTACTTTCCTAGAACTTGGAAGCATGCCCACATCCTTCTATTTCCAAAACCAGGAAAAGATAAAAAGCAGATTGAAAGTTACCAACCTATCAGCTTACTAACAATAATGTCCAAACTATAGGTAAAGGAAGCAAAACTTTGGTCTTACGTCACCGTTCGTGGTAATAGTAATACCACTATAAAAACAAAAATATTCCCTCTTTCCCTGACTCTCCGCCGCTGTCATATTCAGTTACTTTCTCGCGTAAGGTTGGCAGTGATACGTGATCGAGCACAGTGTTGTCATTACAATCCGCGCGTGTTGTTTACGTTATTAGCATCACCATTCCCGGTTTGTACAAAATATATGTAGTAAATTCCAAATAAAAGGTCGTTTTATTTCAGTGAAATTTTTGTTAGTTTTTTTAAAATTGAATTGTTTAAATTTCATAAAATAAATGTAAAGAAGAGTTGGAAACAAAGTGAGGTTAGATTATTTATATACATTTGGCAACGCTGCGTATTAACAAACGTCAAAATATTTATTACGTAAGACCAAAGTTTTGCTTCCTTTACCTATATTTAACTAAAGGTTATCTATTCTCGATTAAATACCCAAGTGTCATCTCTTACCATCCTTCCACCTCCTAAGGAGATAGCCTGGAATCCCTTCGAAAATGGGCCACCCTGTACATCAGCGCCAGAGCGAAGAAATTCTTTACCAACTTAAATTCCTGCGATGCATCTGTGCATTATAATCTCGGCAGCCGAAATATCCACACCCGACTGAAGCGAAAGCTACCGCAGGACCTATTATCCGATGAATCTACTGACTAACCCCAATATAATTAGAGATGCCAATATATCTCAAATGTTAGTTTAATGTTATTTGTAAATAGTTCAATTCTACCATGTCAAACATTCATGTTGTTGATCTGGTAATAAAATGTTAAAAAAAATAAAAAAATATTAGTTTAAGAGTTTTATGTTTTATCACAATAAAAATACAGTTTAAGTTCATTTTGTCTCTCCATTTCCCGGACATACTTTATTTATAACATCAAAGTACTTATGCGGCCAATTGTATTTGTAGCTTGGCTTTTACGATTTTGTCATATGTTGTACCCAATATCAATAAAAAAAAGTGATCCAATTTAGATTGATGTACTTTTATTTTCTACAAATACTAATACTGTACTTGTGTTGCATATGAAAAATTAATAGGGGCTGCTACAGTACAGAAAACATTTAGATAAATACCACCAGCCTTGGTCCTATAAATAGAAGAGGCCATTGTATTGGCACAGGACCTACAGTTTTGCCACGTATCTGAAAGAGGATAAAGTTTCAGATTTTTTCATGGCTGGGATCGAATCATACAATCATAGATCTTTGATTTACAGAGCAACTTCTCTACACCACCATGGCAGGCTAATACACTTTAGTATAATTGGTAATAATTTAACATAAACTGTCAAATATAGTCATTTCTGGTTTAAGCCTTAATCAATGACAATCATGAAGAATTTCATAATGAAACATTTTGAACACCTGTTACCTTGTTTTAACCAATCTCTGCTTTAACGTTTTGATTAAGAATTTTCCTTGAATTATATTTGCAAATTCGTGATCTTTCTTGAATTAGTTTTGGTATAAAATGCCAAATTTGCCACAATAAACCTTCACAAAATATTTATATAGGTATTGTTTAGTTTACTATTATGTGTATAGCTAGGTCAAAAATTTTGAACTACCTATATTAATGTAAAGTTGTTAATAACAAGAATAAAACCAAAGTGTAACAATGCAACATATGGAAAATAGGAAATTTGTAACTTAAAAATTAATGAATATTTATACACACAATGTATATTTTTAAATTTTAATTTAAAAACCCCAAAAATAGCATTTTACATGATATCAAGTTAATCAACTGTTCGTTCATTTGACCTAGCAGTGATTAGTTAATATTTGAACTAATATTCTCACTTTAAATTAAAAATAGATATGTTTGTTTAACATCCAAAATTAAATAAATGAATAAAAGATGAGCAGGTGTAATTGAAGCTTATTATGATTAGTTGATTACTGTTTAACTGAATAACACAGGTGCATAAATTAAGGATTAGGTATTCAAATTAAATTTCAACAACTAAAACGGTGCATGAGGAAAAAGGCAGTTAGAAAAGCTTATTTTTTCACCTTTAAGTATCCATACTAGAAAAAACATGCGATTATTTAGAAGGAATTTTATCAACATTACCTTAATAAAAGTCTACTTGTACCTACTGTTTTACAAAATGCATTGATTTATCACGTTATCTGCCAATATATCACACCATTTCATGGAGTATAAAATATGAAAATAGTTTATCTTGGCAGATGTATTTAAAAAAAACCAACAAAACTAACCATCAGGCTGTTTAATTCCTGGCGTCATAGATCTAAGGAAATCGTCAGGTGTCATATATATTTCATGTTGATCAGATGAAGACCCCTGCACTTGAAGTGTAGCAAAGTAACGAAATACCTTGTCAGGTGTAGAATAATGCCTTATGCGATTTTCATACTCAATTATCTGTAGTATCATGCAAGAATAATGGATTAGTAATGCTGCAATGAACTTATTAGTGTGATTTTGTTAATAGGTAAATTAGAGCAAACCTTGTAATTTTAATAGTGTTATTGTTATGTGTATAAACGTGCCGTAATGCATAAACGTGACAAATTTAGTAATCCGCATACCATTAAAAGCTCATAAAATCAAACATATTTAACGACTTTTTACCATCAGGTTGTTTCATTCCGGGTGTGATTGCTCTTAAGAAATCGTCAGGGGTCATATAAGTTTCTGTTCCTTCCGTTGACGTAAGTTTCACGGTAGCAAAATAACGAAAAATCTTATCTGGTGTAGAATATGCCCGCATACGATTTTCATATTCTATGATCTTTCACATCAAGATATAGGATTTAATTGTTAAGTAAAAAATATTCGTCGGAAACTTACTTTACGATCTCGAAAGCCGATTTTCTCTTTACGATGCTTCTTTGGTTTAATTGATTCTTCACGTTGTTCTTCTTTGAAGTCACTTTCGGTTATGGATTCTTCATGGGCTTTTACAGGAGAAAATATTTTGGAAGAAAGCCTGCAAAGGTTTAATGTAATTTGTTTTCGATTATGATAGACCGTAACTTACCATTTATAGTCGATCCATGGTAAAACAAATGCAACAAACAGAAAAGAATACCAGTATTTTGTGAAAGTGGGTAAAGGATCAGGTTTATGCCCGAAATTTTTGTAATTTCTTTTTTGATCATAATTGTGATTATTTTGAGTGAACTGTAAGACTAAAGCAGGCCGATAATGCGAGATTCTATAGGAATTAATTCTTGATGCAGTAACACCTAATTTTATCACTTTTAGTAACATTTTGGAGATCTATGTCGTGTCTACAATAGGGTTCAGGAAACTATGTATTTTTAGCAAGAATTTTTACAAAAATACTTCCGTCAAATTCTGACATATTAAAACTAAAATTTACCCACAATCAGCAAATCAGCTGATATGACGCAGTGTTGCCAATCGTATAGCGCAATAGACCTTTTCGTTTTTAAAATTTCTTTAATTAAAACGTAATCGTTTTTATTATGTATATTTTTATAAGAAGAACTTAAGTTTATTTAGTTGATTTTGAATTGGGAGTCTTCATTATCACCGTCTGATATGGTTTCTAAAAGTGTATACTTAAGAAAAATAAAGCAGGATCACCTTACATCAATTCTTCGAATGTTAAATTAAATTTTGTAGACTGGTGATCCTCCTTCTTGAATTTTTTTGGATTGAACAAATTCCGCTACTTTTAAAAAAATAAGTTCTTGCCGCCGCTACGCCACTATGAAGTTCAAAAATCCGCTACGGTTGGCAACACTGATATGAGGTTATATTACAGAAATCTTTTTAAATAAAAGAACACAATTGGTTCTGTTTCTGATTTGGCGCGCGATTTAAATTTGTCAGAGATCAAGCCAAAAAGCTACGTTACTCATATTATCATAATTAAAAAGCATTTAAAATAAACCTCAGCAGAAGTCGTCACTCATTTATAGACAAATTCGTATGAATAGCTTTTATAATCATATTAAGTTCACTAATTTGCATTATAATACCTAACCTTGTTAGAAAGAATAGAGAAAGTTATCGCAGAGTGGTTGGTTGTTAATAACGTTAATATAATATTAGAAGTAGGAAGTGGACTTTTATGAACGTAAAATTGAGTAAGTGCAATTTATGTTAACAACATTTGCGCATTTAATATTGTTGGTGCAAAGACAAAGGTTAGATTATCTGTAGTGTTCTGTGGATTATCCAGGGAGTAAATAATTTAAAATAAAAGTAATAAAAAGTCCGTATAACTTTATTTTGTATATAAATTTCGCTTATTAAAAGGAATTGCAATGGCAGAAGACATTGATTCAGAAGGAGTTACAGATTCACCAAAGAAAGGTATGTATTTTTCACTTTATAATTTTGAGGTTAAATTGTTCTTATATACTATAATAGGTCCAACTTTGTCAACATCCACCTCAAGTTTTGAAGCTTTAGATCCACATGATCCTAATTTGAGTCGATTAGCAACAACTATGTTTACAAAAACTGCTGATTATTTGTACGGCGAATTAACAGCAACTCAGGAGGAATACAAACTGCTGGAGAATATGAATAGAGTTACTATTACAAAATATTCGGATATGAAACACATTGCGACAAACATATCTAAAAGCATGAGCGAATTAAATGAGAAATGTATGTTATTTATTTGAATATTATTGAAGTTACTGCTTAAAATCGTATTATGATATTTCTGCGAAAGTTTCTTAATGTTCTTTTTTTGAGGGCCCATTATTAGTTCATCAGTTAGTTTTCCTTATTATTTAGTAAAATGTGCACATTTTTATGTAATACAACAAGTATTGTTTTTGCATTTTTCATCCTTTTCTACTTGTAGATAACAGTTTGCAGCCATATTTGGACCAAATTGACCAAATTGAAGACAGCATTGCTAAACTTGAGCAGGCCGCATACAAACTTGATGCCTATTCAAAGAGATTGGAAGCAAAGTTTAAGAATTTAGAAAAGCGTTAAAACTTTCGTTACAATTTTTTTTTACTGTTATTGTGATATACGCACTTATAATGTAAATATATTCCTCAGAAAGGAACTGGTTATATTATAGCTATCTCCGTCGATTTCTTTGTTTTTCTGTGTTAATGCTTTCTTCGAGCGCCATAGCTTTTAATTTTTCTAATCTTAGTACATCGAGGCACTTTATGAAGGCATCCACCTCCCTTGCACATTTTGAACTACATTCGCTGTTAAGTTCATAACATCTACGTACCTAAAAATTAGGATATTTTAGTAATATGGTGATAATCGCTGTGTTACTTATTATTTTTGTAGTAGAATTTATATAACTTAAAATTTATTACAACAAACAGTTTAGTAAATTAAGAGGAAATAGTTATAATGTATTGACATCTTTATGAATGATTTTTCATTGCTTATTTAAGGCAACCGCCAATCAGCAACCACAGAATAACTGCTGTTTTGAGTTTCAGTATTACTTGTAAACAAAAATTTATCAAAACCATCCTATTGTTATGCATTAAATGGAATTCACTTGTGTTCAGATTAATTAAAGACGTAACAAGATAAAAAGCGTAATTGTTTATTGCGGTAGGTAATTAAATTTCAAGAAAATTGTTTAAAACTCAATAAATAATATTACAATTAACAGCAAGTTTATTTTGTCATTTCATAAAATATACAGTGTGTCCCCGGATGGAGTTGACAATAGGTATGATGGACCAAAAATTTTCGAATTGGATTTTCATATTTTGGGATTAATCCCTGCTCGGTCTGAAACTTATTTTTAGTTTAATTTCGATTTTTTAAAATCAAGTAGGCCTTTACAGTTGAGCAAAAACTCTTTTCGTTTCAGGTAAAGTACCTTTTCCGTTCACAGTACGCCAAAGTGTTACTAAGAAAAGTTGTTCAGAATGAAAAGCTATGGCGTTATGCAAATTTTCAGAACGATCGGCCTACTTTGATAAAATTCATTATTTGTCAATTTCGTTTCAGCTAAAGTACTGTTTCCGTTCACAGTACGCCAATGTGTTACTAAGAAAAGTTGTTCAGAATGAAAAGTTATGGCGTTATGCAAATTTTCAGAACAATCGGCCTACTTTGATAATAGAAATTGACAATAGGAGAAAAATCTTTATTATTTAGGTAGCTACATAGAATAACTGTAAAAATTTGAATTTTAATTTGAAAATTTGTATTCACCCTGTTTTCTGATCTAAGATGTAATCGTAATTAATAATAAAGATTTTTCTCCTATTGTCAATTTCTATTATCAAAGTAGGCCGATCGTTCTAAAAATTTGCATAACACCATAACGTTTCATTTTGAACAACTTTTCTTAGTAACACATTGGCGTACTGTGAACGGAAAAGGTACTTTACCTGAAACGAAAAGAATTTTTGCTCAACTGTAAAGGCCTACTTGATTAAAAAAAATCGAAAGTAAACTAAAAATAAGTTTCAGGCTGAGCAGGGATCAATCCCAAAATATAAAAATCCAATTCAAAAATTTTTGGTCCATCATACCTATTGTCAACTCCATCCGGGGACACACTGTATGTTTTGCTACTGGTTTTAACTGTAATATTTCATCATTAAAAAAAACAGTGCAGTCATAAATTAAAGCTATAAACTTATAAATTCTAAAGACTTGGAATTTTACACTTTGTTTTTGCATAAATAAACAAATTTTAGGTATTAATATGTTTATGAAGTGTAATTAAATAAATGACGTAAATTTGAACCGGAATTGAATTTTATATTTCATTGATTTACATTTTTCTGAATTTTAAATATTGCCATTCATCTTCTCGTTTAAATTTATGGTTTTTAACCGAAGTAGTTTTTAAAAGTACTCATTAATTATTAAGCTAGATGTACAGTAATTTTATTTATTTAACGAAACAACAGCACTGTAAAACTTAAAATCACAAACATTTTTTTCCGGAAATTTTACGAAAAGATCAGATAATTCAAATGATGTTCTTCTTCCATACAAAGTGGGAAAATCATACTCAAAATATTAATGTTGGTCCACCTAAAATGAATTTGTACTTATTTCCTTTAAAATGGCTTGCGTATTTGTACCAGAAAATTTTGTTAAGCAAATTTTTAAACAAGCAAAAATGATTACATCATCAGAGAGGCAACGGACTGTATTAGTTGTTGCTTTAAAATGTTTTTCCAATCTGGACATGTGCATTTCGAGACCTTTTAGATCTAAACCGTAAGCTGAGGAATGCGCATCGTCTAAACATTTAATTTTCTCAATCCAATCTACTTCCCCAACTGGTCCTGTTTTTTTGGTCGCTGGTGCTTCATACCCTGTTGAACGTATAAAATAAATAGTCATTTGGCAAATACTCCTTTCGATTCTTACCTTCGACCATCCGAAGAACTAAGGCATCCGATAAATTCATAACGCTACCGGTATTTGCTGTAGTACATTTATTACAGGAAACCGCAGACCCCATTTTTAGTTTTATAAAGAAATTCTACTTAAAAATTTTGCCTGAAAAAATTATGAAAGATATGTTATGTCTGAATTTAAAAAAGTATTGACAGATGGTGACTTATTGGTTTTTAAAACTTTTATTTATACTGACTGTTTTTTCTTATAATTCTTAAAAATGTCCTAATTTATTCTTAAAAAATTAATTATGCAAATATTTAAAGCGATAAGATCATACCAAACTATAAATTATGTATAGTATTATTTAAATAATGTTGTTTTCATGTAAACTAAGAACCATTCTTGGAGTTTTCGTGAATATTCGTTTTATTATTTTATTATGCAAAATACCACGTCATGGGGAAAACTGCAATAACCAGAGGGTCAAATCAAATTAATAATAAAAATGATCGATCCCGGGAAACGATTCTTATTTATAGAGGACAGCTAATATTTGCTTTTGAAAACATCAAAATCGTTCATAAATTCACACGTGTAAGATAATTAGAATTTTTTAGTACCTACATCTTCAGACTTGAAGGCGGATTTAAAAAAAGGTCAAAGGTGACGATGATTTCGTCTCGTTGTTTGGAATATACTCGTATTCGCCTTTTTTCACTTAATAACCGGTAAGGGAATTGGTTCGGTTATTCAGACATCCGAAATACGAGTGTTAAATTTAAATGACTAATAAATAATAACAAAGATGCAATTTGTATTCTTTGTGTGCACGAAATATGAATTATTGCCACCTACTGGTAAATTGGATGATGTAACTATAATGAGAATGACTTAAGCTAAAAAATTAATTCAGTCTTAATTTGATTTTAGAAGCTGTTGATGTAGCAATTAACATTTTTATGATGTTATGTAAAATAAATTTGAAAATTTGCGTATTTGTTACGCACGTAAAATATTTCGCCTTACATAGTTTGTATTTTTTAATGAATAAATAAAGGGAACAATAAATAGAGTAACTTGGGGCAAAGATTCGAATTTTTTACAATTTATTTTTTTAAAGCTCTAACTGACACTGTTTTTCCTTAGCTTTTTTTAAAATAATATAGACTATACCACTCACATTTTGCTTAACCAATCAGATTGATCGATTTCCTTAGCAACAGCCAATAAAAACAATTTTCAAGTGAAAAAATCACACGTGCGTTTTAATAAGTGACAACAATTCATAAATAGTAATTAACTGTTCGTGATATAGTCTTAACGAATGCAACGCGTGATCCGATTTTCCTGTGATAAATTTGGATCGGATAATTAATTCGTGCTAGTTAATTTTGGAAAATTAACTAGCACTCATAAACTATCCGATCCAAATTTATCGGAAAAACGGCATCATTTGTTATATTACTGTTGATAAAACTATACTCTATCTCAGTGGTGCCCAACCTTTAACTTGTTTCGAGCCAATTTAGAATTTAAAAATTCTAGGCGAGCCACAAATATATTTTACACTTTTAATATTTCAATTTTAAACGTATACAGGGTGATTCAAAAGTATTGTCATTAATTTTAAGGGTAGGTAGAGCAAAAAAATCAGAACAACTTTTCTCAATAAACCATGTGTTGCAACTAAACGGTAGGGCGCAAAAAAAAATGGAAAAATTAATACAAAAATTGTTTTGGGGTCACTGGACTAGTGGAATAGGCCAGTTCTGTTTACATTTAAAATTTAAATTTATCAATCGTCTTTCTTGTACGTACTGATAAGAGCCCAGGTGTGATGTGACGTAGCTTAGCTAGTTCATTCTTCACTGTTAAACTGCACTGTTCGAACGATTTAATGGAAGGTCATCCTAACCGTATGATAAAACGTCGATAAAACGAGCCACATCAAAAGGTGGCGCGAGCCACACGTGGCTCGCGAGCTACAGGTTGGGCACCCCTGCTCTATCTTATTTTAAAAGTTAGAGCTGTTGTGAATACAACAAATATTTTATTAAAATCTTAAAAGTTAAAACGACGAATGTGGATCTTTGCCCCGTTCAAAGGGTAAAAATCCGCACAGCATGGGGTAAAAATCTGTTGTGAAAATTAAGCAGCAATAGTTTCTATAAACTCATGATTTTAATATTATAAGAAAAAATGCATTTTTAGTTACAACAGCGGGTTAAATATATTTGGAAAAAAAATCTAGTCTAAAGGTAGACAGTAATTACTTAATACTATTATAGAGAAAACAAAATACAGAGAATATATAAAATATACCAAAGCGATTTTTTATTTAACAATGGTCTATAAAATTTCGGTTCGGTTTTTCATCCTGAAATTTTTCAAAAATAAGATTAGCTACAATCTTAAAATACAAGTAATTTTTCTCAAATTCTATATAAAACTTTGAATGTTTCGAGAAGCTAAAAAGTTAAATTGGAGAGCTTTACTTTCTGACTTAAATTTTTAAACGGTGTACCTATAAGGTCTTGGAAAGCTAGATAATTAAATTAAATGCTTCACTTTGTGCCTACAAACTTGTAAAGTTGCAGTTCGGCTATTCATCCTGTATTTTTTTATAAATACTATCTCAAAATATAAACAATTTTTCTTACAATTCCGTACAAAAGCTTCTTCTTTAACACATTCTTTGACTCTAAATTTCCCAAACGTTGGTCATGGTTTTCAGTCCCGAATATTATTGAAATTTGTATTAATCCAAAATAGAAATAACTCCGCTGAAAATTCGTCAGAAAGACGTGTTAAATTTTTCAAGTCTTGTAAAACCAAAAAATTAAATTCGATAGCTCCCCTTTGCCTATAAAATTGCCAAAGTTTCAGTTCGATTTTTCATCCTCATTTCTCTGAATTAAAGCTAGAAACTCAAAATGCAAACAAATCTTTTGAAAATTCCTTATAAAAAAGCTTTTTCAAATGTTTAAGTCCTTAGAAAGCCAAAGAGTTAAATTCGATAAATCACTGGTTGCCTACAAAATGTCAATTCGGTTTTCTGTCCCGAAAATTTTCAGAAGTAATTCTACAAACTGGATATAAATAATTTTTCTTGAAATTTCTTACAAAAGCGTCTTTCAAAATTGTGATGTTTTAAAAGGATGAAAAATTTCTAGAATACGTTCTTAAGTTTTGGAAAGCCAAACAATTATACTTTTGTTGGCTTTTACTTCTTGCCTTCAAATATCCAAAGTTTCAGTTCTAATTTTCATTCTGTAATTTTTCTGAAATAAAGCAACTGGCTTAAAATACAGACTTCTTTTTAACTTCTTATAAAAGCTTTTCAAAAATTGTAAACTTTTAAAAATCTGAAGAGTCGAATACTATAATACGTTAGATGACTCTCAATTTCCTAAAGACTGGAAATTTCTAGTAATTTAAAATATTTGAAATCTGCTAAAAATTCTTCAGAAAACCTCTTTTGATTTTTTAAGTTTTGGAAAGCAAAAAATTCAATTCGGCAGCTCACTTTTTGCCTACAAACTTCCTAAGTTTCAGTGTGGTTTTTCAGACTCTAAATTTACTTGAAAAGAAGTTACAAGCTCAAAATACAAACTATATTTCTCAAATTCCTTATAATAGCTGTAACATGTTAAGGTTTTGAAAAGCTGAAAAGTTAAGCTATGATTACAATAAGTATCAGTTCATAACTTTTTTAGAATAACATTAAATTTGCTAAACATTTGCTAAACCTTAAGGACAACCTCTTTACATTTTTAAAAAGTTTAGGGTCTTGAAAAGCTGACGAATTAAATTGGATAGCTCACTCTTTACCTACAAAATTTAGGTTCGATTTTTCATCTTGAAATTTTTATATATGTATAAAGCTACGAGCTTAAATTCAAATTCCTTTAAGAAGCTGCAAAATTTCTTAAGTTTCAGTTCACAGTTTCTTGATGCTATTAATTTAAAACTGAAATAAATCTGCCAAAAATTTCCTGAAATCTTAGGTACAACTTCTTTAAATTGCTAAAACTTTTAAGATCTTGGAAAGCTAAAGAATTAAATTCGATGGCCCATTCTCTGCCTACAAAATTTCAGTTCGGTTTTGCTTCCTGAAATTTTTCAGAATTAAAGCTGCAAGCTCAAAAGACAAATATTTTTTAAAATTCCTTATGAAAGCTATAAAATTTTAGAAAGTTTTGAGACACTAAAATTCTCTGACTACAAATGTCTTAAGTTTTAGTGAGAATTTTTTAATTAGTAATTTAGAACAAATCTATATTTGCTAGAAATTTGTTGAAATATTAAGAGCAACCTCTTTAAATTGTTAAAAAATTTAAGGCCTTGGAAAGCGAAAGAATTAAATTGGTTAGCTTAATCTTTGTCTACAAAAGTTTGGTTCGGTTTCCCATCCTGAAATTTTGCAAAAATAAAAATAACCTTAAAAAATACAAATAATTTTTCTGAAATACCTTATAAAATCTGGAAAATTCGAAAGTTGTGAGAATCTAAAAAGTTAAATGTGATAGCTTTACTCTCTAACTACAAATTTCTTAAGTTTCAATTAGAATTTTTTGAACTTGTTAATTTAGAACAAAAATAAATCTGGTGAAAATCTGCTGAAATCTTAAGGACAACTTCTATAATTTTTTAAGAGTTTAAAGCCCTAGAAATTTAAAGAAATAAATTCGATTCTCTGGTCGCATAAAAATCTTCCCCCTTCGTAGCAGGAGCATTCTTCGTAACACCAGCTCTCACAACCTTCACATTGCACTCAATCTTTTGTTGGAGGCTCCTCATACAACGTTTCACATCCTGGACATATACTAACCCGTGAACCCACAGCACTCGAAGATGCTTTAGGCGACAGAAGTTTCTTCTGTGTCGTTCTTTCTTTAGACTTGGTGATTAGCTTTTCTGACGTCAGTTTTCTCTTCACGGCTTTCTGTTTCTCCGCATCTACTTTTCTCTTTCTTTCCATTTCTAACTCTGTTTTGTTGGGGGTAGATGTTAACACAGTAGATTTTTTGCCTTTCTTCATTCGCTTTCGCTGAGTGCGGATCTTTGGTAGATGCACAATATCGGACGGAGAAATATGAGTTGATTCGGAATAGCTTGCTGATGTGGACGGACGAGGACTTTGGGATGTACTTGGTGCTGCAGAATGTAAACCACCCTCGGTTTCTGAATGGCATTCCACCTCTGTTGTATTATACTGAATTTCTTCAAGATTTTCTTCTGCCTGGACTTGATCAGTTTCAACTGAGGATTCTAAGACTTGTTCAGTCACTTCAGCAGGAAGAAAGTCTTCGTCGGTAAATATTCCTCTGTCAATGGGTACGATTCCACAAATTCTAAATGCCTTAATCACTTTACCCATTGTAGCGCACCTCATGTAAGCCGTTTCAAATAATTCCGTAACTTGAAACTGCCCAATGACACGCCCAGGATTATTTACCATCCATTAATAATTGCTTTCTGCATAAAAATCTTTTAATGCCTTGAAGAAACATCTGTCCAAGGGTTGAATTTTGTGACTTGAATGAGGGGGAATACTCAGAAGATGAATACTATTTTCTCGGGCGAAAGTTATGGCCTCCAAGGAAATATGGGAGATACGGTTATCCAAAATTAGCAGTACAGGGCAGTCCTGCGAACTTCTGACATTATGTTTAAAGTGGTTCAACCATTCGATAAACAAAACTGAATTCATATAGCCCGTCTCTGCTAAGAACATCACCGACCCTGGAGGTGCACCCTGCATAAGTTCTGGTTTTGCACGCTTTCTGCTTTAGTGCAGGAGGCACATAATTTCCACTGGCGCTCAAACAGCAGACAACGGTCACCATTTGACCCCTTTCAGCAGCCACTACCTTACCTACACATTTTTTCCCTTTTATAGGGACAACTTTCGGTAATCTGTTAGGAACTGTTGCAATACCACTCTCATCCATGTTGTAAATTCGACTAGGAGGGAATTTATATTTTGTCATAACATCAGTTAAATTGTCAAAAAATAATCCAACTTGAACTTTGTTGAAACCCATTATTCTTCCCACACTAGTTTACTGTGGCGTTTTCAACGATAGGTTCTGCCTCCGTAAGAATGATTGAATCCAGTAAATTCCCGCCATTTGAGTTTCTTTATTAAACCTATTCGGTATTTTAGTTTTTTCCTGCATACTGGTAAACTAACTGACGCAAGGATTTAGATGTTAAGCCGTAGAATATACCATCTAACTCTTTACAATAGCTGACCAGTTCCGTTTCTTGCACTTCGCTGAAGGTTGATTTGAACCGCCCCAACTGATCAACACCAAAGTCTTTCTTTAGTCTTTTTCTCAAGGTAGATTCTTCAAACCCCAATACTTCCGCTGCTTTTCTCACTGACATACCTCCGTCGATGTACTGTCGAGCCTTTTCCAAAACTTCTTCTGTCATCGGCTTAGAGGACATCTTTCTATCATAGGTTCTAAAAAAATTTATAAACATAAATACCTAGATACCTACCCCTACCTAATGCAAGTAGACTAATAGGCAAATTAAAATTGCCTAAGTTGTGAATTAATTGCAATAAATTGCTTTCGGGAACATAGACCACGTATAACAGGTCTATTGGGGTAAAAGTCAGCATGCGGAACTTTGCCCCTTCGAATATGCGGACCTTTTCCCCAGTGCAACAAATTATACAAAGCATGTATGTGCTACCGTCTTGTGTCTAAATGACAAAACTTTTTCCCGCCTGAAGTAATCTTAGATAACAGCTGATTACTAAATTTATCACAAAAATTGCTTAGATTCAGTGTCTGCAAGAATGCTACGTTCTACAATAACTCCTTAAACTACATCAGAAATATCAAAAACGAAACTTACCTCATCTTATCGAACAACACAAAACTCCTGCCACTGAACCGTGGCCATTAGACATAATTGATGATGGTTCTGTTTTACCGACATCTGCAACTTGGAACTAAATATGGCAAATAGGATCTTTACCCCCTGCGGATCTTTACCCCCAGTTACTCTAATAATTATTTGGAAAGTATTTATGTTAACTACGGATTTCCATAATTTTGTAGAGGAGGGTTCAAATTTAACCCGGAATTGTTTTGTAACTTTATTTAAACAAGATCTTTACAATATAATTTATCCTACATTTCAACATATTCCCCTTCTAACTCTACACACTGTTGCCATCTCTTTGGAAGCTTCATATGGGCATAATCCCTTCTTTATAGAAGTATTTTGGCTGAGCGGCAAGCCGCCCGTGTGGGGTTACTAAACCCCCATCGGGCGCCTCCTCAGGTGGCGGACAGAGGAATGCCTCCCAGATATGGGTGATACCGGGTAAATGAAATACCTGGGGCGGACCAAAACTAACAACCACGATACCTTACTTAGAGTCAGGCATCAACCGGCAGCGTCTGATCCAGAGTGGGCGGCTGCCAACAGCGTCGGACCCCATGTTAGGGGCGCCTCTGAGCTAATACAGGGGAAGGCAACGGGAAACCACCCCAGTGAATTTTTCCCCAGGACACTACTATGGAGAGGAAACAAATGAACATGGCCCCTAGTCCCGGACAGCCCTTAAGTGGGCAAGGGGTGCGAAGAATCTCCCGGCTCAACATAGTAAAGTCAAAACTCCGCATTGCCACATGGAATGTTAGAAGCCTATATGCCGCTGGCAAATTCGACAACGTTATCAAGGAGACTCAGAGACTAAAAATCAACATCTTGGGAATTAGTGAATTGCGATGGGCAGATTCAGGAACATGCCAAAACGAGCATGGCACACTCTACTACTCTGGCAGTTTACCTCAAGACCGTGATCATCGAAATGGTGTAGGCCTATTTCTTTCTGCAGATTATTCTAAGTAGGTCACTAGCTACATACCAATTTCAGATAGAATGATGCTGCTCCAGTTACAGGGACAACCGTTCAAGATCAACGTAATACAGATTTATGCCCCAAAAGCAGACAGAAGATACGATGAGGAAGTCGAAAAACTCTATAACTCACTAGATAAAATCATCAAAAAATTAAGTAATGATGATGTTACACTGATAATCGGTGATTATAATGCCAAAATCGATTGAACTTGGTGGGCAATTTTGGACTGGATAAAAGCAACCCCAGAGGAGACAGATTGTTTGACTTCTGTCAGGAAAACGAAATGGTGATCACAAACACGTGGTTTAAACTTCCAAAGAAACGTCTATATATTTGGATATCACCCACTGAGAACAACAGTCAAGAACCTATAAGGAATCAAATTGATTATATTCTAGTAAATAAGCGCTTCAGGAACTGTATAACAAGGGTAACAACTTATCCTGGAGCAGATATCGGTTCCGATCATGTCCCTTCCCGTAGCAGGTACTAAACTAAGGTTAAAAATACTTAGAAACAACACGAGAGACCAAAGACCAGATACATCGATATTAGAAAACCCGCAAGTAGAAGAACGAGTGAAATAAGAGCTTAATAAAAAGCTGGCCGATCTCAAAGAGAATATGTACAGCTAGGTGCAACCACTATGGGAAGAGATAAAAAGTATTCTTACCATGGTATGCACTAACGATATAAAACCAAGAGAAAGAATTAAGATAAAAAGATGGATGTCAGACGAAATCCTAAACCTAATGGAGGAACGAAGATTAGCCAAGAACAACAAAGAGGAATATAAAAGAATACAAAGAAACATAAAAACAAAAATTCAAAAGGCCAAAGAACAATGGACGAGGGAAAGATGCAGAGAAATGGAGGAGCTTGAAGATAAAAACAACTTATTTCAAATACATAAAAAAGTCAAAGAAGCAACAGGAACCTACAAAAAAACGACAACCTCTTGCACTGTGCGACTCATCAGGTGTACCCATAGTAGAAGAGAAGGAGATATAAAATACATGGGAGCAATATATAAATAACCTGTTCAGTAATGAAAGGCCAGATCTACAGACCAACGCCACGAATACAGAAGGACCTGACATACTCAACGAAGAGGTGTTACATGCCATAACTACTGCACAAAGCAGAAAAGCAACTGGACCCGACGGCATTCCTGTTGAAATTTTAAAGCTTATCGAAGATGGAAATATATGCAAAATCATAAAATTGTATAATGTAGTATGTAACAACGGAATAATACCAGAAGACTGGCTAAGGTCAACTTTTATAACAATTTCTAAGAAGTCACGTCCTAGAACATACGGAGATTACAGGCTAATTAGCCTGATGAGCCACTTCTTGAAGACCTTTCTACGTATCATCCACCATCCACTCTAGGATACGCAAGAAGTGCGAGTTCGATCTTGATGACGCTCAAATGGGATTCAGGAACGCATTTGGAACACGAGAAGCCATCGTTGGAATCAACGTTTTTCTCCAAAAATGTCACGACCAACAAAGGGGAGAAGGCCTTCGACAGAGTACGCCACTCCAGACTAATAGACATGCTACGCCGAACCGGATTAGACAGCAAGGATATCCGAATTATCGAAAATCTATATTGGGGCCAAACAGCTGAAATAAGGTCAGGAAATATAAGAAATACAACGAGGGGTCCGACAGGGCTGTATTCTTTCGCCTCTCCTGTTTAATCTTTATTCTGACCAAATCTTTAAAGAAGCTCTAGAAGACGTGGAATATGTAGTTAAAATTAACCTAATAAATACAATCAGATACGCTGACGATACCCTTATTTTGTGTGATAACTTGGAGGGTCTACAACACCTAATAAATAAAATTAGTACAACAGGAACAGAATTAGGACCCAACATAAACGTTAATAAAACAAAGTTTATGGTATTCAGCCGAGAACAACACGAAGACGCGAGACTAATCCTAAATAGTGTTATGATAGAACGATTCAACCAATTTAAGTAGGTACCATATGAACAAAAATTATTTAGATAAAGGGTGGCTTTGGAATTCTGAACGTACCTATCATGCAGAACCAACAACAAGCTGAACCAATCAAAGGCAGTTCACCATGGCCATCCCTTATCTAAATAATTTTTGTTCATTTGGTACTTAGGCAGTATAATAACAGAAAGATTGGACTCCGAGGTAGAAATTAAATGCCGAATTGAAGTAGCGAGGGCAACCTTCAAAAGAATGAGAGCCCTCTTTTGCAATGACGACTTAAACCTGATATTGCGTCAACGTATGGTCAAATGTTACGTGTGGTCGGTGCTGTTATACGGGGCGGAGAGCTGGACCTTGAAAGTGAACTTACTCAATAGATTGGAAGCATTTGAGATGTGGATTCATCGAAGAATGCTGAGAGTTCCATGGGCAGACTTACTGACTAACGAAGAAGTTTTGAGACGAGCTAGAGTGGAAAGGAAACTAGTAACAACTATAAAGTGTCGCAAAATCGCTTACCTCGGCCACATATTACGAGGAGAGAAATACCAACTCATAATGAAAGGAAAAACAGAAGGTAGACGAGGAGTGGCTAAAAAACAGATGTCGTGGCTGAAAAATATCACAGACTGGACAGGCATACAAGGTGTCAGAATAGCAGAAGACAGAGACGTTCAGGAGACCGGACACGGCACGTATAGAAGAAGAAGGCAAGCCAGTTTTGCACAACGTTTTTGACCTAATCATCTTCAAATCGAATACCACCCACTGCTTCCTTGAATGGCCCAAACAAATGAAAGGAGACAAGTCCGGATTCTAAGGAGGATGAGGAAGTATCCCCCAGTGTAATTTATTTAAAGTTTTATTAGTCAATTGGGCGGTGTGCGGGCGAGCATTGTCGTGGAGGAGAACCACACTCCTAACCGAACGCTTCCGTTTTTTCGTCCGAAATACTGACTTTCCGGCAAGCAGTTGAGCGTAATAAGGGGAATTTATTGTACGCCTGTCTTCTAAAAAATTTGTAAACAAGACCCCTTCTGCGTTCCAAAACACGGTGGTCATTATCTTCCCAGCTGAAGGGATAACCTTTGCCTTTTTCGGCTTCTTTGAAATTTTGTGTTTCCATTCCATACTTGATTTTTTGGATTCTGGGACAAAATGGTGTACCCAGATTTCGCCTTCTTCTCCTTCTCACTCGTATCGATGAAGGAGTTCGGTTGAGATTTCAGTGCGTCTTTGTTTCTGTTCAACAGAAAGCAACTTTGGGGCCCACTTTGCACAGCTTTTTTGAAATTTCAGATGTTCATAGATTATTTTTTCAACACTACTTATACTTATTTGAAGTCTGTTTGATAAATCACCGATGAAATTCGCCGATTACTTCGGATCAGCCTATCAATTTCCTGAACGTTCAACTCAGGAGTGAGGTTCGTGGTCGCCTAGCGTGGGATAAATTTTCCATCTGAGTTCGACCTTCTCTGAATTTCTGGCACCAGTGAAACACTTCAGTCTTTGACAGAGTGTCTATCCTGAATTGTCTTCGAAGTCGTTCAAGAACTTCAGCAGGTTAAGGTTCTACTTTCCTTAGCGGAAATATTGACAAAAATCGCAATATTTTATATCACTTTTGTGGCTTTATTATTAAATTTGAAGAGCTGGTCGACACTTATAAAGGTTCTGTAGAAGGCAAGGTAGTGATGTGTTGATGTCAAAAGGTCAATTAATTTGCTGTAATTAATCGAAAACGTCCTATAATTTCTGCAGTTTCTTTCGTTTATTTGTGATCGAAACCAAAAAAAGTTTGAACAAATGATTAGCACGGTCTACTGAGGTCTTCTAATAGATTTTTTTCATCGATGTTTATTGAACATTTATATCGCAAAAGGAAAATTGTATTTAGGCAACCAGTTAAACATAATGTTTCGATTTTTACTTTCCCAATTTCTGCAATCTAAGTTGCCTAACGTCAAAAGCATTAATTTAAACTAGGAATGTATTTTAAGTAAAGGAGAGCCTGGATGATAATTTCTTATGTTATCTCTTAGGAATTACAAGTACAGGTAATAGGTTTCGCAACACAAGCCACACCTGGGGTTACGCCACTGGTCGAGGTTCATTCACACTTGCTGGTGTGCGGTGGAGGTGCATCACGCGCCAACCACCAGTGTATTATTAAGAAAAGCTATTTCGCCATATACAAATTATTTTGTATATGGCGGCAAAATTCCTGGATAAATTTGAACCCCCTTCGTCCATATAAATCTTGATTTTGAGAATTTAAAAATGATTCTGATATATTTATTTCTATTTTAAATGAAATAGAAATTTTACTCCTTAATTTTAAAATTTCCTTCCTCTTCTAGCTTTTCTATTCTTATTCTGTCATATATTTTATCTTCTACTTTACTTTCTCCACAACTCTTAATTCTGGTCACAATCAGTCTATGATTAGTATTTAACTCGGCTCCCCTGTATGCTCTGAGGTCCTTTACGGCTGCTTTAAAGGTTTTGCTAAATGTTACATAGGTAGTCTGGGAGTCAATTGCACTCTTAAGAGGAAGGAAATAAACAAAGATATATAGGGTACTACAAAGAAAACTAGAGACAGAAGAAAGAAATCCAATGTATGGAAGAAGAAATATTGACGAGAAATGGGAAATACTGAGAAGAACTATATGTAAAGTGGCAAACTATAGATATAATAGAACAAAATGGTGGGGCGAAGAAGTTAAGGATAAAGTAAGGAGTAAGAAATAAGCATGGAAGAAATACTTAAGAACCAAAACAGCAGAATACAAACAGATATACATAAACAGAAGAAACGAAGCAAAGGAAGTAGTAAAAGAAGCTAAAAGGAGAGCGTGAGAAGAGTTTGAACATGAAATACAGGAACAATACAGTGACAATGGAAAGAAGTTTTGGCATACGGTCAAAAGACTAAAGGGTAAAAATACAACAAAAATACGGAATATAAAAGATGAAGAAAACCACATTCTTACTAGTAAGGAAGAGATTGTAGAAACATGGAGAAGGTACTACGAGAAAAAGTTTGAGAAAATTGAAGAATAAAGACAACAATAAATTAATGAATAGGGTGGAAGAAGGTACAGACAGCAATATTACACTGGAAGAAATCGAACAGATAATAAGAACAATGCGATATGGGAAAGCGGCCGGAAAAGATAATATAGTACCGGGAATGATCAAATGGAGAGGAAGAAAGGTAGCAGAGTGGTCAACAGACATAATAAAAATGGCATGGAAACTAAGAAGAATACCACTTGAGTGGGAACATAATGTAATATTACCACTCCATAAAAAACGCAACTGTGATAATTATCGTGCGATATGTTTATCATCAGTACCTTTCAAAATATATACTAAAGAAGCATTTATACCAAACAGACAGACAAGTGACCATGTTAATACATTAAGGATGGTTATAGAAAAGAATTTAGAAAAAGGTAAATAATTAAGGTTACTGTTTCTGGATATGAAAGCAGCATTTGACAATGTGGATAGAAATGTACTGTGGGAAATCTTGGAAAATTATAAACGTCTAAAAGCTTTAAAATGTGCAAGGGGATAAAACAAGGTACAAATAATGGAAAAATAGAGCAGGAGATAAACAACAGGATAAACAAAGCGAACCATATTTACTACATGATAAACAACACAATAATAGGTAAAAGGGAAATCAGCAATAAAACAACAATTCAAATATACAGTGTGTCCCCGGATCGACGCATGAATAGGTGAAAAGGTCTGACAATTTTTGAGTCGTAATTTCAACTTCGGGGGTTCAGCCCTGCTTGAATAGAAACTAATTTGTGTCGTAATTTTAGTTTCGAAAAATCAAGTATGTTCTGAACAACTTTTATTAATAACTTTTTGTCGTATCTAGTACAGAAAATGCACTTTACTAGTGGGAAAAATAACTTTTCTGTAAATTTCCGAGACATACTTGATTTTTCGAATCTAAAATTATGACACACAAATTAGTTTCTATTCAAGCAGGGCTGACCCCCGAAGATGAAATTTCGACTCAAAAATTTTCAGACTTTTTCACCTATTCATGCGTCGATCCGGGGACACACTGTATAACACAATATACTTACAAACACACACGTATGCGGTAGAAAACTGGGTGCTTATGGATAAGTTAAGCTCCAGAATAACAGCTAGGTACTGAGATGAAATACCTAAGGAAAACAACTGGACACACTAGAAGAGATATATTTAATAATACCACAATAAGGGAAATGCTGAATGTTGAGCCAGTATTGAAGAAGATAGAGGATAAAAAATTGAAATGGTTGGGACATATATGCCGAATGAGAAAGAATAGAATTCCAAAAATAATGGCGGAGATGAAAGTGGAAGGAAAAAGATAGAGAGGAAGGCTGAGGATAACATGGGAAAAGCAGATTGAAGACTTGGCAGGGAGTAGAGGAAAGACCATAACAGACATTAAAAGACTAGCTAGAGATAGAACGGCGTACAAGGAATGGGTACAAGAGACTTAGCCCTGAACAACGACCCGACGCCTAAGGACATAAAGGGATAGATAAAGAAGAAGAAGAAGAAGAAGAAGAAGAAGAAGAAGAAGAAGAAGAAGAAATTTTAAAATTAATGGAAAAACTAACTAATTTTTTATAACTAAATTATACCATATCTCTTTTATATTATGACATGGTATATAAACTTCTTTAACTATTTTTTAAAATTTATTTTCTTTCTAGTTATTTATATTGTTCCATTGTCGGAATATCCGAGGCGTACCGTTCTTTCTTTTTCCTACCATCACCATTTTTGGTATTTTCCTGGATACTCTCCCTTCTTTCTTTATTTTTAGATGAGCATACTACCTGAGTTGTTCCCCCTCTCTATTTTGCATACTACTGGACGAAGATTTAACGAAATTCTCATGCTCTATTTTGAATTTTTCCGTCTATTGTGTTGTTGTTTGTGAATAATGATCTTAACCACTCAAAGCTGTTAACTTCGATAGCATTTATTTTATCAACCACTTCTCCATTTTCCCCAGTCTTGGCTAATTTATACTTTTTTTGTAACGTTTATTTGGATTTCTTTTTTACAGGTTTTCCATATTTTAAACCTATTTTTTACTTGAATGTTGGCCAAAGAGATTGTGATTGTTTCGTTTTTATTTTAGTCTTTTTTGATATCTGATCCATGCAATTTTATTCATGATTTTCACCGTATAATCTTACTGTTCATTTTGTTTCTGCATATAATAATAATAGTAATATGTCACCCATTTTTCATAAGTTTGTATCTTTTCCTTGGCCGTTTCCTTCGTCATTCCCTCAGTGGTCTTCTCCTCAAAACTTTCTTCGGCAATTTATCTGTTGTCATCCTTACCATATTACTACTTATTATAAGTGCGTTCGGTAATACGAGTATGACTGCTCTATTGGGTATTGTATGTTGATCTAAATTTAGTAAAGATGTTTGAGTTTTAAATTAGATATTCTGAAGTATAACAGCGTATACCTTCGACTAAATTTAATTTTCTAAACAATCTAAACTATTCTTATTTTAAATTACGGTCAGAAGGGAATTCGTCAAAAAATCTACTAGTATGAAATAAAATATCTGTTACTACTACGGGGTAGTGTAGAATTTGAGAATATGAAGTCTACTACATTACTAATAAACAGATCCTAATAATAATAACAATAAATGTGAACAGAAAGCAGACAATATACATACTGTTATGAATGTTATGATATTACAATAAATTTTATTTTGCCAAATGCTCTACGTTGTATTAACAAAAATGATTGTGATATCACAATTGATATTTTAATAGAAACTTTTAAGAGTCGTTACTGAGGTTCTTACTTTTATTTTTCTTTTATTCAAGATCTAATCTTTATTTTTAATTAAATTTTAAATTAAATCTTAGTCAACTTCATTAATACGAATTTATTACAATTCAATGATTCCTTCCCTAATTTAATTTCCCTTCTAACTTATCTACACTACTCCTACACTCACAGTTACGTTGAAAATTCAATTTGTTTTCTGCGACCAACAGTTCCCAGCATATAAATATTTCCAATTTGATACAGATTACCAATAACCAATCCTTATCATTGAACCAATTTCAATTCCAGTTTATTATTTATTCAAGTTATATTAGTATCCAATTCACATGCAGTACCTATCAAAACTTATCTTCAATCCAATTTTATCCAGTTTCAATTCTTCCCCAATTATAATGATGGAAGACAAATAGAATTATTCAACTTCAATTATTATTGAAATTTTAATTTAATATTTATCTTCGCCCGGAAGATTTCTTTTTACTTCATCTTCGCAAAATTATTTGTTACTGTCTGTTTATTTTTAATCTTGTTTTCTATCTCTATGGTTTTTCGAAAATTCTTTATCCAATTGAAAAATTGCTTTTTTATTCAGGACAATCGTAACTACTTAACTTTTCTATAGCAATCCTATTTAGCTATTCATATTTTACAACAATAATAATATTTACATTTTCAATCTAAATTTTTATATTACATTTTTTTTATATAACTAAGTAAATCCGCATTAATTAATTTTTGTTTCATCAGCAATAAATTCGTAAACACCAATTATTAATATCATCTCAATACATACATAATCGTTCCTCTTCTACTTTATAGTGTAGAGGCGACGATCAGCAGCTATCCTCTCGGCTTGCTCCCATTCAATCTTTTTTTTTTGAAGGATCCTGGGTATTTTACTATTCCAGCTTCTATTGGGCAGGTCCCTTTTTCTTTTCTTATCAATTCCTGTCTTCTAAATGACTTTGACTTTTCTGCTCTCATTCATTCGCACCATGTGTCCGAAGCACCTCAATTGACGCGATTCTATCGTCGCAAGCACTGGTTAAACATTAAGCCGTTCACGAATTACATTATTGTTGATACGGTCTTTTTTTGATACACCAACTCTAAGGTAGTGCATTTCACTTGCTTGTAATCTAATCTTGTCTCTGCCACTCAGGTCCCTCGTATCACTACTGTAAGTTAACACAGGTATGAATACCCTGTTAAATATTTTGGCCTTTGTGGCGATGCTAACTTCTTTCTTTCTTAAAAACACTCTGTTCAAAGCATGATATAGCTTGATAGCATTTGAAACGCGACAGTTAATTTCTGCATCCATATTTCCCCTGTCATTTAATACTGAACTCAACTTGTTTAATTTTATTGTTATTTCTAGTTGCTGCTCTTCCTTGTATATTACTATGACTTCTGTTTTATCAATATTTATTCTCATATTTATCTAAATATCTTCCTTAGTTCTTCGTTCCATACTAGCACATTCTTTTGTAGTTCCTTTTTATTGTTTGCAAGTATCATCATGTATGAGTAGTCTGCGTACATCATTTCAGACACATTGACCCCTATTTTTGCAACTGAGAAAAAAATGGTATACGAATTTTGTATTCCTTTTATCGTTACAAGCTCACCCCTAAAGTTTGGCAGAAGCATTACCTAACACCCTGTATAATTTTCCCGGTGGGGCGCTATCAAAGGTTTTATTCAAATCAACAAAACATACATATAATTTATTATTATGAGTGAGTGTTTCTTCTGCTAGTTGTCTTAGACTAAATATGAGGTCTACTGTCTACTATTCCGCTTTTTGACCTAAAACCGCATTGATTATCATCAATCGTTGCTTCTATAGCTTGCCTTAATCTTTTTTCCAGTGTTATTTCATATATCTTGCTGACGACACTCAGTATATAAATTCCTCTATAATTTGTACAGTTCTTAGTGTCACCCTCCTTTAATATAGGTAGTATTATAGCTATTGTTCAATCTCGTGGTATAACTCTCTTTTACCATACCAAACTGATAAGTCTATGTAGGCACGCATACCCTTCCTCACCCAAATATTTGATCATTTCTGCTTTTATATTATCATTCTCTATTGGTTTATCTATTTCTATTCCACCCTCCAGTATTTCATTCGTTCTCGCCATTTTTCAACAATTTGTTTGCTGTCAATGATTAAGTGGCCCTCTCTATCCTCTATGAATATATTACCACCATTTTTGTTTTTTCTTAAATTCTTCTGTGTGCGGTAAAGGAGTTTTGCGTTTCCCTGACTGTTTTCCTTCATCTTATTTCCAAATTCCTCCCACGTTTTTGCTTTGCTTCTTTGGCCATGTCTTTTGCTACTTTTTTGTTCTTTATATTCTTGATACTTCTCTTCAATATTATTTTTGAGATATACATTCCATAGCTCTTTTTTCTTTTTGTCTTCTGCCTTAATTTCATTATTTCACCAAGTAGTAAATTTTTCATTGTTCGCTTAGTTTTACCGCATCTTCCTTGCAGTTAGTTCTATTTCTTCAATCTCTTCCCAAACTGCACTTCTAAGCTCATTATTTATAATTGTACAATATTTTGTTCTTACTTCATCTTGTTGTAGCATATGCACTTTGGTACTTAGAACGCTGTATGTATTATTTACTACCTTTGTTGTTGTAGGACTCTGTAGGAGTCATGATTGGGCAATATTTCATTTTAACTTGCACAAATAATAGTCACTCCCGATTTCTACTCCCTTAAACCCTCTAACATCATTTTTTTCCCGCGCTTATTCTCTATTAAAATTAAGTCTATGATAGACTACTCGTTCCGGCTGTCCATGATTTGTGTAAATTTATGGATGAACTTACTATCATGTTATTTAAACAAAACTCGATTACTCGACTATTATTGTTGATAATTTCGCCATGCTGCCCCACTGGATATCCCTATTCATAGTACCTAGCCTACCTACCCTAGCATTAAAATCCCCATGATCATTGTTTTATTATCCACGTTATTCCTTTCTTCTTGGAGTACTTCCCAAAATGAATCTTTATTTACTTTTTTCTCATTAGCTGATGGTTCGTACGCCACAAACATTCTTAATTTTTCATTTTGTCCTTCCCTCAAATCCAATTTTCTTAATCTCTCATTATCGGAAATTTATAAAGTTTATAAATTCTCGCTCTCTTGTTCTGGTACATCACTGTATATAACCTATAATAAGAAATGATTGTTCCTCTAGCAAGAACTTTCCTGACTTTTATTTTTTGTTTTCGTTAGCCCCAGGAGTTGATTGCCCGTCTTGAAGTTCGTTCTCTTTTCCATTCAGTTCCTGGACATTCCACACCCTCATTTTCTATATTTATTTTCTCACCTGTATATTACCGTCATTCACTTGTTTTCTTCGTGTCTCCTTCATGTATTTTCCTTCTCTTGGTTCCCTCTCTTTCACAGATAATATATTCGTATTCCTATCCATACCTGGGCTCCGTCCTGTTTCTTCAAACTCATTAGTTTTTTGTTTACTTACGTCTCATCTCCTCAATTAGCTTATCCCTGTCAATATCCCACCTCCACCACTTCCCATTAATACTTATTTTCAACCGATTTTCACCTATTTACCATTCTTTCTCTCTTCACTTATTCGTTTTCTTATCTCTTGTTGTATTTGTTTTTCCTTTTTGGTCATATCAGCATCGATGTAAATTCCATGTTCTTTAATATTCCGCAGATTTTGCTTATTTTTAAGGATCATTAGTTTAACTGCCAAGCTTTCTGTCTCTAAAACACATGTCTTACCTCCGATTCATGTTATTCAGTTTGATATTCACCTCTAAATTACTAGTAATAAATTGCTTCATTTGTTCTCGCATTACCTTACTAGGGAGCCCCATAACATTGGTCGACAAAACTCTTTCATAAGCAAGAGGGATTGACGGATACTCATTTCCATTATGAAGCAGGACAGCTTTCAAACTTGTTTTGGAAGAATCTATGAAAAGTTTCCATTCTTCAGGATTGTGATGCTGTTCTAGTTCATCTAATAAAGAGTCCACATCGTTGCAGTATACTAAGTCATCTTGCATGGAGAAAATGTGTTCTAACTCCTGTTGCCGGACGGAAAAAGCATACTTTAGTTCCTTTTTCAAGGAGGTTCCAGTCTTTAAGTCAAGACTAAGCTTCAAGAGCTAACAATTCAGCATGAATTTTAGATAAATTTAGATCACAAACCAGATCCTTGAGTTCTGGTTAACTAATCTTGTGAGTTTCTGTTGTTTCTCCTACGAAATCTGGGTGCTTTTCATCGTCATCACTTTCTAGATCAGTCTGAAACTCTTCACCACCAACGTGTTCTTCTGAATCCAAACTCCATGATTGTGGCGGCACTGGAATGGCTAACTCTGAATTGTGATGGACAGGTCTGATGGCCGAAGGAATGTTGGGATATTTAACTAAATTTTTAGTCTTGCTTGTGATTCCACTGATTTCTGGAATACAAAAATAGCAGTCTATGGAGTAGTTCTTTGGCTCTCTCCATGGGAACTGCAAATGGCATGTGACGAGATGTCCCATTCAGCCAGCTAGGAAGCAAAATTACATAGGAAGCCCAAGATTTGTCTTGATCACCAATTTTACATCCAAAGTAGAGTTCATACGATTTCCGCACTAAAGAGCAATGTTTTTCGTTTGAGACTTGAAAGTCAATTCGCCACAAATGCAGCAAAAATTGTTTGGATGGTTTATACAATTTCGATGCATTCCTATGCAGAGTTTGTACAATTTACACTTACAAAAAGGAACACTACACTTTTACAGCCCAAAAAATGGAATTAAAGCACGAGACATACTCAGAAATGGCAGATACTGTTCACCTGACAAACAGTGTTTAATTGAAGACTGCAGCTTTAGTAATGTATACTATTAAAAACAGATGGTGAAACTTATTTTAGCCTATTTAGGACAGAATTATGGTATAAAGAAGATGTAAGGTTCTTGGAAATCAATTTCTAAAAAATGTATAAGTATAGAAGACCAGCGAAGATTCTTCGTCGTTTATTTTAAGCAGGAAATTTCAGAATCGAATCCTGAAATGTAAATAACAATGGAAATTTTATAAAAACAATTAATATTTCCTATCAGTATTAGTTTATTGACGAAAATTGTTTATTTTAAACGATACCATCACCTTGTATTGATCGATCAAACATGTCCGTATTTTAATTAAGTTGGAATATTCTAAGCAGCTAAGATTAATGCCATAAATGGATAATAAAATACCCTTAAGCTAATATGAAGTAAAAAATACATAATTATTCTTTTATTTCTACGGATATTACGATTGTAGTTTTTCAGTAGTAATTTGTGATGTGATAATCGATATTTCAACTTGATCACGATAAATGATTTTAATTTGCATAATTAATTTACATGTCCAAAAGTTCGTAAATGTATGACTAATAAATTCCGTGTATATTTAGTTTGTAAGAATTGAGAAGATTGTTTTACTATACTGATTAATTGTGTTCGATCGTTGGTGTTTGTAAACGGAAAATCAATTTTTTTGTGGAAACAACTGAGTAACAATTTTCAATTAAAAACTGGATTTTAGGAAACTACATACTTCGACGGTTTATGATTAATGGCTCTAAGAAATTTCATTTTTTATATAACTATAAGTAAATAAAGTAGCTCCAAGTTTAACTTCCTAATAACCTAGATAAAAATGAAGGTCTTCACTTCTGCCAGAACTTTTAGATAATGCCAATGAAGTTGCAAAATATTTTTTATAAAAATTTGAGATATATTTTAGTTACATACATGTCGAAAAAAAAACTGAAATTGGATAACTAACTTAAGTGTTTCAAATTAAAAATAAATTGCATGTAAAAATTAAGTAATACCCAAATCAAAACAATCAGAAGCTTAAATTTATCTAATTTTTTACACGGACCTATTTGATAAATTACAACTCATTTTGCATATCACTGCTTTTAATTACAAGAAGTATAATTCAACTAATAAGCGTAATTAATGATAAAATCCTGGTAATTCGCACATTTGCTTAATGAATATTAACGGATGTTTTGTTTACAGTTTATGTAATAGAGCGGTGGCAATTTGCATAAAATTTCCGTTTAATTGTAATACAGTTATTAAATGCAGTAAATTTTATATATTTGTGATATTTCAACAATAAAAAATAATTTCTAAACAGGAAATTTCAACGAGAGATCAAAGCGGAAACCTTAAGTTGAATTCACATTGTGTTCTAAATGTGAATAAAAATAAAAATAATAATAAATAAGCAAAGATGATGCAGTAAGTGATTAATTAATTAAAACCGATAGTAAATTTAATCGATGTTACATCTTTGGTTTGATCAGAACTTCAAAGTTATTTTGTTAAAATTGGTAAAACAAAAACTAAATTAATAATTTTCGAGAACCTTCAAAACCGTAGCTATAAATTGTAACTTTTTATAAAACCGCGATTTCGTCGAAAATATAGAAGATAAGTCACATAAAATTATGAAGAAGAAGACCAGACTGACTGGAAATAACCTTTATTAGACTGCTCGATGATAATTATTTAAAATAAAAACCGCAAAGACTAGAATGTAGTTGTGTTTTGACCTTCTCTTACATTCCTCAAAGTTCGTAATTTTATAATACATATATTTAATTAATAAGTGCTTCTTTTAGCAAATGAATTGTTTGATATTGTACCATAGACAGTCATGCTTAAAAATATATTTTTTTGTTTTTTTTTTAACTTTGCTACAACCAACGTAACTAACAAGATAATTATGATCCCTCATTTTTTTTCGTAGACTTCAAAAGCCTTGACTCTTAATTTTTTATATCTGATATAATTATGGAAAAACACTTAATTAACCAAGTTCAGTAGTTTATCCGAGACAATCTTCGAGGTTGATTAAAATGCCTGGTCCTAGGTTTAGTGCTTAATTACTGTCAAGCCATTACCTACCACGTAAATTATGATGGATTTGGTAACGTCATCATATACATTTTCTTTGTTGGTTGCGAGAACCTGTGAAAATTATTATTGAAAACTAGCTTTTATATTCACTAAGAAATAAAGAGTGTTGTATTGGAATCTCGCTCCATGGCTCCGTACATAAGAAAACGTTGTAAAAATTGTTGAAAAATTTTATTTCAAGGCAAAATATATTTTCAAATTCTTTCGTTTGGAATTTAAAATATTAACAAAATTTTCCTAAAATAAAGACGAAACGAATTTTATTATCTGCCTTTGTGAGATGTTTAAGAAGAAGTCGTTTATCGTTTTAAAACTTAAAAATAAAATTAAGATAGACTTTTTCTGTACTACTTTTGAACTAAAAAATAAATTTTTTATTTGTAAAGATAGAGAAATGACTAATTAGGCAAAGTAGTGCAGCCTTTTATTCATAATTCAAATGTGTAAACAAATTTAATATACGAGGGGCGGTTAAAAGTTTATTGGTGAAAAACGAAAAAATCGCTTTTTCTATAATCCCATGAACCTAGCCTTTAAGGTCCAGAGCTTTTTTGTATATCGCTCGCTCTCCATTGTTGGATCTGGATCTGGATTATGGGTGGAGAGTGACTTACGTCACATGCACTTAGGCCTCTTATGGGCCCATTGTGCTGCCCCTATTGCAACATCTTCTTCTAGGCAAACCACTCAAGCTATCCTAACCTTTGGATGAGCAAGAGGATACTAGCTAAAGGGATGCTGCTAATACTGGCCATACTAGGCCAGAAGTCCCCTAGCATGGATCCTCTGTTTGGAGCGAGTGCAGGGCATTCGCATAGAATGTGCTCTGCTGTCTCGTCTTCTAAGTTGCAACCACGACTAGTCCCATCCTGTACATGTGCTTATTTAGTTTACAGTGTCCTGACAATATTCCTACAACAAGTCGTAGTTTGTCTCTTGACAGCTATATACAAAAGTTTGCCATCTTCAATGAGGGGCTTCTGATCGCCATCCTTGCATGGTGGCATCTGTTTAGGTTGACCCATCTTTCGCTGTGGCGATTGCGGGTTTCCTTTTCTATTAAGGTATTGAGCGCAATTGGGTATTTTCTCATTTTTCAAATTGTGTTTCAAACGTTAGATTATTGGTAGCATATCACCAAAACCTAATTAAAAAAACAATGCAGCTTGAGTTTTTGAAGAAAAAAATTATTTAAGTTCAAAACTAAAAGCTTGCCGCGTAAACGCCCGACAGCGCGATCAAGGTCACGTTGTTGGACATGACGTCACCGACCATATCTTTACACAGCTGTCCCACAGTTCGTATGGTTTATTTCGAGTTTCCTGTGGTATTTGTTCGCCTTTTTGTAAAGTAATTCGGTCGTTTTTATTTACATTCAACACAAATGGAAAGTAAGCAAAATAAGTGGTGCTTTGTGCCAGCTTGCACAAGTACTTCTGTGAGTACACCAGGAAAAAAAATTGTGACGGTGCCAAATGATTACGCACGCAGAAAAATGTGGTTTAAAGTTGCGAGACGTGATTTTCCAAAATCAAAATCCACATTTTATTATTGGCGAGATTATTTCAATGTACCTATAGCAGCAAACATTGGAAGAAAATAATATTGCGAGGGAATGATAAGATGTCATCGAAAGAAGTAAAACTTGAATCAATGGCGCGTCTTTTAAGCTGAAACACAACTGAACCGTATTTGTTCATATTTTACTGAAAATAATATTAAGACACCCATTACCTGTAAATCACCAAAAATTCACCGAACTTAAATACTGCCAGTGGATGTAAAAGCGTTAAATAAATAAAGGTAAATTAGTCTGGAGTTAAAACTAAATTAGGCAATTGCGTCTCTTTCAATTGTTTATGGAACTCCTTCCAAGCAGTAGGTTTAATAAATTTTAATTTTGTGGGGCTTATATTGTATAAAAAAAAATTATTAATATTATTTAATAATCCCTCTGTAACCGCTCGATTATTTTAATTTAAAACAGCTGTCCTTATTTGTTTATTTTTTGCTGAAGATAATATTCAGGCGCCTATTACCTGTAAAGCACCGAAAATCCATCGAACTTAGTTAATATAAGTGGACACCAAGTCAAAATCTCCCGATTTAAAGCTAAATATAGGCTCAAATTTAAAAAAATTAAATTTTTTCAGTAACTTTTCACGTAATCCTCCAGTTTTCCAACAATTAGTGACGATTTCCATATGTTATAAGTAAACAAAACACTAAAACAAGAATTAGGTACTCCTTCATAGCCTAACTAACTTATAGGTAATAATAATAATAGTAACTTTAATAATTACATTATATTCCAACAGTAACATAAAATACTTACGCAGTAGCCTTTGCTCCCCTTAGTTCTGCTGCATTGAACTGCTCATCATTTTTGATGAATTTCATCACCATAAGCATATCTACAGATGGTAAATTGTTGGATGAGGCTTTCACAAAACCATCCGATGCCATTTTGTACTCAAAAAATTCGCAAACACCGAAATAAGACACGGAGACGATCTTCTTTACGTTGAAACCACGTTAAAACAAGGTGGTAGACGCCATTTATATGGCCAGTGACGTTACGACAGTCATAGCCAATGAGATGCGTTTTGGAAGCGGGTTTGAAATAGTCAATTTTAAGGAATTTTCTTAAGCGATTTTTGCCAAAAAACTCTCAATAAACATGTTTTTAATATGTTTAGGCCGTTAGTGGCGTATGTTTCTGCGTAGAAACATGAATATAACGAAAATTGAAAGAAATGGAAAATACCCAATTGGGGATAGTGGGAGTGCAGGTTCGGGACCATAAAAGGGTTGTTCCGAGCCTTGCCTTGCCAAACCATCCGCTCGCTCATTACCATATAGTCCAGAATGTCCTTTGACCCAAACGAGTTCTAGGACATTGTCAATAGCGACTTGCTCCAGAGTGCTGCGACATTGGAGTATTATTCCTGATACAACTTTGCAGTTGTTCAGTGCCAACAGAGCAGCTCTGCTGTCGCTTGAGATTCTGATAATCTTGTTCTTGATTCTTCATACAAGAATTGCATTTGCACCCTGCATTATGGCGGCAGCCTCTGCTTGAAAGACTGTGGCCAAGGTGCCTAATGATGGGTTTTCTTGGAGGTCTAGGTCATCTGAGAAGATGGATTGGATCCATCAGTATAGATGGATATATCTTGCTCGGATGCATCTTCAGAATTCAGATAGATTCTGAAGTGCTTCCTGAATGTGAAGGTGGGTGGGAGAGAGTCCATTTTCGCTCCCAGAAGGGGCATCCGAAGGACTGCCTCTCTTAGGATCTGATGGTGTCTTCCCCCAGCACCTTCCACAGTCCCTTCACCCGCAGTCTAAGAGTAGACGTGGAGATCCAGTGGCGAGAGGCCCAAAGCAGCTTCCAGAACTGCGGTTGGGGTGGAACGCATGGCCCCCGTTGTACTCATACATGCCAATCTCTGTACGTGTGAGATCTCTCTTGCTGCAGTAACTTGTCTGATCCTGGGCCACCAGACAAGTTGTTCTCTGTTGTTTGCAAGCTTTCACCAATCCATTATTCCTACTTCTTTAAGGTCTTCTTTCATGCAGTCCGCCTATTGTCGTTTCGGTTTACCTCTTCTGTTTGGACCCTCTGGTTCTTTAGTGAGTAGCATTTTTGGAATTCTGACTGCTGTCATCCGTACAATGCGCCTTAATCAACTAATCAGGTTCTGTTTATTATATTTGGCTCACTGTATTGTTTGCCTAATTACCTTTTACCTGCATCTCCAGTGGTCCCCTTCCTTTATACCACCATATAATATGTATCTTTCTAAAAATTTTCTGCTCAAAAATGCACAATTTATTGTTATTGTTTTGGCATAGAACCCAAGTTTTACTTCTGAAAATTTTATAGATTAGGACCGTGCATATCCCTAAGGGCAGAAAATCAGACACCTATGTTATAAGTAGTACCTTTTTTATTTGTTTTTCTCAGCTGAAAACATTCTCCAAATACTATGATGTGTAGGAATCCAATACCTCTGAAAATAAACGAATAAATGCTCTTGTTAGTCTTGTGATAATTTTAATTTAACATTATACCGAAATAATATTGAACTAAATAAGAAATATAACAATATTTTTTGTGTTTTAAAGTGTAAACGCAATTCGGAACTTAAAGGAGGCATAATGTAAAAACTTACGAAGCATATTACCTTTGCCCATATATTAAAATGGGTACATTATTAATAAAATAAATAAATATTTATTTTCCTGAACTTGAGTGAAGGCCAAAATTTATAACCTGTAAGCATCCAAGTTAAAATTTCAAATTTATTATTAGAATGCTACACAATCTAGTTTGAAGTATTTTATTCACTCCTTTTTAATATTGTTAACGTAAAACATAGCACGTAACATAAATGTGTCCATGTAAAAACCAGTTCTGAAAAAACGTGCAAAAGTAATTTCCAGTTTTATTGGAGTTGAAATTTCTAAGTTAATAACATAACAATAAGCCTGCTGTGTTATAATAGCTAAGACAACACAAACTATGTCATGTTTTAATTATATTAGCAAGTTTTTACAATACATGTTTAAATCGGTTCATAAATTGATAAAGAAAAGGTTAAAGCAGATCATTCGATATTGAAGATGAAAAAAAAACAAGAGAATTGGCAAGTTTTTTTTTAATTTTTCTTCAGTGCATAATTTAAATTTAAAAGATTAAGATTTATATTTTCAGATAGAAAAACGCCCCATAGTTTAAATTTTGAAACAAACTTTGTTTTTCTTCGATATTTTAGTTTACTAATTCTAGCTGCATTAGAGGAGTCAAAGTAGGGGTATAGATAAATGGTCTTTATTTTTAATTTTTTGAAGCATGCAGAATTTAAATAATTAAAAATAATTATTGGCTAATTAATAATGATACTACGGGTTACTGTTATTTAAACACTTTAGATAGTATACAAATAATCACACACCATGTGTGTTTTGTTTTATTTTCAATTTTAGTTTACATAATAAAATAATAAAATAGAAATTTATTAATTGTTTAATTTTTATTATCTTAATAAATTTTCAGAAGCGTTTAACAAAAGACATATTAAACAAAACCGCAACTATTGCATTTTTACGTAAGGTTTAATTTATTAATTTACATTAATATTCATTCTATTGTTTTTATGATTTTTCATCAATGAACTTATCTGATAAACCGACAAGCTTCGGTAATAAAATGTTTGATTTTTTCGGATAATTTTAATATAAAACTGATAAGTCTTGCTATTAAGAAAAAAGTAAGAAAGAAGTATTTGTAATTTTTTTAACCTTTTTTTATTCTATAATGCATCGCAAAAGACGGCTACAATCTAATCTTTTAGATAAGGTTTGATATTGGAAATTGTACGAGAATTGTTCAATAGAAACACGTTTAGAGGCCGTAAAGCATTTTTTATTCAATGAATTTAAAAGAAATCTCCAATAACATTAAGTCATGAGTCCCACTGGTGCCCTAATTTACAGAAATTCCTGCGGCTGGTTGCGGAACCATTCTCTAACAATAAACTCTACCTCAGCATCCAATTTGAACGCCCGCCAATTTAGCGATTGCTTATGGGCCAAATACATGTAAATTGCACAGGGACAGGTCGGGACTGTAATGTGGATATTGTTTGTTGTAAGACTTCCCAACGCATACGAGCAAGCAGATCTTGAACCGTTCCGGTTACATGGGGACGAGCATTATTGTGCAGAAGGATGACACCGTTTGTGAGGTTCCCAGGACGTTTATTCTTGATGCTAGCACGTAAACAGTTTAAGGTGTCTGCATATCGTTAAGTATTGTTGTTAATATCAGGTTATTTACAATCTAAGAGCAGTACACCTTGGTAATCAAAAAATACGGTCACCATTACTTTTTTTGCTGAAGGTTGAGATCGACAATTTTTCGCCTTCGGAGATTCTTCATGCTTCCAATGTATACTCTGGCGTTTGGATTCTGATTCGTAGTGATAACACCAAAATTCATCACCGGTAACAATTTGGTGTAAAAAGCCATTACCTTGTTCTTGATAGCACATCGAATTCTTTCTTCTTCTTTCTTTCTTTCTCTAGCTATTTTCTATTCTGTGAATATAAGCCTCCCCTTTGCTTTTCCAATTCTGTCTGTTTTGTACTACTTGATACCAGTTAAAACTAGCTGTCCGTTTTAGATCGTCAAACCATCTTGCCTGTAGCCGTCCTACGCTTCTTTTTTGTGTCCACGTGTAGGTTTTGTATATTTGTGATAATAGACTGATTGGTCTATAGTTTTCTAGATCTTTGGGGTCGCCTTTTTATAAATCAAGATGACTAAAGCATTTTTCCAGTCATCAGGTATGTCTTCCTGGTTTAGACATTTGTCAAACAGCTCTTCTAATTAGTTGTTGTACTAATGTTTCTTCTCCCTGCTTCATCATTTCCGCCAGGACACTATAGTCTCCACTGGCCTTCCCATTTTTCAGTTGTTTAATGGCTTGTCTAGTTTCGTCTTTGCTTACGTTTGCTTAGGAGCCTACGTTTAGGACCTTTCGTTCCCTTTCGCCATCACTTATCGTGTTTTCTATTCTAGAATTATTGTGTAGTTTCGTATGGAATTCTTCCACTATCTCAAGAAGTTGTTGTCTATCATTAACTGTAGTGCATACTTTCTGTTTTAGTTTTGTAATCTCTTTTTTCTTGTTAGTCTTTCTTCTAAATACTTTCGCCCCTTTGTTGCTTTCTAGTACCTCTTGAGCGAGTTTAGTGTTATACTGTACTATGTCTAATTTGGTTGATTTCCTTGCTACTTTGTTAACCTCCGTATATTCGGAGGTTTGCCTTCTATTTTCAGTTATTAGTTTTCTTCTCTCTTCTAGCAGAGTTTTTGTTTTTTGGCTGAGCTTTTCCACTTTCTCTTTTTTCTGTTTATATTTGCTAGAGGCTTCTATTAGTGTGTTTGTTATTTTATTGTTATTTGAATTTAGATCAGAGCTGTTGGTAGTGTGCTATATTAATTTATTTTTGATTATTCCACTCATCCAATCAAATCACAGTATTTTGGTGAATTGAACCAATCACAATCGAATTAAATCGAAAATACCACTACTAGTGAAATTTTCTAGAAAATTTTGCGACTAGCAGCGTTGCTTAGAGACAACGTCTGTCAAAATTTTTTGAGTGACAAGTATTTCAGTAATTTCATTATAATTCGAGGAATTATCATTCCGAATATCATTCGTGACTAGAATTTTACAGGAAATTTTTGCCGTCACAAACACGCTTGCTTGTTGCTTTGGAAAATCGTAACGAGTGCGACAAGCAGTCGTGTTGATGACGGCAAAAACATTTCCGGTAAAATTCTAGTCACTTGTGGTATTACTTCTGAATATTTCTTCCAATTGAAATGATTGGAAATAAGTTCTTCACGATTTAAATATGCGTTTTTGTTGGTTTGATTTTCTTATATCTTTCTATGTAGTTTTAAATTTACGTTTACTTTGTCTTTGATAATTTGATGGTCACTGCCTGTGTTGAATGGACCGACAACACATACATCTTGTATTAATCTTATATTCCTGGCCAGTATATAATCTATTTGATTTTTTGTTTCCCCATCTGGGCTTATCCATTTTCTCTTGTTCCTAAGCCGTATTTACCAATAAATTTATCTGTATTATCTTCTTTTTGGGAAATTCTACAATTGAAATCTCCAACTACTAAGGTATGTTGTGTTGGATTTCCCGAGATGGCTTCCGATATGTTGTCATAGAATTTTTCAACCTCCTCATCTTCGTGGTTGCTTGTTGGGGCGTAAACTTGTACAATTTTGACCTTAGAGTGGCAAAGATCACTCTTTCTGATATTGCCTTTAAGTTCTTGTCATATGGTGTTAGTTGTTTATTTATTGGAGTGCCAACTCCACCGTGGCTATTGTCTTCGTTACATTTGCAGTAGAGCATTACGTCCTTCATGTAGGTTGATGTAGTTCTCGCCTCTCTTTCGTGTTTCGCTTATGCCCAAGCTGTCCCAGTTGATTTTACCCAGTTCATACATTAGTTCTTCTATTCTGTCATCTGAGGCTATAGATCTCGCATTGTAAGTTGCTATATTCATCTTTGTTCTATTTAAATTACGCTCTCTTCTCCTTAATCTCGTAGCATTATCAGCGTGTTGGGCTTTTTGGTAGCCTAGTACCCTCCGGGTATTCTTCGCACCCTCTGATCGACGCTTACACTGATCGCTACCGTGATCAGCCGCTGACGATTTACAGGAGACTGAGTCATTCATTGACTATTTGGTTCATGATTCATTAAGGGGGTTTTGGCCATTTCTCTACCTCGCTGGCCAACTGCGTGTTGATAGAGGGATTGGGAAATTGGAAGATAGTTTTAGGTTGGATTAGGAATGGTTAAGATTTAGGACATAATTCTCTCCTTGCTATAGGGTTAGGCAGGGTCGAATCCCTGAAGTAGGTCTGACCATCACTAGAAATGCGAAGGAGTTCCTACACGCTACCATAAATATATCAAATACTGTAGTGATATGGCCGAACGCAGATTCTTCTGCTCATCAGTAAGCAGCCGTGGAATCCACTCAGTGATAGCTAAGACTAAGAATAATGTAATGAACAGTTCCCACACTAATGTTCAATATTTCAGCGAGATTTATAACTTTAATGCGCCTATTTGCGCGTAAAGCAGTTTCCAACTGTCTCACATTTTCATTTGATGCTGTAACAGGAGCATGTCCTGGACGGGTCAAATCTTTAATGGATTCTTTTCCTTGTTGAATTTATTACACCATTCAACCACTGACGTATGAGAAATCACCATATCCACCTTTCACTTTAGTATAAATTTCCATTGGCTGACGCCCTTCAGCGGCCAAAAATGGAATAACAGCACGCAGATTACCGTTGGGCGGATTTTCTACTATAACTGCCAACTTAATCACCACGCTTAGAAAGAAGCAAACAGCAAATACCTTTGATAGACCAGTCACTAGTACTTAAAAAATCAATATATACAACTGAATTCCGTTATCGTGGCGATGAAGTCGCGGTTGCGCAGTCCACATGTGTTTCTATTGAACAATCCTTGTATCTATATGTACTATAAACTCCAAATTCATTTCTCAGATAGTTTGCTTGGTAACATTTGCTAATACCATTGCTTCCACAGAAAATATTTGCCAAATATAAGGGATTAGCAGGGCGTTATGGTTGCTGTTAGGATGTCAAACATTGTCGGTTTTAGCCTTTAAATAATTTGCCATATTCATTTGATACTTGAAAAGTGAAATATGTATTGTCAAAAATAAAGATTGTTTTTTGATAAGTAGTAGTATCTCTTGTCACTAATTATAACCCAAAAAAGAAAAAGAAAATGATGCGATAATGGCTTGTTAAGTAGAAGGTTTATAAAGAGATGGAAAATGGCCCTTATTCCTTTTTGAATTAAAATTTTTGGTAGAAGTTATTTTATCTAAAACCACAGAGTTAAATTTTGTAAAATGAATTGCTGTGAAGTTGTCTTGCCTTAATTTTAGCATCTTTTCTTATTCTTAGGTGGTTACTGTACCTTTTTCAATTCGTATGCTTTATAGGCTAACGATTTTTATATATTTTTCACATAAAACGGAATCTGTTTAGCGGGTCTGATTTTACACATATCTTTGATTTTCTGGGTCAGTTATCAACTTTATTGTAATCCGTTTTATTGTTTATCGTTATATTCATACAATTGCGGATCTCAGCTACTGTTATGGCCATTAGCAGTTCTTGACTAGAATTGCTAAACCCAAATGACTTCCACCCTTCGTAGGGATCGTAATTATGTCAAACATCGCCTTGACACCGATTTATGGTTTGATTTTGTATCTGAGATTGTTTTAATATATTTAACTCATTTCATTAAACACCGCAACAAGCTGGTTAGGACCGTTAAGGTTAGTATTATTATTATTTTTTATTAGTATTACAACATAAAGGAACTTGGAAAGAAAAACAAATTGTTAGCTTATTTTAGCAATCAAAGTACATACAATTCTGCGAGTTAAATTTTTGTCTGTAAGCGTATTTATAGATGAAAATTTAGAAATGCTGATTAGGTAGGTACATGTTTTCTAAATCACGCCATATTGCTAAAATTTAAATATTAACACAGCATAAATTTTAGTATTTTTTTTTGAGACTACTTCTGTATATCAGACTATTGTTTTTAAACTTGATTAAAATATTGTCTTAGATACAAGTTATTCCAGAATGTAAATTTGTTTAAGTTCAGTGATCGATTTTATTGTTTATTTAATCGTTTTATAAAAAAATATATAAAAAATAGAAAAATTGGAGATAACCAGTTTTTTTTATCTGTGTTGCTTTATTATTCCTCTCTATTTTAAACTGTCCCTGCTTCAAAAAAGAAGAGAAATATGTTGTTTTGAAAATTTGTATGTAGAAAAAAAAATAGTTTAAAAACAGCGTCGATATACCTACTTATTATTTTTACGTAATATAGATGTTCTAAAACTCAGTCTAATTAGAAAAACATTTGTAAACCCCAAGGATAGGATTCTTAAGAACAGCGATTGGAGCCAACAGGGCCTACCGAGCAAATCTCTTGGGGCTACCACCAACACCAAATTTCAGCCAACCTAATACCTAAAATTTAACGTACAGAATTCTACCTATTTTTAAGAAAATCCGAGAAAACCTTCAGGAAATCCTTTTATATTAAATTTCAAAGTAATTATTATATCGTTTCCTTCTTAAAGAAATCGTCTGAAACTATCTGTAATAATTTTCAGCCTGAAAAAATTCAGCCTATATTTGAGGTAACCCATTAAAAGCCTTCAAATTTCAAAAAATTAATTAAATTTGTCTTTTAAGGAAAATATCAATAATTTGCATCGACCAAGAATTGAATCGTTTTACTCCTGAAAGATGGACCGTAATCCGCTGGTTTGTCAAGCAAGCCTAAGAACATTCAACTCAACTCTATGTTCGAGGAAACTCCTACCGTGTTTTCAAACTTCCAAACATCGTTTAAATGCGATGCTAGATAAAAATTCCAATAATTTTTATTAACTAAGTAAGAAGGTAATCGCTTTAATCCTAAAAAATTCAGATGTAGAAGGAAACTCTTGTAGTTTCAGAAACAGCTTTTATTGTTTTTGTCCAGACTAAAGGCAACCTACTTCTTGAAAGATTTCGAAATTAGAAAGCTACTATCTTAAAACTTAAAACTCCCTTTTAAATTGACAAATGAATAAAGATAACTTTGAAAAAGTCAACTTTCCTCCCTGAAAACTTCATTTCAGAAGTTCTCTCCGGTTTTTAGCTGGTTTAAATTTTTTGTGACGATTTAAAAGCTGGCCCTTAAAATTAAAAGTTTCACAGCAAATAAAACAAAAATTCCTGGAAGAAAAGGAAAGTTTCCTTTCTGAAAATTACACCTGATGTTTCTTATATCTCGTTTTTCTGTATATGTAAATGTGTATCATTTTTTTCTGAATATATTTATTTACGAGGGTGTTTATTTTAAGTTATATACCTTGACTTCAAGCAAAAAGATTGCTTGGTTGTCAAATTACTGTCGCTATTTTAAGTATTTTGACGAAATTTTGTACGAGTTCGTTGCGTTTTGCAGTTTTTACAATTTTTTTATTCCGAAAAATTTGGAGCATCGCACAGTTATAAAGTTTCTCACTAAAGAGGGAAATAGACCAAAAGTTATTCATGAAAGGATATCCCAGGTGTACGGCAATGACGGCCCATCTTATTTTTAAGTAAAATGTTGTACTGTTAGATCGACCAAAGATTCTAGTGTTTGCTAAAGAAGCTGGAGTATCCCAAATTAGAGTTTTTAAGATTGTGCACGGATATTTTAGGTATAAAAAAGGTTTCTGCATGATGGATCCCCAAACTCCTTACACCAGAGCAGAAACTGGCGAGGAAAGAAATTTCTCAGGGACATTTGGCCCCTTTAGAGAACGATTAGAGTTATTTTCACGAATTATCACAGGCGACGAGCCTTGGGTGTTCTATTAGGATCCTCCCACGAAGCTGGAGTCGATGCAGTGGGTACATAAGGGCTCTCCACTCTCCACCTCCAAAGAAGGCGAAAACTCAGTCGTCTTCTGGAGGCGACCGTTTTTGCGATTGCGAGGGATTTTTGCTTATTGAATATATGGAAAAAGGGTCTACAATTAATGGAGAGCTACACCTGAAGCAGGCCATTAGAGAAAAAAGTCTGAATTCATGGAGAACAGGAACTTTGCTGTTGCACGACAATTGCAGGGTCCACAAGGCTCGCACAGTTCAAGTCATTATTGAAAGCTGTGGATTCACCGAGTTACAACATCCACCCTATAGTTTTGATTCAGCGCCCTGCGACTTCTTTTTGCACAAATATCTGAAGAAAGACCTCAGGGTTCGAAAATTTTCCTCAGATAATAAGTTTATGGAATGAAACAACTCGAGAAACGCTGGACTAAGTGCATTAGTGTAGGTGTAGAAGGTATAGTTATGTAGAAAAATAAAATTTTTTGAAGTTCTGTGAGTTTTCTTTCATAGCTACGTAGATAACTTAAAAAAACACCCTCGTATGTTAATTTCCAGACCATGCGTGAAATTAAAATTTTTGGCAATTTCAAAATTTTGAAGTTCCATTTCGCAAGTTAAAAAATGACCGTGTTAACGACCTGCGGGTTTCAGAAGCTATATTATTAGATATACAAATGTTCATATGCGAAAAGCTTTGAAGGTTTCACTGCCCCCCCCCCCCCCTGCATAAGTTCAACTTGTTTCAATATGCTGAAACTTTATTTATGAGATGTTGCTGTTGTTAGTAAAGTAAATGTTTGGCTTACTACTGATAACTTCTCATCATCATCTTTAGTTCTACAGCCCATGGTGGGTAGTTAACATTGGCTCGGATAATGTGTCCCGCTCATCTAAGTTGTCCAGTTTTTATGACCTTGTACTGTGTCCTATATATTTTTATATAGTTCAAAATGGTAATACAGGGTGGGGCACGGGAACCAAGTGTTTTTGGAAAGGCTAGTACTCGGCTATTAGGAGAGGGAGGGTCGTGCGGCAGGTGGCATTCCATTCCTTGGCTCATAGCATTTCACTTTCAGTTGCCATTTATTCTCCTTGGTTACCATCATGGAGCCATGAACACTAGAACACCGCACGTTCGCATATGATTGTTTTGTTAGGAGTGGCGAGTCGGTGACCGCGGTTCAGCGTGAGTTTCGCCGCAGAGACATTCAGCTGCACTTCGAATCAGCAATGGTCAATGTCATCCGCGTATGCCATAATTTGGGAGAATTTGTTCATGATAGTTCCCCTTTTTTCTATACCAGAATCTCTCACAGCTTTTTCTAAAGCTATTATTATGTTGAATAGGAGTATGCCAACGCGTCCCCCTGTCAGCGGCCTCTAGTAGTTGAGAAGCGACTTGACGTCTCGTTTTGAATGCGTACACTACAGATGACTTTGTTCATTGTCATTTTCACTAATGGGATGGGTTTGTGGGGGATTTGTAGTTCAGTCGTTGCTGCATATAGTTTTGGTCTTAGAATAGTATCGTATGCTGCTTTGAAGTCGTTGAAAAGATGGAAGGTATCTAGTGTCTATATTGAATTCATGGGTTTTCTCGAGTATTTGACGCACTATGTGCATTTGGTCTGTGGTTGACCTGCCTGGCCTGAACCCACTTTGGTATTCGCCATGGAGTTTTTCTGTGTATGGTGTTCTTATAAGGAATAGTTCCCACCAAAAGCAACCGGCGACCGCAACGCAATTGCAACGCGCTAATGATTAAATACATGTGTTTCCACCTACTAAAATGCAACTCAACTGCAACGCAACCAGTTGCTAATTGGTTGCCGGCAGCGCTGCATACCGCATCTCCGTCGCCAGTTGCGGTCTACAGTTGCCAAGAACTTCTGTGCCATGGCGGACGAGACAGTAAAATCTTTGAATTTTGTGGCGCTTGTTGAAGCACACACATGTTTATATGATGTGACAAAGCCATCTTATACACGTATCGACATCAAAGAAAAAGCCTGGGGAGAAATTGCTAAAATCATGTGCGAAACTGGTAAGTTTTTTTATTATTATAAATTAAGTACAGGATTAAAGGTATATTTGAAACAACCTGCCGATATTTTCAGTAAAATCAAGACAGAAACACATTCTTGGGTATATATTTTGGTTATTAATATATTGGTTAAACAGTGTGATTCCATTGATACGGTATAGCCCCAGCAGGTGTAATGAAATAATCACAAAGTTTCTCTCTGATATTCTGTGCCTCGGAATAGTTCCGATTAATTGGGGGTTGTGGCATGTCATTAATTGGAACTGCTAGTTGATCCTGATTTGCATCAAATTCCGTTGGTTGAATATATTTACCTTGCTTTATCCGAATGAAATTGTGCAGAACACATGCTGCTTTGATTACAGAGTTTATGGTTTCTTCTTTACAGCAAATTTTCCCTTCAAAGAGACGAAATTTAGATACCAACATCCCAAATGCACATTCAACACTTTTTCGCCCTCTTGATAATCGATAGTTAAAAACTCTTTTCCCATTGTCTAATATACGTTTTGAATAAGGTCTCATTAGATAGTTTTTAAGCGGAAAGGCTTCATCTGCTACAAAGTAATGAGGGAAATCATCATTTGTTGAAGGTAATGATCTAGGTTGTGGTAAATCCAACAATCCTAATTCAAGTCCAAGACTTGATGTACGAAAAACTGCTCCATCACTATTCCTGCCTATTTCTCCCACTTCTATTGTAGTAAATAGTCCATCAGCATCTACACAGGCCATAGGTCCAATTGAAAAGTATCTCTTGTAGTTATAAAACGTTGATCCCGTTCCTGGAAGACACTTTATTCGGAAGTGTTTGCCGTCCAAAGAACCCAAACAATTCGGTATATTCCAGAGAGTGTAGTAGCGATCAGCAATCGATATCCATTTTTACTGTGTTGGTTTACTCATATAATCAGGTTGTAAAACTGTCCCGATTGCTTCAGTAGTGGTGGCAATTATATTACTTATTGTTGTGAGACCTCGCATAAAATAATATGTCAAAACTCTATAACTATCTCCTGTTGATAAATACCTGAAATACAAAAATTAATAAATAAATAAACAAATAAAACATACCAGTTACAATAGAAAAGAAGATCTATAATATAAACTGTTGGACAAAATTATCGCATCACAAAAAAATGGTGTGAAAACAAAATTTTTCATAGATATTATAAGTGTTAGGGCTTCGCAATAGTAATAAGGACTATTATAAAGGATTAGTGGAAATTTATTGCTTATTTGAAGAAAAACAGGAAATCTTTACAACTATCGTAAAATCCGAACAATAATAAACAACAAATTTGAAACAAAAAACACAAAGAAAACTGTACAAACATGATTTTAATAGCGTGGCACGCCTCCTCTTGCTCTCACTATTTTATTGAGCCTTCTAGGCATTGACCGAATCACACGGGCGATATATTCCTGAGGAATGCTTTCCCATTCTTCTTGGAGAGCCATTTCCAGCTCTCTTAAAGTTGTGGGACGATGCACACGAGCTTGGAGACGTCTTTTTAGCATGTCCCATACATGTTCGATAGCATTAATATCAGGGCTTCTAGCTGGCATAGCCAAAACATTAATGGCAACTTCTGCAAGGTACTCTTCGACGACGCCAGCAACGTGAGGCCTGGCATTAGCTTGTAAAAGGAGAAACTCTTCCCCAACAAAGGGCGCGAAGGGTACCACGTATTGATCTAAAATGTCCACATACCTTTCAGCATTCAATGTTCCCCTGGCAATGATGTGCAGCTCGGTACGTGCCATTAATGATATGCCTACCCACACCATTATGGAGCCTCCTCCAAAGGCGACCCGTGGAACCACGTTGCATTCAAAATAACGTTCTCCTCTACGTCTCCATACTCTTTGGCGCCCATCTGGCGAATGTAGAGCGACACGGGACTCATTTGTAAAAAGGAACTTGCCCTCATTCTTCCATTGTCCAGTGGGCATGTTCTCTGGCAAACCTTAATCTGGCAGCTTTGTGAGCCCTGGTGAGAAGAGGTCCTGTGGCAGGTCGTCTGGCAGCCATGTTACCTTCCTTTAGCATCCTTCTGATAGTTCGTGACGATACTGCTGCATTCCGTGCCCTTTGTAGTTCATCCCTAAGCTGATTGCTGATTTGAAAACGATCTCTAGATACAGCCAAGCGGATGAAACGGTCGTCCCTTTCTTGGGTACATCTTGGACGTCCTTGCCCTCTTTTTCTTTTGTTATTTCCAGTCTCTCTGAATCGTTTCAATACTCGGGAGACAGTAGATTGGTTCACACCGAGGCGATCTGCAATATTTCGCTGGCTTAACCCTAACTCAGCATACACGATGGCTCTGCTTGCATTAACTTCCGAAACATAACATTATTCGTTCATGTTGATTATGTTTTCTCAAATTTTGCAAAAAAAAAACGGAATACCAGCTTTAAATTTCGTTTCTGCACGATATAAAGTCAGACTGATACATGGGGGCAATTTGACATTATTTAGATTTTTCCCTGCACTCGGTGCAATTGTTTCGGTTTGGTGTAGTTTGGTTGCTAGGAGGTGGCAACTACACTTTGCAATAACAAATCGAAGTAAATGAATCTGTTCTGAAAAGATTAGAGACCTTTAAGAACTTTTTTTTTGTGATGCGATAATTTTGTCCAGCAGTTTATAAATATTGTTTCAGTACAAACATGTAAAGAACGCTGGAAAAATATAAGGACTGTATTCTTACGACATCTTCGAACAAAAACACCGAGTGGCTCAGCTGGAGGCATCAAGAAAAAATATTACTTAGAAGATGCTCTCCAGTTTCTACTTCCATTCGGTAAAAGTAACAGAAAACAGAAAGGAAATTTAAACCTACACTCTGAACTGAACCAAAGCATTGTAGATAGGAAAGAAAAATAAAGACACAGATGCAGAGAAAGCCCCGGCGGAATACTTGGAGAAAAAAAAAGGCACGTCTTGATAAGCCAAGTGAAAGTGCAGATGAGAAATTCCTGCTCAGCCTGCTGCCTGATATGAACTTAATGAATGCTCATCAAAAGAGGAGACTGAAACGGGAAATTTTGGAGCTTATAGACAAAATACTATTAGAAGATAGTAGTAACTCAGGAAAGGGTTTTGGCCCTCCTAGTGTCGGCAGTTTGTCGCGAAGTGACACTCAATCTAAGCCACCAAGTACCTTCAGTTACCAGTCGGCATCAGACACTCAATCTACAACGATGAGCGTATTATAGATAGTCAATCATCTACAGAGTACCCACCTACCCACCCCTTTCGAAGTGCAATTCCGATGGGTACTTTTAGCTTAATATGTAGTTATTAGTTTAGGTTAGTTTTTTTTAAGATAGTCAGATTGGCAGTAAGATTGTCAGATAGTTAATGGCGAACAATTTGAACATCTTCTGTAATAAAGTAATGTTAAACATTGTTTGTGTTTGTTTTTAATAGTCATATGTTTAAATTTTGTGATAAAAGTACGTACATTAAATACTGGTACGAATAACATTCAACTTGATTTTTGTAGAAATTTCGTTTATGCAACCCTATGATATTTTTAGACGGTCATAAAGAGAAAAAAAATGCTATAAAATTTCGACCTAAAAAATATAGGTTGGCATTTAAAAAAAGTATCGATGACGTTATAGCGCAAAGGTATGACCTTGAAAAAAATATTTAAAACCACCAGTTTGTGGAAAATCACTTTTGTCTAAAACTTTTTTTTCTAAAACTAATAATAAAGGCTCCAGCATCGAGGTTCCTTACTTTTTATTCACCCTGTATATAATATGTAATGGTAGAGATTATTTTATATATGGTACGTGTTTAACAGCGTGGTCCCTGTATAGTTTTGGCAATCAAGCTGGTTCCCCTTCTTATGTAATGGCTCTTCCTTCCAGACTGATTTAATTATTTTGTAGGTGTAGTCGATAAGTGATTGACCGCCATATTTAAAGAGTTCTGTTGGAAGTCCGTCACTCCCTGGGGCTTTATTCTGATAACTTCTAGTTTTTTAAAAATTGCAACTATTAGACGATATGTACAATTTTAGCTTGTTGTTAACTTCCTAAAAGCTTCTGAAAGCTCAACATTTGAGATAGGTTCCAAAACGAAAGGCAAAACATTAATGATAATGACCGTTATAAACTATTAAATACATTTTTTAGCAGATGCCAATATTTTTCAGGAAGGTAACTTGAGTTTCTGAGGTTTCTTCGGCTGAAATTTCAGACCATGAAAAGAACACAAATAATCTTCAAAGTTAAAAAAAAACGCATAACGAATGTTTATTTCTTTGTTACATTTTTGTTATCTGTTTAGGTTTGCAAATACCAAGATCAGTTTACTAAATAATGTAAAATAAATACAGTATGTAAGGAAATACCTGTACAATGCCAGTAAAGATAATTTCAATACATACCAACTTTTTTATAATAATTTTTAACTTTTGAAAATAAAATTCCTCTATGTTTATATAAAAAACACCGATAATTGTTCTTTTGGGTTGTTAAATTTTAACAATATTAAATTAATAGACAAGCGCTGGTTGCACAAATATGATTTAACGGCTTCGTCAAATTAATCATTCATCATAGTGAACAAAATCTAATCACAATTGGAATGCATATGGCAAATAACACATTAGTAAACTAAAAATGTTGCTCTTTCGTCAACTTTGATCATTCGTTAATTTAACAAAAAGCTTTGTGCAACCGGCTCGTAGGTTTGGTCTTTTCATCTTCTAATAAATGTAGTCTCTAATTATTATCTTCTTTTTGATGAAACTCCAATTCGTTAAATCTATAGGGTGGTTAAAAATATATAACGGATTAACTATTCTGATACACTCTACTAGCTTGATGATCATTGATGTTTTGATGAGGATATTTTTGTCGATTTGTCTCTAAGAAAGGGAAGTTGATTCCTCAGAAGTATTTATAAATGTAATTCCGTTCCTACTGAATAAATAGTTACAGGATATTAATTTCAGAAAGGGAAACATAACTAGGCCCTAGGGGATTAGTCACAGAGGAATTTAAATGCATTTTAAAAACTGTGAAGTGCTCTGCCGTTATTTCCATTACCGTGTACTTAAATTACCAGCACATATACTTCCAACCCTGCAAACGAAAAACAATCATTCATGAAGGTTAAAATGTTCACAAGTTGCGTTATTTCTGCTTCAATGTCATAATTCTCGTATTGCGCATCGTTGATTTTTACGTTAGAAGCGGATCAAGAATCGCACCTCGATGCAAAACGCGGATATTTGTTGCTTATTTTATTCTATCATGTTTCGGCGTAAATGTAAAAAACCTGTGCAGCGTAACTGATTCGATTTGTACATTGATTCATTCTATTTTTTGCTGTTTATTCTACGGCGAAAAGTTGGAGAACTTCTGATACGTAGGTATCATCATCTTTTAATTTGTTCTGTGGAGGTGGAAGATACTGAATTTGTATATATAGAAGCTTGTTCTTAAATTGTGATAATTTGTGAATTTACATTAATTATAAAACAGTGCAATTTTTTTTCTTGTTTGGAATCGAAAGTGTTCATTATGAAATTATTTATTGTAGGGGTGAGTTATTATGTATTTTTATTATTTTAGAGAATCGTTCAAAATTATTTAAGTTTTTAATTATTCAAAACTTTAAAGTTGTCTGTTTTAAGTCAAGAAATCCAAACATTTTTGACATCTTCTTAGGGGTTTGTGTTTTAAAACCTCTTAGTTACAAGGAAATTCCAACATTCTAGTTTAAGTTCATTTTCATCTTTTATAAAAAGGGAAATATCGCAAATTTTCGCTAATTAGTCAAATTCTTTCTAAAAATTGTTAGATGTTGGGCACTTTTCCTGAAAACTTAAAAATCTAATAAATTATTTTTATATCAATAGAATCGTTTTGGTTTTAATCAACATACTTGTACTAACTTAACCGAAGTTTGTAAGTTAAATAAACTTAAAGTTGCTATAAAAATTAAGAAAACATCGGAATAAATGTGTTATAAAATGGGCCAAGGCAGACTTCTGCTTGTTTTTGTAATTTTTTATATTTCTAAGAGGATCTCAAGAGAGAGCAATGAATATTTCAAATGATTTTGCATTTTCTTGCGAAGGTATTTTCCGGATTCCATCATCCTGTTTAGAAAATTAAAGATCCTGTTTGTTTCGTTTCTTTAGTATTTTTATGTTGGTGTAGGAAGCTCAATCTTTACTTGCAAGGTTTGTTTTCATAGCGAACTTTGAATTTTCCCATTTCGAATGAGTTTTGTTATTAACAAATATTGGAAAGGTCTTTCTTGAATTTTTCTGTAAAACAATTAATATTGCCTTAAAATAAATTTAAAAATTCCCTACTTGATTGCTGTAAATTACTTTTACGTTTCACCTTTGCCTTTTTGTAACTGTAAAAAATGATGTTTATTAACTTATTAAACCACAAACTTATTTATAATTTGTGGTTTCCAGTACATCACATATCACATCATCCTTGCTTTATAGATAATAAAATTGTATGTAAATTTAAGTTACATAGTTAAGATTTTAATTTGACATTTAAATTCGTTGAAAGCTTCTGGCAAATTTTGTCTTCCTTATTGATTTTGTATGAAAATAGTGTTTATCTTTACATCTGATTTTAAAAGAACTGAATATAACATTAAATTTAACAACGTTGTTATTCTAAGTTACACCTTTTATCTGACTTATTTTTATATTAAATGGCATCCGTAAACGTAGATTTTACCCAACAAATAAATATTAAAAATTTAGTTTCTAATGAAATCTTTTATGTAGAAAGCCAGATGAAAGCAAATCACGAACAACTTAGTTTTTATTTATTTATATATCCCTTTTTTAAGAAAAACAGTTCAAATTTCGGTTTACAAATTTGAATCTATAAAATAAAATATGCCACTACAACAAATATTTGTCATTGGAAGATTTATTTAAATTTTTCACGCTGCATTAAATTTTTATTAAAATATAAGCTTTAAAATGCACACAAATTCCTTTAATTAATTGTAAATCCAATTAATAAAATTAATTCATTGTAAAAAGAAGGTTCATGGTAAATCAAGGTTAACCGAATTATAATCAGATTAAGCAAGAATGTTATTGTTAATGAAGAAGTATAAAAAATAGTAATTATTAAATTATCTGTTATAATTTATTTTAATTCGTTTCTTGCAAGGTTTTTTTTGTTAATTATTTAAAATCAGTGATTCTTGAGATCTAAGAATCTTAATGTCTTTATCAGTGGAGTACCAGTAATTTAACTCTCTGTATTTTTTTACACGTTTTAAGATTTTATAATCATCTTTTATAATAATTTCGTCATGATTAACCTAATCTAATAGTTTAAAAAAGTGGTAGTCTAACTGTTTTAGAAAATTCAAAACTTAAATTCTACAATATTTTAGGCAATTTAGAAAATTTTAATTTTGACGTTCCTTATTAAAAAAATAAAAGTATCTTATAGTTCTAAATTTGTGAATGAGCTGAATTGTTATACATGCAAGAATTTTCCAAAATTTGCATATTGCTTTTGGGAACAAATTGAATACTATATAACATGTTTAATGGATTGTTTTATATGCTGTAATTTTCATTAAACGGTATTTTTCGATTATTCAACCATAAAAACTAATTAAACAGGAAATTACCCACCTTCAAAGTTGTAAGTCAATAACCGCATTGAAAACCTAAAAATTTTACCTTGAAAATGCTTCCTGCACTAAAAAAACAGAACATCTGCTTGTCATAATTTTCTTGCCAATAAAAATGATTACCTTTTAATAACCTTGAAAAAATATTGAATTTGTTTACGTTATTGCCATCATATTTTGTCCTTAAAATTCCAAAATGTATTCGAGTTAGCCTGTGGATATTTGTTATTAATAATTTATTTATAATTAATCACAATTTGTTGGTGGTGTCTGTAATCTGTAAGTAATATGATTTTTCAAGTGAAAGGCCAAAGTCTATGTTTCTCGTGTTAGCTTAGTCATAAGGTATCACTTAACGTATTTATTTTTACAGAAATGTCTCGAATAGGTTTTTTTGCAATAATTTCCATTTAGTAGATCCGGCTTTGCAGTTCTGCATTGAGCTCCACTGTTTGTACTTTTAATAATCACGTGAAGTATTGTTGAAAATTAACATCTAAGTGCAAAAAACGCTTCTGGAATTCGATAGTATTGACTCATCAATGCAGTCGGTCAAAATCTTGGAAATACCTTGAAATAAATAATGCCAATAATTTACATCCGTGCTAGAATGGACATAAAAATGTTATATAAGAATTCGCAGCCGGATCTACTCTAACTGATAAAAAAAGGAAGATGATACCGAATAATTTACGTTTATGATATTTAGGTAGTCAGACTGGTTTAACGTGTTTTTAATTATTAAATATGAGGATATTTATTCGGTTTCTGTAACGCACACCTGACGTTGACTCGATTTTTTACAGACATCAATCAAGGATGGCATGCGTGCTCATGATATACGTCAATAAGTATACTCGTTAAACACTTTTAGTACAATAATAAACTTATTTTTAAAGATTACTTAAAGCCTTGGATTTAAATAATAATATATGTTGACTCGATGCGTCTTCAAGTAAATCCTGATTTAGACCTTCATATAATAAAGAAGTTTGTATGATGAATGATCTCTGACGTAATGGGAAGCCCTTAAGGTCAAAGTTTTCTCAATTGTTTTCCAGCTTAACATCTTTTATGATTAAATGAATCCGGAAAATAATTTTTATAGATTGTTTGCTTGACCATAATGTCCTTGCACTTTAAATCATTTAATTTTTTGACTCAACAAATCATTGTTTTTCTTTGGACTTAGTAGATTCTACGTATCGGGTGATCCAAAATATTTCACCCCAAGGTTGGCCATGGAGTAAGCAAAATATGTTCGACTTGCACTATACAGTATCAAAGTGTTGTTCTAAATTCTACTGCAAGTTAAACTTTAAACATCTATTTAAAAAATAATCATGAAATACTTATGTTCTTAATCAAACTGCATCCTACAACAAAACGTTTAAACTTTTAATTAAAAATCCTTTGTACTAAGTTTATATGCTTGATTTTCTTAAATCAAGAAGTAATTGTGTTTTTATGTGAAAATTATAATAAATATAAACTTGCAAATTGACAATTATGTTGATGGACAGCCTCACCTCGGTTCGGTATGCTTAGTTGTTTACCTCTCTCTTGCATGGCCAACCTGGGGGAGGCATTTTTTGGATTACGCTTTATAATAATATTATTTTTTATAAATTTGACAATATTCTAATCATTTAATGTTTAATTACAGTTAGTCCTTAGTTCACTATCCGCTATCTTAGCGGAAGATGTGAGACTAATAGAGTTAGAACCAGACCAAGCAGCACAATACATCAATCAAAAAGAGCAAAGTTTAAAATATGCCCCCAAAATAGAATCGAATGTTCCCGGAGTTCGTTATATTGGCGATCATCCTGAACAAGTCAACGAAGATATTTACTTAGCTAATCAATACCATGGCCAAGATGGTCTTGGTGCTTACCTTTATGGGTACTCAGTACCCGATATTGCCAAAACTGAAAAGAAAGAACGTAGTGGTGACCTAAAGGGAGCCTACAATTACATCGCTGGAAACGGACAGGAAATTAAAGTAAACAAATTAATCAAACTGTATTGAATTTTTCTAAACATTTTTATTCATTATAGGTAGAGTACTGGGACGATGGGACTGGTTTCCATCAAGTCGATAACGTAAATAGGGATCCACCAGAAGATCTTCCAGAAGTAAAAGCTGCCAAAGAAGAGTTTTATAAAATCTGGCAAGAACAAGCCATCAGAAACTCCCAAGCTCCGTTAGTATTTCTAATTGCATGTGCTCGAAGTTTTATTATCCCATACTTTTAATTACAGAGACCCTAATGCCCAACTCAACGCGCAATCTGGAGCTCAGTATCAACAATACCAAGGTGTTCAGCCATACGGTTCTCAGAATCAAGGTGTAACCCATTATCAAGCTCAGCAACATTCTTCATCATCTGGATATGGCCAAGGCCAGAAAGCTGGTGGATTGTATCAACAACCAGGTTCACTTTATCACGCACAGTCCCACGGTGGTCAAAACAGTGTTGACTACAGTGGTCAGTATTCTGCTAACCAACCAATATCTGTACCCGGTGCTGCTGGCCATGCCGGTGGTATCCCTAGCCAGAGTGCTGGCGGAGCCTCTAGTATTCACGGAAGTTCTGGAATAGGTGGTAGTGCAGGAATCGGAGGTAGTTCTGGAGCTGGATTTGGTGGTGCTGGACATGGAATTAGTGGTGGTATTGGTGGAAGCGCTGGTGCTGGACATGGTGCCGGTATTGGAGCAGGAGTTGCTGCTGGTCATGGAGGAATTGGTGGAAGCACTGGAGCAGGAATTGGTTTGCAACATAGTGCAAGTGCCAGCAATAGTTATCAATCTACGAGCTCTGGAGTTGCTGGACACGGTGCAGGAGCCGGCATTGGTGGAAACATTGGAGCAGGACATGTTGGCGGTGCAGGTTTTGGAGCTGGACCTAGCGGACTTGGTGGAAGTTCCGGAGCTGGATTTGGTAGTACGGGTGCAGGACACAGTGGAATTGGTGCCGGTATTAGCGGAAGCGCTGGAGCAGGTCACGGTGCCGGTATTGGAGCAGATGGTAGTGCCGGTCATAGTGGAATTGGAGGAAGTGCCGGTGCTGGATTTGGTGGCACTGGTGCTGGACATAGCGGACTTGGTGCCGGTATTAGCGGAAGCGCTGGAGCAGGTCACGGTGCCGGTATTGGAGCAGATGGTAGTGCCGGTCATGGTGGAATTGGAGGAAGTGCCGGTGCTGGATTTGGTGGCACTGGTGCTGGACATAGCGGACTTGGTGCCGGTATTAGTGGAAGTAGTGGCTCGAAATATGGTGCCAGTAGTGGAGGTAGCATCGGGGGCGGACATGCTGGTATTGGAGCAGGTTCTTCAGCGGGATATGGAGGTCCTGGCGGAATTCAAGCCGGTATTGGAGCAGGACATGGTGCTAGTATTGGAGGAGGTGTGGGCGCAGGACATAGCGGCGTTGGTGGAAGCATTGGAGCAGGCCCTGGTGCCGGCTACGGAGGTGCTAGTGGAGCTCACGGTGGTATTGGAGGAAGTGCTGGTGCAGGACATGGCGCTGGTATTTCAGGAAGCGCAACTACTGGACATGCTAGTATTAGTTCAGCTTTTGGAGGAGGTGCAGGTGCAGGCCTTGGAGGAGGTGCAGGTGCAGGTTTTGGTGGTGCAGGTGCAGGTTATGGTGGTGCAGGCATTGGAGCTGGGGCAGGTGGTCAACATGGAGATGAAGGAGCATGGGATGCAGGTTCTAGCGGAAGCGCTAGTTATCAATCCTCTTCCCACCAGTCTTGGTCTCAAGACTCCGGTTCAGGAAAATCTGGGGAAGAAGAAGAAAATGGTCCTCCAAAAGGATTCTTCTATAACTTCGATTATCCTGTTGGTCTTATTGTTGGTAGAGAAGGAAAAAATTTGGAACTTTTCTACGGTCAGAACAAAGACTCATACGAAAAACAACTCAAAGGAGGCAGTGGCGCTTCGAGTTCTTACCATGTCTCTGCTTAACATTTAGTAATTTCGTAAGGTTGTTACACTTTCATAATTAAAAATCAATCGGACAAAAATTGTATACTTCCTATTTATTTTTTTGTTACATATTTAATTTCAATAAATATTTATATTTAAATACAGCAGTCATTATTTCAAAGAATATGTCAAGGGTAGTGGGGAAATACATCAGCATCAGGTGCGAACGGGTTAAATTGGTTTTGATTATAAATACGCTCATTGGGGGGGTGATTCGGTACAAAAATAACATAGTGCATTGGCCGAGGTCTTTCGGGCGATGTCAAGCGATGGATGAAAGGAATCCTTTGGGCTAACCCAGCTATTCCAGATATTCCATTGGAAATTGATCCCGTAATTCCAGAAATACCGTTACTGATGCTGGTTATGGTATCTGGTACATTTACTTCTATTGGAAACCATTCTGAATTAGTAATCCAATCCCCAATTGAGGTGTAAAGTGGACGAGGATTTTGACCGTATGGATGCATGTGCTGTCTGTAAATTAGAGAAAAAAGTGAATGCACGAATATGTAGCGTATAGTACAACGTATTATAAAAAATACTTTTACAGTGACCTTCAATTTGTTTAAGCATAGGTACTATTATTACTTAAATTTGCAAATATTTGTTTACAGCTAATAAATATACCAGTAGTTCCAAAACTGTGTTTTATTAGATTTTTTTTGTATTTACGAGGATATAAATCAAAGATATTTGTAATATTTGATTCTATTATGTTTTTATTGGTTTTCTGTATATTTCCTTAGATGTTTGATAATTAAATTAAGTAACATGATTTTATCACAATTTAAAAAATGATTAATTAAGTTGTCACTGCGTCTAGATAAAAACTATAAATCTTACAGTTATTCTTTTTTTAATAGAGGCAAACTTTTGTAACGGTGGTATTTGGAACTCAACCTTTGTATGTTAGATGCTGTATTATTGGAAGTTCGAACCACATCGGCTTATATTTACCTAAAATAAAATCGTTTTAGAACTAAGGTTCAAGGTTTAAAACTTAAAAATCCAATCGAATGCGTTTCAAGCCTCAAATCTGCAGCCTGGGATTCGAGACTTGGATATAGATTTATTGAAAATAGTATTCTTAGAAATGTAGATATTTCTGGAGAATCCGAACTCCTGGGTTAATTATTTATTAACAGAAAGTAAAAAAGGGAAAACAAATTCCGAGCCTAAAATGGAAAATTAAATTCAAATTCGTAAATTTTTCACAATTCTGAAAATCCAAGCCGCAATTCAAGGTTTAAAACTTGAAAATCGAATCAGAATTTAAAGCACAAAATTTAAATTCGCTTTTCGGATTTCGAATGTGTTTCGAACTATAAATTTACAATCTAAGATTCGAAAATCGAATACAGGTCTAAGATTTGGAACTCAAATATGGGTTTACTGAAAATTGTCAGTTCTTAAAAGTACAAATATTTCTGAAAATTTCGTACTCAAGTGTTAATTATTAACAGAAAGTAAAAAGAAAAATCTAAACCACAATTTACATTTTAAAAACTCGAATCAAGGGTACAAAGTTTGAATTTACTTTTTGAATTTTAATGCGCTTCGAGCTTCAAATCTACAACATAGTGTTCGAAACTCGAGTAAGAGTTTACTAAAAATTATGAATCCTTGAAATGTAAATATTCCTGAAAACCAAATTGCTGTAAAAAGCAAAAAAAGGACGAAACACTGAGAAAATTACCACAATTCAATGTCTAAAATTTGAAAGTCGAATAAAAAAATGCAAAATTTGAATTTACTTTCAGAATTTTTAATGTATTTGGAGCTTCAAATCTGCAACCAGAGATTTCAATATATCTAAACTGCAATTCAAGCATCAAGCTTTAAACTGCAAACATTCAATGAGAATTTAAGGTACAAAATTTAAATTCGCTTCTCAAATATATATTTCGAGCTTTAGATCTACACTCTGAGGTTCAAAAGTCGAATACAGAGTTACAAAAAATTGTAATTTTCATACAGTCTATCAATTGTAACAGAAAATGAAATCCTGGAAAAATCCAAACCAATGTTTAGACAAGATTAAGACACACTTTTAGAATTTTGAAAGTGTTTCGAGATTTAAATTTGCAACCTGAGATTTGAATCATAAATACATATATCTAAACCGTAATTCAAGCTTTAAAATGCAAAAATTCAATCAGAATTTAAGGCATAAAATATTAATTCACTTCTCAGATTTCGAATATAATTCGAGCTAAATCTACACTATGGTTTAAAAGTTGAATACAGGTCTAATGAAAATTATAATTCCTATAAAGTCTTATAAAGTAACAGAAAATGAAATACTAGCAAAATCCAAACCCAAATTTAAGGTTTAAAATTTGAAAATCGAATCAAGATTTAAAGCACAAGATTCAAATTCACTTTTCGAATTGCGAATGTGTTTGACGTTATAAAGCTATAGTCTAAGATTCGAAACTCAAATATGGGTTTACTGAATAATTGTAGTTCTTAGAATCGTAAATATTTCTGTAAAGTTTGCTGGGTTAATTATTAACAAAAAATAAAAAGAAAGAAAAAACACCTGAAAAATTCATGGTTTGAAAGTCGAATTCGAAGGTACAAAATTTGAACTCATCTTAGAAATTTAAAAAAAAAATTCGAAGACTAAACTAAAAAATCTAAGACAATCCACACCGCAAATCAAGATTTAAAACTTAAAAAAATTTGAATCAAAAACACAATCTAGTTACAGAAAATAAAAGAAATAATAAGTGGATATGATTTAAAGATTTCATATTTGGCGTGTCGATAACCGTGGTGGTTCACAATTTGTTATCAGATTGCTGTTGTTTTACATTTACGAGGTTTAGCAATTTAATTCCCGGACCGACGTTGCAGCTCTAAAGATACGTGATATTAAGCAAAAATTAAAGCAGCATGTTTTAGTTCACACTTTTATCAAGAAGGCTTGGTTAATAGAAACATCGAATAGCTAACTGCCAGTTACTTCGCAAGACGCTAGTTCGCAAATCGTGTTTCTGTCAGTCGTCATGGAGCAACGAATTAATATAACCTTTTGTTGTAAATTAGGAAAAACTGCGACAGAAACTTACGAAATGTTAAAAAGTGTGTACGATGATAACACCTTAGGTCGTACTACCGTGTTTGAATGGTTTAAACGTTTTAAAGGTCGTGAGGATGTTCTAGATGAGGCTAGAACCGGGCGGCCGTCAACCGTTCGAAACGCAGATTCGATCGGAAAAGTCAGTGAAATTGTGGCAAAAGATCGCCGACTGACTCTACGAATGATGGCAGATGAGTTGAATATTAATAAGGAGACGATTCAACAAATTTTACATGAAGGTTTGGGAAAGAGGAAAATTTGTGCAATCTGACGGATGTGCATGAAACATGGCGTTGTTGAAATCAATCACCCACCCTATTCGCCGGATTTAGTACCGACAGACTTTTTCTCTTTCCTAAAGTGAAAACGGTTTCAGGACGTGGAAGACATTAAAAAAAAATGTAACTGCCGAATTCATCTAGTAGATCGTAAAGTTTTTTTATTTATTCTTCATCATTTCTATTCGTTAGAGCATATACCTCTTAGAATTTGGAAGCAGACAAAAATTAATAATTACAAACGAAGATAGGGAAGGCGATGGAGGATGGACATGGCAAGTGCCAAATGGCGCAAAAATGAAATAGACTCCATATTAATAAACCAAAAACAGATTATAAAAGATACGGAAATTATAAATAACTTAGAATTTGATTTGGACCATATAATGGTAAGAACCACTATTGTAATAAACAGTAGAAAGGAAACGGAAAAAAGGTTTAGAAATAAAACAAGAGTAACATGGACAGAAAATAACCTTAGATATTTTCAACAACACCTAATTAGAATAATGATGCCGAAAGTGAAAGAACTAAGAGACATGGAAACACAAAAAGCTTATGATACTTTTGAATACAGTTTACTAAAAGCAGCAGGTAGTATTCAACAATTATAATAATATAAACTTAAACGAAAAACAAAACAAGATTACAGACTATAAAAAAAATGATTAATGAACGAGAAGTGCTAAATCAAAAAAGATCAAATAGCGTAAAAACTGAAATTGAATACTGTGAGTATAACAAACTAACAAAGCGAGTTATTAGGAACGACTTTAGAATTTGGGAGAAAATAACAATTCAAACAATATTAGACGATAGCGGTTCAACAACAAGAATAGGAAAAGAATCAGCTAGTGAAAGAAGCTGGTTAACAAGTTAACTAACCCAAATGATAACAGAAAAGAAGAAAGTAGAGAAACAATTATGTCGTTTGCAACCAATTACTACAAAGACCTTTATAGTAGCAGACAGAACCATACAAATACAAAATAGAACAAAAAATTACAAATGAACCACAAGACACCGAATATATTCTAGAAATTGTGAAAATAGAAATCAGAAAGGCGATTGGACAACTTAAAAATAGAAAAATCACAGGAGAAATACTGAAGAAATGATTAAACAATTATTAAGGATTTTTAGCACTATTTTAGAGACCGAACACATTCCAAAGCAATCGGCAAAGGTAGTAATAATATTGTTAGGTAGACAAAAAAGGAGATACTGAAAAGATTAGCAATGAATTCGAAGACTTCCACGTAACAGAACGTCATCCGGGTTGGGACCGTGTCATTGTTGAGATAGAAGAACCAAACGTTTCGCCCACTTTTGTAAGGGGCTTCATCAGGAGTAAAAGGGAGCACTAAAAGAGCACGCTAACTCAATGTGTCAACCACGCCAGAGGCAAAACTCCTTTAGCAAGAGGCAGAAGGGTAACGGTAACTCAACTTGTCAACTAAGTCTTGAACTTGAACCGTGACACTGGTTATCATCTATCAGACATTTGGAAGTCTGCAATTACTACTAGCTCCGCCCCCTCCACGCCTGACCAATCGTCGTTTTCGTTCTATAAAACCGCTGCCTTTTCTGTTTTTCTTTAGAAGGGTTTCGCCTCTGGCTTGGTTGACAAGTTGAGTTACCGTTAACCTTCTGCCTCTTGCTAAAAGAGTTTCGCCTCTGGCGTGGTTGATACGTTGAGTCACCGTGCTCTTTTGGTGCTCCCTTTTACTCCTGATGAAGCCCCTTAAAAAAGGTATGCGAAACGTTGAGATTAGCAACTATAGGGCTATCAGTCTTATCTCAAACATTTACAAGGTTTTCGCAAACATAATACTTAGCGGGATAAATATAAAACTATATAAAAACCAACCGTATGAGCAAGCAGGATATACTCTACTATAGATCACCTGCATGCCATTAATCAGATATTAGAAAAAACCTAACGAATTCAACATCCCATTATATTACGTGGTGTTCATAGACTTTACCAAAGCCTTCGATTCGTTAGAGCATCACTATATTACGGCAAGCGTTAGAGGAGCAGTTAGTAAACAAAAAGTATATAAACATAATAAAAAAACTTTTATGCAAACACAGAAGCATGCATAAAAATGGAAAAAAGGGCCCGCCATTTCGAACCTGTAAAGGAGTACGACAAGGGAACCCCCTCTTCCCTGCCCTATTCAATGCCACATTGGAATTAATATTATTCAGAAATATGAATTGGGGAAAATCATGGCATTATCATAAATGGCAAAAAACTGTCAAACCTAAGGTTTGCAGACGATGTGGTGCTTTTTACTTCATCTGTAAGAGAAATGGAAAAAAAATGATAATAGATATTTACGATACAAGTAGGACATGAGCATTATTAAGATACGCGTTTGATCAAACAAGTATCTTAATAATGCATTATCACACGTGTATCGTACAATATTTTATGCACGATCGCATTATAATGTGACAATTATGTCTGAATTTTTTTGACATAAACGTCTCTTTATAATCCGTCGGCGTCTTTATAGCCCGCCGGGCTATAATGAAACGTCAAAAATTGATAAACAGTTTAACAGTCTCATAAAGAATTGTTTTAAATTAAAATTGAAAGTATGCTCTTTATTAAAACTCTATTTTGGGGCAATTTGTATTAACAACACAGTTAACACAATTATTTGTGTGATAAGGCGCAACTGCTTCAACCATTTGACAGTAATTAGTAGAAAAAAGAAATTGAGCAACTAACTACTCGATGTGGGTAGAAAATTAATTTATTCCTTTTATTCCAGTTTTAAAATCTTCGATAGCGCATAAAATTGTGTATGTACCACTGGCGTAACTTGCTTTTATGGCCTTCGACGTGTATTTAGTCATTGGCTGACGCCTCGGGCTCAAAATCGCGTCTCAGGCCATAAAAGCTTCTTTACGCCCTTGGTACACAAATAACTATTATCTACACCCGCGCAAAATCTAAAAAACGTTTAAAAATAATCTGACGTTTTACATAATTTTTTTTGACAAGTCGAAAATTAATTCAAATAGTAGCTGTAAAAATCTGTAAAAATAGGTAAAAATGGACGAATCCATGACGACCACAGTTTAAAAACAGTGCGGTAATGAAGTCCTTATCGCACGCAAAATGAGTGCGGTAATGGACATATATCTCCCGGGCGTTGATAAACGAATTAAATAAAAAGAGCAATAACGCAGGGTTGAAAATAAACTTCACAAAAACAAATGTATACAAACAAAACAGAATGTAAAATAACAGCTAAACAGAACCAAGCTAGAAACTGTTTCAGTGGTCATGTGGTATTCTTTTTAAAAAAGCAAAGGAAGGAAATGCAACGTAGGATAACACAAAAGGCGGAAAAAGTATTGGTCGCTAAAACAGGTGTTTAAAGGCGACCTGCCTCTAAATATAGCATAACAAGTGTTTGATAAGTGTATTATCCCCACTCTAACCTATGGTGAGCAAACATGGGCAGCAACTAAATGCTCACTCAAAAGACTAGCAGTTACCCAAAATAAAATGTTAAGATCAATCTAAAATTAAAAGATCGGGTAAAATAGCAGACATAAAACAACGCTTAAAAACTCGTGATCTCGTGATGTGATAAAGTGTTGCAAATCTCTTAAATGGGAATGGGCTGCTCACTTGGCTAAACTAGAAGATCGCTGGACTAAAAGGGCCACTAAATGGCAACCCATAATGTCAAAACGAAAAAGAGGTAGACCTAAGACAAGATGGGCTGACGATATAAAAGAACTAGTGGGAAAACAGTGGATGGAAAAAGCTCAAGATCGACAATGGTGGTAGGAAAAGGGAGAGGCCTTTGCCCGAAATCAAGATGAATAAATGGCCACTACTATTATTATTATTGTTTCGCACAATACTTATGATAAGCATAGATGTTATGTTTTTACATTTACCTAGAGCATACCATACTCCTAAGGTAATGTACTCTTTCGTATTTATATTACTTTTCTGATAATGAGTAAAAAAGGCGATTTAAGCAAGCAAAATTATTTTAAGCTTGACGGTTAGTAGATGAAGTGGCTCAACGTATTGATTCAAAAATTAAGGTCATAAACGTAGGAGTAAATCATTTACAACCAGTTTGCATAAAAGAACTGTTATATGCAGATGACCTTATATTGATCGGAAAACGAGAAAAACAATAGAAAAATCTTGAATTATGGGAGAAGGAGCTATTACAATTCGCGTTGAAAATAAACCTAGAAAAAACAGAAGTTAGGGTGCTGGCCAAGGACTCGGAAAATTTTGATATAGTGTTGGGCTCACAAAAAATAAAACAAGGTAGAAGTTTGAAGTATCTAGGAGCAATAATGGAAGAAGACGGGGGATATGAAGGAGAAATCAACAACAGAATAATTGCAGCAACGAGACTGTATAATACTCTAAGTCGAAGTTTTATCAGTAAGAAAGAAGTATTGGCAGCCACCAAAATGAAAATTTACGAAACGGTATATGTCCCCATACTCATCTATGGATGTGAATGATGGATTTTAAATGACAGACTGAAGAGCAAGTTGCAAGGATGCAAGGCGAAATTTCTTAGAAGAGTAATGGGAGCGCAAGAAGAGATAAAATATAGAAGTGGGAAAACTCGAAATAAGTATGGAGAGAAGACAACTGAGCTGGATGGGACATCTAATTAGGATACAGGAAAACCAATTGCTGAAAAAACTGTGGATCATAGGAAAACCTGAGAAGAGACCGAAAGGCAGACCGAGGACTAAATGGAATCAGACCATGTTAAAGGTGCTAGAGAAAAGAGGTAGCAACTGGACGGAAGCTATGAAATGCGCAAAGGACAGGAAAGCATGGAAGAAATGTTGTGAAGCTCCACCCCTCTACACTGTAAAGGCCTCCATTCACGTGGAGATCTGTATCGATACAGGTATCGATACAAATGGCGATACATGTATCTGAGATTTGTATCAAGTATCAATAGAATCATACACACTGAGACCGAATCATGAGACATCAGTTTAGTTCAAAACGCCAGACTGAAATGTTTCCTCTCGAACCCGTGTTTGTAGCAGTTGCAATAGCATTGTTGGAACTTTTAAAGAAAAAAAGACGCCGAAAAAGGATAAGGACAAAGCAATGATTACGTGAGAAAAACAAGTATACTGTTTTAAATTTACTTCAGGAACTAAAGCGTTTTCAGAAACTATTTGCGAATGAATGATACACTGTTTAGGCATCTATTGGAAATAGTAAAACAAAGAATTGAAAAACAGAATACTGTCATGAGAGAAGCGGTAAGTGCAGAAGACTTTACGATACTTGGACATTAGAAGATCTCCTTTTCAATGAAGCCACAACTTTTTTGAGTTCTCTTCGGACAGCACAACGAAAGCTATGTATTTTTTCTAACAAAACTGCGATCTGCGTTAGGGTACCTAATCTTACACTTTTCAACCAAGTTCTACTGTTGCCGTTTCCCGAAATGATCTATTTGAGTAGTCTTTCGACTTAGAATCTCACAAACATGGATATAATAAACTTTTCCCAAAAATCTCGATCCGCAGACAATAATTTAATTAACTTTATTCGTACGGTACAATAAGACTGGCACATACACGTTGAAACAAGTAGAAATTCGTATCAGTTGCACGCTCAAGATATCGATGTTTCACGACAGTGTTAATCTTTATATACAGACGACGATACCAGCTGATACTGATATATCGATACCGAGACAGTCAAATGGATGGTGGTCTTAACATGCGGCCTAGAAGATCGATACCTACGAATTTTATCGATTTTTTCCGAACCGTTCATAATGCAGCTTCGCCATAATCAGTACCTTTCTGTCCATTGAGTATGTATACAGTGTCGAATGGGGTGTCGTTGATGTGCAATATTTTTGGAGATATAATATAATTCAGTGTCAGAGACCGTTGTTGGTTGTAGTGTTACTGACTGATCCAAGTGAAAAAACTTTTTAGCATAATGAATGCACTTTTCAATACTTTTTCAAATGGTTTTTAACGAAAACGGCTAGGTGGTGTTATGAAGAAGAACAGAAAAGACTTCAGCGTCTTTTCGACGATGTTACATTCGATCCAGAAGTAACTTAAGATAGTGATAGTGACGTAGAAGATAATCACTTAGAAGTTCAAGATGAGGGTTCGGAGTCAGAACAAGATACATATGTCTGATGAGGACCTAGACCAAGTTATAGACTTTAATAACGGTAAAAGATTTCGTGAACCTTGTTTTATTGGAAACGATGGCACTAAGTGGAGAATACACTTAAGAAAAGGTCGCAACATCATAAAACAATTTCCAGGAGTGAAAGGTGAAGCTAAGCAGAAAAAACTCCAATTGAACTATGGAGTTTGTTTATTACAAATTGACATGCTGGAGCAAAATTGTTGCTTATGCTAACGTACAGATAGAATTAAAACAGTATTCGGTACAGTATAGAACAGCAAGACCAATTGATATTGATGAACTAAAATCCGTATTTGGACTAGCTTATATTGCCGGTGTGACGAAGAGCAATAATCAAAATACTACTGACCTTTTCAGAACTGATGGTATGGGACTAGGACAATGTCCCTAGAAAGATTTAAATTTTTACATCAAAATATATTCGTTTAGATGACAAAACGGTCAGGCTTGAAAGACGAGATCACAACAAATTAGCAGCAGCAAGAGAATTCTTCGACGCATTCAATGGGAATCTACCTAAATATTTCTCTCGCTCTCACAGTACGCAACTATTGATGAGATGTGGTCCTTTAGAGGACGTTGTGGGTTTGGAGTTTATATCCATGTACACTTAATAAATATGGACTAAAAGTATATTCTCTAGCAGATGCGAAGACGTTTTGCACTGATAAAATGGAAGTAATATAATGTTGAGTAACAACCAGTTGGTCCATATAAATTGGAAACGTCTAATATTGCTCTGGTGCCAAGATTATGTCAGCCTATCTGGGGATCAAAACAAAGTGTTACCATGGATAATTCCTTTACCAGCACTGCCTTAGCTGATAAACTTTCGAAATTCCACTAGACATGAAAACAAAGAGGCCCGATAGAACCACTATATTTGCATTTCAATTAACCATGGTATCATACCTGTTCTTTCGACCATGCACAGACGCTGAATCGGGCAAACCTGAAATAATCATCGACCAAAGGTGGCGTGAACACTGTAGATAATTTATGTGCAGCTTACAACTGTGTACGTATGGCACGACGTTGGCCAAAGGTCATTTTTTTATGATGCAATGAATGTGGCTAGCATCAACTCTTATGTCATACACAAGCATAACAATATAGAAGAAAAACTTCCAAAAAGATTGTTCTTAGAAAATCTTGGACACCAATCAGTTGAGCCACATTAAAAAACGCCTGAACTCCACCGGTCTTCCTAAAACAACCAGATTGAGAATTCATGAAGTTTATAATATTCCTGACGTTGAAGTTGAACCTTCAAGAAATCTTACATATGAACGATGTTCGTACTGTTCAAGCAAGAAAAATAAGAAGACTAAATATAGCTGCCATAACTGCAAAAAGTTCTTGTGTTTCGAGCATTTAACACCTTTTTGTAAGGAATGCATCTAAAACTTTTTTCGTTGTGGTTTTATAAGCTGCCGATGTTTCAAGAACGTTATGTTGTTTCTGAATACCAAAAAGAAGAAATGCATTTTGATTTCCTGAGTTTTTTCCCAATTTAAGTTTTTTTTATCGTCGACTAGCATCATAATGCTATCATTATTATAGGGAAAATCGTGCATAATATTATACTTTATGGCACTGTGCCATAAAGTTGTTATAACAACGGAATAAACAAACGTTACTTAACAACCACATCAGTCGTCATAGTAACAAATACTATTTTGTAACAAATACGACATAATTTTATATAACCTGAAAAATTATTATTTTAGCAAAAAAAAACTAAATTAAATTTCTTATACATAAATAATTGTATAATGCTAGTCGACGATAAAATAGTATATGAAATTCGTTTATAATGCAGTATTAAGGCATTCATGAAATTATCGCATTCACTGCGTTCATGCGCTAATTTCATTCATGCCATAATACTGTACATTATAAACTAATTTCATAATGTACTATTATGATTTCTTTTCTTTAAAATAGGTTTGTACTGTTTTAAACTGCTCAATAAAAGTAAAAAATAGATTAGACTCATATTGATATCCCACATTAAACATAAAAAATTTCTACTATTATTTTTTCTAATTTGAGGCCCATTTTTTTTTGAGTCGGTATCTGAGATCTGAGACCAATGTTAGTTTGCGTGTTTCATCAAATCATAGTAGTTCTGTACTTCTTTTATTGTAGTGTCGCATTTTCAAAACTTAAAATTGGTAGAGCGTTCGTTGTTTACTTATTTATTTATTTTTCAATAATGCCGATAATTAATAAAATATCAGATAAATTTTGGGTTCATTTAACCAGTGGGAATTTATGTAATTAAATATTCACATGTTCTCGGTGGTTGTTTGAACAGTTGTGTTTGTTTTTATACGTAGTTTCGCGTGTAAAGTTTCTTGTAATTCAAAAAATAATGTACAAATGACTTTATGAGATGCACGTGGAACCAAATGTAGATGGACAAAATGGGAAATTATGCGAAAATTGGAACTTTTGCAACAAGGTCCTTAGAGGGACGTGGGAGGGAATGCAGGAACAATTCTGTACAGAATCGACGTTAGGACATTTCGACTTTTCAATTTTTGGTGAGTTTCGCATATAAAAATGCAAATTTTGTGTTTTACGTATGTAAATTATGACGAGACTGCCATAACATTAATTATGTAGGGAGAGGTCATATTTCATTTTGGTTTTCTTTTATATAAAGATAAACCGCGCGTTCGGATTTTTTTTGTTGGGTTATTGCAACTGTAAAACTGCTATTTATACCCAACTAATCAGTAGACATGGGTGCACGCAATAATATTCGTAAGGGGGTCAGACAAAAATATTTCAAGTGTATTTATAATCCTACAAAAGTTTAATTTCTAAATCTGTAAACTAAACTATTTATTTGCACACAAAAATATTGCTTAAGAACCACAAGGGCTATGGTTACAGCGAACTCCCCTTAAAATATTCGAATATGAATTTTCCTTGGTTTATATAAGAGCTTTAAGTTCATCTAAACTGCGGCTACACACTTTTTATAGCATTTAAACCCCCCACAAATTAAAAGATATTTGTAAGTCCCACACTTTTTTCCAATTTTATTTATTATTATTAGCCTGTACATCCCTATACAGGGCAAATACCTCCTCTGTTCCCTTATTCTTTACACTTTTTTTTTAGTGAGCGTTTTTTATTTATAAAAGCCATAAATCGTTTACGTAAAATAACAATAATAAACTTCCTGTAATCTCCTTGAATGATTTAAAAATTAAGCCAATTACAATAGGCCCTTTGATACATATTGAATGTATTAACTAAATACTATTTAGGAACCAATTATGTTTTAATAAAAAAGGGTCCTTCTGTTTTAAAATATATTTATATTTAAACCATGTATACAGCATTGCCAAAAGTTTGGTTTTTGTAAGCAAATGCCAAACTGTCTTCAATTTGAAAAAATTAAATTAAAAAAGTACTGACCTTTGGGGATACAGCAGTAATTGTGGTGCAGATTCGCTTTGTTGCATAAACCAACACAAGCTTAATAAGCATAAACTTTTAAACATTTTTTAAGAGCTGCGTATACCGGCTTTCAGGACACTGACTGATGTCGGATGGACCGAATGTTTTGCAATTACAATCACAGACTGTATATTTACGGTCTCGAAGGAACAAAGTTTTGATTGCATTTCCTTCAAGTTCGTGGTTCTTTAAATTGTTGCAGAAAGACAATGATAATGATAGCTTTATTTCTGCGTTTACTTTGTTTATGTTATGGTTTTTTAATGACAAATTTCGAATTCATTTAAAAAAAATCATTTTTCTCGTTCTCATGCTTCTGACCTTAATTATTTTGAGACACTTTCGTTTGCGGTTTTACTTAATTCCTCTGTTTCTGTTTCAGAGTAATTTTATTATTTTCTTTAATTCAGAAAGCGGAAACAATCAAAAATATCTATCGTCAGGTAATGTAAGTAACGTTTTATTGACATAACGTTACTGTTAAATACATTAAAGTCCCCCATTTAAGGAGAAAATTAAACAAATAAAATACTGACACAAAGTTGGGTCTTTATAAGGCACATTATGTACATAATTGTTTTAAAATTGCTATATGTACCCATATTTAATACAGGCGTTTAGAAATTTAAAACCGATTATATTATAACGGAACCATATCTGACACGAATTTCCTTACATCCTTACAAGCACTTAACCAGATGACCTTATTGCTTATTATTGTTATTATTATACACTATTTTATAGCATTATTCTGCTCAAAGGGAAAAGAAAGTAAAAGATGTAGTTTATCATTTGAATAACGAGCGAGCAAATAAAGCAAATAAATGCAAACTTAGCGTTAGGTGTCATCCACTTGTTAAAACAACTGTAGTTTTTTTTGTGTACATACATTTATATTCCGTTCATGTGGGCGATGTATGACTTTCTCTGGATTTTTCCTAATAAAGTTCATGCACCTGTATGGAATTTTTTATTTATGAAACTGTTATATTTAAAATTCCAACTAAATTTTGTAAACGGAGTAATAGTAAATATTGTAAACAATAAATGTATGAGTGTGTGTGTGGTATGACCTGCAATACCACAGGTTAAAGTCATTATTCACCTCTTTTTTTAAGCATAATGCATTAAAACGAATTTCAGTGTATTTTCTTTTCAAAATTATATTGAAAACATTACTTTTGTTGTTAAACTGTTATAGAATAATTTCCTAATTATGACCTAATTTAGTTAGAATATTCCTGTTAATTTAATTAAGTATTTAGTTAACGTTATTTCATAATTTGGCTGCATTTACTTTTTGTAATCAAAGAAGTAACAATTAAATTGTCTACTAAATATCTGTAAATTGTGAACTACTTTTGAATTCGATGCTAGAAACTTTTACTTCAGATTTAAAAAGCTGAATTTTCGCTAAGGTTCTTAGATCAATATTATTAAAACAAGTAAGTCAGAACCCGTTGAAGTGACAAACCACAACGTGAAATTTCTCCCAACACACAACAATTATAGATTATCATAAAAACCCTGCAATTATTATTTAAGAAAAAAACAGGCATGTACCTTGATATTTTTGAAAAATGTTATCATATCTAGAACTACAGATAATACCTTTAATTTTTTTTCTGCTCCAGGTATTTTACTCGTTGGTATAGTTGGCTTACGAGACGTAATTAAAACAAATTCCGTTGTACTTTTGGGAATTTTCTCAAAAAGAAGTTCACTAGGTGAATTTTCATTTAAGTCATAATCGTCCTCCTCGAAGTTAGTACTATTAGATGGTGGGGTAACATTTGAAGCCATCGATATTTCCGAGCTAGCACTATTCGTGAAGCTCTCTGTGCTTCCTATAGTTTTATTAATTTTTTCGAAATATAATTCTGTCGAATTTTGCACTTGCACAATTTCGTCTTCAGATTCTGGGGTAGTATTTTTGTTCGTAGATGTTGTTAATGCAGTAGTAACAGTTGTGGTTGGCGGTTTTTCACTAGATGTAGTATAGACAGGTCTATCCCAAGTTGGGGGTCTACTTAAATCTTCATGAACGTAATTAGAGAACTGAGCTTGAATCCTTTGCACTATGTATTCAATAATTGGTGGAAATTTACTGATGGTGGGTTCTGGTTGGAAACCAAAACGTGTGTTAAAATTTGGGATTACAAAAAGAATATGAGCTTGTGAATTGGGTACGTTTGGGGTTCGATAATTCCAAACTTTCGTAGGATTTTCAGGTGCTTCTTTGGGGTTTCTATCAAAATTTGTTGTAACTGAAGGGTAGAAATACGAACCGAGCGCAGTTTTATAAAAAAGTATTACTATTAACGTTGTTCTGACACTGTTTTCAAGTTTGAGAATAGTCATTTTTTAGTGTTTCTTCACGACACGTTTGATTAAAACTAAAGTAATTGTCGGAAGCAAATTTGGTGTCATCCAGTTTTTATGTCATTAAACTCGAAGTGTTACAGATAATCGCCTCTGCTGATACTTATATGTAAATGTAGCACAGTTGCAGAAGTAAGAATGTTTTCTGAACTTGTTAAGAGTTTTGCGCAGGTGATATCAAGCAAAGAAGAAATATTCAGTATTTATCCTGCTAATATAGGCAACTTTTGTTACATACAACTTAACAAAGTGCTCTACCTATATTAGTCCTAATATTGAACTTTTCTATATCAATGGTTCTATCAAATAAAAAGAATACCGCATAAAATTTCAAAGCAGAGCCGCGCCAAGTGTAAAAGGCACGAGGGTTAATGTTTCGTATTGCGGGCTGCCGAGCGAGGGAGATGGACACCTGCTCGAATTTAATAATTAAAAAATATAATATGCGTTATTAATTATATTATTAATATGCGTTAAACTCCGCCAAAGTCGGTCCCAAGCCCGAATGAGAAAGGAGGAGGGGGAGGAGTAACAACCTCGTTAAAAAAACTGGGTTCATCTGGCTCGGGATGATAGCACCCAGTAAGTGCCCCATACTTAGGGTTACAAGCGAAGTAGATAACGGCTCGAAAAGCGGAAGAAGCGCATTACTACAGTCTCAACGATGGAAGAGGCGGATGATCTACTTATAAAGAAGGGGAAGATAGATCTCCCGAGCTGAGGAAGCAATCTATCTAGGGGATGGACCCCCCGAAATAAAAATACCCGGTCCTCCAAGTTGGGGGTTGGGCTATGGGCCAGCTCCCCATACTCGTAGAAAATTTAAAATAGCTAAAAATCCTACCAATAAGCCTCGGAACGCTGATGGTCTTTGATAATGGGAACTTGGAACATACAAGGCATGAACACCAAAAAAGTTGAAGTATTTAATCAACTAAAAGCCTATAACATTGAAATCGGAACTCTAACAGAAACAAAAAAGAAGGGAAATGGCATAGAGGAGTTTAGCAACTCCTCTGAGTATTCCTGCCGTCTCCCTTCGATTTCCTTTTCTCTGCCGATAATTTGGTCTTGTCTCGACATAGATTGGTGTTTGGTTGGTATCCGCTTTTGAAGATGTTGATTTGCTTGTATGCGTAATGCGTTCCTGATACTGTTACTCTCAAAATCTTTTTGTAAGCTTAGCAGAGTTTCGTTGGTGGCTCTCTTCTTTCTTCTAAATAGTTTGTTTCTTTGTGGCTTCTTCATATTTAGTCTTCGAGGTTCTGTTGGGTCTTGTTATATAAGTGTTGTAGTTTCTGTTTTTCTCTATTAATGTTATTTCACACTCTTCATCGAACCAGTCTTTACGGCGTGCTTTACGTGCATGTCCTATTGTGGTATATATTGCTTTTACGATAGTTCCCTTGATGTACTACCACTGTCGCATCGTTATTTTTTGTTTCTGTTACTCGCCTTTGGTTCAAGTATTTTCCTATTTCCCTTTGATATGCTATTAGTATCTCATTTTCTTTTAGATTTTCTATATGATATTTTTCTGTGCCCTAATTTCGTGTTGCCTTCCTGCTGCTAATACGGTTTCTAAAGATTGCCTTCACTAGGTACCTAGCGGTCGGAGTCCATATTGGCTCCACGATACGATCTGACATCTAGTATACTTGACGCACATTTTCTCTCAATAGCTCGATTTAATTGGAAGATTTCCCATCGGGTGATGCCCATGTGTGTTTATGGATGCTAAGGTGTGGAAAATATGTTGAGCTGATAAACATACTTTTGCTTATAGCAACCTCAATTAGTCGTTTCTTTAGTGAATGACTTCATATACCTAGGTGCCAACATCTCCAACAAACCTAAAGATAGGAAGGAGATACAAAGGCGGATTAATAACGCAAATAAAATATATTACAGCTTATCATCAATATTTAAGGCAAGCAATGTAGTACACAGAAAAATAAAGCAGAGACATTACAAAACAATACTGAGATCAGTACTGTATTTTTGGTGTATCCCATTCTATGTTTACTAGAACAGTAAAAAACATACTGAATATGTAAAAAATACATCAATAATTGTGTACGTTTACGTTAGTGTTTATGTAATTAGCATTTATGTAGTTGCTTGTGTTTAGATATGTATATGCAACTCTACTGTTTTTGTAAATGGTTCTTATTACCGTCAAATAAACTTATTATTATTATTATAAATAAATAAACACGGCAATTTAATCTAAATTTTTAATTTCGTTTAAATTTCCAGTTTATGGTAACATTTTTCGCAATTTTAGGATTTTCAGTTGTCTTTGGCCAGCACTGGTAAAACATAACTAAAATAGAGAGGTTGTTAGGAGCTCAATATCTTCAAAACGCGTCAGACGAAAATTCTAAAGTAGCCGGTACCGTGAAGATTTTTCTTTGTTGCCAAGAATTTCAAACAGTTTTTAGTGATTTGATAAAATTGCCTAATCTACAAAAGCAATTCCAACAAAGCACGCTTCTTAGCAATAAAAGTACAAAATTATGTATATATGTTCCATTATATTATAGTAAGGCACGAAATATTATTAAAAATTAATGGTTTAAACAAAATGATTTCGCAATAAATATAAAGGTATGTTTAGATTATTTGCACAATTTAAACTACGGACCTAGCTAAAGGATGAAATATTTTTCTCTAACTTTTCCTTATTTCCACTTAGATACAAAAGAAAAATAAAAGTATCTGATTATGAATATACAGATATTTTATATTTTAAAATTAACTTCATCAGTAATCAAAGTATCTCTTCAATGTGGATTTGGCCTTCAAACTTATAATGGCGTTTTTGAGTTCCTGAACAGGATATTTTATTATGCAGAAGTATCATAAAATTATAAAAAAAATTATTCAAAACGTTTTAAGATTTGTTGTGCTTCAAGAGAGGCAAGATGATCTTGCAGGTTTTAAATATAAACTAATAAGTTTTACCTATTTGTAAACAATTAATAAAAAATAAATATGAATTTTACGATCTTATACATGTGTTTGCATATAAAACTTGCACACTGCATCTCGTTTGTTATAGAACTGTTTAATCCGAAAGTTTCATAATTTAAGGATGGCAAAAATATTGTAACGTTTTTAAAACGTTTATTTAAAACTTCGGTTCGTGGTCTGAATTATGTATCAGCAAATTTAAACAATGTAACAGTTAACACGAAACAACAACTTAAACACTAAAACACGATACTAAGAGTAATTCTAATCTGAAACACTAACTAATTTATTTATACAGTTAAACAGTTTATTTTCAGGCACTTATATCATTCGCGCACATTTATATTAACCGAGCACTTGATCGCGACACGTTGACTACTCCGTCGTTCACGAAATCGCGCCTTTATACCCTGACCGCGGCTTTAGAGTGCAGTGTGGATCGCCCCAGACTTCTCCCGAACAATGAGTCATAGAATAGTCTCGAACAGCTGACACATACGCGGGAAATGATTCACGTCCCGCCTGACAGCTAGCGCGTCTCGTTACAATATTTTTGCACGCGGCCAGCCAAATACGTAAGACCGACCTTGTTATAAACGCACAGTCAGACCATGTAATATTTATATTAATACATTCCATATGTAGCAATATAGAATTTGCAATATATTAATGTACATTGACATATCAGTATGTTTCGGAAGATTAGTATACAAGGATCAATACATATCGATATAAAACTTGTTGTATTGCAAACCCCTATCCATAATAACACAGTCGTTTTAAACCAAAACTTTACGGTTTAATAGCTTAACGACTATCTATTTGGCAAGAAAGTTCTTAAATGGCAAAATTCGTACCCTAGAGAAGCAAGGGTTGCAAAGTGCCCGTTGCCAGTGGCAAACAATTTTACTTGAGCTATTTATTAGTATACGTTGGTATGAATAGGCCTGCTACCCTATTTTAAATATTCATAGCAGATTCTTATCCATCTGAGCTATTAAAATCATCTTGCAATCAATTTATCATATTCATCATCACCATCATTCAGTCTTCTCTTGGACATAGGCCTCCTCCAGATGCTTTCAGTTATCCCTTCTCGAGCATTTGCTATCCAGTTCGTACGGATTCTTTTGATATCGTCAGTCCAATGTGTGGGAGGTCTTCCTTGGTTTCTTTTATCAGTTCTCGGACGCCATTCAAGAAATTTCTTTGTATATATGCCGCTATCTTGGCCTTGCTACATGCCCTGCCCATCTCCATTTCGCTGTGGCAATATGTTTTATGATGTCTTCTACGCCCGCTCTTCTGCGAATTTCTTTATTCCTAACCCTATCCCTTAAGCTTAGTCCACGCATTGATCTTTCGATTTTTCGTTGTGTTCTCTAAAGTTTCATTGCTGATGTTCTGGTGAGGGTTAGGGCATCTGCACCATACGTAAGTACCGGCAAGACAAACTGGTTGAAAGTTTTTCTTTTCAGGGCGATGCGTACGTTGGTCTTGAATATGTCACGGAGCGTACCGTATGCTGCCCAGTCTAATGTTATTGTTCTTGTTAATTCAACTGTTTGGTTGTTCCTATTTATTTTTAGTTCGTGGCCAAGATAGGTACGTGTATTTCTGAAGAGTTTCATCGACCTCTATGCTGACTAGGTACAAGGTTGGTCATCATTTTCGTTTTTGTGTAATTCATTTTCAGACCCACTTTATGTGCACCTCCTCGGAGGTCATATAACATATCTCTGATACTTCATTAAATTGTCTGCTATAAGGTCAATATCATCAACGAAACGGAGGTTGCTGAGTGTTTCTCCATCGATTCCCATCCCTTTTTCTTTTGGGGAGAGACTGTCGCCCTGCCTGACACCGTTTAATTTGTATTTTCTTTGTTGAATCGTGTGTTTTCACTGTTGTTGTTGCGTTCTCATATATGTTTTGAATGATATTTGACTATCTGTGACCATTTCGGTATACTCTTCCTGGGTCTCTAAGATAGCAGGTAGTTCAACTGTGTTGAAGGCTTTGTGATGAGCACCAAACGTCTGTTATATTCTATCATTTTTTCGATAAGGGTCTTTATACATTGCAGATGGTCGTTTGTTCGATATCCAGTACGGAATCCAGCCTGTTTTTTCGGTTGGTAGAAGTTAATTTTCCGCTCCAGTCTATTTGTGAGTATTCGGGTGTACAACTTGTATAGGTGGTTGAGTAGGCTGATGGATCTGTAACTCTCGAGATTTGTATTATTTTCTTTTTTAAAGAGCAGGGTTGTGATTGAGTTGTTCCATTTGCACGGAATTCTTTGCAATTTAGGACACAAATTGAACAATGATGGAACTTTGCTCAATAATATGTATATCTGCGCCTAGTTTTATTGCTTGTATGGGTTCCATGGCAATTCCATCTTCTCCGGATGCTTTATGGTTTTTCATTCCTTTGAGAACGCAGCGGATTGCCTAGTTTATAATGTCTGGAATGTGTTCGGACCCTACGTCTTTCTCTGAAATACGTCTAGGTTTGGTTCGTGTAGTGTTTCGTAGAATTTTTCTACTATGTGCATTAGTTCTTTTCTTTCTGATATTATGTTGCCTGTTTCGTCTTTTGAAAATTTCTCTTTTTTCCTCTGCAATTATTCGCATCTGTCTGTATTTTCTTCTCTCTTTAGTAGTTGTCTTTTCTTTATTTTCAATTTTTTGCCTTGCTAATTTTCTCTTCTTTTTTGTTTTTAGGGCAGAAATTTCTTTGGGCTTCTGTGATTATGTTTGCTATTATCTTTTCCAGTTCGTTGATGTCATCGGTACTTGATTTATTTTGCAGGGTGCTGGTGATTTTCAAATTTAGCTCCTTCTTGTGGATGCGTCCAGGGATTTGTTTCCTTTTTCTTTACCATTTTGTATCTTTCGTTATGTGTGCATATTTCGATGGTAGCCTTATGATCATTTGACATTCCAAAACTGTTCAACACTGTTACGTCTTTGAAGATGTGCTTTTTGTCTGTTATAAAGTGTGATCGATTTCATTTCTTGTTCTTCCATCCGGGCTCTGCCACGTCGCCCACCTTCGATGAAATTATTTGTGGAAAGTATTCATTTGAAACAAGTTATTTTCTAGTAAATAAGTTAACATTGTTTCTCCTCTGTCATTTCTGCCTGGACTTCCGAATTTTACCAACGCGTTTTCGGATGGGTTAGATTTTATACTGATTTTAGCGTTGAAATCTCCGCATATAATGTTGTAATGTGCAGGGTCTGTTTTCAAAGCCTTAGACACTTCGTCGTAAAATATTTCTATTTTGTCGTCGGTGTTATCCGCATATACCTGGATGATTTTTATGTTGCATTGCGTGTTCAATCGTCGCGTCGGTTGTTTTCGGATAATTTCTTGTTGATAAGGAAGCCAACTCCTACCGAATCTAATTTTAAAGTTACTATATACAGTACTGTTCCTTGAAGGTGCTTCTTGGGAAGATGCTATTGATATGGCTGAAAAGGATCTCAAAATAATCAAGACTTGGTTAGATGCAAATATCTTGACACTTAATCATGAAAAAACTGCTTTTGTTACATTTAATATTTATTCTAATACGCAATGCCCGCACTCAAAAATAAAAATTCACGAAGCTAATTGTAGTAATGCCAACTGTAATTGTAAAAACATTAATTCAGTATACTCTACTAAATATCTCGGTATAACAATAGACCAGCATTTAAGATGGGACATACACATAAAAAATTTAGGTAATAAGTTAAGGAAAACCTTTTATATTTTTAAAAGACTTAGAAGTATTGTGTCCTTAAAAATACTAAAAATTTTTTACTATGCTTGGATCGAATCGCTTTTGAATTACGGAATAATCGGGTGGGGTGGTACCTATAATACTTATTTAAAACAGCTTCAAATAAAACAAAAGATTATATTTAAAATAATGCTTAAAAAACCCTTGAGATATTCAACACATCATATAATGCTGGAATCTAAATTATTACCCGTCACTAAACTATACCTATTAGCAATACTCAAATATATTTATAAAAACCCGGATTGTATAACAAGAATTAGTCATACATATGGTACCAGAAGTAATAAACAAGTAATGGCACAATTATCTAAACAAAATAAAACATTTGGACAACACACCTTTTCATATTATGCTCCAAGAATTTATAACAAATTTCAACAATATACTATACAAAACAATGTTACATTAACAAAATATAAATTTAACAAAATCGTGAAAAATTGGTTATTGCAAATACCCGAGTATGAAATGACAGAAATTTTACAGCACGAAATTAACTTATAATTTGGACTCTTTAAGTAATGTTGCATAATTCTCTTCGTTCTGGCACATCTTCATGCGGTCAAAACAACCTTAAAAACCACACACAAACCGTTTGTCGGTTTCAGTGGTCCATGTTTTCCCACAATCGGAGAACATGTTCTTTATTAAATTATTACCATGTAAACATTTATATATATTTTTTGAATTCTGAATTTAATTTAATAAAGTTATTATTATTATATTATTATATTCTCTCCCCGTCTCCGGACTTCACTCATTTCAATCATGTCCCATTTGATCTTTTCGGGTTCGTTCTCCATTTCTGTAAGTCTCTCTTCTGCTAGTAAAGTTCTAACATTGTAGGATGCAACTTTCAGGGTTAAACGTCTTCCCCTCGGAGCAGACTGACACATCAGTGTAAGATTCTGGATTCTGATTCCTACTCACCTGGGGTAATTTAGTTTTTAAATGTTTCATTTTGCATGTTTGTTTGTTTGGGGGTATTGGCTATTTAAATGCCACGCTTAGCCGCTGCGTGTTGACGAGTTTGGATGAGAAGTAAGGTATAAAAGGATTAGATTTGGAGTTTTTGGGTAGAATCTTAGGTTAGACTTTATCATCTTAAACAAAAAGAAACACAAAAATCAGATTCTAATAAAATATTTATTTTAAAAAAGATTAAATTACTTTATTTCAAGATTTTATCCTATAACTCAAACATTTTACATCACCTTGTAAAAACAAGAGAAAGTAAGGGTGTGAATGAAAGACAAAGAAGAACATTTTTATTGATATTATCCTTTTTATTTATCTGCTTCTTTATCTGCAGCATAATGGCTAATAAACCTGGCAGAAGGATCATCAACATTTATCCATCTTGGCATCCAAAAGAAGGGAATAAAATGTTCTGCCAATTTGGGGTAACTCTTTTCGAAAACTTCCCTGTAATAATAAGATTCTTTTGTTTTCGGTGTGCAATGTGGATATTTCCTTTGTGCTTCTTTTAAATCGAATGGTTCTGACATTCTACTGTCTATAATTTCTTGCAAAATTGTGAATAAAGATTTTTTCTTTGATGCAACGCCGTCACTGAAAGTATTTTAATTGTTAGTTACTTGCCTGTTTTTGTTAATCTGATAAGTTTTACTCCAATATTCATTCAGTAAATTAATATTCACCTAAATGCCTCTTTGTGTCTCCAAAGAATATGGTGAGGTAAAACGTCTGTACCATCGAATGCAGATCTTAAGAGATATTTTTCCAATTTCATGTCTTTTGGTTGTCGAAGTTCCTTAGGTAAACTAAGGAAATAGTTTGTAAACTGTAGATCTAGGAATGGTACCCGCAACTCCAAACTGAAATTACATCATCAGTGATACTTATAACTTTAATATTTAAATATTAAAAGTTACCTTTGAGCAGCCATGGTTCGGTCAGCACGCAGTCCATCAAAGAGATAAATTTCCCTTAACAAGCGCAAACTTTCTTCATGTCCAGCATCTGCATTCGGTGCATCCCTGAAGTAAATATAACCCTGACAAAGCTCATCTGCACCTTCTCCACTGAAGAGAACTGTCGTTTCAGTGTTTTCAAGTACATATTTTGAAACAAGGTACATTCCAACTGAAGCTCTTATTGTTGTAATATCAGGTGTTTCGAGATGATAAATAACATCATCAAGAACCTTAGCAACATCATCTTCTGTGAAAATAACTTCATGATGCTCTGTACCAATGTGTTTTGCAACTTCACGTGCCGCTTTAATATCAGGACTATCACCCATGCCGACAGAAAATGATTGAATTTTGTATGGAAGATTAGCTTTACGTGCTTCTTGAACTAAAAGTGATGCCACTAATGATGAGTCCAAGCCTCCAGACAACAAACAACCAATTCTGCGGTCAGCCATTAGACGTTTTCTAATAGCCATGGTGAATAACGAGCGAATATTGGCAAGACGGTCGGTGGTCAACTCTGCAATGTTTTTACTTATTTAGTCACAAAAAATTCAAGTAAATCTAATATACCTAATTGTGGGATATTTTAAAATGTTCAAATCTAAAATTTTAAAGATTTTTTATTTAACTTAACTAAAGGCTATATGTGTGTATATCAGTAGGCCAAGCTTTTTGTCATTATGCAAGGTGCAAATGAAATTCTATAAAAAAAAATTCAAAATAAAATTATCAGGATAGCTAGTGACAGTAAAGCAGCACTGATGGTTCTAAATAGTTGTAAAATAACGTCAGGAGTAGTACTCCAATGCCACAATACACTGGAGCTAGCTGCCAGAAACAATGTCCTACAACCTATGGCACATGGGTTAACTTGGATAAATGACATCAAGCGAGGATGGCTATATCAGCCCCCTCATCAACATTGTCTAAATTCTGTATGAAGTTACCAAGAAAGAGACTATGACTTGTAAACCAAAACACTGCAAACTGAAGAAACATATTATGTACCGATTAAGGCACGACCTATAGAGGTTTTAATTGGGAGGAAGAAACGGCAAAGCATATTCTCGGTGTTTGCCCTGCAGTCGCCTCGATTAAAGGTGCCAAGTTGAGGGATTTTTGGCCTGATATGGCACGAATCCGTAGCACGCCCTTTACTGAGAGAACTGGTTAGCTAGAATAACACCACCAAGGCTGTGTGCATCATTTCTTGGGGGTGGCACAAGGGCCCACTTTGAGGTCTACGTGCACATGAACATAATTCACCCCCCATACCAAATCCAGAAGGGCTAGATGGCTAGTTCTATTCAACATTTCAACAGGGTTCAAACCTCAATGGCTTGAACATTTTTTACTGTTGGAATTTTAATCTGTTTGGGCTAGTTGTTCTCAATCTACTGCACCACTGAGCTCTCAAAGATTTAGATTAAAAGCATGGAATCAAAGACAAAATAAACAAAACTAAACAGCAATCAAAATCATTTTACCTTCATATGGAAGGAATGGTTTAAAACTAGGACGATCTCCAGGTTTGTAATAAACTTCCTGTCGTAGTAGTTTACAAGTGCCGTTTTCTAATAATTCATATTCTTCAAATGTTCCTGGTGGAAATGGTTCTAATTTTCTACCTTCGCCATTTAATTGTTCTGCTACTGAAGTAATACCTGCAATATTTGATTAAAACAATAATTTTTATGGAAGGTAAAGCATGTACACAATTATACCTTTGGCTTCTGAGCAGACAGCTAGAACTCCACTTTTGCTATGAAGCCTAAACAGAGGTCGAACACCATATGGATCTCTTCCTAATAAAACTCTCCTTTTTGGTACATCAATAATACAAAATGCAAATACACCATCAAGGTTTTTGATACCTTCTTCAATGCCAAGTTTTTGATATACATGGAAAACGCATTCACAGTCACTGTTGGTTTCATATTTGAAATCATATTGTTCTGCAAGCTGATTTTACAATAATGAAATTATATGCAAATGATATGTAGGGTACCTATAGGTAACTTACACGTTTGCAGTTATACAATTCACCGTTGCAGATTAACGTAGAATGAGGATACTGATGAAGTTTCATCGGTTGCATACCGTAGGTACCATCTACGATCGTTAACCGATGGAAACCAACACAACAGTTCTGAAATTTGAAATTAAGTTTATAATATTAATTGATATACGGAACGCTAACTAACACTTAATTAGTTATAACATAGATATAATGCTCATTACAGAGACGCACTTCACCAAGAAGAGTTATCTGAACTTCCCTAAATATACCACACACAACACCCAGACGGTCCAACCCATGGTGGTACAGCAATAATTATTAAAAATACCGTAAAACACCAAGTAAATAAAAACTATGAACAAGACTACCTACAAGCAACTAGCGTCACTGTCCATCACTGGTTTGGGGCAATTAATACGGTAGCAACAATTTATTGTCCACTAAAGCATACAATAAAGGAACAGCAATACACTGAATTCTTTAAGACTCTTGGAAAGAGGTTCATTTTTGGGGGAGATTATAATGCTAAACAACCCTGGTGGGTTTCTAGGTCTCACACTTCTAATTCAAAAGAAAATAATCTCACAACACTATCAACTGCTGAACCAACGTATTGGTCTACAGACCGAAGAAAGAAATCAGATGTAATAGACTTCTGTGCGATAAAAGGAATAGCCGATAGCAGAAACCATCTTCGTTTCATAATAAAAAGACAAACTAGGACACATTTAGAGAAATACTACTAGAGCAAACCAACGATATTCAACTATTAAAAACAAGAGGACAATTAGAAACAGCAGTACAGGTACTAAATTGCAAATACCAAACGTTGCATGGAAAGCAACACCTGATAATAAAAGAGAGGAAAGACAAATCTACTGCTGAAAATATGTCAAAATAAAAATTTCTGAAAATAGAACACAGTGGCAACTTACCGTTCTCCGCATGACAAAGCCAAATTAAATAAGGCTATAAAAGAATTGAAGAAACTATTAGAAGAAGAAAAGAACAAAGCCATACAAGGATATCTACAAGGACTAACAGCAACTGAAGCCACAGAATACTCCTTGTGGACTTGTGGAAAGCAACAAAGAAAATCAAGCAGCCGCAACAGTTCATTCAACCAGTTAGATAAGCAGATGGCAGCTGGGCTAGAATCAACAAAGATAAAGCGGACGCTTTTGCAAATCATTTACAAACAGTATTTCAACCTTTCCCTACAGAAAGGAATTGAAAATACATCAATATCTAGAAGAACCTGACCAAATAGAATTACCAATTAAAAAGTTCAAGATAAAAGAAGTACAAAACGTAATAAATGAAGATCTAAACCAGGGGTGCTCAAACGGTCGATGGCGAAAGTTTTCAAGTCGATCGCGTAAATAATTTAATGCGCACTTACGTTACGAAGTGCCTAGAATACTCGGCATCTTTCGACTGAAATATCTCGGCTTAGATGAACCGTACAGCAATAATTCAAAAACGCATTCCTAGAGACATAAATACCTACCATTTATAAACTTTGTATTTTTTCCCTACCTCGTCGATCGCTTGCCGCCTAATACTTTTACGGTAGATCGCCGATAGTATAAGTTTGAGCATCCCTGATCTAAACGCTAAAAAAGTCCCAGGGTGGGACCTGAAAACTAGTAGAATTCTTAAAAGAACTTTCAGCGGAAGTAATTACAGTAATAAGTAATAACTAATAACCATGACTTCCAAGCAGTAAGCGACCGGATTATCCGAATAAAACTAAAAGCCAAACCACAAAACCTAAGCATAGTACAAGTATACGCACCCACCGCACAATCCACAGAAGCGGAAATCGAAGACTTTTACGAAAAGCTCGAATCAACCATCCAAAGCATTCCTAGCAAAGAGCTCGCCATAATATGCGGCGATTTTAACGCCAAGATAGGTGAAACAAAACAAGACGATCACATAAGACATATAGTAGGAAAATTCGGTATCCGACAGAGAAACGACAGAGGGGAACGCCTACTAGAATTTGCAACGGGAAACGGCTATACCATCATGAACACTATGTATAGTCACCACATCAGAAGATTGTACACGTGGAAAAGCCCAGGAGACAGAGCAAGAAACCAGATCGACTATTTCTTAACAAAAACCCGATGGAGATCTTCCTGCACTAACGTAAAGACATACCCGGGTGCAGTGTGGCTCAGACCATCAATTACTAGTAGCAATGATCCGTATTAAACTTAGAAATGTCACACAGCAACAACATAAGAAAATATTAAGAATAGAGAACAAAGACCAATTTCTTAACCACCTAAAAAATAATGTGCCAAAATATAATGATAACTCATCCACCGAAGAAATATGGCACGACATCAAGAACAGGTTATTATAAGCAGCCAATACGAACAAGAGCAAAACGCAACACACTCAAATTAATAGAAGAACGAAAAGTAATAGCAAAAACCGGATTACACACGGTTGAAGACAAGAACAATTGGCAAAGACTCAATCGGGAAATAAAAAGAGCATGTAAGCAAGACCAAAACAACTACTACTCAGAGATATGCAAGGAGATCGAAAGCCATGCAATCACAAATCAACCTACAGACCTCTTCCGAAAAAATAAAATTTTTAACACGTGATTTCAAACCCAAAACCTGGGCGATTGAAAATCAAAACGGGCAAACAAAAACAGACATACGCGACATAGCAGAAACTTGGAAACAATATTGCGAACAGCTATACTCTGAAAACCTAAATCAACAAGTAGCCACGAACGCAATAAACAACTATAATGAAGAACCCGATATAGTAAGAAGCGAAATAGCATCTGCTATCAACAAACTGAGACCAAGAAAAGCCCCTGGCCCAGACGCAATAACAGCAGAGGTAATAAAAGCAGCTGACCAAGTAGGAGTAGAAGATCTACATGTCCTATGCAACAAGATATGGCACACCCAGCAATGGCCTAAAGAATGGACTAAAGCTATGTTTATAACCATCCACAAAAAAGGCAGCATCATTAATTGCGAAAACTACCGCACACTCGCATTAATATCACACAGTAGCAAGGTCCTCCTCCATATAATTAATGAAAGACTCAAAGCTTATCTAAACCCCCAAATACCAGCGGAATAAGCGGGTTTCATGGCAGGAAGATGCACCAGGGATCATATCCTAAAATTGAGACAACTGATAGAAAAAGCAAGGGAATTCAGTACCTCCCTATACATTTGCTTCATTGATTACCGCAAGGCATTCGATAAAGTTAAATGGCACAAACTATGGGATGTATTATACGAAATGGGAGTACCTCAACATTTAATATCTCTCATAAACAGCTTATATAAAAATAGTACAGGCACAGTCAAAGTGACTGAAATGCAATCCGACGAATTCCATCCACAATATGGGGTTAGACAAGGCTGCATCTTATCTCCTCAACTTTTCAATATACAGGGTGATTCAAAAGGTATGGTCCAAACTTAAGGGTGTGATTGGTGATGTTAAAATAAGTAAAAAATGCCAATAAACGCATGTCCGATTCACAATTGTTTTCCAGTTATAACAACATTTACGATAATTTATTATTAATGAAGAACGTATACAATTACAAGAAAAATTGAAAAGTATCACAACAAATGTTCAAAATGTCCACCTTGTACGTGTATACAAAGTTGGCAACGCGGACTCAGAAAATCTCGAACATTCCTCAACAGTTGAGGATGTCTTCGAATATCTTCAACAGCTTCATTTATTCTATTAATTAAATGGCTCCTGTTCTGAATTTCCGTTGTATAAACTTTTTCTTTTAATGCACCCCACAACTAAAAATCTAGTGGAGTAACGTCAGGCGAACGAGCCGGCCATAGCACTGGACCGCCTCTTCCAAACTAGCGCTGTGAAAAGCGATTATTTAGCCAAATCCTTACCTGATGTGAATTGTGCAAGGTGCCCCGTCATGTTGATACCGCATGGATCTTCACACATCAAGATGCAGATCTTCTAATAATTCCGGCAAGGTATTATCTAAGAAATCTATATACATGGCAGCATTAAATCGATGTGGTAATACATGTGATCCGATAACATGATCGCCTATAATAATGCCCCAAACGTTAACACTGAAGCGTTCTTGAAAAGCAGTAAAACCTCTGTAACTAGATAACGGTAAGAAATAAGACAAGGGTTTATTGGTATTTTTTGCTTATTTTAACATCACCAATCACACACTTAAGTTTGGACCATACCTTTTGAATCACCCTGTATATGGAGAATATATAATGAGACAAACCACAGAAAATTTTGAAGGTGGTATCTCAATTAATGGACAAAAAGTGAACAACCTAAGATAGGCCGACGATACGGCTTTGCTCGCAAGCAGTGAAGACGAAATACAAGAGATTTAGAGCGAGTAGAAAGAGAAAGCGCGACATTAGGACTCGAACTAAACATGTCTAAAACAAAGATTTTGATTATTGATAGACCGCATAACAACAGACTCGACATACGGCACATAAACAGATATGAAGTGGTACAACAATATATGTACCTTGGGTCACTAATAACAAACGACGGCTGAACAGAAAAAGAAATCAGGAAAAGATGCGAAATGACTAGAGCAGCTATGAAGAAACTAGCAATAATATGGAAAGACAACAATATATCTAGGAAAATAAAATACAAATTGGTACAATGTCTAATCTTCCCTATTTTAACATACGGCAGCGAGTCCTGGACTCTCAGACAGAAAGAGAGGAAGAAAGTTGATGCCACAGAAATGTTCTGCTGGCGGAGAATGCTGAACGTTTCATGAACAGAACATCGAACAAATATATCAATACTCCGAGAACTCAACATCAAGAGACGACTATCGAATGAAATACAACTCAAAATATTAAGATACTTTGGACATATTATGAGGAAAGAACCTGACAACATGGAAAAATTGGTAATACAAGGGAAGGTGGAAGAAAAAAGAGTTAGAGGCCGATCACCTACTAGATGGATAGATCAAGTAACCAAGTTAACCGGGAAGCCTATGCATACACTCACGATCGAAGCACAAGACCGAGTAAAATGGAGAGGAACAATACAAGACGCCGCAGTGGCCACTACATTCCCTACTGGGAATTAAGACTGAGGAGGAGGAATAACCATGATATTTAACGTGGTTTTAAGATTGGAATACTTCCCTGTATAATGGAAAGTTGCCCAGATAATTGTGATCCTAAAACCTGGAAAGGATCCAGAACAGGTGGAATTATATCGCCCTATAAGTTTGATACCGATATTATCAAAGGTTCTGGAGAAACTGTTACTAAAGAGGATAAAACCTGTTATGCAAGAACGACAGCTAATATCTGAACATCAATTCGGATTTCGGGAGCAGCATGTGACGGTTGAACAGGTACACAGAATGGTACGAAAAATTAACGATATTGAAAATCAAAGATACTGTACGGCAGTTTTTCTAGATGTAACGAAGGCCTTTGATAAGGTATGGCACCCTGGGCTGTTATACAAGATCAAACAAAACCTTCCACGCAATATATTCCGCATTTTAAAATCGTACATACAATGGCAAGAAACGTAACTATTGCTACATATGCAGACCATACAACACTAATGGCATCTCACAGAGACCGAAGGATGGCTTATACAATTATTCAAAATCACCTCAATAAAATACGTATATGGTTTAGACGATGGAGGATAAAAGCAAACGAATTAAAATCTATACAGGTTACATTTACACAAGACAACAAAAAAAGAACATGTCATTGCATACGGACCAACTGACAATGCGAAGAAAGAAAAAAAATATGAATTTTTTCAAGCATTGCAGAGTTGGACAAGAGGGAAAGAAATGTAATACTACTAGCAGATATAAATGGGCGAGTAGGTAATGAAAGATATATGGGACCGTATGGAGAAGAAGGGACAATTATAACGGAAATAGGTTGATACAACTTTGTATAGCAAATGATCTTATTATAACAAATACCAAATTCATGCACAAAAACATCCATAAATTTACTAGAGAGGTACATTTTAGAAACGAAAAGTCCATCATATACATAATAAACACAGAAAAATGGAAAAATATTAAAGAAGTGAAAGTAAAGAGACATGCAGAGATAGGTAGTGATCACTATTTAGGCCGGATAGAAACCATATTAAAATAAGGAATAAAAAGCACGTTGAAAGAAAGAAAATAACTAAAGAAAAAATACAAAGCTATAAACTGAAAAAAGAGAAATCTAAAAAGAATTGCCAAGACAAATTAGAGAAACGAATAGAAAAGGAGAAAACTTCTCTACGAGAACAAGTATTTATCAACAAAAACTTAACAAGATTATACATTATGCAAAAATGATAGAACGGAAGTAAAGAATGTTAAACAAAGATCTTGGGAAGAATTCGGTAACAGGATGAACGAAAATTACACAGACACTCAAAAGCTATTCTACAGTACAGTAAAGCAATTAAGAAGGAAAAAAACACCAAGACTAAGTAATATAAAATATACAGAAGGGAAAGTTTTAACAGAGGAGAAAGTTATAATAGAAAGGTGGAACAGTACTTTGAAAAATTAACGAAATCTAAACAAGAACATGAAGAAGAAACGCAAATAAAAGCGGAAGAAGTGAACAGCATACAACAAATAACAAAGGAAGAAGTTACATTAGCCTTATTTAAATAAACTAAAATTGGGAAAAACCCTAGGACAAGACGAAATTACAGGAGAAATGATGAAATATATGGGAGAAACGGCAACAGACGAATTTCGTGACTTATTAAGACTAATGACAAAAGAGCAACAAATACCAAAAGATTGGAATACAAAGATATTAATCCTATTGTTTAAAAAAGGAGACGCAAAGGACTGTACCAATTATAGAGGGATTACGCTGTCGAGTATACCTGGGAAACTCTCGTATTTACGAGGATAATAGAAAAGAGATGAGAAAAACTGGAACCATCACCGGAAGAACCGCAACATGGATTTAAAGGACGAAGAAGATCACAAGATCCGATATTTACATTAAGACAATTAGGAGACAAATGACTAAGAAAAGGGGCGGAAATTCATATGTGCTTCATCGATCTAAAGCAAGCGTTTGATAGGATAAAAAGAAAGGATGTGTGGGAAAGCTTGAATAGAAGAGGAATTCGCAACAAGTATGATAGAAATTAGAAAAGCCCTCTACAAAAACAATAATAACAAAGTGAGAACAAATAGTGATAAATCAAATGAATTCGAGACAAAGATGAGGTTAAAACGAGGTTGTGTATTGAGCCCATTATTGTTCTCTATAGTATTAGATGATGCTATAAAGGGAAGTAAAGAAAAGTCACAAAACATGAAAATAGGCACATGAAAAATGAAAACGATAACCATAGAAGAATCAATGTTTACATAACATAATTCAAATAGAAGATAAAATACTAGAATAGGTCAAAAGTTTCAATTATCTGGGTACGATTATAGAAGAAAATGAAAAAATAGATAAGGAAATATCAGAAAGAATAGGAAAAGTATATCAAAAGGCGATGAGACGCATCAAAGCATTGTTATGTAGGCAACCAACTATACACTAAACGTCACTGTGGCTGCGAATTATCAACATTTAGGGACCTTGTTTGCTTGTTATTGGAGAGAGATCTTTAGTTTAAAAATTTACCTAGCCATAATTGCATTCTATCTTTGTTGTGCTACCCATATTGTTTATGTCTTCCTTGTTGCACTCATAAATTTTTGTATGTTTAGACTGGTTTTCGGACAATCTGTATATAGAGTAAAACAATGCGGCGATGCGTTCTTTTTAAAAGTATACATAGGCGATATGTATACTGAAAAGAAAAATTCCCTGTATGTGGTAGTGAAGCATGTATATCAATAAAAGGAAATAGAAATAAACTGACAGCCATAGAAATGAGATTTTTAAGAAGAATTGAAAGGATCACACGAAGAGAAAATAGAAAATAAAATTCTAATATATAAAACAGTGTTGAAACCTGTGTGGCTTTATGGAATCCAATTATGGGGCGCAGCATCCAATTCAAATATTGAAATTACAGAAAGGTTCCAGTTTAAAGTGTTACGCATAATAGTATACATACAGAGTGTGTTAATCAAAGTAGGTAGATCTTCCTGAAATTCTGCATAGGGCCATAATTTCTTATTATGAACAACTTTTCTTAGTAAAATTTTGCCGTATCATGAACAAAAAGGGTACTTTACCTGAAAAGAAAATAGTTTTCGCTTCAATGTCAAGGCCGACTTGTTTTTCAAAAACTGAAAATATTCTTAAAATTCTCTTCAAACCAAGCAGGGCTTAATTCCACAATCTTAAAATAAAATTCAAAAATTTTTTGTCCATCACACCATCTATCTATCCTGGGACACACTGTATGTTAAAAAACATGTGGTTACCATTTAAATAAACAAAGTTGGTTACCATAGCAACCAAACAAAAAAAGCTACTAACAAAATAAACGTCATTGTAAACGCCGCAATTAGCCCAAAAACTTTTGTATGCAACTTTTTCTTGCAACTCTTCAAATTAAAAAGTTACAGGCAATATTAGTTACTTTTGACACACTCTGTATACACCGTGGTTCCTTACAAATTAAATTATTAAATCGAATCTTAAAATCCCCAGCGTAAAAGAAGAAGTAAAAAAACTACAGCGTAAAATATAGTCAAAGACTAATAGTGCACCCAAATAGACTAGCTAAAAGGCTATTAACGGTGCAAACAGACACACGTAGCCTTAAGAGGTTGAAACCAATGAATTTAGCAACTAAGTTTAGTTAGTTAAGCTAGAATAGTACAACTTAAAACAAATCTTATTTAAGATGGTAGCATAAAAAGGCAACAGCCACTCGGCAAGTGTCTGCATGATAACTACTTTGTATATTATACTGTAACAAGATGCGTCAGCGGTCGGGGAGAGCACGTGTGGGAGCGTATGCGTCATCCGCCGAGAGAAGCGAAAGATCGAGACTGTTCCCGAGTGCAACTAGACAAGTGTGGAATATTCTGGATTTAACTCGAAAGTTGCGGTTAGTATTTTAGGCGCGATTTCGTTGACGAACAACAGTCTACCAAAGCCTACCAACAAGTCGCGATCAAGTGCGCGTGTAATACAAGTGCGTACGTGAATATAAATAAACTGTATAAACAAATTAGTTAGTGTTTCGGGTTAATATTAGTGTTGTGCTTTTAGTGTTTAAGTTGTTGTTTCGTGTTAATTATTACGTTGTTTTAAGTTTGTTAATAAATAATTGACACCACGGGCCGAACTTTTAAATAAACGTTTTAAAAACGTTATAATACTATATAGCTATAAGATTTACTTATTATCCATATAGGTCAGGTTGTAAACATTCTTTGGGTAAAAAAATGTTTATAATAAAAGATTACAAAAAGTCAATTGAGCAGTTTTAAACACAATAGTTTCAAATACGAGGGCTGTTCTCTTTCCGCTGAGCCTATCTATTAGGGCAATTAAAATTTCTAACAAATTTTGTTTGACAGTGGAAGCTAGGTGTTTGTTTACAAGTTTGATGACAGTGACGGTTGGCAAACATACTTGAATATTTTAAAATATAAAGTAATTCTTTTCGTTAGAAATTATGGAATTAAACAGAGAGCTGTGATTTTTTACAATTTCAAACGTGGCTTAAGCCGTAAACAATGTTTTGAGGAAATAAATAGAATAATTGGTAACAAGACGTGTTCTTTAGCTACCACGGTGGTACAATGAATTTCAACGTCGTTGACATTCCTTAAATGACAGTTTTCGAGCTCCTAAGCCAAAAACAGCCGTTACCGAAAATAATATTGGTCTTGTTCGGAACATGATTGAAGAGGACTGGCATGTTACTGTAAGGAGTATTCAAGCAACTCTAAAGATTGGTGTGAAAGCAATTAACACCATTTTACACAAACATTTGAAGGTATGTAAATGTAAGCCTTGTTCCCGTTGGATCATGCTAGGCCACACACGGTTGCTCGAACGATTGAGTATTTGAATGCCCAAAACATTGAAATAATGGCTCATTCGCCGTATAGTCCAAACCTGGCACCTAATGATTTCTTTTTATTTCCACGTGTAAAGGATAAGTTACGGGGTTTACATTTTACATCGGCCGAAGAAGCGGTTGACGCATTTAAAAATGAAATACAGAACAACGCGGGAAGATTGGAGAAACTGTTTTGAAGATTGGTTTTCACGGATGCAAAAATGCATCGACTGTGGAGGGGAATACTTTGAAAAATTATAAATAAATGTTTTTTATCAACAAATTGCGTATTACTTTACTAGGCTCAGCGGAAAGAGAACATCCTAATGTATTAAAACGTGGTTAAATTATTTTCATAAGAAGTTTTCCACATACATTTATTTTTTACAAGTTCAGGAACTTATGTATAAAATAAACAATGTGATAGCGATAAGAAAATAGTTCACTAGTGATTAATTAGTACGCATACTTAACTGTAATTTTGTAAGGGTAATCAGGATTAGTTTCAGATAACCAAAGGGGTCAAATTTTTTGAATTGTCTTTCGTATGATCACTTTGATTGTAGTAGTTAACAAATCACGTCATACTCAAAGTTCATTTCCGATAAGTTTAATTATGTCTTCAGGCACCTCTACATTAGACATACAGTTTCAACATATACAAGAATCTTTAATTGAAATTTGATACATCATCAATGTTGTAATAAAAAAAACAAGTTCAGTTACTTTATTAGATTAATTAATATACCTTAACACGTTTATCATATTCCACTCTCCAAGCATCTGGTCCCCTGTGAGTAATTTGCGTAAAAGATGATCCACAGTGTTCGTGGAGGTTACTTTGAAGTCCAAAAACTGCCCAAATTCCACACATTTTTCTGGAACAATAATGTCAAAATATTTGATTTATTATACATCCTTCCAATCATTTCAATACTAAATTGTTTACTCAGTCATGTTTGTCTTATTTTTAAAAATGAAACTGATTTGCTAGTTGAATAAACTTTTATTAAAGTCGATGAGCGATTAATTATTATTTATCTGACTGATTCGATTACAATTCAAAAAATAAATCAAAACAAATTTGTTACTAAGTACTATCTATCAGTTACTACATCTTAGTGGACCTTGGTTTTCTGATTAAACTACGAGAATTTTTTAAAACTAGACAAAACTGGGTTATTTTAATATCACATATAGTAAAAAACTAAAAGATTCATGGTTTTTTATTACAGCCAATGAAGTAAACCAACTAAAATTAAAGCGGTAGAACAGGCAAAATTTTTATATTGAATGGTTGTACGAAATAACAGGCATCCAAAGAATTTATGTTTAACTTAATTTAAAGCTAAATTTACATTGTAGAAATTTTCAAAAGCTACAATTGCAGGGTTTAAATTAAAAGTTTAATCTAAGATGGCTGAGTTTTGAACTTCAAATTAAAATAGATCATTTTAATTACCCCTACTTCAACAAATTTTGTATAAAAATTTTTGTATACCCATCTAACAACAATTACTTAATTAAGCAAAATTTAATTAGTGTGAATCGTTTTTAACGCCTTTTTGTAAGGCTTTTTCACACTTACGTGAGAAATTTTATGTTTCAGATAATTGTTTCAATAAAAATAAAAGAAAATTGTATCTGTTTAGAAGTTAGAAGAATTAATTTAATATTTCCTTACCAAAAACGATGTTTCTGTAGGAGAAAGATAACAAAAACTGGGGATTATTGTAACTTTTTACAAAATATATACGAACTGCTGGAAAAACACTGAGTAAATCCTAAGGGGGAGGAAGCCTTAACCTTCACTCATTTAATTAAATGGTTCAATCTCAAATGTATAAATAATTCTATTTGGAAATTTCCATTTATTACAAATTTATCGAAACATTTACATTCTTGGTTTTGGTGTTTTAAATAAGCTTTAAAATACGAAGGAACTTTTTATCAAGAACAGGTTGCTTTGGAAAATTCCACAATTTATTTAAGGTATTGGCTTTTCTTTTGGGGGTGAAATTACATTTATATAAATGTAAGAGTTTACGACTTACAATTTAATTTTTATCAACTATCACATCAAAATAGACGAAATGTAATGAGGAACTAATGAAGAAAAATCTATCTTGTTTATTAATTAATGTCACCATATTCCTGTAATTATGTTAGACAATACCGTTTTTGAAAATATAAATTTGGAATTACGAAAGAAAAACAATGACGAAAAAGGTTGGAAGTAATTTTTTTGAAATACATATTAGCTAAGAATTATTTTAAGTCTAAAATAGGTTTTTGTTGGTATTTATTTTTATTTCTAATATTAGTTGTATTATTATCTTAAAAAATATCTAAATATTTTAATTTAGAATATACGTCTCGCTACTGAAGAACAAATACATTTACTGAGTTGAATAAATCTGTAAAAAGGGGTAAAAAATATTATTTAAAATAAATTTGTGCAACTTTACTAATGCAGCACATTTATTGATTTTGAAGTCCATTGAACTTATTGTTAATTCAAGTTCAAGTTAATTCATGTTGTAAAATAAGTAGTTAACAACAATGTAAAGATATCGACTGTTGCATCAGAAACCCTGACACTGTTATCAATATTTTATTGTTATATTATGTCACGACAATTGTTGCATCAGTCAGTTTTTACTGCAACTGGCATTTGATAAAATAAATTATTAAATAATTTCGGTGAAAGGTAAATGATTTTGTGCCTCTACATCTCTATAAAATTTTAAAATGTCAGAAATACCTATTGATTTAAATATTTCTCAAATTAAATTAATTCGCCGGTTGTCACACATTTAATACAGAGAAACAAATTAAAAACTTACCTATATTAATATAATTTTTATTGTAAACGATAAGAACCGGAATATGCGGTACGTCAACAGCTGACACGTGTATATGCTCTTACAAAATTCGAAAGAGTGAACAGCGCGAAGCGCGAACTCGAATAAGCTTATTTAATTTCCACTGCTGTAACAAGTCCACGTGTATAAAAAAACAAAGATGCATACACCGGTACTTGCAAGAAAAAGAGGACGATACTGCACCATATTTTTTAAAGCGCAATAAGGATAAGACTATCATAAACTGTTGTTAGAAAAGGAAGCTGCAGATGTTGTAGATTTATTTTTAAACATATCTGATATTGATTGTTGTTTGTGCGCAGTCTGAAACGGATTTTGTTTGTGCCGCCTATTTTTAAATAGTTTGATTAACATGGAAAATTAAAATTGCAGCTATGAGTTAATTAAAACGATAACAAGCTGCAAAAATTTTAAGAACGCTAATATGCAAATGATAGAAGAACGATTAAATATGTTTGTTTTTCATTTTCTGCAATTTTTACGAACGAATATTTTAAAATATAATTTGTTTTTTTGATAAATGAACCAGGAAATTATTTTAGGAGAAAAAGCTGAGATTTTTTCGTTTCGAATTGCATCAGCTTTTATTGTTTGTTGCTAGCTTTGTAACCCATGATTTACCGGAATTTTACGGATTGAAAATTAGTAATTGACTAAGTAATCTGTCTTAAAATTATTGCAATACAAACAAAATTAACTTTTTAAATTTAAACATTTTTTCGAATCGTTCAAGGTTCAAGCAAGCATAGATAATGTAATGTATTTTTACACATGTTATCTATGCTAGCACCGGGTACATCTCGCCATCTATTGGTGATTTAATCAATGGGTAGGCAAGCAATATAGTTTGCTATATTTACTTTAATACCGAGTATTTTTAAAGATGGCGCAGCGAATGCATTTTGGAATTTTGAACTTATTGAATTTAAAAGAATTAAATGCAAAAAAAGCCGCAGGATTTGAAGTTCCTTATTACAGGAAAAGTCCCAAAAGAAGTTTCTGGAAAATGCGTAAAAGCCATCACGTATATCCTCCAATGCAGTTTTAAGAGGGATACTTTCCTAGCAAATGGAAAGTGGCCCAGATCATAATGCTACTTAAAGCGGGAAAAATGCAACTAGAATCATATACCTAGGCCTATAAGTCTGCTGCCTATTCTATCCAAAGTCTTCGAGAAACTCTTGATGAAACGACTACGATCATTAAACCGAACATAGGCGCCGGATTTTGAAAATTTTGTTGGGTGCAAATTTTCATTTGAAGGTTATACTTAACGGGGGGTCTGGGGGGTACAGAGTACCCCCCAGGTAGAAAGGGGGGTTCCTACCCCGAATTTTTTTAAAAAATTTCAGTTTAAATACACAGTTTTAACGCTCACAATTGACTATATTTTTGCCACTGATTATCTAATTTAAGCTCCGGAAAACATAAAAAATAACGCAGCGTAGCGACGTAGCAGTAGAGTTTCGAATGCGTTAAGCAATGCAATACTGTTGGATGTGTTGAAGGGGGGGGGGGTTGGTATAGACGGCGGCAAGCACATCTGGAGTCTGGACTGTCTGGCGGTCGGTGCGGGTGCCGGTGGTATTATTAGTTGACGTATACGTACAGTACGAGTACGACCCATTACGATTACGCAGTACGGTTTGACTACCGTTCTCAACGAGCTGGACGGCTGACCGTTCCAACCGGTAGACGATTGTTTTTTTATTTATTACTCTTGCCGGAATTGGTTTAATCCTTAATTATTGGCACATCACAGTGCATCACACAAAAACTACAACAGATATTTGCAAAGCATTTTTCGTTTCTTCAAAATATGCCGCCCCCTAAAATTTGCCGCCGGGGGCACGTGCCCCCCCTGACCCATCTAGTTTCGGCGCTGCACAGCGATTCGTACACGCCGCCCACGCATTGATTTCAGGCTTCAAACTAACAAAATATGAGTAAGTAATGACTATGTAGGATGGGGTGGAAAATGCTCCTGGCAGAGCGGCGCCTTGATTTTGTAGTCTGTATTACCCCGACTAGATGACTTTGTCCGGTGGGGTGCAATTACATACCTTTGCACCCAACAAATTGTTTTGTTGGGTGCATAAGTACCATGCACCCCACGAAACGGCGCCTATGAAACCGAATCATTAAACAAATAACGTAAGACCTGGAGACCAAACGGAAACGATACTGCTCAGTGGCGTGCAAGCTTTCGACAAAGTCTGGCGTAGAAGGCTATGTTACAAAATAAAAAATCCTTACTACCGCATCAACCATTAACGTCTTTCCTAACTGATAGGCAATATTTACGCAAAATATCATGATGCATACTCTGACTTGTTTCCAATGTCATCAGGAGTCCCACAGGGCAGTGTGCTTGGACCCACACTTTATCAAATTTATACCTCAGATTTACCAACTTCTGAATCAACTCTTACAGCCACATTTGTGGATGGTACTGCTGTCTTAGCATCACACACAAGCTCTATCTGTGCTACACAAAATCTGCAAGCACATCTAAACAACATCGAAATCTGGCTACAAAAATAGAAAATTAAAGCAAACACAGAAAAATCATTCCATATCACATTCACCCTGAGAAGAAGTAACTGCCCTCCAGTGACGCTTAACGGCCAGTAAATACCTCAAGCAGATGAGGTTAAATACCTTGGTCTTCACCTAGATAAGAGAATGACATGGAAAAAACTTATATTCAGCAAGAGTACTGGATGTTAGGAAGACAATCGCGGATGTCATTAGAAAGTAAACTGCTTCTATATAAAATCATGTTGAAACCAATCTGGACACTGGACATACGCGGTAGAACTATTGGGTACAGCCAGCAACTCCAACCTAGAAATCCTCCAAAGATTGCAAAATAAAGTGCTTCGTGTCATAGTCAAAGCACCATATGGTATGTAACTAATACACTAATTCACAATGACCTGAAAGATCCGTCAGTGCGCGATGAAATAAAAAAATTTAGTGTGACTCATAGTGCTAAGAGCTTCAAGTGCATTCCAATGACCTGCCAACAACACCACCAGACGACGACGGTGAAATCAGACGATTAAAAAGGTGCAAACCATCGGATCTTCCAACCAGATTCGATTAGTAAAATACATTCAATTTAGAAAATGTTAATTGTTGTAGAATGGAATATCATCTTTTAAGTTAAACTAATTTAAATTGTATTATACATAAGTAACTATTAGTTAGTAAGTTCTTATAGAGAATCTTCGTTGGAAGACTCTCTACATGTCGTAAGGTTAACTTCATCTATACATAATAATTAGACATGACATATACGTATTATCCTCTTTAAGGATAGATTGTATAGCTATTTTGAGTTATTAAAAAGAAAATCTTAGTTGAAAATTAAATTTTTACTTAAAAACACTATTTGTTTCGTCAAAAATTACTAAAGAAAAATGTTTCAATAATTAATTTCCTTTATAGGTAAACTTGATTAATTTAGGTTGGTTTACATAAAACTTTTGTTAACGAATGGCCAGAGTTGACAAAAGGGCAGCAACTTTTTGTATACTAATGTATTATTTTCGATATGAATTTGAAATTCGATTCGATTTTATTCATTTTGACGTAAGATTAAAGCTGTACTAAACGTACATGGTAAATCCCGTAACCTTAGGTTATTTAAAATTATTGTTTAAAAATTAGTTTTGATATTAAACTTTATGAACTAAATGATTTAGCACTAATTAACAATGAGATTGTTTTTGTAATACTTAATAGGCAAAGCGTACATGTTGTAAGTTTATTAATGTTGATGAAATTGATGAAATAAAAGGAATGTTTAAAAGAGACGATGAAAGAAATGAAAGAAATGAAAGAAATGAATGATAAGCAAGAACACCTGACAGGGGAAGTACGAGAATTTCAACAATAGCTAAAGGAAACCAAAACAGGAAAATCAAAAACTGGAAGAAAATATTAAGAATAAAAAGGCAGAAGGATTAGCAAAAATAGAAGCAAAAGTAGAACGAGCAGAAAATGATAAGAGAAGGGATAATTTGATTATATCAGAACTAACAATAGATTCCGATAATTCAACAGAATTAAAAGAAGCGATGATTCAGTTTATTCGCCAACATCTAAAAATGAAGGTGTATATAGCGACAGCTCAAAAAATAAATGGAAAACTGTGCTAATTAAAATGGAGAAGTTGGAAGAAAAAAAATATGTGAGCTAATTTAATATAATTATAGTTTATGATCTATAATAAGTAAATAGTTAGGAAAAATACGAAAAAAGAGATTAGTAAAAGATGTAATAAATCTGCATAAAAAAATTAAGTTGCCCTGATTATTGTTATATAACATAAAAGTATTAATATTCATTCATTAAAGTAAAAGAACCTCAATAACGACTAATTGACTGAGCTAACCGGCTGTGAATAATTGTAAACAAATATAACATTACAATATAAACAATGACTGCAAAAGAAGTGCAGAAAAAGATAACAGCAGCTGCCGAAAAAAAAGAAAGAGGGAAACACTGTTAAAAACAGGTATAAAATACTCATTGCAAAGTCTGGAAATGGGATTAAAAAGAAAGCAAGATGATTGAAGTTAAAAACAATGCAAACCCAAAAGCTAGAAGAAGAAGAAGAAGAAGAAGAAGAAGAACAAACAGATAGATTCCTGATATGGGAATATAAAAAGACAAAGGTAAACTATTGATAGGATTCTGGAATGTTCAAGGATTACATAAAGAATAAAACAGTTTATAAATAAATAAAGCAAAAAAGCATGAAACAAATATAAAAGAAAATAGCAGTATGAAATTAGAAGAATATTTATGGATCTATGAAGAAGGCAAAATGTAAAAGAGGACTTACACGCAGAAATTTCGAATTGGGAAGTGCTAACGCAGGATAGAAAACTGTAGGGGAAAAGAATCCAAGCCAGGTGCCTACAAGCCTCATAATGCTGTTCAATACATGTTTGTATTTTGTGAAAAATAAAGGAAAACTCCAGAATTAACACAGAAAGAAAGATACAATGAGGGCAAATTGGGAAACGTTAAATAGAAATAAAGTAAGAGTTAGAGTAATTGGAAGATAATAAATAACACAAGGTACAAATAAAACAAGAATCTGGGAAATTTGAAATGAGAATAACAAGGCATAATAGTAATCACACCTCTGTTGATCACATGTTTTCCAAATATTAGGTTCAAGTTCATGCACGTACTACATCAGAATTCCCAATGTTTTGGTTTCGTTTTATTTTTACAACGTATCTTCATATGTAATTAGTAACAGGAAACTTTTTAAAGTTATAAATTATAAACAATCAGGCGACCAATTAATTCGTAAAAAGGGGATTCCAAATCAAATCAGTGATATAAAATTACTTATTAAAACATTAAAATCGTAGTATTAAATTAAATTTTTAAAGCCCTTCAAGGGTCATATTTTAACAAAATTATAACATATTTCGCTTTTATGTCATGTTTAAAAATCTAAAGACATGTTTAGATACAAATGTCAATATTTACAGATTTAAAATTACATAAAGTTATACTGTTTTATGTTTAGTTTAAACGTGACTATGGTTAAAATAATATGAGATAACAATATTGGCCAATTTCTTATAATACAAATGTGCTTCTGTTAAAAGTTTGTTAGATATAGACCATACATGCAATTATTTACCAAATAAACGAAACTCTTAATGTCTTTTGTTTAAATGATTAATAAATGGGGCCAAAATAGGTTGTGATAAAACTATAATTCAATTATTTTCCAGTATTTTCTAAATCTCGCATTGCCCAGAAATATTCGAACTTTTTTGACTTATTTTCTAACAAATAATATTGCTTCAAAACTACATGTAATGTGCTAGAGCACTAGACATGTCTTTTCAGTTGTAGCCCTATAAATCAAATTTCCCAAATGGATTTTAACTTAACACTTTTTTTATATCCATAAAAATTTTGAAAGTCTTAAAACAGTGCTTACAAGAATCACATTAATGGTAATTAAAAATCAAGCTGACAATTCTTTTGTAGCACAAAAATTCCGTTAATATTCCAACATTAGCCCCAAACTGTAACTGTAAGGTACATCATAATACGAGGGGAACTAGAAAAATTATCTACCTAGCTATGAAACAAAAGGCATTCAATATTTCTATAAGTTTTATTTTTCAACATAATCTCCCCTAACTTCAATGCACTTGCGCCTTCTGTTCTGCAACAACTTTATACAAAAAAAAAGATTTTTCTTGGTCTTCAAAATAGCCGTCAACAGCCCCTTTCTACTCGTCGCGTCGTCCAAAAACCGAGTCTTCAAATTTCTAAATAAAAAAAAAGTCGGACGGAGCCAGATCTGTACTATACGGCAGGTGGTCTAGCTCAGAAAAATTACACTCGCTTAGAACTGGTTGAACTTTGATTGCTTTGTGGACTCTGGCGTTGACGTGAAGAATGAGGACGTTTTTGGTTGATAGCCTTACGTAATTTTTTAATGTGTTAGAGTAGGTGGCTGCTATTATTATAGTGCCCTTTGAGAATAATAATTTCTGCTTGATCCTAAAGACGGTGGCCATGAGCTTCACAGCTGAAGACGGTGTACTAGCTTTTTTTGGCGGAGGGGAGCCCTTATGGACCCATTGCATAGACTCTAATTTTGTTTCTGAATTCCAGAAGAGAATTAGCACAAAAAAACAGAAGACACATGATCACCAATATTACGACAAGAGGTAATCTATGCCATAAAAATATTCAAAAAATGGTAAAGCAGTAAGACCGGACGAAGTACCCATCGAACTAGTAAGACTCATTGATGAAGACTGTATCGACGTCTTGGTTGAACTTTTCAATCAAATCTATCAGACGGGTACAATTCCCAAACTGCTTCAATCAACCTTTGTGGCGATCCCCAAAAAACCTCACGCAGCAACTTGTTCAGACCACAGAACCATAGCCTTAACGAGTCACACGCTTAAAGTGTTCTTGAAAATCACACATGGCAGAATTGTTAAAACTCTGGAAAACGAAATAAGTGACACACAATTTGGTTTCAGGAATGGTATGAGTACGAGGGAGGCTTTGTTTGGATTAAATGTGTTAGCGCAGAGATGCCTTGACATGAATCACGACATCTATTTGTGCTTCGTGGCCTTTGAAAAGGCCTTCGATAAGGTCTTACATGGCAAATTAATGGGGATCCTAAATAATAAGAACATAGACAGCCGGAATATAGAAATTATCTCTCGTCTGTACTGGAACCAGAAAGCCAAAGTTAAAGTTGACAATCAATTTACCGAAAACATCAAAATTCAGAGAGGGGTACGCCAGGGGTGTGTTCCTATGCTGCCGTGATATAGACCTGACACTTCGTTTGAGAATGCTGCGGTGCTATGTGTTTTCCACTGTTCTATATGTCAGAGGCTTTGACACTAAAGCAAATACATAACGACAGATCAATAAAAATACCAATTAGGGTAGGCTGTGAAATTGAATTATTTTGAATTGGTACTTTAGCCACAGACATTTTATAACGTTTGTAATTCAGTCGTTGCTTCTGTTCGTCTAAGCGGCGGCCCACTTCCACTTTTACGAGCGACACTACCACTCAGATTTAGTTACAACGTCGCGAAAATAATTGTAATTGAACACTAAATCGGGGTATTCTTCACGAAAATCAGTTATGCAGTCATGAAGTGAATATTGCCACTCTCCATTTATTCTTACGCAGGTTCGAAAGAAACATTCAATAGCTTTAGCTTTTTATTGTGTAGTGAATACCATTTTTTCAAACTTTAAATTTTTTCACCAAATCAAAAACTTAAAAAATTTGACAAGAGCGTTCAGTTTTAAATTTTCATGTCAGAAATGTCATTCTGTGGATATGGCTAAAGTACCAATTCAAAATAATTCAATTTCACAGCCTACCCTAATTGTTTTTTTATTGATCTGTCGTTGTAAATAAACTGACTGCTTTCGAACTTTGGTGCTACAGGAGAATCCTACGAATATCGTGGACGGAAAGAGTGTCAAATATAGAGATCATTGATAGGATGGGAAATGAACCAGACGTCCCGATAACCATCAAAACAAGGAAACTTGAATGTTTAGGGTATATAAGGGGACCAAAATACGCATTACTACAATATTAATAATAGGTACAAGGTAGAATTCGAGGAAAGCGAAGTGTGGGCAGGCGTAGACTATCTTGGCTTAGAATGGTGTGGATGCAGCAGTGTAGAATTGTTTAGAGCGGCGGCCAATAAAATTCGAATAGCTGTGATGGTTTCCAACCTTCGATAGGAGAGGAACCAGAAGAAGAAGAACATCATTTTATGTTTACGCTAAACACGACTTTAGTTAGAGACAACAAACGTAAGATCAAAATACGGCCCAAAGAATATAAAAACATAATGAATCATAAGGCCGAAGAGAAAAACTAGGGGAAACAAATATTTTATTAATAGAAAAATAATGTAAAAATTTATTTATTTAAGACAAACAGTTCCAAATACATTTAAAGTTATTGCTGTAAATAAAACATTTATAATTTAATTAGTTAGAGGTTTTTCAGCTTGTTCTTTGTAATCACCGGTAGGATTAACATGTAGTTGTATATTGGGGATGCTAACTATTCCTGGACATCCTTCACCACCTCCATTTAAGCCGCTACAACAAGCATTTGCTTCTATTATGTCCGTTAGGCTTGCATGCTGAAGTGAAGCTTCCATTGATTGTGATGATTCTAAACTTGTGGAATCAAATGCTGAACATCTCTTTTTTTTCAACTCCAGTTTGTGTGCATATCTATAATAAAACTACTGATGAAAAAATATAAATTTTACTATTCTTTATTTAGTTTTTAGTTAAGTACAGATTTTCTACACGATGCGAGTAATGTTACTGGTTTAGCTTAGATCTCTTCGTGGGAACTTTTACTAACAAAAAACGTCGTTAACTTTGGTTCGATTTTCATCAATCCACAAAGAACTTAATTTTCGGCGTTTTATACAACTTTGACTTTTAGATTTGATAGGGTTTTCATACTTTTTTATTAGTTGCTGAACGACATCCTTTTCTTGGGGATTCAGAAGCGGTAAACGCTTTTCTGGTCTGCAGACTTTGTCCACTTCCCTGAAAATTATAGTTTACATTATGTATATTGTTCCAATATACTTTTAAATTCTATTAATCATAAATTAAGATAATCCTTGGACAATAGACAACTTATGGATATTTTTTACTAAAAGAAAAGTTCAGGGGGTTAGCGCGGGGGGTGGACCATATCATCACTGCGTAAATGTGTGTTATTTATTTAAGTCAATTTGACCTTTAATTAGATTACTATTTTAAAACGACCAAAAGTTACCTTAGGCGTTGTTCTAGTTTTACAACTATTTTCCTCAAGAATCCATTTTCCTTTTGAATCGTATCCGCATTGTTATCTTTCGATTTAATGGTTTCGATTTCATTATATTTCTCCGCTATGATGTCATTTAAGTGTATAATATTATTCTTTAGCTGTTTTATATCAGCCTTATATCCATTTTCCCTTTCTATATTGTAACTCCAAGACTTTTCTCTGTTATCGATCATTTGTTTCAGTTGTATTACTGTCTCTTGCATTTTGTTCAGATCTGCTCTACAGATTTATTTCTTTGAATTTTATTTTACAACTAATTGCGATATTTTAATTTTTTTAATTGGTATTTACCTGTTAACTATAACCGTATCAGGAGTATTTGTTGGAGGATAGTTCGCCAGTTGTTTTCTAAGTTCTGCAGTTTCAATACAAGCTTCACATAAAATTCCTTGCCAGGTTTGGCAGGCTTCGTCTTTAATTTCTGTCTTATCAGCTGATTGATTGTATTTCATATTTAAATAAGCTTGTTTTAAACGATTGAAAATATGATAATTTTCCTGGATATATTGGAGCTTTTTATGGTACTTGTTAGCTCTGTGTCTTTCATTTATTAATCTGAAAAAGAAGCGTTTTCGTTTAAGACATTTAGTCACGCTTGAAAGACAAAAGTTTTTTACTGGGCAGTTAATTTTTCATTTTCAATTTTCAAATTTTGGTATTTGTGATCTGCCTCTGTCCATTTCTCTTCTATAATCTTATTCTTTTCGAAAAGTTCTTTCATAAAGGAGGATTCTTCACCTAAGCTACATTTAGCACTCTCTGTAGTTATGCTTATACTTTGAAACCAATCTGCATCACTGGTTGCATCTTCGAACCACTCTGTAAAATCTTGTTCGGTATCTCTTTCTGGTATACAATCTGTATCATTCAGACATGAACAACTTTGGGAACTATCCATGTCGTAATTTATTTATGATGATCCATTAAACTCAAAAAATGTCAAAATACTGATTTTTTTTTCTATAATTCCCTGCCAACTGCACGAATCTTTTAAAGCGTTGTTTGATCGTAGATTCGTATATTTTAAATTTGTCTACTTACAAATTTTAATTAAGCGAGTTAAGGCTTCAAAATTAACTTGGTATTCTGTTACGAACAGAGAAGTCTGAAATTTTGTTGGGTTATTTCAATTTTAATGGAGTTTGAGTTGCCTATCTTTCAGGCGCATTATTCACCGTAGATTGCGGTGCTTTGAGGCATCTGCTGAACTTACAGATTTCGATATTTTGAGGACCAAACCGGGATTGTATTTTTAATTTTTTAAATTTTACTACTGTAAATCTCAACCTGAAACTGGTTTAGGTAACATATTAGGTTATTATTAAAAATTCAAATTTCATTCTGTATTTGTAATTAAGGGTGGATTTTAGTTAAAATATTTTTCGTTTTGAAGCATCTTGGGTTGCCTAACTTAAAAACAGCCAAGAAGCGGTGAACCAAATGGTGCAGAGTGCTTAGAGTATTTGACAAAACGCAAATTACTCATCCCTAAAGTGTTTTAATTATTACTTATCTTATTAACTTTCTAGTATTGCTTCTACATAAAAAAACTTCTAAATTCAGTAGGTATAAGTATTTGCGAATGCCGATTTTTCATCTCTTAAACCTCTTTGTAAACATTGACAGTGACATTGACAGAGTCGGTGAATGTTGGGTTGCCTATCTTTAATCAGTTTTTAAAAATTTATACGCAATTTTTTCTAGAGTTAAATAAAGATCACGCCTAAATTATACAAATTTGCAAAAGGGTCGATACATGCATAGGAAGGTAATATTGAAACCCACCCCGCTACAGGCGAAAATCAATTCATTCTTGATGGATGTCTTGTGCAAGTCCCTTTTCGTAAGTTTTTTATAATAGGCCATAATTTAATTACTATATTAAAATTGGTCGTTCTGGCCTTGTAGCGTATGAAGGAAAGGTCTAAAAATTTTAATTCATACCCGTCCTTCTTTTCAACTGTCATTATTTAACCGTACCGTTATTTTAAAATTACTCAATTTTCCGTGCGTAAACATGCTACTAAAACCCCCCCTTAAGTATCAATCTTATTACAATCGCTACGTATTTTAAAGTGTTCCTCATTGTTTTTAAACAAGAAATTGTTTAATATGGAAGAGAAAGGAATGAATTGCAATTTAATGAATTTCCTTGAGCTTCAAAACATATTGCTATTGGAAATAAAAATTTAACACAAATTACCTAAAAATAAAGAAACCCATAAAAGTATAAGCCAGATTTGACTGAATTTTTCAGTTGGTAAATAATAAATAATATTGAATTTGTTTGATGCGTTAATTTGTACGACGTGTTTAGCTATTATTAAATAACTGCTTATTCCAGTACATTTTTAGCCAGAAGATTAGTTATGCGTTTCATTTTCCAAATTATTGATAAAAAACATTTAAAAATGCCAGATTATTATTGTTTAATTTTCAAATAAAAATTTAAATTGATGTATTTCGTGGTTAAAAAGGCTACACATTCATACTTAATGTAGAAATCTTTAAAACAGTAAGCGTATGTGAAGCTTTAAATTAAATATTAAAGATTTAAATAATTTAAATGATTTTAAAGCTTTAAATTAACATAAAGATTTAAAAAGGGGATCGTTATTTTAAACTTCGATTTATTAGATTTTACCTGAGTTAATTATGGAATCTTAAAATTAAGCTTTGAATTTATGTGTTACTTGTATGTGATCCATAAATTAGTTTTTGCTAACGCGAAACTGAGAATTTAACTTATAATTAACAATTTCAAAATGTTGAGATTTTTTTTATGTCTTTTGAATTACTTTAATTTCATTGTATAATTGCACAATATTGCATTAGTTAACATAATAGCAATACAGCATTCAGTGATGACTAAGTGAAAGAATTATTAAAGCGATTTCAAAAATCGACTCCGGAAAATTGTATAAGGCTGCAATTGTGCCAAAACATTTTTAATAAGTTATTATTTTAAAAATTCAGGGTGTATTTGAAAAAGGGAGTTCGTAAATTATGTAAGGCAACATACGAATTCCTTTGTCATCTTGATGTTTAATTACCTAAAACAGACATTGGGGATCACAGGCTATCGTTAATTTTTCATAATTTTCTAATGTCAGATCTAAGTTCAGCGTATTATTTGACATTTTCAAAAATTTGCGAAGGACTTTGTAAATTTACTTCAAAATGCAGAATAGTTTGAAGTTATAGACAAAATTTAAAACTTCACGTTAAATATGATTAAATTAAAAAGCAAGGTGGTTGTGTTGGGGTGCGATTCCTCTAGTTATCTGAAAATTTTAGAGGGAAGCGAAATTTGAATTTAAAAAATTACGGAGTTAATTTCGGTTATCTTGCATATTTGAAAAGTGAAAATCAGTACGATTCAGATTTGATTTAAAAGGATCGAAAGTGAATCAATTCAACAGAAATATCTGTTAGGGAAAGTAGGTGTGCATTTGGTAAAGGGCCTGGATCCGAGGTATCGTCGTCATATTCTCACACAATTCCCAGTTGGCACATAAAGTATGAGTGTCGAGGAAGTATTCCGTTAATGAAAAACTGTCTTTTCACTAAGCGTTTATGAACAACATAAGAACATAAGAAAGTGAAAATAATAATAATAGATTTATTAATTAAATTTCATTCACCTTCCGACTTATGATAATATCTGCAAGTGCGAACATTGCCATATCTCTTAAATTAAGTATCGCAGAGATTGACGAGCGAGGCCGCCGAAATTAAATCGGCCAATCTGGGGGTGCAGGCCTAGCTGCTGGCAACAGACTGTACCGGCTAAATTGGTTTGTGTGTTTTTATGACTGTGTTTTAGTGCCTTGCCCGCGCGCGCCTTGGATTGCGATTGGGTTAACAGGACTAAGGAGAACGGTGTTGTTGTTAAAGGATCACCAACAGGACCAGGACGTTGCTCCACTTTCACTTATTCCATCTTAATCTTACTTCTCTATTCGCGATTTCAAATTATTTTCTTTGTAGATTCTTCGAATCCTTTTAATTAGTAAGTAAAATTCTCGATAATTTTGTGCTACAAAAGGAGAACTTCCTTTGTTTGAAATTATTTGTTAATATTTGCACAAAATTTAAAAAAATACTTATCGATATGTTCAAAAGTGATATGACATTGAAGGCAGATTTTCTATTTGCCTGACCTTTTCCTGATTTTCCTTATCAAAATATTTTCATATCTCTAACTACTGACTATTGATTAAAAATAAATATTGAGAAAACAAAACTACAACCACCAACTCAATATAAACCAAAACGGCAAATAAGAATTGATAGCAAAGTAGTGAATATGTGCAGGAATACGTACTGGGTGATTTACCAAAGACGTGCCTCTTAAAACTTAGAATAGGCAACTGAATTTACAAATTCAGATATAACGTCGATATGTATGTTAATTCTCAATTAAACGTATATAATCAGAGGTGGATTGCTTCAGAATGGCAATACATAGGTACATAATTAAATATTATGTCAAGATTATATTCCAAACTGAAAACTTTCATCATCTATAACTACAAAATTAAGAAAAATATATCAATAACAAAAATAAATTTGTTGTTATTTATTAAAAGTATAAAAATGGAGGCCAGGGTGGCGCAGTGATAAGAGCGTCAGGCTAGCGTTAAGCTAGTCCGGGGTTCGAATCTCGCTGGGTGCAAGATTTCCCGGAGATCGGTATCGAGCCCTAGTGACCATTCGTGGTTGGGTACCTAATTAACGACGCTCTCCTCCTAATACAGGCCTAAGAGGTAGAGTAACAAAGGTCACACACACACACACTAACACACACCCACACATAGAAAAAGTAGGCTAAACAAGAAAGGTGCCATTAAGTCTAGCAAACTAATGGCAATATAAACCTTGCTAAGAAACACCTCAGGACGCCCTATGCTCCACTAGGAGCGAAAAGGAACATACACTGTGGAAACATGTATGTTGGGTTGCATTTCAAGGTTTTAAGGGGCTCGTCGTACGTAAATCACCCTGTATATCTCGGGCGGTGCATTAAAAATGGCAAGGAAAATCAGACTGCCGGAGTAAAGAGACGGAAGAAACATGCATTGGTTGCATTTGGCAGACTGCACTACATATTTAAGAATAGAAATTTTCCAACTTACCAGAAAATGAAACTAGTTAATCAGTGCATATTTCCAGTAATTACGTACTGTACAGAAACCTGGGTGCTAAAATCATTATGAAACAACTTCAAGTTACCCAAAGATGAATGGAACGAATAAAGCACGATTCACATATAACCGGCATCCACAGACCAGCACAGACATGAACAGGACCATATAAGCAATGAAATTATATTATAAAACTTATATTGGGCTGTCCGACATCGTACAGACACGGACAGTGCAGACCAGCACCGGCCAGCGTTCTTTAAAAGAATGTTTTGTCGGTGACGGCCACGTATTTATGTGACTGTATGGCATATTTTATTTCTTCTGGCAGCTTTCTGTTTTATAATCGGTCGGTATTTGTCGTTTAGATGTGAACTACTGGTGAATTTGTCGGTCCCGTACGCGTCGGTGCTGGTCTGTAAATGCCGTGTATATGTGAAGCAAGCTTTATCCTTGAAATTATATTGAAAGACAGAAAACAAATGAATGGATACGCGATAAGACAAGAATGACAGATGTACGAGTAGCAGAAATCCTAGCAGAAAACAAGTGGAGATGGGCTGGTGGCTAGAATGGATAAAACAAAATGGACAAAAAGAGTAGTGAACTGGAGACCTTGGGGCGGTAAACTGAATGTTGGAAGAACAATGATGCGTTGGAGGGACGACATTAAGAAACTTGCAGGCACAAACTGAATAACAAGTGCACAGGTGGATAAATGAAGGTTGATATAGATATAGAAGAAGAGCAATTGACAGATTACATTGTTTTCCAAATGCCATGCCCTGACTTTCCCCGATCAAATTAAAAAACTACGAAATTCCCTTATTTTTCCCAATTTTTCCGATTTTCCAGAACAGTGGAAATTCTGAGAGAACCATAATGGATGGTATATGGAAAAAGAGGAAAGTGATAAATAATAAAATAAATAAACTTATAAAAAGAAATTGATAGAAAGACTGAAAATGGTAGACAGTTAGAGAAAGAGAGGAAGAGGGAGGGGAAGGGGGGGAGACAGAGTAAGAGAGAGTGGGGAGGAGGGCAGAGGGAGAGAGAGAGAGAGAGAGAGAGAGAGAGAGAGAGAGAGAGAGAGAGAGAGAGAGAGAGAGGCGCCAAATAATCAATAAAGATAGAATATTTCGAAAACTACAGTAATTTTCATGCATTGGTTTTACGTTATGGGACATGTTTTTTTTTTGCAAGGCTTTACAATCTGTCACTTATAGACATTTAGTAAATGTTGTGGTTATGAACATGCATGACATGATGGTATAAGTTCAATAACAAATTCCCTACATTACACTGATTTAATAGTTTGAACGAGTGATGGGACATATATTAGCATTTTCGTCTTTACTTACTTCAAAAAATCAAAAAATTAATGATTATAAAAGCATTTGTAAGAAAATTAAGTTGTTTAAAAATAACATTTTTTGAGGCTTACCTATACAATATTTATAATTCATTCTCATTGTTATTGGATAGGGATTGGCCATAACTAGTTTTTTTCTAAAACTGCTTGTAGACCTAGCTTAACCCAGCCAAAAATGAAATTCAGTCACTTCTCTAATAATAAATAAACTCAGTTATGCCACAACAAAGTAACGTATTTATTATACGGACCTATACCTATACACTTAAACCTTAGTAAGGTAATACCATGAGATCGAAAAAAAGATGATTCTGAGCAGGCCTTGACTAGTACAACACGATTGGCGCAACTGATTTCAAAATGTGGCAGTAGGTTAGAGGTTAATAAATGTCAAATAAATTAGAACACAAAACAGTATTTATTTAGGGGACAAACTGAAAACTAAGATGAATACATGTTAGAGTAGGTGTTCAAAATGTGATCCTTCACTAGTATTACAACGATAAACTTAAATAATTCTGGAAACAAGATTGCAAAACTGACTTACATTTGAAATGTCACTGTCACATTATAATTCATAGGCATTCTAGAACCAGTGTAGCCAATCGTGTTGTACTAGTCAAGGCCTGCTCAGAATCATTTTTTTTTCGATCTCATGGTACTATAACCAAAGCCTTTATTAAGAAGTTACTTTCATACAGTAAAATAAGTTTGGTTTACATACATAAAACTGTCGGATAGCGGTATCCAAAACAAAAAGGATGCTATACCGCGTTAGGTAAATGATTAGTTGACCACAACTGAAATCTAAATTATCTGTTATGCTTCAAATACAGGGTGTCCCCTGAGGAAACCGACAAACTGTTATTATACATATAACATTTGATTTATTTTTTATTTATTTGTTATATGATATTTTTTACTTAGAATGATCCCTAGAATACATGGTTAAAGTTTGTCGGTTTCCTCAGGGGACACCTATATCTGTCTTCATTGGAACTACGTCACTAGATTTGGCTGTATCCAGTGGGCTTCTACCCTTGGTAGGGATCTACATCGTGTCAAAATCTCATTGATACCGAACCTATTGTTAATTGTTTCCTTAAATTTTCTTCTAAATTTTGCAAGCTAATTAATAATTGCTGCTACATTGTAAGTCTGAGTTATAAATTTGTTATAAAAAAAGTTTTAAAATATGATTTGTATTGTGCCTTTCCGGATTTGAAAAGAATGTTCTTCTGATTAATTTAAGATCTTCGTCTTCAATTTTTAAACGTCGTGTAAGTTAGAAAACTTTGATAAAGCTTTTATAAATTAAGTAATTTTGCAGTTTTTGAGTTTTATGTATTACGTACCAACTACTAAGATAAACTGTCAAAAATTAAATATCAAGTAAACGTAATTTAAATATCTTGTAACATAACTTACAAAACACTGCAATATAATTTAATTTTAGCAAAGGTTGCTGTTTTAATACGACTTTGCCATTTACTGCAGTTGTGTGATTATTTGACGTTTATTGAGTGCAAAAACAACTTATTTACATCCAATTTGCGTGAGAATCCATGATTATTGTATGTAAGTAAATAAATCAAACTTTTGCTGATTGCTGTTTTAAAGTTACAAACTATTTTATTTAGTATCTGTAGTGCTTGTTTATGGTTACATATTGATTCAAGGAAATTATAGTTTGATGGCCTATTTATCGACTTATCTCAAAAGTTTTATAAGGCATTTTATTAATAGATACTGAAACTTTAAAAACACTTTTGGGCACTCGTCATTTTCTCAATTTTCTCATGTTTAACATATTTTTGCTTTTCAGAGTATACTATCCTGATGACTAAAATTTGATTTGATAATTCAACAAATGTGATAGAACTTATATTTTTATATCCGACGTGAAAAACAAATATCCTGTGTGATTAGTTCTTCCAAAACAAGTTTTTCTAGAAAGTTGTGATGACGTTATCTCTGAACAAATTTTTGCACTATATAAATTTCGTACATTTACTTCAAAACTTTTACAAGAGTATGCCAATGTGTCGTTTCTATTGTTGACTCCTTAATAAAAAACACATGCTACGTTCTCTTTTGGCATGCCGTTCGAGTGAAATAATATTATGAAACAGTGGAAAAGTTTTCAGTCATCTTAAAGTGACTTTTTCTACTTATTTTTCCTCCTTTGTTGTTGTTTACATTTAGTGTTCACATTTTATCTACAGCTTTGTTTTTATATTTTTTAAGGTAGTTTTAATCATTATTTCATTATTAAATATTCTAGCAACGCTAGTTAGCTGGCTCAATGTGTTAATAATTGTAGTATTTACGAGTATGTTATTATTATTAAAATTCTACCTAAAAGGATTCCAATTTTAAATTTTTATTAGACAGCGCAGCGGTTTAAAAGGCTATCGATAAGTGAGTTTTTAGAAGGAAGTTCTTACAGTAATTAAGCTACTTCTGTTTATGAATTGGCGGCTTAAATTTATTTTTAAATGCAAAGAAATAGAAATTGGGGTATAAACGAGTTAGTATTTAGCAAAATCCATTTTGGCTTAACTAAACTAAATATAATAAAATATAAGTGGCGACATTAATTTATTTTTTCCTAGCACATTTTTACTGAAAATTGTGTTGGTCATATTGTATAATATACAGGGTGACAATAATCTACCTGTGTTGTATGGGTAACTTTGTTATTATAGAAGTTAGAGAGTCGGCTAAATTAGCAAAGTTGGGCAGAATTTCAAGACAAATTAGATGCCAGTTTGACATTTGACATACACTTTCAACTTTTTCAAATATTTCGAAAAAACTAAAAACATGCGATTTTTTAAATGTTTTATAATTCCATAACCACTTATTCTAAAACCAAAGTGAAATATGTTTCTTGTAGATATTTTTACGTAGAATTATAAAAAAATATCTACAAAGTCATGGCACTCTCGATTTTTGAGATATAAGCCAAACTTACGTTTTTTTAAATGGCAACCATAGTAGGCTATGGATTCATTAAAGAGCTTATTTTTTGCTGATTTCATAAATGTATAGGTTGTCATATCTGTTTCCGTTAATGTTCTCAGAATTTGCAAAAAACTGAAGTTAATGATCATAATTAATAATTAGCTGCATAGTATAACAAGAGTGCCTTGGAATTGGAAAATAACAAAACAAATTTAATTGTTAAGTTAGTCCTGTTTTGCTGATAATTACGGATGTGAATGTGTTAAGTAGTTCTGTTAAAGTTACTAAAAAAATGGCTTACTCGTGGGAAGAAAGAAATGATATGTTATTTTGCTATTACAATTCTAATCGTGATGCGAATGCAGCTTCTGAATTGTATCTGCAAACATACATGGAAAGAAGGCAGCCAGATAAAAGGGTTTTTGCAAAACTTGAATCCAATTTAAAACGGTATGGATCATTTTGTAAACCAAAAGAAGCTAAGAAAAATATTAATGAAGGAGCAGAGGTGCGTGTTTTGGCATACAATACTTTTAAACCAACTGCATCTGTGCGAGAGTGTAATGTATCCAGAGAACAAGCAAGAACAATTTTGAAACAAAATAATTTAAAACCTTATCATCATCATGTTGGAAACACATTGTATCCAACAGATTTAGAAAGAAGATTCTATTATGTTACGTGGTTTGTTGGAAAAAGTGAAAGAAACGAAGTCTTTTCTCAATCAAGTCTATTTACGGATGAAGCCAAATTTACAAGTAATGGTTTATTTAATAGAAAAATCATATACACTGGGCAAGGAAAAATCCACACTTAACGGTTGAAAGGCGAGAGCAATACGTTTTTTCTATTAACGTTTGGTGCGGCATTCTTGGAACAAAACTTCTCGGTCCTTATTTTTATGAGGAAAATCTAAATTCCGAGAGTTATTTGCTATTTTTACGTAATCAATTCGAAGAAATGTTGGACGATCTTCCATTAAATTTTATACAAAATTTGAATTACTTCCAACAGGATGGAGCACCTGCTCACAATGCTCACATTGTGTCACACTATTTATTGGAAAGATTTCCTAATTGGATAGGTACCAGAGGTCCTATTGCGTGGCCTCCCAGGTCTCCGGACTTAACTTCCCTAGATTTTTTTATGGGGAACTATTAAAGACAAAGTGTACAAAGAAAAGCCTCATAACATTGATGACCTGAAAATAAAAATAAGAAGAGCTGTAGCCGAAATTAGACATAATACATTAAATAAATTGCAACGTGAAATATTAAAACGATGTCAGTTATGTGTTCAAGAAAATGGTGGTCACTTTGAAGTATTATTATAATCATTAATTTATTTTTATAGTTACTTACATTTATTATTTAGTCCTGTTATCCATAACGATAGTTACTAAGTACCTATTTTATTTGTTATTTGTTTAATTAAAAAAAATTGATTATTTCAATTGTTTTTGATGATGAGTTACTAAACAAGAGACTATGACAAAATTCCAAGGCATTATTAGTTCATGGTTATTATTTATCATCATTAATTTCAGTTTTTTGCAAATTCTAAGAAAATTAACGGAAACAGATATGACAACCTATACATTTTTGAAATCAGCAAAAAATAAGCTCTTTAATGAATCCATAGCCTACTATGGTTGCCATTTAAAAAAACGTAAGTTTGGCTTATATCTCAAAAATCGAGAGTGCTATGACTTTGTAGATATTTTTTTATAATTCTACGTAAAAATATCTACAAGAAACATATTTCACTTTGGTTTTAGAATAGGTGGTTATGGAATTATAAAACATTTAAAAAATCGCATGTTTTTAGTTTTTTCGAAATATTTGAAAAAGTTGAAAGTGTATGTCAAATGTCAAACTGGCATCTAATTTGTCTTGAAATTCTGCCCAACTTTGCTAATTTAGCCGACTCTGTAACTTCTATAATAACAAAGTTACCCATACATCACAGGTAGATTATTGTCACCCTGTATAATCTGTTTAATTTTTTTGTGATTCAGAGTGACAATCCTTTTAACTGCAACGTTAATGCATGTTAATCAGTCAAAGTTTCTGTTATTTCTGCACCATTGGTACTTTGAGATATAATGTTAATTTAATTAATATTTATGTTCTGATTGCGTTAAGGCTGTATGCTCTTTTAAACAGAACACTGGGTAGTTGCCTAAATAAATATGTATTATACTGTAAAAGTGAATGATTGTTTACTTAAAGCTTTCGAACGCTTTGGCGAAAAGTTTCGTAGTTTTCTTTATACAGCGTGATTAAGAAATTCTGTTTCAGTTGACAATAAAACTGTTATGATAGATTGGCGTAATTTGCTAACAAAAAGCTACAATCTCAAGCCATTAATTGAGTTATGTACCGTTATTTCGTTTACCTAATTTTAATTTTAACTTTCAAATGTCACTGGCAACAACAGGAAATTGAAGTTCAACACTGCTTCTAATTTCCACAATTTTTTTTAGCGTAACGGTATTGCTTGATCACACTGTAGTTTGTATATGGAACCCAATCATGTAGTTAAATGAAGAAGCATTACTTCTCTGTATGTTATAGACTCTTTGATCATACTCATATGTTTATGCATATAAATTTAAATTTTTAAAGAGAGTTAATTTCTTCTTTTTTTCTGTTTTATTTGGTTTGGTGTGAACTTTAACACATGTGTTAATTATTGAATATAAAATAGCAGAGATTTGTTTAAATTAATTCCATCAAATTCAGGTAACTTTTCTTACTTACATACCTATCATTCTCTTCGTATCTGTTTTTCTCTTGCCATGTTATTTTTGTATGGCGGTTTGACTGAAGTTTCTTGAAAAATATAGCTTTCATAAAGTGCAATTGCTGCAAATACTGAAACAAAGGTCAAGTTCCAAGCGAGAAAGGTCCCAGTTTATGTCACTTGTTTTTTTTTTTTTTTAATACATTTCATCTTGCTTAGGTGTCTTCTTTCTGTTTGTTACTTTTTACCATTTGCCATTTGGCTATAGTGAACATCTGTTATTTGCCTTAGTTTTCTCTCTTTTTCTTTCCTTAATTATTTGTTGTGTTCTCTTATTATATATAGTTTTCCCTCCTATATTTTACAAAATTAACCAAAAATCCTTGTTTGTTGTTAACAAAAAGGCATATTAAAGTTTTCATTTGAGGAAAATAGGCATATTTATTTTTCTTCTCTGCGTCTTCGTTTTTATACTTTTATCTGTGGGTAGTCTATGTAAAACTATCATATCGATGTAAGTTTACAGATACGTATAGATGTCAGTATGTAATATTTATAATGATCTTCATTTTTAAAACGTTACTTACTTAGTTACGCAGGGGCACTACAGTCCATATCGAACCTCGGCCTCCCCAAATTTCCTCTACCACGTCTCTCTATTATCCGATAATCTTCTCCAGTTTTTCTGCATTTTCCTTCACTGTTGTGCTCCATCTTTTATGTGGCCGCCTCTTTCTCTTTTTCCTTTAGGGGTTTGTTTTTCTACCCTTCTGGCAATGGCATTTCTCTCCATCCTGCAGAGATGGCCTGCCCATCTCAATCTTCCAAAGCTGATAAATGTTACCAATTCGGCCTCATCGTACATTTCGTAGAGTTTGTGGTTCTATCTCTTTCTCCATGTATTTCCGTCTTTTACCGGGCCCAGGATCTTCCTCAGGACTTTTCTTTCTTCATTGTTTTGTGTCGTAGTCTACACTTCACTACCATAAGCTGTTATAGATCTCACCAACGTTTTATATCATCTTTTTTGTATTTCTCTCTACATTTCTATCTATTGGTAGATATGTTATTCTAAGAGTACATTGCTCCATTTGCCTGTCGTATTATTGATCTGTCGTTTCACCATTGTCATTGGTTACTGATACACCCAGATATTTAAAATTGTTAACTACTTCTAATGTCAAATACCTTTGCCTTATTTTCAGTTATTTGTAGTCCCACTACTTTCCCATGGAGATTTACTTGTACAAAGGTTTCTTTGGCACTCAGTATGGACCTTCCAATTGTATTGATATAATCCGCATAGATTAATAATTGATTGGGCATATAATCAATTGCGCCGTTGGGGTCGACTCCTATATTGCGAATAACCTTTTCCAATACTAAATTAAATAACACAGGGGATAGGTTGTCCCCCTGTCTCAATCCTGCTTTTGTCTGTGTTATTTCCGTAGTTTTGTTTTGTATTTTCTATTTTGACTTGTATGAAAGTTGTGCATTTGATCATCCGCATTAATTTCCTTGGGATCTTCAACTCAAGTATTTTATATAGCCTGTGTTTGGTTTCTATTTAAGCTTGTTTGAAGTCTTCGAAGATATGGTAGATGTCTATGTTGTATTCCCACGTTTTCTCTAGAATCTGCTTAAGGATGAATATTTGATCTATTGTCGACTTGCCTCTTACTGAATGGTTTGGTTTGGTTCTGGCTAACTATCTGTCCATAGCAAGCTTTTAATCGGTTGTGTATTAATGTAGCTAAGGTTTTATATGCTACGCATAGAGCATATTGTATTAATTTTTCCACTCGTGAGGTAGTTGTTCTTCTTCCCATATTTTAATGATTTTATTATTCTTCGGTTTTTCAACTGCTCTTATTGTTTCTTCTAGTGTTGGTAGTTCTATTAGTATTTCATCCTAATCTTCGCCTTCTATATTTCCTGAGTTTTCTTGTCTTTGAGTGTTATGACTGTTTCTCTAGTATTCTTCATTAAGAAGTTTGGTAAAATATTCTTTCCATATTCTTAGTATGTCTTTCTCATTACATAGTTTTCCATCCTTATCTTTCACTGCTGTGGTTCTTGCCTGAGAGCCCCCTTTGACCTTATTTATAACTTGGTGGCACTCTCTGATTTGTTTATTTTGGTGTCGATCTTTTTTAAAATGTTCCTCCTGTGAAATGTCAAAATTGCATAAGTTAATTACGTATTGTCATTCTTGGAGATAAGTATCAATTAGAAGGTGATGTAATTGGTTTCAAAATGTATAATTATGAAAACAAAATAATGCGTTCGATTAGATTTGTCTACATACAAAATAATTCTATTCGTATTTTTTCTTTGTTTTCCTTTCTTATTTTTACTTATTCTTCTTCTTGTATAATAATAATACAATAAATAATATTTCCTGTCAGGTAGATTTGATTATCTTGTTTTGAAAATCAAAGTCTGCGAAAAATTTTTCGACTTTCACTTTGTATAACACCGGCCGTCTTAGCCCGTCGAGGTGTGTAGGGTGTATGTGTGCGGAGTAAGAGGGAGAGAGTGTAAAAATAAAATAAGAAAATTCAATCTAGTAGCCCCTACGCAGCGTTTAGCGTGCATGCGGGAGTTGGCCGTCCTACGGGACTTGCAGGACTCGCAGGAGACGGAAGCGTCTTCAGGACTTTTGTTCAGAAGTTGAGTCGTTGCATTTATAAACTTTCTCTAAAATAGAATCGCGCGTGTTGGGAAATAAATTATTTTTTTGACATGCGATAGCCTCTTGTACCGTTTTCCTGAAAATTCCTGTATGATTTTCTTGCCCTGAAAGTCTCATAAACGTGGTGGTGCGTTTTAAATGTATATGCGAATGGCCATTCGAATTGCATATGGAAATAGGGAACTTTAATATGAATGCCTCCTGCATTCCTGAGGTTAACGCAACCACAGATATATGAAAAGGGAAGAATTCCCAGTGTTAGGAGATCCATAAAATTATGTAATTTTAAAGTAAATTATGATTTTGATGCTAAATTTCAGGAATAATTCCTGTAATTTCGTTTGCAAGCTAGCTTTAACAGACAGAGCGAAAAGATATTGGATTTTTATTGTTAAAAAAATTTAATTAAAGTGTTCCAACGTAGCTATGTGACGTTAGAAACTTTAAATTACTACAAGATCATGGTCTTCTTCTTTTGAGTCACGAAACAGTGATTTCTTTGGTCTAGACAGAAAGTATTTTCATTCAGATTTGTTCTTTATTCAGTTCCCAAATAAAACTTTGAAACTACTCTTTGAGAGTATGAACCAAACGTAGAAAACTTTGATGATTAGTTAGGAACGAAGGTGAAAATTTATACTTTCATCGAAAATTAGAATTATTTTTTTAATTAGCATTAACGATATTTTTAATTAATTTCTGAATCTGCCCAAAATATTGTCCAAATGAAAGGATTACAGCGGTAGTTGAAAGTCCTTGTTAATTTGTGTTACTTGTTTTTGTTTAGTATAAAATTGTTTGCTAAAAATTCCGATTACCATTAAATTTATATAAAGCAAAAAAGGACGGATTGCCAATGCATAATTCTTATTTTTTTGTTTGAACCAGCCGAAACACTTGTTTTATTAAAGAATTTTCTAATCGATTTTAATTGCTTTTTTCATGAGCCTTATGCAAGGTAAATTTGACACTTGTGAAATAAGTACGTATACATTATCTCCACGTTTGTTTCAAAATTAATAATCGTCTCTGTGATACTGACAGGATTGCTTTATCAAAATATGTGGTGATGTTTGTTTTATTTAGCTTCATGAGTTCATCGACACATTGTGATAGATTTTCACTTTCTTTTCATTTTTTGACCAAAGCGTCTTATAGTAATTTCTGGATACAACGTTTGCTTTTGTATTTTAACTAGGTAAATCGGGATTCGAAACGTTGTAAGCAAACAACGAATTATTAAATAAAAATAACTAGTGAAAAGGATCAATTTCAAATAATAAATACAGTTATTCATATCTGAAAATTCGAAAACTTCCGCAAAACCACATTTTCATATACGGAATCACGTACAAGGTTAATGTTTTCGAATGGCAAATGGTATTAGGAGGTTTATAAAGCTTCATAGTTTAATTTACACGTCAAATAGCTGACGGCTAAAATCGTGGCAGTTACAACTTAGAAAAGCTGAAAAACAGGAATCCCACGACATTCGGTTCAGTTTCATCGAGTCCATGCCCTAGTATAGTATATTCAGTAGATTTAGTAAATGTTAAGCGAATTAATACTAGTTTCATAGAGGAATCTGAGATGTTAATGCCTTAGACAATTTAGCTTTTAAGAATGCTGTATTAAACTGACATTTTAATAAATGAAAATCAACCTGAAACATCGCATACATAAGTGGGTTCTCTGATAGATTTTTATTTTTGCACCAAAGAAGCAGAAAACTCCTAATCAGGGGATAAGTTTTAGATTCTTTTTTTAAATATTGCCTCTCTCCTGGATTTTATGTATTTAAAATGTAATTTTATACTTAACTTTGTAGATGCTTCAGATTTCAATTTGTGTGGAAATGGTAAACTATGACTTCTGTTTAATAACTAATTTTTAAAAATCTGCAGTATATTTAAATATGAAAAAAGGGGAGCTTTTCTGCCAAATAAAAATACAGTGTAGTTATTTGTACGAAGATTATTGGTTTATATAGATAAAGTCTTGTGTGTATTTTTTCTGTGACATTTCTTCGTTGAGCATTGCGTTTTACTTTTCGTGCCCCAAAGCGACGTGAAAGCTTTAATTTACGACGGATCTAAACGTGCGTGTCAACTTTAATACCATTAAAGGCCGAAATTATTTGAGAAAATTATTTTTTATGATACATCAACGTTGCTCTTCTTCAAACCTATTAAAACGATATACTGCAAAGTGAAAATGTTACGTGCAGGTGCGTGGCGTTATGTGTTATAATATACAACCCCTTAGGGTTTTGCCACTTACGGGGTCTTACCCCTGCCACGCTGTGATATCGAACAACCCGCATGATACAATATAGACGTCGGACGTCCCGCAGCAAACATCTCCCGTTTATGTTAACAAAAAAATAAACAAGAATGGAAGAAAAAAAAAGGGAAGTTAAAACGGGTCGATTTTAAGTAAATAAGATTTAAACGTTTTTATTAGATGATTTCGGACGATAGTTTAAAAAAGGCCAGTCGAATAATCCAATTAGTAGAAATTTTGCTACGTTTGGATGTCGCAGTAAATTTGTCCCTTCCCTAAGAGGGATAACTTATTGCTGTTTGGAAAAGCGATACTTTCTTGGGAGAGAAAGTAAAAAGGTCAGACGATTTTTATCTCATTCTTTTCCCGAATGAATATCTGGGTCAAAGTTACGGGAACTCGTTAGGAAGATAATAGAGGGTGCCCGGTCGGGTTATTGCCGGTTATTGGCAATGAAACGGGCAAAATTAATATGTCCCCAGCAGGACCTACCATAGATTCACCTGCTATTTCGCTTTATCACCGATTCGACTAATATGTTAATATAAATTCGAAACGAAACGTTATCACATTTTACAACAAATGAATAATGGAAGCGGAAAGTTTTAAATATTGGCAGAATTCAAAAAAGAAGGGTGAATCTTTCCGCCATTGTGTTGTTTCTTTGATTGCTGCCCTGGGGTTATCAGAAGGGTTGGTTTGACAAGTACAGGGGATTTTAATTTTTAAAATTCAAACGCAGCCCAAAGCTCGTAAATAAATTGTAAGAATAAAAATTGACACGCATATTCAAGTCCGTCAAAAAAACAGTCCCATCGCACTGTAAAATATTCAGTGGCTTATATAAATATTGAATTACTATCGGTGCGCAGTTTCGGTCTCCTGTCGGTATTATCGATAGGGTACGTCTACCTATTTATCTGTACGTCTACCATGTTTGGTTGGAGGATTTTTGTAAAATTTTTATTATTTGTTGAACCTAGTTCCCCAATTAATTTTTTTAACACACAGCAGATGTTTCCCCGTTGCTTTAACAAATTACCATTTGAAAAACTTTGGTAGTAATATTTAAAACAAATTTTCTTAATACTTAACAAATAGATTTAACACATGAACTTGAAAAACGAAAAATATTGTTTGGCGGTAAGCTTGGAAATTTTAGCGGAAGGAAGGAAAAACAAATAATATATGAATTCACCTTAGGTCTTTGATCCAATTTTAAAAATTAAATTAGCGAACAACCATTAAATTTTAAATCATTTTTCTTGGGTCATTCCACGTATATTTGGCCAGTGTGGTAACTAAACGCTCTTTTCGCAATGCAATACTTTAATTATATCATCAACACGTCGTAATATGAAGTATAATAGTTACAGTATATTGATCAATTTATTCAAAATATCTTATACATATTATCTGCAATAAGCGAATTACTATCAAAATACAACCTGTTAATCAAATATTTAAAGCAATTTTTATTGATGCTATTTTTGGGAAAGTTTTAAATAGCACTACATATGCTTGGCTTTTTATTGCCATTGCTTGCAATATAATAATCATACACGAATTTTTCAAATTCAGGGCAAAGCTGGAACTTCTTATGCCTTCAAATATGTTGAATATAAGCAGATCTGTGCCAATTGTTAAAATAATTTTTGGTAAAATATAATCTAATGAAATTTAAAGTTTCATAATCTAGCATGGCTTACCTATTAAAAGTTTCATTTAGCATTAATGGCAAATCTAATAGATCTGCAGAATTCCAAATTGAATTTGAAAGTGAAATGAGAGAAAGTGAAAGTAAAAATTGTCGATTTGGAGACGGATGTTGATTAGACAATAAAATCTGTAGTTAAAGTAGTTTATACCCAGTACATTTAGGAAACTAAATGTTGGTAGTGCCCTACTATCCCCCAATTGATTTTAGAATGCGTCCTTGAAGACGTAGGGAATTAATTTTAGATAGCTGACCCAGGTCTATGGAGCCCACCGTTCAGTCATTACATGGTTTCCCTTGTACTAATTTAAGTTTTAGATCGTTGCTTTTGGTAAAATACCATCTCAAGATTATTAGAAGCTTTCCTGTTCAAATATGAAGTTTAAAGGGAATTTTTGTAGATTCATATTTTAAAGTAAAGCTTTATAGCATACTCATCATAACATCATTTTTTTCAATGATTTTTGGCCAAAATATTAAAAAAACTTTGAGTACTAATGTATAATATTGCAGTTCATTTTTATGACAAAACAGTTTTTTCAAAAATGGCATATATCAAGGATTTAAAAGGGTTTACTGTTGATTTTATGTCATTACTATTACCAAATTACTATAGATTTTCCCAGCTGTTCTTAGAACATATATCCAATTTAAAATCAAATTTAAGAACTATCTGTTCGATTTAAGAAATCAGACTGTTGTATCACGATTTAATACAAATTGAGACAATTGAGTAAGTCATTATTATTGTACAATGGTATTTATATTTTATTCTATTTATAATAGCATTTTAGTTTCAGAATTGAAGGTTAAAATTAGAATTTGATTTTGAAGTTTGATTAATAATAACAATTACACTTATCAATATTAGTAATGAAGCGATTAATCCTTATCATTAGGTCCACTAACATTTTATTAAAAGTTTAATGATTGAGATTCCCACACAAATATAAAAATAACCCTAATCATCCATAGCCCCGGAAAAGGTAAAAACGTCGCTTATTGTACGGATTTTCTAGTCAAAAGACTTACAACTGTGGTGTTTGATACAATCTTTCAAAATACATCCTTTGTAGGATGTTGTAAACAGGTACATACAGGGAATTTTTCTTTTTAGTATACATATCCTATATGTATAGTTTTAAAATAAACGTATCAAACCCAACTATGCACTAAACCTAAAATATTTAATTTCTTAAGAAAAAAATAGCATGCTGTGGTAAAAATAATTAAATTAACTTAATGTCAAAAAATTAGTCTTTAACTGTTGCCGTTTTTATTTTCATTTCTGTGTTGTGTTGATATTTTATGTTTGAGAATAATCGTCGAATTAAAATTATTTTGATATTCTACTAATTTTGATTTATTTACAAACATAACCTTTACACACCACAAAAAATAAAAACTAATGTCCCTAAATTCACAGCCACAGTGACGTTTAGTGTATAGTTGGTTGCCTATATATAGGATTTGGGGCGTTTATTTTAAAACTATACATAGAGGATATGTATACTAAAAAGAAAAATTTTCTGTATATCGAATTTTTGTTTAGTTATAAGTTTTCATTTTACACTACAAGTATAATTATGGTTTAGTAAACAATTGTTATTCCTAGGAGGTATTTTGCTAAACCGCTTTTTAAGCCCATTAACAATTTGTCAAATAAAATTTTGGTAAATAATTATCTTAATTTTCTTTCCAACCTCTTATTTCTTCCAACATAGAAAAAATTAATTCTAATGCTATAGGTACGGTATTACAGATCTAAAATGAATAATACTATTAATTCATTGCAGTAGGTGGCCGCCGAATTAGAAACTTTTGTAATTTTGAATATTATTTATATTTTATAGCATATTTATTGCTTATAATATATTTTATTGTTACGTCTGGTCAGTGCTACTTTACGCATGCGAAACCTGGACTCTCAAAACTACCATCATGAATAAATTAGAAGTATTTGAAATGAGGGTGTACAGGCGTATGCTAAAAATCACTTGGACTAGTCACACCAGCAACGAACGAGTGCTTAACATCATAGCCAAAGAAAGAGAACTTTTGAAACCCACGATCTACTGAGGCTCATTCTAAACGGCAAGATAGAAGGTAAAAAATGGATCGGTCGAAAGAAGATGTCCTGGCTTAGGAACCTGAGACAATGGACCGGGTTAACAGCTGAAGAGCTACTCCATGCTGCACAGGATAGAGATCGTTATTAAGAAATAGTATCCACGGTGGTCGTCAACGTCTGATACGCGGTCATGACACTACAAGAAGAAGATAATATATTTAATTCAACGTTTTACTGGTAAAACCAATTATAATCAATATTTTGTTACCCCCCTCCTCTTACCTTAACAACGTGTTTAATTCTGTCAGATATACTATGCATACATTTTCTCGTCATAGTCGATTATGTTCTCCAAACTTTTTAAGTTAGTATTTCTACAACTATAAGCATTACCTTTAAGTCAAGCCTAACAGTGCTGAAATGGCATTCAGATCTGATAAATTGCCACACCTAGGAAGGATGTTAAATTTAAGAACATATATTTTTTTATAGATTTTGCAGCATTGCACGGAACCCCATCTTGTATAAAGGTATAATGTGAATCATTGATGTTAATACTATCCAAACAGGGTAGAAGAACAGAATCCACAATGTGTTTATATTGTTTTGGTCTATTGTGCCCGTAACAAAATATATTTTCAACGTTTCTAATTCGGTGACCACCTATTGTACCTACAGTGAAACTCGGATATAATGACAACGGCTATGACGACAACTTGGTTATAATGTCATGCTTCGATAGGTCCCTGAAATGTTTCGTAGGATTCAATGATAATTTAAGCCAGTTATAACGATGAACACAATTTTAACTCGTTTATAACAAGAAGAAGAAGGTACTTTCTAATTATATTTCTGTACGTAAATATGCTTTACTTCGTAATTTTTTAGATGTTAATAAAAATAATTGCAATTAAATGCATGTCCTGTTGTAGCGACAACTCGGTTATAACGATAACATTTTAATAGTCTCTTCAATGTCGTTATTACCGAGTTTCACTGTATATAAATCTGATAGCAATACGTCTCCCACTAATGTGATGTTATGAAGATTTTCGTCAGAAGTGAAAGCCCTCTAAGTTCTGTAAAATTCTAGTAAGGTAGTTCTAATGAATCAGTGTGCAGTATCATTTCTTATTTAGAAGAAATTTGCTATACATTTTCAACACGATCACTTTATAATTCGTCGTTTTAAATTGTTAAATCAATTGTTACTATCAATCAATCATTGGAAATATTTGCCATAACATTGTTTAAAAATTGTTAACTTAATCTAAAATAACATTTTTTGGCAATACATTTCATTTACATCAAGATTATACCCCGTGAATTCAGTTGATTTTCCATGGCAAACAATTGTCTAAATTAACAAAAAGACTATATTTGGACCCCCAAGCCTAGGTCTCCAATGAATAAACAGCTGTGCTTGTTTTTTCTTTCGTCAAACTATTCGAAATTTTCCTTAAAGTTAGAAAATTAAGTTAAAATCCTCTGTCACTTTAATCTTTAACAAGTTATATTAAAGATGTTATTAAAAGTGGTCCTCTATGACTGTAAATACATACTGAATTTCATTTATACAAATAGAAGAAGTTTTGAAAAAAGTTTTTAACGAGATTCAGAAGCATGTTTATAGAAGGTAATTCCCTAGAACGAACAAATTTTGTAAAAGTTTGTACGATGCCCCTGTCAAATTTTGGTCAAATATCTATGGAAGGATCACATCATTAACATCGTTGAATTAAGGAGAAATTAAATTAAAATTAAATCTTCCACTTAAATCAGTGAGGATGAGTAGTTTTGAAAACGATTTGATCCTTTGGAGTTTAGACAGTGTTATGCAACTGCTACGACTTTACCTATTCGAGAAAGTGAAAATTAAACGCAGAAGCTTATTGAACTTCCGAATAATAATCCCACTGAAAACGTTAACGTTGTACGTGATTCCGTATATGAAAATTTGGTTTCGTTGAAGTTTTCTGGCGTCTACTTCGAGTTTCCAAGTATGAATAATAGTTTGTGTTGTGGTAGGAGATAAAAATCGGCAACGTCCTTGAAAACTGAAAAGTTATGAAACTGGGATGCTTTTCAAAAACAGTGTACTTGAGAGAGAGAAGCGCGAGGGCGCGAGCTTATCAAGCGACGGACGTCGTCCAACGCTGCGAATTCAATTTCAATACGCGCTCTCAATCATGCATGGAGTGTGAGGGTGAGTGGCAGGTGGGAGGAGGCGGTGGCGCGAGAGTGAACATCAAAGTCCCGCAGGCTCGCTCGGTCCAAGACGCGAGGCCTCCGCTTCCTCCCCCCGCGGGGATTGACGCGCCGCGCCACGCATACACTTCGCTCACGCATAATTTAGACGCGCGGTTGCGAGAATGGACATCGCCCGTCGTCCGAGCTCAATCAATACCTCGGATCCAGGACTACATTAGTGCCAGGATCCTCCGCTAGGAATCCCTTCTGCAATGCCTAGGTGCTCTCTAACCAAGGACGTTCCCTAAATTCAATTTTAAACTTCCCATGTTGATCAATTCCTTCTTGCGTTTCTTTCTCTGCTGGTGAGAAGAAGCGGACGTCGCACCCGGTGTGCTTTTCCTTCTTTTCGATGACCGATTTTCACCTTGGCGACCTTCGATTTTAATAACCAACCACTGGAACTACTTATACTTGGCATATTTCGAACTTGACGTTGCGTCAAAAACTTAAAACTCAACCGCGATTAAAGTAGCGGTCGGTACTAAACAGAATCACGCTACACTCTGAAGTGAAATGTACCGTACCCAACGCACCAATTAAATTTAACTGTCGTACTATAGAGTTTGTTTTGTCCCTAATAAGTCTCTTTCATGTTTCATGTGTTAATGTTTTTGCTCATAATTAAATTTTATCCGGTTTTATTGTCCAGACTTACACGCAAAAGTTATCATGTTGACGATAAACTCGAATACAATTATTTACTTTTTATAGATTTTGTTAGTTTTTAACACTTCGTTTACGTGCAGGACCATCCTAAAAAGTTTTTGCCAAATTAAATAATGCAGACCCCTTGTTTATGTCTGTTTATTAGTTTTTCAGAAGTCAATAATAGAGCTTCAGAGTTTCATTTAGGAAGATGATTATTAGCAGAAATTCAATTTAATTTTATTTCTGGCAGGTTAAAAGGTCGAATAACATCTTTAAGAAACTTGAAGCTCTGAGAAGGACCGAAATTGCTCTTGTTACTTGAAGTTTTCATTTGTTTCTGTTCTTCAGGTTTAAGACATAGGTATCAAAAACGCTCACGATTTAAAAATATAAAAATTCGAATCTGAAACCTGAAAAGAGCCGATTCTGTAAAAGTTCGAATCTGGAATTCAGGCCCTAAATATTAATCTTGCAAGGTCGAATTAAAAAACTTGCCATTAAAATCCTCTCATGAATACTCGAGTTCTACTATACAAATTTCAAATTCGGCACATATTTCGTTAGCTTTCGAGCCACATTTCAAATTTACTCTTTTAATTGTATATTTTGATATCCGTTTTGCTGTTTGAATTTCCACTCGTTGGTCACTATATGTAAGTCAAATCGCATACATAAGTTTGACTGATCTGCAAATTTAAGTCGCATTTAAACATATTAGATGCATTTCAGCGTTTTAGCAAAGAGTATAAATTCTTTGGTTTTAGTGTGAAAAATGCAACCCTAACTTGAGATTCGAAATTTAAGCCCATGGTAAAGATTTGGATTCGAATTTGGATTTGGCATTAAAAGCTTTAATCTCGATAGAAGCTCGAATTCATCTTTGTCTAGTAGTATGTAGTTTTAAAATTCGTTGGTGATCTTCAATCTTTAATAAAGAAAGTAACTACAAAGTTAATTCTGAGGTATTTCCTTAGGAATCACCTTTTCTACAGATATTCAAATGTTATTCAGTGCAAATTCAATAATCCGAACACTCGGTAATTCGAAAAGAACTTTCTTTCCAGTTCGTAACTTCTTTAATCTGAATAAAATAGCGCTAATCCGAACTTGCTTTCTAGTTTATACCACTCCACGATATTTAGATTAAAATTTGTAATATGGGATTCAAATTTTAATTTTTCTTTTGAATATTAAATCACATTCAGAGTCGGAAGTCAATATCCTAAATTCAAAATAAAAAAACATATTTTAAAGCTAGTCAAAAATTAATTACTAAATTCAGATCGATTTAAAATCTCAGTTTTGGAGTTGATTCCCAAATCTGTATTGCAAATGTTGAATATAATTGAAAATTCGCTCAAGTTAAATGCTTCAGTTATCACACTGAAGAAGCTTTTTGAATCAGAATTACCCCAGTGTCTCAAGACTAGGGTATATGAAGAATGCATGCTACCAGTTATCATTTATGCTTCCGATACATGGTCCCTAACAATTGAATTGATGAAAAACTAATAGTAAATCAAAAAGCTATGGAAAGATCTATGCTGGGAATAACGCTGAGGGATAAAAACTAATCAGTGGATTAGAAGTTCCGCAACAGTTTTACTCACGTTTCTAGATGCCGGGATGAGAGATGGATTAAAAAGATGATAGACTGGAGACCACGCACAGGAAAAAGAAATGTCGGTAGACCTAAGACACAATGGTCCAATGATATTTCCAGGATAGCAGGAAAATACTGGAAAAGGAAGACACAAAATAGACAGAGATGGAAGCACTTACGTCTAATAGTGAACCGATGTATGTAGGTTGGAGAAGAAGAAGAAGAAAGAAAATGTCAAAGTTCAAACCTTAAATTATTGTTAAACTTAAATTATTCGTAATCAAATTTCAATTCAAACAATTTCATAAGCCCATTAATTATCAACACTTGTAACTTTCTGAACGCTGCCTAGCCTAATTTTATTCGAGTAATTTCCTTTGCTTGAACTTGATCTTGCTTATTGTTATTAATGATCGCAGATATATGTATTCTTCAACTTCATTAATATCTGTGTCTTTTACTTTTATGTTCGGTGTAATATCGAAATTTGCCATTACTTTGGTTTTGTCGAGATTCATCCGTAGTCCCACTAATTTTGATGCGTTAGATAGTTCATTTATCATGTTTTGCACTTCTTGCTGAACTTCTGCAAATAACTCTATATCGTCTACATATTCGCCATTTATATTTACGCCTTTATTTTCCCGCATTACAGTTTTGAAAAGGTCTTCCAATGCACTTGTAAATAATTTAGGCGATAGGACATCACCCTGGCTCACGCTCCTCTTCTTATTATTATTGGTTTTGTTTTTTCATGCAGTTATATAGAAAAAGTTGTGTTCTCATAGAGATCTAACTATTATTAGTTGTATACAGATTGTCCGAAATCCAATCTAAACATACAAAAATTAATGAGTGCAACAAGGAAGACATAAACAATATGGGTAGCACAACAAAGATAGAATGAAATCATGCCTAGGTAAATTTTTAAACTAAAGATCTCTCGTCAATAACAAACAATATCTATGACCTATGACAAATGTTTTTGCTTGCTTGCTCTTTACGTTTCCAATTATCCCTAAATGTCTCAGCCATGTTTTTCCAGCCACCTTCATGATATCGTCGGACCATCTCGCTTTTGGACGGCCTACACTTCTTCTTGCCATCCTAGGTCGCCATTCCAGAATTTTTCTACTCCATCTTCCATCTAGCAAGGATCTTTCCATAGCCCGCTGTGTGACTTCCAGTTTATGTATTAATTTCTTAGTGAAGGTCCAAGGTTCTGCTCCGTATGTCAATATTGGGAGGATGCATTCGTTGTAAACTTTCGTTATTAAATATTGTGGGATGTTGGGTTTGAAAATAGTGTTTGCCAATTTGTCATATCCTGCCCATCCTAGTCGTATGTGCCTGTCTAATTCTTTTTCTTGTCTTTGCTTGTCTAGGCTAACACATTGACCTAAGTATATGTATTATTCCACCCTTAGTAATATTCTTCCTTCTATGTATATAGGGTTATTTGGCATATTATAATTAATCATAATGTTTGTTTTTTCTAAATTTTTAAATTTTTGTTCCTGCATTCAGTTCTAATAGCATTTCTGCTAGTTCATTCGGTGTTTGTGCTACTATAACAATATCGTCCGCAAAACGAAGGTGGGAGAGACATTCGCCGTTTATATTAATTCCCGTTTCACTCCAGTCTATCAGTTTGAAAGCATCTTCTAAGACATTTGTGAACAATTTCGGACATATTGTATCTCCTTGCCTTATTCTCCGTTCGATGTGAATTGGATTTGTGCTATCAACGGTTCTAATAGTCATGGTTGCATTTTCGTAGGCTGCTTTCACTAATTGAATGTATCTACAGGGTGGTCCAGGTTTTTGTGCATTAATTTTGAGAGGTGATAGCGAATCGCAAAATAAGTGTACTTTTCTTAATAAACATGCCTCCAAAAATGCACCATAACTTTTCTAAAAAAGGGACATGTAACCCCTGTATCGGCGCCTATGGATTCCTGTTACTATTTTTGACTTGTACTGTAGATGCGTGTTTACATAGAAAGGTAGTGTGCCAAATTTGAAAAGGATCACTTTTGTCTTTCCTGAGATATTTAATTATAAACATTTTTTTAATCCAACTTTAACACCCTGTATAAACTTATGGTGCATTTTTGGAAGCATGTTTATTAAGAAAAGTACACTTATTTTGCGATTCTCTATCACCTCTCAAAATTAATGCACAAAAACCTGGACCACCCTGTACTATAGTCGATTTTGCTTCATTGCAGGGCGTCGATTATGGCCCACGTTTCCACAGTATCGAACGTAGTCTACAAAGGCCAAGCATAACGGCTCATGACTCATACAAATTACCATAGTAACTTTCAGTTCTTCTTATAATTTCCTTGCGATTATGTATCATCAATCCATTCTTTTAGCTTAAATATTTCACTTCTTTCATTTGCTATTTTAGATTGAAAGACCTTCCTTCCTTCCTCTGTTGCTTTCTATTATTATTGTTTTTACTTGATATCTTGCCTGATTCGCTTCCCGATGGTTTTATTTAGTTCTTCATACTCTATAGATAATATAGATGCCCTTCTCTTTCTTACCTCTATGAGTATTTTTGTTTCATTACAGATGTGGCCACATTATTAGAAACTGAGATTAAAACTTGGACAAACAAAGGTAAAGTTTCCTACAAAAGTGATGATCAGGGTCTGCTATTTCTGCAAAAGGGCTTAGTGATATTTACAATGTGGATGTTATAATAAATTCTAATTGGTACAGAAGTATTTTAAACAGTCCCTTAAACTGAAAATGAAGTAATGGGCTATAAAAGATGGAGTGTCCATGCAACATGGTACACCATGTCACAAATCGAAAATGATCATCGAATATTTAAGAAAGAAACAAATTGATCTCCTTGAATTGCCCGAAAGTAGCCCGTATATGAATCTAATTGAAAATATTAGATCAATTCTTAAAAAAAACATAAGGAAGACGGGACCAAAAAGTTAATGATAAAAGATATTACTTCGGCATGCTGGTAATGTCATTAACAGGGTGCCAAGAAGAATCCTAGCTCTAAAGTCTGCCAAGGGATACTTCACAAAATATTACTGCCATTTTTAATGTTAAAAACAAAAGAAAGACAAAGGGGCGACCGCACACAAAGTACTAGACGGGAAAACAATAACTAAAAAGCTGACAGCAGCATGGTTAAAATATTGGGCACAAATATTAAAACGAGAAGAAGATCACATATTGAAGAAGGCATATGATCTAACAGTAGACGAAATAAAGGTGGGAAGGCCCTGCTACACGTGGAAAACCGCACTGGAACAAGATATAGAGCGATCGGCATACCGCAACAAACTTGGGAAGAGTGGGCAAGGAACAAAACTAGGATAAAGAGGGAAATGAATCGCATATAGGACTCAAGAGAAGAATCTGACAACGAGGAAGTAGAAGTAGAGGAAGAAAATGTAAATATCGAAGAATAATGCAAAAGAACGGCGAAAGAACTTATACCACAATAATAATGTAAAAAATGTAAAACAGAAACAAGGGAACAAGGAATACATATATAAGATAATGATTAGACTTAGGTAGAATAAAGTAACATGTAACAGGGCAGGCATGTCTGCGCTAAGGCGTTTCATACAATGTGATTTTTTAAAAACTCAATTGCAGCAGGCCGTATTCTGTCTTAATAACCTTAGAACTGTCTGTATTAAGTCAGCATACGGCCTGCTGCAATTGAGTTTTTAAAAAATCACATTGTACCATAGACGTAGGAAACTAGCGGTAATACTAGAAATAGTGTTAATATAAGATGAAAAAAAAATTGTTTAACCATCTCGGTCATATATTCAACTCCTATTGAATATATGATCTACTAACTACCTTGCACTGTAGAAGCGATGTCTAGCGGCTAGCGTCACAGGCATGTTAACAGTGCTCCCAATCCCTACCTATTATAACAAATCCGTTCACACCCTATTGGCATGGGGTGGGCCTGGCGTAATCTAGGATTGATATACGGGGACCTACTCCATGTCAATTGATGATGATGATGATGATGATGATGATGATGATGATGATGATTTTTAATGTTAAAAACTAACTAAAAGTCTTACGAAACGTGATATCTAAAATTTTTTCTAATTTATTATAATGAAGGTTCTAATAATATGTCCATCTCTGTAGATAGTTTTCTCGTCTTATTTACTGGTAATTTGTCTATTGTCCTTTCTGACGCTTCAATGACGCTTTGGGCAAAGTTTCTTTCTAGTGTCTACTGTGGGATTGATTGGAATATTTGACATGCAGTTTTAAAATTTCAATCTGCAATTCGAAGCTAGATTTTGAACTCCAAAACTTCTTCTTTTTGGTTTTCGTCATGTATTCCATACAACACGCCACAAAAGATGTTTATTTTGTTTAATGAACTTAAACTTTAAGTTAAAAATAAAACAAATTAACTCCAACAAAATTTTGAATTTCTTATCTACAATAACTATAATTTATGAAGCAATTCAACTTTAATCGCCAACATTTAAAAAATGCAGGACATTTAAATGAAAACTCAGGTGCGTACAAATTTCAACAGAAATTCGTGTCACACGATTATTTAGACCTAATAAACATTCCTCCGAGGGACACGCAACAATTTTTAATAAATTTAGTGCATAGCATTAACGATAATGATACGGTGTATTTTGTTTGATTTATAAGTGTGCAATTTATAAAGGCAAATTTTGAAGTTTTCGTGTTCGATGTTTATAAAGATGTACTTTGTTAGTCTTATCGTGTTATTTGTATATTAACGATTTTATGTAAGTAGGAGTTAAAAATTTGTTTCTGCTTTAATGCTATTTCTACTGCTTTCTACGTTGTTACTTAAAGTTATTCAAAATACTAAATGTTTCCTTTAACTAGCGTAAGCCCAAGCAAAAATAGTTTTGTATTTAGCATATATTTAATTGTCATAATTTTCGTTTCACTGTTTTTTTTTATGAGTATGAACACATTTTAAAGGTATTTCATTGTCATTACGAGAATCGCGTTTTACAGAAAATTTAAAATTCCAATTCTGATTCACGTTTTAATCATCGACAGAAATTTGAACGAGTGAGCCATTTAAAAATTGTGGCAAATGAATATTAAAGCGTGTAACTGCATTTATAAATTTTATGTCACATCAGCTGCCTCTGATAATGAAATTTTTATTCGTATCCGGTCTCTCTACTACTGATCGTAAATATTTTCCATTGAATGCCCATTATGTTTGTTTTTCTTTTACCGATCATCGCTCGTTTCATTTCGTTTCAGGTAACAAAAAAAAGTTTACACGATTTCAATTTTCGGCGAGCTTTAATTATTCGTTTTTATATCGGCGATTTAATTTCAAAAAATTGCTCACTTTTATCAAATTATCCACTTTTAAAAAGCGAAAATTAAAAAGATTGTGATTTTTTCTTATACGAGCCGAAAAGTAAATTTATAACAAATTATTAGGTCGTGATTTTTCCTCTTGAAAATTTTATGAGTAAGGTAGGTAGTTAAAAAGTCGGTAATATTTTTAAATAAAGATAATTTTCAAAGTTAAATCTAACTGGCCTGATTTGCTTTAACAACTTCGTTGACGCTACATTAAATTTCAAGACGTCTCATGTTTACTCCAAGATCTCTAATAACATCTTTCCTTTGCGACTGTTCATTACCCATGACATAATTGCCCCTCAAAAAGTTGCGCTTAAGCGAAAATGTCATCATTTTGTATTTAGTTTTATATTTGTAAGTACACACGGAACGCATTAAAAATAATAAATAGGTGTAATTAACTTAATATCTACATTTTTATGAATTTAATCTTGAAAGCTTAGTGACGGAAAATGTTTGTCGTTATTAAGCCAATTCGTAATTTTTACGTCTTAAGAAAATAATTAAAAATTCAATTTGTAGGTCTTAATTTAAAAAAATTTGTTTGTAAAAATTAACGTTAGGGTATAACTATATACAATAAGAGTAACCGCATTTGTCAAGCATACACTTTTTAATACATAGTTAAGTAGGCATTTTTTACATTTTCGATGTAGTTTTCTCACGCAAACAGAATAGATAATATGGGTAAAAAATTGATATAACGTAGAAATGCTGATCAGATGTCCGATGAAGCTTAAAAAGTTGTGTAAAATCATTCTTTGGTTCTTAAAAAAGCTTACACACAAAGTACAGTATGATCAAGTAAATTCATGAGAGGTGGTTATGAAATTCCATAGCTGCCTGTATTGAAATCCTAAAAATACCTGTTTTTAATTAATAATGTGGGATACTTAAATACAGTAAGGTAGAACCCCTCTAATCCGACCCCCGATAGTTTGATAGGGCAGACAAGCATGAGCATGGTTTCCTTTCAAGTCTGTACGTGTTTGTAAAAGTCAGTCAGGACGTATATTATTGAGTCAGTTGAATCAGTTTGCTGGTGACTCTTGACCTGTTACATACTTATTTTATTATTTTGTTTTACTTGTCCCATTATGTTGAAGTTGAAAGTGCTGGAGAGATTAGACAAAGGTGAGTCTGTTCAAAAACTTTCAAATAAACTTGGTGTTGGTATTACTACGGTGAAAGACTGGAGAAAGAATATGAAAGAACTAGAAAGCCAAACTGTGACGGTTAATGAGGGAAACGGATCTAAAAACAGTAAAACTTTGAAAAAACAAAATCTGAAGTACTGAATGATTCTTTGTGGGTGTGGTTTTCACAGGAAAGAAGAAAAGGCACTCCGTTGTCTAGAAAGGAAAACAACTCCCTCTACGTGCCCTATTAGTGTTGGATAATGCTCCATCGCATTCATGTGAGCAGGAACTAAAAAAGGGGGAAATGAGACCTATATTTTTTCCACCTAACGTCACTTCTGTTATCCAACCAATAACAGGGGGTGATTCAATGGCTAAAGCAAAGAAACTGCCGAAAATTAGTTGGGTCCATTTTAGAGAAGACAGAAGAAGGCAGTAACCTTTTCGAGGCAATGATATCTCTTAATATAAAGGATGCTATTTACACGATTGCAGAGGCTTGGGAAGAAATTAAACAATCAACAGTTGAAAAATCTTGGCGTAAAGTTTGGCCAACAGTGGCGGTTGAAAACCATCAAAATGAGGATCAAAGTCAAGATGAAAACACGACAGCAATACTAAAAGATTTACAAACGTTACAAGCTGATATTCAAATCACGTGCAAAGGAAGAAGAACTAGACGATGATCAGATGATAGTGAAAATGAAGAAGAAGACAATGAAAACTACGTACCTCCCGGACGAGTATCCCATGCAGACGCTAAGCAGGCTTTCGATGTAGCACTTCAGTATATTGAACAAAACCCTTCTTCCATGCCTATTGATATTTTGTGGATAAGAAAGTGGAGTGATATAACAGCAAAATCAAGAATGTCGTCTGCCAGGCAAACGAATATTACCGATTTTTTTATTCTTAAGTGTTCAAGGTACATGTCTACTTAATTTTAACTGAACTGTAACTGTATTACTTTTATATAACATAATAAGTACATATGTATATGTAAATATATTACATACTTTTTTTTGCCTTGAGCAGGGGAAACCTTTTATGGGCGCCCCTGACTTCGCAGGAGGTGTGCAGGATTCCCCCACCTCTAGGTGGGGTATACCTGCTAAAACCCCTCCTCGGTTGGGTGCTCTTCAGCCCCTTGGCACCACGTTAGTATTACTTCGGAGGGATGGGTGCGATTAGATGTTATAGTTCCTTTTCATCTTTTTCTTTAATCGTCATGATGGCTTTGATGACTCAGTGGATTTCCATCCATTTGGTGGATGACTCTAACATTTGATTCACCAGGCTTTGCTGCGAGGGTGGCTCTCCCATTACCATTTCCAGTTCTGATCTTTGTCGGAAGAAGCGTTGGCACTCAAATAACGTGTGTTCTCGTGAGTCAACCATATCGCAGTAGAGGCAAGAATCCTCCTCTCTTTTCTTCATTCGTTTCAGGTGTGTCGCAAAGTTCCCATGGCCCATTTCTCTGACCTTCCTTTCTATCCATGGGTGAATACTGGGGATCAACGTCTTCGTCCACCTCGAAGTTTGCGGGTGGGACTCCCACATGGCTTGCCATTGTGTAATAGTTTCTTATTTGATTTCCTTTGCTCTGTTCAAGTCCTTCGTATGGTATCTTTGGCTCCATTCCTCGACCATTAATAAATTCTATCGGGGGTATTCCGCGCAGGACATATACGGCTTTGGTTGGAGCCGTCTTCTAAGCTGATCAGCCTCCAACTAATGTTTTCTTTTGTGCTTTCGCAAGGATATTTGCATATTTCTTTTTACTTACGGCTTTTCTCCATATGGGTGCCGCATATAAAATTATGGACGTTGAAACGTTGGGCCATAAGAGTTACTCAGTAGTCGGGAAAGTGATGCTGCAGTTGCTTCTGCTTTCCGGACTGTAGCTTCTATACGAGTATGCGTTGTCATTGTCACTTCCAGATATTTAATGTGGGATTTGATTTCTATTTGAGTGTCGTCGACTTCAAGGTGGAGATTGCTCAGTCTTCCCTCTAATATGACCGCCTCAGATTTTCCGGGCGCAATCATTAGTTGATTATCTTTCATCCACTTGCTCATTCTTGTAAGTGTAATGTTTAATTTCGCCTCGAGTGACGGTATTGAGTTTTCGCAGCCGATTACTGGCATGTCGTCAGCATATCATATTATAGTAATGCCTCTTGGTACATTGATATTCAGCAAAGGATCGTACAGGAGAATCCATAAAAGTGGCCCCAGCATTGAGCCTTGCGGGACTCCGCAGGTCAAGTGCTTGACCCTCCCTTCGCTTATAATTAAGACTCTTTCTGTTAGGTAGTTTTGGATCGTTGCTATCAGATATCTACTTATTTTCCTTCTGCGCATTTCTTTTAAAATACGTATATTACATATTGCTGTAATAAAATCTTCCTTCGATAATCCGATTTTTCTCGCGTTCCGACCATGCCTTCAGTCCCATAGGTGACAAATTAACGGTTCTGCTGTATTAAAAATGAAGTTGACAAAAGTAATCAAGACGATTATTACTGTCTGGTATTAATTACAATAAATACGAATTTTGTGAATTTATTTTTTCCTGTTGTATTTATTAAAGACTGAAATACACACAATAATTTTGATTTCAATAGAAATGTCTTTTTTTCTTTTATTTAGAACGCATTGAGTTAGATTTTGAACATTAAGTGCATCTTAAGCAAAAGAAACATAAAATTTTTTGCATGCAAAGTTTATTCACCTAAACTTAAAATAGTTAAAGAGCCTGACAGTGACATAGTTTGATTGATCCATAAATTTGTAACTTATAAATAATGGGGAATCTCAAATGTGTTCGTGATTATTATACATAAAAATACACTTCGTTATTTTTGACAAATGGTGCCTTAATAATTTTTCGAAAATACATTATCAAACTATCAAACAGACAATAAAATAAAGTAAAATCGTGTTCGTGAAAGTATGAAAACTATCCTTACTTTCCGTTAAAATTGTTAGCATTCATACCATACCTCGAAAATTAATTATGTTAATGAAAATTGTTTAGCTAGTTTATATAAAAGCAAAAACCGAGGGTAATTCATCCGTCAAAGTTCGCGTGACATTAAACTGACAAATTTTTGCCACAAGGTTTTCCTTTCGCTAAAAATTTAGACATGATGTAGTGTATTTATCGTGATTTAAATGTTATGTCGGAAACTATAGCAACTATCTGATGATAATAAAACTTTTAGAGGTAAAAGAACGCTTTGTAATCTCGATCTATCATTGCCAACTGACAGACTGTTTCATAAAAAGGAAATTGTCTGTTACTGAGATTTACACGCAGGTATGTCAGGTGGTACTACAAATGGCTTTCTTTCTATTTACACAAACGTTCTGTAAATCCTGTAGGAATCACCATAACAAAATACTAACTTTTAATAGCAAGACTTAACAGTAAACAAACGAGGCAATTCATCAGTGGAATGTTTAACATTACGCTATATTTAGTTTTCGCTATTGTACTGAACAATGACGGTTATCTACATTTGCCTGATGAGGTGTAATCGTTCAGAAACTCATTGGTAATTAAGCAAAAATTCATTTTAATTTTTGTAATATAGTAAGTTATTTAGTATGAGACAACTTTAAAATACTACTCCCAAGTTTCTTTTTATATATTTTTTACATCTACTAACCTTGCGTCGAAATACGTATTCAGACTATTAAGGTATGTATAGATTTTTTTAACTTAAAATTAAACTTAATCAAAAAGTATTCGTTTATTTCGTTTTATTTTATTTTACATACAAAAGTTAGTTTTTTGTGAATGCTTTGGCCGGAAATTTGAAAAAATACACACAGCGAACTTAGGTCATTTAACTATATTAATTTATTTTTTTAAATGAGTAGTCGGCTAATAAAAATAGTATAAATTACTGAACCCTATAAAAAGATGATACAATCTAAACAGGAGAATAAATTAAACCTTGAACTGGTAGCTACAGATACAAACCTATTTAAACTCTCTCTAATTTATTTTTATTTTAAACATTGGTGGCCATGAAATTGTCGGCTGATTGCATTGGGTAGAATTTTGAAATCGTGAAACTTAATGAAACTGAACGTTATTTTAGATTAAGGAATATGTTGCCAACTTTTTCTAAAGATTGATAACCATCCGTTTAATAACGATGCACTAAAAATTAATTCGGCCGACTTCAGTGATACAATGAAGTGGAAGATTGCCATGTAAACCATAGGTCCCGTGCTACCAGTGGTAGAAGTTGCTTGGGTTCGATAAAGCTCGAGTCGGATTATGCTAAATGAGAAATCATCAGTCAGTCGACACGCGCTGAGATCTTTGGCACCCGCAAGCACTCTCACAATAAACAAGAAACCAAATTTATTGGACATCATTTAATGGTTTGTCTTACCTTGAATAATACATTTTCTTTTTCTGTGTCTTCTGCTTTTTCTGCATTGTTTTCCTCTTTCCCGTCTTCTTCCTCTTCGTTTCCTCATCGTCTTCATTTCTATTACTTTCTTCTGTTAGACTAAGATTTTATTCCACCAGGCTTTATTCATATGAAAATGAAAAGCAACTTTTTGCCTCAACTTTCTCGGTAGACGGTTCTGACAGTTTTCTTTCAGAAGGTTTGCTATTTTGTCATTTCGTTATTGCACCTTCTTTAAGCGCAATTCAATCTCTTTTAAATACTTTTGTACATTTGCCTGCATCCTGCATCTAAGGTTAGTTTTTTCGAAGTTCCATTTGGTTGGTAAGCACTAATATTTTACGAAAAATAAATAGACAGTATAGTTTTTAAAGAAAAATTGTATGGTAAAAGTAGAAATGTAAATTTTTAAGTACGTACCGATTTGTGAATACTAGTTTAATTTAATGTGTCTGCATCTATAACTATATTCGTGGTAAATAAGCAATTGTTTGGTAATAACAATACAATGTAAACCTGTTAAATAACCACTCTAACTAACTGTAGAACTGTTTAGCTGAACCAGCTACCTCTACTGAGAAAAAGGAGAAGTCAAAAGTGGAAACACTAATTCTTGTGTGTTTGGAAATAGATAATTAAGAACTTAAGTATGAGCAAGGAACCTAATTTGCTAAAACAAATGAAACAAATAGAATGCTTTAAGGATAAAGTATTGGTTGACTTGGTTAGGAGGTACGTATTATTTCGTACTGTTGGGTTTCCATGCTCGACAGAATAAATTTCACTTGCTTTTCTTGCTGTATAAATAACTACGAGTATACTGACATTTGAACAGTTTGGCTTTGCTTAAGGCTTCTATTCTTATCTCAGTAGTACATTATCTGCCTTAAAATGATACACAAGTTAGCTTTCTTCTGGATTTGTATTTCCATTATAATTAGTTCCGATAACATACAACGCTAGAGTCAGTGTTAAATCAGCAACTTTTGAATTTAGTCTGTGTCTTTATCGTAGAAAAAGAACTCAACGTTTCGTCCACTATCGTAAGGATCTTCATCAGGAGGTAGATGAAGATACGTTGAGTTAACATACCCATCTTCCCTTACTCCTAAGAGTTCTGTCTCTAGTGTGGTTAAAACGTTGAGTTCATGTTATTTTAGTTTTTTGGAACAACACCACGAGTCCTATCCAGTTCCTGGTTTTGACCGACTATTGCTGGTTCAACCTGTAAATAAATGTATTTTTATTTCAGCTTCCAGTTTCATGAATTTATTTTTATATACCCAGTTTATATGCTCTGCAATTTGATTAGTTTGATTAGTTGGTTGTGTTTGCGTTTGAGAGACATGCTGATGACCAGTTATGCCAACTCTATACAAGTAAAATATTTGCTTCAGTTGCTTAGTTCCTTTGTTATAGCTAAAACTGTTTTCATTTTGCTGTACAAATTGAGATATCATGTTGCTAGTAATCTTATCGTAGTAAATATCAGATACAGTCAGAAAATAGCCTGAAAAGTGATATTGCGGTGTAATGAGTAAATGCAGAAGGTACATGTTATAATTCAATATAATCCCTCTGCAGTTCAATGTACTTGCACCAGTAGGAAACCAAGTGCCAGGAGAAAGTAACTCTTTTGGTTGGCCGCTGAGGCACTTATGCACGACAAACTGGGCATGTTCATCAGAGTTCAATTTGTGACCCCGCAAGGCGCAAAAAAATGAAAATCAGGCGGTGCTAGGTCTGGGGAATAAGGAGGGCGTGGCAAGACTTCAAACTTTATGTTTTGCAACGCCACCATGGTGGCATCTGCTATGAGGTTTGATATTACTTCGCTGGGGAAACTCACTTTTGGACAGAATACCCCGATGCTTGTTGCTTTGATGCAACATTTAATTTGATTGGATGCTAAACTACCTACCACTATACTCACTAGATAATATCACACACTGTTCCCAAGAACTATGCACACCAGTTGTTTCATAGTAAACTCGTAACTCGTAAACTCGTACATTAAAACTGTTAGCTTATTTTTTCAGATTTTGTAAACGTATAAAGAATGGTCTTTATACTTCTTTCACAGTGTTCAGCGTAGCCTACTATATATTTTCTTTTTTCTTTGTGAAAATTTTGCTTTAGATTTATCAAACATATAATATATCTATCTTCTTAGTGCCATATTCGTTTCAGGACGTTGGCGGGGGAGATCAAAGCCGCATTTTTAAGGAACTTGGCGTTGTGAACTTTATTATATCTCCCTTATATGTTCTAGGGAAATGTGTTCTCTGCAGTGGTTTCCCGTTGCCTTCTGCAGAGTTTGTGACCATGTATTAAGTGTATGTGTCCTACTACTATCTGAAGTCGACCACTCCGCAGAGAAAATCGTTAATTGTAACTCAACGATTAAATGGCTTCACTCGCTGCGTGAGATTTGAACCCAAGATTCCCAGATAGCAGCCCAGCGGTATTAAATTTGAGAGATCAACGATTCTCAACAAGTGGTGCACAAGAGAAAATTAGGTGGTACGCGAAATATAGGCTGTTGTTTTGATGCCATACGAACTATACAAAGGTCACTCTGAAAGTTTTGTTACAAGTAGTTAGTAATAAGGGAATAAATATTCTTTTGATTGTTTTTTGACATTTCTTATAAAATCAATGAAGTGTTTAATTTTTGTCATGTGACTGCGTTTTAACCAATCCTGTCATTATTATAGTGAGAATAAAGCTCTAGAGATTATTCCCGGGAATAATCTCTGTAGCTTTTGTTTTTGTTGACAAATGTCAGTTGTCAGATAGGTAGTTATCAACGCAAGTAAAGTAGATCAAAAAATAATCTAATTAAATATAATTCGACAGTTCGATAAATTAGAAAATAATTCTCCAGTTTCTTTCTCAAACTTGTAGCCATTTGGCAATAGCCACTCAAGCCCTGACTAATGCCTGACAACAAGTTTTCGAAAACACTATCCAATTATTTTCAATTTATTCTCACTCTCTTGTTATATTACTACTGAGAAATCCACTAGGTTCCAATATACTCAAGAAGTATGTCTCGCGAAGAAAAAGAATAACTAAGAGAAATTTCATGCCACAGAAATTTACTTGAAGATTTCAGAAACAACACTTTTATTTTTAGTTAATAATTAGCCCTATAGTTATCTAATTTTTTTCAGAAATATTTATATTTCTGACAATTATAATTTTCTGTAAAATACACTCACTAACTTTTGGATTAAACAAAAGAAAGATTTTAAATAGAGTTGTTCAGTTTTTTATACCATTTTTCACTACTTAGTCCACTATCAAATGTGCATCCGTGGGATCTTTGATGATGCAAGTATGGTAGTAGTCTCAATCTTTATGTTTGGCCTTGAAGAAACATAATTTCGATGTTGGCACTCGCGAAAATGATGCGTTTGAGTGTTGCGCGCGAAAAATAAAATGGCTGCCACCGCAAACACATTTCTTCTACTTCATCTAAGTACCTAACCATTGGGATTTCGAAAAAATGTTTTATACGAAAAATATTGCTACATCAATTCTACATAAAAAAGGCTATTACAAAAATTTATGCAGGACTAACCGTTTTCTCAAAAATTTTACTTTTAGTTTCCAAAAATAAAAATGAATGTATTTACATGTGTGACATTATTTCTAGGGACACTATTATTTCTAGGGACATTATAAGTAATGCATAACAATCACCAATAAATTAACAAAAAAAAACATCTCCCCTATGTTTTACAGTATAGGTAGGCATAGGAAATTGAAAGATAAAAAGTATCTATATATAATTAATTTTAACGTTTAATAAATGAATAGGTCTAAATATTCTTTGGTTTAATGAAAAAACATTTCAAGAAATATAGTTGTTACAGATTTATATAGACAGAGTACAGACAAGCAATACTTTTCACTCGTACAATGACATTTTTAATTACAATCATCGTCACTTTCTATGCAAATCTCACTTAGCCCTAAATCTTCATCATCGCCTTGCCCGCACTCTCCCATATTATCACATCGGTCGGGATTACCTTCGCACTTACACATTTCGGTACACCGGAGTCTATTCGATTGACACGTACATGGAGGAGAGCAACGTCTTTTGGGAGCATGAGCAGCGACAAAGCTCTAAGGTAAGCTCTGGAGCACAAGGTTTGATACAAGCAACTGGCTCGCATGTGCTCCCTACTTTCTACCATCCAAAATCTGAGGGTGGTGAGTTATTGGGATGCTGAATGAGATCATGATTCCACTCCAAACACTGAAGATAACAGCTTGACATTGTTTCTGGGTGAACAACAACCATCTCACAGTTCCTATGTCGGTCAGTGTTGTTTTGGCGATATAAAGCTGATAAATGAACGCTTCCAAGTTAGCCCTGACATCTTCAGTGAGGGACAGTGTAGTTCCCAATTTAGCCAAAGCTTCTAGCAGCTTATCACTTGTAGAATTGAAAGTTTTCCACCACTTTATTTTACCTTTGCCGGAAAATGATCCTGTTACATCTGCCCCTGAAAGTACGTGTAATCCAGGGAGTGCAGAGGCTTTCAGAGGTCCAAGTGCTCTGTAAATTGAACGTAACTGAACAAATCTTTTCATGTCATGGCTAAGGAAAAATGCAAACTCTTGCGAAAGTTGGGCGACCTTAGGGCTAAGATTAGGACATCAGTATCGGGGGAGCACACATGAGTAGTTTTAATTCCTTTCTGTGCTAAATACGCTGCATGTAATATGATCTTTGTGTCCGTCCCCTCCTGCATACTTGAAAGAGTGGATACAAAATCGCCATGTGATAAAGCTGCTTTGTCCCTCCAAGTGATTACGAACCTTTTCTTATTGGTCAGTTGGTCACGCCAAATTGAAGAATCTGATGGGAAAGGAACTCTGTCAGTTCATCCTTCGTCTTATCATGGACCAACAATTTATTCATTGGTATACTTCCAATTTTAGTTTCTGGTCCGATTTTGTATTGGATTGGATCTGAGCATTTTTGCCGAATCACTCTCATCGCTTTCTTCAATGAGTTTTCATTGTAAGAGTCGAAAACAACATAGACCTCACTGTAATTGCTGAATTTTTGACCGATCAATTTGCTGAAGCTTACACCGAGGTCACGGCATGTCTTCAATGTGTTAGACTATCAACAATCTTGAAATAAGAGATAAATCTGCCTTTATTGCTATAGTTTTGTTTTTGAGGGTATTTTTAACTTTTTTCGCTGTCGTTTTACACGTTTTAATGAAACTCTTTTTCGAAGGATCCCAGAACTGAATATTGTTACTGTGAACTCCCGGTTCTAAGAAGGCATTATGCTGATCTTGGCCAACTTCCGTCACACTGTCTAAAGACACCTTTATTTCCTGTAGAAAGACTCGCTGAGGTAGGATATGAATGAGCGAATCAGTTTTGCAGTGGAAGAGATTTGTCGTGTTTTGAGACGCTTCTTTTAGTTTAATTACGTTCGTGGTGTTTACTTTGTTCTGTATTGTGAAATCCTATCATTTTGTCAGTTTCACTTGCAATTCTAGTTAGTTCCGAATTAGCAAGAAGGAATTGATTTCGAGCATTCTCATTGAGCGTTATACCAACAAGTCCCCCAGGTACCTTTAGTTTTCTATTTTGGTATATAGGTACCTACTTTTTATCTTTTAATTTCCTATGCCTACCTATACTGTAAAACATAGGGGAGATGTTTTTTTTTTGTAATATTATAATGTCCCTAGAAATAATGTCACGCAAATATATTCTATTTTATTTTTGGAAACTATAAAAGTAAACTTTTTGAGAAAACGGTTAGCCCTGCATAAAATTTTGTAATAACCTTTTTTTGTGTAGAATTGATGTAGAAATATTTTTTGTATAAACCATTTTTTCGTAATCCCACTGGTTACTTAGATAAATTGGAAAGTGTTTGCGGTGGCGGCCATTCTGTTTTTCGCACGCAGCACTCAAACGCATCATTTTCGAGAGTGCCAACATCGAAATTATGTTTCTTCAAGGCCAAACAAAGAGATTGAGACTACTACCACACTTGCATCATCAAGGAGCCCACGGGAGCCTGTTTTTGTACACTTGACAGGGGACTAACTTATTTTTCACCAATATTGTATTTAATGAATAAGAAATTAAGTGGTATCTATAGTCAGATGTAAATACATTGATATCTCCCAAACAAGCCCAAGTTTCACATTACATTTTATTATTAATATGTTATATAATTAATTTGATAGTCAGTTATTTTTAGCATAAGAAAAATATTACATTTTTTAAATAATTATTTGTGCATTTTTTATACAAACAGCAAAGAGACAAAGGTTGAAATATTTTATACGTTTAACCTATTTTTGTATTGTTGTTATCTTTTTTTATTCAAAATATATGTTTAAAAAATGAAATAGAATATTCTCCACATTCCTATTTATGCGGGGAACTTTTTTGTGTATGTTGATGGTACAACATTTTTCTAATTTTTATATAAATGATGCGCGTTAATTAAAGGGTTGGGATAGATTATTTAGTAAGTCGTCACAGTATGAATATCTTATCCAAGGTTGCTTCTTACTAAACGCCTGTTGTTTACTTATTGGCGAGGCTACTCGTAGTTTGGCTTAATAAAAAATAATTTTGCAATGGCATTCAGTGATCACTTAATTGCAAAGGTATACCTCTATTTTTGGGACGCTCTCTATAAATATATAGGTACGTAGGGTATGAATTTGCTTTAATAATACCTTAATCAATTATTAAAACCAAGTTCAGATATAATAATATTTTTTGCTTTCATCCAAAGAAGAACACAAATTGAAGGACATAACACAAAGTTCCGATAATTTTAAATCTCGCTTAGCTGTTAATGAACAAAGTTCAAAACTTATCCTGATATTCATGTGACATTTTTCGCAGGTACAGCTTGTTAAATAACTTTCTCGTTTATAAAAACAAAATTAAAGGGAAGAGAAGAAGAAAAAATAACCCTTAATTTAGTAAACAGAGGACTGAATTAAATTAAAATTTAGTACCAATCTCGTAAACCCGAGATTATACGTGTGTACGAGAGGTAACTGGAAACAATCAGTTGTTTACTAAAATTTCCACAACTCTCGAAGCGCATACAAAATGTAAGTGCTAGTGGTAATAATTATTAGAAACATCGTGTTCAATACTGAATGAGATCGGGTTACGAAGAAGATGAGATATTTTGGTTGTGTGGTTGTGGGTAAGAGGCAGTGGAGCGGGTTTATATTTGGATATAGCGAAGCCTGTCGAGAGGGTTGTGTTGTGGTGTGGCAGGCGGGGGTGTATTATACTGTTTGAGTGTTAGGCGCACTTTCTCATAATGGCCTGTTAATTTTTTAGCACCTGGTTGATAGCACTTTCTAACTTGGTACTCTGATATTTTGGCTGCTCGGGAATTAAAATGCCATTTATCCCACAGGTGAACAAAGTAAAATGCATAAAAGCATGAAACTCGTGTACATTTTTCGCTTTACCAACAGAAAACGGTGTTGATAATCTTAATAACGTTATATTGTCGCGTTTTCCTTACGCTTTCAAGTTTATGACAACAAAAACGTAATTTTCAAGTACAAATTGGGTTGACGTAGCTTTAAACCGGACATCAGAACCTATTTTGTATGAATGAGAAAAAAATTTAAATTGAGTTTAAATCAGTTTTTCGTAGTTTGGTATTTCGCTCGTCTGCTTCAACGTTTCAGCTAAAACTTTTAACGTAAGTAGCAATTCTTCAAACCGCTAGATATTATCAAATTAGTTTCCTTTTTTTTTAAATTTAAATACAGTGTAAAGAAATCCTGAAATATTTACCTTATTAATATTTAAATAAAATAAACTCTTGAAATGAATCCACACTTCAGTTTGAGATTCCTGGGAGTGGTATAGTCATCCATATCCTATATTTTAAAGGCATTAAATGCTATGAACTTAATTTAGATTTAAATATTGTATGCAAATGATCATTATTTAAATCTAAAAAGGAATTGAGATTAGAATTTTTACAAATAAGATCCTACTGAAGTTCAATGCAAATTTCCAGTTTACCCACTTTTGAATTCTTTAGCTTAAATAAAAATTTAAATTTTGCTTTTGGAAAGTAGATTTGATTTTTGTCTGACTAGCATTAACTCGAATTTCTAATTCTAAATCCTGTAGGGAATTAGAATTTGAAGTCCTGCAATTGGAGGATGGAATTGTGAATTTTCAGTGAACTATTTTCTTGTTTAGTTCAAAACATGTTAAGTGTGAGCTTGCATTTTTGTTTTAATTCTCGAATACGAATGTTGTTATAAAATCTAACGAGAATGCCAAAAAATGGAATAAGATTCGAATTTTGAATACAGAATACATGATACAGATTATTTATGGAAGTCAAACCTTTAATTCGGAATCTGATTAGAGAATCCAAAAGATTTGTCAAACTTGCCTCAAAAATTCTAATTCTCATTTATAATTTACATTACAGTACATTTTTATCTCTATTCTAAAATCATATGTTTTTTCTAGTATCTGTTTGATTACGTGAAGATCTGCTTGGTATGAATCCACATTGATATTGCTTAACTATATCTCGTGTTCCTTTTGTTAATCGTCTTTGGATTAGTGTGGATAAACTCTTATATGGTACATTTAGCACTATAGTTTTTGCATACTTCTTTTATGCGTATCGTTATTATTTGTCCAGTCTCCCACTCATCCGACAATCTTTCTTCCTTCCATATTTTTTGATTGATTAATAGATACATTCTCTCCTGATGTACTACTTCTCTCCTTCATACTTCAGTAATTCCATATTTATGCTGTCTTTCCCCGGTACCTTTCCATTGCGACTTTTATTAATTATCTCTCTCAACTCCTCTCTTGATGGTTCTTCTATTGTGTCCTCTTCTATTTCATTTTCAATTATATCGTATCTACACAAGTTCAGTTAACAATTCTTTAAAATGGTCTATCCATATTTGCTTGTAGTGCTCTTCGTTTTCTGTCACGTCTAGCAAGCTTTCGACTCAACTAAGAGAGAAAAACTTATGAAAGCATTACAAGAACTATCAGTAGATGCCAAGCTAAGAAGACTAATCTGGATAACAATGAGAAATACAAAAGTTAACATAAAGACGCCAAAAATGGGAAACGCAGGAAGTCATAGTAAACAAAGGAGTAAAGCAAGGAGAGTCGCTATCGGCAGGTCTATTTAACCTATCTTTAGTATATGTCTTGAAGAATGTAAAGAAAGGAAGTGGCGTACAAGTAAGTAGTAGCCTATGCTGATGACAGTGCTGATAACCAAGAAAAGATCAATAATGACAAAAATGTTAGAAGAGATATAAGTAGATGGAGAAAAATGGGACTAAAAATAAACCAAAGTAAGACTAAAAGAATGAGATTTAGAAGAACCCCAGAAAGTAAACTGATAAAAACAGGGGAATATGAATTTGAAAAATTGAGAGATTTCAGTTCTTAGAAGTCATGATATCAAGCAGTGGTGAGCGAAAAATAGAAATTGGAGACAAAATCATAGCAGCAAACAGAAAACTATTAAAAAACAAATTACTAACAAAGAAAACCAATAATTATAAGACCAATCTTAATATACTCGTATGCTGCAGAAATAATAACAATGACTAAAAAAGAAGAGGAAGAACTGAAGATTGTGGAAAGAAAACTAATGAGAACCATACTTGGACCAGTAAAAATTGCAGAAAATCAGTATCGCACTAGTACGAATAAAGAAATAATGCATGAACTGGAAGGTGAGGATATAGCCAAAAAGATAAAACAACAACAAAGAGTAAAGTGGCTATTACACGTATGGGGAGTAGGGCCAGGCTCAGTGGCGGCTCGTGACTGGAAATCTTGGGGGTGCTGTAGCTTTCGAAATATACATACCAGTAACGATCCTTGATATTTTTAATGTGCTTTTTAAGTAAAACAAATCAAATCTAAATTGTACTCAATTCATAAAAAAATTAGCTTACAGGAAAATGAAATAAAAAGAATTTTTATTTAAATATAAAATCCATTCTCAGCCACACCCATTCCAATACAGTATCTTAGTCAAAAAGTAAGCAAGGAAAACAAAATAGAGCATTTCTAATTTCGCAACCAGGCAACCATTTTATTTTTTCATGCCAGTCCTTGTTAAAAGATCTAGTAAAATATTTTTTGCACTCCCCGGCGGAAAGTTATTTCTTTACGCCCGCGAAGAAGGGCGTAAAGTTAATTATTGTAGACCGCGGGCGCACTTTACGCCCGCAACCCGCAACAAATTAATAAAATAGTATATTGTGTTATTAGGAGTAAAAGTGTCATTTTGTGTGCCGAGCATGACGTTTGAACGACGAGCGCTAGCGAGTCGGACATTCATGCGAGGCACACAAAATCACTTTTACTCCGAATAACACATGTTATTTTTTCTTCAAACGCATAAATTAAAAGCAATTCAGCAAGAAAATTAAAAAAAAGTCAAAAATGAACGTCATACCAGCTGTCGTTGCTTTGTTATAAAAAATAAAAATTACGAGTTGCCATTGGCTCATTAAGTGTCACTTTTACTCCTAGGAGTAAAAGTGAATGTTTATGTCACTTTTACTCCTAGGAGTAAAAGTGAATGTTTAACTGTGTGTATCCAAGGACACAAAGTCGTGTTTTTCTGACGTTTGAAGAAAAAAGTAGATTACCTTAATTACAAAACAATTTTTATATACCTAACTTGTAAAATCACTCTTGCGGTGAATGCGTCAATTTGACATTTTTAAAAATGCCATTAGAAAATTTTATGTATCGTGGGCTAAAATCGATATCCTTACGCCCTTGATACATAAATAACTATTTTGTTTTTACTAACTGCTTAAATTTTTTCACGTAATGACAATTGGTAAAATGTAATTTTTTAAATATATTCAACAGTAACATATCCATCATAACATATTTAAAATAATATTTATTATTTAATTGTATTTTTCTGTAACAAATATTTAAATGTTAGAAAAAAAAAACAGAATATTATCCTACGTACCTATATGAAAGATTAATTCGCTCTGAATAAAAACATACAAATTAAATCACAAATAAGCTGACGCTGCTTAGACAGCAGTTTTCGGGCCGGTTATTTTGCTTACAAATTCCTGGCGAACAATGATGACGCTGTACCGGCTGTACAGAAAGCAGCGTTCGCGCTGCTATTACCGTGTGTTATTAAGAACTAACAAGCCTGCGCGAAACTTGCAGAGAAATGTATGTTTTTGACACTACTACGTTTTGCAGTGTCTCGGAACTCCGCGGGACTTTCACCGACGCGACGTACGTTTTCGACAATATTACATTTCGCAGCGGGTCTGAATGGAATCTACAGCTTCGGTTAAAATAATTCCTTTTAAAAGCGGTTTAATTAATTAAATTTATGTAATAATTATGCAAAATATTGAATGATTGTTATATTATTGATATTTTCAAGTACAAATTTAATAGGTAATTAATTTTCGTATTTTGTTCTGGGGGTGCTGCAGTGTCGCAGCGCTTATGGACCAGCCGCCACTGGCCAGGCTCAATATTATTCTCAATGCTACAGTGAGACCTAGGAGGAAGACCGAGACTAAAGTGGTTACAGAAGTAGAGGAAGATTTCAGCGGGACAGGAATCAAAAATTGGAAAGAGAAAACGAATGATCCAAAATTATGGAGAAGTATAAGCAGAAAAATCTAGGCAAAAGGAAGACGGGGACTGAGTCACTCCATGCAATGGGAATTTAGAAAGCTTCCAAGGAAGCGGCATAACCCCACAAGGGGTGAATTTTAACTACGCATCTAATTAGAGAATCTTCAAGACTGGAACTTCGAATTTGAATTTGAAAAAATCGAATTTGAATTTGAAAAAGTTTCAGAATCGAATCTTCTTTAATTAAACATTGAAAATTGCTAATTTAGAATTTAAATTTTGAATTTCGAATCTGAAATAGAGAACTCAAAATCTTCAAGATTAAAATTTTGAATCTGATTTCAAGACTCAAAAATTCAAATCTTTCCAAATGAAATCTTGGAGATCAAGAATACAAATCATTTTGAAGAAGGCAATAAATATTTGGAATTCAAAATTCACAGATTAAACTTGGAACCTCAAAAGAGTAGTCAAAACCTTCAACATTAAAATTTTGAATTGAAATTTAATTATTTTATTTATTGTATGTTTATGTAATTTAATTACATTTTGGGAATCCAGAAATCAAATATTTTACTTAAAATCTAGGTAGGTTTTGAAGTGTCTAAAATACACATAATCCAATTATCTCAATTCATATATTCCATTATTTTATGTTGCCGATTAGATTGTGAGAAGCCAAATATTGACTTTGGTAACCAGATTAGGAATTATTTTTTTTAAGGTTTAGGTTTCTAATTTAAAATTTGGAGATGCGAAACTAACTATTTAACTCTATCTACATCTTCGAAAGTCTTAGGTCCTAAAACACATCAAATTGAAGCTTAATTTCGTGTTACATATTATTTATTTATTAATTTGAAAGTAAAGATTTTAAGTTTGGAAGCAACCATTACTTTTTGAAGTTTTGAACTTTCATATTTATTATACAAGGTGATTCTTAAGTAATGAGGCACAAATTGACAGTAGATTTGGGAGGTCAAAATATTGAAAAGATACAGGGTGTCAAAGACAAAATTTTAATTTAATTTTCTTCTGTAATTTTTCCATAAGCAAATTGGTGAAACTAATTCTTTTGGAAATCTGCAAAATTAAACTACAAAAAATAAAAATTGAAAGCGTGAATGTTTACAAGACGTGCTGAGGGCTACTTTAGGTCGTTCAAGAGGATAATAACAGAAAAATCAGAATGAAAAAAAAATTGAATTTTCTAAATTTGAGTTTAAAAACGCCGCAGCTATTAAAAATATCCCGAATACGTCCAAGGTTAAAATACTTCAGAAAATTCGAATTTAGTACAGTCCTTTTTATAATCCCAATAAAAATAAAATCAAAATCCGGATGTAAAACTAATTTTATAACAGGATGAGATCGGTGGTTATAAGTTTTTAAGGATCCCGAATATCATTTATGTCCAAAATAGGGATTAAACCAAGAAAATTGCTTCCAAGGGCACGAAAAACCTTTTACGATTTTACCCGAGGGGCGACGCGTCTATAATTATTAAGAATATGCAGCCCTGCTTTTTTACAGGGGATGAAGCTTCTTTGAAGTTTACATTCAAAAATTGCAGAAGGATGAATATTTATCTAAGTAATTTTTCCTGTTCTTTTGGTTTTGGGTAGTTTTAAGGTTGTTTTATATTTGTTAAACACGAATAAATTATAGTTTTACGATTTAAAGGAGCTGCGTGCCAATAATGATAGTGTTTGATGATTTTATGGCCGAGGATTGTTGCTCATTATTTAAAAATGACTGCCATTTAGGAATTAACGCAAATAAGATTTATATCAGACTAATTTTATGCAAAAATGTATGTGAGGATGTTAGTAAATTTCCATATAAGAAAGAATTGTTATTATTTTAAGTCCACAGAACTATTTCTAATTAACATAAATATTGTTTCAGATTCAAATATTATAAGTTTTGTAATTTTAATTTTCGTCTTCAGTCTTTAACAAAATATGAACTTCATAATCTTACAGAAATGACATCCAAAGCTTGTTGAAAATAGTGCAAAATAAAATGCACGTAAAACTACAAATGGTTTGTGATTATTTTGAAAATCTTTGGAAATAATTCTTTAAAATAATTATAACAATGTAATGGTGTACTGAAATTTTTGTTTTATTAAGTATCTAAATTTTTAATTAACTGAAATATTAAGAAGCTCAAACGGTATTTTTAAAAATTGCCTTCTGCGCATTCAATTTTTCACAAAAGTATGAATAATGAGTGAAGGCACTGTATAAAAAAGAAGCTATCACGGTAATTAAACCTGCTTGTATTTCGCAGATTTACTTAAAAAAAATATGCGCTTTTGTAAGGGTACAAGTTAACTTTTTTTCCACTGGACTGAAGGGTCATGACCCGCCTGACATTCTTTTTCTCTTCTCTAAAATAAAGAATGATAAATTTGAATATGGAGCAGGTCTCAACCTACAGCAATTAAATAAACGTTTGCATTTTAAAATTTTAACGAGGTTAATGTTAAAACAAGGTGACTAAGCTAACGAATTTACAGCATCAACAATAAAAACCGACGAAAAATCTTTTGTTAAATGTTATTTGCACGTTTTTATTTAAATGTTTTAAAAGTTTCCCTTTTTTTGCAAACATAATACAGATTTTATCGTGTTATATCGTTTCATAGACTTCCGACATTTTGCTTGTAGATTTATTGTTTTCTTTTTTAAATAATTTATTCAAGTGGAACAGTTTAAGAAATATAAATTGAACTTTCCTTACCGAAATTGTTTTTAAACGAAAGAGTTATTAAGGCTTTTGTTAAAATTAAAGTTCTGATATATTTCAATTTTAGGCTGTTTAAACATAACTGGCTTTTCGAATACTATTGAAACACAAAACTTTATTAAATGCAGCTAATCCGACTCCCGATGGTTCGACTCCTCGCTTAATCCGCCCGACCATAAGGCAGAAACAATGAGTCAGCACATATATTATTGAGTCATTTGAATCAGTTTTTTGGTGACTCTTGAGCTGTTACATACTTGTTTTATTATTTTGTTTTACTTGTCCCATTATGGCAACGAAAAAACCTAAACACGTTACCCTCACTTTGGAGGAGAAGTTGAAAGTGCTGGAGAGATTAGGCAAAGGTTAGTAGTCCGTTCACAAACTTGCAGCAAATGAATTTGGTGTTGGTATTACTACGGTGAAATAATAGGAAGGAACTAGAAAGCCACACGGTGACGGCAAACGGACTTAAAAATCGTAAAACTTCGAAGAAGGATAAATCTGAAGTACTGGATGATGCTTTGTGGGTATGGTTTTCAAAGGAAAGAAGAAAACGAACTCCGTTGTCTGGCCCCATAATCATAGAAAATGCGCTTATTTTGCATGAAAAATTGGAAGGAAAAAATGATAAATTTATAGCGAGTGAAGGATGGTTTCACAGCTGGAAAAAGCGTCATGGGATTCGAAACGTGATGATTTCAGGCGAGATACTGTCAGCTGATGATACAGCTGTAAGCTCAATTGTTTCACATTTCGAAAAAATAGTTCAAGATAGGGACTTGAAACCTGGCCAAATATATAACATTGATGAAACGGGTTTGAACTATGAGATGCTTTCAACTAGAACTTGCCGCACAGAACGAAACTGTAAAAGGGACAAAGCTTGCTAAGGACAGATTGACTGTAGCTCCCTGCAGCAATGCTAACGGTTGTTACAAATTGCCGCTGTTTGTAATTGGCAAATCTAAACAATCGAGGGCATTTAAAAATATGAATTAGTCGCTGCCAGTATACTATCGAAATCAGAAATTAGCGTGGATGGACAGTGCCCTTTTTTTAGTCATGGTTCTTTGGGCAGTTTGTCTCTGCAGTTGAAAAACACTGAAGGCAAAACAATTCCCTCTATGTGCCCTATTAGTATTGGACAATACTCCATTGCATCCATCTGAGCAGGTTATCCAACCGATGGATCAGGGGCTGATTGAATGGCTAAAGCTAAGATACCGCCGGAAATATGTTGGGTCCAGTTTAGAGAAGGCAGAACCTCTTTGAGACAATAATAATATAAAGCATGCTATTTACATGATTGCTGAGGCTTGGGGAGAAATGAAACCATCAAAAGTTGAAAAATCCTGGCGTAAACTTTGGTCGACGATGGTGGTTGAAAACCACCAAAAGGAGGATCAAAGTGAAGATGAAGACACGACAGCAATAGTCAAAGATTTGCAAACTGATATTCAAATCAACGAAGTAAATGAATGGATTTTACTTAGAAGGTGATGGAGACGACGATCAGATCATCGCAGCTGTTATCCAGAGGGCCGACGATAGTGTAAATGGAGAAGAGGACAATGAAAACTACGAACCTAGGGTCGAGTATCTCATGCAGACGCTAAGCAGGCTTTCGATGTAGCACTTCAGTATATTGAACAGGACTCTTCTTCCACGCCTATTGATATTTTGTGGATAAGAAAATGGAGAGGTCTGTTACACCCAAATCAAAAATATCGTCTGCCCGGTGAACGAAAATTACCGATTTCTTCATTCAAGATACATGTCTACTTAATGTTAAACTGAACTGTACTTTTAAATACCATAACACATATGTATACAGTGAGCACGTAAAGGTTGGAACAAATTCGATAAAATCTTTATTGGGCAAGGAAGAAAATAACGCTTGGACACGTCGATTTTATTTTTTTGATGCGCATTTTTTTGTATGTGTATATTTTTTATTACGTCATCCCCGTTCGAATTGTGACGTCATCATCAGTTTTTTTAAATGACAACATCCTCTTTTGATAGTACCATTTAAAAGAACACATTTTTTGCGTATAGACGCCAAATTTTATGGTATATTACATAACAATATTTTCGAGAAATTAGTACCAAAATTGTTACACCATTTTTTATTGACGGCGCATTAAATGCTGAAAAATATTTGAATTTGCTACAAAAACAGATAATTCCCGCACTTATAGCACTATATCCAAATAATCAAAATACCCAAATGCCTGGCGAACCAATATGGTACCAATAAGATGGCGCGCCACTATATTATTCACGGATTGTGTGTGATTATCTAAACGCCGTTTTCGCCAATAGATGGATATTGTCAAGAGGTGAATGACATGCAATTTGAACATTTAATTTAATGGGTTTTAGTTGTATTTATTATTTCTTCTGTTGTTATTTCATTACATTGTTATAAATTCTAAAACTTTCCTTTCGAAAATATTGTTATGTAACATACTACAAAATTTGGCATCTATACCCAGAAAAATACACTCTTTTAAATGCTATTATCAAAAGAGGGTATTGCCATTTAAAAAAACTGATGCTGACGCCATAACTCGAACGGGGATGACGTAATAAAAAATATACGTATGCCAAAAAATGCGCATCTAAAAAAGAAAATCGACGTGTCCGAGCATTATTTTATTACTTGCCCAATAAAGATTTTATCGAATTTATTCCAACCTTTACGTGCTCACTGTATGTAAATACAGGGTGATTCAAAAGTATTGTCATTAATTTTAAGGATAGGTGGAGCATATCAAATAGAACAACTTTTCTCAATAAACCATGTGTCGCAAGTAAACGGTAAACTCAGAAAAAAAATTGTAAGATCAATACAAAAATTGTTTAGGGGTCACTAGAACAGGTTCTGTTTATAGTCTATACATTTTCACTGTGTGTAATCTTCTTAAAACTTAAAAATATTTCACACTTGACAAGAAACTTAACTTGTAATATTAAGTTGAACTGGTGGAAATACCTGTGGTACAGGGTGTAAGTAACTCGTTTAAGCGGATTATATCAGTTTTACATGGCTTAGGTTGACTAATAACATTACGGACAGTGAAAATGTATAGACTATACATTCAAAATTTAAATTTATCGTTCGTCTTTCTTGTCCGTACCGATAAAAGTCCAGGGTGTGTGTGCCCAGTTCATTGTTCGCTTGGAAAGTGCACTGTTCGAACGCTTTAATGGATAGTCATTCTAACTTTATAACCGAATTAATTAATTATTTTAATTTACGAGAAAGCTTTTCAAAATGCTGCAACAGCTCTGAAAGACAGTTTTTGTTTGTGTTGTATGCGTGTTTGTGTAGAAGTTTTGTGTTTTTTATTAACAACATGTTTTTCTAATATCACTTTTTAAAGATGCCACTAATTGTTTACTGCCAGTCTCAAGCCTGAAAAAATGTGAGAGGAAAGTGAAACCTGTAAATTACATAATTGTGTAATGTTTTATTTATTTTTCCAGGGTCAAATTTCTATCGCAGGCTTTTTAAATGTATATTAGCCAGCAGTTCTCAAAAATGTGTAACACAATTTAAAATAAACCAAAATCGCGATTAGCTTTAAATTTTTGCTGTAATGTACTTCTATTAAGGTCAGCATATGCCCATTTAATTTAATGACAATACTTTTGAATCACCCTGTATATTTCATAGGTACTGCTGTAATACAATCTTCCTTCGGTAATCCGATTTTACTTGCTTTCCGGCCATATGCCTTCAGTCCCATAGATGACGGATTAACGGGGTTCTTAGAGAAGGCAACTTTTTCGCGCACAAGTCTGAAATTTGGACACGAGTCGCGTAGCGGCGAGTGGCCGAACGGACAACTGCTCGAATGCCTTCTGTAACGAGTATTTTATACTATTTTCTCTGTTTCGGCTTCCATTTACATTATTTATTTTTGTTTATTGTTATAAAAATACTTGACAATTTCCAGTTGGGTAAATTTTGGTAAAATGGTAGGTTGGTAGTAATAGCGATTTTTGCTTGACAGTTGACATTTGACGTTTTTGTTGGCTAGCAACTGAATGGTTACCTAGGTATTTTGTGTATTATTTGATATAGTATTATCAATTTCTGAAAACAAAATATGGCCAAAAATCGTTTAATAATGTTTTTAGTGTTGCTGAAAGTTTAAAGCTTTTTGACGGGCACGTGGCTGCTTTAAAACAAATGAATACTCATTATTATCACCACCTTAAGAAAATACTCCTAAAGTAACATAGATAAATTAATAAATACTAATAAATTTAATACTAAATACTAAATACTACATACTAGATACTAGATACTAGATACTAGATACTAGATACTAGATACTAGATACTAGATACTAGATACTAGATACTAGATACTAGATACTAAATACTAAATACTAAATACTAAATACTAAATACTAAATACTACTAACAATTATAATTTTTGAACAGCTAAAAGCTAAGCAACACAGTTAAATATAAACGAAAATATGATTAAATTGCTCTTGATTTATTTCAATAAAACAGCAGGATAAACTGTAATTTACTCCACGTTAGGAAAAGGCAAATTAATAAAAATAACTTGCACAGAACACATTGTTAATCTCAAAAATACATTGGGATTTTCGGGGAAGTATTTTAAGCTTGTTAGGCTACGACAAGCTTACTTGCAAGCTACTTCAAGCGTAAAAGTACGTTCAATCGAAGTTTTCTGTAATCTACGTTTTACAAGAAAAGCCAGCTATGATATGATAATTTAATAATTCACCTGCCAAATGTGAAAACAATCGATAACAAACAATATAAAAGCGCAGCAGGTGCAGATGTTTTCAATAAAACAATGGATCACGTTCAACTTTTCGAGTTATTTATTTTTTCCTTTGTAACGACGAGTAGGCCATGATTATTTGTTTGTTTACTTGTTTATTGTAGATTTCGGGATGTTGTCCAAAGACAACAGATTTAGAAGGTTAAAAAGGACTTTTCGACGGTTAAATATTTTAGTCTTTGTTTACAGAAATGCTACAAATTATTTACTATTTTTACTCCCGTACGTGTTCAGGGACAAAAATGAATTTATAAGGTAAAAGTACGCGTATAAAAATTGGAATACGTTATTTACATAAGCATTCGTTTCACCATCGCGAACCAAGAGTATGGCGTACTCTCTCCGTACCACCTCATTTCCATCTCTGACACGTTTTTCTTATCTTTCAGTGAATCGCTAATAAAACACGATGTTGGTATTTAACACCGAAATAAGGTTTTAATAAAATATTTTGTATATTCTCGACCTTAAGCTGGGGTAAAATTAGAGTAGTTTAAAACAATGGAAAAAATTAAAGAATAAAGTAAGGTTGCCTTGTTAGAATGCCACTTTAATCTTTAAATTTTCTGTTATCCTTTGGCCTGTCAAGACATCTCTCTTGCTAATTATCTGCAAGCCCCTTAATGATTAGCAGTTGCGGAAAACTTAAGTTTGTCCCAGTTTCTTCTTTTCTCGACGGCTACTAAAGATATATTTTGTTTGAAATAAATTTTTCTACAGGTCCTAGAAAAAATTTAACGCCGAGAAGTGTAAATATTATCTTTTTGGCACACATTTTGACGAGAAAGGCGCGGAGCGCGGTGCGAAAGGCGCTATAACATATGAATGCATAAGCAAGTGGCCGAGTGTCCGCTGTAGGCAAGGGCTGCTAAGACCACGAGGGGGGTGCCCAGATCGATACAGCGCCCTCCCCGCACTTTACACTTCCCGCAGGACTTTCACTTTCCGTCCGGACTTCGCTGCTGGACTTTCTCCTTTTCTACGACGGCAGCGGCGGGGAAAGCGCTCCTACTTACTCTGTGTTCTACTTTATGCCATAGGGGTTGGTTTCCAATCGCATCTGCAAATAACACAACGAAACGTTAATTTCGTTATTAACAAAATCATTTTATCCTTATGGCTATCTTGTCGATTTTTTCTTAAAGAAAATTTCCAAACCGCATTTTAAAAATATTCTTAATTCGTTAGAATAACCCTTTCAGCCCCTACAGATTTAAAGTTGGGGCTAAAAATTTTTCGGAAGGTTTTTCTTGGGATTTTCTTTAAGAATTTCCTCCCCATTTTAATCAAATTAATTAGAACGAGATTGGGGGTGCATTTAAGATTTGTCAGTGCAAGGGATAAAAAAGTTCAAAGGAGTTATGTCAGTGTAATTTAACGAGTTGCGTCGGTTACTTTAAAATTTTAAAGGATATGCAAAAGATGTGACGAGTCAGCCCTGGTTGAAATGACCAGCGGCCGTGGGCTTCTAAACTGCACTGTACGGGCAGGGTAACGGAGGGGTCGAGGGGGTGTAAACTTTCCCTTCTCAAAGATCAATACCTCTACTCCAGTCCGGCGTCCAGCATGAAGCTTACTTGAGCTTGACACTTCTGCTATGTTACGAGATTGGATGTACCTGCTTGCCTGCTGTACCCTCAGGATATTCCTGCGGCACTAAAAGTTTAAAGGGAATACTTTGACGTGTTAGAGTGGCTCATGCCAAATTTTATGTCGATAGCTGATTTATTTTTAAAGACTTCAAGTTTTAAACTTACAAACTACGCTTTTCTATTAGTTCTGTAATTAAAGTGTGTCACTTTTCCCCGGCGAGCTTTTCGGTTTTCCTTTGATATGGAGCGGATTTAAGTTACGTGTGTAAACAACTCGAACGGGTTTCTGTCACAATTTGTGGAATATCCTCGCAGATTTTTATCAGAACGTTAATTTGAGGAAAAAAAGAAAATTTTAGCTTACTTAAAAAAAGTTGATTATAAAATAACTCAGGCAAAATCTTACAAAAACGTTTGATATTCGTTTGTTTGAACTTTGTTTGTGCTTTATAACTCAATTATGTTGATAATAATAATATTTTGTAGGGGATAGTACGCTAAAATCTACTTCAGGCGTATCGATTTAAATGACGTAGAACTTCGCATTAAAGATAGAGCCACTATAAATGGCAAAGTAATCTAGCTTCACAAAAGTTTAATCCTGCTTTTACTCGTGTTTTCTCCTTATAAACACATGTGAATTATAAAACCTTGTTATGTTTCATTTTTTATTCTGTGATTTTAGGTATTTTCTTAGTAAGATTGTGAATTTTAAAATTTACCAATTTAAAATATTCCCAAGTTTTAGTCGAATGAAATTTCTTACTATAATTTGATATCATCGTTAATATGTTATACAGTTTATAAATTAAGAAATCTTGCTTTATAAGTTTTGCAACTGTTTGTCATATAATTAGAATTTCAGGCTTAAAGCTCAAGCTTTGGATAGTCAAAAAGTGAAGTTTTTGTAGATGATAGGTAACTCTTTCAAAAAATATATGTCTTCGAAATTATACTATAACTATGTATACCATAGGTAAAGTCTACATTCCAGAAATATTAATATTTCTTGCTGTTTAATAAACTATGTACCTATGTAGTTTGGAATTAAAAAAACAAAATTAGAACCAGTATAGTTGAATGTTTAGGCAAAGTATTTTTAGATACACGTCAAGAAGCCAAGTTTTCCTTGAAATTTGAATTTTCGAATTCTAAGAGACTTATCAAAAAACGATAATTCACTTTTTATTAGGAAAATATCTCATTCTATAGTATGGTCAAAAAACTGTTGGATTGCGGTTGTTGTAAAAATTAAAAGTCAAGAATTGCTCAATAGAAACACGTTTGTACTGCGCAGCCACGACTTCATCGCCACGACGTTTGTATTGATTGTTTAAGTACTAGTGACGCGTTTGTCAAAAGTATTTGCTGTTTGCTTCTTTCTAAGCATTTTGATTAAGTATGAAAATGGCAATTATGGTAGAAAATCCGCCTCATACGGCAGTGGTTGAATGGTGTAATAAATTTCGACAAGGAAGAGAATACACTAAAGATTCGGCCTGTCCAGGACATGCTCGTATTGCAGCATCAGATGAAAATGTGAGATAGTTGGAAATTGCTTTACGCGCAAATAGGCGCATTAGAGTTAGAGAAATTTCTGAAATGTTGTGCATCAGTGTGGGAACTATTCATTCCATTATTTATAGTCTTGGCTATCAAAAAAAATTATTTCAAGAATCTAATATAAAAGTGATGCTGCAACAAAATAGGTTAAGGTGGTTAGGACGTATAATTAGATTGAGTGATGAAGAACTAACCAAAAAGACATATGAACTGAAACCAGGGGGAAGAAACAGAAGAGGAAGACCGAGGAAAACATGGAGACAATGTGTAGAAGAAGATATAAGGAAATATGAGATACAGGATTGGCGGGTCCTAACACAGAATAGAACAATGTGGAGAAAAAAGATTCAAGATGGCAGAAATTTTGAACATGTTCTGTGAAATAAATACAAACATTATTTTTATTTTTACAAAGCAGTTTGTATTTTCCCAGTAAACAACTTCCAACAGTGTTGACAAGTGTCAGATTCTTTAACTCTCTCGTATGAAGACACTAAGCGCGATAGGAAGTTCCAGCTTGCAATTTTGGGGTCTCTATCAGTTGTAACAAAAGGCTACCTGAAGTTTTAAGGCATTTTTAGGGACACCCTGTATATCACAAAGTTGCTGCTCAGTGGATTCCACGACTGCTTACTGTTAAGCAGAAGAATTTGCGTTCGGCTTTATCCTTACAGCAAGTGAAACGCTATCAACAACAAGGCAATGCCTTTTTACACCAAATTGTTGCCGGTGATGAGTCTTGGTGTTATCACTACAAACCAGAATCGAAACGCTAGAATATACAGTGGAAGCATGTAGAATCTGCGATGGTGAGAAAATGTCGATCTCAGCCTTCATTAAGAAAAGTAATGGTGGCCGTTTTTTGTTTATAACCGCTCTGGGTACTGCTTTTTACTGCTCTTAGATTTTAAATAACCTGGTATCAACATCATTACTGAACGATATGCAGACACCTTAAACTGTTTACGTGCCAGCATCAAGAGTAACCGTCCCTGGAACCTTACAAACGGTGTCATCTTTCTGCCTGATAATGCTCGCCCCCATGTAGCCCGAACGGTTCAAGATCTGCTTGCTTGTATGCGTTGGGAAGTCTTACAACATCCACCTTACAGTCCCGACTTGTTCCCGTGCGATTTCCATGTGTTTAGCCCATTAAAACAATCGCTAAGTGGGCGGTTCAATTCGTACGCTGAGGTAGAGTTTGCTGTTAGAGAATGGTTTCGTAAACAGCTGCAGGAATTTTACCAGCAGAGAATCTATAAGCTAGCGCACCAATGCGACTCATGCCTTAATGTTAATGGAGATTTCTTTTAAATTCATTGAATAAAAATTGCGTTACGGCTTCTAAACGTGTTTCTATTGAAAAATCCTCGTATTTACTTTTATTATTTTTATCTTATTGATACCTGTCAATATAGTAAATAAAGCAAATTAAAAAAAACAATTCAATTGAAACATTTTTTAATTGCCATCTGCTTACTTTTAAAAAATGTCAAGTAAATATCCTTCTTCTCTTCTTCTTTGGTCCTGGTCCTTTTGGCTCCTTGGGGAGCATAGGGTGCTTAAAGCGTTTCTTTAGCAGGGTTTGAACGCTGGCAGTTTGCCTAGCTTTGCGCAGCATCTCTATTCTCTGCTGTTTTGCTTCACTCGGTCTTACTGGGGTTGGATTGAGCTTATTGGATAGAAATAATTTCAACCAGATCTTTCCATTTTCGTTTATTCTTGGCTATGTTTTTCACTTCATTCCATTCCTTATGTATTGTTTTATATTCTTCTTCTGTGCATCTCCTCCATGTTTTTATTGGTCTCATTTGCTTTCTTTTTCACCGGATGGTATATTCTGTTGCTTGTCTTGTAAGGTCTGTATTTGGTTTTCTTAGGGTATGACCCAACCATCGCCATCTTCTTCTTTTTATTGTTGTTTCTATTGGTTCTTGCCCTGTTTTTCTCCATAATTCTTCGTTTGTTATTTTATTTGGCCAATATAATCCTAAGATTCTTCTTACACTTTTGTTTGTAAATGTTTGTATTTGTCGGGTTTGGGTCTTATTTAACGTCCAGGATTCACTACCGTACAGGAGGATACTTTTCAAGTAAATATTAACGACATAAAAATAATAAAAGTAAATAATTTCAGAGATGACTTTTAAGTTGCACATTTATCTCAAGACTTTTTGATCATGCTATAGTTTAAAATGTTGCAAATCAATTAGGTTATCTAGTGCTTCGGTCACAAAAATAGCACACCTCAAATTTGTAACTTTGGAATGTTTAGCATATTCGTATACAGTTTTCTGTTAATGACATCGGATATTTAAAAAGCATGGATTTATTTACTTGCTTGCTTGAATTACTTCCCAAAGTAGGTAGGTATTAGAAGATCTTTACATTAAACCGCTTGAAGACAAATACTCAAAATTTAGTAGGCATTCCAGTTGTAGAACATATTACGGAATACGGAAATAGTTTCATTGGTATAACTAGAACTTTTCTGTTATAAAGCTGTGCAAAATCAGCGATGAATTTCATTTTATGATAGAACTAACGTTGCTAGTTGCCAAATAGGCTTGATTTTCTTATTAAAGTTACAATAATTCTAATAAGCTATGTTGGGTAAAGCTTTGGTTTCCTAGGAAGCGGTGCCGTCATTTAGCGGCCGTAAAAGTACGGTGGGTGACGTCACGAAAAACGGTGTCGTGTTTTTTAAGCGAAGTGTTTTCCAAAAGAGCGGTAGCGCACACCCAACGTAATAGAGCGGTGCCGTCTCATCTGAAGCGGTGGGCCAGTACGGTACGAATAAGTTCAGCAACGTTTTTTGGCGGTGTGTCTTGTGTATATAGTGCAGTTAAAATAGACATACAGTTCGGAATAATTCGCGGCGGCCGTATTTTTTCACCGTTTTTCTGACGTCACCCACCGTATTTTTACGGCCGTTAAATGACGGCACCGCTTCCTAGGAAACCAAAGCTTAACAGCATATCACAGTGTTGCCAGGGTTACTGTTTAACAGTAGATCTACTGTTAGCAGCCTCTACGTACGACTCTGTTGTTATTCAAATGAAATATACTGTTCTTAGTCGGAGATTTAAATTTAAGAAAATATCAGTATTTTTTAATAGTTGCGCCAAATTTAGCTAATAAGTATCCCACTTTGAGCTTTTTCGTGTTGAACTTGTAGGGTACGTTAGCTAACATTGAAAAAATTTTTTCTCAAGTAAAATTACTATAATAATAACTAATCCACCGGAAGTATTGTAGGTTTGCACCACACCGAATACTATTGCATTTTATTGATTTCCGAAAATGGAAAAAGGACAATACATAATAAGAAGATACAAAAACAGTTTTCTACCAATTATACGATTAGCTCCGGCTTTTAATGAATACCTAAATACCTACAGATTTTAATATTTATTTCCTCGATCTACTGTTTACAGTGTTGCCATCATGTTTTCGTGACACTCATGCAGCAGCATCTTTTAAATGCTTCATCAGATTTCTTGATGTTGAGTACACAGAATTATTCACAGCATAGGGACACCTAAATATTTAAAACTGTGATTTATAATTTTCTCTGTAATTTATTACTTCAACTACAAAATAATCTCCAAAATACTTCATGCTCAATAGTAACACAAATGTGTAACCTTAGTTTTCTGCCACAACAATATAAAAGACGTTTGCTTCATTTAAAACTATTTGTATTGAAAAGCACTTTTGATACTTAGGAGTAACAACCTGGCAACATTGCCTCCACGTAACCTAATATTCGGTATGAAATTAAAGTGATAAACATTTCAATTTCATAATAAATTTAATATCAATATTATTATTAGCCTGTACATCCCTATATAGGGCAAATGCATCCCTCTTTTCCTTTATTCTATGCACTCTCCCATAGCAACCAGTACTCGTGGGAGAGAGGTGCCGCGTTAACGGAGCAATCGGGCCACCCATTCCAGTACTGACCGGAGATAACGAAGCTTAATTCTCCTGATCGTACTGGACTGGGGTACCTAGCTACAATATAATAATCTTGGTCTATTTTAATACAACAAACGGGTTACAATGAGGTTGGAAAATGATGAAGAAACCATTTCATTTATAGGTTTACAATCAATTTACTAATTATGTATGTATGTGCTTCTCGCTCTTAGCGGAGCATAGGGCGGCTTGAAGACGTTTCACTAGCAAGTTCATATGAGTGATTAGTTTGATAGATTGATGCATTACTAATTATAAAGCAGCAAAAATTGTTAGAGTACTGGGTACTTCGCCACCAGTTGCTAAAATGAGAAGTATAAAATGCCATACTCGCCCCAACAAACTACCTACCTCCAAAAACTAATACGTATTTAACAATTACATGGCCAAACGTACAAACAGCTTACTCAAAACGAGAAAGAGGTGCATACGGAAGCAGTGTAATTTATGTTTTTGTATGTTTATTAATAAATTTCATAATTTGAATCCAGAACCGTTCAAATTATGATCTTAAATACAAATCAGAATAAAGAATGAAGTACAAAAATCAAACAAAGAACACATGAAAAATAACGAATTTTAAACTGAATTTATTGTAATACTAAAAACATATTAAATAAACAAAAGCCAAAACTAGTTTTACAATAAGAAATCTTTTCTAACTTTAAGGTTTCTAGTTCAGTGGAGTAGGAGTTGTAAGAAGAAAAAACGACTCCTACAATAAAGTCCAGACTGGCAAAAAAAAACTGATTTAGGTCGCCATGTTAGGATTTCAGGTCAGAAATGGAAATCTTTAAAAAAATGACTAACTTTTTTCGAAATATAAGATAACGTTATTTTATCGAAAGAAAATATTTTTGCTGTAATTATAATTAAGCATTTACGTTTTCAAAATAAATCTTAATATTTATTCCAAAATAAAGGTAAATAAGACTTGTTTAATATTTCCAATATTTGTAACAGAATTTGCAAAATTTTACAAAATGCTACAAAAAGAATTTACAATTTTAATACAAAAGGTAAACATCGCTAGAAAAATAAGCATTATATTTAAACAATATTACCTAACAAATAAATAAATATTAAAATAAAGCTTCAGCGAGCACAAAGAATTTTAAAATAAAATCCACCTGTTTAGTAATCGATTTTTCTCCCCTTTTTGTCGGACCGAGTGACAATTAGTAGATGAAAATTAATAATTAGTGTCATTATTATAACTCATTGTAATCATGATGAAAAGGTGTCAGCATTATCGAGGTCTTTGTGTTAACCTAATGTAGTTAGCAGGAGTACACAACAGAAAATACTAAAGGATTTTGCGTGATGTTCGTTTATATACGAAGGCGGTTTTTAGTTTGCATGTTGAATGGAAATTAATTAATTATGACCTTTGCGGTTTTTTATTTTCTTGCTGTTTAATTTGAAATTAATCTTACATATAATTTGTGTTATTTTCAGGGCCATTTTGAAAATAGCATTTTTTTTTAATTAATGGTATACAAAGAACAATGAAAACTAGTTTTATTTAATTATTGGCTTAATTCAAACATACTTTACAATAAACTAAAATCTTTAAATATAATTTGTGGGTCTATATTGTAACTTTAACTTTATAATTGTATTTCATCAATTACTTTCAATAAGAAGTCAAACTTTGTGCTGAATCTGTAGAACTATTTTTTTAAATAAAATTTTGAAAATATAGCATTGCATTAGCAGAACTTAGTTAAAAATTCCTGATTTAAAAGACAACTTCCTGCTTCAATTTTTATTTAAATAAGCCTTATTAAAACTGCCTTAAATTTTTTGCAAGGTTCATTACTAACTAGGTATACTATTATAAAAAGGCGCCCTAAGTTAAAACTTATTTAAAAAAAAATGATGTGATTTTCAGAAAACCTTTTCAATTCTAAAAAGCGTACTTTAAAGATTAAATTAAGGATTCATTCCATATACATATCTTCGCAACCCATTTAAAATTAAAATATCACCAATATGTTTGTGTATTCACAGTATTTTGTTCTGCCCATTTTATTACAGTATTAAAAACTTGGATAGCCACTGATACTCGTTAATGAAACAATCTTCTTTGATCATATTCCCACTAATAGGCAATTTTTATTCACGTCGGGTTAAGAGCCACTTATATAATTATTGTTTCTCCATTTTTAGAAGTCCAGCATTTTTTAAAGTACACTTCTTACCTGGCTTTAATGTGTCGTGACCCGTTTTAGTAATCTTAGATTTCTTCCGTTTAAAAGCACAAATTGTTGATTTTGCCACACCATGCTTTCTGGCCAACGAAGCTGCACTTGCATCCTTATCATGTTCTTCTAAAATTTTCGCCCTTTCGTGCAAACTTGGGCACCGTCGTAGTTTTGTCATGGTCAAACATTCGCACGCTGTGACAATGCAGACTAAACTAAATACAATACAAGCTCCTTCTACTCCTTTAATAAGTAATTTAGGGGTATCCCAGCAACAAATGCCGAATCAGATGTTATTGTGCAGGTGATAGATTTATGGAGGTTCACATTAGCGACACTCAATTGTTCATATTGGCGAGATTCAGTGTTAAGATTCGCGCGTTCACACTATTGAGCCGTTCGCACGAGCGCGTGTTTACCTTATCGCGGTTGTACAGTAGTTTAAGTTAGTCAATAGTAAATAGAAGTAAGTAGTAATTGTAAAGCTAATAATTTTAGAATAAAAACAATATGTGCATTCGACTTTTATAGGTGTATAATGTATAAGCTAATAAGACAGAGTTATAAATATGGTTCAGTATAAAAATTTAAGTTTAAGACAATACGATTCAAGAAATGCCACTATACCTAGCGGCGTGCCTCAGCGGAAGATCAGGGGAGGATCACTTGCTTGTCTCCAGAAGAATTTGAGATAAATGGTGAAGAGCAGGAGAACGGAGAACGAACTACATTACTAACCCAGGACATCTCTAAAGAAGTCGATACAGCCTCGCACGCAGCTCTTACAGAAATCACAGCAAATCTGAACGAAGTGCGGACTAGAAATAAAGATCAACAAATGCGAAGCGTGAAAAACAACCAGGACTACACAACCAAGATACAATGAATAAAAACCTAAACATCGGGCACCGGAATAAGAAATAGAGCGATCGATGTATACCGCAACAAACTTGGGAAGAATGGCCAAAACAAAATTACGATAAAGACGGAAATAAACCACATACACGACTAAAGACAAGAATCAGATAACAATGAAATAGAAGTAGAGGAAGAATATGCTATGTATAAATATCAAAGAATAATGCAGAAGAACAGCAAAGATACAAATAATATAATAATAAGAACAATAAAAATAAGGCAACAAGGACTAAGTATACCTGTAAAGTACAATGAAAATAATAATTTAAATAACGATAATGATAACGATTAGACTAAACTAGCATTAAGTAACATATATAGCATGTTTATGCTAAGGCGTTTCACATAATAAATAGATCTAGGAAATGAGATGTAATACTAAAAATAGTTTTAGTATACGATGATAAAACATGTTTAACCCTCTCAGTCACATATCCAACTCTCATTGAGTATGTGACTTACTAACTACCTTGTACTGTAGAAGCGGTGTCTAGCGGCTGACGTCACAGGTATGTTAAGTTATACAGTGCTCCAAATCCCCACCTATCATAACAAATCCCTTCACACCTTATTGACATGGGGTGGGCCTGGCGTAATCCAGGATTGATCCACGGGGTTCTGCTGTCAATTGATGATGATGATAAACCCATTTAGAACTGATATTTATAGATTTTGGATTTTCATGGTTTCTTAATAAATGTTGATGTTCTGGATTTAGAGTCTGCACTTCACTGCAATTTTGTTAAATAGTTAAATATAGTGAACAGATAAGTACACAGAGGGAAAATTTAACTTATAATTTGAAGTATTTAATATCAAACTTTGTACATTAGATAACTGTTAAAGCATGAGGTAAAACAATAACAGGCGATAAACATAAAAGCATTAATAACCTAATTGACCTTTTCTTTGTTTAAAATCCAAATAAAAATATGTTAATCGAAATAATAAAACTTTCTCCATCAAATACAATGCGTATAAGTAAAAATCCCTTGTTTTACATGCTGTTTTGCGGATTTTCATGCACAGTAGTTAAGTGAGGTATTCATAAAAGCGCTTTTACGGATATAGATAGTCTTTATTTGTCCCAAAAGGGGTTTAAATAGGACCTTCTGAATACGAGCACACTGTGTTTATTTTAGGGGTACCTAGTTGTGTACCGTAACGTTGTTCGCAGTCTTTACTTACTGGACTTCGGAGTAGTTGTTTGTATTTCACGGACTGAACTGCCACTTGAATAATGAATGCGCTTCCTAGATTGCAAATCGGTAATTTAACTAAGAAACGACCCATCGGACGTTTACACATTTATATAAATTTGGTTTACAAATCGAACAGGATCCGAAACTTGTTTTTCGCAATTTTATATTTAATCATAAAAACTAACCTTCAGTTTTTGATCAATACCGAGTACAATGCCGTTCATCGAGTAAAGAAATGGAAAGGGGTTTGCTTTGTTGGGTTGCAAAATTTCAGATAATTTCCTCTCAGATGTGTTATTTTTAAAACAAGTACCAATACAACAAAAATCGACAGCTACGAGTAATTAACCAAGAAAGGGAAAAAATTATAATAATCTACTTACTATCGTTTTGGATATGAGTTGGCCATGATTAGTTTTTATAAGACAGCAATTTTGAGTTTATTATACGACTATTTCAAGGTCTTTTGAAAGACAAGGACATGCTCTGAGGGACATATCGATTACAACAGGCTATTCATTATCTATGGAAATGAGTAAATTTAATTTGCCCTACCATAAATCTAAATGCCCGCGATATAATTATGCAAATAAAAAACTAAAAAATATAAACTAAATCTTTATTTGAATTATGATATACCTAGCCTTGCTTGTTAAAAGATTTTAGATTGGCATTAAATTTAATAAAAATTAAACACGCTGTTATTGTGTCGCGGGGAGAATGCTAAGTTATACGGCGTATCTCCAGATTTGGAAATCTTTTAATGTTTGAATTAAAAAATACATATATGCACACATCTCATACCAACAGAATCATTTGTCAATTACTTAATTTAAAAAGAATAGAGGTCGGCATGAGTGCTAGGGTACAACAATGAGTTTTCGAGCAGCGCACTAGAGTCAAATTTTGTGTAAAAATTGGCATAACTGAAACTGAAACGTCAGAGCTGTTGAAAAAATGGTATATGGGATGGATGGTTTGAAAAAATCAAGCGTGTTTGAGAGGAAATCCCCGAGCTCGAAAAAAACACGCACGTCGTGTTCGCAGTTCAAGACCATGCTGGTGTGTTTCTTCGGTCCGAAGGGGATAGTCATCAGAATTTATTACACAGGGACAAATAATAATTACCAGGAATGCTATTTAGAGGTACTCAAAAGATCACGAGACTCTGTTCGGGGGAGGAAAACACATGAACTATGGTCTGAGAAGTGGATCATTCACCATGACAGTGCACCGAGCCGCAATGCGCTCCTCGTGAGAGAGTCTCTGGCTAAAAAATCTATTACACAATTAGACCATCCTGGATATTCACCGACTTAGCTTCTTGTGACTTCTGGCTATTTTTCCCACATCGACGATATTCAATGCAATATGATAAGGGAACAGAAGAGTATTTCGGAAAAGGAGTTTTAAGCCTGCTTCCAAAAGTGGCAATACAGTTTAAATCAGTGCAAAGATGCACAAGGAAACTACTTCGAAGGCGACACTAACCACTATTGTATAGTTCTAAAAATAATTTTTTTATAAATATTCCAGGAATTAAATTGTCACATCTCGTACAGCAAACTAAGTAGTTAGACGTACAATTAAGATGATCATAGGATTAAGATGATCATAGGCATAGGAGATGCAAAAGCAAAGATAGACAGACAGAACATGTATAAGCATATCACAGGAGGAAGAAACAAACATTTACACAGTAATGAGGTAATGACTAATGACAATGGTAGAAGACTGATAGATTTCGCGGAAGAGAAACAAATAATGAGCACTCATTTTAAAAGACGGGAGTTACACTAATCAGATAGATTATGCTATCGTAGAGAAACAGTACCAGAAAATAATAACCAATGTTAGATCCCGAAGATGAGCGGATAACTTCCTGGTTAGAATAGACTTAACAAGAAAACGTCCAAAAAAAAGAGAAGGTGGAAAGCAAAAGAACCGTTTGATGTCGCGGATTTACAAAATTCAGAAATAAAACAAAGATATAGGGAACAGAACGTAGTCTATAAAGAATGGAAAATTATGGAGACAGTAATTCAGAAAGCAACACAGAAGGTAGTACCGGTCAAAGAGTATCAGGGCAAAAGAAAAATAGTTTGACGAAGAATGTAAAAAAGAAGTTGAAATACGTAATAGACTGCGTATGAGGGCTTTACAATCTCAGCAAATTGAAGACATAGAAGCATACATGGAATTAAGAATCATGGAAAGGTGGAGATAAAACTTATCCGATATGTTAAATGAAGGCACAAAAGAAGAAACCGAAGAGACAGTAATCAAATAGATGAGCCCACAAAAGAAGAAGTTGAAGAAATTACTAAGAGTCTCAAAAGCAACAAGAGCCCGGGAATTAACAGAATACCAGCAGAGAGTATAAAATACGGGGGAGAAGAACTAAAGAATCGAATATATCTCTTAGTAAAGAAACTATGGTAAGAAGAACAAATACCAGAAAGCAACAATTATATCTATTCTAAAAAATGGAGACCAAACAGAATGTAACAACTATAGAGGCATATCGCTATTAGATGTGACCTACAAAGTACACTACAAGCTACACTAATTAAAAATAGATTAGACGTGTTACTAGAGCCACAATTAGGAGAGTATCATGCAGGTTTTAGTAAAGGGAGGGAAACAACTGATCAATGTATTTACAACCTGCTACGAGTACAAAATCCCAGCACTAGTATTATTCATTGACTTTATAAAGGCATATGACTGTGAAAAGAGAATTGATCAGAATTGTGCAGGAGTTTGATATACCTTCAAAGTTAGTGAGACTCCTAAATATGACCCTGAAAAGAACATCAAGTAATGTTAGAGTAAAAAACCAAGTACCCGAAGACATCATAGTTAAAACAGGATTGAGGTAAGGAGATACACTATCACCCTTACTATTTAACATAGTACTGAAAAAAATAATCAGGGATAACAAGCTGTACCAAAGAGAAATTTTATTGTATAAGGGACACCAAATAGTTGGATATGCAGACGATCGATGTGGCCATTATAGCCAGAAACATAAAGGAATTAAGACAGACAACAAGCAGACTGGTAAAGGAGGCATTTAAGATGGGATTACAACTAAACCAAAAGAATTGCAAAGTAATGAGAACCAGAGAACCTCGGCAAAATAAGTTAGATAGCAGGTTAGGGAAAATGAAAATCGAGCAAGTTGTAGAGTTTGTTTACTTGGGTGCCAGAATAATAAGCATATGCGACTAAGAGAAAAAAATTGATTATAGACTAATAAAGACCAACAAAAGCGTCGGAGCTCTGAACAACAAGATGGAAAGGAAAATAATGAGAAGAATATTGGGAGGTAAAAAAAATAAATCGGATACGAGAGAAGGACAAACAAAGAAATCTAAAAGCAGCCAGCTACAGATAAAGTAATAAAAGCGAGAAGATTGCAGTGGTTGGGCTACATTGAAAAAAATGACGGAAGGAAGAATTTCCCAAGACTATAGCGTGGAAGAAGCCAGACTATAAGAAAAGGAAAGGGAGATCAAGAAAGTTAAAGCCAAAAATAGAACAGAATGGAAACAGATAATGAAGCTACGGGCCTAAATCGCTAAATGCCTTAACAAAAGCTATATTCTGCTAGTTCAGAAAATAGCAAGACACCATACTTTTTTACGTTTTACAAAAAAATATTATTTAACCATGTTCTTCCAAATTGTTCCGCGGGCTTTTTTATCCGGAAAATTATTATTAAACCAATTTCTTACTTTAATTGTGGAGTATGAAGAATTTTTTCCCCAAAAATATATGTCAATTATTTTATGAACCGTTGCACCTTGTTTAATTATTGTTTAAATTTGTAAAGATAGCAACAAAAAACTTTGTTATAGAATTTTTATACTGTTTTAAAAAGTAAACACAACTTAGTTATTTTTAATAATTTCCAGGATTTTTCGCTTTATTTTTAATTGTAACATAATAACGTTGGTCTATTTGCAAAAACAAAAAATAAGCTTTCCAATGATGTATCGCGTGCAATAATTTAAAAAATTCAAGACGGCGCCATAAAATATATTGAATATGGTTCTATTACACAAGCTGGACTTTTAAAATTTTATCTTTAACGGTTTGTACAACATAACTCTGTTTCCATACTTTTAGCGACCCTGTATGCACTTACAATTTATTACTTTTTTAAGGACCATTGTGGCAAAATTAAAAGTTAACAAATATGTGAGAGAATAAGGAAGTAGCGAAACCAAACAACTAAAATATTGAATAACTTCGTTTTGTGCAAACTTTGCAAAAACATTTCAGGCTTGAAACAAACCCAGATCGTCAATTTAGAACTAGAAGTAAACAAAAATAGGAAGTTTTGCTGCTTAGGTTCAAATTATAAACTTTCATAAGTTTACATTAATTATGTAACAGTTCTAAATAGTAATATTAAGATCTTAACTTACGTCAAAAATTGCGAAAGTTTACTGTAAATAATAAAAGGGCGAGAAAAAAGTAATCGAATTAATACCGCACATTTATTTAAATATTAAGTAGAAATTGTCATGATGTACAATGAACATCTTTTTACGGCATATTTTCTTACTAATGCCCTTTCGAATGGATTACTTTTTGTTCGTTCTATATTTTTTCTGTGGAGGGTAAACCTAAGTTTACATGCACTTACGCTACAAAGCGGACCCATTGTGCTACCTTCATCACAGTACCCTGCCTGCCTGCATTATTCAAGACAACCTACTCTTTCGGTGTATCTGAGAATGTCTGCAGGAGGTATGCTGTGAATTCTGGCCATGTCAAGCCAGAAGTTCCTCAACATGGTTCCTCTTATCGGAGCCAGGGCTGGACATTCACACAGGAAATTTTCAGCCGTTTCGTCCACCATATTACACCCTCGATACGTGGGACTGTCTGCCAGTCTCATTCTGTGCATGTGTTTGTTTAATTTATAATGTCCGGAATATATTATGTTGACAAAGAGTCACAGTTTTTTCTGTGATAGTTGGTTTCACTACCTAGCTACTTTCTGCGAAGGGATTGGAATGATTGCCCTTGCATGACCACATTTGTCTATATTTGTCCATTTAACGCAGTGACGGTTATAGATTTCTTGTTTTATCATGGTACTAAGAGAAGTCAATGAAAGAGCACCAGTCGGCTCAAGTCCCCAGAAAGGTTGTTCTGGATCTTGCTTAACTAAGATATCGGCATGCTCATTCCCGTGAATTCTGCGGTGTCCTTTCATCCATACAAGTTCTAGGACATTGTTTTCAGCTACTAGTTCTAAGATTTCTTGGCATTGGAGTATCACCTCTGATACTACCTTGTGATTGTTTAACGTCAATAAAGCGGCTCTACTAGCAGTAGCTATTCTTACAGTTTTGTTCTGTATTTCCTGCTTCAGAGCTATGCTTCCACCCTGCATGATGCCTATGACTTCTGCTTGAAATACGGTGGTGTGTTCCTACACCTGTCGCCTCTAAAGTTTTAGTCTCATCGGTGTAGATGGATAGATCAGGTTGGGAGCATTTTCAGCGTCGATGAAGACGCTGTTTTGTTTCCCAAAGATAAAAGTGGGTTGGATGGAGTCCACTCGCTCCCAAAGGAGGTATTCTTCGGACAGCCTCTTCCAGAATGTGTGAGTGTCTACCTCCACCCTTCCACGTATCTTTCACCTTTAGTCTTAGAGCTGTCCTTAAGGTCATCTCCTCCAAGTGCAGGTCCAATAGGGGAAGGCCCAGGACAGCTTCCATGATAGCCGTTGGAGTTGAGTTGATTTCATTGCACCAGTGGTGGTCAAGCTCTGGGCAACCAGACTATAGCTCCATAACAGAACATTGCTCGAATTACGACAGTGTACAGCAACAGGACAGCCTTTGAGGTAGGTCCCCAGAGTCTGTCCACTGCGCATCCAGTTCAGTTTTTATCGAGGGTAACTCGTAAGTATTTGACTTCATTTCAGAAGGTCAGCAGGGTTTGGAAAAGTGTTAGTGGTCTTAGGATACCTATTTTTCTTTTCTTTGTGAACAGAACCATCTCCGTCTTCGTTGGATTAGTCGACAGAAAGTGGTCAGTGCGCAATTCTCCTGTCAGTTTCAGTAAAAATATTGTTGATTACCACTACAACTGCACATTTTTGATTTATAAACGATTTATATTTATTTACACAAACAGGTATTCACCTAATTACATGGTAAATAACTATAACGAAAAGACAGATTACTGATGTCGAGAAAATGAAAATAACAAAAATAGTAAGGAATTCAAATATCTGAGAGGCATACCCAAACCACCGAACTTAATAAAATTTTATATTGAAACATTTTAGTCGAAAAAGAAATGATTTAGTAATATTTTTTATACGATTGTGATAAATCCATCTGAGTAATATTAAATAACTCGTTAAATAATTTCAGCATAACCATGAAAGGAGCGTTATTATAAGTGTAAGTGACAAAAGGTACATGAAATAATGTAGTAGAACGAGTAAATCGCGGCAAAACTTTTAGCATCATTAATGAAAGCAAAAAACTTTGATTTATTCTAGAATTCCATATTTTATAACCAAATTGCAAAAGGCTAAGTTTTCTGCGATTTACAAGGCTCTGCATTTGAAATTCTTATCGTAAATATGAAGTGCAAAAGGTATTGTAGTTAGCATAGACATGAAACTTGTTGAAATAAAGATACCTTAAGAATCTATTTTGCACTTTCGCAATATGAGCACATAAATATGCTTGATGAGGATATCATATTATGGAGGCGTATTTCAGTTTTAATTTAAATATAGTGCCTTCAATATGTAACTGCACCTTTATATGATTTAACTAAAATTATTATATTTTTTGTTGCAGATGCTCGAAATATGAGTTTTCGTAGTGGGGATAATTTTGTGAATTAGAAGGCAAGGCTTCCACTATTTTGTATAATTTCTGTAATTTATAATCATATTTTAAAATTTATAAGAACAAGAGATAATTTCACTATACAAACAAGAAATGCAGCTATTTAAAATAATGGTTTGTGGAGTCAAATCATTAATTTACTGTTCGCTCGCTTTCTGTTTCACAGAGTGCCAAGTTTGTGGGTTAAATCTGTAGTTTACTAAGTTAGTATGTATTTGGTTAGGTTAGCTTGTTTATGCAAAAATTTGAAAATTTGTGATTTTGGGAAAAGAAAGAAGCTCCTTGCAAATGTACATTTAGGTAATTAAAATTTGTACCCTGCATTTTTTTTTTCTAGCAGGATCTCCTACCATTTAGTATTAGCCATCCATTTTCACTTATTTTACCTGAAAGAATACCCATCGTGGTTCTGGCCAGATTTAAGTCAGGCCAAAAATGTAATAAAATGTGTTTGCTTAAATGTTTGCTTAAAAATGGTAATTTTTATCTTGCGTTTTGAAGGTTCATCATAGACATCTAACGTAAGTTGCATTTTTTCTAATTTCAAAGAAAAAAGATAGTCAAATATGGCTAATACGTGGAAAACTATGCGTTACCTATATTTTATTTTATCCGTACAATAACAATAATAATTGTTGGTATATAAATGAATTATGTTTTAAAAAGTCTTTCAAATTTTATTTTGCATACTTTTATATTCTAGTGCATATCATGTCAGCATATTTATGTATAATATAGATGATACATTTAACTTCTATTAGCAGAATGCAGAAAAGTTTTTAAAGCTCTAAAAATTTGTTTTTCCTTACCTTCGTCTGATGGTTTTCCCTTTTTGTATATTTTAAAAATATTTTTGCATTTACGTGGTATAAACTTTATCGTGTGTTAATGGTGCGAGCTTTTAGTTTAAACCATTCTGCATCAATTTCTAAAATGCAATAATTAAAAGGAATTTATATGAAGTAGAGAAGAGTTAGATAAATGCGATTAATTTTTGAAGTTAATAAAACTTGCCCGCTGACACCAGGATAATAACAAAATTGATAAATAGGTAAATAACGTTGTCACATGTTAAATTATCTACTTTCTACTTGAAAAATCTTTGATAATAAGAAATAATTATTTAGCTATTTTTCATTTTATTTGAAAAATATTTACTTTTTGCTTCTTAAAGATCTCCAGAACTGATGAAAAAAAAGATGTAAACTAAACGTGTATTTTGAAATCCGCTATAGAAAAGCCATTAAGGCGAAGCACAGTTTTTACCATGTAAATCCCTATAATGCAACGATAAAGAAGGCTATATGTATAAGGCATATATCGTTTAAGTATGAAATGTTTATATGATTGCATATAGTTAATATCTACCGTGCAACGAATTCTTTGCATCATTGAGATCGAGCCCCAGTAATACTTAAATACTACTCCTATACGATAACCTAGATACTTCAGTAAAATAAAAAGATTTTTGAATTCAAAATAGTTATTTAAGTTTGCCACGAAAATTTTTGGTGAGCAATTAGTCCTAAAAATTTTACAGGGTTGCTGTCTATTTAGTTAATCGTTATTGGGCGCATTCAGGGACGGTCAGCGGCTGAAGCGCTAAGTTAGCGAAGTCCCTGAACAGATACGCTGAGAAAAAGCTTGCAGTAAGCCGCTGAGAAATTCGCTCAGCGTATAATTTGTTAGCTGACTTTGTCAGCGGTATCCAAAAAAGGAGCGGGAAACACACAAACTTAATAATTTGAATAAAAACATATTAATTAGGGTGAGCTGGTACACATAGTCCATAATTTGAAGATCATTAGCCAAAATTTCTTTAATTTTTGATTTATTACATAATAGTGAAAGTAACACCTAACCTTACAAAATAAATAACAAACTGTCAAAACAGCTTACTATCAGACGTTTCATTCAGGGAAATACCGTTTGCTGTCATTTAGCATAAGCTGACTAAATTACCGCTTAGCTAAGCAGCTGAGCGTCCCTGAATGCGCCCATTGATATTAACATCCAGATATTATATTACCCTTATTTTGCTAGAGATGAAAGCAAACTTATCTTGTTTTATTGATATTTAAATCGAGCAGATTTTTGAAAAACCAGTTGTGCATTTCATCCACCGGACAATAAATTACAATTTTAGTTGCACACATAGTTGATGTTATTGATCTTTCAAATAACGCTAATAAGGAATTCGAAGACTTCCACGGTCAGTGTCAGTATTAACAAAACGTCTTCCGGATTGGGACCGTGTCATTTTGAGACAAGACTCAACGTTTCGCCCACTTTTATAAGGGGCTTCTTCAGGAGGAAAAAGAGCACTAAAAGAGCACGGTCAGAAGGGTTTCGCCTCTGGCTTGGTTGACAAGTTGAGTTACCGTTACCTTTCTGCCTCTTGCTAAAAGAGTTTCGCCTCTGGCGTGGTTGACACGTTGAGTTACCGTGCTCTTTTAGTGCTCTTTTTCCTCCTGAAGAAGTCCCTTATAAAAGTAGGCGAAACGTTGAGTCTTGTTCAAAATGACACGGTCCCAATCCGGAAGACGTTTTGTTAATAACGCTAATAAGACCTTTTTAAAAAGTAAAAATAAAACAGGGCCTTGAGGTTGTTATAAAAGTTAAAAAAATTGTGTGTTGTTAAAGTACTGCGCAATTTCTTGCCTCTTCAGAAAGTAGGTCCAAAACCTTAATTCTGGCATAAGTCTTCAAGGTGTTGGTTATTCTCTGGGCTGTCAGCTGTCACACCATCCCTTGTGGAGTCTTCCTGGTGATCGGCTTTTCCATTGCAAGCTATTTTGGTTAGTCTGTCGTTTCCCATTCGTATTACATGTTCGCTCCTCCTTTTGCACCGTTGTCCCACCATCTAAAATATCGTCCGTTTCGCTGGTTCTTTTAATGTCATCGATTATTTCTAGTACCTTGATTTCATTTGTTCTTATTAATCTCTTGATTTTGATTGATTCGGCTTTTGTTTTTGCAGCATAAGTTATTATTGATCTTCCACGGCTTTTGTATATCCGTATTTTGCTCTCTGTTGTAATGCAATTGTTGCTCCAAACGATGTCTTGGAAATAACCTGACCGCTAAGTAATCAAATGACATGATTTGCTCAGTTGAGTTATTATCGACGAGTAATGTGCATCCGGTGGGTTCCTTTCATATTCTGAGACATCTGGTTTTGCTGGTCGAAATAATCATCAGCTTCTATTTTGAAGCTATGAAATAGATACCGTCTGTGTTTTCAGATATGAGAACCAAGCCATCAACGTAACAAATGATCATTGTTTTTCTATTTCCGAAACAGCATCCATCATTTCCCTTTCTTTCAATGGTGCCTATAATTTTCTCCATAATAAGGTTAAATATGGTGGAACTAAAACTATCGCCCTGTCCGATCCCAGTTATCTATAGCTCCTTAAATAAATTGTGATTGTGTTATTGACTTTGATCCTAGTTACGTTGTCTATATTTTGTATTGTTCTTGCTATGTTACTGGGTACCTGTTATTTTTGGGTCATGGAGCTATAATAATAATAATTAAAACATCTCTTTCATAACTTTAATAACAAGTAAGAAAAACTTGAACGAAGAAGTAGTGTGGAAGAACAAACACATGTCGATAGAAAGCAAGACCAAAGTGTACAAGACCATCATAGTGAGTCCTATACTGACATACAGAGCGGAGACACCTGCAACTACTAACAAAACGAAATAGATGCTACGAAAAACAGAGATAAACATATTAAGATTAATAACGGGGAAAACAAGAGTAGATAGAGTTAGAAACAATGTACCTAATAATAAAGGGAGAAATGTACGATAACCGATATTGTGAAATTTATTAAAGAAAGAAGAAAGGGGTGGAACGAGCATGTTGAAAGAGCAAATAATACTCGTTTGCTAAAAATAGCAAGAGGTTTAAAGCCAGCGGACAGAAGACAACCTGGAAGGCCGCCGAAAAGATGGGCCAATAGTTGGAAGGCTTCAGAAGAATCTCCTTAAAATCGTGACAATTGTGTGAAGGCATTAAGTCCAAACAAAAGAGTAAGAAGAAGAAGAAGTAGCTATAATATACAGTATTATTGAGCAATGTATTTATTTAACTAAGCGGTTTCAAACGAATTTTTTTATAAATTACTCGTATCTAGTTATTTACTAAAGAAAAACGCAACGTTTTTTCTTGACACTTCACAAAATTATATTTCATTGCATGATCTGACAGTATCTGTTTTTCTTTCATTATTTTTACAGGCTTGTAGTTTCATTCAATTGAATGCGTTTTTAAGATTTACAAAGTACGTATAAGCTGTATTATTGTAATATTCTATTTTTTCTGATATTTGTCTGATGTCTGATGACAAAAGTAGCGTCTGTAGTGGACCTGTTTCTTCGGAATCCTTGTTGTTATTCATTCACTGGAATTAATATTTTCACTTTTATTGCTATGAACTTGTGAAAAGGTTCATGATTGAGCAAAGTACGTTTATGCCTTTATAGTTGGCCGAGTTTTTCTTACTGCCTTTCTTGGAAATTCGAATTGTTATGCCTTTTCCATTCATTTGATATGGTGGTACTTTCTAATATTTTTTGAACAGATAGGTATTTGGTTATCATCTTGATGTTATTCGATTTTTTAGTGTACTGGTGGCGTTGATTATAAGTTCTTTAGTTATTTTCATGTGGTCGTTCATTTTCTGTCTTGGGTTCTACATTTTTTTCGGTGTTATTTTCATTGTTATATAGTGATCAAAATACCTTAGTGAATTCGAAGACTTCCACGGTCAGTGTCAGTATTAACCGAATGTCTTCCGGGTTGAAACCGTGTCATGGTTGAGACAGAAGAACTCAACATTTCGCCCACTTTTTTAAGGGGCTTCTTCAGAAGGAAAAGGGGAGCACTAAAAGAGCACGGTAACTCAACGTGTTAACCACGCCAGACGCGAAAAACTCTCTTAGCAAGAGAAAGAAGGAAACGAGTTACCGTTTCCTTCTTTCTCTTGCTAAGAAACGTTGAGTTCTTCTGTCTCAACCATGACACGGTTTCAACCCGGAAGACATTCTGTTAACAAAATACCTTAGGTTTCCCATTCTTCCTTGCCTATGGTATTTGTTTGTTTATATTTTTTAATGGGTATGTTCTCCCTCTTAGCATTTTTCTGGCCTTCTTTAGACACCGTATAGAGCCATGTCCATAGTAAATTGTCGCCAATATCATTTCTTTATTTTGTTTCTTATGGCGTCTACGTTGTTTCTTATTTCTGTGTATTTAACTATTATATAGACTTCTTCGGTTTTCTAGCTTCTGTATTCCAGGTACTCTCTTTAACTGAGATAGTATAATTGGAAATTGGAAGATTGATGCAGTCGAATGTCCTGCTGAGATCACAAAATATTTTCCTTCCAAAATATTTTCCTTTCAAAATATTTTCCTGTTTAACGAAATTACAAATTTCTGTATAAAAGGAAGCGAAGGCTGTTAAGGTAGACCTCGATCGAAAACCGTATCGGTAGTGGCGGCTCGTCTATAGGGGCCTTAGGGGCCGGGCCCCACCTATATTTTGTATAACTAACACAATAATTGTAGTTTTAAAAAATATATTTCTTGTAATTATTATTTTTGATCTATTTCCAACACGTTTTATTTTTTAATAAAAAAATTACTGTAGTATGTATTTTGTGGAAATATTGTGTAATGCGGCTTAGTACGGTGTACGGTCTTTGAGGCTAGCCGTGTATTTTGTATGCGCGTGCACTACCAATCGTCTTTACTTACCGGGCGCAAAGCTTATCTTGGGGCCCGTTTAGTCTGGCGCGTCATTGCGTTTGTATGTAAATAGCGGCGCGATTCTTTCATTGCCTTATTATTTTTTCCTCGTTGTTGATCTGTTTTATTGTTTTTAGTGTGTATAATTATTGTTGTAGTTTTTTGTTATAATTTATTTTAAGGTTTAAATTTTTATTACATCCATAAACGATACATTTTAACTATGAACAAAATCGATGGTTTAACGGAAAAACGTTTCTTGTTATTAAGTCTGGAAGAATTAAAAAAATTAAGTTGTTTTTGTCCCCTGGCCCCACCTGTTTCTATTGTCACCAGCCGCCACTGGCCTCTGCGTATCGGCAGTCTACAATTGCCCCAAACTTATTTAGAGAAATCAGTAATTCAGTTAAGATTCAACATCGAGGTTTTATAAAGGCATTTCATTTTGAACTTATATTCGAGTTCATGTTCTAGCTGTTTTATAAACAGTTGCATGTTTTTAAATTATAAACTTAAAAAACATTATACAAGGTGTAGCTAAACGAAAACTCACCTTCCTTTTTCTTATTATTTTTTGAAACTTACCAAGCTGAGTAGAAAAGAAAAATAGGTACGATTTGCTGAACAACTTGTCTTTACATTCACAGAAAATTCTGAATTTAAATAACACGAAGTTTTTCAAAATTTTATTTCAGGTGGGCCTTTTTTGTTTACACTCTGAATAATTTTTATTAATTTAGTGTTTCTAATAATTGCTAATAAGTATCTAAAAAAATAAATTAATTAATCGAGATGTCATTAAACTATGTTTCCATAGTTAAAGTTAAAAAAACTTGGAATTCAACATTGTATTAAATTATGAACGATTGTATCTAAAATAAATCGCATTAATATCGCCTTTAAGGAAACCTAACAAAAGTTTCCTGTAAGAAAGCTTAAAATAACGTTTAAACGTCCCTTAAGGAATTACATTTATTAACTTAAGCGTGAAGGAAAAGTTGTAAAATAATAACGATAATGATAAATTAAATTTAACTAGTTGATCGTTTCATAAGTATATTCAGTAGTAAAAGGCGGTAGAATTTCAATGTCCACCGTTCTTAAGAATTAGACGCCCTAAGGGAAGGAGCGAAAAAGTTTGTGACGTGCCTCATCATTTCTAAAAGTTCCAACATTTCCCCATGCCGAATCCTGACCTACCGCGCTAATACCCTTCTACATAACTTTTCCCGACTTGCGAAGCTATTTGAGCTCGCGAAAATTGAAATATAATCCATTTAGTAAATTTGGTAAATGATGCTCACGCACACAACAAACACACATCGTCATTACGATTACATTTCCGGATGCACATTGGGATTCGGGGGCGCGTTTTTTTTCCGTCCCCCGTGCATTTTAATTATCACGGGGGATCGCGTGTATCGACGTCGATGTGCTCGCACATCGTAACGATGTGTTTTATTAACAGATTGATATTTTATTAACGGATTACATTCACAGGATAAACTAATAACATAATTTCACCATTTATCCATTAGCTCCCTCTCCCTCGTCCTGCTGTCGGGGGTGGCGGTTAATCCCTTGCGTTCACCGCATCTATTATACATACCCAGCCCGCGACAAGCTCAGGATTCCCACCCCCGTACATTCCTGCCACCCTGATACCGCAATCCTGCTAGCGGTCCTGCAGGACCTAGCGAACCGGTAAACCGGTATCCTGAAGGATAACGCCAAAGGACCGTTACTTGTGCGCATGATTTAGATAGATAGCCTGCATTTGCGGAATGAAAAATGTTTCGAGATCACTTTATATTATTATACAGGTTTATTCCTGCTGAAGCTTGCAGGAAAATTGACCTATCACAGTGGAGTTTCCCGTAGATGTGATATTCGTTCGGTTTTATCTTTCTCCAACGCCGCTAAATAGTTTCTTCGGAAGCGTTTACCGGCTTAAATAATTTATACGCAACGCATTGAGGGTAAATAGCCTTACCTATTTCGTTTGAGAAATTGCTCTTTAAATACTAACGAGGATCGGAAAATTAAGACCAAGTTGTTGTCACTTGAAAAGTTGTTTAAGTCTAGACAAAAGTCGTTAAACTATAGAAGACCTAAAAGTTTTATGTAAGTTATAACTTGTAAATATTTCCAAGTTCTACTGTTTCCATGACTCGCGGAAGGACGGGGCGAGTTTCCAGGGATAGGCAGAATTTGAGATCCTGGTCATGGTTTCGTGTTACATTTAGGGTCGATACTCTTGATGACCCATTGTTTCGATTATATTATTTTATGTTCTGTTTGTTCTCTTTATTATTAGGCAAATTTAGCGTTTAATACGTACGTTCCACGTTCAATAAACTAAACTGAAACTAAACTGTCATAATCCCTTTTTCATTAGGAACATATTTCCTTGCCTACATCCTACATTCCAACTAGTCAACTTGTTTTGTTGCAACTGGTGGTGATGTAAATCAACTGCACTGTTACAACAATACTATCGGATGCTAAAATTTAATATAATCAAGTAAGACCATGAGTTACCTATGCCCTCTTTCACACGTCCTGGAAAATCCTTGGAAAATTTAATTCGTACATGAAAAATGGTTAAAATTTGGAGTGTCGACGTTTCTCAACTGAGTTCGAAGTTTTAAAAACAAATTTTTAAAATGAAGAATGGACCATTTTCGTAAAACAAGAGCGAAATATTCAAAATATTTAAATATAAATCTATTATTTAATTTTATGAAGGGCCCCTAGTATGTTATTGCGGGGGGGGGGGGCTGGAGTTTTCTGCTACGCGGCTACGCCATTTATGACAGTTGAAATTTTCAGATTTTTTACTTAAATTTCAAGAAGTTTTAAATTCGATTTTGTGGAATTAAGTATTAATAAGTACTACTTTGCGCTGCCGACTAACATACCTATATTATGGTGTTGGGATTTTTGTTTGATATTATGTTGATTTGTGTTCTTAGGTATCTAAATTGTAAAACAAGTTCAAAGTTTTTCCCCTCAACAATAAAATTTCTTCTTGCTGAGTGAGTCGAGATGGTAACTTCTATTCTGATCTTCCTTTATTTCTCTTTCTGAATTAACTATTAGATTTAGATCATTGGCACTTTCAATTACTTGGTGAGATTTGATGCGGATGGTGCTAATGGGATTGCAACTAATCTCTCTCATTAGGTTTTCAAGTTAATATTAATAAGAATTAGCCCTAAATCAACTCCACATCGTACTCACTTAGATTCCTCAAAATCGTTTTATTTTGTAGCTTATATTGGATTAATACTTTAGCTGTTGAGCCTATAGGTGTAATTTTGGTAAGGTGTATTAATTTGCTTGATATCCCGAATTCTTCCATAATTGTAGGGTTTATGCTATCGCGGGGTGCTTTGTAATTGGCGAATAAATGGCAAAACACTTTTCCCCTTGTAAGTAAAGTATTTTGTCGTCTTTGCTTCTCTACGCATTACTTACTACTCTCCAATCATTTCTTTACTATTTATCCAAAATCATTTTGTGAAGGAAGAAGGGAATGCCCAACAAGAAGTTTTCTCTGTAAATACTACAGTTGTGTTTTTACCTTTTTTAGCAAATGGGACGTATTATCGTATAATCCTTTTTCGCTGGTACTTTTTATTCTGTTTATATTTCAATAATAATTAATTTATATGCGTTTTTATACCCCCCACTTAGCCTTAGCTCTTTACTAGCTCAGTCCAAATTTTGAATTCTCTAGGGTTTCACCATTGTTAAGTTCGCCCAGTATTTACTTCTTCACATGTCGGGTAAGCAGAAGGTTATACTGTAGCTATTTGTTCTTCCTATCCCTGAAAGTTGGTATTTAAGTTTTAAGACACTTGGTCCACATTTTTCTATAACTTTGTTTCTAATACCTATTTCTTTCTCCCAATAGTTTTCCCCAGTTCTTCGTATTCTTCCATTCTCTATCTTGTTGGTCGTTGTAAAAGTTTTCTGAATCTTTAATTTGTTATTTGTTTATAAGAAGCACACTACAGGCAAGAAAAGTCAATAATAAATTACTTCCTGATAGGAAGAGAACGCATGAGACAAATAAAAAACCGGAAATAGGAAGCGACCATTACTTTTTACGAATGTACATGAAGATGGAGAAAGAGAGATGTCTCAAAGGACGAAAAGTAATAAAGGAAAGTATTCGAAGTATTCGACTGAACGAAGAAAGCACAAGCACAGAATATCAGAAAACAACAGAAAGGAAATTAAAAAAATGAAACACGAGTAAAAGATATAGACGACTGGAGTTATCTTAAAAAAATCATATTGGAAGCAGCAAAAGAAAGCTGTGGAACGACAAAAGCAGATAACAAGGAAATAAAGAAAACAGCATGGTGGACAACAGAAATAAAATAAAAAGTGAGGTAAAAGAAAAATAGCTAGAGGAAATATCTACAAACCAAAGCCAGGAGGGACCATGAAAAATATAAAAAAAAGAACGGAAGTGAAAAACGAGTTAAAAAGGCTAAAACAAGAAGAATAGGTGAAATTCGGCAACAGAATGGACTTCCCTGAAAATCAAAAGTTATTTTATAGCACATTAAAACGACAGAGACGAAAACGGACCAGTACACTAAAACATATGAGAGATAAGCAAGGAGGGGAGGGGGTACTCACAAAAGAAGAAGACATGATGGAAAGATAGAGGCAACACTTCATAGAGGTGTTAGTGGACAACGATGAAGTAGAAAGGGAAAGCGGCTATGAAAACGAACAAAACGCCACAGATGCTATCAGTACTAATGGACAATAATATATTAACAGCAAAAAGAGCACAAAAAGACTTGCAGACGAGCATAATAGTACCGCTGTATAAAAAGGGCGACAGTAGGGAGTGTAACAATTACAGGGGAATTACACTACTATAGATAAGTATAATAGGAAAGGTATGGGCAAGAATATGGGAAACAAGATTATGGGGAAAATTAGAAGTCAGAATAGAAGACAGCCAATATGGTTTCAGAAGAGGAAGGGGAATACAAGACAATATCTTTATACTACGACAAATCAGTGAAAAAGCAATAAATAAGGGAAGTGAGGTAGTCCTATGCTTTATAGCCTTGGAAAAGGCTCTCGATAGAATTAAGAGGGAGGATATATGTGAAGTACTAGAAAACATAGGTATCGAAACAACAGAGATTGCGATTATTAATAGTATATTACATACCGAGGTGGAAAGTAAATAGTTCAGTACTGCCGAGAGATAATTATGTTTACTTGTTTACTATATCTCGAGACAGTAATGAACCTTTTCACCAAGGTTTGTATACTACTTTAATTTCAACCATACATATAAATTAATATGAATCATTTATAATAATAATTAATATTTTGAACAAACAAGCTGTCATTTAATGACAGTGGGCGCGGCCGGGTGGAAAGTAATCAGCTGATCACTTTTCACCCGGGTCAAAAGTAACAGTCAGTAAAGGCCAATTTTCCAACTTCCAAAACAGTTAGTAATAACGTCATTACATAGTTATATGGTTGCAAATAAAATATTATACAACAAAGCAATAAATTTAGTGAGAAAGAAGAAATGAGGAGTCAAGAACAGGGCTGTGTGCAGAGTCTGCTGCTCTTTGCACTAATAATTATGGATGAGGTAGTTAAAGAAGGCAAGAACATACCAACGAATATAAAGTAGGAAAGTGGAAAATGGAAATTGTTCAAATGTTAGAATTTCTGTACGTAGATGACATGGTGGTGATACCAGGATCAGAAAGAGACCTACAACACAACCTGCAAATATACAACGAGGAAATGCAAAAAGTAGGTATGAAAATTAAAAAAGAAAGAACAAAAACCATGATAATAGCAGCAGGAGAAAGAATGCACAATATTGTAATAGAAGGAAAAGAAATATAGCAAGTGAACAAATTTAAATATGTGGGAACATACGAGTATATCAGCAGCAACGGGAAGATAGACGACGAAATAAATGAAAGAACAGTCGCTGCAGGAAGAGCTTTTAATGCCATAAAAACACCTTTCTGGGAAAAAGGAAATGCCAAAAGATGTCAATGTAGTTGCTAGCTCTAGTTAATGGAAACGAATCGTGGACGATCACACGAAAGAACAAGCGCAGACTGAGAAGCACAAAAATTAGTTTCTGGAGAAAAATAGAAGGGAAAATAATGCAAGACAGGTTGGCAAACACAATGTACCCAGAATAACTGAACGTAAAGGTAGTAGAAGTCGTCAGACAAGAAAGGAAACTAGGATGGCTAGGTTATGTGCATAGAATGGGAGATGACAGAATGGTGAAGAAAACTTTCAAAGCAAGGCCAGAAGGAACGAACAGGGTGGGAAGACCATGGAAGACATGGGCAGAAATGGTCAAAATAGCAGCGGAACAGAGAGGGCTAGAATAGAATACAGCGAGACAGATAGCCCAAGACTGAAAAGAATGGAAAAAACGGTGCCAACAAACTCCAGGGATGACAACCAACTGACATCAATTGCTATACCTATTGGTAGAAATGTAATCTGTTCTCAATAATAAAAGGAAAAAAATATAACCTCGGAAAACATAAGATTAAGAAACCCACGAAACTGGTTTATTGTTCAGTGCAGCAAATATAATGATTCCATAAATTATTTTCTCTCTCTTCGGTGCCAGGTTGGCAATCATCATGTTATATTCTGATCTATCGTATGTAACATGGAATAAAGTGGCTGTGTTTTTCTCCGTCCATTCTGTTTTTAAACCATTACTTTTTTCTTCTTGCTTGACCTCTTTTACCATTTATTTTTCCTTCTAATATAAGTTGTAACAGGTTGTATTGTCTATGTCTCATTATGTGTCCAAAGTATTTCGCTTTTCTGTTTTTTACTATTTTGACTAGTTGTACTTCTGATCCTATTCCATTCAACACTTCTTCGTTGGTTACTCTTGCGGTCCACGGAATTATTAAAATCTTTCTATAAATCCACATTTCGGAAGATTGTATGCGTGTTTGGGCATCTTTTTTCATCATCCACGTTTCACATCCATATAGTATCGTTGACCAAATGTAGCATCACATTACTAAAGCTCGGATTTTAGGCAAAATGCCTTATGCCTATTTTATTAAATTCCACGACATATTTTATAAATTTTAGCAAAAATGGCTTATTTTTCGATTCTGAGACAAGGTTTTTTTTAGAAGCCCTACCCACATAATCGTAGTGTGAGGTGTAGTCAGCCGTAAGTAAGCCTTGAGAGATTATAGACTAAAATCTCTCAAGGGTTTCAGCAATAAATGAACAGATAGACTGTTTTACGACTCGTCCATCTGTACTTTCTGGAATTTATTAATGGTGGGGAATTTCCTTAATACCCTTATTGTCGGAGGATGAATAGAAATTTGTGTATTTACGTTGTAATATTTCTTCGTATTCCTATTTCATATTTGTGGTAATTTTGCGGGAGGGGTCGAAAAAGTTCATGAACGAAAAGTGCACTTCATTTGCATTTAAGTAGTGAAAAGAGTACGAGTTGCCTTCGAGATGTCTTCAAAACTTTGTGCGTGGATACATTTTCATCCTGAGCTTTGAAAAATAAAATAATAAACCCAAAATAAAAGTTTTATTATGCTGATACATAAAAGAATAAATTTTGTAACCGTTATTCTGCAAGTTAGAACAACTAAATGACTTTAAAAAAGTTTTTTTAAAATTCGCCTTTTTGCCTATATTTTTGGCCATTTCGAATTCTAGCTGCCTATATATCAAAAATTCCTGTCTTTGTAGGGGCCTATGTGGCCCTTTTTTTCTGCCTATAAATCCGAGCTTTACTCATTACTCCGAGTCTTTTACTGATAGTGATAGCTTCAAGTTACATAATAGTACATTTCTCATTTTAATAAAATTACTTCGAGCTATTTCTATTCTTTGCTTAATTTCTTTCTTGTGATCCATCTTATCGTTTATGTTTCTTCCAAGGTATTTCTAGTCTGAAACGTTTCTACATTATTTTAGGGGATTTTAAAAATTTGCTGCCAACTATTTGCAACTTTTGATTAACAGACTTTAAAATTTAAACGTATGATTGTAAAAATCATTTTAAAATAAATTTAAATAACCGAGTAAAAGTTTTAGTATCAAAAGCTTTCTATATATCATCGAGCTAAACGCTTTTTAACTTAGGTTGTCCGACTCAATCTACAGTGTTTAAAATATCATTAAAATTCCTACTTAAAACTTAGTGTTCCGACCTAATAGGGTTTATCCTGTATCTCAAAAGTTCGTATTTATGGTACTATCTAGGAATCTACGTACTACTAAGCTACATGAGCTACTTTTTTTTTTATTAATACCGTAATCGAATACCGAATCTTATTTCAATTCTGTTCCTAATACATATTAATTATTACAGACCCATGGATAAGTTCAAGCTTATGCAACCGGTTTGAATAATTATAAACAACTTAAAGCACCTTATCGACTTAAGTAATCGATAAGGTTGGGGAGATTTAAACTCCTAATTAAGGCATCCCCGTTATGCTATATGTACAATAAGATACGTCAAAATAAATATTCATAGTTCCCCGTATTTTCTTCTACCACTTTTTTTGGTACATGTTTTGGTTTATATTTACACCGAAAGCTGGCGCTATAAAACTTTGCTTATAAACGCGTATATAATTTTAAACGCAGTGCTTTTATATACTCCGCCGAATGATAAATGAACGTTTGTCAGTAACTATATCTAAAATCCGATATCCGACACTTGTTTATTCTCAGGCCTTTTATTACAAGCGCTTTTACATTAATCCTTTGAATTGGTAACCTGCACTAGCCGCCACCATAAGAATTACGTTTCGTACTATTTATTTTTATTTAAATTGACAGAAACGGTATCGTCGGCGGTGCAAGAGGATGGAATGAAAATTTATATTTCTTATTAAAACAGACGTCGTTTTTGGCTTTTTGCAGCGAACGGCATAACCGTAAATTGGGTTATTATACTTTATTGTTGATAGTAAATTAGACAGGAAGCTAATTGTGGTGATTTTTAGCATGTAGGTACCACCCCGTGTTAGGCGCTTAAAATAGCTGGGCTTGATCAAATTTATAACCGAACGAGCTTTTTATAAAAATACGCCACTCTCTCTCACCTCGCGCATATAAATAAAGTTGGAGTTCGTTTACGGTTAATTATTATTATTATTATTAATTGTGTATCCGTTCGTTCTCGAATTCCGTAGCGAGTCGTTTACTCGGTAATAAATTTGATTTTTGCTTTCCATTTTGATAAAGTTTCCCGGAGTTTACTTAAATTAATGAGTTCCTTTAGTTTGCTTTGTTTGACAAATGCCTTTGTATAGTTATTAGCCTCGAGTATTAGACATGCAAAACCGGCCCTAATTGACAAATTACCGTGAGAATTGCAGCTATTATACAAATAAATTGCCGGGTAATTCGATACATCTGATAAAAGTTTGACGCTTGTGTCGTTTCTGAGTGATTGCGGGGGTTAAAGTTTTGCGCGATTGCGTGATTTTCCGATGGCATGTAATTATAACTCTTTAAAAGCAACAAGACCCTTTAGTAATTTAACACGCCAAAACGGGGAGAATTAAACTTTTGTACTGATTTTGGAACGAATATGTCATCGTAACCCATCTTGCGTGTTCGTTTTATGTCACTACGTAATCCTTATAGCAACTATTCCCTGTTCAGACTTTTTTATGAACTACATTCTTATACAGGAAATTAAAAATATTAAACTTTGCTGGTGTTGTTTCGTTTTATATAAAATGAAACGCACGTTATCCATATATACCTACCGAAATTACTTTCCTTATTTTGTTACAAAAAGGGAAAAAGATCTAGTTAATTAACCAAAAATTAATAATTTCTTTTGCCTGTTCTTATCTTTTGTGTCTTTCTGAAAAAAACAAAAAAAAATTACTGATCTTTGGTTTTTAGCGGAACAATCCATATAAAAATATTAAAAAAAAAAAAAACAATCGTTTCGAGGTTAAATATCTATTCAGCCGTATTGTTCATTAAACTGTTTAAAGGCAAATAAATATAGTAATATTTTGTATCAGTATAACTGGTATATTCTAGCTCTCATTCATTAAAATATACAAGTTTGGATTTGTTACAGTTGCTACGCGATTGTTGAGAGCGTCTGAAGTGAAGTTGTGTTTGTTAGGTGCGTTACGAAAATGGACCAGCGAAAGTTTGAGCAACGTTGTGCTATCAAATTTTGTATAAAACTTGGCGAATCCGCTACTGTGACTTATGAAAAGTTACAAAGGGCTTATGGAGCACATTCTCGATCCAGGTCATTAGTGTTCAGATATGCAAGGCTTTTTTGGAGGGCCGAGAAGAAGTGGAAGATGAACTTCGTGCAGGAAGAACTTCAACCTCAACAATGTGGAAAGCGTGAGGACTCTTGTGATGTCAGACCGTCGATTGACGTTGAGAATAATTAGTAGTGAAATTTGAACCGCTTTACCGTCCATCAGATTTTAACACAGGATTTGGGCATGAGAAAAGTCTGCGCCAAGATGGTTCCAAAGAACCTCACAGCTGAGCAGAAGGCCGATCGGAGGGATTTCTTGATCCTTTGCACCGTCTTGGGAGGGAGCCAGAATTCTTCAGTCGCATGATCACGGGTAATGAATCATGCATTTTTGAGTACGACCCCGAAGCACAAAGCCAAAGTCGAGAGTGGCACACTGCACACTCTCCTCGTCTCAAGAAAGCGAGAATGAGCAAATCAAAAATCAAATTGATGCTCATGTTTCATCGTTCGCAAGGAATTTGTGCCGTTAGGACAAACTGTCAATCAAAATTTTTATCGGAAAGTCTTTCAAAGGTTCAGGAAGAGGGTGGATGTGTGCGACCAAGCATTGCACGCACTTGGATGCTTCACCACGACAACGGCCCATGTCACACGCCAGTCTCCATCAACGAATTTTTGGCAGAAAAAGCATTCCTGAGTTCTCCAGCCACCCTAACCGCCGGACCTCAATGCCCTCAATTCTTATTTTATACATTGTTATTTTGTAGTGCTACAGCTCGAAATACTTAGTACAAGTAAATAAACAAAAATGTTATCTACGAGGGGAAAGGCAAGAACTTATTGGGATAATATTCAATTTTCACTAATACAGGATTCGAATTTCAAATCAAGATTCGACTGCCAAACTTTAGCAGCAATATTTAAATTGGAATTTCAAGTTTATATCCCATATTTACGAATATATTTTGAAATTAAACCTCATACTACTAATTCACCATTAACAATTAGATGTTCGCCTTTCCTTTAAAATCAAGCTTTATTTTGTATTTTTATTGTTTTTCGAACCCTGAATAAAATATGTATGTAGATGTTAAATTCGTAATTGTTATTCGTATTTAATATTTAAATTTATATTCTGAATCTAAAGTCTAAAGTGGAGTTTAAAATTCTGAGATAATAAATTTAAAATCGTATTATAAATTAAACATCTTCTTCTCTTCTTCTCTTACATCCTTTTACTCATAGTGTGTCGGATTTTTAACTTTTTCTAATCCACCCCTTAAAACTTTTCTTGTCCTTTGCTATTTTTCTTAGTTCTTCTATACTTTTGCCTCTGGTTCCGCTTCGCTTTACTATCTCGTTAAGCCATGTCTTTTTGGGTTTGAAGTTGGTTTCTGATGACTTCATTTCTGATGTGGTATTTTTTTGTTTTCTCAGCAATTTTCCTCAAAAATTTCATTTCGACAGCTGTAATTCTGCTTTCATATTTTTGTTGTAAATAGAACCCATGTCTCGCTTGCGTTAGTATCCTCCTCCGCTTTTATTTGGATTTATTTCCATTTTAAGTTTTCTATATCGTCTGCATGTACTAAAGAATTAATTTGAACTGGTTGCATATTTCTGAATCCTACAATTGTCTGTAGTCCTTTTATTTTATTCTTAGTGTTTTTTATTATTTTATCTATAGCTATACTGAATAGTAGGGGACTTAGAGAATCGCCTTGCTTAACTCCCTTTTTTAAATGAAAACTTTCTGATCGTTGTCCATTCTGTTGTATTTTGATGTAATCTTTTTATATAGTGAGTTAATAATTTGAATTATTTTCTTTATTACATTTAGTTGTTTGAGGCATTTTTGTAGAGCTTTCCTGCATATTGTATCGAAAGCTGCCCTTAAGTCTATAAAGGTAAGTATAAGTTATTCACCAGTCTGCATTCTTTTCTCTACTATATGTATTTCTTAATGTGAAGATATTATCTACCGTTTGTCTTCTTCTTCTTCTTCGTTATATATAGGTCTAGGACCTGTTTATTTGGGGATTCAGTTTATGTTTTCTTGCGATTCAGACGTCCAACTGTCCTTCCACCTTTTGGGTGGTCGTCTTGGCGGTCTGGTGCCATGTGGTTTAACGCTCATGCCTATCTTCGCAAGTCGATCGTTGTTCATTCTTTGGACATGCTCTCTCCACATTCTGCGTCTTTGTCTGCCCCATCTGATTACATCTTGCGTTGCGCATGTATTTCTTATTGTTTCATTTCTTTCTTATCTCAACTTCTCCTAGAAATTTAGCATTTCCAGGTGAATGTTATCCTCTCCACATGCCTTTCTTGTTTTTATTTTTGATATCGCTTCTACTACCTCCTCTCTATTAATCGTGTCTCTTATGTCATCTTCCTCAATTTCTTCTATGTATTCTGTTTCGTATTCATTTTCTGCAGTATCAAATTGTTGGGCAAAGTAGTCTTTCCATACTTCTAATATTTTTGTAGTATTTACTTGTAACTGATCTTATGTATCTTTTATTCCATAATTTTCTTTTTTCGTTTTTCCTCTCAGTCCTTTTAATTTTCCCCAGAATTGTATGCTATTTATTTTATATCAGCCGTTTAACTCTCTTCCGAAGCCTTCCCAAATTTTTTGCTTAGCTTTTTTAGCTGCTGTTTTAGCTTCCTTCCTTTTGTTTTCGTAATTCTTCTTATTTTTATAAATTTTTAAGTCTAAGTATTTTTTCCAGGTTTGCTTCTTTTTTGTTTTGTTGCATTTTTCACCTACTCATTCCACCAGACTGTATTTTTACAATTAGAGTTTATTTTTCTAAATCCACAGGTTTCTATAATTTTATCATTTAGAACTGTTTTCAAAACATTTCACTTATCTTCAACGGTCTTAAGATTTCTTGTTGCTTCTATATGTGCCAGTTCCTGATCGACATTCGTTTGATATATGTCTTTTTCCACCTTATTGTTTATTTTCTTTATGTTTATGGTATAAGTGATTTTTGTTCCCTCTGTATCTTTGTTTTATTTTAGCTAGGACTAAACTGTGTTGTGAGATCATTTCTGCTTTTTTATAACTTTTATTTCTTCTACGTCTTTACCAATTCTGTGAGTATGTACTATGTAGTCTATTATCCTTTTGGCATTTCTTTCGTATGCCTCAAACGTATATTTCTTCTCTAATAGTTGATACCAAAAGGGAATTCCATTCAACATATCATTTCTTATACAAAAATCAATCATTTTAAGTCCATTTCTATTCCATTCTTTCTCTACATATTTTCATAAACATCTAATTCCTCTATGTATATCGTCTCCTATCCTCGAATTCCAGTCTCCCATAATTATAATATTTTCATTTTTTTCTCTCAATTTATCGTAGTTTCCTGGGGGTCGTGATAGAATTCATTCATTTTTTCTTCTACAGTTTCCTCTATTGGTGCATATACCTATCTGTATAATATGTAATATTTCATCTAACTGTATCGACATCGAAATTATTCTTGAAGTTATTGCTTGATATTCCATTATTAAATTATTTAAATCTCCCCTAACCAATAAACCTACTCCTTCTTTAGCCCTTTGCCCTATTTCGACTCCTGAGTAATATAGATTATATTTGTTATTTATTCTTTTATGTCCCTTACCTGCCTTTTTCGTTGTATAATTAATTATTCCATTTCTTCTGTTAGCTCTATTTCTTTGCCTCTGATTGATGTTATATTCCATGTCCCAATATTATATAGTATATTTCCTTTTGTATTTGTTTTTCCATTCTCATTTTCCTTCTTCCTTTGCCTGGCCAAGTTTCTGTTTTCGGTCCTTAGTTCCTTAACTTTAGTTATCTGTTTTTTGGAATTGCCCCCCGTAGGTTTTGCAGTTCTAGTTGTTTTGTTAACTTTTGAATCTCCTCCTGCTCCGGTGATCTATCACTATAAATAATTAAACATAAGAAGTAAAATTCTTTGCTCTAGATTTTTTAAATTTTTGCTTTACATTTTATTTTTATTTTTCGAAACGTAAAAATATAATTATTAAAATTTGTATATTCAAGTTTTCAATTCAAAGTCGAAAAGTTCTATTTCATTCATGAAATTTCCATTCTTATGTTCTAAAATTGAACTTGTTCTTTTCTTCTTCTATTCTTTATATCTTTTCAGGGATCGGATTGGGTTTACATGTCTTCCTATACCTATTTCCTCCAGGTCTTTATATCTCTTCCTAGACGATTCATCTCACCTACCAATTTTCTCTTCAAAGTTTTCTATTTGATCTAACATTTTCTTCTTGGTTTACCTCTTTCTTGATTTTTCTGCTTCCATTATCCTTTTTGCTATCCTATCACGTTATTGTTATAAGATGACCATATAAGTTTAATTGTTTATTTTCATTTTTTTAAAATTTTGTTTCTGTTTTGTTGCTTCTCTAATGTCTTCGTTACTGGTTCTATCCCATTTAGTTTTTCCTGCTATCATTCTCAGATGTTTTATCTCTATTAAGTATCGTCCAGTTTTTCACTTGATGTGTTATTGTTGAAAACTGAACCTCAAATTATATTAATTAAATTAAAATTAAACTGAATATTTATTTTTTGGAGTCAATTTGAATACGAAATCAGAAAATTCGTTCCCAATTTTAAATTTGGAAGTTTTGAAAATATATTTGGCTTGGTATGAAATTTTTGTTATGGTCTTAATTGCATAGCGGATTTTTTTAAATCAAAACCAAATAATGTTAATTCAGCTTAATTAATTAAGAAAAAATACAGTTTAACTTTATTTAATAATTATTGTTCTACACATGCTGTATGTATGTACTTTAGCTAGCTGAAATTGTATGGTTATCCCGAGGTTTTCAGATAATAAAATTATGGGTAAAATACGTTTTCTACGGCTATGTCGAACTATCAAAATTTCAAATGACGTTGAATACCGAAATTCGATACCTACTTATATATTCTTTTATGTTTATAAATCCTTTATTTTGTAAACTAATAATAATTCAATGATAACGATGAATTTATGCAGATTTATTATAAACTTTGCCCTATCTATCCTAGCTTTCTTAAAATTAGTTTTATCCACTGTTAATACATACTAGTTTATTATTGTTTTAAAACTCTCACATAACTGTTAATTATATCCAACTCAAAATCCAAAGTCAAAACCCATATTCACCCAAATGTAAATCCAATTTCCAAATTAACTTGATGAATTATCATACACATTACTATCTAGAAGAAACAACAACTTTCCACCCAATTCCAATATTATTTATTTTGTAGTATACCATAACCTTATCCACCAGACGAAACAAATAACGGTTTCCAATTAACAATTCCTTTTCTTTTATATTAAATGAACTTCTTAGAATATCAATAATAATTTTCCTTTTTCTTTTATACAAGGAAAACAACTTCCTTTCTCAGAAAATGAAAGCCCACACTCTTTTATTTATTATTTTTATCTTCTTTTGTCTTCTTTTGTCACCTCGGTTTCCCAAGAATTTCCTACCAATAAGAAAACTCCTTCCTGCTACTTGGCAACGGTTATTAAGAAAGAATTCCTTCAACACACATCCCTATTTCTAGCTATTTTAAATTACAATATCACAATATAATAATGTACATTTTTAATATTTAACTAGGCTACCCTGTCTATCTAAATTCTTATTTTTACATTTTGATCATAAATTAATAGATATTTATTATACAAATGAAAAAAGTAATAGGTTTTAGTTCGAGGTGTTTGTTTGTCTCCCGACACCGAGAGCTAAAATCTTACTTTCTTCCTGTGTATAATACACTATTTTTTTCTGTGACGGGAAAACACCGGTGTAATATATTGAAAAACATATATAAATATATAATAAAGTCTGAAAATTGGTCAATGTGGAAATTTGATTTTTAAACTAAAAGCTGTTGCAGCGGCAATTGGCGTTGCGTTGGTAACGAAATATTAGTAATCAAATAACTGTCACGTTATAATAATAGATAATAATGATAATAATAATTTATTTAATGCCTTTAAGGTTTACATCAAAAACATTGGCAACGTCAAAAATAATACATAACTTAATAATAAACAAATCACTTACATACAATTATAGTAAATGTTTTACAGTTAGAGCTGATTTATTTCGTAAATGACCTCGTTAAGTAAAAACTCTCTTAATGTTTTTTTAAACATTTTAATTTCATTAATTGTCTTTATGTCAGCAAGGAGTTTATTGTAGATTTTAACACAATTATAGTAGGGACCTTTTTGAAAGAGTGCTGTCTTATGGACTGGGATTTGGAGATTATGCTGGTTTCTAGTGGTCATTTCGCTATAGGTATCATTACTTTTAGCAAAAAGGGAAATATGTTTTTTAACGTACAGGATAATATTATAGATATAAATTATAAAGTGATGGTAAAGTCAAAACACCTAGATTCTTAAAATGTTGCTTACAAGAAGCGTGTGGTGGTATATTTTGAATTGCACATATAATATTCTTTTGCATAATAAAAACCCTACTTGCATTTGAAGAAGTGAATCAAAAAATAACTCCGTACGACAGAATTGACTGAATTGCAGCATAATAGTAAATTTTTAAATTTTCAACTGATAAGTAGTTTCTAGTAGAGCGAATTAAAAACAACGCAGCGTTTAATTTTGAAAGTAAATTTTCTTGATACCAAGTGAGATCGCTATCGACGAACACTCCTAAGAATTTTATGGAATCAACCTGACGAACCGTTTTATGATGCATTTTCACACACAATGATTGTTTCGAGTAGTTTTTAAAGAATAATAAACCAGTTTTTTCTAGGTTTAATATTAAGCGGTTGGACTGACACTAGCGGATCATTGCAGATGAAATTTCGTTCATGGAGTTTGATAATTCTTGCACGCTATCGGCTGCGACTATGCATCAGCAATGATAGATTATTTTGAAAACACAAATGGAGGTCATTTACATAAACTAGAAACAACAAGGGACCTAAAGTGGATCCTTGAGGTACTCCACGATGTAAGACTTCTTTATCTGAATACACTGACGTTACAGTGTTATGTTCTGTATAAGTAATACAAACTCTTTAACATCGATGCTTCAAATATGATTTAAAGAGCTCGTTTGCAATTCCGCGAATACCTATTGAATACATCTTATTCAAAAGTATCGAATGATTTATCTGTTGAAATGCTTTCGTAAGATCAAAGTAAAGCCCAGCAACATATTTAGATTTGTCATTGTTGTCAATTACATGGCTCAAAGAGGCAAAAATCGCAGAAATGGTTGATGCGTTTGGTAAAAATCCATGAGTCGAGGCGAAAAAATTATTATGTTCCAAATAGCCCAATAATCTAACATAAATGGCGTTTTCAAAAATTTTTGAAAAAACAGACAATAAAGCTATAGGTCTATAGTTATTCAGAAGCGTTTTTGCGCCTTTTTTATGAACAGGTGTTAGCCTCTTTGAGTATATCTGGAAAAATACCATTACGTTAGTTGTCTAATAAAAATAGATTTGCTATTTATAATTTAGTTCTTTGGAAAGTTATTCTTGTTTCAATAAGTGCAATAATGGACAGCGATTCTGATTCTGAGTTTTCTTTTACTCCACCGCAATTAGTAGAAGCGGCAAAGGAAGCATCTTTAAAACTATTGTATCCGGGAAAAAAGTACTTATTTTTATCCCCTGGAAAAAAGTAATTCCATAAAAAGTGATATTTTAGTACCTGTCAAGAGAGGCAAAATGTTAAACTTTTTCCCGTCACAGAAAAAATTAAATTAAATTGCATAAAACACACTCGACAATAAACAATTTAAATAACTAAGGTTTACTTCAACAATAAATATCTACATTTAACTCAAACTTTATCTTTACACCATTAATATCATCTCAATATATACAATTTTTGAAAGTAAATCAATAATATTAAAGCCAGAGTTAGTAAACGATTTATTGGAAAAACAATTATTTAATTTCTAATAAAAACATGTTCTGAAATATATTTTAATTTTTTTAAAAGTATCGAGTTGGCTTGTTTAAAAAAATGAAAAAAATTATTTATTGTTAATGATTGAATAAAAAGTAGTTGTACAAAAGTTTTGTAATATTTGTTATTTCACAGAAAACTGCAGCTGCATTTCTAAGTTTGTTTTATAGTTTGTACTGAAATATGGTTCAATATAACGCGAACTTAAAGTTCAAGTTTGAACTCTGTATTTTATTTCTGAAATATATTGCACCTTATATCTATACGGTGTGAGCAGTTATTTTACTGGAGTATGAACGAATGCATATAAATGATACTTTTATTATCTCTTCGTTTACTTAATATTTCTTTTCACAACAGCCTTACTTAAAAAGTTTCGGGTTTGTTTGAATCGGTTATCTTTAACAAAACTTCCTTGACCATTGCGGTTTTAGAGCAGTTTTTGGTGAGTTTAGAACAGATTATTACTCTTACATACCCTAAAACTGTTTAAAATAAAGTTCGTTCAAAATAAAAATGCGGATGTATAAATTTAAAGGAAAGTAAACTTAAAATAAAAAAACTTGTCAAAGTGATCAACAAACAGTTACTGCTTATTTATTTATTAGGCGATTACTAGGCTTGTGGGTGTGGGTGCCAAATATTTCTATTCCCGACTGCCTCTGGAAGGAATCTTCATTGTGCCTTGCATGTGTTAATAGTTTGACAACTTAGAATATTTCAAATTTGAATTGGATATTATTTATTGTCAAAATTGTCTCTTCAACCAAACATCCTGTAGATTATATCTACTTAACATTAACGTTTATGTTGTTTTTTATTAAAAAGACTTATAGAAAACGAAATTAATTTTTGTCGAAGGGAATTATTAAAAAAATTATTTAACAAATGATCAATTAGGATTTAAAAATTGGAAAATATTTACAATTTGGCACCTCACAATATTCGGATCGAAAAATTCACAACTCTAAATCTGGACTTGAGAAAGGAATTTTCGGATTCGTAGTCGAAATTCGAAGTTATATCCGAATTTTCATATACAAAATAGGAATCTTCAATTCTGAATTAAATTTCTGTATTTAGAAGACCACGACTATATTTGCAGTGTGATTCTAAAATAAATATTTGAATTCGAATTGTAATGCTTAATTGATATTACTTGAACTTCAATTTTAAGATTTATTGTTCTATGCTGTGGGAATAAAAATAAGCGAAACCACTTTGCATTCTCTACTATTTGCGGACGTTTAAATAATATTTGTTCAAGACGACGAAGACATGGAACACATGTTGAAAAAGCTCAAAAATGGATTCGAAAGATGGTTTAACAATTAATTTCCAAAAAACCGAATACATGTGTGTGCGAGGAGCAACACAGAATTTAGTAGCAGACCAAATAGACAGGTCATGTAATACCTTCAAATATCTAGGCTCAATAATCAGCGATACAAGAACATGTGAAAGAGATATTGACACCAGAATCTCAATGGGAAAACAAGAGATAAGAGCACTACACGGACTACTGTGGAATGGAAACCTTAGTAAGGAAACAAAAAAACGATACTTGCACAGTATAGTAGAAAATATAGTGTTATATGGAGCTGAAATGTGGGCTATATCAAAATCGATACGAGACAAAATAAGAACTGTAGAATTGGATTACATGAGAAGGTTTCCAAGTAACAAGAAGAGACAGGCTCAGAACAGAGTATCTTTGGAAGCAAATGGAAATAACTTGCTCAATAACTAAAACGTTCGAAAATAGGGCCTTCCAATGGTATGGACACGTTAAACACGTGCCAGAAAATAGATGGCGGAATATATTGACTATTGACGCAATGGTCTCCGGGGGGAAGAATAAAAAGGGGAAGACCAGCATAAGCCTGGGAAACATACATAAAAAGTACAATGGCGGAAAGGAATCTCAGAGAAGAATGCTGGAATGATAAGAAATTTTGGAAACAAAAAACTCAAATGTGTAATTCGTATAAAGAAGAGATGAAATTTGCTGTGCCAAAATTCAATTTCTCAAACTGAAAAGCTTGCATTTCCGAATTAAACTCCAAAATTTTCCGCATAATAGTGTGAGATTCTAGGAAAGCTAAATAGAGACTGCACAACTTCTTTATTTTAATTAAATTACATTTCATACTTTACTATTTTTCCAATTGTCCTGCACGTCTACCGTCGTTGTCGCGCACCCGACTTACTACCCTCATTCACCCGATGCACGCCGGATCCCTACCTGAACATCGGTCATCTGCTATAATTCCCACCATGGTAATTCAGTTTTGAAAAATAAAAAAAATTATGAACAAAGTATAAATGAATTTGCTCCTTTAAATTTAACATTCGAATATATTTTTCGTATTTCTACTTTAAAAAAATACAAGACTTTGATTCTAAAACAAAAATTTTAATTCAGATTTTATGCTTAATAAATATTATTTGATTTTAAAATTTATTAGAGGAGCCGATAGCCGCGTGTAAATGGCCTTGGTCTCTCACGTAGGCATCTTGGGTTCGATTCCTGAGACCGGCGATATCATCGCTGGAATTTAGAAGGTCGTACGCTTCGGAGGGCACGTTAAGCCGGCGGTCCCGGTTAACATACTAACACCTTTGATAACCGTTAACCTCGCAACACTGAGGGTCGATCTTCTTCACCTCTTTCGATGGGTTAGGTTAGCCTCCTGCCCATCATACGTGCTAAGAGGGCTCACAAAACTCGTTCTTACTAGTTTCTAACAGGCCATCCGCCTAGGCTTCGGCCATAAGAGGAAGAAGAAGAAAATTTATTATGTAAACACGCGATTAAGATCCGAAATGCAACTCGAAATGTTCGAAATTGTCAATAATAATAGTCTTTGCCTTATGTGCCATAGTTTAATTAGAATTGAAAGACAAAAAAACATTAAAATTTCTTACCAAAGTAGAGATTTGAATTTTGAATCGAATTTTTTAGTGCTTAGTTAATCTTATGTTAAATAGAATTTTGAAATTTGTAATGGAAACAAACAATTGTTAACACAAAGTTCTGCTCCCAACTAAAGCACTCGAATCGTCGGAGGTCAATTCAAAACTTTCGAATTCCAATAAGATCAGAATTTTCATGGACGAAATGACAATCTACTTCAAATTTGAGACTTTAATTATTGTATATTTTAATTATTAGGATTTAAAAAATAAAAAGAATATTAAATTTTTTGATTTCAAAGCAAAGATTCCAAGTCAGTTCTTATGCTCTTCTACCTTTCAGTGTATAGGGTTGTGCATTGCGCCTTTCTTTGTTGGGCTGTTGACAAACCGCTTCCACTCCTTTCTGTTTTCCGCTAGTTTTATTGCACTTTTAACATCACTGTCTCTGTCTCTTAGCACTTTAACTAACTCATCATCCGATTTCTTTCTTGGGCGGCCCCTTCCTTTCGTCTTTACCTTGGTTTTTCAGATTTCACTGGTTGCCCATTGTTCTGGTATTCTAACCATATGGCCCCACCATTCTAGTTGCCTATTCTCTGTTTGATGTTAAATTGGCTCTATCCCCAGGACTTCTGTTATTTCGGTTGCATTCAGCAATAATCCAACTCTCATATATTCGTTAAATGCAATCTTTTTGAGGTTATGTTCTTGAATTTTCGTGAAGTTCGAGCCATTAACCAACAGAAACTCTCGTATTTGGGTACAAAAATGGTTCATTAGCACATCTTCTTAAAAACTCCATTTCTGACATTTTCCAGGTCTCCGCTCCATATACAGAAGGGCTGGGACAAATATTGATTTGTATACTTTAATCTTTGTTCCTCTGTTGACTTCCATCTATAACGGACTTCAAAAGTGCGTAATATATCCCATTTGCAATTATAATTCTATTGTTTATTTCCAAATCCATCTTTTTGATTCCCTTCTATTATAGAACCCAGATACTTTGCGCTTTCCACTTGTTGAATTTTAACCCTGGCAATTTCTATGTTTATCTCCTGTTTTTCGGTCCTATCACCGTTATTAAGATCCGGCTCAAAGGATCAGCACAATGTTGTACAGAGACAGCAACAAAAAATACACTTGTATTAACGAAAAGATTTTTAATGTCAGCAAAGAAAAACTCAATCCTTATTTACAAAATTAACACTCACTTCTCTTATTTTAATTTTATTTTTTAAATTCAAAAACTAACTAGATTATTAAAATCCAACATTTCTCCCCCTCGGTGAAGACTTCTTTTGAGTATTCACCCATCTGTGGAGAGATCTTAGTCGTTTATTTCCAGGACAAGCTTTGCGATGATAAAATTCTATTAAGAGTTTCGTTAAATTATGTTTTCCTTCTAAAATGATAGGTTTCTTAGTATCTTCAGTTAATTCTGGAGATTTATCGGTCCTTCCACCTAACCTTAGTATCCCATCAGATAATATCGGCGACAACTGATATAATTTACTATCTTTATAGTAACATTTCGTTCCGATTTTAGTAAATTTATTTCCTGATGGAAACAATCTTCTTGTACCTTCCTGAACCATAGCTTTTCTGCTTCTTTTAGATCGTTTACATTTAAATTTTTAGAAATTTCTTCGTTTATCCTTTTTGCTTGGCATATTTTTATGAATTTCATTACGAACGCCGTACTTCTGATTAATTTCATATAATTTAAAAATTTCTTGATATTAGGCAAATCAAAATTTACGAAATGATTAATAAAAAGTAAATTTTCCATTTTTACTTCACCACAGTTTAAATCTTCATCCTTTTTTTCGGTTTCCGTTTCTTGTGGCCAATCTTCGGTATTTTCGCGTAAAAACGGCGATTGTACCATCTACTACTTATATTTATTTCAAGATCTTCTCGATCTCTAGTTGCCTCATCTGCTACATTTAACTTTGTGGGAACTCAATTCCAGTCTTCGATGTTAGTTTTTTCTTGAATTTCTGCTACTCTATTTGCAACAAAAGTTTTAAACCTTTTTGCTTCCGATCTGATCCAATTTAACACAGTTCTTGAATCTGACCAAAACCACGTGGTGTTTATTTCCAGTGAATGCCCTTTTTTGATGCTTACGGCTAATCTACTTGCCATTACCGCCGCTTGAAGTTCGAGTCGGGGAATTGTCATTGACTTCAACGGGCAAACTTGAGTTTTCGAAGTTATAAGGCAAACTTTGGTTTCGTTTTCACTGAAAAATCTTAAATAACTTACCATAGCAAAGGCTTGCTCACTTGCGTAGCAAAATATGTGTAACTGAATGTCGCTTCTTTGTTCAAAACCATAACATCGTGGTATGGGCAAGTTTTCTATGTCTTTTAAGCCACTTAGCCACGTTGTCCATCTTTTGTACAAGATGTTGGTGATTTCGTCATCCCAATTGATACCACTACGCCATGTATCCTGTAAGATCATTTTACCTCTGACTATGAATTGACCTATAAGTCCCAGTGGATCAAAAAGAGACATGACCAATTTTAAAACTTCCCTTTTTGTAGGTATTTTTTCTCCTGTTAAAATATCTCTATTAACTTTAAGAAAATCTAAAGGAAAAGTTAAATTATCGTTCTCAGGATCCCATTTTAAACCTAAAACCCTCTGAGATATATTAGACTGTTCATTTGGCTTCATTTAACTTTTCTGTTGCTCTCTTTTCATAAAGAATTTGATTAAGTACATGTTTAGAGTTGCTTACCCAACCTCTTAAGTCAAATCCTCCGGCTTCGTGTATCATTATTACTTCATTTATCAGTTTTATGGCTTCCTCTTCACTACTAACGCTGTCTAGATAGTCATCCATGTAATGTTTGTGAAGTATTGCGTCTACTGCCTCTGGATATTCTTCTTTGAACTCTAATGCATTCCTGTTGTTAACATATTGAGCTGAAAAAGGTGATGAAATTGCTCCAAAGATCATTACGCTCATAGCATAAATTGTTGGTTCCTGTTGACTGCCGTTCTCATACCATAAAAATCTCTGTGCCGACTGATCCTAGGTTCTTATTTTTACTTGGTGGAACATTTCTCGTATGTCAGGTGAAAATGCTATAGGTTTTTGACGAAACTTCCAAATTATCTCAATTAATGAATTATAAAGGTCAGGACCTTTGAGTAGATAGTCATTTAAGCTCTTACCCTTAACTTTTGCGGCAGCATCAAAAACGAATCTTACCTTTCCAGGTTTGTTTGGATTAACTACATCGAAATGTGGAAGATACCAAATTTTATTTGTAATTTCACTGAGTTCTGCATTTGGAATTCTTGTTGCATATCCCTTATTTACATACTCATCTATTTTACTTCTGTAAACTTCTTCGAATTCTTTCTCTTTCATTATTCGTCTTTGAATGTAGTTCAAACGTTGAACAGCTAGTAGCCAACTGTCAGGGAGCACCATATCATCGTCTTTCCATGGTAAACAAGTCTCCAATCGATTTCCTATTCGTTTCGTAAATTTCTCTAGTAATTTTTCTGCTCTTTCATCTTCTTTTGTCTGGAAATCCTTTTCTAACAATTTAACCCCAGATGATTCAATGAAAAAAAAAAATTAACTAATTCATGAAGTCCCTCTTCCATATCTTGATGTTTTATGTGTAAAACTATTGTTTCATCATATCTTTCCTGAAATTAATTAACATTACCGTGAAGAACCCATCCTAGTCTCGTTCTTGATAGTGCTGGTGAATTTCGAGGACCTTCTATTATTTCACGAGATGCTATAAGTCCCAATGATCTTGTCCTATTAAAAGTTTTGGTTTTGCACATTTCATTCTTTTAAAGTCGACTAATTTAAGATACTGCCATCTATCCTGAAATTTTCTTGCATTGATCGATTGAGCAGGTAAATCCATATCTGTGATTGTATACACATTTTCCATATTAAATAGGTTACCTTCTTCTCCGTAAATTTCAAAGGACACCTTCATAGATTTTAGTCTCTTAGAACTATCTTTGTCTGTCCACTTCAGAGCTAGTGATGTCTTCTCGCCATATAATCCCAATTTGGATGCTATTTCTTCATCCAGAAGGGTTACGGTTGATCCCTCGTCAAAAAGAGCAAATGTATCGATTTCTTTCATGTCATTTCTGAGTTTCACTGGTAGAACTTTGAGTAGAATTTCTTTTCCGCACGCTCTATTTGTATAACTACAGTATTTATTTTTGTAGTACTAGCTTGTCCTAATTCTAAAGTTTCCTGTGATTCAACTTGTACGTTTCTTGGTTTGTAATTGTCATTATGTAGCAAGTGGTGATGATACTTTTCACAACCATTCATTCCACATTGTTTTTTTCTTGTACATGATCGTATTCGATGTTGACCTTTTATACAAGAAAAACAAATTCCATTTCATTTCCAATTCTTGTTCCTTTTCTATTAGTATTGCCACCTCTTCGTCAGCTTTTATTTGCACTTCCAACATCCTCCTTCTAGTGCTTGCTTCAGTTGTTGATGATTTTGCTGCCTTTGAATGTTTTGTACTTGTTTTACCAGACTTATTATCTTCTGGCAAGTTTTCATTTTTATTCTTATTAGGGCTTGTACTTTCTGCTAACTTCGTCTTACTTCTTGTCATTATTCCTGTAGTTTCCATATCGTAGTATCAATTTCAAAGGCTCAAGGACCAGCACAATGTTGTATTATGCACTTTTACTTTTACCTATAAATAGATGTATTAAGATCCGGCTCAAAGGATCAGCACAATGTTGTACAAATACAGCACCAACAAATACACTTGTATTAACGAAAAGATTTTTTAATGTCAGCAAAGAAAAACTTAATCCTTGTTTACCAAATTTACATTCACTTCTCTTATTTTTATTTCATTTTTTAAATTCAAAAACTAACTAGATTATTAAAATCCAACAATCAGGTTTTCTTTTAGGGCATCTTTTGTTGGGGCAAACAGGATAATATCGGCGGCGTATATTAGTTCTTTAATTTTCACTGGTTGCAACTGTCTACAGTTTCTATATCCAACAACTACACCTTTAGTCTTTAACTTTGTTGTTTTAGTAATTACATCCATGACCATAATAAATAGCAGGGCGCTTAAAATGTTCCCTTGTCTTACCCCTTGTTTTGTGATAAATTCATTTGTAGTCAAATTTTGGTATCTAATAACATTTCTGGTACTTTTATATATACTTTTAAACGCACCTATCAATTCCCCTGGGATTTTCCGTTTCTGTAATATATTCCATATTGCTTGTCGTTTAACAGAATCAAAGGCTTTTTGTATGTCAATGGCACATATGTTATATGTAGATACTTTCCCCTTTTCTAATAGTTTTTTCACATATCTGTCTCATCACAAATACCCATTTCTGTGTACTTCATCCTCTTCTGAAACCTGCCTGTGTATCTTCCATTGTTGGTTCGATTATAATATCAACAACGAATTTTTGAAAAATAAAAACTCGTGTTCCTATTCGAAACTTAACAGTCGAATCCGGATTTGAAACTCAAATTCGTTTTTGTAGAAATTGGAATCTTCCTTGTTATGATTCGAGTCTTGTTGAACTATAATTATAATTCGAAGGAGTTTTAAATGCATAAAAGCATTCTTAATTGGAATGAAATTCTTAAGCCATTAAAAAGTAAAAACAAGTACAATATGTTTGAACCTAAATATTTTGAGGGCTTAGGGTGTAGCGTACGTTATTTATTATAAAATCCGGTCCTCTTCCAAGAAGTGATTTTTAAGATTCTAAAGTTTTTTCAGAATTTTCATTTTTAATTTTCAGTTTCATTTTACTTGAAATTTCTAGTTACCAAGTTCCTTGGAAATACTTTCAGTTACGTACAGCTTTGTTAGGTGTATTTTTTCCTTTAGGAACCTCAGCATTGCTTTCGTCATAAACGGTTTTCTGTTATATCTTTCTGAAATTTGCTACTTGATTTTGTTTGTGTCTTTAATATACAATCGTGTCGCTAATGCTTGCGTTTTGCTGTAGCAAATTTAATAATCTGCTATAAATAATACAAAATAGTATTTTTATCGAATGATATAAATTCAAATTAAACATAGATTTTTCCTTAATATGCATTATGTCCTTGAGATACAAGGTTACCTGACAGGATAACGTTAGTTCCTTTTTAAAAGTAAACAAGCTGCACGCAAGGTATCTCAATTCGCGGCAACCGACTGGCAGACTTCAGTGTTGAACTGGTTGCGTGCATAGTAATAACAAGGCGCTTCATCGTTTAAAAAAAGTTATACGATTAATATAACAATAATGTTGTAATTATAACATATCACATGTCTCGTGATAAAACTTGTGATTTTTCTTTTGAAAGTGATAATTTTCACCGTCTACTCCCTTTCAAAGGCACCGAATTCGAATTAAATAACATAAAAGGTAGGTATAAACGTACAAAATGCAAAATTCGAATTTTACAGGAACGTTTCTTTTTTTCATAAAGAGTGCAAAATAGCCATTGGATGTATGTGATGTGAAGTGAAATAAATTTGCGGGTCTTTTGAAAAGTGACGGCGCAACGTGTATATCCCTTTTGTTAAATTGTGGTAGGTGGAAACCGATTGTTATTCGTATTTATGGAAAGTTTTTGGTCTAACTTAGACGTTTGTGAAATTTAATGTGACTGACAGTTTTGCAGCGACCGCTTAACAAAAGGAACGCGCCGTTATGGTTGTTTACGTTTACCTTTATAGGATATGTTGTAAAACAAAGAAGGAATCTTAGAAAAGTCATTAACGATTTTGCAAATTGTATTTTTAAGGCGGTAAGGTCTAGGACGCAGACGTCATAAATCATCTAAAAAACATTAAAATTTTCGGTAATTCTGTCTAGACTAAACTTGTTTTCAATTTCTCAATGTCTTCGCAAATAAAGACGTGTATAAATTTGGTGCAATTTCTTTTCTCATTCGAAACGTCGTTCCCATTATCATTTCGAAATATTCTTAATATTTCAAAAGACTCGCTTATTATATTTAATTAGACAAATAGACTTCTTTTGAAATGACTATTTTGTATTTTTTAAATAACTTATTTTTATTCATCTCATCAACTGACAGAACATTATTAAAGTAAATGAGTTTTTAGGCTGTTCGGAACATTAAGTCTGAAATGAAATGTTGTTCCATGAAACTAACAGCTAGAACGGAAGAACGACAACCACTTTTTTCAAAAACGGGACTTCGATGTCATCCTGCGTTGTTAGAAAACATTGATCAGGATGACGATGACGATGATGACAATTCGTTCAGGTAAAAATACTTACCCTCGTGACAAAATAAAGATTCATGATCGCTCTTTTTTATTGCTAAATATGACTTCGTTGGACGAAGGCAAACTACTTAAATGTCTCATAAAATTATAAAATAGATTTTGTAGGTACACGTTTTAAAGTAATTAGTAGGATTTGAAACTAATCACGCGAAATTAGAAAGAAATGCAAATTTTTAAAGTTATCTTGTACATTTCTGAGTAATGTTATTGCGAAAACAATTACTTTCAAGCTGAATCTTAAAATAAATTTTCTACACTTTCACATTTATTAAGAAAAAATGCTAATGCATAAAATTTACAGCTTCATGCTTAAATATTTTTGAAAACTTTATGAATCTGAAAACGTTAATTTATATAAGGTAGTTCTACAGGTTTTTTAGTTTTTAAAATACCATTATATCATCAGAAGATTAGAAACATTTCTAAAACTCCGACTTCTTATAAATTTGCATGCGTTCCTTTATTTTTTGAAAATTAATTTATGTTTAATGTTAACTTGTGTTTATAGATAATTAGCTTTCTATAATTAATGAAGAAATTAATTTCGTATTTATTACTTTTTGAAAACCTTATTTATTAAACTTAAAATTGAATCTTCGTTCTGAGTTAATAAAAAGTTGCCAAAATACTTATTTGGTTTCTTCATGCCTTTTTGTGATTTTCAGAGTCCTTAAAACCTTCCTTTTGTTTTTTGAATATTTTGCTAAATTCTTATTGTGTATTCTGACTACATAGTCTGTTTAAAATGTTAAGATTAGTTAGAGTTTGTATTTTTGGATTTCTTTGGTTTCATTTTTTAGATCCTTCAAGTTTAAAAAATAGCAAAAACAATTTAATTTGCTTTGAAGATTCACTTTTAGAATTGGAGATTCTTCTATATTTTTAATCAATTTTAATTTAATTAACAAATATATTATATTTTCAGAATTGATAGGAAAATATTAAAATATTAAAAACACATTTTTGAGATACGTATAAGATTTTCACTTATCAGTTATCAGCAAGAAAGATACCGTGTTTTAAAAAGATACAGCTACCAAATATTTTTATGCTAAAACTTGCTTAAAAAGTAAAAAATACTACATCAAATTTCTGGTTTTTGCGATCGTTGATTTGTTGAGTTTTGGTGTTATTCGAGAATTTCTATATTACATTGGAGGCAATTCTAAATTTTAAGAAAATATAATCTTCAACAAGAAATATTAGAAATATTTCATAATTTTGATTTTGGGCATTTCGCCAATATCTGAATTGATCTATAAAGGTTTGGTGGTGTCAAGGAGAACCGTAACAACTCCATAGGCATCAAAAGAAACCTATAAAACGTTTTAAAATACATTCGTTTTTTCCATCAGCTATAGTAATACTATTTAGACAGAATCTGATAACGGATAACCTAGCTTAAGCTGAAATCGAGTTTGGTCGAGTGGTATACATAGCTTAGTTGGTTGCCTACTTTAAGGTGTTATCTTTTGGTAGTCATAGCATTGTTATCCTATGTTTCTGAGCTGGGATTAAAGTTACTCCCCTTATTGTTCTCTTTCATCTCTAAAGATAAACTTGAAGAAAATAAAAAGAATCTCTATTATATCTGAAAATGTTCAGAAATACTAAATTCCTTTTTATGATTGAATTAAAGTTCAATATACAGGATGTCCCGAAAGGTTGAAGATCAATAACTTCCTTGGATCAAAATAAACCAATTAGCCCAAATGTATGTACCTCAATATCTTGGTGCTTTCTTAAAGAGATACAGAATTGATTTAGGGGGTATGGTGGTTTAATAATTACATTTAGGTATAAATAATTACCAAAGTATGAGAAGATAATTAAATTTTGGTTAGAAATGCTAATTCATTGTGTAGATTAAGAAACAGCAACTTGATTTTACAAGAATTTCATTTTTAATACCATGAGATCGAAAAAACGATGATTCTGAGCAGGCCTTGACTAGTACAACGCGATTGGCAAGACTGATTTCAAAATGTGGCAGTAGGTTAGAGGTTAATAAATGTCAAATAAATTAAAACACAAAACAGTATTTATTTAAGGAACAAACTGAAAACTAAGATGAATACATGTTAGAGTAGGTGTTCAAAATGTGATCCTTCACTAGTATTACAACGATAAATTTAAATAATTCTGGAAACAAGATTGCAAAACTGACTTACATTTGAAATGTCACTGTCACATTATAATTCATAGGCATTCTAGAACCAGTGTAGCCAATCGTGTTGTACTAGTCAAGGCCTGCTCAGAATCATTTTTTTTTCGATCTCATGGTACAATCCTGTTAACGGCATTGTCAATCTTTAAATGCATTTATCTTGAAAACGGTTAACCTTGTCGATTTCAGATTAGTATAATTTTGTTTCTTAGAATTAAATGCTTTATTTAGTTTTTTCATCATGTTGGCCATAAAGTTTATACTAAAAAAGATTTACCAAAAAATATGGATTCCACCAGTGCCCTCTACAATCTGTGACAAATTCTATACCATAGCACTATTTGTAGTGTCACAAAACGCAACAAATTTCAATTATTTGTGAACCAATTATTAGTTTTAAAGTTATAGCGGAAAATAAAAATGAAGAATTTGCTTTTAACAGCCCTGCATCTCCACCAAGGTACATTTGGCTTAATCAGTTTATTTCGATCCAAGGAAGCTACGCTTAAAGTTTATCCCCAACCTTTCCAGACATCCTGAATGTACAGTTAGGTGCAGATGTTTTATCACCTGCGCCCAGTTGTAATTATTCATTTATTAACGTAGCTTTTGCTCCATAATATTTGGATGCTAAACTGGTATAATTGTTCTGCGTAATTAAAAGAGGCATGTGACAAAATGTCTTTTTCTTACAAGGTATTTTCTAGTTTATCAAATTCACAAGCGTAAAATGATCTATACAGCAGCTTACATACATCATAACCTAAACATAATAAATAATTTACTGAACAAATAAGATCAGATGTTTTGTACATTAAGACGTCGCCAAACGTTTCATTAAGTGTTTTTATGATACCTGCATGATATACAAGTCTTGGTTTCGGCATAACGCTATTTTCATCTTCTTTTAACAGCCCCTAGTAGTCCACTCCTGGGCATGGGCCTCCCCTTGTTCCTTCCATAAATTTTTATCTTGTACCAGTTGATGCCAGTTTCTTCTTGCTTTATTGTTGATGTCATCAAGCCAGCATCTCTGAGGTGTTCCAACGCTCCCCTTATGTAGTCGGGGTCTCCATTGCATTATATGCTTTGTCCATCGATGTCTGTCCTATCGAGCGACGAGTCCGGCCCAACTCTACTTGAGCTTCGCTCTACGAGTTATGACATCTCCCACCTTAGTTCTTTGTCTGATCTTCACATTTGTAATATGATCTCTGAGACTTAATCCTAGATCCTAGCGTTCTTCGCTCTATTCCTCTTTACTCTTTACTCGTAGATTAATTGGGATATCTGTATTTTGTAATACATTCATCAATTCTCCTGTGGCTGCATTCGAATGCGCCTGTCTATTTCAGCGGTCTGGTTTTCCCTACCCAGTCTGATGTTATGTCCTAAGTAAACACTCTTCTACGTTTTCTATACTCTTACTACTCACGCTTATATTTACATCTTCTAAGATCATTATTTGTATCCAGATTCCTTTGTAAGCCAATTTCTGCTTATTTTGTTTCGAGTTCTTCGATCATACTTTGTAATTCATTTATGTTTCGACTAAAAAGGACAATCGTCTGCAAAACGAAGGTGGTTTAAATATCCACCGTCTAGTTTAATTCTCTTCTCGCCCCAGTTCATTGTTTTAAAGACGTCTTCCAGCACAAGTGTAAACAATTTTGAAGAGATAATGTCTCCCTGCTTAACTCCTCTTTTTACTGGTATTATTAGTTTTTAAGTCGTCTGTGATATTTACCACAAGTGTTGCATGATCGTAGATATTTTGGTTTAGGTTTCTAGTTTCTAGCTTTCTAGTTTATACAGGGTGCCCACAAACTCACTTCACAAAAGAAAACTGCAAATTCTAGAGCTCAGTTTATGTCGATTTGACGTAAATCACCTTATCCAAAAATGCTTGCTAAGGGAGCTAGAGCTCTTTGAACGTGAAAAGTTCAAATCGATTTTTTCGAAAACGGTGCGTCCGTCATAGCGACTTCAGATAAGAGCATCATTTTTTTTTTTTATAAAAAATCAAAATTTGTTAAATGTTATGTCAAAATGGCGAAATTTTCAAAGACAAAAAAGTTATGAATATTGTCCAATACCCCTCCCAAACGAGCCGCTTATGACTACAATTAAAAAATCGTATTTATGCCATACGATTGAGCATATTCCACGAAATAAATGTACAGAATGTTATCACTTAAAAGGAAACCATTTTGAAGATATTTGAATTAAACCGATGATGTAAGGGCGCCATCTTTAAAGAGCTCTAGCTCCCTTAGCAAGCATTTTTGGATGAGGTGATTTAGCAGATTTACGTCTAATCGACCTAAAATGAGCTATAGAATTTGCAGTTTTCTTTTGTGAAGTGAGTTTGTGGACACCCTGTATAGCTTGAGTCAATTCTTGCACTATTCATGGCTTTGAAGGCCCATAACTCCACAGAAGCGAACGCCTTGCTATAGTCGATGAATGCAAGCTGTAATGGTTCGTTGTATTCGTTGCATTTTTCTATCAATTATCGGACAGATCAAATACTCCTCAACAAATGTCTTACAGAGAGTAAAATACCAGAAGCATGGCAAAACGCACAGGTAATTTTACTATATAAAAAAAGGATAAATTGAAAATTAGTAACTACTATCAGCCTATAAGTCTGTTATCTCATAGGTACCTACAAGCTACTGACTAAAATTGTAACAAATAGACTGACAAACAAACTAAATGGCTACCAACCTCTAGAACAGGCTGGATTTCGAAAAAGTTACAGTACTTTCGAACATATGTATATGTACAATGTACATTGTACAATCCATCCGAACATAACGATACTAAAAACCAATAAAAAATAAAAATAAATATGTATTACGAGGAATACTTCAAATGCCCTATACTAATAATTAAAAGCAAACTTCACACTATCAGTCTAATGTGTTAAACAAAATGTATATCTCGTATGTTTCCTTTAACGTTTTTGACCAAATCACCTAAAGTCTCCGAATACTCTCTTAAGAAATAAGAAATAATACCGAGTCTCCACTGTTCTAGAAAATCTGAGAAACCGCAAAACGTCAGTCAATTTCATAGTTTTCTATTGTGGTCAACGAAAATCGGGGAACTTTATTAATCTCTACGGAAATTTCAATGATCACGTGTATTCTTAAATTGGCTGCCAAAAATTATGGGCATTTATAAATCCATAACACTTTAGAATTCAGAATGTGGTTACTACCAAGTAATCGAAGTTAAATATATGGGCAAAGGTTAGTTCGCATTTAGTATTTTTTTTAAATATTATAAATAGTTCTCTATGTTCCGCTGTACCGTTTACACCCTGTGTATTATTCTACAATGTTATGTTTTTCTTCTTTCTGCATTTTTATGTTTGTTCGTTTATTTGTGCACTTTATTTTGAAAGTTACTCCTTTATTGAATATTAATTGAACTCGATACTCTAGGAATAAGTATGAAAATATTTTGGACAGGGAGAGGTCAGGGAAATAGGAAATCGACCATCAGTAAGACTAAAAATAAAAAAATAATAAATTTACCATGAAAGTTTGAGTTTACTTCTTTGTAACTTTTTAAGGTAGGAGGTGAAAAAGAAAGTTTACGATTTTTTTGTACTCCCACGTTTATTTATACTTTTGGATTTTCTCAATCCTACTCGTATATAGATTTTTAATTTTCTTACTATTTTCTTGGGAAAATCTTAAATTATACCATCATCTTATCACTATAAATCTTTTTTTATTTTAATGGGTTTCAAAATTATGTTTCTGAGAATTTAAAGTGCGAAACTCGCCAATTCCGAATAGTTGATAATACTGCGTGATTCACGTAAGACGCGCTCCTTAACAACTGGAATGGGCAACCCAATAAGCATGACAATTTAATTACAGATCACCTTGAAAATTATTTTAACGAATAAATATTTCTCATCGTCATTTTTAATGAATAAGTAAACAATATAAGGGCCATATTCATAGGCAGTATTTAAAGTTAGTAGGGGTTTAGTAGATACTAAACCAATATAATTAATATATGTTGCTATAGCAATTAGTAAGATCTAACTTTAAACACTGTCTACGAATATGGCCCTAATTATTTGTGAACATATTTACTTGATCAAATTTTGTTTTTTAATTTGCTGGCATTTCTAGTAGTTTTAGCAGTATGTATGTTGGGTTGCAATTAAAGATTTTAAAAGATGCGTCTTACGTGAATCACCCAGTACAGTCATCGTGAATTTAGTAATTTATTATTTGAAATTTCATTTTAAAATATTGTAAAAATTAACGAAACATAATGTTTATAATTTATTCAGGAGCGTTTTGGTTAGGCAGTGACGGTGTTAATAAATATCTCGTCAAGGGTGGGACAAAGTAGACCCATATATCTCAAGGTAGGCAGTTACAAAATAAACAGACGGATGAAACTTTTATTAATTATCTTTTATTAAACAGTTTCTTCTTTGTTTACCGCTTAACATTAAAGTAATCAACAATTAAAGTTTTTTATTCGAACAGTAGTTAGCAATCTGCAGAAATACAGCATATGGAGCTAAACAAAAATCGTGATTCTTTCTTAACTTTTATACATTTCATGAAAGCAACTGGTATGCCTTAACCCACCATGTTGCTGGCCATACTCTATCACAGACCAATATCTTTATCTTTAAAATATTACAAAATAGAATGTTAATATTGATATCGAAAGCTACGTGATTTTGGCAAAATAAATTACGAAAACATGACTGTACCAAAATACAAAAAATGCGTTGTTAAAAGTTAAAGAAACGATTTTAATATCAGATTTGAGCTTGCGGTGAAGCTTCTTCTTCCTCCTCTTCTTCTTCTAGCCTTCTTCTATCCATTTTTGGATGTAGGACTCCTCAATTTCCTTGCATTGTGTCCTGTCTTGAGCTCTTCTTTTGCAGATTAGGCCGGCATATTATTTAATGTCATCTGTCCATCGCATCTGAAGGCGTCCTCGCGTTTTGTTTCCCAGCCCAGTATCTGGCGTCCTTTTGTCGGGCGTTGTGACTGGCAAACTGCCATTTCAGTTTTGCTACTTGTCGTCTTATCCTTATCTTTGGTTTTTTCGCTTATCCAGCTGTTTCGTTTTCTGTCCCTTAAGGTTAAGTTTAGCATTCGTTGTTCCATTGCTCTTTGTGCGACTATTCATCTTTCCATGTTTTTCTTTGTTAGCATCCATGTTAATATGGGCAGGACGCATTCATCGAATACCTTTGTTTTAAGGTGCTGTGGAATTTTTCTGTTTTTCAGTACGTGATTTAGTCTACCAAAACAGGCCAATCCTAATTTTATTTTTCTTCTAATTTCTATATCTTGATTTTCTTTGTTCAGTTTAATTTGCTGGCCTAGATATGTATATGTAGTCTTCTACTTGTTCTGTAGTCTCATTATTCACAACCATATTTATATGCTCTTCGGTGTTTGACATTTCTTTTGTTTTTGATGTATTCATCTGTAGTCCAACTCGTTTAGATTGTTCGTTTAGGTCTTATATCATTATTTGAAGTTGTTTCTTGTCCATGACTATTAGCATGATGTGGTCGGCATATTTAAGATTTTGCAGCAATCTACCATTGATATGTATACCGTTTATTTGCTAATCGTGATTTTTAAGAAAGATCTTCCATCACTGTTATAAAAAGTTTCAGGGATAGAGGGTCTCCCTGCCGTACTTCTCTATTTACATGTACCTGTTTTATTTGGTACCTAATCTTATCTTGTATTTCAATGTTGGTTGTTGCTCGTTGGTACATATTGTGTTTCAATGCCATATATCAATAATCTATTCTACTTTTCCATCGTCTTTCTTGGACAACCCATTCCTCGACAGTATCAAATGGTTTTTCATAATCTATCAGTGCGATGAACAGCGGCAAATTATATTCATTTGCTTTCCCAATTAATACTTTAACAGGTATTTAATAAGCGATCGGTTGTGCTAAAGTTTTTTCGGAAACCCGTCTGTTCGCGTGTAAAGTAAGCTTCTAATTTTATTCAAGTAAACTTCTAATTTGTTGTTATTTCTTTTTGCAATTATTCTTGTAAATCTTATATACAGGGTGTAACAAAAATGGTGAGCTGACTATACATGGGCGGCTTCTACGACTAAAAATAAGGAAAAAAGTTTGTATAAACATACGAGTATGTCCCAAAATGGTTCGTTATCCTGGAAGATGGATTGGCCGTGGTGAACCTGTAGCGTGGCCTGCACGGTCTCCAGATCTAAATCCTCTCGATTTTTACGTATGGGGACATCTAAAATCTATGGTGTATTCTACTCCAGTTCAAGACATTCAGGATCTTCGACAGAGAGTGGAAGGCGGATGCCAGTAAATTCGGAACACATCAGTAATTTTTGAGCGCGTGAGGGAGTCCATGATCCGACGAGCTCAGCAGTGTGTTGCTGCCTGTGGAGGTCAATTTAAACATTTATTATGATTTTAATTAAACAACTCCATTTGCTGTTATCTTTTTGGACAAAAAACTGAAAAAACTCAAGTAGCTGTAACTCAGTAACGAGCCATTTTAGGACATATGTTTATATAAACTTTTTTCCTTATTTTTAGTCGTAGAAGCCGCTTTTGTATAGTCAACCCACCATTTTTGTTACACCCTGTATATGTGCGATAAAAGAGGATGGGTGTAAATTTTTTCAGGTCTAGTTGGTCTCCTTTTTTAAATAATACCTAGTATTATACTTGCTCCTTTCCATTCTTCTGGAATTATTCCTGTTTCTAAACATTTATTGAATAAAATTTTTAATATCTTCAATATTTCATCTCTCACTAGTTTTTTTGTAACGTCGTCCTTACCAGGGTCTTTATGATTTTTCATTTCTGTGATCGCACTGATTATTTCTTCCTCTGTAATCTCCGGCACGTTTTCTCGTTCTGTTTGTTGCAGCTGACTTTGTTTTGATTCATACAGATCGCTGTAATGTTCATGGATTCTTTTCTGTATATCTTAATTCGTTCCCTTCCTTGTCTTTTTTAGTGCTATTATCCTCTTTTGATCTAATTTTGATGGTAACACTTTAATATTTTTGTTCTTCTCTATTGCCTCCTGTATCATGTCATTTTGCTTCTTTATTCTGTGTTCTTTTATTGTTTTTCTTATTAATTTATTTAATTCTACATATTCAATCGTTTTATATTTTCCTTGTTGTGTCATTTCTCTTCTTTTCTTTAACAGTCTTTAACCTTTGCCTAATAGTGGCTGTAAGAGTTTCTTTTGTTTTACTTCCCTGTGTATATGTATGTTGAGCTGCATTTGTTGAAGCTTAGTATTTATTATTTTTAAATTTTATTGTTAGTAGTACGGTATAACACCAAGGGTGTTTCTGGTTTTCGAATACTACAAAACGGAAAACGTTAAGGTGAGGAATGGGAAAAAATAATTATATTTGAATGTTTTATAGAGTAGGCCTGATTTAAAATAGGGACAGCTTTTTCCCAGCTTGCTGCCACTGTCAGCGTTGAGCCAAAATGTCCAATTCAAATTAACCACAAAAATCTGGCAGCTTTGCATGCAAGTCTAGTTTATGCTTGATGGTTCAATGCTAATTTTGAATTTACTGCTTCATAGAAAAGGTCTTGTTGATCAGCATTTTCTAAATGACAGAAACTCCATTTTGATAGAACTATAGACTAGTTTTGAAAAAATAGAAAGTAAATTATGCAACACAAAATACAGATTTATATGGAGACTAGTTTACTAATTAATATAAAACTTCGTGAAACATCCAAGCTTTAAATAACAAAATCTGTAATAATTTTACATTTTCATTTTGAAATGACAAAATGAGGTCATCATCTTCAGGTTATAATTATCCAATACCTGAAATTTTATTCTAATCTTTCAGTAACGTTCAAGTTGACAATATAATATAATACGTATCAACTCACTGAGTTGTATTTATAATATTTAATTAATTTAGTGATCTAGTTTTCAGTGTTGCAGTGTGTTTGCACAGTTTACTCTCTACTTAAAACACAGAGCTGTGGCAGTAAAATCTGCAACCTAAGTAGCATATTTCATCAGTGACTGAGTGACTAGATAGCTAATGCAACCTATCATAAAATTATATCAAAGAACCAAATTGTTTAGTTTTATGTAGTTGGATAAAAAATCATATTAATAATTTATTTGACTAAGAAATATGTAATGCGTGTTACATATTTTACTATCAAAGCTCGATGAATACAGTATAGAATTTATGTGCCTACAAATAATTACTAACAATTAATTATTGAATACGCTTGTTACGTAGATTAAAAAAGAGCGATCATGTACTAAGTACTTAATATCTTTGGCCCTCTAGGAACTTTCAAAAAATGTTCAATTTTAGACGTAAATCAGAAACATCGGAAAACGGCCAACCTTATTTATCAGTTTTAAATATAATTCCACCAAGCGATATAAAAGCTTTCAATACGGGTAGTTCGATCAAAAGATGGGCAAATAAGCGTCCGAGGTTAAAATCCGCAAAGAGGACACATCAAAAAGGTGAAGGTTCTCTCGAAATGGATGCAGATAATTTAGACCTCTCCGATATAATCAAAGAGCTTCAAAGTGATTTTGACGATGAAACAGACGTAATTAATAACAATAACAATGAATGCGAAGAAGTCGATCCTGATATTCAACGTTTACTTGAAAGGACACACATGATAGAAAACCCTGAAGATAACGAAAAAACTACGGCCGAAACCAAGAGGATCAGTTTTGATATGGACGAGAAGGCTTGTCCGGATGGGGTTAGTACTGTTAAACGTAAATCGAAACGTAAACATAAGAAAAAATCTAAGGACAAGAACAAAGAAAAAGATAAGACTAAATCCAAGAAAAAATTAACTAAAACCGTTTCGTTTTCCTTATCAAAACCACCTACTCCACAAACCGAACAAATAATTAGAGTTGATGTTATTTCCAATTATTCTGTCGAATTTGATGCTATTGATAGTAACAGGACGGACGTGATGTTAAGCGATTCCGAAAAATTTACAATGGAAAAACTCGAAACCGAAAAGGATAACGAAAAGCTCGTACTTCATTTGTTTTCCACTCAAAAACCAGAAGAACCCAAAGATTTTATTCTGGAAAGTAAAAAGGCTGTTTTATTTTCTAGAATTGTTGAAAAATAATTTTGTATGTGTTTATTTATTAGATAGCTTTTATAATTTGTTATCATCTATTTGTTAAGTTTATTATATAAAATATTTAAATGAATAAATTTGAAAAATTATACATAAATGTGTATCAACCTTTCCTTCGGTTTTCTCTAAAAGTTAATGTGCAAGATTACCTATTATTGTAGGCGAACATCGTATATTTTGTCCAATTTCTTTGAAAGCTGCAGATACACCTACATATTAAATATGAAAAGCTAAAATTCAAAAATTTCCCGGAAATAAGCTTGTATTATTATACATGATGTTCCGTAGCTGGTACAAAACCTTTACATCCATATACCTTATTCTTATTACAAATAAGGTAGCCCGTTTGTTATATTTCTACAAACTGGGTTCAGCGAAGAAGCTAAAGAAATAATGTTTGGGAAAATTAATATACATACCTATAGGCTGTCCATTAAAAATATGGATCGATTTTAGTTAGAAAAATCTTAAATATGTAAACTAATTTTCAGCAGCCTTTTCGAAATTAATCTTCAAAGAGGTTACCTTATTTTTCTATTAATTAAATCGACAGCTTCGACTGTAAAGGTCATTGGTCAAATATATTATTTCATACTGTCTTATATTTCTACCTTAAAAATAAGTTTTTTTATGGTTTTAAAAATGTTACCAAAACTACCATTTTAATATTGAAATTTCACAACAATAATTAATTTTAATTAAAGTTAACTTTACAGTTCCACGATTTTTTCCTCGAAACATTAGTACCATAGCTAAGGATTCCTTCTTCTACGGAGTGATCCATAAAAAATTAGCGTTATTTTAACCATGATTTCTAGGTGCATTAAAACTATTTCTTTTTCATTAGCTTTACAACGGAGATTACGAAGAGTATTAGCTATCTTATTTAATAGGACGAAGCAGAATTTCATTTGCTCGTCATTTTTTTTATCTGACCATCGCTGGGGTTCTTTTTGCTATCAAAGTGAGGATTGGCAGATTGAAGTATTCGAAAATTTATAAGATATTTCAGGGCATTGCGAAGAAAATCTGTAACGTCTAAGAACCTCGTTTTACGTCGTCTACAAACCATAACAGTAAATACATTATACTTAGAACTACGATTAATAGTTACCATTACTAGTTTTCCATTAATTTAAACATATTCGTCAGCATGTTTTGCATACATATTTGCTGCAACATTTTGAATTCGTTTCAAATTTAAACTAGATTCAAACTATAATAGCCCAAGCAATAGGTAGTTTTACCTGGAAAAAATTCAAGGAGTTTTGAAAATTGACAATTTTTTATACCTTCCTCCGGTTCGCAACTCTGGATGGACCAGGTGTGGTCACTGCTCACATCTACTTCGATAGTGTTTGGTTGAGTGGCGTCCTCCTCTTCTGTAATTTCTTCTTCAGAATTCTCTTCCTTATCGTTATCGCATGCTAGCAATGTATTGAGTACCGTTTCGATTTCTTCCACTTCGTCTTCGGGGTCGTTCAAAATTTCAGCAACGTTTTCGCAGGAATTTCCGTTGCAATACATGCAAATGATGGAGTACTTTAAACCAGTTTTTCTGCAGCCACATGCCGAGCCGCATCCCTTTTTGCATTGACAGTACACGAATTTAAGGAGTACTTCAGGAGCAGGGTCTTCAGTTGTTCTGAATGGAATAAGTCCAGTCTTACTTCTCTTCCATCACCATTCTTCCAGATTTTTTGAAACACCTTACCAAGTCTGTATTTGATGGTAGGTTCGGAATGAATGCTGGCGTGCTGCTGCTGTTGTGGGTGGGAGTGAAGCCAGATTCAACTTACTCTTTGTCGCCGATCGGGCAAAATGTTGGTACCGGAGAGAATCCAAAGGTATATTTGTTTGAGAAGCTCCGTAGAGTGTAATTAGGAACTGTTCTCCTGCAGCAGCAATGGTGTCGGGATCTACACTTTCTTGCTTGAACACCTGCACAGTCTGATTTAAGTCTTTTGAATTTGTAAACATCGTCAGGAACTATTTACACATTTTCTCGCTATAGTTTTAGTTTCAGGGTCGTTCTGCCATACATTTAGGATTCTATTCTTAAAATCTGTTAAATTAGCGTTTATAAAACTATAAACTTTACTTTTAACTAAAGCCCAACAACAGTTCTCAATGGCATTCAAATTTGGTGAACTGCCACACAATGGAAGAACTGTGATGCTACGTTCAAAAAACCGTTTTTATAGATTCTGCTGTGTGGCACAAAGGGAATCTTACATAAAGGTGTTAGTACTATTCCGACAGGGGTATTGGAACAGAGTCCAAAGTGTGTTATCATGTTTTTGGTTCATTGTGCCCATAACAAAGAATATTTTGAAAGTTTCTAATTCGGTGGCCATCTACTGTATGTTGTATACCACTGCTTGTTCAGCCTGCAAACTTTGTGTAGAGTAAACTTGTTCTGCAGTTTTTCCTTTGCCGGGTTTTAGGAAATAAATGTTTGGATTATCTCTCGCCAGTGCTACCAAAAGAACAAGCAAGGAGGTCGATGTCTTCTCCCACAATCAGAACAGAATCAAATGATGAGCACATATTGATCGCTGCCCTTACCATCAACGTATCAGCACCTTCTGTTGCCTGATGAACGACGAAACCAGATGCCTTGAATCTCTCCTTGAGCATGGAAACGAGGCGACTTTTGAAGAAGAAATCGAAACGGTACTCAATACACTGCCAGCATACGATAACTATAAGGAAAGGGATTCTGAAGAAGAGATTACAGAAGAGGAGGACGCCACTCAACCAAACACTATCGAAGTAGACGTGAGCACACCTGGTCCATCCAGTGTTGCGAAACAGAGGAAGGTATAAAGGTGAATCCAAAGTAAAGACGTGGAATAGGCCTACTGGGGAAACCACAATAAACAAAACGCGACGGCTACTCTACCTCATGGTGGTGTGGAAACGAGTAAAAATGACAATTGATAATAACTAAATCGACAGCGAGTAAAATTTCGGGTGACAAGGTAGCATTTACGTAGTTCAAATGCGATTATTTCAAACACAATTTATTTTGGAAAAAAATATTTCTGACAAAAATTGTAGAGAATTTACTTCTCTACAATTTGTGTAATAAGTATTTTCTATGTAGGATGTCTTGGAAGGGAGATATTATCAAAAACTTGGATTTTGGTCGCCATTTTCCAATATGGCGGAGCTAGCGGACGCCCGCCAAGGTCGCAAATATAGTATATTGGTCGGGTCACTAAACTGAGTAAAATTGCCAATTTTCAAAACTCCTTGAATTTTTTCCAGGTAAGGCCTGTTTTATCTCCCTGTTGCTTGGGCTATAAATATTTCATACATTTCCGTCGCCAGAACAGAAGGTAATTGTAAACAACCTACTAAATTATTTATTCCATTTTTCTTTTGTTATTGGTGTAAATTTTAAAATATACGTGAAATTATTTAAAAACCAAAATTTCTAGTTAATAAATCAGGATTGTCTTACCTAAATGGTCAGGTTTAGCAACGCTAGACCAAGCAACCATGTGACCACGACCATAGATATTTGGACAACGAAGAAAGTCAACGTCATTTAAGATTAATTTTTCTTCTTTTAAAACAAAGTTTTCTGTTATATCAAGTACCAAAATCCTGAATACTGTAAACGAAAGACTGAAAATTATAAGATTAACTTTTGCAGGGTACGTATTCTGCTGTAAATACGCAATTAGTTTAAAAATAATAGAAGTGCATCTACTATCACGCTCAAAAGTAATGACACGCCTAAGATTTGTTATTGTATAATAAACAGCCTCCCAGCAGTCGACGAGTAGCTTGGGCATAACCATAAGACATTGTAGGTAGGATTAACAAGTTAGAATAAGAAAGTTACTCATTTCATAACTAATTTTTTTTCTTCCACATTTGTGCCGTTTTTCTACAGACCCAGTCTCCTGGTACCTCTTAATCGTACGATGGATAAATATTCGGTTCACATTTTGATTTTTGAGCAACTTGAAATTTTGAGGGGGTGATTTTTCTTCCAAATGGAAGGCAATAATAGCGTTACGATTAATTTCCATCGCGGCTCGGACAACAATGTCTCGTTCTCGTCAGAATGCAAACGCTAAACCGACAAACAATTGAAGCAGCTACACTGCAGTGCCTAGTTGATACTATCAACTATCAACTTGATAGTGCTAGCGTCAGAGGTTTTGTTATCTCGGGGCTCTGAACTTTGTAACACTTGGAGTGCCGGACCCTGTATTGAGCCAAATAACTCTAACGCCCCAAATAAAAATGAACACAGCTGTCTTCTAGAGGATAGGATACGAATTCTACTCATTTGGCCTTTTCTCTAATTGTGAAAATAGAGTTATTTGGAGAAAGCGTTTAGGTGCATCACCCTGTACGGCGTTATAATAGAACATTCATTAATGTTGTATGTGAATACACATTTTTATTTAGTTTATTTAGTAGACGAGATCTAGGCTTCCGGATGCCAAGGATCTTAACGCCCATCGACTGTCAAAGTCGTACGCACTACTCTATTAGAATTTTTATCGTGTCAAGCATCGCGTTGGCACAAACTTGAAACCTTTGGTTTACAAATATACTTCCTACAGCCTACATCACCGATGGCGGTCCAGTAAACTGAGCCTTAAATATTGTAGTTTGGGACACCAAATTTCGAATCAATTTATTAAAATATTATGTTATAAAATGTTTAGACAGGGTGATTCAAAAGTATTGTAATTAAATTAAATGGGTATATGCTGACCTTAATAGAAGTGCATTACAGCAAAAATTTAAATCTTATCGCGAATGTTTATTTTAAATTTTGTTACACACTTTTGAGAACCGCTGGCTAATATGCATCTAAAAAGCCTGCGATAGAAATTTGACACTGCAAAAATAAATGAAACATTACACAATTATTATGTAATATACAGGTTTCACTTTCCCCTCACATGTTTTCAGCCTTGAGACTGACTAAACAATAATTAGTAGCATCTTTAAAAAGTGATATTACAAAAAATTGTTGTTAATAAAAAGGAACAGAACTTACAAAAGATGTTCAAATGTTCCTCCTTTAACTTCTACACGCAAACAATACAAACACAAAACTATCTTTTAGAGCTGCTGCAGCATTCCGAATTCCATTAAAACGTTCGATGAATGCACTTTTAAAGCGAATGAACTGAGGTCTTATCAGACTGAACGAGAAGGCCGTTTGATAAATTTAAACTCCAGTGACCACCAACCAATTTTTGTATTGATCTTTTTAATTTTTTTCTTAGGTTACCGTTTACTTGCGACTTGCGAAAAGTTATTTTATTTGATATGCTCTACCTACCCTTAAAATTAATGACACTTTTGAATCGCCCTGTATAGACGAGTGCCTGCATCACGATCGAGAGGTCTCGAGTTCGGACCTAATCATCAGTCTGGAGCTTAGTTTGAGAACCCCTGTAGGTTAAGTAGAATTAAATTTAGAAGGCCGGTGACCGTAGCAACCGAGGCCGATAAGCATAATTTAAAAAAAAAAATTTATAAATAAGTGTTTTGACGATTTTTTCTATTTTAAAACACAACAAACAATTCTCAATTTTCAAGAACTCTTGTTAGTCTTTTTAAACTTTACAATATTCAGCGATTCAGCCTATGTTGTCTAATTAAGCGTTCGGCCTTGCTCATTGGTATAAACTTTTCATAATAGAGATAGAGACTCGTTAATACCGCATTCAACGAGTTCTGATAGTTTCGATTTCGACTTATTAATAAAAGATGGTAATTTTGACACAAAGAAAATTTTATTTTAGAATTACCAAAAGTTGCTTTTTATCTAAATACAGGGTGTCCGTAAAAAGGAGGTCAATCCATTAACCACATATTCCTTGATTAAAAATAATATGACTTTTATAATGCCATTTTTCATTTTAGATCCACACGTGCGATGTACAGGGCGTCAAAGTTTGAAATTTAAAACTGATTATTTTTAATAGGTGAAGTATTTAATGAGCTATCAATTTCAAATTTGGTACAGAGCTTCAACATAAATAGTCACATCTTTTGAGAAAAGCAAAACGAAAACAACTGCCAAATAATCAAAATACGGGGGGTGCAGTACCCACTGACCTCCCCTGTTTTTTAGTACCTACGCCAGTGATTTCCAAGCTATCTTTTTTGAGATAATCATGCATTTTGGATTATTTTTTATCTCTTATCAAATTTTCATAAAATCGTTCGTTTTAGAAAGAACTTGAAAAGTACTGTTCCTTGATACGCGGCTTACGGTAATCTCATAATTTTCCAATACTCTAAATCAAGTTAGCTAAAATGAAGAATGACATTATAAAAGTCATATTATTTTTGCTCAAGGAATATGTGGTTAACGGATTGACCTCCTTTTTACGGACACCCTGTATATTAATTACATTAAGAACTATGCGTTCTTGTTATATTTGTCCGAATGGTTTTCAAATCGATCCAATGCAATTCTAACTATTGAATCAGCTTTTTTTTTAAATTTTGGTTGTCTCCTGTGAATCTGAAGAAGTTTGTAACCAAGTTAAAAAATGTACAGGTGAGTTTGTGGTTTTCTTTAGGTTGTAAATAAACCATGTATTACAAGTTGTGTGTTCTTGCGGCGTGTTTGATGAATTATTATAAATATCCGTGAGTCAGAGCGTAATTTTTGTTATAAGGCTTGAGAACGGCCTTGAATTTGGTCAAATCTCGAGAATGCGAAACGGAAATCAAATCGCTTTCGCTTTAAAGTAACCGGAAATACCGCACACGTCTATTTAACCATCCGTCCGAGGAAAAAAAAATAATCCACATACGGCAGGTGCGTAAGGTCATGGTAACGAGTTAATGGCAGTTGATTATGGGTTTTTGCGATTTTTTACATGACTTTTTGTTCGTTCCTTTATCTGGTGTAGTAGAACACTAAGGGAACAGCTGCTCGTTTAAAAGTTTAGATTATAGGACTTCTTGAATGGAAATTGTATTTTTGGGTCACCTTACCATTTTGTTAGTACGCTAACAAAATGTTACGGATTAATGCCATTTAAATAGGTTAAAATTCAGCTGAACTATTATTAAATCATTAAAATAGAAAAAAATGTGGTAATTAGAACTTAGGCGAGTCATCGCGGAAATTAAAAAAAATCAGAACGATTTATCTGCGGAAAAATTTGTATGTTTTTGTACTTGTAGCTTTTGACTTACCTTGACATTAGCAATTATTCGAACGGCGCTAAAAAAATAAATCTGCGCAAGATTGAAAAACAGGAATATGACGTTAGTGCAGAATATTTGTGTATTTTCCATTAGTACACTGACCTGCCAGAACTATTTGTCGAATTGATTTTTAATCGCTTTAGTGATATGCATGTTTGCGAATTGCACTGTGATGTTAATAATATTTTCGTCGGCGAAATTTCCAGAATAATTACTTAATTGTTTACAACTAAAATAAGCAGTGGTTACACCACAATATGTTATTAACTCCAATGACTTTGGGTCAATGTGTTTTATAACCTTTGATACTTAAAAGTTAATTGCTTCGTCGTATATAATAAGTTGTTTGTTCATTTATAAAAGGTAAATTCAAACAAGTCAGTTTTAATGCAAGTAAAAAGTGTTTTATCCAAACTTATTTTTGTCGAAAAGGAGAGAATTTCTTAAATTTAAACTTTGATACTTGAACTTCCTTGAACTATTTTCTCTTGTTTATATGTTTTAATGAGCTACAAGAAAAATAAACTTATAAATCCTGTTTCTGGAAGTTTTGCACTTTTAATGATTTAATCCATGCTTGTAACATTACATCATCAAATTTTGTATTCTGGAGTGTTAATATCTGAGAAAATGAAACTTATTTTTGTACACGTTATGGAATTTGCTACTTATTAATTCTGTTGGAGGTTATTTTTGTAAGGGAAATGGCTGTGTATTCCTTTTCGTTGGGCAGATGTTTAATAATTTAAAGAATATCAAAAACACACGTATTTTTTTAAGTTTCTAAAATTAAAATTATTTTGTAAAGTTAAAATTATTATTTTCTGTATTTTTTTATTTTTAAGTTAAAATTAATAAAGTTTATTTTCTAGAGCTAAAATTATACTATAAAGTTAAAGTTATTTGCTATTTATTCGTAAGTAATTATCTTTTTGATTTTTATTGCTAAAGTTAAAAGTATATAAAAATTGAAATTGTTTTCTTTTTTATTTTTTAAATTGAAAATTATTTTCTTAATTTTTGAAAAACGAAATTTTTTTCTAAGCTGAAAAGGAAAAAGGAACTTTTCGAAAGTAAGTTATTTTCTATTTTTTAAGTATTTATTTATTTTCTAAAAATTAAAATTTGTTACTTTTCTGAAGTAAAATTAATTTTTAGATTTTTGATATTTTTTGAGGTTAAAATTATTTTCTTAAGGTACATATTCTAAAATATTTATTTTAAAAATTATTTTCTAAAATTCTAAATTATCTTTTAAACTTTTTTTCTTGTTAAAGTCAAATTTATTTTTTAATTTTGTTTTTATTATGTATTATTTTTTTTATTAATACATATTATTTCCGGAAATTAATTTAAATTTTTTAACAAGTATAAAGTCAAATTGGTTATGTAAAAAATTCTGTTCTCTTTTGAGGGAATTTTGTTTTATACACCGGTGTTTCTTTTCAAATTTCGACTGTACAAACTGAAATATTTTTATTTCTAGTTAATTCCATTTTTGCTAACGGAAAGATTTGATAGACGTTTTTGTATGTTAATTTTTATAACAATTTGAAAAATCGAACTATTTTAGTTGAATGTGGTAAAAGTCATATTAGTAATTTTTCGTGGTTTCGTTGGTTTTCCAAAAAATTGTGCCTTGAAAAGTTTTTCTTTCAAATTATTAAGTCGATTTTCATCCAGTCAAGGCCGGCCATAGGGTAGGGGGGGTGCAGTGGGTGCAACCAGGGCCCTGCGCTTATAAGCCCCCCCCCCCGATTGATACCGTTATTCTGCAATTTTCCAAGGGCAAAGGAAAAATAAAATCAAAAGATCGAGCCCAATAAAGTGTTAAAGAAACAAACGATGAACTTTACCTTTTCGTAGGTATTTTGCCACCAAAACGTAGAAAAATAGTTATCAAGAATCCCGGCCCAACAAATCTTCTGAAAATATCCTAAGAACAAACTACAACTGTAAAAACAAACAAACAAGCAAAGATCTTCTGTGCTTTGTAGGATTTGCCTAAAATATCAAAAATCCTTGTTAGGACCTAGTCAAATACAGAGGCGTACTTCGATCTTTTGGCGGCTTCGGCGCCTTGCATTTTTTTGATATTTTATTTTTTAATTCAACCAAAATAAAAAATATAATTATTCTTATTACATAATTCTATAGACGTGCCAAAATCAAAATGGCACAATGAGCAAGATCTTTATATTCCTTATAAGAACCGAGCCCCCACGTTGTATTTATTTTATTTTTTGCCGCCCTGATAAATAATGTCTGCATTCATTTTAAATATTCTTAAATAGTGGCGGTGTGGCCGCTTTAATTTTCTATACAAAGAAATAATTATCTAGAATCCTGCCGATGCCGTATCGTCTTTCCTGGCAATATTTATAAAAAAGTACATTATTTACGATTTACGTCGCGGCGGCAAAGAACCCCTTTTATGTGCAACTTTATTTCTAAAAGAGCCGCCGATCTGTCAAAATGCAAACGTAATGTATAAAAATTAAAAAGAATAGAGCAGTGTTCTGTTTTTCATTTCGACAATTTGTAGTTTGATTTTGTAGAGTAAAGATTTGCTTATATTATGTTCCGTGCTTAAAACGTATTTCAAATTGTTTTAACTGAACTAGAACTGGTATACTTAAAAAAACAAAAAAAATCGTTGTTCAAGTGCAAAAAATAGACAAAAGAACGCTCTCCTAAAATTAGCCCAAACTAAAATTTTCGCCTGTCATTTTTTCCCTATAATATCTAAGGGTCCTAAGGCGCCTTCAAGACATATTGCCCCCTCCGCCTCCCAAAGCTAGGTACGCCACTGGTCAAATAAAGTCCTAATTTAATCTTCCGAGTTTTCCGAATGAGGTTCAAATATATTATCTACTAAAGCAGAAATCAAATTCTAAATTTCGAAGCTTGAACTCTATTATTTATGGTTTGATTTAGAATAAAAAAGCCTTCGCCAAGCCATTAGACATAACTCTAATAGGATGACCTCTCAAAAAAATTAAAAACAGGTGAAAGACAGACTTGACGCAAAAATAATAAGGAAAAGAGGAAGTGGGACAAATAGGCAAACGAAGGCGAAGGAAGAAGAGAATGAGAAAGAGCTGAAGAACTATAAGAAACAAAAATAAGGGTAAAAAAGAAAACCAATAAGAAGAAAAAGAAAGAGCGGAAATAATGAAGTAAAGAAAAGTCAGGAAAAATAAGAATCAGAAGGAGCAGAGGGAACAGAAGAAGCTGAAAAAACAGATTAAAATAAAAAGAAAAACACAAATAAAAAAGAAGGGCAGAAAAAGAAGAATCAGAAGGAACATAGTAAAATAAGGACAAAAACATCAAGAAAGAACTAAAAATAGAAGAAAAAGGAGGCAAAGCATAAAGAACTTATCAATTAAGTCTGAATTGTTTCTAATAATAAATCTTTACTACAGCAACAACCGATTCCCGAATTCAAATTCACGTTTTGAGTACAGATTTCAAATTCTAAATTTTAATCAAAACAGACTAGATTCAAATATCGAGGCTTGAATTCTAAGTTTATGGTTTGATATTAAATCAAAACGCTTCCGCCAAACTACTAAACAGAACTCCAAAAGGATGACAAAAAACCTGATCACTGGTTTATTTTCTCGGAAAAAATGTAAACAGTAAAATACAGAGTGGAAAATCAACTTGATGTAAAAATAATAAGGAAAAGAAGAAGGAAAGGGACAAAGAAGTAAACGAGGGCAAATCAAGAGGAGGGGAAGAAAGGATAAGAGCGACATAGGAACCAGAAAAAAGGAAAAAAGTAAATAAGGATAGAAGAAATAGAAAAAAGGTCAGGAAAAAGGAGAATCCGAAGGAGTAAAATGAGTAGAAGAAGCAGAGCAATATAGAATAAAAAGAAAGCACAAAAAGAAAGAACCAAAAAAATGTGGAAGAAGGCAAAGCATAAGAGCAAGAAAAAAGAAACTCAGGAAGAGTCGAAGTGGTATAAGAACTAGAAAAACTAGATTAAAATAAGAATATAAGAAAGAACTAAAAGCAAGAAGGGGAATAAGGTACAACTTAAAGAGTAGGAAAAAGGAAGACCCGAAGGAGGAGAAAGAACACAAGAAGCAGAAAATACAGACTAAAATAAGAAGAAAAACTCCAAGAATGGATTAAAGGGAACAAACCGAAGAAGAGAGATTCAAAAATATACGTAATATTATTAGTTTTCAGAAAAATGTGAATTAGAAAATCACTCAAGGAATTTTGCCAAATTTTAGAACAAGGATATAAACGAAGAAGAAACTATTTTATTAAGAGAACTGATCTTGGACGAAAAAGATATAACTTACCCGCAAGACATATTGCAATATGCAATATATATTAAATAATAATAATTATAATTATATTTTTCAAGATGTGTTAACTGCGTTAAAAATTTTCTTTATGTTGCCAGTTAGAGTTACTATAGCAAGTGCAGAGCGTTCTTTTAGCAAATTAAAATTAATAAAGAATTATATTCGGTATATCTATATATCTACCCACAATCCTGTATGGCAGCGAAAATTGGGTAATAAATGAAAGACACAAGAAGAGACTGCAGGCCGCAGAAATGAAATATCTACGGAAAGTGCTCAGGCTGAAGAGAATAGACAAAAGAAGAAATGAAGACATCTGAAGAGAATTAAATATACAATCACTAGAAGAAGAATTAGAAGAAAAGAAGCTGGAATGGGTAAGACATCTCATAAGAATGACAAGCGACAGACAATGGAAGAAGGTATGGGAGACGAGAGCAGTAGGAAAGAATAGGAGAGGAAGACCCAGGAAAACGTGGTGTGATAGTGTGGAAGAAATAGTACGTAAGCGAGGTATGGAATGGAATAAAGCTAATTACAAGGCAAGAGATAGAAAAGAATGGCGTAACTTTGTCAAGAAACAGCAGAGAAACGAGTAGAGGAAGCTAATCCTCGACACCCCTACGGGTACAAGAGGAACTGGATTATGTATGTATGTATGTATGTATGTATGTATGTATGTATGTATATTCGGTCAACTGTGTGAAGACTGAAGAACGCTTAAACGCACTGGCTATAATTGCTAAAAATTGTAATCTTTCTAATATGATGAATGAAATGGCAAACAAATCACATGTTTAAATAAATACGAGGTGTATGACGCAATATATTCGTTCTTTTATTAAATACTGTTTTTTATTTTTACCTTTGAAAACAAATAATCAAGCATGAAAAGTTAGATATCTTTTGTTATTGATTTTGTCTTCTTACAATAAAAAAAGTACCACCTCGTTCATAATTTGTCAATCACACTGTATAATACATATTTGGTACTTAGCTAATATGAACTTCCCAAAATTAAAATATCAACTTAAAAACGTCAAAATACTACCTTTCGGCTAATTTGAATGTTTTGCAACTATTATTGTCAAAATTTATGCCTCTACCGAAAATAATTTTTTTGATTTAAACGATGTCTTTGTATGTGGCGACAGTAACAATGTTAATCTCTTATTTAATCAGTTTTTCATGTACAAAGCTTATTTGCATTTATCTACAATGTGTTTTGACTAGTGAACTTATAATATTACCTTGGATTCGGTTACACTGTTCCATTTACGCTCGCCACTCGTCACACCAAACGATAACGTTGTACCAAAGAGCAGTATACTGCTCTTTGGTTGTACCATATCAATCAGGATTTAATATTTCTTATGTTAAGGAATATTTTTTTCACATCATTTCAATTTATTTCAAAATATGTTTAATCAAATGTATAGTGGCGAAGTTTAAGCACTTTGTTACGTATTTATTTGTTTAACCCTCGGTTCCACGGGTAGTTTGAGAATCACACGGTTTCACGGGTTGGGTTGTGTTGGTAAATTATTTATAAGTATTACTATTTCATTGCTATATATAGTTACAAACATTTATTTTGGAAGCATGTATGTATATGAAAATTAATCACAAAAAAAGATAAGTTTTTTTATTTACTGAAAACTACCTACCTTACATTTTACATGTTTCTAAACCAAAAAATAATATAATTTCTTTCTTGTGCTAAACAACAAACATAAATTAATACACAAAATATTGATTGTTAAACTCACTATTCTTTTTTTTTTCGGCGCTATCTGGACAACATGGTTGTATATGTTGTAAACAGATACAAGTGTTGCAGAATTTGCAATAATAGCGTGATCTTCTATTTTGTAATATTTGCAATGTCCTTCTTCTATATCCCCGATAGCTCAGCTGCTAATTGACGCACTTTCCTTGGTAGGTAGGTATTTGTGGCTCGTCTTTTCTTGTTGTAGTGAACAAGTTCATTGCCCAACTTTTCAAGGAATAGTCGTCTACTTTTAGTAAATTGGTCTTGAGAATTATTATTGACTTTGTTGATAACGAAAACATCAATAGCACCAACATTCAATAATCCGTAAAACATAACGATTGGCTAACGTTTTGTGTTTCTTGCAGCATTAAACGATGTAACCATTCTATCTACAAAATCCACTCAACTTTTTGTCATGTTATAAAAATATATCATTTTTGTTTTTTTTATCGTCATAGTACACGGAGGACAGAACACACACGTTTTTATTTCGCTTGGGTACATATGAAACTACTGTCATTTTATCACCAAACGCAAAAAACTATGAAGTAACAGGTCTCTCTTTAATATGTGTTACTTCTTTAGGAAGTCCTCTTCTGTTGGCCAAGACGATTTCGTCCAAAAGTTGTTTTACGACTTCTATGCTTGTAAACCATAGTGACGTTTCTACCACTTCCACAAATATGCCGAGTCATTCTTCGAATCACAGCTGCTGAAGAATTATCAATTGTGAACGGACCATCTGGTTGTATCCCTGCATAGATTTCCATATGCGAGCAATAAAAGGTTCTGGAATCAACAGTAGCAAATATTTTCAAACCATATTTACTGGGCTTATTGGGCATGTAAACACGGAAGCTGCATCGCCCTCTAAATGCCCACATCATTTCATCCAATGTAACGTACTCACCGACACTATCATGTATTTTACACGTATCGTTAAACTTTTCGAACATAAGTATTACGCACAGCAGCTAATTTATCTGTTTCTCTTCTTTCAGCTCGGGTCTCAGTATGGTCAAAACGTTAAAAACACAAATCTGCGTTGGGACATAGTAGCAGGAAATATTGCCGTACCTAAACCCTTTTGAGACCAAAATTCAGCTAAATTTTTGCGTCCCTCATGTTGTGAACCAGCTAAGTACAGCAGTCTAATAAAGGCCTTGATTTCTTCGATATCAGTGGGGGTAATATCATATTTGTCTTTGTATCTTGATGAAATGTTGTCAATAGGTATATAAGTTTGTATTTGTACCAATGATGTTCAAAATATCTTCAAAGAACAGCAACCAACATTGAATTGGTGTAACAGCGTTTTAGATGAGTAACGATATTGTGTGCTCGTGTGCGAATATTATAAGGTGGAACGTGCTTTTTCCATTTGGTACCATCTTTCCCATATAAATATAAACATCTGCTAGTTGTTTTGGATTCAGTAGAGGTTTCATTTTCTTGCTCCGTATTGGTTTCATGTTCACTGACAACTTCTTCAGCAGCAACATCGATGTTTTCTTCCTCTTCGTCTTCTTCGGAATCTTCACTTGCGTCTGGAGTCGGAACTTCATCATAAAGTTCTGTTAATCTTTGAATTTCTCTTTTATATGTATCCATTTTTTAAGCGTGAAATACTTCACCAAAGGTTACAAGGAACTAAAATGCAACGGTTACTGCAACCTGGTTTTTATACTGAATGAATTAATATTAGGAATAAAGGGACTCTCTCTCTGAGATGTATGCACAATACAAATAAGTACTTTTATTTCAAGTACAGGGGAACTCCCAAACTTCGCCAATACACCAATGAAATCTATAATGGTCTGAATTGCAAAACTTTGTTACTCCTCATATATCACAGATATTCTGAATATAGGTACTTCCCCGAGGCATATAAGTCAAATAAACAGTATTCTTTCATATTTAGGGGAACTACCGGGCTTTTCCTGCAAATAAACCCTAATTTAAAAAATCACAAGTAACACGGATCCACGGGTTGGGCATCGCTGGCTCAACACCCTTGCTTTTTAAACAGAACAGGCTAAATTAAAAATAACTTTATAAAATTATGTCTTATCAAACAGCTGAAAGGTACATAGGAGCTTGGAGAAATAAACTTATTTGAAATAATTACAACAAAATTTCAATTTTGTCCGGCTTCTTAGGCCCGTGGAACGGAGGGTTAAAACTCCAAATTTGCCGCCCCGTGCTACTCCCCCGACAGCTATAGAATCGCGAATGGTGTCTGCTTCAAAATCAAGAGAACACGAGTTCAAATCCCAATCCTGGCGGAAATTTTAAAATTCGAAGGCAACTCCAAAATTAATCCTGTTGAAATTTTTCAAAAATGTTGGTGAAAGCTACCATATAATTATAATACATCGAAAATTTGAGACAATCGTCAATTTCGTGCAATAAAAGCTTTAAAAGTTTTTTATTTTTAAACTGCAATTGATAAATGATACAACATAAAGATTAATTAATTTTTTTGTTATCTTAGGAGGCTTTCCTAAAAAGAAGTTTATGTTTTCTGCAGCCATTAAAACCCCCCCTTAGTATTATTAGTAATTTTTCTCATTACTCGAAACTAGCGGTTTATACCTGATAAAAACGTAATTTCATTATCAGTTTAATAAAAGACAAGTCTGATTATTTCAACAAAAATGAAGGTGCTTAATTTAAACATAAAACATTTTATGAAGGCATCCATTCTACTTACCGCTGTTTATTCGCGTTTAATTGACACGGTTAAGGTCTTGAATGTTATTTAAAGGAAATTTAGATTAAATATATCGAGTTTTGCAGTCTTTTATTACCTTGCATTTTACTTTTAAATACTTTATTACGGTTATTATTAACTTGTACCTACACTCGTTATTTAAATTTGCAATTTAACTGTAACTAACATTGAAATAAAAATGGAAAGATAACCTTAGGTTAAAGATTTATTCATTAAAACATTATTCTCCCCACATGAACAATATACAGAAATAACTATGACTTACATGAATTGAGCCCTTTCAGAATAAGCTTCCCAATTTGTAAAAAAGGGCACCGGAAAAGTTTAAAAATTAAATTCTAAAATTAGTTTACATTTATCACGAAAATAACGATTTAGTTTTGACGGTCTATAATTGTCTCAAGGCTATGGCTATTATGATCACCTGCTTCTTGAAAGATTTAATGCCCTACCTGTACTTCGGACACGTGTCATAATTTAATATCCAATTCATAGAATTTTAAGCTCGAATCTCTTCTTAACCGAACTTTTAATTACCACCGTGATATTCCACAAAATTTTCGTACGTTTCAGTCTTGAGGTTTTAATTTTTTACATTAAAATTTAAACTTAACACCTGTACAGACGATTAATTTATTAATTACGAGAAAAACAATACATCTGTAATCTTAATATAGGTTTTTGTCTAATTATTTAGACAAACACCTGTGGTTCATTGCCAAATTTCTGCTTGAATAAGAATGGGCCCACTGCTGCTTTTCACCTGCTCTTTTGTAATCTGACAAACTTAGAAATTACATAAGCTTTGTTGTCTTTGCAGATGGTGTTTAATGACAGAATGTATCTGTTTTTAAGGACAGAGGTGGCCGTAGGCAAATCTTTATTCCCTTACATTGTTAAATTTTTATTTTGAAGTGTTTTTAGCTCAGGGTTTAAGGTTACATTTGTAATCTTTCAGTTTAGTAAGACTGCAATAAAGAATTACTTCTTTGAGGTACCTATGTATGGTGTATTGACTATTGGTGATTGGTGTACAAAAACCAAACTATTGAATATGTGCGAAACGAATAAAAATGTGTTAACTTTATTATTTTAAATCGGATACATGTATGTAACATAACTTATTGTTTAATAAAAATCAAATCTCACAAAATAATATTTATAAATAATTCAGTAATAATCATAGTAAGCGATAGCAAACAATTGACGTAGGCTTTCTTCATCGTCTTCGTCGTCAGTTGTGTGTTTTTGCCTACTCTTATTATCATGCAATTCATTAAATTTAAATACAGTGGTAAGTAAGGTAGATCAGCGCCGTAGCCAAGGGGGCGCCAGGGGGGGGGGGCTCAGCGCCCCCTGTGACTTTTAGAGCCCCCCCTGAGCAAAATAAAACATTCTACCTATCTATCGATTCTTGTTTTTAAAATTTATGAAATTATTGAAAATTATGAAATGATTTTTCCTAATTACGTATATGTATAATGTATATTCTGTTCACTGATCTCGCGGACACTAGATTTATGTTGGCATGCACTGAACAATTGGTACCTATTGGTACAGAAAATTTGCTCTGTAATGTTGTTATTTCTGGTTACAGTTTACTATATGATTCGAGGGAAATTTGAAATCTGACATTTAAACAAATTAACGAATAAATAATTATAAAATAAAAATGTTCATGCAATGTAACCTAAATGTTGAACCATGAATTTTACCGAAAGTGGACACAAGGCAATTTATCTATGTTACGAAGAAATAAAAACTGCATATAAAACTATTTATAAAAATTTTGATTTTGATATCTGTCAACGTGACAACATAACCCAACATTTCAGCGAACCCAATATCTCACTAAATTTTAAAAACATGTAGTGCTGTCAATTCAATAACAAAAAAATTCACCAGATATTTCAATTTAGTGCTTTTCATAGTAGTGAATAGATAGTACCTACTTTTACCGACTGCCTTGGTGTACATTAGAAATTATAAGTTTATTTTTTTTAGTACATTCTTGGCAAATTTAACTTTATTAAGTTTTGAAAAGAACCGAACAATGAAGTTGGATTTAGATAAAGTATGTTTTTAAGAAAGTTCCATGACAAAAAGCTCAGGAAGTTACAATTATTTTAACTATTTTTTTTAAATAGTACCAACTTTTGATACGATACGAGTATATGACCTATAACCTATAAGAATATAATTATGTTAATGTATGTATATGTAAGGTACTTATAGTTATAATTATTTTCATTGAGCGGTTTAAGATTATAGTTTTGTACGAAAACGTAGTTGCCATAAGAAAATGGACTCGACTAGGCCTACATAAAAAAACCCTTGCCCTTCGGGCGCGGGTTTTTAATGAATGTAGGCCTAGTCTCGTCCATTTTCCATGGCAACTACGTTTTCGTACAAAATGAAATTTTATCGATAAACATAAAAGGTCTCGGGCTTTTACTGTTGAAAAATGTAATAATAAAATTTAACTGATATTTTTTTGATCTTCAATCTTTTCTCATTTCCTCCAATTTAAATACTTTTGTCCACGACTAGTCAATAATCTGTCAATTATTCATGTATTTGGTCAAACATAATGCTATCCATTATACACTGCCAGCAGCGAATAATCATTATTCACGGTGTCATGGTAACATAATTGTCTATAGTTTATAATGAAGGAAATAGGTTATGTTTCTAATCCTACCATTTCGTTTAACATAGTCCTACCACATGGTTTTAGTAGCGTTGTTATTTAAATTTTAATTAAAAATTCTTCGTATTTGTGTTCGTGGACAAAGTATATAGTATACGACTCGCTATAATGGCTACTATTACCTCGGATAATTGCAAAACTCGCTCGCTTGTGTTGCAAACATTATCCTCGGTAATAATAGCATTCATTATAGCGTCGTGTATAATATACTATTTTCGCATGTTTTAAAAATAAAATTAAAATTCGAAAATATTTCATTTATTTGTGGACAGTTAATATAGTTTTTAACGGTTATATTTTATTACTGAATTTACAAAATTAGTTACCCCAGTGATTACTTTCAATAAAACTCAACGGTATATTACTTCATAAAACTTTAAAAATCTTAAAACACGCTATTTCAGTTTGAAACGGACACTTAAAAATACAGAGAAAAACAACCTGAAAATTAAAACATTTCTGTCAAACACAATTTCTTATTTTTTTAACAAATCTTCTTTAACAGGGCTGTCATTTATGTGTATTAAATAGTTTAAATATATTAGTTTCATTTTAGTTTGAGGAGTTTCTAATTCTCATAACCCCCTTCCCCCTTTCCAAGTATGGCCTTGTTTTGTAATATTCTGTTTATTATTAGTATTACAAATTTCATTATACCAGCTATCCTATACGTATATTTGTAAATATCTTTACAAAATACAAGAATAATTTTTACGATGGCTAGATGGCCCGTCTTTTTTATCGTCTATACTTTAATTCTACTTTATAATTCTTTATATCTTCTTCTTCTTTCTGTAGGTATTAAACAGTGGCGTGTCTAGAGCCTCACAAAAGGGGAAGCTGAAGGGTAAAATAAAGCCGCAGACAAAAATTTGTCGATGACATTTTTTTACAAACCATCATAAAATCTTACCTTACTTAAGATGAAGTGCCATACGTCTATTTTCTTTTGCAAACTCATCTATAACGTCATCATAAAAACTTTTTTCACGAGAATATTCTTGCACTAATTCCTTTTCAATTGATATTAATATTAATCCCACAGCAGAAAGTCTTTCTTGTCCTGTAGAATTCCCAACAAAACTTTTGATTCGTTTAAGCGCGGAAAGGGAACGTTCTGTAGTTGCACTTGTGGCGGGGATACCTAGTGAATGTAATCTGTCGGATTACAGCTTACACAAGACTATTTTTAATTCAATTTTCAAACGAAATTATGCGTAAAAACGAAAGATTTTTGCATTGATACGATGTTTGTATTGTTTATATATTAATATGTAACTAATTTCACGTTCATATACTTTTTAATTCCACAGTAAAACAGTATTTATTTTATTACTTAACATTCTTGCACACGCTCTTGCTATCGATCTCAGCGAATAAAACAGTATACTGACGGTACACGGTAAGCTGTGAGCTCGTAGCTTATAAAGCCGTTTCGGGTTATGTCGTATGTTACACTGGTTTCATATGTCTTCTCTTCGTATTCTATCTCTACGTGTTTTTCCCACTATCTTTCTTAAAATTTTCATCTCGACTGTTTCAATCATCTGTCTAGTCTTTTGTGTACCTCCCCGCCAAACTACCCCATATACTTATTAGTATTGATCGTACCGTAGAGTTGTAAATCCGGCGATCTATCTATAGGCCCCAGAAATTTCCCATTTAGCTACTTTATTGTTGGTATACCTATATTTCCGCCTTCTATTAATTTTATAATTTCATTTGCCACTGGTCTTTGTTTTAGCATATGTAATACATCTTTTAATAGTATTGTGTCAAAAGCCTTCTGCAAATCTATCATAACACATAAACGCGGGTTTATTGTACTCCAGTGATTTTTCTATTAGTTGTTGTATCATAACGATGGCGTCGGTGCAGGAGCTACTCTTTCTAAAACCTTGTTGTTTATCTGTGAGAGTTATGGTGTTTTTTATTCTTTCTTTTATTATTCTTGTTCTTAGTTCAAGCGAGGTGTCTAGTAAGGCAATTCCTCTGTAGTTACCCGGAGTTTGTCTAGCATCCTTCTTAAAAATTGGTATAACTCTTGGAATACTTGCATTCTTAGTTGTCTAAGTACTAACCTGTGGCCACTACTTATATCCGCTAAATTTAGCGTTCTTATGGTCAGTATTTGTTGTGGCTTTATTGCTCTGTTACATATTATGTAATCAATTGTAGACTTTAATCCTGTTGTATTGTGCCAAGTACGCTTGTATTTAGCTAGTAGAAGTAGATCAAAATATGTATTATACATTCTTAAATTGTGGTCTGCACACAGTTTGTTGTACTAGCAGTTCCCCATTCTGATTGATTACATCTTCGTTAAACCTTTGTTTCATCATTGATTATCTGATTTCAGATTCGGGCATATAGGTCTCCCATTAACCGTTTTTTCAGTCTATTACACATGATATATCTTAATATCTTTGCTTAATTCCTCAAAGAAGTCTTCTCTTTCTTGCTTAGGTTTTACATTCTCAGGTGCATACGCCACAAGTGTATATAACTTTTTATCTCTTTCTCAATTTCCAGGGTAACTTTTAATAATCTTTATGAGATATATTAATTTCCATAATGTTGTTTACGTATTTTTTATGTATTAATATAGCAACTCCTTCTTTACCTGTTTCTTCTTTACTAAAACGGCTATAGATGTATGAGTTGTATTGTCGTGTGCCTTGCCCTTTCTTTTTTGTTTCTGTTAAAGCACATGTCAATTCTATTCCTTGCCACTAAGACTTTTTGATCTTTTGTGTTCCATCCGTTTATATTCCAGTTGTGTATTATTTGCTCTCTATTGGCTTTTTTTGATTCTTTTCGCTGTGGTCATCAACTTATTTAATCGATAGTTTATTTTTCTTTTTCCATTTTCTCGCTGACTTGTTACCATTGTAGCAGTTCGGGTTCCGAGGCTATCTTGTTTGTTGTGGTCCATAATTAATATTTATTGTGTTTGTTCCAATACATTCTTTAGTGACGTCGTTTTCGTATTCATAGTCCAATTTATTACTTAGCCAGTGGGTTCTATGAGCATTATTTTTTTTACGGTGGGTAGAGTGCTAGTCTGGTCCACCAACCCTCCTCATTTACCCGGGCTTGGGACTGGTAACATTACTCAACGCACTACTCAATCCGTACATTTTCATTTACCGCAAGCGGAGATTCTTTATATCTTTGTATCTATTTTATTAGGTATTATTAATTAATTTAAGGGCACAGATTTGCTTAGGTACTAGGTACACCACCAAAAATTACATACCACATCTCGTACATTTCTCTCAAGTATTTTTACATGTTTAAAAAAATAAAGTTTTAAGTTTTTATGTTTATGTTACCTTGTTAGCGTCATTCACAATTCCCATAAGAAAAAGAAAAGAGGTTTTATCAGGTTCACAACACAGAAAAAATTGAAAAATTGAAAATCGAAAAAAGATTGCTCATGTTTGAAAGAGACGTCAACATTTAACCGAAAGATTTCAATGATTGAAAATCATAACAATGGATTCCTTCCTTTATAGTCCAACTTCTTTTTTCTGATACAAACGATGCCGATGAATTATTATTAGCGCGCTATCAAGATTCGTCAATTAAACACAAGGTAGCTGAGGTTTTTTTTTTACAAAGTTGGGCATTTCTTTTAGAATTTGCTTAATATCGATGCTTTGCCCAAAATATTTTTAAAATTTAAATTAATAAAAAATTCTATTAACTTAAGTATTTGACATCTTCTGAAACAACAAAAAGAGTCCGAATTTTGGCCAAGGCCCTTGGGAAATGCATATTCTACAGCCTGTTTTCTAAATATTCTTCGAAGTAACTATTGCTGCTTTCTTATACATGAATGTTTAAAAATCATTGAAATAGCAAAATATATTTAAATAGATATTCAATACCTAATAGTCTTAAATCTTATAGTCTTGTAGAAAAGCAATATCAGCAGTTGTCACTTGGAGTCTTCTAAGACGAAAATGTTTAAATCGTAAAGTAAAATTTAGAATAGTTTAAAAAAATCTCAAAAATTTAACCTTGTATGTTAGATCCCAAAATTTAAGATGTGGGAATTAATTTATAATACCGAATAATTTCTTTAAAACCAAAAATAACATTTCTTAGTTTCAAATCTTGATTACTAAACAACTTGACAAAGTTTTAACATCAAAATTTAGTCAGATGTAATTTTTTTAGGAATTGCTAATAGTCGGAAACCTATTTTTTTTAGGTTTCAAAAACTGATGCTTCACTAGTATTCCAGTTTTCGCGCAAATATTCTTGTGTTGTGTTGCAAATTCCATGAATCAACTCAATTAAAATTCGTCGAACGAAGATAGCTATGAGAGATAATTCAATTTTAAGTTAAATATTGTTTGTTTCGTTTAGTGGTTTGCGATTTTCCCGATTAAATTATCATAAAATTGTATACATTTCTATCCTTGCATTTTTAATTTTTGTTATCCTCATTTTATCCTGCAAATTAGGCCTTAATTTTAAACCGAAAATCTATATCCTTTAATCGGTGCCTTTTGCCTCTTTAAAGTCAGAGATTAAAAAGGAGAGCTTTCTCTGCATCGAAAGGGATTTTCGGGATAATTCGAACGTCCAATCCAACCCTGTCGTAACTTCCATAAGCCGCATAATAAATCTAATTTGAAATTCGTCATATAAAAGTCGAGTTTCATACGAGAAGGCGGCTTAAGTGTTTAATATTATAACACGATATCGAGTTTGTGACTTGAAATGGGGAACATATTATGTTGTAAATTTTCTGATCTCACGTATAACGATACCTGGAGGGCCAATAAGTATTTCGGTGGCTAGTGTACAAGATGGCCCTCTTAGGGTTTCGCATGTAATTATAAATAAGGCATTAGATGAGGTCACGTCCTTGGAGACACCTTCGCATAATGAGACCCTCATGTATCATATTAGGTGTGGAAATTACACTGACTTTATACCGAGCACGGTAAATGGCCAGATTAAAAGATTAAAACCATTCTAAAAATCGTTCCAACTTTAAACGTTTCCATCTTTATCTACTTTTTAATTTAGGAATAGTTGTGGTAAACATTAATTCTAGGAAAACAAACATATACATTCCTGAATTTTTAGTGGTGATTAATAAGAAGAGAATGTTTTCTTTTTTTTTGTTGGTAATCCACAAAAGGAATTTAAAAATTTGCATCTTTTTGAACGAGTGCTAATGTGTTTAATGTAAAAATTTGGCAAATAATGCGATTAGGTGCTGTTATACTAATATTTAATGATAAACCCGTGCCATAACCACAAGCCACACAGCGATTATTACGGTTTCAACAATGTGGTGGGACTATTAATAAATTTATTAAAACCAGCAAAATAGGACACCATATAAACACAATCACTGCAAAAATTTTGGTGGAAATATTCAGCTACAAAATTTATGGGGAAATAGGTGGGCAGCATAACAGCCAAATTAGAAAAATGTATATGCACCACAGATTTTTCTGGGTGCATACAAAACAAAATTAATAAAAATAATATTACTTTTCAAGTAGTAAATAAAAAGGTATATATTTCCGATTTTTTAAAAAACAAGATAAAATCATTTTGATGTTGTAAGGAAATGCTATTTACAACAACTCATTTGAAAACTCTAGCAGTTTTACAGGTACCTTTAGTGACTTTGCATTATGCTAATAATAATTATTTACATAACAAACTAGGTAAGTGAGATTTACTCTGCTGAGCATGGGAGAGTGCTTACGGTACAAGCCGGTATAGACCATTTAGTTTCCTTGTTGTGTTTAATGTATTTTCGTATTAAATTGCTATGCTCTTAGTAATTAAGATAAATGCAAACAATTTTATTTTTAAAAATTCCAGCTAGCTCAATTTGTTAAATAATTTTTTATAAATTTTCAAAGATCTCCTAATTCAAGGTCGCCAAAGGGATCGCATTCATGAACTTTAATCTTAAATCTTAAATAAACACCTTCTAAAATTAAAATTTACAAACTACCTTTTCAAAAACAACTCGTACAATTACACTTCCTCCCTCGATTTCCAATTCACCAAACACTGTTCCAACCTCTTTCTAACAATGCACCTTTCCCCCTGACTCCAACTCCACCAAAAATCTGTCTTATCTTCCAACCAACAACACACTTTCCTACTTTATCAAATTAATACTTCACCAATATCCAAATTTATAACAACTTCTCCAAAATAAATTTTATTTTATAAAATTTTTATTTATTCAAAATCTAAAATTATATTTTCATATAACAATAATCCTCTTCACACAATATTTCAACTAATTATTCAGGGTGCTGAATAAATGGCGTATTAACTCGATGGTGCGTTGTTTACGGATACTTCTTGAGTATGAGAAAAATAGTAAAAAAATTATGTGTAGCATATTCTTCAAGATGTGGAGGCCCAAAGTTGAGTTTTTAACTTACTTATTATTTTATATTAACAAAAGTTATACCTTTATTTTGAAAGTTAATTACGTAAATAATGAAAGTTGTAAATAATTTAGGCCGTCACCGAAGAAAAATTCGAAAATTATTAATTCAAAAATGTTAAAAATTTGGAGCCACAAGCACTAAATCCACAGCATGCTAATTTTTTAAGAAAAAAATAGTATGCTGTGTAAAAAATCATTAAATTAACTTAATGTCAAAAAATTATTCTTTAACTGTTGCCGTTTTTATTTTCGTTTCTGTTTTGTATTGTTGATATTTTATGTTTTAGAATAATCGTTGAATTAATTATTTTGATATTCCACTAATTTTGATTTATTTTTTATTTACAAACATGAAACATAACCTTTACGCACCACGTGACGTGACGTTTAGTGTATAGTTGGTTGCCTACATATTGCGTTTATTTAAAAAGTATACATAGGGGATATGTATACTAAAAAGGAAAATTCCCTGTATACATATCACCTATGTATACTTTTAAAAAGAACGCATCAACGCATTGTTTACCCTACATATAGGCAACCAACGATACACTAAACTTTAAAACCTTTAAACTTTAAATTTTAGGAATGTCAATTTTCAAAAAAATATAGCATGCTGTGGTAAAAATAATGTCAAAAAATTAGTCTTTATTTAGCGTTTTATTGCGTTTTTTGATACAACCATACAGTAAAGACGAAAAAGTTAAAATTGTAACGTGGTATCAGAATGGCAACAGCTTAAGGACTGCGAGAGACTTATTACCAACAAAATATCCAGAAAGACATATTCCTTGCATTAGAACTATACATAACATTATTAAAAAATTTTAATCGGAAGACTGCGTAATAAATTCCCATAAAATAAGAATTAAAATTAATGGCGTATTAACCGAAGAAATGAAATTAAATAATTTATGCTACGTTGAAGAAAACCCCATAGTATCGCTACGAGAAATAGCTTCACATTTTAATGTTTCTAAAACCTCGGTATTTAAAACACTGAAATAATTTAAATATGTAAATCTTGCAAATTTTCTAATCACCAGCAACTATTTGACGAAGACAAAGAAAAAAGAACAAACTTTTGTAAAACTTTGTTTAATTTGCTCAATGAACATGAAGACATTTTAAATAATTCTCAAAATATCCGGTGTGTATTCTATTCCTCATTCATCCATTTTATCTTGCTAACCTCATTCCTTCTTATTCCTTAGATATTGGTGCCGCACTGACGACCGTTCCCAAAACTTAACTCACACTCGATACACTGGAACAGTTAATGTATGGCTAGGTAGTTGAAAATAGGCTTATAGGTCCATATTTTATTGGCGGGAATCTTACTGCAGCCAAATTTTTGGAGTTGTCAATGAACGACATCATTCCGACAATAGATGACCCGTGGTTCCAGATGGATAGAGTCCCTCCGCATTCCACAAACGCTATTACAAACTATTACAGCTTTCCAAGACGTTGGATAGGGAGATTCGGTTCCATACCGTGGCCACCTCGGTCTGCAGATTTGTCGCCCAACGACTTCTTTGTTTGGGGCCACCTGAAGTCAAAAATTTACACAAATATTTCAATACAACGTATCGCATATGTACCGAATGCAATAGGTTGAATCCTGACTTTCCAGCAAATGTTGTGCGTGCTTTTCGAGACCACTTAGAACCACTGTTTAGAAGTACAAGGTAACTGTTGTCGTTTTCATTTTTATTTCTGTTTTGTATTGCTGATATTTTATGTTTTAGAATAATCGTTGAATAAAATTACGGAAGAAATAAAAACCGTCTCCACTAATTATTATCAGCAACGACTTACTGGGCATCCAAACGATCTCATAGGAAACCTATATAGGGATGGACCGCTCAACAGAAGACTCGACAAATCCTGGCCAGAAGATCTACCTCAACAACACTAAAGGATAGTGATATAGAATAAGGAGAAATGTCAGTGGACGTTTCCCTTTCATGCCAATGACTTGTAACACATTTATTCAATGCACATAGTTAAGTAGATTGTAAATTTTCAATAAATGCCTTTAAAAAAATTAAAATTAGTTTGGTATTCCACTAATTTTGATTTACAAACACCGCATCGAACATAACCTTTACACACCACAAAAAATAAAAATTTCGGTCCCTAAATGTTGATAATTTCACAGCCACAGTGACTTTTAGTGTATAGTTGGTTGCGTACATATAGGGTAAAACAATGCATTGATGCGTTGTTTTTAAAAGTATACATAGGCGATATGTATACTAAAAAGAATAAATTTCTGTATATTAAAAATGAAATTTCGAATAACTGCGATATTTTAAAATAATGTATGCAACAAAAGATATTTCCCGCTGAACTGAAGACTGTCAAGATAGTACCGGTGCCTAAAAAGGGGGATTCAAACGAAGTGAACAATAATAGACCTATTGCTATATTCCCGTACTATCAAAAATATTTGAAACCGTAATAAACAAACAAAATAGTACCTTCCTTTGGGGCTCGTATTCTCGTAATATTTGTCAGAGAACAATATGGATGCAGGAAGGATAGGTCCACTATCAAGCAACCATCAACATTATGGTGGAAGTGATACCTTAGAAAAGAAATAATTAATTTAACCTCAATAGATACAGAGTTGAAACATTGAATTTGTTTAAGCTCTATTTAAAAGACATAATTCGGTTAGTAATTTCAAGAGATACATCATGTAAATTGTGACATAAAACAGGTGTCCCAACAGGGATCAATTGTAGGTCCCATTTTCTGTCTGGTCTACATTAACGATCTGATAATAAATTTAGAATCAGATAAAACAATACTATTTGCGGGTGATACGTTTTTTCTATAAATATAGGTATAGTGTAAAGGAAAAAGAGAAAACGCTATATGTTATTTTCAGCAAGAAGTTCAAATGAGTAACAAACAGCAAACCTTTTAGGTATATGTTTAGACATGCATTTTCATACGGATTACGTGGCAAAAAAATTTAAACAAAGCTGTCTACCAAATTAATAAATTTTAATTACTGCAATTACTTTTTATTGCAGTAATTTAAAGAGAAAAAATTGCAACTGTCACACCCAGTACTGGTTAGCAATATTTAGGGTTTATCGGTGTAAGTTGCATTAAAAACGATGGCTACAAGTTCACAAATACTTTTTGGATGTTCTAACTTAATAATTTTGAATTTTTGCATAAAAAGCTGTATTTTCAATTTTACAAAATCCCTAATTATCCTAAACAGATAAGTACTTAAACGAAATTTAGTACACTAGAATAGATAAGAGTTTCATAATAGTAATTTGTAATACAAGTGTTGAAAGCTTGCGTTTGCCACACGAATGTGAAGTTTGCAGCACGAACGATAGTGAGTGCTGCAGTCACATGAGAGTGGCAAATACAAGCTTTCAACACATGTATTACACACTATTTTTTCTACAACCACAAAAAATTTAAATATTTCTGCAAAATCAAATCTGACATTCATCAAATGTCATTTATGACATTTTGATTTGCGTGCGGAAAGTAAACAAATTAGCGTGTGGAAAGTTTACTTTCCGCACGCAAATCAAAATTTGAGTGTGGAAAGTTTACTTTCCGCACGCAAATCCAGATTAATCCAGATTTGCGTGCGGAAAGTAAACTTTCCGCACGCTAATTTTCACTTGTTCGGCAAACACTCATTTTCAATACTCATATCTACGGAGACGAAGTCTGAAAATCCCACTTTCCATGGTGGTTGTAGAAAAATATATATAAAACAGGTTCAGCTGCACGAGGGGGGGGACCTCGCTCGCCCCTAGAGCAAGAAAAGAACGCAGGCAGAAGATCAAGAAATGAAAATAAAAGAAGAAAATACAAGAGAATTTAAACTTCCCTTCACACTTTATCCAGGCTTAGGACTGGCAGCTGAAGCTGGCGTGTTTAGAAGTTTTCTTTCTATGCAATGCAGAAGTATAGCACTTTCTGCATTTTGTTTTTATTTTTTCTTATAAATTGTATATTTTCAATATTCACAATGAATTTAAACAAGGAACAATGGTTATTTAACCATAACAAAATATTTACATATACATACATAAGTACAGACAATCAATTTCCTCTTCTACCGCAATGCAGTGCTGAAGCTCATTCACATTTGCTGGTGTGCAGTGGAGGTGAGGGGTCCATTTTTGGACGTTTACCTCACTGAGGACACTGAGCTACCCAGGCTGCCAATATGGGGTGCCCATTTTAAATCGTGACCCCTTACTGGTACATGTATAGTTGGCTCTGAATATGCAACCCATATTACATTACAGGTATAAACTATACATGTAATGTATGGTTGTAATGGGTTGCATATTCAGAGCCAGTAAGGGGTCACGATTTAAAATGGGCACATCGTATTTACATACATATAGTTATACAATCTAAATCTAAAATTATCACGTGTTGAATCACATTTGTCATTCTGAATCAATCACTGCAACAACAATCAATTTATTTGAAATGTTTGTTTAAAAGTTTGCATCTTTGTTTCTGTTCTTTTTGTTGCTTGTATAGAAACAATATGGTATTCTTTACCAGCACACGTTTGTATAACTTCTGAGATTTCTTGACTTTGGATATCTTTTTGAGACTGATTTTCATTACTACTTCTCTGGCCATATTTCTATATGGCTTGCTACGGTAGATGGCGGGGTTGGTTGCAGAAGTACGGCCATTTTGTTTACTTCTTGCCATGGTGATGCACGACACGTTTTTGCAATTTCAGCTAAATTCGAACCGTGGTACTATCGCAGGTGACGTCCATGCAGTTGTAATCGCAATTAGAATTAGGTTCTAAATCAAAAATTAACTATTTTGGAAAGTTTGTAGCGCTTGTCTTTAGTCGTTGTTTACTGCTAATCGCGGCTTGCTATTGGCTAAGCGGTTAGTAATGTTCCCGTGGAATGCGGATCTTTACAAAACTTTCAGTTTTGGTTAAACAAAATAGAACTTGTTATAAAGTAAAAATCACTTAAAACTTATATTTTAAGAATTCATTTATTTTGAGTACCATTTTTAAACATAGAATTTTTTTGATCCAAACCACAAGTTCAATTTTTCAAAGCACGAATATATTTACACACAATAATTTAACAAAGTGTTTAGCTTTAAAAATGATAGCTTGTTCCAAGATATTAGATATAGATATCGAAATAGTTTTGGGAAGTTTGGTGGGAAAGTGAAAAAAGCCCTAGATTCCCTGGTTACAAACAAAAGTTTGAGTAAAGAACCATTAAAAATAATTTTTTTACGATTGTTAATTAAAATATTTTCCTTTCGGTCATATCCAGAAAACACTAAAATTAGCTGACTGCAGAAATACTTTGGGTCCACTTTTTAGGAAAATTAGATTTTGACATTTTGTCCAAGGCTATATTGTGTTTAAAACCCACATATCTCACTATTCGCTCAGTTGGTTCAGCGTGCGTCTGACTATTGAGATTGGCCCGGGTTCGATTCCGAGGGCCACACATACACCGAAAACACCCGAGCGCTTCCCTCGGAAGGCAATGCCAAACCACCGAGATATTCTGCCTAGTAAATCGTCTCTGGAGTAGACGTGCAAGTACTTCCGTGGTTGGGAGATCACGTAAAGCAGTAGGTGTACTTGACACGCACCCCACAGACATATGGAGAGGAGATCGGCAATGCCCTGTAAAAGGCACGCCGTTTCTACAAGAAGAAGATAGCTCACTATATGTATTAACAGCAGAGATATCCATCTTATAAGCATTGACCAATTCCAATTAATCAATTTAAATTACACAATAAGTTTGAACTATTTTCCCAAAACTATGAAAAATAGATTTAGGGTATCTGTAATTAGCAATTCAATAAGTTACTTGAAATTTTTTTTAAATATTTACAAAGAGAGGGTTCGTTTGCTTCCTGAAAAATACAGTTCTTCCTCAAATAGTGGGAACGAAATTATAGAATTCAGTAATCTTGATTTATTCGTAACTTTTCATATTCAACATCAAAGATAATCTGCAAGAGATTCAGTGGTGAGTTATATACATAGTGGCCCACTGAAAACAGTAAACGCAAGTTTTGGCCACTTAACATTATCAATTTAAATGCTGACAAACTCACAAAGTACTTGCTTATTACAAACAACTTGTCAAATGAAGTGCTTTTGTTTGCTATGTTCAACTGTTTAATAAGCCTACTAGATCAAAATTTAAATGTAATTTTTTCTGGATTTAATGATCGGATTTGAAAAATAAAAAGACCGTTGAAAAGAGAATCGAAGGGCCTTTAGAATTGTGTAACGGTTGATATCCCTTTCTATTTAAAATTTTTGAGGTGCAATTTACTCTCATCTTAGGGTTGAAGTTGTGTAAATAATACTAATCAATTCAGGTGTCCCCCCCCTGATACTAAAATTGACGTGTTCGAGCATTTTTCGCAAAATTGATGTTAAGTGGTCAAAACTTGCGTTTACTGTTTTCAGTGGGCCACCCTGTATTTTTTACTGTTTTATTGTCATACGGTTCGCTACAACTTTCAGTTTATGGTGATAACAAAAGTAGAGAGCTTATAGTTGTGCCATTTTGTTTCTCCTATAGATTATAAAAGCACTGCTTCATTGTGATTATTGCAAAGGGTTTCTTATCTCACAAATTAATACTTTTATTTAACAAAATCAGGTTCGAAATAAGTAAATTTTTGTACTTTTGAAGAAATTACACGCACATGAATAGCTGGTTATGAAGTGATTTTGAGATTACTATTGACAAGATGAAATTAAACTAACAAAGCCCACTGTGATGTAAAAACATCGTATTGATACTGCAAGCATCATAATACAGCATTAGGGTAAGAAGCGCCACGTGCAAAATAGAGTTAAAGATGCACCGAAAACTTATGATAAATGGTGTTGATGTTTTAGGATATCCAAATAAGAGCAGATGTTACTTGTACATACACAAAACATTTTGCTGCATTATGTTATAATTTGTAAACTAACATGCAAAAGTGGTCTGCACTGGTATACAAACACATTTTTGGCACGAATTCAATAAAGATTCTCTCGAAATATATTAATGAACGTAGTATTTAACTGTACAGCGTTTTACTAAATTCCTTAGTTTTGTCAATTTTGCATTATGAATTTTCAAGTTTCTTGTTTTTAATGGGATTATACAATGTTAGTGTCATGTTTCAAGTGTTTCCAAGTTTCGTGTACGCTTTGAAATATTTCAAAGGCCTATTTTATCTTTTCTTAAATTTTTTCCTTTATTTTTTTTGTGAACGTACAGTTCGGCAAAAAAAAAAATAGGACACCTTTGTAATCTAGTGCGTATCTTTTTCTTAAAATTTAGTGGTTTAAACAGCTAAAATATACATACATATGAAAATATTGTAACACATGTCATACATTTGTCAAAAATGTGTTTAAAAGAGATAAAACAGAAATGCCTCGCATTAGTGAGCTTGTTAAGGCTAGCGTAATTGCTAAATTGGAAGATGGCTGGTCGCAACGGCAAGTAGCTATAGATTATGGTATTAATAGGAATTCTGTTTTTAAAATATCTAAGAGCTGGAGAGAAGAGGGTAGAATTGATAGAAATCCTGGGTCAGGATGACCAAAAATTTCTACCCCCGAACAAGATGTGGCATTAATAAATGTGTTAAGAGATCGTCCATTTTCTTCAATGGTTCAAGCCGTCGAAGATACGAACTTTCCTGGTTCAAGTCGAACTGGTCGCCAGCGAGTAAAAGATTCCGAATTGCGCTGTCGGTCAGCAGCTAAAACGATTCTGTTTAAACCCGAAAATAAAGAAGCCCGCATAGGGTTTGCACTGGAACATATTGCCCTTCCCGAAAATTTTTGGGATAATGTGGTCTTTACTGACGAAAAAACTTTTCAATCATTTACTGGTCATATTCGTGTTTATCGACCCCCCAATACTAGATTTGATGATAGGTATATAAATAATGCCGACAAAAGTGGCCGATTTTCAGTTAATATTTGGGGTTGGATATCGGCACAAGGGCCTGGTGTTTTATGGCACATTGAAGAAAGATTCAATAGCGAAACTTATGAAACTATTTTGGAACATTTTATGCTTCCTTCTGTGTCTCATTTTTTTCCAAATAATCAATTTATATTTCAACAAGACAACTGCCCCGTTCATACAGCTCGTAGCATAACTAACTGGTTTCAACAAAATAACATTAATGTTATAAATTGGCCTAGCCGCAGTCCTGATCTCAATCCTATTGAAAATGTATGGGCACTACTAGTAAGAAACATTCAAAAAAGAAATGCTAGACCACGAAATGCCCAAGAACTACTGGAAATAATTAATAATGAATGGGAAAATATTCCAGATGATTTTTGCAGGAAGTTATATAGTTCTATGCCACGGAGGTTAATAGAAGTTATAAATCGAAATGGCGCAATAACTAAATATTAATAGTTTGTTATAATATGTAGTAAATTTTAATAATTTCTAAACTTTTTACACGTTAAATAAACTGTTTATAACGCAATAAAATACATGCATTCTGATTTTAAAATTAAATTTATAGTAGGTACTGCTATTCAGATACAAATAAAGAACGATTCACACTAGATAAAAAGGGGTGGCCTATTTTTTTTTGTCTGCAACTGTACCTAGTACTTATTTTACAAGTCCGTTAATGTTACTTTTTGTAAATTTTTAAATAATTAATTTTCAAATACCTACACAGTCAGCTTTGTACTAATAACGTTCTTCTTAGGATATTATATTTCCTGCCACCCAAAACTTTAAGAAATTTTATTTAAGAGTTTACTAATTTTTAATTTAATTTCATAGCTTTTATGCTTTTAAAATTATGGCGAAATGGAAATGAAATGTTGCAGAAAGTTTGCCAGAAAAATATTCTTGCCAAAATTTAGTTTCAATCTGGATTGTTCTTTAATTAAAATTTTAAGATCCCTGTTATAAATTAATTCTAATTTATTTAACATATTTTGTTGGCATTGTAAGTGAGATACCTCACTGTAAAGGACGCAGCGTCCAAGATAGGGTAGATTCAAACCCAAAACTTTTGGTTTATAAGGCAACCTTCCACTTCGCTATAGCACCAAGCTTTACGTGTATTTTAAGACGCATATTTAAAATTGTAAAGGTTCCTAAGCCAATAATTTCATGTCAAGTATATTAAAGTTTTTTTTTTAATTCAGGCTTTGAAAATTAAAAAAAAATACAATAATATATCAGAATACTAAGTAGAGGTCCGATTCTGGACACATTGAAGGAATGTTTACACGATGCATTCTCCTCCTCCGTCCGTTTACCCTCGTGATGGTTTGGTGATACCATTAGGTTTTGGTATCTATTTGTTGTCTCCATATGTCTCGGCCTTGTGCCAGTTGTACCGCTTCATATAGAATTTGTCCGTTATTTCTTTAAGTTTGCTCGTCCACCTCATCGGAGATCTTCCTCTGGGTCTCCTGCCTTCTATTTTTTCTTCTACTGATTTTTCCATTTAGCCTGTTTTTCTGGCTATATGTCCAAGATAGCTAAGGTATGCTTTATAGATTTAAGTATATTAGTAGTCTGTCTTTTATTTGCAGTTTTTGTAATATGGATGTGTTCGTTCTATGTTCTATCAATGACACCCTGAGGATATGTATGTATACCCATAGCTCGGAAAGCTTCGATTTTTTTCTATTCTGCCTCGTCGTCCAAGTTTCGGAAGCATAAGTGGCTATTGGGAAGATTAAGGATTTAGTGAGCATTACCTTTACTGCCTTTGTAATTGTGTGATCTTTTCATATTTTAGTTAAATTGGTTGTTGCTGTTCTGGCTATGGCCAGTCGTATTTTAATTTCCTCGGTGCAACCTCCCTCCTTGGTTATTACTGTTATTAGTGAACCTAAGTATACGAAACTATTTACCGTCTCATATCCTGATACTTTGTTGATGTTGACTGTATAGTCGCTTTGGCGGTCGATGATCATAAGCTTGGTATTTGACTGGATTATTTTCAAGTCGTATTCTTTGCTAAGTTCATCTAGTTTATTCACTAATTCTGTAAGTTCTTCTTCGTCTGCAGCGATGATCAGGGGTCCTCATTATATCTTAGGTTGTTGATTTTTCTGCCTCCAATCGAAACTCCACCATTCCATATTTTCAGTATAGTTTCATAATGTGTTCGACATATATGCTGTAAAGTATTGGAGAGAGTATACACCCTTGCCGGACATCAGGTTCGACCTCAAAGGTTTCAGATAATATTTTGCCTATTCTAACCTTGGAAATATTGTTTTCGTATAATTTTTTTTATCATATATGTTAAATGATCTGGAGTGCCCATTTCTAGCAATATTTTCCACAGTTCAATGAGTCAAGCACAGCCTTTGTGTAATCCACGAAGCATAAGTATACCTCTAGCTTTCTCTATGATCTGTCGGGTGTCGCGTATCTGCTCTCTTGTTTTCTTGTATGGTATAAAACCTCTTTGTTCCTCTCATATTTGCGGAAGGAGGAATGTCCTGAGTCTTGCATTTATTATGTGAAGCATTACTTTACTTGCATGTGGGATTAGGGTGACTGTTCTGTAGGTTGCATAGATGAGGTTAATAAACTGTTAAAAATGATGTATAATAATTATTTTTCGAATATTATCCATTCTCCTACATTACTTATTAATTATTACACTATTTTCGACAGTCAGGAAATATACGACAGTACTTTTTTTTAATATTCCATATCTCCATATGTAAAAGCGTTTGTCTTTTAATGAGTGCATATGAATTTTGAGAAAATTTCGAAAAATCTGCTTACAGAAAAATATCACCTTTGCAATAATTTGTCCGAATTTCTGTAGTATATTCTCATAGGAACAAATCTTGAAAACAATGATTTGCAACAATATTAGAGCAAAAATTTAGTTCTGTATAAAAATTTCGCTGTATTTATTGTTATGAATGTACAAAAATCATAACTTCAAAGCTTAAACTAATAAAAATAAAATAGGAAATTAATCTTTTATTTCAAAGTTATCCTTTCTCTTCAAAAAGATTTCTTGAACCAAATTTAATTTATACAAACATTTTTAAGGTTTTTATTGTTTTTTAGCTATATTTTCGTATTTGATTTTCTAAATTTCTCTAAGTAAAACTTTTATTGTAAACTCAAGTTCGTATTCAAGTGTATAAAACCTTTAAAATTTATGTCCCTGTTTTTAACATGAAATTTATTGCTTTTTGATTTTATAAAACACCTGCATGCATCTGCAAGTGTAGATAAAACAGCGACGAACTGAGAACACGTGCAGCGTTTAGATAAGTGATAAGCAGACATTCGTACAATTGCTTTATTTAATCAGAATAGTGCTGATCGTAGCACTGAAAAGTTACTTTTTATTCTTAAACATAATTGAAGATTTCCCTTAATTACTAGTACAAATAGTGTATAAATAAGCATTATCGTTTTATGATTTATTGGAACTCTTGAGGGTGGCCATACAAGAAAACTGAATTTAAGGTAGGTTTTTTTATGTAATATAACAAATGAATTTTTTTAACACTTATAGAGTACCTACTTGTCTTAATGTAAACTGATTTTGACTTACCTAAACACAAACTTACTTATGTACAATGTAAATGTGATGTGATTCAGGTTACGACGTACTTCCATTTAATAGCCACTCAGCATTCGAAAAGTTTATAATGAAACCTAATTATGTAATATTATTTGGAATTTGTAATGGTTTAAATGCTTATTTCCTAATATTTTCTTTCTTAATCCACGCTTTTGATTTCATTATAATTGATTTCCATGTTTGGTTTTACACGAAACCCTAATTTTTCGGAAGTGGCCTTAATTAATTTTTTATTGGCACATTTAATTTTTTTAAAGGGTAATTTATAGGAAGCAGCAGGTAGATTGTGTGTTTTAAGTTTTTTATTTTGTGGTTAATGAGTTCCGGATATGAAACTCATTTCGTATTTATGATATTCATCTTTATCCTTCATTAGTACACGCCAATAAAACATATGCAATATAATGAGTATTTTTTCAAAATCTACATAACAGTTTTGAAAATCATTTAGTTTAATTATTTCAGAGGATTCATTCCTTTAGGCTTTTGTTAAAATGTTTATTAAAAAGCGAGTTTACATAAATAACTACTTTAATAATTATATTTAAGTTTATCTGAAATAGTAATTGACGGTTAAAGTACCATATACATAATAAAGTATGTTCATTAAAAAAAAAGCTCCAATAACCCATGGAAAATTAAAGCACGTCAGTTTCTTACACCGTCAGGTTTAATCCCAATGTGTTTACACTGTTTATAACCCCAAACAAGATCCAGTTTAACATATGCTACTTTTTTAAAAATTCCAAAGCGAAGTTTTCTTTTATGAACGTACTGTATAATCAAGATCCAGTCCGTGGTCTGAAATTTTTGTTTTTAAAAATATTGTCTACTGTCGGACAGTATTAATTGGGCTATTTAAAAATTAAATTGAAATTTTTAATATACGAGGATTGTACAATAGAAACACGTTTAGAAGCCGTAAAGCAATTTTTGTTCAATGAATTTAAAAGATATCTCCATTAACATTAAGTCATAAGTCCCACTGATGCACTAATCTATGGATTCGCCTGCTGGTAAAATTCCTGCGGCTGTTTGCGGAACCATTTTTTAACATCAAACTCTACCTCAGCGTCCGAATTGAACCGCTGTCCTTTCAGCGATTGTTTTAATGGGCCAAACACATGAAAATCTCACGGGAACAAGTCGGGCCTGTAAGGTGGATATTGCAAGACTTCCTAAAGCATACGAGCAAGCAGATCTTGAACCGTTCGGGCTACATGGGGGCGAGCATTATCGAACAGAAGGAGATTCCCGGGATTCATCACCGGCAACAATTTGGTGTAAAAAAGCATTATCTTGTTGTTGATAGCGTATCAAATGTTTTAGTGATAAATAAGGCCTTCTGTTCATTAGTAAGCAGTCGTGGAATCCACTTTGTAATAGCCAAGACTATGAATAAGGAAATGAATAGTTCCCAAACTGAAGCTCAACATTTCAAAAAGTTCTCTAATTCTAACTTCTTCTTCTTTCTGTGCCTTATACTTTCTAAGGTCGTTGGCAAGGGGTCAAAGTCGCATTTTTAAACGACTTGGCGTCGTGAACTTTGTTATATCCCCCTTATACTAGGGAAATGTGTGTTCTCTGTAGTGGTTCCTCGTTGCCTTCTGCAGAGTTTGTGACCATGTACGAGTATTAAGTGTATAGTGTATGTGTCTTGTTACTATCTGAAGTCGACCACTCCGCAGACAGAATCGTTAATTGTAACCAAACGATTAAATGGCTTCACTCGCTCAAGTACTGACCTCAAACAGTGGGGAATTCTTTATAATAATCCTTGCCACTGCATGAGATTCGAACCTAAGACTCCTAGCTAGGAGCCCGGCGCTCTTACCACTGCGCCAACGAGCTTCTCTAATTCTAACTAATGTGCCTATTTGCGCGTAATTATTTCAATTGTCCTACATTTTCATCTGGAGCTGCAACACGGGCATAAATGCCATTTCCCTACTTAATCACAACGCTTAGAAAAAAGCAAACAGCAAATACTTTTGACAGTCGCGTCACTAGTACTTAAACAATCAATATATACAACTGAATTTCGTTGTCGCGACGATGTCCAAACGTGTTTCTATTGAACAATCCTGGTATTTATTCTTAATAACGTAAATTTATAAGAAAAAAAATTTTGCAACATAAGATGGAATAAAAAGTCTTTAAATTCCTTAAGGAACGACAATAAACAAAGTTAATTTAGTAAGACCTGTAATACTTAGTGGCAATATTAAACGTTTTTGGAAATATTGCTAATTTATTTTAGTGGTTTAAAGGTTTAAACGATGTCGTACAAATTAGGGGTAGATTATAATACTCTTGAATGTTACTCTTAAAACATCTTATAAAAGTTGGAAACATGATTTTTGATAAAATGAAATAAAGGGTTGATTTCGAGAAGATTCTCAAATATTTTTTACTTTTTAAAGTTTAGAAAGTTACCAACAAGTGGGAAACTTTTTGGTATTCCATTTCCGTTGATAAGCCATTTGTCATATTCAAAGTAGGGAGGCAAGTGCGATTTACCTTCCTCGGGAAGTAAGTGCAGTAATTAATTTAGTGACGGTTCATGCCAAATTAGTATATTAAACATTATTTTAATTTTTGGGGTCAGTTTACAAGGGCAGTAAAAATATATTTGCCTATTCCCAGTGATTTATTTCGTTTTGTTATGCTAACATCGCATTCTTCCATTCTCAGAGAGTAAATTTCACATAATGTTTTGTTATGTACTTAACTACGATGGTAGTTTTGCCAAAAGTGTGTCTACCCTTGCAGGATAAATTCCAGCACACCGTTTCATGGAAATATTGAATTTTTTGAAATAGAAGTAAGAGTATACCAATTCCAAAACTATTAAGCTGGCCACTGACGATTGTTCTAAATGGAGTGCCGAGACAGCTGAGTGGAGCGTCTGGAACGGTTGGAGTGAAAAAAAAAATTCGGGGGGTCATTGACGATCGCTCCACTCCATTCCATCGCTCCAGTCCTCTCCCATGCCATAGGCGACTACGTATATCTATATACAGGGGGTCCCAAAATTAGACCGACAAACTTTGGGTGGTTATAAAGGACACCAAAACAAGCAATTTTTGTTCATAAGCCCATGTCCGCAAATGAGTAATCCAGTATTGTATTTGCTTTCCTATTTTCGCTATATTTTTTGTAACAAATACAAAGTTTTTTGCTGATGGATGAAGAGTTGCTCCTTATTTCAGCGGCTGTTTGCTTGTATGTGAAGTCCTAAGTAAAGAAAAATTTCGCACTGACGAGCGCGCCGTGTCACTCCATCACATCACTTTTTCACATTTACGGTCACTTGGAGTGATGGAGTATTGGAACGGCGCGATGGATTTTCGGACTGATGGAAATCCATCCTCTCCTCATCACTCCAATAAATCCACATGAGATTGTACACTGACGGTCTGACGGTCGTTCTTTGGAGTAGTACGTTCCATTTGGCTTGGAGTGATTGGATTTGAACGATCGTCGATGGCGACCTTTAGAAGTTAATTAATATTTCCTATTTAAATGCATTTCATTTTTATTGGAAAAAGTATTTAATTTACACGTACTAAAATAAAAATATGGTTTTTCAAACAGGTAAATTGCTTTTATCGATTAATTTAATTTTTAATAATGAATCTACAACATTAGTTGTATCAAGGATTAATTTAGATGAAATTGAAAAGAAGTCTATTTAAAATCGTTAAAATTGCAATTAAAAATTGTTTGGAGTTAATAAGTTCTGGTCAGTTAACAACTTACAATGTAAAAATCGACGACAAACGGGAAAAGTGTTTAATCAATTTTAATATCCAGGCACGCCTTCTAATTTTTAATACTTTTTCTCTATACATTTTATTAATTCAAAATAGTGATTCTCTGTTGTTTTTATTTTTGTCGAACTTCCAGCGAAACGGCAAACGGTATGTCGTAGAGCAGTTGTTTTAATTGTAACTTGAGTTTTCAAGAAAGCCCAATTTTTACCAAGAACAGCAAACTTACCATTTGTTGCAAATTTTCTGAAATGCCTCATATAATGAGTAGTAATCAATTTCAGTATTTTATTTATTCTGAACATCGTTAACAATTCAAAGAATCTAAAAACAGATCAATCAGCCGAAGTTCCTAGTTATACACCGTTTAATCTGTATCTGAACGCCCGTTGGTAGGAAAAATTGGCGAATCGTGTCATTTGTCCAGTTGTACGTTATACGTATAAATTTATTTGTTAATTTTAAGCTTTTTGAAAACTAATCAGGTTTTCAAGAAAATTCAATCATAGAATTCGGGTAAAACCGTTAAAATTGCGGAGTTTAATGTAAACCAGTCACAACCTAACATGGCCTGCAGTGGCCTAAATGTATTATACAATAGGCAACAGAATTATTTTTTTTAAATTAATGTTTTTTAATGTTTATGCCGTATTAAAAAGACCCAAGCCAAAAAATTTTTTTTTTAATAATTAAGAAAGCGTAAAAGAGTCGGAATTTCAAATGAAAAATTTTCCCGCCAAAACGAGCACATATACGCGCCATATTGCTGTGACGTATGTAGCCGAACGCGTCAGCTGCATAGATACCCAATAATAGTCAGCTGTCAGCAGAACATACGCGAACGTTGTAGCGCGACGTGTTTAACGTGTTTATTTACCTCTTTCACCTGTGAAAATTAACAAGTACTACTACTTCTACACCAGGCAAAATATTTCTATCTATACCTAATGGACCTAATGAATAGGTACATGATACTAACCTTAAATTTTTTCCAGTCACTTTGACACTGCAGAGTCTATTTTATGCACATTACCAGGCAACGCCGATCCGTGCGGCGCGGTACGTCACATGCCGTTTTCGATTTTCCGGCGGTAATTCAAAATTGCTCGGATAATTTTTTTTGTGGATAAAATTTTTTTAATTATTTTAAATATTATGTAGCTTATAAGTGACCCCTCAACTACATGTAAAAACGATTTCACTTAATTTATAGAATTCACTTCTTTAGCCTATTAATGTTTTCGTTGCGTTTTATTTTTTTCTGGATTTTTAATAGTGTTTTAATGCGTAAACTTGGTTATGGTGCAATGATGAAGTTACATGTTCAAGGTTTTATACTTTTACTTAATCGTATAAAGATCTCGTTTATCGCCATACTCTTTTATTTAGAAAATTAGGGATAACTTCATATACAGAAATTCCCTCAATCATCCCATCAATTTTTTAGAAACTATGTTAATGGTGTCAGTTATTTTAATATTTTATCAAAGCGCCTTTTGAGCGGGAGCCGTTTTGTTAGCTTCATTTTAACAATTCATCTTATGCAAAATTTGGGTGTTGTTTTCAGATTTAAATAGTCATGGTTCATTTGACGAGCAGCAATAACAAGAATTGAAAATATTTATGTCATTTTCCAAACTGCTCTTCCGTTTCACCTTTTTAACCATTTAGCTTTTTGGAAAAGGTAAACATATTCTTCGTATTTTGTTTTTCCCTTAAATATGAGTCTTTTTCGTGTACGTAGTTTAGTGGAAGTATAGAATAATATACTACTCAACAGCGTGTTATGGTAGCTGTTACTCGCTCGAGTGAGTGAGTAATAGTTATTACACGTAGAATAAGATACTTTCCCTATAACTATTTACTTCTTGATGAAAATCAAACGTATAAAATTGCAGCTGCACAGTTTATGACATATGTCAACAATTTTTACGAATAAAACAACTGCGTATGCTGCTAGATAATATTGCAAGAATTTGTAGCTCCACGATTGGCAGAAAACCGTGAGTAATGGCATTTGTTTTGGGTATAGTTTGTGAGTAACGTAATAAAGTCATAATTCAACAGTCTGCACTATTGTGGCCATTTTTTACAGGAAGGTATTATTTAATAGTTACAGAAAAACAGTTTTCATTATGCTTATCACAGAAGTTACGGTTACATACGTACACAACTTTATCACACATTGATCGTTTGACTCGCTTGTTGTTCGTGTTTTAGTCCCACATGTTCCTTGGGGAAACAGTCACAGATATGATCGTCGTTTCTCCTCTTCTCCTCTCAAAAAGAGAAATCACTCGTGCTGGGTTAATTGACTGGGGTTAATTAATTATGCGATTGTTGACGTTAATAATAATAATAGTATTAATTTCCTATAGACGTCCGATACGTGTAAAACAGTGTGATAGAATAGACATAAATCAGAATGAAGTAAAGCAAAAGCAATAACGATTTTAGGTTAAAATTCCCAATGGTAAAGAGATTAAACCGGTCGCGATCGTTTTGCTAGTAAAAGTTTAGGGACTCGTAAAACGTCATCCCATACCTAATAGAGCAGCTTTATTATTATCAGTGATAAATGCGTGTCAGTGGGTAATGCGAGCGAAGGCCTCAAGTAGCTGGAGAAGGAGTGCGGTCGCGTTGGGAAAGGTCCGGGCTCCTTGACAACGAGGATAAATAAATACACCACAGCAGATAAAGTAGCTGCTGCTTTTGCCTCTTCATTCAGAGCGCGCATTCATTGATAGCGGCGACCTGCACCGCTCGCGGACCCGCTACGTCGACCGCCACTTTCACTTTTTGTGAGCAATTTTTTATTGCCGACTCTACCTCAGTTTCTGCACCTAATTCGGAAATGGTGGTTCTGTTTTTATCGTTTATGTTCACGTAATACCCTATTTTACTATCGTCTGTCTATTCCCCCATTAAAATTTCGAAAATTAGCAACTTAACTATACAAGGTGTTTCAAAAAAACATGGCATAAATGATATGGCTGATAGAACACTGAAAAATAAGTGGGGTTTGCCTAATAAACATTTGTCTTAAAACCCTCCATTTGTGTGTTATAGGGCGTGAAAGTTAAAAATTAAAAAATGATTATTGCTCATAACTTTGACGGTAGTATACATTTTATTACTAAACTTGACAGACAGTTTTACTGATATAAAAGACACATAACAGCAAAAAAATCCGTTTACTCACTTTTGCCAGTGGCGTACAGCAGCAGTACGGAACCCCTTAACCCCCCTATTTTCTACGACACTGCCTGCTTAAATTTTAATTTTGGTTGTATTTTTGAATTTGGCAATGCTTTTTACGTAAATAATGTATTCTTGTTTCACTTCTTTAAAATGGATATTTTTCCAGATATTCGTACATAAAGAATGAGGTTTACACTAAACCCTATTAGTATTTAAAAAAAAAAATTAAACTCGACATATCAATATGTTTCAGCCCCATTCTAATTTCTATTCACCTATTACTTCTGAAATGTAAAGGGTGTTTATTGATAAGTCGAGTTAAATTTTAATTTTTAATTTTTTTTTTTTGAAAGCACTAATAAGCATTAGTGTAAACCCCATTCTTTATGTACGAATATCTCGAAAAATATCCACTTTAAAGAAGTGAAACAAGAATACATTATTTATGTAAAAAGCATTGCCAAATTCACAAATACAACCAAAATTAAAATTTAAGCAGTGTCGTACAAAATAGGGGAGGTTTAGGGGTCCCGTGCTGCTGCTGTGCGCCACTGGCAAAAGTGAGTAAACGGATTTTTTTGCAGTTATGTGTCTTTTATAGCCAAGTTTAGTAAAAAAATGTATACTACGGTCAAAGTTATGGGCAATAATCATTTTTTAATTTTTAATTTTTGACGCCATGTAAAACAAAAATGGGGGGTCTTAGGCAAACCTCACTTATTTTTCAGCGTTCAATCAGCCGTATCATTTATGCCATGTTATTATAATATGTAGTTATAATAATAACCCATGACAATTACTTTGTTTTGCCCTGCTACTTGAAAATGTATTTGTAGTTTATTAATTTTAATAAGTCCTATTTGACATATGCAGGGTGGTTACCAGTCCGTGTTTAGTCGACTGCAGTTTAGAATAATTGATACTGCAGAATATTTATTCATAAGTGTTTTAAAAATACATTTGAACCAAGTGTTTTATTCGTCGAGTCACATTATGAAAATATGAAATGACCAAACTTGATTATTTTGACATTGTGTTATACAGAATTAAAGTCTCTTACAGTTAAGCTGGGCTTATATTTAATCTGGTTCCATTAATAAACCATAATTCGAATAAATTTATAAATCTTTATAAATGTTTTGACAGTTTATTATACAAACTTTAACGAACAGGAGTACTTCAAAGTACTGCAAAGGAATAAATTGATCTAAAAATATTTTATAGTTGCTTGAAATTCCTTTAAAAAGCTAAGCTTTTCTAAAGTTTTCAAAAATATTTAAAAAGAACTTCAAACGCGAAGCCGTAATTTCATTTAAAGCTCTGTTTATGACAGTTTCTATTTAAAAATCACACATTCACAATTGCGTACAAAAAAGTACGACATATGTGCTTTAAAAATAAGGATAGTAGAATAGTCTATGCGGTATGCAGAACTAAGCTTGCTTCGATAGGATTAACGTTGTAAGCCTTTATTTCTGTAATTTTTCGTTTCTCTTTCTTTCTTTCTTTTTCTTTTACTCTCTTATACCTTTACAGTGTTGAGGACTGAGGAGAGCGGTCACCCATCTAAATTGTGGCCAAGCATACCTTTGCTTTACTCTCAATATTTCAGTTTTACGTGCGAGTGTATTATTATGGGTTTCGCGTTCATTATTTTATTATATTTTTGTATAAATTTTACTCAATTATTCCAAAATTAAAAGAAGCATCATAAGTGAAAAGTAACAATTAAATAAAATAAGTGCGGAATTACTGAAAACTATTGGGTGTCTAAAAATTTTCGTTATCAAATTGTTATGTCGGTTCTTAAAGTAATTATTGTACGCAAAACGTAATTTCAGAACATAACTTTGTTTGTTCACGACTAATCAATAATCTGTCAATTATTCATGTGTTTGGTCAAACATAATGGTATCCATTATTCACTGCCAGCAGTGAAAAATCATTATTCACGGTGTCTTGATAACTTCATTGTATATGGTGTATAATGAAGGAAATAGGTTATGTTTCTAATCCTACTACTTCGTTTAACATAGTCCTACCACATGGTTTTAGTAGCGTTGTTATTTAAATTATAATTAAAAATTTTTCGTATTAATGTTCGTGGACAAAGTATAGTATACGACTCGCTATAATGGCTACTATTACCTAGGATAATTGTAAAACTCGCTCGCTCGTGTTGCAAACATTATCCTCGGTAATAATAGCATTCATTATAGCATCGTGTATAATATACTATTATGAACGATCGCATTATAATTTGAAAATTATGTCTGAATTGTTTTTGACATAAACGTCTCTTTATAGCCCGCCGGGCTATAATGAAACATCAAAAATTGATAAACAGTTTAACAGTCTTATAAAGAATTTTTCAAAATTAAAATCGAAAGTATGCTCTTTATTAAAACTTTATTTAGAACAATTTGTATTAACAACACAGTAAACACAATTATTTATGTGAATATTCCTAGGCGCTACTGTTTCAACCATTTGACAGTAGTCAGTAAAAAAAAAAATAATTGAGCAACTAACTACTCGATGTGAGTAGAAAATTAATTTATTCCTTTTATTTCAGTTTTAAAATCTTCGATCGTGCATAAAATTATGTATGTACCACCGGCGTAACTCGCTTTTATAGCCTTCGACGTGTATTTAGTCCTCGCCTGACACCTCGGGCTTAAAATCACGTCTCAGACCATAAAAGCTTCTTTACGCCCTTGGTACATAAATAACTATTATTGCAGTATTTGCAGTAACTACATATTTTTATAAAAGGTGCTGAAATTGCCGCAACATACCTTTTTATTCATAGCCGACTCTATTACGAGACTTTCAGACACATGTCAGAATCAATTGAAATATCTGCATCTGTTACCTCATTTACCTTACGGTGTCGAGGCTGGTGCTTTAGCGTATGTGGTCTTTATGGGTGCAATGCACAATTTGGCCCTTACCTGGTTGGTGCACCGTTTAATACCTACATAACTCCTTGGATAACAGATACTGTAAGACTAATGATGAATTTAAGAAATGCCGCGTATAAACGATTTTAAAAATATCGAAAATTGGAACAATGGAATTATTACAAATCTCTCAGAAATCTAACAACGCTCGCAATTCGAAACGAGAAAAGGGCATATTTAACTCATACGTTACGTGTTACGTGTATTAAACCAAATTTAACATCATTTTTCACTTTTGTCACTGTCTCTGTTGAAGATATTGCTAAAATAATTAATTCAATTAAAACAAAGGCTGCTGGTGATGATAACCTAAATATTATAATGATTCAACTTTGCTGTCCAATTTTAATACCCTTTGTAACGCACATCGTTAATTGCTGTTTACTTGAAAGTACTTTTTCAGAAGCTTGGAAAATAGCTAATGTAGTCCCAATTGCTAAGATTGATAATCCAAAAGAAATGAAAGATTTAAGGCCTATTAGTTTGTTACCAGTGCTGTCAAAAGTCTTGTAAAAGATAATAGATTCTCAAATAAGAGAATATTTGGAAAAACTTCGTTACTATCGGATTACCAATCTGGCTTTCGTCGTAATTTTAGTTGTTGTTCTGCACTGACGCACTGTTAAATATAACAGATGATATTCTCAGAGCAAGCGATGCCGGTAATCTTAGCATATTGATATTGCTTGACTTTTCCAAGGCTTTTGACACAATAAACCATAAAATTTTATACGCTATTTTGCGTCATTATGGATTTACTGATAGTGCCCTGAACTTAGTTAAAAGCTACCTAACTGATAGGCAGCAGTGTGTTACACTGGGTGGCAAACGATCTGATTTGCGCCTTGTTCCACAGGGCTCAATTTTGGGTCCTTTATTGTTTACGTTGTATTCTAATAGTTTGTGTAGTAGTTCTCTTAAGCATTGTCTCTTTCACCAATACGCGGACGATACACAGGTTTATACGTCCTTTAAACCATCCGATACTACCGCAGCCTGTATTACTATAAATAGTGAAATAAACAATCTCGTCAATTTAGCAGAGCTCCATTCTCTGACTATTAATCCGTCGAAGTCTGCCGTTATAGTATTAGGTAACGCAACTAACAGGAATAATTGTTTACCAGAAATTCAAATAAAAATCAAAGGTACGTGTATTAGTTGTACAGATTCTGTTACAAATTTGGGAGTTTTTCTAGACAAAGACCTGAGATTTCGCGCACATATTAACTACTGTTTACGTAAGGCTTATTGTAATTTAATAGTTATTTATGTACCAAGGGCGTAAAGATGCTTTTATGGCCTGAGACGTGATTTTGAGCCCGAGACGCTAGTCGAGGGCTAAAGACACGTCGCAGGCCATAAAAGCAAGTTACGCCAGTGGTACATACATAATTTTATGCACGATCGAAGATTTTAAAACTGAAATAAAAGGAATAAATTAATTTTCTACCCACATCGAGTAGTTAGTTGCTCAATTATTTTAATTTTTTACTGACAACTGTCAAATGGTTGAAGCATTTACGCCTAGGAATATTCACATAAATAATTGTGGTAACTGTGTTGTTAATACAAATTACCCTAAATAGAGTTCTAATAAAGAGCATACATTCGATTTTAATTTAAAAAAATTCTTTATAAGACTGTTAAACTGCTTATCAATTTTTGACGTTTCATTATAGACCGGCGGCCTATAAAGACGCCCACGGGCTATAAATAGACGTTTATGTCAAACAAATTCAGACATAATTGACACATTATAATGCGATCGTGCATAAAACTTATTTACAGTAACAGACAAGCTTTAACTAGGAGCGTTAGGAAGCTTCTGTGTGAGACAATGGTATTATCGCACTTCAATTACTGCGACGTACTTTATGGATCGTGTATTGATAAAATTACTGCTAAAAAAATACAACTAGTCCAAAACTCTTGTTTACGTTTAATTCATGGCATAAGAAAACATGAACATATAACACATAAGCTTAAGGAAACTAACTGGATAAATATGGAGAGGCGGCGCTTTTTTCATACTGCTCTTTTCTATCACAAAGTTATTTTATTTAAATCACCTGCATATCTTTATAACAAAATTACTTTTCGAACAGATATTCATAACCTTAATCTTCGTCACAGGGGTCTGTTAAATATCCCCTTACATCATTCGGAACTTTTCAAGCGATCTTTCACTTATACCATTTCGGATATATACAATGCGCTACCAGCTACACTTAGACAGAAAGAACCTTCCCTGAGAACTTTTAGAAATGACTTATTTAACTGGATCATTCTACAAAATTAAATCAGTTCTTCTCCATTCATGATAATGTTCCATGCTGCAACCCAATAATTCATTGATATTAATTTTCTTTTTTTTGTTTTTTTTTACAGTGTTTTCTAAACTATTGAAACATTTTGTTTATTTTTACTATACCCTATTCTTCAAGCTATTTAGATATGTTATTTTGTTTTAATGTAGCAATCCGTTTTTAATAACCTTCTGCTATTTATATTTATATTTATATTTATATTTATATTTATATTTATATTTATATTTATATTCATATTCATATTCATGATATTGATATTGATATTGATATTGATATTGATATTGATATTGATATTGACATTGACATTGACATTGACATTGACATTGACATTGACATTGACATTGACATTGACATTGATATTGATATTGATATTGATATTGATATTGATATTTATATTTATATTTATATTTATTATACGTACGGCGGTGGGGTAGAGCAGGGATTTCCTTATTTGGAAACCATCTGCTCACCATCGTTTTTTCATTTCCGTTTCCATGTACTTAAAATAATCTAAATTGTACTTTTTATTTATTTATTACGGAACTTTTTGGGAAATAAAAAATTATTATTATTATTATTATTATACTGTTCCGATTAAAAAATCCCAAAATTCATGGCAGACTGATTGCACAAATAAGGTTTAAATTACAATCTATGACTAGGATTGACTGGCAAATTCATTTTAGATGGGTGGAGGCTCATATCGGTATAATGGGAAACGAAATGGCCGATAAGTTGGAAAAAGAGGCAACACAGTTGAATGAAGAATTAGCAATTTACCAAAAAGTTCCTAAAAGTGAACTGATTAGACAAGAAACATTAAAAAGTTTAGACAATTGACAGAATCAGTGGGCAAATTCTAATAAAGGATCAGTGACAAAGTGCTTCTTCCCCACAGTGTTAAGCAGATTAAAAATAAAGTTAACAGTTACTCCTAATTTTACAGTTATGGTATCAGGCCATGGTAAATTGAAAAGTTATATGTTACGGTTTAAATTGATTGATAATCCAAGGTGCATATGTGGTAATGATGAACAAACCGTTCACCATTTACTACTGTTCGAGTGTCGGGTATTACGAATCCAAAGACAGTTACGTTACTTACGAATAGTGTATTGATGGAGGGTTCCAACTGGTGGCCAGCAAAGGAAGGCGAATTAATTTGACATCATCTAAAACCATTTCTTAATTTTGTTAAAAATATAAAATTTGATAAGCTGTAAATTATTGTAATCTCTGTAATCGCATTGTTAACTTGTAAACTACTATTGTACGCTGTAAACTTCTTGTAATCATACTGTAACTTACTATGGTAATATTATTGATATTGATTGTAAATAATTAGTATGTAGTATTATCAATTGAAAAGGTAGTGGGATATGCTGTAATAAATGTTTTAAAAGTAAGTGTGTGTACGTGTAGGCTCTGGCTACTCTACCTCGTAGGCCTGTAGTTGGAGGAGTGCAGCGTTAATTAAATGCTCAACGACGAATGACCTCCAGACTGCAGGAAAATTCTGCCCATCGGGAGCTTTGAACCTAGGACTAACGAAACGCTAATCTGTCGCTTTACCACTGCGCCACCCTGGCATCTAAAAAATGAAATACACATACATGTGTAAAATATAATGCAAAGATGTCTGTGTTTAAAGTACCTAATCAATAAGTACAATAAAGAAAAGATCTTCATATTTCGTTTACCAATGCATCATTTGCAATAGGTTACCTATACGAGATGCCCATTTTAAAACCACCAGCCAGAATTCTTTATATAAAATAGGCAACACACACATAACATCTTACTATTACATTTTTAAGTTATAATGTTTTCAAAATGTAGATCAGGGCATCAACTGTGGTATTAGAGTAGTGGCATCTTAGTCAACACATTATTGAATAAACAGCGCAGTGAATGCTCTGATCTTAATTATTAAGTTATTATAATTTAAAAACGCAGTCGTTTGTAATGTTACATGTGTTGCATGTTTTAAAACTTTCAGATTTAAAGTGGACGCCCTATATAGTAAAATTCCGATTTATTTTTGTTTCTTGTAATTAAAGGTTGTAACCGTCAAAATCGCGTTTAGCTTGTTTAAAGTAATAAAGTAGATCTTTTGGCCTTTGTATTTACATTAGTTGATTAAGAAACATATTGCTGGGGAAAGAAATTAATGTTTCTCAAATTATAAGATTTTGAATTAAGAAATATGCAATTTAAATTATTGAAACAGTTATTATATTATGATTTGTGTTTTGTTGATAGCTGCAGAATAAGAGTTATGATTAAGATAAGCAAATCGACTGATTTATATAGTTTGATTGGTTTATAAGATTTTGAATTAAGAAATATGCAATTTAAATTATTGAAACAGTTATTATATTATGATTTGTGTTTTGTTGATAGCTGCAGAATAAGAGTTATGATTAAGATAAGCAAATCGACTGATTTATATAGTTTGATTGGTTTTCTCGAAATGAATATATACTTAGAATGTATTTAAAACGTTAACAAAAACAATACTCCATATTAAAGTAAATGAAATTAGAGGAACTCCGTGCTGGAAACATCGAAACCTGTAAAAGTGTAAACACATTTAGTGCTCCAACTTTAGTATTTTTCGATTTGTATTGATGGCCTGATAACTTTATAGGCAAACTTCATTGAATTTCATGTCAAAACATTAACAATGAAAATTTATTCAGCTAGTGTAAATAATTAGATACTAAAAAATAAATCTTGTAAGATACACAGACCAGTACCTGTAATTACGTTTTAAATTTTGCCTTTTTCGAAATATTTATTGCAAATTAATACTAGGCTTAGAATTCCATAAAAGCAATATAAATTCTTGTTCGAAAATATTTGTAGCGACAGAAAAAAATCCTAAAAATTCGTAGTTACTTTATAGAAGCTTTACCATCGATAAGTAAACAGTAATCGTCCAGAATAGCTTTAACACCCTTCAGAAGCTTAGCAGTTTCACCAATTTAATATTAAATCATTAAATGTGCAAGTTCAGGATACATTTTAGCACAGTAACTTCAGTAACAATCTTTAGTACAGGGATTTACACCTCCCTACTTTAACACGATTTAGTTTCGAAACTTAGTCTAAACTTTCATTAATAAAATGGATTACAAATATTAAGTAAATTGTCTCAACACGTGCGGGCTAGTTTCATTAATTAGTTTTCTGTATGAGCCTTTCAAGATTAATATTGGATTTTCGTGCCCTTTTAGTCACTTTTTGATGTTGATTCTTTAATTTAATTTAGAATTAAGATTTTCTTGACAAAGTTAAACATGAAAAACAAATTCGGCGTCGTAGATTAATTAATCGTGCAAGTATGTTTTATGGTATAAACTAAGAAAGGACACAACGATTTGTGTTCAAAAGTTTCCTTGGGCATTCTACAGAATAATCAGAGATTTTAGTTTGAGAATTTAATATTTGTCGAATTAGTTGAATTACATTCGAGAACAATGTTTAAAAAAAACGAATAGCATGAGTATTAGAAATTGTATATGTAAATACAGGTGTTTGCTTAAGAAATTAAAAGGATGTATTTGGTAAAGATTTGGCCAAATTAATTCAGTTTCGTAAACGTTTTACAAATGTAAATGTCCTCATTATTTCGGTGAGACGAAATTAACCCCGTATATTTAGGAGTAAGTAGTCCCATAAATTCCAAAAGAAGATGTTTTAGGTAATAAGGATAATTAAGTATTTACCGTTGATTGTCGTCTTCGGGGACATCCCAGATGGGGAACACAAAAGTCGCTAACACTAGTCAGGATCGGTGATTAATTTTCACCCAGTTTCCGCGTCCTTAACAGAATCCCCTAAGTGAAAAGACTAATGTAACAGGTTGTTGTCTGATCTTTACCCTTGCACGAATCCTTTGAATCCCGGCGCTTTCCCTTTCTTAAGGTCGGGACGGGCCGGGTCGGTTGCGGCTGCGGCGGTGGTGGCGGCGGCGGCTCTGGTCCCAGCTCTCAGAAGCCAACTTCCGGCTATTGATATGTAAAAGTGTAAACTTGAGCAACTGTGGCCGCGGTCGGGTTGCCCTAGGTCACTGCCACCGTCACTGCAACCGCGCTGCTTTTCGCGACCCTTGTAACTGTTCCCACTTAAATTTCGATTACATTTTTTCCCCCGGACTTGCCCTTTCATTCATCCTCCACTCCGAATAAGGACTCTTATTTTAGACGATCGCATACTTATCCTCCAAGAAAAGGGATAATTTGCCCTGCCAACATCAGATAGTCATTTTTTGGCAAGACAACTTTCTTACGCTTAAATTATCAAATATTAGATGTACTTTCGAGAAAAGGTCGCGGCCGTAATACAACTCGAACGTTTTTATTTTCGCCCCATTTGGATTTTATTCTACTGTTATTACTTCATGTAATTACTGTACGAAGTACGATTATTTTTTGGGTCCAGCAATCCATGTAATTACTGAAATTATCGTCAACATTTAAAATTTCCCTTTTCTTATTGCCTTGGGATTGTTTAATAACAACTTTTTAATTTTATTCTTTTGAAAGATATTCGCGCAAGCATACCCTTCAACTCTCCTGCGACTGAGCTCATTGGCTATCCTAGAAAGGATTAAACTAGATTAATAAATAAATAACTGATTTTGAAAAATAATTAAAATACACGTGTGTTATTGCGAGTTTTTTGACATTTTGTTCTCTTACGTGGGTATTTCGCCACCACTTTTAAATTAAGCAAATAAAACTATAATACTAAAACAGGACAACGTTTCAGAGATACATAATTTAAAATTTGGTCACCATTTTTAAGTTTTAATATTTCAGAACATTTTCTTTCTGTACAGGTGATACAGATATACAGGGTGTTTCAGAACTGCACGGCACCATTTTAGGGATGTGTTCTCTAGTACAAAATATTACGATTTACCTAAAATTACCTTAGTCCGAAAGTTAATATTTAGGGAGATACAGGGTGTCAAAGCCGAAATTTTAATTTTAATTTTTTGCTGTAATTTCAAAAGTTTTCAAAATATTGACATGAAAATTGGGGAAACTACCTTTCTTGGGACGAGAAATAATAATCCGTCGTCAATTTTAATATTGATCTTTAAAGAACCTTATTTTTGCTGCACCTAACACCTTAAACATACTTCAAATTTTTTATACTTAAAGTTAGGACAGATTTAATTGAAAAAAACAATTGCCTCATCTTTTTTATACAAAAAAGGTATACTAGTTAAATGTCTCTAAAGTTAACTGTTTCCAAGATATTTGCTGTTGCAGTAAGTGATGTATATAAGCTCATATATGCCCCTTCCCAAATTCTTTATATACATTTACATTGTTAAATGGGCAGTAGGTGTATGAAAAAATCCCCAATCCCCAAAGAATTAATTATTTTTTATGTAATAATAATAAACATAAACATATAAATAAGAATTCAAAATTATCACCCATGCCACGCTGATGAACCCTGAAAACCTTAAAAAAGTACTAAAACCAATACATCTTTCAGCAAAGAAATTATGAAACATGTATTTTATTTGTAACAGTTTTTAGTTTTCGTGGATGTTCAGCATTCTAATGAATGCCAAACCTTCAAATATCGCGTTAAAACAAACATCCCAAATTATGATCGTATAAAATTTCCAACGATTAAAGTTGAATTAATAAAAATAAAAACAACTAAAATATACACAAAACGTAAAGTACAAATGAACACAAAGTTTAACCTCTGTACATTTGTTTCGAAACCGCAGACAGGCATGAGTAATTGTTATTAATCCTTTACCCTCAAAACTTTCCACAATCCACCACATTTCAGTATGAACTTATCGACTGATTTATATGACTATGGTGTGGGAAGTTTATTTTTCCAAAATTTTCTAATAATTTGGTTTGTATTTAAAATTAGACCAGAGTATAAATGAATGGGTTTGGATGATTTTTGATGTTTCGTTTACTAAGGGCTATTTAACGGTTTTATTAACCTTCCTATTTGCTATTGTTCATACAAAACTGAAATTATTCAATTGAATTTCTAAAAATCTAAAATATACGTTAAGGTTTTGTATTGTAAATTTTGCAGAGCCTAGTCTGGAAAATTTAATAATATTTTTGTTTGCAACGAGAATTATTTTTCATTTTTGAATAGAAAAAGAGTTTTATGTATCATTCTTTTGTTTATGGATAATTTAAACCCGGAAAACTTTACTAATTGAATCGTTGAAGAATTAAGGGCTCAAAAGTTTAAGCAAGCACTTATATTAAACACGGTGCACTGAGAACTGCTATACACATACACTCATACAGTTATAAGTATGATGACGAGATATCCTTAACATATCCTTAGAAAATAGTAGTTATAGTGAGCCTCTCTTTCTGGAGGACTAGCAAAAAATTAATTTCAAAGGAGATCCATGGCCAAATGACAGACCGCAACATGCCTAGCTGATTTTCATTTAATCCAAGTAATAAGAATTTTTCTGTTAAATAAATGCGCGATATCAGTCTTGACTCTTGACTGAAGTTCATGAAGAATCGTATTTCTGAAAAATTCCATATGTGCCGTTTTCCTAGAACTAGATTATTGTCTTTTCTGTAGTCCTATTTAAATTTATTTATTTTTCGATTTTAGTGGCAGTTTTCTGTTATTTTTGGAATTTTTCGGACGAGCCAACTATGCACTATGAAAGTTAATCAACATGATTTGCAGCGTAAGTTGTTGGGGCTGCTTATGCATTCTTAAAAGCTTTCTTCCTTGCTCATATCTCTTTCATTATTTGGCTTTGTCATTGTTTAGCTTCTTCTGATCTCTTTCGTCTTAAGTCTAAACTCTTTTTTAAACTTGATTTGAGGGTCTTCTTGTATCACTTTTCGGAAAGTTTTTTATTTATATAATTATTTAAATGAAGTGTAATAATTTGGCTGAAATTAAATCAGATTTAATAAAGTCGGTGTGATATAAACGTTTGCGTGGAAAATGTTGTTTTCTTATTTTTTTCTGTGTGTAAATAAAGTTATAACCCATTAATCTCATTAAAAAACCGTTTTGTAAAAAAGATCAGTCAAAGTGCAAGAGGTTATAGGCGAATAGGCGCCAATAAATATAAAACTTTTATGTGTTTCTGTTTTACACGTAACCCGAAAAAATTCATAACGCTGGGGAAACTGCGGTTGAACAGTTATTTATGGCCGAAGTTGTATACAAAAATGAGTAGGATCCATCCTTTACCTTCATCGGGGACCCCCGTGTGCGTTGGGAGAGGTCGGGATTTGGTCCGTCGCGTGCTCTACGCCAGGATCCAGGAGCTGTTCCTTAAAATCCCGCCGACACACTTAACCATTTTCACACCTCGCAATCCATTTAGAAAGACTTTCGGATTCTGTTACAAAAGAACGATGCTTCAGTTTACGACGCTTTACCACTTGACATCGTGCTAATATTAGGGATGGTCTTTCCTAATATTTATCCGAAAGGGACCTACGTGTTAACGTTTTCTTCCTTAGCTTTCCATTATTTGTCTTCTCCCTTTTTCTGCAAATAAGATATATTTAGTTAACGGTTTTATAGCAGGGGTTTATTAAGCTTTATGTAAGGGAAATTAAGATTAAGTCCTATTTGTCCATTTATTCTGTGAAAGTAAGAATTAACATACGTTACCTATTTGTGTTATTGTTTTATGGAGCCAACTGCAGTGGTGATCATTTAACAATCAATTTAAATATTCAGATTTTCATCTCTCTTTTTTTGACTACACAACAAAAATTGCCAATTCCCCAAAGACTGAATGGCCTATTTTAAAAAAACAAGAAAAGCTATGCTGATATTTCTTAACATCTAACTAAAATTTAAAACTAGGATATTATGAACACTATACTGTTAGAATATCTGATTTCTTCCCAAAGAAGACTTAAATCCTTGCGTTATGCATACTACATTAGTAACTTTTTAGAGATTAAATTTTTAAGGAATGGTTCCTTCGGAGAAATATGAATTTATTTTTTTTCTATACACAAATATTTCAAAATTGCTTCCAATTTATTACTAATACCGCAAAAATGTATTATATTTAAACGTTTGTAAAATTTAACTCAACAGATATTCTGCACTCTATATTTTAACAGCTTTATTAGTGCCACAAAAGTTTGAAAATATTATTTGGCAAATTTACAGAATAGTTCCATTGTAAAGTTATACAGTGAAATCCTTTTATAACGCACCGAAATAGTGCCACAAAAGTGTCCGTAATATAGAATTGTTAGTTATGTGGGATATGAATTAATATAGAAGTACATCTTTTTATTTAGATATATTTAAATGTGTACTTAATACACAGGCAACCATAAAAGAATGAACAAAAATACGCTGTTAATATTACATACATATTTATAAACCTTTTTGAAATTACTTAAAAGAATCCGTTGTTAGAGTTCGCAAGGTCACTCTTTGTTCGGTTAATTTTTAGTTTTGATATGAAAGTCTTTTTTATACCTATACCTGATAACAGTCGATGAAAAGAATTTAAAACTGCAGTTTTTTTTATTACAAACAGTTTGTAAGCTCTCCTGTAACGTAATTTTATTATGTCTGGGGCGGTTTTGTAGGACATAAAAACAATCATTGTAATCATAAGCGTTGTGATAGTATAACTGTAACCCAGACCGTTGCGTTTTAAGCAGCATTCAAAGGTTATCGTTACACTTAATGTTATTCAGAGAACTGTTCGTTATAGAGAGAGATTTTACATAATAGTATATTAAAACACAAGTTACAGAAGGCAACATTTTCGCGCACGAGTTCGAAATTTGGACACGAGCCGCTATGCGGCGAGTGTCCGAACGGACGAGTGCCCGAATTGCCTTCTGTAACGAGTTTTTTATACTATTTTCTCTGTTTCGGCTTTCATTTACGTTATTTATTTATAATTTTTTATAAAATTAGTTGACAATTTCCATTAGGGAATTTTTTGGTAGAATAGTTAGGTTGGTAACAGTGGTATGTTTGACGTTTATGGTTTTGCACATTAATATTGGAATGTGTATTTTGTACGCATTTTGTAAATTCGAATTTGTTATTAATATTGATAAAATTAACTAAATTGTAATGTTGGATGAACAATTGAAGGGCTCGGTGCAACAACCGATCAGATCCATTTGTTTGAATTTTACAGTAGGTATCAACAACAAACTGTTTAAAATACGATAAGAAAAATTTAACAAAAATAGTTGGAATATGTAGATATTGCTATCTTAACCCTTGTCCTACTAGCCGGGGTGCACGTGCACCCCAGACTTGAATTTTCTTAGAATAAAGTGTTTTAGAATTTTTTTTGGGACCTGAGCCTTTTAGTAGCTTCATTTAATTGATTTTTAGGTTAAATACCGTTGAAAATATCCTTAAAGCAGTACTCATTAAAAAAATAGTTTACTTTTGGTAGAGCGGGGTGCCCCAATCCACTATGAGCGCAACAGCATTTGCAACAAAAGTACAAGATCGTTGTCATCTCTGCGACTGAAAATGTGACAGAAATACGAGGCAACAGTGTACTCTCTGCAAAAAGTTTATTTGTACTGAACATTTCACAAACAAATTGATTTGTCAAAATTGTATTGATGAATAAGCGTTAACTTGTTAATAAATTACTGTTTTTGATATTTTTGCTAAATAAAGTTTTCTTTCCATAGTATTGGTCTTACTAGATGTCAATAGGGATCAAGTGTTCTCACAATAAGGAAAACTGGCCATTTTAATTTGTTTTAGGCTTTAAAACAACTGGGGTGCAAGTGCACCCCACCTGGGGCCCAATTCTTGAAACCACTCGCTACCGAAACGTATACGCTAGGAAGCGAGTACTTGATAGCGCATTAGCTACTAGCTAATGCGCTATCAAGTACTCGCTTCCTAGCGTATACGTTTCGGTAGCGAGTGGTTTCAAGAATTGGGCCCCAGCAGGTGGGGTGCACTTGCACCCCAGTTGTTTTAAAGCCTAAAACAAATTAAAATGGCCAGTTTTCCTTATTGTGAGAACACTTGATCCCTATTGACATCTAGTAAGACCAATACTATGGAAAGAAAACTTTATTTAGCAAAAATATCAAAAACAGTACTTGATAGCGCATTAGCTACTAGCTAATGCGCTATCAAGTACTCGCTTCCTAGCGTATACGTTTCGGTAGCGAGTGGTTTCAAGAATTGGGCCCCAGGTAGTTATCGTAAAAAAAATAGGTCGGTAAGAGAAGGGTTAAGATAGTTATAAGGGAAAATGATTTTATTGTCAAGAGTAATGTATAGAATTTTCTTTTCTCAAATGGAGCTGTCCAGTTTTTGCCGCAAGAATAAAACACAACGAAAGAAAATGAGTGTTATGAACGTTTATTAAGGAAAAAGCTATAAAAAATAGTTTCTCTATGTTTAACCCATTTCAACTTCAACATCGTCGGTTACAGGTTCTTCTGCTTTTGCTACAGTATCGTAGTACCATTTATCATTTTTGGGTACATATTTGTCCGTCAGAAAAGACACATTTTGTAGTTTTTTTTATTGTAATAGTTAGTGGATACGTAGCATATAACTTATCAGTTGGTAAAGAAAATAATGTAGTCGACATTTTCTTAAAACTGAACTGTTTTCGCCTAAAAGTGGAGCCGACAGGTTTTTACCGCGCTGTATCTCTATAGGATTTTTTTAGGCTAATAAAAGTAGGTGATATATAACAATTAGAGTTCGGCAAATATTACCCATTTTTTAGTTCTTATAAATAACGTTTACACGACTGAAGAATTGCTGAAAAAAACCTGACGAAGTTGTACCGATTTTGGGACAACTTCTTCGCCTAACTTGTGTTCACCTAAAGACGAAGTTGCACGTTTGTAAAATCAACTTCGACATAGTATAAACAAAATATATAAAGTTTGGCATCAGTTTTTATTTTTTTAAGTTATATTAAAGCACAAAATGGCTACAGTATAGGTTACGCTTGATGTTGGTCGCTGATCTTTGGGTCAAGTTGTTTCGTTCTATTAACCCACACAGGAAAATCGTAATTGCAACTCCCTGTTTAACGAGATAACCTTTGATAATCAGTCTTATTTCAAACTTTGTTAACGGATAAGACCAAGCCGAAAGTTGATTTATAGCAGCAGGCACCGAGAGGCCATTTCCAATATCTTGCAGTGCGTGTTCAACTAAGTGGAGGTCATAACGCTGGTAACTGCTACCTGCCAACACTTTTCTATTTCTTTTCGGCATTATTTTCACAAAGGTACTAATCCTACGAAGAACAAACACACGAAATGCAACCACAACGGATAGTGTGCAGGTTATATTTACAGTGTCGTACATTCAACTTCCAAACTGACGATGTTGCCCCGTTTTACGGAAACTAAAATAAAAGATATTTTTTAGCTTCTAAATGTTTTTTTAATCTAATGAAAACTAGGAATATAAACAATAAAAACGATTCAATCTAAGCCAAACTAAACCAACTTTATTAAATTAAAAAATATTTTGAAATTAAATGTAACTTACGATGAATTTTAGTGTCGGAACTACTGACGATTCACTATTATCCTGGTTTTGATTGACCTCAGGTTGGGGAACAATTTGGATTGGTCTGAATCTCTAGAATTATAGTTGCATTTAGCTAGAAGTGATACTAAAAAACTTATTTTTAGGTTATGCCAACAATAACCTTTGAAACGGTTTTTTTTTTAAATTTTATCAAATTATAAAACAATTTTTATACTATAACATAAAGTCCTACCTTTAGCAATATAGTTTTCACTCATTTTCCTAACCAAAATACGATTTAAAGCGTTTCCACGCTTTTTTCAGTTCACTAGTCGATCTCGATGGTTGACTTTAAAACATCGAAAATCACTTGGTTCGTTTTGCGGGTTTTGCCACCAAGTAAATAGTAGTTTTAAATATTGAAATTCTAACCCCTTCATTTACGTTTTTGCTAAATCAAAATATCAAAAAGTATTCATAGCTTTATTGACAGGCTTTATTTATTTTGTTAGTTGTTTAGATGCAATGTAGCATACCAATTCCTGAAAACAAAATATCACCAAAAATCATGTATTAATGAAGCTCATTAAAGCATCAAAATGCGTGCTTTAATGAAGTCATTCTAATGCCGAAACAGAGAAAGTTTGTTATTTCATCCGCGGCCGTAATAGAGAGTGTCCGTTATGTAGGGGCTTATAATTAATTAAAATATACTCGTATGTTACTAAATTAGTACGGCCAAAGAGTGTGCGTTAGAAAGGTGTCCGTTAAGGGACTTTTAACTAAAGCTCAAAAAACGGAAGTTTACAATATCTGGTATGCGCCTCAAGAAAAAGTTTACTCTCAGGGTGAGAGCTTTCAGAAATTTGGAAATACTCCAAGGAAGCTGCATGACCCCAAATAACGAAAGCTTTAATCAGAAAAACTATTTTAGAATTTACATGTACGTTAAGGACTGTATCTTCAACACGTTTTTAAATAAATAAAGGTAAAGATATTGGCACCACCGCTCTGCGAGGAAGCATGGCCGGCAACACAGAGTCAATTTTCATATTTCGGTTGTTTCGCACGCTACACGTACGGGGTGATGTGGTAAGCGTCACGCCTTCAACAACTGCCCATCTTCTCTACTCCGTTACTGTATTTCGGTTTCCAATGATTATCAGTGACTGGGTAGGCCACCCGCCGAGCACCCGACTCGAGTTTGACCCCGGAACCGTTCACGCTGCAGTCGAATGCCTTAACCACTCGGCCACCCTGGCGATTTTTAAATAAATATTACTGCTGAATTTGTGTTTGCGTGCGTCGAGCTCCTTTGTTTTTGCAAATAAATCTTCGAAATTTCGTATATCTAAGGCATTTTTGTTTCTTCTTTAATACGTTTCCTAAATTATAATCAGTTATCTTTATTCTGTATTAAATGGTATCTATTTAAATACGATACGTTTTTTCTTTTAGGCCACCCGGTATAATGGTAAACGTAAAACTTTTTGAATATCCCATATACCTACTTTTAGCTCACAAACCAGACTATGCCCTTTTGATTCTAAATATATATGTACTTTTAAATTGAAATCTTATTTTAGTAAAAAACAGTTCACATGTGTTATTCTTTATATATTTGATTTCTGGAAAAAATACATTTGTGTTCTGGCAGGTTAAGAAAACAATGTTCGAATTTTTGTGGCAGGATTTTTAAATCTGAAGCGGCTTGAATCCTCTTAATTAAGTTAAGACAGATTGCTAATAAAGAATACGGGGTGACCATAAAGAACTGGAATTACTTGATAAGCTACAAAACGCAAAACAAAGGTGGTTATAAAAATGTTTTATACGGTATGATCAGGGAGCAAACCCCTATATTTGGTGAATGTGTTCAGGTGACTAAAGCAGACAAAAAAGTTTGATTCTTAAACGTACCGAAGGTATGCGATTGTCTTTTGATAAGTTTAGTTTAAATTGATATTTTGCCAGCAGTTGCTGAAAAAAGTTAGAGATCCCTTTTCAGCCTTTAATTTACAATTAGTGGTGACGTATCCATATCAAGAAATGTTACAAACGACTCTGGTAATCCTGTTCATTATATTACAGTCTTGCGTTTCAAGTTAAAATAATCACAGATGCTTTTCAATAAAAATAACCACATAACTATAGGTGAAGCGTGATATATTCGGTAAACAAATTATTTAACAGAACCATATCTAGTAATTTTTGCTCCTAATTTACGGAACATTTTCAATTTTTTTACGGATACCCTGAGTTCCTAAGCTCCCTTAGAGAACCGATTCCGAAGTGGCTATACATAAAAGACTACTTAATTTATATTAAGGAATCCGCATGTGAACCTTTTGTACTACAGGGTGGCGCAAAAGAAGCGAACGGATTTAAAACAATAGAAACAACTTCATATTTAAATCTTCAATTTATTTTAATAAAGGAATATTAACTCTGGTTCTTGGAGATTTTTTTAACCTATTTACGGAAAATTATATCAAGCAAGTGACCTCAATTTGCTGCCTCGCAAAGTCGCGATCTTTTCAGAGCGTTTTTTCATAACAATGGTTTATTTAACGCTTCTGGAGTTAGCGTCTCAATCTCTGTCCGAATATTGGTTTTTAATTGTTTGGTGGTCCTTGGCTTATTAATATAGACCCTCTCTTTTAGATAGCTCCTTACCAAATAGTCTGGGTGCGTTGAACGACGAGGTCAATTAATTGCAGAATTTCTCGAAATTAATCGTTTTCTCAGGCCAGCTCTTGAAAGTGTACTGCAAAATGCAGGCGATATTGCATATCTGTCGGATTCATTTCATGCACGAGCTGGATTTTGTATGGGAATAAGTTTAAATCTGTAATATCCGCTGCAGAGATCTTCGAGTAATGTGTTATTGAAGAGAACGTCTTCGAGTTGATGTTTCTGGGTTCTCCTCGATACTGTCCCGTACTCGTTGAATATTTTTACCTCGCTTCGGGAACTGCGTGGTCTTTAGGATGTAGGCAGATTCTTTACTGATTCTGTTTGCACCAAACGCCTAATCATGGATTGCTTACATTAAAATAGCGGCAATAAGTTCGCTGGGTTTGAATTATCGAACGTTGACTTTCAAAATATATCTCGATAATTTTGGTTCACTGTGCAACTGTGTAACTCTCCATGATTAATCTCCCAAGTGTCCTCTACAAGGTTTGAAGAAAAAAAAATCAAAAATGTGAAATAAAAATTCTATGAATGTTTAGGTTTAGAATCGTGTCGTTTCTTTTGCGCCACCCTGTGTTTGAGGAATAACCTGTACAATGATGCTGTCGTTAATAAACCACACAAGGTTATAGGGATTTCCAAAAAATTTTGGAATTAATTTTTTACTTGTAAACTACAGTTGTCTACAGATTGTAAACGTATTGTAAAATACAATGTAAAATTTCATTTGTTACTACTTTTAGTACATTAAGTAACTGGAAAAACGTTAGTAATGAGCCACGATAAGACATTACAAAGGTGATCATCAAATCTTGAAAGCAATATTGTTATGCTTCCGTAGGTAACATGTTGTTGTTGTCTAAAATTAAGTTCTTTTTTGTCTTCTCTCTGAGGTAAATATAGAAATGTTAGTTAAAATTTTATAAGTTTAGTAAAACGATAAATTTTTTAGTACAGTTTTAATCTTAATGAAGACTAATCTGTTCGAACCCTTGTAAACATGGGTTGCTCTTCAAATCTTTATAAAATGTCCCATCCTCCCATCAAATCTTGTCTAATAAATAAATATTGATTTGTATTTACATTCAATACAATCGTATTATGTGAAGTTTTTTTCTGTTTAAAAATATCGAGCAATTTTGTTTAGCGACCTTGAGTTAAGAGCTATTCTTCCAGCTTTTATTCAAGAAATTAAAATTCAATTCTGTTAGTGAAACTGTTTTTGAAAACATAATCGTTTATAAGGTATTTATGTCTTTTTTGGATCACGGAAAGCCATGATTTTAACTCGCATGTTTGTATTACATTTAGTTGTAAATTGAATGGCCCGTTATTCTGTCAGAGATATGCTACTGCCAAATATTACTTGATAAAACGGCCCTAAATAAAATAACAGAATTAAGTTGTAAGTTAGCTTTGCTGGTTCTGTTGTAAGACATAACCTTCTTCTTCTTATGTGTCATGTCATCTTTAAGGACGTTGACGAGGGGGTCAAAGCCACATTTTTAAAAGACTTGGCGTCGTGAACTCTGGTTATATCCCCCTTATACTAGGGAAATATGTTCTCTGCGGTGGTTTCCCATTGCCTTCTGCAGAGTTTGTGAGCATGTATTAAGTGTATAGTATGTATGGCTTGTTATTATCTGCAGTCGACCACTCCGCAGACAGAATCGTTAATTGTAACCAAACACGATTAAATGGCTTCACTCGCTGAAGTACTTACCTCGAACAGTGTGGAATTCTTTGTACTAATGCTTACCACTCCGTGAGATACCCAGCGCGCTTACCACTGCTCCAACGAGTTTCTCCAAGCCATCTAACTCTAAATATCAAAAATTTTTAATTCAATTTTAACGGCGAGGATAGATTTATACTAGGAGGGATCTACTTTACACAAGTCTACCCACATTATAGCTTATTATCTTCTATTAATATCGTGAATGCATTATATACAGGCTGAATACTTTCGAACTTGGAGCCCGAATGTTTTGAAGCAGGCAACACATATAACATGTCATAAGCGGCCACGCCCTTAAATTATTAGTACATATTTCAAAAATTAAGTTAAGAATAGCAGTTATAATAAATTAATGGTTGAACTAATATGTTATGTATTACTTAAATACCAAAGTGGATGTTCTGGTTTTAGTTTTTAAAAGATGCCATGTGGGTTGCATATTTTAACAATTTTGAAAACTTGTAAGGGTGGAAGAATGAACGAACACTTTTGCCATCTCTTTGGAAGCTTTATAATCCCTTCTTTATAGAATTTTTTGGCTAGTTCTGCACGAAATTTTTAACCTAATCATCTTCAAATCGAATACCACCCATTGCTTTCTTGAGTGGCCCAAACAACCGAAAGTCAGAAAGAGACAAATCAGGACTGTATAAGGAGGATGTGGAAGTGTCTTCCAGTGTAATTTATCTAAAGTTTCTCTAGTCAATTGGGGGGTGTGTGGGCGAGCATTGTCGTGAATGAGAACCGCGCTCCTAACCGAAATGCAGGCTTAACTTTTTCGGAAAGCAGTTAAGCGTAATAAGTGACATCAATTGTACGCCAATTTTCTAAAAAATCTGTAAACAAAACCCCTTCTGCGTACCAAAACACAGTGAAGGATAACCTTTGCTTTTTTAGACTTCGGTGAAGTTTTGTGTTTCAATTCCATGCTTGATTTTTTGGATTCTGGGACTAAATGGTGTACCCAGATTTCGTCACAGGTCAGTATTGAGTTTAAAAAAGCCTTCATTAATAAGAAATTTAATGATAATTTGCTGCGCAATGGAATTATTAACTGGTTGTTCCGTCATGGCTGAAGACTAAACAAAACACAAAACAACTGTAACTACTTATAACAACAGCACGCACGACTTGGCGATTGTCCAGTGTAGGTATGTATTATCAAGAAAAGCTATTTCGCAATACACAAATTATTTTGCATATTATGGCGGTAAAATTCGGAGTTAAACTTGAGCCCTCCTCGTATATTACTAATTCTATAAGACTTCCTATAAGAACAAGAACACAAAAAACAATGCGTTTTTTAAATCTTCAATTATTTATTCTTTTCTGAAAGGATGTGTTTATATTAAGTTGGCAAAATTCTAATCAAAGTTTTGAAGATTTGAATTATTTCTCTTAAGAAAATGGTTTAATAATCCTGTTTTACAATAAAACAAAATGAATGGTAAAAACTGAATATTTTAGTAGTTGGAGATATGTTGAAAAAAACTGCAATTCAATTTTTTCAATTAATGTAAATTGGTTCCCTAAATCTTTGTAAAATAATAGTGCATTTATAATCATACATTTTTCACCATACTTTATGGATTTATTATTATTGCCTTAAACTGTTTTTGTTTGTATTTTTTTAGTGGTACAAAATTTAATAAAACACCTTACCTAACGCGATGTACGTTCCAACACCCTGCATTTAAAACTCCAAACAGGCTCAGAGTTAGAACCGACGTTCTTTTGCCTGACAAGTAGAGACGCCAAAGAGTTAGATTAATATGTGAAATTATAATCAAAAGATTTGTTTGACTTTTCTATATGTACTCCTAGAAAGCAGGAACAATATGTAAATCAATATATGTATTTCTGAATATCATTTAAAAACTTCAAATTTTGCAATTTTGTTTTATAAAAATTCAGCAAGAAAATAGTAGATCAGTAGCAAGTCACAAGCATTCGTTTAAATCTTAAAAAAACGAAATAAAAATAGAACTAAAAATAATGCTTCAGAAATTTTGTGCTTTTTTCTATTTTGCATTTCTTTTATACAAGCCAATGGTGTTCTTGTTCAGCATGATTAATTTAGTTGTCTTGAAATAATGATTAATGCCACAATATCTTGAATTTCTTATGCACTTTAAAATTATAAAAAGCCATTTTGTTTTACATTTAACTACGATTTAGTTATTATAGTTATGAATAAGCGCTTTCAGTATGGTTTACTCAAACTGTAGTGTCCTATGTATTTTTATTTATTTATTTGTATAGCCTAATTTATAAGAAATGGAGTAATGACGTTATTTAACAAGCGTTTCAATACGGTGTTTAAGAAGCAAAAAACGTTTTTATTTATGTATTATGCTGATCTATTTAAAAATCTTAAAATAAATCTTAAACCATCTGACACACATCTGACCAAATAATTGCAGCTGTTCTATTTTTCTCTTCGTGATCAAATATCAAAGATAGCCAGGCAGCCCTTACCCCCGTATATAAAACGCAGTGCTACCATTTATTCGCCACTTTCAGCCATTATGTAAATTAATATGGGCCCACCATGAATGGAGAGACCGCGACACAAAAAATGAGAATTTTAAAAGGTGTTCCATTTTAAAAGTTTCGAAAGCGTGGCTTTTTTATAAAACCATTTCTTAACTTGTAAATCCGCACTTTACTGGCATAAACTTATGTCCTGTTTCGAGACTTCTCTGGTTGGGGTGATTCAGGTTTTTAAAAAAATTCGTGAAAGTTACTCTATTTATGCATGTAAAATACGGGTATCGTACAAAAGTCAACTGTTAAATTGGGGTTGCTTTTGTGGCTTTTTTTTAGATATTTTAGCCACCAAATTGAATGAAATAGAACTGTTAGGTTTACTTAACGTTACAAAAAAATAACCAAACGACATCTTTAATGGCAGTTTAAAATGCCGTGAGAAATTTAAACGCGTGGTCGCTTTTTTAATACCCTCTTATTTAAACTAAAAGCCGACTTTATGTAGCTTTTTTGGCGGTTGATACAAACTTATTTCTCAGAAAATTCGTATGAAGATATGGGTAAAGCAAACCACAAACTGTGAATTCATGCGTGAAAATTTTCTAATAAATTTATCTTGATAGATGAGCCACAAACCGTTTATAATTATCGGTTTTTGCTATATGTAATTATATTTCGTTACGGTTGTTTTATTTCTTAATTTGTTATCTTCTGATTAGAGTAAATTACTGTTTTTGGGTTCCACCTTGTGCGAACCTTATGTCAGTGTACTTTAAACGTTATTCGATTTTTAATGTTCGCGTTGTTTCCGAGAATTAATTAATTGCCACAAGAAACTTTGGTTCTTTGAAAATAAAAAAAAAAGAATCTCATCAGACTAACTACCATACAATTCACTCTTGGGACCAATCCTAATACATTTTCGAAGAACAAAGAAAGAACCGCCCTGTCACACTTAGCATACTTACCTTGTAGATCAAAAAGTGTTTTTGGAATTAAATAAATAAGCCAAACAAATGTTTTGGATTTATTTTCCAATTCAGGTTGGTAATACTATTTAATGCGAACAAATCTGAATGTATGTCTTCTTTCCAACACGATGGAAAATGTCGGTAACAATAAGTTCTGTGGCTGTACGATATGTGGTATGTATGATCAAATCGCTCCAAGGATGAAGATTTATTTAGTTCAGATGTGTCGAATTAGAAAATTAGTTAACGTGTGTTGAGATAGGTACTTGAAATTTGCATATCTTAATCTTTTCGGTAAATAAATAGATCAAGATAGGAAAAGTCGCGCTCGTGGCTCAGTTGGTTCAGCGTGCGTCTGACCACTGAGATGGCCTGGGTTCGATTCCCAAGGCCACACGTACACCGAAAACACCCGACCGCTTCCCTCGGAAGGCAATGACAAACCACCGAAATAATTTTAAAATTATGATTGTTGTGTACAATTTTTTATGACACAATAAAGCTGCTGGGACCAAAATACATATGTATGTCTATTTTAGAGGGAGTAAAAAGGTTGTAATCAAAGTTTTCCTTGTAAGGCCCAAGTAGTAAATGGTTAACATTTTGAACATTTGTAGTAAATTTTTGTTTAATACTTATTATTTTTTATGTTTGATCCACAGGGACTGATCTAAGCCAATCCATGATGATGCTGATGATGATGATGATTTCATATAGTACTGAAGTTTAATAAAATTAACTCACTTAACATTTAGTAATGTAATAGCTTTTTTAAAAAGCTCAATTAGTGGAATAACAAAGATATAACAATAAATGGCGAAAGACTAAACCACCTCCTTTTCGCAGACGACATTGTGTTAATATCTGACGACTTAAGCGAAAGAAGGACGATGTTGACAGAACTAGTGCTTGTTTGTGAAAAGGTCGGACGAAAACTGAATATATCTAAGACCAAATTCATGACGAATTTAGTACCATCAAATGGCTTGAACATCGAATTGATCGAAGAATATGTCTATTTAGGACATAATTATAATCAAAATAGGAAGAGACAATCAGATGTGTAAGCCGTAATGGCTGCGGCCGTAGCTCAGTTGGTTCAGCGTGCGTCTGACCACTGAGATTAAGAATGGCCCAGGTTAGTTTATTAGGGCCACACGTATACTGAAAACACTTCTTCCCTCAGCAGACAATAACCAAGTCACCGAGGTAATCTGCCTATTAAGTCTTCTCTGGAGTAGAAGTGCAAGTACTTCCATGGTTCGGAGCCCACGTTGAGCTGTAGGTCCCATATGTCTGTAGGCTACTTAACACGCACACCACGACACCACAAACATATGGAGAACAGACCAGCAAGCCCTGTAAAGAGCATGTCACTTCATGGAGAAGAATATAGGAAAAGAATCAGAAAAGAATTTTTTGTATATACTCTGTTTTTATGCGTTTGTCTCTTCTAAGGTTTTTTGTTCGTTGTTATCTTTTTCTTTCTTCGTACAGGTTTCCTTTGTTCTTTTCCTCTTAGAATAGTTTTCATAAATTCGGCATGGAGAATCTCCTACTTATGTGTCTTTCGTTTGATATATTAGGCATTTGTTTGGGTTTCATATGAACGTCTAGGCCTTTCCGATTTTTAATAGCTTAACATTAAAGATTGAAGATGTTCAAGTTTGTAACTGTTATTGAAGTTTAGAGAAAAGTAAATATTTACGAATAAGAGTCTTATATCTATTCGCTACTTACTTAGGTTTTTTTTACTCTTCATCTTTACCTTTTTACCTTAGTTGTGGCAAGCTTCTCTAAAGCAAACAGTGCCTTTCGGAAATTTTCCTCTTCTTCGTGCTCTTTTTACAGTTTCTTCTACAGCGAAATATACCACTCAGGAATTCAATATTAAGCATCTGTTTCGTTTCTTGTTTCTGCTATTTATATTTGGGGCAAATTAAATATAATTAAATAAAGAACGTTCTGACCAAAAACGAAATTCACAAACAGTCTCAGGTTAAAGCTTTGTAAAGTGAATCCCAAATTTTAAAAAAATAATAAATACAAATAATTACAGAGCAACATGTCTCTCATCAGTAGCCTTAAAAGTATATACTTACAAGGATACCAAAGGGTAAATTAAATAGACAGACCCTGGATGAAATTTTCGTACTAAGAATAGTAATAGAGAAACTTTCATAAGTTATGCTTGTGTTCATTCATGACATCATGACTCATGAGCTGGATGCAGAAAGTTTTGTTTTCCGTATGGTGTATTATGCGCACAGTCATATGTGTTTCCTATAAGCACATACGACTCATACGTTTCATATAAGCACATACGACACTCTTTTGGCAAGTACATAGTTCAATTGAGCGATAAGCACATACGACTCATACGTTTCTTATAAGCACATACGACTCGTACTAGTTCAATTGAACGAATCGTTGGCGCCCAACGCCCACATCAAAATTGAACGACTTACCCATCACTAGTTAGTAAGTAAGGATAAATACCTACAAGAGGAACCAACGTAAACTACGAAGAAGCGGGAAGTCATAAACATCGGACTGGAACGTAAAATCACGTACACGCCCGCCATGGAATTCAAGTAGAGAAAATAGCAGGTGACGGAAACTGCTTATTTACAGCAATGATGGATCAATTAACAGAAGGTAGAAGAAACAAAGATGAACTCTAGAAAGAGGCCCTTAAGAAGGAAATCGCAAATATGTGAGGGAAAATCAAGAAGAAAGGCAACTGCAGCTGGATGAAAATATCAAAGACTTAGCCTCCAAATACGATCATCCGTAGAACTATACTGGCGTCACAGGCATGTTAACGTTATACAGTGTTCCAAATCCCCACCTATCATAACAAATCCCTTCACACCTTATTGGCATGGGGTGGGCCTGGCGTAATCCAGGATTGATCCACGGAGATCTGCTCCATGTCAATTGATGATGATGATGATGATGAATAATAATAGAGAAACTTTTAGAAGTCAATAAAACAGTATATCTAGCATTCCTCGACCTAACAGCGGCTTTCGATATGGTCTCGAGACAAAGCGTATGGAAAGCATTACAACAACCCCATTAAGGATGTTGTCAAGGAAGTAAAAGCAGAAATGAGACTTAATGGACAAACCTCAGAGACTTTCCTATTAGAAAGAGGAATAGAACAGGGAGACAGCCTTAGTCCCTTATTATTTAACATCGTATTGAATACAATTATAAAGGAGAGTAGAACAAGAACAAAAACGACAAAAATCGGGAATTGGAGAATGAGACCGGTGAAAGTCCAATCTTTGGTTTACGCAGACGATATTGCCCTTATCACAGATGAAAAGCAAAAGAGAATATTGACAAAAAAGATCAAGGAGAAGACCAAGAAGAAGTATACTGTAATGGAGAAATACTAGTAAAAGTAAACAAATTTGAATACCTGGGTATAATAATAAGCCAAGATGGAAAGATAGATAAGGAAATACGCAACAGAATAACAAAACCAAATAACATACATAATTATATTACCAACTAAATTGAAACAGTCATTGGGAAAAGGGAAGTTTTTATACCTATTAATATATGCAGCAGAAAGCTGTGGACACTCAGTGAATGAAATAAAAATAAGATCCAAGCATTAGAAATGAGATATCTTAGAAAGGTGGCGGGAAAAACTAGATTGGATCGAATTAGAAACGCAAGAGTAAGAAACACTTTAGAGATGGCACCATTAGACAAACTAATAGAACGAAAACAGCTGCAATGGTTTGGACATGCTTATAGGATGGATGAAAGAACTAGCAAAACAAGTGATGGAGGCAAGATCAAAGGGGAAGAAGGAAGAGGACGTCCACGTATGCAATGGATGGACTTTATTTATAAACTAGGAAGAAATAAAGGGAAAACGGAGCAGGAATTGAGAAAACTGTCCACCAATACACCAGATTTTAAGAAATGGCTACAAAATCCAACGCAACGCAACGCAACGCAAAATGGGCTAAGAATAAAAAAAGCAAAAAAAACAAAAAATCAAGGAGGAGTTTTGATTTTTGAACTTTTTCTCTAATTGTATCGTTCCTCCTCATTTTTCGAACTTGCAAGTTTGATACTCGTTTTTTTCCTTTTATGCTTTTTCCAAAACTTTCGTTGGTTATAGTGTATGACAAGTTTAAATCAAATAAATGTCCTGAAATTCAGGTTAATTTCAATTTTATCACACACACTTAATTTAAAAAAGTAAGAACAAACCTCAGAAGTAATATTCTCTTCCGTTTTGCCCTTCCTTGTTTTTACCTGCTTTTTCTTTCTATTAAGTATAGTCCAATTTATGTCTGTAGTCTGTACTAACAACATCTAATTAACAATAAAGCATCTAGATTTACGTGATTATTACCTGTTTTGTGTTTTATCAACAATTCACCAACCGAGCTAAGGAATGACTTTTAAGTAGATGGGTTACTGAGGATAACTATAAATTGGATCGCTTGATACATTGTCCTAAAAAGCAATATGTGTATTTGTCACGAATTTGGCGCTAAGATTGATTTCAGAAATTTTACACTTCATTTTCTTGCTGTTCCTATTTTTATTTCTCTTGCTGGCTGCAGTAACATGTCTCTCAGGAATTTCTGGTTGGGTATCTGCTATTCATTTTTCTTTTCAGTGTTTATGTTTGTAGGAATTAATATTTACGGGGCAGTACTGATTTCTTAACTTTTGTAAAACTTGGATTTGACTTCTATTCCAAAAGTTCACTTCCACTAAAAAAAGAAGGAAATATGTATAATAACAAAATCGATTTTCTAACAGAATTTTTTCACGATAAAAGATTTCTTCAATGCGCAGTTCAAATTTTCCTGTTGGTTGTTAAACGAATGCAGAATACTTTAAAACGGTGGTTCCCCAAAGTTTTTAAAGCACGGCCCATTCTTTGACGAAAATTTTGTTTGCAACTCCCCACTCAACCCCATTTGTAAACAAGGTTTTTGTAAGTTTGCAAAATTTAAAACAAGGGTTTTTTGTGTATTTTCCGGAAAACGAACTCAAAATAGTTACGGCCATAGTTACTAATGGGTATTGAATCCGCCTTTATTAGACAGTTAAACTTGCTGACATTTTGACAAATATGAAAGACAAATTTAATGAAATGTCTACTAGTAAGATGTTGAACCTAAACTTTTTTTCATCTAAAAAAGAATCCAATACCCAGAACTTGTAAACAACGCTTTTACATGTTTTTACACTTAGGTGAATTAAATTTCCCATCCATGAATGATTGCCATTAAAACAAAGTGAGAAATCGCCTCGCACTTAAAGATTATTTGAGAAGTTCGCTTCTGAAAAAATTAATTTTTTGTTACAAAAAAGCTGGTAGGCAGCGGGCTCCTAGTTAGGAGTCTTGGGTTCGAATTTCAAGCAGTGGTAAAGAATTTTACAAAGAATTCCCCACGGTCCCAGTCGATACTTGAGCGAGTGAAGCCATTTAATCGTTAGATTACAGTCAGCGATTCTGTCTACGAAGTGGTCGATTTCAAATAGTAATAAGACACATACTCGTACACTCCACAAACTTTGAAAAAAAGGCAACGGGAAACCACTGCAGAGAACACATTTCCCTAGTACAAGGGGCTTTGACCCCTTGTCAACTTCCTTGACGAGGATATGACACAAGAAGAAGAAGAATTTTAACTGTTTGTTGTTTTTTTACGATTAAAGTTGTTTATGTTGTTACATACAAAATAAATGGGTTAATGTTAATTAACGTCTTAACGTTTTTTGACAATCTTGTTGGCGCTATAGTTAGCATACATGCCTTCCAAATTACAAATTGTAGGTAATGTGCCTGTGCCCTGTGCGGTATTTGACATGATAAAGGTCTCGTCTAAGGGTGGAAATCCTTTGGATTCGACAAAATTCTAGACGGGTATTGGCATTGACCATAACAGTCGATTTACATTGAGATATTCGGCAATCGTAAGTCTACATTTCACCTAATAAGCAAATAATAAAAGAATTTTCATTTTTGATATCCTCTTACTACCTCCTTCCCCCACACGATGACAAAATCTACTTTTCTTAGAATTTAGTTCCCAAATTTTGAAAGTGACATAAAACAATATGAAACCTTAGACACAGAAAACAAAATTTTGTAGAGCTGTAAATATATAAATTAATATTATATTTCATAATTTTGGAAAAAAATGTCTTACTTAATACTTGGTAGCCTATTCATCCCTGTGCAGGGCAAAGGCCTTGCCATTTCTTTACCAATCTTTCCGATCTTTTGCATCTTATTACCAGTTTCTTCCAGTAAAGTTCATAATCCCTTCTAATGAACGTCTTTCTGGTCCATCCTTCGTCTATTCCTAGCCGAAGGGGGCCAAATAGTAACCTGGTATGGCTAGCATTCTTCTGGTAGCCGCATAAGATAACCTCTCCAGTTCCATTTTTGTTTTTTGCATCTGGTTATTACATCCTCCGCTCCTGTTTTCGGATTTCTTCCAGTCTCACCTTATCTAGTATTTTTTATACATATTACCTAAATAAGAACGTTTCATTTTTGTTTGTATTGTACTTAATTTCTAGTAAGACTGTTTAGTAATACTCCATGTATCCAAGTAGTAGGGAGGAGACAAATATTAAACTCTTTTTTAAGCTTGTTTCAGGTTCACTTCTTTGTTGCCAAGTTATGTTTATTCAGCTTTATATTTCTATTTCCATTCCTCCATCCCGAATGTTATAATTTGACCTAGATAGACTAACTCTGTTAGTTGTTGCAGTTTCTTCCCACATACCACCAAATTTTCTTGGTACCCATTTGTTAATAATTTAGTTTTCCTTAAGTTTATCTTTAGGCCAATAAACTCTCCTAGGGTTCTTGTAAGTGATTAAAAAAGAAAAAGATTAAAAGCAGAACGTCATCTGCGAACTGGAGGTTTATTAATCTTTTATCTGAAATTTGTATTTCAAGATTTGCTCAACTAAATTTTTTAAAAACATATTGTAAAACACTAATATATGTAGCTATATAGTAGGTGTAAATGGATCTCCCCGTTTAACACCTTTTTTATTCTCAAAATACACTTTTGTCTTATTACCTCTATAGATACATATTTTCAATTATTCTAACGGATTTAGCCGAGATTTCCTGATCTTCTAATGGCGTGGTTATGTTAGTGTGCTCCAAATTATCGAAAGCTTTGTCAAAATCAATTAGGGCCACGTATAATGTTTTGTTCTGCTCTTTATGCTTCTCCATTATCTGACTAATTTTTTGCAGCTGACCCATGGTCGATAAGACACTGCTGGATCCTCCTTGTTCCACCGATTGATGTTTCACTAACTGTTCTTCTTTATTGTCATAGAAGATATCTTGTACATAGCTGGCAGTAAGCTTATTGGTCTGTAGTTTTTAATTTCGTTTCTACTTCCTTTTTTATGAATAAAGATCGTCTTTTGCTTTTTCTATTTGGTAGGAATCTCTTCTAGTTCTTTTTTTGAATTTTATTGAACTATTTAGCTTGTGGTGGTAGGGCTTTGATTCGTTCTTTTGTTACTTTATCTTCTATTGGTGCCTTTCCTTTCTTTAGGTGTGTTATTACTTCTTCTAACTCTTCCGTTTCGATAGGCACATACTCTTTTAGTTAATTTATTGGCAACACTTAATTTTTTGTAGTATTTTTTAACTTCGCTTACAAGTTCTTTTTTATCTCGTACTGCTATATCTTGTTCAGTTTTAATCTCTGTTATCTACCGGTTTCCCACGCTTAATTCTTTGTCTAACTTTCATGTTGAACCTGTTTCTAGTAGTATTTCCTCTATCTTCTGTTTTTCATATTTGCACAGCTCTAATTTCCCTTTTTGTAATTTTATTTAACTCATTGTACTCTATTAAATTTCTTGTTCCTACATGCTCCTTTAACTCTTCTCTCCTTTTTATGAGTTTTATTGATCAGTTTTTCTTCATTTCTCATCGTTTGCTCCACTGTTATACTTTTGCTGTGGCTGTCAATATTATTTTTTCCAACGTATCGTACATGTTTTGTATTCCTATATGTATATTACTATGTGTTTATAATTTGGTCTGTGAGTTCAGCCTCTTCTTGGTAGCTGGCTTCGTTCAATATACTTTTTTGTCTATTTAAGTTTTTTTTTTCCAGCCATTCGGCTCTCTTATAAACTTCAGTAATAGTGTTCTCGCTAGTTTATGCTTTGAGTTCAGTTCGAATTAATTTATTGCATTTGTTAATTAAATAATTAAAAACTAAAAATTACGCCGTTTAAGTTCATGCTTAAAACGTCTAACTAAAGTTTAAAATATACTTCAAACCCGAATTAATCTCTCCATTTTTTTAGTTTAGTATAAGTAAAACCGAAAATTAAAAATTTATCTTTTTGTAAAACTTATTTTTTATTTATTTTATTTTTCTCTTATTTTAGCTCTTTGTTTTAGTAAACTGTACAGTAAAATTCATAGAAAATACTTATGAAGGATATTACGGTAGCTTAGTTTCTATGTTAATTTTAATGAACAAAGAATCTACCTTGAACAAATTAAATTAACTAACTAGCCTACATAATTTTTCCGAGAATGACAACGTACGATTTTAACATAAAGTTTAATGTATTATTATTATACAATGTACATGAGTCAGAAAATACATAATAGCCAGTTGAAACCACAATTCTGGCGCCGGGTTGATTTTCTCGCGAGAACAAACCATTAAGTGCAACAAACTTACCAAAATGTAATTCCATTAACCTTTTTACATGTAATTATTTATTCATTTGGGAAATGACTTTTTTTCGTACAAAACGTGTGCTTTTTTTTAATTTCCTTATACTAGCTGGTTTTAATTAATTGTTAAAAAAGCAACAAGTGTGGTCTAAATCTAAGAAGATATAAATTTTGGTTTTGTATAATTACATTCAGATTACTTAGTTGTATTTCGTGAATCAAAAACGCAAAAAAATAAACCGCACGTCCATTTTTTAATGTACAAATCTTGAAATTATACATCGGGAAGTACGGGACGTTGACTTTATGAATGGTTGCGGAAATATCTGAATGAGATCATTGGATGCTGGAAGGTTAGCTTGCGAATTATAACGAGGAACTTAACCCTCAACATGATTGAGCGGAAGGATTGTTTTCTGATTCCTAGAAGGATCCTTGGTGGCACGTGGAGTTGGAATTAACAAAGGAATTGTGTGGTTACTCTTATTAGGAGAGGAATTATATATAATAATAATAATACGAAAACTGTAATTTTATTGTTTTGGCTAAAACAGTGTATTTTCTGAAAGTGGGTCTCCTTAAAAGTCCAAGATTTTCTTTTAATTAATACATATGAAAGAGTTTGTGTCCTTGAAGTTTCAGCTGCTACGACTTTCTTGAAGTATTTTGTCTTGCAAGGTTTGGGTTTATAAGCTGGGAATACTTTTTTGATCTTTTGATGATAACTGCGAAAGTAACTGCTTACAACTGCGTTACTTTCAAATTTAAAAAAAGACAAGCTAATATACAGGCTGTCTCAGACATGACTCCCCAGGCCTATAACTTTGTTATTTTTAAAAATAAACTATATACAGGGTTTGTCAAAAAGTACGGTTCATATGGGACTTTTTTTTATTAAAGTATCATGTGAACTCACAAAGCAACCTGTTGAAACGCGTTGCTTCATTTTTGAATATTAGAATAACAGTTTTACTAAAGTACTAAAGTAACCTGCAGTAGCTTGTAGTCAACTGCTTCTGGGAATCCATTTAGATATTCTTCCAAGCAACTTGGTATTGAATATGTCCAAATGCTATGTATCAACTTTTGTTCCATTAAACGCTTTTGTTCTGCATTAAAAACCATCGTGCTCGCAATTGAATAGTAAAAAAATGGAAAGCTTGCTAGTTCTTAAAATAACTGGCTTTCCTATTAACTTCAACAAATAATTTTGCACTTGTTTGTTGCCAAACACGTGTGAAATGACGTTTGACAGCTTTTTTTTTCCTAGTTAACCAGCTCAACACCTTCAAAGTGTTATACATGGTTTGGTTCTTAGTTATACACACTATTACACCAAATAATGCCACATGAGGCACTTATTCCCACGAATTAAAAGTTTACTTTGATCACTCACACTCACTATCACTGTCACTGGCCGAACTTGTCAAATCCTGTGGTAATTTTCGTTTGAGGCGAGTGTGAATGTTCTTCTCACCGAGTTGTCGGATAATATCACTTTTGCTGTCGTTCAAGTCAGCGATGTGTTTTTTGGTTATTTTTAGCACAAACTATTCTATAGTGCAAATCCCTAGTTCATTGAGGATTTGTTGATTTCGAATAAACCAGGAAGCATTTGTTGAAATGCGTAGAATCTTATTTTGGTAAGTTTGCAGTTTTTTATAGTTGGGTTTACACATGGTGCTCCAAATTGGACAGGCATATGTTATAACTGGCCGAAGAAGCGATTTATATAGCAGAAGAGTACAATCTGTTCGTAGCGGGGTGTTTCTATTTATTAGTGGAAATAGCAACCTTAAGCGATTATACCCTTCGTTAAGTTTTGAATTGATATGATATTTCAATGTTAACTATATGTGGTTGTGGGACTCCACGGAATTATTTCATTGTGGATGTTGCTGAATTCTTGGTCGGGTTTAGGGTTATACACCATTTTTTAAGCCATTTATCAAGAGTATCTATTACCATTTGTAAGCAATCTATAACAGTATGGAGATCATCATTCTGTGAGAATATGGCTATGTGATCCGCAAACAGTACCATTTGACTTTGATCTAAATTGGGTATATCGTGCAGGTAGATATTAAAGAGTGTAGGACGTAACACGCTTCCTTGTGGAACCCCAGCGTAGATGTGTTTGGTGTTAGATATTGGGCTATTTATTCGTACTGCAAATGATCTGTTTTCTAAGAAGGAAAATATGGTTGCTATTAGGTATTTAGGGATAGGTAACTGGAGTAATTTATATTTTAGGCCTTCTAACCATACCTTATCAAATGCCTGCATGATATCTAAGAAGGCCGCTATGGTGTATTGCTTGGTTTCGTATCCTCGTTCTATAATTTCAATAATCCTTTGTAGCTGCTGTACTGCTGAGGGTCCCTCGCGGAATCCAAATTGGAACAGCGGGATTATCTGATGTTCGTCTAACACATTATTGAGGCGTTTGAGAATGACTTTTGCTAAGAGTTTGGACAATGTCGGCAGAAGACTTCTAGGACGATAAGAACTGCAATCACATTTTTTCTTTCCAGGTTTGGGAAACAACAGGATATGAGCATTTTTCCACTTTATGGGGAAGTATCCCGATCTCATACAGGCATTATATAATATGGCAAGGAAGGCAATTGCTTTTTTTGTTAGGTATTTTAGTACCACTTTCGGAACGAGATCATGGCCTGGGGCCTTTTTCAGCGGCAATAGTTGCAAGTATTTTCTAAGTTCGGACGGAGAGGTAGGTTCATTAAAATCAGTTATGATTGGTAAATGCGTTTCAAAGTAGGTACGTAGTGATTCTGCGTGCGTTGGATCTATTATCGTCTGAAATAGTGGGTGTAAAAGTGGCTTCGAGGTGCTCTTATCATCATCGGAAAAATAGGAGCTATTTAGTATTTTTATTGTCGGAATTACTTCTTCTTGTCCAGTAATCCTTTTGGTGATTTTCCACAAATTCAGGCTGTTTGGTTCAAAGTTCTCGATACTTTTATTATACTGGGTATTTATCATGTCGTAGCGTGTTCCAAATTTTGTGTGAATATCTCAAACCGTTTTAGAAATATTTAAAAAAATATAATAAAAAAAAACGAGAAACTAAACACCCTGTATCTTGGAAACTAAGCGTTTTCGGACCTGGGTTTATAATGTTTATATGAACTTTTTACATAAAAAAACCTCAGCAATCACCCATTAAAATCTTTCGCACTTATTTACTAACACCCTGGGACATTTTTTTATTATTTAGTTTACGCAAATTTAGATTTCATGAACAGTTTTTGCTTTGAAAATAATGCAAAATGACGTTGACGATTTTTTGTTATCGATCGGCTATACCTGTCAAATTTGACATATTTTCAAAAAAATTACAAAAAGTTCGGTTATTTTTCAAAATTTCGAAAAATATTAAATGCAAAAGGTGTTTCTTTTTCAGTTTTCTACCCACCTACCAAATTTGAACAAATTTGAACAACCTTGATATTTCTAAAAATATTGATAAAAATCACTGTTTCATAATTTTAGAAAAACTGTCAAACATTTCGTTTTCTTAACTTAACTCAAGAGCAACTTGATTGATGATTAATTTTTTAGTATTAGTCCAGAAAAACATGTAATTAAATTAATTTAGCAATAACTGGAGGTTTATTACTTGGCAAATAGATTTGAGAATTTCGGTTTATGGCATTTTTGAACTGAAATGACCTTTTTTACTATGATAAAAGCGAATTTTGCTGTGAAATGTTGAAACTAGAGCAACTTTGCATCAAGTATGACATACAATGTGATTTTTTAAAAACTCAATTGCATCAGGCCGTTTTCATTCAAAATCGACACAAGGGTTATTTAACCAAGTGGTCACCAAGCAAAATATTACACTTTCAGTAGTTGCTTAGTTAATTCAATTATTTCAATAGAAAACATTTGTCTATTAGAACTTTAGAACTCAAAAGAAACCATTTTGTATTGGGATTGGTGTCATTATTTCTCATCTCATTGTATAATTATTTATATAAATACATCTCAAAGAAGATGTTGAGCTCAAAAATGTATTAATAAATATTCAATAATTATAGTTTGTTTCTGAAGGGTTTTGCTTCTGGTTTGATTTACAAGTTGTGTTGCCATTTCCTTCTTCCTCTTGCTAAAAGAGTTTCGCTTCTGGCGTGGTTCACATGTTGAATTGCCATCTCTTTTACTGCCCCCTTTATCCTGATGAAGCCCCTTAAGAACGTTTTTCTTTACGATTGTTGACATTAAAATGTTTTTTGAAGAATATTAAATTTTAACTTTAATTTTAATTAAACATTTAAACGATTTTTTTTTGTTTCTTGTTGATTAGCGTAGGTGGAAAGAAAAAAGTATCAGTAGGAATGATCTATAAAAAAAACACGATAATTTCAATAATCAAGACCATTCTAGTAATCTTGTACGCATTAATTATACATGGACTTTGATCATTTGTTAGGTACCTTAACAAAAGTTTTGCGCAACCCCATAAGAGTTGGTTTTATTATTTGCTTTTGAAATTTATATTACAAATTTTCCCTTACGTTAAGTGAGAAAAAAAGTTAAAGCAGGGAGTGTTCTAATCGTCTAATGTAGTTATTTAAAGGGGAATTCAGTAAATACCTTAAATTTTATTTGATAACCTATAAAACGTTATATTATACACTTTAATACTTTTTACATTTGTGTTAAACCGTAACAGACGTCACAAATTAGAAAGAGACAAAAAAGTTTACTATTGAATGTGTCTTTCTGAAAAAAAATATTTTAATTATCGGTCTTGCTACTAAAGAGTTACTGTCTGATATGGAGGTGTGACACCCATGTCCACACATTTTAGAGCCTGTATTTATATTTGGAAGTCTTCAAAATATATTACATTTACAATTAAATACACGTTTTAGAATAAATATTATTTACAAAAATTTAATTATATTGCTGCTAGTTAGTATTTAAATTTAATGATATGACTCACCTATGAAACTTTGGCCAACTAAGAAAAGACTAAAAAACTGATAGATGTGAACCCATTAATTCTCTTATCTGAATCTCGCAAACCCTTAAATCCAGTAAAGGTGATTTGAGACTCCATATCCACGATTTCTTTCTTCTCACCTTTATGTTTAAAATCAAGATAGATAGCTGCAACGCTGCAAGTGATGCATTATTAAACTCAACTTTAGCAAAGATTGCTTCATTAACTAACTGTTCTGTTAATTGTTACTTCTTTAAAGTTTAGTAAAACATTTTGCAAAAGCATGAGAAAATTACACGCGCACTAGTTTTAGACTGAAGATTGTTTATCTACACATATTTATCCAGGAAATGCTTCGTTACATAAAATATGAGTGGATTAAGTTGAAAACTTTGGATTTAGTATAGTGGGATGATCTCTCTCACTTCCTACAAGTTTTGTTGCAAAAACTTCTAACTGTGGATATCAAAGTGTTTATTATTCATTGTTACGCAGTTTGTAATTAGAATGTGCGTAGATAATTTCCTCCTTTAATTTTGTTTGTTAACGTTAAGGAAATGAACAAGCCAGAAGAATATATAATTAAAAATGTATAATCATTGTTGTTGCGAATAAGAAGAAACGCTTTTCAAAAGTTATAAGATGAAGATTTTTTTACACAAATTGATTATTTAAACATTTTCATTTTGGTGTTGTTTCGAAACCATTAAAAATTTGTAATTAATCAAAATTTACGAAATCTAAAAATATCTCCAATAACTTGTAATGAAAATTTCTGAGTTAGCCTAACAGTAAACTGCAAAGTTGAAATTCAACTATATGTAAGCTATTATAAATTTCAAACAAAAATTAAAGAAGCTTGTTTAGGGGGTTTCAAAGATATCTAAACAACCCCATTTTCGATGTTCTCATATTAAGAAAAAATAAACTAACATATACAACGTTAACGGCAAGCATGTCAGGTCCTTCAAAAATAAATGATCGTTCAAATAAATAATACAAGGTTTAGTTCAAAATTCCGACGTCGTTACGGGTAAAATAAAATAAATGATGATGATGACGGGACGAAGCCAACAAAAGAGCGACAAGTCAAATGCGTTCCAAGAATTTATAGAAATCTTTGGAAATCGAGTTTGCTGTTTTAGAAAGTAATTTACAAAATTTTTACAAAATATATTGTTATTTTTATATATTGTTACGAGATTCGGTTGGCTAAATGGAAGATACGTATATAGGAATCTGAACAATATCACAAAAAATTGCTTACAAAAAATATAAGATAAATAAACCATTTTACTCTAATCATCCTTGTCACTCAGAGCATTTAATTTATATTTTTAGGATATTTTCAAAGTGCAACCGCCAATCAATTGAAAAATATAGTTTCATTAAAAAAATATTTATAATACAAATAATATAAGAAGCTCCTATTTTAATTAATTTTTAACAGTTGCAATTGAGTAAGTAATTAGCAAAAGGTAAGACGAATCTGAAAATAAAAACTGAAAAATATATAAAAATTTGAACACTTGCAAAAATAGAAAAAGAGCTGATGGCACTTAAATATAGAATAAATAAACCATTTTACTATAATCGTCTTTGTTGCTGACAAAATTTAATTTATATTTTGAGAATATTTTAGAAACGCAATCACCCATTAATTGATAAGTATTATAGGTAACTAATTTTCGTAAGAAAAATAATTACAATACAAATATAAAGTACCATTATTTTAATTCAATTTTTAAATTTTTAATTGAGTAACTATAAAAAAAATAATAATTTGAATATAGAAAGTGCAAAATATATAAAAATTTTAACGCCAAAAAATACTTGAAAAAAACAAGAAGAGCTGATTGCACTTCAACTTACAATAAACTTAAAGAGATCAAATAAGAGACATATGAAAACTACTTAAGCCAGTTATCGAAAGCAGATCACACTATCTGGAAAGTAAATAAGAAAAGCAAGTAACCCCAAACATTCAATCCTCCATAAGGAAATCACCAAACGAATGCGCTAGATCCGACAAAGAAAAGGCAGAAGTATTCGCCCAACACTTCAAAAATGTATTTACTCCTTATTTCGATGTTCCTGATGTTGATATCGAAAACTTCTTAGACACACCATTGCAGATGTCAGTACCGATTAAAAAACTTACCACAACTGAAATTCGGAATTAAATTAAACGCTTAAATAGAAAGAAAGCCCCAGGATATGACCTAATCAATGGGAAAGTGTTAGCTGAACTACCCAGTGAAGGATTTCAGTTTATGAGAATACTATTCAATGTAGTCCTCCGACTAAAATACTGGCCTATGCAACCCAAATTTACTTAAATAATTTTGAAACCAGGTAAACATTCATGAGGTCACTTCATATCGTCCAATTAGCCTGCTTCCCCAAATATCCAAACTACTGGAAAAACTAATAATAATCAAAAGAACGTATGAAAGCAACATCTTAGACGTATCGTATCTCTCCGAGAGGTACTTTCAGATCAAACTTGGACAAGAATACTCAGATATATATGGGATAAACTCAGGAGTACTGCAGGGGAGTGTCTTTAGCCCCTTGTTATACCTGCTGTATACTACAGACATACCAACCACTCCCGAACCAAATATTGGTACATTTGCAGACGACAGTGTAATAATGGCTAAACATAATATTGATCCACTAAACACCCCCTCAGAACTACAAGATCACCTGAATCTCATACGAATATGGTTGCATAAATGGAGAATAAAATTTTCTACTTACTTAATCCTTTCCTCCTTTATCGCTTGGTGCAGTGTCGAGGTTGATTCTCTAGTTACTCCTCTGCTGTCACTATCTTCTTCCACTCCCTCCTATTTTGGGTCAGATCCTTCGCTCGATTCCACCCTAGTCCTCGTTTGTGTAGCGTTTTCATTGCCATCTCCCTCCATTTCATCTTTGGTCTACCTTTGTTTCTTTTCCTTGCGGCTCTTCCACCCAGAACTTGCATAAGTAACCTTAATTCTGCCATTCTCCATATATGTCCAATCCAATTAAGTCTTTGTTGTTCTATTCATCTCACGAGTGGAGCTACCTGTAACTGTTCCGTAATATTTGTGTTTCTAATTATGTCCCTTCTTGTCACACCTAGTACGGCTCTCAAAAACTTCACTTCATTTATTTGCAATTTTTTCTCAGTCTTACTTCTGATTACCTAGGATTCACAGCCGTAGATAAGGGTAGGCACATAAATAGAATTAAATACTCGTGTTTTTGTTTTGCGTGAAATTTCTTTTTTCTTTATGAAGCTATATTTTAAAGTACCATATATTTTATTGTTTATTTTGATCCTGTCATCGATCTCTTCTTCCTCTTCCCCATTCTCTTTTATCTTGACACCTAAATATTTGAAGGATGCCTCCTGTTCTATAGGGCTATTATTTTTACTGGTAAGGGTATCAATATGTTGCTAGAAAATACCATGAACATTTATTTCCATATTTTTCTTCGCAAGTATCAAATTCAACGTATTTAAATTATTTTGTAATCCTCTTTCATGTTTAGCTAATATTACAATATCGTCTGCATATGCCATAATATTAGTAACAATAGCTCTCAACTTGTAGTACCCCATATGTTTTTATGTGCATTCTGTTCATATTCCTTGATTACTTCGTCTAACATTATAATAAACAAAAATGGGCTAAGTGTTCCTCCTTGTTGCACTCCCTGTATAGTAGTAAATTCTTCTGACGTCCAATTACATGTTCTTATATAATTTCTAGTATTTGTGTACTTGAGCGAGTGAAGCCATTTAATTGTATGGTTACAATTAACGATTCTGTCTGCGGAGTGGTCGACTGCAGATAGTAACAAGACACATACACTATACACTCAATACACGGTCACAAACTCTGCAGAAGGCAACGGGAAACCACTGCAGAGAACACATTTCCCTAGTATAAGAGGGATATAACAAAGTTCACGACGCCAAGTGGTTTAAAACAAATAGTTTTACCTATTTTTCTAAATTGTAATTTTTATAATAATTTATTTTAATAAAAAATAATATTTACTTATCTAGGAAATTATTTGTATAGCGTGTTACCTATTTTTAAACGCTGGAGACAGATAAATTGGGCAATTGGTATACAGCAGTCTTCTTCTTTATTACCTTGCATTGATTTTGAAGTGCTTGAAATTCAATGTCAGTAAATATCATGTTAGGTTAAACTGTTAAGCTACTAAGAAGTATATTCGCCCAGTATTCTTAAAGAATGATAACAATCGATTCGATAACAAGGCATTAAATGTTCATTTGGCTTAATTATTTTATTCTGTTAAAGTAATTTATTTAGTTATTTAATAATGGTAGCAGCAACAAGCTGTTGTACACATATCTTGCAATAGTATATGATATAGTGCATATTTTCACAAAACAAAATAATATATTATTTGATATATTGCAGTATTTATTACATAGTGATAACAAAACTAAGTTTAAAGTTGCCTTTTCGACACAATCCGCTGAGAGTATGTTCCACGCATTTACAACGCAATTTGCAATAAAATGCGATCGTTGCCCAGTTCTCGTTCTTTTCTTCCTCAACTTCATCGAATGCCCTCGAGGTCTAGGGTTCATGGCTTTCATGAACAGGGTATCATATTGTGGCATATTGTAGAGCCCATTCACAATTTTATGTCACTATAACGTATTTCTACGTCTTTCCTGATAGTTCGCATGGCGAAACTATCGGGTAATGCTGGTTACTTGCCTTGGTACTTATAGATGTTTTTTATCTTTCTCGTAATACGGACACCACACAACACTGGCATATTCAAGCGTGGGTCTGCTGATATATGTCAAGTAAATCTTCCTAACAACGGGAGAGCGCAGGGTGGCGAATACTTTTCTCATCAAATATAGTGTACTATTTGTCGTTTAGTTATAGCAGCCACTTCACTTTCCCACTTGAGATCCTGGGTGATAAGAACTTCCAAATCGTTCTATTGCGTTGTCGAGTCCAGGGTATGGTTTCCGATGATGCAAAAGAGATTCGGGTTCTTTTTGCCAAGGTAAAGGACTGTGCATTTGTCCAGATTTTCGACCAGTTTTCTATCATACTGAGATCATTCTGCAGCTCTCGATAATTCACCATCGGATTTGCGAATAAATTTGTTTCACCTGCATAGCAATTCCAGTCCGAAGATAACCCGTCTCCTAGGTCATTGTATATAGAACAAATAGCAACGGTCCTAGAACGGACCCTTGAGGAACTCCACTTGTAACATGCCGAGATGTCGATAACGTGTCTCCAATACTCACTTGGAATGTTCTATCTGAGAGGTATTCTCGAATCCATGCAAGCAATTTTCCACGTATCCCCAATGATTCAAGTTTAAGAATAAGTCGCTTGTTCGGGACTTTGTCGAATGTTTTCGCATAGTCTAAATAGATTACATCCTTAGCACGTCCTTGATCTAATGCCTTCGTCCACATGTCAAGCGAACTAATCAAATTCGTGGTTGTCAACCTTCCTGGAACAAATCCATGCTGTTATTTCAGTCCTAAAAGCATGGTCACGAAGTCTTTAAACAATTATTCTTTCCATAGTCTTCCCAGCAGTACTAGTCATACTTATAGGTCTATAGTTCTTTGGTACCTGCTTGTCACCTTTCGTGACGATAGGCGTAACTACAGCCTTTTCCCGTGTAGAAGGCAATTTTCCTGTGTCCAAGGATTGTTTGAAAATTGCATTCAACACTTGTGCTAATAGTGTTGCACAGTTTTTCAGATATACAATTGGGATATCATCAGGACCAGTAGAGGAATTTGCATCTAGTCCATACAGTATCTGAGCTGTTTCCATATCTTCGATTAGTTCAATATTCCTCTGTGCAATATTTGGTAGTCCAATATCCACGGGCTCTGTCGTGTACACCTCCTCAAAATAGTCTGCAAAGCACTCTGCTATTTCAGTTGGAACAGATTTAATTTATTACACAGTAAAAAAATCGACCTATATTAACACTAATTTGTTGTAGCACTAGGTTCACTCGTATTTGTAGTTAAATTTACAAAACCTATATACTAAATTTTAACAAGAATGCAGACTATTCCAAAACTGCAAACAGTAAAAGCATAAATTAATAACAATAATTGCTTGTAAGAATAATACAAGTCGAAGCTATTTTAACATCTAAGGAATCGCCCCTTTCAAAATTAATATCCATTTATATAAAATAATTTAGCTAACTTCACATTTTACACAAATGACAGAATATATTGTTTAGTTTAAATTAATTAGTTAATTCCACACTACGGAATTTGTACCAGATGCTAATAATAGAGAAGTTAGTTGTAATTGTAACTAGCTTACTTTAATAATTTTGGTAAATTAATGTAAGTCTAACACAATATTTTTTACTGTGTAACCTAAAATTCTTCAAATTACTTTTATACATACATACAAACATAATCGTTCCTCTTCTACCCTACGGTGTAGAGGTATAATCATAATTAAGAAATAAATTACATCATAAAGTTTCATAGTATTTCATGTACATATATCATATCATAAATGTCACTTCAATAAATATTCAAGAACAATTGCGATTTTCAACTTTTTGAAATAAATGTTCGAAACTTTGCATATGGGCCTAAAATTAAATTCTACGCAACTTTTTCAAATAAGTTTCTTCGATATCTTGTCATCTAACCTCACTTTCAGCGACTTCACACTAATTTTTTACAATTTGCCGCCATACCAGTGGTCACGTGACATACATCAAATTCGATTTTTAGGTTGTCGGACATGCGGAACCGATCCCCCAGAAACGTTTTTCGATACTCTAATAATAAAAATTTTCCCCATATGTTGCGAACGTTTTGCCGGTCACTGTAGGTGTAGATTGCTTATTTGACGAGATACCCACTAAAACGTATTGCAGTCTGAGCAGAATCTGCATGTATTTTTCAACAATTTTTTAAGTAATAGTAAACTACTAAAGATCAAGCTACTTTTTTGTATAATTTTTGTCTTATCAGAATTTTTACTGTTGTTCTCGTAGTTATGATCCGTTCAAAACACTCTGTATAAAGATGTGTCGTACATTGATACGTTGTAATATCTCATAACTAAATAATTTTGAAATGTAAAGTGGAATTTACGCTTAAAAATGAGAAACAAGAATAATTCACTTCCATGCTGTACTTATCGTATTTACAAAATTTTATAAATGTTGGTTATGCTATTAAGAATTTAAATATTCTGTTTTGCTACAGTTTGCTAAATAAACAGAATGTGAAATTCTAATTCAATATGTGTACCTATATTAGATACTGATATTTTACAAAAATACGCAAAAAATGTGATTAAAGGCAGGAAATAATCCATTATTTTATATCTTATCAATAGAATTTTTAAAAATAAATGTCTAAACAATTATTGTTATTTTATCTAAAATTTTGAGCACCTAGAGAAGCCCCGATTTTGAGTGAATAATTCGTGCACACCCGAAAACGTGTTGAAATTTTAAAGATTGAATTTTTGGAAAAACATATTTTGTAATACTATATAGAATTTTGATAATTGCATAAAACACTACGAGGTTTAATCAAACAATACGCAGAATTTTCGTTTTTCTCAAAAAATGTTTATTTATTCATCAATATTAATTTTGTTCCCTTCACAGTAGTCCCCATTAGATATAGGTACAGTATTTTTCATCTAGCATTTGGGTTGACGTCAACTTGCCCCGTCCAAAAACTGTCTGTTTAGACACGCATTCGTGCGCAGTAGGTAATGAAAACCTAGTTTAGAAAGAGATGAAGTATAGAGTATAGTTGGATTGTGAATTTATCAACGCACTGTTGATAAATTCACAATCCAACTGACGACACAACCCAAATCCTAGGTGAAAAATACTGTAATACACTTGTGTCAGCGCTTTTTCCAATCTTAGCAGCACTTCTGGAACGCAATTTTCGGTATGGCGTTTATTTCATTCAGCGATTCTGTCTTCATCTCCTCAATGTTGGCAAAACGTCGTCCTTTCATGGTTTTTTGAATCTTCGAGAATAGGAAGAAGTCATAGGTGGGCATGTCCGGGGAATACGGAGGCTGGGGCATCATAACGGTGTTGTTTTTGGTCAAAACGAACTAGCAGTGAAGTGTGAGCAGGTGCAATATCGTGGTGCAATTGCCATGAGTTGTTTCGCCACAAATCCCGGCGTTTTCTCCGCGTAGAACTTGCAGGTAGTAGGTACTCCTTGACTGTAGGACCTGGTGGCAAGAACTCATGCTACACTATGCCGTTGAAATCGAAGAAAACAGTGAGCAGAACCTTCACAATCGATAGAACTTGACGAGCTTTTTTCGATCTTGGCTCTTCAGGAAGCTTCCATTGGAACGATTGGACCTTAGTTTAGACGTCATATCCGTACACCCATGTTTCATCATCAGTTATGACCCGTTTGAACATTTCTGGATCGTCGTTGACTTCATTCAGCAACTCCTGGGCAATATCGCAATGCTTTTCGACGAAATTCAACAATTTCGGAACAATTCTGCTGCCACACGTCTCATGACCAAAACATCCGAAAAGATGCTTGGTATTACCCAAATGATATGCCAACATCATCAGCAACCTCTCTGATAGTGATTCGGCGATTGTCCATAATCGTTTTCTTCACTTTTTGAACGTTGTCGTCGGTTGTTGATGTGCTGGGGCGTCCAGGGCGCTTGTCATCTTCAACGTCTTCACGGCCCTCTTGGAAACGTTTGTACCACTCGTAAACGCCTATTTTATTTATAGAAGACTCGCTCAAAGCAATATTCAACATTTCCAATCCGGTGCTGCAATTTATTCCATTCTTAAAGCAAAATTTAATGCAAATTCTTTGTTCCATTTTTTCCACAAGTAAAAAATCGCCGAGCACACCAAAACACGTGTAACTTTTTCGACAGTCAATAATAAAGTAATCATCCAATATGGCTAGAAATGTCAATATACGTCAGGGACAAGTGTACCAACACAACAAAAAAAATTGTGACAATTGGACTTATACAGCCCGCGAAATTCAACAATTCCGCGTATTTTCTGATCAAGCCTTGTATATAACATGTTAAAGTTTATTTAAGAAAAAGGCATTTATGAAAACTTCGTTTATCTTTTTCTTTGTAGTGGTGGCCGAATTTCATATTTCTAGATTTTTATTTTTAATTTTACGTCCTTAAATTTGTCAATTGTTATATGACGGTTTGTCTTTAATTACTATCCGTAAATAAACTGACTGTTAGTTCGATTTACATGAATACAAATGTATGTACAAATGTACAAAATATCCACCTTTTACTTTTCCACTTACTGATTTACTTTTTAAAGGTCACATCGACTTCTGCTTGCTCTACCTTTCTTCCACTTCGAAAATAAGATATAAAATTAGCTAAGCGGTTTTTACTTGTGATAAATACTTCCTATATTTTACCTAATTCTTTAAGAGAAGATAGTAAGCTATCCTTGTAAGTTAATTTTTGTTCAAGGTAAAATTCTTTTGAGAGTAAAGCAAAAAAAATGAAAAATAATTTAATTGAAATTCTTTTGTAATTTTACACTTTTCTAAAGGTGTTTGCTAAATAAGTTATCACTAAGCGTTGTAATAGATAATTTCGAAGAAGTTTAATCCGCCTTCTAAACCTTTATCCAAAACTACAAAATTTACTGCACTCAAATATGGGTCAGTTTATAAAATGTTAGAAAATGATCAAAGCGGGTAAATCATATGAAAATAGAGAAGTATTTAGGAGATTAAATTTTTAAAGATTCACTCCTTTGGGGAAGTAATTTTACAGGATTGTTTTTATTCTTAGGATATCATTAAAAAAAATCATTAAAGATTAGAAATTCATGATTATTCTTTATGAAAATTTTCTTGTTTGGACATACATTAAATACAATAAACTTGGAAGAAAGATCTTCATAATTGTTGTAGAAGGAAACACGGATATATGGAGATATTCAGTAGAACAATAATTGAAGTAGTCATAACTGGTATAGTACCGATCACCATTTGAAGTTAATTTTAGCTACATCTTATGGGCACTATTTTTTGTCTATCCGCTGATAGGATGTTTGCATTTTTGTATATTTAAATGGGGAGCAACAGTGTACAGGTGTACACTAACGTAGTTTCGAATGCAATTTTGCTATGTTCCGTTTTGAAACTCCCCATCCTGTGTATATTTTTAAATTGCAGTTATGAAAAGCTAATTGAATCTGTGAGTGGAACAACGGTGCAAGTCCAAAAATGGCGTAATTTTAGTTAAGGTATACATAGGTACGTCCCTAAATTTCAAGCTCTATGCGTTGAGCTGAAGAAAGGTTTAATGACGTATATCTATACAGTGTATAGCACATTGTCAATCACGAATGAGTGTACGAACGGTTCAAGTCCTGCACACAAACTGCTCTTCCGCTCAAGCTGAGAAATGTAGATGCATGCTTTAGTTTTTGATTATACAAAATTGTTAAAAAAACATAATTTTTAAAATGCCTATCAGTAGCAGCAGTGGTAGTGAAACTAGTGTAGACGATAGTAGTGAAAGAACACGCAAAAGAGTACAAAGAATATCAATAATTTGAAAAACTCCAAAGTAAAACTTGCTCGTCTTGCTGGTGAAGCTTATACAAGTCTATCAGGCAAACCTGTACAAGCAAAAAGAACCGGACCTCCGTGCCAGTAAGTTCTTTTTTCTATTTTATTTTTACTATTATCTAGCAAAAGTTATTAATTTGTGAATTTTTGCTACAGATGTAAACTAAAATGTACCGGAAAATTTACGAACAACGACCAACGTAACCTCATTTCTAAGCTGTATGCTGATCAACCAAAAAATGAACAAGATACTTACTTGATGGGTATGATTGAAGTAAAGGCTTGTCAAAAAAGAAGAAAACGTATTGTTGAAAGTATTTCTAGGACTAATACTGGTTTGTATTTTGCAGTGAAAAATAATGAACGAATACCTATTTGCAAGAAAGCATACATGAGCCGCCATGCTGATCGCAATACAGAGTACAACGTTTGAACAACATACTTTTGTCAGGAATCTCCTCGTGATATGAGAGGGAAACATAACACAAGACCACACGTTCTGTCTTTGGATGTTATAAAAAAATTAGGGAGCATATAAAGTCTTTCCCTACTAAGTCAACACATTGTAGCTCCAAAAGTATTACGTACTTGGATGGAAAATTAACTGTGAAAACAATGTATTCTCTGTTTATAAATGATAATTCTGGATTAAAAAATAAGGTAGAATATGAGTACTTATTACCTGAAATACTTCAATGAGAACTTTTGTCTTCGATTTAGTAGACCACAAATAGATGTTTGTTCTACTTGTGAGGCGTTGGGAATAAAACTGAAAGATGCTCATCTCAACGATAATTGAGTTAATTGTACATAAAAGAAGGGCAAAAAAGTTCTACAGCAAGTTGAATGAAATTCAGAAATTATCACAGAGTAACCCAGAAGTTGTCGGTATTACGTTTGACTACATCCAAAATTTGCCGCTTCCAAATATTCCAGTACAAGAAATGTTTTATTACAGACAATTGTGGGTTCCCTGCTTTGAGATTCATAACTTGAAAGATAACATAGGACACTTCTATAGTTACTACGAATACGAAGGCCAAGCAAAAAAAACCCTGATGAGGTATGCTCGTTCTTGCTTGATTATATTTTGAATCTTATGTCTCCTGAAGTGAAAGAATTGGTAAGATTTTTATTGGGATTGCATGCAACAAAACGTTTAACTAAAATCTACCATTATTTTCCTCACATCCGACAGAGACTTTGAAACCCTGAAACGCATGGTGAGGAAATATGGTCGGGTTTATGTTCCAGAAGAGTACGAAGACATGATTTTGAAATTCAGAAAAAATATACCGTTTACTCTGAAAACTATTACATATAAAGATATTACAGATTATAAAAATTGGTGGTCTCTGCACTTCAAGAAGATGTGCAAATCTTTTAGAAAATACGAACGTTTTGTGTGTCTAAATATAGACAATTTGTGTATGATAGCACTACACCAGGATATACAGTGAGAATAATATAATAAGACTACACATGGCTGAATCATGTAAAATTACACATAGGACATTTTACTTAGTGTTACCATGGTGATTGTAAACAAAGCCTCCAATTTATTATGGGTGAATAACGAAAAACTACACACTTGTCCCCAGACTACTGTTTTTATCGTAATCAATTAAACAAAATTATGTATTGCATTTTAATGATATTTAGTGGAACAAATTTTAACTTAAACTGGACAAATTACATAAATTCATACAAATAGATGGTTATTTAACGTAACGACATTTACCAAACCGATTGTCATTGCAAATTCAAAATGACAATTGTTACTAGCATGGGCAAATTGATTAATGTTAATATAAAGTTACCAATGTATAGTCTTACGTTATTCTCACTGTATGTTGACACTTGTGAGTTTATTGATGGACTGTCTATGCACACATTCAAGCTCTTGAAACTTAACGCTAACCCAGTCCTACCCAATAATAACGCATATGCAGAAACTGTTCCAATAAATGTTAAAAAAATAGAGGACCTGAAGAAGATTTTACAATACTTAAGCGGAGAAGACTTGGATTTTTTTTATCACATTACTTACATCAATGAAAACAACAACTGCTGCAATGCAGAAGCTAATGAATGAAGACGTTTTTCATGAAAAAAATTATATAATTTTCAGCTTTTCTGACTTCTAATATTTGTATTCTTATTCGATTTAGCATAATTACATCAATACCTTGTGTTAGTTTGATAAGAAACTTTGTAAAATTAAGTTTAAAATAAACCCTTGACAAAACAAATAAAATGAGTGAAAGAAGGGTGTAGCTCCAGAACCTCTTTTTGGTAGTAACTTTGTTCTCTGTGACGTCACAAAAGTTTGGTTATGACCACATCATTACTTGGGACCAAGCTATAATTCATCGGTGGATAGCAAAGTTGTATTCTTATTAGTTTTCAAATTAATCAGTTATATTCGTTTTCTGAAAATTAGGAATTTTAGACCAACACCCTTCTTCCAATCGCAGATTCAATTGTAGTAAACTGTAACCTTTTCAATTGTTTTTACTCTTTTTTCTACTACACAAATTCTGATATTTTTCTAACGTGAACACATTCATTTCTGCAATTTTGGTTCAGTAAAATACAGACTTAATATTAGTTTCTTTTTACCTAAATTAAAACTGTTGTTTCTTTCTTATCATCCTTAATTTTTAACACCAGATTTGATTTTTTCTTTTTCCAGAGATAAAGTTGTACGTTATTTCTTTAAAAAAAAATTTAAATATTATTTTTGCGAAGGTGCAAAATTTACCTTTTTTTCGTACATACTTGCTAGCTGTAGCTGTTGTTATATTTAATCCACATATTTGTGGTTTTTGCATATGACGTCTTACTTTTAAAAAACCTGCGAAGAAGCGGTCACCTAAAAGGGCAGGTACCAGTTTTTTATAGAGCGTGAAATAACGGGATTTAACACCCCCTTGTCCTATCAGGACTAAAAACCCTTTACCCTTTTTCTCTTAGAAAATCACACAGCCAATTAAATGTTATGTAAAACAGAACCTCCTTTGTCTTGGCGAGTTTTATATTTCAACACATGGCGAATTAGGTTAGCGTGGCCAGAAAAATTATAATTTAGAAATAGGTTAAGTAACCCCTCGTTGTGCCGTTCTTTTTATCTAATTATGGTTCTGTGTGTTACGTACACCGCAAGTGCGCCCACAAAAATAGTACAAGGTTGGAATAAATAATCCAACCTTTTACAAATGGATTAACTCAGGTAAAGCCAAAACCCAGCAAAATATTAAATTTATTTACCCCGTTTTGTGGACGACCCCAAAGATTATATGAGCCAGTGAAATTAAAAGCCACTCACTTTCGCATTTTGTACAGAAAAACCTTGCATTATTTTTTAAAGAATGGTCCCATTCATTTGCTTTGTTAGGTTTTATTTTCTAAAAAAAATGTACCTATTAATTTAGAAAGTGGATGATGCACAAGTTTTTTTTTCCTGTCGTGTATAATTTTAAGAGCAACAGGTTTGCTGTGGCGCTCGTGACGTCAGAAGGGGGTGCGCGGACGTAGGGGGTGGCACAGGCGGGGGACGGGCATCTATTTCTTGTACAACTGCACAAACCAGCTTTGGAATTAGAGATTTACAATTTGTACTATTCTTTCGAAAATGTTGCCCCATTTTTAATCAAGCCCAAGGAGAAAGCCATTCTTTTAAAAAAATTTCAAATTTCTCCGTCTTTATAAAATTAACGCACACTTTAACAAATATGAAACTTAAACCTCATTAGGAACTTTCAAAATAAAATTAACTGACAACTTAGGTATTTTAAACAAGCAATCTTAACCCCCGCAGAAATAAACAAAACAGTTCGCAGCTGAAGTCAAAAATTAAGAAATAAGTTTAAGAAGTCTCAGTACAAATGTAAAAATTTTAAACCAAAACTTTTTAAAACGAATAGTATTTTCTACCCTCTATAGATGACCTTGAGTATAAGATGTTCAACAGGGTTGCAAGGCAAGAGATGCGATGATCACGTAGATAAGGTAAGGTATAACTCTAAAATAGAAAGGAGAGAGATGGGGTGCAATTTTGGAATTTTTCACGGTGCAGCTTGCTATAAACATGGCCATCAAACTTATGCGTTTTATGCTCGAGATTTTATTTTGAAACTTTTATTGATATGCATGTAGATGCGAAGTTTTGATAAAGTTTTTTTGATTTCTGTTTTTAAAAATAACAAGCGAAATAAAGGATATTTCTATACTCATCGACATAAAAGACGATATAAAAATCTTAAGTTATAATTCACTTCGAACAATAAAAAAGTTTTTGGTGATTTTACAACTTTAGTACTGTAAAGTTAGGGCTTTCGTTGCTATATTATTTTTGGAAAATAACCTCTGTAAAAGCAACAAAGTCATTTAGGAAGGTCAACTAAAAACTGTTAAACATTTCGACCACCGAACAGTAGCTTTCACAGAGTTCAACTGCGGTTCTTGTTGACACATTTTGTTAGTTCTTTACATTTTTCATGTTTTTGGGCTACTTCCATTAGGGTTGCTTTATTTTATCTTGTTTCTGTTTAAATACAGTGTACATTACTAATAAATTTTATTTAGTTTTAAGAGACAAATTAAGTCTATATTTAGTGCAATTTCTGGTAAGAATTTAGTTTCTTCAGAAGGGTTTTGCTTCTTTAAGATATTTGTTATTAAAACTATATTAACAAAGATTACCAAGGAAAATTACTCAAAGTTATAATTATCAGGAGATGGAAAGAATAGCCCTATGTATTATGTACTTAATTAAAAGATAAAGAAGAAAGCAAGGAAAACTTATTCGAAAAAAGGAAATAAAAATATAGGATAGTTATTTTAGGGCAGGAATTTTCCAACTTGAGGGTTGAGTCTCGAAATATTATTTTATAGTTTTCGTAGTTGTATTATTTATATGGATGTTTAACTCCGTTAGAAAACGTAAATGATCAGAAAAAAATCCTTTACGACATCATCTTATGAGCCAGGAATAATAGTATATTGCGTCATAAGGGAAGATATAGGCATATTTCATCCCGAAGATTTTTGCTGCACGAGCGAACGTAGTGAGCGAGGGCAGCAAAAGCTAAGGGATGAAATATGCCGTTAGATTCCCGTAGGGCACAAGTTATTTTTCCGCATCCATGAGAAGTTCGTATTAAATAAAAATAGTTATAATATAATACGTACCTATGTTTTTGACATATAACCTCAAATTACACATGTCAAATTTGCGTATTAAAAATAATTTCTATAATGAATTTATGTAAAAAATAATCGTATTTGCTTGAATTTTAAAAAATAATTACACTTATCAATCACTCAAATGAAGATTTTTGTATAATCAAATAATAATTTTGATTCTAAATTCTATCGGTAGATGTCACGTCGATAGCATGCACGGTAAAAACCCGCAAATGTTCATATCATCCCGCTTTTTCATATTTACCCGCCATCCGCCATTGTTAACCTCAAATGAGATAAATAATCTGTCAATTACATACCATGGATACGGAAAAATATTTTTAACTTTTGTAAAATATATAAATTATAAATATTCAATTTGCCTTTTGGGACAAAAGCAGGAAGGATAAGCTTTTACTAGTTTTTTTTTATTATTTAACCTTAATTTTTTTGTTGTAGCCTACGTCGAAACTTACTTAAAATTCTTGTTCAATATTTAAATGATTTTTTGGAAAAAACGTTAAAGGTTACCGAGAATAAATTAGTTTTTCACGAATAATTTCTTACTTCCAGAACCGTTTTTACAATGATTTGAGTGGAAAAATTATTGGCCTGTATTTATTGCAAGGCTATGAAAAATGCATAGGGATTTAATAACTTTAAGATTAGACTTTATATTTCAAGTTGTTTTAGATGAGAGAACCTGTAAGATTTTTTGATTAATATGGTAATACCATTCCCAACAAAGCTTAATTTTGAAGAAAAATCCAGAACCTAATGAAATAATACATACGAGGGCAGGCTGATAAGTCATGTGAATCACTACTTTGCACAAATTTTATAAAAATAATTATATAGCATATACATCAAGTCATCCTTAAACAGTAGGTTTGCAAAATTTTATCATTCAATTGTTTTTATTAATGGGGGAACTGTCAATCGAAGTACGTCATGTCGGGTGAATTTGAAAATTCTGCGAAAATCGAGCAACGTGCTGTAATTAAATACCTCGTAAGAAAAGGTTTAAATGCCACCGAGATTAAAAATGATATGCAAGAAGTTTTAGGAGAGCCCGCCCCATCCTATCGAGTTATTGCTTTTTGGTCATCTCAGTTCAAAAGAGGTCGGGAGTCTATTGAAGATGATCCTCGCCCTGGAAGGCCTGAATCGTGCACTACTGATCAAAATGTTAAAAAAGTGGAAGATCTAATTTTTCAAGATCGCCGAATTAAACTGTGGCAAATAGCGACTGAAATGGGGACTAGCAAAGAAAGAGTGGGAAACATCGTTCATGACGTTTTGGGTATGTCTAAGGTGAGCGCAAGGTGGGTACCCAAAATGTTATCATCATTCGATAAGCAACGTCGTGTACAAACTTCCAGTGAGTTTTTGGAGATGAGTAAAGGAAATGAGGAAAAAATTATTAACCGTGTAGTAACTGGTGATGAAACCTGAATTCGTTACTATGATCCGGAATCTAAAAGGGAATCGATGCAGTGGATTTATTCAAGTGAAACTGCAGCAAAGAAGTTCAAGACGCAAGCATCAGCAGGTAAAATAATGGCAACGATCCTTTGAGACTGTGAAGGAATTTTACTAATTGACTATTTACCACCGAAAACTACAATGACAGGCCAATATTATGCCAACTTGATGGCAAAATTAAGGAATGCTATTAAAGAGAAGCGGCGTGGTAAACTTCGAAATGGTGTGTTGCTGTTGCACGATAATGCACCTGCCCACACCAGCAAACTTGCCAAGCTAGCCATTCGAGACTCTGGATTCGAGGAAATTGACCATCCCCCCTATAGTCCGGGCATGGCCCCCTCTGATTATTACCTCTTCCCAAAACTGGAAAAGCACCTACGGGGAACAAAGTTTCTGGACGATGAAATGCTCAAGATGGCTACAGAGGTGTATTTTGCAGAGCAAGAAAAAGAAGTTTTTTACAAGGGTTTATACTTATTATTGAAAAAATGTAATAAATGTATTGAAGTTGAAGGGGATTACATTGAAAAATAAAACTGTTAATTTGGTTTCTACTTGTTTTCTTTATACCAATTCACATGACTTATCAGCCTGCCCTCGTATATTTCAAAATTTGGGTAGTTTTCGTTTCATTTAGTAAATCAAGACTTACATCGTAATTGTCAGTAGGTTTGCACTCTCCACTGTTTATTTATTTTCTTTCAACTAAAACTAAAAAACCCTTTAAAGCTCTCCGAAAGATTAAATTTCTAAAAACAACTTTTTATTTGAGTAGATTCACAGATGCTCTGAATATTCTTAAAACAACAAAATGATAAACTGTACAAATGCTTCAATTCTAGAGTTAATGAGCACGTTTTATATTTTCTAAAAACATACGTTTAATTGAGTCAGTCTACTTCAATGAGAAATTATCTTAGCGAAAAATTACTTCAATTTAATACTTTTTAAAGTTATACTCACAAATTGTTATGATTGAAATACAAAAGGTGTTCCAAAAATTTCCCAAATAATTATACTATAAAATTTGAAAATTTGCTCGAACTGTCAAATTCGTGGTAAGAAATTTGACATATTAATTAAGTTTCTAAACATAGCTATAACATTCAATTTATTGAAAGTCAGTTTTGTGAACCTTAGGTTAGATAGTAACCGTAGGGCATCCCTTATAGAAAAAAAATGACTTGTAAATAATATGGACCCATGTACCGTAGAAGACAAAGGCTTATCTCTTGGTATTGACACCATGTCCTTTACGTCGTCAATGGACACGTTCCATTATATTCTCGTATACCCACACCGCGGAAGGGATTCGAATCGTTTGATATAAGTTGTTTATTTTATGAATGTAGCTGTTTTTATTGTAGATAACATTGTAATTAAAATTAACTATAAACTTGCAAATATCGGTATATTGAAACCTTTTCCCAGAGTTTCTAGCAAATTGTTGCAAATTTATTTATTGTCGGTAATTTATTTGGCATCCCTTTTTTGATTAGTTTATTTATTTAAAAGTTTTCGACCATAACGAATATTTATGTTTGAAAGAATTCATAATCGTATTTCCTGGATTGTGTAGGAAAATTCGAAACATAAATATGTGTTCACGTGCTTTGTACGATTGAATTAGTACTTTATTTTTTAATATAGTAATTAGTAATACCTCTTCTGCCTGCTTGTGCAAAGGACATCTTTTAATTTATACTTATTCCTTTTCAGAAGATCTTATTTTGAAACTTTTTTCGTAAAAATTGTATGCAACTAAAAAAATATGGATGAAGATATCTAAATCACTTTTTAATCATCCAGATTCCATGTTTGATACAATTTCAAAAGTAAACTGGTAAAACGTAAAAGGCTTCCCTGAAAGTTCTAAATAAATGGAAGTTTTCGGCAAAATCGTTTATCTTTTCAGTAAAAAAATTTTGAAGAAAGTTAGTTAAAGTAAATCTTTGAAGCTATTCTCTTTGTTATGTTAATTACAATAGTAAAGTTGGTCGAGTAAAACTGTCATAAAGTATTCTTTTCCACAAAATTATCGAGGGAGATTAGAAGTCAGATATCCTGAACTTAATTAACGAAAAATAGATTTGCTTATTAAATACAACTTAACATATTTGGTGTAGGTATCGAAAGTTCCAAGGCCGCGTTTTGCAAAATATATAAACAATGCAATATATCAATAATATCTTCATTTTTAATGGTGATTCTTACAGTAATAAAATAGATTTTCAACTCAACATTTTTTAATTTTAGTGATTTTTGGAATTTTCCCCATATTATGAAAGTAATCAAAATATTTACATATAAAATTGTACTTATGAGTCAAGATAAAACTAATATGATATACATTCTAAAGTTCTATAAGCATTTTTTTATTTTAAGAGCAGTTACTGGTATAAACAATGCAACTATAGCATAGTAGGTTGTCCCCTTTGAAAATGAGAGAAAATAAGCTTTTGTCTATAGCAGCTGTTAAAGTGCTACTTTATCTATTAATTTGAGTAGATAAAGTAGCACTTTAACAGCGAGAGTAGATAAAGTACTATTTTAACAGCAAGGGTAGATAAAGTACTTTATTTTTTGTTTTTAAACCTAAAACGCCCATACTAATGACATTTTAAAACGTGACTCGATTTGTAATTTTTTAAACGTCAATGTCAAATAAATGTCAAATAAAATTTATTTTACAAATTTTTTCCTTTAAAATAAATGCTACAGAAAAAAATAGAGTATTATACACGACGATAAAATTTAATTATCTTCTCGAGCGTAATTAGTAAAATACGCCCTCGAAGATAAAATACAATTTTATCGTCTTGTATAATAAATAACTATTTTATTGAAGTTAAAATAAATTTTTATTTATTTTATTTATTTCTATAAAAAACAAAAAAAAAACAAAGTTTGTATTATAACTCCAAAATCGAGAGCGCCATGGATTTTTTAAGTTTACTGAATTCTACACAAAAATTGTCTCTAAGATGGCATGCTAGGTTTTGCCCTTAATTAAATGGCCAGGAAAATATATCACATTGAAAAAAGTTTTTTGTTTTCTCAAACTACAGGGTGGTCGTGAAAGTTTAGGAAGTACGTTAACTGCGTTAACTACATGAAAAATAGTGAAGATTTTTCAAATAAACATTTTTTCTAATTTGACCAGTGGTATTAAGGACATTTTTAATGAAGAAAAAATATGAAAGTCGCGTTTTTTAAACATCCTGTGTCGTATTGTGAAAGAAAAATTAATTTTACGTAAAAAAGTTCTCTTGACATTTTTAACTCAACAAATTCGTTTTTGAGATATACGCAAAAATATCTTCCAGTGTGGTGTTGCAAAATTGCTTTTGTGCAACAAATAACAACCTTATCTCAAAAACGACTTTGTTGAGCTAAAAATGCCAAGAGAACTTTTTTACGTAAAATTAATTTTTCTATAATAATGCCACACAGGGTGTTTAAAAAATCGTGGCCTTTATGTTATTTCTTAATTCAAAATGTCCTTATTTCCCCCTAACAACGCCACTGAACAAATTAAATCTTTCTTATTACTATCAAATTATGACTTTGGTAGACCCTAATTTACCCTGCAAACATTAAAAATAAATATTCTTAATTCAAATTTACAGGGCCGTAACTTTTTAATTTGGCCCTTTAGGAAAAAAAAATTATTTAAAAAATCTTCACTATTTTTCATGTAGTTAACGCAGTTAATGTACTTCCTACTTCACGACCACCCTGTATCTCAAAAAGTTTATGAGTTACTTCAAATCTGATTACATCATCAGAGTTTGCTTACAATTCTATTTTGTTAATTTATAATCTTTGGGATAACTATTAAATTTAAAAAGTTGGCACCCTGTATATGTATGTCTTTTTGAGAACCATTCAAAAGAATTATTATCTTACCTTAACTTACGCTTTAAATAACTACAATGCATTTAGTTTCTTTTTGGATTACAGTACAGTAGACTATGTTAGAACTATAGTTGGACCGTAAATAAGATGTTTTACATTGTAATTCGATTGAAATCTCAGTAGTTCATGGAAAATTCCATAGATGAGACTTGAATTGTGGGTGAGTTGGTCGTGAAGCAGACTCCCAATCCGCTATGCCATTGAGCTCACTAATGTTCCTATTACTACTTAAGGTACTTACCTATATCTGTATCCGTAATCTCTTTTGCCGTTGGGAGTCGAGGCGTATGTAGCTTTTAAGGGTGCAATGCACAACCCGCTTCGTTTCTGCAAGTTACTGGTTGGTGCTCCGTTTAATATCTGCATACTGCATCATGTGTACGTGTAGGACCTCGTTACTCTACCTCCTAGGTCCGTATTGGGCAGAGGGGGTCGTTAATTTGGTGCTCAACGACGAATGGATACCAGGGCTCGATATCGACCTCCAGACTGCAGGAAAATCCTGCCCATCAGATGATTCGAACCAAGGACTATCGTAACGCTAGCTTGCCGTTCTACCACTGCGCTAGCCAGGCACTTACGAATTAATAAAATATGTTTAACATTATAGGGGAATCGTGTCATTGCTGAGAAAGAAGAATTCAACTTTGGTCTACTTTCTTAAGGTGCTCAGGGGGGGGGGGGACACTAAAAAAGTACGGTACAAGTTGAGTTACCGCTCCCTTCTTCCTCTTGCGAAAAGTTTCTCCTCTGGTGTGGTTTGCACGTTTGAGTTACCGTGCTCTTTTAGTGCCCCCTTTTCCTCCTGAAGAAGCCCCTTTAAGAAAATGGGGAAAAGGTTTGAGTTCTTCTTTCTCAACAATGACATGGTCTCAATGTGGAAAATATTCTTTTAACACTGCCATTCACCGTGGAGGTCTTCGAATTCATTATGTTTAACATTTTTAAATTATATGCCCGTTTGGTAACCAACCACTGTTCATATAACTTAAAATTGAACAAATTATACTTGCGGGCTATTCAATGTTAATTATCAATATAATAAACTAATATCATAGCCTATTACCCAAATAAAGAGTCACTAGTTTATAGCTCAGATTTTGCTTTCATAATTGGTATATTTTGAAGTTATCTTTGTTTGTGTTATATTTTTTATAAAATAATTAAACGTTTTTAGTAGGGAAACTGCTGGGGCCAAAAATGTCAATTTTAGAGGGAGTGAATACCTTATAATTAACATTTTTATGTAATACTTGCTATTTTTTATTTTTGATTCACAGGGATTGATCCAAGCCAACCAAAAAATTCGTACATTTGTATATCTTAGGCTTTGTCTTTATTCTGGTTTTCAAATATTTGGACTATTTAGCTTCCCAGCAGTCACAGTGATTCATAAGCATAGACAATATCAATCAGAAATCCTCAATTGGACGTGACTTAGTTATAACTGAAGGATTTGTTTCTTGTGGAACAAAAATATTATTTTTTCCTTTAGTCAGCTTTGTGTGGTTTTAGAATAATGAGAAATCGCTAAGTTAGACCAAAATATATACACAAATTATTATCGGAATGGTGAACAACAGCTAGCCATTCTTGTTGACAAACTACTACGCTGACAATAGGATTTTTGCAATTTACTATCACATATTCTGAACTGCTTTTTTTAGAAATAAAAATCCGTACAACCATTAACAAAGGTTACGAAGGAAAATATCTGGAAAATTGGCTCTCAGATACACCATTTTGAACGGTAGACTAAATATTACATAATTTGTTCCCACCCAGAAATTCCTTTCGAAGCTTTCTAAATTTTATGGATATTTACTCAAGTTATTTTTCAGCATATTTTTTTCTTATAATATTTTAAACTGTTTTTCTTAACCTCGAGAAGCGTCAAATTTTACAGTTAATTTTGCTGAGATACATCTACTTTGTTCTGAGTTTTTAGCCACCTTTTCAGCTTCTATTTCGTCTTTCAAAACAATATTTTTGCTGGAATGACGAAAAAAACAGTTCTGTACCATCTGCATTCCTTAGAGTATTCAGTCGTAATTTTCGGAATCTTCTTCTTCATTGCCAAAATTGTATTTTAATCAGTTTGGTCAAATTCACCACTCGAAAAATCTGTTATAAAACGTAGGAAAGCGTGTTAAACCAAAAACTTTTGCTGGATAATAGAACCAGAAATAAGACTATTATTTGCTTGAGCTCTATAAAGCTAATCGTATACTGTCAGACCGAAAAGTTTCCCGGCTGTACAAAAAAAGTTTCCGATGGAATAATAATTTTTAGTTTGGTCCTATTGAGTAATTGTTGGTTTTTAAAAATTTAATTTAGATATTTGAAATTTTTTTGGCAATATGTTACGTCACATTTGTTGTTCTTCTTAGTCTAATCAGGAGCAGATCCATGTCACACTTTCACAAGTACGGTGAACGTTGACTAGAACTGCATTCATGTCCAGATCGCTTGATAGTATGTAGCTATGTCTTTTAAAATAGGATGAAATCTTTGTACTTTATGAACTATAGATAAATCCTACCAGAAATGGGCCAAGAATTGGAAAGCAATGTTTTTTAGTACTCAAAAAAAACACATTTGTACAGACCAGCATTTAGGTCGTCTAGTACAGCTGGTAATGTTTAATTTTTATTATCAAAAAATTTATTAGTACCTCAAATCTGAAAGAACATTATTTCTTTTTTAGGTTGCGTTTTTCTATTACCTTACAACTTTACCTTTCAAATATTTAGTAAGGAACGCATATACAGTATGCAAGGCGTTCCGAGAGGTAATGTCAATATGAAAGTAGTATATAGGATTAATTCTGAGCAAAAAAATATTATATAAACAATATAAACATAGGCCCGATTTTGCTGCGATATACAACCTTTATAGGTTAAGATGAAAATAAAGAAAAATTAGTATTATAAGAGTAAAACTTGTATTAACATAGTAAACATAAATATAACAAATAAAAGACGACTCTGTTTGGTGTATCTTAGACGCCATATTAATTTTTCTTTATATTCATCATATCTTAGTGTGTATATCTTAGCAAACGTTGGAAATCAGGCCTATGTTTGTATAACATTTTTTTCTCAAAATTGATCTAGCTATCTACTATTATCATATTGACAATATCTTCGGTAACACCCTGTATAAGAAAGCCTAACCAAGAAAATAACTCCAAGTTAAAGTTCTAGCTAGGGGATAGTGAAACTGGCTCTTAATGGATCTATTTGAAGAAAGTTAATTTAGGGATTGATAGAAAATTAATGTTCAGTTGTTAAGGACGAATGTTAACTGCAACGATACGTTTCACTATTATAAAATAAAGGCCTAAAGATGGCAGTAACAAGTAAGGAGTTTTCTTGGTTGTTAATATTAAGTAGGCAAGTTGTTTATTCTTTATGTATACTGCTCTTGCTTCAGGTTTTTCCTAGTTTCTGAGAAATAATTCTTTTTGTGGCCTCTAACCTTTGGTAGGTTTTCACCTGCTAATAGCTTTCATAGTCAGGCTTTGATAGGCAGAGTGGCATCTGTGCGCTATAAAACGTTTCATGTTGCCAGTCCATGTTATATGTTTTGTGGGGGGGGGGGGGGTTGCTTGATTATTTTGTCCCCGGTTAGGTTATTAGTTTTACTCTACAGACCCTGATGGGTTTTCGCCTGCTTCGCAAGCTTATTCAATTTTCTTTTTAATTTGGGCTATCTTTTTCTAATTCCTATTCTCTCTAGAGCCTTTATCACATCTTCCATGCATTTTTTCTTTGGTCTGCCCCTACTTCTCCATTCAATATAATTTTTGTCATACTGCTTCTGGCATCCTGTATATATGATCAATTCTACGTGATTAGATGAATCTAACTATGTCTGCACCTTCGATTACTTCATTGATTTCGGCATTTGTTCTCCTTTTCCATATTTCATCGGTTTCTCTTATTCCGCCATATATACACCTCTTAAAACCCTTCTCCCGTACGTTTTGGTCAATGTTAATTTCTTCAATGCATGTTAGACATTCTGTATTCGCGTTTTTGATTTTGTTTCAAAATAATTAAGGCCTTTGGTACTTTTTGTTGTAATTCATTCCAGACTAGTTCACAAACTTCTGGCACCTTTCTTGAGATCTTTTTCCTTTTATAAGCTGATGTAAGTGCAAGTTTTTCTCCGATTGTTTTTGATCAGATACAAGTTTGTTAATTTTCTCTATATTCGCCATCGATGGTTGTGTTTTTTACTTGATATGTTGTAGGCTTGGTTTGTTTGTTGGTTGGGAATTGTATAACTTTGAAAAAGAGAACTATAGCTGTAGTTGTTTTGTTGCTTCGTTTGTTATAGCTTGGAAACTAGACTGGTTAATACATTAGTTGCTTATTTGTTTGGTGGTTTTAATCGTTTGGTAGCTTGATTGATTTGTAATTTAGATTAGTTACTAGTTCTTTCGTAGCTGAATTGTAGTGTAGTTAATTGTACAGTGTGCCCCTAAGAATTTTGGAAAAGGTTGGCTTTGGAAGAATTTTAATATGCTTACATTTAATTCACCTATTAATTTGACTCCTACCCCTACAATTTTATGCTGTATAGTATAAGCTAAGACATGCTCAAAAATATTTAACAGCCGTCCTTACCCAAGGATTTGCTCATCACATTGTAGCAAGTTGTAGTTGTATAGTATCCGGTTAGAAAGACTGTATAAAATACCACGTTAGATATCTACTAGACAGCCTCATCTAACAATAATTATACAAAATTACAAAGGCTTTGGAGACACCGTTGTGATACTTCAATATAATACTAACATTTTTAGTTACAAATTTACTATTTACATACCGATAACATTATGTTTATACGAATAAACAATTAATTTGGTCTAATTTTTCGAAATGTTTATTTTATTTTTAATTCTTGGAATAAAATATAAATTAACTGTTCATTACAAATGAAATTTTATGATCAGCGTGGGCGGTGTTTAATTAAACTACATATAAATAATTTACAAGGATTAAGTATTAATTTGGCGTGCATTCGTTTCGTTTTAATATTTAAACTCTGTGGAATGGATATTAAATTTGCAGTGCGAGACAGTAAACCACTCAATTTCAGTTTTACTATTACATTTTTATTTAACTTGGAACTTTTTTAACGACACAATTAATTTTGAAAAACCTATGATTAAAAATTCAAAAGCGCCAGCTAGTACTATCGCACAAGAGAATTTCTAAAGCCAGCATTCAACTTCAGTAAAAATCACTTCTTAGTGCTAAAAACATGACGAATAATTTGTAAATCATTTTAACCCTTGTTAAAGTTTTCAATTTAAATATCACAAAGTATTTGTGATATGTTTGTGGTTGAACGTTAAAAAATATCTTGAGTTTAATGGCACGTTAAAAGAGCCTTGAGATTCAGTTTCACCTTGTAGTATTCGTTGAACTTTTTCTTATAATACCGACGGCAGATATGCTATAGAAAAAAAGTTAGTTATTACTACAACCATTATAATATAAAATGATTATGCATGTTAAGATACTAAATATATTTTCACAAACAGATCTTTTATAAAACCCAAGCGTTGTTAACAAATTCGATGTACAAGAAGGCGGGAAAATTTATTCAACTAACAATAATTTAAATTTAAACTAGGCATTTCCGGTTTGTCGGTTATGGTATTTAATTTACTATAAAACATAAGTTATTCTATCGATGTGACATTAAACGTGAAAAATATTACGCTATTTAGTTTTCAAATTGGACATTTTAAGAATTTTGGGTTGACAACTTTGAGGGGCGAGAATATTTAAATTTAATGATTGCTTAATTAGCCTGTTGAAATTTCTATTTTAGTTTTTTTTTCTAAATCGATTAAAAAATTTTTGCACGATGAAGTGCCGTACATTCCTTGTTTCGCATATTTGTTGCTTGAATACCGGTCTATCTTAGTTAACAAGTATTTTTTTCGTTGAAGATTTTAGTTATTAGTCATTTGTTAAAAATAGAGCAGGCTTATGTGCAAACTTTAAAGAGAGCTAAAGATTACAAATTCAGTTTTTGACCGGATTAAGATTTCACAGTAGTGAGAACTTAAGATTAAGAAAAATTTAGGGCACATTTCTTCTGGTTTATCATGTACATCTTCAGGTCAGTTTGATTTTACTGAGCGCATTAGAATTTCAATTTTAAATTTTTTTTTAATTCAGAACATTAATATAAGCAAACAAATCTTAGCCGCCTTTATGTCTAAGTCCTAAAATTTACTTAAATCCGATTGAATCCGGGGCTTGGATGTATTTTATTCTTTTCGGGCTTCTACTTTATCAATTTGTCGTTTTCAGTTTCCATCTTTGTATTCTCTTGAGATGTCTCTTTCATAATATTTTCTACAACATATGTTTTCCTTTTCAAGGATGGTCTACCTCTCCACAAGTCCTGTCATATTAGCAAATCCTTCAGAAATGAAATAAATTATAATTTAAATCTGGTTTCCTTTATGTATTTTTCGATTTTTAATTTCAAATTTCAGAAATTTGAAAATTTAAAGGATAAAAGAGGACTGGATTGTGGTATTAATATTTTGAATCCGATTTTAAATTTTATAGTTTAAAGAAACTTTAGATTAAAATGTATTCAGAAACGAAATGGTTTGTTATTTGATTCCAATTCAAAAATGTTAATCTTGATTCTGCTCTGATTAACAAATCCGAAATTTGAAACTTGAAAACTCGAATATCCAATTAACATGCAAAAAAAATCAAAAAATAAAACACTTTGGATCCTTAAGTATTTATTAAAAATTTCAAACTAAAATCTTTGTCTAAAATTTAAATCCTAAATGAGGGTGTTTTAATTGAAATGAGAGTTGCAGGGAATCAATTTCAGAAGTATCTTGTGTTTTTCACATCTTCGCCATTAAAGTAAGTTTAAATTGATTTTAAAATTTTGAAATTTAATTCTAATTTATAATTTCGTTTTAGATCAGGTTGGATAATCTTGAAAGTATCAGTTTCATTTTAAATTCTATGATTAGTATTGATTATTTCAATTTAATAATTCCAGAATTTTCTCAAATTCTGGAATGTGAATACTACTGAAGTCTATTCTGACTTAAATATATATGAACCTCATGACTCATGACTAACTTCTTCCAATGGAATTTCCTGTTAAATGTAAAACTTCCAATTTTATTCTTAAATGTTGCGAATCGATTTGGAATCCTGTCCTGATCAATGTTTGATTTGAACACTTAAATTTCGTTTTGATTTGAGTTAATATTAACTTCCAACACAGATTTCAAATTTGGTTACTAATTAAGTTGCTGGTAACGTGAATTAACTACATTTTAACTACTACTGCGTTGATTGTTAAACAAAAATGAAGAATTTCTACCTGGAAAAGTGTGACTTTCTTTGAAAATTCCTAAAGGTAATTTTGAAATTGTTTTATTAAATCATTTTTCTTCTTCTTTAGCCTCTCTTCGTCCAACTTTGGACATAGGCCTCTCCCAATTCTCGCCAGCGATCTCTATTTTGAGCAGCACGCTTCCAATGCAATCCAGCAATTCTTTTTAAATCGCCACATTTCATCTGCGGTCGTCCTTTTGTTCTATGTTCCCTGTATGGTCTCCATTACTGAATTGTTGTATTTCATCTGTTATTCTTCTGAATCTTCTGTCTAACTGTGTGGCCTGCGAAGCTCCATTTCAGTTTGGATATTTTTACTGCAACGTCCTCAACTTTTGCTCTGGCTCTTATCCGGGCATTTCTCTTCTTGTCCGTCAGGTTCACCCCCAACTCACTCTTTCCATGGCTGGTTCTGTTTTGGACAGTTTTTCTACGTTGGCTTTGGTGAATATCCAGGTTTGGCATTTTAAAGCATTTAAGGATCCATGAAAGTTTTTCAAACCCTGCCCATGCCAATCTTGTTCTTCTAACAATTTCTGCACCTTGGTTTTCCTTATTTAGTTTTAGGATCTGCCCCAGAGTGGAACTGTTAACCACGTTTCTTATTTCACCGGTATTTGTCGTTACCTTGGGTTTTTGCATATTCAATTTTAGGCCAATGGTTTCAGATGTTTCTGCTACTTGATTAAACAAATTTTTATATTTCGTTGTGTGTGTTGGGGATTATGACGATATTGTCGGCAAATCTGAGATGATTCAATTTTCAATTTCTTACCGTTCATGTTAATGCCATATATGCAGACCTAAATTAAAATATCAAAATTAGTTCAAACTGCGAACTGAACCTAGAAAATGCACCAAGTACAAGCATAAAGATGAAAATCCAGGAAGTGACATTAAAGCTGCCTTTTGACGATTTTAATTAGTAAATTAAGTTTCTTATACCAACACCAAACTTTTGTCTTGGGAGTACTAATTATGTACGATATAAGAAAGTGAGTCAGAATATTTTACATAATACTTTTGAACAATGAAACCTAGAAAAAGCCCCAGAGCAAACTTCATAGGATTTGTTAATCAAATTGGAATATAATTGTAGCCAAAATTGTTTGTTTCCGGAGTTACACTTATTTGTTTTTGCTTAGGAGGTCCCTTTTTTGTCACGCTTAAAGATGTTTGTTCCAGTGACCTTTTTCCGAATTTTCAGGTATTCTTTTTTATTATAAAATTGTTATTTCTTAACCTATTTCATTAACTTTTGAAATTATGAATGAATTTTTTATCTGTGATTTTCTCCTGATTTTTAAGTAAAATAAAAAGTGACTTGCATACGTAATCAATTATTGAAGCAAGTTTACGAATATATTTGAAAGTGTTGTTCGAATGTGAATGATTGTTAATTATTCATTTTATTACAAGGATATCTTGCTCAAATTCAAATTGGCGCCTTTGTACAATTAGGGTTTTTATGGGATTCATAATACCTATTTGGAAATTGTGGTTATAGTGATTAAGTTTTGTTTTACACGTGTATTTGTAAAGGTTGGCCAGTATGATTTGGCCATTCTTTTTAATTCTGATTATGAATGATCTTCATAAGAGCGCCATATAATTAGATATTGTGGCTTTTCTGGGAACGTCCAGTATCACTGACCGCTTAACCTTCTACGCCCGCTATGTCCGGTGCGTCTGTTGATTTACTTTTTGGATCTCTTTTATTATTTTTATCGTGATTTAAAAGATATTAAGCATCCACACGCCTCGCCGTTTTGTACTTTTATATCCGTGCCAGCAATAAACGGATCCTCTTCTGCAGGATAATAATAATTATGACGACGGCGACGTGCATTTTTATAAAGGACCAATTGAAAATTTCGCGAGTTATTTTTTTTTCTTCGTCCGCGCGAAATCATTAGCACACTGAACTCGAAACGAAGCGTAATTTATTAAAAATTCTGACGAGCAGCTAGAACGAGTTTTTCTATGTGAAGTTATGCTGGGCTCTGGCTAGGTGATTTTCTGTATTATATTAGATGCCATTGATCAGGTTTTGAGAGAGTGAATCACAACATGCTCCTCGTTCGTCTACAACGCTGCTGCACCTCGGGCTGTGGGCCAAAAGTGGCCTTGAAAACATCATTACAAGAATTTGAAACAAAGGAATTTCATTTTTAAACCCCGTCTTAACTTTAATCTTACACTCATAACCGGCACCATAATTTGATCTTTAACATCACGACGAGCACCCAAATTACTCTTAACATGTGAAAAATTCAACTTTTATTTATGTATGTTACCTAGAAAGCTCACTCACCACTCACTTATGAAATCGCAATTACAAAAAACAGATTTGCGGATGATATAAAAAATTTAAAAATGCCAATTAATCAGTTGATGAAGAACCGATATTATAATGAGGAAGATAAATATTAGTTGTATTAATCGAAGTAATTTTAATTTCCATCAATATTACTATAAAAAAATATGTTTGTCGATAATAAATTTTAGATGACGGCCCTGATTCGTTATAAAAAGTTGTAGTAAAATAACTACGGTTCCTTTGGCCTAGGAACGGGTCAAGGTAACAAGAACTTATTAGAACGCACCCCATCTTTATGGCAACTGTAAATTTTATATGTTCATTTTAGTTTTAAATATGGACGTTTTACATATTTTTATTAAAACTTATACTGCAATAGAATTTGTTTTTTAGTGGCTTGCCGAATTTTTTTGTTAGCTATTTTGTTTGCGTAAGTGTTTAAATGATGAAAATGCAAGCCAAATTAAACTTTTACAGAGTCTATTTACCTGTATTGTTATTTATTGGCACCCACACATGTTAAATAAATAAATGACTATTTTAGCGACAGCTAAAAAGAAATAAACGTATTTTCAAAATTAGGCCATGTTTAATATTTTTTTCTAGTAACTGGAATTAAAGTTTTTTTTTATGAGACTTGATAGGATTTATGAAAAAATATATTCGGTTTACTGTTTGTATTTTTATAATATTTAAAAAAATACAGCCCTCTTTAAAAACGCTATAGTTCAGTATTTAGGATTGATTATTTTAGCGTATCGGGCAATTCAAAAACTAGAAACGTGGTATAAGCACCTTTATTTGTTGAAATAAGATCTTATTTGGCATATGCGAATTTAATAAAAAAAAAACACTTGTCTTTATAGTCCTAGCCAAGACTTGAACGTATGTACTTATGATTGTGAGGTAATATTTACCCATCTATGTTAACGAGCTTCTTTAATTTACTCTTTCTATATAGCATCCTTCTTCTTCTTCCTCGTTCGTTCTTCTGCCATCATGGCGTTGGAGCTATGTAGCATCCCTGTAATTTAATTATTAACCGTGGAATTCTAGTTACATAGGCAAAAATGTGTTACGAAATATCTGTGGCTGTTACTATTATCATATATTGGGCTAAGCAAAAGAAATTGGCCCATTTTAATTTTGTAATGTTTAGTAGCACTGAATAATTTATAGAAAACCCAGAACATATTTGACTGAAAGTGCAAATATGTATGACCAAAAGGAAAAAACTTTAGACATAGTTAGCTCTCTGAAATTAAAATAAACCACCAAGTTTTCAATTTTATTTTTGTTGTTATTTTATATTTTAATACTATTAATGAACAAAATGAGAGTAAATGAGGGATAAAAAGAAGAACACCCCGAATCGTTGGAATACCTAACGAATTACTGAAATACGGAGGTGATAAAGTAACGACTGAAATTCGGAAACTAGCAAAAAGAATTTTTAAAGAACAAACACCCCAAAAGAAATGCAAACCAGCATCACAATACCCATTCACAAAAAGGGCAATAAGCAAGACGCCGTTAACTATAGAGATATCACACTGCTCAGTACAGTTCTAAAACTATTAACAAAAGTATTACTTCATAAGTAGATACCAGAAAAACAAATGATATACACAACTGAAATGAGAACAAAAATAATGCGATAAGAATTGTCTTCAATTTATCTTTATTTCAATGCTTCGATCATAGTTTGTGATCATCATCAGGATCCTCTTGGTGATCCTGATGATGATCAAAAACTATGATCGAAACGTTGAAATAAAGATAAACTGAAGACAATTCTTATCGCATTATTTTTGAGAAGTCTGTATTAACGGTCGTTAATAAAAACGTGCGTTCATTAGTCAGACGTTAATCAACATCATTAAGGACAATACTTGGGAAAACTTTGAAAGACAGAGTTCCAAGTCACGAAATTCGCCAGCAGTGCAACATACCAAACATTAGAAAGTTAAAAAACCAGAAAAAGGAGTGGGATGACCATGTTAATAGAATGACCAATGATCGCCTACCAAAAATAGCAAGAAACAACAAACCAAGAGGAAAGAGAAGAGTAGGAACTCGCGTCGGGCGAAACGATGGAAACAGGCATGGTCTAAATAAAGGAAGAAGAAGAAGAACATTGGTAAGGTTTGAATACAGGAAGCTATTAATATTTTTCCCCAACCTTTAAGACACTTTCTATATGTTTAATATCAAATTAATTCTTAAATTAATAAAATGTGGAAACTAACGCCGAACGTGCCCAAATTAATCATAAAATTGAAAATTATGACAAAAAAACTGAAAAATTATAAATTGCGCCTTTTTAATATGTCGTATTAAACTAGGTTCCTAAAACTTTGCATATAAGAAATAGATTTTTAGTAGCAAGTGGCAAAAAAAGTATGTTTGGCATCTATAACTGTACTACTCTGTTACATTGTGGGCTATGAAAATACTTTAGTAAGATAGTTTTTTTCTAGATTAATTTCAGGAAGAATTATTTTATTGTTTTGTTCGTGGCATATTAGATGGATCCTAATTCTAATCTCTCCTTGGATATACCGCGAAACCATAATTAGGATTAATTAAAATTTGTTTCTGGGTTTTCGTTTGGATATAATATTTGATATCGTTTGCTGCAAATTTTTTTGAAAGTTCAGGTCTGGATGTTGCCCTGATAAGTCCATCCATGATTTAATCACGTTTGCTCTATGGCAAGGGTTATTGTCGTGATTGAAGATCAAATCTCCTTCGTCAAATAGATTTTCAGATCAAACCTCTAGGTAACATCTCATTTTGCAGTAGGTATATTGAGATATTTTGTAGCGTTCGTCATACCAAAAACAATTTGTAATGGTCCTTAAATGGATATGCAACCTCATGCCATAGCAGTTAGAAGTATACATAAGTTCTAGTGCTACTCGGTGGTCCAGTTAGAATGTTCTTTAGTTCATAATAAACGACAGCGTCTTTGCTTCTCAGAAAGGAGTGGCATCTTCTGTTGCTTTATAGTTCCTTCAGGTCCAAAACTCAGTCTTCCTCTCACAGGGGAAGTACAAACTTGCAGCGGTAGATTCGGGGCATAATTTCGTCACTTATCTCTGCTAGGTTTTCCTTATCATAACATCTTGTCAAATTGAGTTTTTTTAGTAATTCGCTGTGTAGTTTGTCGTTAATTTTTTTATGCAATTTCAGTATACTGAATTACTCTAGTAACCCAATATTATTGCATTTTGCTTGGTGGTTATTTCTCGACTCTGACAGTACACTTTTTTAAGATAAAACATAATTTTATAGTGCTTTTCGTCTGATAATTGTGATTTTTTCTTATAAAATGACATTTTCCAATTTTTTATGAAATTCAAAGAATAACTTTTGAAAGTGTTTGTTACTCTTAACAAGCATTTTTAAACATTTATTTGGCTCTGTAAATACCATTTGATTTTGTATAAAGAATATTTTCAATAGACATTACCACATAAATTTGTTTTATGTGGACACAGTTTTTGATTTAATATTAGATGGGGCTAAATGTATCGAAGCCACATCGAAGTCTGCTTTTAATTATATACCTACTATGGATTCACGATTTATCTAGCGCAACACAGGTCGCGATTTCATTTTCTTATAGTGATATAAAATTATTTGTAGCCTCAACAGCCATTTATCTTGCAAAATATTGATTACTAGGTTTTATAGAAGATATATCAAATATCTATAGCTTTTAACCGAACGTGAATAATAAAACCGTTTTGTAAAGCTTAACTAACTTGAGAATTCGTTTAGCGGAACTCTGATTTCTTCTTTGAGTAGCGTGCCCTCTACGCTCTACAGGGCGTTGCCGTCTTCTCTCTATATGTTTGTGGTGTGCGTGTTAACTCTACAGACCTAGGGTACTTACAGCAGCTTTACGTGGGCTCCGAACCACGGAAGTACTTCCACTTCCACTCCAGAGAAGACATACTGGGCAGAGTACCTCGGTAGTTTGCCATTGACTTCCGAGGGAAGCAGTCGGGTGTTTTAGGTGTTTATGTGGTCCTGGGAATCGAACCAGGGCCAGTCCTAATTTCAGTGGTCAGGCGCACGCTGAGCGAACTGACCCACAACTGCGACAACCATGATTTGATAAGACAAATTTATACCCAGAAGGTCTTATTGACACCTATAAAACTGACATCCTTGCAAGTTGCAAGGGTTACTCTGGTTAAAATGTACTTCACTTCACTTTTGACAGTTTCTATCTACTGCAGCGGTTCTCAACCTTAGGGCGAAATAACGGAAAGGGGGGCGCGAAGACGCGAGAAGAATGAATCAAAAATTACATAATAGCTATTTATGGTAATTATAAGTGAATAAAGAGAAATTTTATAAACGAAAGGAAAAGGAAACCTAACACCCTGTATGTGGACCGCGAGCGGTTGAACATCGATGCATATTTTCACTACGCCGACGCGACGGTCAGTATTGTCGGACATGGCAAAATTTTGCAATTCATGGTGGAATCTTGGGCTTGTAGCGACGTAGCAGCAGCAGAACAAAATAGATTTAGATAGATACTGGTATTTTATGAGTACGCCAATAAAACGGCTGGAAGGGGGGCGTGGTTAAAATGAATTCAGAAAAGTGGGCCCCAAATACTAAAACGTTGAGAAACGCTGATCTACATCAATGAATTTTTGATGGTATGATAGTTAGGATGCAGTTGTCTCAATAGTGAAGCCGTATATCATTCATACGTATTGTTGAACTTTAAGTTTTTCATAGAGGTTCTGTATGATATGTTGAAGATATTACAATTTACAGAAAATTACAATGTCTAGAAATATAAATATTTCTGGAAATTTGAGTACACTTGTGAAAGTGTCACAGTAATTTCTTATTTTTTGTTTAATATTAGAAATTATTATTTATATTACTATAGATGCTTAGAATTATGCAGCAGTGGTTTCAAACTCGGGAGTGACTTGCATATTTTGCCCAAATTCAGGGGAAATGCAGAAGTTTAAAAGTAGTAACAATAAATATGTATATAACACTCTGAACAAAGAAAAGTAGAAAACTAACCTGTTCTTCAAAACCATTCTGATCATGCTTGATAAATGCTAGTAATTTGTAATACTTAAATCAAACTAGTACTTATTTCGTTTTCCAAAGTACAGGGTGGCCCATTTTCGATGTTTTTAAATGGGAAGTACCCTTAATATCGGAGATAGGCAAAAACTGATGTCGGAGTCCAGGGCTCTTTTTTGATGCAGGTTCAGTTCCCGAAAACAAAATTTCGCTATCTTTTGTTATTTTTTAGTTATAGCCCAAAATTCAAAATATGGTCATATCGAAAACTTCAAATAACTCTCTTGGTTTTGAAGATATCCAAAAACGGTAAAAACATTCTACAGGCACTTTTTCACGTAGAATACGATAGTCAATTCAGATATCTTCTAATTTTCATGTTTTAAGAATTATGACATAAAGTTGGTATTTTTTAAATATAAGTCGTAGTTGGCCATGATACCATTAAATTGCATATTTTCTCTGCTTTCCGAAAATATATAGTTTATAGGGGTTAAATGCAGTAACAATACCTTTTTTGAACAAAATAAGATTATATTATGATGTTGTTAGCAATTAGTAGGCCATGGTTCATGATAGCAAAACAAAAAGTAGTAGAGTGGTTGCATGTGACGTCACTAGGTCATCAGCTGAACTCTTGTAGGGTAAACAAAGGGTAGATTAAGTAGATTTGTATGCATCGGTATACTAATTTTACCAAAAAGGAAATATTACATATTACAATATCAAACCGAATAAAGATGTGTTAAACCAGATGAGGGATGGTTTAACCTACATAATTTTGAAATTTTCAGTTACTTAAAATTTTCCCCACGGTCAGTTGATACGAACGTAATTGAAAATTTTATCGTGAATTAAAAAGAGTGTTAGGGAACGTGATATTTCCCAGAGAAAGCAGTTAGAGAAAAGCTCTGGAAAACAAGAAACTAAAAATTTTGCCAGGTTATACGTAGAAACTTGTAAAATCTCCATATGTCAAGATAATTAAAAGCTGATAAAGATAACGCGAGATTTTCTACAAAATATTAAAGTAATTATTTAGTTTTGTTAACTTACAAAACTGTCGTTCATTTTCAATCGGGCGCGTTATTGTGTGCCTGGTGACATCCTGACATCACATGCACCCGCTCTATTAGCCTTTGTTTATTGCTGTCATAAACCATGGCCCACTAATTGCTAACAACATCATATAATCCGATTTTTTCAAAAAAGGCATTGTTACTACATTTAAACCCTATAAACTATATATTTTCGGAAAGCAGAAAAAATATGCAATTTAATGGTATCATGGCCAACTACGACTTATATTTAAAAAATGCCAACTTTATGTCATAACTCTTAAAACATGAAAAATAGAAGATATCTGGATTGACTATCGTATTCTACTTGAAAAAGTGCCTGTAGAATGTTTTTACCGTTTTTGGATATCTTCAAAACCAAGACAGTTATTTGAAGTTTTCGATATGGCCAAATTATGAATTTTGGGCTATAACTAAAAAATAACAAAAGATAGCGGAATTTTGTTTGCGGGACTTGAACTTGCATCAAAAAAGGGCCCTGGACTCCGACATCAGTTTTTGCCTATCCCCGATATTAAGGGTACTTCCCATTTAAAAACATCGAAAATGGGCCACCCTGTACTTTATAACCCAATTAACTTGCAGAATAGGAATTTTCGCCAGATTTTGAGCCTAAGCCTTCTTATTTCGAATGGAGATGGGAATATCTGGTAGTTTTCCGTTTTATTTGGTTGTAAGTATTTTCTAGGACTGTGTGGTTTTCCATACTACCGTCATTTATTACCTGTCTCATGAATTATAAGATGGAGTCTTCTGATATTTTTTCCTAATTATTGAGTCTATAAAATTTACTATGTATTCAGTCAATACAGTCTTTCTTCTTTCTAGTGATTTCGTTACAATTATTTCTTCTCCTATTTATTCTAATAATTTTCTGTGCCTCACTCAATCAGCCCATTTTATTTGTAACAGTATTCTCCAAACCCACCACCTTCCAATACCTTTAGTAAGCTCATTTTTTCGCTAGGGTCGATGATGCTATTTCATAAAGCGCTACACACATGCATGAGTTATGTAGTCATCTTCGTGTTGAGACATCAACATTATTAATAATACTAACATTAATAATCAAATTAATATTAGTAGATTCTTTATATTGTAAAACAATATTTTGCAGGAATAAGTCCTAAAAACGATAAATTAAATTAAAACTTATCATGGCTAATTTATACAAAAATATTGAAGATAGACTAATTACACTTATAGTGAAATTTTACTAGGTTCACAACCTTAATCGAAAGAAGTTAAGATTATTGAATTTTACATAATGTGTATTAAATTAATTGTTTTTTTTTTGTTTATGTGTGATCTAAGAATTAGTTTTTATGAATAAATACCTTGGCCCATTTTGATTTTACTCTCTCCTGCTCCTCTCATCCAATACTAATTCAATTAAATTTAAAGCACATCTATCATCAGGAGTAACTTCGTAACACAATATTTTTTAAATAAAAAGTTTTTATGTCTTTCTTAATCAGGTTTTGTTTGCCACATACATTTTACAATATTTAAATAGCCAATTATTGTGAAGTTATAACGTCTATAAGCCACCTGTTTCTTGGTGTTGGTAATATCCTAAAGAATATGGATTCTTACTATGTATCTCAGAATCCCATATTTTAATTCTTCTGAATCTTGTCTGACATTGGTGAACAAAAAGATATCAAAGTTATAGCAACAACCGAAAGAAAGTACGTTTAATCTTTCATTGTATGCAGCAAAACCTTTTGCGTTCATAATTCAGCATCACAAACATTACTTTTGGAGGTATATGAATGAACAATAATAGTTTACAGAGAATAATATGCCTGAAATATTTCTAATTTTTAGTAGTTCCAATTTGAATGACTTGTTGATCAGAGGATTCGTATTTTGGTTAAGCGTTCCTTTTTGATATTCTAAGCAAGTTTTTGAATTGTTACAGATTCAGTAAAAGATCGGACAGTTTTATTTATGGTGAATTATTTTGTTTGTTTGTGTTATTTTTAGATGGAAATGATTTTGTCTGTCATGAATTCTATCTTTATTGTCTTATTTTGTCACGACCTACATATGAACGAACAGAAGTTAAATTTAGATTTATTTTTTGATATGTTAACTTTGGAAAACGGTTTCCTATACATAATAAAATCGGATGTTTATCAAGTACATACGTGGAAATTTGTTTAGCGAAAATTTCGATAAAAATAAATATGTCCGAGCAATAAAATCGTGCGTGGCATTTCACACATATAATAATAAAAAAGTCTGGATTTGATTAACTGGAGCTTATCACCCGGGCCAAAAGCGACCCACCCGGCTTTTTTGTAGTGGAGTACGTCGTGCAACAAAAACAGTAAACAGCATTCATTGAGTGAACACCACCATACACCGGGCAACCTGTTGCTCGGGATAAAAATATAAGCGCGATATACTTTTTGCGACCCTCTGACTGGGGTCACCACCCACTGTGTGTGGTTTCAACCCCTGGAGGTTCACCGCAACCCTTTCATCCTGCTCCTAATGTGTGATTTCCAAATTACAGTACGTGTTAAACAACGCTTCGTCCCCTGGCGTTCGATTGTGCGAATTTTATTCACTTGCTTATTGTAATCAACTCTATGGAATTGAACGGTTCTGGCACATTTTGGCCCGAAAATGTTATTTAGATTTCTGTATCGGGAACCTTGCTCCATGATTTTTCATTTTAAATTCGTAAAACGACTCCGTTTTGTTATTTTGTGTTTGAAGTTTGCTCTTTTTAGAATCAATATTGAATTTGTTTTTTGAAGACCGATACACATTTCAGCACCTATTTTATATCTTTTTTACGAATGTTAATTAATAAGTACTTAAATTAAAGTTTGAGAAAGAATAACTGTTAATTTTTAAAATGTTGAAATATGAAAAGTAAAGTTTAAACATATTTTCATTGAAAAAGATTATCATGAATTTTTAAGACACTTGAATCAAATGACCTTAAATTTTTTTAAACGAATTTGCAGTGAACTAGTATTACTTTTATGTATCAGGCCTAATGTGTCCATTCGCCTTAAAAACTCTTCGAATTTTGTTTACCAAAACTTTCAAAATGCATCACTGGAAATTCCTCCCTTAACTTTAATATTTTCTTTCCTTGTACTGTTGTCAATCAAGATTAACTTTAAATCTCATTATGATTTTTAAGATGATTAGTTTATTTTATGAAATACTAATTTATTCTACAACCAATAGCATTGGAGAATTTCGTATACAAATTTTCCGTTAAAACATTTTTGAGAATGCATAAGTGGATAACCTTGCAGTTCTGGAGGAATTATTAAAGCACTTAAAGCAGCAATAGAATATTTAATTTTAAGATGCATTGAAAGCCTAAGCACGCTTTTCAGATTACAAACTAAAAATACACTCATATTCATCTGACAGTCAGTTGACTAAAATCGTTTTGTTTCCAACGAAGTGCATATTTAAAACTTTCAGGAAACAATGGCTTATAGAAAAGGGGGTTTTAGTGAAATTCAACTTATACGGCGAAGATGTAAATAACGGTGTTCTTTTGTGCTGTTCGAAGAAGCTTTCAAATCCTAATAGTGTTCCACTAAATGCATGGAATTTTAATTAGCTGGTTAATTTGCTTAAATCTTATGCTACAACTTAAAACTGTCACTGTAAAAATTCAGTTGAAGTATTGGGCAATGTTTTCAGCAAAGGCTAAACGATTTTAAGAATGCTTAAATGATTGGGAAAGCTACGCCACTGTTGGGTAAATGTGTAAGATAAGTAATATAGTAAAAATTCTCTGACAGTAAGTCGTTCTCAATTATTTTGTTTCTAAGAAAAACCTCTTAATTTTTAGTAAAAATACGTAAATATAAGCTATGTTGTACAACCTTAACCGTTGAGTCAGCTGACAAACAGTTCACTCAGTATATTTATCTATTCGTACTAAATAAAATAAAACAATATTTTGTTACTTCATTTTTAACGCTTCCAGTTATAAAACTAAATAAATAAACTGGCGAAATATTAAGTTCGAAACATAAAAAATTGACTGTAATAACTTAACAAAAATTTCAATTTACTAAAAGAAGCACCATATATTTTGACTTTCCCATGAAAGTTTAGAGTTTAAAAAATCTAAAACTAAGATAGGTTCTCACTAGAACTGAATCCCCAAATTTTACCCCATTGGTTACTGAGTTTTTGAAATAATAAGTCTATTCTAATTTCTGTTACTTTAAAGAATTAAAAGGTGCAGTCATGTTATATTTTATAAATAAAATAAAGAAACTCTTTCATTTATTATTCAGAAAGGGTGTACACAACCCGAAATAAATTTAGTAACCACTTGCAATATAAAAAGTCTGTAATTATCGAATTATTCGGTTAGAACTAGGTCTAAGTCGAAATTATACACCGGTTGGATTTTCAAGGGATTTTAACGGAAATATCGAATTTGTCAACCAAGGGGTGAAACTGTTTGAAGGGGTGCAACATTATAAAACCACGTATAATTTGAAACTTGAGATAAACTGATTAAATTTGACGTTGGATTTTTATTCAATCACTTGTGCAAATACGAAAAGCTATAATTTCGAGATTAGGGGTGCAGGTAATGTTAAAAAAAAATAGGGTAAGCCCTTCTGTTTTCACGGCCGAAGGCGATGCAAATATAACGAAATTATAAAGGGCATCGTTAACTGTAGAAGGCCCCAACCTTTGATTTTAATTTGCTAATTAGCAACAAAATATTTTTGAAAAGAATATTTACCATTTCGTGATTATTTGAGAAAGAACATGTTCATTAGGGGAGTATCATAAGATTAGTAGAATTCGTGAAAAGCTTCAATTTGTGCTTAGATTTTAGAGTAAATCCAGCAAGTATCTGATTAGCTACAAGTCGTTATCCATCAGCAGGGGGTTGGTAACACGGCTCAAACGTCACATGAGATGCTTCAGCTCACCCTGGACATTCTAGTGGCCCAGTAGAGATTGATACTTAGACCTTTTGTAAAGTTCCTTCATTTGCGGCAGAATCTTGCTGGTCGAATTTGCGGACACAGCGTGATGCCTCAAAGCTGCATTTTGAGGAAACTATTGTGCCTGTCAATTCTCTCTGAAATATTGCGGAATATGCAGTTTCTCTTTGAAATCTGCTTTTGTTCTTTCGAATTATTTCTGGGCGAAGTTATTTATTCTGTCATTAAATAGCTACCTTTCAACATTTTTAAAACAACTAAAATTATAAAAATTTACATTTAAAACCGATTATAATAATAAAAATTCCTTAACAATTTTTGTACAAGAAACTAGGCCATTTCCACGATCAAATATTATTGTTATAATATTCAATTTGCCCGAAAGAATATTTGTCAGGTTAAACCTAGTATCAGATCAAAGTATTTTTAACAATTATCAGCATAAAGGATTTAGAGCGGTGAACCTGAATTTTCCTTTCAAAGGCGTTATCCTCCTGTTCCCCAGACAGGAAGCTCGTTGCTTTGAGATGTTTTGTTAAGTATGTCTTTTAATACACTTGTTAGGTATAGAATTACGTTTCCTTTCTGCTAATTATTGTTCTGGTATGAATTTACCGGTGTCATAGGCGAATAAATCTCATCTCGTTGGAGGGTACGAACCGATCAAGGTTAAATATTTCCTAAAGCTTTTTTTTAATATGCGTGCCACTGTTAAGGCGGTTATAATTTTGAAATTTTATTAAGAAGGACTTTATGGTTTTAATGGTATTATAAATATGAATGGCATTAGAATCCTCTTCTTTGAGATTTAGGCACGCTCGAAGATCAGCAACGGCTGCCAACTACCCCTTTATAAAGTCAACGATATGTGTCTACCAGACTCCATAATAGCTGTTAAAAAAATCAACCGACATAACGAGATTATAACTGCTTATAAAAACATTAAAAACGTGTGGGCATTTATTATAATATAATTTTTATATGACAGAAGTGCAGACTGAATCTGAACTTTTATTATAATAATCTCTTTAAATTACTAAATAATTTACTCCTACTATGGTAAACCTTAGCCCTTGTATGGTTTTTAATTAACGAAAAAAGATTTTATAGTGCTTTTGGTAAATTCTTTGAGACGTAAACTGATTGTGTATTTTCTTTTACGTACTTTCGCTGAAATGCATTTTAAAGGGGATTTTTTTAGGCGATTTAGACAAAACAAAACTTTTTGTAATCCCCAAATTCTTCATATTCTTTTATGGTATCTTTTTGACTTTAAAAACCTATACATAATTATATTAAAATGAATTTTCAAAATAAGAAAAATGATGATTACCTACTTTAGAACCTATTCCACTTTCGTTGAAATGGAGCTTTTCGAAGGAATTTGGTTGATGTGGTTTAGACGAAACAAAAATTTCTGCAATTCCCAAATTCAAGCCTTAATACAGTAAGCAGTGAATTTTCAAATTAAGAATAAAGTACCTACTTTAAGATCTTTTTCGACATTTGCTAAAGTGCAGTTTTGCAACTCATTCGTTTGAGACTACGCAGAACTTTCTGTAATATACAATTTCTCCATATTTTGTGTCCACTACAATTTTTGAAAATCCTAATACAGATTTTTTAATAAATTAAGAATAAAGATGCAGATTCTGGAATTATTTGGAGTTTTAGTAAGACACTGTTTTTTAAAGGAAAGGTTTTATGTGATTCCCAAATTCTTCATATTTTTTTAGCATTGTTATAATTTTTACCTATAAAATTCTAGTGGAATCAAATTTTTTTTAAATTAATTTTCAAATGAAGAATAACGATGATATTACTTTTTTCTACATTCGCCGAAATGCAGTTTTTTAAAAGGGATTTGTTTTATAATATTATACAGATGGTACAAAAATGTCTGCAACACCCAAATTTTTCATACTTTTTTGAACATTATTATATTTTTTAAACTTTAATATCGTAATACTATGAATTAAAATGAATTCTCACATTAAGCTTAAGGATGAAGGGGACTTCAATGCACACATTGGAAAAGGAAATACTGTAAGGAAAACACACCCATCATCAAAAAACAAACGGAGACGGAACCATACTGTGTTAACTTTCAACAATCAGCAATATGGTGATACCCAGTAGGCCAGTACAACGTGCCAACATAAGAGAGAACATAAAGAAACCTGGATGTGTCCAGAAACAAACAATTAAATCAAATAGACTAAAAGTATAATAGACGTAAAAACAAACACAGAAGTGGATTGTGATTCAAACCACTTTCTAGTAATGGTAGAGCTGAAAAAACAAATCAAGTCAAGGAGGAAAAATAGAACGTACAAACATTGAGTAATGCGGAAACTAAGAAAAAAATGCACAACAAATAAAGAATGCTTTTAAAGAGAAAGAACAAGTAAAATTGAAGAAGGCTGGAAAATAATAAAACAGACAAAAGTTGGCAAAGCAGAATGAATCGTATGATGATGAATGTAGAAAAGTGGTGGAACAAAAGAAGAAAGCATGGAAAAAATATATGAGTTTTTGAAGTGAAAAAGATAAAGCAAGAATATGAAAATAAAAAGAAGATAACCACGAAAATAATAATAAGAAGAAAGAAACAGGGGTTAAATAATAGATTAGCATTAATCAAGAATAAATACACAAAAAATAGAAAAACAAATACAATTTGATGGCAAAATCAGAAATAAAGAAGAAAAAAATTATAGACAATGAAACAGAACGAAGAAAATTTGGAAGGAACACTTTGAAGAACTGCCAAATAAAGAAGAACCACAGCCAAGAAGCTGTTCAAATGGGAGAACTAATATTATTATAAAATACCACAAGAAGAGGAAGTAGAGAAAGTAATAACGGAGATGAAAAACCAAACAGCACCCGAAAGCGGCGGAATAATTATAAATTACTGAAAAAAGGGGACGAAGAATTGATACAAAGAATATATCATCTAATAGAAATGATGTGTGAAAAAGAACGAAGAATCTAAGTATAATGCACCATCTTAAAAAAAGGTTGCTAAACAATACCTATAAAATATTATCGAATATATTAACAAAAGAATAAACTATATAGTGAAGAAATTCTGTTAGATATACAAAATGGTTTTAGATCAAACATAACCACAAAAGATGACACAAATAATTAGACAAATAAGTGAAAAAACTAAAGAATATCTGTTTATTAACTTTAGTCAAGCCTTTGATTCTACTAATATAAAAACATCTGCTCTCTCTCTCTCTCTCTCTCTCTCTCTCTCTCTCTCTCTCTCTCTCTCTCTCTCTCTCTCTGGCTCACGGGTTATCAATCTCTTCGATTGGTTTGTTGTAGCATATTTCTCTATTATCTTCCTTGGGCTGTTCGCTTTAGCTATGATCTGCATTCAGTCTTCCATACCTTGATGGATGAATTTCATTCTTAGTCTTCCTGGTGGGTTTTTTTCCTTCCATCGTACTTTCTAGGCTTGTTTTTAACAATCCATCAGTATGTGTCCTATCATTATATCTCTTTCTTTTATTATATCGTAAATTAGTTCTCCTTTTCCCTCGTTCCTGTTCTCAATACTTCCTCATTTCTTATTCTGTCTACCCAGAGAATTTTCATCGTTCTTCGGTAGCACCATAACTCGAATGATTTTAATCCTTTCTTATCTGTCATAGATATGGTTTTTCGTTGTTATAAAGCAATTTTTTGAAATATTAAACTGGAAAATGAAACTTAATTATCACTTTTTATGTAACTCAAACTACTAATATTTCGGACTTATTATGTTTATTTATATCAAAGCTTTGTTCCCAAAAATTTAAACCTGAGGACTTAATTAACTTTTAGAAGAAAAGCATAACTTTTCCAACTGACTACTTTATAAAATAATTTAAAAGTTATTAAAGAAAGGCAGCATTTAATTTTCTGTTTGGATTTTAGTTTAACAAATTATTTAATTTATAATTTCTAAATTTAATTCTATTTTTCAAACGTTATGAATCCTTATACATATAGATAAGTTGGAAATTATAAAACTTTTGGCATAAAATAGTCAATATTCAAAAATAAACAAGAAATGTTGAAAGTGTTAGTTAAATTCACTGCTGGAAATTTCTAAAACGTTTCAATATACTGATAAACTTGCATTGATAATTGTTTTTCGTTAGTAGTTAAACTCAGATTCAGCATCCAAAACCTAAAAAAATTTCGGAATTTATCAAATATCCCACCATCAAACAATTTATATTTGGTTGTACACACTTCTGTAATGAAATCCTGTAAAAGCTAAACGTATGTGTCCTAAAGGTGCATCTTTATACCATCCCTTATTTGAAAAGTGATCTTTTAAAAACGGTTATAAATCCTGATAATAATCATTCTGAGTCATATTTTTATTTTTTTAACATTAATTAAAACAGGTAAATCACATTTAAAAAATTTCAAAAAATACACAGGCCTTTTACAAAAGTTTATTCCATTTATGCTGCATAAATTTTGAATTCTGAAATATTTCACTTCTTAATCTAAGCAGGCAGTGCCGTTACAGTCGGAATTTTTAAGAGCATTTGGCAATTTAGCCGTCACAAATTTATTATAAAATATTACAGTCGTGATGCAGAATAACAACCCCTAACTGACTGCACTGCAAGTGCCGCTGTAAAATTTTTAAAATTATTGTACAATAAAACATACCTTCGACAAGTAAATAAACTTAGGTTGAAATGCAATACGGCACCCTGTGATGCTGTCGGCTTCTAAGTTTATTACAGGACGGCAATTGAATTTTACCAATATCTGATAACTGTAAGCCGACAAGACTAGAAACGTTTTACAATTATTTTATTGCCGCTAAGTAGTACTGAACAAACTGAAAGTTAAGCCGGAAACCTGTTTTCCAAGTCTCTACTGCTGAAAAGTTTGGCGGATCTTTGAAGATTGGTGTAAAACTGCTACTTAAAGTATGGAATGTTTCTCAGAGTTTATATTTTTAATGCAAGTAGAAGAAAATCACTTTTAAAAATTGTACAAGGGACACGTCATCTTTGGACGATTATCCACGTTTTAATTTGGATTATTTCCGTTACTTTAACTATTAGAAGTTGTAAATCTTTCAGGATTTGTCAAAAATTAATTTGTGGACGGCAACAAAGCATTGTTAGACGTTATGGGAAACCGTTTAGTCACTTAAAATGGCATGTAAAAACTTTAATTAAAATTATGAAATAAATTATGATTTGTTTGCTTTCTTAGCTGTTTTGAAATAACTGTAATTTTAAAATATCACAAGGACTTTTCTGTCTCTATTCTAATGAGATTTGTTTGGTTATGTGGTTTCTGTGTTTTTTATCTAATGAGTATTTGCGTTTATAAGAGCAATTCTAGGTTTTCTAGATGTTTATTGAACAAGTTTTAGGGTTCTTTATTTATATGATTGTAGTACATGCAAATAAAGTATCATTATTGAAATTTTGAGTTCTTTTTGGTTTGGATTAAGGGTTTCTGTTGAAGATAAGGTTTTTTCTGTACTGCTTCAAAAACCAAGATTATTTACGAATTACTTGCTGCAAAGAATACTTCTAACGAAAGTTCTATGTTAATTACAAATAGTAAAAATGTTTGCTCTTTCAGCATCTTGAGAATAATTAGTTTATCAATAAAAATGGTCTCAAATATGTTAGGTAAAGGTATCGGCACTAACGCTCCAATTTCATTAAATGCACAAGCAATGTTACTGTTAAAAATTAATTGAATACTCTACAAACCTTTGTAGTAAATTCTTACCACTAAAAATTCAAAAGCTAAATTGTTAAGGTTTCTTTACCCTTAGAATAAATTTCACTTTCATGTACCAGCAAGCCATTATTTAGGGGTAATGACCGTTTTTACTTTCCTAAAGGGACATTTTAAACATTTTAATCCTCTTGTAATAATTCTTAAAAGCAAGTAACTTTCACTTTTCGAAGATTTTAGCATAGAACGAAAGAATGTTCTTGGATTTTGATAAATTTTATACTGAAATCAAAACTTTACTTTAATAAGTAGGTATCTATAATTACTTACTGTAATTTAGTTTGGTTACATTTGATTAATGTAATGAGTTATTGAGTAATAAGGGCAAAATAAAAAAGATTAAAAATTCTAAAACGTTAAAGGTTATGGATTATTCATATTCCACTGTAATAATTTAAAGAAAATGTCGAATTATTTTACTGAAAATTTCAAATGTGTACAGTTAATTAAACGAAAATTAAACTAGCATGTAAACAACAGCACATGCTTAAAAAGAGTTCGTGACGCAAAAACGCTTCCCAGAAAACAAATTAAATAATTTTTAATTAACAATATTCTATATATTTGACACACTTATTTATTAACTTTAACCTACTACAATATGCCTAATATTCGATGTTCGTTAGGCTAATGGTATTTCAATCGTAACGTAAAATGTTTTTACATTCTAGCTCAATTCTTGTTGAATCAACTGTAATATGTAATACTAAAAAGACCTAGCTTAAAGGCAAATTTGACAAAACAATTTTAATCCGGAACTAATACCACCGATAAGCGATAACATTGTTTGTTAAAGCTAAGCCTTATTTCACTGTCTAAGAAGAAAATGCATATAAAACCAAACTCAGTTTCGAAGTAGCTTTGTTGAAAAGTTGTTGTACGGTGATAAATTTCTAATTCTGGAAAAGTTGTGTAGGTCATATTATTTCGTTGGTAAGTTTTGTGTCCGAATACAAATAACTATGTATATACAAATACGAATTTAACGTATTTTTCCAGAAGAAAAACTATATTCTGTAAATGTTGAATGAAAATTGTATTACCCAGGATGATCAAGTAATTCTCTTCTCTTAGTGTCATATGCCTTTCAGGACGTTGGCGAGGGGGATCAAAGCCACATTTTTAAACGACTTGGCGTCATGAACTTTGTTGTATCCCCTTTATACCAGGGAAATGTGTGCTCTGCAGTATTTTCCCGTTGCCTTCTGCAGAGTTTGTGGCCATGTATTAAGTGTACAGTGTATGTGTCTTATTACTATCTGCAGTCGACCACTCCGCAGACAGAATCGGTAATTACAACCAAACGATTAAATGGTTTCACTCGCTCAAGTACCAACATCGAACAGTGGAGAATTCGTTCTAAAAATCCTTACCACTGCGTGAGATTTTTACACCTAATAAGACTCCTAGCTAGGAGCCCAGTGCTTTTTCCACTGCGCCAACGAGCTTCATGTGATCAGGTAATTAGAAATACTAAAAATAATATCTAATTTTGATTATCCGGATCTTTGGTTTTGCGGATTCCGTTGTTATCCGGATCAATTACTTTTTGCATTATGTATGTTGTTATCCGAAGGGAAGTGCTTGTGTGCTTCTGTTATCCGGATCATTGTGTAGCATGTAATTCAGCATTCTAAATTTAGAATGTACATATATAGTTCCCCTTTTTATACATACGTATTTGAGGGATTCCCCTGAAACTGTGAAGCAGTTTCGTACGTATTGCATCACACTACGTCCCCAGTGCAGTTCTAGAGTTGCATAAGGAAGGTTATGGTAAAAGGACTGGAAAGTTATCGTGAAATCTATTCTGCAAAGATTAATTACAATGACACCTCGTCGTAAAATGGCGGTATTAACGTTACAGCAAAAAAGTGAGATTTTACAAGAACTTACGAAAGGCGTAAGTGGCAAAGTGTTGGCCGAATTGTATGGCGTCGGAACATCAACAATCTCCGACTTAAAACAGAATGAAAAGAAAATTATGAGGTAAATTTAACTTATACACATGTATTTTGCTTATTGTACAATTCTAAGCAATTTTTACGATTTTTGTAGCTTTATTCAAAACACGTTTTCTGGACTTGGCCTGAGGAAACCCTTACGAAAGGCAGAATACCCAGAAATGGAAGCAGAACTGTAGTCATGGTTTGTAAAACAAAGAGCAGCTATACATGAAGCATTGCGGTAACGACAAATTCATAGCAAGTAGGGGATGGATTTCGAATTTTAAGGAAATAAATGACATTCAGTGGCGTATTTATGGGGGCGGTCCAGCGGGTCCGGACCGCCCCCAGAGACCCAAAATCTTCTAATTGTAACGAAGAGGATGAAAAAGACTTTAGAAGATTGGCGACTTTTTATGAAACGGACCTAGTTACTGCAAAAGATGATGCTCTTTCTGAATTTAAACTGTGGCGCCGGAAGATATTAGACACAGAGAACAAACCCTTAAATGCAATGGCTGCTTTGCAAATATGCAGTCTGGAGATCTATCCAAATATTTTTCGATTGCTCCAAATTCTGGCTACATTGCCCGTTTCAAACGCTTCTTCTGAGAGATCTTTTTCAACGCTAAAGAGAATCAAAACTTATTTGAGGAATACAATATCTGAGGTAAATGAAGTTTTTATAGGTTGCTAGAAGAATCACTTGTAATAATGTTTTTTTGCAGGGACGATTAAACGGTCTGGCTTCATTGTCAATTCATAAGGAAATTAATTTATCTTCATCGGAGGTAATAGATGAACTAGCCAAGAATCCAAGAAAACTGGATTTTATTATTTAATTTATATAATTTTATTATATAATTTATTGTTTATTTGGTGAAATTTCGTTCCATATTTACTTAGGTACTTTTTTTTATAGCATTTTTGTACAGTTGAATCGTTCGATCTGGACGTGTAGCCCCAGAACATTGCTCGGTAATTTGATTTCGCAGCTACGACCTGATTCATACACTTTATTCTCATGATCTAACAATACTTTGTTTATTTCATTTTTAAGGTGAATTATTAAAGAATCATTTATATATGTTTTTTTTTATTTTTGATTTGGTAAATTTGGTTAATCACCTGTTGTACTTCATTCCAATAATACTTATCTATTTAAACTTCACAGAACTCGCGTAGATACCCATCTACCTAGCTCAATATCCAGTTGGACCGCCCCCAGAAACAAAACGTAAATACGCCACTGATGACATTAGATATCTCAAGGTTAGTGGGAAAAAGTACCAACAAGCTGTGGAACCCTTTGTTAATAAACTTGAAAGTCAAATAAAAAACCTTGGGCTCTTACCATCGCAAATATACAATGCTGATGAATCAGCTTTATTTTGGAAATTACTGCCGGATAAAACATTAGCCCACTCCAGGGCCAAGGAGAAAGCGGCACCAGGCAGAAAGACAAACAAGGAAAGAGTAACATTTCTTGCCTGTACAAATGCCGATGGAAGTCATAAAGTCCAATTGTTAGTTATTGGAAAATCGACAGCTCCCCGATTATTCAAAAATACGCAACTGCCACTTGAATATGCAGCAACTAACAATGCATTGATGACATCGGCATTGATTTCTCAATGCTTTCACAAATCATTTACCAAACAAGTAAAAGCATTTTCGAGAAACAATAATTTACCACCTAAAGCTTTATTATTAATAATAGACAATGCTCCATCACACCTGAAGGAGGAAGAGCTAAAAGGCGACGATGGCAATATTTCTACTGTTTTCCTACTACCAAATTGCACTCCTTTAATTCAGCCAATGGATCAAAATGCAATTCGGTTGCAGAAACTGCGATATCGTAAAGATCTCTAGAAACACTTGCTAACATCTGAAGAAGAAGACATATCAAAATGCCTAAAAGCTTTCACATTAAAGGACGTAGTGTTACTTTTACATAATTGTTGGGAGAACGTATCCGAAAAAGTTTTACAAAAGTGTTGAAACAACATTCTTCCTCATTCGTTACAGCCTGAGCTGGAAGACTCCTAGGATTCTCTTCCATTGAGCGTATTGAGAGAAAAGTTGATCGCGGCGTCATTAGAATCAGGACAGAAAGAAACTGAAGACATCGCAACTATGTTAAACAATCTCGTACAAAATGGTGACCATGTTACAGAACTAGAAGTAAATGAGTGGATAGATGGAGATAACGATCATCTGGATGCAGATGAAGACCTGTCTTCAGAAAAGGCACATGATGCTATCACTGATTCCCAAAAGCTCGTAAAACACGAAGATGCTTTGAACTGCTTAAATATTTGACTACAATGGGCAGAAGAAAATAACGCTCAAATTAATGAAATAGTAACCTTGAGGCGCTAAAAAGAATAGGTAACAAATATAATCGTGAAAAGAAAGTGGAATCAAACAAAAATTACACATTTTGGAATTAAGTAGTACAGATATAATCACAATGTTTATGTTCCTTGTTATCTGTTTATAATGTTTATATGTTTCTTATTATCTGTTTATAATATTCTGTTCTTTTATTAATAAATAAGTACCTATAATTAAAAATAGTGTTATTTATGGACAACAACGATTTTTAAGTGCTTCTAATAAATGAATTCGATTATACGGATTTTCGCTTATACGGATTAAGGTCTGCATTAATTAATCCGGTTAATCAAAATTGTACTGTATATTATGAAACAATTCGAACTGAATTAATTGCATGTAGAAATGCTTAAATCAAATTCTATTTCTAAAAATAATGGAAGATTTTAATATTTGGTCCACCCTCTTTATTTTTAATGAAGGGATTGATTCTTCGTATTATGTTTTCAGTGAAATTTTAACTGTTCTTTTAATATTTTCTCCGTCGTACCAAATATTATCAGGTTTTAATTAATTCTAGCTTTGTGATTTTCAAATGACAGCTTTTGTTTCAATACGTTCCACTTACTTTCGATTGTGTTCTGATATGGGAAATTGCTAGACCAGCTGATATTTATTATTATTATATTTATTTAATAGGAGTTTTTACTTTACGATGTGTTGCTCTAGCATGCACAAATCCTTATGAATGATGTCTTGCATATCAGTACTAATTTCTTGCAATAAAATTATTTTAAAAGCTTTGAAATACCTACTAGTCTTGCTGCACAACTCCTTCTATAAAGTAAACACTTCCTAATCTTGCAGATATTCTCCAAACCATCTATGTATGATGTATAGGTATTCAACACACCGGACAAACTAATATTTTTGTACTTTTCATGCCTATACCTTTTAATTGGTCGAGCATTTCATTCTTGAATTTGAATAGCGTTACACTTTCATACATGTTTTAAAAAGTGATGTTTGTTGATATAAATGTAGATTTACTTTACAATAATTTACTTATGCAAAACTCACTCCATGTTTTGGAACTGCCAATCCCAAAACAGGCTTTTTGTCATTTGTAATGACGTGAGTCTTCTCTAAACAATAAATTGTTATTTTTGTTTAAGAATTTTGTTTATTAACCCAAGATTGATCCACGGGGATCTGCTCCATGTCAATTGATGATGATGATGATACTATTTTTATTTGTCATTACTGATATAGTTGTTATACTTGACTGCCCACTGTAATCATTTCTTTATCATATTATTATCATTACCATTAAATAATAAAAATATATTTTAATAAATTTAACGAATTCTGTATATTATTAGAAAAATATTATATTCGCAGGTATTTATTTATTTATTTAATGGGCGAAATCTAGGCTTGCGGGTTCCAATGCGCATACTGTGGTTATTAGCACTACCCAACTAGAATTTTGCCTAACCCAAGGAATTTCCACCACTGGAAGGGTGCAGGAAACATCCCGAAGGACGCCATACTTTCAGATATTTATCCGCATTAAAAATCTCATCGGCCGGGACCGGGAATCGAACTCGGGATCTGTGGTTTACAAGGCAAGTATGCTAACCTTGACGCCATCGATGCCGTTCCGCAGGTATTTTAACCACTGACTTAGTGCGTGCGTCTCTAGGTCAAACGTAAAGCTTTGGCATGTTTATTAATATAAATGTTTCATAATTCATTAAAATACATACATTTAGCGGTTCTTTTAAATTGTATCTCGTATTTTAATTATATTGCGGCATCTCTGTTACTAATGTTTCTTGTAATTCTTCCTCTATTAAAACGGTGACTTAAAAACGGCTTCTTATTTTTAAATTTATTTACAATTTTGTATGGATTCCATTTCGAAATTTTTAATTTTTTGGCAATTCTTTTTATATTGTACTTGGAATGTTCGAGAAGCAAAGAACGCTTTGTGAACTTGCTACACAGTCGGAACCTCGGAACAACGACTTATTGTAAAATGTACACAAATTTTATATGTATGTATGTATTTCTAAAACCACCGATAGTATGGAAGTTATTGCTATCTGTTGGCACAGTTTAATAAACAATCATGCCACTTAAATTAAGCAGTATAAATGAACTAGCTGTTACAGTAATAAATATTTGATTTAAAATTCTTTAGAATTTTTTTTCAAAATTTACAAGGTTTTTACAAACCACAAGTTGCTTAAGTCGATATATTATACTAACAGCAAAAATATTTTGAATTAATAAAATAATCAAGCTACGCAGTACAGTACACTCGCGATAGTGCGAACAGAGAAAAAAACGAGGTTGTTCATATGTTCATATTGTCGCGATTGTTCACACTACTGAGGGTGCAGCTCAAGGATTTTTTCCGTTTAAAAGCCCATATTGTTGATTTTTCCACACCATACTTTCTAGCCAAGGAAACTACACCTGCACCCTTATCATGTTCTTCTAAAATCTTCGCTTTTTCGTACACATGAGCGATTTTACTGTATTTTATTTAAACATTTAAACTCTAATTGTGTTACCACTCCCTTTACACATTTGTTAATGATAACATTTAATTGTTAATGCTTTAATTATTGGATATGTTGTACTGTTAACCTTTATTACAGCATCCCCATTTCCAGGGCGCTGAAAGAAAAATATATATGTTTCAAACAGCAGAAAAGTTAAATTCTGAACGTCTAAAAAATTGAAAATGTGCAACTACGTAAATTAAAAAAAAACAGTCTGCAGTTATCTAAATATTTGTATTTTTAACAATTACTTTAAGGACAAAATGTAAACAGGTAAGCAAAGTTTATAATTTCCTGATTTCTTAGATAATTAAGGAAATTAACATGAGATCCTTAAGACACAAAAACGATCGTCGTTCATTGTACAAATAACATGCACTACAAACCTAAAGGTATAAATAGTAAAATCATAGTCACTTTGGAAATAATACTGACGTTTCTGCTGAAGAAATTCTAGTAAAACTTTCAACTCATGTGTAATGGCTGATCGAAAATTAAGTACTAATAATTTATAACTGGAATTACTAAGCCCAACTATTCGCCCATTGAAAATTCGAGGAATCACCATTAATTTCAAAATACGTCTAAAAACTCAAAGTAACAAGTAAGCAAGTATAAATTGGTCCTAAAATAACTTCCCCTATTCGAAAGGTGTCCCATCATTCACTCCAATCATGAAACAATCAAGTTTGCGAGCTTTTTCCTGCTCGTTTTGTTTGTGGGGCTTCGAACTATAGTGGTATTGTCAAAAGGGTCAGCGTAAGGGTTACATCTAATGTCCACAATATACCAATTAAGGCAGGTCAGGAGTGGTCAGTTTTGGGTAGGTCAGGGGTCAGGTGCATTCGAGCAGGTCGAACAAACCGGACGTGGTGGTCCTACACCTGTACGACACTTCCGGCTGTCAAATCAAATGGCGGTGCTTATTGAGAGGATATTATTCAAACGGACCTATATAGCGGGTCTTGATGGCAACTGACTGTTTGTCAACCCTTCGACAAAGGTCCCACGGTGGAGCTTCTTGTGTATTAGAAATTGCTATTTCGTCTCAGATATTGCAAGTCACGCCTTGGGCAGATGTTCTTGTTTACCGAGATGAAACAACTGCATCCCCCTTTTGACTTAATATTAATGAATTAATATTTTTTCATCGTCCACTCTTTCGAAACCACCCTTTAATTACCACCGATCTTCGCGTCTTAACAATTTTCCCTAAATTAAATCGCGGATATTTCTTATAAAAACGACCAAGTCTGGCGTTAACAAGGAATATAATTAAAAACAAGCGGATTTTTGCTCCCCTTAAAGCACACATATGGAATTACACGAGTATTGTGAGAGAGACACAGCGCTCCAGGTGGTATATCTGTGCGATTCACTGCACTTCTATACGCAGTAAATAAGAAGACAGAGTGTTCCCATGCCTCTTTTAGACGCAGGTTTAAAGTTGCACAGACGAATGTTCATTCCTAAAGCTCAGCATGTTTTTCTAAGCTATTGTTTTCAAACCAGCATGAACAACAGTTCTTGTTCTAAAAACAGGGAAGTTTAGTCGCATGCGAGGTGCACTTGAGTTACTGTTTCCTGGTCAGTTTGACTTTTTTAGGGATTTTAAAGGAACCATCACTGTTCTGAATGGTACTTGTTTACAAGTGGAAAATTTTGAATTTGAATTATGAGATTGTTTATGGTCAACATGTTCTTTTATTACTAAATTGATTCCGAAAAAATTATAGTTTAGGATATACGAAGCTGCTTGCCTTCTTTGAAAAAACTGTTCAACATATTCTTATGAATGATCAATCTGTCTGTAATTTAAAATTATCAATTTTACCCTGAGATAAATTTTTCAAATTAAATATTTTACGCTAAATTTCTAAGTCTAAACATCATTTTTCAATTTTATCAAAAAATGGACAGATTAGAAAACAAGAATTTTGTTTGTTTATTTATTGGGCGAAATCTAGGCTTGCGGGTGCCAGGGATTTCAAGGCACTACGGTAATTGGCACTACCCGAGTAGAAATTTAAAATAAACTTAACTTCGTGTTTCGAAATTTTTTAAAATATTGAATGTGGTTAGAAAACTGCATGTTGTGCTTTTTATGTTTTAAAGTTACCAATCACGTATTTTTTGGACAAGGAGTGGCTTAAATTTTGCTACATTTAAATTTAGGTATTTAAATTTAAAAAATTATGTAAAACAGATATTACTTTCTTACAAAATTTTCAGCAAATAAATGGTTGGAATAAAAACTCAACAACAACGTCTTTATTTCTTTAAAATCAGAAAAGGATAATTTACAATTAAATGAAGGGTTTAAAAAGCTATTCATAAGATACTTTCTTAATTTCCAATTTTATATAGTTACCTGTAAAGATCCTAAACTTTGCAATTTTAAAATACTAGTAATGGACAAAATTTATTCCAAACTGATTAACAATAATTATATGGTAGCAATTAAACAAAATTGGGACAAAATCAGCATTTTAGATATTTAATTTAATTACTTTTGTTGTATTTACACATTTTATTATTATATTTTATTTAATGAAAATTCAGAAGATTGTCAGTAAATAAACTGTTGGATTTAAAGTCCCGTTGAAATATTTAACGCCCAAAGACTCCGTCAAAACGGAATTACAAAAGAACGACATAAAGTTAGACCGTCACATTAACCAAAATTTAATAGTCGATTTCAGGAAAAAAATCGTAGCGTGCCCTACTGGGCGTCAATTTTATTATTGGCCATTCTAAGCAATAACATCAAAAAATGCATGGCCAACTATTCTTACGCACCTGGAAGCTAAAGCTTTCTCTATGTGTTGACAATACTCCTTACGATCGGTCTTTCTCTTCAGTTATGTCGTCTTTGTTCCGCCCTTGGATAATACATTTTGATTTGTGTCCTACGATGACGGACCATTGTATGCATTTGTTTGTTCGGGTTTTGCTCTGCAGTTTGAGGGTTTGGTCTTTAATTGATTTTTTTTGCCAAATTTACACTAAATTCGCATTTCCTTTCGGCCAACCATGTACATACAAACTTCCTTACAAATTTACTTCAATAAAAATGACTTTATGTTTAATTCTTCGAGATTATTTTATAGGCTTTTCTTGTAGTTACAATAAAAAATTTTATTGTCAGTTTAAATATTATCTAAAGTTTAAAAACGTTATTATGATTATTATAAGTCTGAATTTTATTTTATGGGGTAATATTTTTTAAAGCCTTAGCATGAATTACAAAAGAAATTTATGGAAGTTGTAAAAAGCGAGAAACGCCTCTTCCCTGCAAAAATCTTGCCAGATATACTCTCTGTGCTAATGTCTTACCAAAAGTCGACTAATGCATTTTTAAGCTCCCGTGTGGTGCGTTACGTACTCTGTTGATGTATTAATAATTATTTAATGAAACCTATATAAAAAATTATAAATGACAAAACATTTATTTTCTCCGATTTTATTACTGGTGAAAACCTCACCCAATTTTTTAAATCCAGAAATAAAAACCTTAATTAATGGGGACACAGTAACTTAACTTTACTAAAAGCTCAACGAAAGTGAGGTTATGTGTGGTAAAGCTCCGACTCTAACCTTACTTCTACATCTACATATCATTAATGCTTTTGCTTAATTTGGTAGATATTTCATAACTTCCAAAGAAAAGCTTTGCAAGCTAAGTTTATCAGATGGGCTTTTGCAAATGAATTAAACCCGTTTAAATTATGTTGTGAAATACAGTTCAGTAGTGTCACATTTTAATCAAAAGGGACCAGTAAGATTACAAATTAAGTGTTCATTATGTATAGAAACACGAAACGTCTTATGTATCGTCTTTTAACTTCTCAACCCTTTGACCGATTTTAATGAAATATGATAAAGGAAGGACCCTTACTAGAACTATAACTTATTGAGAAAATTTGATTTCGGATTTTATCGACCAATCGGGGTCACCACATTACTTAAAGGTCATCGAGACCTTTTACTGTATGTATGTCTTCTAATATTCATGCAAATGAAAAGGTTTCTGTCCGAGAATTTTTTTGGAATTTTTTATTATTGGCTTTACTAAGGAAAATAATAAGTATAAATCTGCTGTAGGAATATTTTATGGAAATTTGTTGTAATGCTGTGGTGTGTTTGTTGTTTTCTTTTGGAAAATATGTGATTTTGGATAAAATAAATGTATTTTCTGAAATCTAAATGTTAAAGATAATATAATTAGAGGTAATTGAAATTTAGCTCTGAAACTTCTGATTTTTTTGTAAGTTTAAAAACTTTTAAACCTTAATACACATAAATTGTACACTATTTTCAATAATTGCTCCTTGTCTTTCTAATTAACAAATTAATAAATGTTGCCTTTTTGGTATATAACGGTAACTATATGATAAAAGTTAAGGTACAGTTAAAATTTGTTTAAGTTTTGAAACTGTTTGAAAGTTCAAAAACTAGTTTATTTTTTTATAATTATATTTTTAAGTTCCGGTTGTTAGAATTCCAATTGTATTTTCTATCTTGCTGCATTTCTGATCCCATTGCCTATTCTTTTCCTTCCTTGCTTCCTTTTTAACTTTTCTTTTCAATATATTGTATGCTTTTCTGTCAATTGGATACAAAAGATATGCAGAAGCCTGGAAATTTATCAAAAGATGAATAACAAAACCTATTACGATAGAGAAACGGACACAGAATTATGAAAATCTGTTACAAGAAGATAGACAAGTATACCAGAATCTAAAAGAAGATAAGATAAACAACAATGAAGAACCGCTAAAGATTGAAGAAAATGAAGTTAAAGAAGCTATTAGAACGTTTAAAAATGAATATTCTCCAGGTCCGGGTTTGATAAAAATAGAGCTTATTATGTATGGAGGATAGAAGGTAACTAAACTATTAACGGAAATGTTTAATCAAATACTGGAAGGAGAAAACCCCCAGAAGAATGGAAATCAGCTCGATCTATAAAAAAGGGAATAAAACACAATGCCAAAATTAGTCAAGTTTTGAAGAACAAAATAGAAGATCAGAAAGACAAAAATATTCTAATACCAAGCAGGTTTCACTATTGGAAAAAGTGGCATCGACAATACTTTCTGTCTGTTATAGAAAAATATAAAAGCAAAAAGAAGGAAGTACAACTAGTTAGACTTAGAAAAGGCCTATGACACAGTACCGAGGAATCTACTATTGGAGGCAATGGAGGACATGAATATACCACAAGAACTTACGAATTGTGTACGTAGATTATATACAGATAATAAGGCACAAATAAAAATGGGAAATAATATATCCAAAAGTTTCATGCATTGTTTAAGATCTATGTATGTACAATGTATATGGAGAAGGCTTTAAACAATAATTGGAATTGAAAGTGTCGAGGATTGTCAAGGGATGGAAATAGGAGAACAAACGATTCATTCACTCTTATTTGAAGATGACCAGGTCGTAATTACCCAAGACCTAGAAGATGCACAGTACATGAAAAGAAAACTTATAGAGGAGTTTAACAACTGGGGGTTAAAAGTTAAGCTTCAAAAGACGCAGAGACGGGGACGCTCAATCAAAAAAGAAAACAAATGTTGCTGTCCACAGAAATTAACCTTTGGAGACGCTCAGCTCGAACTTCTAAAATCCAGAGAGTTTAGACCTGACCTAACTTTAAGTACAAAAACTTGAAGCTTTTCTAAGGTATTAGATACAGCAAAAGCAAAGTTCTTTTAAGAACAACATTAAAATTGAGGACGGATTATTGTTTCCCGTACCAAAGAAGGTAGTTTCCCCAATTTTTATATGAATATTTCGAAAATTTTTGAAATTACAGAAGAAGAAGACTTTGACACCCTGTGTCTCCCTAAATATTAGGAGTAACTTTTAGACCACATATGGGAAACCCCCGGGCAGCGGGTCAAATCCGTCCCTGATCCATCTTAGCCAAGTTATTCGGATACGATTTACAAATTTTAGAATTTTTATAAAGGGTTTTAGCATATTATTTAAGGCACCTGTCAACGTAGAGCTTTATACGTTTATAAATACCAGAGTCTTATATTATAATATTATAAATAAATTAAATAAGAAGTAGCAATTTGTTTTAATTAATTTAATATTAATTTATTTTATTTAATAATTTTGTCCGGCCCTTGACTCGGAGACAGAATGATAATTTGGCCCCAGAACTAGGAAAGGTTGCCCAGGCCTGTTTTAGAATAAGGTAATTTTAGGTAAATCGTAATATTTTGGTCTCAGGAAACTGTTGGTCTGTATCCCTTTACTTATGGAACACCCTGTATATAAGGGTGTGTCAACTAAAAATCCGCACAAAATTAATGCTTACAGAAAAATGTAATCTAACAGGTTATAAAGTGATTGTTTTGGTTTTGAACAAGTGTTAATTAGTATTTGCAATGTGATCATTTAAATTTATCGAAATACCTTAACTTTGAAGAATGCAAGTAAATAAAGAAAATTATCGTAGAGTAGTTAAAAGACGAATTTTATAAAACTCACCTTATAAATGGAAAAAACTATGCTGAAAAGTAGTTTGAAGATATGGGTATTGCATGGAGGACTAGTTATGACCTTATGGAAAGGTTTGAAGAAGAATAAAAATGTATAAAAGTCAAAAGGAAGTAAAAGAAAAGCTGAACAAATAATGGATACTAAAAAAAACCACTTCAGGACAAAGCATTGGAAAGAGGTAAATCACCTGCGTTTATAACCGGATCAGGATTTTGTATTGGCGTATATGAATGAGACCATCCATCGATCCATCCAAAAATACCATAATCAAGGACAGTATAATATACATTTTTGGCTAGATATGGCAACACCACATTATGTCCGAACCAGCATTAGTGTTTATGAACAATTTCATTATATTACCCACAACAAAACTATTGCAAATGTATCACAATATTCACAATTAAAGCCCATTGAAGGGTCATGGTGTCAACTAAAATAAAAGGTGTATAAAAACTGTTAGGGATCATAAAACACCGAAGAACTGGAAGAAGCTTAAACTTTACAATTCTAAAGGCTGGCAGTACTAACTTGAATATTATTGTGTTAATTTTCAATATTTTTTCATGATTTTAATAAATTATGGGAATTTTTAGTTGGAACACCCTTAGTTAGGATTCCCAAAAAAACCTCACGATTACTGACATTAAACGATTGTTTTAACTGTTTTAAGAGGGTCAGTTAAAATCAATTTTTGCTGGTAAGTAAAAGTGGGCACAGAACGTTAATAGCCTAATGATAAATGAAATATCTTTAAATTTATAATCCAAAGAACATTATTTAAATTTTTAAATTGCTGAATTTGGGGTGTTCTAGAATTAAATAATTCAGTTAGATACTAATTATATACAATTATTTTTTAGTATTAAAAATAAAAAAATATATAAACATCAATAACCTTATATTCGTTTAGATTATTTAATTATTTTAAATTCATGGATTAGTTTGTATCTCCAGAATTTGCCATTCAATCTTTGCAGTTAAACTTTGAAAAAAGAACAATACATAAATTAATATTTTGTTTTATAATAATTGTTTATAATCCAAACTTACCTTTTAGCAAGTGTTTAAATTCTTAATCATATATTAGGACCTTTTTTTATAAAAGTAGGATAGAAAAAAATAATCGAACTTAAACAAACGCTGATCCCGAACAATAATCCTATATTGCACTTTGTTTTATGTTTCCGAGCAAGGAATCAAAGATTGTCGTCTAAATGTCCACCCAATTTGAAACTTCAGATCGTTGTACCTTTTTTATGGTCCTCGTGTCAACAAAACAAAAGGAACAAGTGTTTCTTTTTCTAAAAAGGACCACCTTTTATCCTCCAACGGAATATTCGGTAGTAATACTAAACCATAATCCGGATATGCAAAACGTGGCAGATGCAACAGGAAGTCGCATCATGTTCTCGCATTTATTATATATATTTTTAAGTGCAAGTAAACTTTTAACTATGTACATGTGTTTGCAATAGAAGAGTTTTTAAATAAGTAAATCGATTTTAGTCACGTATTGCATAGGCGGAGTTAGACTGCCAAACTTGGGAGTGCTAGAGTCCTTCACGAGCGAAACGAGCTGCCGACTATGTAGCGCCGCAGGCGAAAATTTTTGAAATTTTCAAGGTCAATCGCTGTAATGAAAAGTTGGAAAATCGCGATACAAAAATATTTTCTCCAAAAAATAGGTAGCATCAAGGAAACTTTTTTAAAAAACATTAAAGAAACCATTTGTCTCTAGAAATTTAGGTACAGGTATGATAAATTTACATTATTCTCGCTATAATAGTATATTATTATATGAGCGATTATGACAGCCATTATTCACGAAGATGACGTTTGAGCCATTAATTATAAATTTACATAGGTAACTTAAAAATAAAATATAAAAAGATATAACTCCGGTATCGAAAAAACATTTATTTAAGACATCATGAATTCAAATTTTAATATTTGTTTAAGAATACAAAAGAAAAGAAATATTAATATTGCAATGGCATTTTCATGCTTGATGCTTTTTGGCGGTGCCGGATGAATTCTAAAAGAATATTCTCTTGGTCGACCCTTCTCACCAGTTCATTTTCAGGAGTAATACCACAAGTGACTAGAATTTTACCGGCAATTTTTTTGCCGTCATGAACACGACTGCTTGTTGCGACGATTTTCTAAAGCAACAAGCAAGAGTGATCGTAACGGCAAAATTGCCTGTAAAATTCTAGTCACGAATGGTATTCGGAATGACAATTTCTCGAATTATAATGAAATTACTGAAATACTTAAAAAAATTTGACAGACTTTATCTCTAGTAGTGAAATTTCCAGTATAATTCGATTGTGGTTGGTTCAATTAACCAAAATACTGTGATTTCATTGGATGGGAGATTATGAGTGGAATTGTCAATATTAATTACAGATAAATGGCTGAAGCGATTTTGGCTCATTGTTCTTCTAAGCCAATTTTTTATTCTTCTCATGGCAGAAAATGACCTTTTACAAGATGCCGAGTTAACTGGGAAGATACGAGCAACTTTGAAAAGTTTATATTAATTGCCAAAAACATCCTGATTTAGTATTTTTTTAATACCACTGTCGTTAATTTCAGCGGTGTTCCTGTTGTCCATCATATTCGTATTCTTTAGAATCAACATTTCAGCTTTCAGAATATTTTTGTTTATTCCAAAAGTGGCCGCATAATGATCAATAAAAGTGGAAGGAACTCCTTTCTAAATCAAATTTGATAAAATTATCAACAGCTTTTGCCATCTTCAGGCTTTCTGGGGAAAAACGAATTTTCAGGTAATTGACGATTGCGTCAAATATGCGGTAATAGATATTAATTCGGAAAGGACAAGGACAAGGAGAGTGTGTAGTGGTGGGGATGGATCGAAAAACGTCTCTAGTCTACGCTCATAGGCTGGCTGTCAGCTAAAATTATTTTCGCCGAGAGAATAGATATAAATAATGAAAAATAAAAATAAAAAAAACTTCATTTGGGGGTGCTAATTTCAAAATTGGGGGTGCTAAGCACCCCCTAGTACCCCCCTAACTCCGCCTATGACGTATTGGCTTTAAAAATGCAGTAAGAAATGTGAGTAGTAGATCATCAGGAGTGAAAAGCTTCAGCTGCTGTTGTTTACGGACATCTGACGATGGCAGACTACCCCTTGCTGTTCCCACGATCAACCCTTGTATCTCCTTTGCACCCTACTTTACCGGAATCTTGCCACAACTATCTGCACTTCACTTCCGCATTAAATGCTTTTCATGGACCTTTTTTTCGATTTCAGATAGCTTGTTGCATTTATGTCTTTCAGTTTCCCTTCCAAACCAGTCTTTAAATGAACAAAATTACCTTAGAGTATTTTTTTAATTTTCTCCTAACAAACTTTAATCCCTTAAGGAATGCAAAAACAGGTTTAATCCTTGTTTTTAAAGAATTTAGGCTTTCTTCCTAAACGGACTAAATTGTCCAATTTTAAACTTGTCCAAGTGTTTATTATGTTTAAAATAAACCCAAATGGGAAAGAACCGACTTATTTTTAAAATAAGTTGACCCTGAAAATATTTGTTCATCTGTTTGTCGAACTTTAGTTTAGTTTAGTTAAAGTTGAAAATTTAATTCCTTTAAATATGTTAAAATTTTGAGGCTAGTTCTTTAAACTCCTAAAGATTACAAAAAATCGATGTACTGGTTTCATTGTTTAATTTCAAAATATAAAAAAAACACTGGAGGAAGACAATCAGTTGCAAGAAACTTGTTAATAATCCTTTTTTTTAACAAGAAATTTTTGCTGATTAGACAAGTCATGAATTGATAAAAAATATAACAAACCTTCCCTTAATCTTATATAAACTTTTTTGAATTTCTTCCACCTTACTTAAATACATCACTTAGTTCGTTGTTGAAACAAGGATGTTTACAAGAAAAAAAGCAAACAATTTTTAAAAACTTTTAAGTGGCTTAAGCCAATATTTATTTCAGAAAAAAAATGACAGTTCATTATAAAGTGCAATCATTTCGAAGGATTCTCTCAAAGCCCATCTGATTATTAATTATAATTAAAATGGAACTACATGAAGACCAGTTCTTGGTGTAGGCATTGTTCCTAAAATGCTCGACGGCCGCGCACCACCTGTTTTAAGTCATTACCGCACTTCCGGTGATAAATCAGCCTACCTTGATCCACAGAGTGCAACCCCAAACTTCATAATGTTTATGTTGAACCAATATATGTGTTGTGTTTTGATTTTACTAAGATTGGCGTTTTATTTTGTATTTAATTATTTTTTAAACCAACTATGAAGTTAATACAGCAGCATTTTAGGTTTTGGTTTTGTTAATTTAGAAAGTGAACACATGTATCGCAATCTAGAATTCTTCAATATTTCAATGAAAATAGCATTGAATATTTTGAAATTTGAAAATAACGAAACCACTAATTTTAGGTTGTTTTTCACGAGATTTATATTAAAAGTTAAATTGGAACTCAAAATCTTACTTCTTTGTTATTAAGATGCCTTAAAAAAATACTTAATTTTATCGGACTTTTATACTTATTCTCAAAACTAGCGAAATTCAAGCACCACATTTTAAAAAATTATTTAAGCCTACAATAATTTCTTATTCTCAAATAGGAGTTATACAGTGGGTAACGCAGAAGGCTTTTCCTCCAAATGCAGGCAGCAAACTACGACATGATTTTGGTAACATCACAATTCACTTCGTCAACTTTAAATTTTGTAATTTGGAAGCACATATTTCAGCGTCGATTTTGATGTTATGTTTTCATTAAGTTTATTTTTAATTATAATGATAAAGTATTTTCAAGTCAAATCTGACTGTGTTAATCTAAGGAAATTTTCGTTGGAAAACTTTCTTCGTGTCCAATATCTTTTGTCAAAATATTTAAGTCACTACGTGTAAAGTTATAAATAAACTAAAAAAATGTAATTTTCAAATATTGCAGTTGTTTTGAAGTCAAATTTGTAACTTAAAAATATATTCATTTATACTAAAATTGAGACTTTTAACGCTTTCAATTTTTAGATTTAAAACTGTTGCGAATTTAAAATAGCTCTTGCTTCAATATGCACACCTCGATTAAATTTTTGAATGTAAAGTTACGACTTTCTAGCTCATTGCCAAATTCGTGAGGTATTTAATGAACGTATTTTAATGTACTCCCAGCGGAGGGAAGCTGTACAAATCTAAACTCAAACATATGATTTTACATAAAAATTTAAATTTTAATACGAGCCAAACTTGAACAGGAATTTTAGGATTACATTTGGAAGGTAAACTGAATTTGAGTTTACGAAAGGCTGTAGTCCGTTCAGTTGTTAAAAATATTTTTCTTCTATGAACCATTAAATGTTTGCACAAAATAAAAATTTTGAGTTTTTTTATTCAGCTTAAACTTTAATATTTTTCAACGTTTAATTTTTCTTATAAATATTTTTCAAATTTTGAAAGTTCGGTTTTAAATGTTCTGCACAAAATGAAAATTTCCGGTTATTTACTAAGCTTGAAAGTGACAAAGCATTTAGTGAGGGAAAGTTTTTTTTTTTATTAATGATTTTAATGTATTTTTTAAAGGTAGTTTTATTTTTTCCATATATTTTTGAAATCTTGAAAGTTCGCAATTTTAAATGTTCTGGACAAAATGAAAATTTTGGATTATTTCTTTTATTCAGCTTAAAAATGACAAAGCATTTAGTGAAGCAAGTTTGTTTTTTTAATTAAGGTTTTTAATGTATGTTTTACAATAGTTTTATTTTTTAACTTTTACTAGATTTTTGAAAACTGCTTTTTTTATATACATTTTTGAAAGCAACAAAGATTATTTAATTAAATCTACTTCAAAAATTTATACCTTAATTTGACCAAAAAAGGACTTCCTACATTTAATTTTGTAAATTCGTGTTCAATATTATAGCTTGATTTCTGAATATCCAAATTTTAATAAGATACTTTTGGAAATTATTAAAGTGCTTTATGAAAGAGCAGCTTGTAAAAAAAACTGCAAGTGCAAAAACGATCTATTTTATTCGTTTAAAAATGACAAAGGATTTAGTGAAGCAAGTTTTTTTTTTATTAACGTTTTTAATGTATTTTTTACGATACAGTTTTATTTTTTGGCTTTTAATTTTTACTATAAATATTTTTGAAAATTGCTTTTAAAATAAATTTTTGAAACAGATTATTTAAGATCTTAATTTTACCAAAAAGGGACTTCTTAAATTTTGTAAATTCGTGTTTGATATTATAACGTGATTTTTGAATATCCAATTTTTAATAAAAATACTTTTGGAAATAAATACACAGATTTTTAATTTAATTGCTATTCTTAAAGTGCTTTATGAAAGTATAGTTTTTGTCATAATTTGTATTACTTCGAAACAATTTTAAAAAAATCAAGGGGCATATTAAACAATCCTTAATTACTCACCTCAAAATATTGCATTTTTAAGAAATAATAAAGTCATACATACCTACCTTATGTTTGTTGCTTCATTCGATTCAACTGTAGTGCAAGCTTTTATTTTCTTTCATGGTTTTTGCAAATTGATTTATTTTTCAAACTTTTCTGGAGACTTTTTTAATATTTCAAATAGGTAAAAATTATTTGAACTGCTTAGTAAAATACACAGGTTAAGGAAACAAACATTTTACATTTAATAATCAATATTTATTTATTTAAAGTGTCCATGATATAGTAACTAACATAAAAATTTATAAAAAAACTTAAATCTAACAGCTGTAACTTAGTAAAAATGTACAGTATAAAATAAGAACTATTATTATCAGTCTTAACAAATAATACACAGTATAACCTGTCTGTCCGTCTGTGTGTATTTTAACAGTGAAACAGTGCCACATTGAAAACAAATGAACCATGGCTACAACCTAACGTTAGTTCTAATCATAAACCACATTCACAAGGAATAATAACGTTCAACGGAAACAATTATTCAATTACTTTTTACAAACAGTTTGGTAACTACTTTTTTTAGTTAACGTAAGTTTTAAGAATTCAAAAAATTTTCTCCGGGCTTGATATAATTGCACTAACAACAAATTAATTAATTAATCAATCATAAATTCGAGTGCCATTAAAAAATTATTATCATTAGCTATAATAATAATTATTATGTACGCAAAAAATGTAGATATATTTTAATAACCACTCAAAAATACACCAATTTTTTGCTAATAATAAGATTTGGCACGTCGCGCAAATAAATAGATTTAACAAATCCTTAAGTAAAATTGGCACAGAATTCATCATCAACTGAGGTAGATTCGTTATGGAAAATTATTACCTAACAACGTAAATATGTACACAACGACTCACAACTCTCACATCTTAGAAACAAATATCAAAACTTGCGTTGTAACATTATTGCATATTATTACTTCGATTTCTTCGTAAACGTGCTAATTTCATTTTGACGTAGTCGGGCCGGTTTCCAGCGGACTTTCTCAAAATCAAATTCGGCGTTTACTCTATCCTAAGGAATGTTTTTTCTTCTTGTATTTAATATACAGTTATTTGATATAATTCTAATCCATCTGAAAACTCTACTACAGTTTGTACATCCACTCAATATCTACAGGGTACTCCAACAATCGGTTTCGCTTTTTAAAACAAAAATTTCCCATTTCGTTAGAGCAAAATCGATCTAGACAAACCCGTATCCATAACTAAACGAAAAAAAAAAAGAATTTTTCTTTGCTAACGTAACTTGGGATTTGTTGCAAAATCTGAAGCGGTTCCCAACAGTTTTTTTTTAAAGTTAACAGGAAAAATAAAGTTTTTACTATCCGTTTTATTTTTATTGTGAGGTGATTGAGACACTAAATATACATAAATACTCGCATAAAAATAACAAAAAAATAATTGGTCTTGAAAATTAAACTTAAAACTTTTGGGAAGCGCTGATTTAAATTAATGTTCCGCTTCAAACAACTTTAATAAAGAAGTTGCCACCAAATAACCTTGGCTTTGAACAATTAAACCAAACTAAAAGAACGTATTTATTCAAGTATTTACAACAAAATTTAAACAATAATAATCATCATCGGAATAAATTAATTCTTAAATTTTACTGTTATCAGTAAAGAACGAAAATTGAAATAAATTAATTTTAACCTTTGTTTAAATCTCGACCAACAATCGACAACAATACAAGAGAAGTACGTGCGTCCATCATTTAAAAAGTGATTAAAAGTTGGGATATCCTGTATTTATAATCTGATATAAATATTATTTATACTCTATTTTATTAACTGAGATTCTGAGGTATTGTAGTTTTGCGCATTGTATTGTTCTATTTGATATTAGTAGTAAAATCTGTTTATATTTGAGCAATTCATAAAAATATGCTGCTTATTAGGTGTGTTGTATTTAAAAATAATATTTACAACAATAATAAACGGTTTTTTAGTACTAAAATAAGTAGTAAAGTGCCAAAAGTGATTTTTAGTAAATACTATACACACAGTTTTAAACGCTAGTTTGGCAAGTAAACTGAATTAAATGAGGTACCTTGCGTATGAGCACGAGGAGGCGGCCCTCAGCGGACGGCGGTCACCTTCGAGACGTGCGTCTTCTTCGCGTGCGTCTCGCAGTGCTTCAGCATGTGGTCTTTTCGTATGAAGCCCTTCCCGCAGGTTTCGCAAGCGTAGGGTTTTTGGCCCGTGTGCAGGCACATGTGGCGACGCAGGTCGGTCTTGTGGTTGAATTGTTTGGGGCACAAATCGCATTTGTAGGGCTTGTCGCCGGCGTGCTTAGTCGAGTGCTCCTGGTACTGGTTCTCGCAGGAGAAGCGCTTTCCGCACCGGGTACATTTAAAAGGCTTATCTCCGCTATGGAAGGTTTTGTTGTGCTGCGTTAAATAGCACGCCTTATTAAACATCTTGTCGCAGTCGAAACATTTGTGCACCCCGGGCTGCTTCGCTTGCACCGTCGAGGTTATCAGAGGGCTACCTGCACCCTCTTCGTAGTCGCGCTTGATGTGCGCTTTCTCCGGCGATACCGGCTGCGACTCGAGCTTTACTTTCAAGTCTTCTAGCGTGTTTATTTTCGGTTCTTCGTTCTCAGTTAACGTTTGCAGCTCGGATAGGTTATTGTTGTTGTGATTTGGTGGCGAATAAGGGCTTTCGTCCTGCATGATGTATTCTGGGGCCGCTGGCATATTGTCCTCCTCATGCCGGAACATCATCTGCTGCCGGGAATCGGCAGTCTCGTAGACGTCGGTGTAAAATGTATAGGGGGCCGTTGCCGGACCCGCGCCCCCCACGTTAGCGGTGCCGTAGCTCAGCAGAAGACCGTAGCGATGCGTTTGAATTTGCGCGAAGCTGGGAAGCGGCTGCTGAGGCTCCGTCACGATCAGCTCACCAGTAGTATTGTGGTTGCTGGTAGCTGTAACCTGCGTAACGTGGGGGGCCGACCCGTTTGGGTACATCTGGAATTGACTGTTGTCCATGGGCATCATAGGAGCCATGCTGAATCCCGGGGTAGTAAAAGGAGGATTGGGCGTACTGGGTAGCGATAGCAGGCCCCTCGTGTCGAGGTTGGTAGTGGCAGAGGGACCTGCTTCCCCGTTTGGGGGACTCCCGCTCGATAAATTTGATAAATTACTATGGGTCGATAACGAGTTATGACTACTCATCGTATTCGGATTGTGGCCCATGGGGGAGTGCAAAGGCTGACTGTGCATATTGGGCGTAGGTTGCCTATCGTAGGGACCATTGGGAGGTTGTTGAAGCAAGCCGGATCGCTCGAAGTTGGATTGACTATCCTCCCCTCGGGAATCTTCTATTGGGTCGGGTGACGTATCACCCCCTCGAGAACACGCGTCCCGACCAGGATGATGATGGGCACTAATGGGCAGAGCCGCCGGATCTGGCTGTCCGCTGGATTTTACTGCGTTTTTATGCAAGGTGGTGTTGTAATGGCGTTTGAGGTGACCCGAACTGGTAAACCACTTGTTGCAAGCCGTGCAGTTGTATGTCTTCGGCCTCCGAGCTTCGTTAGATTTCCAGTTGGTTCCCTTACCGGAACCCCCCGAGGAAGGAGCATTCGCGGGTGCAGGATTATTAGGAACTTGAGTACTGGTTATAACAGGGGTAGTCGATTGTGGAGGTAAATGTTCGAACGGTCGATAGGTATGCGATTGCGGAGGATTGTTGGTGTTATCTTGCGAGGTGGTGGTAACACCGTTAGTCATGTAATCTGAAGCGTGAATTTGATGGGGCTGGAATAATTTTTGATCCATATTATGCGGGACGCCATTTTGGTACATCTTTTGATCGGGCCCGTTCATGAACATGCGCTGATCTTGCGAAAATTTGCCTTGCTGTTGCGAATGTGGCCACGAAGATAACATGGCAGATACCGAATGCGGATTGTGACCGTTTATATCCCCGTTTTGTCTTTTCTCTTCTTCCTGATACACCTGGTGCACCTTGTGCGAATCCAAGTCGAGGATTTCGCTTTGAGCGTCTTCCTCGCCCTTCACGTCGTGCTGCCCGCCGAACATAAAGTGTTGATTTTGTTGATACGCCGTCATATGCGGAGCAGGTGTGGGTGGATGAGCTACATTTAAATGTTCAATCAGCTGGGTAGCCGATTCGCATACGTAGCCGCACTTGTCACATTGTTTAGGGCTGGGCGATGGAGTGGGCTGTGGGGGATACGCCGGACTAGACGAGGATACTTGCGATTGTGAACTGCGATCGTAAGAATTTTGCTGTTGATAGGGATGATAGCGGAAGCCGGAAGGCTGAGAAGGCATTTTATGAATGGGATAATCTTGGGGGTAACCGGGTTGTCCTTGCGTCTGAGAATTTTCCATGGCGAAAAACTGACTTTCGGGAAACGAAGAATAACTTTGTTGATAATGTGCGCTAGGAGATGAGCGCTCTGTTTTAATGGGCTGATAACTTTGAAAGCCGGGTGAAAACGTGGAATTATCGGGATTCTGATATGGAGAAGACGCGCTGTGATAGCTTTGGGGGGTGGGAGGATGGCCAAAATTGGTGGACGTTTCGGGGGTGGCTCGGCTACCATACTCGGGACTCTTCTTCAACATCGAGTCCGAGCTATCGGCCGCGGCAGAAATTGTATTAGGCATGAACTCACGTTTAATACTGGCGGTCTTCGTGTTATTGTTGTTGGTCTCTTCGGAATGAGTGGCGGCCGCTTGAGTTGCCCATTTGTTCAGCAGGTTCTCTTTGTGGTATTGCAGGTGGACTTCCAGCGACTCCGCCGAATTAAGAAAGAGACCGCATTCTTTGCAATGATGAGGGCTGTTGTTACCCTGCTGCTGCTGGAAATGTTGCGTTTGCGGTTGTTGCACACCGTTATTATTGCTGGCCATCGCACGACACTTGAGTTTTTAACAGTTTTTATACAAGTATACGTACAATATAAATAAACAAAGTTCCGAAACAAAAAATACAACGGGCACTACTTTAATATCATAACATGTCCAATGTTCTGAGTCCCGGTGGTAGAGAATTCATAATAAAAAAAGAAAACGATAAGCAAACGTTTTTCGATACCATCACTTTTATATAAAAATAAAAAATAACGTTAACAAAAAATAAAAACGAGGTTCTCTGGCACTGCTTAGCCCATCGTTCTTAAATTATCGTCTTTGGAATGGCACGTCGTGGGCTCGATAATCGTTCATTGTTGAGCGCGCCGCTTATTATTTGTGCGTTAGTAAAGAAACGGAACCGCACACAAACACCACCACAAACGGACTCTCACCAAAGCCAGTCAGGCACCGACTGGGCGCTCTCTGTTCCTCTTGAATTTGGTGGTCCACGGTGTGCTGCGTGTTTCGCGAACTCGCATAGGCTAGCTGCCCAAGATACGACCAATCGGACGGCCCGTTTTAATGCGTTAGGGGTTGGTAGGGGGTAAGAAGCTGCATTTTTGAACATACCCGGCTTTGGATTATGATGCTATGCGTGGATTTTCGTAATAGACGCAGTCCATTTCCATCAGAAACCTGATCCTAAGCGAGATTAGATAATAAGGTGTCGATATCATTCAAACAGTAAACGCACTTTTGCCCCGTTTTTACCAAAAGACATTAATGGTTATTGCTAATGTGCCGCTGCGAAAATGTGAAAAGTATGCGCTAATATTCGCGCCCCGATGCGATGATGATCGTCGTCGTCGTCGCGGCTAAAACTCGCGACCCGAGGTAGAACAAAGACCTAAGATACACGATGATAAAGTGACCTCTAACGTCACATTAAATATGTGAGAACATATTAAAGATCTTTATCGCGCGGAGATTCCACTCGATATATGTTTAATTTGAAAACACCATAACAGGAAATAATAAAATCTGCAAGTAATCGCTATTTAACTAAATCGTTACTTATATAAAACGACGATTAAATACTTTTACTTGTAAAAATTAAAGTCGTAAAAGCTCACGCGCTCTGATCATCTAACGAGAATGTTCAGATAAATTAATTAAAGGGAAATCTATCTGTTCCATTCTATCGCACATTTCATATTAAACAGTTCAACTATTAGGCATTTTAGGCTCGTTGCTTTCATTTGCGCTGATCAAAAAGACAACCAATGAAAATTATTAAAATTACAGGACACAAAAAACTTAAATTTTCTAATTGATAATTATAACAATTACGTAACGTAATCTCCAAATGGCCAAGTAAATTTATTTACTAATAAGTTTCTTACACTGAAGTTCTTATTCTTGGTTTAGTTTATTTTTGCAGTTTAAAAATATATTAAATTTGCAGATTGAGTTATGGCCTTGGTAGTTATTGTAATCCCATAAAAGTGATTTTGAAAAATAAAATCGTTAAATGTAATATAATTAATAATTCTTAATAAATTTCGCACTTACTTTAAATTGCGAAACTGTTTAGGTTAAATATATTCTAAATCTGAAAACTAAGATTGAAAATGGCAGTGATTTTGGTTTGGTTTACTAATCTCCAAAATTTCCAAAGGAAAGTGGCCCAGGAAAGAACTTGAGTTAGGCTTAGGATTGGTTTGTTGTGTATAAAAATTTAAAATTTTGTTGGAAAAAATATTCAAAATTTTGTCTTTTAATTGTTTCAAATTTTCAAATTAATATATAATATTCATATTTTATTTATTAAAGTTGCAGTCTGTGAAATGTAGGTATAAAACAAGAGAAAATCTGCGTATTTTAGTTCTGATAACATCAACTAAAGTGTTAAGATTTCTTAGAAAATATGAGCGAAAATTAAGTATTATTAGAGTTAATTGAGGATAATTAGTATTTACATATTCGAAGCTTTGTTTACTATAACGCTTGACCAAATTTCCCAGACTGCGGTATGTTTCATAAACACCTTCGAATTAAAATAAAAGTTAATCGGATTTTTATAATAAAATTAGATTAATCTAAAAATAATGGCCGTAACAATAATATTACTAACAACAGAAAACTCAAATGAAATTTAAATATTTTATAGGTACAGTATGGAATTTTAAACTTGCTGCGCAGTCCTTTTTATTTTGTAAAATAAATATTTTGAAAACCTTAAATTAGCTATAAAATATTTCTTTTGTTTATACTAAACGATTTTCAAACAAAAGATGCATCAATGGATATTTTAAGAGTTTAAAGATCCTTTTAAGAATTGCTTTGTTCCTTTGGTTTTTTGGCCAAATGCGATAATAAAATACACATAACTAAACCAATAAATTATTTAAAACTTCCCAGATTCCTTTGTTTGACCACAATTAATTAAAAACCTGGTGAAAACCGATAATCTTAATAAAGCGGGACGATTTCTTTAGAAAAAATGAGAACTGACCAGCTCACTATTAAAATAAATAAATCAATGGTATATTACGTGGCCGCGTATAAATCACATAGAAATCTCCATAAATCTCTTCGGTTTACCCAAAATTTAACTTACTGCATTTATAATAGGCTGATGTGTCTGTAATGTTAATGTTATAAACGGTGCAGGCGTACGAAAGTACGTGAATTGAGTGAAACGTTTTAATAAGTTGACGCGCATTTTAGACGAAGATTAGACAATGTTTGGTCCAAGGTCTTTTGGATGTTGCAGCCGAATTTTAGAATGCCCGAGGATGCAATTAATGCATGCAGACATAGTCTGGCCAAAATAAAAACATTGAAATAGAGTCATCGGAGTTTATTCAGTCGGCCGAATTCGTGAATACATCTCACCTTGACTCTATGCATATGAGATGATAAATTGTAAAAGCTTGTTGCTAATTCAACGTTTATGTATGTATGGGGAGATTTAGGGTATCAGCCCCCATTAAACTTTATTTTTATTCATTTATGCGCTTCTCTTTTATCATAAGTCGAAGTCTTGTTTCGAATTATTATATTTCGTATTACAAGAAACTTAATTTTAAAAATTTTTATCAACAACTTTATGAATTCAAATGTATTATTTGCATTGCAGTACACGTTATGCTTTCGAAGGAAATTATTTGCACAAAATAATTCCGACTTAAATGAATCAAAAGGTTAGAGCTTCTAGCTAAGATTTTTGCTTTGTTTTTGAAAGTTCTAAAATGTGTTGAATTGCAGTTTGTTTATTACATTTAAATGTTTAATATTGGCTTATAATTAAGAAAAGCGAACTAAGATTTTTAACTTAAAACTTTTGAAATTTGTGTTAGTTTAGTTATTTATTTTACTCTTTTAATAACTCAAATCTCTAAAATTACTTCATGAATTCAAAGAAAGTTTAATCAAACAAGTTTATAGTTTACTACTTTAAATTAACCTATTTGAAAGTAAGAGTAAATATGACATTTAAACTTAAGCCAAAACTCAAATTAAAAAACATCTTGTAAATTATTAACTAAAATGTAAACAACAATAGTTGCCTGAACTTTTGAGTTTCTTACATCTTTAAAATAAAGTTTGAAAACCACTTTCCTATTTCTCAAATAAAGATTTTTTTTAAAGTTCAGATAATAATTTGAAAGCTGCTCTTCAGCTTCCACGAAATATCTTATAGAATAAAACTACAAGAACTTGGTCATTTAACCCCCTTTTAACCATTATTCTTTAATTAAAAAAGACAAATCAAATGACCAGTACTTCTGACAAAAGTTGTAATCAAAGTAAACATAAAACAATATAGTTTTATACAATTCTAACGTGTTGAAAAAGGACGCAAGATGTTGCCATGCTAATTAAACATAATTTGAATCTTGAAATTGTTACAATTTTTTTTTTATGGCGTTTGAAGCTATATAAAGCGTTGTAGTTTTAATATTATCAAACAAATAATAATAAAAAAAATAAATTATCCACAAATTCATTCAATGCATTTCTACCTTTCCAAAACAACAAACTCTTTGATTGGTATGTATTTCTAAAAACCAAATTCGAAGATTTCTAAGACATATTACGTTTCAAAAATGAATTTAAAAAACCGCAAGTTTTTAGCTTCAACAAAACAAGTCGTGTTATAATTCAAAGAATAAAAATTATAACAAAGAACTGCACAGTCTGACAGTTTTGTACCTCGAGGCCATGAAAAGCTTGCCCGAAATTAATTCTTAACCTAATAAAACAATTTTTATCAGTTATAGTAAAGAAGTAAACAAAGCTGTCTGAAAATTTTAATAACAGTTTTGAAAGTTATTAAGGCGAACCTTAGCAAATATAAAATAAGTAAAGTTTAGATATACAAAATTTGGCCAGTGCGAAAATTAAAGAAGTCTATTGAACCAAATCCATGCTGTCGAAACTTATTCAAACAAAAGTCGTGACCATCTAAGTTATAACTAAAATTTAGAAGTTGGAAGAAGTGCTTTGAACTTCCATACAAGGCCATACTTTTTAATAAATATTGATACAAAAAGTAACAAAGGAAAATTAATAAAACGTTTCTTGCTATTTTAATTAATATCGTTATCATTCCCTCCTTTAACACAAAAGTTGATGCTAAAAAATATCTTTTATTTTTTGTAAAATTGCGAGTTAGGTATAAGTCGGTAAACATTATTTCGGCTTTTCCTTTCGGTAAAAACATGCATTCACAAACAATCGGTCATATGATTTTAAAATGATTCAAATTAATTCCTTAAACCTTGCTTTTGATCTACTGTAACAAATAAGACGTTGTTGAACCTAACTCCGGGTGATGTAAACCAAAATTTAAGACCTTTGACCGGAGTTAGTAATTATACGTATTATGCTAAGTAAATTCCCAACTACTTTTTTCGTAACTTGTACAAGCAACTTTTTTTATGTTGTTATAACTAAATAATAATTAATTTCTGAACTGACCAAACTATTGAAGGTAAACGTACTTTTGTCCTTGCAAAGTTAAAGTTGCATGTTGCATCTTCGAATTCGTGCTTACGTCATGTTATTGTGATTAAAATTGGTCTAGCCTGGGGTACCGAACCTTTTTATGCAGTCGGAATGTCAGCAAATGCATCTGGACTAACTTTTCAATTTTCAAATCCATATTCATCGAAGTTTTGCACCTAAAAGTGCGCTTATACATAAGATGGGTGACATTTCGTCTTTCAAATATACCCAGACGCAAATTTGACTACGAAATTTAATCAGGTTCATTCATACATGCAAACAAAGGAGAATCGGTACTAAATCTATTTTTGGTTAAAAATTTATAAACATCTCGTCATGTAAACTAAAACTGACTTTTTTCCATTAAATACATAAACCATTTAAAATGTAAATAATTCCGGTGAAAACGAGATTTGATCAAAATTACTTATTTAAGTTTAAAAACGGGCAATTAAAATCAATGGAATAAAACGGCGTTCAAAAACTGGTTCGAAAATTCTTTTCTAATTTGATCGTTTTATGTGTGTTCGATCACACGTATAGTTATCAGGTCTTGAGTTCGTCAATCAGAGATTGGGCCATAAAATTCAAATGCGATTAAAAATACTGAATATAAATCTGTGGGAATGTGCTTGCATACCAAATGGTGTCTTTTATGTTCTCCTATCGACCAATTTTTATAATTTGTTGTTCACGCAAGCATCTAAATCATTCTTTGTTATTCAGTCATACAAACATATCTTTAGTCAGTTTTCTCTTTTAATTAATACTAATAAATGTTAACTCAAATTTATATTTTATCGGAGTAATTTTATTTTTGGTTTATTTAATTTCATTCTATTAAATTAAGGAACAAAATTTAAGTCTTTGGCAATTTAACTAAAATTTATGTCAAATTTAATAAGTTCTTTAAATGTATAAACTACTTAAATTTGGTTTTGCAGCATATAATAAAATTATAGATATCTACGTAAAATTTATTTTCAATTTAAAGACGAAGAATGCAATTAGGAATAAAAATCCTTCGAAAGAGGCGAAGTTATGTATGTAACAGAGGAAGTAGATGGAATTTCTTCTGTGAGTATGGAAGATTGTTCGAGCCTAACGAAACAGAGCAATTCAGCTAAATGCCATGGCATGTACAATATTGTTTCACCGGCGATATACAACTGTTATCAAATTATCTTTAACATAACAATTTATCGAAAACGAAAACCATAGCTCGGTTTTCAATGTAGTTGTTATTTCCCTAAGTAGGTAAGTTTGCCCTTACTGCCCTAGTGCCATAATAACCAACAAATGTATGGTAAAATTAACTTATTTCCAGGAAATATTACTTACCCAAAGGGCAGTGGAGAAAATATATTTAAATTTACATTTGGAAAAGAAGGTTTCAGTACAGTCTTGATTTATTTATTTATTTATTATTCTTATCGATTCAGTCGATATTATATCAGCAAATAGATTTGAAAACTTGTACTATAAAGGATAATCTGAACATGTGCTGTCATAGTTTCTTTAAACTTTGGCCCAATAAATTTTAGGTAAGATACGGAATATCTGTGAAGTTATATACAGGGCGATTCAAAAGTATTGTCATTAATTTTAAGGGTAGGTAGAGCATATTAATTGAACAACTTTTCTCAATAAACTATATGTCGTAAGTAAACGATAAGCTCAGAAAAAATTAAAAAGATCAATACAAAAGGTCACTGGAATAGGTACGTTCTGTTTACATTCAAAATCTAAATTTATCAAACGTCTTTCGTGCCCATATTGATAAGAGAGTCCAGGTATGTGAAACCTGTAAATTACATAATTGTGTAATGTACTAATGTTTCATTTATTTTTGCAGGGTCAAATTTCTATCGCAGGCTTTTTAAATGCATATTAGTCAGCGGTGTGTAAGACAAAAATCGCGGTAAACTTTAAATTTTTGCTGTAATGTACTTCACCCATTTAATTTAATGATAATGCTTTCGAATTATCCTGTAGGTATATTTTATGATATATTGCAAACAGAATTTACGATAATAAAAGTATGTTTTCCGTCTTTTGAAATGATTCGATACAAAATTGCCAGTGCAAATTTATAAGACCTGTTAATAATAAATTAAGTCTTTATTTTAGATTTTAGAGGAACTGACCTAATTTAGTACATAAAGCTTCTTGGTTGCAAAGCATTTACCATTAAAAAGAATCTAAACTCGAAATTCGGAGCCATCTTTATGATTTACAAACTTCCGTTCATATCTTCAGTGAGTTCCATGATGATTTTCTCGTATCGTATAAAACTAAGACGAATTTTCAGAATATTTCATTGAAGAATACCAATGTAGAACATTGCAAATTGCCAGATGTAGCCGGAATAACGATAACTTTAATATCAAATAACAATACTTGGAACCTTCTTGAATGCATCACTTATTAATGGTGTAAAAGTATCGGCTAACGCTTCAACAACCGCCTACCTTCTTTACTGTGTTTCGGTTGTCAATTATTTTCAGTGACTGGGTAGGCCACCCGACGAGCATCCGGCTCGGGTTTGACCCCAAGACCATCCGCGCTCTAGCCCAATTCCTTAACCACTCGGTCAGATTAATGGTGCAAACGTTTAAAATGTATCAAAACCATACTAAAATATTTTCAAGCTACTACTTATATCTTCTTTAAGCTTTACGATGTTTTTCTTTTTTCTTATAAAATTAATAATTTAATTAATTTTTGAGATACAACAAATTAAAATAGAGTCCGATATCCTGTTCGATATTCCAATAATATTAAATTTTGCTTTTATTGCACATTGTGATTTTGTAGTTGTAGTACTCAGACAAATGTTCTACAAACATTTTAGGTACCTATTTTACTTTTATGTAGAATTTTCACTGAAAAATATTAATGTAGAACTTTGCATATTTTTTGTCCTATTTCTTGACTGTTGTATGCGTAACTTTTTTTGTACAGATAGAGCAACGGTTAAATAGGCAAAATAGTGCAGTTTTCTATGAGAAATTTAATGGAAATTTGATATATGAAGTGTTATTAAAAAGTGATTGACGAATTATCATTCGTAGTTCATTTATTTTTAAAATTAGGAAAATATTCTCCGAATACTTTTGTTGTAGATAGGATACTTAATTTTTTATAACTGTTATCATTTTTCAGTAATTGGCAATATTGTATTTTTTAAAATAGAAATCATAGGTGGCGGCTGTGACCTAGTTGAATAGCAGTTTTTTTTCTCTTTTCAAAGACGTTACATAAGTCGTCTGTTTAATTAGAAATAACAATTTTTCAACCATACAAATCATGTAGCTTATCATAATCTACGTAAGAAAATTATTTAAAAAGTATTTGAAGCACTTTTTAATCGCACCTCGTATATCAAATTTCTTCACACCTTTGAAGTCCTCATAAAAGCTGCACTACTTTTCTTATTTGATCGTTTTTCTATCAAAAGGTAACGGAATAAATGATTAAAATAATGGAATGTAACTGAGAAGAGTTGTTATTAAAAATATATGAAAGGGTTTGGAAGGAAGCACAAAAAATCAGAAGAATTTTCAATACAAAATGGTCTAAGACAAGGTGGATGCCTGAGCCCAGTACTCGGAGGAAGTAAAGATTGTGTTTTTCTTAAAAAAAAAAAAACTGTTTTTCTCTACTTCTAACCCCCAATAAACGCTGCTCCCAACACGCTATGTCAAGTACAGAATATCAAATGGGACAGTGCTGCACATCCTGAGGACTCTGCCCGTAACATACAGGGTGTTAGATAATGCTTCTGTACATGGACGACATATTAAAAAAGGTTACTGCAAAAAGAAAAAAGTTTATGGTTGGGTATAGATGGAATGAAGTACCTAAAGAAACTGGAATAACAATGAATAAGAATTAAAAAAAAACGTAATGATAGTAGGAGAAATAAATAGAGATTGAACAGAAATAGACAAAATGAACACGTTCCATTATTTGGAAGTGGAAATAGATGACAAACACAAGAAACAGAAATTAATAACTGAGTTGAAAAAGCAATCAAATTGCATTACACCATGAGAAATAGATTCATAAAGCAGAAAGAAATCTCACGACAAACTAAATTAAAGGTGTTTAAATCGGTGTACAGACCAGTGCTTAGCTGCTTTTGGATGCGAATCATGGAATTTAACTAAGATGCAAAAAAGTCAAATACAAGCAGTTGAAATGAAACACTTGAGAAGAGTCAAAGGGGTTACTAAAAAAAATTGAATAAGAAACATAGAAATAAGAAGTGACCTAGAAATTTAACCCACATTGGAAGTTATAGAAGAAAAGCTTCTTGGTTGCTGAGGGCACTTGCAGAGGATGGAAGAGACTAGACCCATCAGAAGAATATGGGAAGCGAAGATACAGATAAGAAAAATAATAAAAGAGGGAGACCCAGAAAAACGTGGAAAAAAACTGTATTGGAAATACTATAAAGAAAGGGCAATAGACAGAAGCAAAAATATTAGCAAGAGACCGGAAAAATTGGAAGACATTTATACAAGAATAGAATTATGTAAACCCTACACCACCAAGTATGTAGTAACAGGGTTTAAGATTATATATTACATATATACAAATCAAAAAGTGACCCATATAGCGTTCAAGAAGAAATAGGGCACCCTGTATTTGGTCTAAAATCTATTCAAGGAGAATATGACAGCCATGTAATAGTATATTGCGTCATAAGGGAAGATATAGGCATATTTCATCCCGAAGATTTTTGCTGCACGAGCGAACGTAGTGAGCGAGGGCAGCAAAAGCTAAGGGATGAAATATGCCGTTAGATTCCCGTAGGGCACAAGTTATTTTTCCGCATCCATGAGAAGTTCGTATTAAATAAAAATAGTTATAATATAATACGTACCTATGTTTTTGACATATAACCTCAAATTACACATGTCAAATTTGCGTATTAAAAATAATTTCTACAATGAATTTATGTAAAAAATAATCGTATTTGCTTGAATTTTAAAAAATAATTACACTTATCAATCACTCAAATGAAGATTTTTGTATAATCAAATAATAATTTTGATTCTAAATTCTATCGGTAGATGTCACGTCGATAGCATGCACGGTAAAAACCCGCAAATGTTCATATCATCCCGCTTTTTCATATTTACCCGCCATCCGCCATTGTTAACCTCAAATGAGATAAATAATCTGTCAATTACATACCATGGATACGGAAAATAAATTTTTTTATAGGTTTGTCAATTTATATGGTGTGTATTCTAAGTATTAGTAGTATAATAGCCTAATAGCAATGTTCTTACTTCATAAAAACTCCTGAGTCAATTAAATTCTCCAAACAAATTGGAATTTCTGACTGGCTTAGGGCTTAGGTGTTTTAAATCTCTCTAACTATATGGCCACAATCAATCTACAATACTAGATGTACCTATTGTTGTAACAAAATATCATAAAACGCAAATCTCACCTTGGTAATCAATTGAAGATTGTGAAAAATGTCATGTGATTGCGTTTGTTTACATCAGTAAGTATCATATTATCGATGAACACATTTTAAACTTCTTTTTCTTCTTCTTTCTGTGTCAGATCCTTTTTTTTAAGGACGTTGACGAGGGGTCAAAGCCACATTTTTAAACGACTTGGCGTTGTGAACTTTATTATATCCCTCTCACACTAGAGAAATTTGTTCTCTGCAGTGGTTTCGCATTGCCTTCTGCAGAGTTTGTGACCGTGTATTAGGTGTATAGTGTATGTGTCTTGTTACTATATGCAGTCGACCACTCCGCAGACAGAATCGTTAATTGAACCAGACAATTAAAAGTACCGACCTCGAATAATTTAGTTGTAAAAATTCTTAGCACTGCGTGAAATTCGAACCCAAGACTCCTAGCTAGGAACCCAGCACTCTCACCAATTCTATAAATAGAATTTTCATAACTCGAAAATACATTAAAAATACAAATAAATTGTTATGTGTATTGTTAAACAAACAAGTTTTCCCTAATTCCGTCAGTTTAGAATTCGCGTTAAAACCCAAAAAAATAATACCTTTTGTTATTTATTTTCTAACTTAAATTTATTTGAAGGCAATTAGAGTTTAAAGTGTAATTGGGTACGTAATTCATTTTTAACCTTACAGATTTTGGATCGATTTTTACAACAAAATTATTAATTGAAAGGCTTTAATTGAATTATTTTCTGAAACGCACTTACTCTTACTCTGCAGTAGTTTCGATATTTTCAGATTATTTCACAAGCCCTGCCGAATGACTCAGTTAGATAGTAAAGGATGTTTTATAATAAAACGGTTTGTTTATCATGAATTGTGGTGTGCCCTCTTTTAATAATAAACTCAGTTTAAAATAAAATACGTATTTTACTATTTGTTAAATTACTCTTTTATTATGAATAAATAAATAAACACTAGTAAATATCCAATTAAAAAGACTGTTTGCTTTTCTGTGAAAATAATTAAAACTTCAATTATCATTGACTTTTCAGAAACGGTATTATTGTCATTAAACAAGATAGGTAGAGATAACATGAAAACTATTAGAAGGAAAGCATGTATAGTGTATGGAGCTAAATACGCGTTTAATAAATTGTTGCTATTTTCAAACGATTTTATTGTAATTCACTTGTTGTGATTTTAACATAAATTCTTTTTTTAGGCCATTTAATATGCACCTATAATTTACAGTTACTTCCTAATACTGTTTCTTTCATAAGGTACAAATCTTGATCAAAAAATTTGATTTTTAATTCTAGCAAGTTTGATATGAATGTTTACTTTGTTGCCATTAATTATTATATTTAAAACATGGATTTAAGAAAATCTTATTAGAAACTAAGAGCTTATAATGTTATAATAAATATTTATTTATAACAAAAAGAATAACAATAAATAGCCTAAAGGAAGCTGAACAAACAAATAAACTTTCTACAAATTTTTACGATGCATGCATTTTAAAAAAAATATTTTCCTGTTTTAACAAAGTAAGTATACTCGTAAATCGACAGTTTTGTGTTTTCTAAAAATGAGCTTAATTATTAATTAAGTACTGTGCCAGACGAGAGAAGTTAAACAACTCAATCTTAGAAAATGTACTGATTAGTGCAAGTATGCTTTATTTTTCACCATGGGATGTTTGGCCATGTTTAATAAGAGAGTTTACTTTTTGGTTATCGCAACAATAGGGAATCTGTGTTGAACTTACCTTGATAGGGAAGTAATTGAAGTGATTAATTTAGTGGCCGTTACCGTCAAACTATTAACTCGAAAATTACTTAAAATGTTAATAACAGTTTATCATACTGACACTGGGAAAAATATCCTTCGGAATATACGAAGTAAAGGATTTACTTGTACTACTCTTGGACTGCAATATTCCATACTCAACAGAGCGTCTCTTACCTCGCTTGCTATATAATGTAATTATTAATAACGTGCTTTTTAATAAAAGTTACATTGAATTAATTTTAAGTTGTAAACTTATCCCATGTTTGGTAACACTGTATCGTTTAGTACCTGACAGGATAGCAAGCTGTTTGTTGTTCACACAAAATTAATATTAACCTAATACAATTATATCCTGGTTTACTGTGGCGCAAAAGAACTTTAATGCACTATGTATTTTAATATCGATGTCAATATAAATAAATCTACTCCGCCTTTGGTCAGTTGGACAAGCTATCAATTGAAGTAATACCTGTTTTTTAAAAATAGTTTTTAAGTTTAATTATCGCAACAACTTCGGTTTAAATATGCGGTATCTGTCAATTTCGAAACCATCTCATGTTCATAGACGATTTCCGACTTAGCATGTTTCCTATGGGTATTTAATGAATGCCAGTAGAAGAAAATAAAAATTTACTTCATAATACACAGAACAAGTTCCCTTCAAAATGCAAAAAATGTTGGTTATTTACTGTCTATTTCCGATGTACCTACATTGTTTCTAAATGAAACCAAAATTCATACGACTTATTTTCTAATAAGAAACTCCAATAAATCATTAGTGGTTATCGAAAGCACGTTGGTTGTATATTCTTGAAATCGGAAATTAGAAGAGACAGTTTAATAGTTTTGATAGGAACTACAACACGTTAAAGTAACTCATTTATATAGCGCACGTGCTAGTGTGTTTGCTGACTGATTAAAACACGCTATAGCGTTATCTGTTTCGTTCCAGGCAGGACAAGCAATTTATATGCAGTTCAACAATGGTTTAATGCGAGCAATATCGCTTCATTTTAGAACATTTTCGTTAACACCAGAAAGATCATCGCAAGTCAAACGTTTATGCTACGGTTAAATTTATAACTTTAGAGAAAAGGGATTTTAGTAAAATTTTACTTAAATTTAAATTTTAAAAATAATACCGCCAATAATTGTGATTAAGTCTTACATTAATAAAGTCGATTGTATGTTGAATTCGTAGTTTTAATTGAAATTACGTAATCGCTGGTAGTTAAATATACTCTCAATTTGGGTATCGTTTGATTGGTAAAAATACCTAAACGTTGAAAGGGACTTAGTTAAAGATGTTGCTATTTAAAAAACGCCGTTTGGTTTTGTAATACAAAACTTAATAAGCAAATCAAAATTCTAGTTACATAATTAAATTCTACACGAAAGAATGCTTTTACTTTTTGCTTCAAGCTTCAATTTCTACAAACAGACGAGTTACAACTCTGAAAAGATTTTCACCTTCAAATTTGTCTCGGAATTTTGGCCTGAGACTATTTTTTTTTTATTTTTCGTAGTAGTGTAATAGTAAAGGAACATAAAATCCATTCGAAAATGTTTCACCCTGAATTTAGAAAAATTACAATAAATCAACAAGAAAAATAGCAAATAGGAACATGTTTTGTTGATTTGCTATTGTGGTTGTAGTAGTCAAAAGTTTACAATAAAAAGATTAGAAAATATGCAAGCTGTAGCAAAAATATAGATACATAAATTTGAACGTAGTTTCTGGGGGTGAAAATAAGTCGATGGTAAAAAATCTACACAAAAATGTAATACATATTTTTTTAAGAATAATTGTACGATATTTTAGTATTTTAAGGGCAACATTTCAAGAAACAATAATGAAAACATGTGCCCCCTTTAAGTTTTATTCGGGGGGTGTGACTCCTTTGACCACCCCAACTGTTTTAGCCTTCAGAATTTGTTCTCAGCCTCTGCCCTATTTTCATCTCCAAAAACCGAACAAAATGATTAAATTTTTTCTCTTTTTATTACACCCTTTATATTTAAGTTCGAATTTTTGCCCTTTGGGGGTTTGTAAATATGATTAAAAAAATTAACAAACGTATCAATGAAATAAAAAAATCTCCAATGCTTAGTTCAACGAATTTCTAATTTTATTGTTATTTTAAGATTGTGCTATTTGCCTTACTTTAAGTTTTTTAATACTGCTGCGTGCATGTAGATCACCTAAAACTACTTCAATTCATTAAGTGTACGAAAGGCTAAATATTTGGGGCCGAAGAAGTACAAGAAATGTTAAGAAATTTGGAATATTGATGTTTGTAAAGCACTTTTCTTGATATTAACAATTTAAGGTACAAAACCCTTAACTGTGAAAGCCAAAATATTATTACTGCTATGATCACTTTCACTTTTAAGTTTAGAATTAAGCTAACACTACCATTATTTCTTCTTCGAAATTTCCGAATTTTGTGTTTTTCATTGAACGATATCCTTGATTTTACTCTTTGATCAGTAGTTTCCTATTTATTTCCAAACAAAATTTTTAACAATAAATTAATTAATTTGCTGTAGGCGGTTTTTATTAATTTGCAAAGTTGGAAAATTAAAAAAAACAAATTAATGAAGCTTTACAAATAACTTGTCTTGGGCAAAGCGAGTTCTTCATTTTAAAAATTGGGCTAATAACCCTTATTTATTTTTCAAACTTCGGAATCTCTTGTTTTTTTGTTATGCGATATCTTTGATTTTACATTTCGACCAGTAATTTTCGATTTACGTACTTTCAAGTAATTTTTTAAGATTGTTAATTTACACCTTTAAAGTTTGTTATGGATTATTATTATCAATTCCTAGTCCTAAAATTAAAAACAAAAATGTAAAGCATTTTAAAAACAATTTGACTTAGAAAGAGATTACATTTATAGAATTAAACGAATACTACCCTTATTTCTTCTTGGAAATTTTGGAATTTCTTGTTTTTTGCTGAACAAATATCTTTGATTTTACACTTGTGATTTTCCGAATACCTACTTCCAACTAATTTTTTAAGATCAAATTAGGTTAAAGTTTGTTGTAGTCCATAACGGTCTGTTTTTATTACTTTGTAAGGTTCGAAAATTTGAAGAATTTAAAAAAAAATTTGACTTAGAAACAGCGCGTTTATCATTTTTAGCCATTAAGCAAAATTCCAGCAAAGAACAAATTTAAAAATTTACAAGAACCTTTTGGAATCCACCCTTACTTGTGTTTCGCAACCCCCACACCGTGGCGGAAACCAGTTTAGGAAAGTTCATGAGCAGTTTTGAACTTTCAAGGTTACGTCCTATTATTCCCTTAGTGTTTTTTTTCTTTTGCACTTTTACCAAATCCTCATGAAAAGGAAACGATGACGGGCTTTAAGATAAATAGGTCCGATTACGTTATTACAGCATTAACTATCTAAAGATCAGCGGAGCGCATTTAAAGCCATTTGCTCTCTCATTGTGTACAAATGACAAAATTGACCAGAATTTTTGTTGTTTATCAAAATTAAAGAGAATAAGGAAAAGAATTCGAGTTATTTCGTTTCGGCTTATAGGAAGTTAATTAACAATAAGGTATTTTTTTGGGAAATCATATTCGATCCTAAATAGCCTTCTGCGTGAGATAGCATCTATCTTCACGGCTCGGCGCATCCATGGTCTTTCTTTTGTTAAGGGCCGTTATTCTCCTCTACCCTCTGCCCTCTCCGGCCCTTTGGCTGTTTGGTTATTACACACAGTACCTATGAAGCGGCAAATCGGTTTACGCTTCACGAAAATTTGCAAACTCGCAAAATTAAACACGTTCGTTAGCAGAAACCTCCTAGCTTACTACGTTCAGCATATTTTCTACCTTTAACTTTTAGAAATCAAAGTGTTCGAAATTAAAATTCGATTTTACTTTTCCCATGTAATTATACCATCATTTCCATCTTTGAAAGTGAAATTCTTTTAATAATTAAAGGGCAACTATTTCCTTTGTAATAATGCAAAATTTGGGCTACAAATAGGAGAAAAATGGAGAAGAAAGTGAAACTTTCAGAATTCGTTTCAGTTTACAAAAAAGACCGTTATCAAATCTAGAACTGCTAAATAAACCTTTAAATTAGGAAAACTAAATTTCAGTAATTTTCATATTTAATTTATTGTAAAGCATTCGGAAAGAAAAAAGGTATACGGTTAACCCCTAAACGTGGAATAAAAGTAATAAAATGTTTGTGTTAATCAGCTTTTGGGATTTCCAGTACCAGGTTTTAACCCAAATGTTTTGTATGGAAGTTGTGAGGATACTTTATGAAGTGTGTAACATTGTAAAAGGCAAAAATATAACTAAAACTGCAATCTTTCTACATTAGGTTCAATATTCTTTAGCTTAACGTAAATAACCTACGAATTAATGTAACAGACTTTTTGGCATAATGCAGCATTCATGACTGAATTAATATTTACTTCAAACGTTTAATTTGATTGCATTGTACGACTAACTCAACGTTGCATTTGTTTGTAAAAGTATACGGTTATAAGGTAATTGTATATTCATTATAAAGGTAAAGGTATTGGTAACATGGAGGGTTAAGGCCACCTAAGTCGCTTTCATACCAGGTTGTCTCGCACGCTATGCGTATATGGTGATGTGGTAAGCACCCTTCGCTAGTCCACCATTGTGTTTCGGTTCCCAATTAATTTCAGTGGCTGGTTAGACCACCCGTCAAGCATCCGACTCGGGTTTGACCACGAGACCGTCCATGCTGTAGTCGAATGCCTTAACCACTCGGCTACTCATTATACATTAAAAAAATTAATCCAAACCCAGATCCCCGAGAGACGTCATAATATATTTATTGTAGTCAAATTTATACAAGCTCGTAGAAGTAATTCTTAATGTTTCACGTACAATTCTTCGTCAGAATCATGGTCAAAACAGGTATTCCTACAAATTTTCGTTTCAAGTGCCAGCGTTGAACTTAAATAAGTAATAAAATACAATACCAACAATTATGCGTCTTGCGTAAAAATAGAATCAACACCTAAAGCATTTCTGATGTGAATTTTGAGTTGATTTTGTGATCCTTTGACATTTCAGAACTAAACAAAAAACAAGTGAATATAGATTAAAAAACACTCGCAAGTATAAATAAAAAAATTGCAAATTTAACGTGTTGTTTACGGTGTTTTCCTGTTATAATTTGACCTGTTTAGTTTCCTAAAAATAGATCTGCTTTGGTTAACAAAGATCAAATCCAGAATTATTTGAAAATAATTTTAAATTCTGCCCAGTTGTAATAAGTGATTCTAAATGTAGTTTTACTCTCTGTTACCTGTTTCTTAGCTTTCTTTTTCCTTTCGTTTTTCTGTTTATATTTTTCCATTTTCTTCTACTGTTTTCTTTGCTTTGTACGTTGTTTTTTAATTTTATTCTATTGAATTTTTGTAAATTTTCCGGCAACTTTTGTTGTATTTTTTGCCCTTCATTTTATAATTTATTTATTGGTCTTCTGCTCATATGTATTTTTATATATTTATTTTTGATTTATATTAATTCGACTTTATTTATTATTCTTCTCACGCGTTTTAACAATAGGAAATCAAAAATTAAATATATTTTATTCAAAACCAGTGTTGATAACATCTACTCATTAACAGCTGTCATTCGTCGAAATTAATTTCACCTCATGACTTCGTATATTATGAAGCGACATCACATAAAAAATAAATAAATTCTGTGAAACTGTCTTTCACCGGAAAAAAAAAACAAAAAAAGTTAACCTTGGTACTATTTTTAAAACGATATAGGCTGTTGTTTATATAGAAATTTTACAATTTAAGATCGAAATTGACGTCAAATCTAAATTAACTAAAATTAAGGACTACCAGGTCGATGCCATTTTAATTATTTATAAAACGCAACAAGAAACCGCTCGTTTATTATTTATTTTAGCAAAGGGTGACCCAACAACTGTAATATCATTTGTTAGGTTCTGTTACAGAAAAATGAGGTAAGACCATAAAACAGCTCGTTAAAAAAATTAAATCAGTTCCAAAAAGAAACATACAAAGGAAAACGTGTTAATTTTTTAATGCGGCAAAGTTCGAACCATCTTTGTTCATTTTAAAATAAAGCATTTGTTTTTAAACGGCGCGGCGTTTAGAAAAACAACCTTTTCAATTTTCAAAAAAGTTTAATATTAATTAGAGAACTTCATTTTCACCAAAAATTATTAAAGTTGGATATGTTTTTTTTTTAAGTATCAAGCATTTTCATAGAAACTGAAAGGTAACCGAAATATCATAAATTCTAAATAATCAATACAATCAGTTGTTTTTTATAGTAGTTGTCCAGGAGTTCTTGATTTTTACTCGTACGTCATGCATTGTTCAAGCTGAAAGAAAACTAACAAATGATTGATGACCAAAAATCTTTCAAGCATAAATTCTGGACATCAGACTTTAGATAGATTGTTAAATTGCCCTACTCGTCTAAAATAATTTTTTACGTGCTTACTTCGGTAACAATAACAACACCGATAAAAAATTTGTGTGCAATTGACTTCAGCTAGTTTTGGAATACAGATAAATTAAACAAACCGATGACATTCGCCATTCATCAATAGTTAATCGATCTATTATTAAAGTTTTGTAAAACTTAAAGGTCAATTTGCTTGTAGTAAATAAATATTTTAAAACTGTTGTTGTGTTCAACCGATGCAAACTCGTGGCATTTGAGAAAATCACTGTTGTCGGCCTGAGAGGGTAATCCCTAAATTATATCCCTGAACCTAGTTTCATGATTGGTTTAAGATTAAAATAAAATGAGGAATCCTGTTAGTTATACTAAACAAAAATGCAATTCTAAATTGCATCATTAGAAGAATCTGCGTGTGAAACTGACTGGCAACGTCGCTTCAAATTTATATAGCGAAGAATCTCCGCTGGACTTAGTTTTTAGTGCGGCGCAATAAAGTATGGTGCTATTATTAACACGCATTATAAAAAGGCAGTAATAATTAATTGCCAAAAGTTAAAAAAATGTACGTCTTTATTAAGTTTCATTTTGTATTTAGTTGTGATTGTTTTAAAAGACTAACAAACCGAACGAACACAAATTTAGGTTCAGATCCGTCGAATAAAAAAGTATCTCATTAAACTATGTTCACATGACGTAAAATGCATGTCTTAGTACTAAAATTCTATATTCCGCTCTGTTGAACTGAGACTCCTCAGGATCCAACACTTGGCCGTCATCAAGGGATTCTTTTATCTCGTTCTGGCGTATTCTTTCTGTCTCCTTTCACGCAGCGCAACGAAAAACTTGATGCGTAGGTCAGGGCTAAGAATCTGTGTTATTCTTGGTCGATCATTAACTTCACTAGCAGATGGAATACCAAATAAAACATAACCCAATTTATTTCAAGTGCCGCGCGTAAATGAAGCGATTTTATCTACGCGTATACGGTACTGGATTAAAACTGGTATATTTCTGTCCTTTTGTCTTTAATTAAAGAGGGTTATTGTTTATTTTGCTTGAGTTTTAATTTCTGTTGCCTTTTGTTTCGTGTGTGTAACGTGCGATTTTATGGAATTGTTCTGATTTAAGCTTAAAGGATGTGTTTAAGTGTAATTAAAACGGTCGTAATACGACATACGTACGTATAGGTATTCAAAAGCTCGACAGTCCGTTAATTACTTTACACGGCTCATTGAATGAAAAATAACACTTTCAGACACAGAACAGGTGTAAATGCATCTTATATCCTATCGCTATAATAATTACTAAACAACTGACTATGGAATTAAGAATATTCTAAAATACTGAAGCTCAAAAAAGGTGGTACAAAGTAAAGGGCCCAGATGTAACTTCTGCAAACTGCAGCTCTTTCTGTTACCTTCAAGATTGTTACATATTGGCAAATAATTGTACTGATATTATGTAGCCCCGAAAAAACAAATAAGAATATTAAGAATAAATTTTCCGCCTCCCCCCGCATTACCTTATTGTGTATAACAAATTCAGTTTTATATTAACTTCAATTTTTGAACATATACTCGTACATACATTAATTAGGTAGGTATTTACGTGAAATCCAGTAAAAGAAGGGATGCGGTTGTACAGGGTACAAACATTCTAATGGCACTTTTTCAAGAGGACTACGATATCTTTTAATTTTCATATTTTAAAAATAGAATAAATATAAGTCGCAGTTGGCCATGGTATCATTAAATCGCATATTTCTTCTGCTTTTCGCAAATATGAGATTTGGCAGAAAAATAATGAGACTGATTTTCTTTTAATCATGAATTTTATTCTTTTTACAGATCAAGGTTATCCCCTTCAAAGTAATTCCCTTGGGCAGCTAACCATCGATGGAGACGTTTTTTCTATTATTTGTAGCAGTTCTGGAAGGCTTCTGCTTGAATGCCTTTCAACTCGTAGGTTACGCTCTTTCGGATATTAATATCCAAAGTACCAAAATGGTGCCCTTTCAAATTATTATGGTGTTTCAGTTGCGGAAATAAAAAGAAGTCATAGGGGGCTGGGAAATCACAGGAATGCTTTTTTCTGCCAACAATTCATTGATGCAGACTGCCGTGTGACATGGGGCGTTGTCGTGGTGGAATGCCTGGTTACACACGTGCCACCCTTCGCCTAAGCCTTTTAAGGACTTAAACTAACTCACTACTAATTATTCTCGACGTCAATCGACGGTCTGACATCGCAAGAGTCCTCACTCTTTCCACATTGTCGTCCGTTTTTGAGGTTGAAGGTCTTCCCGCACGAAGCTTCTCGGTCCTCCAAAAAGGCCTTGTACCATCTGAACACTTGTGTCCTGAATAGGGAATGTGCTCCATAAGTCCTTTGTAACCTTTCATAAGTCACAGTAGCGGATTCTTCAAGCTTTACACAAAATTTGATAGCATAACATTGTACAAACATTTGCCGGTTCATTTTCCTAACGCACCTCACAAACACTTCATCATTTCAGACGCTCTCAACAATCGCGTAGCAACTGAAACATGTTGAAACATGTACTGAATCTACGGCAGGTTATTCTAACTGCCGTGTGAAGGGGAAGGTAGCAGCGTTGTCGGTTCGCATACAGTGTTGCCAGTCTGATTATTTTTCTGCCAAACCTCGTATATACTTTGTAGGAGTTAAATGCAGTAACAATGCCCTTTTTTCAACAAAATCTATAGAATGTTTTACTGTTTTTGAATATCTTCAAAAACGAATGAGTTTTGATTTTTGGCCTATAACTGAAAATTAACAAAAGCTAGTGACATTCTGTTTGCGTAACTGGATTCAACATCAAAAAGGAGCTGGACTCAGCTTTTGTCTATATCCGATAATAAGGGCACTTTTAATTTAAAACCATCGAACCCTCTACATTATAGGGGTTAGATGTAGTACTTTTTAAAATCCATATTTACAAGTTAAACTTAAACAGTTGTTTTAAAGCTTTCAGAGTATAATTTAATTTAATTTTAAGCTTAATGCCTCGAAAAATGCCTGACCAGAAACTTACCTAAGAATGCAAAAAATTAAACAAGAAAAGTACTGATCATTTTCAGATTATTGTAAATAATGTAACAGTTTAAGTATTATTTTAAAATTAATAAATCCAAGTACGTATTTTGTTTGTGGAAATCGATAACATACTACTTATTTACTTTCTTCACAAATGCGTTCACAGCGCTCTAGGTTAGAGGAAGCTTTTTAGCAATTCAAAAAGTGTTTTACATAAATATTGATACGTACCGCGAATTGTAAATTTATGACATTATAAAACTGTTTACGAAATTTTTAGTGTACAGAATATTACAACGGTAGAAATACATTCAGTATAGCATAGCATAAATATATTTACAAAAAAAGGTTTCTGATAGGTATTATAAATTCTCTGAATGCAGAATTCTTGAAATACAGGGTTGGCGTTGGTAAAATTATCGATGTAAAATTAAGTAAGGTTAATGATATTTTCCGTATTTTTTTAATTAGGTGGACAAAGGACAAAGTAAATGCTCTCATTTCAAAATTTCATTGGTCTATTGATATTGATAACGTATTCCTTTTGTCAGAATCTGCAAACCCTTAGTTAAGGGAATTTCTTAGAAAACTAAAGAAAAAAAAATTGATACAATTTTAATCATCAGATTCAACAGTTATGTGCCAAAGCAGTTGACGCAAGTTCAAATACTTGAAAAATAATTACAGATACGCTGACGATACGCTTCTTATAACTGACAACGAACAGGACTTACAGAAATTATTAGATAGAGTATTGCAATGCAGTGAAAATTATGGTTTAACCGCTAATATAAATAAGACAAAAGTTATGATGGAAACCAATCCATTTATCACTATTGGAAATCAAGGCGAGCAGCATTAAATATCTTGGCTGTTTATTAAACAACAAATGTGATAGTATGGAAGAAATAAAAATACGCATTGAATAGGCGAGGACCACATTTATAAAGATGAACAAAACGATGTGCAACAAACGCCCCAACTTACAGCTTAGGCTCAGAGCTGTTAGATGCTACATTTTTGCTGTACTATTGTATGGTACGGACAGTTGGCCACAAAAGCTGGCCACTGACGATCGTTCCAAATGGAGTGGCGAAACAGCTGAGTGGAGCGTCTGGAGCGCTTGGAGCGAAGAAAAATTTCGGGGGGTCATTGCCAATCGCTCCACTCCATTCCATCACTCCAATCCTCTCTCATGCCACGGGCGACTACGTATGTCTATATACAGGGTGTCCCAAAATTAGACCGACAAACTTTGAGTGGTTATAAAGGACACGAAAACAAGCAATTTTTGTTCATAAGCCCATGTCCGCAAATGAGCCGTTTTGGTACTAGAGTGAATCAAAGGCAGTTGATACGTACAATTATTTCAACTCCGAAACCGCTCTAGATACGACCTGGAACTATAATAGAGGTAAACTTATATTTGCGGGCATGGGCTTATCAACAAAAATTGCTTGTTTTGGTGTCCTTTATAATCACCCAAAGTTTGTCGGTCTAATTTTAGGACACCCTATATATAAAACCTGTGGCGACCACAACCCAGTATTGTGTTTGCTTTCCTATTTTCATTATATTTTTTGTAACAAAATCAAAGTTTTTTGCTGATACGAGTCATGGCTAAAGAATTGCTCCTTGTTTCAACGGCTGTTTGCTTGTATGTGAAGATGTGAAGTCCTAAGTAAATAAAGATTTCGCACTGACAAGCGTGCCGTGCCATTCCATCACATCACTTTTCTACATTCACGGTTAGTTGGAGTGATGGAGTGTTAGAGCGGCGCAATGGATTTTGGGACCGATGGAAATCCGTCCGCTTCGTATCACTCCAATAAATCCACATGAGATTGCACACTGACGGTCGTTCTTTGGAGTGGTACGTTCCATTTGGCTTGGAGTAATTGGATTTGAACAATCGTCAGTGGCGACCTTTATTAACGCTATGATGAAGAAACTGCAAGCATTTGAAATATGAGTATATCGTAGACCCCTAGTAATTTCTTGTACTGACAGAGTCACGAATGTGGAAGTGCTTCGCAGGATGGACAAGGACGTCGAAATTTTCAATGCTATTAAGATAAGAAAACCTCAATATTTCGGGCATGCTATGAGACATGAACGCTACTGCATTTTGCAACTAATCATACAAGGCAAAATCCAAGGCCATAGAAGTGTTGGAAAAAGAAAAACATCATGGCGGAAAAATTTAAGAGAGTGGTACTCTAAATCCACAACATCCCTATTTCGAGCAGCAGTTTCCAAGATACAGATACCCAGAATGATAGTTAACCTCAGAAAATGAGAAGCACAAGAATAAGAAGAATTAATACATCCGAGTGAATTGTTGATAATTTTACGTTTAATACGTAATATGTAATGTAATCGTTAACCTCTTATACCTTTCGGTGTTGAGGCTGGTGCGTTAGCGTATGTGGTCTTACGCGTGAAATGCACAATCCGGCCCGCATGCGAGTCACGTGATTGGTGCGCCGTTTTTTACCTGCATACAGCACCATGTGTATAGTGTATGTGTGTGTACGTATAGAACCTTGTTACTCTACCTCGTAGGTCTGTATTCGGAGGAGAGCGTCGTTAATTAGGTGCCCAACGACGAATGGTCACCAGAGCTCGATACCGATCTCCGGGAAAACTTGCACCCAGCGAGATTCGAACCGGGGACTAGCGTAACGCTAGCCTGACACTCTTACCACTGCGCCACCCTGGCCCTACGTTTAATACGTATTAGAGTATATTTGTTTTATTTGAAGAAAATAAAAGCATATCAATATGAATTAGGCCACCTTTTTGCATTGATACTTAGCTCAAAATATGACAAACTGTCGCTGTCAATGTTAAAATTACCTAGGTAATTTTTGAAATAAGTTGAGCAGCGACTTAATCCATAAATACGATTTCATAAAAAATGATGTATGCTGTGTAATATAAAATATTCTTGGCGATTATTAATTATGTGTTTTCCATTTGTGTAGTTGAATAGTTGTTATTCGAGGGTGTTTTGAAAAGTTTTGCCTCCTTCACGATAACTTTATTAATAGATAAGATACACAAATAAGCTATATATTTCCTATGAGCTTGGAATGTCCTCTATCAAGGGGTATCATTACTTTTTTATGGAATCAATTCCTGTCCACACACGCACGCCACCGCTGAACAAGTTTCTTCATTTCGTTGGAGAAGAAATCAGCTGCTTGCACGTTCTCATCATTAGTGTCATCAATAGTGTAACGCTGTCTCTTCAGGTTTTCCTTCAGCTTCGGAAAAAAGAAAAACTCGCAAGGAGCGAGTTCCGGGTTGTAGAGGAATGCAGTAAAACGCTATGAAATTTCAGGCGCTGTAATGCTTCCTGTGTTTGTCGACTGTAGTGAGGACGAGCATTGCCATTTTGAAGAATTGCTTCGGTGCCAGGTTTAACTCGTTGGAACCGAGCTCACATATTGGCTGGAGTTGATAGTGTCGCCTTGCTTCAAAAATTCAATGTTAACTACCTATGCCGTTCCAGTCCCAAAAGACGGTCATCAACATTTTTCCTGCCTAAGCCAAGGTTTTGAATTTTTTCGGGTTACGAGAGCCCCTATGCCTGTACTCCATTGATTGTCGCTTGTTTTCCGGGCCGTAATGGTGTGCCCAGAACTCGGCGCTAGTGACAATCCGACGGAGAAAGGCATCATCTTCCTGTTCGTATCGAGCCAAATGTTGCTGGAAAATTTCCTTTCGATTGTATTTTCTGGAGTCAACATACGTGGGACCCATCGTGCACACACTTTCCTGTATCCGAGCAAAGCATGCATGATGTAGTGGACTCGTTCAAGCCTGGTGCTACATATACATATGTGGAGGTTTAGGTCATGTCAGAAGATTCCTATACCTGGCCCTTCCACGGTTTTAGATCCATCAGTGTAGATGGATATATTATATTCGGAAGCATCATCGGCGTTAATTTATGTTTCTTGAATGAATATCTGGGGGAGAAGGAGTCAACCATCGCCCCTAGAAGAGGTGTGCTTTTGACAGTCTCTTAAGGATAAGATGATGTCGTCCCCCAGTACTTTTATCATTCCAAAACCCTTTCCCCTGCAGTCTTAAGGCTGCTCCCAACGCCATCTTCTCCACATAGATATCCAGTGCAGAGAGGCCCATGATAGTCTCCAGAACTGCAGTGGGAGTGGTTTGCATTGCACCGGTAGCACTTAAACATGTTAATCTCTGTACTTGCGTGAGTTCACTTGATGTTTTGGTTTGCCGGACTTTGAGCCACCAGATCAACGCACCATAGAGGTCAACATGAGTCTATCTACGGTAGTGTACAGCTATAAAGTTTGCCCATTGCACGACGACACTGCTTTAAAAGTTGGATTATTTATGTCCCGAATCTGAGAAGATGTGAATAATTAAAATTAAATAATGCAAATAATGAAATCCGCACACTTTCATCGATCTCATTTTGCTTTACGCGACGGTTAGTACGAATCAGTTCATCTACACGCGCTTGCTACTGTTTATCCGTGGCCGACCACATCGAACCTTATCATGCAGATATTTTGTTATGGCTGGATTTTTCTTTTCACACTTCTTGTCCACTGCCTAACAGTACTGACACCCACACAGACGTTGCCATACACAGCACCCATTCGTCGATGAATATCAATGGGTGCACAACTCACAGCCGTTAGGAACTCAATAACAGCTCGTTGCTGTAACCTATATTGCAGGGTAATGATACTGGGTGTTTTGATAAATTAATAAATTAGAGAAAATTATGAGGAAATAACTGAAATGTTAAAACTTTTAAAGCAGATGAATCATCTTCACCACTGCGCTGTAAATTACTCCTATAATTTTGTTATTTGAACCTCTTGCCGTGGGCTAATCACCCATAGCACAGTGCAGAACATAAACGATTGGGAAGGCAAACTTCATGCAGGCAGTAACCCACCATGGGTTGAGAAGCCATCGAAGTAAGTATTTGTTTGGTTGTTAACCTAAAATATTTAACTGCTACATGTAAATGTTGTGGGTAACTAGCTCCAATGCGACGAAAATTGACGTTTTCTCAGAAACAAGGATTATACTGAAAATAAAAGAAATGCCTAGACCGTAGGGAGACTTGTAAAATCAAGAAGGTTATGGCTATTAGAATTAGGCTAATTAATTGGTTAGCACACATTCTTTCTAAACCATTCGCGGTCCTGGTCGGTGACATTTTTAAACTATGTAAATACATATGTAGAAATGTAGATATATTGTATAGTACAATATATAGGAGAAATAGTGTAAAAATATAGTTATATAGAATATATGCTGTCTTAATAAATACGAGTAGTAATATAATATGACTAATGTACTCGTATATAAAATACCTAACTAACAAACGTAGAATTTAAAAATATGAAACATACTAAGGGCCGGTCTTTCCATCTCCTAATAAACCTCCTAATAAGCTATTTGGCAAATATTTTCCATGGAAATGATTGTATTACCAAAGGTTGCCATAGAAAATAATAGGAGAATAAATTTATTAGGAGATTGAAAGACCGGCCCTAAATATAATGACTATTAATAATAAAACTGATATGCATGCTCTAACGCTGTTACGAAAGTGGTAATGACATCTACAAGTTCAGGTCCAAGAACTGTATTCATGAGATTGCATTTGTTGTCGCTTTGTTCAGGTTTTGTAGTGAACCTTCAAATTTTGTTTTTGGACATTCTGCAACTATACGAGAGATTGGTTCATTGGTTGTGAATTATGCCGCAGTCGCATTCTGGAGTTGGTACGAGGTAGCGACCAAATATTCCTGGCCTAACCCGCTTGTAGTTGTTTGAGAAATAAAAAAATCTGTTTATTTCTCAACATAATCACCCTTTACTTCAACACACTTCTTTTAATAAGCAGCTCTATACCCTTATAAAAATACTCTGGAGTTTTGTCTTCAAAATGCTGAAAAACCGCCGCCATCACTTCGTTATCATTGGGAAATTTCTTTCCCCGTAAATCCTGCTTAAGTTTTGAGAACAAATAATAATCACTGGGCGCTAAGTCCGGACTGGACGATGGGTGATTCAATTCCTCGAAGCCGCATTCACGGATGGCAAGTCTTCGCCACTAGTGCTGTATGGACGGGTGCCTTATCATGTAGTAGGCGAACACCTTGACTCAACTTTTCACGTCGTTTTGATTTTATAGCTTCACGCTATTTACGCAGTAAGTTAGCATAATAAACACCCGTTACAGTGGTGTTTCGTTCTTTGAAATCAATTAACAGGATACCACGGCAATACCAGAAAATGGTAGCCATAGTATTTTTTGTGGATGGACTGACCTTAGCTTTTCTTGGAGCTGGTTCACCTGAACGACGCCATTCCATGGATTCCCTTTTAGACGTTGGGTCATAGTACAGGACCATAGTTTCATCTCCCGTAACAATAGTGTCGATAACATTATCTGGATCATCGGAACAAAGATCTAAAAGTTCGTTGCAACAAGTCACTCGCTGTTCTTTATTCAGTTTGGGTACCCATCTTGCACTAACTTTTGTCATACCCAAATGTTCATGGAGGATCCTGAAAATAATGGTAGTAGACGAAAGGCCTGGCTTTTCTGAAATTTGTTTCTTCTTGAGTCGCCTGTCGGTAAGAACAATTTCCTCGACTTTTTTCACAATTTCTGATGTGGTAGCCTCTATGGGGCGTCCTGAACGCGCATCATCTTTTAGCGACTCTCTTCCCCAACGAAATAATTTTGACCAAGTTTTTACAGTTGATAACGATGGTCCACTGTCACCGTAAACTGCATCCATCCTTTGTTTAATTTGATCTAGCATCAAACCTTCTTTCGTGAGAAACTAGTTTTTCCATTTTTGAAAAATATTCCACTTGTTGTCGGTCTACTGACAGCTATTTGTAAACAACGCAATGGAAACAAATGAAAATTTATGTGGAGCCTGAGGAACAATGTAGCCTACTATTACTTATATTATTTTGCATTTCACGCTTCTAGAAGTAGGTCGGGCCAGAAACATTTGGTCGCTACCTCGTATGTATCCCGATTTATGCATGAGATGACCACATCTGCTTTGTCCTGTTCTGATTCTGTTTAATGTGGATCATTCTCGTCTGGGGAGATTAAAGCCAGAGATCTGCTGAGCTGGACCTGTTACATGATTTGCTCTATCGGGATTAGATGTGTTCCACTCTTCGCGCCATGCCTGTGTTATTTCAAAATACTCTTGGATCAATTGTTCAGCAAGTTTCGAATATGAGGTAAAACTAAAGGCCCTGTTCCAGTATGATGTTTGGCACGATAGAGATTTCTTCCAGGGGTGGAACTTCCTTGGATTTGGCAGAATTCAAGTCGGTCAGTGGCAGTGGCCATAGCAGTCGACGCGCGTTGAATACATAGCACCAGCAAGCCCAGCTTGCACCGAATAAAGAACAATTATCAGCTGTATCAACATTATTTACTTGTTTGTATTATATTTATTTGTAAATATACATAATTGTAGGAAATTATATTGGTAATTAAGGAAGTGGTTATTGACCTCCATATACCTTATGGTTCGTTCCTACGGCACTGTTATATTGTGTTATATTTCAAGTTGAGAATTTAAAATATTGCTCTGTAGGTATTGTTAAATTAACTGGAATTACTGAATACTTTTTCGAGCACCATCTTAAGACAATGGATCTTAATTTTAACTTGTCATATCAGTTGCTGAATGTACATTACATAGATTGCAAATAAAGTGGGATCATAATATACAAATATTAATGTGTATGTAACAAATTAATTATTTCTAACTATTGAAATAGCATCAATAAAGTTTAATAATATAAGTTGCGTTTTACAAACAAATATAAAAAACTGTTTCCGCCCGGGATCGAACCGGGGACCTTGTGCGTGTGAAGCACACGTGATAACCGCTACACTACGGAAACATGTTGAAAACTTATTCCATTTGCATTCTGATAAACACAATATAACTTTCAAAAGAATTTTTGGGTTTTTTTAAAATCCCTTGAAAATTGTAATTTGTTTAATAATTTATTAAAACTATAAGTGAAATTATACCAATTAATAAATTAAAATAAAAGTGAATATACTGGATTTGATCAACGATTTAAAGTTAGTACATAAATGTTAGTTATCAAGGCAAATTTTAATACTATCTAATTTTTAAAGTTTATGGCAAACTTATCCCCCTAAATTTTGGGAAAAGTTATGTAAATGTTATGTGAAGCGCAATTAAAACATTTCAATGTAAAATTTAATAAATGTTTTGAATAAAACAGAATCTTTTTCCATCAAAATTGAAATCCTTGAATATTCTTTGTGTTACCTACTTCACAATTTAAAACTTTGTAGAATTTTTAATTTTCAGTGACAATACTCCCAATTTAGTAAATACCTCAAAATTTCGGAGAACGTTTTAAAGCGAAACTGAAATTTGTGTTAGTTATGATTCGAAAATTCGATTTTTGCAAAATTTCTAGAAGTTAGAATTCATCTCTTATAGCTATTAAGACAACAAGTGTTTTATAGAAGGTTTAAAAATCAAGGTCGTAGTTCAAATCCGAGCGAACGAAGTGAGCCGAGGATTTGATAGACCGAGATTTTTAAACTATAAAACACGAGTTGTCTTCAAGATTTTTTCTAACACTAATATCAGACATTTTTTTTCACTAATATATTATTAGAAATTTTAATAAATTATTATTTGAGACGCGTTATAATGCATAAAATGCGCAGATTGCTAGGCAACGACTATAAAATACGTTGTTATTGACGACGTATTTTATAGAGAAAGCGTATTTTAAAGGAAACATAACAAGTGAGCTCTTATGCACCATAGAAACAGTATTAAGATATTAGTGTTAGAAAAAGATTAATAAGGAAAAATCAATATTAGTCCTGTGTCCTGTCGTTTAATAAAAGATCGAAATTTGGTAATACTGCATTTAACTGTAGCAGATTCAAAATTATGCTGAAGAGTTTATTTCTAAAAGGATAATTTTTCTCTTTAATGTTTGTTAAGGTAATGAAAATCCAAAAAGTTCCGAAATCATACTTTAATTAAAATCATTTTTGATCACACTAATTTATAAAGTCTCAATCTTTTCGTTTTATTAAAAAAAAAAGGTAAAGAAAAGCCATTGACATTTCTCACAATAAAATTTATTACGTGAAACCCGGAAGCGTTAAAAAATTTCCAAGTTTTACTTAGGGTATGGCATACCTATGACAGTTTTTTAAATATTAAACAAGAAAACTGAAGACACGTTTTTCTACTTAACTGGAAAACTCAACCCTTTTGTTCCTGACTTGTTTATTTTGGGAAGATAATCAATAACTGATTACGCATTCTTTAAGTGCTTACGCAAAGTTTTTTGACCTAATATTTAATGAAAAGCTTCCACAATAAAACTTTTAAATATTTGCGGTTTATTGTTCATGAAACTAGAAATTTATTTATAATACAACGGTTTCTGCAACTTCTACGAAATAATTTATAGGAAAATATTTGCAGTTTTCTCAGTATTATTTATAATTGTTTATAAACGGTACAAACTTAAAAATAAATAATTAAAACTAGTTCATCAGGAAAATAAACTTTAAATAGAAAACATCAATTTTGATAAAGCGAAATTATGAATTTCCTTCTACTTAAATTAAATTTAACCCTTGTCATTTTTGAAGGTTACAATTAATTTTTTTAAGTTAATAGACACAGAATTATTAACAAATGCAACATCCTTAAAAATTGAATTAAGGTCGCTTTTTGATGGATTCATAGGTAAATTTATTAACAATTTTGTTCTCATAAAATTGTGTATATTTATAGCTTTAGCATAAAGAAAAGAGCAAAAGGTGAGAAAAAACAAAGGAAACAAGGAGAATTTTTAAATATAAAATTATGTTTTTTCTAAATTAAGATATGCTAAATCGGAAACCTTTGGAAATCATTTCAAGCGACTCTCATTTTTATCTTCCTGTTTAATTTATCGAAAAAAATTTAAAAGTGAGTGAACCCCAGAGAACCCTTTGTATTTCTTTTCCTTTAAGGTTTAAACAAAACCCTTAAGAGCATTTACGCCCCCACTTTATGAAAATCGACGGAGGCGTAATTATGTTACGTCACTGGTTAAATTTAAGAATTTGAAACTGAAAATACGTATTTTTGGATATGGTCAAAAACCAAAATTTAAAAAAATATTTTTACAATTGTTTGGCTTATTTAAATCTATGTTAATTATCTAATATTTTCGTCCACTTTCTGTCTGAGATGAGGTTTCTTTCTTGTTGTGAATTTTAACAAAATTATCTTAGTAAAGTTGGGACTTCTATCTGTTACTTCTGTATATGCCAAATTCATTTTATAGGTTTTTTAACATTTGTTTATTTATTTATCGGTTTTAGCTTAATGCATAAAATCGAATTAGCAAATTGGATTTTCCAGTTTCAGCGAACAATAACCCAATCTTACAATTTCTGAGAATTAAGTCATTTTCAGTCAATAAACTCGCTTACGAAATGATCAGAAAATTTCCTTGATTAAAACAAATATGAATAAAAAAGTTTTATTAAATTCTGATGTAAACATGGGACTTTTTTAGCAATTGGTCGAGTAATGGAAACGTTCAGGAGTATCTGTTTGTCTAATTAAATATGTTAATAAAGTTGTAGCAAATTTTAATTTGTATAATCAGGATTTACTTGGTGAAGATGCGAACTTTATGATTTTTTGTGCGACGTATAATTAAGTCCTGAACGTACACAATGCGGACTCTTTAATTTAAATCATGAAAACATTTTTAAATTTGATTGTTCTATTGAGATATTCGCCGAACGAGTAGTATAAAAACGACTAGTATATCATTATGCAAATTTAATTCGCAATCAATTTACATAAAAAAACAAGTGCATTGACACTCGAATTGTTAAGTATATACTTAATAATAAAATAAAATTAGTTATCCACTACAACCGGTTATTTTAATTTCAAAAACACAAACATTTTATTTGGTTAAAAACTGAAGTAAACATCAACAAATTTCCACTTCTGTGCGTTCTTTTTGGATGTTTCAGATGTTTAAGGAGGAAGTCCGAGTCGACAATTTATACGTCAACGTACGAAGAAAAAAAAGTAAAAAATAAGAGCACTAGCTGTTATACATTTGGATGATCAATCTTTAAAGCAATGAAAACGCACAATCACGCACACGCACTAACTTTGTCACACACACACGACTGATCTTCAGTCGGAAAAACTAAGGGAACTAAAAGAAAGAATAGTGACTAGAATATTCGATCAAATCAACTTAGGCCGGGCCTTTATGCTATCAAAGTAGACTGAAAATCCAGAACATGTGACCCCTTTGCCAATCTTAGAGAAAATCCGGATTTCACGATACAAAAACTTCATTTTATTAACTCTACGCCGGGGGTCAACCGTATCTTTAAAAATTCTCCTACGATTGGCTTCCGAGCGACTTCTTTTTACAAAAAATCGTAAATGGATTAGGTTACGAATAAAATTTATCCTCCTTGAGAATGCTAAATGTGTGATATTATGACAAATAAAAGTGGATGGGTTAGAAGTTAAAACCTTCCACGTTTACGGTTCACACAGATTTCTCTCTTTGGTATTTCAATTTGGCTCTTTATTCTATGGTGTTTAGAGTTATTATCGTACAAATCAAAAGTCAATTTATCATAACTTGCATTCAACGTTGTTATTAAGCGGTTTGCAGATTATGTTAATAATCTTGAGTTTCCAAAGTAAAGATGAAAGTACAAAATATTAAGTGTTTGAAACTCAATTTGGTACTAATTTGCTTTAGTATTCCGTAACAAAGATTGCATGAGATAATTCATATCTCTTCTAAAAGAGTTTTGCAAACCGTTTTACTTAAATCTACGTTGTTCTTCTTGTTATCCTTCTACTTTGTCCTCTTCCTGTTCTTTTTGTGATGTTTCAATTCTTCGTTTCTTTTCTATTTTCTATGATTACTTGCAACACGTTTTCCAGCTTTTCTGGCTTTTGTTAAAATCGCTACTGACTTTAGTGGCTTTCTGTTCAACTATTCTCGCTATTTCCCCGCTCCAAACCCTGTTTTAGTCTTTCTTTGCATATTTTCCGTATTGTATTGCATTCGATGGCATTCATATGGTAGAATTCTAAAAACTCTTTTTATTTAAAACTAGAACTGTAGATGTCTTCTCCATACAGGAGAGAGAAATACAAAAACAAATAAGAAGAATGGCAAACGAGTCAAAAAATAACAATAGACGGAACGAAATGGAGATGGGACAAAGCGCAAGGGAAGATGGATATAACAAAGTCAAAAAACTAATAAACGAAGAAACCGGGACAGATAGAGATGATATCGACACGGCAAAGATACAGGTTAAAAAAAAATAGGAAACTAAAAACTGATAAAACAAATAAGAAAGAAATAGAAGCAAGCACTAAACCTGATCAAGATGACAAAGATACGAAGGGCAATAGCAAAAAAGTTAAAGGATGGAGGATAGCAGCATGGAATGTTAGAGGTCTAAATGGAAAAGAAGAAGAAGTAATGATGGAATTCGAAGATATAAACATAAAAATATTAGCTCTCAGGGAAACCAAGTAAAAGGGGAATAAAGAGATAGAAATGGAGCAGGGTCACGTAATGGTACTTAGTGGAGTTAAACTATAGGTTAGAGCAAAAGCAAGAGTAGGATGTATTGTAGAAAAGAACTGCAGAAAGTATTTAAGATCTTGCGAGTACATCTCGGAAATGATTCTTAAACTAGAATTCGAGGTAGAGGAAGATATGAACCCGATGAAAACGAAAAAGTGGAGATCAAAGAAAAATTCTGGACAAAGCAATGGTTAATAATGCAATAGAAAGCAATAGAGGAAAAACCATAGCTCTGGGAGATCTAAATGAAAGAGTAGACAAGAGGAACCACGAATGAGAAGAAGCGATCGGAACACACGACGAAGGCGTTAGGAATAATAATGGAAGAAGTATAATTGACTGTTGTTTACAGCATAACATGATTGTAGCAAATTCCTTCTTCGAACATAGAGACACACGTAAATATAGGTACACGAGCAGTTGAAAGCAGAAATGAATAGTCCATCATATATTATACAGTGAGCGGCAATATGACTGGACTAGTTTTGAACTCTAATAATATTTTATTGGTAAAACTTAGAAAAAAAAAACAAAATTAAAATATTATTTAACATTAATGGGAGATTGTTCAGTGAAATATTGAATGCAGTAAATGATTTCCAAATTGGCCATTACACGTTGGAGCATATTGATTGGAATAGCTTCGATTTCAGCTAGGTCTGCCTGTTGATTTTCGTTTTACAACAGTGCCATACTCTCGCCACTTTCCAACCCATCTCGAAATGACATTTCGTGCAGGCGCTTCTCTAATATGAAAATTACGCCGGAAATCTCGTTGCACTCGAATTATTGAATTAAATTTGATAAAAATTTTCAACACAATAAACGCGTTGCTGTACAGTCCAGCGTTCCGTTTTGAAAACTGTCAACCAGTAACAAATATCTCCAAGGCCTGCTCTTTGCAACCATCACTAGATCAATTGCAATTTCGAAACCGTATCTATTTTATTATCAAAATAAAATGATCCAGTCATTTTGCCGCTCACTGTATATTAATTAACAAAGAAAACAGGAAGGATATTCAAGATGTGAGAGTTAGGAGAGGGGCGGAACTAAACAGCGGCCATTACTTACTATTAACAGAAACAAAGATACGGAAGAACACTCAGGAGCAAATGAAAAAAGAGACCAGAAAAGAGCAACTAACCAAGATCACTAACGAGACAATAAAAACATATAAGTTGACGGATAAAAAAATAATAGAAGAATATATCCAAAAAGTTGAGGAAAAGATTAAAGAAAGAAGCACAGAGGGGATAAACTTGGAGCAGAAGTGGAACTATTTTAAAACAATAATTATAGAAGCAGTACAACAAACATGCGGGGTCAAGAAGATAAATAAAAATAGAAAAGAAGCTGCGTAATAAAGATATGAGATCAAAATAAAGAAACATAAATGGAAACGTTACTTGACAGAGAGAACGAATGTAAGATACGAACAGTACAAAGAACAGAGGAACTAAGTTAAGGAAAAAGTAAAAGCAGCAAAAGAAAAATACCACACAAACCAAAAATTATTTTATAGGATTTTGAAAAGTCTAAGGAGAGGAAGTCAAAGAAAAAAATTTATACAAATGAAAGATAAAAAAGGTGTAATAATATCAGAAGAAGGAAAAATTATGGAGAATTGGAAACAATATTTCAAACAGGTATTATGTCCTTATGGAAACAAGGTAAGCTATAAACACCAAAGTGAATAAATTCCTACAAATACAGAGGTAGGAAGGAAGAATTAGGAATAGTTTTATCAGTATATAAGAAAGGAGATAAAAAATAATGCAGTGATTATAGGGCTATTACACAAATAAGCGTAGTATCTAAGGTATATGTGCATGAAAGAATATTAGAAAGAAGACTGAAGGAAGTGATCGAATCCAAGCTAGAAGAAGAACAGAGCGGATTTAGAAGAGGAAGAAGTATCCAAGACCATATCTTCAACATCAAACAACTAATAGAAAGAGCAAGAAGATCAGGAAGAAAAATCTATATGGCCTTTGTAGACCTTGAGAAGGCATTCGATAAGGTGGCTCGGAAAAAAGTAAAGACAAGTTTACAAAAAAGAGATGTGAATGAAAAACTTATAAGGGGCATAATGAGTCTATACAATAAAACCCGAAATTATGTAAGAACTAATAACTGTCAATCAGAAGAATTTGTGGTGGAGGAAGGATTGAGACAAGGAGGGGTGCTAAGCCCAGTCCTATTCTATGTAATTATGGATGATGTTATAAAAGAAACAAAAGTAGAAACCAGTAAGGATATAGGAACTTAACACCTGAATGAATCGAGATGTGCGCATTTGCTGATAACTTAGTGGTGCTAGCAAGAAACGAAAAAATTGAAGGCGGATTATTATTTTCCGTTCCAAGAAAAGTAGTTTCCCCAATTTTCATAACAATATTTCGAAAACTCTTGAAATCACAGGAGAAAATTAAAATCAAAATTTTGACTTTGACACCCTGTATCTCCCTAACTATTAACTTTTGGACTAAGGTAATTTTAGGTAAATCGTAATATTTTGGCCTCATGAATCTACTGTTGATCCGTGTCCCATTACTTATGGACCACCCTGTATATACTATAGACGTACACAGAAGAATACCGAAAATTCTGTTTAGATAAGAATATATCGATTATGTACGTATGTACATATATCGTATGGTTTTAAAATATGGATATCTCGACTTTCCAACCCATTTCTTAAATTTTATTACATTTTAAAAATTTGTTAGTTAAGATTAAGACTCAGGTTTAAGCAACTGAACCTAAATTAAGAACTAAGCCCCTCTCTCTTTAATTCTTTGATTGGTTGGCAGCTCTCCATCTGATATTATTGAAAACCATTCTTTTCATTGCTGCATAACTGTCAGCTCTTGTGTTTCTTATAAATTGTTTTAAATATCGAAATTGAGGTTTACCCATAGCCTTTTTTCCAGATATTCTTCCTTCCAGGATATTGATTGCAAAGTAATAATGTACCCTATCATTATAGTAATGTTCTGCAAACGACTCGTCAACAGTGTTCGCCGACGGCTTTGGTTTTCATTGGCTACTGTCGAATTGACCTGTACACTCATTTGCTTTGTGTCCCGGCGCGCCATACTTAATAGTTATTTGTATGCTAAGGCCGCGAAATTCCATTTTAGCGTACCGAGAGAAAAATTGTCGCCGAGGCCGTTTGCGGCCGAGGCAAGACAATCTCGAGGGCGCTAAAGAATTTCGCGGCCGAAGTATACACAACATTTTTTGTGCAGCTGTAAAAAATACATAATAAAACTGACATTTTCATATTATCTGTTATGTCAACTCTCATGTGTCAAATAAGTGACGTTTAGTTTAACGGCCGTTTCCCTTAGTAACGGCCGCGAAATACAATTTCGCGGCCGTTACTAAGGGTAAGGGTATTTCGCGGCCGTTACTAAGGCTAAGGCCGCGAAATCGGATTTCGCGTCCTGTATTGCGTACGCGAAATGACCACTTCGCGTCCGGCTGCACAAAAAACATTTGAACACGCGTTTCTTCTTCGTTTTCCCCTTTATCGAATTTTGACCGGCAGTCATTACTGTGACGAAACCTCCAGATTCCGGTCTATCTGAATCGTGCTTGTCCATAATCTTCACCTTCAATTCTTCCGGTGTCGGCAACGCGTCTCTTGTTTCAATTGCACACCGAAAACTTTCATACGACGAAGGAAGACTATACAACAGCATTATAGCCAAGAGATCATCATTTATGTTCACTTTCATGTTTTTCGGTTTATCCACAGCATCGAAAAACTTAGCCAAGTGGTCTTTTACGTCGCCTTTCTCGCAGGACCCTTTGACGCATAAGTTGACTCAAATTTTAACCATACATCTTTTGACGTCTCACAATCACGAATTTGTATGACCAGTATTGGTTCAATTGCCATAGTCAACTTTGCTTTTACCTTTTTGTCTTTATTTATCCAGGGTTGAATTGCTTCATCGCCTTTTTGTGGTTTTGGAATAGTTCCATCGACATACTCCCACAGATCACTCTCTACCAAAAGTGCTTCTACTTGTATTATACACCACGTATCATAATTCGTCTTGGACAACAACTCAAAGCGCCAACCTGACGATGTAGCCTGAAGCCATCTTTTATAAACTATCGCGATCACACTATCACTCACGACCAAAATTTAACACGTGCCGCGTTTTTATTTTTTACCAGTGCTAACTCGGGCACACTAGGCCCATAAAATATTGGTTATTATAAAGAGGTGGTGGAACAATGAGATAGACTGAGACATTTAGAATAGTTTAAGCGTTTTTTTTTTACTTTTCCTAATTTTTGCTCTAATTTGCGTCTTGTAAACCTCAATCCCGTTACAACTACGAATTCCTTTTATCTCTTATAAACATTCATAGTATTTTCAAGGATTGTTAATTTTTATTTGTCTTATGTTTCATATATTTGCCCTATTTTTGATGTCTTTCTTATCTTTAGTTTGCATACTAAGGTAGTTATTGCACTCAATACGAGTATATTGCTTTTCAAATTCTGAGATTTTGATTATGTTATGAGTTATGACTGACAAACTTTTAGTCAAAGTACTTTTAAAGTTGATATTTAGATATGATAATTAGTTTTGAAACCAAAGTTTTTAATTATTATTTATGCTGTTGTGTTTGTGTAACTTTGGTTCTAGTTTTAGTTTCAAATTCTACGTTCCATAACTAGTCATGCCATAATAAAGACAGATAGATCTCAAAACAAGCTCCTTTAATTACTGTAGCATTTTCTCCAGATTTATTAATTTTGTACTTCCAATGCAAAAATGTATACGTTCGACATGAAGTCTAATTGATGATAGTATACATTTTTTAGTTTTCGCAGTTTATTAGGCTAACGTTCTGAAAGAATTTTCTTCGGTAAATTGGGCAACTTCGAAATATATCCTAAGTTTTGTTTTGTAAAATTCTCAATTATTCTAAGCGGTTAAATTTAAGCAGATTTTTTAATGCATTTTGAAGCAGCCACTTGAATTTTCTAATATGTATTTTTAGTATTTTTAGTAGTTAAAAATGTCAGCCGGTGAGTTAACGGGATAATCGTGAAAAAGGGCGACTTGTCCTTTTATTTCCTTTTGTCTTCGGGCTTTTTATCGTTGGATGAACTTTCTGTAAAATTTGAGTGTAGTCGGTTCATCTAAAGTATGACTTAATACAGCATTAGTTTGTTCATTTAATTCCCAATGTGACGAAAGTTAGTCCAGTTAAAAGTGCAATTTCCCCTCCCTTATAAAAAGGGATAAAAGGCGATTCTGTTTAACAAAAAAGTTTTACAAAGCACGCCAAGGGTCAGTAAACCGTAATTTCTTGTAGGTGAATGTAATATGAAACCGAAAGTTAGAAAAGTTTCAATCAATTCGTAAAACTAACTAATCAAGAGTCGCATTAACACTTGTTATTCATGGAGTTTTAGAAGTTTGTATTTGTAACAAGCGTAGGAGAGATGGAGGATAGTCGTGTGCAGATAGTGTCGGTCGCAGGAGGCTGTTTAGTATGTGAAACGTGTAAGATGCCCAGGGCGCACATTTGCGAGTCTCTCCTGTCTCCTCGCCCGTTTCATCCCCCTCGGACCACAGGGCTTGATAATGGATATATTGTATCATCTCCGCCCGACCGATAGACAGCTTATTTCACATTCAAATGACATTTATACATGGTCCTTGCATTTACCTCGAAAATAACCTCAAAAATTATAAATAGCCCTGCTGGCCGCGAAAATCCGAAATTAACCTGAAACGATCGCGCCCCGACTTTACTTCTACAACCCGTTATTAACGGTGGATTCTCTCTCAAATTCATAAACGTCACAAGCATTGCTGGATGAGCACGGGAAGTGACAGTGGGCCCTGCGTAATTTTATTCACCCTGTATAAAGTGGTTGCTGAAGGAATGTGTATGTATAAGTAATAAATTGTCGCTTGAGAGAATGTCCAAGCGGGCGGGGTGGCTCAGCTAAGGGGGGCGCTCATGGGGATGGGGAGCTTGTACAACACGTGCGCTCGGGGTGGACGTCTCCGCATACGCTAGCACTAGATTAACTATGGCAGGACCGTATTCTTGAAAATCGACTTCGATTTCCACCTAAAACAATTTACCAAATGGCCATATGTTACTTGATACTTTATTCATATAAATTTCAACTATCGAAAAACAAAGGAAATTTGAAAAAATAACCTTGCACTTCGCCAGCGTTCTACATTGTTTTTTTACTAAATTTAATGTGCTTCTCTTCGTATTTTAATCAATCAGACAACTAAGAAACTAGATTTTGAAAATGTTGATGGAAGTAAGAAGGAATAAATAAACAGAAGGAAAAATCAGATGAACTAGACTAGGGGAATCCCTAAAGAAATTATTTCGATATGATTTGTTGGCTGAAAAACAAGCTCAGACCAGTCGAGTTGTAGGATATCAATCAATTATTAATTAAGCTTAATTTCACTGAAGATTTCTACCATTAAATTATTTGCATAAAAGGTTTTCAGATATTTGTTTAAATTGTTAATTTACAAATTTGTAATTGCTGAAGTTTGCTTTCTCAACCCTGAAAATCCGTAGCTTCAGAAGTTTTCCTGCCACAAAATGCAAATTTAAAATAATTCCGTATATTCATGTAGTTCTTTGCAATTGCTTTTTAAAATGCAAAGTTCGGCCATTTTGTCAAAAAAGGAAAAAATTCAAACTTGGTATTTAATTAAATACTTCAATTGATTGATCAAAGCGTACTTTGTTTTCTAAATCGTTAGTTTTAATTTAGAAATAATCAAAACTGTAAAACTGAAAATCCCCTTTTGTTTTGTATTTTCATTAATTTTTAATTTGGAAGAAAAGGTTATATTGAATGGTCAAAATTAGTGGTTTCAAAGGAATTTAAAGTTATAAATTGAATTTTCTGAATTGAATTTGAAGTTCTAACAAAGTTTAAAATTGTGATCGTCCTCGATTCCATTGTTAATTAATTGTCTTAAAGTGAGGCATAAATGTTACCTTTATATATAAACAGTTGCAACTACAATATGTAAATAATTTCAGCATGGAATTTTGAAGTTTGTGACATTGTTTAGAATTGATTAACCAACTTTAAGAAGAGGAATAAGTTAAAGATGTTGAATTTACCAACAGTTTTAGATTCATTTTTATTGTTTCCTCAATATTTGAGAAAATATGTGCAAATATTCGAGTTCGAAAATTATTTGATTTAAACAGGTTTAACCTAAAACCTTACCATAAACCTAACATTATACCTTTAAAGTGAATGAACAAGTAATAAACAAATAACAATTATTTTTGAGAAATGTATGTAAATTAAGGAAGAATAATAAGAAGTTAAACAGGAACAGTTTGGTATAGAATTATAGATTTTAAAATATTCAATTTAAATGATTCGGGATTTTTTAAATCCCGACAAGTAATCAACCTAGAAACATAAGTTCTAAATAGATTGCGTTCTGCAGGTTGTTGTTTTGGTCACTAATCAACTATAATATATTTGTTTGATAAATCCTATTTAACACTCAATTTTTAAATATCAGTTGGTTATAATCTGTTGCTCTGAAGGAGCAAATCCTTAAAAATCTAAGCAATTTTAAGAAAATAACATATTAAATAAATGATTAAGATTAATTAATTAATCTTCCATACCTATTAGAATAAAGCCGAAACTACGTTATATTTATAGATATGAATAATATTCTCAGATATCGGAGGGCCAGGTACCTTGGAAATTATGATTGGGTCCTCTTGCCTTTGTTATTAAAGACGGTAGCTACTATAAACCTGTAGAAAGTATTTATTGTCCAGTGTTACGGTTTGGGAGATATTAGTAACACGGAAGCTGTGAAATAGGGTAATGTAAAGGTATATCCCAATACGCCTCTTACACGTTCTACCTTTCAACCTTAAAAAGATTATTCATAAATTTATCGCCTTGTTATTAAAAATTAACGATGGAAATGGTCTGGGAATTGTAGTTAGGCGGGGTTTCATTTTTAAGCTAGTTTTTAGCATTTTTAAATAATAAGAAAAATTGGAATTTTAGCATTATTTTAAAATTTTTATTTAGAAAATGTATATCTCTTTTAAAACAAGATTTGAAGGTTATTAATTACGCAAAATTAAAATAATGTGCATACTTTGTAAAACTATGTTGCAATAAATTATTAATTTCAGCAAAAGCTAGGTTACCGAGAGTTTCTGATCATTTTAAAAGGTTTTAACTGTTTTCTTGAAGTTTTATTTGGTGTTCTTTAACGATTCTGTTCAAAGCCTTCTTTTCATGTTTCTTTATCTTGGAAGTCTGGTCGGTATCTGGTCTGATTATTTTATAGAAATTAAAAAAGCGATTAGGTAAGATGTTAGCAGGTATTTTTAGATTATCATTCAGTCAGTTTATAAGTTGTATATTAACAACTGATTTCACACTAAAAATATATTAACAATTAGAAAATCAAAATATTTGCTTCAATAATTTGCGTTGGTGAATATTAAGATAATCTTTTTGTCCTCGCAGTATTACATTCTGGAGCGTTGATTTTCTAAAAATTTCTACCTGAAAGTTTATTTTCTTTTTATACACCTGATATATTGCGAATTATCGAGATGGAAAACTAAAATTCACATCCGCGAACGCGTTAAAAATTCATGGGTCCGTATCCCTTATACTTCAATAGGAAGGAAGTCTTTGGGTTCGTTAAGCAAATTAAAATTAAAAAACCTGGTTGGGTGTAAATATCGAAACAAAGAAAATCTGACTCCGCCTATTTCGATAAATATATAAAAAAAAATTTGGTTGTCTAAAATGGGCGCTTTGTAAAAATAAGGTCACGTGGAAATCTCTTCAAGATTTCTAATCGACGCAGAAAGTCCGAAATTCGCTTAAGGGTCGATTTTCAAAATTAATCAAGTCTTAATCTTCGGCTGAGTTGATCTGTCTTGAAATAATTAATACTTCTGAATTATCAAGTATTTTTAAAATGGTCGTAGAGCTACGTCAAAGACATTTGAAAACAAACCATAGATTTTACAGTTGAAGGCGTTTGTTTATGTAAAAATATAACAATTAACTTTATAAGACTTATAACTTAAAGCTAGATTGAAAAAGCAAAAGTATATAATTTTGTTACCAAAACTGAGCTGGCTCTGCTAAAGACAACTTATTTAAGACTTCGAATTTTCTTTATTTTTATAATGTGGTTGTACAATTATATTAAATGTTAAATTTTCATCCTGACAATTTCAGAAAGAGGGTTTGTAGACGAATCATAAGTTAAGATTATACACCGCATATCTTTCTTTCGTATACAATATGGAATTTCCTGATAAATGTGCCAAGATTATTAAATAAAATTTAGTCAACTTAATCTAAAGATAAATTTCGGTTTAGTTATTTCCAAACTCACAAGGGGTTATCGGTATCTTGTGTGTCCAATAACAACTTTACTATTGAGTAAGGTAAAGCATTTGGTTGCCAGTTATTGGAAAATCAAGTTGTTTCGTACAATTTAAAAACATTCCATTCCCATTTGTCGAAAAAAAGAAAATAAAAAGAATTTCCATTTAAAAAATCTACGGAAGAATCAAAATCGATAAATGGAAAGGACCAAGTTAGTAAAGCAGTGCACATTCTGTCAGCGCGGACCCTTGAGATGGGTTACATCACTGTGATAAGTTTCGACCACTGAATGCACTTCTATCAGGTATTTTATTCGGGATAAAGCTCTCACAAGAAGCTTTGAGACCTGGACTTAATTTTAAAATTCAGTCTGGCTAAAAGATTCGATTTCTACGTTGGAATAGATGCAGCTTTATTTAGAATGTTCTTTAATTAAGAATGGATAACAATTCAAGTTCTTTGTTATGTTAGAATTTATTAACTGAAGTAAATTCCAGGTTGTCATAATCCAGGTTACGTCTTTGACCCCAAACTTCCGTCGGACTCTTTCAAAACAAAACTTACCTGACTCATACATAAATTTCATTGAGTTTTTCCGGGGTCCTGCACGAAAATCTCTTACTTGAAAGCATATACAACTGCGGTCGTCGACGGGAATTAAGATAAGCGAGCGAGAAGGCTCCGCACCTTTGCGTATTTGCAGCAGGAGCAGAATCCGATCCTGCTAGAGAGCCGAGGACGCATTACTGCTACGCCAAGCAAGCAAGCAAGGAAGGAAGCAGGCAAGAGCAAGCAATGACGGCAGCGGGAACGAGGCGGGCTGACAACGGCAAGTATAGGGATGGAAGCAGGAACGGAGAATGTAAAATAGGCTGTGCTGCTGGTGGTGGACCTGTGCTGGGTCCAGCGCTGCCCCGAGGTATTGATCTACAGGCCTAGAGGAGGGTGTGTGTGCTGACACGCACTCCCCCGACTACCCCTAAGACCCCCTAGTCTTACCGCGTATGTAACACTATCTTATTGTTACATGCCGCGCATTTTAGGTGCTCCACGTTACCCTGAACTATGCCATGCAGCCCCGTTGGAACTTTCACAACAGTTAAAACCACCAACGAACACGCAGATATTCTCACGTAACGCCAAAACCCAAACGTCTTCTCTTGTAAATCCAATTTTTTTAATGTATGCCAAACCAGTGGCTCGCACTTCTTACATTTCCCACACGGAAAAGCGCATCCGATTCTCTCTCGTTACCTCATCCCTTTTTACACCAAGAGTTCGATTCCAAGTTATACGACCGTCGCAATTTAAAACCGATTTTATATCTGCACGCTTTTTTATACCTGCCTTGTAATTCAAAACATGTCGTAAAAGAAATTCACTTTAACATGTGCCTTTTAGGATACTAATTAAAGAAATTAACTAATATTAATCCCAAGGTATGCACTTTCAAAAGTGATCAAGGACAATAAATGAGACTACATTAATACATATTTGAAAGAACACGGGTCCAGTCATTGATCCGTGTGGAACACCACCATCAAGAAATCATTAGTTCTTTCTTCACTTAAACTATCCAAAAACCGTACACAATGTTAAAAATGCAATTATTTTCTGTAAGTAAGATTTTTTTTAGAAACCAACCTATAAACATAAATTAGTGGCTAAGAATTCTTAAAAATTTAATCCGAAAGATATCAAATTTAGGGATAGGTTAAAGAATTAAAGTTGCGGAAGTTTGCAATGTTTGTACGCCACTGTATAAAAGCAGGAAAGCCAGGAGTCCATTAAAATCATCTTACGTACTTTAAAATTCAGTGTTTGGTTAAGTACCTGTAGCAAACGCTGAATCTTTATTCTGTTTTGTAAATGGAAAGTAGCGAACCAAATAAGGGTTATTTCTTTACTTCTTTATTAAAGGTGACGTAAAACTCGGTCGGTTAAAATCAAAAAATGCTTTTGTTTACCTTCTTTCCATAATTAAAAATTGAAGCTTTATTATTAGATTTGAGCCTTTATTGGATATTTTAATTAAAAACAATTTATTTTTAAAAATTTAAACGTCAAACGATCGATTTTATAAATCCCAGCAATTTAATTTTTGGTTATTATTAAAATTAATAAGCAATTTTGGGATACAGGAAGGTAAATTTAAATCAAGTGAGCCATGTTTACAACTTTTAATAAAGGGTTGCCTGTCATTGTCTGACATAATTTAATTTTATGCGAGTAAAGGGTGAAAAAGATTAAGTGGTCCATTGATTTTTTATCATAAGCTGTAAATACCGAAAGTATTCTGTTAAAAATTTTAAATTGTTTTAAAAAAGCTTTATGAATTAGATTTGCAGGAAGTTGTCGAAGTCTATCGAAATAATCACCAAGAAACAGTAATTTTGTAAAGGAAGACAATCTGATTTGAACTTGAGAAATCGATTGCCGGATATAACCACAATTTAAAATCTGATTGACCAGAGGGAAGCTCAGTACAGTAAGAAGATAAATTCTACCAGTCTGTCCGTTCCATTTCGTTGGCTAACTCGAGTTCCGTGGAAATATCAATGATTTCCACGAGAAAATATTACACTCGGTTTTTGATTTGCTCGTTTCCCTCTGGATGATTGAATACGGCTTGTTTATTTGTTGAATTAAAGTTTAAATCTTTCGTTAAGATCTATGTACGTAGAATTTTCAGTTGGCGTTTTAAAATACCTTGACAATTACTAAATTATGAGTCAGTTTTCCGATTAATTATTTACTGAACTTTAAATTGTAGCACATTTTTAAGATTCTATCCTTTTCCATTGTTTAAGAAACAAAATTCTCGTTTTGAAAACCTATTTGCTCAAAAATACTTTTTAATTAATTTTAAAACAATGAAAATTGTTACAAAGAAATTCAAAACTTGACGTGGAATATCATAACTCATTTTAAATGTATAAGAATTGACATCAATTCATCTAATTTTTGAGTGAGATTTTTTAAACGCTGTATCTGATGCTAGCTGAGCATGAAATTGGATTATCTGAGATTCGCACTTTAGAAAGAGAACAGGCCTATCTTTATCGGTGTTTGTAATGTTTGAATTTATCCATTTTTTACGCATATTTACCATTACAACTAAACCTTTTTTATGGATAAGTTTAGCTTCAGTATTTTGTGTGGATAAAACAAATGTTATAGTTCTATTGGTTTTCTAAAAAATTAAGAAAATTTAAGGCATATTTAATAGGAGGAGCTTTCTAAATGCACGGATTTTTTAATACGGTAATTTTATCACTTGATGTTTTATTGAGAATAGGTTAGGAAGGAACACATATTGAAATATCAACTTTAATATTAGATATTTAAGTAATTAAATGCAACAAATACTTTGCTTTAATTCGGCTTGTTTGAAATGAATATTTTATTTCATATTTCCTTGAACTAATGCAAAATTATGGTTTGTTTGTACGTAAAAAAATGACAAACTTTACTAACAAATCTTATGTTGCCTGATCGATTTACTTACACAAAACTAAGATCCAGTTGTATTTAAAACTTAAAAAAATTGGTGGAGGTGCCAAATTACCTTGTCGTATTGATTACAAACTAACTGATAGGCTAAGCTTCCAACATTGCAGATATAATTGTATTTCATGTACCTACAAATATTCGTTGTTATTCTAGCTTTTTACTCATTTTATAGTGAGTGCATGATACAGTTTTACACGATTACTGGCTAAAGTAATAACGGATAATCATGCATCATGCTTTGCTATTCCTTTTTAGAAATCAACAATGAAACTTACTGGGTAGTTTGAATATCTATTTGTTTCTTTTTATATTTCCTGGGTGCTGTTTTTTGTTCGTCAATCTCACTACTTTGGATCCTTTGGATGCTTTTATTTGACGATTGTTTCTTCTTTATTGTTTAAAATGTATTAAAGAACTCTCCAACTCAGAAAAAGATATGTTATGTGTTTATGTTGGGGCTGTCAAGATTCGAATCTCAAAGGCGAGAGGAGGGAAAAATTCAATCTATTCAATTGAAATCCTCAATCGTCAATTGGAATCTATACTCCACTTTAATATTTTCAGTTTTTGGTCCGAAATTAATTTTTTCAATTATTAAGATGCGTTTAAGATTTAAATGCTTGGACCGAAAGAAAGAGAATAAAAAACTCAAGTTTCAGAATGAGTCCTTAAATTTCAAATACTGCTTACATTGCTATAATTACGGTTTTTAAGTTAAATACAAAATTTGTAAGGATTTATTCCTTCAGAAAAATAACTTTGATTTTTAATACTCAAATTTAAAATCATTTAGGTTTCATGTCAATTTGGATATACGGAAATACCATTATTAAAGTTATTTAAAATTTAATTCGGCAATTCAGCACATTTAACTGCAGTTTTTTTAATGTTGTGGAAATGGTTAATTGCGTTTGTTTTAATATCTTACCAATTTTAGGTTTAGATATATTATGTACCTACTACCAATCCATTTCAAATATAAATCTAGATTCGCCTATATTTTGCACGACAATTTTTTTTTTGCATTTATATCTCGATATACCGTTCTGATGGACTGGCTTCACATTTTAGGGATCTGTGGTTTTTGGAGTAGTTTGTTAAAATTTACTTGCTGTAGTTTTAAGAAAAGCAAATTCCTTAATATTTACAGGATATTTTTTTCTCTTCTTTTGATATCTACCTATTGATAAAAGGCAATTTGATTTACCATTTCCCCACAAATTAGCATTATAGTTTATACGAGTAGACGCCATTAATCAATTACTAACACAAAAGTTCATTGTAAAATTATAAATATTAGCTTATAAGTGCCAATATTGAAGTAGGGAGATAAAATTTCAAATTTGAGTTCATATTCGAACTTGAGCCCCTATTTAAGTTTCCAAGTTTCAATCAAAATTTGAAACTTAAAACTGTAACTAGAATTTGAGATTTTAAGTATGAATTCGTAATTCGTATTATCGGCATTTGAGAGTCGATTCTTAGCTTAACAGAAATTCAAATCTAAAATGGCAGGATTAGAAGTTTAGGTAAGGATTTGGCGTCGATCGACAAAATTAATTTCTATTTCATTTGTTTTTTGAAGAAAAGTTTCATGTAATCTTTGTTTTAGACGGAGATAATAATAAATCTTAAATTCTTCGTCAAAATTATGCTATTTTTGTTGTGATTACATTATAACTCTTTGAGATATGGTTTAAAACAAAACAAAATGTTTTAAAGAATCTAGGTTTTACAGTAAAATGATAATCTGATAGCTTAATTTTATTTAAATTAATTTAATTTCGTAAGATCAGTTGTTACCCTATTTAAAACCAATTGTCGAAGATTATTTTAAAAAATACTTTATTTTCTTTGTTTAATTACCAGGAAACCTTAAAAAGGAGCATTTTCGGTATTTTCAGTTTAATTCATATTAGTAAAACTACGTGGGAGATGTTTATTTTGTTGTTATATTTGTATATTCTTCTTCTTCTCATAGCTCCCTGTGAAGAAAGAGGCGCCTTTTGAGGCGTTTCTGAAGCTCTTCAATTGGTGGTGGTTAGCTAAACCCATGCACCTTATATTTGTACTCGTATATTAGTTATTATTATTGCAGTTCGTACATTTTCTGATCGGTTTGATTAACTCTAAAGCCAAATTAATGTTGTAAAAATCGTTAATCGTTAATAAATGTTGGTTTTAGAGGGCTATGATAGAATTTATAATAGTTACGAGTGCTTAATGGGGTGCAGTTTTTCAAATCGCTATGAATTATATAAAATTGGTTATTAAAATCTTAAATCTATTTTGCAAGTATGGTAACATAAGATTAGTTATTAATTCAAGATCGGTTCCTTTTTATTCCAGTTACATGTAGGCTTTTGACCGAATAAAATTTAGTTTAACTAGTAATCAATACTAGGTCTTTCAATTTGAAACTACTCATAATTTTACGTCTTTTATTTTTTTTAATAACTGAAGTTTTAAATTATAATAAAAAGTTATTTGTTAACTGTCAATAAATTAATTTATTTTCATTATAAAAATTGAAATTCTGGTCAACGTCTCACCGTGTATGCTACGTTTTCAAATGAAATGAATTTTTTGTTGTCAACCTAACAAATATTTCAATTTTAATTCATGAAATTTTGATTTTGGTGATCAGTTTAAGGAAATAAACATGCTGTCTCGGTGTTGCAGCGTGTATTAACACTATTAAAAGGAAAATATATTTTATATCAAGTTTATATATCAGTAGGATCAAAAGGTAAAAAATGTTTAACTTCTCTTAAAAAACATATAACCTAAAAGAAGCCATCGACGTTACCACGGTTGAATTTTGCGGCAAACATTAAATTAAATTTGTTACTTATTTATAAGAAATGCTCAAAATGTGTAGCGTTGTTTTCAATAATAATAAATAAAAATAAAACCCAGAACTATTTATTAAACAGAATTATTTTCAAAAACGAACAGAAACACCAAACAACACATTTGCAATATCATAAAATTAATCTTTATTTTTCGTTAATTGTTTGCAACTATAAAAAAGAATGGAAAACAATCTATGAATAAATAAAACGTACCTATTTACATTTAAAAATATATAGAAGGTCAAAATATGATAATTTGAAGTTACTTCTTATTGTTGTTATTTGTTAAATAATATATCAAAGAACAGCCAGACAGAACAAATAAATAAAAAATGAAAAACTATACTTAAGCAATTACAAAAAGGCAGCTAATAAGAGAATAAAGTGTAAACAAATGTTTCTTGTAAAAAATCACTTGACATAATAACAGCCATTGGTAGAAGCACCGTCTTGGAAAGTAAGCACCCAGCAATAGGCTGTATGTTCAATAATAATAAATTATTTGGTTACACTCTCACTAAAATCATATTTTTCTAGAAATTTGTATAATTATTATGATGCTGACTACTTACTTCTGTAAAAATAAAATTTAGCAAGCTTAACAAGTGAATTTTACATATAATTTTTTTTGCCAAAATTTAAGTCACCCCCCTCCCCAAATCACGCCTTGCATTCCCGCTTAGCTTATTCGGTGCAGCCAATATATTATTACTAATTTTAGACTTTTTGATCTCATGTTATTTTAGCTTTTATTGTATTTTGTATGATTTATCTAAATTACTATCACCAGACAATTACTAGTTTATATTTATTTTAATCGTTGGTGTTTAGAATGTTTTATGAAGTTCGATTTTTTTTAAATATTCGAACAGAGTAGATCTATAAACTGCAGTTATTAATAACGTTAAAAGTTTTTAAAACTAAATTTAAACCTAATTATAAATTCTTGTTTTTACTATGTATATTCATCATCGTCATCATCATCAATAGGCATGGAGTAGACCCCGTGGATCAATCTTGCATTACGCCAGGTTCAGCCCATGCCAATAAGCTGCGAAGGGATGTATGTATATGATAGGTAAGGATTGAGAGCACTGTATAACGTTAACATGCCTGTGACGTCAGCCGCTAGACACCGCTGTTACAGTGTAAGGTAGTTATTCTAGTATGTCACATGTTCAATGGGAGTTGGATATGCGACTGAGATGGTTAAGCAAGTTTTCTGTACTTATGCCAACTTACTTCTAAAAATACAGTAAATTTCCTAGGTCTACTAAATATAACCTTGATTGAGACATGCCTGCATCTGTTACGTATTACTTTATTCTGGTTTAATATTATTATCATTTATTCGCTGTTCTTGTATATTACTCTTTGTTATTTATTTCTTCTTCTTGTTATTCGATTTCCTCATTATTCAGTCGTTATTTTCAGTCAGATATGTGATGTGATTAGTTGTGGTATACACGAGCTCTCTATTCTTGCTGCATTGCAGTTATCCATGTGCAGCGAGATCCGAGATCTTCCAACATTGTTTTTTATCTATTGTTAGATTAGAAGTTTTCCGCTGTTAATCGATTGGTTATTATTTTGCCCTCCAGAACATCCTGTGAAGTTGTCTATTCATTTTCGTTCATCCTTGCTCTGAAAGGTCTAGGATTTTGTTCCCCATTTTTCGCACTACTTATGACCGAACTAGCGTGATGTTGATAGCAGGTTAAGGAGATTTGCCGGTATCATTCTTTTATTTGCCCTTTCTTAAGTTTTAGTTATATGTACTCTCATTTATTTTTTAATCTGTATTACAAATAATAATTTAAATAAATAAAAACAAAAAATTACATTAGTCGTCCTTCAATGCATTTCAGCTATGTAGACCTGATTGTATTATCGTGACTTTGCATTTGATGTTTATTTCTCATTCCACCTTGTTTATTTCTTAATATCTTTTATCTTCTTATAGTCAATCTGTGTGGCTATCTTCTTCAGCTAATATAAGGGATGCGCGCATTTTGGCTAGGAGCTCGGTTAAGTTGTTTTTAGCAATAGTTCTCGTAGTGTTATGGTGAAGAGTATGAAGTGAGAGTGGATATCCTTGGTTTATTCCTTTTTATTTATGGTAGGGTTTTGTTCTTTGTCTAAACTGCTGCATCACGGCGTTTTTCCCTAGTGCTGCTTTGATTATCCTATTTATTAGGTGTTCCGTTTTCCTTTAATGTTTATATATTGTGAAACTGTGTCGATTGCTTAACGAGATACAGGAGAGGTAACATCGTGCACTTCCTTTGTTCCCATCACTTTCCCAAAATTACTAACTGCATTTATTCGATTGAGAATTCCGTGTCTTGTTCTTAGGATAGATATACTTAGGTCGTAGATACTAACCTCTTCCATTAAGCTGGTTTTGGATTTTTTGTAGTCACCTTTAGTCTCTAATTGTACATATATTTTGAGTTTTGTCTGTATCTATGTCACCTTGTCACCCATAAATATTATAAATAGTAGCGAACTAAAATTATCTCTTTATTTAAACTTCCTGTTCTGAAGCGGTTGGAGTAACTCCTTGTTGCAAAATTTTTGACTACGTTTACCAGTTTGTTTGGCATTCCTATTTTTTGCATGGCTGTCAAGTATTTTTTCTTGGTAGCATATCAAATGCATATGTCAGATCAAGAAAAACAAGATCTCCCATATTTAGAGTTTTCTTCATTACTATTCGGAGGGTGAACGGGTCTTGGGTTTATCTACCTCTCATAAATGTTGCCTATTCTACTTGCAATTTTTTTTAATCGGGTCCGTTTTATATATTATTCTTGTTTTATTACATTACGTTCTTCCATTAACTTAAGACGTTTTTGGCGTTCTAAATTTCCTGAAATGTCATTCTTATTAATCCAGATATGTAGTTTACTCGCTCCGTTTTGAATTTTGAACAAATTTTGTCACCCCCAATTGGTCAATTTATGTATAGTTTTTTTTACGTTAGTTGTTTCAATATCATATTATTAAATTTATCCCTTATGCCCTATTTTATGTTTTTCTTCTCTGAACGAATTCTAAAAGGATGAGCGTCATACATTTAGTACATATATTTTTTCAGTTATTACTTAATCTATCATCGTTGCGTTTGATGTTTTAAAACTTTTATTCGTGTTTCTTGTTCAAAGGTATTTTGAGTTATTATTAAACTAAAATGGCTTAAAGCACACTACGTTACAATATTTTGAACAAAGCAATTAAAACTAATTTATGTTAATTCCTATGATGAAACTTTCTGTTGATAATAAGAACGCTGGTTAAATATGAATTTTTTTCTATCATAATTTTTACAACGGAAAAAATAGACTTTATAAAGGGTATAAACTTTTATGAATTTTTATAAAACAACTAAAGCGTTTGGTGAGTAGGGTGCGTTCAATTTTCCGTATAAAATCTAATTGGGCACACTCTGTGTGAATTTATCTGTTACTGAAGGCTACTAGCACGCACTTTACTCGATTCAATCAGCAAAGTTGCGTAACATAATTTAGCAATTAACCAAGAAATTTCTGATAGTTTGATTAGAATCTGTTACAAGTTCGAACGGACGCCATCCGTTACCTGCGTCGCCTCGGGCTGGGACTCGCAGTAACTGAAAGACCAAGGATAAGCTCTAAGCTGCTTAGGGTCAGGAGCTTTACAACCTGAAATTTAAAAGTTCACGAAGACGCTTTAAACTAGTTGCGTGTGCTGTGCTGTGCTGCTTGCTTCTGCTTCTTGTTCCACCCTTACAAGTAAAATTAGCTGCTAATGGAAAAACTTCCTCTCCGGATTATAAAAAAGACCTTAATGCCTAAACGAATTCTTCTCGTGTTTTATTAGCAATCTTGATAGTTCTGTTTTATTTTAAATAAGTTTCCCTTTTTTTAATTGAATTTTAAATTTAAAAACTAACCGTTTGCTTCGGTACAGCTTGCAATTAAAATTTAAAAACATCCAAAGTTTTTTTTGAGAAAAATGTGAAAACTTCAAACTACGCAGTAACATGAAAGTTTAGAAATGATTAAACTTACGACTAGCTGAATTTGTACAAAAATTATAAATTTTCCTAAGTATATCCGACCTATCTCTTATATTTTAATAGACTTTATCGCGTGCAAGATATCTAAAAAGAGAAACTCGAATGGACTTGCAAAAACTGGGATTCCACAAAGAAAGTTATATCAACTCCACCCGAAGGGGATTTATCGTGATGCTCTTTAAGATGCAGCGATTGCATCCGAGCCGTGTTTTCTAGTTCATGAACGCAGGAATGGGGTTGAACGAGGTATGAGGGGGCCCGCTTGACAACCTTCCCTTGTAGTGTGATTGCGGGTAATGGATCTTCCTTACAGTAAGTCTCTAAATCCTAGGGATACGGTTTGCTTTTTGAATCTCGCATAATTTTTGATTGCGTTTGCTTTAGCTTCCAGATGTTTTCCTCCCCCTTTTTTAAAAATTTAATTACTTGGAATACTTTTGAGTAATTATGGTTAATGTTGAACTTAAAATCTTCAGATAACAATCACTCTGTTTTCAACTCTTTTAAATTAAAATTAAAGAGTCTTTGTTATATCGAAATTTCCTTCTGCCTTTTTTACGGACTTTATCCTAAATGTATCATTTTGTCTGGATAAATAAAGTCGAATTTGTTTGTTTGCATTTTTGAATTCAACAATTAAATTTGATCGAACTTTAAAGTTTTTAAACTCGGCCACGATTGTTTTATATTGTTAATATGTCATCACAAGAATAGCAATTGCATTTTGGCCAAACTAATCTGAGTCTTGATCATAACCGAATCTGAACAAAGAAGGAAGGAGATAGGAAGTAAATCCGATTCGATGAAGCTTAGACAAGAATAGTAAATTCTTCTAACCAAAACTAAAAGAGGAAGTGCTAGAAAATTAAATTTTAAACTTACATTCTAAAATTCCGAACTTTGCTTTTGGAGTCTGAAAGTCAAAAGTGAATTGCTGAAGCAATTTTTTGAAACTAAAATGTCTTAAGATTTACAAGGCTTTAAGTTTTAAGGTTCAATTTAATTCCAATTTACAATAAGTAGTTGCAGTTGCATAACTTGCAACGAAGCTAACTGGACTTTTGTTTTAAAAATTCACTTTTAAATGAAGTGGAAGTTAAATCCTGTAGGGAGAACTGAGCTTGGGATGAATATTTTTAGATCTGTAAATTTTGAAACCGAAATTCAGAGTTTAAGGCTTCTAACTGGAAGTTTCAAAACTTTAAAGAAAGATTATTTTTTACTATCAGCAAATTTAGATTGTTTTCGGGAGTTCAATATCAGAAATTGCAATTAAATCAAATCCCTGCACGTATTTGTTATAAAAGGGTTGATTATAGCCAATGTTCTAGTCTTCAATCAAAAGAGAATTACTGAAATATCGCTTTTTAAAATTACAAAGGCTTACGTTTTAATTTGAGTAGTGTTGCCGTCGAGACGAGAGATTCTCGTTCTCGTCTCGTCTCGCCCTCTCTCGACGAGACGAGAGAGATATTTTCTCTCGAATGAAAGCTCGAGACGAGACGAGAGAAAGGCCCTCTCTCGTCGAGAAATTCTCGTCTCTCTCGATCTCTCTCGAACAAAAAATGTTGGTTTTATAATTTTTATGATTTATTGTGAGTGTTTGCATTGACATATTAAACAGTTAAACCGTTATTCATGTTTTTGTATTGTTTTTCTTTCAATTAAAAATATGAAAAAATTGTGATATGTATTTTCTTTGAAAATAGGTACTTTTATTGTAAACTCTAAGTATTTGCGGGAAGAGTAAAATTAGCATATAACCAGAAATTTATAAAATTGTAGTGTAATACGATACACCATTTTAAATTAATAGAGGTTTTATATAGGGTGGTTTTACATAGATGAAATATGTTTCTCTTATATTTTTCAGAAGCTTTTTAGATTTTCATTAATACCTGAACTATATCAAATGAAAAAAAAAACGATAAGACGGGTACATATGTCTTTATGGCAATTTAAAGGAATTTTAAAAATATAAAAAGTCAATACTTTAAAAAAAATGATATAAATGCGAAATCAGAGTATGGTGAAAAATGCAATCTTACCATTGTCTTATCTTGCTATAAAAAAAAATAATAAAACGCCAATTTTAAACATTAATGCATTACTACTTGTTGATGATGAATCTTTGGTTTAAATCACGAGAGAAGCGAGACGAGACGAGAGAAAGGTGCTCTCGGACGAGAGTAGCGTCCTCTCGTCGAGACGAGAGAGCCATTTTATCTCGCCTGACGAGACGAGACGAGAGAAAGCCTTCTCTCGTCTCGTCTCGTCTCGCGGCAACACTAAATTTGAGTTCAGAATTACAGTTGCAGTTGTGTAACTTGCAACGAGACTAACTTGATCTAGATTTCAAAATCCACTTAAGAAACTTAATTTAAATCTGTTTGAAATTTTGAAAATGAAGTGGAAGCTTTTGAAAATGAAGTGGAAGTTAAATCTTGTAGACAACATTATTAGCCCTGAGGTTGGGGTGAATATTTTTCGATCTGTAAATTTCGAAAGGGAAGCTTCGGGCTTTAAAACTTTTAACTGGAAGTTTTAATTAAAAGAGGATTTTGAGACGACTTGCAGTTGCCCAAAATTTTGAAAATATGACGAAATCAACCCAAATAATGAAACATAAAAATTCGTCGATGTTGACTTGTTGTTGTTGTTATGAATTGTTTTCAAAAGGTTAATATTAGAAATCGCAATTAAATCCATCCCCTGCTTGTCTGTCATAAAAGGATCGATTTAAAACTTTAAATGTAAAGAAAGCCTTTGAGAAATTTCTAAAATACGATAAAAAAAAGTACGCCGATCAAAAGAAAAACTCAAGTGGGCTTTAATGATTATGAAAGTACACAAATTGTCCTCATAACTCAGTGTAAACAACAACATTTTTGAGGTTATGAACAATGTCAGCACATTGGAATTAAACCTTACGGTTTTTATGGATTGATGCGAGTTTTCTTTTAATGAGCACACTGTATAATTTACTCAAAACAATGAAACACATAAGAGTTCGTGTAAGTTAATAGTTCTTTCTTAATATTATCAGGAAATCTGAGTATAGTATCAGAAATTGCAATTAAATCCATCCCCTGCATGCCTCTGTCATAAAGGGGTTGATTACGATTACAGTCAATACTCTAGCGAAAGAGGCAGTAATAAAAACAGTGGTAAGAGAAAGAGGGCAAGAATAGGACAAACATTAGAACGTGCAAGTCAGGAGTACTCGTCCAATTCTGCAAGTGTGTACAAAGGAATAATTTTAGTCGGCGCTGTATAGATTTATTATTTTATTGAACTGGCCAGTCAGGGGGCTAAAATATATGAGGTTCGGGGAGTCGGAGAAGTGCTACGTAGGCTCGTTGTTCCCTTCCATCATTCGTCATTAGCATTTTCGTTGTAGATTATTGCCGATTGCGAGCAGCAGCAGTAACTCCTAGTATCAACCGCTAAACTTGTTAGAACTGATGCAAATCTCAGCACAATATTTTATCCTCCCCTTCTATCTTGGCCATGTAGAGTATCCGCCCTACGCGGCTTGCCAAATGAAGACCAGCGGAGCCCAAAGAAGAATAGTTAGAATTTGCATCGCCCTATCTGCTGATATATAGCGCGGCCTTATCTGCTCTGTCCACCCCTAGCGGCCAGTGTAGCAAGTGCTAAAGTTTAATTTATGTTCCCCAGCACTGCATTGTCACGTCTTACAGATGACTGAGGCTCGTGACCACTGTGAGCGGCTTGGTTGTGTGAGCGAACCGCGATCCGGAAGGATATTTTCCGGAAACGATAACTAAAAATTTAACCTAGTTCCACTTTTCTACTATTATCTTTATTTATTTTTCTTGGCGTCCTCCTGTAAAAGAATAACTGAAAAAATTTAGTTCTTGAACTTACCTCTTCGCTGCCCCTTTAAAGAGCTGTAAATTATTTCGCTAAAACAAAAACTATTGGTAAAAAAAATTATAGAACATATTTCCGATGTTTAGATGAACCAAGAAAGAAAAGTGTTCAAAAGCATTTCAGCCACCCCGATAATCTGAATGAATAGCTTTAGTAATTTTTACTATAATTCTTTTGAAAATCAAGGTTATACTTAGCGCTGTTTTATGTAAAGATATAGAATTTAAAAACGTTAATAGTTGTTAAAAACGCTCGATTTCCAAGTTTTTCTTAACTGAAAACAAGTATCGCCGTGTTTTTGATATAACTAATCCCTTATGAGAGTGGGCGAAAAGTTGAGTTCTTCTACTTCAGTAAATCGCTCGTTTAATTTTATCGTTTCAATACCAGTCGAGTAAGGGTCTTGATTTGCAGTCGAGACGAGGTATGAATTTTCAAAAATTTATCATTGCAGATAAATTCTCCAATCACATTTTTGATTTGTTATAACGTTACGACGTTACGAGGTGTTATTTATTAAAATATTCAATTTTATCTAGGAATTAGAAATTCCTTCTACATCCCAGGTGTTAGCAACGACAAAATAAAATGAAGAGAAAAGATACTGTTTAAGATATTCCTTTTTTTGCAAATACAATCATAGTAATCCACAAAGAAAGTGGAGAAAATATTATTAAATTAGTCAGTGGTGCTCTTGATAGTTTTGTGAGACCCAATTAATTAAAGAAAACACATATTTTCTTCCCTGTAATTATGTTAAATGCAAATGCATTTGATGGACGTACTTCATACTTCAAACTTGTATGTATATTCCGGGTGGTCAAAAAAGAAACGCATCGTGCTTAAACGAATAGCATTTAATATATTATAGTATGATCAAAAACCCCTGGGATCGCGGTTGCTGTGGATTTAAGTTATCTCTGAAATTATATACTTTTATTATTTTTGTCATTGACGTTTACTTGGCATCCTTTAATATATTGTAATTAAAAAGGCTTCAAAAAGAACGTAAGATGTTTAGGATCCATAAATCGCAACCGCGATCCAAGGACTTTTTGATCATACGATAGAATAAAGATAACTGATTACAATTTAGGGGATGTATTAGGTAAGAAATAAAAATTCTTTATACAGAATTTCGAGAATTTATTTGTAAAAACGAAAGAACACGTTGCACACAAACACAAATTTAACACTTACAAAATAATATTTTTTACTGACATTTTGTTTAAATATACGTTGAATAGAACCACCTTGTTATAGCTTTTCTGATTAAATCATTCGTTATTTGGGGTCATACAGCCTCGGGTTCTTTCAAATTTCTGAAGGATTCTCGCCTCAGAGAGTAAACTGTTTCTTGAAGGGCATCCCAGATGCTATAAAATTCCATTTTGGTACTATGGCTTTGAGGTAGTACTATTCTGTAAGTTATTCAAATAATGTTCTCAAACTTTTGTGACATTATTACTAATGCTTCGCATATAACTTATTAAAAGATAGAGATCGAAGTATTTACAAATGTTACACTTTTCGAATTTTTCACGTAGCTTTTGGGTTGTGACGTCAACTAGCTCCGCCCAAAAACTGTATGGGTTAAGATTGAGACAGCCAGTGGTTCCAAAACGTATTCTCCTATTCTAATGAACAATCTAAAATAAACAAATATTTTCGGTCGTTATCAAAGTGTAGAATGAATACAAATATATGTAAGCATCTAGTTAGTATCCCTCATTACATAGTCACATTTTTGCTATTATTTCGTACTGACGTATTTTCATTGGTTGTGTATTTAGTGATTTGTGTTATATTTTATTTTATAATGCCAGGATAAGTATTGAATTCACAATCTCAAATGTTTATTATAAAACTTTTAGAATATTTCGAACAAGGAAAAGAAAATGAAGGACCACTGATCTCAGTTTCAGCTGTACAAAAGGTGAAATCTAATTGGGTATTTTCTCATTTTACAAATTGTGTTTCAAACGTTAGATTATTGGTAGCATATCACCAAAACCTAATTAAAAAAACAATGCAGCTTGAGTTTTTGAAGAAAAAAATTATTTAAGTTCAAAACTAAAAACTTCCCGCGTAAACGCCCGACAGTGCGATCAACGTCACGTTGTTGGACATGACGTCACCGGCCATATCTTTACACAGCTGTCCCACAGTTCGTATGGTTTATTTCGTGTTTCCTGTGGTATTTGTTCGCATTTTTGTAAAGTAATTCAGTCGTTTTTATTTACATTCAACACAAGTGGAGAGTAAGCAAAATAAGTGGTGTTTTGTGCCAGCTTGCACAAGTACTTCTGTGAGTACACCAGGAAAAAAATTTGTGACGGTGCCAAAGGATTACGCACGCAGAAAAATGTGGTTTAAAGCTGCGTGACGTGATTTTCCAAAATCAAAATCCACATTTTATTGTTGCCAAGATCATTTAAATGTATAGCAGCAAAGATTGGAAGAAATTAATACTGCGGGGGAATGACAAGATGTCCTCGAAAGAAGTAAAAATTGAATCAAGGGCGCGCCTTTTAAGCTGAAAGACAACTGAACCGTATTTGTTCATATTTTACTGAAAATAATAGTAAGGCACCCATTACCTGCCAATCACCAAAAATTCACCGAACTTAAATATTGCCAGTGGATGTAAAAGCGTTAAATAAGTAAAGGTAAATTAGTCTGGAGTTAAAACTAAATTAGGCAATTGCGTCTCTTTCAATTGTTTATGGAACTCCTTCGAAGCAGTAGGTTTAATAAATTTTAATTTTGTGGGGCTCATATTGTATAAAAAATTTTATTAATATTATTTAATAATCCCTCTGTAACCGCTCGATTATTTTAGTTAAAAACAGCTGTCCTTATTTGTTTATTTTGTACCGAAGATAATATTCAGGCGCCTATTACCTGTAAAGCCCCGAAAATCCCTCAAACTTAGTTATTATAAGTTGACACCAAGTCAAAATCTCCCGATTTAAAGCTAAATATAGGCTCCAACAATTAGTGACGATTTCCATATGTTATAAGTAAACAAAACACTAAAACAAGAATTAGGTACTCCTGCATAGCCTAACTAACTTATAGGTAATATACCTACCAAACCAGTAACAATTTCTTTTGTTTATTTCTGAATAAATACCGTTAAATAATAGTAACTTTAATAATAATTACGTTATGTATATTCCAACAGTAACATAAAATACTTACGCAGTAGCCTTTGCTCCCCTTAGTTCTGCTGCATTGAACCGCTCAACGTTTTTCATGAATTCCATCACAATAAACATATCTACAGATGGTAAATTGTTGGATGAGGCCTTCACAAAACCAAGTGATGCCATTTTTTACTTAAAAAATTCGCAAACACCGAAATAATAAGACACGGAGACGATCTTCCTTACGTTGAAACCACTTTAAAACAAGGTAGCCGACACCATTTATATGGCCGGTGACGTCACGACAGTCATAGCCAATGAGATGCGTTTCGGAAGCGGGTTTGAAATAGCCAATTTTAAGGAATTTTGTAAAGCGATTTTTGCCAAAAAAACTCTCAATAAACATGTTTTTAATATGTTTAGGCCGTTAGTGGCGTATGTTTCTGCGTAGAAACAAATATAACGAAAATTGAAAGAAATGGAAAATACCCAATTGTTAAGTAATTTTTGAAAAGAACTCTGTCTAAAATAAAAACAATTTTAGTGTATGGTTAACGCCTTACAAATTAGCGAAGAAACTGTGCGAACGATAAAGAAACGGTATGAAGAAAATCGCGTCCTGACTACTCCAAATAAGAAACGTGTAAAAAGTAAAAGAAAAACTTACGATGCTCCCGATGCCGTTAAATCTCTAGTCAGGGAAACTGTTTATTATATGTATCATTTAAAAAAGCACGTTACTTTGCTTTCGCTGAAATGCGAGCTCAAGGAAAATTAGTACTACGAAATTAGCGTAAGCAGTCTTTTCCGGCTCTTGAAATCGTGTGGATTTAATTACAAACAAGACAATAACAGACGAGCACTATGTGTTGTTTCTTTGCGAAGCACATTCCTGGACAGATATATGGCAAATATAAATTCATCGGCACCTCTACAGGTTGTGTTTTTAGATGAAACATGGATATTTCAGAAAGGTACAAAGCGCATGTATTTAAATCTGCAGTTTTTTATATTGTTATGGTTTTAGGAGGACAGAAAAGGTCATGGCAGGATATTTCTGTAAGGAGCGTTAGAAAAACACAGGGCGAAGGAAAACGATACGTTGTACTTCATGCGGAGACGGATTCCGGATTTGTCAATAATGCAGGATTGGTTTTCTCATCTTCCTCGAGAAGTGGCGATTACCACGATAATATGTCATCTGAACTATTTGAAAAGTGGGTTCGTCAACAATTACTACCAAATTTAGATCGACCGTCCCTTATACTAATGGATAATGCACCTTACCATTCTGTTCTGCTCGAAAAGCAACCTACAACCAATTTTAGGAATAATGAAGTAGCGGAGTGGTTATCAAGTAAGGGAATCTGTTTTCTTCAAGGTGCTTCGAAACATGATCTTTTACAGATAAGCAAAGATCATCGGGTTCCTAAGCGATATGCTATTGATCAGATTATGGAAGAAGCTGGTCATAAAGTTATACGTCTTCCTCCGTATCATTTCCAGTATAATGCCATAGAAAAAATATGGGGTATTTGCAAACAATACTATGATAGGCATATTGGACGGTACGGCTTCAGCGAAAAAGATGTGCTGGCAATGTGGAATGAAGCATTGAACCAAATAACTTCAGAAATGTGGGGTAGCACCATAAAACGGGCAGAAGCTTTAATAAAAAAAGTGTTGGGAAAATGAAAAAGTAATAAAACAGCATTCTGTAGTTAATCCAGTTGTAATTAACTTAGCAGAAGATATTTTTAGTGAAGAGGAAGAAGAAACTTCCTAGTATCTCTAGTAGTTTTAACCGGAGACATCCTACTGCAAACGTATTTGGAAGACTAAATGAGCGTGTTCGTGAAACTGGTTCATTTATCCGAAGAACTAGGGACACCGGTCGACCAAAAGCAAGGCGTACGGTTCAACTGGAAGAGCAGATTTTAAATGCAGTAGAAGAAGATCCCTATGTCAGAGATACAAATTTCAATCCATTGGGATGGATTTAATGTTGCCAAATGTACGTTTCTTTCAAATGGTTCGTAAGGGCACGGAAAGCATGGTTTTTGTATTAAAGGTTTTCGACTCAGAATTGTACAAGGAATATCGCTACCTGGAGCTTTTGCGCCAATTTGTATACACCCTGTGTATTAATTGTTTTAAGAATTTATTATTTTATTGTTGGTTTAAGACTGAAGATTAGTAAGGCTACTTGAGAATAACATAAATAAATAATTTTTCCTTTAACCAACTTTTCTTAAAAAAAAGGTAAGATTTTGTAAAACGGCTTAATACCTAAGACATAAGCTCGTTTAGCCAAATATACAGGGTGTCTCTAAAATGCGTGGACGTGGCTTAACCACAGATTCCTGGGCGCAAAATAAGATGATTTAACTCAACTTACCTATATCCAAATTCGTTTCGTTAAGCCAGTATTCTGCTTCAAAGTTCTTTGAAAAAAAGTTAATTTTTCTTATAACAACAAGACGCTTGGATCGATTTCGATGATATTTGGCATGCCACTCCATATAAGAGTGAAAAATTCTGTAGCGCTAAATAAAACATAATTACAGAGAATTAAAATCAATAATGCCTATGTAGTTATAGTCTTTGACAAAGTTCTAAAAAACTGGGAAAACCAATATTCTTCAGAGTTATTGATTTACACCAAAGAATTATAGGTTAACTCCTTTTGAAAAATTTAAAATAAGAGTTGCGATTAATTACCGATTTTTGAGAACACAAGAATTTACTTGGGATAGTCACTCTAAGTCCTAAAATTCAAACAATTTTCAAAAATTAAAGTGTCAGCCAGATATACAGGGTGTCTCTAAAATGTGTGGACATAGATTAACCACATATTTCTGGATGCAAAATAAGATGACTTAACCCAACTTACCTAAAACCAAATTCGTTTCGTTAAGCCAGTATATATTCTGCTTCAAAGTTCTTTGAAATATATTAATTTTTCTTATCAGAAGAATACGCTTGGATCGATTTGGATGATATTTGGGCATGACATTCCATATGGATATGGACATAAGACATCACTACTGTATGAAACATGGGTGTCACAGCCCATATCAGACAGTAACTCTTTAGTGGCAAGATCGATAATTAAAATAATTGTTTTTCAGGAAGAGATATTCAATAGGTTTAAACACAAAAATTAAAAATTTGAGTGACTACGCTGAACATTTCTTAAAACAAATGTAATCTAGTAACTTGGTATTCTAAGAAACATATGACGAAACGGCTATATGATAAAATTTCTTAGTAAAATGTTCAAAGTGACCACCATTTTCCTGGATGCAAAGGTCGATTCTACGCAAAAAGTTCAATTGTACTCTTTGCAACATTTCTGCATTTCCAATTGACCGTGGAACGTTTTGTATTATTTTACCTTACTAAAGGAAAAATTAAGAGTAAGTATAAAATTGATTTAAGAGCTTGCAAAAATAGAGGAAATTGTAAATTCAGGAAAAAATATATGCTGAATGTAATTGTCCTTAGAAAACGTTTTATGTATAGTGCTACATGTTGGATTATCGTGACAACAGAATAGCAGTTTATTTGAAAAAAAAAAATTAAGTATAAGTTTAGTGAGAACATTTGGTACTAGATAACGTTGCATAGAGTTCAAGATTAAATGAAAAGAAGCCCTATTTACTTTGGGAAAAGGCAGATATTACCAGATGGTTAATATTATACAGTGTGTCCTTGGACTGAGTGACCAGGGGCATTATTGGCTAAATATTTAGACCTGCTTGACTGGAAACTAATTTTGCGACATATTTGAGATTTTTAAAGTCAAGATAGCCATGGCAGAGAAAGAATCATTTAATAGTCAGGTAAAACACCTTAGTCGTTCATAATTCGGCAAAGTGTTACTGTTAAACTTTATAAGAAATACAAAATTTTTTTGATACACATAAAGGTTCTGGGTATGAACGGCCTAAAGAAACTTGATTTTATAATTCCGATAATTCCTATATATTTCACTGTTAATTGAATAAATAGGGATTGTAAAATCAATTGTTTCTTTCTACTGTTCATACCTAGAACCTTTCTCTATATCAAAAAAATTTTGTATTTCTTATAAAGCGATTCGGAATTGTTATACAGCAATTTTTAGTAAAAAACATTAATATTAATAATTATAGTACTTTTTAACTTCGATCTCTTGTTGAGCACTCAAAGGTGTTTGGTAACCTCTATTTATGAAAACAATTTAATTTTTAGTTTTACAGTAAAAATGTTTTGTAATCAAGTTGTATATATATATTTTTGCATTTTGACAAAAAAAGTGGAAAAATCATAAAGAAAGCAACACTTTTTTTTAACTATTTAATTTTACTTTTTGCATTTAGTAAGTATGCTTTAAATAAAATATTGTAAATTGTCAGTTTGACAACTGTAAATTCTCAAATCCTTTTTAGCCTATTTTGAGGGATTTAAGATGTCAAAATGCAAAAAAATATTTTATCCAATTCAGTTACGAAATATCAACATTTCGACATTGATTTTAGTTATGAAAAGTGGTTCATTTTGTAACTAGTTACAAAATATGCTCCCATTTTGTAACTAGTTACAAAAAGATGATTTGAGTTGCGAAAAGTGTTTCATTTTGTAACTAGTTACAAAATATGCTCCCATTTTATCACTCCCATTTTATCACTTTTATCCTTTTTTAAGAAGATGTGGCATTTACATTTTGTTATCTGAATTGGATAAAATCTTGTATGAAACACGTTGCAAAACATGTCTTTTTATCACATGGCGTGTTTTTCATCTCGGCTTCGCCTCGACGAACAATTTCACGCCTGGGTCGCCTGGTGATAAAAAGTCCATCATTTTGCAACTCGTTGCATAAATAGCTAGTGTACAACTCGTATGAAAGCATCTTTTTTTCACTCGTTTGATTGATGCACTCCGGCTTCGCCGTCGTGCATCAAACTTTAAACTCATGAAAAAAAGTATTGCTTTCATTACTAGTTGTACAAATAACTATTTTTGAATGCAATTTTACACCGAGACTGAATAAAGTTTCCTAGAAACATTTTGCTGGATCACGATATAAAGGGTTCTATGTGTGGCTGTTTTGATTTTAAAAAAATAAGTAGACTCAAAACCTTTTTAGCTGAACATGACTCAATCTTGAACAATACCTTATAAGATACACAAATTTTTAGTCGATTATACCTCTTGCTAACTTAATTCGGGAATGTACTGTACATATACCAACAAGAAAAAACATAACGGTGTTGACGAAATGTTAAGAGAAAGCGACCATGAGGTGCTTCGTTTGTCTTATTTTTATTACCATTTTAATGCCCTTGAACTAATTTGTGCAAGCATAAAATGTCATTACGACACAATTTTAGGAAGCAAGAGAATAGGTAAAATTAAAGTTATATTAAGAAAATGGTTAGAATCGTTACAACAACAATGTGGTCTCTAAGACCAGAAGAATTAATTATGCTATTTTTAGTTACAACGCAAACAAATCGTTTTTATTACTATTAGGTCGTTATTAATAAGGACACTGCTTATAAAAAAATTAGGAGACCACTATTAAAAGCATTAATTATGCAACGAACTCTGGATTTGGTATTTTTATGATAAAATCCTGGCAGCAGAAAATAACCTTTCTGCAACACCATGTTTTAAAATTCTAATCATTTCTAAGTAGTTATACTTTTTTGAATAAATTTTAAAACCATGTGACTTTTATTAGTGGTCTTTTTTTGAGCAGTATATTTTTGGCGAAGTTTCTACTAGCAGGGAATAGGAAACTGATGTAAGTAAACAGTTCGAAGTGACAAAAGCATGCTGTTTATTCAACTTGCTTTTTCATGAACATAGTGAGGGCATAACTTATTTTAAAAATTGCATTAGCTGTAGTGAAAAATACTTGAAACCACTGTCATAATGTTAAAGAATAGTTTAAATAAACAAAGCTATTGTTTCTATAATCGTCAGTTCGAATTAAAGTCGACTATAAGCAGTTTGTGTTAATTAGACGAAACAAACGAAAAATTCCTTGTGAAATTAGAAACGCAACTTTTTCTTTTAAGTACAACCAATTTTCAATTTTTATGTTGTGATGTATTTAGATGTGCAGTTTTCAAAATATATCCTAGATTCCAAAATTTAACGATGGACACTCACTCGTCACCAAGAGCGTTAATTAAGTAAAGCGTGCAACTTTTCGGAAAATATGATAACAGATAGTAGCAATACTTGTCAAGTTTCTATCGTCTGGAATTTAAGTAAGGGCAGTAGTTGAAAACTTTCGTTCTAATTAAGTTCTTTAGATTTAATTAGGCGAAAGTTGAACGGCCATTACGGCATCTAATTAGAATAATAGTAAACAGAAAGTGCACTAAGAGCTGAAAACGGGCTCTCGTAACAGAAATATCTGTCTCATATAGTTGACGAAAGCGTCGTTTACGTTAAGACTTTTGATATTCCCCTCGTATTTAAGTCATAAATAACAATGTTATGTAGAAGTTCGGTAGGAAAAGGGGTGGCCGGTTGGCTTGACTACTATATTTCGAAAATGATAAACGCACCCGAACATAGTTGCAACAAATTTGGGAAAAACGTTGACATTTATCTTTTCGTGGGCGAGTTTCTTGATAAATAAACCCGTAGCCGTGGAAATAGCCTCATGTTCCGGTGAGTACCAAGTGAGGCAGAGCGTGCTAGTGCACACAGTAGGGGAGTCGAGATAAGGGGGTAATTACCCGCTGGACCACGGTCGTCTTTAATCAATAGCACGGGCAAGTCGTGTGTGCACCCCCCTGTTCTCCCGCACCCCCAACGACACTAACTTCATTTGCATGCCTACAGCGCTCGCCCACCAGAGTGGAATATTGGATAAGTTAATGTATGGCTCTGCTGCCAATGTTGTACTTCCCTCAAGAAGAACTGACCACCGGCCGTTTGAATTAAACATAAGTGATACCGCCGCGCAAGTTTCAAACTGAATTAGACAACTTATTTACAAGCCCTTAAACAATACTTCATTAAATACTAGCGGAGACCGTGTAAAAACCTCTCATCGTATACTACCGTGCGAGTTGGCAGGGGTAAACCGAAATTCTCGAAGAAGAAAAAGAGAGCAACGGACGGCACACAAAAGCGAAATAACAACATGACTGCGTTACAACGGTTGATAGGGGTATTGATGAGAAGTGATTAGCGCGCGATAAGCTGATAGCTTAGCGTCCGAAGGGTGTGGGTGAGGTGTAATACTCTCTCCACTACGTTTGCTTAGCTAGCCTAGAACCCTAGAACACACTGCCTAATGATGCCTATTTGTTTTACTGGGGTGGCAGACACTGCGAGCGAAGATTTATACAAATATGCGACCCCGGAAACGACCCGCGCAACTTTTTATACTTTTTGCTTTATTGCTCGAATTATATACTTCTTAAATCAAATCATCTTATTCCTAATGTTAACGACTATCGCATTTCTTATACGAATTAGAAATCATCTGCGAATTTTTATTTCTCTGAAAAATTACTCAAGCCCTTGTAGCCCTTTTGTCCCTATACTTGTGCAACTGTAACATTTTCGTTGCTGTCTCAAATTCTTTATCTCTAAAATAAAGCGAACACAAGATAAAAGGTTTAATTACCCCTTTCCCTGTTTTACACGTGTATAACATTCTCGCGCTTCTTGTAAAAACACCGGAATCATTAACAACTTTATGTTGTACTTTTACAACAATGAATAATATTTAATAGTTATTTATTATACATGCGGATTAAATTAATGTTTAATGAGCGGTACGTTTATACGCGCGAGCGGCGGTAGCCGCAAGCGCGTTAATACCGCGAGTTAATACATTAATTTAATCCGCAAGTGTAATACAACTGTTTATTCAATTTTGACATTTACTTGACATTTTTAAAGCGATTTGACATTTTTAAAGCGCTAGCGGAATAAAAATTTTAAATCGCTAGCGGAATAAAAATTTTAAACGATTGTTTATAAAACATCAACTTTTATGGGCAGGCCAGAAACAAATAAACGTCAGTTTATACGGCAAAATTGAATAAAAAACTTTAAAATAGATATTCATATTTAATTTGGCTGTTCTTGGGATTTAAAAATATATATAAATAAGTATTTCAATAAAGGTTTTGGCAGAAGCTAAAAGAAGCTTAAATTACTGCTTAAGCGCCAACTGTAGGCGGGGGGGGGGGCTGTATCTTCTATAAATATTACTTTTATATTTTCCAATTTTTTATTATTTAACTAAAATTAAAAATTTTAAAAACAGTTTGTTGTTAAACGTTAAGTAAAGGTAGGAGAGCCCAATTTTGAAAATTGTTTGTAATTAGCGAGGTAAAAAATTAGGAAGTTTATAATATATCATGTTTAGGGCTGAGATTTTTTTTCGATGTGTCGATATATCGAATACCGACATGAAAATAAATATGAATCCCATAAAATCCTTTTTTCGTAAGGAAACTATCAGATTAAAGTAATTGTAAGAGTTTGTTATCGACGAGTGAAGTATTTCATCAACACAGCAATTTATTTCACGTTTTGAATTGAAATTATTCAATACACCAATTTATTCGATTTCCGAGGAGAAATAATTATTAAATGATCACCAAAGTTAACCAAAAATTAAACTTACAAAAAGGTTACTTACAAATGTTTAAAAATTAAAAATAATCATTGTGGGTTAACTGACACAATTTGATTAATCTTTCATTTTGCATTTGATGCCTTCGGTCATAGTTATTCCGAAGGTAAAAATAGATGAAAAATTTAGTAAAATACGCGTGTTCCTCGACCACCATTACAAATAAGGTAAGTCAGGCAGTAAACACAGCAAATCCGCAATTGAATTTAAACTAACTAAATTACAAAATCAAAAATCCCTAAAAATGTGAATGAGGAAACTGCAACAAAAGGGTTGGCAATCCTTCTGTAAGTTATTAATGTTATTATATTTAAATTTTGATATGGATCTTTAATCCTGCTGTAAGTTTTTATTCCTAACCTTTAAATATTACCTGGTAAGTTGAAAGTTTCAATTTTATAACAATTAATTTATAGTTTTGTACAATTAATTTTAGCCTGAAGATGGCGCTTTAATTTTACATTAATTTTACGGCCGAAACATATAATTATATGTAGCTGACAACCCCATTTTTGAGTTGTTTGTTTATTAATTAAATCTGTGGAGAAGACATCATTTGTTTTTTCCAAGTCCTACACATAAAGTGGCATTTTAATGTGTCAAATCCAGTTATTAAAGCAATATTTTAACGTGAAGGCTGGATAAAGTGTTGCTATAAACATTTTATCCACACTTTCCTTGACGACGTGAATAAATTTATGTATTTTAGAAGAAAAACCATGGTGCCTTTAAATTTAGGTTGCTAGGCATTGTTTAAAGACTACTGTAGTACTAATATTTATGTAAATAAGCAATAAATTGATAATGAACTGTTTTTTAGAAATTTTAAAGCTACCAATTGGAAGAAATATAGTATGCTACACTTGAATAAAGAGATTTTATCCACTCAAGGAAACTTTTTCTTTCATGGATAAAATTTTTCTTTATTCACTTGTACCATAAACAGCTATTATTCACTTAAATCGTAACTCCACAACTCCACTATAAATATGGATTTCAACATTATTGTTACTCATTGTTTTTACAAATTCTTGACCCGTTTTATTAAAAAAAGGTTTACATTACTGTTGTGTGCAACCAACAAATGTGTTTGTTTTCCCAGCATTAAAAAACGCGTAAAATCAATAATGATTATTTAGTTGAATGCTCAAAAATTTACTATTTATATTTTATTCTATGCAGGGCCGGATTAAGCCAATCGGGAATGTGGAGCCAAATTAATTATTGGGCCCCCTCCCCTCCCCCTTACTTTTTAAACTGAATTTTGTTTTTCAAAACAAAATTCCACTTTAAATACAAATATATTTATTTATTTAAATAATAAAATACAACAAAAATACTAATACTTATAATAATCATTATTAAAATTAATAATAACTAATAACATAAAACAATAAAATGAAATAAGATTCCACAATAAATAAACAAAAAAAAATAAACTATAAAGAGACCTTTTGTGCTTTGGATGTAGCAAAGTCTTCAACTATGGCACTAAAATCTATTTTCTCCAGCATTTTGTTTTCAATACTCATTAGCGGCAAAGCATTTAATCTAGGATTGAGCATTGAAGATCTAAATTCATTTTTAACTATCGCCACGTTCGGCACTGCAATTCGTATTGGTAGTAATATCTATATTTGGAAAAACACTTTCTAATTTATTATTTTTAATTAATTTTATAAATTCAGTGGCGCTGTTATCTTCTACTAAATGTTTAAATTGAAGAAACTCGTCAAGAAAAGCTTTGTCAATATCATCAGAAAATAAATTCTGAAAATTTTGGCAGGCGACTTTAAGCTCATCTGTGGATAAACGATTAAAATTGTTTAAAAATACAAGATTTGAAACCGTCGTTCCATAAGCGGAAATACTTTTGTTGAAACATGCAATTAATTTATATATAATTGCATAAAGACGTCCAACTTTAAAATTTTCGGGTTCTTCCAAAGCAACTTAGTTTTCACGTATTTCATCTGACATTAATTTACGAACTCATGTCCTTGTGTATTTCATAATTTTTATCAATTTATTTATTTAGAGAAATTGCTTGTTGTTCAAAATCCCTGCATTGATCTTTTAAATCAATAACGAAGTCATTTAATGATCTCGAAAGTTTAACTCCTAATGCTTTTTCTTGAAGCTGTGTACTAACCGCATTAAATGTCCTATTTACTCGTATGTCGCAATGGAAAATAAATGGCAACAGAGCACGGAATTAAATAAAAAAATATTTATGGCCCCCAAACGTCGTGGGCCCTGGAACGTCGGGGGCCCTGGAGCCAAGGCTCCATGGCTCCGTGGTTAACCCGGCCCCGATTCTAGGTTAGCTTCTAATTTACTTTAACAAATGTTATTAAAAAAAATGTAATATGCAGAACGTTTTGCTACACTTTAAACTTGTTATAATTAAAAAAATCACAAAATTTCAAAAAATAAATGTACATAACATTCTGAAAGATAATAAATTATAAAAATACGTATAACACAATAAAATTTCGAGCTCTTTCTATAGCAAGTTGGCAAAGGAAACAATATTTATTTCACAATGAAATTGTTAGATTAAAATATCTGTAAGAGTGTATTATAGTTAACCGGACGCGAAGCGTCGAAGTTTACTATATCTCGAGACAGTAATCAAACTTTTCACCAAGGTTTGTATGCTATTTTATTTTTAACCATACATATAAATTAATATGAATCATTTATAATAATAATTAATAATTTGAACAAACATATGGAATTATCTGGTATATCAAATAATTCTACGCATTTCTTTATTTGATATGAAAAAAAGTTGCTTTGCTATTTATTATAACTGGCTACGCTTGGATTGCATGCTCAACCGAGTAAATCGTACTAGTAAATTAATATTATATTAAACATTAAATTAACTATAAAATGACTGTCGAGTAGTGAGAACTATTAAAATGGCGATTCTCTTTCTAATATGCATTTTAATATAAATTTGTTTTACGTATATAAAGTGTTATATTCTATTCCCTGATTGTTATTTCTGGAGCTTTGTTTTACCTGTAAAATTCTTCTTCTTCTTCATTTTCCTCCGTCATTTCGGCCATGACTGTTTTTCTTTGGCGATATCTTGGGACCGCATTAGTCTTCAGTCGAAGTCGATATCTAACTCTGTTGTTATCGTTTCGCTGGACGTCCTACCTTTTTCGTTCCTCGTGGTTTGTTGTCTCTTACTATTTTTGGTAAGCGATCATTGGTCATTCTATTAACGTGGTCATCCCTCTCCTTTTTCCTATTTTGTATGTACTTTCTAATGTTGTGTATCTTGCATTGTTGGCAAATTTCGTGACTTGGGCCTCTAAAGGTTTTCCCAACTATTATCCTTAATGTTCTCATTTTGGTTGCCTAGCATTTGTCTTGTTTTGCTGGTATCTGCTCGGGTTTCTGCAGCGCAAGTACATATGTGTCGTACAGTGGTCTTATATTCTAGTATTATTTTCTGTTGATATGTATTTGTTCCTCCACAACACGTCTCTTAAGCTATCTTCTTTTTCTTCTTCTTCAATCAGCGTTGAGCGAACATACGCCTCCTCCATTTCCTTCCACTTCATTCTATCTTGCGCTGTTGCCATCCTTCTCCATCCGGCAATTTTTCTAACATCGTCGTACCATCTCATTAAGGGACGTCCCACACTTCGCTTTCTTGCTCATGGTCTCCACTCCGTTGTTATACGTGTCTATTGTGTAGGTTGCATTAGGGCTATGTGGCCTGCCCATCTCCATTTCATTATCATTATCTTGTGTCCCACATCTTCCATTTTTGTTTGTTGCCTAATTCATTGTATTGTCTTTCTATCTTTTAGTGTAATATTGTTCTTTCCATATGTCTTTGTGTCGTCTGGATTTTATGTAGTGTTTTCTTTGTAAATGCCCACGTCTCTGTGCCATACGTCAAAACAGGAATAATGCAGCTTTCCAAGACCTGTATTTTCACATGGACTGCGAATTTCTTGTCCCTATTTCTTAATATGTGGCTCAATCTCCCAAACGCTGCCCATGCTAATTTTGTTCTACGCTGTAGATTTGCATTTTGCATAGTATTGTCTCTTAAGCTATAGCCCCTTTGATTGTCTGATGTTGTACTTCCTTGCAAATATCACGATTGCTCGATATTTGTATTCACAAATATTTAAACTGTCCCTTCTATCTCGAACTTGCACCTTAACGGGTCGCTGGATATTGTCAAACATTTTGTATTCTCCTTGGATACGACCTAATGTAGAATTCTTTGTAGGTCGTTCTCGTTGCTGGCAATCAAGACGGCATTGTCTGCGTAACATATTATTTGTATTTTTTTTATCCCATTGTATATCCTACCTATGATTTTATCCATCACTATATTAAAGATTATGGAACTAAGCCGGTCTCCTTGGCCTATTCTGACATTTACCCGTATCTCGTCTGTTTTTAGGTCATTATCTTTTACATACATATGTTTTGTTGTTGCTGTATATGTCATTTATTAAGTTGATCAGTGTTTATGGAACAGTATTTCTAATACATCCTTTCATTTGATTCGATCAAAGGCCTTTGTTAGGTCTATCAAACACATGTAAGCCGGAGTATCGAATTCTATTGCTTTTTCGCATATTTGACGGATAATAAATATGGTGTCAGTTGTTGATCTGTTCGTCCTGAATCCCATTTTTCCTCATTGTTAGGTTTATGAAGTAATACTTTTGTTATTAGTTTTAGAACTGTACCTGCAGACCGTGATACCTCTATAGTTAGAGGGGTCTTGCTTATTGACCTTTTTGCGGTTATTGTGATGCTGGTTTTCATTTCTTTTGGGATATTTTTGTTCTGCAAAATTCTAATCTCTTTTACATCGAATGTAAAAATAAAAAGAATAGAATAGTATTTCGGTAAGTGGCGCCTCCTAAAAGTGATGCGCCTGTTGCAAATGCCACTTTTTGCCACATCTTAGCTAAGGCATTGTAGTTTTATGTCTTCTAACACTTACCTTCAAAGTTTTTCTGTATTCATTCCTTCCTTTGAAGTATGAATTGAATGATAAAAAACATAGAAAGTAACAATAAATTGGATAAAAGATAAACTTAATAAAACGTAAGTAAACGTAAAGGTATACACAAATCGATAAAGTAAATAGGTACGAGAGTAGAATGATTGAAAAGGGAACAAGAAATAAATAAGAATAAACGTGATAGAAATACGAGAAAAGGAAAAGAAAACCTGACCAAGGAAACATATAAAGATTCACGTATAGAGAGAGACAACTAAGAAAGTGAAGGGGCAGAATCGGAGGGAGAGAGGGGGAAATATCAAGAAAAAGGATCGAGACATACAAAATTAAATTGGAAGAGAGGTGGTGGTGAAAGCCTAAGGTGAAGTAAAATACGAAAAAGAACAATATAACCGGCTAAACATAAAAATGGGAAAAACGAACTGATGAACAGTACACTAAAAAGCTAGTTTAATCTCACTTCTAAAGATTTCAAAAATTTTTGAAATCCTTAAATCAGATTTAAGTAATTTGACTTGTCGATCTGCTAGTGAGGTAATAAAATATAAAAAGCAGAAGGTGTAAAACATAAATTGTTCTTTCGTTTTTGCGAACATTTTATTAACTTGATGGCTAAATCAAATTCTGAATTCCAGGTGAAATAAATCTGAATATGAATTCAATACTGCAAAATTGAGTCTGTTTTCGAAATTCCAGTTATGAATTTGAGGTTCAAATTTATATTAAAGCAACGGCACAAATTTATAAACACATTATCTAAACATTTCATATTATTTTAGCGGGGTTACAATGCATATTAAGCTGGTCACTGACATGCAATTATTAGTTTTGCAACAGTTTGATCCGTAAACTGATCTATCGCGCTTACGCAACGAAATCATCAGTCACGCTAATGCAAGCACACATGCAACTAAATTGTTTAGTTTCATCATTGACTTCATCGAGTAGCTACAGTGTGTGCTCCTGAGCTAAAAAGAAGGAAGAAAATAAGGAGGAAGAAGCAACACTGGGTACATCCAATTATGTCACAACGTTTAGTGAAGGGGCAATTTCATAAACTGAATGATGATTATTATCGCATGAGTATTAACAGTTTTGATGAACTTCTGGATCTGATAAATTCTCATACTAACCTTGCGGGACTTGGGAAGACACATTTCACTCACGAAACCACAAAACTGACTATCTTTTACCTCTTAGTAATACAACTATAAAACACTGAAGCTGTTGCACAAATAAAAGGGTTAGAGACAGAGAAGTTTAAAATTAATAATAAAGGTGTATAACAGGGAGACGCACTATCTGCAATTATATTTAACCTGGTATTGGAGGGAATAATTAGGGGCGCTAAACTAAACGGTACAATACTAGAGCAAGAGGCCCAGGTAACAGCATATGCCGATGATCTGACAGTAATAGCTAAATCAAAAAAAGAACTGCAAAAAAAAACTGCAAACATAGACATTGAAGTTAAAAAATATGGATTGAAAATAAATGAAAAGAAAACTATGTACATGAAGTATGAAAGAGATTCAGTGAATAAGAAAGATGTTTTACTAGTAGGAGACTATACTTTTTAAGCGATAGAGAAATTTAATTATTTTGGATCAACGGTCGCAATGCATGGAAATGAAAAGATAAAGGAAAGGATACAGAGAGGTACTATGCAAATAAAGAGCTGTTAAAAAATAAAAAACTAACAAAAGCTACAAAAATTAAAATATATACAAAGGCCTACTGTGATATATGCTCTAGAAACAGGAACACTAAAAAAGAAAGAACAAGAGGAATTAAGGAGATTTGAAAGAAAAATTCCAAGAATAATACCGGGTCCAATAAGAACTGAAGAAGGAATAGAAACAGAATAAACTTTGAAATAGAGAAAGAAATTAAAGAGGAAGATTCTAGTACGATTCCTCAAATCACAAAGAACAAGATGGTTTGGGCATGTGATAAGAAGGACACCACAAACAATTTTGAAGAAGATTACTGAACGGATACAATACAAAAAGAGAGAAAGGAGTAGACCAAGAAAAAGGTGGCGAGATGAAGTATCACAGGGCGTGGAAGTTGTAGGGATGAAGGAATGGAGGGTAGTAGTCAAAAAAAGAAAGATATGGAAAAATTAATGCAAAAAGCTAAATTACATAAACAGTTGTAGAGAGCATAAAAGGTTAATCCACCTTAAAACAAATGGATTGAAGTCTTCATATAAGAAGAGGCTACAATCTGTCTTCTTCTTTGCCTATTCCCTTATACCCTAAGGTGTCGGGTCCTCGATCCATTTCTGGTATCCCTTTCTATTTAGCGCCATCCTCATTACTTCCTTGATATTCATTCCTCTCTGCTGTACCATATTTTTAATGTTGTCTATCCACTTTGTTCTGGGTCTCCCCCGTCCTCTCTTCCTTTCTCCTCTTGCTTCCATCATCCTCCTTGGGAGTCTCTTTTCTTCCATTCGGACCACATGTCCGTACCATTGCAGCTGTCTTTTTTGAATAGTTTCCACTATTGGTTCTACCTCTAGTTCCTCCCATGTGGTTATATTTCTAACTCTATCTCTTCTAGTCCTGCCTAGTATTCGTCTAAGGTATCTCATTTCTGCAGCTGTTACTTTACTCTTGTGTTTGTCTTGCATTGGCCACGTTTCCACTCCATAAATGAGCGTTGGTACGTATACTGATCTGTACAAGTGCAGCTTTGTTTCTCTTCCCAGTTCTTTTTTATTTATTAGTGTTGTATTGATCTGATGGTATATTTTCATTGCTTTTGATGTTCTGTTTCGTATTTCTTGTTCTATTGTTCCATCATTGCTTATCATGACTTCCAAGTACTCGTAGTAGTTTACTACCTCTAATCTATTCTGTCCACATCTGATGTTTATGTCTTCTTCATCGTTAGCTGTTTGTTTACTAATTTTCATTATTTTGCTTTTATTTGCGTTTATTTCCATTCCTGCACTTTGTATATTGCCGTTCCATTTGTTGACTGCGGCTTGTAGTTTCCTAACGGTGTCCGCCATCAGCACAATGTCATCCGCATACACAAGACTTTGGAGGCTTACGTTTTCCATTCTCCAGTGTCCAAATTTTGTGTTCAGCGCTCTCTCTTTGCTTTTCTTCAGTATTTGGTCCATAACTATGATAAATAATAGGAGACTGAGGGAGTCCCCTTGTTTGATTCCTTTTTCCAGGTTGAAGCTTTTGGACTCCTTCCCCTTTATTCTCACTGTTCCTGTTGTTCTTTTGTACAATGTTTTTGTGACCTGGATCAATTTATCGGGTATTCTTGCCTCTTCCATGGCTTTCCATACGGTCTTCTTTGGTATAGTATCAAAAGCTGCACGCAAGTCAATAAACGCCAGGTAGAGAGATTTTTCTTCTTCTAATTTCCTTTCTGCTGCTGATCTAATAGTGTATATGTGATCTTGTGTCTGCCTATTATTCCTAAATGCCGCTTGTTCTTCGTTCTTCCTGTAGTTCCTTCTCTGCATAGTGTCTGATCTTTGTCTCTATTATTCGTGAGTATATTTTCTGTATACACGATGATAAACAAATGGCTCGGTAATTGTCACACTCGTTCGTGCTTCCTTTCTTGTGCAATGGCACTATAATATTTTCCTCCCAGTCTCTGGGTATGTCTTCTCCATCCCAGGTCTGTTGGCATATTCTCTGGATCCATTCCACCATTCTTCTCCCTCCATACTTGACCATCTCGGGGCTGATTTCATCCTCTCCAGCTGATTTTCCTGTTTTCATTCTATTTATTGCTTGTAATACTTCTTCTTTGGTTACCACTTGTTCACCCTCCATTTCTATTGGTTCTTGCCTTATATTTCCCCTCTCTTGTCCCGTTCTTTCTGCCTTAAACTTTTTCTCGTAGTATTTGCTCCAAGTGTCCAGGATTTTGCTTTCTTCTGTTGCCATGGTTCCATTCTCATCTTTTATACACCATGATGTTTTACCATACTTTCCTCTTAGTTGTTTAACTATCGTCCAAAATTCTTTCCTGTTGTTGGTGTTATCTTTAAATTTTTCTTCTACTTCTTTCCATGCTTTGTTCTTTGCTTCTTTAACTAGTTCTTTTGCGTCGTTTCTTATAGTTATGTACCTCTGTCTATCTTCTTCTCTTTCGTTTGTAAATACTTCTTCCACGTCTTCTTTTCTTTGACTTTCTGCTTTACCTCCTCGTTCCACCATTTGGTTCTTTTTTGTCTTGGGCTGATTCTCTTTTTCCCGCATACCTCTGTGGCTGCTTTTATTATTGTAGTTTTGAGTTTTGCCCATCTTTCTTCTATCGTCCACTGCTCTCCTTGTTCTTCCCTTCTATAATCTGTAAGAATTAAAAGGCCAGAAGAAGAAGAATACAACTGTTTGGTTGCAAGTCAGTTTTGACGTGTTTAAACCTATACGACACAAAACAATTGCACGGAATTGGGTAATCAATTAGTTTGTGCCAGAACACAAACTGTTTCGTTGGCCAACTGAACAGTTGCATGTGAGCGCATTGTCATATAAACCCTTGGTAGTCACTCTCGCAACCAAACTGTTGCGCAACTTTAAGATCTCATAGCAGCATAGGCACTTACTATGAATTTCTTTTTTAATCACCCTGTAGAAGCATTCGATTTGACTAAATGTATTTGAGTAGCTATTCCAATAGAATTAAACATATCTGGCGTAATTATTTAAATCTAATCTAATAACTAGATACAAATCCACAGATAAGCTTCTCAAAACTAAAGGGCAGAAATGTAGAAATTTCATATAAGCAGTTAAAAAAATAATCAGCGGTTTGAACATACTTTTAAAAATGCTGATTTGAAAAATATCGGGCAAGATTTTTGAAATTATGTGCAGGGGTCAGGTAAGTTATCAGCCATATTGTAGTCTTATCAACAACTTGAGCGCAAACAAGAACACGGATTCTACCCAGCTTTATTAAGCTTTATTTGAAATTTATTTATTACTTAGTATAGAATTGGTCGCGCACATTGCGGGTGGTGTGGTGGACTTTTGCATTCCTAAATTGTGTAGTAATTTTGATTTCTGTTTAGTTTCATTAATTTACCTTTTGACCTTTTTATCACCATTTAATTAATTATCCTTCAGTGTCTGATTTTCAAAAATTCCTATTTAATGGATGGGTATTTATTTGTCAACTTATGTAACATTTTTATTTAAATTCGTTTGTTTTTACGTAACACCCTACGTTGGAAAGCATTTAAAACGTAATAAACTTAAAAGTCGTAATAAAGTAGTTTATAAAAAATTAACCGTAGAGCTTTATTCAGTTAAATTTAGCTAACGAAATCAACTTAACTTAAAGTCCAGAAAAAACGTTCTGGAATTTTATATTCTTCATTAAATTTTCAAAAGGTACGCTTGATTCTTGACGTCGACAGTAAATCGTTGGGAAAAAACGTAGTTTTAAAAACAAAATGGTGTAATTTACTTTTTGAACTGACACTTCGTTTATAATGCATTAAATCAAAGTTGTTTCGGAAAAATCGTGTCCATTAAATTTTATATAAATTCTAAATCTTTGTTGTTTTTCAATTTTGCAGACAGGGATTCTTTATATAATTTACAAGGGATTGGCGACATTTGTAACGTACATTTTGCGTTTGGTAATTAGCAAGAGTCATCGGGTGGTAACGGGCTAGCTGACCTATCGTTTCGAGTTTAATTTTTATCAGAAGTAGGCGTTGTAATACGCGATAGACTGGCACAATCTTTTTGATGTTGATAAATCTATTTTATTTATTTATCATTTGACCTCTTTGAAAGTGTCGTTGGATTTCTTTATATTTGCAGCAACTGTGTGTTTTCTCAATATTTAGTTAATTAAGATATTGTGCGGTAGTGGGTTAATTAATAAATATAAAGCAATCGCCGTAAGAAATGAATTAACTAAGTTGGCATTTAGGTGTGGTCTGATATAACAAGTTTCGCAATCGTTACAAAGTAAGGAACATTAAATTTGTTTACTAGTTAAAGATGAACTTGTATGAATATGAGTCAGAGGGACAGCTGGTCGTATTGCGAAAGCATAACGAGGTAATGCAATGTTGCATTAGTTTATACTAACTGACCTATATATTTATACAATGTAAGAATGACTGGAACCCTTGTACTAACATAGGCATAGGTTAAATGTAAGAGAGAAAGTGCACATCTTGGAAGTATAAATATAGGAAGCCTGACATACAGAGATTCAGTCTTCCCTGGTGGAGTCACACATACGAAGTTAAGGAGGAGGAAGTTAAAGACTTTAACGAGAGACTCTAACAGGACCAACTCTGGTAGTAAACCAGGAGTTGGATTTAAAACGTAATCTTCAAACGTTGTTACCAAGATGTGTGCTTCCATAAAGATGTTTACCTAAGAGTTGTGTATTGTTATAAATTAGTGCTAATGTTTTGTACGCCGTATTAAGTCAATCAAACCTAAGACTTATTAAGTGTTGGAATTCCTTTTGTCGAACAGTTAAAATGTATTTGTAACTAGGGTTATATCAACATATCTGATGTTAGTTGATTCCGTATTTTAATATAACCTCTTGCAAAAGCCAAGTCTAAATACTCGTAATGAAGTTGGCTATAAGTCTCTACCATCATAATCAATAATGCAAAAAGCACTTCGTTACAATATCTTCGTTTTTCAAACAAAATTTTAAGACTTTGTTTAAGACTTTTAACCTTTTATTTAATTTCGAGTTTCGCTAAATATTTAAAATGCCAGTTGTTACTTATTATTAACCGAATTCATACATGCTTCGACCGAAAATATTCTTTTTTGGGTTGATTTTTTAATTATGAACTAAAACAGGGGAAATCTTCGTTTCAGAAACAGATTTTAATCGTGCCTCCTTCTGAGCAAGAAGGAAAACCTTCAAATAAAATTCGCATGTAACCTAGCTTTTTTTTACATATTCAGCCATAAGTTATTTATAATTTTAGTCTAAAATAGCTATTTTCTTCTTTGTGAAAAAATAATTTTGAGTCAGGCTTGCGGTAGTTTCTTGAACCCATCTTAGTCATTTAAATCACAGCAGTTCTAACAACCTTTGCACTAAGCCAGAATTAATTATTCAAAGTTTAGAATTGCCTATTTTAGATGACTTTTATTTTTATAAAGGAGTAATTCTAGGTTTTCTTATAAGGATATTACTAAAAAATAGTCTTCTAAATTTGAAAAACAAAGCTCCTATATCAGGTGTCGAAGAAGGATAAACAGTTTAGAAACATCCTGTATGTAAGCTGTGTTAAAGCTGTGCCACTCGTATTTCCAATTTTCGTGGTAACATCTTTTATACTGTTTTACAGAAGCGCTTTGGTTAGCAAAAGTCAATCCATATCCGTTTTCCTTTTATACCCGTTTATTACCTTTAATAATCAGTCGTATCTAAACGTAATATCACCCTTTATAGAAAGTCTAAAAAGAGCCAACGTAAGTTTTTAATCGAGTAGACTTTTATGTTAATTTTTATTAAACAAACGATTTGCTTTACAATTTTCGGTACGATCCACGTGGGCGAAGATACGTCGCAGCTTACGACCCTAACAACAGCTCAAAATAGCGCGCTCCTACCAAATTTACCCCATTTAATACATATTTTATTCACGTTATCATGTGCTGAAGGCCTTTTGAATCAGTGGCACACAAAATTTTTATACGGCGTTTCCCAACCGTCGAATACATCTGATTCTGGCTTTCCCTAATGCCTCGTGTCAACCCTCAGCTTCTGAGTTGACTTGAGAAAGGGCTGTGGGGGCACATAACAAATTTACCTTGCGTTTACCGCGGGAGGGAATACTTATTCTCCTGTTTTGTATTAAATTTAACACTCTTTTCATTCGCGTGAATAATTAGCGTTCTTTTTTTTCGAGCGACCAAGTTTCGGTGCACTGGCGGGAAGAAGTTAGGGTTGTTTGCGCATAAGTGAAATTTATCGTTTGTTACGGTGTAAATATTCTGTTTACATGTAATAAATTGGCCGATGAATAAATGTTAAAGTTTGTTATAGCATCATACCCTTTTTACATTTATTATACATATAGATGTAAAAGGGGGGGTTGGCGTCTTTACTCGTCATGGTACAGCATGAAAAAAATACATATAACATGCGTTACGACGTCATAAAAACTATTTTATAGCGGTCAGCTGTCGCTCAACAAGGCATTAATCAGAAAAGGTCAGCCTCTGACAATTTATTGACGAGTGTGCCTTTAAATATAAAGGGGTTGTCCGTTTATGGCTAAGCTACCACTTTCGTCCACTTAGCCATGGGTTCACATGTGGATAAACAAAATTAATAACACAAAGCGCCGCCATTTCATGCAGAAAAATGCGAAGGATACTAATTTGCTAAATTTATCACATTGTGCGCTTTAGTAATTTTGTTTTCATTCAGCTTTTGAACTTAAATTTTCTCAATCATGAAATATTTTAAAGGCGTGCTTTTTTAAATGAACTTGAATTAAAACCATTCTCGTTTGAAGTCTATAAACCTTCTTTGGAAAACTTTGATCGTTCATAAACTAGATGCTATTCTTTAATTTTCTTTTAGCTCTTCGGTTTTGGTGTTAATAAGAAACATAGAAGTATTAGAATGTTTTAGCAATTATCCAAAATATCAGGATTTCTGCTATTTCTGCTGCCCCTTCGACGTTATATTTCTGCATGAATCGATCTTGTTGTTATATGGTTAAATAAGAAGGGCCATTAACCATCTACCTTAATTTAGCTAACGCATCTTAGTTGTGGTTTTAGGTCGTAGCTCAGTTGGCTCAGGGTGCGTCTGACCACTGAGATTGGCGCGGGTTCGATTCCTAGGGCCACACATCACCAAGAACACCCGACCGCTTTCCTCGGAAGGTAATAAACCACCGAGGTATTCCTGCCTAGTCTTCTCTGGAGTAGAAGTGCAAGCATAGCTGTAGGTCCCCTTTTGCTGTAGGCCACTTAGAACGCACACCACAGACATATGGAGATAAAACCAGCAACGCCCTGTAACGGACACGCCACTTCGAAGATCTTAGTAGCTTTGGGTTACAAATTCGGGGTTAACAGAGATTTGAACTGATGTCCCGTTGGTTGCCAAACAAGCATCCATTAGGTCACCAAGAAGACTTGAAGAATCTTGAATCTTGAAAAAGGTTTTTCGAAATTAATAGGGATTTTTAATGAATCGTTTTTCACTTTATAGTTTTGGTAGTTAAATTGTTATCAACATTGATTTAGAGCACATATCGGCAACCCCCGGCCCTGACAGTTTAAAACGTCAAAATGTCATATTTTATTTTGTCAAAATTAAATTCATAATGGTTATTTCATCAAAACTGAATAAAATACTGTATAAACCACGTGAGCTAAGACTGTTTATTATTCACTCGAAGAAATTAACTAAAGCTAAACTTCTTCTCATGCATAAACGGTATCTTAGCTCACTTGGTGTATAAATATCTATTATTTAATAATTTGGTCCGTCCCTTGACTCGGAAACAGAATGACAATTTGGCCCCAGAACTGCCTGATTTAGAGCAAAAAAAATAAAACTTTCTTTAAATTCCTACTCTGAAGATCTGCAGTTTTTTGAATTGTATGGTTTTAAGTTTAGGCTCTGAAGTCCGAGTGATATTGAAGTTTTTGATTCAACAATTAATATTTTAAGTTTTTGCAAAAATGTCAATTTTATTCAGAATACATAGTTTTTTAATAATAATTCTGATGTTGATGTATAATTTTATGAATTCATCGAGCAACGCGTTGTAGTCGATAATATGGTAAATAAGATTTGGGTAAAATTTAATATGATTTCAAAATGGATTAACTGAAAATTTATTTAGTTGTTATATGTCACAGAACTAAATACATGTACCTATTTATAGTTTCAATGTTAAAATAAGTTGATAAAAGTTGAAGACCTACTGTTGGGCCTTAAGACATTCTTTATTGTAGGCTTCAGACCATTTATATAAATCTTCATTGCGTTTCGAATTTTTTGTTGTAAAATCGAGATTCATTTCGGTTCCTTCTTTAATTTGGCTTAAAACTCCTCGATCGTCCGAAGCTGTGGTACACTTGGCCTTGTGTATTTTATTCATCTGAGTTCTAACCAAATCTGGCCAAAGCACTGTCGTCGGTATTTTCACCTCATGTTTAATGTAAATATAAAACGATATAGTTTTATACTGTTTTTAATATGTTGAAAAGAGATGCATAACTTTGCCACATAATTAAAAATGACAAATTTAAATATGAGGTTAGAATATGGACGTAGGTACTTACGTCTTTTTCTGTATGCTTTATATTAACAAAATCTTTTAATTTTGGAATACAATTATTATAACTATAGTCCTTATTTACTTCTAACCCAGATATAAAATATGTTTCACTGATAACTAACTATAACACTAGTTTCGTTGGAAACGTTTCTTGTAAAATATTTAATTGAATCTTCGCCAGCCCTTTCAAAGAAATATTTTGATCGCTATTCGCTATCTGTCGTAAAATTACTTTCGTCATTCATAATTATTTATTTCAAAGCCCTGAGTGAGTTTTGATTCAATTTGTTTATCTGTTTAGTTGTCTGTCTCACAATATTCCTAAAATATGTATAAATAAACAAAAAGAAAATCAAGTGAGTTTTGAAATTTTTATTAAAGTATGTGTTGATCTTTTAAAATCTAATCTTAGACAATACGAAATAATTCTCCTCTTCCTATTTGGACGTTGTAACTCGTTCAGTGATTTTCAATTGACATGAATTACGTAAAACAAGTAATACACTTTAAACATTACAACATATCGGGTGATTCACAAAATTTGTCTTCAGAGTGTGCCATGAAGGAAAGAGATAGGTATACAAGTCATGTCGCATATGCTTCAGTAAATAGGCGTATTTTTAAATGACTTTTCATACCTGTCAAACTGTACTTGACAATTTCACCTGTCAGTTATAAATATTTTCAAAGCATTTTAAATTAAGTAGCTTTTAACTTTACGATTTAATTTCAAACTAGCCAACAAATTTGAGGAAATAAATAATTCGCCCGAAATACCGAATAATGTTGTTAACAGTTAACTCCATCACAAATAAAGTTAGGTTATATATGTTTGAACGAAAATGGCAGCCCTACATCGCATCTTCTTTAATAATAAAAACAGATTTAGGTACCTACATTTTATTTTTATTATGTAATATTAAAATTGCCGTTTTTTGTTGCTTACACTCTGCGACCAGCAGTTCTAACAGTCAGTAGCTAAAAAAACCGTTACGTCAAGACTAAGCTCAGACATACGTGATTTTTCTCATTGCACACTCCGAAGACAAATTTTATGAATCAGACGATATTCTCCAGATAATGAACGTACGTATGTTTTTATAGTGTATCCAGATTTTACCATTCTATACTTAATTTTAAATCATCTGGTGGAAGGCTAAATCACCTTACAAACCCACAAAATGTTTTAAAAGCAAAATGTATTTTGGCAAGTTATGATCTTCAGTGAAAGACTTTCTTGAGGAAATTGTGTAAAGTTAATCTCTGGAAATATTTTTATAGATATTTAAAAATGTGTATGAGTTAGTTTCGCTAATAATTTGGTGGAAACAATGTCTTCAAAGACTATGATCATTGCAAGCAGCACTTTTACGTGGGTCGATTGGAAAGTAAGGTAAACGACGCAGAGATGGAAGCAGGCCGATAAGTTTGATCCCTCAAACGAGCCCTTACCGAGCTTCAGATCGGTGCATTGTGAGGTTATTGTTTGGTCAAACAAAGTAGACGAATGTGCAAGCATTTTCAAAAATGATGGACAGAAAGTAGAATCATGCCGTGATAAAATTTTATTTTTTGAAGGGGAAAACGGCGACCCAAATAAAAAATAAGCTAGATCATGTCTTTGGTGAGTCTTCCCCTTCATTTAAGACTGTGCATTTGTGGATTTCTGACTTTAAACGTGGCTGAACTAGTGCCGAAGATGAACTGCGCAACGGATGCCCAAGTATGTGACAACTTGGAATATGGGATTAAGATTCACAAAGTAGTTTTGAGTGAGCGAACATTAAAAACCAGGGAGATAGCAGACACGGTAGGGATCTCCACCAAACGAGTTCATAATATTTTGCATGAACATTTGGACATGCAAAACCTTTGTGCACGATAGGTGAGGCGTTTGGTGACTTTAGACTAAAAGCGTGTAAGCGTAACCCCAATGACGTTTTGCTCCATTTCGCGAATGGTTAATAAAACGTGGGTCCATCACTACATGCCGGAGTCAAAAGAACAATCAAAACAATGGACAGGCAAGGGGGAACCTGCTCCAAAGAAGGCAAAAACAATAGCGCCTACCGGCAAAGTCATAGGTTTTCTGGGATTCACAGGGTGTGATGTTTATTGACTACCTGGAAAAAGGAAGGACAATCACTGAAGAGTACTACGCAGATTTGCTGCAAAACTTGAGGAAAATAATCAAGAAAAAGTGGCCGTACCTTGCCAAGAAAAGATCCTCTTTCATCAGGACAATGCACCTGTTTACACGTCAACGGTTTCCATGGCTAAAATCCATGAACTCGGGTTCGAATTGTTAGATCATCTGCCCTACTCACCGATTTAGCCCCGCCTGACTTCCATTTGTTCCCGAACGCCAAAAGATGGCTCGGAGGACAACGTTCTCCCGACAACAATGAAGTGGTTCGTGCTGTGAACTACTGTTTTGCTGATCAGAAGAAATAATATTAAATTCTGATTGGTTATAATATGCAACTAAGCATTGTACAGTGCCATTTTGATTAATATTAAAAAAATTGTTTTCTATCTATATTTTCTTTCATAATTTTTAAACACTGGTAAAAACTGAATTTCCTACCTCCTACCTCTACGTAAGCGATGTATAAAGGTAACTTTTATAGCTATTAAGACAACAAGTGTTTTATGGAAGGTTTAAAAATCAAGGTCGAATAAATGTCAAATAAAATTTATTTTATAATTTTTTTCCTTTAAAATAAATGCTATAGAAAAAAATAGAGTGTTATACACGACGATAAAATTTAATTATCTTCTCGAGCGTAATTAGCGTCTCAACTGGCGTCTCGACGCTAAAATACTCCGTCGAAGTTAAAATACAAGTTTATCGTCTTGTATAATAAATAACTATAAATTTTTCGTTCTAATTGGGAACGATTCGGAGAAACTAACCTTTAATTCATATGTTTAGTTAGTGAGAGTTTTCTATAAAGAATGACTTTTGATATTAAACAATGTTTCGTGCGTAGTCTATTTGTCTATTCACGAAACTAACGAATCAATTAATGTTTACTCTATTAGCATGTCTGTTAATTATGTGCACTGCACTGCACTTTACAATAAGTTGGTACAGTAATTAAGTAGTGATTAATTTACATTCGTGTCAAAAACTATGTTTTCTTTTGACACGCCACAAATTTTGTAACATTTGTTACCTTAAAATTTATTATTAATTTCGTGACTTTATATTTGTTTCCGGAAACATCTCATAAACATAAACCTTCTGAATTTGATCTTTAAAAAGAATTCCGAAAATTATTTTCTATGAAATCAAATTTATTTTATTTTTAGCAGTAAATTTAAATTTTGAAATTGAAATAAGATGCTTTGATTCTAAATATGTAGTAGGCATTTTAAAATATAGATTAAGATATGGCTTTTCTTGAAATGTGATTTCATTATGAACCTCCATTTTAGTATTGATCTATAATTGTGTTAACTAAATAAGTAAGGTATTCGGATTCACCTAAGTTACAAGTTCTATAATAATTGACTCTTCAAACCACAGATTGTGAAACTTGAGATCTTAGGATGAGCTTTGAAATTAGTTTTAGCAACCGTCATTTATTTGAATATTTTGTTGTTAGTGGTATTAATTAATTAGGACGTCCCCAATATTAATATAAGGTATATAATTAGGACTAAAAACACGTACGTGAAAAATAGGAAAAGTAAACTTAGATCTAAATTCAGTATCAATTTTTAAGTTTGTATAAAAAGGATAAGATATTCGCGCTGTAGTTATAAATTTGAAAGCCTAATATTCTTAGTTATTTTTGGATCATTTTTGACCCTAAATTAAAATTCTAATGTAAAATTATTCTTTCCAATGGGAATTTTGTAAGTTGTCTTTGTCATGTGCTTTTGGTCGTAGTGGAAGAAGTTACGTTGATGTTGCTGTTTGTTTATTATTTATCATGACATTAGGAAAGTAAGCGTAATCAATTTATCTTCTTGGGAAGTAACAACTACTTTTAAATCCAAGAATAAGTAACTATTGCTTGGTTTTGCTAAACTAACTTTGTCAGAATATAATGTTAAATAGTTATGTCACGTTATTTAACCTTTTGGTGGCAGTGGAAAAACCTTGTATATCCTATGAGAATTGAGTATTAATATTAGTTTCCAGTTAGTATCGCTAAACAATGATTTTTAATTGCTTAATTTTGTAAATATTTGGGATTTATTATACTACATTACGTGAATAATACTTATACAACGTGGAATTTATTTTTGAGATTAATAAACCCTAAGATCAATGTCAGCAAAAGTAAATACATTTGCTAAAAAACTAAAATTAATTAATTAAATTATAAATTGCTAAACTCAAAGCTAACTATATAACTGCACGAAAATTCTAGTTTTACAAATAGTTGCTTAGGGAACAAGAAAATCAAACGACGTGGCAGTAAAACAAATGGCAAACATTTTAGTGTACATACACTTATCACTTATCTAGTAGAACTTAATATAACTTAGTATAATTTCATCTTGACACGCACTAAAGTTTGTGTGTGTCTATTAGAGTTAACGATAAACATTTCACATACAGTGGTTAACACTTAAGTGGCCCAAAATTAAGTCGTCCATTTTCTAAACGGTAAAACAAAATACCTTTTAGAAGTATTAATTATAAGGAAAGGTAATTCCCTTTTAAAATAATCCTCGTCCCCATCAAATTTCCTTGTCAATTAAATTATCCGTGAAAAAACAAACTGATCATAATTTTTTTGGGAAAAAAATGCAAAACCAGTACCTACCCCAAGTAAATAAAAAGAGCCGACTAAAGAGGAGTTAGAATATGTAAATCTGGAAGAATTTAATTAGATTTTGATTGGTTGAACTGGTTGGGGTAGCTTGACCTGGGACTGCCCATCGGCTGCCCTGACCCTTCGGTATAAACTACACAGTATACCACACGCACTCCGTTGACGAACAGTTAGCGGACACGTGTGTCTGTAGACCGAGGATTAACGTGCAATCCCTCCTTTTAATTGGATTTTAATTGATACAGGGTTTTAATTTGGATTCGAGATTACTTCAACACTCAGTTGATTATTGGTTAGAGCAATCCCGAAAATAGCTTCGGTAAATAAAATTTTTTTCTCCGCAAGCACACACCCATAATTTTCCTGTTACGGGGAAATGAAATCGCCACTGCTTTACGGTTTTCAAATCATGTCACGGTTAGTAAATCATATTTTCATTGTATTAACTAATCAATTTTAAGTGCTTTTTAGGGGAATACTTTTATTTATTTTAAGCATCGAATAAGTACGTGAAATATTAATGTTTCAAATATAAGAAGAAACGCTAAGCGGAGTGCTTTCTTTTGCAATAACATTACATTCTGACAGTTGTTTAATACATTAGATTAAAATATCAATGGTTTTAGCTTCATATTTGACACAAACCGAGATCATTTTAATGTTCTCATTAAGATATCCTGAACTTCCTAAGTACAGGGTGTTCCGCAACTCGAGAGCCATAGTGAATATACATCATATTCCTGAGGTCATTCTGGACCAAAAAATCCTCGAGAACATTGCTCTCATGCGCTCTGTTATTTCCATTATTCGAAGGTCCCAACTTTGAATTATTAAGGGGGTGTGGCCATTTTGATTAGGATATGAGCTGTAGTACTTCGTGTCACTATGATGTCTGGAAAAAATTCTAATTGGGTTTTGGTACCCATAAACTTACTGGAAACATTGCGTACGCCACTGGAATCTATGTAAAAATATCTACCAATAACCTCTATAGGTACTATATTGAAACATTTCTATAAATAAAGGAGCTATGAGACCTAGGTAGAATTGGAGTAATTTTCAATTTTTCGCCATAATTTGAAAACAAAAAAAGCCTATTTTTGTTTTCGCCATTGAATTAGTCCCAAAATGTTGGCTGGATAACGTGCAATCGATTTTGAATTAGCTTTACAAATAACCCATACACCCACCTTGAATTTAGGACACACTGTACATAATCAGTAATTGATTAATCACTTTTAGAAGTGATGGATTATCCCTATTCTATTAATTAGTTTAATTGCATAACTACGATTATTCCAACAATTGATGAATAAAATGTTTGCAATTTATAATAACTATAAATTATCCGTTACGATATATGATAAATGTTTAAAGCGGAGAATATTGGAAGCGCTAAACGTTGGTGTTTAAATGGAAAGACAATAATATCCCAATTTTTTTTATCTGACAGCCTGCATAAAATGTTAGGTATGCACTTTACTAAATTTGGTATGAAATACTTGAACTTTTTTGATATATTGCTGCAATAAATTCTGGCAAAATTTATAATATTTAAAACTATACTTTAACGCGATATTGTAAAATTTACATTTAAAATTAATAAAAATATATATTGTATATTTGACAGCTCAAAAGTCTCTTGTGCCCATGACTATAGTCTTCTTCCGTTCTTTTCTATTGATAGCTAGTTGTTCCCAGTTTTCTGCAATACCCAGGGCTGCTAAATCTCGTTTACAACTTCGTACCATGTAGTTGGTAGTCTGCTCCTTCTATATCTTTTTTCCGATTCTACCATCAAGATTTTCTTAGGCATTCTGTTGTCGTCCATTCTCGCCACGTGCCCCCACCAACGTAGTCCATATTCTCCATGTGTCTTGCTCTTTGACTCTTCCCTATATTCTCCTCGGTATTTTCCTTTCATACCTTTATTCTGGACAGCGTCAGTTAGCACCCAAGCTTCACTTCCATACGTTATCATCGTTCTTATCATTGTTTTATACACTGCTCTTCATCTTTCCTTAAATATTTCCTCACATTCACTAGTTTTCTGATTAACATCTTTAGTTTTTCCTTTTTCCACTCTTCCGGTGCCACCTCGCATTCCTTATCAAACCATTGGTTCTTCTGACCTGTTTGTTGTGGTAGCGTCTCCTCTGCTGCATACCTAATCGAGTTCTTTAGACTTTCCTACTTCTTTTCGACATTTATTTCAGTGTCTAACTTTAACAGGTCTTCTTCTAACTACTTTTCATATTCAGCTCTGCTCATGCACTTTTTTAGCATTTCACCTTGTAGACTCTTCTTCTGTATCCTGTTCTTATTTTCAAAAAAAAAACAAAAAAAAACTAGATAATGGTTTGACGATATTTCTGCTCCTCGACAGCTTTTAATGTATGCAAATATTAATTTTAGATTTCTTTCTGCTGCGAAATTTATTAATCTTTGGCCATTGCTGTTGGTTTTCTGGTGCAGACTGTGCTTGCCTATCATTGAATAATTTATTTCCTTTCTTCAATTTTGGAGTTAAAATCTCCAATTATCATTTTAAACATCATATTTCGCACTGTTTCCTATAGTCGTGCTTCATAAAACTTACCCTTACTTTCATCCTCCTCTTCCTCTTTCGGTGCATGTACACTTATTTTCCTATTTAATTCTCTCATTCTCAGGTAGCCTGCGTCTTTCATTTACTGCATTAAAATTAATTATGCTTTCTACTCTTGTATTTGATACTAAGAATATAGTTTATAATTGTTTTGATGTGCACCGCCCTTTAAGAATGTGTGATCTTTAAGTTTTACCAATGGTATTTTCTTTTAAGTTTGTATCTTGTAAATAGTTTGCATTGTTTCTCTAGATGATTTGGTACACCTTCTTAATTTAAACCAGTTGCATCCCAAGAGCCCATGTACCAGTTCTTTTTTCGGGTATGGTGGTTTACTAGTTTTACTTTTCCCTTGGGGCCACTTACTTGATTTACTTGCTTTCTTCCTTTTTTATACACCAAATTCGTTGCCTTGTTCATTACCATTTAACCACCCTGACAGTTACCTTTTATTAGTTTTTTGGATCAGTAACTCGCTCTGTCTGTAGGGAGCTCTTGTTCTTGTTCCATTTGTATATTACATTGTCTACCGTGAGTTTCTGGTACCCTATTTGCACTCGTTTGCCTTCAGTCTTTTCCTTTTTTGCTTTGAATCTCCATCTTTCCCCAGGTCAGATTATTTTCTATTGCTATTTTCAGTAATCACTTTCATTTTTCCTCCCCAATTTTCCATTCGTACAATTACTACATGTTTAGACTTCCTACTTTGAAGGCTTCTTGTAATTTAGGTTTACTGTGTAGTTTTTCTTCTAGCAGTTTTTCTACATTTTCTTTAATATTAGTCTTTTGACACTGTCACCTTTTTATTACAATATTTAGTTTTTTCTTCTCTTCTTCCCAATTTTCTACATTCTCTTCGAGTTTCTTAATTCTGTCTTCAAAAATCATTTTCTGAGCTTCCCACTTTTTCGCTTCCTTCTGCCATTGTTCCTTCACATTTTTAAATTCTTCCTTTATCTCTTCTGCTTTTTGTTACATTCCGCTTTCATCTCTTCCTTTAATTCTTTTAACTTTAACTTTAACTAATTTTTTTCTAATAAACAAACCACAACAAATTATTGTGCATCTATTTTATTGTATGAATTTGTTTCTTCGTCTTCAACTTTGTAACAAGGCCTTACCAATTTGATATTACATAGAGAACCGCATTAGCCATTAGGCAACATACTTTAAAACTTAGAGGTCAAGATATTTAGGGCCTTTAGGATTTGCATTTAATAACAATGTTTTAAGAAAACAATGTAGAAAATTGTTGCAATATTTCCCTGAAGACATTTTTTTTAAATAGCTTGATGTCTGATACAAAATGCGTTAAGATGAGAGCCATTTTGCTATTATATCATATGGAACTTCAGATAACGAAGAAAGTGGCTCTTAATTGATATTAGCTTAGGGCTCATTTTAGCTGTACTTTCCACAAAGTTTAAAAAGTTAATCTATCTTTCTTTGATAAGTTGAGCATGCTACGGTAAAGTAATTCCTTTTGAGGTAGTAGAATAGAAGATCAGACTTAGACCAAACAATATCAGTTAATAAAACAATGCACTGATCTATGGAAACAAGTTCAATTACTTCACTAGTCCTTTACGGAATTTGTACCATTCGTGAAGTTTCTAATTTATGCTAATCATATATTAAAAGCAACAAATTCTGTTTATTTTGTTTATTTATGTAAATACAGGTTGATTTATAAAATTTTGTTCAATTTTTTATTTTTATTTTCTTCGTGAGCCTTGTGGTGTAGAATACTAGCAGTTACTTTGTGAACCAAAAATCTCTAGTTCGATCCCAACTCAGATCTAATGGATTTTTAATCTGAAAATATGCGGAACATTTCCGTCTTTCGTTCTTTGCTGTCATTTTTTTGGTAAGCAATTTTCTGATTTATTTCTTCAATTTATATTCACTTGCACTTAATATTATTACTGCTCAACATCTTTTGATCTTTTGATTATGAGCTGAGTATATTTATTATTAAAATTAAAATGTTTTTCTGGGAGTACTCAGCACGACAGCACAAACAAGATAACAATCGTCGGATAATTAAGATTACACTGAAGTTTTAGGCCTGTTAAAATTATTTTAGCATTACTTAAATTGCTTAATTTTTGACAGTTTATTGGGAGACATATTTTGAAAAATTCTGCTACTCATCTATCCAGTTTCTCTTTAAGCTTTCGGCGAGGATGGTTTTAAGTTGAGTGCGTTCTTCTGCCCTTCACTATTTTTCTGTCTTCAGGCTTTTAAAAATTTTTAACACAACCAAAGTTACAACAAAATAAAACCTGGGTAACCTGAAACATTTCCAAAGAGCTGCCCAGCATTGATTGTTGAGTATTTTTGTTTTGCATAAAACTTAATATGTACTCGCTTGGTCGAAAATAGAAAGTTTTTATTACTTGTAGAACTTCTGTCGAAATATTCGTAGACTATATCTAGCACGAAAGGTATTGCGAAAGTCAGGGATAAGAAACTTTGTAATAGACCTAATTAAGGGTCTGTCGGCCTGTGGCAGAACTATCGCCAGTTTACCCTAATAATAGCGACTTCAAACTTCAAAGAGTTTACTTGAAATTCTAGATTGAATTATAGTCAGGTGGATAATTTACTCTAACTTATTTAATAAAATTTTACATTTAGTTAACATTTCAACAACAACTTGGTATGTAATTCTTGTAAAGGTGTGTTTTCGGGATGCAATTTTTTGACTGTAGTAACTGGCGTAATTGATAAATTCAAATCGTATAAATTCCTTGTGGTTTTTCAGATTCTGTTAGAGAATATGTAACTTTATTTAACAGACGACAGTTCTGTGATTTTCCACGTGGAACGATTAGAGTAGGTGTTTTAATTTATGTAAGCTCCCAGGACGACCATAGAGTTAGAAAGTTACTGCTGTATTCATCAACACCATCATCATTCGTATATCTTGCTTTACAGCACATTATTAATTCTTTGAAATAAATTACGAAAACTTTTTAAATAATACAATTTAATATAACGTATATTGGCTACATGTTAAATTTAACAGAAATGTCTGAAATAAAGCCATGCATTTTGTAAATTATAAAATGCAATTTGGAACTTGAAAAATCGATTAGGAAACTAGCGGAATCCGTCTTTTAAAGTTTCTTTATAATTTTGTACTTTTTCCTATGGTTATTGTTTAAATCTAAAAATTACCACAATAAACTAAACGTATCGTAAAGAATAAAATAAATGAGTAGCCTGGTACCAATACCAGCCAAATCCATATTGGTCGATTTTACAGGAGAAGGATAAAACTGTTACAGATCTCTATGAATGTTACCAAGTTTGAAAGCGTTTGATACTTACTCAATAGATGTCACTAAAATTATTGGCATAAGCGAAAATAATAGTATGATCATATTTTGGAAGATATTTGGGTATTAAAAATTGAGGTGGCTGGTTTTGAAACTAGGAAGCGGAGTTGGCCGACTTTGAATCTATGAATAAGGATTCTAATGTGTAATAATACGAACAATTTGGAATGATTTTGTTAGAACGTTTATTTAAATTCCCAAACAATGAACAAAATGAAAAAATATATTCTTGAACTAAAAACAAATTAAACATTTCTTTTAGAAAATATTCAAACCAAATCACCCAGAGATTCTTCCTGTAGTGTGGGACGCAGACATCGGCTACTCTGATTGGTTGAATAGGAGTAGTCTGATTTTGATACTATACACAAGCTGGAGATGGCTGATTTTGATACTAAGCCTTAACTTAAAAGCCGGATATCACCACTAAAACGCAGGATTTATTTTGTTTTGATACTTACAGGCTGTAGAGGATTCTATAATCTTTATAATGGTACCAATATCTAAATTTTTTAAATTTTAGGAGATGGCTGGTTTTGATACTGGGCTACTCAAATAACCACAAATAATCATAAACAGGGGTGGAATTTACTTTTATAATGTTTTTTAGAAACTCTCAATATGATCAATATTGTTTTGTTTTTTGTTTTCCGGGATTTTCAGAATCTTCATTTTTTTTTATTTTTAATAAGATTTTCACAGTTTTTGGTTTTTATAACGATTTTGAATTCTGTATCAATTTCTTTGAGTATCTTTTACTTCCTTAACCATCCCTTTTTTTATGTATTTTTAAGTATCATATTTTTAATTGTCTTACCTAACAGAATTGGCATTTCAATTGTTGCGAATTCAAAAATTCGAACCTGGGTCTTCGTGGTTGCAGTACCCACTACGTCTCTAAAATCCTTACATCTTTTTTACTATATTTTTGAACTACACAAGTAAATCACTTAGATGTGAACTGTTAAAAATTTGATTTCAAAAATATTCTCACATTTTTAAATTATTTTAAACGTAGCTAGAATTATTTTTGGTAACATCCTATAATTCTGTATTATGTTTTACTAGTCTTTCACACGAATCCTTTTCTGAAAAGTTTTTATTGCGGAAATACATAACATTTTGAAATTTATGTCTTTATACTAAAATTAGAGGCAAGAAATGCAGATTTTTGGTAATACTTAAATTGAAATTTCCCCTTTGTTTTTCTATATTTTTTATTTAAATAGGTTTCCTGATTATTTTATTAATAACATAATTTTGAGTCGTTATTGGCGTTACTTGATTATTATTCAAAATTATTGCTTGTGACTAAATCTAAACGCTAAATTCGCATTTGAATGAGGATTATATTTCATAAATTTTAGAAAAGTATACCTAATGCTCTTCGTTAGAAATTCATTAAAATTTTCAATTAAAAAGGAATTTTTAGCATTTATCTTTCTTGCAGTTCTTTCGTATACCTCTTATTTATATTACTGTTAAATTAATAAAAATATTTGAAAATGCCATCTGTATGAGGTTTTTCATTTATTTGTTTAGTATATATTGTACTGAGCCTTACGTTGGGCCGACAATTTATTTTACTGTACCCGTATTTAGTTATTACTTACGTTGGATACGACAATTTTCAAAAAAATATAATTTGCTTTGCTCTTTAATTTAATTGCTTACAGAGATCTTACCTCAAGGTCATTAGGTTCGTTGTTTGTTCAAAATTTATTAACCAAAATAAACTTTACTCAAATTTTTATAATGCAGATTCTTTTATTAGATATCTTTTTCCCTATCAACCCTACTTAAAATTATCTTAAAATTATGTTTTATACACTCACTGATTCTACTCTTGACTTCCCTTTATTTTTGAAAATTCCCATTTTTCCCCAAAAACAAAAAATTGCAATTTTCCCCCGCTCGGATCGTTCCCGCTTGAAGTTGTCCCCTTTCGAATGGCTTTTGCTCGAACTCCTTCTGTTGCACTGCTTTTGCTGAACTGCTTTTGCTTGAACTGCTTTTGCTTAAACTTGCTTTTGCTTGAACTGCTTTTGCTTAAACTTGCTTTTGCTTAAACTGCTTGAAGTTCAATTTTGACTTAATTTTTCTTCAAAATTCACTTCTTTTTATTGGATACTGGTTCTTTTTGTTATTAACTGTATTTATAGTTGATTATTTATTCGATATTTACTCTTTTTGGGACGAGCAATTTAATTTTGTTGTTTCCCCTTCGAATTCAAAATATCAACTGAATTCCAAATTTGTTTTTTCTGTATCCTGGATTTTTAAACTCACATTTGTTTTTTCACTATAACGACTATTTACAAGGTTTCTAAAGTAACTTATTCTACGTTTCTAAGACTATTAATTGAGCTAATTATTTACTAACAATGATCACTATAATAACTTAAATTTAATCTAGCTATCTTAAAATTATATTACAATTTTTTATAATTTAAAAAAAATCTGCATTACCAATCTGCAAAATAATACTTTGGTTAATTAACTCAAACATAACAACTTTTAATTATAGACATCCAAATTACTAAATATCATTCCAATATTTATTTATTTATTAAATGAAATTTAGTCTCAAGAAGACTTAGTTTTATTTATCAGCTGTCTGTTTTAAACTTTAGATTTTAATTAAGGATTTACTATTTTGGGAAAATACTGTCAATGTATGTATGTATACTATGTATGAATGTATTTTAACGAAATCACCTGCTGAGATATTTTTCTATACCTACATACAATGTTGATAATTCTTTATATTGTATTGTATTTTATTGGCGGCTCTAAAACCCTTCCGAGGATTGTGGCCTACTCGACTGAGTTTTCATAGTCGTGTGGCCCTTGTAAATCGTGCAGAGTGGATTACTTCTTGGCATGTCCCAGGCCATGTGTGGTGGTATGTTTTATATATATTCTTCGCCTTCTTCCCTTTTATTTGCTATAGCCGTCTTCTTGTTGTCGATCCATTCCTTTATGCTACAAATTTGGAATTTTTCGTTACCTGCTCCTCTTTGCTGCTCGTTTCTTTGTCTTTTATGGAGGCAATTTCTTCTGAGCTCTCTGATCCTAATTTAGATCTATTTTTTTTGGGCCCCTTTCCTTCCTTGTATTCTTGTCCTTCCGTGTGACTAGTTTAATATCTTTCTGTTCTTGTGCCCTTTTATTCTCCATCTTGTATTTTTGCCTCTTCATTTGCTATATATTCTTCGCTTTCGTCTGACTTGTCACTTATTTTCTTTTCATCTAATTCTTGACCATTACTTGTTCTTCCTTCTATTATTAATTTGTTGTATTTGATATATGCATGTTTTCCTTGCTTCTACTGCAATTAATTTCTGTTTTACGAATTTTCTTTCCTCCACTACTTCTCTTGGATAATCCTCTTCTAAGTATATGTTGGTTTTTTTTAATTTCTTGCTGTGGGTTAATATGTTTAACTTTCTTCTGTAAGCAGTAAATTCAACCATAACTGGTCCCTTTGGATTTCTTTTCTTGTTGTTCTTTAATAAAGTCTTATTTCTTCTTCTTTGATGTTCAACTCTATTACATTCCTTAATATACTTATTATTTTTGCCTCAAGTTCCCAAAAGGTAGTTCTGCAATTTCTGTTTCAATTCCACAGAACAAGCTTTTCTTTCTAATGTTTTTGTGTAGTTCTTCTAGTTTCCCTTCATGTTTATTTAGTTTTGTATTTGTTTCTTTCATGTATATGTTACTGTTAATTTGATAAATCAGTTAATGTGCACAATAACCGATTATTTTACAAAATAACCGATATTAGTGGCTTGGCCGAAGTGATAAATTATAGGAGTAGTATTTAGGAAATATTTTTTATGATGGCTGAAATAAAGTATGCAATATTTTTTTAATGTCCTACTTGTTGGAGCCGGACAAACTGTTGTGACATTTCGAATTACAGAATATTCCATGCCTTTTGCAGCTGCATTATGTCGAAAGACATTTTTCCTTGCAGTTACATCTCTTGAACCCTTGACCGCATGTGATTGACGATTTCCTGGCACACTCGCGAGGAGACACAATAACATCGGGAAGTTCTTCTTATTGTCCTTTGACAAATGACAAACTAGTTCCTCGAATACTTTTGAGCCAATCGTCCTTCTTTGGTACCAATCTCATACATCTCGCGATCAGCATTCACCTGCAGAATAACCCTTAGAATATTCCTGGAGTTATCTCTTCCTCTGTCGATATCAGGACTCGTACTTTTACGGTGTCTCCAATCTTGCCTCTTGGAAATCTTCTTTTGGACATTTCTCTTCTTTGCCTGAGACTTCAATGCACTTTTGGCATCGTCTCTCTTTTTCTTAATATCGTTGCTCAGCAATAATTCTCCCCTGAAAAGCCCTCCACAGCGCTATCTCCGTCTTCTACTTGTCCACCTTTCTCTTCACCGTTCTTTATTCGTCCATCTTCCTCTTCGGCGTTCTCTATTCATCTATCTTTCTCGTCTCCGTTCTCTATTTGTCCATCTTCCTCATCTCCTTCCACGACACCCGACGAGGGGTCGATTAAGGCTTCAAGATCTTCTTCAGATTCAAGGTTCCTAATGGCATCAGTAGAGTGATGTTGTAAGGCGAACTTTTTCTGGGGTCCCAAAGATGGCTTCATATGGGCTGCAATTTATGCCTTCATGATGAGCTCTGTTCTTCATGAATTGAACAAACCTCAGGTTCCAACTTGAACAAACCTCAGGTTCCAACTTGCACAAATGCGAAACAGGTTAACGTGAATCATTTATCAAATTCACCAAAAATATTGGTTATTATGCATAATATCCAGTGATTATGCATGTCAACCGGATTTATCACATTAACAGCAACATACGTATTATAATATTATATAATTAACAACACGTTTTCCGGATTGGGACCGTGTCATTATTGAGACAGAATAACTCAACATTTCGCCCATTTTTTTTAAGGGGCTTCTTTAGGAGGAAAAGGGGAACACTAAAAGAGCACGGTAATTTAACGTGTCAACCATGCCAAAGGCGAAACTGTCAACCAAGCCAGAGGCGAAACCATCTGGCTTGGTTGACACGTTGAGTTACCGTGCTCTTTTAGTGCTTCCCTTTTCCTCCTGAAGAAGCCCCTTAAAAGTGGGCGAAACGTTGAGTTATTATGTCTCAACACGGTCATAATCCAGAAAACGTTTTGTTGATACTGACACTGACCGTGGAAGTCTTAGAATTCATTACATACGTATATATTTAGTCTTGAAAGCTTTTCCTCGATGTTATCGTTTATTTATTTTGTTTATTTTTTAAAGATGTTTCTGATTAAGTTAGCATCCACACTCATTTTTCTTGTGTTGATTATTTTGTATGTGTAATATCCTGTATGATTCTCGTTCTTTTGTACGCCACTGTAGGCGTTTTACCTTTTTGTACATGAAAAGTTCGCCTTTATCTTTAGCTTTATTTTTATGTTAATAACCTCCAAATTACTTCTTATTTTCCCTATTTCTTCTTCATTTAAACTTTAGCTTACGATTTTATTAAATCACTTCGTTCGTTGCTTCTTACACTCAGTTTAGCCAAATATATGATTAACAAATTGCTTTGCACTGTTGCCACACACACCCCTGATAATTCTTTAAAGTACCTATTACATCAAAAGTAAGTATGTGCTTTTTGGTTAAACATTTTAATGTTTCGCTGTGTCCTAATAAATATTGAGTTTCACCAACTGAAACGCTATGATTTGTTGAGACGTTTCAATTTATGTAAACGAACGCATTGTGCCTCCAGAATTTTTAAATAATCGTTATATCTAGGAAAAAAACTTGGAAAACACACCTAAAATTAACTGTGAAATTCAACTTTACAAAATTTTTTAATTTCTGTAAATCTGAAAATTTACTGAAGACGAATTTGAAGAGTATATTTAAAATTATAAAGAGAGAGCTTTTAACTTTCAATCCCCAGTTATTCAGTCAAAGCCAAAATTCAAATTTCTGTAAAAAATTTTAAGCTATAAGAATTGAAAATGTTTTTAAAGTTTTTCACTATATAATTTGAATTGCGGTTGCTGTGGAAGTTAAAAGTCATCCCCAAAGTTATTTACTTCTATTATCTTTTACGGCCTTGACATCTGTTAAAATTCCAATAAAATTAAATTTTTTAAAGAGAACAACGTTGTAATAGCTAAACCAAGTTAATTTGAAGCTTATAGTTAGCAAACAATCACAGAAGGTGTTCTTTTTGAAACATGTTTAATTACAATCTGCTGATTTTTGAAAGATGCCAAGCAAAGTAATTCGTTTCAGAGATGGCTTTTAAGCTCCACAGCAGCCTCTATCTCAAGACTTTTTGATCGTACTATATATAACTTAGAGTATGTACCTTACTTAGCAAATGAAGTTTTTTTTGTATGTATATTTCTTTCTCGGAGTCAAGATTATTTGTTTAATTCTGACGCATTTTCATTTAATTGCAATATTGCAATGGCTTTATCCAAACCTATAATTATTTCAAGAACCGTATATTTTTTATTAATAAATTAATAAATACTAAAACGTTGCGGATTATTATGAAAAAATTATATCTTAATTCCAGTTAACGTAATTTATTAACAATTTTTTGAGTTTTACTATATTTATTTAACTTAACTTACTACATCTAAAAATCATTATTTAATTATAAAGCAATTTTTCCAAAATCGAAATCAAAATCGCAGCTTAAAATGTTCAAGCACAGTATTGAATTAAAAATATGTTTTTGCTACAGATCAAAGTTCTGAAATTCGACTACATTTTTCTTGTCATCGGCGAGTTATTTTATTCATCCTACAATTGTGCGGCTGCGTAATTTAAACTTATTTCTTTACACCATGATATAATAACTGTTATATGTATAACTATAAACATAGAGGAAATATCTATTAAATGTAGGCTAATTAAAGTGGCATTAATTTTTATGTCTTTAAATTAATTTTTCAGAACAGCTATTAACATAAACTTATAAATATTGTACGTATTTTTGCAAAAAAGATTATTAAATATTTACAGAGAAGACGTAGATAACGTTTAATAATCATCTTCATAAATATTTCCCGTAACTTAACCCAAGAATATTACTATCGAAAGCGTTTGAAATCAAGTTCGACAGTTTGTGGCCATACATACATAAAAGCCCTTTCGCATATTCATAGAAATTTTATTACTCTCAGCTGTCGATTCAGCAATTTTCCATTTAATATCCAGTAAAATAAAATTTCATTTTATTGATCTATATAAAGCTGAAAGCAGTTAGGTATTGAGATGTGAAAAACGGACGACGAAAAATTCCTGTTGGCACTTTTTTCTTATAAGATCCAGTACTTAGACAGGTACTTACCAAAAAAGTAATTCTGTAAACAAAGAAAGGGCTACTCTAACTGCTTTGAATAATGGGTGAATTGAAACGTAATCTTTTTCCTATTTTAATATGACCTAAATCAAGACTACCGGACATTTCCGATTGAGGCAAAAAAAAAGCAGGACACTAGTCCCAGCCAGGTATCTTAGAGCTAGGAAGGATTGTAACAAAATAGCATATAAATTTTACTTGCATTGTGTCCACTCTTGTAAGTTCGTTGAAAATTTACATAAAAAAATAGGTACGTTACTTACTCGTTCCTTTTAAATACGGACGTTTTTAATTGAAGCTTGTTATTTAATATCTTGTATAAAGTTAGTCCCTCCACATCAGGGAGTGGGGAGATTTTTTCTTCCACGCAAGGTTTTAAATTTTCAAAATTCGTCTACAGGTTTTATTATTAGGAAAGGTGTTTCATCGAGAGAGCTGATTTCGTAAACTGAAAAAACTCCAATCTCTAAATTATTCATTCAGAAGATTCCACTTCGATAAACATGTTTTTAAAAAATTAAACTCCAGCCGGTTTTAAAATTATTTGCCCTTTATTAATAAATGAAGAGATCAACACAAAAAATTTAACGGCTTACCAACGATTTCAGCTTAAAACATTGATTATTTTACAACTTTTTATGCGTTTATATAGAGGAAATTAAATCGGGTTTTAAAAATACTTAAATTTCGCATTCGACGTTTTTGAGATAACCTTAATCATTTTAAAAATGCACGTTTGACATAGGTTTCGACGCTTTCACTTTTCTTGTTTGTTATCATAAAAATTTGATGTAAAAAACAACAAATTTTGGGATCTTCCGCGCGAATAAAATTGAAAAGGAAGTTGGAAAGAAGAACAAAAAATACAATCGAGTAAACATAAGATTTCTTAGACTATGTCTTTGGCTATGGAAATCAGCTTTGAAGGATTGATTGATCGTTCTACAATGTAGATGGTTAATTTATTTTACTAATATTTAACACAAGGGCCCTTAGAGGTTTATGGTCTGTAGGATAATTTTCTATTTCTTTTATCTTCTTTTCCAGAACTTTTATGCTATTAACGCAATTTGGGGTTCCTTTTTCCTTCGTTTGTAATAATTGTGACTTTCCATTGGTTTGAACAATTTTTGAATTTTTTCAATTCATCATCGCCTTGTTTGTTTTTACAATCGTTCGTCAGGTATTGACTTTGTTTTAACTTACTTGTTTTCTAAATTTTTAATCAATATTTTGTTGTATTCGTTTATCTTTTAGTTCCATTTTGAAGGTGTGCATACGCCTGTTTCCTGCTATTCTTGCATTCTGGAAGGCAGCTTTTTTATTGCTTTTGCCAAATAATGTATAATAATGCCTTTACTTAATACTATATTTATATATTGGCATCTTCTATTTTTTCGCAATATGTTCGTTTTGTATGTACATTAATTTAAACATTTGATTTGGTTTATATTCGTTTCATTTATATATCTCCATCGCACGTTCCACAGTTGTCTTTATGTTTGGTGAAGTTTTCTAAAGCGGTTTTAAATTATGAAGTTGTACTGCAATTACTTCCGTGACGTCTTGAATTAGTTTTTTAAATCTCATTCGCATTCCTTTGAATTTTTGGTTCATTGTTTTTTGTTTATTCTCGTTTATTTTTGTTTGTTAATAATCAATTACAGCGTACTGCACCTTCTTCTTGTTTTGGAATAGAAACGAACACACTGCTTTAAAAAACCAGAAGAATTTTATTCTTTTTGAAATCTACCTTTCTATTATATTATAACTGAAATTCTTCTGTCCTAAAAGACTCAAAAGTTTTCCAATTTAATATAGCCTTGGCCGAAAATACTAATTAATCTTCTTCTTCTTCTCAGTGCCATATCCTTTTCAGGACGTTGGGGAGGGGAATAAAAGCCACATTTATAAATGACTTGGCGTCGTGAACTTTGTCGTATCCCCTACATAACTACTAGGGAAATGTGTTCTCTGCAGTGGTTTCCCGTTGCCTTTTGCAGAGTTGATCATGTATTAAGTGTATAGTGAGATTCGAACCCAAGACTCCTAGTTAGAAACCCAGCGTTCTTACCACTGCGCCAACGAGCTTCGATTAATTAATCAGTTAATTTATTTAAATTCTACTTTATTTTTAAGTATAATTAAATCTAATGTTAATATTGGTATTGGCAAAAAAATTATTTGTTTCTTTTAATTAACTTATTAAAGCTAAAACTTAAAACTTTAAATACAATTTGAAATAAAAATTACCGTTAACATATTCGTTACCTATGTAAAATTTGAGATATTTCTCTGATTTATTAAAACGCGAAGGAAAATTTTTTCTTCGAAAATGTTTTTGTGGTGTGTAGTGTTCGAATGTGGAGACTTGGCTCATTTCTTCTAGTCTTTCCGTTACTAGGGTTTTTATTTCGCTCGTCACCTGGCCATATTCCGCCTTCTTATTTCTTTCTTGGTCTGTTCACTTTTTTTTTGGCTTCTTCTATTTTCCTAACTAGTATACCTTGATCCATTCTTATGCGGTACTCGTCATCGCTTCCTTTAAGAATTAGGCCTTCTGATCAGTTCCAATTCCAACGTCCGCCTCTACCGTGGTGTCGCCCACAACATCTCTACTGCCCTTTGATTTATACTGCGTCCATAATTTTGGCTACCATCATCTACACGACCTACATGTTTTGTCAAGTTTTTTTTATATTCTGCCATATTTCTTATGAGAAGATATTCAATTTGTGTCTTCATTTCGGATGTCGTCAATTCACCTTTAACTGATCTTAAGAATTGCATTGGCAGTATTTCGATTCTTCTAAGATCTTTACCGCATTTAGTCCAGACTTCGCTTCTGTATAACAAGTGCCATTATTTGGTAAATTTTTATTTGAGATTCTTGTCTACTTTTTGTCTAATGTTCTTCCGATTATCAATGCTTATTTTTGATCTTACCAGATGTTTTACACGAGATACTTGTACCTTCTGCCATTATTTTACTTTTTGTTTTTAAGATTTCGTGGTCTTTTCCTTAAAAACAAGAAGAAATCGAATCTATAAAAGTACCATACGACTTATATTGACGTACGGCATAGAAGCCAGAATGTCAGATGATCGCCTAGTGAAGAAGGCTAGTAGAGGGAGGCCGCGTAAAAGATGGAGCGACTCCTAAACTGGTAGAAACAGGCCGATGGCCTAATAAGAACAATAAGAAGGAAAAGAAGATTGGGTGTTTTTTTTCTTGAATAATGTTGTTTATGGAAAACCAACTACAGTATTTTTCATCTAGCATTTGGGTTGTGACGTCAACTTGCTCCGCCCAAAAACTGTATGGGATGACACGCGTTCGTGCGCAGTAGGTAATGAAAACCTAGTTTAGAAAGAGATGAAGTGTAGTTGGATTGTGAATTTATAAGCAGCGCGTTGACGTCACAACCCAAATCCTAGGGGAAAAATACTGTACAAACATCGTCTTATTGAATTGTTCAATGTATTATGATGTTCCATTTACTTTTCTACATAAAACCCATAACAGAGATGGAATCTGTAATTTCAAATTTTCGTATGGTGCGCTTTGAAGTGGGACATAATGTAGTGATAAACAGCAACCTTGTCTCACATTTTTGATTTATTTTATCATTACTGGTTCGGAAACATCGCCATTAGTTACATTTATTCTGTAATTTGTACTCTACCCATTTTTGTAACTTCTGTTATTATTATTATGTTCTTCATATATTTATTTGATTTCAGTTGTAATTATTCTTCCACTGTAAATGTTTCGCTTCCTTATAGAATTATTGGAATTACTATTATGTTGAATACTTTTTGGTTTTGGTATGTATTTTTCAAAACTATTCTTTCGTTATTTGTTATTATCGGTCCTAGGTACTCGAATGTAACTTCGTTTATTTTCTTCTTCTTCCAATAAATGCACACCATTTTCTTCTCTTTTGTATATTAATTGCTATAATCTTCATTACCTTCCCTTGTTATGTTGAGTATTATTTCTTTGTTCTTCCGTTCCCATATCTAATTATCTAGTAGGGAAGGAAGTTTGCATTGGAGATCCTGGATTTGCCATAAGGAATATGACGTGTGCATATAATTAAGTCGGACTGTAATGAATTTCGTTTTTCTTTAACGTATATTAAGAAACTGCAAGACTATTGGAATACATTTGACATTGATAAAATTGTGTGTGTATATGTGAGGGGTCATCAATTAAAGCTGGTTGGTCGCAGCCTTCCATTCTTCTCTATCTCTGGCCTTCACTTTTAGTTCATAGTATGTGTCACAGCAGCCCATACCTTCCATGATTTGACTTATATATTGCTGTCTTTGTCTTCCTATTGCTGTTTTCCCTTCAATTTCACCCTCAAGTTTCTTAATTAGCAATTCTTCTTTTCTGATTACATGGCCAATAAATTGTAGAGAGAAATAAAAAAAGGTTCTGAAAGATTAGCTGCTAATGTGTTTGGGCACTGGATGATCATTGGACTTAATTATAAAGATTGTTATGTCTTTATGTGACTGCTGATTTTTGGAATAAGTACTTTTATAATGGCATTGATGTAAATTGTAAGTAGGAACGGAAGCTGACCTCTAATTATTCGTACTCTTTCTTGAACTGCTTCTGTAACTGTTTTATATATGTTTTTGGTTACTTCTGTCAGTTTTTGAACTTTTGCCTTAATATTTATTTTGCATTTTACCGAGTCAAAGGTTACTTTTATGTCTATGAAAATAATTTCGTTTCTTCATGCTTATTTACCTTGTGTTTGCACATCTTGCTCTTATGCTGCTAGTTTATCCATAATCTTAACTTGCTGTTTTTTGTTTAAATTCTCGCTCTGTAATTATCCCTTCTGTTCTGAATGCACGTTCTTCTTCCATTGTTTTGGCATTGTATCCAAATTAATTAATCTACATTTTGTTCAACCCATTTTGTCGAATCTGATGCTCTGTCGTATACATGTGCTTTTTTTTCAGTTTCCTCATGAACATTGTAAGTTTTCCTTGGTTATAGCATAGTTAATTATAGTTATAGTAATGCTAAAGTATACTCTTTGATGGTTAATTAATTTTTGCTTTGTTCTATTGCGTCTTCATATAGTATGCTCTCCATGTTTTCAAGATTTCTGTTCTCTCCCCAATTTTTTAAATTAGGTACTTCTTATTATTTCGTATATTCCAAAGACATTTTTCCCACTGTTAAATATTTTTTCCTAAAATTTCTCTCAACTTTTCTTTTTTATTTACTTGCTACGCTTTTTTCTTTATTTCTCTTTTCTATATTCCCTCCAATTATGATTTATTCATTGAGTTTTCTTTGACTTCACCTTTTGCGCTTTCGTTCCACTATTTTATTCTTCTTTTGCTACCAACTACTTTTCTTTTGCCACAATTTTTTTCTTCTTTATTAAAGTTCGTTGTAAAATAATTAATGTGGATTGCACAAAACTTTTGTTAAATTCGTGAGCGATAAAAATGAACAAATAGTATCATTTTGGGTTACTAATGTATTATTTGCTATGTGAATTTTGATTTGATTCTTACGAATGATGAGTAAGGTAAGTTAAATCATATGTGTGCTATTTTTTATTTCATACTCTTCTATATACTCCTCTTGTAATTGCTTTTTACATTCATTTCTTACTTATTTATCGTTTATTTTTTAGCCTGTAAAATACTTTGGTTTTTGTTTTTGCCCTAAGTAATCTATGGTCTAAGTCTCTAGGTTAAGTTCTTCTTTTTTTATTTCTTATTTAACTTCGTTTATTTTTTGTGTTTTTTTTATTAACTATGTAATCTACGATGCATTTACTTCAAATGATTTTTCAATTCGTAACTTATTTATTATGCCACAACCATCATTTTCCTTCTGTGGTTTCTTCTTTTCCATGGTTGCTCTTTGCAGGGCGTTGGACTTCCTTTGAACTCGAAATTATTGAATTATTATTAAACTAAATCGAAATTTAGAAATAGAATAATAAATAAGAGATTGTTTTACTAAAAAGGTATAAAAATAATCAAAGCTATTTTTAATTAAACAAACAATTTTAATTAAGGTAAAATGTGGTAATAATAATCGTAAATATCGCGAGGATTTAAATGAGTAATACAAGAGCGTTAAAGGGTTAAAAACCAAACCGGGTTAGTAAAGCAGTTTTGAGCTCCCACAAGCGAGGCAGGCACGATAATCTAACAATAAATCTACAATCATAGAAGTTCGTTAACAGGAATTGTCCCAAGCTTTCATAATTAATTTATGGTGCGGAGCGGATTTGCATGTACAGAACTTAACCTATTCGGACAACAGTGAAATTAAATTCCGCCAGTATTACAGTAGTTTCTGTAATGGTCATTTGTTTAACAAATAAAACGAGCCACTTCCTAGAGTTCCGGCGTTCCTGAATTCGCTGCATCTTACTCTGTAACATAAAGGATGCACCAACGTGTCAACCTAAATGGGGTGAGAAACCGCACCGGCGGCAGCTCCGCTGCTTAGTTAACATGCAGCTTGGAAGGTGCACCAAGTGCATACTGTAGTTGTAGTTTAATTTATCACACAACTAGAATTTACTTCATTAAACATCTTGTAACGTTTTATCTAAACCCCGCAGCTACGGGATAAACTTTAGGTTTAGGAAATTCATTAAACGTTACACTCGTATACGAACCGAATGCTTTGTTATTTGGTTGTGTTAAACAAATTTTACCCGCGGTGAAATAAATTTACTGATTGAATATCTCTATTAAGTTGTGATAATAATAAACAGATAGGTTTCGATTTTAATGGACACTGCCGTAAAAGTTGCTTGTTAGATTATGCAATTTAAAATATTAATATTAAAATACTATTTTGTTTAAATTAAGGTTAAGTTAGTGCAATTTTCCTGATAAATATTCTGCAAATTAGAGATTTGTCTTCGGCAACATGTTATCCCTTATCTTGAAAGTTTTATAGATATCTTTTTTATTTAAAGAGTTACATTGAAAGTTAAATTGCCAAAGTATTGTATATTAATCATAAACTTAATATTCCTATAGAGATACATGATAAATAATAACTACTTACTTTAACGATGTTTAAATTTAGTAATTGATATATTTTGTCGTAAAAAGTGTAGGTAAGTACGTTACAAAGCTTTATTTGATGGTTAAAAACAAAACTGTAATTGACGTCGAATTTTCCAATGAAACTGTTACCTAGTTGTTTTTGTAGTCCATTTGCTAGATTAAATAATTCTTACTGGTTTTTATATTGGCACTGTTTGCTTTTACACAACAGTTTTGGTATAAAAATTAAGCAATTTTTATGAAGTTGTTATCGTTATATAAAATATAAAATAAATTAAATTAATATTTCCTTTATTGATCTAAAGATTGACATGAAGAAACAAAAATTACTAAGTTTTCTGAATATGCAAGTCAAAAATTTTATTTTACTTGTACACTCTCCAAATTTTATGTGTATTCTTTAAATTTAATAATTTCGTGAATGCAGTATATAAAGTCAATGCAGTAGTGATGGATTTTTGGGACCTACAAAGTCGATTTGTTTTATTTTAATTAACCAAATTTTCTCTCAGATACGTTACTTATGAGCAATGCAAAATATTTTTAGAGTTAGTGCTGTATCTACCACTTAATACATTTTCAATGCTAATGTTAATGTTAATCATCAACTTGTGCAGTACATCGATACCATCATTAATAATAGGTGCCCTAAATGGTAAAAACGGTTTTTGGGGATGTCGTGCAACAAATCCCTCATAGCACCTAGCGAATTTACTTAGGTATTACCCGTACAGATCTGACCACCAACCAGATATCCTAGATATCCTAATCGCTAAAAATTTTAATTTACCCATCCAGCAAAAAGTAGTACCTGAACTAGACTCTGATCACCTTCCAGTGTTTATAACATTCACTACAACACCTGTGTACATCCTACACCTTTCCAGGATAATTAAAGGATATGTCAATTGGGATACGTTTCAAAATCACCTAGATGTTCGACTTGTTAATCCATACTAACTTGTATACCAACACGATATCGATACAAGCATAGAAAACTTAACGAAAACAACCACAGAAGCAGTCGAATCTTCAACTAAATCCTGCCACTCCAAAAGAAAATATAATCCTCACATTCCTTCAGTATATATTCTTGAACCTATCAAACAAAAAAGCAGAATTAGGGGAGAATGGTAAAGAACAAAAGCACCACCGTTAAAAAAACCAGTTAAACCATCTAACGATCTAACCCACCAAATCAGAAGAGAGATTGATAAGTACAGAATTTACTACTACTACAGAAAACACATCGAAAACATAGAGCCTACCGGTGCTGAACTATGGAAACCCACGAATAACTTAATTTAGTCAACAAAAATTATTTCGACATTAATTGCAGACAACGCTTCCTACAGTTCTGACGAGGAAAAATGCAATCTCTTCGCAGAAAACCTTCACAAAACTTTCACACCAACAATTCCAGATAATAATAGATCTTTCTCCCGTACAGTAAATTTGTACAATGAAGCACATCTACCGATTATAGACGCTTTCAACAGTCCCACAACACTAAAAGAACTTCTTCTTCTGGTGCCTTATTCTATACGAACGTTGGGGATTAGCATGGATATTCTTACTTTATCAACTGCTTGTCTATAATTGCACAGATGGCATCTCAAACCATTGGCAGCCACGAGTTCCTTCTTCTTCCAGGCCCCCTTCTGGCTTCGATTTTTCCCTGTATAATAAGTTGTAGTATTCTACATTTCAATATTTCGTGTTCCTCATAACGTGTCCGAAGTACTCAATTTTTCGTTTTTTTTACTGTGTATGTTACTTCCTTCGTTTTGCCCATTCTTCTTAGTACTTCTTCGTTAGTTACATGTCCGATCCATGTGATACGCAGAATTCTTCGATAAAGCCACATTTCAAACGCCTCGAGCTTTTTCATCATGGTTTCTGTCATGGTCCACGCCTCAACGCCGTAAATAAGGACTGGGAGTATATAGCATCTGACCATTCATATTTTCAGTTGCAGGCTTAGATTTTTACTGATAAAAATGTTTTTATTTTATTGAATACTGCTCTTGCCTTCTCAATTCTGCATCGGATTTCTACGGATTGGTCCCAATTTGTGTTTGCTATGGTTCCCAAGTAAGTGTATTTCTCGACTTGTTCTATAGTCTGATTATTTAAAGTCAGAATTGTAAAAGGCTGGGCGTTTTTGCTGACAAAAAGAACTAGAAAGTATACATATCCAATACAGTACTCAAATATCTCACCAAAAAAGCACTTGCTTATTTAGCTTCAATCTATACTTCTTGTATGAGAACTGGCTATTTTCTAAAAAAAATGGAAATTTGCACATAGTTATTGTGATGTTTCATAAGCGAGGAAGAAACAAAAGCGATTGTCCTATAAGCCTACTAACGACGTTATCAAAACTATTTGAACGAATAATACCCCATCAGCACATCATTACAACACCTTAGAATAATTTCTTTAGTTCAATTTGATTTCAGACCAGGACATTCAACCGTACAACAGTTGCAAAGAATTGTAGAGATTGTGGAACAGGGATGCGAAAAGAAGCATTTTACTACAGCTGCCTTCCTGGATATCACCCAAGCTTTTGACAAGGTTTGGACAGAAGGGTTAAAATATAAATTACCACACTATCTAATAGCGATATTATTTTCGTTTTTGGAAAATAGAACATTTGCAATTTGCCACCGTATCACCATCAAAAGGAAGTGTTTTTGGACCGACACATATGCATTCATGACATATGCGTGAAGTTGCACTATTCGCAGATGACACTGTCATAATCACGTAGCATTAAGATCTTCACACCTCAATCAACCATCTTCAATCAGCAACTAATAGTCTAAATGCATGGACCAATAAATGGTGCATAACTTTATATCCTGTCAAATGTGCAACGAAAATATTTACATTAAAACGTATTCCCAACCACCTAAACATTACGATCCTGGGTACAGAAATTATGTGGGCTTGTTAGCTTGGGAAGCGCACTGTTCGAACGCTTTAATAGAAAGTCATTCTAACCTTATAACCTTATAACCGAATTAATTAATTATTTTAAATTACGGGAAAGCTCTTCAAAATGCAACAGCTCTGAAAGACAGTTTTTGTTTGTGTGTTTGTGTAGAAGTTTTGTGTTATTTGCATAGAGGAATTTGAGCATATTTTTGTAAGTCCTGTTTCTCTTTATTAACAACAATTTTTTAAACATGCCGCTAATTGTTTACTGCCAGTTTTAAGCCTGAAAAAATGTGAGAGAAAAGTGGAACCTGTAAATTACATAACTGTGTAATGTTTCACTTATTTTTCCAGGGTCAAATTTCTATCGCGGGCTTTTTAAATGCATATTAGCCAGCGGTTCTCAAAAGCTTGTAGCCAAATTTAAAATAAACAAAAATCGCGATTAGCTTAACATTTTTGCTGTAATGTACTTCTATTAAGGTCAGCATATACCCAGTCAATTTAATGACAATACTTTTGAAACACCCTGTATATCTCTATCACTTCTTCGACTAGTCTTAACCTACGCCTGTCCAGTATGGAGCACAACTTCCAAAACTAATATGAAGAATATCCAAGTCTTCAAAAACAAAGTTCTGCGAATGGCTGCAACAAATACTCAGAAAACTTGGAATCGACACGATAGAGCAGTTTATTAAGAAACCAAAACAATTTTCCTCCAACCTCCACAGTATCGACAGAGACATTATCCAACAATTGGGTTGTAAGAACATCCATATATGTCTCAAAAGAAAACTTCCTCAAGATCTCCCATTCAACTCAGACGACAACATTGAAGATAGCGAATAACAGATGCAGTTCGAGGAACTGTTCTCCTCCGTGTTAATTAACTTATTTGAATAAATCTTATAATGTTATCACAACCATGTATAACATTGTAAAATGTTATTCTGATTCTTATAATAAAAAAAAAAGTTAATGTTAACATCAGTTTTAGTATAAAGTATTTTAAAATTTCCACTGTCCTGTTTCTATAAATGTTTAGTAAAAAGTAAGTTTTATCGCTGCTTCGGGTGTTTCTTTTAAACATTTGGTCATTCTAGTACGTGCCTGTTAATTAGCTAACCAAAATTTAGAAAAAATTTAATTATTAAAATGTTACTTTAGCCTGCAGAAGACCTTATTATAAGAGGTTTTTATAAAGATTAGAAAATTTATTCAATAATTGCGAAAAAACAAAGTTATTTCATTTTCTTTATCTACTTCTTCTGTTTTATATTTCTTCTTCTGCTCTTTAACCCGATTCAGTACCCATTTTTTTCTGATTTTCCTTGATCCTTTAAATGTTTCTGTATATGATTTACACTTGTGGTCAAACTATTGCTTGTCCTTTGTTTCACTAGGTACCATCATTTCTGATAATATTATATCTTTTAAGTATTTCTTTGCCAAATTAAACGAACTTTGTTTCATTTTAAAAGTTGTTGTGTGTTCGTTCCAACGATATTTATTTTATAGAATTGTAGGTTTCTTTAAGTTTAATTTGGCTTCAAATCTGTTTGTTCATCTTTCCGATTCTTAATAAGAAAATTTTTGCCTTTTTTTGCTTTCTACTTCGCCAAGATTGGTAAATATCTAGTATAATGCTTGTATTCTGCCATCTTTTTAACTATATTTAAGATTAAGTGGCATAGTAGCAGATTAAATAGTTTAAATAGCAAAACAAATTTTCCCCTTACCCGACCAAATTATTTTACCTGCCAGGTTTGGATTAGAAAAAACTTTTGTGTGTGCATTTTTTTACAAACCTTCACCAGCCTCGACACCGAAGGGGAAAGGAGATTACAGATACAGATACAGAAAATTTGATGTAACATATATTTAGGTTATCACCTTGGTTATCAGGTTATCACTTAAAGTCATTGTTAACAAAACTCTGATTTAACTGCATTATAATTAATAATGGTAAGTACAAAATAGAAATGTGTAAGTTTTACATGAAATTAGAAACTTCTTGGCTTCGGAGACGAACCCGCATTACAAGTTAAAGTACTAACACTGATCTGAATTTTTTAATAAGTTGTGTAGCTTCAGTTATTAATCATTTGCATTTAAAATTCGAGTATAGTTCCCCAAAAGTTTCATCCTACTAATACTTTGTAATTTCAAAATTTTTAAATTCAGTTAGTATTAAAACAATTATAAGGAATTGAATAATCAACATTTTATCTTTCTAAGTAACAGAAAAGAAAGTGTAAACAGATTTGTTCACACAGATTATCAATCCGAATTGAAGCTTTTTTGTTTAGTAAATTTAAATCTGATTTATGCATTCCGCTATAGAATTAATTGTCAAAAAAATTTGTAGTATCAGAGGTAACTTCTTGTTATTAGTTTCCGTTAGTGGGAGACAAAATGAAAAGCAGAATCGCCGATGTAAAATATTACATTTACTTTTGCCTTGTAAATTTAAATGCCTGGTAAGTCCAAAAAGAACATTCGCCATATTCCTCCTGTAGATTTTATAATAAAATTCATTAGTTATCCACAAAAACTTTGGTACAGTTTTTCGATTTTTTTACAAAACGCAAAAAGCTGATTTGTCATAGAAACATTTTAAAGTTTCAGGAGTAAGTACCTCTTTGTTTTTAGTTGTAGTAAATCAGAATGTTATTTGTAAATATTCATTCATCCATCAAATGAAGCCGAGGTTCAGGAGTTTCAGTATTAATTATGTTTATTTACGAGGGTGTATTTTCATGTTATCTGCCTAGCCATGAAACAAAGAAGCGACGATGTCAAACTAATTATTAAAAAATAGCGTTGACATTTAGAAGTACATGTGCTAAGTTGTGTTTAATTTGTACCGTTTATGGAGATTTGAGAAGGTTTACTTCTTGATGAAATGAGCGAAATTAAGGTGGAACATCGTTCATAAGGCAAACAAGGTCCAGCAGATAATCAATGACAATGGGTTCATACAGTTAAGCCATCCACCTTATAGCCCTGGCCTAGCTCCGTCAGACTTCTTTCTAATCAAAGACATAAAAAGCATCCCAGGGAAAAGCGTTTTGCATCTGGTGAAGCACTTAAAGAAGCGGCTGAACAATATTTTTAGAGGGTATGGGACAATTGAAAAAAAGATGGAATGAGTGTATAAGTGTTGAAAGGAGTTATGTAGAAAAATAAAGGGTTGTTATGTTAAGTTATGTGATACGTATTTTTTTCCATGGCTAAGTAGATAACACAAAAATACGTTGTTGTGTTACTAATAGCCAATAAGATTATTAAAATCGGGTAATTAAATTTTAATATCCTTTGATTTTATAGTCTATATTTTGAAACAAATTTTTTTTTTGAATTAGTTTTTTAGATTTAAATTTTAAGGATAGTACCTATATTAGCATTTAGGAATAATTATTTACATTGCAAGGGAGGTAAATGAAATTTTCTCAGTCGAATACAGAGCCATCCAGAGTAAATGTAAATTTAGACAGAAGACGTCACTATTTTTAGATATAAAAACCAATCATTTAATATTTCAATAATTTATATGATTATGAATAAAACATAATCTTCACAATTGAATTTATTAATTTTTGGTATTTTTAAAAATGCGAGATTTTTATACGCCCTCAGGCTAAACTGTCTGTGCTACAAACTTCTAAAAGTGCTTTTTAGACTATAAACAATCTATCTAGCTAGGCAGAACGAAGAATTCCGTAATTTTCAGTTGTTTAAAAATTTAGATTAATTTGAAAATAATTAAAACTGAACTCGTTGGTAAATTAAAATACATAATTTGCTTGAAATTAATCAAAGTAAGTATCGATTTTAATTTAAAAAAAAAATAGAAATTAGTTCATTACTTACTTCATGAAAATCAAATACAAATTTTCATAGCTAGGTAACAAAGTAATTTTATTTTGAATAATTTATTAACTCCCAGATTAGTAAACAATTTTCAGATTAGAATTAGAATCTTACTTTATATATTACCAATATTCGTTAAGTATTCCTAATTGCGGGTATAAAAAACAATGGAAATTAACAAAACGTTTTTATGTAAAAACCAAATTATATTTTAAAAGAATATTTAACTTGAGCAAAAAAATAATAATATAAATTTTCAAAATCCTCTGTGGGTGGCTTCTACTGGATTAAATTACTACTTTGCAACCAAGACAACACAGGTTCAAATATCAATAACCCATCTGAAATTTTAAATCCAAAGCAACTGAATTGCGAGTTCTTTTAGCCAATGGCTAGTGACCTTAGCAATCAACGTCATATGACCAAACAAAACCTTACAATTTCAATTTTCAGTTTCTGTTCTTAGTTTTTTTTTCTCGAAACTCTTCTGTCATTCGTTTGGTATTTCGAACATTCCGAAGGTACTAATGTATCTGAAGACATATTAACTTTGAAAACCGCATTTTTATATATTTCAAATCATAAAACATATTTGTTAAATTGTTCAAACTGTTGAAATAGACTCAATTAAACCCATAAATTCCCAAACAATGTTGAGAGTACAAGTAACAAACCGCTCACTTTTACTTTTTACCCTTTCTGCCCTTCTTGACCTACAAATACATTTACAGTGACCAGTGGTCAGCTGAACTTTAACCTCTTTAAACTTTGAACTGTCCGGTTTTGTAGTAGCATTCAACAGTAATGTTCTTTCAGAAAAACATTCGTATTTGTTCGCTATAACCCCGTCGGTTTTTTGCAGTTCTAATAATTAATTTACCAATTTCTAAATAAACAAATAAACCAAATGTTTATCCCTTTGTAACAAGGGATACCGTTATAAAATAAGGAACGGTGGCAGTAACGGTTCGCTATTTCTTTCATAGGAAATAAAAAAGCGAAGATTAATTTTAGGGCTAATTATGAGGAACAAAAGGTATGTGTACTAAAGTATAACGTATCTTCACCTTTTCATCTTCCTTTAACCCCTTTTCATATTCTTTAGTTCTTGATTGGTCCCGAGCATTCAGGCTCAACTAATTCTGAATCTTTAGAGGGTTGTCCCCCGTCTAAGGATCATCCAGACATTCAAGAACGAACGTTACGATTACAAAAGATAAAGTTTGGTACGGTTGTAAACTACATCATTACCTTTTTTAAACTACTAAGACCCGTCTTTGACTTTAATTGCACTAGTTTTCTATTGCTAATATGAAATTTTGAATCACTTTTTAACTAACTAAGCATATTATAAAGAAAGATAAGTCTGCAGGAAGTTTTTTCAATCTTGAAAGTTAGAATAGGAAGAAGAAATTTTCAGACTTTAGGGGAGTTAGATCACCTTTTTCTAAATTTTACTTTAGAGGATTGATTTTTAAGGATTCTTTAGAAAAATTGAAAGTTTTGTTAATTTGTATAGGAAGCGGCTATGAGTATTAATAAAACATTACAAATCGCGTTAGACTTGTTTATTGGGTGCAACCTTTCGGAATTTCTTGGAAACAATATTAAATTTTCCAAAAAATCTCGGTCTACTCTATAAAATCTGGAATCATAGAAAATTCGAAACTTGCCTAGAGCAACATTAAAATAACAAAAAATCAAAAAACTGCCCCGTTTGCTTTTCTAATTTTTTGAAAAGCCTTGATATGTTTGAAATAATCTTTTGATAGAATTTAAGCAACTTCCAAATAATTCAGACTTTTTAAATTCATTAAATTTCCTAGCCGTCTCGCTTAATTCTGAGAAAATTATAAAATAGCTAGAAAATTTAGGAAGTAAGGAATTTAATAAATTAAATTGGAGATAAACTGGGATTTCCTGAGAAAATCTAAGCGTTATCAGAAAATCGGGATGTAATTAGAAAATTGCAAAATTCGCATTGAATACTGTTATAATAATCAAAACTATAAAAGCTTCACGCCTTCGTTTCAGAGCAGTTAATAATGATAATAACACTTAATGTCATTCCTTGAAAATTCAAGGTTTTTTCAAAGCTAACGAAAATTCTCCAAAAAAATTAGATAGCTTTTAAAATATAAGAAAATAGAAAACTGTGTTAATTTGAATTATACGTAATATTTTTAGAATCATTAAGTTTCCTCGAAATTTTAAGTTTCAAGACGAATCTGGCCGCCAGAAATTCCGTAATAATAAAAAGATCTTCCGAATTCATTAATTTTTTTTAAATTGGTTAGTTAAGTAAAAAATTTGCAAACTCTTACAGAACATTCGTCCTTGCCCAAATTAGTTATTGCAGAAATTCATGCACGTTTTCCCTGAAGAAAATTTCGTAGCTAAGAAAAGCTGCCATTGCCTATTTACCTTTTCTTGTCATATCAACAAAATTACAAAAACATCATTATTCATCAGTTTCCGCATAATTAGTTATATGAAAAACTTTCTATTAAAAATCTTGACATCATTTTTTGGAGATACATAGAATTCTTTTAAGAGATTTGGGAAGTTCAAGAGAAACGAAATTTGGCCCATCTTTAGACTCTTCAAGTCCCCAGAGTTTGTCCATGATCCATACTTTTAGAATATTTTAGCCCAAACCATATTTCAAATTTTCCGAAACTGCAAACAAATTCAAAATTTAGAACTTTCCAATTTATTGGATTTCACAAAATAATCAGTTAATCAGAAAATAACTAAAAAAAATTGAAATTCTAGTGGAAGGTTTTTATATGAATAAACAAAATTCTAAAAGTTTCATTTCTACAAAATCGGTCGGTCATGACAAACATTTTTTGTAAGTTTTAAAATCTACGGATTTATCGAAAAAAAAAATGAAAAATAGGTCCTTGTTTTGTTTGCTTTGGTTATAATAGGGGCTTCAATTAAAAACAGGCAAACTTGAATTTGACATTTTTAAGGTAATTTGGGAAATAGTTTTATAAACTGGAATGCTTAAAAGTAACCGAAACAATATTTTCAAAAATTTCCGTTGCTGTTTCTGGTAATTATTGTAACTGAACTGCTTGAATTTTTAATCTGAGAGTTTTGACATTTAAAACTCTTGGAAATCTGCTGACATCAAATGTTAAATACTTAAATTGAAGTAAAACTAAACTTTTTTACATTTTTTCTCTTGAAAGCTGTGCTTTTAATTCTTGCCATAATCAAATATTTTATCTATTTATTTTTAAACTATCACAAAGTACTCCTAGGATGTTCCTTGAACGGAATGAAGAATGAATGTTTGTAGCGACAATTTAACTATAGAATTAATAATAGAAAAATTATCGTTACAATCAATGCCGGGTGGCCTACTAGTCCAGCTAGGGCACAAAGTTCTAATAAAATAATGAAACACAATGGTAACAATAAACGTATCTATTAATATAAACAAAATTACTTAAAGAAACTCTTGAATATAAAAATTACCAGGAATAAAAATTAACACAAGTTGTTTGATCAAAAATAGCATAAACAGAATATCTTGGGTAATAAAGATCGGTGTTAACTTTACTAAAATAAAAAATAAAAATAAATTAACTACACCAAATCGATCTTAGTCACTTTCGGGAACTAAGAATCATAAATAAATTGAAAAACCATATATACAAAATAATTAATACCTACTAACAAATAACACTTACTAAATTACAAATCTGATATCCAGTATTTATAAAATCTTCTAAATTCTTAACTTCTTTGATAAAACGACTTCTCTGATAAAATGACTTCTCTGATAAAATGACTTGGAGAACAGATCGTCAAGCAAAATGGTACCATGGAAAATTCCACAGGAAAGTTACCAGATGCTTACTGCACAAAATGGAGTTGAAACGCCATTTTAATCTTCAAGCATTAAAAATGAAAAAATCAGCTAACCAAAAGTTAGTTAAAATGCATAGAACAATGGGCTAGAATAAAAAGGCTGCAACCGCAGTACCAAAATTAGTTACGACTAAGCAGATAAAATAAGAAAAGAAAAAATTGCTCACCAATAATTGCCTTTTTAAAATCGGGGAAAAATGAGGGCTCAAGAACCAATCCCTGTCTTAATATTTCTGAAAAGAATTAGAACTCAATTTTCCACCATTTCCCATATAAAGATTTCCAAATTAGGAATTTACTTCAAAGAATCATCGCAAAATTAGCGACGATAAAAATTACTTCTTGACTCTTCGAAGTCAAAAAAAAAACAGTCCCCCATAATCAATCTCCACGCAGCGAAACGGAAAATTTCCAAGCTCACATAAGTTAAAGTGCAGCAACGATAAAATAATCGAAAGGCACGCATTCGAAGAATTTTTGGTTTTTGAAGAAATATATACATAAATAAACTTGTAATAAATCCAACCAGAAATAAACCCAACTACTAATTGTAGTAATTAATCCCCCCCCCCCCCCAATGTTGTATAAAGGAATAACAAAAGGAAAATAAGTAAGATAAAGAATAAAAAAATTGGTAGCATTTAAATTACTGAAATTATCCAATTAATATTAACAAACATTATTAATCAATCTATCGCACTAAAGATATAAACAGCGCGCCGCTAGATTAACTAATCTCCACAAACACAACTAGTGTTTTTAATCCAATCAAAATTGTCAATCACAACTACAGTAATTCAACACTGAGAAGAAATAGAAATCAATAGAAAATCAGGATTGGGATATAGAAAAACATCTACAAAACAATCACAGAAGAAGGATTAAAAGGATACTGGCTGAATTAAGGATAATAGGTAAACCCAGGAACGGTTTAACTATGAAAATGTTTTCAAATGACAGAAACATAAAGATAATATGCAAAAATAAGCAAAATATCGCGGAAATCAAGACTAACACAATAATAAGAGGGAGATTACCCTTTAACATAAAGGAAACATAGGGCTAAATAATTATAGCTAATAGTAGTTATAAAAAATATGTTGTAAATAAATGAATTAAATCACAATTCACAAAAAATTGTTACATGTTACTACATATTGTAATTGGAGAATGGACTCATTCAACTTTATTTGGAAACTTATGCCTTAAATTCTGAATTTTTTAAAGTCGAAATCTTCGCATTTTATTGATAAATATTTCTTTAATTGAAAAAGAATTATGTATAATTTTAATTTCAAATGGACCCAAGTTACTGCTTAAAAAAAATTCGGCGATTTTACCTTAGATTTCAGGACATATATTATTATTATTATTAAATATAGGCAGTGGGCAGAGGACTAATGTCCTATGTAGCCCAAATACAAGATACAGTGATGTATACCTTACATAATAATAACTGTAAGAATGAACATAATGAGAGGAACCATTCTAATGAAATATAACATATAATAGCAGGAGGAGATACTTAATAAGCTAGTAAAGTCATAACTAAGTGTAATAATAACCAGGAGAATTATTGTGTAGCTGAATACAAATCATATTTGTTCTTGAAACTATTAACTGAAGATGCTACAGGAAGATTCTTCCAGATAGAGAAATCACGATTCCTTAAAAAATGTTGACGTACACTTGTTTTAAAGTCTAGTTTTAACTTCAGATTATGACCACGAAGTCTAGTGTCTGTATAATAATGTATAGTGTTTACTGAGATTCACAGGAAACAAATTTTGAAGCACACGGTAAGTTATGATGAGGTTGCTACGTAATTTTCGTTGCAGAAATGTCGATAAACCACATATTTGAGGCCTCTCGTTGTAAGATGAACAGATATATCCCCATGGAAGACGAGTAGCACGGTGCTATACATTTTCTAAAAGTAACTGATCTCTTTTTAGGATAGGATGCTATTCAGGACCGGAGAATTCAAGTATAGGCCTGATATAAATCTTGTATAATTTTAGGGTTAACAAAGGCATTTTTCAAAAGGTACAGTGATCTGTTCGCTTTATTGCAGATAGCAGCGATATGTTCTGACCAAGATAAATCTCTAGTGATAATTACTCCCAGATCCGAGTGAGAAGCAACCACACGCAGGTTGTTACTGGAGATGGAGTATGGAAGTCGGGGACTGTTTCTTCCAATATGCAGCACAACACATTTTTCGGTATTAAGTGGTAGTAGCCATTTTGTACATCAGGAAGGAAATTTGGTCAAGATGTTTTTGCAATAATTGAGCATGAGAAGTAATGGGGTTGGCATATAGCTTGGTATCATCTGCGTAGAGTGAACATTTAGATTTTAACACAGGCGGCAGATCTGCAGTGTATATTGTGAAATAGTCAATCATTAAAATAGCTAAGGCATAATAATTCAAAACACAGATAGTGTTCAAATACTTCAATAAAGCTAAACATGAATGACATTTCACGTTAATCTATTCAAAAGAATTATCAAGTATCGAAAAAAGTGACGTTCAACTTGTGTTTACGATTTAACACCAAAATATTTAGTAAAAGGCAACCTAAAACAAGTAACGTAAAAAGACTAAACATTACGCGATCACGTGAAACAATCAAACACGTGGAGCGGGGTCAAAAACATATAGTACGCTGTAGTAAGGCGAACAAAGGAGGTGATTAACCACACCTACGCGTTTTAACTAAAATTAAACATAAAATGATAAGTCAGCAAATTATTATCACGTGCTCAAACATCTCGATTGACGCGCGTGCACAGAAGGAAGGGGATCAAAATCCCTATATAAGAATCCGGTAATACGAGATCGACATGATTTAAGCACGAGCCATCCAATCGTTAACACAACGTGAAGCAGTCTCAAAATTAATGTGTACAAGATGCAGTTCAATTTGTAAGATAATTTTATTTATTTTTAAACTAAAAAGTTATGTTCCAGAGTTAATTAGATTTTATTTTATGTAATTAGTGTTAAGATGAATTTGGTGTTTTGTCTGTAACAGGAGGGATTTATAAGTGTTAGGGATTTGTTAATAGTATTTGGGAATTTAATTAAATCGAAGTTGGAATTGTTAAGGTCATTCTACTAAAATATATAAATGTTAGTCGAAGCATTGTTTTCTTAATTATCCTCTCGCTAAAGTGGCCAAGCTAAGATTCACGTAGCGTTGGGGTTTAAAAGTCTCTACCAATTAATTGAGCTACCAAAATAACTAAAGGGCATTATTTATTAAAGTTATACAAGAAAGAAACCCAACCTCATACGTTACAATATTAAAAAGTATATCAAAACAATAGGGGCCCTAAAATGGAGCCCTGCGGTACTTCACTATAAACCGGAAATCTTGCAGATAAAGCACTGTCAACTCTGACTTGGAAAAACCTTTCGGTTCAAAAGTCTTCAATCCACAGTAGCAGATTACTTCTTATGCCACTATGAGCTAATTTTGAATGTAACCTTTTCCAAGGTGTCTTGGAAAAGTCTAGATGTATGGCATCTACAGATTATTTTTCATATTAGTTATAATATTCCTTACCATCCCCTTTAATTAGTAATAAAAAGAGCTTTCAAATGAAAATTAAAGCTAACAGCTTACTCATTATCTCTCTAATTACATGCAGAAGTTTGGTTCAAAATTCAAATCAATTCAACATTGTTATTTGAAATCATTGCTGAAAACTATAAAAAGCTCATTTTTATTAAATTTTTTGAATTTACTCATAAAATTCTTAAATATTTGGACGAAACAGATGTTCCGTTCTGTTGAAAATCAGCAGTAACTAAATTGTAAAAATTAAAGCCTTGAATCTTTCAAGTAAAATCAAGATTTTGGCAATGCAAACAAAGCAAAATATTTTCCCCGTTGAAAACATGAAAATATATTGAACCCATATTTTATAATAAATATTCAAATTATATTGAAACCTGAACTTTCGCTACAATTTTTGTTACATGTATTAAAATCTGTTCAATTTTTTGAGTGCAAATAATGGAATGTGATGTTACTTTAGGCCAAAGGCAATGACGTTTTAGAGTCTTAGTCATTTCAAAGTATTGCCAGTATAGCGGTAAGCAATTAGGTTACAAGGTTTGAATTTTATTTCCTTTCACTGTATAAAGAACATTAGATGTGTAAATAAAATTCAATAAAATAATAGGAAGAAACAACGAGAAAGGAATTAAAAGTCAACAGATAACCGTTACTGGTAGTTTAATTTGAAATATAAAAGTTTAATACTAACAGACACTTCGTTTTATATTTATTAATCACGTAATATTTTAAGGCCCTTTTAATGATTAATCTGTAATTTTCGAAATATTTTATGACTGCTAAAATTTTCAATTCGAAACGACAACAATTATATTAAAAAAGAAAAGTATTTATTAAATTCAAAGGTCAAGGTATTTATATAAAAATAATTTAAATATGAACTCGGACCGAACTTCATCTAAACATAACCCTAATAAAAAATTAATTTCGTTCATTTAATTTGCCACCATTTAATCCGAAATTAAATTAGAAATTAACACTAAACGTAGCAACCGTTAAAATATAATAATCACGTAGACAAAGTAAACGTTCGCGTGGGAAGCATTATTCTATTATAGTGCAATAAAATTTAAGTATTCATTTATGTCAGTTTCTAAACGATATAACGTTAGTTAAAGTTACACAAAGTTGTAGATGCAAAGCAAAAGTGATTTTTTTTAGTAAATCCTGTTTATCCGCAAATCTTCGTATTTATATCTAACACTCGCCACGAGTTGTCGCATTTATAATCCATTATTTAAGAGGAAACTTTCCGGTGTCACAGCTTTTCGCTCGCGTTAATAATTAAGCGTTCAGTTAATGCAGGGCTTTGGGTTTAGTTAGCTTTGTATCATTACCGCCACCTCTAAAAAGCGATCCTGCTGATTTTTGCTGTTGGGATTTGTATTACTTTTCATAACTTATGTTTAGTTTAAATATTTGATTCATCATCATGTAAACTTGAAATAGTTATAAACTGTTTTCGTAAACGGTTTTATATTTTTCATAATGGTACAAATAATGCACGCCAGTGACGTTTTAGTAAACCTACTGGAGGGTTGTTCCACTTTAGTATCCTCGATTAAATGTCATTTGCTTTTAAAAAGACAGACTAACAAAAAAGGGCAAAAATTTGGTTTAATTTGTTATGCGATGTAAATTGTAGAGCTGACCTTTTTCTAAAAGAACTGTAATGAATATTGTTATCAAATTTTGACACATGAATGAAATCATCAAATGTTAAATCGGCGCTATCATCAAAACTGTTAAAATACTGCACCACATTTTTTATTGTTTCGTATAGGAAAAACGGCTGGCCCCTGATTGTTTATTACTACCTATTTACCTATTATATCTCTATCGGAGTAACTCTATGGTAAACGCAAGTTTGTTTTGGGTAATTTGTTGCAGTTACTTCCGTCTCGCTCTTTTGGCCATACTCTCATATATGAGAGGTCGTGATTGCACATGTCGTCTTTAGTTGGTGTTTTTAATGATCTCTCTCCAACGTTTTCGGTCTTAGGTGTTTCTTATGGTAGTCTGAAGTGGTTGTCCAGTGTTTTTATTTTTACTTGATCTACCCGTCTGGTAGGAAAACGACCTCGTGGCCTTAGTCCTTCTGTCTTGCCTTGTACCATTATTTTGTCTAAGTCGTCTCCTTGTCTTCTGTTTATGTGCCCATAGTACTGGAGTTGGTAGTGGGTGGACATTTCTCTGTGATCCACTTCAGGGAAGCGACCCTGCCCACACGAGTCGTGGGTCCTTCTCACCTCCTAGCAGATGAGAGGACTCATGTCCCAAAACCTATCCTATCCAATACCTATCTACCCTCCATATATCCTATCTAAACTCGCCAACCAGTCTGGCCAGCGTGGTGAGTCACGGCCAAACAAAACCTTCTATATCCCATATGAAAGTACAACGAAAGAAATGGCCCCAAGTTCCCGGCGGCTTGCAGATCCCCAACCAAGACAGCGGCTGGAACAGGACTCAAGCCAGGGGTGCTAAGAATACCCGGGCTACAGTAGGCTGTCAAAACACAAGGAAACTAGCAATTGGAACAATAAATGTGCAAACCCTATTTAAGGAAGAAAACATATAATGGGACAATCATAGAGCTATGTGAAACAAGAAGAAGAAGCGAACAATGCACTATCCTGCAGTCAGGACATACATTACACTGCAGAGGTGCAGAAAATGAAAGCCAAAGAGGCGTAGGGTTTATAATACACAAGAAAGTACCACTACAGATTTTTAGGATACGATAGTATTTCAGACAGAATAGTATGTATAACAGTAAAAATATCATACAAGCACAAAATAAAATGCATTCAGTGCCACGCACCAACAGCGACACATCCTGAAGAAGAGGTAGAATCTTTCTATGAAGACCTTGCTACAACAATGGAAAAAAAACAAGAACGAAACCACATACACCATCATTATTTGAGATCTAAATGTCAAACTAGGCAAACAACAAGACGAAACAGAAGAAAATGTAGAAAAATTCAGTTTTGATGAGAGTAACGATAGGGGATACAGACTACTCGAATTCCTAACACAAAACCGACTATATGCGATGAATTCATTTTTTAATACGAAAAGCAAAAAAAAATGGACATGGTTCAAGCCAGACGGTAACACTAAAAATGAAATATACTATATCATTTCCAATACAAAGCAAATAATACAAGATGTCAGCGTGCTGAACTCATTTAGAATATCTAGTGACCATCGACTAGTAAGATCGAAAATTAAAATAAACTACCTCCTAATACACCTCCAAACACAAAAACGAAGGCACACATCCATAGATCTACAAAAGCTCAAAATTAATGGTGAACGATTCAGTCAAGAAAATATGGAAAAACTAAAATAGAAACCTTAACTGACAAACTGACAACATCACTAAAGAATGCTGCCCAGAAAGTAGCAAAGAAAGAAAAAACCGAAACAGACAAACTTAGTAAAAAAAACGAGAGAAAAAATAGAACAAAGAAATAAACTATCAAGAGGAAACCAAACTGAAGAATATAGACGAATGTCTAAAGAAACTAGAAAGGCTATCAGAAAAGATATAGAAAAATATCAAGAAACTGAAATGGAGAAAATATTAGAACAAAATAAGAACCTAAAATGTCTGAGGAAAAATGGCAGAAAACAAATCCTAGCTTTAAAGGACCAAGAAGGAAAAGAAATGAAAAACACCCAACAAATAATAGAAACAGCGGAAAATTTCTACAAAGCTATATACAGGGTGTAAAATTAGTGCGACATTCTTATGTAGCTCCGTAAATGTTTTAGATAGAGAAAAACTTTAAACATAAGAGTTGCTTATTAGATTCTTCTTTGTAAACATAAAATATCTACAATTCTGCAGGGTGTTTCCTTTTCAGCTGCCAGTATGCAACTTAAATATTTTAAATAGAACACCCTATATATTTTTAAATATTCTTATTCTACTGTCAATTACCTATCCCGTAGTGTTGCGCTTTTGCAATTAGGATCAGTGGTTGCAGAGCTATTCAACTTTTTAGGAAAAATATGATGTATGCAGAAATCCCCTCTACTTCTATCTTGCTCGGGGCAGTTAATCCCTCATTTGAGAAATGCCATCCCTTGAAGAAGAAAACTAGATGCAAAAGAGTTTCGTGATGGAACTCTGAACTTAAAACACTTCGCAAAGAGACGCGTAGGCTTCTTAATAGAACTCTGCGCTCTCATCAACCAGAGAACTGGGACCTTTTCAAAAGGTCCCAGCTACTTTATAAGGATCGCATCCGCAGTCACAAGAAAGACACCCGGGCAATTCTAGCATCGTTTGTTGGTGCCACAGTGAAGACCTCGGTGAGACGAGGCTGCCCCCAGGGTGGTGTTTTATCACCTCTGTTGTGGTGTCTTATCATTGATGGACTCCTCATGGGACCGGAAACCGCTGGCTACTACGCGCAGGGTTTCCTCAGATGCAATCTTGCAATCTTCGCCCCAGGAAAATTTCCTGGTACTATTAGGAGATTAATGCAAGGTGAGCTATTTATAGTGCAGAGGGGTTCAGCACAGGGCCTGAAAGTCAATCCTGCCAAGGCCGAGCACGTAATATTCACCAGGAAAAGAAGACTGGAAGTCTTCAGAAAGCCGATAATTTTTGGGACAGGTTTAAGACCTTCTAGCATAATTAAGAACCTGGGTCTAATCCTAGATACTTAAGAGCCCGACGATATACGCCTTTGGGTTAGGTGCCGGTCTGTATAAAGCCATCCCTTAATTTGCGGCGGATACACAATGTGCCTAGAGCCCGAGTGCAGCTACTTTGCATCGCCACGCCGAGAAAGAAGAAGAAGATGGATAGATAGAATAACCGACAATGAAGTACTAAGGCACACGGAATGTAAAGAGACTGCGACTTAATCTTGTCCATCAATGTATGTAGGTGTGCATGTATGTATGTATGATCAGTGACCTCTTATACCTGTCGGTGTCGAGGCTGGTGCGTTAATGTATGAGGTTCTACGGGTGCAATGCACAATCCGCCCCAAGGCTGTAAGCTTGTTTGAATAACTTTTGGTACAAGTCCTTAAATTCTCACAGATAAACAGACGATCTTAGTTGCATAAGCAAAAAGACTTTTTCAGTAACGTTACTATTATAAGACAAGGCAGCCATGGTTTTTAAGCCAATACGTGTAAAGGGGCTTACGTAACCTAGAACTTACCATTAGTAAGTCGAAATCAAAGATATTTACTCAAGAAAGGTTTCTATTTCTGTACTTCAAGTTTGAAGTTATCTAACTAGAACTTTCCCTAATCAATTTGGGTAGTATTTTAAAAAGTTTCTATTAATATATAAACTTTAGTTTCATACTAGTCAGTAGTCGATTTATAAAATGTAGGTTTCAAAAGAGTTTAAGCAATATTTTGAAGCCATTATTATTGTAAATTATAGCTTCTCATCTCATTCAAACAATCTGCGTGTAATTACAAGAAAACATTCTTGCAGCTCAAATTACCTACCATAAAATCCAATGTTAAAATTCGATACAAAGAAATTTTAAACGTTTTTAAGATTAACTTGGAATTTTAAAAGAATACGCAAAGATAAGACTACATAAAAGCTTTGTTAAACCGTTTTTAGTTTTTGTTGAGCTGCATATTAGATTGCACTTTTTTGATCCTTACTTGTTTGTTTTTCTATCTTAAACAAATAGAAAGCATTTGTATGCTTATCGGGCTTTAATTCTGTCTGTTTGAAACGCGCTTTTCCTGATTTTTTCGATTTAAAATAATAATAATTATTTTAAAGGTTAAATAATAACGCAGGATTGTACACCTTGGGTTGTTTTCGACTTAATCCTAAACTTCTATCTTTGTTATCTTAGTCTTCTTAGAGTGGCTACCCTTTACAGGGCGTTGCCGATCCTCTCTCCATATGCATGTGGTGTGCATGTCAAGTAGTCTACAGACATAGGGGACCTACAGCTTAACGTGGGCTCCGAACCGCTTGCACTTCTACTCCAGAGAGGACTTTACTAGGCCGAATACACCTCGGTGGTTTGCCATTGCCTTCCGAGGGGAGCGGGCGGGTATTTTCGGTATATATGTGACCCTGGGAATCGAACCCGGGCCATCTCAGTGGTCAGACGCACGCTGAACCAACTGATCCACGAACGCCTCTTATCTTATTACATTGAATAATTAAGTAAATGTCCGATTATTATGGATCACGAAAAATTTAAATTGTTTCCCATTAATTAAAAAACATTAGAAAATTAAAATATTGTATTATTCAGTAAACATATTCTAATAATGAAAAAATCTGTAAGTATACAGGGTGATTCAAAAGTGTTGTCATTAAATTAAATGGGTATATGCTGACCTTAATGGAAGTACATTACAGCAAAAATTTGAAGCTTATCGCGATTTTTATTTATTTTAAATTTTGTTACACATTTTTGAGAACCGCTGGCTAATATGCATTTAAAAAGCCTGCGATAGAAATTTAACCCTGCAAATATAAATGAAACATTACACAATTATGTAATTTACAGGTTTCACTTCACGTACGTATACCTGGATGGCTTATCAGATGAGCAAGAACAAGAAGGGTGTTTGATAAATTTAGATTTTGAATGTAAACAGAACTGACCTATTCCAGTCCAGGGACTCCCAACCAATTTTTGTATTGATCTTTTCTATTTTTGTAAGAGGTTGCCGTTTACTTGCGACACATGGTTTATTGAGAATAGTTGTTCTATTTGATATGCTCTACCTACCCTTAAAATTAATGACAATACTTTTGAATCACCCTGTATAGAAATAAATGTATCGCCTCTGCAGGGATTTGAAGCATGGACCTTCGGTTCTACGCCATTCTCAACCAGTTGTGTTACAAAGGCAGAGACATAATATTCGTGTATATACTCGATTTTTTAAAATTTCTTGACATTTTATCATTCAGCACTAATGTAGTCTCGTATTTCCTACTTTACCTCTGCAACCTCTGCAAAGATTTTAACTTTATGCACCAATGTTCCACCAAGTAACCTATAGGGGTAAATCTTTGAAATCCAATTTTCAAAATAAATCTTCATGACAGTTTGTCTTCTTGAAAAACATAAGAATTCACTTTTGGTAGAAAATGCAAGCACTTTGCCTTTTGTACTTTCTAAGGTTTTATAACACTTTTTTTATGTCACATTTATAGTTTGAGATCTTAACTTTCCCATTGCAGGTTTTCATTTAAAAAGTCGCTGGAAAATTTGCACTGATCTTCTATACAGTTATTGAAATCCAGAACTTTCTTAATGATCTACCTCCTGAAACAATTTTCTTCAGTGTGTTTTATTGTAAACTGTTGTTTCACCTCTTTTTTAGGTTCTGTTAGCGTTGCATCCGCAATGGAGTTTCAGTGTTAATAATAATTTAAAATTTTTAAATCAACAAACCGACCCCTAAATTTCTTAATTTATTTCTTAGGGTTAATTCAATCGTAAACTCGAAATAATTTAATATTAAATTGTTTTTAGGGTTCCAACTTCATACAGAATGACTAAAAAAAGAAATGGTAGGTTTTAACCTTTTAACCAGTACTCTTATGGCTTGCAGTCTCCTCTGGCAGGAAATCGAAAAAATCGACTCTAAACGAAGCAACTTTACAAGATTACAAGGTAAAATGACTGGTGTACTAAATTCAGATAAATTATTGATTAAAGGCATGTTTCTTTATGTCTGTTTACTTAAATCGCAGAAAGACAAATGTGTTTAATTGACAAAAACTGTATCAATGCAAGTCTTGTTAGTAAAATAATAAACCGACAATGTCCGAATATTTCTGAAAGCAGTCCAAAAATATTGCTAAATGAAAGACATTGAATCAGTCTAATGGAAAAATATTTAACAATCGAATTTTGAAGTTGAATGATGAAATTTGTTTATTCAATAACAATGTAATCAAGCTATTGCAAGCAGACACCTTCTAATACATATTATCTTAAAATAGAAATTCATCATTACGGACCTACTCAGATCAGTAAGCATAATTAAATAATCATATCTACACAATATTAATTTGTTTATGCATTAAAAAATAAATATTTAACCTAAAACAAGTCGCAGTAATCGTCAAAACTGGCTAGCTTTTACAGAAGATTCGGTCTGACACGTCGCACCGTAATAACAGCTGAAACGTGAAAGGGAAGCCACCTTAGTTTTGTTTACGTCTCGGTTTTTTAACGTTATAATATTTTTATGCAAATGAAATAATAAAATTAGTAGGTAATTGTTCCCCAGTTACGTGTGTAACCACTTGTTACGGCAGTAAAATATCGTAGATGGGCGGTGGTCAAGTTGTGTAATCCTTTTATAAAGGTCCGAGTGGCTCGTGGCGAGTTCAGAGGTCAGATGACCACTGGTCAGCTTCACCCTTCATCCTTCCCCATTGCCTTTTGTCACTTCCATAAATCATCCGCTCTGATATCATTAGATACTAACTTCCTAGTTCTAATATCCTTAAATTTGAATACACGTTACTTAGTTTATTATAGTTTTGAAAATGATAGATGATGATGGTACCTATGCGTTTATCTCGTTCTATGTTCGCTTTGCTCTTATTATTACCAGTTCATATTAATTGCATTTAAGATAACGAACACAATTGTGTTATACGGTGATTTTAGCTTTTTATACGCTTTGCATAGTTTATTTATTTATTAGCAAACAATACAAACTTTCTCGAGGGCATTTCTTCCAAATATAAAAACAAAATAGCGGGAAGAGAACTAAAAATTTAAGGGGCCAGATTGCTTCTATTATAATTATGTTTTTTAATTAATCAAGATTTATCGGCTTTTTTAAGGCAGCGGTCCATTGTTTTCTTTCTAAACAAATTAGAATTTGAAATTTGAAAAATCAAGAATTACTTTGAAATAACTTTCTGTTTTTGGGTTTCAAATCGTTTATGAATCATGAAGCTTTCGAGCATGATGTACAAGATTTAAAAAAAAACGGTTTCACGGAGTTATTGTAAAATTGCTATAAAAAGCCAGCGTTTTATAGCTTTTTGCAATTTTATAAACAAAAAAGTTTAAGTTAATATGATTTTATTAGAAAGTTCAGACTTAAATTCCAGTTGTGTTTAATTAGAACTCAAAGGATTGAACTTAGATAAGAAGGCCTATTTAACGTACTTAAAAAACATCTTCTAAGTTTAGATTGTATGTTTGTTAATGTAGACTTAAAGAGAAATTGCAACAGACAAAAAATTTTTAAAATAATAATGTCCGTTCGTACAAAAAGTTTAAACGGTATTGGCCAAAGCGTTAAAAAATACGAGTTTTTATGCGGTTGGATGGTCGACTTTTGACCACTTACCTAACACTCATATAAGAAAAATATTCCAAAAAATACCCTTTTGTAGTAGATTTACATCCTAAATTTAACCCCCATCGTTAAAAGCAATCCTTTGATTAAAACAGTAGAAAATTGTTTTGGCGTTTAATAGTGCCTTAAAGAAGCAGTTTTGGATAGAGGTACGTTTGATTAGAAATATGTGGTGGAGTTTTGAACATACCTTTGAGGTATGAGGCACCCTGCATATAATCAATTTTATTTGTTTATGCGTTCTCCCGCCAGGTTTTTCTGCAATTTCACCAGTTTCCGAAGTTGTATCAATAACAATGACAATTTTGTCTTTACAACGTTCCATTTCTGTTTATTAGCCTCAAAAAACTGTTAAATTACGTATGTTCAAACGTACGTTATCTAATTAACTTGCAAGTCAACACAGTAAAAATTACAGACGTTAACCTCCAGCACTGAGGTACCTTATAGACATTTTGAAATATTATGGAAGAACAAAATATTGCCAATTTTGTCAGTTTACTGTATTTACATCACTACTTGGTCTTGACTTGATTTTAACTCAACATTATTTAAATGGAAATAATAGTTTGTTTTACTATTACTGACAAATTTAAATCCAAACAACAGAGCTTGTGGTTTGATCCAGTAAAATATCAGCGGCCCTGTAAAAAACTACAATAAATTTTAATAAAACAAATACGTCTTTTGGAAGCTATTGACGATTTGGTGAATAGCATTTCTTCAAGTCTTGTCTCAGTCAACTTTACTTTTTAATAAGGCGAAAAGAAATACGGCCGGATCGTATCGAATATTTTTGGGTGGTCTGAATTAAAAACAAGTAATAATAATAATAATACACAGAAAAAGCAAAAAATAAAACATTTTCTCGATTACAATGACAGTCAATCCTTAAATATGTTGTTCCTTAAATATACATCCTTATGAAAGTGTTTTATAACTTTTATAAGTTTCTACTTGACTCCTGCTAACACTTTCAATACTCAATTGGAGTTGTAGGGCGATTTTGCCCCTGTATTATTAATTATTTTCGATAGTTAAGTGTAAGGAACTTATTTTCCTTTAATTTAAATAAAGTATTAATTTTAGGAATCTTTGCAAGTATAGTCGTGCAAAAAAGTAAATTCACGAATTACACCACTTTTAAAATTTTAATTATTACTTTGGGCCCCATCGTAATGCAGCAATCTCTACTGAACAAGCAGATTTTCGAGCGCAGCACGAGTACAATGAAATAAAACAGCTGTTTCGTGAAGATCGCCTAGCGGCATTGTATAAAAATATTCATTTGGTTGACTGGCTCAACAATTTTCATAGGTTTAACGTTAAAATAACGCCAAAATAGGTTGTGATTTATTCTATTTTATCAATAGATAATTTATTATTTTACTTATAATCTTATTTTTGGTGGTTCTGCAGCTATGCCGCTCCTGCTTCAGAGAGTGACTCCTACCAACATCGTCACGAAAACTTTACACTGGGAAGACTGAATGGCAACATAGTTCAAGCAAAGGGTACTAATTTATATTTGGTTCAAGTAAATACGGTATTTGTGTTGTTAATATTATTGCAGTTTATATAGGATTTTTGACATTCACATGAAAAGCTTATTTTTCCCCTTTCTAACGATGTACCCCTCAACATGTTTGTCTGCATTCTTTCCTTCCTTCAGGCAAGCCTGACAGATAGATAAATGTATGATGTTAGAAAATTTAGGCTTATTTAGATAATTTTAGTAGTATATGTGATTGTAACTATTATTATAAGTGTGTTGCTTCCATATTGTGGCTGTTTAAATTAACGTGATTATTGATCGATTATTTCTAAAAAAAATTAAGATAAACTCCGTCGATTAACCATTAAAATGTGGAAAAGAAAACTCTTCAACTAAGTAACAATAGCGTGTCGTTTACATTAAAAAAACACAAGTTTGTGGTATAGCTTTATAATCAGAGGTACCATGAAAGTTTGATTGAGTTTATTCAATTCTAAACAAAAATATCGTTTACACGGCGTTTATTTGCGTTGTTATAAAAATACATGAAATAAATATTTGCATTTATCAAAATATCTCAAAAAGTTTATGAGATATTATAGTGTAAGATTTGAAACCATTAGCAAGTTTACCTTTTAATCTTTGAAAACTCTGCTAATCTAGCCTTCGACGTAGGTAGCTTTTTAAATAAAAAGTTACCTCTTCAACTTTCGAGGAAATGGGCACCCTGTATATGTAAGCGATTTAGGGAATTATGGAAATTACCTTCAAGAAATTATATCTCGGTGCAGAAGTTCTAAAACTGAGAAAAGATTTCATGGAATTAACAAAAAATTCGGTTCACCTTTGCCGAATTTTTTTAACACTTTTAAGGAGCTCGTTTTAATTTAAACTAATCTTGACTTATATATCATATAGTATGGAACTTCTGCCTTCTCTACCGACTCAATTTGGCAGGCTTCAACATTATTGGCTACGTAGATGATGTACGAACAAGTGCTGTGCAACCTAATGCAAACAGCACTTCGACTGACTGAGCAGTGGTGTTCAGAACACTCTCTATTTATCAATCCAACTAAGACAGGGATGGTTTTGTTCACAAGAAAGAGGAACCCTTTTCAAACGAGTACTTGACAAGAAGCTGAACTGGAGAGAACATATACATACAAAAATTGAAAAAGCATTTGTAGTCTTCTAGAAGTGTCGCTGTGCAATTGGCAGACTTTGAGGACCTTCAGCAAAGGCTGTTCTATGGTTGTATACCGCTGTAGTTTGATGATCCAGAGTCAGATAAGCTACTACGTCAACTGAGATCTCAGGCGTACAAAGATTAACGTAGATGAGTATTGATTATCACAGGAGCAATGCGTTGCACCCCCAACTCTGGAGACAGCCTTAGGCCTTCCCCCACTGGATATCTATGTGAAGGAAGTGACTTTGAGGTCAGCCTTACGATTGCGAGTGAGGGGTTTGTGGAATGATAAAGGCACTAGAAGAAGATATCAACATATCCCGAAGAATGCTGTTTACGAGACGCCCCTTCTGGAAGCAGTTGTGCATTCCCTTCCGCTGGTTTATATATTTAGGAAACACTTCAGCGTCTTTTTGAATGCAGAAGACGCTACCATACCTGATACATTCATATTTACTGACGGATCTAAAACTATTGAAGGTACAGGCGTAGGCGTCTTCTCAGATGATCTGAACCTTTATGAAAGTACTACTATACAATCTTACCGCAGCGGCAGTATCTATGTATAATGCAAGGTGTAAACATATTCTGGAACGAAACATTCGGAATAAAGTCATCAGAATAACTAGCGACAGTATGTAGAGCTGCCCTATTAGCACTGGACAACTACAAAGTTATCTCAGGGATAGTACCTACGCCAGTGCTACCGCACTCAAGAGCTAATTGCTGAGAATAACAACCTAGAACTTGTGTGGGCTAGATGGTAACGAGCAGACTGACGCTTTAGCAAAGCAAGGGTCAGAACAGCCGGAATCTCGATCCAGTTGTCACACGTTTATTAACCTTCCTTCAGACCATAATTAGCAAAGAAACCCACAATCGCCATTGTGATAGGTGGGTGAACACAAATGTCACCATGCGAGGATGGATATTGCAGCGCCCTCAAGTGGAATGGCAAGATTTGGTGCTCAGTTACCTCGGAGTAAACTGTGACTCATCGTAGGAATACAATCGGTATCGGGCCGCTGCAAATTGAATAAACACATGCACAGGATAGGGTTGACTGATGACCCCACCTGCCAAGGATGCAACCCTGAGGATGATACAGTAGAGCATCTTCCATGTGATTGCCCTGCAATCGCTCAAATCAGAGGATCCATGTTGGGGGACTTCTGGCCTAACATTGGAATTCACAGCACTTATCTGGCATATATTCTCAAGTTCGTCGAAAGAGTTGGATGGCTTGAGCGAGCATCCAGAGGGTTATGCTGCAAGGGAGGTAGTACAACGGGCCCAAATTGAGGCCTAAATGCACGCGAACTAGTTCACCCTCCCCTTACAATCCAGAATCCAGAAAGTTAAATCCAAACTTTTGAGACATTCGTTTTGGTAAGATGTTAATTAAATGTACGAGTATGTTATTAATAAAATTTTTGACAAGCTTCTTAATTTTAACTTTCCTGCTTTATTAAGTAATATTAATTATAGTGCATATTTTCATAAGAATACCTAGTTTCTTAAAATTACATTTGAAGACTGAAATTCAGTACACTAATGTTAACAGAAATAATTAAATACGTGTGCCTGATTTGCCGATATGAGCAATATTTTCAAAAATCATAAAATCCTTTAAAGATTTTCTCCGACAGGTCTGATAATCATTTCGTGAATCTGAAATAATAAAACAGATAAGAATGTTTGTTGTTTTTTGAGAGTTTATACTTTTTCGTGGCAAAAAATTGTTCTAATTTATATTTACATAATTTATCTTTATTCTTAGTTTTACCTGAACATGGGACGGTGTCGACAAAACATACAAAACAGCATCGGCAATGTCTTCAGTTTGTAATAATGGGGTAGTTTTCAGAAATTCTTCCGTTTGTTTAGACATTTCTTCACCGCTCTCTCTAAACATCGCTTCATAAAGTTCGGATTTTACAATGCCAGGACTTATGCTCTGCAAAATTTCTTTATCTTAATTGATTGACCTATATATCTAAATTTAAATGCTTTTAACATAAATATAATCACGATTTTCTGACCGAAACCTATTTATTAGTAAAAATCACATTAAATTAATTTTGCGACGAAAGGATTTGATAATTGGGACGTGAAATGTCCTAAGTCTGTACAGACCTGGCGCACTAATACATGTAATAGAAGAAATATCTAGGTACAAAATGAATATTACAGCATTAGGAAATAAGATGCCCTGGCAAGGATGCCCAAAAAATAAAAACTCACACCCTGATAAACATGAATTTAGAACTGAGTTCCTGGTCTCAAATAAAATATTAGACAAAGTTATTGATTTTTACCCATAAACGAAAAAATAGTCAAATTAAAAATGAAAGGGCAATTCTATAACTTAATCTTAACGTACGCTCATGCACCAACGGAGGATAAAGAAGAACTACAAAAAGACACCTTCTACAGCCACTTGCAAAATCTAGCCTGCCAAGACAGTCGACATAATATGGAAATAGTCCTTAGTAATTTTAATGCTAAGGCAGGCAGCCAAGATGAAGCAACAAAGTCCATCGTAGGCAAACACAGCCTGTACGATTTGAGTAACGATAATGTAATCCGATTAACAAATTTTGCAGCATCAATGACATGATAATACTTAGGTGGAACTTTCTGCCCTCATAAAGATCTGCACAGAGCTACTTGGATATTCTCAGATAACTGTTGTTGAGTGTAGAGAAGCATTGAATAGACGACAAAAAGCGAGAAGTTCTGCAGACATACCGACCTTTGAAGAAGTCCAAGAAGCAATTTAAAAGATAAATAAAAATAAATCTCCAGGAATAGATGGGTTGACAGCAGAAATACTACAATATGCAGGCAGTGAACTACTACAAACAAAACACAAGCTATTTATTAAAATATGGGAAAGATTCCGCAGGAATGGAAATTTTATACACAGGACTTATTTGTCACGTGTATAAAAAAAAACAATAAGTTAATGTGCAGCAACTATAGAGGTATTTGTCTACTGAACGTTCCATATAAAGATTTCACGTATATTATAAATAAACGACTAGCACCTCTAGCAGATCAACTAATTGGCGATTACCAGGCAGGGTTTCGAAAAAAAAACGATCAGTAATTGACCAGCTACTCACCTTGCGGCAAATATTAGAAAAATGTGCGTTGATTTTATTCCCAACCCCCATAAACACCCTTTTAGTTGAGCGATATTTTTATTCTTTAGCCAAAATTACCCTTATGATAAATTATTAAAGTGTTCTAAATGCTTTCTTCATAACATTTGTACTTTTGGAGATAATAAATTTTCTTTAGATTTTAGTACAAACTTTGATTAGCTGTATCTCCGCAGAGGTGCAGTTTAGGATATAGGCCAATCAGGTCAAAATAGTTTGATTTTGTCTGAGAAATGCCCTTTAAAGATTTGTTAATGCAATTAAGAGACAACCTATATACTCTTTAAAATGATAGGTATAACAACAAATATAAAGTTACTTACGGTAATCTTAATTTTGTTTCCTACAGAATTTAATTCTTGCCTTAGAGTTTCTGTCAAAGCTGTTACGGCATGTTTAGAAGCGGCATACATATTAAAATGTGGAAGCTTTAAATTAGCATGTCCAGCAATGCTGTTCATATGAATGATATGACCATCGAGGTTGTTAGCTTGCATATCTTTGACTGCTTCTCTTGTCGCCATGCACAAACCCATAACGTTAATGTCTAAAGTTTCTTTCCATAATTTAGCATCTCCTTCGATCATCCTTGTTTTTCTCATAACACCTGCGTTGTTGATTAGAATGCTAGTTGGTCCCAGTTTATCCTTAATTAATTTAAATGCATTTAAAATGTCTTCTTCTTTGGCTATATCAGCGACAATTGGATAAAATGTTCCTTTTTTACCGTGTAATTTGTTGGCCAATTCTTCAAGTTTTTCTTTGCGACGAGCAAGGCCTGCAACCTGATATAAAAGAATTTGGGGATTATAGTTGGCCCGAAAATTAATACAAGAAGTTTTAACAATTTTTGAGTTATCCTTATTTAAGGTGCATTGTTGCGGTATTTCTTTGGTTAAGTTATTTTAATTTTATAGTTAAACCTAAATTGAAACTTGGGGTGTGATCCAATGAAATGTTGAATGAGGTCATTCCTCTACTAATTTGGCGAACACAATATTTTTGTCATGGAATTTTTCCATTAAGGATGGCAACGTAGTTGCTGGAATCCGAAATACGTATCTGATTTTTAATGCCTTTTGTGGTGTGTTCCACTACCTTACACTATTGTAAAATATGCTTACCATAAGTCCTGCTTCTACTAATTTTATAGCAATTGCAGCTCCAATTCCTGCACTTGCACCCGTAACAACTGCTACTTTACCCATCCAACGATCCATCGAAAGCACCATTATTAAAAGCAACACTATTAACAAAACATACGTTTAGATGGACAGAATTATTAACATGTAATGAATGAAATTCACACGTTAAATGCAAGGCTTGACCGAGTGAGAGTTTGTGCCCAAATAAATTTAATCTCGTACTGCAGTCATTTCAAACATAGTTCTTGTTAAAATATTCCATCAGTTTGTGAGTGTGACATTCAAAGTTCGACCCATTATCGCTAAACATATTTATATAATAAAAATATTTTAGGATATTTTCGAAATTTTCCTTTATTAAACTAAACCACGAAATTACTTATACTAAATTACATAAATCATTAATTCGATATAATTAAAGAGTTTAAATATATGTCTCTTATTTTAATGTGCTAAACACTACAAATATAACTTTCATAAACTTGTTTTATCAAATAATGCCATTGTCAAACTTAAAAAATGCAGTTAGAATATTTCACCCACTGGTTTAATCATCAACTCATGAACCTGAAACAAATGTTAAAGTTATATTTATACTTATTTGATCAAAAATTTAGTAATTATTCTACAGTAACAAATTAGTATAATTATATGGAAAACGAAGGAAAACCAAATTTAATAAATTACCTGAACATGTGGTGGAGTTGCTAAAACATAAGCCACAGCATCGGCAATGTCTTCGGCTTTTAAATATTTGGCAGTTTGTGTATACCCTTGTGCATGTTTAATAATTTCTGGGTTTCCACAGACTTTCGCGCCAGCATCAAAGATGTTCGTGGCAACCACACCTGGACTGATACTCTAAAAATTATAAATTTTTTCTTCTTAATTAAAGTGTCAACTATTTTCTTGAAACGTATTATCTAATAAAGTATTTCCCTTATGCAAAAACTAAAATTCGCTTTGTTGATTTTTGTAATTAATTAAAGTAACTTTATGTACACTTTTTGTTTTTCCTTCTTCCTTTTCTGCTTCTATTAGGTCGTAGTTTTTATACAAACAATTAAAACGCCTATCGTGTAAAGATATACCTACATAGTTATACTACAGATTTTAATACTTTTGTTTTTTTCTATGAGGAACTACAAAAAGTGGTGGACAATATTAAGGAAGACAATGAACATATAATATTGATGGGAGATTGGAATGCCAGAGTGGGAAAAGGTCATAATAAAGGAGGAGGGTGTATGGGGAAATATGGTGAGAATATATTAAATAGAAATGGCATCAGAATGATAGATTTCTGCCAAATAAATGATTTACTAATTGGAAACACACTATGGTTTCAAAATATAAACGAGAAATTCACATTTGCAGCAGATGAAAGAGGAGCAAAAAGCCCGATAGACTACATAGCTTTTACCCGAGAAATGAACTATATGCTGAGTAATATAGTCACCGTAAATGAGGCGGAGTTAAGCACCCAACATCGACTAGTCAAAGCGAAACTTGTTATAAACAGGCCTCAGGGGGAAGGCACAGAAGAATACACTAGAATAAAAAAACATAAAATGAAAAATATGGAAACTAGAAAAAAATACCAGGAGGAAACAGATGCAAAATTTGAGGACATAACGAAAACAGATAGAAACTGGAATCTGGAGGAATTATGGAAAGTATTTAAGGAAGTAACCTATAGCAAAGCAAGGGAAATATGCGGAATAAATAAAGGCAAAAATAAAAATCTAAAAGGAACAATATGGTGGAGTGAGGAGATTATAAGAAGCATAGTAAAATTGAAGAAAATAGCTTGGAGAAAATACATATCAACGGGAAAGGAGTAAAATAAAGAGGAATATCATAATAAAAGAAGAATAGCCAAAACCACAGTCATAGAATATATCTATGACTGTGGCCAAAACTGAAATAAGAAAGGCTAAAAAGAAAAGCTGGGAGGATTTCGGCGAAGAATTGAACAAGGACTATAGCTCAAACAAGAAGGTGTTTTGGAATAAAGTTAAAAGTCGAAGAGGAAAGAGGGAGAAAATAACAAAAGGAATAAGGGATAATCATGGTGAGATAAAAACAAAAAATGATGAAGTAGTAAATATATGGAAAGATTACTTTAAAAAACAATTTGAAATTGACAACAACAGACAGGAAGTTTTGGAAGATAACTTGGACGCTTACATGGAAGAACATAAAAATATAAGAACTGGAAGAAGCAATAGCCAAATTAAAAACAGGCAAAGCTTGTGGACATGATAAGATTGATCCGGAAAAGATAAAGTGTCTGGGAGAAGAAGGTAAAAAGTGGCTATTAAAGATAATACAAGAAGCATGGAGAACCGAAGCCATTCCAATGGACTGGGAAAAGAATATTCTACTCCCGATTCACAAAAAAGGCGATGACACTAGATGGCCTAGATGCAGTAATTATAGGGCAATTTGCCTAGCAACTACAACGTTCAAGGTTTATACCAGAATACTAGAATCAAGATTGAGAACATGGGTGGAGTCAAGAATGGAAGACGAGCAAGCTGCTTTTAGAAAAGGAAGACAAACTACAGATAACATATACATCATAGAGAATATAATAGAGGGAAAAATGGAAACAGGGCGGGAATTATGGATTAGTTTTATAGACCTAAGAGCAGCATTTGACTCCATAGACAGAAGTAAAATTTGGAAATGCCTTAGAGAATTAGAAATACCAGACCAACTAACCAAAAAAATCATGAGCGTATATAACAAAGTAACAGCATACATATACTTATACAAATAAATGGAGCTACATCGGACGAATTCAAAATGCAGAAAGGGATTGAGCAGGGGGATGGCCTCGGCCCCATGCTGTTTAACATAGTTATGGATAGGATAATAAAAAACACAGAGAAAATGACAACGAAGATGCAAACACTAATTGGATATAATAATTTAACACCCATAAAAATAGATAACCTGCTATATGGGGATGATATCATACTAATAGCCGAAACGCCTGAAAAGATGAATAAATTGATTGAGGTATGGGAAACAGAAATAGAAGAAAATAGTATGAATATTAATACCGAAAAGACCAAAATTATGGTAATAAACAAAAAATAAAGAAAGGATAATCAGAATATAATATATTGCAAGGGGAATCGGCTAGAAGAGATATCGAGTTTTGACTATCTGGGGACAAGGATAACTAATGACGGAAAAATTGATGAGGAGGTAGCTAAAGCTTGTCCCAGAAAAAATTGTCACCTATTGTTTTTAACAAAAAGCCACATAAACAAATAAATTTGAACTATTTTATCGAATAGTTTTATTATTTAATAACTATATATAATGTAATAATAAACATTTAAACCTTGATTATGATTCACCCAAAAGTTTTGCAATTTTCTTTTCGCCCCTTACGTTAAAATTTGTACAGCGTCATTAGACATCATTTTTGTAGTTTGCTTCGACTTATAGTTAAATTTTTTTCGAATTTTTCTGTTTTAATTATCTTAACTCGTCTCTAACAGATTTTCTGTCCTTTCCAGAATAATAATGATGACTTGGTAGCGATTTGAAGTCGAGCTTGCAACAAGTCTCATCGTCCATGATCACATTTTTTTATGCCAGTTTTGAGTACAACTTTCTGCATCTTGATTTTGCAATAGCTTTTTGCTTAGCACTTCTGTTAGCCACTTTTGTTTTTTTTTTAAAAGATTTTAAGGAATTTTTTGCTTAGCTCTCAGCACAGTTTATTTGGTAGTTTCAAATTCTTTAGTCAAGTTTCTTATAGATAGGTTTGGATTGTTACACAGAGCTTTCTTCTTCTCGATATTCTTATTTACAAACCCCGGCTTGCGTCCACTTTAACATTTTCTTCGTATATTACCCATTTCACTATATATTTTTGAACACTTTTTGAACAGTCCTTCTTGTTGTTTTTAACTTATTAAGGCCACTTTTTTCGTGGAAATACTCCGATTTTTAACATATTTGTACAATATTTTTTCACATAATGCTTCTTCTTTTGATGATATCTTTCTCAAATTTAATATGACAGTTGTCAACTAATTGTTTTTATTTACTACTTAGCCAACTAACAAAAACGGCTGACTAATAAATTTTTTAAAATTAAAATGGCATATGCAATATGGACAAATTTTGGCGACAATTTTTTCTGGGACAAGCTTTAATAGAACAAAGAAATCCAATAGGATATATTACTCTATAACGAAAACCTTTTTTGGGAAAAAGGAAATTAGCAGAAATATGCCAGCAAAACTTGGACAAGATTAATAAAACACAACAACATGATCACAACAGCAGAAATGAAAATATTGAGGAAAATTGCGGGTAAGACTAAACTGGACAAAATTAGAAATGTAAATATAAGAGAGTCACTACAAATAGAGAAACTAGTAAATACAATTGAGAGGAAACAACTAAACTGGTTCGGGCACGTTATGAAAATGGGAGATGAGAGATTACCAAAGAAAATTATGGAAGCAAGAAGAATAGGAAAAAAGAAAAAAGGGAGGCCGAGAAAGGCATGGTTACAACAAATAGCAGATATAGGAAGAACTAAGGGAAATACGCTAAACGAGATGAAGCACATGACGCAGGACTGGAAGAAATGGAAAAGATAGAGTAACAGCTAAGTAAAGGGGACCACTCCGACGCTCTTATACGGCAGAAGGAAGCAACTGAAGAAGAAGAAGAAGTTTAGATTTTTATGAATCGAGGAATTATTGAGATTTGAACATGTCGTATCTGTTGCCAAATAAGGTTAATGTGGTCTTAATGATCTTAACTAGTATAAAAGAGAAATCTGACTCAATAATCGTAGTCATCAGTATTAATAAGTACCTACGACTCAGGATTTTTGTTTCAAGGAGAGTCTCTTTTCTTAATCACAACGACTATATTGGTCATATGTCCTTTACTACTAGAAGAGAAAATTGTATCGGTGACAGATGAATACATAGGCGTTGAAGAAAAGTGGAACCGTCTTAAGAATACTAAGAGCAGTGTAGCAGACAAAATTAGAATAAAGCAATGATGAGTGACCGAGGGCATTCTACACTTTTGGACCAAAGATAGAAATATAGGAATAAAAACGAGGATAAATACAAAAGGATCCACGCCGAAATAAGAAGGAAGATAAGTCAAGCAAAAACAAAATGGCACACTTGAGAAGGTGTAGAGATAGAAAATTATGAGACAAAGTACGATTTATTTCATATGCACAAGAAGCTGAAGGAAGTGATTAACACCGGAAGAGTATCTGCGCTTAGAAATCTAAAAGATAATAATGGAAACAGAACAATGGATATCAAACAACAATTAGAGATATGGACGAACTATATTTTAGAATCATTTGAAGATAATGGGCTCTCAATAAACTTAATAAGCCGACTAACGCTACATCAGGTCCATCGATTTCAAAGTAGATTGAGCAATACGACTCCCCAGAAAATGAGCAAGCGAATGGCCCCGATGAAGTGAACACCCAGATAGTGAAACTCTTGAGAATAAATGGCATCGAAGCCTTGACGGATCTCTTCAACACCGTCTACGAAACTGGAACAATACCAACTGAGTGGCTGAAATCAACATTTATCATAATTTCAAAAAAGAACAGACCAACAAAGTGTAGTGAATATCGGACAACAAGCTTGATGAGCCATGTTTTGAATATATAATGAACTTGAACAAAAAATTGGCAACACTCAATCTGGCTTTCGTAATAGTTTGGGAACAAGCGAGGGGCTATTTGGTGGGGCAAGTATTGATACAGAGATGCCTTGACGTCAACTATAATGTACGCTTGTGTTCGATTGACTTTGAAAAAGCCTTCGATAAAGTACGCCACCACAAAATGTTGCAGATTGTAAAATCATCTGGAATCGACGATAAAGATAGCTGTATAATTGCCAATTCATATTGGCATCAAACAGCAATAGTCCGACTATTTAGAACATCAATTGTCAGACGCAACAGATATTAGGAGAGGAGTACGACAAGCTGTATTTTATCTCCCTTATGTACTCTTGTATTTACATTCGGAAGAAATAGTCAACAAAGCGTTCACAGATGCGCCGGAAGGAATTATCATTAATGGAACCTACAGTAGGGAATAACGTTCGATATGCTGATGACGCGCTAGTCATAGCCAATTCCAACGAAGATTTCCAAATACTAATGAATGGAACAGTTAAACTGAATTCTAGTAAAACCAAGTATATGATTATCAGCAAGTAGAAGACAATGGCATCGTGATTGGTAATAAAGCACTAAAAGGTGTCGATAAACTTACATATCTCGGCAGTAATATTAATGAAAACTGAGACCCAACCGTTGAAGTCAAAATCCAAATAGAACGAGTGCGAGCGGCTTTTGCAAATATGAAGAGAGTTTTATTTAGCCATGATCTAAACTTGAGCCTTCCAATAAGAATGGTACGTTGTTATGTTTTTCCAGTTCTACTGAACAGGATGGATGCATGAACACTCACCGCGCCAATGCTTAAACGTCTAGAAACATTCGAGATATGGTTGTATAGACGATTATTGAAAATTAGCTGGATGGATAGGATTAGCAACAATGACGTTCTTATCAGACTTAATAAAGGACTGGAAATAGTCAAAATTATAAAGCGGCGTAAGCTGGAATATTTTGGTCACATAATGAGACATCCTGAAAGATATGAGATTCTGTATTTGATAATAGAAGGAAAAATCCCTGGCAATCGTGGCCCTAGCAGGAGAAGGATATCATAACTAAAGAACCTACGTCAGTAGTTTGAAAAATCTACAACCCAATTGTTTCCAGCAGCTGTCAGTAAGACCATAATAATGAATATGGTAGCCAGCATGATAATGATAAACAATGATGGATAACGGTCACGGTACTTTAAGTAGAAGTCCTTCACTTAATCTATACTTAACTTTCCTCTATGCCATCGAGCTTTGTGAAGCGAGCTTTATAAATAGCAATCACAATAATAGAAATCCGCGTAACGGCATAAATCAATAGTTTTGAACTGGAATTTTCTTAAAACTTCAAAATGACCAAACAAAAGCACTAGTTTGCTGTCGGTACCCGTTCTTATAAACGTAAAACAACGTAATATTTATTTCTTCTTCTGGCAGTGAATGTTATAATTTTTAAGTAAACATCTACTTACCGTAATTTTTATTTTACTTCCTATCGAATTTAATTCCTGCCGTAAAGTTTCCGTCAATGCCGTAACGGCATGTTTGGAAGCTGGATAAACGTTTGTATTAGGAAGATTCGGAACAGTATGTCCTGCAACGCTGTTTATATGAATTATGTGTCCATCAACCTTGTTGTCACGCATATCCTTCACGGCTTCTCTAGTGGCAATACATAAACCCATAACATTACATAATTTTGTATCTCCTTCGGTTAGGTTTGTTATCCTAACAATTCCAGCGTTATTAACAAGAATATGAACGGGTCCTAAATTATCTTTAACCCATTTGAATGCGTTTAGAATATCTTCCTCTTTGGTGATGTCAGCGACGACAACGTGAAGTTTTCCAGATTTACCTTGTAGTTTTTGATTAAGTTCTTCTAATTTTTCTTTGCGACGAGCAAGGCCTACGACCTGTATAAAAGTGTTTAATTAGTTTGGAACACGACCTTTTAGATTTTGATGTAAAATGTCTATCTGACCTGATCAGATGTTAGCTTCAGGTGGTGTTCTCAGCATGGAGTCACTTACCGAAGTGTTTGTTGATATACCAAAATGGTTTGATTATTTATAAGATGTTAATTATTTGATAGGCCACAATGGTCGCTTAGCACAAAGTGTTTGTTAATGGACCACAATGGTAGCTTACATAGGATATAGATAAAAATAGAACACAACTTGCATCGGTAGAACTGGTAGAAGTGAGTTTATTACTAACTGTGCTAAGTAAAAACGTGTGCACTGTGTGCGGGTGACTAAGTCACCCTCTTAGTTGAGTGGAGGGGTAGCATTCATTCAACAAGAAGAAAACAGTAATTGTCAATGGCCGAAATATTTGATCACATGAACCAATAGCTGTCAAAACAAGGACATTTACCAAAATCATTGCAGAAAATCAGACGGGATAAAGATGGTTTACGACCAAATCTAGAAGTTCATCGTTTAGAATTTATTGGAAGCAAGAACTTTTTAATTAATTACTATGTCTAATTTACCCCATGAAACTGTGTGTGTTTCATCACTGCATTATTATGAAATTACAAAACCCCCGTTTTCTTTGGTTTATTGATGTTACTAATTTCAAATAAAAAAGATTTTGTATGTTTTAGTAAAGCAGTTGCTATAGTCAACTTTAATTTGAGCCGGTTATGACAGATTTCAAAAATGTATAAATATACAGGGTGTTCCATTTAAAATAACAAAGTTGTTGTTAATTCCGGCTAAACCGGAAGTGACAGAAAGTTGTTTCCTACGTCAACAAATGCCATATAAAGAGTATATTACATATAGGTACCAAATTTCATTTAGATATCTTAATAAATAAAAAATTTATGGGGGTGCCCCAGGTTTCGTTGACACCCGGTATAGTTTTTAAGTGATGATTTGATGTAATCTTTATTAGTGATGGGCACAATCGAATGATTTTGAGGATCGAATAATCGGTAATCGGATAATTTCAACAATCGAATGATCAATCGAGTCCGACAGAATGTGAGTGATTATTCGATTCTCAAATTCATTCGATTGTACCCATCAGGCCATCACTAAACGAAACCTTTCAAAATTAAAGTACCTAATACGGTGTGCTTTATATTAGATAATGATTATAATTCAGTACAAAAATAACTGGATGTGGAAAGGAATTCATTCGCATTCGAATTCGCATTCGCTTTCGTAATTTGTTATTAGTCATTCGTCATTCGTTTCGGAATTAAAAACCATTCAAATGATTTTGACGACAACAATCGAAACATCCCGAATACCGACGACAATCGAATAATCCAATTTTTTCAATCGAATTCGCCCATCACTAAATTGTAAATTCTTTGTATACTTACATTCGTTTTTTAATATGCAAATAGATACTGGTACCATCAAACAACTAATTACATAGTAACATTATAAGTTAAAATAAAAAGCAAAAATTAAAAATAAAGCTTAACACATGCAATGGATCTCTCTCTACGTTTAAAAATTCAAAAGTACAGTGACATGGTGATATCAATCGGGAGTTAACAAAATTATCCATATTCATCCAGAAATATAATTTCTATGATCAATAATAAACGGACATGATCTAAAATAATTTACCGTAACTCCTTCTTCCACTAATTTTTCCAGACTAGCTGCCCCGATCCCTGCACTTGCGCCTGTAACAATGGCAACCTTGCCTTTCCAACGTTCCATGGAAATTACCATTTCGACAGCGGCAAATTTTGGAGATGAAAATAGTATCAGGAACTGTCACTTAACTCTTAACTAAACAAACACTTGTTCAAAGCCAAGTAGGTTATGTAATAGTAATAGTGACTAAGCACTTTTCTAAATTTAGATTAGATAACAAACACATTAGAGCTAGGCTGTGCGTTGGTACAATACCATTCAAGTAACTGCTCGTAAACTTAAAACATTTCCATTCATAATGTGAAGGTTACGTTCATTTAAGTATTTTTAAATCTCAGAGCTTATCTTGGTAATTAGTTTATATTCATAAAATAATTTTAATAACCAATCTTATGCAGCAAAATTCGAAAAATTAAAAAAAAAATACCACAAATTGATTGATATAAAATTTAAAAACAAGCTTACCTAAGTTATTTTTCGAGTTTTGGAATTCAAGCTTAATTTTGGGGTTTGTGTAACGGGTTTGATTAAAATATTACTACGCATACCATTGGGATATTAATCTTTATTAATTTTACGCAAATATTATATGGGAACAATTATTATAACTATAAGCATTTTTTAAATTTTTAATGTACCTATGTTAGAAAGCTTCAGAATTGCTGTTTAAAATGCTTCGTTCAGTGGTTTAATCATCAGTTCATGAACCTGAAATTAAAAACAATTTAGTAACCCTGTGATTGTGCATTTTGTTGCATTATTACATTACATTACAGTTTACGTATAATTTTTATAGTTTTCACTGATTAATTATATTTACAAATACAGGGTGTTTCGGGAGAAATCTGCCAAACTTCCAGGGTGTGTTGCTTGAGTAATTTTAAATAAAAAAGTCATATAAACATAGGTTATGGTCAACTATAGAAAAATACATACAATTTCAGAAAGTAGAGAAACTTGCTTGTTTATCATCTGTCATCCGTAAACTCATTAGCGTGTGCACAGATTGTTATTTTGCAATAATGCCATCGCAGTTTTCAAATTAAGAATATGCGGATATACACTTTATTTCGGTTTTTGTGATGGCAATACCAGAGCTGCTGCGGTGGAATATCGTCGGCGTTTTCCAAATCGTAAAGTTTTTGTTGATACGCATAGGCGACTGCAAGAAACTTTATCTTTGGTGTTAAAATAAGAACAGGAAAGTTTTCGAGGAGTCCGAAATAGCATACTACAGACAATACAACACAGCCCTGGGCTAAGTACACGCTTGGAGTGCCTCATGCCCCGGTCTGGAGGACATTACATGATTGTATCTGTACCATCTACTAAAAATACAACATCTGCAACTACAAGATTATAGCCAAAGGTTAAATTGGATTATTGCAAACCCAGAACTTTGCGGAAACACGTTATTACCGATGAAGCTACTTTTACTCGCAGTGGAGTAAATAATACCAAAAATACTCATTTATGGCCTCATAATAACCCCCACGAAATGTGAGATGTGTGGTGCGGCATCATTGAGAACCAACTTATTGGGCCTTATGTTTTTGGCGGTTGTCTTACAGGAGATGTTTATCTTAACTTTTTGGAAGATCAGCTACCTCTACTTTTAGAAGACGTTCCATTGTTAATCTGTGCAAGAATGTTTCTACAACAGGATGAAGCTCCTCCTCATTTCCACGGTAACGTAGTGGATTATCTTGACCATAATTTTCCAAATCGCTAGATCGGTCGAGAAGGACCACATGCGTCGCCAGCACAGTCTCCCAACCTAAATCGCCTCGACTATTATTTATGGGGACATATGAAATATTTGGTTTGTTCGGAATAGGACCAACGATCGAAATACACTACTTCAGTGAATTTTTAATGCTGCCGCTAAAATACTAGCTACTCCTCAAGTACTTGAGAATGCGACAAGCCCCATATTGCGCTGCGTTCAAATATGCATTGAAGAAGCAGGTGGCCATTTTGGGCAGTTATTGTAGTTATTATTAAATTATATCACACGATTTGTAATTTATTTTTAAATAAAAACCGTTATTTTAACATGTAAGATGTGTTCTCTTTAGTAGGCCATAACTCTATAAGTTTTTCGAATCGAGCCTATGTTGATTTGACTTTTTTTGTTTAAAATTACTTAGAGAATACACCCTTGAAGTTTGGCAGATTCCTCCTGAAACACCCTGTATAATACAGGGTGTTTCAAATCTAAATGCTAAACTTCAAATCATAGAGTTTTGTAACGAAGTGAAATAGGACCTAGGTTTAACTTAAAATGGCATTCCCAATAAAATGCCGAAGTTTGTTACACTCATTATAAATCACCCTGTATGTCATGCAATTACTTTCTAATGACATAAGAGATTAGAATATTATTTAATTTATACCTGAACATGCGGTGGTGTTGATAAAACGTAAACAACAGAATCAGCAACATCTTCTGATTGCAAAATTGAAGATTTGTTGAAAACTTCGCTCATCTCTTTTGTTAATTCTTTCTTCCCACTTCCTTTAGCGGTTGCTTCGAAAATTTCTGTAGCTACCAGCCCTGGACTAATGCCCTAAAATGATATATATTTCTGAGTGTATGCCAACACATCCTTAAAATATTTACCGTAATTTTTATTTTACTTCCAACGGAATTTAATTCCTGTCTCAGAGTTTCAGTTAAAGCAGTCACGGCATATTTAGTTGCGGGATACACGTTAGAACCGGGAATATTAATAACCTGGTGTCCTAAAATGCTGTTTATATGAACAATGTGTCCAGCAACATTGTTCGCACGCATATCCTTAACAGCTTCCCTTGTTGCAATGCACAAGCCCAAAACATTAGTGTCAATGACGTCTTTCCACAATTTTGTATCTCCTTCGATTAGGTTTGTTACTCTTGCAACACCTGCGTTGTTTATGAGAATGTGTACAGGTCCTAAATTATCTTTAACCCATTTGAAAGCATTAAGGATGTCCTCTTCTTTAGTTACATCAGCAGCAACAGCGTGAAGCTTTCCACTTTTACCTTGCAATTTATTTGCTAGTTCTTCTACTTTTTCTTTTCGACGAGCCAAACCTGCGACCTTGTAAACAAATATATTAAAAATGATTTGCCCCAACTAAAAGGCATTGATCTGAAGAATCTATATATTTTTTTCTGTATATTAATACTACCAACATTAGCGTCGTAACGTTCCGTTCCGCTCTTGCCACTTTGTGAATTCTCTTTATATTAAATAATTTCATGCAAATAATGCTTGTACTTCATTTCGCTGCAAATAATACATTGTGTTTTGCATCACAAACATTTTGCAAAAATTTCCCAATATGTTGTATATCACAATAAAAAATAAAAAAATACTCGATTTCTAAAATAAATATAAATATATTGTATAATAATAATTTTTAATCTACTAATGTTACGTTGTTAATCATTCTAGTTCCTAGCTTTATTAATACCACACCATGTATCGAGTTTAAGTGTGTGTATATGTAGGACCTTGTTACTCTACCTCTTAGGCCTGTATTCGGAGGAGAGCGTCGTTAGTTTGGTGCCTAACGACGAATAGTCACCAAGGTTCGATACCGACATCCGAACTTCAGGAAAAATTCTGCCCATCGGGAGATTCGAACCAAAAACTAGCGTTACTCTAGCCTGACGCTCTACCACTCCTACATCCTGGCTTCATTTATTTTTAATAGTTTCTTTAAATTCTGGTTACGTAAGAGTTAAAATATGACAGTCAAGGATTAATGTATTATACTTTTAAAACTATCTGTCTTACTTACTAGTTCCTTGAAGGAAACTTCCATGACAAAAACTTTGCGAGATATACAGTGAGTTTAAAAAATAAAGATATCATTGTATTACAGAGATTTACGTGGTTTGCGTGCTTTTCTACTACGAATTCCAAACTGATTTTTAGTACACTCTTAGTTTACATCTTTACAGTTCTGATAGTTTTTAAGGAATAAGAAGTAAACTTTTATCAAGTAAAAAGGAAAATACCTGAATAATCTCAACTAATTTTAAATCATATTGCTAATAGCAGGATGTGACAAATGACGGCAAAATAAATTGTAAACCTGTCAAATTGAAAAATGCAAATATTTATTCCTTATCATCAAAGATTTTCCAAGTTTAAAGTTGAGAAATTAATACGTGGAAACATTATTTATTCTTAAAAAATGTTACGTAACAATTTTGTTATTGTTTTGGTGTCTGAGGGCAAAAATGAAGTAAATTTATTTATTTCCTATTTTATTTAAAACGTTTTTATTTTCAACCATATATGTGATGACGTTATTACTAACTGTTTTGTAAGTTGGAAAATTGGCCTTTAGTGACTCTGATCACTTTCCGCCCGCCCGGGTGTAAAGTTGTTACTTTCCACCTGGGTGGAAAGTGATCAGCTGATTACTTTCCAACCGGCCACGCCCACTGTCATTAAATGACAGCTTATTTGTTCAAAATATTAATTATTAGTATAAATGATTCATATTAATTTATATGTTTGGTTGAAAATAAAATAGTATACAAACCTTGGTGAAAAGTTTCATTACTGTGTCGAGATAGAGTAAACCCCGACGCTTCGCGTCTCGGTTAACTATAATTATCTCTCGACAGTAATGAACTACTTTCCACCTCGGTATGTAATATACTATTACTTTTTAGATCTTAAAAGTTAACCAGAATTAATAAAAAATATATAAACAAAAAGGGCACTAAAAACAGTTTTGAAATTTGCGCAATAAAACACAACATTAACACGAGGTAATAGTTATTTTTGTATTAATCACTGTTTTTTTAATGGCGCGTGAGATGTCAATTCGTCGAACGCGCCATAAAACACTGATTTCGTACACGAAATACAAACAATATTTTTGTACTGTCTAAAAAATATAATGCTTAATACCATACCTATACAGTTTTTTCTTTTCTTTTCTGAAGTGGAATGCATTTCTTATGGAGTTTATTTTACGCATTTCTGCCATAAGAGCCTATACACTTTTCGCCACGGGTAAACATTGAATAGATTGCTGTGCTTGTTTTTTGTTTGAACGACGAATTTGTGAGAAGTGAACGTTTCCTAATTTAACTCATTTTTTAAGTTTGAGGTCGCAGAAAAAGTATAGTGTGCAACACATACGTGAAGCCTTTTTTATACTCGCGTGCATGTGACACTCGCCTTACGGCTCGTGTCACAAACTGCACACTCGTATAAAAAGGTCAGCTCCACGTACTTGCTAAGGCCGACGCGCATTTAACCACGCCACGGCGCGCCACGCCGGACGGCAATTTTTAAATTACATTGGTTGTTATGGAATAACGCGCCGTGGCGTGGCGTGGATAAGTGCGCGTTATTGCATAAAGGTACGTTTTCATTGCAAACAAGTCGGCGACAAATACACAAACATGTATGAGATTTGTACAGCATATTTGTTTCCGATTTGTTTATACACAATTGTATTTACGTATTCAATGTATGATACAAACCTTCTGTTTACATTAACAACTTGTCTATCGTCAACCAAGATGGATTCTAGTGAAGGGTTCTTATTTGTGTGTGCAGCAGCGAATTATTTAGTTTTGCATAGCGATACTAATAAAATATGCAAAAAAAAGAATAAACGAAGATGGTGGAACAGAACCTTCTTATACAAAAGAAACAGTCATGGAGCATATGAATCTATTATGTCTGATTTACGAATTGAAGATCGCCAAGGATTTAGAAACTTTGTGCTAATGACTCCAAGCGACTTTGACAGCTTGCTCAATATGGTTGCTCCTATCATTATAAAGCAAAATACCAACTTCAGAGATGCAATATCTCCAGCGGAGAAACTGGCCAACAATAAAATAAATAGTAAACAAAGCTCAAATAGGGCTACTACAACTGCGCGGACTTTCAGATATGTATCTGTTTTCCATTCGCACGGGAAACATAAAACATGTCCTATACATCAACAAAATAGTCGCATACTTTTCAATGTCTGCAACTTGTATGGTACAAATCCGACAAATTTGTATAATACATGTATGAGACATGTATTTTCGCGACATATCTGCAATGAAAACGTACCTTAACAACCAATGTAATTTAAAAATTGCCGTCCGGCGTGGCGCGCCGTGGCGTGGTTAAATGCGCGTTGGCCTTTACACAATATACTATTATTGAAAAAGAGTAGAGATTTAAAATGTTGTGCAGCTAATGTCAAAATGACAGGTACTAATTTGCCGTAAATAAAATTTAGTTATCTATGATACAGTTGTCAGATATGTTGTAACTCGGGAAACGTTTAACGTGAAAAACATGAAAAATAGTAGATTGTTTTACAAGTTAAGAAAAGTGAGAGTTTTCCAGCGAGTGTACACGAGCATGGAAGAACCACTTTTCTTACGAGTTGAACATGCTATTTTTTGGTGTACTTCACGAAAATCACGTTAATTTTAAAAATAAATATTCAAAATTTATCAAGGTATTATTTTTCACTGTTGTCGTCATGGATTTGTACATTTTTACAACTACTATTTGAATTAATTTTCGACTTGTCAAAAAAATTATGTAAAACGTCAGATTATTTTTAAACGTTTTTAAGATTTTGCGTGGGCTCTGTAGATAAAATATTGTACAATACACGTGTGATAATGCATTATTAAGATACGCGTTTGAAATTTGCACCTCGTTTAATAATTTGAACAATTGTACATTTACGAATATTTATACAAATAAATTGAATGAATGAAAAAAAGTGCTGCTATGAAGAAAAGTGTTGCTAACAAGAAAAGTACCACTTTTCTTTACGATTTTTGATTGAACAATATGCTTGATTTCTATCTAGTACACGGTGAAAAAATGACAAACTTCGCGTATCGATAGTAATGCATAAATGTTGCGTTTTTTTGACAATTGTACAAAAAGTTATTATCACGTAAATTCCTATGATGTATCTATTTGTTATACTCCTAAGAATTTTTATGCATTAAATGTTTTGCTCCTTAGTATTATCTTAATTCAATTTAGTCCAAATGAAAATCTTTCGATTCGAATTTCGAATTAAATGTCGATTTTTTTAAATTGTACCGTGATAGACATTTTATAATAATTTTGTAAGTTTGTACAAGATGTTTTTGACGTAATTTAATGAATTTTGAAAAAATAATCCCTAAAACCATGTTGATGATGTGCGTACAAGATTCAACTCGGCACTGTATGGTAGGGAGGTAACGTCTGACAAAAAAAGCAATTTTTACAAAAATGGTTATCAATACCGTTTTTTCTTAAAGAAGACAAAAAACTTTCTTGATTAATAGTTGTGAAGAAAATGCCAGTAAACACCTTAACTTTTTTGGCTTTTTAAAGCAATTAATAACTTTTTCGAATAAAAAGACAAATTGGAATATGTGGCACCAAATTGTTTGTATTCGAACGCAAAAAAAGTAAAATAAGTAAAATAACTTTTTAGGGAGAAATGATTTGTGCTACTAATATATTTTCTAAATGATTATTGTGTCTAGTTTGACATTTTATACTTTTTTATTGGGATTTTCTCCACCAATTTCTAAAATTAAATTATATTAATTACCTTATAACATGTATAGCCAGGGTGGCGCAGTGGTAGCGTGTCAGGCTAGTGTCGCGCTAGTCCCCGTTTCGAATCCCCCAATGGACAGGATTTTCCTGCAGTTTGGAGGTCGGTATCGAAACCTGGCTACCATTCATCGTTGGGCACCTAATTAACGACGCTCTCCTCAGAATACAGGCCTAAGACGTAGAGTAACAAGGTCCTACACTATACACACACACACACACACTTACACTTTATACATGGTGCTAACGGCGCACCAATCACGTAACTCGCAGAGTCGAGGCGGATTGTGCATTGCACCCGTAGAACCTCATACATTAACTCACCAGCCTCGACATCGAAATGTATAAGAGTTTACAGACAATACATACGTACATACATACATCTAATAATATGTAACGTTTCGGAGACAATTCTATCTCTGTTTTCAAATAATTCAAAATATTAATATAGGTACAGTTTGTCTGGCGGTACTAGGTACAAACGGTAACTAGATACAGAGACGGTTTAAAATTTTAAGTGGTTGTTAAGCAACACGCCCTTGTGATTAATGTATTATTGTAAATGTCTTTTTTTATTTGTTTGTATCTAGTTACCGAGTGTACCTAGTACCTGCAGACAATCTGTATTATGGAAATTTCTTCCGAAATTAATTTAAAAATTAGAAAGCTAGAATGGAAAAATAACACAAAAGCGAAACAATGAAAAAATCTATTTTTTATATATGTGTGTTAACTACAAAATTAGAATGACACATTTCACTACATTAAAACGAACTTGATTATACAGTGAGCACGTAAAGGTTGGAATAAATTCGATAAAATATTTATTGGGCAAGTAAGAAAATAATGCTCGGACACGTCGATTTTATTTTTTAGATGTGCATTTTTTAGTGTACGTATATTTTTTATTACGTCATCCGTATTCGAGTTATGACGTCATCATTAGTTTTTTTAAATGTCAATACCCTCTTTTGATAGTACCATTTAAAAGAGCGCATTTTTCTGCGTATAGACACCAAATTTCATGGTATATTATATAACAATATTTTCGAGAAATTAGTACCACAATTGTTGCACCATTTTTTATTGACGGCGCATTAAATGCTGAAAAACGTTCGATTTTTTTACAACAACAGATAATTCCCGCGCTTGTAGCACTATATCCAAATAATCAAAATCCCCAAATGCCGGACGAATCAATATGGTACCAACAAGATGGCGCGTCACCACATCATTCACAGATTGTGCGTGATTATCTGAATCGCCAATAGATGGATATTGTCAAGAGGTGAATGATATGCAATTTCAACGTTTAATTTAATGGGTTTTAGTTGTATTTATTATTTCTTCTATTGTTATTTCATTACATTGTTATGAATTCTAAAACGTTTTTTTTCGAAAATATTGTTATGTAACATACCACAAAATTTGACGTCTATACCCAGAAAAATGTGCTCTTTTAAATGGTATTATCAAAAGAGGGTGTTGCTATTTAAAAAAACTGATGATGACGTCATAACTCGAAGAGGGATGACGTAATAAAAAATATACGTATACTAAAAAATGCGCATCTAAAAAAGAAAATTGACGTGTCCGAGCATTATTTTCTTACTTGCCCAATAAAGATTTTATTGAATTTATTCCAACCTTTACGTGCTCACTGTATATTTATTTAGTATTTGCCATAAAAAATGAAATATTCAATTAAAATGATAAGGAATTCTTTACCGAATTTTACAAAATTTTGTGTACAATTCGTTCGAAAAAGTGTTTTTTCCATTCACGACGTGTTTTTGATCTCGGCTTCGCCTCGATCAAAAATCTCACGTCTAGAATGGAGAAAATGCACTTTTCCTATCTCATTGTACAAATAGTTATTAATTAACTTATGGACAAGGAACGGTTTAATCAGAAAAGCTATTTCACAATTTAAAAGGTTAGGAACTTTCAACAATGTAGTCTTATGCAACGTATATTTAAATAAAATGTAAGTAAATGAAAAATTTTAAAAATGTTCTTTTTGTACAAATAAATCTCCGAAATTTAGTATAATGTATTTTGTTTCTTCCCCAAAGTTACTTTCATTCTATATTAAATGGTATGCATTTAAACGTGAGGGATTTTTGTACCACTGGGTATACGCCTACCTATATCGTGAATGAGTAGAAAAGATTAATATTATATTCTATAAGTCTCTGGGACGAACGATTCATGAAAACGTTTTGTCTTTAACCAAAATAATAAAATGGAGTTAATCTTACTATAATTCCATCTTCTACCAATTTTTCTGCAATTGCAGCCCCAATTCCTGCACTCGCACCAGTGACAATAGCAACTTTTCCCTTCCAACGGTCCATAGAAACCACCATCGTATCGATGCTAACAAGTTCAAACACCAAATAAGTGCCAACTAGCGATTTATATTAGACAAATGCTTCTTTCTAATTTAAGACACTTACTAGATAAACTAACTACAAGGTTATTGGTATACTACTGCGTATGCGCAAATCTAACACAACGAAATTTTGCTAGTCACAATACATTTTTGACCAACAAATAATTTATACATTAATTTTTACATCTAAATTTAACTTTATTGTTAAGATAAATGTGGCTCGTAATAAGACTTTGCTTGTAATTTTACAGAATTTATCATTGAAGCTAGCTAGTCTCATTGCATTCCAGATAGCAAATTTTAATTTAACATTCTGATTTTCTACTTGTTAACTCATATACGTACAGTGACCGGCAATAAGTTCGCAACATATGAGAAAAAATTTTATTATTAGAGTATCGAAAAAACTTTTATGGGGAATGGGTTCTGCATGTCCGATAACCAAAAAATCGAATTTGAGGTATGTCACTTGACCATTGGTATGGCGGCAAATTTAAAAAAATTACCGTGAAGTCGCAAAAAGTGGGGTTATATGACAAGATATCCAAAAAGATTATTGGAAAAAGTTGCTTGGAATTTAATTTTAGATACAAATGGATATAAAATTAAATTCTAAGCAACTATTTCTACAGCTTCCAATTCCTGTCTTAAAGTTTCTGTTAAGGCAGCTACGGCATGCTTTGATATAGGATAAACATTGGTTTCTGGTACGTTCAAAACTTTATGCCCTACACTACTATTCTATGAATAATGTGCCCATTAATGTTGTTGACACGCATCTCCTTAACAGCTTCCCTCGTTGCGATACATACACCCAAAAGGTTGGTGTCCAAAACGTTTTTCCAAAGTTTTATGTTTCCTTCGATTAAAGTTTGTTACATGTCCAATTGTCCAACACCTGCGCTGTTAACGAGGATGTGAGCTTTTTTTTGTTAACAGTAAATTGGAGCACTTTATTAATTTTTTTAATGATAGCGCCCTTCAATAAGTACCATTTAATTTTTGCTTATTTACTCGCATATCATTCAATTTAGCAAAACATGGCAACAGACAAAAACATGTTCGTATTGAATTTTACATAAACGGAAGTAGGCGAATTTAAATTATTCTGACACACGAAAACTTTCCAAGGCGTTAATTTTATTCCCAACCCCCACAAACACCCTTTCAGTTGAGCGATATTTTTAGTCTTTTGCCAAAATGACTCCTTTGATAAATTATTAAAGTGCCCTAAATGCTTTCTTCATAACCCTTATACTTTTAAAGATAATAAATTTTCTTTAGATTTTAGAACAAACTTTGGTTAGCCGAACCCTCCCGCAGATGTGCAGTTTAGGATTAGGCCAATCAGGTCAAAATACTTTGATTTTGTCTGAGAAATGCCCACTAAAGATTTGTCGGTGTAATTTAGAGACACCCTATATAATCTTTAAAATGATAGGTATAACGACAAACATAAAGTTACTTACGGTAATCTTAATTTTGTTTCCTACAGAATTTAATTCTTGTCTTATAGAGTTTCTGTTAAAGCTGTTACGGCATCTTTAGAAGCGGCATACATTTTAAAATGTGGAAGGTTTAAGTTAGCATATTCTACAATGCTGTTCATATGAACGATATGACCATCGATGTTGTTATCTAGCTCGCATATCTTTAACTGCTTCCCTTGTCGCCATGCACAAACCCATAACGTTAATGTCCAAAGTTTCTTTCCATAATTTTGCATCTCCTTCGATCATCCTTGTTTTGCTCACAACACCTGCGTTGTTGACTAATGCTAGTTGGTCCTAGCTTATCCTTAATTAATTTAAATGCATTTAAAATGTCTTCTTCTTTGGCTACATCAGCGACGATTTGATAAAGGGTTCCTTTTTTACCTTGTAATTTTTTGGCTAATTCTTCAAGTTTTGCTGTACGACGGGCAAGGCCTGCAACCTAATATAAAAGGATTTTGAGGATTATATTTGGCCGGCAAATTAATACAAGAATTTTGTGTGACTGAATAATTTTAACAATTTTTTTAGGGGGTATTGTTATGGTATTTATTTGTTCAGCTATTTTAATTTTGTAAACCTAAAACGAAACTTGTGGTGTGATCCAATGAAATGCTGAATAAGGTCATTCCTCTGCTAATTTGGCAAACACAATATTTTTGTCATGGAATTTTTCCATTAAAGATGGCAACGTTGTAGTGTTGGAAAAAATTCTTCAAAAAATATGATTCATTGTTTAGGTTTGGGCACCGCGCGGCTCCCGTGGAATTTATTTATTTATTTTAAAATACCCACAGACAACAGCTATCCATTACTGATAAAGACACTCTTATCAATCTGCGTGTATTAAAAACTAAAAAATATTGGAGTATATGGAATCAAGTATTATTAGATTCTTAAGTGAGGTTTTAAATAACCAAATTAAAAAACTCTGGTTTATTTTTTTGTCTTTGTAGCATCGCCATTTTATTTTCCTAAAGAGATAAACTATCTCACACACGTAAATATATGGGGGGTACTGAATATTGGAAAATCTAGCATCCCCCTTGTAATGTTTTACCACTTCGACCCCTGATAATATCCCATCAGTTTGTGAGTGTGGCATTCAAACTTCGACCTATTATCGCTGAACATAATAAATATTATAATAAAAATTTTAGGATATTTTCGAAATTTTCCTTTATTAAATTGAACCCGAAATCATTTTTAATACTAAATTGCATAAATCATCAATACAATATAATTAAAGAGTTGAAATATGTCTCTTATTTTAATGCGCTAAACACTAACTAAACACTACAAATACATATAACTTTCATAAACTTGTTTTATAAAATAATACCATTGCTAAACTTAAAAAATGTAGTTAGAATTTTTCACCCACTGGTTTAATCACCAACTCATGAACCTGAAACAAATGTTAAAGTAAGTTTCAAAAAATCCAACGATAAAGGTATTATTATTGATTGTAGTCGAAATATTTATACTTGTTTGATCAAAAATTTAGTAATTATTCTACAAATTAGTATAATTATATGGAAAATGAAGGAAAACCAAATTTAATAAATTACCTGAACATGTGGTGGAGTTGCTAAAACATAAGCCACAGCATCGGCAACGTCTTCGGCTTTTAAATATTTGGCAGTTTCTGTATATCCTTGGGCATATTTAATAGTTTCTGGATTTCCACAGACTTTCGCGCCAGCATCAAAGATGTCCGTGGACACCACACCCGGACTGATACTCTATAAATTATAAATTTTTTGTTTTCGTAATTAAAGTATCACATTTTTTCTTGAAATGTATTATCATTTATCAAATAGTATTTCTCATATCAAAAAACTAAAATTCGCCTTGTTGATTTTTCTAATTAATTAATAGTTATTTATTATACATGCGGATTAAATTAATGTTTAACGAGCGGTGCGTTTAACCGCGCGAGCGGTGGTAGCTGCAAGCGCGTTAATACCGCGAGTTAATACTTACATTAATTTAATCCGCAAGTGTAATACAACTGTTTATTCAATTTTGACATTTATTTGACATTTTTAAAGCGATTTGACATTTTTAAACCGCTAGCGGAATAAAAATTTTAAATCGCTAGCGGAATAAAAATTTTAAACGATTGTTTATAAAACATCAACTTTTATGGGCAGGCCAGAAACAAATAAATGTCAGTTTATACGGCAAAATTGAATAAAATAACTTTATGTGCAATTTTGTTTTTCCTTCTTCTATCAGGACGTAGTTTTTATACAAAAAATTAAAGCGCCTATCGTGTAAAGATATACCTATATACTATGTGTACATAATACAGATTTTAATTGTTTGCTTAGGTTTTTATAAATCAAGGAATTGTCGAGATTTAAACGAATGTCGCATCTGATGCCAAATAAGGTCAATAGTGTCTTAATAATCTTAACTCTAAAAAAGAGAAATCTGACCGAATAACCGCAGTCATCGGTATTAATAAATACGACTCAGGATTTATGTTTGAAGGAGGGTTTTTTTTTTAGTGGCATCGACTATATTGGTCATATGCCTCTACCACTAGAAGAGAAAATTGTATCGGCAACAGATGAGCAAAGAGGCGTTGAAGAAAGGTGGAACAGTCTTAAGAATATACTAAGAGCAGTGCAGCAGACAATATTAGAAGAAAGCAAAAAACAGAAAAAGCAAGGATTGGATGACCGAGGACATTCTAAAACTTATGGACCAAAGACGGAAATATAAAAATAAAAACGAGGATAAATACAAAGGGATCCACGCCGAAATAAGAAGGAAGATAAGTCAAGCAAAATCAGAATGGCATACTTGAGAAGGTGTAGAGATAGAAAATTATGAGACAAAGCACGATTTATTTCATATGCACAAGAAGAGTATATGCGCTAAGAAATCTAGAAGATAATAAAGGGAACAGAACAATGGATATCAAACAACAATTACGGACGAACTATATGGATGGACTTACAGGTGGTACTCCAAAGAAACTATTTTTAAAAAATTATAATGTAATACTGGCATAAAAAAGAAATTAAAACTATATCTGTCTTTGTCAGTTCTTTGTCAATGATTTTTATTTGCCTACCTATTTTTTTTTATTTTGATATCGAGCTTTGTGGAGGAAGCTTTATAAATAATAATAACAACAATAAAAATCTGGGTACCGGAAATAATGAATAGTGGAATTTTCTAAAAACTTCAAAATCACTAAATGAAAGCACTAGTTTATTGTCCGCGCCCGTTCTTCTAAACGTAAAACAAGGTAATATTTATTGTTTCTTCTGGTAGTGAATGTTAGAATTTTTAAATAAACGTCTACTTACCGTAATTTTTATTTTACTTCCCATCGAATTTAATTCCTGCCGTAAAGTTTCCGTCAGTGCCGTAACGGCATGCTTTGAAGCTGGATAAACGTTTGTATTAGGAAGATTTGGAACATTATGTCCTGCAACGCTGTTTATATGAATTATGTGTCCATCAACCTTGTTGGCACGCATATCCTTCACGGCTTCTCTAGTCGCAATACATAAACCCATAATATTAGTGTCGAAAACATCTTTCCATAATTTTGTGTCTCCCTCAGTTAGATTTGTTATCCTAACAATTCCAGCGTTATTAACAAGAATGTGAACGGGTCCTAAATTATCTTTAACCCATTTGAATGCGTTTAGAATATCTTCCTCTTTGGTGACGTCAGCGACGACAACGTGAAATTTTCCAAATTTACCTTGTAGTTTTTGATTAAGTTCTTCTAATTTTCCTATGCGACGTGCAAGGCCTACGACCTGTCGAAAAGTGTTTAATTAGTTTGGAACAGGAGTTTCTAGATTTTGATGTAAAATATCTTTATCCATCTCAGTTTCAGGAGGTGTTCTCCGCACTTACCGAAGAAATCATAGAAATATTTGATCACGTGAATTAATAAATAGTTTTTAAAAACAAGGAGGTTTACCAAAATCACTTCAGAAAATCGGACGGGATAATAGTATATTATACACGATGCTATAATGTATGCTATTATTACCGAGGATAATGTTTGCAACACGAGCGAGCGTGCAAGCGAGTTTTGCAATTATCCGAGGTAATAGTAGCCATTATAGCGAGTAATATACTATACTTTATCCTGGACTACAAAATACTAAGAATTTTTAATTAAAATTTAAATTAAAATTTAAATAACAACATAACCTATTTCAATGACAACATAACCTATTTCCTTCATTATACACCATAGACAATGATGTTACCATGACACCGTGCATAATGAAATGATGTTACCATGACACCGTGCATAATGATTTCAGTGTATAATGGATAGCATTATGAGTGACCAAACACATGAATAATTGACAGATTGTTGACTAGTCGTGGATAAAGATGGTTTATGGCCAAGTCTAGAAGTCGATTGGTCACCAGGACCCGATAGCGATCCCCAGACTGTAGGAACCAAGGACTAACGTAACGCTAGCCTTACGTTTTACCACTGCGCCACCCTGGCATCACATTCTATTTTCTATTTGATTATATTTTTTAGAAAGAAGAATGCCTACAGCTGCTTGTGTTTATAGATTTGAAAGTGATTGTTATGAAAACACTCCTTCAGGGAGAAAGTTCTTACAACCATGTGCACTTCTTACACTGTTTTTCCAAACCCTCTTGCTTAAACTGAGCTAATGTTAATTATACATTTGACAGCTCGCAGGTATTTAGTTAAGTTCCAAATCAGGGAGGTAATTAGCACCAAAATCATAATGGTATTTTTGTTGTTAAAATCAAGTAGGCCGTAATTGCAACAGAACGCTCTTAGCATTTACAATGCTTCACTTTCCGATTCTGTCAGCAGGAATGTCAGCAATAATACTTATTAGTGAAACTCTAATAATAATAATAATATGGATGATTTTGTCGCTACCACAAAAAGTTACATCTTCAGTATTCCTAACAAAACTCTCCAGTTGGTGATACGGACCTTGACTCTTACAGTTTTTTTAATATAACTTTGATTTTATCTGCCCTGTGGCTTTGTACAATTTTGTCGTATCTGCAATAAGACAAACGAAGTACTTAATGGTTTTCTATCTTTTATAATTTCGTCAGGACCTATTATTTTTTCTTGTTAGAATGTAAAGGTGCGTATAGACGCGCGCCGAACCTGTAATGCAATATTAAACGAACATACTGTTTGTTCGTGTGGACGGGACTGCGAACACGCGCTGCGCCGATACTGAAACGGTGCGCAACTAACCACTTTCTGTCGGTTTTTAACGCGAACACAAAGGAATTGCGAGGCGCAATGTGGATGCGAGGCGCGTGTTCGTAGTGAACCAAAAGTTCCTCAGCGCATTACACGCAACGTTGCATTACAGGTTCGGAGCGCTCGTTTATACGCACCATACATTACCTACTTGATTATTTTTCTTTCAAACAAACAGCCATTCGTATTGTCATGATAGCTTTCACTTTTGGAAATTTAAGATTAGTTTTCTCAACACTATCGGAATATCCATCCATGGACAGTTCTATTTGTTCATACTCTTTTAATAAAATTATTTTGCCTGTATTTGCAAAAATGCATGTTTTATCTAAATAAAACAAAGAACTGGCTTATAATACTTTTTAAATCTTTTAAATCGATCTTAATCTTACTTCAAACGTTTCATAAATTTAATTTTAAACACAACTTAATTAATATTCACTATACATTTTATTTTCGTATATTGTTGTAAGATTTGAAAGATTATGACGAACATTTATGTTACTCGTACATATTAATTTCTGCAGGCTGTGCTAAACAAAAAAGGAACATTTGGACATGTTCATATATAGAAGATGAAGTAAATGGGCTGTTGATATTGTTGATATATGGGGTGCGGCAAAATATACCCAGCTATGGAATATTGTTATAATTTTGTTATTTCCTTGACAACTGTCAAAAGTGAAGTTTTATATCAAAGTAGAAAGACACAGAATTTTGTTATGGAGCGTTATTCGCCTCAAGAACGCGCAGAAATTGTTAAATTTTATTTCCAAAACTTTTCTTCGATAATTTCAACTCAAATGGAGATATTGAGTGGCCGCCTCATTCCCATGATTTGACGGCACCAGATTTTTTCTTGAGGGGATATGTTCCGTTTTTAATAATAGGTTTTTTATTAATTTAGTTTGAATTGTTTTAGAAAATAAAATCTATGCAGTGTACGCGTTTAAATTCCCTTTGGCGTTTGAATATTCATTTTTAGTTTATAAATCGCATTGCTTCGACAAGCTTTGGTTTCTTGGGAAACCATTTTTTATTGATTAGAAACGAGACATTAGAATATAAACATTTTTTGGTCCAATTCGAGCCGGATTTGAGGCCTATTAATACACTGCTTGGGTTTTAGCTTCAAATTGTAATACTTAGTTTCGTTAATTTTTAGTTTTGAAACAAAACTCATTTAGTTGTCAATTAGAATATTAATTTTCTTACTATGTCGAATCAATTAGTTCAGCTTCGTGCCACACGTTCTATTTCTATCAATCGTGTGAACGAATTGTTGTCAATAGCAAGAAATGCTAAAGATAATTGTGCATTTTTGCTTCAATTTAGAATGCGCTGCAGTTGCATTGAAGATATAAAGAATGAGTTTGAGAGCATTCATTTGAAGGTAGTGTCAGCTTTAGCTACAGCTAAAACACCAGATTTAGAAGGGGAAGACATATTCAGATTAGATTTTGATAATGCTTATTACGAAATCAAATCCATTCAATGTGAGCTGTTTGATTGTAAAGAAAACAAAGTGGACAATAATTATAGTAATAGTGAGCAACTTGCCAACAGACATTCAAACGTCAAATTACCTAAAATTAAAATTCCAAATTTCAATGGAAATGTTAAAGATTGGCCTACTTTTATAGATTTATTTAACACGCTAATTCATTATAACAGCTCATTGTCAAATATTGAAAAATTTCATTACTTAATAACATCCCTTTCGAGTGAGCCATTGCTACTCTTAAAAACTATTCCTTTAACAGATGCTAATTATGTCATTGCATACAAAGCCTTGAATGACAGATATCAAAATAAACGTTTATTAGCAACTAATTATTGGAATGATATCAATAAGCTTCCAAAGTTACAGACGGAATCGCCAAAATTACTTAGAAACCTATTAGACACCTTTTGTGAAAACCTGTCAGGCTTAGAACTTTTAGGATTCCCTGTAGAACACTGGGATTTCATTCTATTCAATATTTTACTTCAAAAATTAGATTTTGGAACTGCTAAACGGTTTGAGATGCAATATAGCTCTGTAGAGATACCTACCTTTGACAATTTAAAAGATTTCCTCACCCAGCACTGCAAAGCTTTAGAATCGGTTGCTAATTCCCATTTAGAAATAATTAGCAAACCACTTTTCCACGAAACTGAAAAAGATACACAGAACAATTTCCCCCATTTTTCGAAAAATAAACCAAGCTTTCCAGCATCCTTGGTTGTTACTACCTCGTGTCCTCTTTGTAATTCAAACCATTTCATTTCTAACTGTTCCTTGTTCTTAGAAATGTCACCACATGATAGATATTCGATAATTAAGAAAAAGGGGTTGTGTATTAACTGTTTGCGATCATCTCATCGTTCTAAATTCTGTCAATCTTATGTCGGTTGCAAAACTTGTGGATATAGACATCATACACTCTTGCATTTTGGTAAACGGATAAATTCTGCAACTTTCACTCCAAATAATTCTTTAGACGATGCTGTAAAACCCAAACAAGATTTGACACTTCAGTCAAATAATTTAAGTGCTTTGACAAACACGGTATTTAATGTTTCTATGGTTTTACTCTCTACGGCAATAGTGGATATTATTGATTCCAAGGGTACCTCTACAAAAGTTCGGGTATTGTTAGATACTGCTAGTCAAGCAAATTTTATTACAGAAGGCTGTGCTCAACGTCTTGGATTTATTAAACAAAACTCAAACATTGCAATCCAAGGTTTAGGCAACTCATCTTCAGTTACATCTAGTGGTTCAGTAAATTGCTCTATCCGCCCTTGTGGTCAATCCACTCCATCAATTTCAATTGAAACACTGGTAATACCTCAAATATGTTCTGAGATGCCAACTTGTTACATCCCAATACAAAAATGGGAGCATATTGCAAATCTTAAACTTGCTGATCCTAATTTTAATACTCCTTCTCAAGTTGACCTTTTACTAGGTGCAGATGTTTTCGCATCGATATTAACTTCTGGCCATTTGAAAGGTAACCCTAATGAACCTGTAGCTATTAATACAATTTTTGGTTGGATTCTTATGGGAAAGGTTAGTAGCCCAGAATCGTCAAGTGTTAGTTCATTTTTAACGTCTTTAGATAAATCCTTAGATTCTGCTATAAACAGATTTTCAGAAATAGAAGGATTACCTCAAGTTACTAAAACTTCTCCGGAAGATTTGCTTTTCAAAAGCCGTTTTTCAAAAACACATTTTAGAAACGCTACAGGGCGATATGCCGTTTCTCTTCCTTTTCAGGATAAACCCCTTCAAGATATTTTAAATCGTTCGACCCAATATACAGAACAACTGCCTTCCATTTCAGAAATTACAATTAGTCGTTGTTTATTTAGTAATAATTTATCATCATGTGAACTTCATGGTTCTGATGATAATCCACCTGATTGTACATCTCGTGGTCTTCTTCCATTTGAATTAAAGCGACATTCGTTTTGGTGGGCGGGTCACGGTCCCCCTTGGCTATTATTACCTCACAATTGTTGGCCTAATACCAATTGTTCGTTGAAGAAATTAGAAGAGTCAACCTTAGCTTTAGAAGAGGAAAAAAGGATGTCTTTGTCTACTTTAGTTTCATTAGACTCTTTTCACCACGAACATTTACATCCTGGCAATTTCTTAACTTTGGAACCTCTTGCTACCATTCCTGATCAAGATGTTACGCATTTAAATATTAGTAGACTAGACCGTTGGCAATTTTTACAGCGTTTACATCAAGATTTCTGGAAACGATGGCATAATGAGTATTTGCATACTCTTCAACAGAGGAATAAGTGGATAAAACCACCTTGCAATCAAATAGTTCCAGGCACCTTAGTTCTGATAAAAAATGAAACTTCTTCCCCTCTAAATTGGCCATTGGGTAGAATCGTAAAATTACATTTAGGTTCTGACAATATTTGTCGTGTGGCAACAGTACGCACTAAGAATGGCATTGTTAAAAGACCTTTAGTTAAACTTTGTCCAGTACCTGCTTAAATTGTTTTTTAAAATACATTACGTTGTATTTTGGTGGGCGGCATGTTCCGTTTTTAATAATAGGTTTTTTATTAATTTAGTTTGAATTGTTTTAGAAAATAAAATCTATGCAGTGTACGCGTTTAAATTCCCTTTGGCGTTTGAATATTCATTTTTAGTTTATAAATTGCATTGCTTCGACAAGCTTTGGTTTCTTGGGAAACGATATTACTATTTTGGATAACAAAAACATTAGAAGTTGATGAGAAGTAAAATAAATTAGTCAAAACTTGGACATTAGACAAATAATTAGAATATAAACAAGTTGGGTTTTTTGAAGAACATTAGAAATATAAAACAGATTAGTTGGTCGAAGATTATTGGAAAGAACACTTTAGAATTTTAGAAGATAACAAGATAATTTAGAATACAAATTAGAAGAATAGCATTGGGCCAAACCAGGAAACATATTCAAGGTGAGTCGAAGCTATTTACACATTTAGTACGGTCCTTCGAGCAAACCTTTAGTTTTTATTAAACAGGATACTTGAAAAGTAAAGACTTAAAGGCAAATATTCGTGAAGAAATTGCGCAAATTCCAGATGAAACATTGCCCAAAGTTATGCTACACGCTCAAAGTAGAGTTGGTCATTTTATGGCTTGTCGTGGCGGTCATTTACTCGATGCTGTTTTTCATAAATAATGTTACATGTTTTAATAAATAGTTTTCATAAAAAAAATTATTTTTTTGCGCTATCTTTTTTTTTATTTTAAATAAACTTGGCTGGGTATATTTTGCCGCACCCCATACAAAAGCAAAAACACATTTCGCCCGGATTTACAATTCTCTTTATTTGCAAAAATCCATGCTTCATCAACAGAAACCGCCTTATATATTTTTTGCAATCCTTTAACGCGGTCTTGATTGCTTTCAAAACTTCAGAAATTCACTCTTGAACTCACTATGCTTACCTTGTTTATTCTTTTAATTAATTACTATTTGAAAGATTGTACAAACATATCTATGATTTTTTTTCTGACTTATGTAATGTCTCTATATGTTAGTCAAGAGGAAAACTTTCCATCCATACATATATGTATACATTCAGAAATACAATTTCTGTGATCACCAATAACCGTACATAACTTAAAATAGTTTACCATAACTCCTTCTTCCACTAATTTTTCCACAATTGCTGCCCCGATCCCTGCACTTGCGCCAGTAACAATAGCAACCTTTCCTTTCAAGCGTTCCATGGAAATTACTATTTCAAGAGCGGCAAATTTTGGAGATGCAAATAGTATCAGGAACTGTCACTTAGAACTTAACTGAACAAACACTTGTTCAAAGCCAAGTAGGTAACTAAGCACTTTTCTAAATTTATATTAAATAACGAGCACATTAGAGCTAGGCTGTGCATTGGTACAACAGCATTCAAGTAATTGCACGTAAACTTGAAACTTTTCCATTCTCAATATGAAGGTTACATTCGTGTAGCATTTTTAAATCTGAGACCTTACCTTTGTATTTGGTTTATATTCATAAAATAATTTTATCTTATGTTGTAAAATTCGAACAATTACAGAAATACCACAAATTGATTGGGATAAAATTTAAAAACACGCCAAATAGTTTTTCAAGTTTTGGAGTTCATGATTAATTTTAAGAAGTTTTAAGGATTAGACGTAATGGATTTGATTAAAATATTACTACGCATACCATTGCAATATTAATTTTTATTAATTCTACGTAAAAATGTTATATGGAAACACTTATAATTATAAGCAATTTTTTATATCTTAATGTATGCTAGAAATCTTTCGGACTGCTGTTTAAAATGCTTCGTTCAGTGGTTTAATCGTCAGTTTATGAACCTGAAATTAAAATCAATTTATTAACCCTGTGATTGTGCATTTTTTAACAATCTTTTTTTGTGTAATTTTTATAGTTCTTACTTATTATAGTTATTAAGGTACCAAGGGCATTATGAGCAAAATAAGCGCCCAAGCTTGTTAGTTTACAACCCGAGGGCCTTTGGCGCGAGGGGTGTAAAACAATCGCGGGCGCTTAGTTCATAATGCCTATGGTACCTTCAACGTTTTATGTCCTACCGATCTTCTTATCTAATTCACATTTATTTTGTAATTTAGATTTGTGACATTAACTGAGCTGTCATTAATTTTCACTGTGACAGTGGCGCATAATAAAATTGTATTCATGGAAACAATATTCGCCCTAGGGCATTATAAAAAAATAATAGCCCTAGGGCGTTATTTTATATATAACGTACCTCAAAATAGAGTCATTATTGTCAATTAATATACCGGTAGGACATAAATTATATTTACGAATACAATATCGTTTGTTTTATGACACTTATTAATTTCAGTAGTCGTTGTTACATCAATGTATGTACTATGGCAAAAAAACAGGCGCAGTTTAGTAGTGCTGGCTGGCACAATCGAAATTTAGCGATTATTTGATTAGTCGACTTGTATTATTCCATTATACATTAATCGATTATTGCTCGTGCATATTCTTTTACTTAAATTAGTCGCATAACTCTGATTATTCAAATAATCGATTAACAAATATAATACAGATTATTTGCTCCGACATATAAAGATTGGACAAACCAAACGTCGTGTTTACACAGAAAGGCTGTAATATCTTGCTTTTTTATCTGAAAACATATATAAAGTTTGTGTTAGGTATACATTTTAATTCGTTTTGGTAATGTATATTTTACAAATGTTTGTTTTTGGTTTTTTATATTATTTTATTTTGATTGAATATGTGTACAGGAACGTTATTTTTTATTTGTAAAGATAAAAAACGGTTAAATAGGCAAAGTAGTGCAGTGCAATTTTTCACGGGAAATTCAATGTTGTGAAGATATTTGATATACGAGATGCAATTAAAAAGTTATTGGCGAAAAACTGAAAAAAAAAAGCGGAAATCATATTTATGCAACAAATCCGCGATAGCTACGCGGCGTATAAACAACAACGAATTAAAATAAAGGAAGTTATAGTATAAGCTAAACAACAAACATGAGAAGAATTCAGCAAAAAAGTGTTCTACAAAATATTAACAGTCGCACTGAGAAGGGCGAGGGGGGGGCCAGCCGCTGACCCCAGGTTACTTAGTTTGCTCGTTCTCGAGTAATTGTTAATATTTTTATCTCAAAATGTATGACTTTTATCCCTGAATCACTCTGAATCTGGCGATATACATATAATTGATTAAGATTAATTTCTAAACATCGGCGTAAAAAAATAAAATCCGCGGGAAGGCGCTCCAAGTTAATATTGTACGGCGGCATTGCAGTCAGATGGTATTACATTTTGTGCAATTTAGGCAGGAAATAAATATATAAAAGCCTGCACTCATTGCCAAAATATATTTACCCAAAGCACACCGCCTAAGAACAACAGACGACAATCATGACACGCATCAAATGTAATCACTCTGTATAATATCTTATGTGTAAAAATAAATATTAGAAACTAAAATACACTTTATTTAACTTATTTCAACCTCTGTATTCACTATCGCCTACATTTTCATGTAATAGGTTAAGAAAGCACTATAACTGGGACTTAAAAGACTGGGGTCAGGCGCTGACCCCCCCGTTCTCAGTTCCCAAGGTACACGTATAGGATCTCAGTGCGACTGTTAAGGAACTTAAGGAAAAAACATACATTAAAACATGTGAAGGCGAAAGATAACAAAATAATGACCGAAGAAAAGGAAATTCTGGAAAAAATACTTTCGGGAACTCCTCAACAGACGACCAAGACGATTTTTCATATGAAAAGGGAATAAACTAGACGCAGTTTGAAAACGAAAACGATATACAAACTGAAAAAGTGATAAAAGCAATAAAATACATACATGAAAAAGGAGAAGCGGCAGGATATAACAAGGTAAATGCAGATATGCTGAAAAACTAGGGCACACTAGGAATAGAGATGCTAACAACGATTTTGGTATATTTTACAAAGTTTTTTAGGCATTTTAGAATTTGCAAGTAGCATCTATAGAAGGAGAAAGCGGCCGCGTCAGCTTTAATTATTTTGCATATGTATTATTATTTAAAACTACAACAATTTTTCAAGGAATTATTAAATGGTTTTCATAAATTCAAAAAATTATCGAAAATTATTGTAAAAGAAGTAAAAAATAAAAAATTTCCAAAATTTAAAAGTTTCTCGATTAGGAAACGAAAGTCCTAAACCTTAATTTTTAAAAATACAATAAGTACAAAAAATGGTCCCTAACAACAAAATTAAAGTTTATACATGTGTTTCATTTCCATATTTCTATTTAATTTGAGTTTTGCAAACGTAAGTTTGATATTAATTCAATTTAGCTTAGAATAACTTACTAAAGTCTTAGAATATCGGGCAGCTGATTAAAAATGCGTTATATCTTGAATCGCATCTACATAAGTTGTTTTTTTTATAAAATAAAATCAATATCAACCGAAATGGGAGCCCAAAAGAGCTAAACGTTTTAGTAGTTACAAACATAACGTGTTTTAATAAATTATCATAGCAAGGGTTAATTTCTAAACTTTTTGAACATATGTTAGAATAATAAATTAAAGCCAATTGGAAAATTAAAGGTGTCCAAAGTCAAACACTTCATAAATCAGCTTTAAGGCAGAATTTTTGAGGACGATCATTGTCTCTGTATGCGAAATAATTTAATTAATTTGTAAGGCCTATCCTTAAATGCTGGACTTAAGTAAAGATTTAAGTTAAGTAAGTAAATATTTCCTAGGTCATGGCAATTTTTGATTTGTTTCCTTTTTAATCAGATTTACGGCAGCAAATATAGACGTCATTGGCCATCTAATCTACCCAACAGCATTTCAACTGACTTCAAATTTTTTAAAATGCGACCACGACTGAGGTTCGAACTGCCCAACCTCTAAACCACCAAAAAACTCGGTGAAAATGGCCCCTAATTATATACAAATTTATAAAAGACTAAATTTAAAGGATTAAGATCTTTGGGAAAATTCATTTTTCTGTATACAGAATTGTCATAATTCACATTAAAAATTCATAAAATGAAGGAATAGAAATTACAAGCATTGTTTAGCTAAATTACACACAAAAAAGAGTTTCTGAATTAGTACTATGACGCAGTTCATTTATTTTTAGAATTAGAAAAATAATTTTTGAACAGCTAGAATAATTTTGAATTATACAAAATAGTGTTAAGTAACTCAGAAACTGAGCAAAATAATATCAGTAATCGATGAATTGTGAATTAATCGACCAATCATTAGTTATTTATTATACAAGACGATAAAATTGTATTTTATCGAGAGACGTCTCGACGCTAATTACGCTAGAGAAGATAATTAAATTTTATCGTCGAGTATAATATTCTATTTTTTTCTATAGCATTTATTTTAAAGGAAAAAAATATAAATAAATATTTATTTTGCCAGTATTGACAATAATAGTAGATTATGTTATTAGGAGTAAAAGTGATACTTTATGTGGCGAAGCTGAAGTTTATTAAATAATTCAGCTAAGACATAAGTTGTCACTTTTATGACGTTTGCGGATAAAAATTATTACTGTCACGTTTTAAAATCTCATTAGTATGGGCGTTGCCAGGGTTAAACAAAATCTGTTTTGAATTTTAACTGCAATGGTAGATAAAGTATTGCTTTATCTACCCTTGCCCTTAAAATAATATTTGACCTTTTGATTTGAGTAGAACAAAGCACACTTTGGCATTTGCTATAGAAAAAAGTAATTGATTTGGGTATCATAATAATCGAATATTCGTAATAATCGATTAATCGTGATAACCTGAATATTCGAAAATCGGTTAACCGATTTTACAAAAATTGAAGATCGCGATTATCGAATTTGTATAAATTACCAACAGTATAATTAAATAGTGTAAGATCGGCTTACTGTACAAATAAATATATATTATACTGGTGAATTTTAAGAAGCTATTATTAAAATTAACTCACACGCGGATTCTCACAACATCTAAGACTAGGTAATTTTCGTAGCTGATTTTAAAAAATTATTTTTTATAAGTTTTTATTTAAAATTTTCAAATGGAGTATTTCTTTGTTAAGATATTTTCATTTTATAAACCTAAAACGAAACTTGTGGTGTGATCCAATGAAATGCTGAATAAGTTCATTCCTCTGCTAATTTGATGAACACAATATTTTTGTCATGGAATTTTTTCATTAAGGATGGCAACGTAGTTGCTGGTATCCGAAATACGTATTTGATTGTTAATACCGGTTGCGGTTTTACAGGATTCTTAAGTGTTTCACTACTTTACACTATTGTAAAATATGCTTGCCGTAAGTTCTGCTTCTACTAATTTTATAGCAATTGCAGCCCCAATTCCTGTACTTGCACCAGTGGCGTAACCAAGGGTGGGGGGGTCAGGGAGCCCAGGCCCCCTTCAAGATCAAAGATATTAATCAAAATTTCATTTAAAACAATCGATAATTTATTGTAGGTATCGACATTACAAAAGCCACCCTACATGGTGAATTTGAAAACCAAACAGTGGGCTGAGCCCCCTACAAACTACGTTTCTGGTTACGCTACTGCTTGCACCCGTAACAACTGCTACTTTACCCATCCAACGATCCATCGAAAGCACCATTATTAAAGCAGCAATATTATCAAAAAATACGTGTAGATGGACAAAATTATTAACATGTAATGAATAAAATTCACCCATTAAATGCAAGGCTTGAACGAGTGAGAGTTTGTGCTCAAATAAATTTAATCTCGCACTACAGTGATTTCAAACATAGTTCTTGTTAAAATATTCCATCAGTTTGTGAGTGTGACATTCAAAGTTCGACCTATTATCGCTGAACATTGTATTATAATAAAAATTGTACGATATTTTCGAAATTTCCCTTTATTAAACTGAACCACAAAATTATTTTTAATACTAAATTGCATAAATCATTAATTCAATATAATTAAAGAGATCAAATATACAGAGTGATTCAGAAATAAGTGCCTTAACTTTAAAAAGAGGTAAATATTGACGAAATATTAAAACAGGTTAAATATCTTTTTTTCTAGGTGAATGGCGTTAATACACTTTGATCTGTTGTTTTGTAGTATTGCTTTCATGTGAAGGACCGAACAAAAATTAAAAAATCTAGAAAACGAAACTTTTAGCGAGAACAAAGAGTACCGTTTTTGCGTGATATTGAATGGAGAATCACGAGCATACATTATTCTCACGACATACAAAGTTTTGCATCAAAATGTATTCCGTGGACTCTGTTTCTTCGCCACTAAAATATTCTAAGTTATCAAGATCATGTGCAATTTATAGGACACTATGAATAATTAACGTGTTCCTATTTTGAAATTCATATCTGTGTGCCGAGATAAGATATTAGACGAACTATAAAGTTCTCGAACCTTCTTTTTCACCCTGTAAAATGAAAACCACCGCATCTAGAAAAAAAAGATATTTAACTTTTTTTAATATTTCGACAATATTTACCTCTCCTTAAAGTTACGGAACTTATTTCTGAATCACCCTGTATATGTCTCTTATTTTAATGTGCTAACCATTAACTAAACACTACAAATATAACTTTCATACACTTGTTTTATAAAATAATGCCATTGCTAAACTTAAGAAATGCAGTTAGAATTTTTCACCCACTGATTTAATCACCAACTTATGAACCTGAAACAAATGTTAAAGTAAGTTTCAAAAAATCCAACGATGAGTTATACGGCGTTATTATAATTGATTGTAGTCGAAATAGGCCGTAAATCTAAATGTAAAATTTCTTGTTGTTGCTCCACAAAAATAATGATTCAAATTATATTGGATATGCACTGTTCTACACACAAGTGTTAAATTGGTTACATAACGGGTCAATATTTATGTAAAAAATGTAATATCATTTTTAAGTGAAATAAAAACTTTCTTACCATAATTTTCACTTACAGAATGATCAATACAAACCCGAGACATATCTACACTAAATTCTGATTAATGAACTCATTTTTAATGCATAGTTAATAATATATTCATATTACTAAAAAAAAACACACACAAAGATAATTCAAAACTTATTTAATAATGATTATTTATGTTTATTTATATCTTCCTGACGACTTCCCTTTGGAAACGTTCCCAGTATTATCAAGTCTGTCCGCAACTCTCTGAATATGAGCCATTAAAGATTCCTCTTCAATATTTATACCTGGAAACGCAACGAGATATGCATTCTTTCATGCTTGAACAGAATGTGCCCATTGCGCGTCTTCATGTAATACACCGTTTCGATAGTAAGATTTAATAATAAAGGTGTTCTGTTCTAAAGAGTATATCATTATGGGCATTATGCAAATTTAAGCCTAAATATTGCTTTTTGTTAATTAAAATTTCTATGACTGCCTTTAATTACACTTACGTATTAACACTCTGGAATCAGCAGTAGTCTTAATTAAGACTGCTTTTATTGACGTAGACTTTTAAAGAAGGGCGAAATCAACAGGCAAATTAACACAAAATGCAATTATTCAAAAACACAGTAAATACAGTAAATGACATACGAGTGACAATTGACAGTTCACTTGGAAAATAAAAATCACTACAAAAATCCCTGCACTATAATTATGTTTGTATAAAGCGGCAAAATTTCATTACCACGGGCACCGCCTACTTCGACTACAATCATTTATAATGACGCTGTATTTATACTTATTTGATAAAAAATTTAGTGATTATTCTATAGTAACAAATTGGTATAATTATATGGAAAACGAAGGAAAACCAAATTTAATAAATTACCTTAACATGTGGTGGAGTTGCTAAAACATAAGCCACAACATCGGCAATGTCTTCGGCTTTTAAACATTCGGCAGTTTCTGTATATCCTTGTGTATGTTTAACAGTTTCTGAGTTTCCACAGACTTTTGCGCCAGCATCAAAGACGTTCGTGGTCCCCACACTGATACTCTAAAAGTTATAAATTCTTTATTCTCTTAATTAAATTGTCGCATTTTTTCTTGAAACGTATTTAAGTATCTAATAAAGCATTTCTCTTATCCAAAAATTAAAATTCGCCTTATTGATTTTTGTAATTAATTAAAATAACTTTATGTGCACTTTTTGCTTTTGCTTTTCCTTCTTCTTTTTCTGCTTCTACTGGGACGCAGTTTTTATACAAAAATGAAAACGCCTATCGGGCAAAGATATACATATTACATATACTATAGATTTTAATACTTTTGTTTAGAGTTTTATAAATCTAGGAATTGTTGAGATTTGAACATGCCGCATCTGATGCCATATAAGGTCAATGGGGTGTTAATAATCTTAACTTAGTATAAAAGAGAAATCTGACCGAATAATCGCAGTCATCAGTATTAATAAGCACGACGCGGGATTTTTGTTTCAAGGAGAGTTTTTTTTTAATGACACCGACTATATTGATCTTATATCTTCTACTACTAGAAGAGAAAATTGCATCGGTGACAGATGAGCACAGAGGCGTTGAAGAAAAGTGAAACAGTCTTAAGAATATACCAACAGCAATGCAGCAGACAAAATTAGAAGAAAGCAAAAAACAGAGATAGCAAGGATGAGTGACCGAGAACATTTTAAACCTTATGGATCAAAGAAGGAAATACAAGAATAAAATGATCAACGCCGAAATAAGAAGGTAGATAAGTCAAGCAAAAACAGAATGGCACGCTTGGGAAGGTGTAGAGATAGAAAATTATGAAACAAAGTACGATGTATTTCATATGCCCAAGAAGCTGAAGGAAGTGATTAACACCGGAAGAGTATATGCGCTTAGAAATCTAGAAGATAATAACGGAAACAAAACAATGGACATCAAACAACAATTAGAGATATGGACGAACTATATTTCAGAAACATTTGAACATAATCGGCTCTCAATAAACTTAATAAACCGACTAACGCTACATCAGGTTAATCGATTTCAAACCAAGAAGTAGTTCGAGCAATACGACTCGCAGGAAATGGGGAAGCGAATGGCCCCGATGAAGTGAGCACCCAGAGAGTGAAACTTTTGGAAATAAATGGCATCGAAGCCTTGACGGATCTCTTCAACACCGTCTACGAAACTGGAACAATACCAACTGAGTGACTGAAATCAACATTTATTATAATTCCAAAAAAAAAAAAAAAAACAGACCAACAAAGTGTAGTGGATATCGGACAATAAGCTTGATGAGCCATGTTTTTTTAGATATTCCTAAGAGTAATACGGCAGAATATATAAGAAACTTGAAGAAAAATTGGCAGCACTCAATTTCGCTTTTGCAATAGTTTTGGAACAAGAGAGGCGCTATTTGGTGTTGCAAGTATTGATTCAGAGGAGTATGACAAGGCTGTATTCTGTCTCCATTACTCTTCAATTTATATTCCGAAGAAATAATCAACAAAGCGCTCACAGATGCGAAAGAAGGAATTATCATTAATGATATACCATATGAACAAAAATTATTTAGATAAAGGGTGGATTTGGAATTCTGGACGTACCTTGCATGTTTGATTTATCGTCAGTAGTTGAAATTATATAGGTTATGTAAGCTAATCAGCTTGTCAAATAAAACTTAGTTATTAAACTACGGGTTTATTTTCAATTTATTACATTAGATGTTGAAAATGGCCACCATTCTCAGGCAAACATAAATTTACATGCCTTTTCATGTTTTTAAATGCGTTTCGGAGCATTTCGGGTGTGATATTAGCACATTCTTCAACTATTCGGTTTCGCAACTCAGGAAGTGTGTGAACTGGTGTCTTAAAAATTATGTTTTTCAAATGTGGAAAAACGAAGTAATCTAGGATAGTCAAATCTGGTGATCTTGGCGGAAATTCGGGTACACAACGTACACTGATCAGACGATCGCCAAAAAATTGTCGTAAATAAGCGACAGATTGCGGAGTCGTGTGAGAAGTGGCACCATCATTTTGGAAACATCCCTGTTGCTCGTCTTCGTGAAGTTGGTTTATTAAGGGTTCTAAGATGTTGTCTCGGTACCTTTGGGCATTGGTGGTTCCTTCAAAGAATATGGGTATCATCGTCTGCGAGAAACACCAATCCATACCCCAACTTTCTGGGAATGCAACGGAGACTCACGAAATATGTGAGGGTTTTTAGCACTTCACATCGTCATGGTTTGTGAATTGATATTTATTTATTTATTTATTTGTTTATTGCAATCCAACAGATCGTTGATCCAATAATAGGATGCAAATTTTATTACATAAACATAAAAGCGGAAAGAAAAACAAACATATTCAATGAAGTTAACATAATAAGATTTACAAAAAAAAAACAAACAAAAATATTGAGTTTCTACGTAATTAATCTAGCATGCAGAATAACCATGAATAATATAAACTAATAATCTAATAAACTAATAAACTAATAATTTTCAAATACCAACGTTCTCTTCAGAACTTATTAATGCTCTCATTATATATTTTTTGTATTGAGTTAATGTAACCGTAAATATATCGCATTCTGTAACAAACTGATTGAATATCCTACACATTCTGCACATTGGAGCATTCATAAAATAATTTGTTCTGGTTGTTGGTATGTAAAACGTATTAATAATTCTAGAATTAAAATAAGGTACTCTGAACGACAAATAATTCAGCAAGGAAGGACTGTCCACGAGATGACATGCAACTTTATAAATAAATATCAAAGCTGAAAAGTAACGCCTATTTTGCAAAGAAAGGAAATTGAATAATCTTCGCAAAACAGAAGATGGGATATCGTAAATATAGTTACCATATTTTTTATAATATAAGAATCTTAAAAATTTCTTTTGAATTTTCTCAATATCATCAATCGCATTAAAATAAAATGGTGACCATACCACTGAAGCATATTCCAAATGACATCTCACTAATGTATTGAAGAGCGTAATATAGGTACTGATTTTTGCAAAACCCCTTGAATTTCTTATAATGAATCCCAGCATTCTGTATGCTTTATTTACACAATAATCAATATGTAAAGAAAAGGTTAATTTATTATCAAATACTACACCTAAGTCTTTAACAGAAGTTTTTCTTTGTAATACTTCATTTCCAAGTTTGTAATGATAGCCTGTACTTAACTTTTTTTTTGAGTATGATATCACAGAACATTTGGCTACGTTGAAAAATAGCTTATTGTTTGACGACCATTCATATATTTTATTTAAATCCTGTTGTAGCAATTGACAATCATGATTACAAGAAATCTCGCGATAAATCTTAAAATCATCTGCAAATAGTTGACAATTAGAATGACATATAACGTTTGTTAAATCATTTATCACGAGTAAAAATAAAAGTGGTCCCAAATTGGAACCTTGTGGTACTCTGGTACTGGTACTGATATAACCTGACAAATGAAACCACGCCTCATCTGTAAAGAATGTCAAATCCAAGAGGTCATTGTTGTGCAATAAATGTTGGGCGAACCATTGGCAATATAACACGCGCCTGTTATGATCAGGCGGTAACAATTCATGATAACCCTGCATCTTGTAAGGAAATAAACCAATGTCCCTCCTCAAAATTGTTCTGCAGGTAACATAAGATACGGGAACTTGCTGTGTGAGTCTTCGCAATGATGTTGTTGGTGCTTCATTCATAATCTCTCGAACGTTTTCAATAGTCTCCTATGTACGGACCGTTGGCCTGCCACCACCGTCCTTATGTGTTACGCTTCCTGTTTCTCTGAACAATCGCACACAATTCCGGACCACATTGAAAAAGTCAGCTTCCAAGAACACAAGACCAGGAAACTGTTGTCGAAATTCAACCAGGCAAGCTCGAGTACTGTATATCCATTCCCCATTTTCAAGATTTATACCATGCTGAATAAAAATTCAAATCGAAACTGACATTTAATTGACATGTAGAACCAGCAACAAGCTGAACCTATTAAAGACAGTGATTTTGTTCACCATGGCCATCAGTCCTGCTGTATAGGATGGAGGCATGAATGCTCACCGTTTCAATGCTTAAACGTCTAGAAGCATTCGAAATGCGATTGTATATAGTGCAGGAGCATAAGTAATTATTTCCTAGTCCGTGGGATTTTTATGAAGGAATAGTATGACTATATGGGATGGATAGCTCATGAACCATACAATCACGTATTACCAGGTGTTTTGCCAGATCTTGTGGCAGAGGGCCTGTATGACGTCATAATTTCAAGATGTCCGCCAAAATGGACACTAATCTCTTTTTTTATGTTTAACTCATTTATGGTTGGCTCTATGCAAATTTAGCTAGGATTTTTTTTGTTCCGAATAAAATAAGAAACAAAAAAGGTTATTACAATTTTTTTGATATCCGTTACCGTTTCTGAGATACAATCATGTTTTTGGTTTTTCTCTGACGTTTTTCATTCAAATGAAATTTCTGTTCTAATTTTTTTTTTTGTCTAGTTTATTTATTTTTTAATTTATATTTCATTGATTGATTATCAAGAATCTTTGGATGAAGAGTTGCTGGATGGAAATTTTAACCCGTCGGAAGAAAATAATCCAAGTGATTGTGAAGCAGATTCCACTGCGCTGAATGCAGTCCCGACTTGGTCAGCTTTTAATTCTATAATAAGTAATCCAAAAAAGAAACTAGAATCTGTTTGCCCCCACTCTTAGATACCAGATCAACTACCACACAAACACAATTCACTTTCATGAAGAAATTAGAACAAGTGACATCTAGTATCACTCCTGACAGTTGTAACTTTGGGTCTTGGCCTTTACAAGCCTGTTTTGAAATTAGCTATGGCTAACAAAGATCTATCAAAAAATTGGATTCTTAGGCCGGGTGAACTATATTATATATTATAATGGCAATGCTTCGAGCTATTGGTTCTTTTATTGATGGTACAGGATTGGAAGCTACATTATTGGCGGTTTATGATGAGAGCGTTGTGTCCAACATTCTAGCAGGGAAGTGCGTAAGGAGAGCTGTAGATGCCCACACATCTCTAAGGCTTGCTCTTTTCAAATGCTTTAGTGATGAGTTTTATAAAGAGCAGGGTGGAATCAAAGAAAAGTTGGAACCAGAGATGCAGAAGCTACTTACAGCTTTACTTGAGGGACAAGAAGGGAAAAAAAGAGCTGCAAAAGCAATGCCTACCAATATTCAAAATGTAGCAATGAGATTCCTTTTATCTCATTCTAAAACTAAGGATGAGTTAATAGCATATCTCTCAAATAAAGCTGTATTGCATGCACAGAGGATTAAACAAAAACTGATAAGTAGTAGAAGGAATGAGACAAGGTAATCAGATGGAAATGACGTTAGAGAACTTCAAAATACGCAAGAAGAAGCAGATACAAAAATTATTCTTCACTCAATGGTACATCTCACGTCATTCTAGTACCCTGCACATATAAGATTCACCAGATACTGATATTTTTATCCTTTCACTGTGGTGGTCGCAACTTTTCCCAAAAGACAGCATGTTTGTCACAGGCGTTGGTGCTAATAGACGATTTTTTGATATTAATCTTGTTTATTCCAGTATGGGACCAACAAAAGTTAAGGCATTGATGAGACAAGGTGAACAACTACTCGAGCAATTCATTTGTCAAGTTTACTTGCCAGGAAAAAGAATATTGGACATTGGTGAATTGTGCTGGTGGATGTTCACAAAAAAAGATGTGCTAAGTGAAAACGTAACCCCCCCACAAGATCCTCCTTAACACCATATATCTTAAGGGTACATTACCAAGTGTTGGAGTGGCGCAGTGCTAATAAACAACACTTAAACCTCCCAGAACCGTCACAATTTGGATGGGAGAAGTCTGGTAACCAGTATTCTCCTACAATGAGTTCGATGCCATGCGCACCAGAATGGTTACTGAATCTAGTACGATGTGGTTATGAGAAAGGACGGTGTGCTGTAGATTGCAAGTGTAAAGTACAGTCTTTAAGGTGCACAGAAATGTGTACCATCGCGTTCAAAGAATACTGGTACAGTGTGTTACTGCAGACACTTCCAAAACTCAAAATTTGATGTAGACACTTCCACACACTTCTTTTGTGTGTAAATCGGATATGTCAAATAGAGGTTAAGTATTTGTCAAACTGACAAGTTTTTTAGATTTTTCATTCATAGAACTGTCACGTTGATGTTTCATGGTCATAGCCTGCTAACGCAATTGATTATGTGGCTTCAAACCAAATTTAAACAGCCAAAATTTCGCTGTACCAGTATTCTTTGAACGCGATGGTACCTAAGTGTGGTGACGATGAAGAGATCTACTTTGTAGACAATGAAAAAGAACCCTTGGACTCGGAGAATGACCTGTGAAACTTTCTCTACACAAGATATTTACGTGTTAATTAAAAAATAATGTGTTTATATTGAGGTGATATTGTTTTAATTGAATTTGGATAAAGTGAATGAACACCTTTTGAAAATATGAAAATTTAGTGTAAATAAAATTGTAAATAGTTATAAGTTAGAAAATGAATATTGTAAATAAGTAGGATAGAATCTAGATAGTAATTTTGTAAATATGTCATAAAAATAATTTTGTAGAGTGTTAAAATTTAAGAAACTAGGGGTAACAAATAAAAAACAAACAGTTGGATATTTTTTTGGAAAAACGTAAGTTGAGTTTTTTTAAAAAACTCTTGAAAACGTATTAAAGTACCAAAAGAATATTCTGAAAACAAATTGTAAACAAATAAAGATTGAAAAGAAGTTATATTATATCAAAATAATTTGGAATTTTAATTTAATAAAAATTTATTTGGAATAAAAATTATTATTTTTGAAGAAGTTTATATAAAAATTTGGATATTACACAAATATAAATAAAATCGAAAGAAGGAAATTGTGTTATTGGTGAAGTTGCAGTAAGGTTGGTGGAGTTGCAGTCAGGTTGGTGGAGTTGGAGTCAAAGGGGAAAGTCTTTCATTGTGAAAAGGTTGGTTCAACAGTTGGATACATTAGAAGTCAAGCCAGGGAGTGTTGTTTGTTCTAGTTGTTTTTTAAAAAAAAAAAAAAGGTAGTTTATATTTTTAATTTTTAGAAAATTGTTTAGTTTGTTATTAGAATTATTTATTGTTATTTCTTTGTAAAAGTTTATCATAATTTTGAAAGGTGTTATATTTTTTAAAAATTTTATCTTGGTGAATTTTTATAAATTTTGAAATTCGTCAAAGGGAACCCTTTAAAGACCTTGATTTAGGAGATTCTGAAAGAAATTAATTAAATCTTATTATTGAGCTAGCCGGAAGAATAATTAAAAATTGTATGTAATTCTTTTAAGTGGAAGAGCATAAAAATAATTGGCGCCCAACGTGGTTGCTTCGTGGGGTTTTGATAGGACTTCGTAGGGCTACTTAGGGCTCCGAAGAGTTTATTTTGACAGTGACAGGATAATTTTGCATACATCATTCTAACAATTATTGTCATACATAACAATAATTGGACCAGCAACGTGAGGCTTAATATTATTTTGTTATTAATAATTTTGAAGGGGTTCTGAAAGGCAAGGTAGGGTAAAAATTAGTGAATAAAATATTAACTAGAGAACAGAAGTAATAAAAACTTGGTAGGGTCATTCACAGTTTTGAATAAAAGTTATTTAGTAATTGAAATAATACAGATTTGAATCAATAAAGAAAAGTATAACGAATTTAATTGTAGAAGATATTTCCATAAATATTGAATTGTTTCATAATAAATGTCAGTTTGAAGTTTATTAAATTTGACAAATTGATAAAATTGACAAACTTGATTGTTCATTGTTTTGTGTGAAATTTTTGCTTAAATATTCAAATAATAATATTCAATAAAACGAGATACAGATATTTTGACAAAGTTTAGAAATTGATAATATGAGTGAGGGCAGAAGAAATTTAAGAAGTTCTAGGAAAGACAAAGAACAGGAAATGGAACAACAAGAGGAGGAAAATGAAATGGAGGTGGTTGAAATCGAAGAGGAACATGAAAATGCAGGTGAACAGTTAGAAGAGGAACCTCAAAGTGTTGGTGATCAATTACAAGTTCAAACTTCTCAAATTATTACAAATCCAGTTCAATTTGACGGGAATTTCATACAAATAATGATGCAACAATTAAAAGAAATGAAAGATGAAATCAAAGAAGATTCAAATAAGCAGTTTACAGAAATCAAAGAAGATACCAAGAAACAAAATAAAAAATTAGATGAAATGAAAGAAGATACCAAGAAGCAGTTCACAGAAATGAAGGAAGATACCAACAAATTAAATGAAAAACTAGATAAGAAGCTGGAAGAAATTAAAAAACAGTTTGATGAACTAAAAGAAGAGAATAAACAACAGAAGCATGAAGTTAATAAGCAATTTAATGAATTGAAAGAAGAATTGGTGAAAAATAAACAAGATTTATGTAAAGAAATTAAAGAAATATTTAAAAATGTTAAATATGAGGAAGAAATGGTTATTTTAGAATATGAAGAAATAATTAAAGAATATGAAGGCGTGGAAGATGAAATAAAAATTCAGGAAGATATTAATAATGTTAATAATCTTGAAGTTATTGAATTAAATAAAAATAAAATTGTTAAACACGAGGAAGAAGAAGTTACAGAAGAATATCTTGATATACAAGATAAAATTGCCGAATTAGATGAAAATATTGAAACGGTAGTAAATAAAATGGCAATGGAGAAGATTATAAATAAGAAGAATACAATTAAAAGGAATGAATTACTAATTGAAAATGTTAAACTGATAAAGGATGGTGAAAAAGAAAATTCAGGGATAATCAAAGATGGTATTCCAAAGAATTATGTAAGGATAAATAAGAAGAATTTAATTAAACAAAATATTAAACAATTTATCAAAACTGGAAAATTAAAATATGAAATGAAATTGACTAAACAGATTAAAAAGAGATTTTCAAAACTAAATAAAGCTAAAATGGTTAAGAATAAATTGAATAATAATCGTATGAAAAATGGTAATAAAATACAAAGAAACTCATTGAATTATCAATTTCAAAAATTAATTAATAATGAATATAAGAAAAATGATAATTTGCATTCAAATAAGATAAATAGGTTTTTAAAATTTAAAAATAGGTATTTTAATTCAAACGAATTCAATAAATACAGTTTTAAAACTAATTCAAAATTACGTATAAAAGAACTAAAAGGTCCACCAGAATTTTAAAATGTGTTATAATTTAGTATACTTGTAAAAATGTTAATTGTTAATTGTTTATTGTTAAATATTATTTACATGCTTCAAACGAAAATTTTTAATTGAAATTTATTTAAATGATTAGTTAAATTTTAAAATTTAAAACTGCAATTTGTTTGATAATTAATTGAATTTAACACATGAAAAATTCCCCTTATTTTTCATATATCAATGTTATAACAATATATTAAAAATAATAATCTACACGTTATATAATAATAATTATTGTGTTTCCTAGAAAAATCAAATGGAGTATTATTTTCATTGTTAACAATAAAGTATATCTCAGAAATGGTAACAGATACCAAAAAAATTGTAGGTAATAACCGTTTTTGTTCCTTATTTTATTAGGAACAAAAAAGGTCCGAGCTAAATTTGCATAGAGCCAACCATAAACGGATTAAAGATAAAAAAGAGATTAGCGTCCATTTTGAAATTGTGACGTCATACAGGCCCTCTGCCACAAAATCTGGCAAAACACCTGGTAATACGTGATTGTTGGTTCATGAGCTATCCATCCCATATAGTCATACTATTCCTTCATAAAAAATCCCACGGAATTACATAGCCCCCTGCACTAATAGACGATTATTGGAAATTAGCTGGATAGATAGGATTAGGAACAATGACGTTCTTATCAGAGTTAGGACTAGAAATAGTCAAAATTATAAAGCGGCATAAGCTGGAATATTGTGGTCATATAATGAGACATCCGAAAAAATATGAGATCGTGCATTTGATAATAGAAGCGTGGCACTGGCAGGAGAAGGACATCATAGCTAAAGAACCTACGTCAGTAGTTTGGAAAATCTACAACCCAATTGTTTCTAGCAGCTATCAGCAAGACCATAAAAATGAATATGGTAGCCAGCATGATAACCAATGATCGATAACGGTCATGATACTTTAAGAAGAAGTCCTCTACTTAATCTAGATTTAACTAACAGGATTTATATCTCGGCGGCACATAAACATTTTCCATGTCCTGCTGACGATCCCTGTGTGTGCTGAACATGAAACGGACTCTCAATTCTCTACTTCATCGAGCTTTATGGAGGGAGCTTTATAAATAATAATAACAACAATAGAAGTCTGGGTACCAGCAATAATTAATAGTTCTGAAGTGGAATTTTCTTCAAATTTCAAAATAACTAAATAAAAGCACTATTTTTATATCGGTGTCCGTTCTTATTAACACGTAAAACAGGGTAATATTCATTGTTTCTCCTAGCAGTGAATGTTAGACTTTTTAAGTATACATCTACTTACCTTAATTTTTATTTTACTTCCTATCGAATTTAATTCCTGCCGTAAAGTTTTGGTAAATGCTCTAACGGCATGTTTAGAAGCTGAATAAACGTTTGCATAAGAAGGATTCGGAACATTATGTCCTGAAACGCTATTTATATGAATTATGTGTCCATCAACCTTGTTAGCATGCATCTCCTTCACGGCTTCTCTAGTCGCAATACATAAACCCATAATATTAGTGTCGAAAACGTCTTTCCATAATTTTGTATCTCCTTCGGTTAGGTTTGTTATCCTAACAATTCCAGCGGTATTAAGAAGAATGTGAACGGGTCCTAAATTATCTTTAACCCATTTGAATGCGTTTAGAATATCTTCCTCTTTGGTGACGTCAGCGACGACAACGTGAAGTGTTCCAGATTTACCTTGCAGTTTTTGATTAAGTTCTTCTAATTTTTCTTTGCGACGAGCAAGGCCTACGACCTGCTGAAAAGTGTTTAATTAGTTTGGAACAGGAGTTTCTAGACTTTGATTTAAATGTCTTTATCCATGTAAATGTTCTTATGTCAAACTGGCGTCACACAAACGAACTAAGGAAAACTTGACATTCATACACCAACTTTCTTTTTTCAAACATTTTCTTAAATAAGTTAGTGTTGCAAGATGAACTAATGTCCTTCTTGGTAATTCTTAAGACAAAATAAATTTGGAATTTTACAGATTTTCTTTATTATTGTCGTTTAAGATTAATGATTTAGTGGTATAATGAGTTACTTTTTAATAAAATCGAGTATATTTATAAGCAAAGATGCTGTAATGTCGTCTTAAGTTTTAGATTAGGAATTCTTGTAGTTTCCTAGATACATAAAGTAGAAAGATTTTGAAGGCAGTTTTATGATTAATTTTGAACGGTAAATATGGTAGTATGATGTGGGTGCGACCTTTTCCCAACACCCTATATAAAAAAAAATACTGGGGTGGTGCCGTCTAAAGTGAGACACACTGTATATTCAAGAATACAATTTCTGTGATCAGTAATAAACGGGCATAACCTAAACTAGTTTACCGTAACTCCTTCTTCCAATAATTTTTTCACAATTGCTGCCCCGATCCTTGCAGTAGCGCCAGTAACAATGGCAACCTTGCCTTTCCAGCGTTCCATGGAAATTACCATTTCAAGAGCAGCAAATTTTGGAGATGAAAATAGTATCAGGAACTGTCACTTAGAACTCAACTGAACAAACACTTGCTCAATGCCAAGTAGGTATCTAAGCACTTTTCTAAATTTATATTAGATAACAAGTACATTAGAGCTAGGCTGTGCATTGGTACAATATTATTCAAGTAACTGCTCGTAAACTTGAAACTTTTCCATTCTCAATGTGAAGGTTACTAACTACAGAAATACCACAAATTGATTGGTACAAAATTTAAAAACACGCTAAATAGTTTTTCAAGTTTTGGAGTTCACAATTAATTTTAAAATTAATTTAATTAAAATATTACTACACATACCATTGGGATATTAATTGTTATTAATTTTACATAAAAAGGTTATATATGCGAACACTTATAACATAACTATAATAATTTATTTATTTTTTGATATACCATGTATTTCACCGAAGACGCAACATAGGGAAACACCAATGTATTTTTTTAGAACAGATCCAGGTTACATGCGGAATATGTACGAATTTAGCACTGAACCTACGTAATTGAGTTTATTGGATGCTAGAATGAGGCAGAAATAGCGTCGGTATCTGTTATCACATTTCATTGTTTAGTTTTTAAATTCGTCAATTTTGACAGCGACAAAACGTCAAATTGTTAAATTTGTCAGTTCCTGAAAAATCTACATATATAATGCAATGAAGCACAATTATAGATTCATTATTAACATTATTATACCACAACAATATAATTTAAAAATTTATTTATGTCATAATATTTTACATATTTACTAAAATCACTATTTAAGTAGTAAACGTATAATTGTTACGGTTTTCTTGCACAACAATCCTGTACTTCACCTAATTATACATTTTTCTCTATGTAACCAATTTCACACCTATCTACACGAACCATTAAGATTTGTAAGTTGCATTAATAACTTCTGACAGAGATTTTAGTACAACTGACTAGACAAATTCTTATTTTCATTTACATTTTAGGTCATTAAAAATTAGCCATTAAAAAATTACGCATTTTTATTAGCTTTGTTCCTGCAACAGTCACAAACGGTTGCAAACTGTCAGACGCATGTGCGCATATAAATGAACGTTCCAGTAGCAAAAAATTTCCAAATTGAATGATAGTTTGGTGTTTCAGCAGCTAACATAACTTTTTGCAAACAGTTTAGAAACCGTTTGCAAAATTCCCTGATTTTTAAAAACTTCAGGTTGACATGCGCATACGGTTTACTAAGAAGGCGTGTCGAGTGTTAGGTTATGTTGTAGCTTTTTTTGTATATCGCCAGTAGTTTCGAGGTTAATTATTATTGAAAGGACTTGCAGTTTTTAAATTTAAAGAAAAATTTTAAAATGTATTCCATCAGGAAATAATCGCCAACTAGTTACGAACTTTTAACAGTTTGCTACCAGTGGGTATAGAGTCACCAAACCGTTTGTGATTTGCTGCAGGAACAAACCTAGATTGTAAATGAAAATTGTAGGTGCTGTCAAAATTGACAAATTTAAAAACCAAACAATGAAATAATCACCTGTCGCAATGACAGACGCCTTCAGTATTTCTATCTCTTTCTAGGCTTAACTAAATCCAATAACACAAGTTGAGAACTGAATCCATACATATTTCAAAGGTATCGCGGATCTTTTCTGAAAAAATACATTGGTGTTTCCCTATGTTGCGTCTTCTGTGAAACACATGGTACCTATGCAAGAAATCTTCAGGGCCGCTGTTTAAAATGCTTCGTTCAGTGGCTTAATTGTCAGTTCATGAACCTGAAATTAAAATCAATTTATTAACCCTGTGATTGTGCACTTTTTGAACAATGCTTTTTTGCGTAATTTTTATAGCTCTCACTTATTAATTATATTTACGAATATATCGTTTGTTTTGTAACATTTATTAATTTCAGTAGTCGTTGTTATATCAATGTATGTATTGTGACAAAAAAAGAGGAGCAGTTTAGTAGTGCTGGAACAGTAGCGATTATTTGATTAGTAGACTAATTTATATTGGGTGTCCCAAAATGTATCACCCCATTTGTTTTTATTATAACTTTTTCATTCTTCATTCTATTTTATTGTCTTTGCGGATTATTAAGAAATAACGGAATTTTTTTTTAATGAATTGCTATAATCCTCAGCAGCTCGCCGCAACAAGCAAAATTACCGGTTTTTGGGATGAGAAAACCCTATTAAAATTCCTTCTAGGCCATGGCACCCGCACCCGCTTAAGGCAGCAGTTTGATGTGGTGTGACATCCGAATACATTATAGTGCCATATTTTTTCGAAGATGGGCAGTAACAGTTAATGGTGACCGCTATAGAGTAATGATACGCGTGCTGAATAGGCTAGGCATGCAGAACATGTGGTTCCAGCCCGCACAGCTCTCACGACAATAGAAGCATTGAGGGAAGTTTTCCCGAACTGCATCTCGAAAAATGAAGATTAAAATTGGCCGGCGCGGCGCGTATGCAGGATTTCTCTGTCCCGGACTTTTTTCTTTGGGGTTATGTAAAGTGAAAAGTATACATCAACAAGCCAACAAACAACTCCGGATGACCTCAAGCAAAACATTCGAGGTGAAATAGTAGCTGTAGGTACCACAAGAAACTCTTGATAGAGTCATGATCATGAAACATATAACCACTGGCGTTTAATACAAATTATTTAACGTCTCAAAATTCATTGTTATTTGTCATTTACTGAGTAATAAAATATCTGCGCTCTATTTTCCACAGTAACTAAGATGTTAGAAAGATCGCGTGTGACACGTGAGAATGTTTCTATGATTTTCCGAATTCACCAATTGCTTTTCTAAAATTTGTAAATAGACTACGCCGCCTCCTCGCGTTTTTTCCAAGTACCAATACCACTAGTACTTATTTTCTCAATTTTTTATAGCTTACTTAGCTTTTTACGTTGATGTGTTTCGAATGATCACATTTTTTATTTTCATGTTCAGTAAAACTCATAAACATTTGTTTTGAATTGAAAAAGGCACATAAAGTCATCTGTCTTTTCTTTGGCCTTTTAACCGACTGGTATACTAACTACTACCCGTAATGAATTCAAATTCACATTTTCACATATCGCATATACTTTTAAGAAGCCAAAACCAATATTTGTTGTGTCTACCTGCTCAGAATAGTATCGGAAATACAACCAAGTCTAATAAATTATACCGATTTGTTTGTCTGGCCAGCAATAAGTATCTATTTAAGTTTTCTAGATGGTTTTATACCTGGTGATTTTAATAGCGATACAGATATTTTAAACAGAGATAGTCGACATTAAAACCAAACAAAATACGTAACAATACCTTATACAAATCTACATGGTTTTTGAAAAACGCATTGTTTAAGAACCGCTGATATTTTACAAATGAAGCACGTAGTTATTAATATGAAATGTAAGTAGTTAAATCAGGGAATTTTATATGAAGCCCAAGAAAAATAAAAGTTTACAAATGTCATAGTAAACAATTATGTTTAGGTGTTTATTTAAAAAAACACAAAACGAAAGATGTTTTCTGATTGTGAAAAGTATACTAAATAATAAATCAAACTTTTCGTGTCAAATCGGTAGCGGAGATGCTCGAAATGCTGACCAGCGTTGCCAATTCAGCATTCGCACGACGCATCCAAGAACTCTGAACGCGTTCTAAATCTTCTGGATTTTGACAAATTTGCAATGCAGTATTGTTAACTTGTCGTTGGTGTTCTGTGTCGACTTGCTTTATGCGACCTCATACAAAAAAATCGCATGGATTTAAGTCAGGTGACCTTGGGGGCCACAATATTGGCCCGTTACGATTTAGAAACATGTTGTTTATTCACGTCGTCATTCAAGCAGATTAATGAGCTGGAGCGCCATTATGAAGATAAAATATGTGTTGGCGCGTATCCAGTGGAACTTCAAGCCACTCTGATAGGATATTTTCCAAAAATTTGAGGTAACGTTTGCCATTTAACCGTCTGGGTAAAACGTAAGGACCAATATGATGAACTCCAATAATTCCTATCTACATATTCATGGAAAATGATTGGTGGAAGTTATATCCTTGAATTTCATTAGGGTATTCATTGCTCCGTGTGTGTGGATTATGAGCGTTGTGAACATTTAGGCAATAACTAGCTTCTTCTGTAGCTAAGACATTGGCTACAAAATTTGAATTTTCAGCTTGGTTATGGAGAAGCCATTCACAAAAATGAATACGACGAGGCAAATCTTCAGGTTTCAGATTTTGTAGTTTTTGAATGCGAAAGAGTTGTATTCTTTGTTCTTTTAGATTTCGGCAAACAAACTGGGATACCCCTTTCTGATTAACAAGGCATCATGTACTTCTTTGCAGCTGATTTTCTACTTCTTGCAAAATCTTGTCTTCGGCAAAAGGATCCGATTCTCACGTTGACAGCCAATATTGCGCTTGTTCATTCCAAAGCATCCAAAATCTATAAGATGCTGTATCATAGTTATAAATGTTCGCGCATTAGGCGTTGAGGGAAACGTTCGAAATACAATTGTCTGAATTCTTATGGGTCTCTCTATAAATTAATACAATATCAGTCTTCTCAGCGTTGGTAAAATCCATTTTAATATTTTTCAAAAATATTTCTGGCTCTCAAACATTTTTAGAAAATATTCAACCTGTTTTTTTTCGGAAACCAACAGCTTTTATATAAGACATTATTGGACAAATTATGATATTTTATCGTTCTCAGTTACCAGTTGAAATATCTGCATAAGTATTAAAGACATCCTGTATTTCACCTATCTTAAGCTGACCATAATCACCGCGTGAGGAATTTTCATTTTAGTATTGACATAATGTAATTTGTAAATAATATTTTTGTATTATTCCTTAATACTTGGTCTGTAGGAATTAAAAATAGCAATTTTGTTTCGTATAGCTCCTAAATTTAACTAAATTAAAACTTTTTGGGGGAGATTTAACTCCCCCCCCTCCAATGAATTCAACACTGTTATACGACTTAAATGCAATCTAAGTCGACTTATGGCATAGTCAACTTAAACTAAGATTCTATTCAAAGTAATTAATCTTAGTAATTTCAAAATTTAATATTTACCTGCACATGAGGTGGTGTTGATAAAATATAGATAATAGCTTCGGCAATATCCTCCGCTTTCAAAATTGGTGCATTTTTAAACAATTTTTGTTTCTGTATGCTTAATTCTTCATTTCCACTTGCTAAAGCACCAGCTTGAAAAATATTTGTTGCGACAAGACCTGCGCTGATACCCTAGATTTCGATTTCTTTTAACCCTAAATTCTAGGTAGTATACTATTACTTGGCTTGTGTATGATTCACTAAATTGGCATCTTTATAATACTAATCCGACTAACCGGTTTATTAAACCGATCGGCTTTTTACCAAGTGATAGTGTATGACTCAGTGTCGGACGGAGGCGCCCAGCAACCGGGAAAATTCCTGATCGGCCTCACTAAAAACCCAAAATGTAGCGCTCCTATAGTTCCTAAATTCTAAGCTTACTACGGAACCACTCGTTTTGAATGAAACCCTGCCTTTCTTAACTAAGCCAGAAGAAAGTGATAAACTACCATTAGTATATTGCGAAAGAATAGAATAGAAGACATTCCGGTAATAACTATGGGTTTTGCCTGATCGCAGGGTTTCGTTGAAAACGAGTGGTTCCGTAGTAAGCTTAGAATTTAAGAACTATATCACACTTAGCATTCCTATATCCTAATCTCAAAATCCCCACAGCGAACAAACACCCCTAATATAGAATAAATAGCACTCGTATTTTACATTATTTATTAAAACGATCTTCGTATATGCAAAAATATGTATGTACATATTTTACTTAAGCAGATAACAAAACTAAAATGTTTTTTTAAACATGTATCCGACAAAGAGTTTGCCCGGTAAGCCGTCTTGGCCCCAGTCCGCCACTGGTATAACTTTTATATAATTTTAAATACTTACACTAACTTTTATTTTACTCCCAATAGAATTCAATTCCTGCCTTAAAGTTTCTGTTAAGGCAGTTACGGCATGCTTTGATGCAGGATAAACATTTGTTTCTGGTACGTTCAAAACTTTGTGCCCTACAATACTATTCATATGAATAATATGTCCATTGATGTTGTTGGCACGCATTCCTTTAACAGCTTCTCTCGTTGTGATGCATAAACCCAAAACGTTGGTGTCCAAAACGTCTTTCCAATGTTTCGTGTTTCCTTCGATTAAATTTGTTACTCGTCCAACACCTGCGCTGTTGACGAGGATGTGAACTGGCCCTAAGTTTTCTTTAACCCATCTAAATGCACTTAGGATGTCTTCTTCTTTGGTAACATCAGTAGCTATGGAATACAGTGTCCCATTTTCATTTTTAAGTCTTGTGTTTAATTCTTCCATTTTTTCTTTGCGACGAGCAAGACCTACAACCTGATTGTTATTATTACTTAATTATCATTCGGCCGGACAAGGAATGTGGTAGGGTTTCTCGCATCTTTTCTATTACTTTTTATTATTCTTCACTGTTTAATCTTAGTTCTTACTTACACTCCTTAATCTACTTTTTATGCAGTAAAGTTCTTTACTGCAAAATTAAGTTATATAGGAAGTTTCCAGTAGACATTTGTAAATACAGGGTTTCCCGAAAGTAACGGATAAATTCTATAAAATGATTGAGAAAAATGATTCAGAAAAATGCTCGGACACGTCGATTTTTATTTTTAAATCATCATTTAAAGATGTAATTTTCAACCCCCCACCCCTCAATTCCTAAGCGCTAGCAACTAGAGGTGGGAATTTTCATTTTTTTTAAAGCTCGGCTCGGCTCGGCTCGTAAAAAAATTGTAACGAGCTCGGCTCGGCTCGGCTCGTAAAATTTTTGAATTAATTCGGCTCGGCTCGGCGTAAGAGGTAAGAAAGGAATACAGGAATCAACTGGGAGCAAAACTAGGAGAAGATGCAGAAACTAACATAATCGAAGAAGAGTGGGCCAACATCAGACAATCAATATAGTGACGGCAAAAAAAGTAGTAGGAAGAGAAAAAAAAACAACGCAGAAAACAGCGATTCGAAAAAAAAGAAGCCAGGAAAAGATCACTTGCAAGAGGAAAAGAAAAAATGCAAACAAAATAATAAGGAAAAAGAAAAGACAATATGAAGATCGAGAAATACAAGAATTACAAGCAATGGATCAAAACGAAACAAGGAAATTTTATGAAAGAACTAACAGCCTAAGGAAAGGCTTTAAGCCTAGAGTGCATCTGTGTAAAGATAGTGAAGGTAACATAATAAGTGAAAGGGAAAAAGTGTTAGAACGGTGGGCGGAACACTTTCAGGAACAATTAAACGCCCAAACAGTGGAAGATACACAGCAAGAAATACCAAGATGCCACACAGCAGAAACCTACACAGAGACACCAACCTACGAGGAGGTAGTTGAGACAATTAAAAGGTTGAAAGATAATAAGGCAGCAGGGCCAGACCAGATAGCAGCGGAGCTAATAAAACGCGGAGGCATAAAGCTATGGCGAAGATTGCACAAATTAATGGAGGAAATTTGGGAGCAAGAAAGAATGCCCGAAGATTGGACAATAGGATAAGTATATGCCCAATATGCAAGAAAGGAGACAAGATGGAATGCAGGAATTATTGACCAATTGCACTCCTGAATATAACGTATCAGATACTAGGAAAAATACTATACAACAGGTTATTACCTTACGCTGAAGAAAACACAGGAGAATATCAATGTGGATTCCGTCCAGGCAGGTCAACAACAGACCAAATATTTACAGCAAGGCAAATACTTGAGAAGATGGGAGAATTCAGTGTGGAAACCCACCACTTATTCATAGATATGAAGGCAGCGTATGACTCTGTAATAAGAAAGGAAATCTGGAAAACCATGAAAGAGTTTAGATTCCCAATAAAATTAATAAGACTCACAAAGATGACACTAACAAACACGAAAAGCACAATAAAAATACAGAATGAACAGTCTCAGCCGTTCGAAATAAATAAAGGCCTTAAACAAGGAGATACAATTTCAACTCTCCTGTTTAACCTAGTGCTAGAAAAAATAATAAGGGAAGCGCACATCACAACGGAGGGAAATATACTATATAAGACAACTCAAACTCTAGCATATGCAGATGACATCGACATAGTGGGAACATCTGTAGAAGCAGCCAAAGAACATTTTGTAAACCTGGAAAGGGCAGCGAAGACAGGGGCCTGGAAGTTAATGAAAGTAAGACCAAATTCATGACAACAGGAGGATACAGAAACAGGCAAAACATAACAATAGACGAATACAACTTCGAAGCAGTCGGAAGTTTCAAATACCTCGGCACAAACCTAAATGCAAGTAACGATCTAGCGGAAGAAATAAATGAAAGAATAATACGTGGAAATAGATGCTATTACGGACTGGCTAAACAACTAAAGACAAATGCAATCAGAAGAAGGACAAAAGTACAACTGTATAAGACGTTAATTAGACCAGTAATCCCATACGGATCAGAAGCATGGTGTTTAAACAAAAAAGAAGAAAAGAGACTAGAAACGTTAGAATGAAAAATTCTGCGGAAAATTTATGGCCCAATCCAAGAAGGAGGGCAATGGAGGAAGAGCCCTATATGACGAACCAGATATAATTAAGCATATAAAATGTAAGAGCTTAAGATAGCTGGGACATGTGCACAGAATGGGGAAAAAAAGAACACCAAAACAGCTCATCAATGGCAAGCCAGAAGGAAAAAGGAAGGTTGGCAGACCAAAGAACAGATGGATGGTGGAAAGAAACCTCAAACAACTGAACGTAAACAACTGGAAGAGGATGGCAGAAAATAGGGCACGTTGGGGCAAGATGCTGGAGGAACCCAAGATTCACCCAGGATTGTAGAGCTCTGAAGAAGAAGAAGAAGATATATTTAGTTCAACACATTTCTGGCTCACTTCGGAGAAACTATAATTGAATTTGTTTCATCGCTTAACATATTTAGAGCATTAGGGAGATTAAGTGTAAAACATAGTTTTTTCTTTCTAGAGTTAGTTTTAATACTGCGTAGTGCGTAGCAATTCAATTGAAGTGAGCTTCGAGCATGTTACCGAGCTTCGAGCTTTGTACCGAGCTTCGAGATTTGTACCAAGCTTCGAGCTTTGTAGCGAGCTTCGAGCATGTTACCGAGCTTCAAGCTTTGTAGTGAGCTTCGAGCCTCTTACCGAGGTTCGAGTTCGAGCCCTATAACCGATTTGAAAACAAAGCTCGGTACTGGCTAGATAAACCCAAGCTCGGCTCGCTCGAAGCTCGAGCCGAGCCGAGCTAAGCTCGAGCTTCGAGGTCTCGTTCCCACCTCTACAGCAACCCCAACTTTAAAAATTTAAATAGCAAAGACATCCTTGTGATACCTCATACCTTAATAGCATTTTTTGTGCTAAATACAATAAACAAAACTTTTTCAAAATCGGTTGAGAAATAACTGAGATATTCAACAAATAGTATTTAAATAAAAGTGCCAATATTCTAGCAATAAGGGCTAAAAACAATTGCAAATTGTTTGTAGTTAAATGTAAAATATAATTTAATGACATTACGTAGTGCAGTGTGTGTTACTTGTTTAACGATTTGAGAAATAAGATAGCAAAAATGAGACTTACTGAAGCAGAAAGAATCGAAACTTTAATGATGTCAATAAATTGTATTTGACATTTAACTACAAACAATTTGCAATTGTTTTTACCCCTTATTGCTAGAGCCGTATCAACGCCTGCTCGAATATTGGCACTTTCATTTAAATACATTTTGTTGAATATCTCAGTTATTTATCAACCGATTTTTAAAAAGTTTTATTTATTGTATTTAGCACAAAAAATTCTATTAAATGAGGTATCACAAGGAGTACTTTGCTATTTGAATTTTTAAAGTTGGGGTTGCTAGCGCTTAGGGGTTGAGAGGTGGGGGGGTTGAAAATTGCATATTTCAATGACGATTTAAAAATAAAAGTCGACGTGTCCAAGAATTTTTCAGAAAAATGTTTCTCAACCATTTTATAGAATTTATCCGTTACTTTCGGGAAACACTGTATATTTACTTAATGAAAACGTTAAAAGGCAAGATTTTATTAAGAATTAGATTTATTTTAAATTTACGGGGGCGTATTTGTATGTTATCTACCTAGCCTGACACTTGCTAATTCCGCACTAAGACAACCTATAGGGCGACGCTAAAGTCGGATGGCTCGCGGCTTACAAGCAGTCGAAGAAGTGGAGTTCGAAACGCTAAACCCTTTAGATGGGGGGTCGTAATCAGGAGGAAAAATGGGCGCCACTGCGGAAATCACCCAAGTTGGTCTTGAGGAACGTACCGCAGATGGTTCCTTCTGGGCTCGAAGGGGTTGGAATGGCTGCATCCTACTGCTGGGTTTTATCTTAGTGTACGTGAGAGGGGATTGAGGGATGCCACATTTACTCAAGCTACTGTAAAAAGGGTTAACAGCTAGGCTCCCTTAATCACGATAAAATGTGTGATAATGACAAAACTTATACTAAAAATTTAATTACAAGTAATTTTTAAACATACAACACAAAAATAGTAAATGCCGTAATTGGTAAATGCCGTGACAGTTTGCACGGTTTTGAATCGTTATCACTAAAACAAATATGATACGCACTGGTTGAAGAATTAAACACTTTGTCCGAACAGATTAAGCAAAAGGGCGCTTGATGTACTTAAATTACAGACAAAGTTGACTGGTGCCTGTCTACGAGTAAACCGATAAACCGAGTCATTGATTATCTGATTTTATGTACTTTATGACACTGCGATGTTCCACCTTAATTTCATTCATTTTATCAAGAAGTAAACCATCCCAAATCTCTATAAACCGCACAAATTAATCACAACTTAGCACATGTACTTTTAAATGTTACAGCTATTTTTTAATAATTGCTTAAATATCGTCGCTTTTTTGTTTAATGGCTAGGTAGATAAAATAAAAAGACGTCCTCGTAATGATTACGTTTGTAAAATTTGTAAAATTGGAAAGCTTCTTAAGACATTCAGTCCAGCTAATATACGAGGCTCATTAAGTATACAAGGTGTATCTAAAATAAGAGGATGTACTTTACTAGAATATTCTACGGTCAAAAATAAATTTAAAAGACTTGAAATGTACTCGTGTTTGCAAATGCATCATTTTCAAGACATTAATCTTCAAAGTTTTAATCTGGGCCACTTTTAAAAACAACAACAAACAAACAAAAATCTCTTGGAAACTACATAATATGTCCTATTTATATATTTACACCCTATATAGTTGGGTCGTCGCTTATTTGTGAGAAACAATTGAGTTCACTGAAATTGACTACTTTCTAAATGATCCGTATAGAGTAGCGTACTGTAAGGGAAGCTGTTGCGCACCATGCTCGAATTCACAAGCCAAAAAAGTTGAATTACTTGATCTGGCATCTTCGGATTGTTGGCTACTTTCCAAAATAATGCTTGTAGAAGGTATAAAGACTTTAGATTCCCGCTATGTGTAATACATCGCTGTTGAAGATGTCACAAGGGGGTCTAACTAAATCCGGCATTCAACTAACAGGCCTTGATTTGAAGTATATTAGTTTAAAAATATAATAATTTACCACTAGTCCTTCTTTGATCAACCGTTCAACAACTGCAGCCCCAATTCCCGAACTTGCACCAGTAACAACAGCAACTTTTCCTTTCCAACGTTCCATTGAAATCACCATTTAAAAGCAGGTACTGCAATCAGTGTCAATTTATATACTGAATCTATGTTTATTAAAGTATTTTGGTTTCGAAGATTGTATAATGTTATCGATCTAGAAAATAAGATTAGATAAATGGTTTAATCAATCAATAACCCAAAACCAGGTCGTTCGATCGTGAATCGTTAAGTGTCTGCCACATTAAAATTGTTGATAAGAATGATCAGTTGGATTTGTATAGAAATAACTCTGAGAATTCACCCTTATAAGTTTATTTTCTTCGTCTTTTCTTCTGTAAACTAATGGCTTGTTGTTATCTACAATATAAGTCTGCTGCGTGGAAAGTTAATCTTGCCCATCGAAGGATGAGAAGATGGTTACTTAAAGTCGTGGTATCATAACCGCAACCACTTGCGCTTTCTGAAGAACTTATGGTTGTTGCAACTTAGAACATTGTAAACACTTCTTAAAGGCCATGTAAAACAAAACACGCAAACTTGCTAACAGTAAATTTATTAAATAAATACCTACCAATAAGCAGAAGAATTGACGTTTGTCTTAAAAGAGATAAGATTGAGACTGTTTCCTTCCATCAGAAGTTTACGTAAAACATGTGCTCTTAGTGCACAAACGCAACTAATACTGAATGTCAAAAGACTGATTAAATTTTTTAACAAGAATTATTATTTTTTTCTATAGCAACTGTTAAAGTGCTATTTTATCTATTAATTTGAGTAGATACAGTAGCACTTTAACAGCAAGGGTAGATAAAGTACTACTCTAACAGCAAGGGTAGATAAAGTACTACTTTAACAACTGTACGCCCAGACTAATGACATTTTAAAACGTGACTCGATTTGTAATTTTTTAAAAGTCAATGTCAAATAAAATTTATTTTATAATTTTTTCCTTTAAAATAAATGCTATAGAAAAAAATAGAGCGTAATCAGCGTCTCGACTGGCGTCTCGACGCTAAAATACGCCCTCGAAGATAAAATACAATTTCATCGTCTTGTATAGTAAATAACTATTTTTAATATCCCACTTTATTTGCAAGTTTGCAATTTATATTTAGCAAATTTTGTGGCAAGTTATGTGAGATGTAGGAAAGCCCTCAGTCGCAATTTCCTGTTTCAAACAAGCCTATGCTGTACCCTAGAGATAGATGCCGTAGGACCAAAGTGGTTTGACTATTGCCTGAGGGAACAGAAGTTTCTTTTCAGTCGTGAGTTTTGAGTTGAGTCCCAGCAGCCAAAGGCATTTCTAAGATGTGTTTTCGTCAGGTAAGTCAAGATATAGCCCAATATATTTAACGTTTTCTTGTTGTGGCAGCTGTTTATTATTTATATGGACGGGAGTAAGAAGCCAAAGGCCGGGCACTTGATAAGTATGGAGAAAAAAAGACAAGTGAAGATGGTCTGGTAGGCGAGAAAAGGAGGAAGAAAGCGCAAAGGGAGACCGAGGAAGTCCTACAACACAAGAATAGCAGAAATACTGGAGAAAAAAGGGAAAACAGGGCAGGATGCCAGAAGAATGGCTACAAACAGGAGAGAATGGTTTAAATTTGTAAAAGCAAAAGAATCAGCATAAATGATTAAATGAACACAGTTGATATAGATAAGCTGGATACATAAAATGTATTGTTACCTCGACACCTTCGGGTACTATGAGGTGATTGATTATGTACATACCGGGTGTAACAAGATCATGGTACTCTCCCCTTTTTTCCTTTAGTTTTCAAGATAAATAGTTTAAATTTGGAACATCCTATATACTTAATAAACGTCACTTTTTGACATATTAAATGATTTTTTGCCACTTCCGGTTTCACCGGAAGTGACACTAACTTTTGCTTTTCAAACAGAACACCCTATATATCAATGCATTTTTGAATTCTGCATAATTTTCTAAATCCAATGATACCACATAAGTGACATTTCAGTCTTGAATATTTATTTTAATTTAATTTTTAGTTTTCTATTTAAGTATGCCATGACTGTTCCGGTTTATTCTAATTGAGCCGTGTAATACTAACAAAATCGAAATCCCGTAGAAACTAGTAAATTATGTGATTTATGAGCAAATAAAGTTTATCAAAATGGTTTTTGGGACAAAACACGATCTTTTCAAATGTAACCATATTGGTACCGTGGTACCATTTATTGCTAGCATTAATAAGGAATTTATTCATGTGCCTTATTAAAATCTTCGATAAACACAATCAAAATTACGGCCAAGAGGAAATAAGAAAATACAATTTTATTCCAATTGTAAGGTAAGAAGTAAATAAGGTGGCTTTGAAAACATTAGTATCGAAAATGTGTTTCCATAGTTTTGTATCGCCTGCAATTAGATTTGTAATTCTTCCAACACCTGGATTGTTAACAAGAATATGTAGGGGTCCCAAATTGTCTTTAACCCATTTAAATGCATTTAACCTTCGGATGGCCAAGAGGGGTCTTTTGGGACCCCACATCATATTATTTTCTATATAATTTCCGTTTTGCGCATTATAATCCTGTAATTATTTTTCTATCCTACTTTTCCCCATTATATGCAAGATGCGTATGTTCATGCGATAAAATTTAAGTTAATTATCTTGAAAAAAAAATATTTTGTCGTTTGGGGTCTTCAAAGACCCCTGTTGGCAATAGTTGTGCCCTCGCGCTTTAGACAGAAAGGTAAAAACAAAATGCCAGACTTGCAGTAACTTTATTTGCCCCAATCACTCAATAAAGCTCAGTGTGTGTGTGGACTGTAAGAATAAGTAAGATTCTTGACACTAACACTTTTTTTTATTATACTCGTATTAGACTAATGTAGTTTTTCTATTTAAAATAATAAATAATACAACTAAATACTAAAAAGATTATTCTTTCATCGAATGCCCAACCATTCTTTAATTTACTTGAAATAAAGATACCTCCATTAGGAATCTATTTTGCAGTTTCTCAATACGAGCACATAAATAAATATGCTTGATGACTGATGAGGATACCATATTATGGAGGCGTATTCCAGCGTTGGTCGAACTAAAGTAAGTACAATATTTTTATAGTGGAAATATTTCGAAAATATTTGGTCTGTCTAATAACAAACTCCAGCATTTTATATGCTTCAGCAATCATAATGCTAATATGATTGTTGAAGTTAAGGTTATTGTCATTCGTAATAAAGACCCAGGTCCTTTACAATATTTGATCGTTCCAAAGGTGTGTGATTAAGTTTATAAGTATATAATATTGGAAGTTTAGTACGACAAAAAGATACACAGAAACATTTTGAGATGTTTATTGGAGGTTTATTAGTACGAATATAAAATAATAATCGAATTATAATAGGTTTCTACAGATTAGCTAAATGTTATTGTACATAAAAGTAAGCACAATTTGGCACAATTTATATTGATCTAATCAATAATTAAAATATGTTAACTAGAAATGATTATAGTCCGTGGAGTTAGCGACAAAAACCACCAAAATATTTCACTGCCGGCTACTAGTATGAAATTTTGCACAGTGCTTATACAAATATCAAAGAACAAAAAACCGCCGGGAGACACTTGATTTGACCTTTGGGTCCCCTGTGGTGACGTCATCAAAATGGCCGCCGTGACGAGTGTTTAAATGCTCATATCTCTGTTACCAGTCATCTCATTGAGCTTTTAATTATACCATCTGAAAGGTCTTGAAATAAGCTACAAAAAAATATCTGTAATATTTTTTTGTAGGTCGAACGGTTTAGGAATTATGGCGGCGACAACGTAAAAGGAGGTGAAAAAGAAGGGTCCCTGTAAACTTTTTTCTGTTGGCGTAATATTTCTATCTTTCTGTGATACCTATGTTACAAAAACGCCCCCCCCCCCCCGTTTAACCTTACGCTTACCTCCGTGTTTGTTTCAGATTTAAAAATAGAAATTTCCTTTTAGTTTTTGAGCCAGATATATTTCCATTTTGGAACTCACTGAAGACAGCTGGATGCATCTCCGGCAGTTGCTTCAAGTTATATAAAAACACTGGCAACCATCGAGCGTAGTTGGTATGGTCGAGAGCAAACATCCATGGACAAATTTCTTCCAGAGTAGAAATAAAATCTGTCCAACTGCCCTGACGAATACTGCGCACCACATCTAAAAGCAAACACTCTAACGCCATGGTGGTTTTCCAGTAGGTACTTAAACTGAGCAGACTGTTTTGAGCTTCGCTGAATTCAATCTTCGAGCGATTCATTTTCGGCTTCGTTTCGATTTTGATAGGCTCTTTCTAATAAGACTTGAAGAGTGGCAACTGACACCTCGTGAGCGTATCGAGTTCTCTTTACATGCGACGCTTGCAATATTCCTTCAGCTCTACCTGATGTTGTTACATGAGCTTCCACAAGGTTATCGGTCCATCCACTTCCTTCTAGCCACGTACCTATCGCAGACGCAACGGCCATTTCTATATGAAGGCCGCCTAGCATGACCATGATTTTGTCTTCCCCATATTCATCCGACATGGCCCACTGAAGAGATTTCAGCAAGGCGTAAACAGGTTGGTCAGCTGTGATGACCGGGGTCTGGTTGGGATTAACCTTGCGAACAATTGCAAACACAATATTTGTTGCATGTCGTACAACCGATGGCGAGTTGATGTCCTCGTTGATGACTGGAAACAAGATTGTCGTACATTTATTTCTCGTTGAATTGACCTCCTCTTTCTTGGAAAAGTAGGGAGCCCACGGTGTTAAAGCTTCACATCCCGCAAAACTTCTCCCATTGTTCAACCACTCAAGAAGTTCAGGCGACATTTCAACTCTTACATTCTGGAGATCGGTGTTAACTGTACTCATTGGAACTTCGCTTCTGAATTTCGGAGTCGGTGGCAACGTCGTGTAGCTTTCCGGCAGACGTGCTGTCCCGGAATGGTTGTTCAAGTCAAGTTGTACGGGATTTGAAAATTCCTTGTCCTCGGGCACATATTGAATTAAAGATATGGAAGTGCCGTGAAAAGCGTTGAGTGACGTGTTCGACGAAGTGTCATGATCAACATTATCTATTGCTGCACACGTGAAGACATTACTTGCAACACTTGGGGGGCAGACACAATCTTGTTTCTCAAAATACTCGCAGATTGAGCTGGTCACGGTGTTCAGGACGGATTTTACTCGGCTGTATGAAACGCTCAACCCCAGATGAAACAGTTTATCAATGACATCGGCGCCACCAGTTTGGCTATGAAGCATTAGGCCAACGTAGAGAGGTAAAGGTGTTTCTCTTTGCAGAGGGTAACGAATTGACGTCGTGGACCCCTTTCTTTTTCTTTTAATGCTATTGTATCGCACTAGTTGCGCGATAGATAGTGTGGCACGCGAAATTTTTATCTTGTCTTTCACGATTGTTGCACCAGCGCCCGGTTCTTCACCTGTAGTCGCACCCTCTAAAAGCATCCTGAAAAACATCACTGACTTCGGAGAGACACAATTTTCAGGAGTATATTCTGCACCAAAAGATCCATCAAATTGGGGATACTCTCGGAATATATCCTCGCGAAGAATCCTTGCCGCCCTTGCAAGACACATACCGTCACTAAGAGAGTCTTTCTTGCAGGCTACCCGAATGGCGTTGTGGACATCTCCTTCAAAAGAAAGAACAATATCCCGACCTACTTTGTCCTCCCTCAAACCCGGAATAAAAGCCAGCAATCGTTCCTTCAAGCGCGTCCTATTCACATCTACATTTCCAAACCCTAACTCTTGTAACCGTTGCTCTGCTAAACTCACAACGTTTGACAGGCGAAAGACCGGTGCTGTTTGGTTGTACAAGTAGCAATCTTGCATAAATGTAACAAGCTCACTTAAAACGGATCCGTATGCTACATTAGAAGCTTGTTTGTTGGGATCACGATTCTGAGCCCTGTGTACACTTCGTACTTTGGTAAGAAAGTTCACATAGCAACGTCTGTGGTACTTCGCCTCTAAGGCGACGAGATCACTGTTACCAGTTAATTTCGTGAGGAGTTTGTCATCTTCTAGAAGCAAAGCGTTTTCGTATATTTTGGAGCCTATGTCTAGAGTTGCTGCTGAAACAAACTTTTCAGATTCATCTTCTTCGGTTTCGCAGAAAAAACAGGTAAGCTTGATGTCGGGTTTGGATAAATGCGATCGTGTAACTCTCTCCTTAGTACAGCTGACATTGACGAGACAATCCTCTAATGGTGGAGCTTCGTTTGCTGGAGTTGATAAAGGGAAGTCATCATCTAGTCGTGGTTTTTTCTTCCGAGACAGTCGGTCAATTTTTTGCCTGTTGAACCTTGTCCTACATACTTTATGATATTTCCCCTGATTTTCGACAAATTTAGGAAGCAAGTTTTGAGTGGTCAGGTGAGGGGGTAAGGACTCGAAAGATAGAAATATTACGCCAACAGAAAAAAGTTTACAGGGACCCTTGTTTTTCACCCCCTTTTACGTTGTCACCGCCATAATTCCTAAACCGTTCGACCTACAAAAAAATATTACAGATATTTTTTGTAGCTTATTTCAAGGCCTTTCAGATGGTATAATTAAAAGCTCAATGAGATGACTGGTAACAGAGATATGAGCATTTAAACACTCGTCACGGCGGCCATTTTGATGACGTCACCACAGGGGACCCAAAGGTCAAATCAAGTGTCTCCCGGCGGTTTTCTGTTCTTTGATATGTGTATAAGCACTGTGCAAAATTTCATACTAGTAGCCGGCAGTGAAATATTGTTACGCTAACTCCACGGACTATTATAAATATTTTGTTTTTAAATACATAAAAAAAAATATTAGCTTTTAGGTTGCGTTTGTAATGCTATAAATTCAAATTTCACAATACAGAAACGCTACCCTCAGATATAATCATTGTTTATTTTTTGTATACCTATGTATTTTGTTCATAAAGGTTTATATTAATGTGTGTAAGGACAAAAACAAGTACCGTACAAGGCTACATGGAAAGGAACATTTACATGTACCAAAGCGTATTTTACTGTTGCATTATAATACTCGTACAATTCAGTATCAGCTTCTTTCCTGGCAAACCTGTAGTTAATACATTTCACCAACTGGTTTAATTGTTAATTCGTGTATCGGAAAATAATTAAGCGACTCAACTATCAACGTTTGTTGTTTATGAACATCGATATTTTTAACGATTTTAAAATTAAATTTCGGTTACTTACTTGAACATGTGGCGATGTTGATAAAACGTATATAGCAGCATCTACAATGTCTTCTGATTTCAACATTGCAACATTTTTCATAATTCCTTGTGGTTCTTTCTACTGGCCAGCACAGAAGCTTAGAAAATTTCTGTAGTGACTGGACTGATGATAATGATGAATTATTGAAGTTAATATCTCCACGCAGGCTTATCTTACTGTTCATTACAATGACTCTTGCCTAAGGTTTTCTGTTAAACGTTTCAGCAAATTTTCCTGCAGGATACATATTCAAATTCGGACTATTTACAACAGTATATCCTAGAACACCGTTAATATAAATTATATGTCCATCTACGTTGTTAGTTCTCATGTCTTTTACAGCTTCTCGTGTTGCAATACATAAACCCATAACGTTGGTATCCAGAATGTCTCTTCAGCATTTTGTGTCCCTTTCGGTTAAATTTGTGTCCCTACTGATACCAGCATTGTTGAAAAGAACGTTAACGGGTCCTAAATTATCTTTAACCCATTTGAACGCTTTTAAGATGTATTTTTCGTTGATAACATCAGCAGAACAGCGTATAATTTTCCAGGTTTGTCTTTTAACCTTTTTTCTAATTCTTTTATTTTTTCTTTGCGTCGGGTAAGACCTGCTACCTTATACTAAGCATCGTACCTACCTATATAAATATTCATTCCAAAATTTTTTGTTGTTTATATTATATTGGAATGTATTCGTAATCTTTTCTAATAACAACAGGTTACAGTTTCAATAATGTATCTTCACTTACTAACAGGTGCGAATTTATACAAACTCCAAATCGAAGTCTGGCTGTGGTAGGGTTCGAATCCTGGACTTCTCAATCGTGAAGCAGGCACAAGCCCGCTACACCACCACCAGACCTTTTAAACACTTTATTATTTTGTCAGATGTTAAACGTTAAGTTACGCAAAAAATACCTTGTTGCAGAACATGGCTTGCTAGAATAGTATGTTTATTTACTACACAAGATCTAGGCTTGGGTGTGCCAACGATTGCAACACTGGTCACTACCCAACTAAAAGTTTTCTAACTTGAAGAAAATTAGGCGTGCATCTCCAAAACGTTGTAAATGCCACCTGGGCTGCAAATAAGTTTTTCTGCATAAATGAGTTATAAATGCCATCTTTATACTGTTTTGCTCTTCTCCTGAAAAATTTTATTTGTGGTATATACAACGTTTTGGAAATGCACGCCTCAAATAATCAAGATCACTTCGAACAACGCTGGATCTGTTCTGAACCATAAGCTTAAAATTAGTTCAACCATTAGCAGTTGATGCGTGTTGATAGTTGATACCCCTGGCATCCGCAAGCCTAGATTTCGTCTAATTAATAAACAAACAAAAAACGTGATTTTTACTTATAAGACACTATTAGTTGTGTTCAGACTAATGAGATCTACTCCCCAAAGTCCCCAACATGAGAATTGTGGTCTAAAAGGATTGTGAATACATCGGACCGATCAAAATATTTATAAATTTTTATGTCACTGACGTTTACTTGACATTTTTCAAAAGTTAAAAAACGTTTTTGCAATTTATTGTTTTAAATTTTAATTTTGTTAGGCTTTTAAAATGTTTTCTTAATGGTATATTTTAGACCAAGGTAGAGAAGACATTTTCCTCAGCCGAGCAGTATTATTTCCCGACATGCGAAGCATAGAGGGAAATAAGTTGTGAGGCTAAGAAAAGTCTTCTCTACCGTGGTTTATATACTATTTTTTTCACTACTAGCACCTTTATTCCTTTTAATTAATCATTTTTACATAAATAAAAAATAAAATGACAGATGCGTATATTTATTTCTAAATATCGACAAAAATCAAATAGCCTTGCTCGAAAACAAGGGGAGAGGTTAATATCAATTGACATTTGGGTAAAACATATTTAAAATAGGCACCTGAGCGCAGAGCAATTGTTTCTATTATTAACCAGTAGTCAATAATAAAAAATTATTGACCACTAGGAGAGAAAATCATCTTCTGGCCTCGAAAATAAGGTCAATAATGACATCTTCTAATACTAGTAGTGAAAAAAATTTATTTTTATTGCAATTTTGACGAATGTTAATGACATGAAAATAATAAAAGTAAATAATTTCAGAGGCGACTTTTACCTTCCACTGCAACCACTATCCAAAGACTTTTTGATCATACTATAGAATTATAAAGTAGTGGGGAACTTTTCTGAAAATTTCGATTTGCTTATTGGACCATTTTATTACCTTATGTGTTTTTCATTCGTTGAAACCTTTAAAATAAGTTTAATTTTAAGTTTATTTTTATATTTTCTATAGCAAAGAAATATTTTACTAATGTTTTGAAAATTTGGCACATTTTCTTATTTTTTTAATAAACTTAATATTTTGATAATGTTAAGATTTAACTCGAGATGATGTTATAACACCCGGAGAAACCAATGTAAGTACCTAAGCAATTCAGTACAAAGTAAACGTAACGATTTTTGTTTGAAAAATCGTTTATTTAATTGTTTATAATTATGATTAATTGATCTACGACCGTGAGTGAACAACAGTATGTAAAAACTCAATGCAAAGTAAACTACAGAAGTTACTTTATACACTATCGACTCCGTTTCTTTGATAAACAGTTCGAAAAATACAGAACAAAAATTTAATTTCGCAGCTAAAATTTGTAATATTTAAAAAATTTCGATAATTTTTCTCTTCATATTTTTTTCTTAAGAACATAAATAACAGTATACGCAACACGCACCTAAAGTGTCGTTATGGAACTCGTATACTTACTCTTTCCATAATCAGTCACTTTACATACCTACTACTACTACTTAATATACTATTTTCTGATTACATCGAAAATAGTATATTGTTTCATTAGTACAAAAAATGCATGATTTTGGGACAAGTAAGACAGATCTTATTACGCGTCCCGAAAACGCATTTTGTGTGCGAATGAAACATACTATTTTTTCTCCAACTACTCATAAATTCGGTAATATGACTTATTATTTAGAATTAAATATTTTTGAGAACTGTCATTGCGAAATAGTAATTAACGTCACAAGTCCGGGAACTCATATTTTACAGTACGAGTGAGACGTTTAAAGACGAGGCGACGAAAGGAGCCGAGTCTTGAAACTCGAAACGAGTACTGTAAAAAGAGTTCACCGACGAATGTCGTTATGTATTTTATTTCATACTGTAAACAATTTGATTTTTTAATTTTTACATGTGACACTTTTTCAAAACGTCAACATGTAACATTACTGTGTCAAAGCCGGTGGGTGTGGCTTGGTTACACTTTTACGGGCTCTGATTGGGTGCATAAAATAACAGTCCGGAAAGTGTTGCTTGGCAACACTTTCCGGCTCTGATACCGTAATAGCAAAATAGCTCACTTTCCGGACTCAAAATGGCGCCGGGAAACTGAATTTACCAGACAGTATGAAATAAATAAACAATCAGTATACGGAGAAAATAAACAACAACGACGACGATTGCCGAATGTTGACGAAGCGTTTGAACATCCCGAAATGACTTACTTTTTATACAAAATTATTCGACAATATGGCGTCTTATTCGTGTGGTTGGAGAAAAAGGTTTTAATGTCACCAATGTTTGTTTCAAACAAGAACTCTCCTTTTGTAACAGATTTTTAATAGAACTAAAGATATTGTTTGAGGGAGGAGTGAAATCATGAAAATTCAAAGTTTTAATCTTTAATTTGCATATAAATAGCATTAGCTTCACGAATTTCAGTAAATTCGAGACACTATTTTTAATAAAAGTAATACTTGTGTAGGATAGAAAACTAAATTTAAAAAATAAAAACTTTAAAAAAGTAAATGTTCAAGGAAAAATTAATAAGCGTCTTTTTGACGATTTTTATATAGTATCAGTAAAAAGTGGCAGTAAATTGAATTTTAATAGAAAGAGTGACTATGACTAATCTAGAAGAAAAGCAACTAATAAGAAAGAAATTGCTTTCAACTACGTATCCTACATATTAAAACACCGTCTGTTTTGAATTTCTATCGTTTTGTATCTTTAATAACAAACATAAATTTGAAAATTAAATTTGATGTTTAATAAATAATACACGGTAACAGTTTCTACATAACAAGGGAGGTAACTGAAATTTGTTCGGTCGATTATGAAATATTACAGTTAAAGAGCAGGGATGGCTTAGAACAATGCCAAATATAGTAAACCCTATAATTCCTATCGTATTTTGCCACTGCTAATAATAATTTCAGGTAACTTTATATGGAAATAAAGAATCTGTTTTTAATTTATATTAATGATTTAGAATTTAATTCAAGTCACTGTAACATTAATTTATTTGATGATACTTTAGTATCAGTTACGGATGGGAATATAGATCTTGCCATCACTAAATTATATCTAGAATTAAAAACCATTTCTCAATGGTTACCAGTTAACGAATTAAAAATTGAATGTCTCGAAAATTAATTTCTGATTATTTGAAATAAAAATGTTCAGTCCGGCGATCTGTCTTACTTGTTCCGAAATCACGCATTTTTTGTACTAATGAAACAATATACTATTTTTGTACATGCTTCCAAAAGTAGCTATTTTACGGACTCATTTAAGTCCGTAAAATGAGTCTTTTCCGGACTCAATCCCAAAAAGTCGCCATGGCAAGTTTTGAGGATCATTTAGGTAAATAAAGCATAATGCAATACAACAATTAAACAACTTTATTTAATCCAATAAGTTTACATTAAACAATCTGGTTACTATAGTGACATGGTAATTAAAATCCGAAGCTCACTATTTTCAAGAAATATTTGCTCTGATCACATTAATCATACATAATAAAAGGTTTGAATCTTGTTAAATGAAATATATCTGACATCTATTAATTAATTGTACAACAATGGTAAGCATATTTTAGATGTATTAACCGGACACGATTAAAATATATGTATTTCCTCCCGATATATTAAACAAAAATGGTTCTGGTTTGTAGTTTGCGTTTATATTTTTTGAAAAGAAAAACTAGTCAAACATAGCCATTATTTATATGACTTGTATATTAATTTTTTATTGAGAAATTTTTACAATAATTTGTTTCTAAACTACCTAAAGAATGAGGAATTTATTAAAAAGGACAAACTAAAAGACTAACAGCGATGTGGTTATGTTTTTATGGTTACACTATACATCAGTAGCTTTTTTCGGTAAACGTGATTAAAAAGCTTCGCCCACTGGTTTAATTGTTAATTCGTGTATCTGAAAATAATCTCTTGTTTCAATTTTCGAGTTTTATTTGTTGTATGTCGATGTTTTATACAGTATTTTAAAAATTAAATCGTATTTACGTACCTGAACATGCGGTGGAGTTGATAAAACATAAATAACAGCTTCTGCTATATCTTCCGACTGCAAAATAGGAATACTTTTTCTAAGATCTTGCTGGGATTTGTAATCCTCCAGTTTCTTTCCACTGGCTATCATAGAAGAAAGGAAAATTTCTGTGGCGACAAGGCCTGGGCTGATACTCTGAAAATTATTCAAATTATTTTCTCCCACACACAAGATTATCTGCAATTTTTACCGTTATTTTTATTTTACTTCCAATAGCATTCAGTTCTTGCCTTAGAGTTTCTGTTAAGGCCGTTACAGCGAATTTAGATGCAGCATACACATTCATATTCGGAAAATTTATCACAGTATGTCCTGCAACACTGTTGATATGAATTATGTGCCCATCTACTTTGCTAGTTTTCATATCTTTTACAGCTTCTCGTGTTGCTATACACAAACCCATAACGTTGGTATCCAGAATGTCTTTCCAGAGTTTTGTATCGCCTTCAATTAAATTTGTTGTCCTACCAACACCAGCGTTGTTGACAAGAATGTGAACGGGTCCTAAGTTATCTTTAACCCATTTAAACGCTTTTAAAATGTCTTCTTCCTTGGTAACGTCAGCAACAATAGTGTGTAAGCTACCAGGTTTTCCTTGCAACTTTTTTGCTAATTCTTCTAATTTTTCTTTGCGTCGGGCAAGACCTGCCACCTTATAATAAAAATCGCAATATAAATATTTCCAGATTTCAAGATTTATACTTTAATTCACTAGAAATTTACTGCTACTTATTTATATATTTTGTTCGTTCTTTTTTTTGTATTTGGTGTTATGATGCATTCGTACGTAATATTTTGAGACCATGGGTCATAATTTCATTGTATTTTGTTGCCATTGAAGTTATTTAAAATTTGAACAGATTGTATTTTTTCCAAATGTTAAAATGCTAAGTTATGTAGATGGCGCATTGTTGCTAAACGCCACCCAGAGTTAAATAACAGAATCCAGGTTAACTAAAAAGCAACGAGCATACACTAAGGAAATAAGAGCCTTCTTCTTTCTCTTATGGCCGAAGCCTAGGCCAATGACCTGTTAATAACTCATTACCCATAAGGATGAGTACTGTGAGCCCTCTTCGTATGTATGCTGGGCAGGAGGCTACAACCTTACCCATCGATAGAGGTGAAGAAAATCGCCCGCAGTGTTGCGATGTTAACGGTTACCAAAGGTGTTAGTATGATAACCGGGACCGCCAACTTAACGTACCCTCCGAAGCACGGAGAAGCGTACGACCTTCTAAAATTACGCCGGTCTCGGGAATCGAACCCGAAATCCCTACGTGAGAGACCTAGGCCTTTTACACGTGGCTATCTGCTTCTCCAAAGAGCGATTATTTTAAATAGCGGAAACTTGAATCATTCAGTGCTAACAAGAGGCCCTTCTTCAAAAATACTCTTAGCAAATCTACCTACTTTTAACAAAGTTAGAAACTTGTCTGTAAAACTATTAATAAAAGCACACCATGCATTATCTTTTCTTCCTTTTCTAGTAGTTAAAGAAAATGCTTATTTTTCATCATTTGTGTCTCTAACATTCACGTAGTATTTGTTAGGCCAGTCAGGAAGTACATTCTTTGTAAATATATCACACCGTATCTATTTATTACTATAGTCTCACCCCAAATAAGTAAACAGAAGTTAATAAAATAAACACTTATATTTTGTTGTTTTTACCTGTTTTACATTTTGTTGTTTGTATGTATTATTTTATTTTTCTGTGATTAATCCAAGGAACAAGGTCTGTGGTTTAAACAATAGCAAAACCACAAAAATAATAATTAATGCAAACAAATACGTATTTCGGCAAGTAGGTTGCCATCCTCAGTGTAAAACTTTTTGAACAAAGTTGGTTAGAATTTGGAATGTCTTCAGATACTAATTCCCATCAATTTTGTTAAGAAAGTTCTGCACTAAGGATAGCAACTTAATTGCCGAAATATGTATTTGTGTATATTAATTATTTTTGTGGTGATAAAAGGCTTTTGGCGTTCACTATTTATATGTGATTTCTTAATAACTAATTAAAAAATATATAGTTTGAACTGCAATAGCCTTGTGGTTACATAAAGCAGCACTTCCTCTATCCACATTATTCATTATTGTTTCATATAAACTTGTATGCTACAATATAGCTTAATAGTGACATACAAAGTGTGGATTCTTATTTTGCAAGGATTTAATGATTTCAATTTTGAAATAGAGAGAATAAGTTAGTTCTGCCAGTGACTATTAGTGGCGTTTCTGATGTGGTAATTTACCCACTCTCATTTCATTTTATTAGTTCATGCTCTTTGCTGGAAATACTAGTTCTATCCTGAATCATAATCCTAACATTAATTGAAATAGTGAGATTGCTTCGACAAGGCAGATTTATTCCAACAATAGTTGTATTAGCCCATCCAAACTGTCTTTCTAACATAGTCACTGTGCTCTAAAAATTTATTATATTTATCAAATTATTTTGTACTTAAATATATTGACCAATCATAAAGAAAAAAATCCTGCCTTGTATGAAATTTTTGTGGAATTTCTTCTGCAAGGCCTAATGTATACAGCAATAATCATGCTTAGACCAAGGAAAATGTTTTCGTAACATGGCCACTGTGGTTTAAAAGATCGAATGTATTATATTTATCAGCCAAAGTATTTATAAAACTTGAACTTGCAAATGTGTTAGTTGTATTTGAAATCAAATATTCGAAACATATTTTAACATAAGTATTTTCAGTCAAATGTCTATTCATGTTTCTCTCTCAAATCTTATCTGCAAACATAGCAAGGTTAGGTTCTATCTATAGGTATTTTCTTTATTAAAAATGATAAGATAGTAAGTTAAAAGTAACAAATTTTTCCATCGTATTTCCAATACGCGTTGGAGTTATATTTCAATGCATTTATTGGTTGATAAGAAAATAGAAATGATTTCAGGAATAAATTAAGATTTTCCGGAAAATTACCAGTTTTTCTAGTTTTTTCCACTTGGTCTAAAATACTCAAAATCATAATAGATGTCTTTAGACAATTATTTTTCGTACATAAAGAATCTACAGATTTGATTCTTTTTAATAATAATGATGCACAGAGAAAATAAGTAAATAAAATAGGCTCCAAATTAACGACATCTAACATTTTCTGTAGTATGTAAATGTAAGTTACTTACATATGCTTGTAGCATTACATTAATAGCAAATCAAAGAAATCTCACCATAATTTCTGCTTCTACAAATTACATTGTATACTTCTTTGTTTTATTTCTTCCTATTTACATTATTTAAATTTGATAACTGCAGTGTCAAATCCTATAGAAACGTTTATTACTCTGCCATCGTCATATTTGCTCACCATTTCGTTTTTATTATCAACTACTGTTCATACTTCTTTCTTAAATCTTATCTGAAGATATTTTCTATATTAAAGTTAAAATGTTGAAATAAAAAAGTAATGTAAAGATTTCAAACAAGCGGCCGGGTATTTTCGGTGTATATGTGACCCTTGGAATCGAATCCGGACCATCTCAGTGGTCAGACGCACGCTGAACCAACTGAGCCACGATCGCCATTTTTTATTTACAAAATATCAAAAAGGTAATAGATATGAATAAGAAAAAATACGAAAAAACTATAGGTTCGATTTTTCTTAATAAATATAATTAGAAGAAATAAACAAATGAAAATTTGAACAAGGAAGTTTTGCATCAGACGTAAGCATAAGTTTTTGGTTACAGTATACGTAAATAATTATTAAATAAAATAAACAGATCCAAAGTATGCTTACTGTCATTCCAGCTTCGACTAACTTTTCTGCTATTGCAGCCCCAATTCCTGCACTTGCACCTGTAACGATGGCAACTTTGCCCTTCCAACGATCCATAGAGATCACCATTTTTGTTCTAGATGAGTATACTAAAAGGTAATGACTCCAAATAAATGTGTGTTGGAAAATTGAAGGTGAACAACTCCTTTTAACGTATGAGATTAGATAATTTAAACATCAGATTACAGCTAACGTACGATTACAAACTCTCACACAGGTCTACAGAGTTTTAAAATATAACTCGAGGTGATTTTATTGGCAGAGGGTCAAAAGTTTTTAAGAAATTGTTTAAAGGATTTTCAATTGGGCATACTGTAAAAGGGTGTACCGTCACCGATGTTTGTTTTAAATGCAAACCCTCTTTTCTTGTGGCAGATTCTAACAGAGCTAAAAATATCATTTTTAATCATATTGTCCATACTTGAGGTGAAAACGAAACCAGGAGTATATAAATATAGTTTTAATCTTAATATCCTGCTCCTGAGCAAAACAAGGTAAACAAATGCCAATCAGTTTGAATCATTATTTCATTTACTAAAAATAATGTGTGCTGATACGACTTTTTAGGAAAATTAAAATGTAAGAAGTTAAAAAAACTGCAGGAACCTAAGTGAAAGTACAAAATTTCTTACTTAGGAATATTCCAAACTGTCAAAAAACTCTTGTAAAAACATAGTAAATAACATTGGATTATTCACTAGCACCTTTTACATTACTTCATCGGTTAGGGAATATGTTTTTGTGGTATACTGTACCAGTACTCCGTCTTGCTGAAACCTCAATGAATTTTGCCGGAGATTGAAAAAAAAAACTATAAAATGTAGAATAAACCATTCCCACAAAAAAAGATGAACTGTCTTTGGTCTTGTATCATATTATTTATTAAATAGAAGAAACTTAAGGCGACATTTTACAGATGTACTTTCTGCTTATGTTGAGTATATCCTTCGCACTCCCATTGTAGATTTTGGGGCAATACCACTAATACTGATTGTTCATCTATCAATTTAAACAAAACATGAATTTGTCAGAAAAAAAATACGATTCCATACCGGCTAAGAATCTAGGAGTATAATTTAAGATTTTTTTAAGAGGATCACGAAATGTTGGTTTTTACTATATAAAAATTTTGGAAAGTGCATTTTTAAGGGTAAAATGTAGTTCAAAACATATTTAAGTCATCTGCTAATTGTTGGCTTACTATATTGGGATGTTTCCTAATGTGTAAAAGAGTATTAAATTGTTCCACTTTAATTTGTACCTGATGGATTTTTGCATATCTTATATGTTCAATTTTTTAAAACTTTTTCCTATTTTACTCACTGTAGATTGTGACAAGGATAGTCGATCAAGATATGATTCTTTCGCGACAGTAGAAGTCCTTATTACGTCCACACGAACTAATCATTGTTACTTACTTACTTATTTCCTCTTTTACCGGTTAGGGTGTCGAGGCTTTTCCATATTCAGCTATTGACTGGTTGATGATAGAAGTTGTGCCACTTTTTCCTATCTAGTGCCAATGTCAGCGCCTCTATCCAAGGTGTCCTAGCCACCGCAACTGGTTTTGCTCAGTTACTTCGGCGAGGGGTTTCATTTGCAATCTGCTTCTTATAGTATCATTTCTAATCTTGTCTCTTAAGGCCAATCCTTCAACTCTTCGTAGGTATTTTATTTCCAGAGTTTGCAATCTCTGTTTTAGTTTCAGTGCTATGTGTTAGCGTCGAAATATATATTGTTCTGTACGAGCGTTGTGTCTCTGGAAATTTCCCTTCTGTTAATGAATTTGCTCCTGAGCGTTTGGTAAAGTTTGGCTGTGTTTCCAATTTTGTTGTTGACGTACGGTTCTGTCTTTCATTTGGAGTTAATTATGGTTCCCAAATACTTAAAGTCTTCTACTTGTTGTATTGGCTTGCCCTCTATTTGTATACCGGTTTTGGCTGGTTCTTTAGATATTACCATTACGTTTGTCTTCTCGGTGTTAATTTCCGTATTAAAATTTTCCAGGTTACTTTTCCACACATTAATACTTCTTTGAAGTTGGACTTCTGAGCTTGTACACAATGCTATGTCGTTCGCAAATAGACATTCTGATACTAAGTATAATAGGGTTTAGATTTTTATATCCAACCAACACTCCTCTGATTTAACTTTTGCACTTTTTAATTATTTTGGTCATTATTAATATAAATAGCAGTGGGCCTAATGTTTCTCCCTGTCTCAGACCCTGGTGTATTTCAAACGATGCAGATTTTTTTCCATTTTCTCACCAAAATTCACTCACGCCTTGTTTTTTCCCTAATTTTCGACCCTCACTGTATGAACATCATCAGTTCTCTCTCTTGTTTTTAAAAATTGCTCAGTTTGAATTATTATCGCTATCCTCGTTCGTAAATCAACAGCTTGAAAATTGTATTTATAAGTATAAATAAAAATACACTAAACAGTATTTTTCACCTAGGATATGGGTTGTGACGTCAACGCGCTGTTTATAAAATCACAATCCAACTATACTTCATCTCTTTCTAAACTAGGTTTTCATTACCTACTGCGCACTTACACGTGTCTAAACAGACAGTATTTGGGCGGGGCAAGTTGACGTCACAACCCAAATGCTAGATGAAAAATACTGTAGTAACGGGTGTTCAAAAAAAAACTGTGGTCAAGTGATCTATGGAAAAATTTCAAACATGGGGCGCAGCGTATATTATGTTACAATGTTACAGTGTTAGAGTGAACATATCCCCACTTATAAATGTCACATTTTGTTCTGCACTAAAAACCATTGTGATTCAATTGAACCGTGAAAAACTGTTACTCAATTGCTAGTTCTAAAAAGAACTAGTTATCTAATAAACTTCAAAAAACAATTTTGTTGCCAAATACGTGTAAAATGACGTTTGACAGTTGACATTAGATGCCTCCTAGCTCCAGATATGGCTGTAGTTACGACATACGGTAACGCTGGCAATTGCAAACACCAGCCAACTTGACTACAGGTTTTTTGAACGCTTGTTACTATCTATTCACTCGTTTGGAAAACACTTAATTCAAATATCTGGTATATTTTTTGTTATTGAATTGGCAGAACTACATGTTTTTAAACTTTAGTGAGATATTTAGTTCCCTGAAATGTTGGGTTATGTTGTCATGTTGACAGATGTCAACATCAATTTTTTTTTCAATAGTTCCATACGCAGTTTTTAATTCTTTGTAGAATAGATAAAATTGCCTTCTGTACTCTTTCGGTAAAATTCATGGTTCAACATTTAGGTTACATAACATGAAAATTTTTATTTTATAATTTTTTTAAATACCAGATTTCAAATTTCCCTCCAGTCATATAGGTAGTAACCAGAAATAACAACATATTACAAAGCAACTTTTCTGTACCTACCAATTGTTCAGTGCATTCCAACATAGATCTGGTGCTTACGAGTTCAGTGAGCATATAGTGGATAAACAAAATATTTTTTAGCCACCTCTGTTCGAAAGTGACATTTTCCATACCTTGTCAAATGAATTTTTGACATCGAAAGTAGACGTTTGTCACCCGGCAGTTAGCACCGGGAGGCAAAGTACTTTGCCTCCTGTTGCCATTAGAAACGGGTGGCAAAATGAGTAAACATGTTTTACGATTAATATTAATGGTACAGTTACCACGGAAACATATACTCAAGCTATCTACGAGTTTTTTTTAATGAAACCGAGTTTTGTAGTAAAATGTCATATTTTTAGTTGTCAACATTAATAATGTCAGGTTCGTTTAGTGAAGGTGGCCAAAAAGTCATATGTATTACTCTGGAGGAAAGTGTTATCGCCTCCCTTAGATTATATTTCTGCCCTCGCTCGCTATCGCTCGCTCGTGCATAAAAACCATCTGCGGGAGGCAATCTTACACTTTCCTCCCTAGTAATACAAATAGCTATAGTAACAATGTGATTTTTTTTAATAATAACAAACTACTTTAATTAATATAATCCTTTATTCGATAAATATTTACCATAATATTTTTTTTTAAATTTTATATTTCTGCCTTAAAACGACCTCAGGTAATACGCAGAAGAACCCAAAATCAAAGAATTTCTCCAAGTGCTTTAATCATCACTTCTTGAACCTAAAAATAACTCAGTAATATAAATTATTAAGTACAGTTTCTACTTGGAATAAAATTAGTATTTTCCAAAGCAATAGTTTTCCCTCCTGCCACCGTGCCCAATAAACAAATAAATAAATAACTAAAAAGTAAACAATGGGTGGGCGCCGCACAAAACTTTTGTTAAATTAACGATTGATCATAGTTGACAAACGAACATCATTTTTTATTTATTAATGTATTATTTGCCATATGAATTCAAATGTTGATTCGACTTTGTTCATTTTAACGAATAATTATTTTGTTGAAAGGAACCCGCCCAATATCTTTTAAAAAGAGGAGTTTTAGATTAAATAACGTACCTCCCTCACACAAATCTAGTAGCTATACGATAGATCTTAGTTCGCGACTTACAAAATTAGCCTCTAGGAGAATAAGTAATACTGCACCAGTCTGCATGTATTAACATTAGGTTGGTACTGCTGTCTGTGTTTTACATATCTATTGCTATTTGATGTGACTAACTCAAGGTGTGCTTTAAATTTGTTAGAACTGTATGAGGGAGACACATTACTTACTTAATCTGAAACGAGTTAACATAGAATGGGCTTCACTTTACGTTAAAAAACAGCTTTAGCCAAGGCTTTAGCAAGTGTTGAACTGGTGTCTGGTGGCATGGTGTCTACTGTAACGTAAAACAATATTAGAGATTCCATAACGAAATATTATACCTGCACGTGAGGTGGAGTTGATAAAACATAAATAACAGCATCAGCAACGTCTTCTGGTTTTAAACTTGGAGAATTTTTTAAATATTCCTCTTTCTGGGTAGTCATTCCTGCCTTTCCACTGGCCAACGCAGCAGCTTGAAAAAGATTTGTAGCAACAAGTCCCGGACTAACACTCTAGAAAATACATTTAATTCATTTTTTTATTAAAAAATATTTTCATCAGTATTACCGAAATTTTTATTTTACTCCCAATCGAATTTAATTCCTGCCTTAGAGTTTCAGTTAAAGCAGTCACGGAATGTTTAGTAGCAGGATAAACGTTAGTATCCGACGCGTATATAACTTTATGTCCTAATCTACTGTTTATATGAACAATGTGGCCATCAATTTCGTTGGTGCGCATATTCTTTACAGCTTCTCTAGTCGCAATGCACAAACCCAAAACATTGATATCCAAAAGGTCTTTCCAAAGTTTTGTATCTCCCTCGATTAGGTTTGTGACTCTTGTAACTCCTGCGTTATTAACAAGAATATGTACCGGCCCTAAATTATCATTAACCCATTTAAAAGCATTCACAATGTCTTCTTCCTTGGTAATATCTGCAGCAAACGCATATAACTTTCCACTTTTAGTTTGGAGATTTTGGCTTAATACCTCGAGATTTTCTTTAGAACGGGCAAGACCTACAACCTAAAGTTTGTTCTAGATTTTTTTATTTACAGCCAAGCTATTTGAGTATTTAAGTTTCTGTCTCTCAGCCCTCTTTCTTGCTATTGCTTTTACTGTTTCCGAAAATTACAGTGCAGTTGTTATTTTAATAAAATATATCTTTAAGGTTGTATTTAGATTGTTGAAAAAGGTGAATATTAAGTCGATATAAAAAGGCAAAATAAAGTTTTTTGTTTGTTGTTTCTACTAGTTTTGCTTCTCCTTTTCACCGAATAGGTAATCTTACTTAGTGTTATCAGAATTATTCCTAGATAACTAAATGTAACATTTAAACTTCATTACATCATTGAATGTTAAACCTTATCTAATCGAAGTTCAAAGACATTAAAACTGTTAAAAGATCATTCTTTTGCCATAATTCCCTTTTCCTTCTGTTTAAAATGTCAAAATAAAAATAGACCTATGAAATCTAATGAACATAGCTCAAGCAAGACTGCGAAATTACAAAAATACAATCTTACCGTAACTCCTTCTTCTACTAATTTTTCTACAATTGCAGCACCAATTCCTGAACTTGCACCTGTAACAACGGCAACTTTGCCCTTCCAACATCCCATTGAATTCACCATTTTAAAGTAAAGTTCTAATATGAACAACTAATCTTACTTAAACGAATATTCAAAAATTATTATAATTCAGAAAATAATTTAGCGTGTTTATTAATTTACACAAGATTAGATAATAATTATACAGACTTCGTACTTATAAGCGAGTAGGACTGTTAATATTAAGGTTTTGAACTTGTTATCTCTACTTATTATGATTGATATGAAAACTCTCTTATCATTAAAATAAAAAGAATATTTTTACTTTCGAATCAGTGATAACTCGCTTTGTTTTAAAATTTGGAGATATGCCCCACTTGCCTGCAAGATCTTTAGTTTACAAATTTACTAACATTTTCAAAGGAACGTCGTAAGTTCACAAGTATATTTTTATCTTGACAGTAGCATCATTTAAATCAATGTTCAGTCCTTGCAAAACTTCCAGTTAATATCGTTCATAATTAAAAAAATAAATAAAACGGTAGTAAATGCAGATTCAAACGTCGTAATTTTCTTGTTAATTTAGCAGCTTCATCTTGTTCTATTTTTTGAGATTTCAGTTTAATTTCTGTTAAAATATTTTAAAATATTTAAAAATAAAATTGCGGGGCTGTGACGTAGATTTTTATATCGGATATTGGGTACTGACGCTTCTTTACTTTCCGGACATTGTCTCTGTGTATAGACATGATACGTCAATGTAATCGATTAATCCTAAATTTGTTTTAGTAAAACTTTTTACGTAGTAAGATACAATTTATTATGATTTTTTAATAACATAAAGCTATGGAAATGGAACCATGTTTAACAAGTAATCAAGCAATAAATCTTGAAAGTAAGAAAAAGTAAACCCTGAGATTGCTTTCAGTGATGAACGGCAGTAGTCGCCAGCACACGGCCATAGTTTGCTATTCATCAGGTGCAAGTAGCCAACTAATACCATTTAATACAAAAGGAAGTTCCATACTGAAAGGCAATATTTCACAAGATATTTTCATTTATAGGTATGAATAAAAGCATTATTTTGAGTAAATATACCAATATAAATAATAGATTTCTAAAAATATTTAAATTTCTGAAAAATCAAAATTTTTGGTAAACCTAAAATTGCATTTTTAATCTGCACTACTGGCTCATTTTTTTCCACAGAAATTAACAAATCTAAATACATATATAATTTTAAGAATTTAAAAGTTTGCACAAACAAGCTAAGTAAATAAGCAAATATTTTGGAATTCTTAAGTTGAAAAACCTCGCAAAAACATTTCATAGCTGCTCCCCTATTGGCTTGATAGTTAACTCATGGACCTGCAACCAATATCGTCGGTATAACACAGTTGTAAGATCTTATCAAAGAACTTTTAAAAATATTTTTAAAATAGCATATTGTAATTAATTTACAGTTTTGCATATTTGCTATACATAGAACGTTAAAGCATAGGAGTGATGACGTACTATAGTTGCATTTACTTTAAATTGTCGTTTAAAGGATTAGCAATCACTACCTACTCTCCTATTGTATAATTCGTATCTAAGATACTTTAATCAGTCCCATAAGTAAAACTAAAACCTTTTGCTGACATACCTAATCGAGAAAAGTTTTCGTAAACGTAGAGAATAGTGTGCCTTACTAAACTGTTCATATTGCTTACAACTACATTTAAGCCCCGTGCAAGCAGTATACATTGGCCTGCATAATAAAGGGTTTCTGAACAAAACGTCGTTAAATTTATTTTCGCATTGCCAGAGGTTTGTTTCAATGTGTTTCAACTGATATGGTCTTTGTCACTACCCACCTAAAATTTTTCCGAACTCAAGGAATTTCCACCCCTGGAAATAATCAAAACTTTTGTTTCATTCAAATCAGAAATCTACCCAACTCGTTTAAAATTATCTCTAACTAAAGTCGGGTTTAACGCAAACATAAAACGATAGAGTTCTATACCGTTTTTAATGTATAAAAAAGAGACACACAATATCGTCATGTTAATTAAACATGACGTTTAATTTAACCATGAGGTGAAAATACCGATCAATGTCTACCGCAAGAATTAGAATGTATTAACTGTCAACTGTTGCCACTATTGTGAATTTAACTATATACTACAGCCCACCGGCAAACCTAACCTGAAAAATATGGGCTATATTGTGATTAAAGTATGAACGCAAAAATAGAAGAAGAAGAAGAAGAAGAAGAATATACAAGCCCTCAGTTGGAAACTAAAATAAGCACTTAGGAAGTAATGAAAATGGAAAAAAGATTGGAAAGAAATATGAGAAGACCGAGCACAGATATCCAGCAAAAAGAGATATATAAGGCGACTTGGATATCATCAGACGGACAAACTGTTAATAAGATAGATTATGTTTTAATACGAAGACTATAATGTTAAATACATAATCGATGTAAAAAGTTATAGAGGTGCTGACGCAAGCTCTGATGACTTTTTAGTTAAGATATGGTTAGAAGAAGAAGTAAAAGTAGATAAACGTAGACTGAAGAAAAATAACATCAAGGATCTCCAAAACAAAGAAATTAAAATGAAATACTGGAATGTATTAAATCTCGAATTAGAAAAAAATTCTGAAACAAACAGCTTTGATGAAAAATGGAAACAAACTCAAGGTCAAGGTGAAATACTAAAACCGGCAAAAGAAGTGTTAACAGAAAAATCGATTAATAAGCAAGTTTACTGATGGTTTACTGAAGAATGGAAGGAGAAGTTAACAAAAAACGAAGCTGGAATGAAAAGATAACGGCCAACACAAAAGAAGACAAAATAAAATATCAGGAGCGAAAAAGAACAAACGAAAGTTCTTTACAGAAAAATGAAAAGAGCATACTTGGACATGGAAATGTAGCACAATACATAAACAAAGAAATAAAACACTTCTATCAAGAAATAAGGAAATCGAAAAGATGCCACCATAAGACAATATACGTATATCAAAGATAAAGCTGGAAATCTGATAGGTAACAATGAAAACATGTTGAAGAGATGGAAAGAACATTTTGAAGAAACATTGAACAATACAGTGCAATCACAGCTACAGACATTGAAGCAAGCTCACAACACCAGCTTAGAAAACAAGATATCCGAGGGGAAGATGAAGTAAGAATGCCGTCGCCAGAAGAACTGAAGAACAAGGTTAAAATGTTAAAAAATAATATAGCTCAGGAGATAATGAGTTAGCATCAGAATTAATTAAGTATGGGGGCGAAATAATACAAAACAAAATATATGAGCTGCTGTGCGACGTTTGGACCACAGAAAAACTGCCACTCTGGGCAACAGCAATAATTACACCACTGTATAAAAACGGCGATACAGCAGACTGTAACAATTGTACAGCAATATCATTACTTGATTCAACGTATAAAATTCTACCAGCATTAATCAAAGACGAGTTAACATACAGGTAGTTTCTCTACATCTAACAAAAAAAAATATAACACTATTATTAAAACTATAATTATATATATGCAAGTGAAGTATGGCAGATGAAAAACGAAACAGAGAAGATGTTGTTAGCTACTAAAATGGACTTCTGGAGAAGGGCAGCGGAAAAAGCAAGAAGGGTTAAAGTGAGGAATGATAAAATAAGGAATATAATGGATGTAACACGCACGATCGGATGATATAAATACAAAACAATTGGTATGCTATGGCCATGTTCAGAGAATGCTAGAAGAAAGAATACCTAAACAAGTAATAACGCGAACGCCCCCAGGAAAGAAAAAGAGAGGAAGACCTAGAAGAAGCTGTAGGGAAGAAATAGACAAAGAAATAAAAGAAAGAAATATACCTGAAGAGCGATGGATGGGCAGAGATCAATGGCAGTTAGGAATAGGAAATCATCGTCGAACGTTCTGAGACGATTTATATATACAGAGTGTATACGAATTTGTTTACGCTGAAAGTGCACAGAAAAAACTTTAGTTCGATATGTGGACAAAAATTCGTTCAATGATTTCGATGCTAGATTAGGAGAGATATCAAGAAATAGGTCATAACTTCGAAATGAAAGAAGATATGATATAAGTATGAATAATTTAGGTAGAGTAAACACAAAACGAGAAGGACATGTACGTCATCAACAATCTGCGCGGCGGGAAAATTCCAGTGTCGTAACACAAGATTTTTAACACGAAACGAACAAAACAAACATAACAAACACCACGAACACCAATGACAAACAACCTTCCGTAACAATTTGGACTTGCCCGAACGCTACGGCGCATAGTCACGTGAGTGCTGTTCTCGTTTTGAGTCTGCTCAACATCTTTAGGCAGCAAATACGCCCTAGAAGTTTGTCGGACGACATCCTGTATATAACAAAGTATACGGTTCTCAGAAATAGAGCTGTTACACACCATATTTGTACCTTAAAATAAGTACAACTTAACTGTTACGAATATATGTAAACAAACATAAACGCCCTATTTGTAGACCTTAAACAGGCGTATAATTCAATAAACAGGATTGAACTTTATCAAACAATGAAAGAGTTAGGTATACTAACTTAGTAGAAATGACTTTATAAGGCTCGAACAATAAAGTAAGGTACAATGGAGAAGCATCAGACTTCTTTATGGTACATTACGGCCTTAGACAAGAAGATCCTCTTTCTACAGCACTGTTTAATCTGGCACTAGAAAATATTTATACGGGACCGTGAAATAAACAACGATGGAATACTATTTACAAAAATTCAGCATTGTCTGGCATACGCCGATGATGTTACACTGTTAATAAGAACAACATCAGAGCTCAAGAAGTTGGTCCAATGAATGGAAGCAGCCGCAGCAAATATAGGATTACGAATCAACCACCAAAAAACGCAGTACATGAAAATGGTAGCAATCGCAAATGAACTGAAATAGCAGAATGAAAACCTGAAAGTAGCTTTAACACATAATCGTGAGTGTTCCAAAAATGTTAATACTGTAGTGCTGTTCTTGAGCGTCATAGTAACAGACAATTGTGAAAACAGCAAAGAGATAAGTGCCAAAATAGCAAAATGGGACAAATGTGTAGGTTCGTTGAAAGACGTTTTTAAATCGAAGGAGGTGTCGTAAAATGCTAAAGCAAAACAATGATTAGGCCAATAGTTATGTATTGCAGTGAAACGTGGACCCTGAACAAATCAGATCAGACAAAGATAGAGGTACGGGAGCGGAGAGTGTTGGGGAAGGTTAATGGAGGCAAGAAAGTAGAGGACCACTGAGAAAGAAGAATTAATAAAGAATTAATAGAAATTTATGGTGAATCAGGTGTAATAAATAACATCAAGAAAGACACAAGAAAGAACAACGAAAAAAGTATTAGAGGTAGCATAGAGGTAACCAGAAAACGAAGAAGGCCAAGAAAAAGATGGTTGGACACAATTAAAAAAGACCTAGCAAAATTTCAAATTAGGAACTGAGCAGACGTAGTCACATACAGAAGACGATGGAAGAAAAAAGAAAAAAACCATGAGCCTAAACGGCTTGTAAAAATGTGGTATTTATTTTTTTATTATGATTGTTCATGACCAAGCCTTATATGTATAAGTATAGGGAGAGTGCTAATCCTTTGGGCGCCAATTTAAAACGAATTGCAACTACAATTTTGGACACGGCACTGCACGTTGCCAATGTTGAGCGAAATCCGTTAAAGTTAAACCGACTGGCAACCATGGTACAAGTACCCCCAAAGAGTAATAATTGGCAAATTACACTTTGGTAATCCAGGTGCACGCGCCGCTTTTTTCTGGACAAAATTTGCAAAATAGTCAATTTATCGTGACTATTACCTTGCTGTCTTCAGGTTAAAGTATTACTAAATCGCTATACCTGAACATGAGGTGGTGTTGATAAAACGTAAATAACAGCATCAGCAATATCTTCAGAATTTAAAAAAGGCATCGTTTTCATAAGCTTCTCCATTACTGGTAGTACGTCAACGTTTCCTGTGGCCATAATACTTGACCGAAAAATATCAGTGGCAACAAAACCTGGACTAATACTCTAAAATCAAAACTTTCAATTTCTCCATTCGGCATTATTTCTCAATCCTTACACTAATTTTTATTTTGCTTCCAATAGAGTTTAATTCCTGCCTAAGTGTTTCAGTCAAAGCTGTCACAGCATGTTTGGCAGCGGGATAAACATTAATGTCTGTAAAATTAATAACGCGGTGTCCTAAAATGCTATTCATATGAATGATATGCCCATCAACGTTGTTAGCCCGCATATCTTTAACTGCTTCCCTTGTTGCAATACATAAACCCATAACGTTGGTATCCAAAATATCTTTCCAGTATTTTGTATCTCCATCGATTAATTTCGTAATTCGACCAACACCTGCGTTGTTGACGAGAATGTGAACAGGTCCCAAATTATCCTTAACCCATTTAAATGCGTTTAAAATGTCACTTTCCTTGGTAACATCAGTAGCAACTGCATATAGTTTCCCACTCTTACCCTGCAGTTTTTGTGCTAATTCCTCGATTTTTTCCTTGCGACGAGCAAGACCTACAACCTTAGCAAACAATTAAAACTTTCAATTTAGAATCTTCACTGCTAAATTCGTTAAAACTATTTATTGGGAGGGTCTTCATGTCTAACATGCTACTTTGTTCATCATACTAATTTAGTTTTTTATTTATTTTGAAAAAAGTCAATCAAGCGAATACTGATAGCAACGTGTTTTACATAAATATGGAAATATAACTGTATAAGTAAATTTAAATATTTCATGCAACTTTAAAAAGGTAAACTTTGTCCATATTTTGAATATTTCATATTTGAATTCTTACGATTTTGTTTTGAAACTAGGAGGTTAAACTATTCACTGTTTATAGTGTATTCCAAAACTATTTAGTATTTGTTCAATTCATTCAGCTTTTAATAGTTCATTTTAACTTTAGATATTTTTTCAGCAGTGTCAACTGTTTAAAAAGCGCCTAAATGAAATAATAATTCCTTCGTACGTTAAATTTATCAAAATATATTTAAATTGATTTGTAAAGCAATAAACATATTTATTCTTTTATTACAATCGATTTTGCTTTTAATTACATGTTTATCTTAATACACTTATTGATAAGGGACAGCTGCTTTTTTTAACAAGTCAAAGATCACATTTCCGCCAATTGGAAGCAATGTATGGGGCACTAAAATAGGTTTTAAAAATCTTTTTAAATTATGTGAATATTATTTTTTGTATGTTTTTGAATATCAAATATTTAAACTGGTAATTTCCATTAAAACATTTAAGTTAAAATTCTAAGAAGTCAATGTAGCTAATATATTAGCCTATTTTTTTTATTCCAATAAATTAAATAACGGCGTAAAAGTCTATAACAAAAATATCCCACTAAATCTATCCAAAGTCAAACAATGCCGTAAATTCTACTTAAAATTATAAAACCGCAGTATTCTTACCGTAACTCCTTCGTCTACTAATTTTTCTGCAATTGCAGCTCCAATTCCTGAACTTGCACCTGTAACAATGGCAACTTTGCCCTTCCAACGTTCCATTGAAATCACCATGTTAAAACAAATATAAATCTGGGCACACACTAAGCGAACGAAATAAAAACTGGCGGTAGCGAACTTTGTATTACATTATTTAAGATCATGACAATCAATAATCTTTTGGATTTGCAAATTAAGTTGTCTTAATTGGTTGTGTAGAAGTAATTTATGTACAAAGCGAGGTCACCAACATTCAAGCCAAATATTCGTGATTATTTATAAGACTAATGTCGTGTTAGTTTTTAAAAATACTTCGTTGTTTAAACAAGGATTTTATTTTGAGGTCATAGTCACTTTATGGAAAACTTTAATTCAGCCAAGAAAATAACTAAAGTGCTCTATATTGCAATTGCCGTATAATTTTTCCAGTTATCTTTAATAAGGAAAAAACTATACAAATATAAATAACAATGAACTCAGTAAGATATTGGGGGTTTTCCACATGAGTTGCTGCTCGTTAGACAAACATGATGTGGTGTATTTCGAAGTGGATTATAGTTAAAATTATTACCTCCATGAATCTGTAATCTATATAAAAATATAAACATACTAAGGCTATTGCAAAGAAAACTCCCACTTATTTTGGTAGATCCGGCACACCCATTTTTTTGAAAGTTGTTTATCAGTTTACAAAAACATGCGGACTTTTAATAAACTTTTATCTTCGACCACTTGGCTCAGTAAGTCATTAATTTTCCCCATTGCCTCTCATTTATTTACACAAATAAGGGAAAATTATTATTAGCAAAATGTAAGGAAAAAACCACACAAAAAATTTAAATTGCATCTCTAAAGAAGGGAAGTAATTTATTATAAATTTTAATTAAATTAAGCAGTTTTTGTATTTCAACAAATTGATACCAGACAAAGTATTTTGTTAATAATTTCCAATTTTTTATTACTGAGACTTGTGAAAGCTTCCATAATTCCTTTTTCTCCAAGAATTCTTATGCATATTCTTTTTTTATTTTCTTCGGTAACTGTATTCGATCTCCAGCCACCATGGTGCTTTACAGTTAAAAGTTGGGCCTCATATATCCTTTAGGAGTTGGTAATTTGAGAAACAACAATCTCAGGCTTCATCCCAAACACCGGATAGTCCAAACAATGCATTGCACTTAAATGTTTGTAAAATTTTATTACAGTATTTTTCACCTAGATAACTATACTTTATCTCTTTCTAAACTAGGTTTTCATTACCTACTGCGCACAAACGCGTATCTAAACAGCCAGTTTTTGGGCGGGGCAAGTTGACGTCACAACCCAAATGCTAGATGAAAAATACCTCCATAGTATTTCCATCTTATAAATAAAGCATGAGTAGCAAATTAAAATTTTAGATTTCTTAGGTTCGTATCCTTCTGTTTGCTCTTTCAGAAAAACAAACAATTTTTAATATATATTATTGCATGCAACCTTGAATGATAGACTCAAAGGCTAGAAGATTTGCGCTTTTTCAAAAATGACTGAAATAAACTATTCGTAACCCTCTTTTTTTGTATCATTCGCCAAAGCTTTTGCAGGTTTTTGCGCATTTTACATTGGCAAAAGTAATGAAACCGCAGTTGTTGTTACTTTTTCAGTGGTTGAAGAGACACTTTCTCACTATCTCACGCTTAATTGCTAGTGCTTTTGGCGAATTTTTAAAATTTTGTTTAATAAGGCCTTGTAACTGATTCTAATCAAAGCGGATGATTGCTATAGTATTGTAAAAATCAATTCTATGTAACTTTTACATTTTAATTTAGTATAAATTAAAAATATTGTGGCTTGATATTTAATAGCTATTAAGACAACAAGTGTTTTATAGAAGGTTTAAAAATTAAGGTCGTAGTTCAAATCCGAGCGAAGGAAGTGAGCCGAGGATTTGATAGACCGAGATTTTTAAATTATAAAACACTAGTTGTCTTCAAGATTTTTTCTAACACTAATATCAGACATTTTCTTTCACTAATATATTATTAGAAATTTTAATAAATTATTATTTGAGACGCGTCATAATACACAAAATGCGAAGGTTGCTAGGCAACGACGTATTTAAAGGCCTATAAAATACGTTGTCATTGACGATGTATTTTATAGAGAAAGCGTATTTTAAAGGAAACATAACGAGTGGGCTCTTATGCACCATAGAAACAGTATAAGATATTAGTGTTAGAAAAAATAAATAATGCGAAATACCGTGAGTTCAAAAGGTTTTTGCATAAGGGTTGGCCATGAGACACAAAAGTAATGTCTACTGCAAGATTTAGAACCTTTGTTTTTACAATTTTATTGAAATTTGTACAACAGTGTTATGCCAGCAACACAATGATCATAGTTAATAAATTCTAAATCTTGCAATTGACATTATTTTTGTGTCTCATGGACAACCCTTATGTAAAAACTTTTTGGACTCACTGTATTATCTGCCTAAGAAGTCGAAAGTATCTACTTACATTGTGGAGGCTCCAGAAGATTCTTTTAATGAAGGATATTCTTACTATTGGGATTTTTGGGGCAGTACAACATTCTTTCCAATTACTGGAACAATTGCTGTTCATTTTCTTGAAATAATTAGACAATATGCTAGCCCAAGACCGTTCTCTTACGGCCACCGACGATTTTTTGTGCACTATTATCGTGGAAAATGCAAAAAAGAACTAATGGGAATAAATACAATAGGAAAAGATTATTCCTGAATTTAGAAAATTTCCATACTGGGCATTCGTTTAGGAGAACTTCAGTAGCATTAGTTACAGATTCTGGCAATGATATAGCAACAATTTTACGTCATGAAGGGTGAAGGTGTGCTTCTATAGCTGAAGATTTCATAGAAAATTCGATTAAACAATTTAAGCTAGCAAAACGAGGGAAATTACAGTTCAGCCTGGAATATCTCTCGTAAACTAAGAGCACAAGTCTGTTGCATCTGTTGCAGGCTTTTCGGAAATAAATATTGATTACTGTAATTATGTAATTAGTGTAATTCGGTTATAAATTTATATATCTAAAGTGTAATACAATTAATAAAAGGTCGCTAATTTGTATCATGTTGTGGTCGAATTAATAAATTCAGCCAATTTAAGTTAGTGGAGTAATTTTCACAAGTGAATGAAGTTTTACTTTACTCACTAGTAGGATTGAGTAAAATACGAGTAATTACGGTACTCCGTATTACAGATAAAAGCACTATTTCAATGCATATGTTTTTTGTACGGCCATAATCTTGGTTCTATCCTAAATAGCAGTGGGGGTGTGTTAATCTGAAATTCTATGAAAAAACACAATTTCCTTGAAAAAAATAATTTATTTCTTCATATACAAAAACTTTTTTGTATGTACTTTTATAACACTATCAAAAATATTTAAAAAACGAAGGCAAAAATAAACATTCGTGCTAATTTTAATCTAACTTTTTAGTATGGTTTGAGATTAAATATTTTAAGATAAAATACATATCCACATGTACTTTAATTGTTTCTTGTATGCAAAACCTTTAGAAGAAAATGTTGTGGTTAAAACGCTTCTCCAACTGGTTTAATCATTAATTCGTGAACCTGTAAAACATACAGTGCTGTTAATTTTATAATCTTATGTTTATCGACATCAATTTTAATTGTAAAATGCAAAATTGTGACTTTATTTATTTAGTATTCCTGCTTTCAGCGTACCTATATTAGATTTACCTGAAGATAAGGTGGTGTTGACAAAGCGTAAATAGCAGCATCCGCAATATCTTCAGACTTCAAGATTGGAGCGGCTATGAAAAATGCTTGTGCTTCTTTGTTGTCCTCTATCTTCATTCCGCAAGCTCGCCTGGTAGCTTCAAAGATTTCAGTAGCAAACCTGGGCTAATGCTCTAAAATATATTTTATTAATGTCTTCCCCTGTAGCCGTAATTATTTACCATTTCTTACCGTAATTTTTATTTTGCTTCCAAAGGAATTTAGTTATTGGTCTAGAGTCTCCGTTAAAGCTGTCACTGCGAATTTACTTGCCCCATATACATTTACATTTGGATAATTTAAAACAGTGTGTCCTGCTATGCTGTTTATATGAATAATGTGTCCAGCTACGTTGTTTTATACAGTGAGAATAACGTAAGACTATACATTGGTAACTTTATATTAACATTAATCAATTTGCCCATGCTAGTAACAATTGTCATTTTGAATTTGCAATGACAATCGGTTTGGTAAATGTCGTTACGTTAAATAACCATCTATTTGTATGAATTGATGTAATTTGTCCAGTTTAAGTTAAAATTTGTTCCACTAAATATCATTAAAATGCAATACATAATTTTGTTTAATTGATTACGATAAAAACAGTAGTCTGGGGACAAGTGTGTAGTTTTTCGTTATTCACCCATAATAAATTGGAGACTTTGTTTACAATCACCATGGTAACACTAAGTAAAAGTCCTATGTGTAATTTTACATGATTCAGCCATGTGTAGTCTTATATTATTCTCACTGTATAGTATATACAATAAACCCACTACATTCGTATCCAGCACTTCTTTCTAGAGTTTTGTATCTCCTTCGGTTAAATTTGTATTCCTGGCCATAGCAGCATTATTGACAAGAATGTGAACGGGTCCCAGGTTACCTTTAACTCATTCGAACGCCTTTAAGATGTCTTCTTCTTTGATTACATCGGCAGCTATAGCGTGTAATTTGCCAGCTTTTCCTTCTAGTTTTTTGCTAGTTCTTCCGCCTTTCCTTCATGACGGGCTAAACCTGCAACCTAGTATGAAACGTAATGGAATAATTCGATTTTGTTGTTATTGTTAACTTGAATATTTTAATTAAATTATTAACTATATTTAGACGTTTAAGGGTCGATCTCCTGAACAATTGATTTTTGAATTATATCCCTAAGCAATCTTTATTAATACTGTTTACATAGAAAATATTTGGAAAATAGCTCATTAAAAGATTCATTAGGCGATAAACACCAGTTCTAAACAGCGGTGCGTATACCATGGGATTTTAGGAATGACAGTTTGTAATAGAATTTAGTGCGCAAATGTAATAGATTGTAATAGGTTGAATATTAGCGGGAAATTTAATAATGTATACCAACTGAATATGCGTATATTTAAGTATTAATAACAAAATATTATATATAATTTCAGATTATTATTACTTTTATAGTAGTATTGTGCTATTACGCTATTACATTTTATAGTAATAGCGTAATAAGTACATGCTCACTGTAATAGATTTATTACAATTGTAATAGCAATCCCAACCCTGGTGCGCGCCTAGGGCCCTCGATTTACAAAAATATACAGAGTTACCACAAAAGAATGCCGGTATTTCAAACGAGAGTATGTAGCAGGTATTTGAGCTAGACGGAGCACCTCCGCACTACGGAATAATATGGTACGAGAGAGTCTAGGCAACCATTTTCCAGAAAGCTGGTTAGGAAGAGGAGGGCCGATTCATTGGCCTACTTATTCTCTAGACTTGACTCCGTTGGATTTTTTTTATGTGGGGATATGTCAAAGACTGCGTCTACGCCTCTAAACCTCAGTCACTAGAAGATCTACGCAATAAAATCAGAATTGCCATAGAATCAATTAATCGCGAAATGTTCTAGAACGCATGGCAAGAATTGACTTACAGGTTCGACGTATGTCGAGCTACACACGGGGCCGATGTTGAACAAACAAATCCACAGTGAAAACTATATACCTTAAGCTATTAATCACTATTTTTGTTATTATTCTTTTGTTCCTATTTCAATAAAATAAATATGTTTATCTACAACTATTAAATAATAGACGTATTATGTATTTACTTCCAAGTATATAAAGCTGCTCATATTATACTTCTCATAAGACACTAGGGGAATATGAACCATATTCCACGGCGGCAAATTTTTTTAATAAGTAGGTCGGGTATGTTGTCAAATGACATTAACGTCAAATTAATAAAAGTGATTTGTGCAGTTATGAAGTGCAAATCTGCAATTATGGATACTGAAAATGACATACGTTATGGGATTATCAAATTTAGAAAAACTGAAAATGACATACGTTATGGGATTATCAAATTTAGAAAAATACACAGGACATTGTTTGTGAAGATTCTCAGCTACATTGTGTGCTGATGGAGGAGTAACCATGACAACTTTGAAATGCCACTACTAAACCTGTAAATGTTACTAAAATCATAATTTCAATATAGCTATTAAGACAACAAGTGTTTTATAGAAGGTTTAAAAATCAAGGTCGTAGTTCAAATCCGAGCGAACGAAGTGAGCCGAGGATTTGATAGACCGAGATTTTTAAACTATAAAACACGAGTTGTCTTCAAGATTTTTTCTAACACTAATATCTTTCACTAATATATTATGAGAAATTTTAATAAATTATTATTTGAGACGCGTTACAATACATACACAAAATGCGAAGATTGCTAGGCAACGACGTATTTTATAAAGAAAACGTATTTTAAAGGCAACATAACAAGTGAGCTCTTATGCACCATAGCAACAGTATAAGATATTAGTGTTAGAAAAAATTAGTTACCTACCTTTATTATCAAAAATTATAAATAAATATGTCGTAGTTGTACCATGAGATCAAAAAAAAGATGATTCTGAGCAGGCCTTGACTAGTACAACACGATTGGCAAGACTGATTTCAAAATGTGGCAGTAGGTTAGAGGTTAATAAATGTCAAATAAATTAAAACACAAAACAGTATTTATTTAGGGAACAAACTGAAAACTAAGATGAATACATGTTAGAGTAGATGTTCAAAATGTGATCCTTCACTAGTATTACAACGATAAACTTAAATAATTCTGGAAACAAGATTGCAAAACTGACTTACATTTGAAATGTCACTGTCACATTATAATTCATAGGCATTCTAGAATCAGTGTAGCCAATCGTGTTGTATTAGTCAAGGCCTGCTCAGAATCATTTTTTTCTCGATCTCATGGTAGATAAAGTATTGTATTTGACTCGCATATAATGGTTACATTACACTCGGATTGTAAACTTCATCCTCGTGTAATATAGCCTACATTATATGCTCGTTAAATAAAATACCGACATTCTTTTATGGTAATCCTGTATTATTTCAGCAGTTTTAAACACGTGGATTTATTTTGACAGTTGAAGTTATACTATGTATGTGTAGAAGAAGAAACCAAATATCCGTAGTTTTCTAACAAACGTCCGCATGTCCGTAGCTAAATAGTATCTAAAATCCGTAGGGGTGGCAACGCTGATTAGTTTCTACTTCGAAGTGACGTAATGTGGGAGAACTGGACGAATTTTCGTTCACAACTCAGCATACCGGTGTGTGTCTCGTGTCCTGTGCATAGGTATTTAGTTTTTATGCAAAATTGAAATGTGAAATTAGGGCCCCAAAACCACACTGCGCCTAGAGGCATCAAATGGTATAAACGCACCACTGGCCCTAAAAGCTAACAAACGTCAAAATTTAGTATAATACTTACAACTTAACAAAAATAGTTTCTGTTAAAGATTTACTTAAGTTAAATTAAGAATTGAAATTAAAATTTAAAATGGCGCATCACGAATTTATTAAGCATTATCCAGAAGAAATTGCAAGACATCTAAAAGCTACACATTCTGCCCCTTCTCCATTTGCCTAAAACTTTAGAAAAAAAGGGTAGCCTAGCAAGTGAACCAGAATCTATTCGCCCATCGCATCGGAAGAAATGTAAGAGTTTGTCAATAATGTTCGAAATATTGTTAATGCTGTTCCTTCACTTTATTGAGTTGTTTCTTTTGAATTTTTAAAAATGGAGACGGAGATATGCCGTACAAACGCCGAACAATATTTTAAACGCCTAGTATTCCATATGCTACCATCTCTCGATTAGAAATTTGCTTTAGAAATTAACAAATCAACACCATCAACTTAAAAAGCTTTAGAAACTCTATAACAAATCTTGGACCGCATTTATCAACTTCAGAAACTCTGTAGTCAACCCTGGTCCGCATTTATTTCACCTTACAGTGTATGAAAATACTCATGGTTTTAATGCCTTGGTTTACCCTCTTCCTCCAAGAAAAGTTTTAAAATGCTTTTAAATTAAGATTAAAATAAAAACTAAAGAGCTCTTGACTGCAGAAAAGTACGTTGATTGTAATAACATAAACACCAAAATACATGCCAGACAATCCAGTTTTTTTTTATCACACGTTCTAGGTATCTAAAGAGTGGATATGATATATCCAAAATAATGTTTTTCCCAATGTTCTATTACATTTTTTTGAATAATTAATAAACTAGTCAATTTAGATTAAAAACAAATTTTCATTAATATTTTTTCTATTTGGGCATCATTTTTGTTAAATGTTAACTCAAATTCAACTACGTTTATTTAGCTTGTACTGCGTGTTAGCGAGTTTATAAGGTTGGAACTGGAAGTTTTATACTGACGAAAAAAGGTTTTTATCTTTCTCTGTTAATAGAGCAGGGTTGAGTAGTAGATTAAGAGTACACTTCGCCGCCAACTTACACAAGGTTCAAATCTTGTGGTTGGTATGAAAAACTATGTTAGTTAAGTCTAAATTAATTTGGCTACATCATCACTGCAGTCAATGTCATAATTCAGGTAGAAAATCTGTTAACAAAAAGGGTGGAGTAAAGTAAGCGAACTGAAAATCCGCACTATTTTGGAACATTATTTATTTAAAAACAAGTGATAAATGCAAATTAAAAATATTTTTGAGTTTTTAGTTAAAGTACATTAAGTATTCCTTGTTCAACTGGTGCTTAATTTGCTGTAACTAAAAACTGTTTGTATTTATCACTTGTTTTTAAATAAATACTTATACTTACTACCGGGTGATCAACGGAATTTATAATTAGAGCAGGCTGTGATATTTACCATAAAGTTGGCAACACAGGCTTGCAGCTTGAAATTAAAAATTTTAAGTGTCAGAATTGAGGTTACCCGGTGCATTGAAGCTGACGAAAAACACTTTAAACATTTAAGTACCTATTGTAATGTCTATAAAAATTTCCAATTTTTTCTTCAAACTTATTTTATTTCTGCGTTTCAGCAAAATAATGTTTAATATATCATCAAAGATCGTACAAAGCACGAGCTTAACCTCAAATATAACAATTGTCAATTTATTATTCATTTCTCAGTGTGTCCAACCACACAACATAAAATAGCACCAATCACAGCCTCCTCTAATTATGAATTCCGTTGATCACCCGGTACTTACTTACTTAGTCCAAAGCCTTTTTAACTTTGAGTGTAAGGCTGTTTGGGTTGAGTAGTTGTTGGTTGTTGTTATGGGTTCGGGAGTGTCTCGCATATTTCTCTCCACATCTTCCTGTCTTTTGCTTTTGTACTTACTTCCTTCCACTTTGTTTCTTGCTTCTATTACCTCCTTTACTTCTTATTTCCATGTTTTCCTCGACCTGCCTTTTTTGGTCTTGATTCGTACACTCTTTCTACTGTTCTGCCCGACCACCCTAACTGTTTCTTTTGCACATGTACCGTTACCGCTTTAGTTTTTAACTCGTCCTGGAAAGTAGTGTTTCTGATGATGTGGCCTCTTTTTGTTTTGCCATCTATTTTTAAGAATCTCATCTCCATGCCTTCGACTCTGTTCCGATGCTTTTTCACTGTTGTCCATGCTTCACAGCCGTAAGTGAGTATTGGTGTTACAACTTTTGTAAATACTTCAACTTTGGCTTCCTTTGGTATTTCCTTTTTTCCTAAAAACGTGGCCTTTATAGAGCTGAAGGGTCTCTCTGTAGCTCTTACTCTTTCGTTAATCTCATCGTCTAGTGTTCCATTTTCCTGGATCCATACTTCTAAGTATTTGAACTTCTGTACTTGTTCGAGTTTTCTGTCCTCTATGTATATTATATTTCCACTTGTCAGGCGCTTACCATTTTTTTTTCTATATTGGTCTACATGTTTTTTTCTTGGCTCTGTATTATAGACATTCATATTTATCTGTAGGTCTTCCTCGGTTTTTCCAAATATTACCATATCATCGGCGAAAGGTAGTTCTGTTATGTGCATCTATATTCAGGCTTCTTACTTGATATTTTCGTGTCTTTATTTTGCATTCATTATTCATCGAGCACTATGTTTTTAAATAAGAAATATTCCAAAATAGTGAGAATTTTCAATTCGCTTACTTTAACATTTCAAACATCGATTATACACCTTTTCCGGCTCACAAATAATTGAAAATTATCATTGGAAGTATTTTTACCAAATTTATTCCTTGCTTGTGTCTCTGATTATTATTTATAACGTAGTCACTATACAAAGTCGCAGTCAGAAATAAATAGCAGGACGGAGAAAAAAAATTGCAAGTTGAGCTAGTGCTTAGTGTTAGCTTATAGTCGAGTCAATAAAGCGGAAAAATCGTCAAAACTTCTAAACCCGCAAAAACAGAACCGATTTTGATGATTTTTTTTTTAAATGTTTGTTATACTAAATTATTCAAAATCAGAAACATTCCAGCTGGCGCTATTAATTATTTAATTGTTTAAATAATTTTAAAAAAATATTTGGCAATTGTTTTTTTCGATGAAATTTTAACAAAGTATAAGTGACTAATTTTGAAAATTTAGTTTAAAAAATAATTTTTGAATTAAAAAGTTTCAAAATTTCCATTGAAAAATGTTAATTATTCAATCATTCGGATGCAAGAATTGAATTCCAAATTTAAAATTTTTGAAAAAACTTTTATATAATTTGTGTATCTGCATTCTCCTGTCCTTTGCAAATGCAACAACAATTAACTGTAGAGTCTACAGTATCTTGTTGCTGTTCCTGTAACATATAAAAGAATGTTGGAAAATGTTTTTAACACGTATGATTTTAAATATGAAGATCAAATTCTAATGGAAATAGCTGTAAGACAGGAAATATATTTCTAATAATTTAAAAGATTTCATTACATTCAAAGAATAATTTAACACAAATTGTTTTAGCAAATAATCTTAACGGCGAGCATAACGCACGGAAAATTCAGTGAAAATAGTACTGTAGAATTAAAAATATTACACTTAAAGGGCTAAAATTTTTAGAATCGTTAAACAAATACGTTCCAAATAAGCAAACAAAATTTAGTTAAGATTGAGTAATTATTTATTAAACGGGAAACATTTTTTAACTTATATGCAACGCAAGCGATTTTGCTGTAATGATCAAAATTACAAAAAAATATGATTTTACAGCATATAAATGTATCATAATAACTGTAATAATGTAACATAAATGTAACATAATAATAAGAATAATAATTCGATTCTTCAAAATGCATAAACAAACTTAAAAGCAAATATAATCAAATTATTTTCAATACAAACCAAGAATAAATGACATATAATTACTTTTTCCATATTTCCATCGTGTTTTTACTTGTCTCTTTGCACTTATTTCTAAATTTTAATCAATAATTAAGTTCTCTTCAACAATTTTCACTAATATTTCCAATATTTAATGTTAAAAACTTCTTTTAACAGATTAATAACCTCAAAATACATGTGTTCACTCTGAAAATCATGGTGAAACTTCTGGAGTTTGACCTTGAATTCCTCTACCTGTGATACAAAAGGTCGATTTCTTGTGCGGGTTTAGATATTCTTATAAAAGTATTGATTTTTTCAGTTGAAAATATACATATGTCTATATATTTGTATATTATCTTCTTGCATCCGACTGATTGAATAATTAACATTTTTAAATGGAAATTTTGAAACTTTTTTATTCAAAAATTATTTAATATACTAAATTTTCAAAATTAGTCACTTCTAGTTAAAATTCGATCGAAGAAAAAAAAATTTTAAGATTTTTTTTTTTTTATTATTGTTTAAACAATATAAATACTTGATAGCGCCAGCTGAAATGTTTCTGATTTTGAATAATTTAATATAACAAACATTTAAAAAAAATTCATCAAAATCGGTTCTGTTTTAGTGGGTTTAGAAGTAAAAACCTTCATTGACTCGACTATTAAGTAGGTTTTTTCGCTTGTTTAATGCCTGCCATAGCGCCCTGGCTCGTCATCGTTCCAGATATTATTAAGAAAATGGTAAATATGAAATTTGCATTTTTTCAGAATACTGCTTGTAGTTTTTAACAGTTCCATCTAACATACAAAACAACCTGCGAGAAAACTTGTAAACTAAGCTGCAAAAAAAAATTAAAGCTGCTTTGAATCTTGAATCTCTTTCAGGTTCAATTTTCCACTCTACATCTAAACGCAGTCTTTTTTGAGATTGGTTTAAATTTAGAATTAACCAATTTATTACTAATTGTTTAAGTTTAAGTACGTATAACCTCAACTGAAATGTGAAGGTTATACTGGTTATACAATCTAAAGAATGAATAAGTCTGTTTCGGCTTGTAAACTATAATTTGCTAGCAAGGTCGATGTTTTTATTTGGACAACTACGCCGTACCATGTACTGACTGTGAATGTGTAAGTGACACGGTGACACTCATTGCTTAAACTTTGATTAAAAATGATTACTCATAAACTGCATAGGTAAACAAACAATCTAATCGTAGTAAGACAATAGTTTTTTATTTTAGATAACTGGTATACAGGGTGCCCGTTTTTCGACCTCAAGCATGGGAATTTCGGTTATTATAATAGATGCGAGATCGGTTAAATTAGGGCAAAGTTGCGCATTTTTATGGTGATCAATTATCTGAAAGAAAATTTGGTCTGTCATTTTTAGTTTTTGAATTATTGGAGAAAAATGGAAAATTGCGATTTTTGTTTTAATTTTTTTTAAACGAAAACCAATAAAACTAGACATTTTTAACTAAGACATTGTGAAGGCACTTTTTTACAAGGAATTTGAATCTGGCATCGTGTTTTCCAAGGCATCCTAGATGCAAGAGTTACAACACTTAATTTTTTTTTTCTTATGGGAGCCATATTTGATTTTTGCATTTTCGAATAGAGCTCTTTTTTCTGATTACGACTATGTATCACATGATATGGTCAAGCTTTACATTTTGATTAGAATTTAAGAAAAATGTTTTTGCGAAGAATGCTTTGGAAACAACAACATCTACTTTTGTCTAACACACAAATTTTTGACAATTCAATTAAATTTAGAGTTGCACGTTCACATTTCTTCCCAATTTACCTACAAAATTAAGTTTTAAATTAAGAACAGAATAAGGCAGAATTTTGGTATTTAAATTGGAATAAAATTAAAAATAATGCAACCGAATAGTGAAATTTAATTGAATTGTCAAAAATTTGTTTGTTAGACAAAAGTAGATGTTGTTGTTTCCAAAGCATTCTTCGCAAAAACATTTTTCTTAAATTCTGATCAAAATGTAAAGCTTGACCATATCGTGTGATACATAGTCGTAATCAGAAAAAAAAGCTCTATTCGAAAATGCAAAAATCAAATATGGCGCCCATAAGAAAAAAAAAATTAAGTGTTGTAACTCTTGCATCTAGGATACCTTGGAAAACACGATGCCAGATTCAGAATCCTTGTAAAAAAGTGCCTTCACAATGTCTTAGTTAAAAATGTCTAGTTTTATTGGTTTTCGTTTAAAAAAATTAAAACAAAAATCGCAATTTTCCATTTTTCTCCAATAATTCAAAAACTAAAAATGACAGACCAAATTTTCTTTCAGATAATTGATCACCATAAAAATGCGCAACTTTGCCCTAATTTAACCGAACTCGCATCTGTTATAATAACCGAGATCCCCATGCTTGAGGTCGAAAAACGGGCACCCTGTATATTGCAATTATTTTGTGATTTAAAAGATAATGCCTGTTCACACCGAAATCAGTTTACTAAATAAGATAATGCATAGGTATGAGTTGTGTGGTTGTGTCTAGATAGTTATCTGTTTATTAATTAAGTAACATGATTGTTAGTTACATAGTTATGATTACGAATTAAATTAAAAATTACTCACTTTAAAAGTGATAAGTAATTTATGTGTAATTGTTATTTTTCTAATTTAGTGACCTTTAAGTAGACTTAAAATTCACAATTTAAAAAACCAATAAACAATTTAATATTGGCAGATTTAGATATTTATTATGGTAGTGACTTAGAAGAAAACTGTTAAATTTAAGAATGCTTACGCTTTTACTTGAAATTTTACTCAAAAAATCGTTTGTAAATACAGTACACAGGTTTACAATACTGGTATAGAAAATAACATGCTTGAAAGTAGATATTTTCCGATAGCATACTTTCCACATATTCTTTAACCATTCCTTGTGTATGAACTTTTAGAAGAAGACCTTGGTGGTTAAAACGCTTCTCCAACTGGTTTAATTATTAATTCATGAACCTATAAAACATACCGTGCTATTAATTTTATAATCTTTGTTGTTCACCGTCATTAATTTTAATTTTAAAGTGCAAAATAATGGTTTTATTTATTTAGTATTCCCTCTTTCGGCATGCTAAATTTACCTGAACATGAGGTGGTGTTGATAAAGTGTAAATAGCAGCATCCGCGATATCTTCAGACTTCAAGATTGGATTGGTTTTGAAAAATTCTTGTGCTTCTTTGTTGTCGTCTGCCTTCATTCCACCGGCCCGCATGGTAGCTTCAAAGATTTCAGTAGCAACTAAACCTGGGCTGATGCTCTAAAAAATATTAGATTAATGTGTTCCCTTGTAACCTTAATTATGTACCATTTCCTACCGTAATTTTTATTTTGCTTCAAAGGAATTTAATTCTTGGCGTAAAGTTTCCGTCAAAGCTGTTACGGCGAATTTACTTGCCCCATACACGTTTACGTTTGGATAATTTAAAGAAACATGTCCGGCTACGCTGTTTATATGAATAATGTGTCCAGCCACGTTGTTAGCTTTCATATCTTTTACGGCTTCTCGTGTTGCAATACATAAACCTACTACGTTCGTATCCAGAACTTCCCTCCAGCATTTTGTATCTCCTTCGGTTAAGTTTGTATGCCTGGCGATACCAGCATTATTGACAAGAATGTGAACGGGCCCTAGGTTATCCTTAACCCATTTGAAGGCCTTTAAAATGTCTTCTTCTTTGGTTACATCAGCTGCTATAGCGTGTAATTTGCCAGGTTTTCCTCCTAGTTTTTTTGCTAGTTCTTCCACTTTTTCTTTACGACGGGCTAAACCTGCAACCTAAAATGTAGCGCAATAGAATAATTCGATTTTGTTATTATTCTTAACTTGAATATTTAAATTAATTTATTAACAATATTGATCTTTCAATTATTTTTCTATGTAAACTTCATTAATACAATTGCTTCAATAGAAAATACTTGGAAAATAGCTTATTGGAAGATTTATTAAGCGAAAAAGACCAGCCCTAAAAGCTCACAAACGTCAAAATATGGTATAGTGCTTACAACTGAACACAAATCGTTTTTGTTAAGTTAAATTAAAATGGAGCATCACGAATTTATTGAGCATTATCCAGAAGGGATTGCAAGAAATTCTCTAAAAACTATAAATTGTACCACTCCTCCATTTGCCTCAAACTTTAGACAAAGCAGGTAGCTTAGAAAGGGAACCAGGATTTAGTCACCCATCGGAAGAAATGGAAGAGTTTGTCAGTAATGTTGGGATATTGTTAAGGCTGCTCCTCTACCTTACTGAGTGGAACTTCCTTTGAATTTTTAGAAATGGAGATGGAATTATGTTTTACAAATTCCGAACAATATTTTAGTGTTCCATAATCCATAAAGGATCTCGCTGGTTTAAAATTTGTTCAATTTATAGAAATTAACAAATAAACACCTTCAACATTCTAGAGTCAATTTTGGTTTGCTTTGATTTGACCTCACAGTATAGGTAAATACTAAGAATTTCCATGCTTTAATTTAGAATCTTTTACCGACAGAAGTTTTAAGATGCATTTATTTCTTCTACTAGAAATTAACAATAAAATAAAAACAACCTTAAGTTACTTGTCATTGCAAAAGAGAACTTTTTAACAATGTAGACACCAAAATGCATGTTATAGACAATCCAGGTTTATTTTTTGGTCACATAATATCTCTACAGAGTTGCAGCTGTTTGCAGATGACATGGCCAAAATAATGTTTTCCCCAATCTTCTCTAATAATAGTTTATTGATAGATTGCCAAATGATAAAGAAACCACACTTTAAATTACTTGGATTAAATTTTTTTAAGTTTAATTTCCTTAAGACTTTTTCTACTCGAGACATTTATATAGTTAAACATAATATTTATTCAAATTCAACCACTTAGCTAGTATTACATGTTAGCGGGCTTATAAGATTACAAGTGAAATTCCATTTGTATCGCTTTTGATTTTATTTTGAATAATGGAAAGATTTGTACCAACGAAAAAAATATTGTTATCTACCCAGGGCCGGCGCGGCGCGCCCATAAGGGCCCATTTCGGCGCCCTTGGCTTTGACCGCCTATAATTGTAACATATATTTTTTACTTTTTTGTACCTATATAAAAAAACTTGTTCGGTGTAAAGTGCAGCGACTGCTTTCTCGCAAATCGCTTTTTCCCCCATAATTTTACTATAAAATAACATATTTTATTTCGGTTACCTGATATTTGTTTATTATAATGTATCAAATAAAACATATGTACTAGTCTATGATGCCCATAGGCCATAGGAATAATGACAGGGGCATAGGATTGATAATTTATAAATTACAACTTCCGTGTAAAAATATGCTGATTAAACATAACACGTACACTATACATTCCTTTTAAAATACCCTGCATAAATCAAAGATAAAATAAACAGCGTTTAATACTGATTTTTACGATTACATTAGTTTCTCAATGTCCGTACAAGTAGGTACATTTAAAAATAAACATTATAACAACATATGAACCCCCAGTTTATGCGCCGAAGGCGGAAATTTCTAAATTTTCAAGGTCAAACGGCTTTAAAATGAAGGTCAAGAATTTTGGTTGGGAGCAATCTTAAACTTAATTAAACAGGGGGAACTTATCTGATCTGGTAATTTGTAAATTCAGATAAAAACATAGCAACCACCATTGCTGTTAATTTTGCATAGTTACAAATCGTTATCGAACATCCGTGAATCTCCCTCATACTTTTTAAATTATAGCAAATAGCAATAATTGATGTTATGTTGCCAATACTGACGAAGTCGACCGGAGGTGGACGCGCAACAAAGGTAAACAAAGCGTCGCGTCGTCTCGTCCATCGCCGATACGGTTTTTATACGCAGATACCTAGAAGGTTTGCTTTTTTATGTCGCATTTATCCTGGTCCACGCCCACTTTTCGTTTACGTAAAGTTGAAAATTGCAAAATAGAGATCAAAATAATAAAATTAAAGGGTTTGCGCCCTAGTGCCTTGCACCACTTGCACTCCGGGGTAGGCACGGCCCTGAATGGCTGTCATAATCGCTCATATAATGATATACTGTTTTACTAACTTTTTACTGAATTTATTTCCTTATTTTTGTGTCTATTTATAACGTAGGCGTCGTACAAAGTCGCGGTCAGAGAGAGAAATAAGTTTGAAGGATGGGCTACCGCTTAGTGTTTGCTTAATTAGGATTTGTTAGCTCGTATAATTCCCACCATAGCGCCCGGCATGGCTCTGTCACTATAATCCATTTTTTAAACTAATCTTTTCCTAGGCTACACAAAACTACAAATTTGAAATTACAATAATTTTAACCACTTCTCAGTTCTCAGATATTATTAAAATAATGGTAAATATGAAATTCGCATTTTTTCAGAATACTGCTTGTAATTCTTAACAAGTTCAACTAACATTAAAAAAAACTGTTCGGACCTCTGCAGCTGAGACATTTTTGAAAACTGTGTTCTAAAAGGTAAAAGCTATTTAAATCTTTTCCAGGTTTAATTTTCCTATCACATTTAAATAGTCTCTTTGGAGATTAGTTTAAATTTAGAATTAACCTATTTACTTTCGAATTGTTTACACACAGAAATGAAATTTAATTTTCTTGCGTTGTTTATCGCTTTAAAAAAATTAAATTTAAATTTTACAATTAAAATAAGACTTACAGTAGAATGATCTAATGATTGTTTCTACGTAATAAAAACAAAAAATATTACCGTAACTCCTGCTTCCACTAATTTTTCCACAATAGCAGCTCCGATTCCCGAACTAGCACCTGTAACAACAGCAACTTTGCCTTTCCAACGATCCATTGAAATCACCATTTTAACCGAAGTGGACGTTAACAACTACACCGAGTAAATAAACGCTGACAAATAGTGTGAACGTTATATAATCTGAAGTAGGAATAAGTTTATTTCGGCTTATAAACTATAATTTGCCAGCAAGGTCAATGTTTTTATTTAGATAACTACGCTGTGTCATGCAATGATTTTGGATGTTTAAGTGACAGTCATCGAGTCATTGCTTAATAAACTTTGGTTAAATGATTACTCATAAACTGCATAGGTAAATAAACAATGTAGTGGCAATAAGGCAATAGTTTTTATTCAGATAACTGCTAAAGATATTACAATAATTATTTTGTGATTTAAAAGCTAATACCTGGTTATACTGAAATCAGTTTAGTTGCGACTTTGTATAACTATATCATTTTTTATATTCAAGTGTGGTTTTTGTGTAATATTATTTTTTCAGACTGTTTGGCCGAAAAAATTGGTTATTTGATAAAGAGAAACTTGCTAGGTCCATTAAATTTAAAATTACTTATTTTATAAACAGTGATAAGTAATTTATCTGTCACTGTTATTTTTCTAATTTCGTCACAATTTTATAATCAATTTAGTAATGGAAGATTTAGTTAGGTATTAGTTATGTAAGTGGCTTATAAGAAAATTGTTAGATTTAACGATTTAAGAATGTTCGCGCTTTTGCTTGAAGTTTTGCTGAAAAACGTCGTTTATAAATACAGTATCTTACACACGTGCATTTACAATACTAGCATGAGAGATTATATTTCAAGTTTAGCTGAGTTTCTTTCCTAAAAAAGCAAGCGTCTTGTAATTGTGCTTAAGGTGTGCATTTTATGATGAATCCGTCATTTAAATTCTAACTGCTTAAAGTTGAATTAATTTTAAGACTAATAATTACAAATACCTTCTGTTAGTTTCCAATTTCTAAGTATTTAATTTAAATACCAGTACAATTTTTCCAACGGTTGTCAAAACCCCGTATCCCATTTAAAAAAATGCTTTTGCGGTTTTACGAGTACGTATTAATTTCTCTAGGAAAACCTTGGTATACCCGCCGAGAAATAGAAAGCATTCTGAGCTTTACGTATCGTATCCTAGCACTTGAGTCGGACTGTTATTTAAATATCAGCGGTCCTGAATAGTTTATTCTAGTGGCTGTCTTGTTATTTGCTTCTCTATTTAGTATTAAGCGAGCCTTGAAAATCCAAAATTGCCTTCGATTGAATCATACGCTCAAATAATGTCACTTTAGATTCTTTAAAAACTGACACATGTTAAACTGACAAAATGTGTGAAATAAATCTTGTTGAAGTTTTTGAAAATTTTATTAAAATAACAAAGAACAAACAATACAAAAGGTGTTGAAACTGTTGAACGTTATTTTCCAAACAAAGTGTTATCCTTTTTTTCATGTTTTTAAAAACGATCACTAAAGTGAGTGATGGAATTTCTTCGGTGGGTTCTCTAGATCTTGTAGATTATTTATATGATTTTTTTGAGGTATGACCACAAGAAATAATCGCACGGTGTTAATTCACAACTTCGTGGAGGAAACGGAACAATTTTGTTTTCAAAACATTCACGAATAAAATTTATATTTTCTATGGTTGTTTGAGCTGTTGCATTGTCCTGCTGAAAGTAACCGTTCCTGAACCCATCATCGTGCAGCTCGTTGAAAAAGGGCATTAAGATATTCTGACAAGTTTCCACAGATAAATTTGTTTCCTGTCAAATCTTTCTTATTGATTTTGATGGGGTTCTGTCTATAATCTCTCTCATAGTATTAATATTTTCAGCTATTCTCTTATTCTTAGGTTTGCCAGAATTTTCTTTTCGAGTAGAGTCACTCTCTCTGAAATTTCGAACGCAATTCATAAGACAGCTGTAAAACATTTTGTAGGTAACGTTTGAAATTTGGTCTGGAAATCTTGTAAGAAAGTCATCAAAAGCCAATTGCACAGAATACGACCATTGTCCATTATCTTCTTTATGCTCATTTTTAAAATAAGCTTCTAGCATAAAACTTCTCATTCAGAGAAATCTTGTCACTTTGACAGTCAACTGATGTAATGAAATATATCTTCAAATATTAACAACATTGAACGTTTTGATACCTCTCCTTTTCTCGAGCAGTTATTTGTCCCGCCTTTAAGAGCATGCAGTAATCATCCACAACAAGTCACGCGTTCATCTCTATTTAGCGCGTACAAATACTGCAGAACGCACGTCAGAACTCGAATGAAATACGGTCGCCGTTTGGCTCGTACACTGCAACGTGTAGAAAGAGGATATTTGCTTAAAAGTTGTCGTAACTTGAAGGTCTCAGAATGCTTTCTATTTCTCGGCGACTATATCTTACGACTCCTTTGTATTTGGGGAATAACCAATGGTCTGAAGGTGCCAGATCAGCTGAATATACGCAGATGTTCAATTATTTGTAATCCCGATTTCCTAGTTTTATTTTGCTTTGGCGGTGTAAACCAAAACTTTGTTCGGCGTTCTCTCAATTTTTATTCCAATCTTATAAGAAGCAATTTGGCCGGCAGTACGGGAGCACACGTAGTATTGCAATATAGAAAGTTATGCAAAGACCTGCTTGGTCAGAACTTGAATGGGTGACCACTCTGCGACTCGGTGTGATCGGGCCCCTCGACACTGTGAAGATATAAGAGGGTAAAAGGAAAAGAAAAAGATAAGAAGAAGTTATTATTGCACGATGTACTAGTAATTCTGTCTTTTCTTAAACAATCGGCTAAAACATTTCCTTAGACTCCCAGAAGACTATTTTTCTCTTGTTATTTAGTTAATTAAATTTAGTGCAAGTTAATAGGAAGGTATTGTTCCTTTTTATCGAGCAAGTGCACTTTTTTAGGAAATGTGTGGTTGGAAACCTCGAAGAAAATCGCCAGTTAGATAAGCTGATTCCATAGAAAATTGCCACAACTATATTTATGTCACAGGGTATATTCAGTTGTTCACTTTATTTAAAATACAAATTAAAGCAGGTAAGCTGTACAATGTACAGAGTTATTCTCTAATTGCATAACGGTTTTGTCTACTGGTCAGTTTTGAATTTTATCTTTAAAGCCTTTAATTTGGACATATTGAATAATGGATTCCGTGCTCCATGTTTAAACACCCTAACATACCGAAAATTACCTTTAAAGAGGGAGGACATGTAGATATATTGTGCCTATGATTGTGCTACCACTTGAATAAAATAAAGGCTGGACCCTGCAGCACATCAGAGACTACAGTATATTAATTAAGAAGCTTCATTGTAAAAAATATATTTCCTACATTATGTTGTTGCTTAACTTGTAATTTTTCACTTTCCGAAGTATCTTCTTTATCACACAAAATGACAAAACAAAGGTACAAACGGGAAATTACTCTTTTATAATTAGTAAAGAAGATATTTTTTTATTGTTTGTCTACGATGAAAGACCTTGACTAGTAAGAGATCTCAGTATGTATTTTTTCCATTATTTTAGAAACAATAACAATTGTTTATATACAGGATAATGTACCATATGAACAAAAATTATTTAGATAAAGGGTGGCTTTGGAATTCTGAACGTACCTATCATGTAGAACCAACAACAAGCTGAACCCCTCAAAGGCAGTGATTTTGTTCACCATGGCCATCCCTTATCTAAATAATTTTTGTTCATATGGTACTAAAGCAACGGTAAAATTTGTAACTAAAGGTATCACTAAAAATTCGAAATTTTTGAGTTTTATAACGGTCAACAGGTCATAACCCGAAATAAATGTCACGTAGGGGATCAATTTTTTGGTATTTTTAAATGATTTGCAAAACCAAAATAAGGTACGAACCAGGTTTATTGTCCCAACATATCAGGCGGTGCCACCGCAGAATGAAACAAAAGAAGAGTAATGTCAAATGCGCGGATGTGTGCATTAAAGAATCTAGAAAGCATTGGTTCCCATGAGATAAGCATGCTAAAAGCAAAAGTCACTGAATACGAAAACATCCACATCGCAGACTTTTTCAAGGAACACAATTAATTATGATCGAGAATTGACGAAAAAGATCTACGCGGCACAAGGAGTGTGCGTGCGGCGGATCAATAAAGTTATCAAACGTTTTTTGCAGACCGGTGATGTGAGGTACAGCAAGAAAACGGGATACGTACAAAATAGCGCCTTCAAAAATAGCGCCTCAATAACCGCGCCTCCTAAATAGCGCCTTTAAAAACAGCGCCCGGCAAAAACAGCGCTCATCAAAAATGTCGCCATCAAAAATGTCGCCATCAAAAACGTCGCATAGAAATAATAGCGCCGTTCAAAAATGTCGACGGTAAAAATGTCGCCTGCAAAAATAGCGCCATTCAAGAACGTCGTCGGTTGAAAATGTCGACATCAAAAACGTCGCCCGAAAATAATAGCGCCAATCAAAAATGTCGCCTTCAAAAATGCTGCCCGTATATTACGACGTCGCGTCGGTTAAAAATATCGACATTAAAAAATATTATCCAAAAATAATAGCGCCAGTCAAAAAAAACGTCCCCAACATATTTTCGTCAAAATTATTAGATTTAGAATATCCCTTGCAAACAATAAATAATCCTATTAAAAGTGTTCAGAATATTAACGTGTAGGTGTACTGTTTTCTTGTTTAGTTATTTATTACGTAGATAATATAATAGTAAGACAAGAAAATGATATACTTAGCAAAAGATTTTTTTTGTGTAGGTATGTAAAATAATATAAATATAAAAAAAGAGATTTCTAACGCGCATTACAAGCTTATTTAGCATTTAATGATAATTTGCGATGCTATTTAAATCTTTTTGAGTTAAAAACTAACAATTTGAATATCACATAATCTGAGTAAATACAGTGAAAGTAGGTGAATCTGGTGAATTCAAATTCCAGATAGAATAAGTAATGTTATACTCGTAGTTTTGGAGCTTTAAAAACGTGAAGTTTATTACCCTGGTCCTGTACCTACTGTCTATTGTAATTCTGCCATAAAATGTCGTACCATCGATGTTTCGACCGACAGCATAAAATTATTTGTTATAGAAAGCTAGTAGATATCCCAAGGCTTGAAACTTTAAACTACCTACCCTATTTTTATTTGGCGCACGTGTTTAAAACTTGCCAGTGGCATAAAGCAAACCCGTAGACTTCGGGTTGTAAAAGGCATAATTCGGAACACTTTTAATGGGATTGGGATTGTTTATTGCTTAGAATATTCTTTAAATTTAACAATTTTGATGAAAGCATGTTTACGACGTTTTTTTGATTATTATTTCTGGATAATATTTTTGATGTCGACGTTTTAACTGACTGCGTAATACTAATACTGCGTATACAATGGCGCTATTTTTGACAGCGTCAATTTTACCGCCGACATTTTCGATGGGCGCTATTATTTTCGGGCGACATATTTGATGCCGACATTTTTAACCGGCGACATTATTGAATGGCGCTATTTTTGCAGGCGGCATTTTTACCTTCGACATTTTTGATCGGCGCTATTATTTCTAGGCGACGTTTTTGGTGGCGACATTTCTGACGGCGACATTTTTGACGAGCGCTGTTTTTACCGGGCGCTGTTTTTGAAGGCGCTATTTTGGAGCCGCGGTTATTGAGGCGCTATTTTTGAAGGCGCTATTTTGACCCCCAACCCAAGAAAACTGGGCCACAACCCACAGCAGGGTGTCAAATAATGGTGGAGAAGACAAAGAAGTTGAATCAGTCAAATCTGTCAACTCGACAGGCCGCGGCTAAATTGTCGATTGGGCAAGCATCGATTATTATCAGAAACCGGAAAAAGGCTGGCAAAGGCAGAAGATGGCAAGAATAAGGAAAGAGGACCTGACTAAGGCAAAGAAGAACTACGCCAGGCTATATAAACAATCGGTATCTTCAGGTGGCAACAATTTTTTCATCATCGACGATGAGACGAAAGTGGAATGGGACGCCTCAGAGATGAATGCTACTCAGTTTGTTTCCATCGTGCCAGATCATCCAACTCCTGTGGAAGCTATGGTACGGCCTAAATCAAAATTTTCAAAGAAGATGATGGTGTGACAGGCGATCGCACAAGACCAGTAGGAGTATGGCAGCCCAGACGTATATTGAACACTTTCTCAGGGAAATTTTTGTTGCCGTGGATCTCATCTCTAAACGTCACACAACCTATCCTATTCTGGCTTGACAAGGCATCTTGTCATTATGCCCATGCAACAACAGCCTTTCTGGAAGCTCACAAAATTCGATATGTTGCGAAGATAGACAACCCGAATGCTGCGCCGCAAGGCTGGCCGATCGAGCGGTTTTGGTCACTCCTGAAGAGAGAAATAATCGCTCGGAATTTGCTAACGCAGAATGTCACTCAAACTTCTTGTTCTCTTTTTATATAGTTTCCTTTCCTAGGACAATAAAACTGATTCGCACCTTGGATTAAAAAATTTGTTTAGTTAATTTTTTTAGATTGGGCACTTTGGGCAGTGCCTTGCCTGAGCCCCCACCTGCTGCAGTACATATCGTAAGCCAAGGTTTTTTTTTATGACTATTAAATAATACGTTTATTATATATGCGTTTCCTTTTACTTACTCACAGGCTGTATATAATCACAAAACTGCAAATTCAATTACACACGATTTTCTATCAATTGCGAAGAAAGTTCTTTATTTCTCAGTTACCTTGTTATATATCAGCAGCCATAAATACCTCATAAATTATACTAATTCCCGGATTTTATATGTTTTTAGCTTGTACTAAATAGTCATAAAAGAGTATAGCGTTTTACCATCCCATCCTTTAAAAATACAGGGTGTCCACAAACTCACTTCACAAAAGAAAACTGCAAATTCTAGAGCTCATTTTATGTCGATTTGACGTAAATAACCTTATCCAAAAATGCTTGCCAAGGGAGCTAGAGCTCTTTGAACATGAAAAGTTCAAATCGATTTTTTTCGAAAACGGTGCGTCATAGCGACTTCAGATAAGACCATCATTTTTTTTATAAAAAATCGAAATTTCTTAAATGTTATGTCAAAATGCCGAAATTTTAAAAGACAAAAAAGTTATGAATAAAAATGTCCAATAGGGGTATTGGGAGGGGTCCCAAACGAGCCGCTTATGACTACAATTAAAAAATCGTATTTATGCCATACGATTGAGCATATTCCACGAAATAAATGTACAGAATGTTATCACTTAAAAGGAAGCCGTTTTGAAGATATTTGAATTAAACCGATGTAAGGGCGCCATCTTTAAAGAGCTCTAGCTCCCTTAGCAAGCATTTTTGGATAAGGTGATTTACGTCAAATCGACATAAAATGAGCTCTAGAATTTGCAGTTTTCTTTTGTGAAGTGAGTTTGTGGACACCCTGTATTTAAACGATTTATAACAAATTGCAACTGTAACTCCGAATTTTGTTTTCGAAATAGTATACACATTATTATCCTATATTTGAAATAAAAACAAAAACGAAATTCAAACGGACTTTATTCGTTATATTTTTTTCCATACAAAAAATTCTTTAGAGATACCTTTATAAAACAAATTAATATACTTAAATTAAAAAATGGGGAACTATTATTATTTGCACAAAACAACAAAACTTATTTATGATGATTATGGCAACATTCCTCGTTAACTTACCAACGAGAAAAGCAATGTTTAAGAAATTTCTCCAACTGGTTTAATTGTTAATTCGTGAATCTGCAAAGCATAGAGTATTTGTTATTGTATAAGTCTTGTTCAACATTAATATAACAGCAATTTCTGCAACAAGTCAGTAAAATGGTACTTCTTTGAACGGTAGAAAATTTATCGCGCTCGTGATGTAAATCACTTTACCCACTGCTGCAGATAAACGTTAATTAAATACTAACTAATAAATTAATACTGTTTTTATACAATATGTTTAGAGTTTAGAGTGTCATTATCTTTTACCTGAACATGTGGTGGCGTTGACAAAGCATAAACAGCAGCATCGGCAATATCCTCCGCTTTCAAAATTGGAGAAGTACTAAAAAAGTCGTTTGCTTCTTTATTATCTTCTAGATTCATCCCAAAAGGTAACATAGAAGCTTGAAAGATTTCTGTGGCAACAAGGCCTGGACTGATGCTCTAAAATTAGCTCATTTAATTTCTTCCCCTTTCATCATAATTATTTACCACTTCTTACCGTGATTTTTATTTTACTTCCAAAAGAATTCAACTCTTGCCGTAGAGTTTCTGTCAAAGCTGTCAAGGCAAACTTAGCTCCAGGATATACGTTTGCATTAGGATAATTTAAAACAGTATGTCCTACTGTGCTATTTATATGAATAATGTGTCCAGCCACGTTGTTGGCTTTCATGTCTTTTACGGCTTCTCTTGTTGCAATACATAACCCTAATACGTTTGTGTCCAGAACTTCCCTCCAAAGTTTTGTGTCTCCTTCGGTTAAATTTGTTTGTCTAATAATACCAGCACTATTGACGAGAATGTGGATGGGTCCTAGATTATCCTTAACCCATTTGAACGCCTTTAGGATGTCTTCTTCTTTAGTAACATCGGCAGGAATAGCGTGTAATCTACCAGATTTTCCTTGTAGCTTTTTAGCTAGTGCTTCTAATTTTTCTTTACGGCGAGCAAGAGCTGCCACCTAAAAGTGTAAACTTGTTGTCTGCTTTGTTTATAACTAAGTTGTATTTACCAAGTAGCTTTCAATGTGCATTTGAAATTATTTTGTGCATTTTTTTACTGCGACCTTTTATAGTTTCGAGTATTAAAATCGTAAAAAATGGCATTCCGTTTTAATATTAAATAAAATTCTTGAACATCATAGACGATTTATTTGTATGCAATTATAGCCTGAGGTTTAAATATAACTAATTTAACATTCCTAATAACAAATTATAAACATCTGTTTTAAATTTGTATCTGAGATGCTTTTCTTAATTTTGAAGCAATACTGGTAATAAAAATTGTTCACTGTAAAATTTTCTGTAGAATCCTCACGTTTCGATTAATTTTAGAAATAAATTCTTAAAATTCAAGTTTCAGTTTCTTCATTCTGATTAAGTACAAAAAGGACTATATTTTCTTTCCCAATTTCAGAGCAAACTGCATAGGATCTTGAAAGACCAATGAATTAAGCAGTCAATATACTTTATAATTTTTGAACTACCTATTTGGTAAGTTTCACAAGCTGTCTAATATCTGAGGGAGCCAAGTTGATTTCTTGTCATAACACTAAGGAAGATTATGAAGTTATCTCCTTACAAGTAACAACTATTTCGAAACCCAAGCAGAAGTGGTTTTTGTTATTGATAAGATAACCTAGTAAAAATTAATGTCAAATTATGATCTTAAAAGTTATTATTTAAAATTTGAGTGGCAGTTATATCGGCTGTAGAAAATAGTTTGTATAGTATCATGAAAGCTAAGTGATTTACTGTGCTTCGTTAGTTCAATAAAATAAACCTCCCTTGCTATGTAATTAACTATTATTTATATTGTTTGTACTTAAAAGCATAAAACAAATCACCAAATCCAACGTAGGAAAATATGGAAATGATTTGTTTAAAAATTCTGATCAATCATTAGCATCACATAGCGTTACGCAATCTTACTTTATACGTGTTAAAAACAAAATGTATTACCGTAACTCCTTCCTCTACTAATCTTTCTGCAATTGCAGCTCCAATTCCAGAACTTGCACCTGTAATAACGGCTACTCTGCCCTTCCAACGATCCATTGAAATCACCATTTTCACAAATCGTAGCGAACCGTAACTACACAAAGTAAATAAAACTCAATAAACACAGTAAGTGTTATGTAATACTAAGCATGAGTAAACGGTAAACCTATTATTTCGGCTAGTATACTAGAATTTAGCGCCAAGGTCGATGTTTCTATCCAAAAGTACGTCGTATCATGTCTGACTGTGAATGTTACATGAAGAATATTTTACAAAGGTAAACAAACACCGTGAATAAACAGGCCTATTTACATTATTTTCTTATTTTGTGATCAGTTTATACTTTCTTTTCGAAATGCCGAAAAGAAAGTATAAACTGTGAAATTCGCCACAACATACTCTTAGAAAATATTTGTTTTATGGTTTATTTAAACTTAAATCTGCTTTTATTACACGTCAATACTACGCATACAATATGACTGGAGTTGAGATGATCGTGTGTGAGGCGATTTGGACTTTCAATCTATTACGCCACCAAGACCATAAAATTAAGAATTTATTTAGAGCCCTGTATTATCTAAAATATGCATTGTTTAAGGTTAACAAAATCAGTATTCGAATTTAATAGACAAAACTGTAGGGTCGACGATGTCAAAAAATGATGATTGTAACTGCCCTTGTAAATAATCATATCTTTCTCTTATGATTACAGTTTTACCTTGTTTATTTTTAAAGTTGAATAAAATGTTAAATTTGCGATTAGAAACCCAGCAAGAAATTGTAAAATAACAGATTTATCCTTGGGTGTACTTTGGTAGTTACGCTTTCAAATGTACAGGTTGTTGAAGTCCTTGCTTCAAAGTTGGCCCCAAAATAGAAAAATCTAATATCCAAGCACAATACATTTGTTTAACGATTCTTCGTAACATTATGTTAAGAAAAAATATACAAAAATTAAACTGAATTAGTTGTAATACATTTTGAACCGTAATAATTTCGTTAATGTTTAATTTAACAATATTTTAATATTATATGGTTAGTTGGGTATTAACCGTGAAAATGGGGAAGGAAGGATCGATTGGGAATAGTTTTCTAAAATTGTGCAGTAAAGTTGCAAATACAAAATATTTATGGAGAACTTAGTTCAACTTATTTCGGGCTTAAAATGCTAACAATGAAAGGAAAAGATGAAAAAAGTACAGGCATTTTTTATATATTTCGGAACTAGTTGCTAAAATAAAAATTATTAAACTATTAGCACACTGAACGTAACGTTTCGGTTAATTTAATTTTTATTTTAACAATTGGTGGCGAAATACCCAAAAAAAGTAATGATTATAAAATATTGCCAGTATGACTGGCACCATTAAGTCGCTTTCATACTCGTTTGTCTCGCACTCATGCGTACACCACTGTGGTAAATACCACACCTTCGACAAAATTTGTAAATTTAATACATGTATGTATAACAAGTTTGTATATGTAAGGTTCCAAATTTTGGCAAATGATATGTAAATGTGTGGGCTAACAATAATTAAAAAAATAATAATAATCTGAAGCTAGAATTAAGCAAAATTACATATTGACTTAATTTAGCCTCTAATGTTCATATCCAAAAGTTATCGAACGATTTTAAAACATCAATGTTTTATCGTTTCCTTATTGGTAGATCAAGTTAGTCTTGGAAAATACCTTTGTCGTTAATTTTCCTGGTTAGTGTTTGACTTCTGTATTAAATATTGATTGAGAACATAGGTACTAAAACAATTTGGAATCATGTTATGTTTGTTTACCAACTTTTAATGTTCTCTTTCTGACCATTTTTCATTAGCTACTATATTAAATGTCAAAATAATTTTTTACGGCAATTACGAAAGCTTCGCGATTTTCAATTTTTGTTAGGTGATCTAAATCTTGCCTGCCAGGGTGGCGCAGTGGTAGATCGTCAGGCTAGTGTTGCGCTAGTCCTTGGTTGGCATCTCCCTATCAGCAGGATTTTCCTGTAGTCTGGAAGTCTGTATTGAGCCCTGATGAGACCATACATCGTTGGGCACCTAATTAACGACGCCATTTAATACCTACATAGTATAGCATATGCGTGTACGTGTAGGACCTTGTTACTCTACCTCTTAGGCCTGTATTCGGAAGAGAGCACCGTTAATTTGCTGCCCAACAACGAAAGGTCACCAAGACTCGATACCGACCTCACCTCCAAACTGCAGGAAAATCCTGTCCATCGCGAGATTCGAACCAAGGACTAACGTAACGCTAGCCTGACGCTCTACCACTACGCCGCCCTGGCATCTCCAAGTGTAGAGTAAAGTCGGGGAATATGGTACAGTCGGGTAATATGGAATACGTCAAAATTTTAAAAACAAAATGTGCCATCTAATATCTGATAGCGGTATTTAAACAGTTTCTCGAACTGCATATGTGCATATTCCTCATATAAAAATATGACACCGGTAATTATTCATAACCTAGCAATACACGACAGTCGGTTGTTTCTGTTATTGAAGTTTATACGTGCTCGTCGTTATAAACCATTTGTGACTACATTTGTATAAGGAAATCGTTTACATCATAAGGTAAGTCTATCACAGCACAAATCTATTTACTAATAATTGTTAATAGACTGCAATATTTCAAACAAAACAAGCATTACACCGTGTTTTCCTTACGTTACTATTCCATATTACCCGACATCTGTGTATTCCATATTGTCGGACAATTTTATTTTGAAACAATATACTTCTCTACAGTCTATGGCGACTTTATCGAAGAAAATTAGAACGCGCTGGTGCTCTGATGACATGCAAAAGGCTGCTGAGGCAGTCAGAAATAAAATTTTAGGTTACTTGACTATTGAAAAGCAATATAATGTTCCCGGGAGCACCCTCTTTCGTCTCTGTCCGCTGTCGGAAAGAAGTTCCTCCTGATATTGTTTGTAAGACTACGCTGGGTAAGAATACAGTTCTACCACTGGAGTTGGAAAAGGAACTGGCGCAGTATTTATTAATAATGGATAAAAAATATTTTGGTCTCGCCCGCAGTGATGCGCGGTCAATGGCATTTGCGAGACGTAAAAACATACCTTATCCATTCTGTTTTCTGCGTGAATTCGTGGGAAAAGATTGGTTGTCTGAATTTCTGAATAGACATAAAGTCGTTATAACCCTTAGAAAGCCTACTGAAACTTCCATAGCAAGAGCCCTCGGATTTAATAAAGATAGTGTTTTTGAGTTCTTTGACCTACCGGAAAAGTTGATGGAACTTTGCCCCCGATCAAATCTACAATGTAGATAAAACCGGGTTGTGTATCGTTGAATCTAAATGCCCAGACGTGATTTCGATGAGAAGTAGGAGCGCTTACCTCCGCTGAAAGGGGTTCATTGGTTACAATCGTTTTATGTATGAATGCAGCAGGCGTATTTGTACCACCTTTAATTATTTTTTCGAGAAAGATGTCAAGTGAACTACTTAAGATACGGGCACTTCCGAAATCGCTGTTCGCAGTTCATCCCTCAGGATGAATTCAGACAGATTTGTTTACCAAGTGGTTCGATCACTTTCTAGAAAAAATTAAACCTACAACAATAAGCCGGATTCTGCTTGTTTTAGATGACCACCACACCCATGCATGCAAGGAATCTAGATGTAATTATCAAGGCCAAGGAAAACTTTGTTATCATTCTGTCTTCCGCTGCATACAGCATACCACGCATACAATGCAACCTTTAGATAAAACTGTTATGGGAGCGTTAAAGATATTTTATAATGAAGAGGTAAGGCGTTTTATGCGAACAGAACAACGTGCTATATATCTGAAATGTGCAGACGGGAGAAAGGTCTGTCAAAGGATTTAATGCAACCGGGATTTATCTTGTCAGAAGAGATGTTTTTTCAGATGAGGATTTTCTTTCTGAATCACAAAAAGCACAAACGCACGTCACCGCTGAGGAAAATTTAAATACTTCATTTAGTGTTCTCCCTAAAAATGTAGTTCCTGTACCAGAATTGAAAAAGAAGGTTGATACGCGGGGAAGGAAATGTGGTGGCTCCAAAATAATACTTCGGCGCCAAATAAAGAAGAGCTTGAGGAGCCAATAAATCTGTCGCGAAACAAAGTTGTCAGAAAGCTAATGGATGAAGCAGCGCCTACCCAAGTAGCACACATATATTGGCCCAATGTTGGCTTAAATATGTTGGTCCTACCTTCAAAGTGTTAACGTTTTGTTATAGTGGTTATATGTTGGGTACCAATGTTTGACCAATATTCGGTCTCTAGGTAAATAATATATCGGATAAGTTTATTGGATATATATAGCCAGCGAATATTGGTTATATATTGGCATCCAAACTGTATACAATATAGGTACCTTAGATAGGTTAAACGTTTTCGATTATACATTAAATACACATTTCCTTTTATAGGTTGGTTATACGTTGGCAACCAAGCTTTAACCAATATTTATAAGAAAGTTTGGATATATATTGTCTTTTTGATTTGTTTTACTGTGTAGAAACCCTAAAGTGTAAACACTATTATTATCAGCATACATACGCACTTTGATATTTGAATTAAAAATTAGAGCAACTAAAATGATATTGAAATTAATAATAAAAAAGACGTTTTACTTTAAATGTCGTAGTCACAGGTATACTGATAAAAATAGTGTTCACCTCTTACGGTTGCCACACGGTATATTAAATAAAACATACGTTTTAGATATTATATTGAAATTTATTAAATGCTACAACAGCATACAATATTATTCATACATATGATATTAATTTACTGCCTACTTTAAATAAACACGTTTTATGCTGTGTATAGTTCACGTTTAATAAAAATAAAATACTGTATTTTAAAAATTTATATACAGGGTGTATCAGAAATAAGTACATTAAATTCCCTCAGTAATAGAACTCGTCAAGAACTACAACATTTCTTAATAACTTTTTTTTGTATACTTTTTAGATTTTGTGATAAAATTAGTTAAAGATTTATCACAAATTTCATTACCCGCCAATGGAAATCATGTTCGACACAAAACTTATATTTGGTTACCATAGTAAATCAACTTACTTAAAAATTAAGTTTAGCGGTATTCAATTATTTTGAAAATACATAAACAAGTCGTTATTTCAAAGAGGGGTAAAAATGCAAAATAAATGTGAGATTTAAAAAAAATAATAAGAAATGTTGTAGTTCCTGACGAGTTCCACCACTGAAAAAAATTAATGTACTTATTTCTGATGCAATATATAGTATATTTATACATACAGAAATCTAAGAACTAATAAACATACATGATACTATTTTGATTTGATTTAAAAAGCAACAAAACTTTACTGTCCTAAAAAGTCGGTACCTATTGGTCTTTTGGTTCTGCCGCCATATCTAAACTTTACAGTAAACAAAAAAGTTTCCACTCTTTCTTTATACTCTGTATCTGTTGTGTTCGTAAATCTTCTATGAACTGCATCTGTAATTTAAAAAAAAAACAAATACATATAGGCAATTTTTTATTTTTCTAAACCCAGCGATAATTAAACGGATATCATTTTGCAATTCTATTAAAATATATAAACAGGGTGTTTGATTTATCATTGACCAGCATTTATCAGCTAAACTGATGGAAATATAAAAAATATATAAAAAATTGGAATTATTTTGTGTAATTAGTGTGTAAACTCCCACTTGTTATACATAATTATAAAGAGAATTTAATGTAAAATCTTTTCCCTACTAAGTAGCAGTAGGTCATGGAAAGATAAAAATCAGGCCATATCCTAGAAAATGTAGAATTATAAAACATTTTCCTTTTCCATTTTTTTTATATTTTCTATAGTTTAGCTGATAAATGCTGATCAATGACAAATAATATTAAATTTTAAAAATATACATTGTTCCCTGTAGTAATACCATACTAGGTTCTTCCCTAAAGCATTATAAAAATGTTGTGTATCTATAGCCTAATATTGTTTGTAAAAGATTATGTAATATGTAAAAATATGAGAAATTATAGGATATAATTAAAACCTATTTAAGTTAATCAATTTAAGTTATTTAGGCATGCAATGCCGCGACATTACATTTGAAATAATTTATTTTAAAAATTTACCAAAAAATGAACGAAAAAGGTATAACTTACTTTGGAATGCGCATGATATGCGTAGATCACAAAATCAATCATTTTTTGGCCACTCCTCATTTTGCCTTGGCCAGAATATTTTGGGGCAACTTCCGAAGTGAATATTTTTTTCAAACAAGCGTAAATTGCGCTTCGATAATGATCCCCTCCTACGAGATACAACATGTCTACCTGAAAGAAAACATATTTTAGTAAAAAAGTTACTAGTACAGAGATGTGTATTTACCAATAAATTAAATGCTCCTTCATCAGAATACTTTCTCTAATTCCTCAAATTCTTCGTTTGTTTTGGCGGGTAAAATTTGCAAAACAATTTGCTCAGCGGGCGATGTTCCAGTATTTTGCCTAAGTTGGCTAATTAATGTGGCTGTTAGAAGCTGATTTACAGTTTTCCTTAATTCTTTCACTTCGTATACAAGTGCAGATATAATTTTTATTATATATCTTTCGGAATCTGAAAAAGTTGTAAATTTTATAGTGTATACAGGGTGTGTCTTGACGACCGTCGATTAGACGTTTCTTGAAAAAAACTTATAGTACCTACATAAATGAAAATTTGTAAAATAAGATTTTGGATATTAAAATTTGATTGAAAATATTTTTAGGATTGCACAACTTCCGGTTATACCGGAAGTAGACAATAACTTTATTATTTCAAATAGAACAATATTTTTAGATATTCAGAAAATTCGAAATATGATGATTTAAATTTTACAAAATCACGTGCTAAGTTTGATGTTTTACTTCTTTGTCTGACGTGTATGAAATGCTGAATAAGTACTGTTCTGAATTAAATATATTTTACTCACCTGTGGCCAAATTTTTTTAAATAAATGCTGTAAGAAAAATGGTGTAGTTTTATAGGTAATAACGAAACAATTTAGCCGCTGTACTGAAAGATATTGCACCAAACAGTTCGCTGCACTACGCACAAAGATATGAATAATGACAAGAGCCGTTTAGAAGCCACCTTGGCAGCCTGGAAATATACCTAAAATTGTCATATTCTTGGAAAATCTTCCACTTTGTTTCTTGAACAACGAGTTAAACCAGTGGCGTACCTATACCGTATATTTTTAAGATCATACAAATTGCATAATGCTTGAAAATGTTTTCTCATAAACGACTTAAATATTTTTTTTAATTGGCCTAGTAGGGTAGCGTACTATGAAAAAAAATTAAATTGTTTAGTTCTTAGCTGACGTTAAAAACCTAGAATTGTAACTACATTTTTTGAAGTAACTCCAGAGAAGGCTGATGTGGTGATGTAAAAAACGTGTACATAAACATACACCATGTTATTTACGACATGCATGTATATTTCGTACTCTAATTGGTTGATTTGTTCAGGATTAATTACATACTTAAATTCATCACTTGAAGTTTTTGCATATAATTTATTGTAGTAGATAATGCCTTTAATTTAATCATGCATAATGTCACTACTTACTTTAAATTAATAACCAGATTTTCAAATGCTAGAATTTTTGCTAATGATAAAAATCACCATTTATGCATCTAATTATATATTATACACTAACACTGCTTATAAGTTATAACTTAAGCGTAGAAACTTGTGCAAGAAATAACAACAAATAAAAGGTACGTAAGGGGCCCTTAACTAAATTAATATATAATCAGACATAAATCTGTTAATAAATCGTAGAAGAATTTCACGTGTAAATGTTATCTTTTTTCTTTAACGCGGGTAAATATACATGAAACGCCACTGTACCCCAAACTTGTCGGAAATTTACTGAAATGTTGGGTTCTATTGTCCTTAGGATTAGAGTAGAATTCTAAAAAGCGGTATTAGAAAACAATAAAGATTACTAGTACGGCCGAGGAATATTCCTATATGAAGGATAAACTGCAATTTATTGAATTTGTTTTAATACATATATCCAGATATCTGTATGCTTTCGCTGACAACGTCACAGTAAAATCCTAAAATGTCGGCTTAGCAAGGAATGTTAAGCTGTAAAGTGCATTTTCAAAATTCCCAGAATGACTAGATATTAGTATTTTTCCATGACATCATGTAAATTCTAGTTCCTTTAAATGAAAATAAAGCGATGAATTACATTTCTTTTAGATTGTTATTATTTTATGTAAATACAATAATTGCCCTTTAGCAGGTGCTACATTTCTAGAGATTATATTGTTTAACTCACACCGTTATGTTATAATGCGTAATGATTATTTTATGTTGTTCTAACTTTTAAATGACCATTGGCTATGTCATTTACAGTTCTTTTTTTAAATGGAAATGCTAAATTGTCATAAAGCGGATATTTATGGCATTGTGCTTATTTTTTGGATTCAGAATGCCTTTGGTACATATTTCACACAAAATACAAGCGCTTGACACCATTTTGATTTTTCTTATTTCAGATTTATTTGCATAAATGCATATATTATGTGATGCTTTTTTAAAACATTTTTGAATTTGTTCTAGCTTATTTTCAAGTTTTTGTGTGTCATATTGATTTATTTGTAAAAACATTTAATTTTAATTTTGATAACGTTGTTATCCCAGCAAACATACTTATTTAAATATGTGCCTATAACCTCAGTGAACGTCCAGAGAAGTTAATTTATTTTTATTTACTTAGTGTCACATGGGAATTTGCATGTATTTAATTTACCTTTTTCAATAAAATGCAGAAGTTGAATTACTTTTATAACTTACAAGGCTTTTTTGTTTTTGACGCTTTTAGTAGTAAATATAGTTTAATTTATATTGGATATATGTTGTTATACTACTTAATATTTAGCATGGATTCACAAAATTGGATAAATGTTGGTTTTATATCAGAAAAACTACCTTGCAGAATATATATTGCATTTATATTGGTAATATATTGTTCTTCCAATGAAGGCATTATATTGGCTAACCTATATTGGATAAACGTTGTTTTTAGCAATACCATCTTATATTGGATTTCCAATATGTATCCAAGGTATTTTACATATATACCCCGATATATTGTTTGACCAATGTTGGTACTAGGTATAATATTTATAGTAAATACGATGAAATGTTTAGCCAATATATCATATATATAATGCATTGGCGTTACATTGGTCCAACATTTTGTGCTACTTGGGTAGTAAAGTAAGAATACTTAAAAATAAGACGCAAATAAAAATAACCATGTCATCATCTGCTACAAAATCACAACCGCATCCTGTTATTGACGACTCCTCTGATGATGATCAGCCACTAATTTCCTGCAGAGACAAATCTCGACTTCAACCAGAAGCATTGGATGACAATAGTTTACCTGACGAGGATATAGCGCGCATTAAGGATTAAGGATACACAACGCCTTTTTTGCCAAGAGTACTTTTCTAGGAGTACCAGCGGGGAAATATAGATACAGTGTATCATGTGCTGCTCGTGGGCTCATGAGGCATGCTCAGATGGTGAAAGAGATAATAGTTTCATATGTGACTATTGCAAATAAACATTGTCTAGCAATTAAAAATTAGTATTAAAATATTTTTATTAAGTTTTTATTACATCCCACATTACCCGACATTGGTATTCCATATACCTACCCTCCAGTTTTAACGGTCCCCCTTAAATGAACGTATCTGAAATTTGTACCCTAAATTGAAAACAATTTGTTTTACTCAAAATTTCATATGTTGTATTTATTTGGGACTTTATTGAGAACGCAACCCCAAAATTTGAAATCAATTTTTAAACATATATATCCTAGAAAATAGAAAGGACATTCCATATTTCCCAACTTTACTCTATCATATATTTAAATTAATTATTGCAACTTTTGGAATGTTTTTTTAATCAAACTTGACAGACGCCTTCAGTATTTCTATATCTTTCTAGCTTTAACTAAATCCAATAACGTACGTTGAGCATTGAATCCATACATATTCCAAAGGTATCGCCGATCTTTCCTAAAACAATACATTGGTGTTTCCTTATATTGCGTCTTACCTGAGACACCCGGTATAATGTATAGTGTAGTGCAGAAAATTTGTATTGTCATTTTTAAATTTGAGAGATATTGACTTGAAAGTAAACTAATTTATAACCATTAACAGCGTTTATTTATTTCAGTGGCGTAAGGTGACTCATAGGGCTACAGCTGTTGTGTTTAGTGTTTTGAAAAAATTGATAATTGATCTTTACTAATAACGACTTGTGTGAACTTTTTTTTTATTCCGTACTGCAGAGTTATTTCTATAACATTAAATAATTCTCTTAAAAGTAATTTTGTCACTAATGTTTACTGTACAAAAAAAATTATTTGGATTTTGAATTAATGTTTAAGACGCAGTTAAATATGTTCCTTATTTAGATTCCTTGCAGAACTTTAAATATTCCCCAAAAATGAAAATTTCAATTGGATATCTGCGAAACTCCTTTCAAAGCGATCACTTTCAAAATATGTTTTGGGTGATATTTTTCGGTTTAGACATTTAGGAATTTGCCATTCTATAAATCAGAGACTTTCGATGTTAACTTTTGCTTATAGATTCGTAACAATAAACCGGTGTTATTTTAGGGCGTTTCGTCCCTAGTAACAAAGTACTAAATAGTAATAATTATCAAATTTGTTCGCGTAGCATTTCGATCTAATCTGTCCCTAAATCAATTAGGTATATACCAAAAGGGTGGACGTTGGTCAGCTAGGGTTGACCGGTTAGTTAATATTCCCTTGTTTCCGATCATATCTTAATATTAGCATGACATTATAATGCTGTTTGCATAGTAATCACGATGTTCCCCCTTTTTTATTAGCAAGGACCTGTTTGTAAGCAAATTATAACTAATTTATCTTTTTAACTTTTAGGCTAACTTTCGAAATTTATACGTTTCCCCTTTAAGCGCACTTTTTAATTTAATTTGTTGTACGGAAACCATCAGTGCCAATATTAAAACTTGAGAATATAAGTTATAAAGTTAAATTCCCACAGGATAATAATCCAAAGTAGTTGTAACACAATAAGGATTCGTCTTTGGCGATCTATTGTTGTAACAAAGCATGGGAAGAACCCGGTAGTGGTGGACACAATACTGGAATTAAATAAAAATAAAGCTGTGGATATCTTGAGAAGGGTTACACTGTAGCTATAGCCTCTGGCCACTCGCTAACAATCGCTCCCACTTTTCCCTTTAATTCGACCCTAATCAAGCACTGGACACTTCCGATTGTCCAGGTACGCATTTTTCCTCTATTTTTTATGAGCGAAAAACCCGATCCGTTACTATTAAACGAGTAAAACGAAAAAAAGTTCCGTCGATTGAAATTTAGATCTTTTTTGTTGCTATACGTATTAGTTTGAAAAATTTAAGTCGGTGGTATTTTCTAGGTGCAGCATTAAGTTTATTTATTTATATTTAATTTAAACAGTTTCCCCTAACACTGTTCTGAAATTCTATGTGCGTTTTATTAAATGGAAACAATGAAAATTCGTAAGGATTAATTTCTTTCAGGGACTACTTTATAATGTTTTTTAATGGAGTATAAAATCATGTATGTAGAAATACATTATCCTCCCCGAGAATTGAACGACTGACTTTTGGCTCTACCAGTTGAGTTACAAAAGTGGAGGTAATATTTTTCTGTATAAGGAATTGGTTAATTAACTAAAAATCATTAAAAACTGTGAAATCATTAAATTGTTACTTTTCGGATACATTAAAGTATAAGCAAAAAATTGTATAAATTGACATAAAAAGAGTAAAGTCCATGTCGTTAATATTGATGCATAGCCTGGCGTACTGGATTTAATCTTTAAAATTTTAATTGTGTTTACCAGTTTTACTCGAATGCTATACTCTTGATTTTTTTAAATTAGCCGTTATCGCCACATCTTTATCTGCTCTGCGTACGCTATTACATTTACAGTTTTTGGTAGATTAATATTTTTAATTAATTAATTCTTAATATTCCATGACTAAGTTTAAATTCTGTTTAGTAGTTTCTTAAATGCCGATTCACTCTTGTTGTTTATTTCTTTATTTATTGGGCGAAGTTCATAAGATAGGATCATACATTCCATCCAACCTTGAATAATCTGTTAAAAACGAATGATCAGGTTTTTAATGATTTTTTAGTGATTTGTATTGTCATTGCAGAAAATTTGGATCGTTTTTGAGTTTTGAGTATTTAATGCCTTTTTATTTAATGGTTTTCATTTCTTATTCCTTTTATTCCTGAGGTTTTTTTTTTAATCGGAGATAATATTAAGGAATTAGGTTCTAACTAAGCTAAGCTAAAGTTAGTTACTTATTTTTTTAATAATTTTTAGTTTAAAATATTATTTTTAGCTTACTTTTTTCATCTTAAAATTCATCTTATGCTTCATCTTTAAAAATCAATGTGAATTTTACCTATGTTCCAAACTAATAAGAAATACTAAGAAAGTTTCGATTGTGTTTTTATTTTATTTTACAATACAATCCAATTTCTTTCAAAAATTCTGAAAGCTCTTAAAAATAAAAGTATGTAATCCAGGATTGATCCCCGGGGATCTGCTCCATGTCAATTGATGATGATGATGATGATGATAAATGTCTAAATGCTTATATGAGTAGAAATTTATAAAACAGTATTTATTGTTTTTATTTTTTATGTCTACCCAAAAATAAACTACAAAAAGTGATGAGTACCGATTGTTAATTGCTGTTCAACGGATATTTTATTCCTAGATAATCCGACTTTTATTTGTTACTTGAGCATCCAACGGAAGACCCCTGTGAACTATCTTTTAAGGGGGTTTCCGCCTCTCCTCCGCCACAAGGGGCAATCTTAATTTATCGTTTTTCTTGAATTTACACAGCAAATTATGTAGTATTAAAAATTAGTCATTACACTCTGTTGTTATTATGAAGGAGTCATTTCTTGCGTATTCTCAGATTCAGCGCACATATGATAACTTAGCAGAGTATAATGTACCTATATTTGTTGTTTATACCACAAACCAGTATACACAGTATACTGGTCTGTGTTTATACCAATTGTTACTTGAGCTCCAAGCTCAAAATTACATATATTGATGATTATAAAGGAATAAATCTTTAAGGTTTTATATATTTTTTATAAGATTGTACTTTATTATCTAATTACTTATTCAGAAATTATTCTTTTTTTATGCTTATAAATTTAAATGTAACATTAGGTTTGAGTAAACTTTAGGAATGATATGAATTGATTAAGCTGTAACATTTTGTAAGGTTTAGAAAGATTTGGTAATCGTTTAAATAGCAATTCTCACAGTAAGAGGGGTGAACGATCCCTTGGCAATAAAATTGATCTATCACGCAAATCGAAGGGGTGACAAATCTGAATAAATCACATATCCAAATCCGAATACAATAAGAAATTTTCATACTCCATTTTTAAAAGCGACCCCAACGCTGCTTATAAATCTTAAGTAGCGAAGGGTCACATATGTAATCTTCATCGGTAACCCTTCTTCTACGGGTCATTGTTAAAGAAATACGTTATCCTTGCCGGACTTTGTGTATTGGAATCAAATTTAGCGTATGTTGTAACGAATTTACAACCCTTTCGGGGAAACTGTTCCGTTCGGTGTCCAGGTAGTTTGTAATTTTTTCGGGCCTTGGCCACTTAAAACGTTATCTGTCATCTGAAATGTTATATTTTTCGAAGAACTTGTACGGACACTGATTTAAATTTTTAATTTTAGAAACGTAACGCCACATTGTCGCAATGTGGTCTCATTCGATATCCTTGAGAAGTTTTCACCAGTATTACGCTGTACTGCCACCACCACCACGACGACGGCCATCAAAAGCGACCAGCAAGCAGAATAACTAAAATTCTCCGGTAGTGCTAATGTTGACGGAACGGGAAGGTTATGAAATTAATGATGGGGTGCATCCGGGGATGCCACGACGCGTGGTCACGTGATAGATGACCGCTGGCCGTGGATTAGAGATGACAGTTTAATTACGGCCAGTTGACTTAAGACTCGCCAGTACACGCTTCGAAATAATGAGTTTCTCATAAAATACATAAAGTAAAGAGCTTAATGTGAAATTGCCGTTTTGGGACAAATATTCTGACGTAGAATAATGCGCTTATGTTAGTTTTATAACGCAACTTTTAAGTGCCTCCCGGCTCATTTTCTAATTAAACCGTTATAACTAATTTATAACAGTTAATTTGTTCGCCACTAATACTCTATGTAGTAAACACACCACAAAAAAATCTTCGTAGAATCTCCCACTTATAAATTAAATTTAGTTATTTTTTTAACATTACAACCACTTACCAATAGAAAATTCGCTAATATCAATCAAGCGACAAAATTAGTGGGGTGATAGTTGGTATCAAGAGGAGCAACTTGTATAGATAAACCCTGAGCCGGAAATCTTAGTTAACGATGCCAGAAATTTTGAAAGAAGTTCCTGAAAACACCTTAAAATCGAAAATCTATCGTTCAGACTTGAGGCCAGCTATGGTAATCAGTGTAATCACAGTATGTGACAGTTAATAACGACAAAGCCTATTTTAAGCAGATGCATATTTCCATATTTGACAGTTATAGCATTGTTATTTTACTTTTCTGTCCTTATTTATAAAAGTTCAACAGTCGATTCCTGCATTACAATAATAAAGATTTCATTACAGATTACAAAGATTATGAATAAGAAATAGTTTATGGCGTAAATGAAGTTGAAAGTTCAATATTCATAAGGGAAGATGATGTCATCTCTTTTTTCTGAAATTAGTCACAGCGTCTACTAAATAACTAAAAACGTTTTCCTTATTGGGCCTAGCTTTAATTTAATAAATTTATTTGACATAAATTGATTTGAAAAAATCAGTGTTTTAACACTGTTATGGACGGCAATATCGGAAGATAAATCTACCACAAGGTAGAAATACCGAATCATAATCATAAAAATAAAACATAACATAATTTTCGATAAAAGGATGTTATAGAAAAGTAATAAATTGTCTTTACCAAAGGTGTTTATGAAATTGTTTTTTAATATGATTTTCGCAATTCTATATTACCCAGATTTACTTTAATATTCAGAAATAAGGTTCACCTTCAAAAAACACTTTTTATAACAGATGTTGTTTTAAACTTTACCAAAATAGTAAAAGCGCATTTTTACATTTTTATGGCACATTTCTATGGAAAAGCATCCTAATGATACTGCATTAACCCCTTGTACTCCTCTGCTTCTTTTAGTTTTTTAATTAAAAGATACACATTTTTATGATATGCGTGATATTATTATTAATTTTGTCATCTTTATTTCAATAAATGATTTAAATTTTCAGGTGGTCAATTAGTGTTACATTTTTGGAATATGCAAGATGAGGCAGTATTGCAGAAACTGCACAGAAGGCTATAATCTTCCTTAAAGAATCAAGAAATGATGAACCATTTCTGTTATTCATGTATGGGTGAGTTCGACATTTAATATTTGTTTCATAGCCGTCAACTCTGTGACGGCGCTGAGGTTTCCATAAAAGAAATATAAATTTAATAACTGAAATTTTGTCACAACTATGTAGTTTGCATATCAAAATATCTCCAAAAATTTCAGTTTTTCCTAATACCTAATTTTCAGTCTTGGATTAAGAATTTGTTTAGATGTATCTAGGAATGAGGATTTTTCGATATCTCGATAGTCATATTAATTAATTATCATCGATATATCGAATAAATCAATATATCAATTTAATCGACACTTTAAAATATCGATATTTTTTTATTTGCAGCTTGATGGAATGACGCCATGTAATTCATATTTCGTTAGGAAACGCATCAAAGTGTCTACGTATTTTAAATTCTTTTCAGATTATTTAATCGCTATATGTTTCTGTCTGTATAACCTAAAAATGTAAAATAAAGTTACAATGTTCCGCTGCTTGACAAGTTTTATACACTACGAGTTACCGAAAGGCACAAGGACCGGGAACATGCTGTATATACGCCATTTTTGTTTCAAATTGTGGATATAGCAACACTTACATCAACCTATCTAACGTGGCAGAAACACATACAGACGAAACGAAGACAACTGTACCTTGGACCATGGGCCGAAAATCAAACTATCAACTAAGAATAAAATCCTGTACTGTACAAGACTATGCTGAAACTTATCTGGTCATATGGCCTTCAACTTTGGGGGTGCGCCAAACCTACTAGGTTAAAAACAATGCAAACATTCCAAAACAAAACACTTCGTGCGATTGTCAACACACCATGGTACGTTATCAATTTAATGCTGCATCAAGACCTACTAATCCCATACAACACAGAAAGAAATAAAAACCTTTTCCACTAATTATATTATCAGCTCCGACTTATGGGGAATCGAAACGATCTTATAGAATATAGAGATGGACCGCTCAACAGAAGACTCAACAAATCCTGGTCAGAAGATCTACCTCAACAACATTAAGGGCTAGTGATATCTAAGGGACGTTTCCCATTTAAGCCAAAGACTTGTAACAAATTATTAATCAATACTCGTAGTGAAGTAGATTGTAAATTTTCAATAAACGTCTTTTGATAAAAATGGTGGATATACCAACGTGGTATAATTAGGAAATATTAAATTTCGGGAAAAATAATAAAAATAACAAATCAGCAAGTATATGAATATATCCCCAAAAAGTAACTGTGACTTTGCATAGCAGTGGTATCATTTTACTTTTTACTTCATTTATTAGTTGTTATTTACAGATACATGTGCGTCAATCTTTTTACACAGTAAGTAGGCCTTACATATTTTTAATGAAATAAGTAATAATTCCTACATTAATAACAAAATATGGTTAAAGATAGGTCCATAATCAGATTATGTATTTCCTTTTTATTCTAATTTAATTCAAATGTAAATAGTTTGTGCTATTTAATATACCAATTTATTGCAAGTACTGAATCTTTTATTCATTTAGTTCAATGTAGTGGTTACTTACTTCATTAATTACTTAGATACATCTCCAAATTCGATATATCGATATATGCGATAGATCGAATTATTCGATAAGTCGATTGAATCATATGTATTCACTTTCTCCATATCGATATTTTTTTTATATCGCACAGGCCTAGCTATTTCGTATTTGCACTGAAAACTCGCCGCCTATGATCCGAATGTGACCACAATTCAGCATTTAAGGATGTAAATCTTAAGCTTCTGATCAACTTGCATAAACATCTGTTCAAAAAGAAAGGTGGTACTCTTAATTAGGATTTATGTATAGGTATGTGTTTTTAAAACCAGTTAAAAAGATTTTTTACTCTATTAAAAATTCAACAATTCTGTTCCGTTATTATTTTGCCCGAACATAAAAGAAATTTTCTACGAAAAATTAAAGCTTGGGTTACAAATCTAATTTTGTTGGGATGCCTAAGTTTTACTTAAACCGTTAAAAACTATTAATTGGACAAAACCTTTACGACCCATTTTTAATTATTAACTTTCGTGGGTTAAATTCGTTTCAAGGGTTATTTCGATTGTAAACAAAACTAGTTGTTAAATTTTATAACTTTAAAAAGCTATTTGTTTTTGACTTTAATCTTCGATTTTAAGAATTTAAAAACTTAGAGTTAAATTTTCACTGAAAATGTCAAATTATGTTTTTATGAATTAAAGGTTAACCATACTCACGAAGTAATAACTGTCCATTGGCCCTACGTTTTACCCATAAGAAGAAGAAGAAGAAGAAGAAAAGCTTCAACCACGCAATTTAATTACCAAAGCCCATTATCGAATTCTTTTTTATTTTGTTTTGGAACTTTAACTATCATTAATAAATTTCATTTTTAAACGAAGTAATGTAAGTTTAAAAGCCAAAGTATCAATTAGAAGCAAAAAAATAAAATTCCTTAAAAATTTTTGACTTTTGGTTTTCACTATGATCTAATATTATTCTTTAGGCTTAAAACATGTTAGTTAGGTAAATGCGAATTTTAAAAGTAAGAAATTGTCATTTTGAATTTACTAATTCAAACATGTAGTTTTGTTATAGGAATTGAATTAAAATTATGATAATGACTAATACGACAGTTGTGTTTTCGTAAAACATAAGATAAACTGTAAAAATTAAGCAGGCTTTTAAGATACAACTGTTACTAATTAGCAAAATTACATTTTTCAAGGAGCATAAATATTAATAAATATTTATGTAATCATTAGAATATAAAAAAAAGACCCAAATAATCACTTCGTTTTACCACCAAACCAATGATAGCTCACAACCATACTCTGAAAGTACCTATCTGTTTGTAGTTGGGCATTTTAAACTGATTGTCAAGATCTTTTTTATTTTTAATTTTTTTTTCGACTGTTAAGTTATTTGATTATTTAAAATTTTCTATATTTTGTTGCTTAAGGTCTTAGACTTTTAGACTAGAAAAAAACTTTTTTGACATTTAAATTACATCAGACAAAATATTTTAACTCTGTGCTGAAAAATTAACAAATTATTTCGAATTTCTTTGGATTTTTCTTCCTTTCCTCCCCTCCCCCCCGTCTCGCACCCTCCTTCTAACCCACCCAACCAGCCGCCTTTCGGTCTTCCTTTTCTTTAACTCTTCTTTAACTTTGCAACACCCTCCATAACTTCTAAATGTGTGGGAATATTAAGAGAATTTGCTTTGAGATTAAAACGAATTTCGGTGTAATAAACCGAGGCCACAGTTAGTGTTATTAAATTGCAATTGAAATAAAAGTATAAACATCTAAAAAACTGAGTAATTATGACACAAAAATAATCATATGTTGCATTGTTAGGTATTTCACCACAATCTAAAATTAATAAAAAGTAGTAACTATATAATTAACGTAACGTTTCGGGAGTCAAAATCTGCTCCCATCTTCAACTTATAAATACTATAAAATTGAATTAAATTGTAAATAGTTAGACTTATCGTTACCATTTGTTTTAGTTCTGATACTTATGTATTTTATTTAATTTTTATAGTTTCTACAAAAAAAAAGTAATATATGGGTATTTTCACGTTGCTACCGTTTCTGACAAAAATCATTATTGCTATAAATCCGCACCTTAGTCATGCCATCAGCAAACAGCATATTGTTTATATAAATATTGCCGTTGATCTTTATTCCAGGCTTGACCATATTTTTCCAGTCTCTGATAATATCATCTAAATATATTTATGTTGAATAACTGAGGAGATAAACTACATCCCTGTCTAATCCCTTGGTTTATTAGTATGTCATTTGTTAGTTGTTTTCCTGTATGTATTTTAATGTTCTACTATTCTAATTACTTGTATCAAATGATTTGGGTGTCCTCATTTGATCATGATGTTCCATAGCCTATTATGTCTGTCAGCTGGGTCAAATGCCTTTTCTATGTCAATGAAGGCTAAGAGCGTTTTCCTATTATTGTCTTAACGTAAAGACATTGTCAATGCAGTTACTCCCTTTTCAGAATCCAGCTTGTTCTTCTAATAGTAGTATCTAATAGTTGCGTCAAATGATTTGGGTACCCTCATTTGTTCATGATGTTCCATAGTATATGACGTATATGTCTGTTAGCTCAGCCAAATGCCTTTTCTATGTCAATGAAGGCTAAGTGCATTTTCCTATTAGTTGTCTTAACGTAAAGACATGGTCAATGCAGCTTTTCCCTTTTCGGAATACAGCTTGTTCTTCTAATAGTAGTGCCTCTGGTAAAAGAAACCGACATAGGCGGTATCGTCTAAACCTGGAAGGCAGACGACGACGATGGCGACCTTTACTCGTAACTAATTTTCCATAAATCGTTGCTAGTTTTTGGAAATGTTACAAAACTTGTTAAGGTTTCGAATATCATTAGTTAGAATACGAATTTTGCCGGTATGTTTTAACAAAGTCAGTATTAATTTTTTAATAGTTTCTGTTAAAGGTTTTGTATTAACAACTATGGTATGCCACAACTCTAGACTGTTTACAAACGTCGAAACAAAAGAACTTCCAATGACTTCAGATTTCTGTTATTTTTGAATTATTCCACCTTCGCACTGTACTATTAATAAAAAGTCATGGTGTCAGATTTACAAGGGTTTTTGTTCTATTGTGTTCTATTAATAGAAAGAATGAGGCGGTCGTGGCTCACATATACAACGAAAACACCCGACCGCTTCCTTCGGAAGGCAATGGCAAACCACCGAGGTAGGTGTATTCTGCCTAATAAGTTCTCTCTGAAGTAGAAGTGCAAGCACTTCCGTGGTTTGAAGCCCACGTAAAGCTGTAGATCCCCTATGTCTGTAGACTACTTGACACGCATACCACAGGGATATGGAGAGGGGATCGGCAACGCTTGGGCATGCCACTCCAAGAAGAATAGAAAGGACAAACCGATACAAAATAAATACTAGAAGCCTGGAAAGAACATTATACTTACAAATATCACGTGGTAACTCCAGAAGAAAGAACATAAACAGAGAAGAGCAAACAGAACAACAACAACAAATTAAGAGAAAAGAAGTCGAAGATACAATACAATAAATCAAAATTGGAAAAGCAAGTGGAGAAGACGGCATAGCACCGGAGATGATTAAATGGCTGGGAGAAAAAGAAATAGATTGGATATGGATTTTAAAGAAGCCTGGAAAAAACAAACAATACCGAGGGAGTGGGAAAATAACTTATTAATATCTGTTTATCCCAAACTAGCTATAAGCTATACACAAAAATTTTGGAAAAGAGACTAAGAGAACACGTTGAATCAAAATTAGGAGAAGAACAGGCAGCCTTCAGACCAGAAAGCAGGGGCCGCATTTAGCTTCATGCCGCCCCTAGGCTTACCTAAAATCCCGCCCCCGAAGTAGGTACCTACGTAAACAAAACTAATACTAAATAAACCTCAAGCGTATGGGCAAATATTCTTTTTTCTTCATAATTAGAATTACCTACGTTAATGTCTTGAGACTTTGAGAGACTTGAGATTTTTTTATTGATCCTTATTCCCTAATTCCCAAGTCCCAAAACGTATTTACCATTAATGACGTACAAATAAACTGATATAACAATATGCCATCCCCAAAAATTTGCCGCCCCCAAAATTTGCCGCCCTAGGCTGCAGCCTACTCAGCCTTATTAGAAATACGGCCCTGCCAAAAAGATATGCAAACGATAACATATACATAATAAGGAACATAATAGAAAGAAAAACAGAAGAAGGAGAAGAACTATATCTAACATTTATTGACTTAAAAGCAGCTTTTGATACTGTGGACAGAAGAGAAATATGGAAAACACTGAGAGAAATGGAAGTACCTTACATTTTAATAAGCGCAGTTAGAAGCACATATGAGACAGTTATAGCTAAAGGCTAAAGTACAAATGGCAGGACAAAGATCAGACGAATTTAAAATGAATAAGGGAATAAAACAAGGGGTCAGTCTAAGCCCCTTACTATTTATCATTATTATGGACAAGATCAAACGAATTAAAGAAAAACAGCACTGTTATTGGACACAAGAAATCTAGAATTAGTTAAATTGAGTAGCCTCTTATACGCAGATGATGTGGTACTAATAACAAATAATAAAAACGAAATGCCTGGACTAAAGAAATAGAAAACATGAAAATGGAAGAGAACATAAATAAAACAAAAGTTATGATTGTGGATGCAAAACAAAAAGATAACCAAAACAACAAAGAAATTAAGTGCAAAGATACTACACTGGAAAGAGCAACAACATACGAATACTTGGGAAGTATAATAACAGAGGATGGGAAAATAGACGCCGAATTACCAAATAGAGCGAACAAATCAATAAAAATATATTACTCCTTAAATAAAACAGTACTAAGGTATAACGACATAGACATAGAAGTAAAAATGAAAATCCCTAATATGATAACAATACCAATAATAACCTACGCATGCGAAAATTGGACACTACGGAAAAAGGACGAAACAAAACTAAATACCATCGAAATGAAATATCTCAGGAAAATCGCGAGGAAAACTAAATGGGACAGGATAAAAACCGGAAACATTAGAGAAATAACAATAATGGAAAAAATAAAAAAGAAACAATTAAACTGGTATGGACATGTCGTAAGAATGGAACCAGACAGTCATAAGAAAAATAATGGAAATGAGAAAACCAACCAAAAAACAGAGAGGAAAACCAAGAAGAAAATGGATGGATCAAATTCGGGAAATAGGTTTAGGAAAAGGAAAGACAATGGAGGAAATAAGAACCCTAACAAGAGACAGCAAGGCCTGGAAGAAATGGGTACAGGACATGGAACCCCCATCCGACACCTGAAAAGAATTGCCAAAATCTCTGTCTGCACTTGTCAATAAAATAAAATTAACGTTGCTGTAACTCAGTAGGTATCTACTTTTTAATTTTTATGTATTAAACCATGTTGATTTCTTCCTCAATGCAGCAGCTGCCATGTACATTTTAGGATCGAACTGGTTTTTGTTTTCATTGATATTTTATAAAACTTTCTTGGAATTAAATGATTGCAAACATAAATGTTTACTAATTTACAGTCTAAAGTTAATTGTCAGTCATTCGTTACAGTAGCAATGATTAATCAATCTACAAAAATAATTACAGAAGTAAATAAAGAACGTCTACCTAAAAAAAAATCGAAAAACAAATAATAAATCAAAGCCCAGCCAAAAGCTAAATTCGAGCAATTCTTTTTTTAACTTTAAATTTAAATGAAAAGAACTGACATGTCAGACAAATGCAGTTAATTAATAGCATTTATTATTCATGTTATATCTTGACCACCGGTTGACTCGCTTTATAAGAAAGTTAACAACCCCCCAATTTTCAATATCAGTCGGTCAGGTTATTTACAGAGAACATCAAGAGAGGTGAACGTATAAAAAATAAATCACGAAGTCTAAAACTCGTTAAAATACCATACACAAAATTTGAACTCGTCCTCCAAATTTCAAAATAATAAAACACAAATATATAACCTTGAGACAGTGAAGGCGTCTCGCGCGCCAAAATAGTAACGATTAACGAACTTTACGTTGGTTAATTTAAACAAATACCCTCTCGTACTATCCTACTAGATAGTAACAGATGGTCACATACAAAAAAAAACTCAGGTACGCGTCCTAAAAGTGTGTCCGAAATTTAAATCATACAGCACGTGGTCCCCTGGACTCACTACTAGACACAAACGACCAACCAAATTAAATAAGCAGAATAAATGAATCCCAGACCTTCTACCAGCTTTTTAAAGGTGGACGCCCAGGAAATTAATTTAACGGAAATCTAAATCAAAAATAACTTTTTAATAATATGTTCAAGTTTTAACTTAACAAAAGTTTTATTGTGAGCCTCCCGAATTGTTATTGGAAAATTAGTTATAAATGAAAATTTAGAATGAATTATTAATTTAAAAAAAACAAAAACAATAAAACCCTGTGTGCAAAATCAAGCAATCGATGTAGTGCCAGAATTATGTCGAATAATGTTTTTTTATGAACATTTGATATAAAGTTTATTTTTTACAGCAAACAAAAATCAATAAAATAGGTTGATACTCGCCCGATACTTTTCCAGTTGAGATTTTAAAATACTAAAACTTAGAATAGGGGTGGGTTTGTAACGATAAAAGGAATCAAAAATTCTTATACTTACCATTTTTCCTCAGTTGCTTTTTTCCCTTTAATTATTTTGTGGTTAATAAAATTTTATTGATACTTGGCGTAGGTATTAGACTCTTATTTATTCATCCAAATTTTGTTCCTGCATCTTTAACCCTTTGTTTTTGTATTTCCCGAGAATAAAATGTAAAATTAAAGCATACTTTTTCTCAGAAACTATGCATATTAGAAAAAAATTGTGCAATACTTCTTTGCTCCATTTGTCATTATAAATCTATTCCCAAAGTTTGGCAGAAGCCTTACCTAACACCCTGTATATAAAATTTTCATAATTCGTTGTATTTCCCCAAAGGTGTGAATCCATAAAAAAATTAATTTATTTAGCTTAGTTAGGTACTAAAACATAAATTCTTTGCTTGAGCCAAAATCTAAATTCTAAACTGCAGTACGAAAATGTTATTTTAAGCTTTTGATTTATAAATAATTATTAATTAAACGAATAGGAGAAAAATGAGTAAAAATTCTCCTCAAAATATTTTTCTTTGTAGAATGTGTACTTTAAAACAAGTATAAAAGTAAAGTGTAAGAGTTTAAAAATTGTAGTAAACCTTGAATTACTTAGAAATTAGGAAAAATTACCGTATTTGGATTTGGAAATTTCAGTCAAAAATGTAGGTATTTTAAATAAAGTTTAAAAATCTGCTACTCAAGTACTTCTATTAATTTAAATTAAATAACTTTCTAAATCAAGTTTGTTGTTTGAAATTAATCATTTAGTTTAAAGCTGTTGTTGTGACTTAATGAAAAATAGTTAATTTTTGCTTTTACAAGTTAATAATGTCACCAGGTTTAGATTTATTAATGGTGCTTTGCAGTTACGATTGCTTTACACTGGTCACTTACCTCGATGGCGTCAAGATTCCCAGTCCAAGGCAGTGATGTTTTTAATATGAATAAATCTGAAAATTGCTATCTTTGGGGTACAAGGTAAAACCGTAGGTGCCAGGTCAATACAATGTTTGGCACAATAAAAATCCCTAACAACGTTAGAAGTTTTCTGGAGCAGTCGCATTGAGATATTTGGCATCCACAAACCTAGATCTCACCCAAATAATAAATTAATATATTACTGCGTTAATAAAGTTTGGAATAAATTTGATAAAATCATAGATATTAATTTTTGGTAAAAATCCTTAATTCGATTAGTTTTGTTCTGAAAAACATTTTCCGTTATATAATTAACTTGCTTTTATGGCATTTGTTTTTCGAGTATCGATATCAACAATTTTCTTTATTACAAACTATATTTTTCTGTTTATTTAATGATACTCATTTTAATATTAAACTATAAGCTCAAAATAATAAAGATAAAAAGTAAAACGTTTCACTCAAAAAACGAAAGTTGATGATATTTCAAGTTTAACCGGATACAAGTTTTGCAACATTTTAACACACTCAGCTTTTGTTACAGCTATATTTTGTATTTGAAGTAAGTTCTAAGCTTGTTGCAGTATTTGTGGGAAATACTGTATAACAAATTAAAAGCAAATAAAACATAATTAACAATCATTAAGACTTTCTTTTGGCTTACAATTTACAATCTACTTAAACTACAAAATTTTCTGGGATACTATTTTTTTCTATGGTAAATTGGAGCTTAAACTTTAATGAAAAAAGAAACGGTGCAAATGGCTGTTAGAATACAAAAAATAAAGAACAATTTATGAAGATGTTACTTCATAATTTTTTAATAACATTTCAACGTAGATCCGATTAAAACTGCATCCAAATTTAGTTCTAAAAACCTTAAGGTAAAAGTAAGAAAAACCTTAAATTATTCACTAAAAGGATACATACTAAATAGCTACATACTGCAGTGATATAACGTCATGCAGAAAGGCATTTTGGAGATTATTATTTTTTGTAACTGATATGCTCCACGTAACTCCACATTCTAATCAATTTACATATTACATTCAACAAAACTGCACACAACACTGCTTGTGACAATAGTTTTACTGATTTCTTTAATATGTCTATATCTTCTGCAAATTACGTTTCCTCCATCATCTAATGTCCCAACAATCAAATGAATTAATTTCTTTCATATTTACATATACATCTGCTTTCCTTAAAACCGAACTGATTGATCTAAAATACCTTCTCAAGATGCTGTGATTTTTCACTACAAATACAAACATTTCAAACACTTTATTTTTTGTATAATTTTAAACGTCTAACATCCCCCTCCTTGTATTAGAATATAATTTTTGCAGCTTTGAACATATCTGGAAAAATGGCGTTCATCATGTTACTCATTTGTTTAATGAGAGGGATTCCCCCATGTATATCTTTACATTTTACATTATTTGTTACTTCGTTAAATTTTAAAAAATAAAAGTGGGAATATGAATAGTCTTAGTATTCAAAAAACGCTGAATTAATTTATTATTTTTAGATATAACACACTAATAATATCGCACCACATCCCACCATAAAGAACAGCCAATTTGATAGATTTTAAAAAATCATAATTATTTCAATTTTAAGCGGTTAACAAATACAGTGTTCGTCAAAAGTAACTATACAACTGAAAATGAAACTGAGAGTGTTTATTGTGGAATCTATGATAAAAAAAACAATTATTCGGCTACGACAGTGGTTCGTCAATTTAGAAGAAATTTTTCCCGTGCGTTTCAAATGCGTCTGGTAAAATTAATCTTTCATGATAAGGATTTTGTGAAATATGCCCAAAATAAAGGACTTTAACTGATCTTTAATAAAAAAACATCAAGGATTTCCATTTTTATGTAATAAATGTTTGAAACTTAAAATTCAATTGTTTAATTTACTTCCAAGATAAATAATGATATCATTAGTTTATATAAAGATTTCTTTAAGGGAAAGCTGTATATAGCATAACATTATCTTCGCAGGAATTTGAACCACTAACTAAAATTTGAATGAGGTGATATCCATTGTATTCAATTTTCTCAAAAATAAACTCAAATTTATTAGAAATAAAAGAAAAAAGAATAGATTTTTAATAATTTATTTTTAAAATTATTATCGGTTTAAACTCAAGTTTAAATCTGAAAATTTGGATATTTAATGTAATCCCTTATTCAGGGCTGTTAATTAACTTTGAATTGTTAATTTTAAAGGTTTGGTTTAGAATACTACATCCAAAACCGTAATTTTCCTTCTCAAATTTAAGGCTAAAACTAAAAAACAATGTCTTCTTCAGTTTGGGCATTATAAGAATTTTAATTGTTTTCTTAAGAATCCAGATTATTAAAATTGAGCTTTCAAGAACTTTGTAACTTTTAGGCCTAATCAAGACCAAAGATAAAAGTCACTTTTTCTAAATCGAAACCAAATTCCAATTTAATTATCGAAATTAAGACGGATATTTTAGGTTGTATATATAAATTTAAAAGTAAAATTTTGCTTTTAAAACCAGATTTTTAAATATATAAACACCACAACTGAAAATGGAAATAACGTATTTTAAATTAAAATCAATTTTATAAAGCAAAGCTCCATTTTGTTCCATAATCAAAACATGTGCTTTAACGTCAGCATTTTGCTTTGTCGTAACAGTGTACTGTTATTTTCTAAAATGTTCGATTACTGTGGAAATAATTATATTGTTAGCAATGGATTATCATAGATGAAAAGATCAATCCTTAGTGTTAAAAGGCCATAAAGTTTTTTATAGTTTTCTAAAGCAATTCTCAAAATAACATGCCTAACCAAGCTCTCAGACGAATCGAGACTATTGACTTTAAGCAACGATGGCTTCGAAATAAAAATCCTATTTTATATACTTATATTTTTTTTATGACATTGTCAATTAAAAAACAGTTATGATAAATTTACAAAAAAAGAAATATTTCGAAGGCTCCAATTTAAAGTAAGAAATAACAGATTTAAAAATATGAGGAAATTCTGTTCCAAGTTGCTAGAAAATTATAAATAATTTGTTGGTAACATTTTAATGAAACGACTTAAGAGTATTTAAATTTAAAAAAATAATAATAAAATTTTACCCTAGAAATCTATAAAAATTCAACCCTTAAATATCAAAGTTTTCAAATGAAAATATTCTTTTTTTGTTCACTATTTTCCAACTCCAGAATTTTTTAAACTAAAATATGGTTACCACATAATAAGAATTGCTTCAAACTTGCAGCAGTTCAGAATTTTCATTAACAGTTAAAAATACCTTATAACATTAATGATAAATAAAAAGCAATCTATAACACTAAAAACTAAGAACGAAATCTGATAATCGCTGTGGAGGTTAACCACTGAAACATGTTTTTTATAATTTGAAAATGCCATATTATAAAGAATACAGTGCAGATATTCAAAGTGAAAAAGGTATTCTTTAAAATGTTATGAAGAGCATTCAGTCATATGAAAGTATAAATAATATTAGTGGTTTTGAATTAAATCACAAATTTCCATTAATAACATTAATTTATTATTAAGCAGTTATACCAAAAAATGTATTAATATTATTTTTTTAAAGTTAATTCTAGCCTGAAGCTGCCTTTGTGCATTGGTAATCAATCTTCAAGTAACCAAGACACTCTACAAGGGAAATATTTACATAAACTGAATTACAAACCCATATTTTCGTTTTTGATTTTAAACTAAGGATTAAGAACTGAAAACATTTATTCTGAAATAAATTTTAATTTTAATTAATTAAAATCTGAACAGTCTCTAACTTTTATACTTTATTAAGTTTTAATCGTTTAATCTTTTTAATTCTTTAATTTAGACTTCAATAATTTTCAAATTTAATCTCAACGTCTGTTTTATTCTTTTCTTTTTTAACGTACAGTTCGTCTATTCTCTCTTCTCACGCCAAATCTCATCAATAATAATAAACAGCTTCGAACTTCAGTAATTACGTAACGAACAAACCGAAAAGAAATATTTCAAAAATTTAAGCTTGCAACGATACAAATAAAGGAGCGAGAACACTTGAACATCAACAATGGTTAGGTAATGGTACAATGGGTGAAATCATCCCCTATTTCAATCATATCTCAAATCAGTGAGAATCTCACGGATTCTCTTCTACCGGCATCTATCCAAAAGTAGAACGCATCCCCTATCGGATGTCAGGTACGGTTATCTATCATTCGCCCCTATACATACAGCATCGAGAAGGGATGCAAGAACGTTATGCACCCCGATTTAGACCTGTACGGTTCGCGTTACATGCACCTGATACAATTTTCAAATGGGGCGAATGACGAATTCAATCTTACGCTGGGATAAAAGGTATTTATTTATGATTTTTTTGACAGAAAAACCGTTCTGTTTATACGAAAATAGCGGGGTTGGTTTTATTTTTTATATTTCACATCACTTTAATGCTTACTAAAGAAGTAAATTTCTGTTTTTAAAGCAGGCAGTAAGATTAATGAATTCTTAATTTTAGTCCTAAACTTCGTATCTCAGTGTTAAACTATGGATTTCTGTCTGCATTTTACAGCATTAAAACCAAAATGATATTGGTAATAAGTAGATTTGAAATGTTTTTTAAACAAAATTTTTGTACAAATTATCTCTACATAAATTTGGGCCACAACTTAGTTGGTATTTATTGAACGCAGCTCTTCTCTAAAACATAATGTAAATTTATTAGGAATATTAATTTTATCTTAATAATTTGATCTTTAGAATTGTAAATTTGAATAATTCTATATTTAATTTGCCCCTAGTTGGTTATTTTAGTTTTGATTTTGAATTCAAAATTTATATATCAAAGAAGAAAAATAAAATTTAGGAAAATTTTAAACTCAGTGTGACTGTAACTTATTTAAAAAAGGCAACGGTTTTGTAGTATTGCAGTTTTGAAATAAAAGTTCATGTTAAGAAATCCAGACAGATTGTTAAAATTGAATTTCAAGGATATTTCTTGCAGGTCTAAGTTTTGAAATTAAAATTTGAAAATTATCGCCAGTTTTTTAATATTAGAATTGAAGTTTTCCTAGTTAAAGTAGTAAGTCCAGGTTGAATAAATTTCAAAATAAAATTTTGTTTTTAGAACCAAATTTTTATATACGCTAGCCTTAACATTTTTCCAAATTAAAATATTACAATTAGAATTTGAAATGCCATGTTTGATATTAAAACAAATTTTCTAAAGCTTTTTTGTTTCATGTTTTGGTTAGTAAAGAAAAAAAATCAACAATTTACTATCGAATGCCAAATTGCACATTTTAAATCTTGAATTTTTAAGAGAACAATAAGACTTTAAATAAATATCATAGTTTAACCTAAAATCTAATATTTACGTTACAGTTTTTGAAGTTCAGATATTAGTCTTTTTGTTCAGAAGCTTCAATTAATATTAAATTTTATGAAAATCTGTTCATTCGTTTTATTCAATTTTATGATTTTGAGTTTGAGTAGTAAAAAAATGAAGGCTCTAAATTTTTTAAATTTCAGTTTTGAGTTCTCCTTTGAACTTCAAAAACTGGGTCTTTTAGAAATTAAATTTATTATTTTAAAGATCATTTAAAAATATATATTGGTATGATACTTTTACCACACAATTATAAATAATCTTAGTTATTCGCCTTGTAAATTGAAATGATTATCTTAATACAAATTATTTATTGCGGTTAGCTCAGCATTGGGTCGTTGAGAGCATTCCTCTACCTTTTCTTTTATCTTTTGATTATCTAATATTGATCAATAATAACAAAATTACAATTATGCAAATTTATTTCCAAAATTTCCTTAAAATTCCCTGACTTGTTTAATTTAAATTGTTATAAATAAATTTAATACTAAATAATAACTAATTTCACTCACGTAACTAAACAATCTTCACTCTAAATTATATGTCCAACCATTAACAAAATGAAACTTCAGGGTATACCATTCATCAGGATTATTTTATTCTTAAACTGCCCATATCAAATATTTACAGGAACTGGATTAATTCCAATAACTTACAAACGAAATACTTATTTTAAGTATCTCGTTTATTTCCAATACCCATTATTCACAGAAGCTGGATTAATTCAAATTACTCACAAACGAAATATTAATCTTATAATTCTCTTTTAAAAGAAATTATTGCTTCCTTTCCACAGAAAGAAAGATTCGTAGTTTTCGTTTTTTTATTTACTCACACTACTGTCTCCTTGGTTCCTCTTCATTTTTCTTTTATTAGCAATTTATCATTCTCCTTGGTAACAAATCTTAACTACTTACGTTCTTTCTTAATTATTATTGTATGTTGCTAACTTATTTTCATAGTTACAATACATAATATCCTTAACAATCAATCTAGATTCTTTTATTTTACAATATTATTTTAATTAAAACTGCATAATTCATTTAACAACAATGGATTGTAATCAACATTAATTTCAATCAACTAATAAAATAAATAATGATTTTTTTACTAATATCCTTGTATAAATGATATCATCTCAATATACGAGAACCGTTAAACCCAAACCTAATATTTATGTTTTCACATAAGTTTTCTTGTCCAAAAGCCTAAATCAAGAAAAGATTTTATGATTTTCAGTAATCCTGTGAGAACGATTAAAATATTTATGTCAGAAAATTAAAAACGATTTCCGCTTTAAATATAAGCATTGAGAACTGGATTGCATGTTGGAATCTGACCTATAAATAATACTGGATTATAAAAATCAAAAGCATTTTTAAAGCCTCAAAGCGATTTTCACTCTTCCGAGTTTCAACAAAAGTTAAATGTAAAGTAGGTAACGTAAGAACTGTAATGTGGATTTAGATTTAGCTATTTAGATCCAGATTGAATATTAAAATCTGGCCTATCAGTAATGTGGAATTTGAAAAACTGAATCCAAGTCGTTTTCAAGCCCTGAAATGTTTTCCAAACTTCAAAAAAAAAAAAAAAGAAATTAAATGTAGTATAACTTAAGAACTCTAATTTGCATTTTGACCCAGCAATAATTGTGGATTTGAAAAATCAAATACGTCCAAGTCTAAGTCCCCGTTTGAAGCTCGAAAATTGAGTCTTTTGAATTGAAATTTGTGAAAATAAAGCAGATTTGTCTTAATATTAAACGATTAAATTAAATAATTAAATTAACAATTTGAATTTTTATTATTAAGCGGAATGATTTTTTAAAACTTGGTTCTAAAAGACAGAATACTAAATCTTTAAAATTTTAAATTTCGACTTGAATAAACTGAATCATCAATACCAAAAATATACAAAATAGTAAAACCTAAGCTTTAAAATTAAGCTGTCGAATTTTAAGGAAACAAATCTTTAAAATATCAGAAAAATCGGAATACCAGGCTTATCTAAATCAAAATTTATAATTTGTAAAGCATAACTTTTATAGTTATGTTTATCCAAAAATCTGAAGTATTAGCATGTTGCATTTAAAGCTAAAATTTTCCAGTGAAAAATAAAATATCAGTGTGTAAAGCTTGACTTTCAATATTAAATATAAGTCCCAATATTAATTTAACCAAAACTCTGATTAAAAGATTAGAATGTTTCTTTCAATGATAAAATTTCCCAATGAAAAATAAAATTTAAAATCATTCCTTATTGCTTTAGGAATCCAAATACGTGTTCAGGTATGACATTAATATTTGAGTTTCTGATGCAAAACAACCAATTAAAAAAGTGAAGGTAAATTTCCAGAAATTTGTACTAATTTTCGGTGTTGTAGTTCAAATTGGTTTATTTAATTTTTACGTTTATTGCTAAAGTGTATATTCGAACTTTTTAAAATCAAAGTTCGGATTTTGCGTCGAAATTCCAAAAATAGGGTCAAACATTTTGTTTCATTTACGCAAATTAATTTGATTTTGTACTGAAATATTTGCTAATCTCAGAATGATATGGGGAAACTATAATTACCATTTAAATAAAAACATTAATGTGGATTTTTCGAAATTTTAAGCTAAACAATTGAAATTTAATTTTTATAATAATTTTTGAAATTCCATTGGGGATCGATCATTCAAAAATACAGTTTAAAATTGCATACTAAAACTAAACATTTCGGCTATAAATTGAACTCTTGAAGACGGCAACTTGTTTTTGTTTTATAGATCCATTAAAAAGGATGTTCTGCTAATTTGTAGAAGGTAAAGGAACACCTTTAAACGTTAAAAAAGAGTAAACACGGTTTGTTCCAAATAAAAGTTTGACAATTTTAAAAATGACTTAGAGCCATATTCATAAACGGTGTTTAAAGTTAGATGTTACTAATTGCTATAGCAACATATATTAATTATATTGGTTTAGTAGCTACTAAACCCCTACTAACTTTAAATACTGTTTATGAATATGGCCCTTAATTTTTTACCAAACAAAAACGGTAACTAAGACCCGTTGATAAAGTTCGCGGGGTATCGAGAATCCATAATAAAACATCGCACAAAAAAAATTCCAAAACGTTAGACAAAAAATCCAAAAAAAGGAGCAGACATGCATCTCGGTGAAGGCCAAGGCCATCTGCGATGCACTGTTCTCAGTGCCAAGGTCAGCGACCAAAAAATCGCGGTTCGTTACTCGCGCCCTATATTTTTACGCTACGAAAACATCTCGGACCGATGTTTAATTCGCGTGTTTTCCCACGTCTACACGACAATCAACGCTGTAATTAAACCGAATAAGATTAGGAAAGACACCGCGCCTTAGCTGTGATTACGGTGTCAATAACATTCTAATGATAAAAAGAATGCAAAAGATGACCTCACTTGCAAAAGATTCATCTTTTGTCTGGGTTAAAATTCTTTCTCATCAACGAATGGACCGGTCATGGCCGAATAATAAATGAGATTTTAAATTAATTTGCAACTTTTTTTTGTCAGGCGAAAGATTTAATTTGCAGTTGTTACATCTTTCTTAGAAAAGTCTTAAACGTCAGTTTTTGAAGAACTTGAGTTCGCTTTTAGTTCTGCATAAAATCTGAAGACACGTGCATATGTTATTAAAAACCTTCGAAACTTTATTTCAGTGACTTAAATGTTTAGTGTTGAAGCTATCAGTTATGCTTCATTTTAATATTCAGTTTATTCAATCCGATTTTTCTAATATTTTAGGTTTTGAGTATTGGTTCTGGAAAACACTGTCTAAAATAATATTAACAATTTATAAAAATCGATTAGTTTCAGTTTCAAATTTAAAGAAATGCAGAACAATGGAAACCTAAAAATTCGTGTTTTCTGAGCACTCAGCGCCCCCTTAAAGACCGTGTAAAAGTCTCATTTTAATGTTGACGCGTTGACGCCTTCAAAGAATAACATTTGAGTAACAATTTTTGCTCATAGAAAATAATAATTACCTATATTAGTTAGTACTGATTTGCTTTGTTTGATGGGAAGTTTTGAAAAAAAATAATTACAACAATTATCACGAAAAGAAAAGAAAAGATTTTGAATGCAGCCAAGTTTATAACAATTTTGAACAATTTTACTGAAAAATAAATTGGAATCTCCAACATACTCTTCTAATCATGTAAATTTAAAAAATTTAAATAAAGAATGTTGCTTTATTTATCTCAAGAACAGACAGAAAAAGTAAACTTAATATTGGTCACTTCGGAATTGTCTTAAGATTGTCCTTCTTCTATAAGGACGTTGATGAGGGGATCAAAGATTATTCTAAGTTTACTAAAATTTCTTTTTAAAAATATGTAATAATTATTATTATTAAGCGTTGTTAGACTGTCGCAAAGAATAAAACAGGAAATTGCAGTTAAGGATTTGCACAAAATTTCCTTTAATTGGCCTGAAACAAGACCATAGCTAGAAATCGGGAGGTCAAATTGGGCCACAAATGCTCTAAAATACTTGGTAATTTAAACTGATCAAAAAACTATTGCTTTACTTAAGAATTATTAGTTCACATATCGAAAGCTTTATACCAAAAACTTAGTATCAGAGCTACATGCAGCATGGGCAAAAAGAAAATTCATAAGGGCCCAATTGTCACTCTCAAAGAATTGTTTTGTTTAATTTTATGATATTGTAATACCGTGGTATAGTTTCTGTGTTCCAGACGTTCTATAGAAGAATCGAGAATCGGAGGCAGCAGCGAAGCAAAGAGGAGAACCCTAGCGACAGTAACTGAATCCATAATGTTATACGCCGCGCCAATCTGGACGGACGGGACGCTCTGAAAGCTCAAAAATACAAAAACGTTCTGGACCGAACGCAACGCAAAATGGCCCTACGAACAGCCAGAGGCTATAGGACAGAAGCCGCCAGAGGACTGGCAAGGAAACCAATACAAGAATACAACTGCTGATAGAAGAGCGGATTGAAGGGCAAGTCAAAAATAAAAACCAGAAGAAAGCCATGCGGAATGAAACTGTACACAAATGGCAGGGGCTCTGGGAGAAGAGCGAGAAGGATATATGGATACACGAATTAATCCCTGACTTAAGCCCATGGTACTTCAGAGAGTACGGAAAAATACACTACTATCTTACACAATGTTTTACTTCACACGGCAGTTTTCAATCATACCTGAAAAGAATTGATAAAATAGACCTGCATCTACTGTCAACATTCAACATGCAAAGGATGACGCTTGACACGCTATTTTCGAATGCCCAAATTGGGAGGATCTAAGAAGAAGAATAGAGGCAATACTAGGCAACAAGGCAACGAAATAACGCCTCAAAGCATGGTTGGTGAAATGCTGCAGAGCGACTTTAAATGGAACATTATTATAGACATTATAGTAAAGATTATGAAGGAGAAAGAACACGGCGAAGAACCTGAGGACTAAAAAAAGCGCATAAGAAAGACTAGAGACTAGAGACTAAGATGGCGACTAAATGAATATGACCGTCAATGATACGAAGTAATGTGAGAAACGGTGCCGTATCATTGATTAGGATGAGGAGGTGTTTTAGCTGGTATACAGTGACTAGAGTCACTGGAGTCCAGCACTCCTGGGCGGGGGAAGAACCATACGCCTGGGGATAACCCATAAAAAATTTCACCTCCTGCAAAAAAAAAACGACGTTCTATAGAAGATGGAGTAGTACTCTTGTGATAGTAGTTGTAAAGCATCCCAAACAAATGGAAATAAGGCCTCATTATTAAATTGTCAAAGCAGGGCGATCTCACTTGAGCATAGTAAATAAAGTACTGGCCACCATTACATACAACAGACTGACAGATGCACTAGAGCCATTCCTCCGGCAAGAACAGGCTAGCTTCAGACCCCATCGGTCATGCATTCACCATATGAATAATCTACGCATCATAGTAGAACAATCGTTAGAGTTTCAGTCGCCTCTGTTCTTAGTCTTTCTAGACTTCCAAAGGGCATTCGACAGCCTCACTCACACGGCTATATGGACCTCGCTTCAGGGAAAAGGTGTGCCTGAGAGATTAGTCAACATCATCAAAGAACTCTATAAAAACTCGACCTGCGGAGTATCTCATGGAGGCAGCTACAGCGACCCAATACCAGTGTTCAACGGAGTCAAACAAGGTTATGATCTGTCTCCTACCTTATTTAATATCGTACTAGACTCTGTGCTCCAAAAAGCAAATGCCATACAAAGAAGTATCAGATGGAAGATGAAGTGCTTGCTCACCCACACATTAAACGACATGAAATTAAAACTTCGAATCCTAGAGCTCGAGCCAAGCAAAGTTGGCTTGGTAATAAACCATAACAAAACAAAAAAAAATGCACCTGATGACTAAAAATGTAAAGCCTACGTTCGTAAATAATAAGATTATAGAAAGAGTTGATCGGTTCGTATATCTCGGCAGTATCATCAACAAAAACGGAGGATCTGAAGATGTAGTCAGCATGATACATAAAGCACGAACAGCCTTCGGAACACTAAACAAGATTTGGAACCCGTGGACACGTTCTTTACAAACGAATCTTCGTCTATTTAGCACCAACGTGAAATCAGTTCTGTTATACGGAAGCGAAACATGGAAGGTAACCAAAACCATCACAAATCAACTTCAAGTGTTCATCAATAAATGCCTGCGTCATATCCTACAAATCTTCTGGCCGGACTGCATTTCAAATAAAGACCTTTGGAAAGCAACAAACCTGGAAATTCACCGGCGCAAATGGGGTTACTTAGGCCACACACTCCGCATGACATAACACGAACAGCCTTTGAAGGGAACCCTCAAGGAAGCCGCAAGATCGGCAGACCAAAGGCTACCTGAAGAAGGGTCATCCTGAGTGAAGCGAAAGAGACAGGTAAAACTTTGAATGAGTTAAAAGCTCTCGCCAGTAACAGGATCCGATGGAGAAACCTCGTGAAGGCCCTATGTTCCAACTCAAGAAATTATGAGAAACTGTATAAGTAATACCATGACTTCAAAATTCCATGGTCAACCCTTATGAATTTTCTTTCTGCTCATGCTATATTTAGTTGGTTGAGATATTTGAGTCTGGTTTCAGGCCCGCTTTGAATTAGGTTGTTGGCTTGTTGGTATATCGCACACTGTCTCAAACCACTCCTAGATATGATTCTAGACTGTCCCATTGACGCCCAAAGGACTGTATCAGTGGAGTGGTCAAGTTTTTAGCTAAAAATATTTTCATAAATATATTTGCATGATATTAGCAGAATACCTGCACTTTTATTATTTAAAACATGTAATTCGCAAGGAAGAAAAAGTTTAAATTATTTACATGAAGAACCGCTCCTAAACTTTGTTAAATAGTATTCCTGTAGGATATTGTAGTGAACCCCAAGTGCTGCCATACAACAAAGAGCAGAATTCAGTAACTTTATTTTGATATATTCATGATAGATTCAAACTATGCAATGCATCACGGCGAAGCAATGTCATTATCCTTGGAATGCGCGTACATTATAAAATGAACCAGTTATGATGGTTACTGGTTAGTACCGTCATAGAACTAACATATCCTTAGAAAGTAAGGTTTTTTCCTTACGATTCTAATGAAAAGTAGCCTTTTTGTATTCAATTTAATTTTATCATATTAAAATTATATAAGTAATAATTTTATTTTACTTTATTAGCTGGACTTCAGCATTCATGATTTTTAAAGAGTACTCCCAATTGTTACAAATTCTTTTGCATGTTAATCAGTTGCTTAAATTTATTTTATAAATCTTATGCAGAGTAGGTACCTATGTTAATTTTTTTAACGTTTGTTGTAGCGAAATACCCCAAGAAAGTATGTTATGTTGTGCGCACACGAATTTTTAGCATGAAATCACAACTAATTACCACGTGCAATGGCTTGTTAACTAAACCATTGCCTTGTAACATTTGCATTCTTTGTGGAAGCATCTTTGTTAAGTAGAAAATGTCTTTAAAAATCGCCGTCTTGGCTATTTTTAAAATAAGGCTTTCATCTCCCACACAGCTTATCTTGACTTGCGATTCCTAATTAATAATGAGCAGAAGCAAAAGAGAAAAGTTGGGAAATGCAATCATTTATTTCATTACTGTACCAAAATGTAATACAGTGTACAGTAAATGCCCTCAGGACGGGTTGCACAAACATAATTTAATGGCTTCGTCAAATTAGTCATTCGTCAAAATGAACAAAATCGAATTCAGATGGCAAACAATACATTAGTAAATGAACAATGATATTCTTTTGCCAACTTTGATTATTGGTCAACTGTATATAGAAGACTCAGATTCTTAAAAATTGGGTAAGTATCTTTGAAACATAAACATAGAGCTTTACCAGCTTAATCCTAGTAAAATCCATAATTGAAAAGCTTGTTATTTTTACGTATTATTTGGCCAAGTATTGAATTTCAAGGTTTGTACCAGAAAGAATCTACTTACATACTTTATACTAAAAATGAAACCTATTTCTTATAAAGATTGTCTGCAGGTACTAGGTACACAGGTAACTAGATACAGAGACTGTATAATATTTTAAGTGGTTGTTAAGTAACACATCCTTGTGATTAATGTATTATTTTATTATTTTTTTATTTCCATTTTAATTGTTTGTATCTAGTTACTGTGTGTACCTAGTACCTGCAGACAATCTGTATATAAATCTACGAATAAAAAAAGACAGGAAGGATCATAACACCAACAGTATGCAATTTGGATGGTGTATCAATATGGCGGATTTTAGAAGCTCATTGGCTGAGAACACTAAATACGTCAACTGTCAAAGATAAAAACGTAAACAAACAGTTATTCTACCAATAAAAATTCGTGCCGGTTGGTGTTTCAATATGGCGTATGTGACGTATTTCCGTTGCACTTGTAGTTATGCACCATAATACCTTAGTGTCCGTCCTGTTTCTTTTTATTCGTAGATATAAATCGAACCAATGTTTACATCCTAAATTTAATTTAATACACAAACAAAAGTTTATAGCAAACATTAAAGGCCATTAACATACTGACTATCGATTATTTATTTAGAGGTGTGGAAGTAGTAATTTCAGTAGAGTTTTTCCCCAAATAATAATAAATTATTTAAGTTTGTATGTTATTTATTGTCATACGTTTTGGAAATTAATTCCTTTATCAATGGATGGGTAATATTTTAAAAATTAAATAAAACAGTACATCTAAAATAATTTTACAATTATATTATATTAGAAATAAGCGAGAAAATATATACTTACTTAAAATTAATTGGATTTAATGAATTATTATATAAATATTACAAAATTTTAATTTCCGAAACGTATGACAATAAATAACATACAAACTTAAATAATTTATTATTATTTGGGGAAAAACTCTACTGAAATTACTACTTCCACACCTCTAAACCAAGAAGATAATCAGTAAACAACAAATCAACATCGATTATTTATTTTTCATTTTTTTAAAGAAAAATCAAATTGAAAGTTATGAGTTTAAAATGTAAAACTTCAATATTTTTAAAAATATTTATTTAATTTAAATGCGTTTAAAAAGCATCGGCACTAACGCCCCGTGAGGCAGCATGGCCGGCAACATAGAGGTCGCTTTTCCTCGGTTGTTTAGCACACTATACGTACGGGGTGGTGTGGTAAGCACCACGCCTTCAACAACCGCCTACCTTCCCTACTCGACCATTGTGTTTCGGTTCCCAATTGTTTTCAATGACTGGGTAAGCCACCCACCGAGCAAGTTAGCCATGTATTTTCAATTTGGTTTTTCTTTTGCTTCCACTTCTTGTGATGTGCTGTATTTCCAGGTATAAACAATAATTTAAAAATCATAGATTTTGTTTTTACGCCAATGAAACTATTTCCCTAATATGATCTACTGTGACTTAACAAGCTAATCAATACATTATAAGCAAATGTCTTTTCTACAAGAAATGTACAAGCTAGCAATTTATAATTTAGGATTTACACGTATCATTAAAATACATTTATCTTTTCGATTTTTCTTTTTTAATATGTTACAGCTATCGCAAAATTATGATTTTTTTATAAATTTACTTAAGTATACATCATCAGAAAGAGAAATGAGTATAACGTAGGGGTGCATTGTCATTTAAAGAGAGTAAGGTGTTGTACCTTGCGCTTTTGTTTTTCTACAAAGTAGCGATTAACTATTGCCTTGTGAAAAAAAATAAATACTCGACAACTTATTTGCAACATTTTTCAATGAAATTCATATTTACTGAAATGTATAACATATTCTATACTTTTTGTATAAGCTGTATATGTTTTAAGAGCATAAAAGTTCATGTTCTGGGTCAAAGTTCCTTCAAGTTTATTAGAAATAAAAAAAACTGTTGAATTTTTTCAAGATTAAATTCTCTGCCTTTTACCTTTGAACAAACGTTAGTTTTTTTTTTCATTTATTATAAAAAGGATTTAGAAGAACTGTTTCTTTATTGTGAGCAGTTAAACGTATGAACGAAACATAACGATCAAGACGAGAAGTTTATTTAGGAACATAATATATTAAAGTATATTTAAGCGCGATGTAGCATATCCTATCTGTGCATAGACAGGTGCTTTAGTAGCATGTATTAGATCACACATGGCTTATCTTTACATTGTACTTATTTGCCCAACCCTAATCATACATAACTTTCACAACAAATTTTAAATTAGAAAAAATTGATCGTGAGAATTTTAAGAACTGAATGTAACTTAAAAAGAAAATTTCACTCTTTAAATTTACAAAATTAAAATGATATTAAAAATTGGAACTAATGTAAATAACATAATGTATCAACGTTAAAAAGACCGAAATAAAAAATAACCACCAATTTACCAGGTATAACGAAATGTAATATGCATACATCCACTTCGCTAACACGCCATTCAAGCAGGATTAGTATGGTATACAACACAAAACTAGGTGTCGTCTTGATAAATGACCTCTGGTCAGCGGATTAGAGTGCGATATGACAATTTAATAAACATGGAACGAATTCGAGTGGCTATTTTCACCTAACCTGCCCTATTTATTATGCACATTCCACTAACCTAACCTTTTAGTTCGAGGTATATGTCATTTCCTGTTCATTTCTGGTTTAGGTTCCTGAATTTCAGGATTTTCGTTTTGATTGCACGCAAACTTGACTTGTGCCGCACGAGAATTTTTGCCTTTTTTATTTAATGTTCTATTCATAAGCACGTTTTTATAACTAGTTAAAGAGCTTTTAAGCTTGTTAAACTTGACTACTTAATATACCTGATTTGTAACGTCCATAATTTACCCTTCATTATTAAAAACGTTTGGGTTTAAGTATTACGTTTCCTTAAAAAGGATCAAATTAGTTCGTGAAAACTGGTGAAATAAGCAATTAATTATTGAATTATCTATTAATTTAATTGTGATTTAAATTTATATATGTAAAAAAACTTTACATGTTTAAAAGTTAAATAAAACCAAAGGAAAATTTCTACATTAAATTTTAAGAAATTATTGATATTAGTTATATTCATTGTATAAAAAGAATAGCGCACAGCGAAAGATAAATTCGCTATTTTAATGGTGATGTGAAATACGTATATCGAAACAAACAGAAAGGTTTTAGAGGAAATGACCAAACTGACGCTATCAACATAAAAAAAGAACTGAGTAAATAAATACTCCAATAAATAAAGTAAATAAACAAATAAAATAAAATTTGGGTAAGTGAGTATTTGAACGATGCAGGTTGATTTTACCATTTGGCTATTGGATGGTTAAATATATTGATTTAATTAGCACTCTAAATGAAAAGTATTCTACAGTGAAAATTTTCTTTTTAGTATACATATCCCCTATGTATACTTTTACAATAAACGCAATATGTAGGCAACCAACTATACACTATAAACGTCACGTCACGTGGTGCGTAAAGGTTATGTTTCATGTTTGTAAATAAAAAATAAATCAAAATTAGTGGAATATCAAAATAATTTTAATTCAACGATTATTCTAAAACATAAAATATCAACAATACAAAACAGAAAGGAAAATAAAAACAGCAACAGTTATAGACTAACTTTTTGACATCAACTTAATTTGATGATTAAAAAAATTAGCAATCTGTGGCAAAAATCATCAAATTAAGTTAATGTCAAAAAATTAGTCTTTAAGTGTTGCTGCTTTTATTTTCCTTTCTGTTTCGTATTGTTGATATTTTATGTTTTAGAATAATCGTTGAATTAAAATTATTTTGATATTCCACTAATTTTGATTTATTTTTATTTACAAACATGAAACATAACCTTTACGCACCATGTGACGTGACCTTTATAGTGTATAGTTGGTTGCCTACATATTGCGTTTATTGTAAAAGTATACATAGGGGATATGTATACTAAAAAGAAAAATTCCCTGTATAAGCTAATATGTTAGCCTAAAATCTAAGTATTGAGTATTAGATAAGATCTCTTAGTCCATTTTACAGGTCAGCTGGCCACCGTCTTATCCGTCTTTTTATTTTTCTTATTGTAGTATCTTTGAGTAAGGGCTGTATTAGTTGATTTATGTGTGTTTCTAATTTTCTGCGATGGGCGATAATTCTCTCGTGGATGACTTCTTTCATAGTTGGTATATCTTCAAATCTTTGTGGATCATTTCATTTGCTATTTACCATGGGGCGTTAACTATTGTTCTTGGTATTTTGGACTGGCGCCTTCGGATTACTGCGACGTTTGATTTGCTGGCACAGTCCCACAGCTTTATTCCATAAGTCCATACGGGTTTGATTATTAACTTGTACAACAATATTTTATTTTCAATAGGTAATGGAGATCTTCTTCCAATTAACCAATATAGTTCTCCCTGTTTTAGTTCGATTTGCTTTCTTTTTTTGTTGATGTGTTCTCTCCAGTTTTCCAGATTTTACAGATATTCTTGTATTAGAGTGTGTGCTTGGAGAACTTCATTGTGACTAACCAGTGATTTTTTGTCATAGAACGCACGGGAAACGAAGTTCCGGCACCTATTTTCGACGGATTTTCCAAGTTTTAAAAGTAACTTTTGAAAATTTGATGTTTGATCCACAGAGACTTGAATCGCCCTATCGATTAGGTGATTAGGTGACATTTGGAGAAGTGAAAATTAAAAACTTGTCAATCAGACTGCAACTAAATGAAAGAGAAATGATTGGAGATGGATTCCGTGAGTACATTCTCGAAAAGACATATCCAGAAAAACTGTTGCATTTGATACGGACTCTGAATACCATTCTCATTTCTTCAAGTGAATGTGAACGCGGGTTTTCGCAGATGAATCTAATTGCCACCCCAACAAGAGCTTCGTTAAAGATTAAGACAATTTCAGCACATTTGTTCATCAAACTTGTTGGACCACCTCTGAGAATTTTCGATCCTTCAAAGTACGTTGATCTGTGGTTACTCAAAGGTCATAGATACCAACAGTCAAGAAAGGAGTCGAAAAGATTTGTCAGTCGAGAATTGGACAAAACTTTGGAATTTACTATGAACATTTGCCTTAAATACAATCAATTAAATTTATGTTAAGAACTGAATATATAATTTTTTTAATAAAAGATTAACAAGATGTGAGTTCCGGCACCTTTTTTCTTACAAAAAAAGCACTGTGACTAACTATTATGGCAATATTATCAGCAAATGTGCCTATTGTGATATTTGGTAAAACAGGAAGATCTGTGATCAATAAGATATAAAGTAGAGGGCCAAGAACACTGCCCTGAGGTGCCCCGGAGTTGTTTGGGAGTATAGTCCTGAAGTGTCGATCACTTAAATATGACTTAAGCACTTTGGAGAATTCTCGTAGATGATTTTTAATTTTATACAGTAGTCCTGGATGCCATACTCTGTCAAAATCCTGGTTTACATCTTACATCTATAAATACTGATGTGCAGTATTCTTTGTTATTTAAACTGTTGAGGATCGTTTATGACATGCCATAACATTCCTGGGTATCCATTCAGTATCAATTCTTTTGAGACGTTTCAAGTAATTTTGAAACAGCTGAGAATAGACTTATGACACGATATGATTTTACACTATTTGGATCTTTACCGGGCTTCAGAATTAAAATTATCTCTGCGGTTTTCAAGTTTTGGGGCCAGCACTGCATTTAAAGGATTACGTTAAAGATATAGGTTAATAATACTATACCTTTTTTGGTAGCTCTTTTAGCATTTTGGGGTTATTAGCCGGTGGTTTTCTTACATTCAGGAATCTTATTTCTTCTTTTATTTCTTTAGGTGTGACGGGGTTGGTTGAGTTACTGGAGTGGGTAACTTTAACATTTCTAACATTTCTTCATCTGGGTCATTTTCGTGAGGCTGCAATATATCAGCAAATGTTTCTGCTCTCTCCTTATCACTTTTTGCCCACTGTTCTTATGATGGTTGTCCAATTCTTAAAGGAGGAAGAGTTGTTGTAGGTTTGTTTTTAGCTTTGATAGGTTTCCAAATAGAATTATCAAACCGGTTTAAATTAGATAAATAAGCTTTAAGTAAATAAAGCTCTCAGAGCTTTTAGTTTAGATTTGAGCTTGTTACTAAGTCTGTTCAGGATATTCTTGTCTATTGGGGTGCGTGTTCTTTGCCATTTGGCTCTTGCTTTTCTTTTTTCAGCCACTACTTTTGTAATTTCTAGAGGAATATTTGTGGTATCTTTTTTATGTGTTATTTTTGGAATAAAATATAAAAAATTAATGTTTAACAATTTTTTAAAACGTAAAGCCGACCTATTAAAAAATCAGCTCTAATAACAAAAATTGTCTTGAAAGTTAAATTCTGAAATAACATTCCACATTTGTATGACTAAATTTTTAAGCAACATTCAAATTTGAACCCGGAAGCAATTTTAAAAAACTATTTGAAATAACAAATTAAATTCCATTCTAAAGTGCCCATTTTAAAATTTGTGTAAAAAGCTTTCTGTTAAGATTAAAAACGTCATTTGAGCTTCAAAATTTACTTAAAGTGTAAACTTGAAATTTCATACATTAAACTTGCAATATAAATAAATGTTGATTTTTATTCGAAATTTCTTTCTGAATTTGCATTCCAGCTCAAACTCTTCTTCTTTGTTTTGCTTGTGCCTTCCGGCGTCGGATTTGAGTATGTGCCTTATCCTTCATTTATCCATTTCCTTCATTTTTTCTATCAGCTGTCACTTGCTTCATTTCTTCTCAAGTTTTCCTCTTCTATTTTCTAGTGCTTTCAACAGCCTCCATTGTTTTCCTGAGTCTCCCTGCCCTCCTTCTTCCCATTCCCCTTGTTTTTAGTTCACTTATTACTTTAGTTAATCTTATTTCTTTCATTCTACATACATGTCCAAGCCATTGCGGCTGCATCAGTTTTATTTTTTTTACCAATGATTCTTGCTTCACCACTATTCTTAAATCCTCATTTCTGCACCCATCCCATTTGGTCTTCCCTGCCATCTTCCTTATAAACTTCATTCCTCTTGTCGTTATTCTACTTTAATGTTTCTCTTGGATATTCCACATTTCTGCCTCGTACAAACGTATTCGTAACACTACTGTATTAAAAACCCTCTTCTTGGTCTCCATCCCTGCTTCTTTTTTCCCATATATTGTTTTTTTTTGTTGCATAGTAAACGTTCGTAGCTTTCTTACATCGATTTGCTATTTCTCATTCTATTTTTCCATCGTTTTTTATTGTTGATATTTCTTCTAGTACTTTGTCCTCCATAAAGATTTTTATTTCTCTTCCTACTTGTTGTTCTTTATTTTTATTTATCACCATTATTTTATTTTTAATTTATTCATCTCCATCTTCATTATCCTATATTCTTCCTTCCGTACGTTTATCATCTCCTACATCTTCCTTCTTGGATTCGCTATCAATACCAAATCATCCACATATGCCAGCGCCTAAATTTTGACTGGTTTCATATTCCTATATCCGAAGGTTCTTAGCGGTCCTTTCTCTTTACAATATATAATAAGAAAAGCAGTGGACTCATACTATTACCCTGCTCCACCCCTCACTCCATCTTAAAGTTTTCCTAATTCACCTTCAATTCTTACTGTACCTATGACTGTGTCATACATATACACTCTTTATAACCTTTATTAATTTACTGCCCACTTCTTTGACACGGTTCATCTGCAGCTTAGAACTAAATAATTAATAAACGAACATTTCGCCATATCAAGCAAAAAAATTGTTAAATATTTATAGATTAGTTTTACGTTAATTAATAGTATTTAGATGTCTGAAAATACATTTTATACGGCCTAGAAAACTACCTCAATTGACGAAGAAATAGATAAAAGTACATCAAAGTGTTTTTTATTTTTATTATTGTTACAATGAATTTCATTTTTAAATATTCAATTAATTTTTGTTAAAACAACTTCTGCAAAAGATATCCCAAAGTTACGTTTTTGCTTTACTAAGAAAATTAAGCGGAATAATTCGACTTGGTATAAAATAAGACTAAGATGCACCTTCTGTTTAAAACGACAAAACTAAAAAGTAATTATTTAAACCTTACAGAAATTATAAGAAGCTTTAAGTAATTCTTTAATTTCGCACTTGCATTAGGTATCCTACAAATTTATTTTAAAACAAACTTTCTAAGTAAATATACAGTGTGTCCCCGGATGGAGTTGACAATAGGTATGATGAACCAAAAATTTTCGAATTGGATTTTCATATTTTGGGATTAGCTGTAAAGGCCTACTTGATTAAAAAATATCGAAAGTAAACTAAAAATAAGTTTCAGACCGAGCAGGGATTAATCCCAAAATATGAAAATCCAATTCGAAAATTTTTGGTCCATCATACCTATTGTCAACTCCATCCGGGGACACACTGTATATACAGCGTGTTTCACTTAAAATGCAAACTTCTACATTTCTTAATAATAGATATTTTTAAACTTTTTCTGTCATATACCATGGCTTACTGCAATTAAAGTAAAAGCTAAAAAACGGAAAGAACGTAATCGACCACGCTTTATCGAGAAAGGTGTTGCTCAGAATCCAAAATGTAAGATAGACCCCGAATTTGGTAGAAAACTTTTAATGGTCTAGTTAGCCTAGCATGTAATAGTTCAAATTTTACTAAATTAAGTTAGATGAAATTTTTTTCTTCGATATGAAAATTATGCCTTTTGTGAGGTAATAGAGTAGCTGTCTGCTATATGGAATTGCAGTCATAGCGTTTACATGCGAATCCGCCTTGGTAAATTAGTTTAAGATAAATGGCAAACAGATATTGTAATTAATGTTACATAAAAGTATTGAATAATTCTAAACAGTAAAGAGGTAAACTTGGAACATTCATCTTCAGAATTATGGATGCACGCACGAATGAATCGGTAATAATTCAGTTCGCATGAAAATGCAAGAAGTTAGTAACATTTGTGATAAATGCCTAAAAATACTTAAACATTAACACAAACGTTTGTCGGTTAAAAAGGCATTTGTCATACATTTCTATAAATTATAAGGTTCATTTTTTGCAGGAGTTCCCTTTAATGTAATACACTATTAAAATTTATAACGTATGCGCCAAGTAAAGGGGACGGACAGTCCCTAAAAAAATATCGGTCACTCGTACGGAAATTTAAAAACTCACTTACCTACCTACAAATTTAACGGTAGGCAGGCAGACAAGCATTCAAATTGTAATTTAAAACGTATGTAACACTTTTTAGCGACCTTTAAATCATGTAAAGTGTCCATTGACCAGCAAGGTAGGAAGGGTTAGTGGACCACCCCGGGGCCTGACCACTGGTCGCAGGTACAAGGGTTTCACCTCTGAACTTGACCTGCCTTACTTGTGCACAACACCCTTTCAGTTTGGTCACACTAAGTGTCCACTTCTTAGGGCTTCCTCATTATTATTTATTTCCTTGTTCCTGGCTTATTCTTTTTACCTTTTTTCTCTGTGTGTACGTTTATTCTCCTTGGGAAATCTTGCGATAGTTTATGTTTACTTACTCTCTAATATTTAGATCCCAACTGCAAAAATTAAAACACGGTGTAGAAAAGAAAAATTTTAAAATTAAGGCTAACTGATACATTACGTCAGCGAATACATAAAAATACACCTAAAGGTAGTTGGGCGACCGCTCCTACAGTCATTAATTTATGTACATCTGATTATCACTTTGCTTTCCGTCATACGTACTTTTGTATAATTTTAGAATAACCAACAGGCCCAATAATTAATAACCTTTGGTTATTTTTCGCCTGCCCTTTTTATTTTTAGACTTATAAATATTTAATATCTATATCAAGGTCAGCAATTCGAGTAGCTTTTTAACTATTCTATTTTTATTTTTTACATTGTTAGGGGCATCTTAAAAATCAGTGACTTAGAGCTGGACAAACTACTTTACAAGTAATTAATTATTATTAAGTACCAAGTAAATTTTGAGACTAATCACATTTTTGCACAAGTAAACTAACTTATTGTAACATTTTTTACAAAAACATTAACTAAATCTAAAGCATGTCCGGGAAATAGAGAGACAAAATGAATTCAAACTGTATTTTATTGTGTTAGAACATAAAACTCTTAAACTAACATTTTAAATAGTCTAACATTTCCTCTTGTCAGTTATGTCACACATGGCCCCCTGAACTCCTTTGTATCCAATTTCACGAATAACTTTATATGCATGGTCCATGACAGCTTTTCCCGATTCCTTAGAAATCTCCTAGGCTATTTTCTTCCAAACAAGTTTAAAAGATCTAAGATTTTTGGGTGTCTTGGATCGCTTTGAATACCTTTGTTTACACAATGCCAAACATTTTTTAATTCCTCTTGCCTGAGGAACATTGGGTGAGTTTTCTGTTTTAGGTCCAAATTCAATGCCTTCACTGGTCAGGCAGTCGGTAACAATTTTTGAGTAATGGCAGGTTGCCAAATCCGGTCAGAATAAAATTTCGTCGTGATTGTGATGTTTAAGGATAAAAGGAATCAATCTCTTCTTTATACATTCTTCAATATAAATTTTTCCTGTGAGGGTTCTAGTAGAAGTGCAGGGTTTGAAAAGTGACCATTTCCATCAACAGCCTGTCAAATCAAGTATTATACGGAAATTTGGATACTTTTTTCAATTTATGTGTACGTATGCCAGTTGTTTATGGTTTGCTGCATGTAGAAACGTACGTCCACATTGCTCAGAAGGATTTAAGGCTATATGGGTTTAATCGTCGATGCAGTTTTAACATCACTATTGCAATGATTTTCAAAATATTGAATAACGCACTTTGCAAAACACTCGTTTTCGTTACGCGGCATTTTTCGGTTTGACATAATATATTAAATTTGTTTTTACCCATGGTTACTAGATAAAAATGCCTATCAAAACCACCTACTAAATTATAAGTAACTCCAGTTAGTTATTCACATTTCCTACAAAGAGGTATGTCTCCCGACTTCCCGGACATGCTTTACATCAAACACTCAGTAGTATGACTTCTTTATTCAATATAATAATAATAATAATAATAATAATGTTTATTATCCTTAAAAGACAAGGTTGTTGTATAGGACTAGTCAATAATACAAACAGTGACAAAAAACAAATAACAAATCAACATAAACAAAATAAATATAGAAGTTTGTCAATACATTACAATTTCAGTACATTCAGTTTAAAAATTCATTAATAGAATATAAACATTTATCAACAAGAAATGTCTTCAGGCGACTTTTAAATTGTGCTAAAACAGTACATTCCTTAACTGTAGCGGGCAAGGTATTAAACACTTTAAGTCCAAGTGTGTTGGGTGAGTTTTGAGTAATAACAAATTTACGAAAAGGCATATGAAAATTATTGTTAATACGAGTGTTATGATTATGAAATACTTTGTTTAATTCAAATGATTCTCTATTTTTAAACACATAAATGCAAAGTTCATATATACCTAAGTAGAGAAAAAAGAGTGAGCAGATTATATTCTTTAAATAATGGTCTACAACTGTGGGTGCTAGAAACTTTAGCAATACACCTTAGAATTCGTTTTTGTGAAATAAGAACATCAGAAGAAAGGGTAGATGTACCCCAGAAGCATATGCCATATCGTAATCTAGACTCAACATGGGCATGATATACTTTAATTAATTGCTCCTTAGTTAAAACCGTACTTAAATTTTTAATCATGTAGATAATAGAATTTAATTTGGAGACTAGATGTTCACAGTGACATTTCCAAGTAAGACAGTCGTCAATATAAAGACCCAAAAATTTGACATGTTGAGTGTTAGATATAATTTTACCATTAATTTGTACGTTTACTTTATTGCAATGATTATTTCTGTTGTGAAATCTAATGTATGACGTTTTGTCAGCATTAATAAAGATTCTATTTTCACTATACCATTTGAATAAATCACTAAGAACATCGTTACATTTAGATTCTAGTGTTAGATTACATTGGTCTGAAATTACAAGCGTTGTATCGTCGGCATAAGTTGTAAAATGGTAAATAGGTGATACAGAGTCAATATCATTGATGTAAAGAATAAAAAGAACGGGGCCCAAGACTGTTCCTTGGGGAACTCCCATATCGATATCAACTACGTCAGAAGAAAATTTTTGTCTGACATTGTTGATCTCGTGATCAATACTAACGTATTGCGAACGATTCTCTAAGAACGATCGGATCCATCCCAAAGCCAATCCAGTAACACCATACGAAAGCAGTTTATTTAAAAGTAATTCAATATTTATACAATCGAATGCCCTGCTGAGATCACAAAAGATCCCAACAGGACACTCACCAGCATCAATTAAATTAGTAACAATTTTGTAAAACGAAAGAACTGCCGAATCGGTAGACATGTTAGCACGAAAACCGTATTGATTTTTTGAAAGTATATTATTTTCATTTAAGAATTGTTGAAGTCTCTGAAGATACGATAATTCGTACAATTTAGAAAATATAGACGTTACTGTTATTGGTCTATAGTTTTCAAGTGACTGCCGATCGTTCTTTTTAAAGACGGGGACAACTTTTCCAATTCTTAATTTATCCGGAAATGTTCCAGTACAGAAGGAAATATTAATTAAGTACGTAAACTGTCTTACAATAACATGGAAAATTCTTTTTATAATGAACATTGGAACATCATCAGGGCCTGACGATCTTTTATTTTTAATTTTCTTTTGAACGATGACATAAAGTTCATTTTCGCTGAATGGACAAAGTTTAAAATTAAATTTCTGTGAAACACTATTTTTAGTAAGAAAGTTGTTACAGTTCTTGACAGAACTACTAGGTATATCATTGACTATATCTAATGGAACATTTTTAAAGAAAATGTTAAAGAAAATATGTACCTAATTGAAAGAATAATATAATAACTTAAGTTAACTTTTCTGCTAGAAGTACTCGCTTCTCCTAAATAGGTTAATTGCTGATAAAGTAATTTAATTAGTGTAAAATTATTGAATTACCTACAAAGCAATTAATTATTTAACATTTAAATATTGAAACGAATGTAGGTAATTAAAGGTAAAATAGCTTCTCTTAGAAGGAATTATTGCGATTGCAAAAAATGAATTTACATGCATTCTCTTGTTAGTAAAACTAATTAAATTATTAATTTAATAATTAAATTAGTAATTTAATTACTGTGTAATTGGTTGTTGAGCATAATAGGTATTCCAGTCTATAAATCTTTAAAAAAACACCAAAGAACCTATTGCATAACTGTAATATGTGTTGCCTATACTACATAATTGAAAACTTACAATTTATAAAATGTAAACTAAAATTAATAAGTACCCCACAGAATGGAATGATTATTTGCCAGTCCCACGATGCGTCATGAGAATCTTGATAATAATTTTTAATGTTCTGTTAGTTAATTGTAACTTTCTGCCTATTTACAATTTACAAATAAGCACAATTCCTTCGTACACGGATTTTGCTATATTAGCAAGAGAGCTGAGTTTAGTGCTTTAGACGTAGTCTTGTTATGTAACATAAAGGTACAAATGTAAGCTGTTCATCATTTTATTTTTATTAATTTATTCTTATTTATGTTTATTAACCACAAGGTCTGCAAATTAAAAAGCAAAATTTGGTCTAGTAGATATGTTCGCAAATACCTACCATTTATTAAAAGTGACGGTTTTAGCGTTTTACAAGAGTATTAAGCGAATGGTTAATTAGGTGCCCAACGAAGAAGGGTCAACCAGGTCAACACTAACCTGACGCTCTACCACTGCGCCACCCTGGCATTTAGGATTACATACACTTACACTATACACGCGGTGCAGGCTGTAGAATCAAATGGCGCACCTATCACATAACCCGCAGAGTCAGGCCGGGTTGTGCATTGCACGCGTAAAATCTCATAGTTAACACACTCGATTGTAGCTTGAGTGGAGAAGAAAAGGGAGGAAAGGAACCGTGCGACAGGCAATACGGATTTATTAAAGGCAGATCTACGATGAAAGCTATTGAATATACTTATAAACTAACAAAGGCTTTCAGAAGAAGGCAATTGTGTGCGTTTGTAACCATTGACGTAAGGAACGCGTTTACCACAGCATCGATAATTCCAATCCAACTGCTGATAGAAAAGAGGATTGAAGGGCAAGGCAAAAATAAAAACCAGAAGAAAGCCATTCGGAAAGAAACTGTAGACAAATGGCAGGGGCTCTGGCAGAGGGGCGAGAAGGACGTATGGATATACGAATTAATCCCTGACTTAAGGCCATGGAGAGCACGGAGAAATACAGTACTATCTGACACAACGTTTTACTTCACAGGGCAGTTTTCAATGATACCAGAAAAGGATTGGTAAAATAGACGAAGAGACCTGCATCTACTGTAAGCATGCAAAGGATGACGCTAGACACGCTGTTTTCGAATGCTCAAAATGGGAGGATCTAAGAAGAAACATAGAGACAATACTAGACAACGAAATAGCGCTTCAAAGCATGGCTGGTGAAATTTTGCAAAGCGACTTTAACTGGAACATTATTACATGCATGATAGACACTGGAGTTCAGCACTCCTGGGCGGGGGAAGAACCATACGCCTGGGAATAGTGCATAAAGGATTTCACCTCCCGTCAAAGAAAAAGGACAGCATATTTGCATCTTGGTATTCATTTTGAAGATGAGGGAAGAAATAGCAGGTAAACGAAAATGCAACGAAATTGACAGCTGTTTATATACATTTATTACAACTGATCGGAAAAGGGAGAACAAGAAGTTAATTCTCTGGTGGGATAACTGCGGCGGTCAGAAGAAAAATCAGGGGCTTTTAGCTATGTATATCACTCGTGTGGCACAAGGCTATGTTGATGAAATACTGTACACTTTTCCGTAATGTACCACACGTTTCTTTCTTGTGACAGAGACTTTGGCTGCATTGAAAAGACCAAAAAGGGTCTGAAAGTTCTTATGGATCTAATTCAAATTATGGTATACGTAAACCTTTTGTAATTACTCACGTCAAGAAAATTTTTGATTGGATACAAGTTGCAAAAACTGCTCCGTCAATTAAACATCTGGGTACATCGGAAGCTACAATGATAAAAACCAGGGTCAAGTTGAAATCAAGACTTCTTACTCTGAGGTAGGTCCTTGGAGAACGGTTAGGGTTTTCAAACCAGGTTTAAAGTTTAAACCAGTAATATTTTGAAACATTGGTCGTTGAACCAACCGCACCGAATATGCATCCCTGGAATCAAGGGAAAATCAAACAAATTAAAGACATGATTCCTTGCATCTCGCCTGAAAACCAGGACTTTTATAAAATGATAATCATTCAACAGGGGGCCTTGACTAATGGATAACAAGCACTATATTGTATGTATTAGTTTATGTTAAGATAAAATCTTAATCTCACCTCTTAAGATATTATTATAGTGAAACACAACAATTTAAAGAAGACAGTTGAAGTTTAAACAATATTTTTGTTCCTCCTGTAAAATCTGTCATTTGGCACTTAACGGCGGAGTTTACACCTTGAAAAATAGTCAATTATTTGCTCCATTTTTTGAGAATCAATTTTAATGTAGGGGTGGCGGGCGATTTTTGTTTCTAATGATTTATCTTTTGTCTGTCTATAGACACCTCGGTTTTGTCAAATTGAAAAAAATAACGCTTTAGCAATAAAAAACGTACAACTCTATTTTACTTTAAAAAATTCAAATAGTATTTTCAAAAATTGAGATATCGAAAAAATCTCCACGTCAATAGACAGATAAAAACATCCCCTTTTCAAGGGCCACACGAACATTTTTCCAAAATGCAAATTAATTCGGAAATAATGGAAATAAGATTTTAGAAATATCGTTGTAACTCACTATTCATAATGTAGCATGTAGGCAACACAACTAGCAGAGTGCGATAGATAATAGGAAATATTTAAAATATGAAACAGAATTCGAAGGCAAACTATTTCGCATTATAACAAGAAACAATTTAATCATCCCAACTTGTCAGTTAATACCCGACTCTACAGTTTTAAGTCATACACAAATCCGTGCTTATTTAAGTAGTTATGCAACTTTAGATACATCAAATAGAAAGCCACTGCAATAATAGCACGCTTCAAATAACCTTGATCTACACGTTTATCCTCAATTAAACATATATGTAATCAGAGGTAGTTTGTCCTAATGGACAAAAATTATACAACCTTTCTGTTAGAAACAAAAATATTCCTACACTGTTTAAGATTTATAAAAAATTATTTATAAAGTTTGTCATTTACAGCAATTTGTAGATTTCTAATTTAAAACTGCAACCTGACTAGAAAAATGTATGCAAAAAAAGCTACTCTAACAAATTCTAACTTCATTTCAAACATTTTAAAAATTAATTTAAGAATGTACGTAAAACTAGCTGTTGACGTGCAGGTTTTAAATGTTATAAAATTAATTTTAAAATTTATTGAAAACATTTAAAAATAACTGAAGTTATTCTGTTTGAAAAGTAAATTTCAAATACTAAATGTCTGAAATAAACATTTCAAAACTAAATACATCACAATGCCAAGCACTTAAATGCATTAGGTTTCCAATCCCTTAAGAGTGAAAAATACAAAAAATGAAATTTTATTCGATACGTAAACATGGAAATACCTTAATAATATAAACATGTCTACAACAAAGACTTTTGGAGCCAAATACAGTAAAATGCTGAATGTTAAGTAGGTACAATATTCAATATTATGTTACATTAGGCCTTCTGCTAATCCCTACCATGAGTGCAATTTTATACAATACATAGACATAAAAGTAAAATAAACAATATAAACATCTTCTTTTCTGCTTCAGAAGCCGAAGAGGAACGAGGATGGATCAGTTAAAGATGAACCGATAGGCCTGAATGGGTTAAAACGCTTAATAAATTCATTTGATTTAATGAATTTTACCTAGAACTTCGAAGCTAGAAAACAATTTCAAGGTTTAAATTCATAACATAACCAAACTAAAAACTAGATTACTCTTTCTACAAGCGAAAAACACATTGAAAGAAGTATACAATGAAGCCTGACTGTCTACTAAATTGGTTGAATTGAACACAGAATAATCTACGTAAATTTCACCAAAGTCAAATTACTTATTCTGGACGAGAATTGAATAATAATAATAGTATATTATACACGACGCTATAATGAATGCTATTGTTACCGAGGATAATGTTTGCAACACGAGCGAGCGAGCGAGTTTTGCAATTATCCGAGGTAATAGTAGCCATTATAGCGAGTCGTATACTATACTTTGTCCAGGAACACAAATACAAAAAATTTTTAGTTAAAATTTAAATAACAACGCTACTAAAACCATATGGTAGGACTATGTTAAACGAAGTGGTAGGATTAGAAACATAACCTATTTCCTTCAATATACACCATAGACAATAATGTTACCATGACACCGTGAATAATGATTATTCACTGCTGGCAGTGTATAATGGATAGCATTATGTTTGACCAAACACATGAATAATTGACAGATTATTGACTAGTAGTGGACAAAATAAATTTATCTCGATTGTTTAATGAATAAAATAAAAATTATTTTCAGAAGAAATTTCTAACCGTCACCTTTAATGAATAAGTAAACAACAAATATTTCTAAACACATAGAACAAATTTTGATTTTTTAATTTGCAGATATTTCTCGTAGCTTTGGAAAGATGTATATTGGATTGCATTTGGAGATTTTAAGGAGAAGGCCTTTTCATGTTCTTTAACTAAAGATATTTTTTTAGCAACCACCATCCACCCACAAGTTTTGGGCAGCAATGAAAGTTATTTTGGGAATAAACTTACCTTAGTGAAATTATTTTTTCAATAAAAATTACACATCAAAAGCACTTAATCTTTGATTTCAGAAAATATGTCCATCAATCGTTGCAGCAGAAGATAGTCAAATAGTAAATAAACTGATAAAAATAATAGTAGTAACATTTGCACTACACAACAAAACCATAAATTATTTGGTTTTCACAAATCACAGCTGTACCTATTTATGTTTTGATAACAGAAGGTATAGAACCACCAATTTAGTAAATTGTCCATGACAGCTACTTTTAAAGTAAGTAACTAAATTAAAATGCTGATGTAAGGCTCTGAAACCTGGATGCTTACAAAGAAGGACGATACAGCGGTGGGTTGCTTGGAGAGAAAGGTTCTACGAAACATCTTTCGAGGTATCAACGAAAATAGAGTGTAGAGATCTAGGTACAACTTCGAGTTGTACAGAATTTACCAAAGACCAGATATTGCAAAATTTATAAAAGTCGGACGACTTAGATGGCTGGGCCATGTGATATGGATGAATGCCAACGACTTCACAAGGAAGACCCCACTAGCGAAACCAGCAGGGAAACGCAGTCGAAGGTGGGCAAGGAACAGGTATCTGGACAACATTGAGGGAGACCTAAGAGTGAAGGGAATCAGGGGATGGCGAAGGAAGGCGTCGGATAGAAACGGATGGACATAGATTCTGAATCGGGCCAAGGCTCACCCATAGCTATAGCGCCATAGTAATAATAAAAATAAACTAAATTAAAATTTGCTGTTGGTTTCATAGTAAATTATTATGATTATCCTCTAAACTTATAAGTAAAAACCATGTTTAGAACATAATTGAGTAATACCCTACAACAAGGTTAAGTAAAATCAGAGATAAGTTATATTTCATAACTGCTTTGATATATTTTACTTTTTTCAATTTTACAGGTTAGCTGCAGTAAGATTACACATCTGGGAGCTCAAAAATCCTTACTAATAGTTCTCTATAACGTCGTCACTTATATTATCATCATCAAGTACAATCTTAAGATTATGGCTGACGCCGAGCGTCTTTAAATCCTGTTTGTGAGGAGGATTACTCCTCTTTTCTTTGATTGTTTACAGATCCTTGTGTGTCCTGGCTTCGAACGTTATTTTTTTCCACTCCATCCTTTCCTTGCATTTCAGTTTCCAATCTCTTATTCCCAATGTTCTTATGTCTTCCTCTACTTGTTTTAGCCATCCTTTTTTGGGTCTTCCCCTTTTCCTTGGGCCTAGTGGGATCCATTGTGTTATTCTTCTGAGCATCTCCGTCGGGGTTCTCCTCATGATGTGCCCCGCCCATTTCAGACGTTGTGCCTTTATGAATCTAGTGATTGTTTCTCCTCCGAGTTCGTCTTCTATTTCTTTATTGGTTTTTAGTCTTCTTTCTCCGTTTGCTGTTATATTAATTTGGTCCTAATATAGTTCTCATTATTTTTCTTTCCGCTATTTTCAGATCTTCTGTTCTGCTTATTATTGCTGTTTCTAGGGCGTACGTCAATATCGGTCTTATTAATGTCTTATATATCTTTATCTTAGTTTTTTTAGTGATTGTTTTGCTTTTCATAAGGTTCTTGTTTCTCCCATAGGCTTGGTTTCCTTTGAGGATTCTTTTTTTTATCCGCTCTTTACCGGATTGTTGTATTGTCGTTCCTAGATAATTGAAGGAGGAGATGGTTTGGAAGTTGTACCTCTGCGTTTTAAGGTATTTGTGTGTGTTCCTTTCTTCTCTTCCTACTTTCATATATTTTGTTTTACTCTGGTTTATTTCCATTCCATATTGTCTTGCTTCTTCCTCTATTTTTTCTACTGCTTTTATTAGTTTCTATCTCGAGTTTGCCACTATTGTCAAGTCGTCCGCGTACGTTATTATTTGGATGTCGTCTGTGATAATATTTTTTTGTCTAGTTTCACGTTCTTTAAGATACTTTCTAATACTAAATTAAATAGTGTAGGGGAGATTGAGTCTCCTTGTTTTACACCTTTTTTTACTTGGAATTCCTCCGTTGTTGCTTCCTGAAACCGCACTTTTGCCTTAGTTTCGTGTATTGTCCTTTTTAGAAGTTTTCTCAGTGTTTGAGGTATTTTTAGTGTTCTTAGTTCGATCATCATTTTTATCTGTTAATTGAGTCAAATGCACTCTTGAAGTCTACAAAAAGTGTGTGTTCTTCTTTGTTATATTCTATTGTCTTTTGGAATATTTGTTCTAGGATATGTATTCCGTTGATCGTTGACCTACCTGGCCTGAAGCCATTTTGATAGTTCCCGAGGATTTCCTTAACTTGCATTTTTAGCCTCTTATTTATAGATTTGCCAAGATTTTGTAAGTGGTGTTCAGTAGAGTTATTGCTCAAAAATTCTCGGACTGTTCCTTGTTTCCTTTTTTGTGTATTGGTGTTATGATCACGGTGTTCCACTCTTCTGGCATTTTGTTTTGTTTCCATATGTGCTCTATTAGGGTGTGTATTTGTTTATGTAGCTGCCGACCCCCATATTTCAGAAGTTCTGACTCGATTCCGTCCTCTCCCGGGGATTTGCCATTTTTCAGTTCCTTTATTTGTTCTATGACTTCCTTTTCTGATGGGTAATCGTCTTCTTGTTCATGCGTTATTGTATTGCTCTCTTCTGGTTGTTCGGTATCAGTTGATTCTGTGTTGAATATGTTTTTGTAGTAATTTTTCTAGATATTTCCAATTTTTTGGGGCTCGTGTCTGTTTGGCCTTCGTTGTTTTTTAGTCCCCTTGTTCTGGTTTTGGGTGTATTTGTTTGGTTCTTTATTTTCCTGTAGAATTGTTTTATGTTATGATTGTTACTGTCTTGTTCTATTTCCTCAAGTTTGTTATTTATCCAGTCGTTCTTTTTCCTTCTGTACATTATGTTTGCATTATTTCTTTTTATTTCGTATTCTCTTCTGTCTTGTTCTATTCTCGTGTCGATCCATTTGATTCTTACCTCATTCTTTAGTTTTCTTGCTTTTTCGCAATCTTCGTCATACCAGTCTTTCGTTTTCTTTTTTGTTGTCTTCCTTCCTAGCACTTCTTCCGCCGTTCCTTGTATGTTTTGTTTCATTTCTCTCCATATTATTTCTATGTCTGTAATGTTTGTTGGTTTGTTTTATGTGTTTTTGGAATATCTGTCTTGATATTTTTTCCTCGTTTCCTCGCACTCGAGGGCTTCTAGATTTACTTTTGTTGCTCCCGTATTGGTACCGTAGTGCTGGGTTCAATTCCAAATTGTTTATGACTTCTGTGTTTTTTTGTTTTTAATTATTTCTTTATTGTTACTCAATATATAATCGACTTCATTCGTATATATACCATTTAGAGATTTCCATGGCCATCTCCTATCGCTACGTCTTTAAAAAAATTTAAAGTTTATATTTGATAGAAAAGTTAATTGGGGCCCTTCCTTGCTCGTTTCTAGAACCATGTCCATACGCGCCTGTCACAATCCCATCATTTCTTTCTTTCTGTCCTATTTTACTGTTATAATCTCCCATTATTAGAACGTATTCTGGCATCTCTTGTTCCCTCTCTATTATCTCCTTAATATCTTCATAAAACTTTTCTGTCTCTTTTTCGGGAGTCGAAGATATTGGTACATAAACTTGTATATTATTAACAGTTTTGTTTTGGATATTTTTAGTCTTACTGTTCAAAAATACAAAAGGCAAGTACATATTAACGTATGGTTTTGAGACTGTTACATTTACTCGAAAAAATATAGATCGATTAAGAAAAGCTTAATGAGCTATGGAAGGAAGTATGATCGGAGTAAAATTAAGAGATAGAAAAACCAATTCATGGATTCACCAGAAAACTACGATAGACGATGTTATTGATTTATTAGCAAAGAAAAAATGGCACTGGGTGGGACATGTTATGAGAATAGACAACAACGGGTAAACCAAGAGTACTGGAATGGAGGCCGCGGCAGGGGAAGAGAAGTGTCGAAATATTACCACTACGATGGGCTGTTGAGATAAAAATTGCAGCCGGGAAGATATGGTAACAGGAAGCAAAAGACAGAGAAGCATGGAAGATCAAAGGAGAGACTTCTGTCCAACACTGTATGAGCATGGGTTGAATAAGAAGAGGAAACCTTACTGTTGCCTCTCTGTCTGATTGGCCATGAAACTATTCGATCTCCTTTCTTTCCGTATTTATTCAAAAACCAATGCCTCCTCTGCCTTCGTTCTTTCGTTTAAATTCTAATATGTGCCCTGTTTTTCCTTTGTATTATTGTGTCACCTTCTCTACGTACTTCTGCCATTCCTATTAGATCCCATCACATTTTTTACATTTTTTCCCTTTCGTCTCGTTGCGTTGTTATTTTTGTGGCGTGAGGAGCAAAAAGTTGTTTCCGATTTGTTTTTCTTGTTCTCGTTTTTATTTTAGTTGTTGTTCTCTTCTGTGGTTGTTTTGCCTTCGTATTCTTCGGATCTGTGTCTATTTTTTGCTTGTTCTTTTCTATGCCTTGTTTTTGATTTGGTTGCTAATTTACAATCTACTCTATCAGAACAAATGAGTATTAAGTAACTGTGTTGTTCGTGTTGTCATTTAGGAGTCGGCATCCAGGGATGATGCCCCTGGGAACTTATTGTTGTGGTGGAATTGTAATCTTCATCCATTTAGGTCTATGGGCCATTGTTTCTTGAGCCTTCTTGTTGGCAGTCCGAGTATTCTGCTGCAGTAGGTAGTGGCTAACTTATGTATTTCATCTTGTACAATGGTATATTGACGTCATTATGTATACTACGATTGTTGACGAACCAGGGAGCATTATGTATAGTTCGATTGTTGATGAACCAGGGAGCATTAACTAGAGCTCTAAGAATTTTGCATTGGGCTCATTGTATGATGTCTATTCTTGTTTTCTTGTCACATTCCCATAACTGGATGCCATAAGTCCAGATAGGGGTAGGTAAGTATTGTATTATATTATAATAGGTACTTCGTTTTCTAATGTAAGTTTTTATTTCGTTCTAAGAAGCCAGTAGATTTGTTTATATTTTAAGTCTATCTGCATTATTTTCTTTTTAAGGTGTTGGTGCCAGGTTAATCGTCATTCAAGGTGAAGTCCCTGTATTGACCGGGATCGGTTTGCCTTTTATTGTTACCGGAAGATTGGTGATGATTCTTGTCGTGAATGTTACTTGTACAGACTTGCTTTCATTTATTGCAATTCGCCATGTCAGTCCACTCACTTTATTATTATTATTAGCTTAACATTCCTATGAGGAATACAGCTGTTTGTTCAAAAACAAAACTGTCCAGATCCATTTAATGGGGTGGATCGGTCCCCGAGTAAACGTTATTCACTGCACTACTGTTTAGTATTTTATTTATAGTTTATTGTTTATAAGCCAGCGTGTGTTTTTGTTTTAAGTCTGTTGTCACTTGGTCCAACCATCTGCCTTTGGGTCTTCCTCTGTACGGGTTTCGCTTGGTCTCCATTGAGTTATTAGTTTTATTGTGTTATTTTCACTTCGCATAATATGTCCCAGCCAACGGATTATCTGGGCCTTTATGAATCTGACTACGTTTTCTCCGCCCATTGCTTCAAGTATTTCATGATTCATCCTTGGTCTTCATTATCCCGTATCGGACCAAGTATTGTTCTTAAAATTTTACATTCGAAAATTCGGAGCTCATCTTTTTCTTTCCTCGTGGTGGTGGGCGATGATGATTTCAGCAGCATAATTAATTACTGGCCTTGTTAAGCTTTGGTTTCCTAGGAAGCGGTGCCGTCATTTAACGGCCGTAAAAGTACGGTGGGTGACGTCACGAAAAACGGTGTCGTGTATTTTAAGCGAAGTGTTTTCCAAAAGAGCGGTAGCGCACACCCAACGTAATAGAGCGGTGTCGTCTCATCTGAAGCGCTGAGCCAGTATGGTACGAATCAGTTCAGCAACGTTTTTTGGCGGTGCGTCTTATCACCCACCGTATTTTTACGGCCGTTAAATGACGGCACCGCTTCCTAGGAAACCAAAGCTTTAGACTTCTGTATATATTTATTTTTGTTTTAGTTGATATTTGTTTATCTTTCAATAAATGTTAGGTTTTATATTATTATTGTTGAATTTTGGTTTTTATTTCCTCTCTTTTATCATTGTTCTGATTGAGTCGTATTCCCAAATAAGTGAAGCTACTAACTTCTTCGAATTTGTAACTGTCAATTTGTAGATGCTTCTTTATTGTTTGCGTACCCTTCTGCAGTTTCAGGTATTTTGTTTTTTTTTTCTCATTTATCTTCATACCTATTGTTAGTGCTTCTCTTTCTATTATTTCGAAGTGTCTTACTAGTGTTTCTTTAGAGCGTGCTATGGCAACTAGGTCATCTGCGTAGGCGAGGAATTGCGCTGATTTATTTATTATGGTTCCCTGGTAGTCTATTTTGCTCATAACGTTTTCCAGTGTAATTTTGAAAAGCGTTGTGGATAATATATCACCCTATTTTATACCGGAGTTTACTTCAAAATTGTTTGTATCACCTTCGTTGGTTCTTACGCAGATAGTGGAGTTTTTCGTTGTTTCTTCGATTAGTCTTACCTATTAGTTTTCCTGGGATTGACATTTGTTTCATCACCTTAATTAATTCTTTTCTATTTATTCTGTCAAAGGTTTGTTGGTAGTCGATGAATATTCATGGGCATTTTCCATTATTTGTTTAATTACGTGTAGTGCATCTACCGTGGATTTTCCAGAGGTGAAACCGTTTTGGTAGCCCCCTATTAAGTTGTTGGTATATATGAGTAGTCTTTTGTTTATCAGTGCTGTAAAGATTTTGTAAGCTGTTAAGCTGTATTAAGTAATGTGATGCCTCGGTAGTTCCGGCATTCCTCGGGATCTCTTTTCTTTTTAATGGTTACAATTGTTCCTTCTTTCCATCCTTTTGGTAGCTGTTCTGCTCTCCATGAGTGTATTATCATTTCATACAGTTGGTTATGTAGTTCTTTACTTCCATACTTTAGTCATACTCACTTAGTTTGTTTAAATGAACTTGTGGATGTTGTGAGGTCTCAGTGGCGTCGCTGTGTATGGATAATATCACATGATCGTCGGCCAATTGAGGTGTTCTCTGTTTCAGGAATGTCAGAAGTATAAAGAAGATATAGGACGGGTCCTAGGACACTGCTTTATAGTACCCCTGCTTTTATTAATTGGAGGGTTAATATCTGACAGTAAAATAGCGGTCGGTTACATAGGACTTTATCAGAAGATAGTAGGTGTTCGGAAGTAGTTGCTTCGATTTATTGAAGCTCTTTTTGTGCTTGTTGTAGTTCTTCTTTAGTTTGTTGCAGTTCTTTTTGTTCCATTTACCTACCTTCAACGATCAGTGTACTGTATTTAGTTATTGCGTGTTTTCTTATTCTCTGAGGTAGTGCATTACTGAAAATACGTCTTCCTTTCGTGTTCTTAAAGTAATCTTAATCCTCATCGACATTATTTTCAGCCCTTAAGCAATTTTTTTAATTTCAAAAATTTGATATTTAAATCTCGTATTTACCACGCTTACTATTATGGGGTTATTTGTTTTACTAGGTGTTATTTTTCTGATAGCTTGGATGTCTCGTACTTCACGTTTTATTTCTCATTCAATAATTTTATGAGCCGTTTTCCAGGTCAAGACCATGTTTCTTTTTAATTATTCTCTTTCAATATTATTCAGTCTGTTATCCTGTTCATCTAGCTTTTCGTTTATTATTGTTGAACATTTTCTATTAGTTCTGGGTTTGTAGTTACTTCGTCTTTTTTAGTTCTGTTTTTACTTTTCTCGTATCCTCTCTTAGTTGGTTATTTTGAGTCTTCACGTCAGTGCAGATATGTATGTTTGGTTGCCTGTACCTTGTGTGAAATGTAGATTTGTTCCGTTTAGTGCAAGCAAAGAATACAATAACAATAACATTTTGTGCACTTTGGTTCAAGGTTTTTCTTGATACTAACATACATAAAATTAAATCGAGATTCCAAAAATGTATAAATATACAGAGTGTTGCATTTAAAATAACAAAGGAGAGATACTTGTGTTCAACATCAAAGCAGTATATTAAATTTACCAAATTTCATTTTGATATCTTTAAGTATAATTTAAAAAAAAAGAAACCCAATAGTAAACAGGAATAAATGGTTTGCTTTTAAATTACCCCCATTATAACCAGAAGTTACAAATTCCAAAGTCAAAGAGATTAAAGCACATATAGCTCATGTAAGAGTGCCATATAAATGCATTCAACATATAAGAAAATTATAAAAATAATAACAAAGCACACAAAAGCATAAACTAACTTTTACTTACTACCGAGACAAGTTCCGTGTAGGTATATACCATTAAATATGTTTATATTTGAACCTTTATGAGATAAATTAAATTATGTAAAAAAATAATATAGGCTGCATAGAAATTTTGAGGACAATTTCAAAAACAAATTTACTGATCAATTGAGCCCTTAGATGGACAACAATGATTCATGGCATTTGTAAACAAAATATGTGGGTTACTATTATATTCCTAGGTACCTACATATTAAAGTCGGATCTGGAAATTTCACGTTTAACAAGGCAGGGGGACAATTTGAAAACTATGGCACCCAGTATGCCTTTAAAAAATAAAGTTTTAGTCCAACCAAACATATTTTTGGGAGTTTAGAACAGTTTAAGCTATTTTTCAAATTATTTACAAGCATTTATGTAGTATATCTGGCATTTTCAGTTGGGAGGTTCTCCTCTATTTAGCCTATAACCTGGACTTAGTATTCAGTTCCATATCATACGTTTTTATATGATCAGGATCAGAGGCGTTTTTTCAGAGAGAATTTTAAAGATGGCGACTAGCTGAAAATTAATGTCTGGTTTAATTATCAGGCGGATGAGTTTCACAATACTGGCATGTAAAAAATAGTTCCCAAATTAAACAAATGCTTAGGCAACCAAGGTGATTATGTTGAAAAATAGCTTAAGAGATATACTAAACAGTTCATAAATAAAATGTATAACTTCACTTAAATTATATTTTCTAAAAATGCAAGGAACATTCATAATTGGACATGCCTCATACAGGGTGTGTCACGACGACCGTTGATTAGACGTTTCTTGATAAAAACTTATAGTACATAAATCAAAATTTGCAAACGAGGGTTTAGGGATATTAGAAATTGGTTGAAAATATATTTCAAATAGAACACCCTGTATATATTTATATATTCAGAATTGCCATTTAACGGTGAGTACAATGATACAGCAATATAGGGATCTATCGCTAACCCTACAGCAGTTATTCAACTGTCTTTAAAAAATCTGACCTCACTTTGAACGAACGCCACTGCGAAACTAATTCAAAGTAAGCGTTCTTTCTCAAGGTTTAATTTAAGGACTCTATCGCCCATGGAATAGCTAGGATAACTCGACACTAGCTTTTACCAGTATACAGGGTGATCGAAAATGCCAACCTCGATTTTTTTTTTAATTTTAAACGGAACGCCGCATATTCAATATGACAGTTAGATTGCCACTATCATAAGCTTTCATAAAATACCCAACTTGATAGGTCTATAATTAATACGTACCTACGAAGTTATTAAAATTTAAGTTTCAATATTTCAAATTTTTGATGTTATCGGCTTAAATGTGAGTTTTTTCTTGACTGTGAAGGCAATAAAACATGAAAAACTCAATTTTTCAAAACGAAACTCATATTTCATAATCTTTTTGAAAATTAGTTTTTTACATAATAGTTTTTCTAAGGTAGAAAAAGATGTTCTATGCAATAGAGAAGCTGAGGTACGAGCCGACAACATCAACATTTTAAAATTCAGTAACTTCCTGCTTGTTAATTCTAGACCTATTAAGTTGGGTATTTTATAAAAGCTTATGACAGTGGCTACTTAACTGTCCTATCGAATACGCCGGCGTTCCCTTTAAAAATGTTGAGAAAAATCGAGGTCGGCATTTTTCGATCACCCTGTAGGGGAAGGTGTCCATCCTAGGGACAGTTTGTACCTAGGGACATTGCAGGTTTATCACATTAAATATGTTCAAATAGAATGACTTATGCAGAACATGCATTCTTATGTTTATTTGGTTGCCTATATTGCTTTATATTACAAATGGCCGCCGAATAAATTTTGTGCTGGTGATTTTGTGTTTTAGTAGTTCAAAAGTAAATTTTTCGCTCAAATTCACGTGCAGATTACAATTACAGATATATCTTCTTTCAATAACATTATTTCATTGTGCTGGGTTGATTAAGCATTTACTTGAGTGCATTAACTGATTGGTAAGTTGATCCTTAATTATCTGTTTACATCATAATTCAATATTTATTGATAAAGGTGTAGACGATATACCTAGGGACGCTTTTCCTGTGTGTACCAAGGGACACTTTTCCTGTCCCCAGGTTCATACATTTCTTGTGTCCCTAGGTAGGTAGCTTCCCTGACAAGCTTACTTATCTAACAATATTATCTTTCTTAGACCAAAGATGCCAAGAAGCAAAGCAGGAAAGAAGCGGAAGCAGCCCGAAAAGCAATTAATGAAAATTGCTGTTAGGGAAGTGATTGAAAATAAAATGGCGCTTAGAAAAGCTGCCGAGAGATATGGCATTTCCAAATCTGCTATTGCTCGAAGCGTGAAAAATTGTAAAGCTAATGAAGACCGTGAAAACTACGAGTTTGAATATCTCCCAAGATACGATATTCACAAAAAATTTTCACTCTTGAACAGGAAATTAAACTTCGAGACTATTTGGTTTTAGCATCAAAACATAATTATGGACTTTCTAAGTCAGAAATGAAGGAGTTGGCGTTCGGTTACGCTGTAGCCAACAAAATGGAGGTTCCTCAATGGCAAGATGCAAAACAGCCGGAGAAGGATGGCTGCGTAAGTTTAGAAAACGACACCCAAACATTTCTTTACGAAAACCCGAGGCAACGAGCCTTGCTCGAGCGTCGGCATTTAACAAAACTAATGTAGGGGAGTTTTTCTCAAAGTACGAAGAAATTCTCCATAGGAAGCAATACCAGCCCCACCAGATATGGAACATTGATGAGACTGGTCTCTCAACGGTGCATGTGCCGCCCAAAATTTTGGCACCGAAGGGTGTTAAGCAGGTGGGAAATATGACATCTGCAGAGAGGGGTACACTAATTACTATGATAGCTGCAATATCGCCTCATACCGCCACTCCACGGGTTATGAGTCCTGTTGAAGATGCAGTTACCACCCTTACCACAAGGGCTATTACTCCTATTGAAAATATAACGCCCGAAATGATACGACCATTTATAAAAGCAGCTCCGAGAAAGACAGTTAACAGAAGAAGGGTAGGCAAATCACGTATAATAACTGACACGCCAGAAGAAATACAAATTAAAAAAGACAAAGAATCTAGAAGAAGAGTTTCCACCAAATCGGTGCAAATTAAGAAGAAACAAGTTACCAAGAAGTTATGGGAAGACAGTAGCAGTGACAATGATGATGATGAAATACAAATTAAAAACGACAAAGAATCTAGAAGAAGAGTTTCCACCAAATCGGTGCAAATTAAGAAGAAACAAGTTACCAAGAAGTTATGGAAGACAGTAGCAGTGACCTGAAATTAGACGATAATTCTGATCTTGATATGGAAGATGAAATAGCAGATTCTGGGATGGAAGCTAGAATTGAAAAGGAAGACATAGAAGAAGGAGATTTTGTTTTAGTGCAGTGCATGGGAGAAAAGAACAAGGAGCATTTTGTTGCCAAAATTGTAACAAGTAGAAGAGTTGATTTTGAAGTTATTTATCTGAAAAAGATGCATAAAACTGATACATTTTTTATGGAAGAAGAAAATCCTAAGGTTTTTACCCTTCAGCTGAGAGACATTATAGTGAAACTGCCTCCGCCAGAGTCTGTTGGATCAACAAAAAGGTGTGCAAATCATCTAAAATTTGGTATTGATTTTTCAAATTATTATATGCGTTAAGTTGAAATACCGGCTTTTCTTTAGTGTAGAATTTGATTTAGTGCATATTGTATCCTGTTTTTCGTTAAAAATAAATATAACATTTATACCACTTCAGTTTTTTAGGTGTCCCTAGGAACAACACCTCTTGTCTCTAGGTACATACTGGGTACGTACCTAGGGACATTTGTAATGCTTTTAAAAAAGGGTGTAAAATAAATGAAAATGAAAATCTAAAGTAACCATATTGGCAGAACAGGTACTTGAGACATGTTTGATTGCAGTAGGTACTTGTTAAAACAAGGCTTCATAAAACAATTAACTATTTTTAAAAATACAAACAAAAAAAGTGTCCGTAGGATGGACACCTTCCCCTACACTGGTAAACGTTAGAGTCGAATGGTCCTAGCTATTCCATCGGTGATAGACTCGTTAAATTAAATCCTGAGAAAGAACGCTTATTTCTAATTAATTTCGCAGTGGTGTTTGTCCAAAGTAAGGTTAGATTTTTTAAAAACAATTGAATAACTGCTGAACTGTTAGCGATGGACCCCTATAGTGCTATATCATTACACTCGCCGTTGAAAGGAGATTCTGCATATATAAATATATACAGGGTGTTCTATTTGAAATAACGAAGTTAGTGTCTACTTCCGGTATAATCGGAAGTTGTACAATCTTAAAAATATTTTCAATCAATTTTTAATATCCCAAAACCTTAATTTGCACATTTTCATTTATGTACTATAACTATTTTTCAAGAAACGTCTAATCGACGATCGTCGTGACATACCCTGTATATGAGAACAGAATTTTTATGTAGAATTCAAATTCTAAATGTACCTATTCTTATTAAAATTCAAAACATTTTTGCATTTCTCTTTCAACATTTTGTTTTTTATTAAAATGTTTTGCCATAACTATTTTTAAATTTTAGAAATTTACAAAACCAAGAAATTAAAGTAAAATTTTTAATTTAAAATCTTAACAGAATAAAACTTTTTTATCAGTTTTACAATTAATGCCAAAAATCGGAATTTTTGCAAAAATCATATTCTGCTCTCCATTTTTAGGAAGTCTTTAATTTACTGGTTCCTTTTTATTATAGTACTGAACATTGCCAAACATTACGAATTTGATTAATAGCTCAACTAGTACATAAAATACAGTTAGTATTTTAACCATACACTTAATCATAACTTTACGAATAAGTACCAAAGATACTCATAACGGTGCATAAATGTACACAAATTTATTATCGATTTGTGTACATTATTTTTGATACTTAGTTTGTACCTAATTGCAAATGTTGCAAGTGAATGATGTAAACAATAAAACAGGATTTCAATTATTTATTTAGCATTTTTTTCTTATATAATCAAATAAAAGCTCTCTTACTCACTCGAAAAACTCATAGAAAAACTTAAAACTTATTTAAAAAAGTAATTTAAAATTATGAATAGCATGTAGATATAGAATTTTAACTCGAATTAGTTATTTACAATTTATCAAATATCTGCATTTCTATAACTGCTTATAATATGAAATTGTGACAGATTTGCACAAACAATGAAACAATATATTTGGGCACCTTAAAAATAGTGCTTGTTTAACAATCCCGAAGTATAAAACCACACCAGACTGTATATTCGAGGCACCTGAAGTTTTTTTTTAAATATTTGAAGTAAATAGTCTGACAAAATAGTTCTACCCTCGAGCATTATCTTTAAGGTGCAACAATTAAACTTAAATATATACAAAAACAGTATCCAACAATCTAATCTAATTTAATGGATAAGTTCTTAGAATGAAACAGCAAAGTTGTATAAGCACTGACGAATTTATTCGTGTTTAGGTACTTGGTCAATTTAATGGCACTGATTTTTTGTAGATATTGCTAAACCATTAAACTATTGGTAACTGCTTTTTTACATTCTGAATACAACTTTACTAACAAATAAGCTTCCAAAAATCTGTTGGTACTTTCATACTACCGAAAGTTCCAGTGAGTGAAATTGGTCAGTGATAATGGCATACGCAATTACGATTTTTAAATTTGTAATCAAGATCTATTGTACACAATTTTTATTACCTACTGTACTAGTTTCATTAAATAAATCCTTTGATTATTGATTATAATGAACACATGACAAAGTGGTGTTACTCTACTATAATTATTATTTTTTATTTGCGGCTTATGTAAAACTTAAAACTTAAGCAAGCTTCTATAAAACTTCAGAGAGTATTCAGGAGTAACAACTTAAGTTAGGTACTAAGATGCCACTTTCACTTTGTAATGCACTCACAGCATGAAAAAGGCGTAAATATAAAAAATGTTATTGCCTAAATTATTAAACAAATCTATTGATTGTCGCCCATGGGTTTATAATAATTAAAACGTTTTTAAATAGTAGCTAATAAAAATTGTGAGCGTCTAGCGACTGATTTTTTTAAAAATATAGATGCCGAATAAGCGTTTACTGTCTCTCATATGCAGATTAATTATACAATTTGTTTTTTACATAAAACATACCTAGTAGCAGTGCAAATTTTTAATAGTCTATATAATTCTCTAAGTTCAGTCATTGCATGACAATAAATTTTAATATGCAATAATATCACGTAGGTAGTTTAGAACTACTGAAAACAAATAGCAATAAATTACATGTAAGCTGAGATGAAACCTTCCTTTATTAAATGAATCCCATTTTGCACCCATGGAAATAAACGCGTACAACTTTAAAATACTCTTAGACATTAGGAGTAACAAATAGACTAGCAAGTTACTACCCGATGGTGTTGACATCTCAGCCTACAGACTATTACCTATTAAAAAGAAATAAATACTATATTTGCAAAGTGTGATCTCAGTTCTTTTAGTAGGCTATCATACAGTATACAAAATACGTAAATTTATACAGCTTTCAACAATATCATTCCTTACAAATGAGTTTAAAAACCCTAAAAGTACTACTTTAAAGCTTGGATAACTATACAATCTTAGTTTACATAGTGATTAAAAATTGAGCTTAAATACTCAAATGTGGCACCAAACTGGTCAGAATTTCAAAAGTTCATAAGGTTAGTTTATTTGATCACACTTACGGAACACCTCATTGTAGGAAACCATCAAAGACAACAGTCTTAAACCATTAAACCGACAATTAAATTTAAAGAGCCCCAAAACCAATTATACCCCTCATGCTAAATTCAAAATTATTCGAAATACCTTTGATGGTCACGATATTCATGATGATCCTCAAAATCCATATCCGCAAATCTTTCTAAAAGTTCCCGTCTATAATTTCTGCCTTCGTTACGATTAGCTGGATTTTCTAATCGTCGTTCGTTACCAAACCGTCTTCCCTCACGTCGTCGCTCTTCCGGTGGCCTTCTATCATCCGCATGCCTTCGTTCTTCTACACGATCTTCCGGTGTTAGTGTTTCATCTATTCTATCTTCGGATCTTTTAGCCAGCTGTCTTCTATCATCGTAACGTCGATCGTTATATCTTTTATCTTGCCTGCGTTCTTCTGGAAGCCTATTATCGCTATACTCTTTAGGAATTTGAGGTTTGTAAGAAACTTCAGCTCTAGGACTGAGGTCATCATGAATCTCTTCTTCAATGGGCTGTTCCGTAGAAAGCCTCCACTAGATGACGTTAACCGCCCTTCTTGATGATGTTCTATGGGGAGGAAAATCTTCTTCCCTAACTCCTCGATGATCTCGGGGAGGTATTCTCTCTAAAGTTCTATCTAAGGTATGTTCACGGTAATCTTGACCTCCTGCTAAATGTGGAGGCACTCCAGCACCATGAGTCGGTTGATGACTATCTCGGTCTATAAAATCTTCATATTCACGGTCACGATCTATGCGTGATCGAATACGACTATGTCCAGTATGAAACACTGCTGTACCTGTTTTTTTACAATAATTAATATTGAAATACTTGTGTATTTTAATTAATTAGGGCTGTGTCAATTAGAATTATGCAGGTACTGATTAACTCGTAAATAAATTAAAAAAGCGTTAAGACAAATAGTTGTGCCACAGAAAGTGCACTACTAAAGGAAAGGTTTGGGTTATTTAGTTACTAAGATATGTACATACTACATACACGTAGTTTATCTGAAAGATAAGGCACTTTGGCTAAAACACACTCTTTCGACATACACCGGATTTTAAAATACATCAATGGTTATTCTGAACACACATTCGCACAGCGTTTTTACAGAAACTTTCATTATTTAATTCGTACATTCATTCTGTTAGAATAACCTTACTGTCTGTTTTATCATGATGCTATAGTTAACTTTCCTTTTCATACTTACTTAACAATAAATTATAACTTAAAATTTAAAAACCTTAGTCACTTTAAAATTTAAAAAGTTTAAACAAGGGCAAGATTCGAGAATACGAGGCCTGTCTAAAAGGAATCCGACCTTAAATTTTCCCGCGCAAAATAATGACGGTAGGGCGACGTCACTTTCCACAGTGGAGAGGGACACCTTCATGCGCATGCCTGAATTTTCGCTTCGCCATCGGGTGCGTCATTCGCTGCTTGGTAGCTGCTGTGCGAGGTGTTGTTCCAAGTATTCGTCGTATTTCTGATTCGCTCGAAATGACTAACGTGTTGAGCAAAGATGCTGCATCAAGTTTTGTCAAAAGCTTGGTGACTCTCAAAGCGAAACAATTCGTAAGATTCGCCAGGTATTTGGAGATGATGCCATGGGGGGAACACAAATAAAGAAATGGCCGCATATCGGTGGAGAGCGACCAGCGTTCTGGAAGGCCACAACCTCTTCAGCAATCTCCCGTACTGTCAAACGACAATCGCCCATTACGAAATTTTGCACTCTCTCAACAACAGCTGCACCGCGAGCGGTTTGTGGCCTCCCAGAACCCCACTTCTTTATTTTTGTTTCCCCCATGGCATCGTCTCCAAACACCTGGCGCATCTTGCGAATTGTTTCGCTTTGAGAGTCACCAAGCTTTTGACAAAACTTGATGCAACATCTTTGGTCAACGCGTTCAGTCATTTCGAGCGAATCAGAAATCCGACGAATACTTGGAACAACACCTCACACAGCAGCTACCAAGCAGCGAATGACGCACCCGATGCCCCGATGGCAAAGAGAAAATTCAGGCATGCGCATGAAGGTCTCCTTCTCTACTATGGAAAGTGTCACCGTCCTACCGTCATTATTTTGCGCGGGAAAATTGAAGGTCGGATTCTTTTTAGACAGGCCTCGTAACTACCGTCGATTGTAAAACCACTTACTCTAATGTGCAGTCGAGGGGCTTCAGTTTGAACGTATTATAAATTTCAAGCTGCTCATATATAATTCTTCTTCGTTTCCTTCTTGTCCGAAGGGTCCTAATCACATGTCATCTACAACTTGTTGTAGCGGCTTTAACAACTGTCTTCCATCGTCCTCTGTCACTAGCAATACAGGTAGCCGGTACAAGTGTAGATTTAGGGCTTTCTTTAATTTGATCTGCCCATCTTCTGGGCAAGCAGCCTCTCATTCTAGTTCCCATTGTCTCTTCTGGGCATATGCCCGAAGTTCTTGAAAATCTGAGCATTTCCTGTTTGCAACAGACGATGTAGTTCATTTAGTTGACAGAAGATGTAGTTCGTTTAATTTCTCTAAGTATGAACGCATTGATTCTTTGTGCTGTCGAAGGAATGCGTAATATTCGCCTCCAGCACCACATTTCTAGGGCGTCAATTTTCTTTTTATCGCCTGATTTTAAAGACCAGGATTCGCAACCGTAGAGAGCTATAGGAAGGATTTATTGCTTCTTTGTATTCGTTATTATTGCTTTATCCTTCCAAGATTTATATAGACTCCTTACTGTCACTTTTGCCATTTCGCACCTCCGCTTAATTTCTTGCGTACAACCACCAGTATTTATTATTAACATACCTACATAAAATTGGGTAACCATTTGACACTGCCTAATTTGTATTATGTTGGTCTGTTGTTATTCTTTCTATCCACAATCATGATTTTGGTTTTTTCATGATTTATTTCTAGTCCAAGGCTTTATCAACTTTACTTGCAAGTAACACAGTGTCGTCGGTGTAATGTAGCTTATTTATTTTCGCTCCTCCAATAGAAATTCCATCGTCCCAGTTTGCGAGAGTCTTTCTAACGACATATTCTCCATAAATGTTGAAAATAATTGTGGGGAGAGGATGCAGCCTTGCCTTACCCCTTTTGTTTATCTCTAAGTCATCTGACAGATAACCGTTTAATTGTATTATAGCTTTGGTATTTATATACAACCCCTGGATAAGTGTCGGTTCCAATTTATACTATCGAAAGCCCTGCGATAGCCCACGAAGCACATATTGAATTCACAGATATTTTCTATAATCTGCCTCTTGTTTAATATGTGCTCCAGAGCGGTCTAGGACAGTGGTTCTTAACATTTTGTTACTCGCGGACCCCTATCTGCAAATTTTTGAATGCCGCGGCCCCCGCGATTTTTTTAAGACACCAAAGCCTTATACTTTAATGTGAAATCGAGTAACTCTCAACATTTTTCGCGGACCCCTTACAAAGTCGTCGCGGACCCCTGGGGGTCCGCGGACCACAGGTTAAGAACCGCTGGTCTAGGACGTTTCAGCGCCGCCGGTTCATCGTCGCCGTTTCATCGCCAGTTATAATAAATAAAATAAAAAATATAGGAATTCACTTTAAGATTTGAGAATAAGTAGTATTTAAGACTACATACAATTAATACACTATAAATAATTAATTAGAACAATTAATAGAGGACTTTAATTAATTTAAAAAATGTATATTTTGAGATTTGATATTTAAAACTGAGCTAACTCGCGGAGATATTCTATTGCATCCCTATTGTGATATTCAGACACTATTCTTCTTATTCTTTCGACGGCTCGACAATATTTCCAACGTTTTAAAGGTGGTTCGTTTCCGGCAACAAGCTGTTCGTAATAGGTATCACGCCCTTTTTGTACTTTTCGTAATCCATTAATAAGCTTCCAAATAGTCGGTTGATTGACTCCTAATTCAGTCTGGAGTCGTCGATGTGCAGCTTCCGCGTGGATGTTGGTTCGATCTTCTTCGCTTAAAACTCGATTATACAGATTCCAGACTTCTGGTGCAAATAAAGCAGGTCGTCTTCCATTTCCACGTCTTTTTTGGCGTCCAATATAATGATCTTCAAACCAATTTAATAATGGTTGCAATTCCGGAGGTATTTCGTCTGCTAAAGCATCCAAATAATCGTCTATATTATCAATGCGAACAAAAGCCAAAGCAATCACCATTTTGGCTTTTAATGGAAAATCTGGATCATCATTGTAACGTGCCGTAAATCCCATTTCAGCTAAATGCTTTTTCATGTTTTTAACCAAATGGAAGAAACAACCTTTTATGCTAACACTGGGAAAACATTCTATCATGGCAGAAATAGCTGCATGCTCAAAATCGCAATTGATGGATTCCGGGGTTAAATTTGGCACTAGTCTTTTAATAGCTTCAAACATTTTTACATATGTCCTTGTCATTTTATTTGGCAAAAAGCATCAAATATAGGATGCACTGCACGGTGTTTCTTTGCCATAACCAGAACCACGTAAACTTGTGAAAACAATTCTGGCGAAATTGTAAAAGTTTCGTCAGCATACCATATTTGTGATGTTTGTAGATGTCGGAGCCACGTTTCCCGACCAAAAATTAAAATTCTTTCATTATCGTTTTGTCCACTGTCATGCAGTAAGAAGTTTTCTTGTATTCCTTGTTGCGTTTGGTATAATTTGTAACATTCTGGCACTAGAAGGTCTTGCAGTGAATCAGGATCTGTACGCACAGCACCCATTTCGTTTCTTTTGCAACGAATTACCTTCCTTAATGCGCAATTATTGGGAATTGCAGCTTGACCAGCTTGTGATAAGTTAACTGCACGGCGTTTAATAGCAGTAACGACAGTAGCAACTTCCACGTTTGCTGCTGAAGAACCATGGGAATAAAAATTAATTTATTTTATCACATCTCCAGTTTTGGTGTGTAGTCTAGCTTTACAACGTCCCATCTGCTTCATCATCAAGCCTTACAATCCTTAGGATTATGGCTAACGTCTTTTTAAGGCGTCCTGAGATCCAGTTTTTGTTTCCGAGGTGGATTATTCCTCGTTTTTCTGTCCTGATTAAAGTTTACCGTGGGTCTTAGCGGTGTTTGTGATTTCTTTCCACTTTTTCCTATTCCTACATTGCGCTTTCCAGTCAATTATTCCCATAGCTTTCATGTCTTCCTCTATTTCATCTCGTCACCTCATCCTTGGTCTTCCTTTAGCTCTGGGCCACATAGGTATCCATTGTGTTATCCTTCTGATTGTTTCTGTGGGTTTTTTCCTCATTATGTGTCCTGCCCACTTTAAGCGTTGAGCTTTTATATATCTTACAATATTCTCTTCTCCCAGTTGATTTTCTATTTCCTTATTCGTTTTCGCTCTTCTTTCTCCATCCCTTGTTATGTTTGGAACCAAGATTGCTCTCATTATTTTCCTTTCCATTATCTTCAAATCTTCTTCCTCTTTTTTGGTCATTGTTGTGGTTTCCATTGCGTATGCTATAATTGGTCTTATCAGTGTCTTGTATATGTGTATTTTGGTCTTCTTTCTGAGCTTTGTGCTTTTAAGTAACGCTCTGTTTTTACCATACGCTTGGTTCCCTTTTTGGATTCTTTCTTTTACTCGTTCTTTTCCTGTTTGTTCTATAGTTACTCCCAAATAATTGAAGGCAGGTACTTTTTCGAATTTATGCCTTTGTACTGTCAGATGCTTTTGTATTACTTTGTTTTTTCTCCCCAATACCATATATTTGGTCTTATCGTCGTTGATTTCCATTCCAAGTTCTCTTGCTTCGTTATCTAGCTTTTCTATTTCTCTTATTAGTCTTTCTCTTGTATTCGCAATTACTGCTACATCATCTGCGTAGGCTATTATATGGGTCTGGCTTGTAATGATGTTTTTGTTATTTAAATTTGCCTTCCTTATGATGCTTTCTAGGACTATGTTAAACAGAGTCGGGGAGATTGAATCCCCCTGTTTTACTCCTTTATTTACCCTAAATTCGTCTGTGGTTATTCCCAGGAATCTCACCTTAGCTCTAGTATTATCCATGCACATTTTTATGAGATATATGAGTTTTTTCGGTACTTCTAGCCTTTCTAGTACTTTTATCATTTTTTCTCTGTTTATTGTGTCAAAGGCGCTCCTAAAATAAACGAAGACTGCGTAAACTTCTCTGTTGTGCTCGTACGATTTCTGAATTATTTGTTCTAGAGTATGGATCGCGTCAATGGTTGATCGTCCCGGTCTGAACCCGTTTTGATAATCTCCCAGGATTTTCTCGGCGTAGGATTTCAGTCTTTTATTTATTAGGTTTGCTAAAATTTTGTAGGTTGTGTTTAACAACGTTATTGCCCTATAGTTCCTGCACCTCTTCTTGTCTCCTTTCTTATGTATGGGTGTGATTATACCGATGTTCCATTCTTCGGGCATCCTATTTTGTTTCCATATCTCTTCTATCAATAGTTGTAGTTGTGTATGTAATTGTTCGCCTCCATTTTTTAAAAGTTCTGCTTCTATTGTGTCCTCTCCTGCGGCTTTGCCATTATGCAACCTCTTTATTTCCTCTTCAATTTCAGGCTTTGTGGGGAGATCTGCTCCATCTTCTTCCTCTTCTTGAGTTGTTGAGTTGTCTTTGTCATATGTTTCGTTTTCCATTCCTTCTTCATTTAGTAAGTCTTTATAGTATTCTTTCCATATTTTTCCAATCTTTTGCGGTTCGTACTCAGTTCTATCAGATTTATCTTTTATTCCTCTTACTTTTGTGCTTGGTTTATAATTTTGTTCTTTTATTTTTTGGTAGAATTGTTTCACTTTTTGGTTTCTGTTGTCTTGCTCTATCTCTTCAAGTTTGTTGTTAATCCATTCATTCTTTTTTCTTTTGTATATTACATTTGCTGCATTTCTTTTTGTTTCGTAGTCTCTTCTGTTCTGTTGTCCTTTGTTGAGTATCCATTTGCTTCTCGCCAAGTTTTTTTCTCTTCTGGCTTCTTCGCACTCCTGGTCATACCACATTCCTTTCCCTTATGCCTCGTCGTTTTCTTTCCTATCGTTTCTTCGGCTGCTTTTGTTATGCTATGTTTTACTTTTTCCATCTAGTTTCTAATTCGAGTGTGCTTGTATCTTGGTTTTGTATGTTTCTTATGATTGCGTCCTCGTATTTTTTCTTTGTCTCCTCTACCATTAGATCTTCTACGTTCCATTTCTTTTGATTTTTATTGACATTGTATTGTCTGACCAAATTTAGGTTTTTTAATTTTGCGATCACTATATAGTGGTCCGTTTCCACCTGGGCCCCTCTGTATGTTCTTGTATTTGTTACTTTTTTGCTTATCCTTTTTGTAGCTATGATGTGGTCAATTTGATTTTCTACGTTTCCTGCAGGATGTTCGAATTTTGTTGACGAGAATGTCATTTTGAATGATGCAGCCACTTGACATAATCTGTGTCCATTGTGCCCATCTGCTTACAACGCCAAAATTTAACATCCTCGGCGCACTTACTCTGCTGGTCAAAAACATATAGATGGCCACCGTAGGAAAACTTTTCTTTTCCTCGTTTGTTCAAAATTTGCACTTCCATACTTGCAACTTATGCAGACAGCGACAATAAACTAAATAATATTTGACAAAACCCGAATTATATACACAAAATCCCAACAAAGTCCCTCCCTAAAATGGTCATTAATTTTCAGTTTAGAATACTTACTCGTATTTAAAAATTAATGATTATTATACGTAATTGGCATCAGACATGTAAAACGTTTACAGGCAATACATTATGCGGCGACGATAAAACGGCCTCGGTGAAGAAACGGTGGCGATAAAACCGCTCGGGGAAGAAACGGCGGTGATGAAACGGCGGTGATGAAACGGCGGCGATGAACCGGCGGCGTTGAAACGTCCCATTCCGTCTCCAGAATGCTTTTTACAAAGCCTGCTGCTCAGCTGTTATTTGCCACTGTAAGTACGATTTAAGCCTTTCGTGCAAAACATTAAGCATAACTTTGCTTCCGTATGAGAGCAGAGTGATAAGTCTATAGTTTCCGCATTTGTCTTTGGAACCTTTTTTATGAAGGAGAATGAGTACAGAGCTTGTCCAATCCTCATGCCAACATCCGCTGTTCCATATTTTATGACATCAACTCCAGCTTCTCCCATTGCTTTAATGATTTCAGAAGTTAATGCGATCGACGGCAGGAATACTGTTTTACGGCACTTCTTACATCCTCTTTAAGGATATACAACTCTTGATCTTCATATTTGACATGGTTTATATCAGAATCATCTTTAAACAAGTGTTCACAGTACAGTATGACCTCTTTAATCCGAACCTCCAGTAATCCAAACAGCGGGAATTCGAATCCATAATCCGAACAGCGACGTGATTCCCGCTACATAAATGGAGGAATCCCTTGTTTTCATATTTTTTAAGATTTGCTCTGTTTACTATTCATTGTTCATTAGGCCGTTGACTGTTACTAAGTTCAGTGCGCATTGCAATTTAGAGCAGAAATGACTTCTAAAAGCAAACATGTTACTTTATTGGTAAAAGAAAAGATTGAGCTTAAGAATTTAGAGGCGGGTTCTACAGTGAGCGCTTTATCAGACACATACAACGTGGGAAAAGCAACGATTTGCGACATCAAAACGAACAAGAAGAGGATTCTATCCTATGCCACCAATAAACAAAAAACGCTGAAAGTAAGTGCATATCCTGAAGTTGATAAAGCCTGGTTTCTACAGGAAAGATCTAGAGATAAAAAGATGATTGACTATGTCACAACATTAAATGATTCTAGGTGCGCCAACATCAGGGGAAATTTTGCGTGAAAAACCACAATTCTTTTATGGCCAGAACAACGATGATAGTAATTTCAAAGCCAGTTCCGGATGGCTCGATAAGTTTAAAAACAGGTACGGAATTCGACAACTGTCAATTACAGGTGAAAAATTATCAAGTGATGCGGCAGCTGTTGAGCCATTTAAAAACTTGCTGCGAAATAAAATCAAGAAAATGCAGTTGTGTCTTGATCAAATCTACAATACAGACGAAAGCGGACTTTTCTGGAAATTACTTCCTCAAAGAACACTTGCTCACCAAGCTGAAGCATCAGCTCCAGGTAGAAAAGTGAGCAAGGAACGAATTATATTTATGCCTTGCTGTAATGCTTCTGGGATGCATAAAATGAGATTGTTAGTGTTGGGCAAAACTCAAAAGCCACGGGCCGGTGGGGTACCACTGCACAGACTGGTTTTATACGGATTTTGTTCCGGCAGTTCGAAAAAGAATGCAACAGCTCAGCTGAATGTAGAGACCAACGCACTTTCAATTTTAGGCAACGCTCCAGGACACCCTGAAGACTTATGTTCAGATGATAAGAAAATTGTTGTAATGTTTTTGCCGCCAAATGTAACCCCTTTAGTGCAACCGATGGACCAAAATGTGATTCAAGCGGTCAAGTTGCATTACCGAAAAGGTCTCTTAAAACGGATTGTTGCTTCTGAAGATGCAAATATTTCTGCAGAATTGAAGAAAGTTAATCTAAAAGATGTTGTAATTGGAGTAGCAAAAGAATGGGAAAATGTGAGGACAGAACTTATTCAAAAGTCTTGGAGCAAACTTCTAACACAAGTTGATGATGGTTGGAGTGAAGATGATAATCTTCCATTGTCACAGTGGAGGGATAAAATGGAGTTAGGGGGTATAGAGAAACAAATAAAGGAAGTTACTGCACTGGTACACCACATTTCTGGAGATGTAACAAGACAAGAAGTTATTGAATGGGCCGTCGGACAAGAAGAATCATGGGAATCCATAAACGATATGGATATTTTTGAACATGTTCAAAATGAATCAAGCTCCGACGAAGAAGTAGAAGTGTGAATCACAAGGCAGCAGAAGCAAACATTAAACAAAGCATAATCACTCAATTTTTTATAACTTCTTAGATTTACTTTTTACCTTTTTGCGATTTACTTTATTAGTCATGTTGTATCTAACAAAATACAATATGTAATACAGTTGTAAATTTTTGATTTGAAAATAAAGAACTTTTTATTGTGCGAATGTTGAAATTCGCAGGTGTAATTAGGAAAATGGATATTTTCTGTCTTTTTTCGATAATCCGAACACTTCGACAATCAGGGATCAACCAGTGCAATTATTAGTTCGGAAATGTAATTTTTCCATACAAGCAATACTTCATTTATAACGACAGATCAATAAAAAAACCAATTAGGGTAGGCTGTGAAATTGAATTATTTTGAATTGGTACTTTAGCCACATCCACAGAATGACATTTCTAACATGAATTTAAGGTTATAAACTTTGTTTACAATAAAAATGTCAAATTACAAACGTTATAAAATGTCATTCTGTGGATGTGGCTAAAGTACCAATTCAAAATAATTCAATTTCACAGCCTACCCTAATTGGTATTTTTATTGATCTGTTGTTATTTGTGACCTATTCCCCTGACTCGTTTTGAATGACCCATGTTTGTGGTGTGTACTGCTTATTAATTTTACGTACAAGTCTGTACTATCCTTAGTGTTGTTTTAATCTACATGGCTCTGTGCTTCTACACATTTTTGTTGAAGGTATTTATTTTTGTCGCTGTGTCAAGCTCTTTGTATTTGTTGGTTCAGTATTAACACCTATAGATTTAAGTTGCCGCCTTTCCTCGACCAATTTCAATGTTACGTTTGTCATCCAGTGTTGTCTTGGGGTAGTGGTTGCTTTCGTCGGTTGTTCTTTCATTACACTTGACAGATAGATTTAATTTTCGCCCATACTTGGTTTGCTGAGAGTTCTTGTGGTTCCTGGCTAGGGGCATTGAGCAGTTTGGTCTGCAGGGTGTGTTGCAGTGTGTTCTTTTGCTCCGTAAGAGTACCTTTAATTTAAGTTTTAGCCGAGCCGCCAGAAGTCGAAGATCACATATAATACCCTCTCGTTAATTTACATTCACACTAACAATAGCTTCCATTCGAAGTATTAAATATTACTCCAGTGCATGAGGAAAATATCAGAAATATGTGGTATTTCAATTGAGCGAGTAAAACAAAAATACAATAAATAGGTTAATCAATAAAAATTGTAATCGATTCACAGCCCTAACTATAATAGTACTATTAATATTCAAGCAAAATAGCCTGCAACTCACCCAAAAAACTGTTAACAACTTGTAAAAATCGATAATAAAAAACAAACATGAAAATGCTGCATATAAGAACAAATTACTTACTACAGAAATGTAAATTAAATCAGCATCAAGCAAATAAATCAGTTGAGCCAGTTCGCCAAATTCTACCAGGAGTTGGTGTTACCTCATCTGAGAGAGTATATTAATGCGATACATGTGCATTAGCATAAAAGCGTAGAAATATGTTCGTGCGTAGCCAAGCCATTAAAAATGAAAAAGAAAAAATCTATATTAAAAATCGTGCAAAATTTGAAACTAAACCTGCTTATAATATTCGTACACTAATACGCAGGCGGAATTGGTGTCATTGAGCCAGTAAAATCTGAAAATGGTTCAAAACAAACCAATGAATAAGCAAAAATATTGTAAATAATTTTATTTAATAACATTAAATTGGACCCAGAATGTACATACTTCATAAACGTTTTCACTAATCGATTAAAAAATAATAATAAATTACTACTACAAGAAGATCAAAGAGCAAAATCTGCAGGAATAAATACTGCAAAAAAACTACCTCCAACAGAATTTAGCTTAAAATACTGTGGCTTCAAAATGCAATAAAATTAAATTTCATAATGCCTTCGTAAATATGAATCAATTAAAATGACAATAATAAATATTGCATATTTCACAACAGTCATGCAGTGCTTATAAGAAAGATAGCGATTCTAAAGAATCTACTGAATCCCAGCTTTGCAGGCCTATATATCTAACACCTGCATAAGTACCTCTAGAGTCATGTGAATATCCGTACACGTCATGATGGGCTGCAACAAGTTAGTATGCGGTTAGTATATGTTAGTAACGTGTTCGGCCAACAATTATTGTCCAACCGAACCCCCACTAAATGACTAACCGATTAAAAACACAAACAACGATCCACTGTAAAAACTTTATTGCACAAATCTAAACCTTATAAATTTCATTTACGCCTTATATTTATATATCTAAAATGCCAATTTATCTTTTAAAAGAGATAGCGGAATTATTACACTTCTACTATAAATTTTGAGTATCTTTTTAAACAGCAAATGAATATGCCTTTTATTCTACAACAATCAAAAGGGGGAAATATCAAGATGGTAACACAGAAGTTTTGAAAATTCAATTGTTTGTTTAGGGCATGATCCAAAAACTTTAGGAAGCTAGTTTTTAATTCAAACAAATGTACACATTAAAAGAGATTGCTCTGCGACACTTTAATAACAAATTTAGTGATATACCAAATAATCTCCGATGATATTCAGTTTTATACTAAAGGCAAGTATTTAAATTTCAATAAAATTTAATCGTATAATTAAAAGAACTTGACCACTAAACAACTTTTAATTAAAATATCACATTTTTCGCCTCTTCGTATTAATTAATCACAAATTCAATTTTCACGTTTGAATGAAACGTTTATATAAAAGTACCAATGAAATACAAAATACAATTAACAATTTCACTACATAAAATTGAAAATCAACCCTTTTGGAGCACATTTTATACGTAAGTAATTAAAGGGAATAAAAATATCACGATAATTTGCATTGGGAAATTACAAAGTGGAACAAATTTTGAAAACATCTAAACGAAATTAGTTTGTGTCATAAATATTCAATTAATTAACGTAATGATGAACGATTAGTAGTTATAAGTGTTACGAAAATGATTTACGCACGTGCATTTTCATGCACTTACCAGGTAGTGTGGCTCGTATAGGTTCCCCGCTTGGAGAAGCTTGTGGTGAACTACCAATTTGTCTAGCTACATTTGGAACTATTTCTGGATGAGTTGCTCTCCAGTAAGCCTATAAAAATAATATTTTAATTAAACTAAAATCATTTTCTGTAGTTCTTAATGTTAAACTAAACTACATTTTACTGAATTTAGTACTCATATAGACTTATGTCCGTACAATACAGCCATTAGGATTTAATAAGTGAAGATAAGAAAGAGCGTCGTGCCGGTCTCAAGCCCAGGTAAAGGAGAAGTGTTCATAGGTAAGGCCAGCACCCTACTCATGGTAAAGCCAAAATAATGCTCACAGAACTAGAGACCCAGCCTCGGAAATAGAACGCACTAAGGAGACGATGACCAACGCACGAATAAGGAATAAACATACCTAAATGAAAAAGAAACAACCAAGAATAGCTTGATGGAAATAAAGACCAGGTGACCAGGAAATAATAATCGAGATGACCCAGCACAATATCAGAACTTCTTCGTCTTCTTTAACAGCCCCTCACAATCCACTCCTGGATATAGGCCTCCCCTTTTTCCTTCCACTTCCTTCTGTCTTGGGCTAATTGATGCCATCTTTTTCCTACATGTTCCTTTATATCATCAATCCAACGCCTCTGGCGGTCTTCCGACGCTTCGCCTGTGTTGTCTTGGTCTCCATTGATCTAGATTGATCTTGTCTCGCGACATGACCCACCCATCTCCATTTGTTAGTTGCTATAGTTTTGATTACGTCTTCTATTTTGGTCTTTCCTCTGATTGTTTCATTCTTAATGCGATCTCTAAGGCTTATACCCAGCATTATTCGTTCAATGGCTCTTTGTGTTATTCTCAGTTTGTTAGCTGATTTGGTGGTGAGTGACATTGTTTCCATCCCGTACGTCATCACTGGAAGAATGCAGGCATTAAAGACTTTCTTTTTTAAGTTTATGGGTATGTGTTGGGATTTTTTATGATCATTCGCAGTTTTCCATTAGCCGCCCATGTCATGCGGATTCTTCGTTTTATTTCTGCTGTTTGATTTTTCTTGCCCAGTGTTATTGTATGGCCCAGATATATGTATTCGTCGACTTTTTCGACGTTTTTGCCTTGTATTTGAATGTTTGTTTCATTAGTCGTCATGATTTTGGTTTTTTCCATGTTCATTGTCAGCCCGATTTCTTCTGATGCTGTTTTAAGTTCTGTTAACATCAGTTAACATGTGTGGAGTCTTTTGTCTCAAAATGACATGGTCCCAATCCGGAAGACGTTTTGTTAATACTGACACTGACCGTGGAAGTCTTCGAATTCATTATATCAGTGGTGTAGTCGTAAATTAAGCAGTACCGGAACTTTTATTAATTTGAAAGAAGATCGCGCTGTTTTAAGGAGGTATTTAACATTTTGGTCTTATTTATTTCTCGTAAAAAAAATAAGCAGTGCCGCAACGGCGTTCCGGCGCGTTCGGGCTCCACTACACCCCTGGTTAACATATCCCTTAGTTCTTCTAGGTTTTCGCTAACAATTACGATATCGTCTACGAATCGGAGGTGGTTCAAATATCATCCGTCTATGTTAATTCCTTTTGTACTCCATTCTAATTTCTTGAAGATATTTTCTAAAGCGAGAGTGAAGAGCTTCGGTGATATTGTATCTCCTTGGCTTACTCCTTTTTTTAAAGGTATTTTGTCCGTTTTTTGGTCTTCTGTGATTTCAACTTGTAGTGTGGCCATTTCATATATGAGTTGCAAGAGGTTTTTATACCTTGAATCTATTCTTCCATGGTTCATGGCCTCGAATATTGTCCCTTGTTCCACCATGTCGAAGGCTTTGTTGTAGTCAACAAACGCCATGTGAAGTGGGACGTTGTACTCATTACACTTTTCTATTAGGGTGCATATCGTTTGTATGTGCTCTATCGTGCTGTACCCCTTTCGGAAGCCAGCTTGCTCCGGTGGTTGGTATTCATCAAATTTGTTCGTGAGCCTATTTGTGATGACTTTGGTTAGCAGCTTGTATGGATGAGGTAGTAATTGTCTATTTTTAGTTTGTCTCCCTTCTTGTATAGTAATATTACCAGAGCGTTTTGCCAAGTATGTGGAATCTGTCCCTCTGATAGGCATTTATTTAGCAGTATTTTCATCGATTCAATGGTGGCTGTTCCTCCCATTTTTATCATCTCTACCGTGACGCCGTCTTCTCCTGGTACTCTATTGTTTTTCATCTGGGATAAAGCATGTTCTATCTCACTATTACTTATGTTCGGGATTTCTTCCGATCCACTATTCATTATGTTTCAGTTTTCTATGTAGTATGGTGCTGGGTTTGTTGATAAATATAGGTTTTTATAGAAATTTTCTACAATGTTGGTTATTTGACTTTTATCTTGTTATTTTACACCATTTGTGTTACGTATTTGGTGTATTCTTGTTCTTCCTTTTGTTTTGGCCGATCTTAAGACTTTCATATTTTTATTGTTTTCAATTATTGTTTTGGTTAGTTCAGTGTTGTATTTTCTTATATCCTCTCTTATTTTCTTCTTGATTTCTTTGTTTATTTCTCCACATTCGGGTGCTTCTTTTCTCATGTTTCTTCGGTCTTCCATTAGTTTTCTTGTTTCTTCTTTTATTTTCTTATTACTTGTCTTCACTTTTGAACATATCTTTTTTGCTACCGTTCTTATGTCTGTTCTAATTTTGTTTTCGAGTTCATTCATGTCCATTTCCCTCATATTTTCTTTGTTTGATAATTTAGTCTATATCCCTTCTTGATATTTAGCGATGTTCTGTTTTAATTGTTCTAGTGTGGGGAATCGTGTTTTGTCATAAAGTTAAAACTCGCCAATATCCGAACTACATCTTCGTATATAGTAACAAAGATAAAGGCAAAGGAGCATCATCTGGAGTAGGTTTACTGATCCACGAAAAGTACAAACAGAATATCGGTAATATAGGTAGAACACATCAACGACAGAATTTTTAAAATTACATTTATATTTAAAAATAAACTTCTCCATATAATAACAGTATATGCCTCTAATGTCAGCAAACCCTACCAAGAAGTCGAGCAGTTCTATGACCAACTCCAAACTAAAATAGATAAAACACCACACACAGAGGGACTCGTAATAATGGGAGACCTGAATGCCCGCATCAATAACGCAGCAATAGAAGGAGTAAAACAGAAATACCATGAGGCAGTAAATAACAAACGTGGAGACGTGCTAATTGAGCTGTGTACAGGTGTACACATAACAAACTCTGAATTAACAACATATATTTCCAACACAAAATCATATATGTATACAGATTGTCTGCAGGTATTAGGTACACACGGTAACTAGATACAGAGACGGTTGTTAAGCAACACACCCTTGTGATTAATGTATTATTTTATTATTTTTTTATTTCCATTTTATTTGTTTGTATCTAGTTACCGTGTGTACCTAGTACCTGAAGACAATCTGTTATGTGGCCGGAATAGATACCACGGCAAAAGGAATAATGGAAAATACATACGACTTACTTGACAAACTAAAAAGTATGATTGAGAAGAAAAAGCGAGATAGCATAGACAGAGCCTTTACATATATCGTAGAAAACGAACCGATAAATAATCTAAGGAAATTGACAGAATACTTACTGCATAACAGTGAAATTAAAAGCAAGATATATACGATAAGGAATACAAACACGAAAAACCAGAACATACAAGAACCGGAAGATGAAAACCTGACACAAGACAACAAAAGAAAATAAGAACCAAATATGGAGGACAATAGGAAGAAACGGCAAACCTAGCAGAAATGACACAATAATTATACAATCAAAAGAAAAAAACAAGAGCTATGCAGATCTGCTGAAAGAAATCAAAACCAAAATAGATCCGAGAGAGGCAAATATAAAGGCAAACAAAATAGAAAAGACGAAGGAAGGAAATATAAGACTGCGTATAACAGGAGACAAACGAGGAAGTAAGGCATTCGCTAGATAATTCCAACAAAATATGGAAAAGACGGTTAACGCACAAATCGGACGAATAAATAAAACAATTTTGATAAAAAGGACTGGGTGAAAGTACCGAAGAGGACGAGATAAGCAGCGCAATCACAAGAGAAATACGAAAAGAAAACCTGCAAGAAGGAGAGATGACCATAAACATATCGAAGAAAGCAAACTTTAGAAACCTAAAATACGTCATGGAAAGACTACCGGTTCAGCAAGCAAACAAAGTTATAAACTTAGAAAAAATAAAAGTAGGATGAATAGAATGCAAGGTTGAAGAGGTTATAAACCCAATCAGGTGCTACAGATGCGGCAAGCTAGGACACCGCAGGACGACATGCACAGAAGATAGGAACACAGACCCTAAATGCTATAACTGTGGAGAAACGGGGCACTTGCACAAAGACTGCCGCAAAGAGACATACTGTTATAGCTGCGAGAAAAAGGGGCATCGAACAGACGAAATAAAATGCCCAATATATAGAAATACAGTGGCCGACATAAGGAGCAAGCAAAAAAGGCGAAGTTACCTAAACGATGACAATTAACATCATGCAAGTGAACATAGGAAGACGCTATGCATCATATGATGCAGTACACGATACATTTCGAATACCGACCACAATCGAATGATCCGATTTTTTTCATTCGAATTCGCCCATTACTACTGTGACTGGTCTCACACCAGGCCTAGTACCGATCCCAGAGGCCTGACAAAAAATCTCCACCAACGTAGGGCTTCGAACCCGGCACTTACAACATGCAAGCCTAGCCCTCTTACAACTGAGCTACCTGGCTTCCCCATATAGGTACCTATATTTAGGGCAAGTAATAAAACTGAACAAAGAAAATCAGACTGCTGAGATCAAGAGAAGAACTAAAGTGTATTCAGGGAAAGTCTGCACTCGATGTAAACAAAGCCACGTGATGGTTGACAACCACGAGGTCGAAATAGGGGCTGTGATTGGTTGTATACAGGTGAAAGTTCCCTAATCCGATAAGCCGGTGACGCATTTTTACATAAATACGTATTTACGGTACTTACCTGTGTACACGTTACAAGCTCGCACTCTAACGCAGCCAACAATTTAACGCAAAGCATTTGCCGTGCGAATCAGCCGCTGTCAAACATATTTGTTTACATCGAGTGCAGCCTTTCCCTGAATACACTTTAGACCAGCGTGGGCAAGCTTTGGAGAATTAAAATACATCTTTAAAAATAATAAACTGCCACAATATTTAAAATCAGTGTGTGCTACCAGCTATGCCTTTCAAACATGGACTCTCACAAAAGCAAATATGGACAGACTCATCAAGATGCAGAAAGCAATGGAGAGATCCATGTTGGGCATTAGTTTAAAGGACAGGAAGACCAACACCTGGATACGACAAAAAACGAAAATGTGTGGCTAATCACGTAACAAGTGAAGGTTTGCTGTCCACAACGCAAGACAAGGTGATGAAAGATGGAACGCAGTACTACAGCAGTGGTGACCATATCTGAGTAAAAGAAGTTGTGGAAGACGTCAAATGAGATGGGGTGACGACCTGAAAAAGGTGGGTGGCTTCGGATGGATCAGAACTACTCAAAATCGTTAACAATGCCATGAATTGGGAGAAGCCTGTGTCCAAGGATGGATGACAGAGGGCTCATGAAGAAGACGAAGTAAAATAATAACTAAACAAGTACAGACAGAAGTGATGCTGATTGAAGGACACAGTGGATTCAGAGAGGTTCGATCCACAATAGATAGTGTATTTACACTACACAATTATTAGAAAAAAAGAGAAAGAAATCAAAAAACACACTTTGCTTTTGTCAATCTAGTAAAGGCGTTCGACTATGTAAATAGAAGAAAATTATGGGATATACTCAAAAACAAAGGATTACCGACACACTTAATAAAAATAATAAAGAGCCTTTAAAATCGCCGGAGGAAGCAGATATGAAATTGCTAATAGAGGTTCAAGACAAAGGTTTCCACTTTTGCCCGCACTATTTAATACGTACATTGACGAAATAATAACAGAATGGAAAGTAGTAGCGCCAAAAGGAATGGATGTTAAGACAAACTATTTCCTTAATGTACTACTCTTCGCAGATGACTTAATATTAATTGCTCCAACAGAAGAGGATCTACAAAAACAGATATAATTATAACGAGATATGTGTACCTACAACAGAATAATATTCATAAAAAAAACAAAAGAAATGGCGCACCGGAGTAATGTAGGAATAAGAACTAAAATAGTATTACGAGATAAGCCTCTAGAACAAGTTGCTCACCTCAATTACCTTGGATGTGACATCACCTATGAATACGAAAACGGTAACAGGAATAAGGTAAATAAATTCCAGTCAGTATGCGGAACAATTTCAAAGACGTCTAAAGCTGGGTTTACATTATATCGAACAGAAGCGAACGAACGAACTCGTTCGTAGCAATTCGCTTGATGTAAACGGTAACGGTCTTTATTCTGCAACGATAATTTATATTGCGCAAAAAAAAGATGTTCGGAGATTACAAGTATTGCAAAACAGGGCAATGCGCGTAATTCTCAAATGTAATAGATACACTGCAATAGACTCGATGTTAAAAACATTACAATGGCTGAATGTTCAGCAATTTGCACAATTTCAAGTACTGATATTTCTGCACAAAATTAAATTAGGTCTGTGTCCTGGCTATTTGAAGAACAGAATAGTGACATTTGAACAAATGCACAGTTACGGAACAAGACATAAAAACAACTGTATTCTACGACATACGAGTAAGATGTCAACACATAACTCTGTATTTTTTAACGGTCTTATTCAATACAATAAATTAGCACACTCGATAAGGCAGCTTAAATCAATAGATAGTTTTAAGATTAATGTTAAGAATATATTAGCATTAGAGTAGATATAAGTAATTATATAATTATTTTTAAGAAAATGTAAATGTATAGCTTCTTAGCTAAATAAACGTTATTATTATTATTATTATTATTATATTATATTATAGTACACGAACGAAGGAAATCGTTCGCAATCGTTACTGTTCCGACCGGTGTCGGTAAATGAGCGAATCATCAAAGAAAATTCGTGCTCGTATAGCTTCTTAGCTAAATAAACGTTATTATTATTATTATTATTATTATATTATATTATAGTACACGAACGAAGGAAATCGTTCGCAATCGTTACTGTTCCGACCGGTGTCGGTAAATGAGCGAATCATCAAAGAAAATTCGTGCTCTGTGTAAACAGTTTTAAATTTTAAATCATACGTCGACGCGAATTCGGCAGTTTCGTGCATTGAAGTGCAACATGTGTACACGAAATTAATGATTTGGATATTTTAAAATGATACATTAAGCTACTGTAAGAATCACCAGTTGCCAAAAAACGAAGTTTTCTTTTACTGGGATTGCTTTTCGAAATACTGAATCTTGTTTACAGATTTTGGGTCCCACCAGGTTCAACAAATATTCAAAATCTGTGGTGGACATTCTGCAAAAGTTATGAAATTTTCCCGTGTCTTCCACGTTTAAATCCGACATTAGGATGCTTCCACTATATACACTTAAACAGTGTCGTAGTCCACCATCTTCTCTTCTTCCTATTTTTATTTTTTCGCGCCAATTCATTAGCTATTGTAAAACTTCCACACAAAATTAATAAGTCATCGTCCGAATCCCACATGAAAGATGCTTACGATCACATGGATCATCAACGACTGCAAATGCTCTGGCAGATGTAAACAAGAAATGTAGAACACTACCAAACGAACGAAGCCATTCGTTCGTTCGCTAGTGTTCGGTATAATGTAAACCAAGCTTAAAAAGAAAGCACGATTAGATACATAAATACGTCTGTACAACACATTAGCAGTTCCGGTGGCACTGTATGGTGTGTTAAAACAAAAAAGAAAGATCAAGCATTAAGAACAGCTGAAATAAAATTTATAAGAAGGATAAAGGGAATTACTAGAAAAGACAGAGTTCGAAATGAAATAATACGAAACGAACTAAATCTAGAAGCTTTAGAAGAAAAAGAATTGATATAACATCTTGAAAGAATTGAGGAGTCAAGGACCCCAAGAACTATACGAGAATACAATCCGAGAGATCAAAGAAGAGTCAGCAGACCAAGAAAGCATTGGTGAAATGGTACAGGTCAAAGACCTAAGCAGTAACAGGATGCGATGACAATTTGTATTCACTACATTTTCAAGTCTATTAAAAATAAATAATACTGATTTAATAAACTGTTGTTATTTTTTTAAATACAAAAATATTTACCTCTAAGTATTCAGCAATATGTTCGCAAGCATCTTCCAATTGATTTTCATCTAAAATTACATCAAACATTTCCGGTGGACATTGGGCTAACTTATCGGCAGCAACCATTTGAACATTTATGTGACGAACTTGGCTTTTCCCTCTTGACTTAATTAACCTTTGTAAAACCTAAAAGTACAAAAAATAAGCATCGTTCCTCTATACAATTTCAAATGAGACATACTTTAGGGCTAGTAATTTTAAGATAAACTATAATTGGTGCTAAAGAAGTTTTGGCAAGCTGCGAAGGATGGTTGATTGTGTCACAGTCTAGGACTACAAGCTGCAAAGTCCTGGCAAGTTCAAATATTCTTTCAATTTCTGCTTGGACTTCTGCCAGACAAGTGGAGCGAGTATTCGATCGTTCCATTATCGCCCTCTTCGAGGGATTGTTTAATAGCGAACGTTTTGCCAAAGAAATATCTGCCATAACTCTCGTAATAATAATTCTGAAACAATAGCTAGATATGTTAATTTTTCCAATAAGTCAGTACTTATGTAGTGATACTTACTTTCCTTCAAATCTATGCTTTAAAAAATCAAATAAGGCTTTCTGCATCATATCCGTAACTTCATATCCTTTTAAAGAAGGACCTACTAATACAACAGGCCTCATGGAGGGAACTACATCGTAAGGAGCAGTGGCCTCCTGCTTCTTGAAGAATGGTTTCTTCTTATCTTTTGCTGGTGGTGTAGTAAGTGACTTTCCTGTCCTTGCATTACCAATGGAGTCAGATTCGTCTCCTGTTGGAAATTTTACCACCTTTCAAACACTGATTAATAAACACTACAAAAATTGCATGCCCAACTTGAAAAAAGAAGCACATCTACACTAATTACCGTCAGCTGACCTATTCACTATTGGGTATAGCTGGCTTAGGAACAACTTGACAGTCTAAAAAAGCAAACTATTTGTTTTGAATTAGTTTGTTTCTAAGCCTAGCATATTATCTATACCTACTTGAGTTGTAGTGGTAGGAAGGGATAACTGGAATTTTAAGATTCTGTGATGGATTTAGTAAAGTAAAAGTGTAAATAGACAACAAATACGTACCCACAAATAAAAGTAGGAAGGAAAACCAAACTTGATCACAAAAATTAGTGCAATACTTTTAAAAAACAACTGAGATTAATCTTAACGAGTATCAGTACATAAAAACGTTATTATAAACAACATTTATTTGGACTTTTAGTTTCTAAACATCAAATATTGCAGCGGTAAATTAGTCTGTAACTGTTTCTATCAACCATTTATGTAACATGTAAAAAGTGTGTATATTCAGTATCGATTAGTGTGAAATATGTTTAAATATGTACCTACGTGTTGTAGTGCTGAAATAAAGGAAGTCGTCAAATATCACTGTGTATTAAAGCAAGCAATCGTTTTGCAATTTAGTTTTGATAGTGCCCAATGACAGTTAAAAATAAAAACACGTCAAAATCATTCACGATATACAAAAAACAAAAACACCAAAACACAATAAGTGTGAGGCGGAAAGGACATACCAGGCGTAGGAGGGGTGCTACCTCTGGAAACATCGTTACCAGTGGCCCCTATATTAGAGCTGGAACTAGTCTTACTGGAGTAGAGTTTAGTACTTCGTGTTTGAGATGCTTGAATCCTCAGATTTTCTAGTTTCACAGGGGATGGGATGAAACCAACGTCACATCCTTCTTTTACTAGTCTCCCGATCCACCAGTTGTTGTCGTACTTTTCCTATAAACAAAAATTTGTAAATGTATTATTAAATGTAGTAAATATTATAAACAATAATAGATAAAAAATACCATACACACCTTTATGTGTAAAAAATCCCTAACATCAAATGAAATTGCAAAACCATGTACAGGTGAATCGTCATCTAAGGAGCCATCATAAGCGACGTTAGTTCTTACTGCGAATGCTACCGGTTTCGTCTGAAAAACGACATTATTTAATAAAAATAAATATACATATGACCAATTCAAAAACAAGTATTAATTTTATTATTCAGCGCACCCATTAATTAATTGAATATAAAAATAGAAGAAAGCATGAGGCAACACTACGTGAATATGATGAAAGAAACACACACAGAAAATAGAAGCAACAGTATAGAAGATATATGGTCAGAGATTAAAGGAAACATCATACAAACTAATGAAAAAGTATTAGGGACTAAGCAAAAAAAAGAAGGAAAGAATGGTACGACGAAGATTGCGAAAGGAGAGTTAAATGGAAAAATGAAGCAAGAAATAGGTGGATAGTGACAGAAGGAGAAGAAGAGTTAAACGAATATAAAGAAAGAAAGAAGGAGGCAGATAAGTACTGCAAAAAGAAGAAGAAGGAACGGATAAAAGACAAAAAGAAGGAAAGAATGGTATGACGTAGCTTGCGAAAGGAGGGTTAAATGGACAAATGAAGCAAGAAATAGGTGGATAGCGCCAAAAGGAGAAGAAGATTTAAATTGATACAAAGAAAGAGGGAGGCAAATCCGTACTGTAAAAAGAAGAAGAGGGAATGGATAGAAGAAAAAAGAAGGAAAGAATGGTATGACGAAGATTGCGAAAGGAGAATTAAATGGAAAAATGAAGCAAGAAATAGGTAGATAGTGACAGAAGGAGAAGAAGAGTTAAACAAATATAAAGAAAGAAAGAAGGAGGTAGATAAGTACTGCAAAAAGAAGAAGAGGGAATGGATAGAAGACAAAAAGAAGGAAAGAATGGTATGACGAAGATTGCGAAAGGAGAGTTAAACGGAAAAATGAAGCAAGAAATACGTGGATAGTGACAGAAGGAGAAGAAGGGTTAAATGAATACAAAGATCGAAAGAAGGAGGTAGATAAGTACCGCAAAAAGAAGAAGAGGGAATCGATAGAAGACAGTGGAAAAGCAAGAAAACAGCGGTGAAAATCGACAAGGAAGTATAGGAGACATATTTTACAGAGGTATTTGAAAGTTCCGGGGATAGTGAAGGAATGAAATATGAGCAAAATGAAGAGAATGGAGAGAATATGAAAGAGTAATCGACAAATTAAAACAAAGGAAATCAGCAGGACCGGATGAAACAGTTAACGGGAAAAACTAAAGCAGCAAATATATAAATTAATTACTTACAGAAATTAGGAGACAAGAAAACATGCCAAAAGAACGGGAAAATGGATGGCTTATACCAGTTCCAAAAAAAGGAGATCCAACAAGTTTTAAAAACTACAGGGGCATTATGTTACTGAACACGACTTACAAAATATTAACATCATTAGTTAGACAGAGAATGATAAGATATACAGAATTAGAAATTAGTGAATACCAACAAGGTTTCAGATCAGGTAAATCTACTATCGATACAATACATTACACTGATGCAACATGAAAAAAATCTATATCTTCTCTTCGTGGATTTTAAACAAGCATTCAACAGTATATCAAGACACAAACTAATTAAAGAGATGAGAGATATCAACATACCATCTAAGCTAATTAGATTAACGAAAATGACTATGGAAGGATCCGCTGCACAAGTCAGAATGGAACAGGGTATCAAGGAAGAAATCAAGATAGCAAAAGGAGTGTGGCAAGGAGATGCGCTGTGGACCACACTGTTCAACATAGCACTGAAGGGAACAGTAAGAGTGGTAGGAACAATGAAAACAGTCGCACAAAGGTCATGCCAGCTAGTTGCTTATGCAGATGACCATGACTTGACAGAAAGAGATTAAAAGAAAAAGCCCAAAGGAGAGAGGTTTGGAAGTCAAGGAAGATGAAACTAAATATCTGATAAGCAACAGAGAAGACACAAACCATATAAAGGAAATTAGGATCAGGGAATACAGATTTGAAAAGGTGGTGAACTTTAAATACCTAGGAGTGATGGTAAATGGGAGGAATTTAAGAGGTATTGAGATAGAGGATCGAATAAAAACGGAAAACAAAAAAAAATTAATAAAGGATAGAAATTTACGCAGGAACACTAAACTCAGAATCTACAAAGCTGTAATCAGACCAGTAGTGTGCTATGCATCAGAAACAATCTGCATTACCAACAAAGAACAGGGAAAGCTAAGAATATTTGACTAAGAAGAATACTAGGAACAAGAACAAACAATGAAGGAGAACAAAGAACCCTAATGAATTATGAAATAGAAGGGGAAGATATCATGATGGTCATCAAAGCCAACAGTATAAGATTGTTTGGATATACAGCATATACAAAGAAGAGATACTGGAGAGCTAATAAGCAGAATCACGAGCTGGAGATCAATGGAGGACAGACTAAGAGGAAGACCCAGAAAGAAATGGGAAGACCAAGTAATAGAAGACATAAAAAGGCTAGGAATAAAGGATTGGAGGAACGAAGTGAAGGAGAGGAAAGGGTGGAGGAAAATAGTAACCAAAGCCAAATCACACGAAAACCTTTAAGCAGAACCGGAGCAAGGAAATGCGGAGTAATTCAGAGTAGAGAAGAATCAGAAGAGTTTCAAGGAAAGGCTAGCATTCTGACAGGAGTGTCAAGGACAATATAACAATATCTTTTAAAAATATGATAAAGATAAGTCATTTAAAATGTGTATAGTTTTTCTTGCAAAGTTAATTCTTACGTGTTCATTCGGATTAGTCTAATAATCAAAATATTACTAATATTTATATGCCTGATAAAGTGATAAATAATAAATATTTATAAATAACGGTAGGTAATGGAATTTATACTCAATTCAAAATAAATCACAAAGCTTGTACAATTTCATCTTACAATAAAAATAATATTTTAATTAGTTTAATACGATTTCGTTAGGTTTATACAAATAAATTTTATTTAATACAAGATAAAGCAATACCTACACTGCAGCAATTTTTTAATATTCATTAGCGAACTTGCGCAGTATTTAGTTTCCATAAAAAACAGATTCCCCCTGTTATTATGCTACACCTACCACATGACAAAATTGGTTAGTGACCTGGAGAAAATCTATTAATAGTAAGTACACAAAACTTGTGTAAAGCACAATGCCGTGCTTTTAATTTTATAATCTCGAAGCTTCTTACCTATGACTCACGAAAGGTTTTTTCAATGAAAGGTTATACTTATTTGATTTAACTTAAGTAATAATGTATTTTACGTTTCAACCAATTAAAAAAAAATAGCAGTGGCCGAGTAAGGCGGAGTAAACTGCTAATTTACTATGTTACAAAAACCCTTACTTTGATATTTTATTATCAAATATAATAAACAACTTACCCTTGCTTTTTCCAACTGGCTAAGAGCCTGACGTTCCTTCTCCCGACGAAGAGTCTCCTTTTCCTCGTCCAGCGACAGATCCGAAGAGGGCTGTGAGTAGTTTGAATCAGCTGAGCCCTGTAACATTAGTCAGTTATAATGTTATAAACAATCATTTTTATAAAACGAAGCATATAAAAACTAATCTAGCTTCTACATAACAGGCAGATACCTACTAAAATATTACTTAGTCTGGCACTAATTTAGCATTTGCATTTAAAAATACTTTCAAAGAACTTACACTTCAAGATTTGTTGCTACAACTACATCCCAGGAATGAAGAGTATTTTCAGAAATGGAACGATTGAACAATATTTTTGTTCAAAATTGTATTTAACTAAGATATCTATTAGTGAACAATTTAAGCTTCGCTATAAACTCAATAAAATAGTGTTTTGTGTGTTGGTTAATGGTCAAGTGTGTATAATTTTCTCATAAAAATGTGCAGCGATATTATTGTGCAAGGTAACTTTTGGTTTCATTTCTACAAATACCTTCGCTAAAGCACCCTTAACTAAACAAGTCCCCCAGCAAGATACTAAAACTTTTGTTCTAATTTAGAGAGCGTAAAGTTTTTAGCAATCTATTTAATAACGCAAACATGCAAAATTCATGCCATTTTATTTTAGATGTCACCATGTCACAATTTTAATTTTGGTCGGTATAAGTAATAAAGATATATTAAGAATACAAAGCCATGAAGAAAATTTGATTATTTATAAGAGACATTATGTACACTATGTGATTTTAAATGATTGAGGACAATTCGAATTTGGTGCCATAGTTTTTAGTGTAATTCACATTTTGAATTTGGCCAAACTGGATCAATTTGGCAACTTTCATTGTCAAATACCAGGAGCAACTCGTTAACTTTGTTGAAGTTTCTGCACTTTTTTGTCTTCTAATACAATATAAAAATAAATAATGACCAACATTAGTTTGTTTTATTATTATTAATAGAATATTAACCAGCCCTATTCGAGACGCCACTGATAAATCACGTCAAACGGATTGCAAGTTGCCAACAAAACATTAAATTAGTATTATCTGTAACCTCTTACACCTGTATGGCGCCAAATCCAAATTGTTCTCAATCGTTTAAAATCACACTGTACATATTGCATATGAATAGTAAATCAGGACAATTTTCAAGGAAAAACGTTAACCATTTTTCTTACAAGTGGTAACGTTAAAGTATCTTTACAACCACTATTTCTTTTAAAAGTAGAAAACAATAATGTAAAGTGGCTTTAATCAGAGAAGAAGTATTGATATAGGAATACCACATGCATCGTGCATTTCAATCATTGACGTTCACCCTGCAGATCTGTTTAAAAACTGTATGTTTTGCACTTGGTTTTTGGAGTTTATGACATACGTATTCTTCTTTGATTAAAGCCACTCCAACTGAAAGGCTTGCTTTTGTTTTACAACCTGTGTAATTTTATGAAGATAATGCAACTCTTACGGTCATATTAACTATTAACCAAAACCTCATATACCAGTTAGTAAACAATAATAAATGTTCGTAGAAAGCCAATCATGTTGATATACCTAATCCTAACATGTATACAGTTTTTATTGTTTAAGACTTTGGCGGGAAGATTATTACCGCAAATAATTTTATAAATACTTTTAGGAGTGGGCGATGTTAAATTTTTTGTATTAATATCAACAAATGATTCAATTTCTTATTATATTAACTTGCTATACCTATAGTAAATAGAAAAAAACAATTTTTTAAAGTCAATAGTCTCTCCTTCTTCTTTTTCAGCTGACTTTTACTGTCCACTACTGGACGTAGGCCTCCCTTTGCCTTTTCCATTCATGTCGATCTCCATCCATCTGCTATCTCTCAAAGGCTAGTACAGACCGGCCAACAATCGTCGGGATACAAATTGATAATGGTGTTGTCAACACGTATCCCGTCAATTAGCAACAAGCTGATGGAAACTCGTCAACATCGTGCGGCATGACGGTTGTTTGTATCCGTGATTTCCACTTCAAATGGAGAACATCGCTCAGTGTGAACGGTGTTATCAACAAGTTGAAAGTTACCATTCGTGAAATAGCGGCTTCCTTTTGTAGATTTTAGGAGCTACCAAACAAAGAAATTCTTTGAAGTCAGATTTTGTTAGTCTGACGAAATTGCAGAACGAACTACCATCGTTCAAAAGTAATTCGCCATGGCTTGTCCCATTTTGAAATAAACTGTCTCTGTCACCATCTTCTTTTTCGTTTCTGGGTTTTTGGACATGGACAGCTATTATGATAAAAGCAGCATTAGCACCACCAGCAGTCGGTGGGTCCATTTCTACTTCAAAACTGAATTTAGTTAGACGCGCAACACTGTTGACTACATGTATCCAGATACAAGTTGCTGTATCCAACATTCATCAACTTGTTACCAAAATTTTGTTGGCCGGTCTGTACTTATCTTTATATCGGTCATCCACCTTCTGGAAGGTCATCTAACACTTCTCTTGTATAATCTTGGTGATATATCTCGTCCACCTTGTCTTGTCTGGCGATGTGACCTGCCCAAGTCCATTTTGATGTAGCAATGCGTTTTATTACATCCTCTACTTTCGTTCGTCTTCATGTCTCTTCATTCCATATATGATCCGATCCCTAAGCCTTACACCAAGCATTAGTCTTTCCATTGCACGTTGTGTGGCCCAGAGTTTATTACGGACTTTAATAGTAAGTGTTGATGTTTCAAGTCCTTTTAAATTGATGGGAATCTTGCTGTTGTTAAGTACGGTTCCAAGTATTCCGGTAGCAGCCCAAGCCATTCGAATTCTTTTACTGGTCTCGGCTTGTTGATTTTCTTTTCCCCAGTTTTATTAAGTAACCGATTTTTTCAACCAACTCATTTCCGACGTGATTAGTGATTAGATAGTGTTTCATCTTCGGTCTTTGTTAAGTTCATTATTAGACCTACCTTTTCCGAAACCGATTTCAAATCTGAGAGCAGCCCTTGCAGTTCTGTTAAATTATTACTAATCAGTACCACGTCATCCGCAAAGCAGAGATGCTTTAGCTATCGACCGTCGATGTTGATACCTCTATGCTCCCGATTTAGTTGTTTAAACAGATCTTCTAGTGTTAGTCTAAACAGTTTCGAAGAGATTGTGCCTCCTTTTCTTATTCGTCGTTTGACAGCTATCTTGCGGGTTATTAGGTCGTCTTAGATTTTTACTCTCTTTTAGGTCTCTATATGGTGAGTCTATTCTTGCGTTATCCAATGCTTGTCATATGACCAATAATTCGATAGAATCAACAGCTTTATTGTAGAATATTGTATTCGTTACATTTCTCAATTAGTGTTCTGATGTTTTGAATTTGCTCGGCAGTACTATATCCTTTACGAAACCCAGATTGTTCCGGAAGCTGATAACTTTGGTGAGCAGTTTGTACAGTTTGTACGGATGTGGGAGGAGACCTATAGGGCGGTAATTCTATTTGTCGTCCTTTTTATATAAGAGGACGTCTTGGGCATTTTGGCAGTTATCGGGAATTCTTCCACTTTGTAAACATTTGTTCAAAAGAGTCTTCATTGATTCTGTTGTTGCAATACCTTCTAATTATAACATTCCTTAGGTAATGCCATCTTCACCAGGGGCACGTCCATTCTTCATTTGTGAAAGGGCAAGTATGATCTCCTCATATCCAGTATATCTTCTGAACCCATATTTGTAACGTTGATCGGCTATAAGTCATTTGGGTTCAGATTTACTGAAAAGTATGACTATGGACTATGCGAACCACTTCACTTTTTTGATTTGCTCCCCTTTTTTATTTTTCAATTGGTGTATTTGTTACGGTCAATGTGGTAAATCCGGTCAGTGTTAACAATGACCGGTCAATGTGGATAATGTACTTTTATTTTTTCAAAAAAACTGTTCTTCCTCTACCTCTAACCTCCAATAAACACCTCTACTGTTTTCGCAGAGGCATTTATTGGAGGTTACAGGTAGAGGAAGAACAGTTTTTGAATTGCTATACCAAGTACATTATCCACCTTGACCGGTCATTATTAACACTGGCCGGATTTACCACATTGACAGTAACATATTCATTTTCTTCCGGTTGTTCTTTTAACTATCATGTTTTTTTTGTTTTCAATTGCAGTTTTAACGAGTTCTGTATTGTAGCTTCTGCTGTCTTCTCTGACCTTCTTTCTTATTTGTTTGTTTAATTCGCTATAGTCTGATGTACTTCTTATTTGTTTGTTTAATTTCCTATATTCTGGTGTACTTTTAGTCATATTTCTTCGTTGTTCCATGAAGTCTCTGGTATGTGGTGTTATTTCCATTTTATTTGTTTCTTAGTTGAGCATATCTTTTTTGTTATTATTTTTGTGTTAGATCAAATCTTATTTTCCAACTCGTTTATTTCCATCGTTTTATGTTGTTTTAATTCTTCAGATGATGGAAATTTTTGTGGGCGTAGTAGTTTGTTTCTTTCCTGTTTCGTGTTGATAATTACTTTTGCCCTAATTAGTCCGTGATCGCTCTCCAGATAGAATTTGTTTAAAGTTGTTACGTCTGATATAACGTATTGTTTGTTGTAAATGATGTAGTCATCAATTTTTGGTTTTAGGTCCATCAGCGACTCCGATTTTTTAAAGAAGTTGTTCATGCAGTATAAGTTTTCCCTTTGATGATAATTTAACAGTTCTTCCCCTCTTTTGTTGCTTCTAACGAGACCAAAACTTCTTCTGCTTGGAATATTCTCGGTGTTAGTGTTTCCCACTTTGATGTTAAAATCGCCTATATTGATTGAGTACTGTGTTTTTTTCTGATTTTCGTTCTGACGTTAATGTCCTCGTATAACTGTTCAATTTATATATCTTCTCAAGTACTAGTTGGGACATATACAGCGAGAGCGAATAAGACCGACTGGAAAAAACTACTTTCTAAGGCAGGTATTGCCAATAGTTTCTTCCATTTTGCCTATGCGCGTCTTGCGGTTCAGTGTGATATTAGCTTCGCATGTTCTTCGCATTTTGACGTTTGCCTTGCCTTAATTTATCCTGCCTGCAAAAACACCCGAGCCATTTAACTTAGGTACTTGAATACGGCTTCTAAGTTTAATGAATGCAATTATTGTTTATTGTTATAGGATAATTTACCATATAGCTCAACACAACGGGCTTAACCTAAAACATCAAACAAAATGTCAAAATAGACACGAAGTAGATGCAGTCCATATTTACATACATATTAAGCGGCACATTTTTACTATGTTCATTTTCCAAGGAGGCGGCACGGTCAGGCTTTATTGCTCTCAATGTACCTGAATAATCTGTAGGCTATATCTTTGTGATATTTTTATGAGTACATATATTTCTTTATTATATGGGATAATTCTTCTTGTAATACTTGCAACCGATGGTTGGACTGCATGGTTTGTATATTGAAGCTGGCTACGTGTAGTTTTGTTGTTTTAATTGGTTGAAATGGAAAATGGTTGCAAATTTTTGCCTCTCCCAGAACCCTTGAAGCAGACCTTAGAGGTGCGGGATTTGGAATTATGATTTTTGCCCATTTGTGGTATGTTAGCCATAATCTTCCACGCTGGGCAGGCGAGTTAGAAGATGGTTTGGGGATGGGATATAGGGAAATTTATACAGGGTGCTTGGTAGGATATTGGTTGGAACTAGGGCTGGGACAAAATATCGATATATCGATAAAAATATCGATATATCGATATATCGAATAACGATATCTTTTTACTAAAATATCGATATATCGATTTTTATCGATATTTATCGATATATCGATATTTATCGATATATCGATATTTATCGATATATCGATATTTATCGATATTTATCGATATATCGATATTTATCGATGCCATCGATATTTCTGGATAAATTACCCATAAGATCGATGTTTATCGATTTATCGGTAATTTTTCTATCCACAACTCCACATGCATTGATTATTGATTCAATAGTCAATACTAGGGGTGGGACAAAATATCGATATATCGATAAAAATATCGATATATCGATAAAAATATCGATATATCGATATATCGAATATCGATATCTTTTTACTAAAATATCGATATATCGATATATCGATTTTTATCGATATATATCGATATTTATCGATATATCGATATTTATCGATATATCGGTATTTATCGATATATCGATAAATATCGATATTTTTTAAATATCGATATTCGATATCAAATTTTCGATATCGCCCACCCCTAGTTGGAACATGGTTTTTCCGGTTGTAGGAGGTGGACAAACCAAGAGTTCACGGGGGCGAGTTTACTTTATTAACTAAATAGAAATGGCAGCTCATGAAAATTGTGATTGAAGGATCTTCCTTTCTTACAAAATACCATTTTTACTTTTTTTGGCTAATGAAAAGATTTTTAAGTTACCGTTAAGAATGTATTTTTATGTCTCTGTTATTTTTGGAATAAAACAATAGAAAATGTAACTAAAGCCACTTCAGATAAATTATACAAGGAGAGCAACTAATTCTATTACTACTGGGTTCATAATTTGAGAGTTATCGATCAACGTAAAAACTGCCTTTGCAGGTACATCGTTTCAATTCGTTTTTCAGCCCTTAACTGCATATTTCTGAACGCTGCCAAGACTAAAGTCCCCGGCAGTTTACATATTCAGGGATTTTTTCTTTTTAGTATAAATATCTCCTACGTATACTTTTAAAATAAACGTATTGTTTTACCCTATAAATATGTAGGCAACCAACTATGCACTAAACTTTCAATTTTAATTTTTTAAGAAAAGAAATTACATGGCTGTGTTTAATGTCAAAAAAATAGTCTTTAACTGTTGCCATTTTTATTTTCATTTCTGTTTTGTGTTGTTGATATTTTATGTTTGAGAATAATCGTTGAATTAAAATTAGTTTGATATTCTACTAATTTTGATTTATTTACAAACATAACCTTTACACACCACAAAAAATAAAAACGAATGTCCCTAAATTCACACATCCACAGCCACAGTAACGTTTAGTGTATAGTTGGTTGCCTACTTATACCGTTTCTTTTAAAAGTATACATAGGGGATGTGTATACTAAAAAGAAAAATTCCTTCTACGTTGTGGGTTGTTAGATGTAGTTATGACAATTACTGCATGCATAACTTCTTCTTCTTCAATGACATAACTACCAAATAAAAAAAACAGTAATTTGAAAAATATGCAGACCCAGACCCCCAGGTCCTTACGGAGCAGCTGCCACTAACTAAAAATCTTGGATTTGATCATAGTAAGGTTGTGACTTTTGACAAGGTAAAGATCCCTATTACAAATAAAAGGGATTTTAGCCCAATAAGATATTGAAATATCTTTCACACAGGCCTAAACCTTACTCAGTACATAAAACAAACAAATAATTTTTTACTCCTATCATTTTATTCTGAAATACTCGTTTTTAATTTTTGTTACTTTATTGAGCCTTTCTGTTTTCAATTGCCATATCAAAAATAGGCAAGGAAATATTTAATGATTTGGTTATGCTAACTTTGTTGCATCTCTTTAGGTCTACCAATATAACACGAAGGATAATCCGTAGTAGAATTACGGTATACAGATGAATTCCGTAGAATTCCAGTAGTATTCCTTGAGCTTTAATCTATTAGGGACAAATGAAAACGGGTCACCATGCATGAAACTTATGGCACGTAAAAGTTGACTACATTGGAGTTTGATAACGGTATTAACATCTGTTACGACCCGGGAGAGCACAGTGATTTTTTTATTGTGCTTGAAGTAAGTTTAGCGATACAAACATGTATTCGTCCAACATTAGAAGTGGAGGTGCGTAAAGAAGAACGGAGGATATAGTTCGCTTTTTGACTGCTGAGTGCTGAGGGAGTTGAGGGACGAAAAATTCATCGTCACCTGTCTGCTGTGTATGGCGAACACAGCACGTCACGGTCACGTATGCTGGAGTGCCATAAAAGATTCCTGCAAGACTATGCTCGCCCAGGACAGGCCCGTCGTGTCATTATTCCTGATATTATTGCTCGGATGGTCGGGTGGATGGTCTTATCCGGGAAAACCGACGGATCACAGTGCAAGACATTCGTCTTTTGGCGGGAATAAGACATGGTTCCATACACGCCATAATCACAAACCACCTGCAGTACCGAAAAGATTGCGCGCACATCAACTGGCGGAGGAACAAAAGACTCACAGAATGGCTGCATCTCTGGGTCTTTTCATTTGACTACTCCTAATACGTAAAAAGATAAACAGATGGAATTCTGTGGAATCTGTTTGGTCGATTTGCTGTGGAATTCCTTGGAATTTCAGTGAACAACATTTTGCCAGTGGTTTACCCCTCCGGATAACACGCTTACCTGCTATGTTCTGCAAAATATGTGTGTGTGTTTCACTAATTCAGTTTAGATATTTGAATATTCCAATAAGCAATGAATACTCAAATATTAATGGGAAGAGTGAGAGAGCAGAGTAAGAAATAATTAAATACTACTTTTTATTCTTACAACCTAAGACCAAATTTGGATTCAAGTTCAGGTTGCTAAAGTGACCATTTAATTATTAAAAGTTTATTATTAACTATTAAACTATTTTAATTCTGTAATTATGCCCATCACTGCACTTTTTACTGCTGATATTTAAACCTAAGGGTTAGCAGTCCAGCAGTTTTACCACTGCACCACCAAGTTTCACTTTACTGAGAAAAAATGTAAAACTTTAGAAACAATTATTTGGTACTTCTATTAAGTATATCATATATCAATTATTAATATATTACTTTACTAGTCGTCTCTTTTAATCGCTTTTCTGTTTGTGTGGACTTTTAACATATTAATGTTCTGTGCACCAATAGAAAATGTATCGATACTTTCGTTTATATTAAAACATATTAAAATAAATATCAAAGTATCGCTCACTCCTAATTCCTTTTTATATGTTATTCTTGAGCAATTTAAAATTGTACATATCAAAGGGGTAGTTTTACTAACAGAAAGTTAACGACGATTTTATCCCAACTGACCCCACTGAAAATTTTAAAAATCGCACTGTGCAGAATGAGAAATTGCAATTCAAAAATGTAAGCTTTTAAATGAATTTAATATTTAATTTCCAGCCTAAAATTGTCTGTAAATGTGTATGTATTTCTAAAACAAACCATACAAAATTATAAAGCATCACTAAAAATAAATATAATACAAAAGTTATACTACGTTACAATAATACTCTAAGTACAAAGCAAAAAAATCAATCATAACAAGAAAACCACAATTCTACCTTAAGGATACCTCTACTTTTCCATATAAGGGTTAAATTTTGCTTACCAGAGAAGTGTACTTGGACATTAGTTAGTAGAGAGGCCACTGGCGAGCATGCGACAATTGTACATTGTATCAGCTAAGCAATGACCCTGAATATTGCATGGGGACAAAATTTAAAAGCGTTAGTTTAGTGCTCTAGGTTTTCAAGTTATAAATAATGAATTGTGAAAGGAAATGCAAATAAAGAAGAAAGATGAGTAGGTGGTAAAAGTAGCTACGAAATCTTTTAGCCGTGTTGTGCATGCACAATACATTTCTAGTATATTCATATAACACATATACCTAATAATTATCTAATTTTGTAACACTAAAAAAAGTTTGGAATTTTTTATCGTTATTGTTAGGCTTTCATACAGGAATTTAAATATTTATAGTGAAGGTGAAGAATTTATTGGCTTTACATTTTTAATCAGCTGAAAACGAAATAAACAGGAATCAGAATAAAATCAAAATTGTATCCTAAAAGATTTCGACTTAAATTCAATGGAAATGTTGAAAAATTCTAAAACGACAGTAGTACTCGTATTTAGTAAACTAAATATATATTTTACCATCTTCAGAAAAAAACAACTTAAGTAGATTGGAATGGGATTCAGACAAGGGGCAAATTGCAGTGTCCAAACAAATAGAATTCCGTAGAACTGTGTGAAATTCTCCAGCAGTTAATATATACTAAAAGGACAGCCAAATCAAATTTTATGGAATCCCCAGTGATTTCCTGCGAAATTCATGGGGAATTCCGGCGTACAAAATTTTAGACCTCAGCTTCAGAATATGTTCCCTTGATAAATTATAAGAATAAGTTGGCTAAAATAAAAATCTGTCTTCTGCAGCTCGATCAGCAAAACGCTACTTGCCATTAGCCAATTTTTACAAAAGTCTTCAACCAACTTAAGACAAGAATTGAATATATATAGTATAATGAGAAAAAAACCGAACATTTACATTTCAGATGCTGATGAAAATACAATGAGATAACATGGAAGAGGAAGCCTTATATTTATGTTGCAAATACCATTCAAAACGAACATTTGGAAGACCTTGTAAAAGTTGGAAATACCAGGCATATGGGAAAAAAAGAAAAAGGTAAATAAAAAAAAAGAAGACAGTTGTGACTTTGGAGTGTTTATAATATTCTAATTCTAATGAAAGAAGGGTGCTCTAAAATTGAAATATTTGAAAGAAATGGACGTCTTTGAGGCGATGAAAGAAATAATATCAGTTAAGAGTTTTGAAGCGAATTAAACGAGAAATCCAAAACAATAGGCTTGACTATGAATTTTAATAAAACCAAAATAATGATCAATAGTCAACAGAACATCACCCTAGAGAACACCAGGTGACTAATACACCTATCTTGGGTATACGATTGAATTAGAGAAAGAAAATCAGACAGCGGAACTTAAGAAAATTCACTTAACATGGATAACCTTTGGTATGCTCACCTATATTCTTAGAGATGAAAATGTGCCAATAAACCCAAAACGAAGAGCATACGAGGTCTGTAAATTAAATAATGAGACTAGAAGCGTAGCGTTCCACCTGGCAACACTGTGGGTACCCTTGGGAGGCGAGGCAGGTCAACATTCCATACGCGCATACGCCTTCATTGTGAGTTTCAACTCCGTAGCATCACGTGGTGATTCGTAGTGATTTGTTTCGTGAAGTAGTGTGTTCTGAAAATGAGTGATAGCAATTTCGCTATCAAGTTTTGTTTCAGACTCGGGCACACAGCAAGTGAAACTTTTGCAAAACATCAACAGGCGCGTATGGAGAAAGTGTTTTGTCAAGGCCCAGGTTTTCAAGTGGTTTAAGGCATTTTCGGAAGGCCAAGAATCGATTGAAAACAAACCATCAACATTGAGAACTGATCAAAATGTTGACAGAGTCAGAGATCTTGTGCGTTCCGACTGTCGGTTAACAGTAAGAATGGTTGGTGAAGAGTTGAATTTGACACACACCACCGTTCATCAGATTTTGAGAAATCAATTGGGGGTGAGGAGAGTCTGCGCAAAACTGATCCTGAGAAACCTTTCTCGGGAACAAAAGCACAGGAGGATCTTTTGGGACGGATTGAAAATGACCTCAGCCCCCATATTCACCAGACCTGAATCCTTGTGACTTTTTTCTCTTTACTAGACTGAAAACGCACCTGAAAGGTCACCATTTTGGGTGACCAGTTAAAAAGCTGTAACCGACCAGCTGAAGACGATCCCAGTTTCTGAGTAGCAGCACTGCTACGAAGAGTGGAATCAACTTTCAGGCGCTGTGTGGTGTCCCAATGGGACAGAAAAACTGAGAGTCGCTCAAAGAGCTATGGAGCAAGCCATATTAGAAAGACAAGATACGAAATGAGTAAATCCGAATGACAAGGGTAACAGATGTTATGAAACGTATCGCGAGTATTAAACGGCAGTGGGCAGGACACATTGCCAGACAGAAAGATGAAAGATGGTCGCAGAGGGTGGCACTATGGAGACCAAGAGAAATAAAACGAAGAGTGGAAAGACCACAAAAGAGATGATGTTAGGATTGTTGCGGGAAAACAGTGGATGAGACAGAGTAGCATGGAAGTACTAGAAGAGGCCTATATCCAACATTGGATGAACAAATGCTGAAGCAGAAGAAGAGTTTTGAAATCTTATTACAAACAAGGATATAAATCTTTTCAGGATTTTAGGCAGAGTGGAGATGGCCAATGGTTGGAATAACAATGGCTCTTTTCGCTCTTTCATCTTTTCCTTCTGGGAATTAATTTGAGAAATTTGTCTGTTCGCATTCTTTGGGAAGGTGTGAATACATAAAAACAAAAGCAATTGTTTTTTAATATTTCCATGATTAGGTACCTACATTAAAATCTATAAATTTTAAAAATTGCCGATTCTGTTTTTTCGGTGCCATTTCATTTTATGGTGCGACTATAATACTTAATGTAATTAACAGAATAACACGAAATGTCAAGAGAAATTAACAGATAATGATGATAAAGAACAACAAAATCAAATCAGGGCCCAAAAATTGGCGAACTGCCAAACTTCGCCCTAAATTTACTCTTTTAAATTATTTTAATTTATACATTAAAAAACTATTATTACCAAATCTATAAGACTGATTAATAACAAAAAGTAGGTTGATGTGATTGTTTGCAGGGTTTCTCACCTTACAACAAGACAATAATACTCAAATCAAGGAAAAACGTAGAACATGAAGTAAGATGACTAGAGATAATAACGACAACAACAGCAAAGGCAAGTTAATGTCAATTAAGTTAGAAAACACCACAGTTTGAAAAATATAGGCAGCAAAATATTAAAACTCCTATTGGTGTTAATCTTTAGTGAAAACAAATACATATTCCGATAACTAACAGCATTCTAGATGAAACGTCTTCTTAGTAAAGTTCTTCTTTGAAAATTCTTCTGGTAATTACCCAAAAACATCTAACTGACCCAAGATTATTTTATTAATCTTAATCTAACCAACTTCTTCAACAACTCTACTACTGAAAATAATAAAGCTGTTAGCTACCAAAATACGTATTTAAATTCCATGACATCCTGTGTTTAAAAGCTTCCAACTTTCCACTGAATGCGAATAACAATCTGAATGGCTCAAAAAATAAGTGCCTACAATTTTTGAAAATTTAAAAATGCACTACGGCATCAGATAATTTATCAAATATGAAACTAAAATAACTGTATAATTTGGAAAAAATTAACAACTATCAAAAAGTTGACCCAAACCAAGCTATACATTATTAATGTGGTTATTAAAACAAAATAATTAATAACATTAAATCTAACAAAGGTTTCTTATAAAAGCTATAATATATAATTCACATCAGACTAAATTTACAAAAAAGCAGTAATCCCTTTCTTAATCTTTGGTAAAAACAAACTCAATTAATGATTTTCGGAATGAGTTTAAAAACAAAGAAACGTTTACGGCAACATTTGGGGTCATTAGTTAACGACTAAAAATTAAGTGTCGTAAAAAAATTTAAACATATTTCAAAATCATTAGCAATAATGGTGTTGTCGCCTTTATACGATAACCTACTATTGAAATATGTTTATTTAATTATACAGAATCAATACGGCTAGAGCATTAATCTAGAATCTAGAGAACCCTTGCAGATAGTCGATAGTGAACTTTTTACTCGACTTGCACACGCTAACAACATTTATGGATTATGATTTTCAGATATCCGATTGCATGATTCTGTATAACAGTCACTAAATGTAATTAAAAAGTTATGTATAATGATAAGATATCAAGCACACACACACAAACACGTTAACAGCAAAAGATTCCATACCAGAACAACGGACACACATGCAAATAGAAATGAGTAAAGTTCATGATACAATAAGAGACAACAAAGACAAATAGCGATGCTCACTGCAACATTATTTCCGAACAGAAATACCAATTATTTAATAAAACGGATTGATTTTTCTCAACAAAAGCAATTGATTTCTCAGAAAACGTAAAAACCGATACTTTTCTAATTACTTCATTAACTTTCATTATTTTTTCATTTCAATTACGACGATCGTACCAACGTACTAAAATAACATTTCCCCGAGGAAATTAAGTAACGGCCTCGTATTTTCTAAATTCCTGTTGCATCCGGATCAACCGGAAAACGTCATAATCAATTTGGTCTTTTTCTAAGCCAACGGTAAATTTGCTTCGAAAGACCTGCTCATATTTTAGATTTTACCTTTTTTAAGACGAATGCAAATCCGTCATCCTTCAAATCTCTTATCTCTTGACATATCTGACCCAACTCTAACGTTTTAGGGTAAAATAAAACTATATTAGCGGTTAATATAAAAATATCTTAGAATATTAAACACGACATCATTTGGTTGGATTATTTTGAAAAATTACCCCAGGGAATATTAAAGATGCAATAATAATGCGCAAAAATATTTAAAAATTATTCATACATTTACTTAGACTTTATTTTTTGGCAGATATAGGTACTGCAGAAAAGTCAAGATAAAATTTAATCGTTATTTACATATATAACAAGGGAAGTAAGCAACCACGCAATCGTATATAATATAAACTGCCACTAAACTTTAAATAATTTTTGACAAAAATTGCCACTAAATTAATCACTTCGTTTTCGTCCCTAGGGAGGTAAGTTAACACTGTCAACAACAATTAAACAAACGGTAAACTCAACCTATAAATTAATATATCCGAATGTACTATGGTTAACTGTGGAATAATATTTTAAATATTTTATGGGATTCTCCCCAAGGTTTATAAATGAACGAGTTATTGGATTTTAAGTGAATAACCTCTGATTAGCTTAAAATAAAATTTGGTACAATTATAATTAGATCAGCCCGATCAACTATTCTTGAATACTTAATTTTTTGTATATGAATATTTTAACATTGTCTAATTCAAAGTCAACAAAACAATCGAAAACACCACCAACATTCAGTTAGAAAAATTTGAATTAAACTAAATAAACTTAAGCATTGTATAATAGGCTTGGACTTTTTGATATGAAATTTATATCGTGGTTTATTAAATTTAACTCCATGGTTATTTTCAGTCATAACAAATGTTTGAATAAAATAAATTCTTCGAGTTTTCCTAAACCGAATTTATTCTTATTTTAGTTAAAGAATCTATACTTAGGTACTTTTTAACGATTAGAAACTTTTAGTAGTAGTTAAATAATCAGAAATAGAAATGCTAAATTAACAGGAATTTGTGTTTGCCATTTTTCCATGTCATCATTCACGTGAAGCAAAAATGACATTTTCCTTTTTCACAGAATAAATTCTACGTAATTTTAAGTCGTTTACGCCGAAAGTGTGGGTTGTTCCACTCAATTTAGCAAAGTGATTACTGAATTAGACAGAAAACAGCAAAAACATCGAACTTTCTACGAAAAAAATTTTAGAATGATTTTTACAATCCAAGATTTTTGAAACAACGGAATTTATTTTTGTTACGGTAATACATACATACCTTTATAAAAAATTAATATTAAAATAATTTGAAGTTGAAGTTGCAAATTTGGAATTATTTTTATGGTTTACGCTTTACATTTTTCAACGAAACCTAAAAATTTCAATTTTCATTTGCTATTATATACACATACAGGGTGCCCATTTAAAAACTCCAAGTCTGGGAGCTATAAAACGGGTAACACAAGTAACATTTCACTAACTACCTTTATATTACATTTTTTAATTTCCGGTGGGGGAATTAATGTGGTATTTATATAACGATAAATTAGTGGACATATTGGCTATATTATTTATTTTGAATGTTTAGGGATTAAAATGCATTGGTTATCTATTGCAATGTACTGAATGTACGCTCTGAAATAACTTAGAAATACAGTCATGATGTGATGTGTGTTGCCTATTTTCGAACTTTTGGGCTCAATGTTTTGGAATGGGCACCTTGTGTGTAGGTACCGAGTACTTTTACATAATTGTATTTCCAAAGGATCTGTAATAATAATCATGTTTATTATTTTCACCTTGGGAAAGTGTTACAGGGATACTTTTGCTTAAAGATAGGCAATATTTAGCTTATACTAAATGTTGAATATTTAATTTACGTTTATCATAATCCGCAGAAATTGCCTTGCATCTTCACCAACCATCATTGTCGAGGGATAAAGTGTAGTTACATTTTTTAACGAATTTTTATTGCATTTCCGAATATAGTACTTTAAAATATTCTGAAAGTATAATTACTAATTATTGTAGACATTTAAAAGTAAATATTTCAAATAAACATTAATAATATGTTTACACTGGAAAAGCGAAACTTTGGCTTAAAATTAAACAAAATCAAAATAATTAAAATTTGCAATACGAAATAACCTGGAAATGCTAAAATTTCTAGGAGAAATTGGGATAAACTGGCTTTGGGAAATCTACACCGAAATATGGGATACAAATAAAATACCTCATGACTGGGATAACATCCTAATACTGCCCATATACAAAAAGGGAGATAGATTAATATGTGACAATTATTGTGCTATATGTCTTTCCTTAGTGGCATACAAAACATTTACAAGAATAATTGAAGAGAAATTGAGAATACATGTTGAAGATCAATTGGAAGACGAACAGGCGGCATTTAGAAAAGGTACACAAACGGTAGATAATATCTTCACATTAATAAATAATAACAGTAAGATCAGGACACCTCCTTTATTATAAAGGAAATGAGGAAATCACAAATACGAGAGATCAAAAGCATATCAGAAAAAGTAATAAATATATACAACAATCCAAAATCCACGCCAAAATACGAGGCTTGTCCGTAATCTAAGTACCGTTTCGTTCTACTGCCACCGCAGCGCTAGTGCCGCAGTTCCGTGCATGCGCACTCGTCTCTCTGGTTCATTTGTCTTTCCACTGATGCCATTACAGCCGGATTGTGTTGTGTTTACATTTGTTAGTGAGCGTTCAAAATGTTTAAGACAATTTCTGGGCCCGCGGACTGGTGGACGGAATGGTGAGAAAGTGGGTTAGGCGCGGAATTCAAAACAAAAGGCGTGGAATGCTCAGTCAAGGCATTGTGTTGCTTCATGACAACGCACGTCTCCATTCTGCTGGTGTCACTCAAAACCTTATTCAAGCATTCGGTTGGGAGCAGTTCGATCACCCGCCGTACAGGCCCGATCTCGCACCTTCTGACTACCACTTGTTCTTGAAGCGTGATTTTGGAGGAAGGCGCTTTAACAGCGATGACGACGTAAAAACGATGTTCAGCAGTGGCTGTCGTCACTGGCGGCATCTTTCTATGAAGAGGGCATAGATAAGTTGGTTTCCCGCTACGACAAATGTCTGAACAATGGTGGCAACTATGTTGAAAAATAGTTTAAAAAATGCTCTTTCATGTAAAAATAAATTTTGTTTTGAAAAAAATGTTTTGATGTGTTCTTTTTCCTAAACGGTACTTAGTTTACGGACAAGCCTTGTAATACAAGCCTATGCTCCAACACAAAGTTATAACGAAGATGAACGGCTTCAGGACCAGGAACGACAGAGGAAATACGTTACTAAACTTCATGAACTAAATCAAACTATTTACAATGAATACCTTCTTCGAAAAGAAGATAAACAGAAAATGGATATGGAAAAGCCCGGATGGTGCGACTAAAAATGAAATAGATTTTATTATATCAAACTGCAAAAGAGTTATACAAGATGTATCGGTAATGCACAGTTTCACAACTAGAAGTGACCACCGATTAGTCAGAAGTATAGTAAAAATAAATGTGAAAGAAGAAAGGAAGCCGTAAAGACATGGAAAGTGACATTAAAAGTATTAGAGAAAATAAAAAAAACATACACAAAAAATATGGGAGGAATTATTACAAAACAAAGACTTTGAAGCTCAGTCGAGTAATGACATCAACAGCAACCTAAAGAAGGCAATGACTACAGCCCTTCAAAGTATAAAACTTACTGAAATCCCGGAAAAAGAGAAGAAACTAACAGGTGAAATAGTAAACCTAATAGAGAAGAGAAGACAACTGCGAAGAAAAAACGAAGCAGATACAAGAGAATATAAGGAACTGCAAAAACAAATAAGAAAGAGGACTAGAGAAGATGTAAGACAATATAACATATGGCAAATAGAAAAGACTATCATCAAAATTATCAACAGGAAAAAGAGAAATATTTAAACTGTCTGACAACAAAGGCGAAATTACCACCAACAGAGAAAAAATAATGGAGATTACAAGAAGCTATTACGAAGAGGTCTGTAAATTAAAAATACCACGACCCCAATCAGGCATTAATCAATAAACCACACAGAGATGTCCCAGTAAAAAATGTCAGATCAGAGGATCTGCACGATGTAATAACAAACGAAATACAACATGCCCTACAACAACTTAAAAATAGACGATCACCAGGAGAAGATGGTATAACCCCAGAGATGCTAAAAGCTTGTGGCACTAGAGCACGTGATATAATAACCTTGCTATTTAATAAATGCTTACACGAAGCAGATAAACCAGATGACTGGAATAATGCCATAATCATCCTATTACACAAAAAGGGGATATTAAAAAACTGGAAAATTACAGACCTATCAGTCTTCTATCGCACCTTCACAAACTCTTCACAAGAGTGATACTAAATAGGATGACAAATAAACTAGACTACTATCAACCACCAGAACAAGCCGGCTCTAGATCAAGATACAGTACAAACGACCACCTTCAAAATACTGCATAAGTGCAACGAATACAACAAACCCATAGTTATAACATTTGTGGACTACGAAAAAGCCTTCGATTCTATCGAAACATGGGCAATCATCAACGCTCTCAAAGACTGTAGAATAGACGTTTGCACAATAATACTGAAAAGTTCAAGATCGAAAGAGGAGTAAGGCAGGGAGACCCTATCTCCCCAAAACTATTTACACTGACGCTGGAAAACGTCTTTCGATAATTGAGGTGGGAGGACAAAGGGATAAATGTCGATGGACAAAAACGGAACAATCTGAGATTCGCCGATGACATAGCTCTAATATCCGATAATTTAGACGAAATGCTGGAAATATTAAAACAACTACAAGATAAGTCATTAGAAGTTGGCTTAAAAACACAATATCAGGAGGAAAATGGTGGTACTAAAAGAGCACGGTAACTCAACGTGTCAGCCACGCCAGAGGTGAAACTCTTTTAGCAAGAGGAAGAAGAGCACGGTAACTTATTAACTTGTCAATCAAGCCAAAGGCGCAACCCTTCTAAAGAAAAACAGAAAATAATGAAAAGAACGAAGGCGACGGTTGGTCAGAATTGAAGGAGGCGGAGCCAGTAGCGATGGCAGACTTCCATATATCGGACAGAAGATAACCAGTGTCACGACTCAAGTTGTTAGGGGTCTTAATGATTTCAGTTCATCTCTCACACGCAGCTGTTGCTGAACTTTTTTTTCGCCTCTGGCTTGGTTGACAAGTTGAGTTACCGTGCCCTTCTTCCTGTTGCTAAGAGAGTTTCGCCTCTGGCGTGATTGACACGTTGAGTTATCGTGCTCTTTTAGTGCCATCATTCCCCGTGATGTAGGCCCTTAAAAATGTAGACGAAACGTTGAGTTCTTCTGTCTCAACAATGACACGGTCCCCAACCCGAAGACGTTCCGTTAACATTAGCACTGACCTCGAGTTTCTTACATAAGTGTTTTTGAGAAAATAATCACATATTATTTATTACACAATTTATCAAATAATTAAGGCTATTAGCAGTTTTCAAAATGAATCTAAACTGATGCTTATATCAACTGATAAGCGAACACAGTGCCATTTTGTCATGTGCGCTATCAATAGTGCATAAGAAAAGGTTTTATTTTACCTTTAGTGAACATTATCTTTTCAAATAAAAACATTTTATGCATTTACTTTAACATTATAGTTAAAGATTGGGATTTGATTTGTCATCATTTTGATTTTATTCAAAAATCTTGTGGTTGCTATTTTTTTTTTGTTTTGAAAACAAAGACTATATAAAAGAAAATTGACTTTCTCAAGGTTTTTGCCAAAAATTAATTCTTACAATTTTTAATGAATTTATTCCATAATTATGAATGCACTGAATAACGTAAATAAATATTAAATCTAATAAATAATGGTGTAACTATTTTTAAAAATAAATATTTTAATGCGATGCTGATTTAGAACAAGAATGCAAAGGTCTGAAGTTGGCAATGTCAAAGGGAATGTTTTCAAAAAGTTAAGCTTAAAAACTGTATCTTCTGAAGACGTCAAAAATTTGGCTTATAAATCCTAGATATGCAGCTAGATTCACAGCTATCCGTTCTAACCCTGTTTGAAGATTAATGTAAGAAAACTTTCCATAAAACTAAGCAATAAACTAAATTTTAATGCAGCTACTATCATTACAAATTAAAATTCCTCTGGTAATATCTACTGCATAACAATTATTTATACAAAATAAAGGAAAGCATTCGGCGACAATATTTATTATAAGGAAACAAATGGAGTTCTTTCTAGAGTGCAAAATTAAGATGTAAAGTTATTTTAGTTTACTAAACCACATTGTATGGCTAATGCATGAAAAACGATACTAAAAATAATATTGGCGTCAAATATTCAAGCCAATTTTATTCCCGTCCCACCTCACTAACTATGATTTACATTTACCATTCAAGATTTTCATTAACTACTTTTTCTAACACTAATATCTTATACTGTTTGTATGGTGCATAAGAGCTCACTTGTTATGTTGCCTTTAAAATACGTTTTCTCTATAAAATACGTCGTCAATGACAACGTATTTTATAGGCCTTTAAAATACGCTTTTCTCTATAAAATATGTAGTTGCCTAGCAATCTTCGCATTTTGTGTATCGTGACGCGTCTCAAATAATAATTTATTAGAATTTCTAATAATATATTAGTGAAAGATATTAGTGTTAGAAAAAATCTTGAAGACAACTCGTGTTTTATAGTCTAAAAATCTCGGTCTATCAAATCCTCGGCTCACTTCGTTCGCTCGGATTTGAACTACGACCTTGATTTTTAAACCTTCTATAAAACACTTGTTGCCTTAATAGCTATAATGTTGCAATGATATAAACGGAAAGTGCAATATTTTATAGACAATTTGGATATTTTTGCAGTGAAATGAAAAGGAAGAAAACAAGAAAAGTATAGATAAATCTGCATCAGTGAATACATAATTGAGAATATTTTCGAAAGGACTATTGTGGCGAGTTTGACGTTTCATATTTAATATACGAGGGCTGTTCTCTTTCCGCTGAGCTTATATAGCAGGCCATTAAAATTTGCAACAAATTTTGTTTGACAGTGGAAGCTAGTTGTTTACAAGTTTAATGACAGTGACCGTTGACAAATATACTGGAATATTTTAAAATACATAAGCTTAAAGCAACCCTTTTCGCAAGAAATCATGGAGTTAAACAAAGAGCTGTGATTTTTTACAATTTCAAACGTGGCTTAAGCCATCAACAATGTTTTGAGGAAATCAATGGAGTATTTGGTGGCAAGTCGTGTTCTTTAGCTACCATAAAGCGGTGGTACAATGAATTTCAACGTGGTCGACTTTCTTTAAATGACAGTTGTCGAGCTCCTAAGCCAAAAACTGCCGCTGCCGAAAAGAATATTGTCTTGTTCGGAACATGATTGAAGATGACCGGCATGTTACTGTAAGGAGTATTCAATCAACTCTAAAGATGGGTGTGAAAGCAATTAACACGATTTTACACAAACATTTGAAGGTATGTTAGCTTTGTTCCCGTTGGATTCCCCACAATTTGACTCCAGTTAAAAAAAAAGACCGTGTGAGGTAGTGCAGATCTACACTAGATCGCTTTGACAATAGATTGTCTAATCTGGTGTACAACATCATTACAGGTGATGAAACTTGGGTATACTGCTATGATCCAGAAAAAAAAAGCAACAATCGACAGTTTGGGTCTTTGAGAATGAGTCGGCTCCAACAAAGGTTGTTTGTGAAAAAAGCAGAAACAAAGAGATGGTCGCAACATTTTTAGGAATTACTGGGCATGTTTCCACGGTAGCACTCCAGGATCGCCTTACTGTTAATGCCGAATCGTACACTACAGTTTGTTTGCCTCACGTTCTCCAACATGTTCGCGAAAAGCGTCCAAGAGAAAGGATCATCTTGCATCAAAATAATGCTCGGCCGCACACGGCTGCTCGAACGATTGAGTATTTGAATGCCCAGCACATTGAAATAATGGGTCATTTGCCATATAGTCAGACCTGGTACATAACGATTTCTTTTTATTTCCACGTGTAAATGATAAGTTACAGGGTTTACGTTTTACAACGCCAGAAAAAGCGGTTGACGCATTTAAAAATAAAATAAAGAACCTAACGCGGGAAGATTGGTTTTCACGGATGCAAAAATGCATTGACTCTGGAGGGGAATACTTTGAAAAATTATAAATAAATGTTTTTTATCAATAAATTGCGTACTTACCATTAGTTTATTAGGCTCAGCGGAAAGAGAACATCCTATGTACAAACACATGTTTATAGTTTTGTATGTCAAATTAAATTGGAACACTTGACTCCTTTTTAAATCGTTTTAAATTGTTTGAAAACGGTGATAGGTTAGTCTCCGAAACGTTACATGTTATTATTGTTATTAGATAATTAATATAATTTCATTTTAGAAACTGGTGGCGAAATTCCCAATAAAAAAATATAAAATAATCATCAGATATAAAAATATTACTACTACCCCGTTTATTTAACAATATTTGAATAGCAAAATTAAAATGGCAAACATTTCTGCAAAATATTGAATTAGCGAGAGGAAAAATAAACCCTGTTTTCAACTAATTTTGAATAGTCTCACAGAAGACATATTAATTATATCGATTCTATTGTTTTATGTTGATAATTTGTTATACAAAACTTCCTCCAAATAGAAAACAACATATTGGTAAAATAGTAAAATTGTCAAATACATCTACTCGTACAAGCGAATTAAAAGAAAATTTCTGACGATTTTTCATATCTATTAATAGGAAAAATAGACAACCTTTGTAAATTTAGAATTACTAATTAAAAAGAATAGAAAACGGTTTTTTGAACATCATTCAAGGGCAGACTGGGTAAACACATGCATGGGAGATGTCATAAAGTTCAAAATTGAGGTTTACTTTAAACAAACGTTCTACAGCACATTTTAACAATTATCACAAAGTACCTAGATAAAATGGTTACTGTTGTTCTATCTACACTGTGGTTTAAATTTAGTTGGAATGTACTTTGGAACATCTCCTCCAAATAGAGGAATGGCTTAAAAGCAAGTCACAACATATAACCTTTACACTAAAAAAAGAAAAATATCCTCCAATGTACATTAACAATATAGAAATACCATTAACAACCTGTGTTAAGTACTTGCGAATACATCTCGACGCTGAACTTAACACATACGTAAGAAACAAAAGCAGATAGATCTTAAAATGAGAGAACTGTACTGGCTGATTGGCAGAAACTCACGAATGTCGTTAGAGAATAAGATTCTAATATACCACAGTTCCACAGTAATTATCCCAATCTGGACTTATGGTATCGCTAACAAGTCCAGCATAGCTATAATACAGCGAGCACAATCAAAAATCCTAAGAGCAATAGTTGACGCTCCATGGTATGTCACAAATCAGATATTACATCGAGAGCTTCCATATCCCAACAGTGCAAGAGACAATTCAAAAGAGAAGCCAGACAGATCATCAGAAACTAGAAACACACACCAATATCGTATTGCAACCACTAGTGCAAGAGAGAAACCACAAACGACTGAAAAGAAGATGGCCAGTAGATCTGATATAACGTGAAGAAGAGGAAAGCCTCATCAGGACAATAGTGAGGTTCTTTAACCAGTCTCCCAGCCAGTAAAATAGCTTATACGAGTAGATTGCTGTTCAATAAATAAAAAAAAATACTTTGATTTTTGTTAGGTAGAGGTACGCTTCATCTACATCTTTTTCTACCCTGCTTTAAGCGGTAGGCAGAGAAAGGATTAAGTAAGTACGGAAGTAGGTATTTCGCCAACAGTTATTAAAAATTGAAATACCAGTTCAAAATATCAAAAAGCTCGCTACAACAAACATTCAGTGGGCCTTTTCAATGGCATTATTATCTTCTTACTAAATTGTAAGGGTTAATATCAGTTAGTTGCGTTTTTTAAACTGCAAATAATGGAAAATATTAAATAGAAAATATCGCCACCATATTAATACATTTTTAGTGAAAAGAAAGCCGTGGTTTGGAATCCTTTTTAGTTATTTAATAAATAAAAATTTACATTTCTTCAGTGATGTGGAAAATATTATTGTTATAAAAAAATGACATTAGTAATTGGGGCTAATTTTCCAAATTAGAGGTCTCTGCAAAGAACAAGTATTTTAAGTGGATTCATATCGGTAAACAACTAAATAGAATAAAATGTTAATACTTCTTAATGGGATTTTCTTCACCAGTAGAAATTAACTTAATAAACTCTTAACTCGTTAAACGTCACGTTTCATTTTCAAACAAATCAAAAATGGTTTAAATCCGAGCAAAGTATAAAATGTCAAACTCACCGCACCTTTATAAAATGTTTATGATGTAAAAAAAATATGAAAGTTTAACTTATTCATAATTCTCAAAATAAAATGTTTGAAGTTGATATCTTTGTGGATTCATTAACTACAATTCGATTTGTGACCTAATTTGACAGGACCAGAAAAAATTTTTAAAAAATAAATCTTTATGGATTCAAATAAAAAATGTCTGAAATCGTATATTACTGCACGTCTTTTTAGTTGCAAAAATAAAAAATCCTTTGAAAATATTGTGCCCAAAATTTAATTTTTATTGACATTAATGAAAGTATTAAGCTCAAAATATCTACTAATTTAGGGTATAAAGGCCTGAGTGGATATTGTTATGTCAACTAGGTACGACTTCTAAAGTTTTAAAAGTGCCCTGTATAAAGAGATCTAGTTGCAAATATTATATAGTTTTAGTGTTGATGGTGGGACCTGTCGTCTTTCCCTAACTAAGGCTGTTGCAAATGTTACATACGCCACTGAATCCGCAACTAACTTTGGTCATGTGAAAACCCTACAACAATTGTTTTGCAAATGTCAAAATTTTGGTCTGCAACAGTATAAGTTCCAATAACAATATTAGAACTTCCGCGTTTTTCATCTTTTCATACAAATATTTTAGATTAGTTGAGTTTTTTAAGAAGGAAGAAAAAGAAGAGTTTTTTAATATGTACGTTTATTTGAGTATAAAAAGTCGTTTAGAAATTCATAGTTATTCATATGTGTAATTTCAAGAAAAAGTTCAAAAAATTCTAAATAAAACGGACTTCTCTTCAAATTTGACAATACGCGAATAAAATCAGCAGCCAAATAAAACAGAAAACTATCACAGAAGTCTTAGAATATATTAATAAACCTTAGATTCCTTAGATCTTTTCTGATAAGTTACACCTTTAAACCAAAAAATAAAAGAAGGAATTAAATTAGACCAAAAAAGTAAAAAGCAATCAGCGACGAGTTTTCAGAATAGTTTTAACCTTCGAAGGCATCAAGCAAATGCAATAAGAAAGGTTCAGAGATAAAAAGTACAAATAAAATCAACGGGTAAAAATAATATAGAAGATGATGGGCGAAGAGATTTCAAAACTGGAGTAACTGGAGTAATTTTATTCTGAGAACTCGAAGAATGGAAGAAGCAGAAACGGAAAACGAAAACGTCTTCCGGATTGAGATCGTGTCATTGTTGATACAGAAAAACGTTTCGCCCACTTTTTTAAGAGGCTTCTTCAGGGGGAAAAGGGAGCACTAAAAGAGCACGGTAACTCAACGTGTCAACCACGCCAGAGGCGAAAGAAGGTCTGGCTTGGTTGACAAGTTGAGTTACTGTTACCCTTCTACTTCTAGCTAAAAGAATAAAAATAAAAATAGCAGAATTTTAGCTGAAGTTTTTATCTTTAAAGTACTAAAAAAATAAGAGAAAGGCAGAGTTCTGGGGTTTAAAAAAAAACGAAAAACATTAGGTTTACATTTACAGAATTAAATTACAAAAAACAAAAACGGACAAACCGGGACTTGAGTTTCAGCAAAAAAGCAAATTTTATGTTCAGATCTTCATTCTTAAATTGCAAAAAAATAGGAAAGATGCAAAGCTGAGTTTCAGAAAAAACAGGACTTAGATTCACAAAAATAGCTGAATTTAAGGTTTATATTTTTATCTTTAAAGTACAAAGAAATTTAGAGAAAAGCAAAATTTTGAGGGATTGGAAAACAGGAATTATAGTCCCGATCTTTAAGAAAGAAGATAGCAGAGAATGCCACAATTATAAAGGAATATCGCTGCTTAGCATTCCAGGGAAGATATTTACGAGGATACTGGAAATAAGGTTAAAAGATAAATTCGACCAAGATCTAGAAGACACACAGAGCAGAGCGAGTTCAGAGAAAAACGAGGAGTACAAGATCAAATATTTATAATTAGATAAGTAAGCGAAAAAGCCATAGCCAAGGCAGGGGAAATCCACATATGTTTTATTGACTTAGAAAAGGCTTTTGACCGAATTCTTAGAGAAGATATATGGGGGTCCCTGAGGAAAGTGAACATGCCGAATACAATAATAACAGCCATACAAACCTTGTACGAGGATAGTGGAACCATCATAAGAACAGGACAAACCCAGTCAGGGAAATTCAAGACCAATGTAGGTTTAAGACAAGGTTGTGTCCTCAGTCCCATATTATTTAACTTAGTATTAGACCAAGTAATAAAATAATGCAAAAAAAGACAAAAAGTTATTTAGTAGGCAACTGGAACATGACAAATATAAACATAACAGAACTACTCGTAGACGACATGGTAATATTTGGAAAGAACAAGGAAGATTTACAAACAAATATTAACATTTACAACACGGAGCTAAAAAAGAAAAATATGAATATTAACATAGAAAAAACTAAAACAATGATAGTATCCCCAGACAAGAACAAACATAAAATACAAATAGAGGTCAGAGAACTAGAACAGGTGGGAAAATACCTTGGAGTTTGGATACATGAAAATGGAAGACGACGAAATCAACGAAAGAGTAGGAGCAGCAGGGAGACTTTTTAGAAGTATAAAGACCACGTTTTTAGGGAAGAGAGAGATGCCAAAAGAAGTCAAGGTCGAAGTATTCAAAAAAGTTGTGACACCAATACTCATATATGGATATGGATGTGAATCTTAGACAACGGTGGACAAACACCGGAGTAGAATAGAGGGTATGGAAATGAGGTTTTTGCGAAAAATAGACGGAAAAACAAAAATGGACCACATCAGAAACACATCATTGCGAGATAAATTAAAAACTAAACCGATAAAGACACTAGTGCAAGAGAGACAGTGAGGGTGGTTGGGACACTTAATAAGAAAGGGGGAGGGCAGAACGGTTAAAAGAGTGTATGAAGAAAGGTCGATAGGAAAAAAACAAGCAAGGAAGACCGAAGAGAACTTGGACAGAAGAAGTGAAGGAGGCAATAAAAGCAAGAACTGTGAAATGGGAGGAAGTAAACTCAGAAGCAAATGGAGAGTGCTAAGCAAGACAAACCCGAACCTTTGACACCACCACTCTACTCAAATAGCCTTACACCGAAAGGTAGGCTTTGGATTAAGTAAGTAAGTAAGTAAGTAAGTAAGTAAGTAAGTAAGTAAGTAAGTAAGTAAGTAAGTAAGTAAGTAAGTAAGTAAGTAAGTAAGTAAGTAATAAAAAAGTAAGTAAGTAAGAAAACGCAGGATTTTAGGCATAGATTTTCATTCTTAAATTACAAAAAAATATATAAAAAAGCAGAGTTTGAGTTTCAGAATAAAAAGAATTTAGATTCTGAAAAACAGCAGAATTTTAGGTTCAAATTTTCATCTTTAAAATACAAAAAAATGTAGAGAAAAAACAGAATTTTGAGGTTTTAAAAAACAGTAAATTTTATGTTCAGATTTTAATTCTAAAATTGTAAAAAAAAAATTGAAAAGAGCAAGGTCGAGTTTCAGAACAAAAAGAATTTAGATTTTGAAAAAACAGCAGAATTTTTGGTTCAAATTGTCATTTTAGGATTCGATTTTTATATTTAAGGTACAAAGAAATTTTGAGGTTTAAAGAAAACACAGGATTTTGGGCATAGATTTTCATTCTTAAATTACAAAAATACCTATGTATGGAAAAAAAGCAGAGTTTGAGTTTCTAGTCCAGTAAAAAAAGATATTTAGTTAGGAAAAAATCTTATCTGAGATTTTTCTTCGGGAATCGTTAGTGGCGATATTAGGGATGAAAAAATCAGAAAAATCAGTTCCAAGGGTATGGAGCAACCCCCCCAAAAAACCACCCCTTAGGTAAAAAGAACGGTTTTTCGCCTATAACTCGTTCGGTTTCAAAGATATTAAAAAAGTACCTCAGATAAAAAAAATAGTTTATACAATTTTCCACAAAAAAGGTCTCTTGCGATTTTTTCTCACATGCCATATTTTTTGAGATATTGAAAATTTAAAAAGCTTAAAATCTGCCAAATTTCTTTGGCGCGAAATTTCGCTTTTTCAAAAATTCTCGCTCGCCGTCTTACAAAAAAATTGAATTACTCAGGAACCATTAAACATAGAATCAAAAATCAAAATGTGTTTTGAAGGGGAGACTCACTCGAACATGTTTTTGATATTTACATTGACTGAAAATAATTTCTACATTGATAACATAAGAATACAGTATAATTTTTTGATGGTTTTTGCGATTTTGGCTAGTTGCTGTCCCAATGGCAGTAATTGATTTCAATATAAATTATAAATGGATTATCTTTTAGTTTAAGGGATCACTTCAAGTCTCCAAAAGAATAGAACAGTAAAATTTGCTTTTTGTAATTTTCCCAGCATTTTTAATTTGCAACATTTTGACCAATTTTTTTATTATTTTATTAAAGCAAAGAAAATAAGTCGGAAATATTATGAATATATACAAAAAACAATTTCTTTGTATTCATATACACTACGACAATTATTCCCAGTCATTTATATGTCAATAAATTTTATTAAAAAAAAAAAAAACTTAAAAAAACTGCAGATGGGCCATTTTTTTCAATTTTTTTAAAAATTGTTGTAGTGTCCTCAGTTTATAAAATTTTTAAATCTACGCGGTCCAGAAATCAAGGCAAGTATATATAGAATACGATCATACTATTAAAAATTATATTATATGTATCTGGGTGGAGTTAAAAGCTATTGAAAGAGGACCGGTTTGATGACCGAAGTCATGTCATTTCTGGGTTGCATAGGGTACGTCATGGCCGGAAGTGGAATTGAAGAAGTGCTTTCTGTTTGCTATGCTACATGTTCAGTAAAGAAAATGCTTATGGGTCACGCATATGCTAGAGCTGTTCGCGGGCATACGTTGGTCTTATTGTCATTAGTTAAAATAATTTTATTTGAAATGGAAATTTCTGATGCAGAGAAAGAAGAAATAGAACAAAATTTAGACGATTTTTTGAAAGGTACCGTTACATACATTGAAATACACAGTCTCACTAATTTATCAAAATTCCAAGAGAAATTTTGCGAAAAAATGAAGGAGATTGAGGGTAGAGGAAAAACGGCCAAACTGTGGATTGCCTATATGAAAATGGTCATCTTGGCAAAATCTTTCATGAAAAGTGAAAAAATGGGTGACCTGAGAATTCAATTACGTATAATATCGCAGATGTTACCATATTTTCATGCAACGGGACATCATAATTATGCGAAATCTGCTCACCTATACATTCAAGAAATGAAATTATTTATGGAGCAAATGGAGAAGCGTAAGGATGCAATGATGTTTGCTAACGAATCAGATCCTGTATTAGAGGAATACGAGAAATTTGTCAATGACGGTTTTTGCACTGTCCGTCGTATCGATGCGTTTTGGTCTGGTAATTTCACTGATATGACAATCGAACAAGATTTCATGAGAGTCATGAAAACTGAAGGTGGACTTATTGGAAGAGGAATTACTGAGAGCACACAGATGAAATTTGTTCTAGGAATGCCATATGCGCATGATGTATGCGAAAAAATTGAACAATTTTGCCACGTTCGATTCACGTCAAGTGAACAGCATATTGATGCACGGGACAGTCGGATCAATCGAGATAACGACGATGTTCAAAAAATCTATGACTTTTTCATGGACCATAATCCGTTTCCATTTGAATCCGAATTAAAATCAATTTCCAATGGAACGATTGGCACAGAGGATGTTAACTCTTGTGATGTTTTTGAAATCGGAAAGAGCATTGTCATGAAATTAACTGGCCTGAAATTTCACGAAATCAAATGCAGAAAAAAGGACAACATTGTGAATCTAGCTGCCAAAACATCCAGTATTACAATAGCAGATACAATTACCCCAATTGATCCATATATGCTTTTCCAGAGAATATCTGTTGTAAAAAAAGATCAAGAGTTAAAGTCATTCTTTCATTACGAATTATCACCATATCCACTATCGCTTTTTTCTGCTGGCTCGTTTAGAAAGACAAAGAAATCGAAGCTTTATGAATTATTCAATCCAGTTGATTATCAACCTGATCCGAATAAAAATGTTTTCATATTAGACGGCGGAATGTTACTTCACCGAGTTCCTTGGAAAGAAAATGAGCTTTTCGACGATATTCTTAATAGATACCTTGCGTACGTCAAAAAACATTTTACGACAAACGCAATCGTCGTTTTTGACGGTTATGAACATTTGGCCAACAGTATAAAAGGAACCGAGAGGATGGCAAGAGTCAATAAAAATCTCAGCGTGGACGTGCAATTCTCTTTGAACATGCATTCAACGGTGTCATCGGAAAAACTGTTGTCCAATATACATAATAAAAAGAGGTTCATTGCTTTGCTGACTCAAAAACTTTTGGAAGAAAATATCCATGTAGTTCAAGATTTGGATGATGCTGATGTTCTCATCGTACAGACTGCGATCAATGTTCAGGAAAAAGTACCAGTAATAGTATGTGAAGATATCGACGTGCTAGTTATATTGACTGCATTGGCTCCATCAGAAAGAGAAATTTTCCTCCTCAAAATGGGAAGAGACAAGATAGCACGAACAGTTTATTCCTCAAAAAGCATGGATCATATGCCGTTTTGTAAGAAGAATGTCTTGTTTCTACATGCATTATGTGGATGTGATACGACATCGTGTTTTTATTTGAAAGGAAAAAATTCAATATTTAGGTCATTTGAAAATGCAGGAACTGAAGTGAAAAATGCAGTAGAAGTATTCATGCAGAAAAATCAATCAGCTATATCGATATTAGAAAATGGCATTTCTTGTATTTTACAAGTGTATAAAGCACAGAAGAAAATTAAATGTCTCAATGAGTTGAGACACGTAATTTTTATGAAGAACGTCGTAAAACAAAAAGCAGTAAATCTTGGGTCTCTTCCTCCCACCAATGATGCAGCGATACAACATTGCTCAAGAGTATACCTCCAAGTTCAAAAATGGTTGTCGAATGATTTAATTCCTGAACAGTGGGGTTGGAAAAAAGATAATATTTTAACACCAATTATGATGACACGACCAGCAGCACCAGATGAAATTTTAAAAATGATTTTCTGTAACTGCAAAAAAGGATGCGGAAATGCTTGCTCTTGCAAAAAAGCTGGCTTATTTTGTAATGATGCTTGTGGATCTTGCAGAAGTAATTCATGTAATAATCAAATACCAGTTGAACCAGAAGAATCAGATTATGATGACATTATACATAACGAAGAAGAGAATAAAGTAGATTAATTTTGTAAAATTAGTATGTATATGTAAATAGTAATAATATGTTAATAATAATTGTAATGATAAGAAAGATTATAATAATAATAACATATTCGTAAATAGTAAAACATTATTTTTATTTCATTGATTACCTTCAATTCCTTCAAGAAAAATTCAATTGACGTTGGTATGATGCCTCAATCATGCAATCTCTGCAAAACCGATTATTTTAAGTTTTTTAAATTTTCAATATTTCAAAAAATATGGCATGTGAGACAAAATCGCAAGAGACCTTTTTTGTGGAAAATTGTATAAACTATTTTTTTTATCTGAGGTACTTTTTTAATATCTTTGAAATCGAACGAGTTATAGGCGAAAAACCGTTCTTTTTATCTAAGGGGTGTTTTTTTGGGGGGGTTGCTCCATACCCTTGGAACTGATTTTTCTGATTTTTTCATCCCTAATATCTCCACTAACGATTCCAGAAGAAAAATCTTAGATAAGATTTTTTCCTAACTTTTGACAAATTTTTTACTTTACCGACTGGACTATTCAGAACAAAAAGAATTTAGATTTTGAAAAAACAGCAGAATTTTAGGTTCAAATTTTTATCTTTAAAATACAAAAAAAAAATGGAGGACTGAGTTTTAAGGTTTTAAAAGACGGTAGATTCTATGTTCAAATTTAAATTCTAAAATTGTAAAAAAAAATTGAAAAAGCAACGTTGAGTTTCAGAAGAAACAGGACTCAGAAAAGTAGCAGAATTTGAGGTTCAGATTTTTATCTTTAAAGTATAAAGAAATTAATAAGAATCTTCTACACTGTTTTTAAAATTTACAAAGTTTCTAAAGGCGATTTTTTGGAATGATTTGCAAGAATTCAAAATGTCCTTTTTTCAATAACGGTTATAAATTGAGGAAAATCAGAAAATTCAACATAGCGTTTTGAAGTAATCTCCAATGCAAAGCTTTTGTGTTAAAATTTGAGAACCTTTGCTACTACGGATGTGTTTTCATTTTTATTTTAAATAATTCGTACAATCAATCATTTATAAAAATCGTCTTATAATTAAACTCAAAACGGAGTCCTTTGAACAACCTTGTAGCCTTACAATAACGTATTAAAGCCGAATACGTATTTGAGAACAGCTTTGTTACCAAAATACGTATTTGGTTTTAATAATTTGTTGAAGTTTTCAGCGTTATTCAGCGTTCCACTAATCTTAGTTTGTAAAAAGCTTAAAATGTTATTAGCCGGTTAAACTTCTGTTATTTTAACTAAATGATATCTTAGGAATAAAACAAAATTCAAATACGCATTTGGTTTTAATAATTTCTTTTTCAGTTTCAGCGTTATTCAATGTTCCACTAATCTTAGTTGGTAAAACAGCTTAACATTTTATGGGGCCATTAAACTATTGTTATTTCAACCAAAAGATATCTTCGGAATGAAACAAAATTCAACAGGATTAATTAAAATAAAATTAAGAACGAATCATTAAATATCCAAGCTAAAAAATCAATTGCCTTTGCGTCTTTTCCACGCATTTATTTTGTTAAAAAATGCAAATCTTAAATTGTTAAAAAGTATCAAGTTCAATCACATACATCGGGTTAGAACCCGTTAAACATTTTTATAAAAGAAAATTAATTAATTCTATTTAATAAAGAAAGTATAATAAAGCTAGCAATTTCTCTCTTAGGTTACATCATAATATAAAATCAAAATATTTATGTACCGATCCCGTTGTTTACGTGACGTAACAACAAAAACTGAAGATGACTGATGAATGAATGAATGAATATAGAGGTAACGTGGGACGTTCGAAGGCATTTCGAAACGTATGAATTAAAACTACGCAGGATTTTTGGCACAAACTGAAATACATAAGTAAACCAAGAGAAAAATCGGTCGAAAAAAGTCCTGTAAGTCACGAGAATGAAAGGATCAAATAGAGTATGCATGACGTCAACGTGACGCAGAGCGTGATACCGTGCGTGTTGCATTCACTGATTAACGTGACTGCCTTTGGAATTCTAAGAATTACTGTTAAAAAGGGGCGCATATGTACTAATTATGCAGATATTTTACAATTTTTGTTTATGCCGCATGTAAACCGCATTAATTTACCTCGAAAATCGCCTAATTACGTTTTTAAACGGTACGAACGGGTTTTGAAACGTGGATAACAAGAAGGCCCTCTTACCTGGGTGAAAAGCTTATTGTATCCTTGATTATTATAATTACTGTAGCCCATCATATTGCGACATGTCCCAGGCGCGGCCTTGTGCACCATCCAGTCAACCGTGGCGCAACTTACACATTAATTCACACAAATAATATTATTTATACAACGCACAGAAAGGACTCCCATAATCAGATACATTTGGAAAGCGCCTAGCAAATTAGAGGAATAATTAAACGGAAATTTGAATTTTAAAAAAGTCCCCTTTAACACGCAAATTTAACAAAACGTAAACAAAAACGTGGCTTTTAAGGTAATCGGTAAAGTTCTGTATTAATTTTAGTCCCTTTTCACGTTGAAAAGTAGCGAGATTAATCTCGAACGGAACGTTCCACCGATGTGTAGGTAATTTATTGATGCTGTGTAATGGGGGCACTACTCCGGTAATTTTGGGAAAATCATATCGGAATACGTCACGTGACGGAGATTTCTATCGGAACCAAGATAAGAATCACTAACGTTTTAAGATACGAAAGTAAAATCCATAATTTCTTACGAGATATGCAATTAATGGAACGGAAACTGCTAGAACACACGAAAATCCATTAAAAGCTCGACGAAAATCAACCGCAATCGAAAACAATTCGCGCACTCAAACTACAATTTTTATAAAAATGAACAAAAGGCACAACTTATTATACACTAAAATTACGATTTAAAGATTACATCTGACGTTATTCTGTATGAAAATGCAATGTTTTGCTTAAGCATACACTAACTGTAATACGGGTAAGCGCCGCTAGGTGAGGTACAATCAAGGATGAATCGAGCTTTTAGGTTTCATGTCCTGACACTTCACAGGATACGAGCTTTAAGCTCTCTGACTGTACAGGGTTGTAGAGAGGGGTTGAATACGGGTGCGCAAGTGCAACTATCGATTTAAACAACTGACTATACTCGGGGGTGTGTCGTTTTTTCAACACGTCAATTCTATACCTTTTTCTCTTTTATTTTCTATACACCTCGCTTACTTTGATGTAAATAGATTTTCCAAAATATAAACACGGTATTTTATTATAAACATTTCCAAGTTTTTTATTATTTCGTTGACGGGAATATGCAAACCAGCTTTGAGGACCGCCAAAAGATACTCATAAAACGTCTTATTGCTAGTAATAATTTAGACAAAAACAAAACAAAGTAGTAATGATGGTACTAATACTAAAACAATACTAAATAAGAAGAACTCACTTCTGCAAAAATTGTTTTAACTCAGTTTGCCGAATAAAAACACGGCAGAGCTTTGGTGTTTTCGATTTACAGTTTTTGTACATCTTGTATAAACGTTTCGAAAATGTAACAGAGTCAATGTAATAATCTATAACACATAATTAAATTTTTATGTTGGGTAAAGCACCCAGCCCAGAATTCAGAAATATCTGATATTTTTGAAAGCTCTTGCCGTTAACAGATTTTATACTAAGAAAAAAAATAAGGATACTAAAAATGCCAATTTAATATTTTAAAACAAAACATTTATGTAACTCGCTCACGGTCTCAGGTTCAAACCCGAATCAGATGATCGGCGGGTACCCTATCCAATAAAAAAAAATTGAGAACCCAAGCACGGTGGTAGACCAGGGAAGGTACATAATATTCCGTATACTCTTAGTGTGCGAGACAATTCGGTATGAAAAGACTTAGAAGGCCTTATCCCTCCATGTTGCCGGTCATACTTCGTCGTGAAGTGTTAGTGCCGATGCTTTTGATTTTGGAGATGGAAAATCCGGGAAAATCGATTTTTAATATATTTTAGAAATCAAATTTCTAAGAATGTTTCAGAAGCTAGTTTCTCAAATCTGGACTCTGCATTCGATACATACACAATGTATGTATGTACCATATGAACAAAAATTATTTAGATAAGGGATGGCCATGGTGAACAAAATCACTGTCTTTGATAGGTTCAGCTTGTTGTTGGTTCTACATGTCAATTAAGTGTCAGTTTCGATTTGAATTTTTATTCACACCCGAAATGTTCCGAAACGCATTTGAAAACATGAAAAGGCGTGTAAATTTATGTTTGCATGAGAATGGTGGCCATTTTCAACATCTAATGTAATAAATTGAAAATAAACCCGTAGTTTAATAACTAAGTTTTATTTGACAAGCTGATTAGCTTACATATAACCTATATATAAGTTCAACTACTGACGATGAATCAAACATGCAAAGTACGTTCAGAATTCCAAAGCCACCCTTTATCTAAATAATTTTTATTCATATGGTATAATAAGTATTTAAGTGTTCGAAAATATCTGCAAGGAAAGCCCACATAAGAAGCTAATGAGCATTGCAAGATAGGTCCTCATATTTCGATTTCTCATCTTCTAAGTATATCAAAAGTTATGCTTTTAACTGGAAAACTCTTTTCAAGGCGATACCTTTCGAAAGCCATCCTACTTGCTACTGGGTGATAAAGAAGATTTACATATAACCCATGTCGAGCTTTAGAGCTTTTACTTTGATGGAATTTACAACTTTAATTACACTTTTCATAACAAAATCAATTGCAGAAGTTTAACCATGTAGATTTGGCATTACTTCTTGTAATTTAACGATAAGACCAGATCGATGTCGTGTCATAGCATTGGCGCCACCGGGGTGCATAGGTAGCAACGCATTTCGCCCAGTCAATATCGTACTTTTCATAAACGTGTTGAATAATCATTTTCCGGTCGTATTGGCCTCTAATGACAGTAATGACGTACAAAATAAAATATCTTCTGTAATACCATTTTTCGCATCGTATCTTGGGAATACTATAAACTAGGCATAGAAATATCGGTGGATTCGTCCATCTGTAGTGAGAAGCACGTGCACTTCTTAATATTTTCAACAATTTGTGTTCGAATATCTTCTGCCATGTCACATATTCTTCTTTGGATAGTATTTTCGGAGAGAGGTATTGCTTTTAATCTTCGGTAAATATAGGTATGTGGCTTACTGGTTTTTGCAGTGCAACTCGATAACTTGCTAGCAATGCTGTTTCATTAGTAGTGGTTGCTGATATAAAAATACCTTGCTCCTTGTGGAGGAAGTTTAGATTTTGTTCCAAGAATTCCATAGGCTTGTCTTTTTTGTCTGATGTCGAAATAGCGTTGATGGTTTTATACTTTCTTTGGACAAGACTTCTCGACAAACAACACACTGCAGTTTATTGGAAGTAACGGTAGAACCATATTTAAGATATTCATCGCTGTACAATCTGTTTTTTTTTATTCTTATCACTCCCAGACGTAGATGGCTTTTTAAAAATCTATCCATATTTAACAAAATAATGAATATAGCTCGTAACTTATCGCTAAATAGTAGATATTGTACTCAATAGTCAGCAGCACAGAAGTTGGAAATAATGCCTCATCACGCTTCGCTGCTTATATACAGCCAAACTGAAATTTCCAGAAGGCTTCAGTGCTATCTAGCACTTCCTCGAATATAGTGGAATGTTCCAGAAACACGAAGAAAGAAATTACGCTACTTGGTGATAGATGTTTCCAGTCATTTGGCCGTAGTCGCTGTTTTATTATGAATGAAGTTGAGTATTGCAACAGGCGGAGGGAGGGGGTTGCCAACAAAATTATTGTCAAAAGTGAGAACTTTAGAAAAGTTTGGGATAAAGGATATATTTTTATATTACGTATTTCAGACTTTTTCTTTTGTTGTCGAAAATATTTAAATTTCAAGGCTATTGGAAATAGTAATAGTAATAAAAATTAATTGAAAAATATTAAAATACGCTAAAATTTTATCATTAGGTAATCCTAGTAGAAAGAAAATTAAATAAATAAGCGCAGAAGTTTCGAATTTTTTATTAACTAACCTACTGAAGGAAATATTATTTTTTATTGGCCCGGCGAAAAATCCATCAAAAACAACTATTAGGACGACCGGAGAAAATTTTTGAAACTGCTTAATACTAAGCGGGAGTGCGTGAAATTGTTAAGGCGCCTCCGGACTGCTTGGACAAGTGGCTAACGTTAACGCATATTCCGGTAAACTTTCTATACAAACTACGGGCTCAAAAATTAATTTGAAGCAATTCCTGATATGAAAATGTATAAATAACTGCAATAGAATTTGTCCTACAAAGCTGTTTTTTTATTTTAGAATTTTGATAAGCGGATATTTAATTTAGGTAATTAGATATTACGTCGTCCTTTTTATATCAAAAACAAAACAAAAAATCAAAAAAAGGCTCTTGTAGGACAAATTTGATTGAAGTTATGGATAGATTGAAGACCTTAGAAAAGTTACAAATTTTGTTTTACGACTACAATTTGTAGAGAAAGTTTTTAAAAGGTCGAGTTTCAACATATTTTAGTGAGAAAACGTTGGAGCATGTATGCAACCCAAATATCACAACATATAATCGGCTTAAAATGATTGACAGCTCTGTGTCATTTTAACACTTCTCATATTAAAAACTTGAAAAGAGAAGGATTAGTAACAGAAACAATAAAACTCCTGGATGTTTTGACCATCTACAGAGGTTACTTGGTCTACAGATCAAGACTTTATACCTCCGCTGGCAATTATTATTCTCAATACTCAACAGCACAAAAATTAATGAAACTTTTGACTTCTTCGGCGTTTGATAAACATATCTTTGCTCTTGTCATTATAATAAATAATATTTTTCTTCAAACGTCATAAAAACACAACTTTGTGTCCTTGGTTACGCACAGTACTTATGTAAGTAGGGTTGCCTATTTTAATTCGACATAGGCGCAACACTGATTTCTATCAGCAGTCCGGAGGCGCCTTAATATCTTATTTTAAGGTATAATGTTTATTAACTGTATCGGACATGAGCGACTGTGAATTTTTGAACATATGTTTTAGCTTTTACCGTACCTTACCTTACAATACCTTTAAATAATTTATCATCCGAGGTTTGGCAGAAAAATAATGAGACTGGCAACACTGTGCGCGAACCGACAACGCTGCTACCTCCCCCTTTATACGGCAATTAGAATAACCCCTGGCGTAGACTCAGAACAAATTTGAACTTGTTACATTTGCCACGCGATTGTTGAGAGCGTCTGCAGTGAAATTGTGTTTGTAATGTGCGTTACAAAGATTGAGTAACGTTGTGCCAGTAAATTTTGTGTAAAGCTTGGCGAATCCGCTACTGTGACTTATGCAAAGTTGCAAAGGGCTTGTGGAGAACATTCCATATTCAGACAAGGCCCGCTGAATTAAATATTACATATTAAGACCTTACCACTTCATTTAGCCAAGACGCAATTAGAAACAACGGTGGCGCCATTCGAGGTGAACTATACATTTCTCCATTACAAAATTTATAGTTCACCGCAAATGGCGCCACCGCTGTTTCTAATTGCGTCTTGGCTAAATGAAGTGGTAAGGCCTTAATATGCAATATTTAATTCAGCGGGCCTTTATCCAGGGCACAAGTGTTCAGATAACACAAGGCCTTTTCAGAGGGCCGAGAAGAAGTGGAAGACAAAATTCGTGCGGGAAGACCTTCAGCCTCAAAAACGGACGACAATGTGGAAAGAGTGGGGACTCTTGTGATGACAGACTCTCGACTGACGTTGAGAATAATCAGTAATGAGTTAAATTTGAACCAGCATACTGTCCATCAGACTTTAACATAGGATTTGGGCATGAGAAAAGTATGCGCCAAGATGGTTCCAAAGAACCTCACGGCTGAGCAGAAGGTCAATTGGAGGAATGTATCTTTTGTGCCCCCTTGAGAGGGAGACAGAATTCTTCGGTACCGTGATCACAGGTGATGAATCATGGATTTTTGAGAACCATCCCCAGACTCTCCTCGTCCCAAGAGAGAATGAGTAAATCGAAAATCAAATTGATGCTCATTTGTTTTTTTGAAAGTCAGGGGATCATCCGCAAGGAATTTGTGCCGTCAGGACAAACTGTCAATCAAACTTTTTATCGGAAAGTCCTTGTAAGGCTCTGGAAGAGGCATAGCACGCACTCAAATGCTGCATAACAACAACGTCCCATGTCACACGGCAGTCTCCATCAATAAATATTTGGTAGAAAAGGGCATTCCTGTGTATCCCCAGCGCCCCTATTCTCCAGATCTCAGTCCCTGTGACTTATCTTTATTCTCCTGGCTGAAAAACCATCATTTTGGTACTTTGGATAATATCCAGAAGAGATAAGTGACAAGTAATGTTGCAGACATTTTGGGTTGTATAAGTAAATGCTGCCGTAATTTTGCTACATAAGGTGACACCGAGGATTTGGAAAATTACCAACCGATAAGTCTACTCTCTCAGATATATAAATTGTTCTCCAGAATAATACTAAACCGATTAGAAAATAAATTCGATCTATACAACATGTATATAAGTATAAGAACATGCAAGCTTTAGGAGAAATTTCAGTACTATGGACCATTTGCAGACGATGGGAAATCTAATCGAGAAAACTAGAGAATAACATACCATTATGGCTGTGATTGGTTGACTTTAGAAAAGCTTTCCACGGCATAGAGGTATGGGCAGTAACGAAAGCATTAATTGACGCCAGACATAGCAAAATAATAATAAACATCTATAACAATGCTACTATCGAAATACAATTACATGACAATACCGAAAAAGGTGACGTAATATCCCCGAAACTATTCCTAATTACGTTAGAAAATTTCTTTAAAAAATTATCATGGGAAAGCAAAGACATCTTAATAGAGGAAGAAAGATGAAACCATCTATGCTTTGCGGACGATATCGTGGTTATAGCTCAAAGTAAGGAAGAGTTGCACATAATGTTAAACCACTTGCAAAGAGAATCCGAAAAGGTACGCCTAGAAATGAACCTGGATAAGACAAAAATCTACAGAAATGACAAAAACAATGAAGAAAACGTGATAGTATATCTGAGACAATTAATAACATTCATGGGTCACATAACAGAAATAAATCGCAGAATTAAGTTATCTCGGGCGGCATATGGCAAAGTCAAAGATATTCTGACATCGAACATACCACTACATTTGAAAACAAAAATTTATAACCAATGTATATTGTATACTACCAGTGACAACTTATGCCTGCGAAACATGGATCCTTACCCACGAAACGATAAACAAACTACGAGTACATCAACGAGCGGAGCGGTTGAACGCCGAATTTTAAAAATGTCCTTAAAAGATCACAAAACCAACGAGTGGTTCCGTCAGAAGACCAAGGTAGATGATATTTCCCAAAAAAATAACTGCCCTTAAATGGAGCTTTGCAGGACATACTGCTAGAAAACAAGAAGGGTGGTGTAGCAAAATCATTAAATGGCGACCTTGGGGAGAATATCTAAATAGAGGCAGACCATTCAAACTCTGGGCGGACGACATCAAGAAACATTCAGGAATTTTATGGTATCGAATAGCAGAAAACTGGAACAAATGGTATAACATGAGAGAGAATTACACTCAGAAATGGGTAGAAGAAGGCTTATAAAGAAGAAGAAGAAGAAAGAAGCAAATCACAGAACAATCGGGTTTTACTACGACATGCACCTAATCGTACTGGTAAACGCATGTACTGTTATGGTTAACTCATAAAATCCAAAATGTCTGCGACATTACTTTCGTCCGTTGTCGACATGTGTATTAGCAACTCTTTTTCTTGAAAACAACTATTACGTCACCGGCGAAATATGAAATGGTGTTTTTTCATTGACTACGACCTACCGAGAGAGAGAAAGAGAGAGACGGCGAGAGAGAGCACAGTTTAAACACAATGGCTCAATTAACACTAAACAAAGTTTTCTTTTCAAATATTAAAAAACACAAAAATTGAAAACTGAAAATTCCAGTTTTTCATTTGCATGCAACTTCAAAATTAACAAAGTATTAAATTTTCAGTTTGGACTCAAAGAAGCTGCTGAACAACATTTTGCAGAGTTGCCGAAGAAATTTTGTCTGAGGATATGGGACAATTGGAAAAAAGATCAAATAAGTGTTGAAGGGAGTTACGTAGAAAAATAAAGGGTTGTTAATGTGATACGTATTTTTTTTTCATGGCTAGGCAGATAATGTAAAAATACGCCCTCGTAATATTTTGGTGGGTGAAATTGCTAACGATATCATGGCTGCGGAAAACTATAATTAGACAACCCACACACCAACTCTAATCAATTTAAAACTAATTGAAAATCAATAAAAACTATATCACTGCACTTTCTAAAAACAATCTTCAATAGCATGCAGTTGAATTGGTAAATAATTCCAATCTATAAATTCAAATTTCTTACAGTAGAATGATCAAGTCTAACCCACCAGTTTACAACGCTTTTCATTCTAAATCTTGCAACCCTACCCCGCACACCACTTTAAATAATTTTCCACTCTCGTAAGTTTCAAAAATAATAAATGGTTCGATTAAATTTCAACTTTGATAATTTGTGGCGATCCACTTTCCAAAAATAGTCACGTTTTTATGTTTTTCAAAAATAAAACTACATCACAAAAGTCATCTGTCGCCTTTTTTATCTGCTTATTCTCCTTTTAAGCAGGAAAACTATGCGAGATAAGCGGAAAATAACTATTATTTCCTAAACATCCCTGAATTATGACGGTCTACGTTCACACTGCTAAATTAAAATTCTTGTAATGAAATGTTCAGTTATTTATTATACGAAATGAAAACGAGTAACTAGGTTTTCATTCCTACATATTTTATAACCCCAAAGCACTGCTGTTGTGCACTTTATAAATTTGATATATTTTTTTAAATTTATATAACTCCAATAATTAATTTAAAACAATTTAGAGCGATGATTTACTTAAATGAAGTAGCTAATCCATTTTAAAGGAATATATACCAAAAAATCACGTAGAAATACAAGGAGGTATCGGCACTAACACCCCGCGATGGAGCATGGCCGGCTACATGGAGGGTTAAGTCGCTTCTCATACCTCGGCTGTTTCACACCTATACTTACGGGGTGGTATGGTAAGCACTAAGCCTTCACCAACCGCCTACCTTCCCTACTCCACAAGTGTGTTTCGGTTCCCAATTGTTTTCAGTGACTGGGTAAGCAACCCACCAAGCGTCCGATTTAGGTTTGACCCCGAGACTGTCCGCGTTGCCTTAACCACTTGGCCACTCCAGCGATAGAAATACAAAAGTAACAATGAAAATTTCTGCTTTAAACCGCCCATAATCTTTAACTGAAGGTGGTGCAAGGGACCCCAAAAGACTTCGAAATTAAACCACTAGCTTTAGAGGTACATATTATTTAATAATTGACTATATAAAAAGGAAGGTACCTACAGCAAATGACATTTGAATGGTAATGTTCAATATTTCTTCCATAACCAATTTAAATTAGAAATTGAAATAATTTTCAACGTAATTTGACGTTAAGTATCACTAAATTAATGTATCAAAAACTTAAGTAACGATAACCCATATGTTGATTTTAAAGTAGTTGTTACCTCCCTAGAGAGGTAAATTCACACTTACTTTCCTACTGCCACGCCAACTAATAAACAAATGATAGAATTAACCTACCTCCTTCAAATACGTCATCCAATAATGTCAAATGGTAAATGCAACTTACTGAAATGGCAGTTGATTCATAATGTTTTAGGATATTATTATTATTGTTAAATAAAAATAAAAAAATACTGAGAAACCCCAGCGTACGAAAATCAAGCTGTCTTTGGAATTTTTAACTCATGCTATTTTTAGTATTACTATAGAAAAAATACAAATCACTTAAACATAATTTTTAGCTAAAACATGAAAAAACTAAATCTTTCAAAACTAACATGTTACTTTTGGCACCAAAAAACTGTTATTATTTCAGCAGCCAACTTTGATAGCTTTGTTGTAATTTTAAAAACTTGATGCGCCAGTTTGTTTTTATTTAGATCGAATACTATTATTGTTATAGATTAAAAAAATCTAGTAAGTACGCAATTGTGAAACATTACGTCACACAGAAGTGCTGGAAGTACGAAGTTCTTACTCTGTATTTGGATAACTAAAATGTTTTACCTCAAATTTTTTGGCAATAAGAATTCTTTGTTGTCGAGTCGATATTTATGAAATTTCTATAATTGTCACTTCCAACGTCATTAGATATCTAAAAATGAAATTTAGATGGTTTATCACGTTATGTTTTTGGTTATCAAGGTGAACAAAATTATATCTACAGATTACAGAAGAGAACAAGCGTGTTTTGAATTTAATTTTAAGTAGTTGAATTTGTTATAATTGTGCTTATTAACCCAACAATCTAAATTAAAGTACGTACTCTAACTTAAGCCCTGCCAAGTCGACGAGAAGTCGAAATTTAATCAATTTGGCGAAGTGCAAAAATTAAAATTAATTTGTTTATAACTGACACCCTAAATATACTTTATTTGGTTAGAAGGTTTAACTCTAAGCTACGTTTAAAGGTCTTCTTTGAATATTTACGAATTTTCAAAATTGTTTTTAACAACTTACTTGTATTTCAATATTTAATAAACAGAAAAAATACCGACTCTTTTACTTTACTTGACTCATTTCTTAAGGTTTTATAATATAATTTACATTCCAACTTTAAAATATAAAGCAAAAGGCTAATTTTTATAACGTGCGATCAAAAAATAAATATGAACGTCATCCAGGCATCGTTTTAATTTTTACTTTGTTGAATTGTTGATAACATGTTTTGTATAGTAATGTGTAACATGATTTAAACGTAGAAGTCGTTTGGATGGTGCTTAGTAGTGGAAATGTAACAGTTTTATAAAATGAAGCTTGTTCTTGTGGAAATACGGATGTTTGGCCGAAGTTAATAATACTTAAATACAGTGACAGCTACACTGGACATATTAAATCAGGTTTACAAACTGCAGTTAATAAATTAAATGGATTTCCCCACTTTTAAATCGGGTTACATGGAGTTCAAATCTCGACAGTGGCGAAGTATTTTTCAAGGCCTAATAAGAGGCGAATGTCATTAAACAAGTTTAGCTTATATTCATAGATTCATAGCAGTCGTTGCTATGTAACAAAAATTAATAGATTACTTGGAAAACTGGACTCTCACCCACTCTAAAAAATTTCAATTGTCTGATATTGTAATTATAGGCATTTAGCCTCCAGTTATGAGCAATACTCATTAATTTTACTTTCAAAACTAAATTGCGAAATGCATAAAGTTAAAGATATAAATAAAAATAAAACAGATAATCATCACGTAAGTTGGCAACACCAGACAAAATACACTAAAAAAAAGGTTTCTTATCCACGTGGCAAGTCATATTTATCACATTTTAGTTTTTTTAATTTTTTCTGACTTAACATTCAATTCACAAAAAGCTGTTTTTGGGATAATTTATTCATCTTTTTTTAAGTCTAAGTCATTTAAGTTACAGCCCGAAAATGCGTAACGTAGTGCAACCTAAACAGATTTTCGGAATGAAATTTATAGTTTGGTTACAAGAATAATAATTAAGTAAAGACAAAAACACATTAATAAAAAATAAAAAATTAATTGATTTAACTATCACAAATACTTTTGATCTTTTCAGAATATCTTACAAATTAACCCTGAATATTTGATAGTCATTTCAATTTAGACGTTTTGATTCACTCACACTGTTAAAGCACGCATGTTTATGACGTCACGTACTGAGTCATGTCAGAGGAAGAATTTATAAGAGATACATAACCTCCATTTTATTTGAAAATTTTTTCTTCTTCCTTGGTAATAACTGGGGTAAAAACCAAACTTCTGCATAACGCCCCTTCCTATCACGAAATTGTTATTATTGTTACATACACAAAACAAAATTAAGCAAAAATTGGTGTTAAAGCACAAGATTCGTCCAGAAATTGTGTCTAATTACCCTTCTATTACGATTATTGTTTTTCTTAAAAGGAATAATCGAATAAAAATCCTTCGTTGTTGGCATATGATGGTGATGATGATGGTGGTGATGATGGGGTGGCGCTTCACGTACAGTGCCTTGCTTTCGAATATGTACACGCATACGATGAGCCATTTTGCACTCTTTTTAACTTTCAACTTGTAACTTAAGTGAAAACCAAAAACCGCTTAAACTCCGGTAAAAATTCCAATGCACACTCAAACAGCAACTTCACTTTTCAAATTAATAAACTTTGCTCGTTTCAGACAACGTTTATTAGTTTGAAAGTGTGTAGAAGTTTTTCAGTTTGATTTTTGCCTTCATTTTTTTACTTATACTAAAAGCTGGGTTTTTTTACAAGGAGCCAGAGCACGCCGCGACGATTTTTAACCAAGTTGTATCGGGATGCAACTTAGATCAGTCCAACTATTTCCACCCAGAAGTGTTTCTAAAAATAATGCTACAGGCTACGTTGGCTTACGCTGCTCGCCTTTTGCTGTGTTACAGCGCATGTGAAAAATTCTACATAAATGGGTCATAATAGTAAGATATGAAGGGAAGGTGCTTAAAATGACCGATGATGTTATGGATTATAACCATGACTCATTGAAAGATTATGAATTTTATAAACAACCTGAAAGAATTTGAATCTCACAAATATGTTAAGTTAAACACGAAGTAGTGGTGAAAAATGACTGAATTTCTGTGTTATTTCATTCGAAAGTTTATAAATTTTCACTTCGAATTCTAGTGATAAATAAACTTAACTTTTACAAGGTTAAACTACTTAATCATGCCTTCATTCATTTAAATTACAAAATTGTCAATTAGATATTCTAAAAAACAGAAACAAATTTATGTCTTTTAAACTTTTCACAGTTTTCTTAACGGCTCATATTTTTAGGATATGCAATGATATGGAATATTTCAGCTCTACTAAAAACAATTAAGCGCATTTTTTTCCTACACATAATAACAGCAACTTCTTTATAACTTAAAAGGGGTTACTTTCGAACGAAGTAAAAAAAAACTATTGCTTCCAAACTATTGTAAATTTTGAGCCGCTTAAAATAAATTTCGAAGCCAAAAACGCAAATGCAAGCAATATTTTTAAATAACCTCAGACTATCGTTCGTATATGGTATATGCCCAACACACAGCTCAATATGGTTAACTAAAAAATAGACAAATGAGAATACTAAATATTTAAAATAAATATGTAAATCATATGGGTGTTGAACACTGAAAAAATTGAGACAATATTGAATGTACACAAAGATTTTCATCAGGACTGTACGTAAAGGGTAATATGGGGATGTAACAACTCCCACACAGAGAATTAGGTCACTGATTATGTGTTGTGAAGAAATTAGCAAAATTATAATCTTCGAGCTTGAACTGCGTCATAAAACATAAAATTTTTAATCTCGCTAGGCATCGTAGAGCTATTCATTCTTCGGCAATTTATCACATTTGGAATAGGACTGTCAATCGAACCCGAATTTGAATCTGAGATTCGAATCTATACGGTTGAGATTCGGAAATCTGCTGTGATAAAATTCAAACCTCGAACCTGGATCGACGTTTCGAATCCTGAACCTAAATCCAGAATCTTTAACTAGAATTTGAATTTTCAATGTTGAATTTAGATTACAATTTCCAGTTCGAATCTTGAACGCAAAGTGAAGCTTCCAATCTCAAATCTGGTTTTCGAAATTTAGGTTATAAGAACAAATTTGGTTTCCGAATTTCAAATTTGGTCTCGGATAACAATTGTTGCAATTAAAAAAATAACATTCTTTTGGTGCCTATAAATTTGCCAATCCACCGAATTACCTTTTAAGTAAATTCAATAATATTAAATATCAGATATTTAACTAACATATAACAAATAGTAAGTTGCCATATACAAAAATAGGAATTTTAGAATCCTAATTAGAGGTTCAACAATTAAATCCGACATTTGGATTCGATCTTGAACACGGATTCGCAATCGAAGACTTGAATCTGAAATTTTAATTGAAAATTCGAATTTTGAGTTGTAAACTCGAATCTTAAGGATCCAGTTCTTCTACGATTCGAGATCCGAATCTTAAGTATTTTCTCATCTTGACAGCCCTAGTTTTGGATATCTTTTGTCTAATTTATACTCCCGTTAGCCGCTTTATATTATATCATCCCTACATGGCATTGGGGTGCGTCCTTTTAAATATTTTCTCATATACCATCTAACTAACACGCGTGGTTCTTCAGACTATTATAGCTTCCTCATAGATTATTTTGTTAAAATCCATGTTTGAGCAACATAATTATGTTAACAATACTGCTAGAAACCGTTGTTGCAACAGCATACTTTGGAGTGGCATGGCGAAGTTTTGATCTTAGAGAAATTGGTTTAGTTTTCCAAATTAGGCTCAAGCCAGTCTTTTCCTTCAGTTTATTTCTACGGTTTGGTCTTCACACCCTAGTTTGATCAGGGTCTCAGATAAAATTTTTTAAGTTCTTTGTTCCTACTTGCAAGTCATTGACATTTCTGCAGATATAGGTAAAGTATTTTAACCAAACATTTACCTAGAAGCCACATATGGAAAAATCTTTCCAAAATATACAACGGCAAAATGGACAAGCCAAAAGGTGTGTGATAAAACTTGAGAACTGAAGCTAAAAATGATCTGTTCATCATATACAATGGTAGTGAAGCCCATATAACATTCGCTTCTCTGATATGGTGGACGTAGACAAAGATCTGGTTCACAGGCTACTAAATCTAGTAAAGGGTCTAAACCTGTTCACTTAAGATCAAATACGAATGCTGAGAAATACAATAGGCTTGACTGGCCGGGGTGTTTGGGAACTTAACAAAACCCTACTCTGCAATCGTATGAACCAATAACCAACGGTGGACAAAAGCCGAACAAAGTACCTATAACACAAAATAACTAATCTATGTAAACATCAAAGACTTGCCTGCTTAGGAATAAAGGGAGGAATGCCCTTATGTACCTACCTCCCATCTACATATGTACTTAGTGCAATGAAGAAGGTACGGTTAAGTGCATAAAAATAGCAGCAGACGCCTCATTTTAGGTCAAGAGATTTGATTGGTCATCTAAGGATTATAAATACGATCTAAATAGAATCGGCGGTCAGATCATAGGATTTACTTCCAAAAACATGTGATTTCAACTGCCCTTTACTGGTGGTTGTTAACGACCACGAAAAGTTCAAACTCGATCTGATTGGTCATCTAAGGATCATAAGTACGATCCAAATATAATCGGCGGTCAAACCATGGGATTTACTTTCAAAAGCATGTGATTTTAATACTTTACTAGTGGTTGTTAACGACCACGAAAAGAGCAAACTCAAAGGAACACAACGAAAGCAAGTAGCAAGTGTATGGTGCACCGATCACTCATGAACGGATATCTTCGGACCTACATAGATATAGGATATCAAAATCCTTAGAAAAATCCTCACCCATATTTCAGGCTGAACATGCAACACATCTATGGACCCAGGAGCACATAAGGAAGGGCTTATGTAAAGCAAGAATTCAGATCAGATAACAAGGGCGCTCTAAACGCTTTAAAAGCTGATACATTTGAGGCTAAAATAGCCTGGGGCTCTAGGCAAAAAATAACGCATTAAGTTTAATGAAGGTACCAGAGCATAGGGGAATTGAAAGTAATAAAATCACTTATGTCCTTGCAAAAAATGGGGCATCGCACAATTTATTGGACCAGAACCTTTTTGTGAACTTGCCAAAAGGTAGGTAACATACTGGAGCAACACTACAGGACAAAATCAAGTGAAAATGTTTATAGACTCTTCATCAGATAATACTAAAAACTAATCTTAGAATACTTATAGCTTGTCTTATAGGACATTGTCCACTAAGAAACATTGGCAAGGCGGACAATGTAGCATGGAAACTATGTGGGTCTGCCAAAGAAAGTGCAAAACATTCATTAAGTAATTGTGACGCAATAAATCTAAGCAGGCTTAAGTTCCTTGGAAATATAGTTCCTACGCCTAGTGATATAGAAAACATAGCCCAAGGAATATTACAGACTTCATCAAAACTCTAAAATTATTTGAGGCCAACTAATCAAACAGGATATTCACAAAAGATCTCGATAGGTCGAAGTGAGGTAAATCAAATGATTCCAATAACAATCTACAATATATTTGCGATGTGTGTTCTCATTAGACATTACTTTGATTTTTCTGCATTTTGGATGACCCTCTATCTAGTTGTATTATCATTGTTCGTAGTTCTTCCAAATTTTTTACGATGACAACAATGTCGTTGGCACACCATCCATAGTTTCGCTTCTTATCATTTATAACTAGAGAAAGGATTTTATGCAAATTGCATATACTGTCATTTTTGCATATCTTGTGAAACAGTCAATAATGTAGACGAATCATAGTGTTTAGAGTTAACTGACACCAATTAATTAATGCATATTTTACATATTTAGGAAAATTCTGCATATTTAGACGTTTTGTGCAGATTCATGCATAAATTCATATTTTTAATTTTTTTCAATTGATTTCCAATTTTATGTAATAGTGGTTTTTCATAACATCATACCTTGTATTGTATTTGGTATGGATAAGGTCACAGATAGCTTACTCCAAAAGCAATTAATTTTCTCAGAAGGCCGGGTACACATGACCTCTATAGCCACGCCAGGTTCTGCACTAAGCCCTTGTTTATTATATGTAGAATATAAATCACTGTATATTAAATTATTTAAAAAATCAAACCAATTTAAGCATTATTAGTGCAATATATCCCACAGCCCTTGTGATGAATAGGCACCTTAAATGGCATGCCTACTCTTTCAACAAAGGATTACAGAAAATGCCGAATTACACTAATACCCCGACTTACGCTGCTCCGACTTGTGTGAACTCGCGTTTACGCGGTTTCGTATATAAAACGCATTAAAAATGTTACTTTATTGGTGAATTTAAATGGGTATATCTGTTTCTGACCTTTTAAAATCGTTTTTAAAGTCGATTTTGAACATATGCTATTGCATATGCATGTGCATATTCTCACTATTTATTGCATATATTTAAAAAATAGTGTGCATATATATGCACATATTTCAGCAATAATTTTTTGCATATATTCCTTTCTCTATTTATAACAACGCCTTTATCTTTCCATTGTAGGTATTTGAACACTTCTAACGTAATTTTGAATAATCTAGATGACAACGTACCGCCTTGTCACATGCCTCGTTGTATTTTGATGGGGTTGGGTCATTTCGCGGAGCTATATCTCGAATTTTGCGTTTTGGTGAACATATTTTATAAATAATCTACAGGGTCCATAAGGGCGAGATATGATTGTAACATATATTTTTTTAATTTTTTGTATATAAAAAAACTTGTTCGATGTAAAGTGCAGCGACTGCTTTCTCGCACATCACTTTTTTCCCCATAATTAACCAACATTTTTTGTAATTGTTAGTGCTCTTTAAAATATGTACTCTATAACAATGTCCAGTGTTTATTTCTTAGTAATCCGCGTAAAATTTACTCAATATTTACTTTGGAATTGAAAATCACGGGGGGGGGGGGGCATAACAGTGACTTGCTCGAGGACGCCGGAAAGGTTTGGCGCGGCCCTGATAATCTATACGTATCTGTGATCGGAAGTCATTAAAGTGATTCTTCAATTGTCCAGTGCTCAACCGAGTCTAAAACATTTCGGAAATCTACAAAAGGAAAAGACAAGTCAATGTTATATTCTATACCAATTTTTTAAAGTATCTGCGTTGTCAGGAGCTCTTTGGGGAAACCAGTCTGTTTAATGGATTGATAGCTTTCTATTTATTGGTAAGTCGATTTGTCAAAATTTTTGTAAATAAAGTCTGTGGCAGTACGTTCATAGGCCTATAGTTTTTCAAATTAGTTTTGTTACGTATCACTATGATAGCAATAAGCCAGCTGTTAGAAATGTTGTTACCTTCTCTAAGGTATCTCATACTTTTCTTAAAGTATCTCTGTCGTTTTCTTAGAGCATTTCTACCATTATAAAATTCCCCAGAAACTTTATGCCCTTTATTTTCATATGCTGCATTTATTCTTCATCTAAATCTGAAATACCTTCCAATCTCATATTGACCAGTTTTCGTACTTGTAGCATTTCAACACCGCCCAGTATTACCATAGGTGAGGCAGTCCTATACTCTATTTCAAAGTGAGTTCAGCTTGAGATCGAATATGCCAAGCTAGTATGGTAGGCGTTGGCAATCGAACCCATAATCTCTGGTTTTGTAGCCTTGGCTAAACCATTTTGGTTTTCGGTATTTGATACTCAAAATTTAAGATAATAAATTATTCTATTTGGTATAATTATATTTCAAAAAACCATGCATTTTTAAATAAGTATATGTCACAAAACTAAAAAAAAATACTGTAGCAACTTTGAAGTTCAGTGATAAATAATATACTCGTAATTCAGAAAAGACTGATAATTCATTAGCACTAATACGTATATACCTGATTTACTTAACACTTTTTCAGTGCGAACAAAGTGAATAAAATCCAAACAAGTTATTTGGTAAATAATACATTAATAATTAGTAAATAAAAAATTATACATTTTTGTCCACTCTGATTAATCGTGCAACCCACATAAATTAGTGTAGTTTATATAACATTTTCTTCTTTTATCCAAACTTTTTTATTTTTAATTTTTGAAAAAAGTAATTTGTTCATAAAAATTTTGCTTTTTCTGGAATATTCCACTTGAGGGTTAAAATTATAAAAAGTCGTTTAAATTGTTTTGATACCAATATATAGTAAACTACTTTCATTTTTACGGTGGGCTTAACACAATCCAGAATTGACCTAGATCAGATGTAATTTTATACTGCACTAAAAATCAATATAAGTTTTAATTTTTTTTAACGACTATGTAACCTAACATAACTTAAATCTTCATTCAGGACAGAATAGAACAAGCAAAAGTTAAGAAACTGTGTTTTTTGAAAATTCGGAAATAAATTTTGCAAAAGTGGCCTTCATTTGGAGCACAGTGTATAAAAGTTATACCAAAGAATTATGAATAATCAATTAAAGAATTAAAGTAAACACTCCCAGAAGTAATAACAAATGATGTTTGAAGATCACAACAAACAGAAAATGGTAAAAGGTCCTAAAGATGACTTGAACTCAACTTACATAAACAGATAAACTATTAGCAAGTATAGACAAACTAAGCGAAGAAGATATAATTAGAAGATTGTTTTTAATTAAAAGGTTTATGAAAACTAACGTCCATGTAAAGGGTGATCAAATGATTTCACATCTAGTAGGCAAGTAGGCTATTATTTTTTAGCAAATATTTGTTTTATGAACTGTCAAATTCAAATTATAGTGCGCTCCAGTACTCTAAGACATGCTCTGCACTTACAGCGCCTACCCTAATCTGAAATTCATTTGATCATCCAATATAATTTCAATATTTTGAAAACTAGGCATGAACATATAAAGGTTTAAAATCAAGATATAAAGGATAAATGTTCCCTGTGTCTTCAAACAACCCTATGGAATTCTGTTGTTAGATTGGCCGGATTGGCGTATAATAAAGTGAAATATTTGACAAAGCAATAATCTATACTTTTTGCCGGCAACAGTACATTATGCTATTAATACTTAAACTGACTACTAAAACTAAAACAACAACATAACTTCAACCAAAGAATAGGTATCTAATAAGTTCAGGAATAAATGTAAGCCTTGTGTAAAAATATAAGTACTTATGCAACCCAATTTACATCCGTTTGCAAACAAATATGGATGCTAAGCCTCTTGTTAATTTATACTCTGCTTCAACTAAAAACTTATCAAAATCCCATTTACAGAAACAGACAAGTCCGTCGGGCTACGATGACCTACGTGATGGCAAAAAAAATCTTTAGATGTAAATTGTAATATTTTCAAATTTATATCGGCAATCTATTTAATACAAACAAAATAACTACTTAAAGAATTCATCAGAACAGCAATGCATTTCGAGGAACTAAATTTAAAAGAATCAACAATCGAATAGAATTTCGCTTTCTGATAAATAAAAAAAAGGAAAATATTTAAACAATTCTAAGTGCAAATTTTCAACAAAAATTAAAACATTTCAGAGACGAAAATTAGTTTAAATATCGCTTATAAAACACAAGAACACGCAGAATAATTCGTTAAATAAGTTAGAAATCAAATGAAGTGAAAAATAGTAAAAAAAGATTCGAAATAAACAAAACAAAGGAAACAGAAAAGAGAAAACTTTCTGTAGAAATTATAAATGCGGTTTGAATAAGAAACATTTACCATAAATTGTTGGCAATTTTTATAGAAAATTTTAAATTCATATTGGAACTTAGTAAGTGCTTTTTTCTATTTTGCGTTTAGAATAACTCCATTCTAGCACCCAAATGACGTCATTTGAGTGTTAGAATAAGTCGTTGGTGTGCTAGAATAGACTAGTAAAATTTACTGTATTGATGTTGGTAGCGCTGAACTGTCAACTGACATACGTCAAAAATTCTTTTTCAAATTGGGATTTGGGCTTGTCCGGCAATAAATTTTCTAACGTTTTTTGTGCAATTTGCCGAATTTTCGGCGGCGTTAGTGATAAACTTTCTTCTGCATTCATTTTCAAACATTAAATAAAAAGAACTGACGTTTCAAATTAATTTTTTTCAAAGCCGCCTAAAATTACGCCACCAACCACTGCAAAATTCACTAATTTAAAATTTTTATTTTTTAATTTATAAAATGGTTAAAGCGGCAAAATAGAAAAAATAGTATAAAACACTCGTTGCAGAAGGTCCTTCAAGCACTCATTTGTTCCTGAACTCCCCGCTATGCGGCTCGTTTCGGAATTTCAAATTCGTGCTTGAATAGATGCCTTCTGCAACTTGTATTTTAATATACTATTCTGAAAATCTTTAAAACTTTAAACCTGAGCATGTAAGATTATAAGAATAATAATAATGGTTGCCATTATTTTGGTTAGGTAACTCTATTCTTAGAGTTATTTTGAAATATTCTAAAAAATTGCTTTTGACTCATTTTGTCAAACATACACCTAACCGAACGTCATGTTTTAAAAATACAATTGGATATAAACAGTATACGAACATTACAAAATTAGGTTGTAACAGAATCTGTAGCATTCAATAATTTGTTTTTTATTTCAAATAAAACAACATTCATGTGATATGTCCAAAAAATGCCAATTAATTGAACAAACTATTTCCGAAAATTGATTGATTATTTCTCAATATGACATGAATTGAAACACATCTCAAGAAAAGGGGTAAAAAAACAAAAAGGAAAAATCAAAGGGAAATTAGAACACACAAACTATGCTAATGTAGGCAACTAATTTAACAAATTGAAATAATGGAAACAAAAATGTTGCAGAAGTATAAAGACTGTAAAGACTATTTGTTAAATTTTAAACCCAACAAGTTCCGATAATCATTTTTAAGATGACTATTATTTGTCTGTTGTGATAGCAGATTATACATTGGAAAAACCCGTATCGTCGATATTCTATAATCTGCTTGATACGTAGCGGCGCCACGCGAGAGTTGAGGTAAATAAAGCTGTAAATTTTACAGATTTCATCTTCACAAAAACGATAGAGCGCTTGTTTCCCACAAGTTCACATTTATTTTCAGATTTGATTCTAATTCAATAAATACCTAGTAAATTACCTTTAAAAATGCAAAGCAGATTCGAAAATTAATTTAGTAATAAACCTTGCGTTAAGAAAATCCAAAATATTTATAACTAAACATTAAATTAAATAAATAAATAATTTCAAGAGTATTTAATAAGTTGTGATCATGCGATGAGTGGTAGAAAGAAAAATTTTTTCGTGATTTGTACTATGAGATGGAATGAATGAAAATTTAAAAAATTCTCTAATGTAAATGGGGCTTTTCAGTGGAGTAAAAAATAACTTCAGTAGATGACAGAGACAACAGGCATTTCTGCAACATTTTCTCCGGATGCTCGCGAGATGTCTTCAAACATTAACGCCTTGATTGTATTAGCTAGGTTTGTCGTTCTTAATGCCCATCTATTTTTAATACAGGGCCGGCTTTTATGTAAAAATATTGACACCTAAAAACTAGATCCACAAGATTTCTTTTTTAAAGTTTGTCTTTAAGAATTGAAACTATCGAATTTCTTGCCCTCTGTTGAAAAAGTCGTTTAATTTTTTTTAGTAGTTTATAGTAATCAAAAGCACAAATTGTTTTACTATTTGTTCCGCTGGTTGTTTTGAAAATAATTTTGGCCTAGTTTTTAAATATTGAAAAAACCAAAAAACATGCTATTAATTAAGGCTAGCGCTTGTTAATTGATACTTCAAATTCCACAATTTTACTTATTAAAAAAGGCTTTTAAGAGGTTTATTCTGCCGTGAATCTTTAACTTTAAATTAAATTTATAAATTGTCTGTTGATATCGGCGATTTCTTATTAAACAAAGGAATAATTTCTGACACTTTTGCCTCAGTGCGGTCCTGGCTTTTAAAATCAGTTCAACAAACATAAAAAGGTCAGTTTTAATTAACACATTATAAAAATGCGGAAATGTAAAAAAATTCCGATCAAAAAATACAAACTAATTCCGGATCTGGTGAAGGAGGCGCTATCCCACTCCACGATACCAACCTACCGCCTCCTGCAGCTAATGACACGCTACCTGCTACTTTACCATCCTCCACCTATGACACCGCTCTCCACGTGACGCGATGATAGGTACTGTCATATTGCGAATCATACCCAGAAAAAAAAGGCTACCGTACTATTCATTCATGCCCCTATATGGCGTTGCTACTTGTTTCATACCCGTAGGTGTCGATTTTCTGCTGTTTATTAATTTTAAAACTTTGAAAATATCTGTTGTTTTCTTTCAGTTACTGCTTGTCTAGGTAGGCCTTTAAAATCTGTAAAAGATCTGCTGATTTAGACGCTGCTGTTAAACGACCAAGGAAGTCATTCATAGGCAAGTTTGATTTTTTACTTGTCTTCAAGGCCTACTAAGACATGTTTATGGATTTTCGAATGTTTTTATATCACGATTTGGTTTATTTATTTATAAAAATATGGCCATATAGTTTATTGAAAACGTGATTTTCTAATTCCTATTTGAAGGATACTTTTTTATAAATCAGGGCTTTGTTTCAGTTGGCCTTTTATAGAAAAGTTTGACTATTTTGTTTTTGATCATCGCACTATGACTCCATTGCTTCAGATTTCTTATTTATAAATTTAAATTTTAAAACAAGCCTTAGTAAATTTTCAATTATAAGCTTTCGAACTCAACTTCTTTTTTTTCTAAGTTTTCTTCGCAGCTTTTTTTTTAATTTTGATTTAATAACACATTCTCTATGGCTTTTGCTTACTTTTGAATTTACAAATGAGTTTAATCCGAACCATTTGTAGGCAACTCACTAAAAAATAAACATCGAAAATTGTCTTGACCGAATTAACATTGCAATTTTTTAAATTAAAATATGTTCATGTTCATGAGTTAAGCATGCCTTTAAAATAAATACATAAATAATCTATTAACGTCAAGGTTAAACTGAAAAATAACTAATGGCATATTAATAAAAATATCAGTTAGTTTTTGAGGTAATAAATGACTTCTGTTTGGAATTTTAATTTTGCAATAACATTTGATGTTAATAAAATACCATTGCAAAATCACAATCTAACAGATTTATTGGGTTTTTAGAACTTAATTTTATAGTTTGGGCTGCTTTTAAAAATAATATGAATTATTTACTACATTAAATTGAATATTTGAAATAGTGTTCATAGAACGAAGCCCGAAGGGGACTTTTATACGTATTTTCGTTTATTTTTCAGTTCTATGCAGATTTGAAATTGATTTAGATATTCAAGTTTTCATAAATGTAGATGCTAAATAATTTGATTTTGCCATCTCGCAGGACCAGTTAGTTTAAAATTCTTTGAAATCGAATATGTACTAATGAAAAGGTTCATTAGTGCTGCACTGTTTAACACTGCAAAACCCTATGTTTGCTTCCTGCATGTTTTGACTTATATTTTATATTTCACGTGGAGATGCTAAAGTTTGGAGGAAAGTTGTATTCTTTGCCATCTAGCGATAAGCTTTATAACTTAACATCGATCGCCTGTAATGTGCTGATTTGTTACTGCTTTCTGCCTATGCTGACAAAGGGAAATTTTGTTTGTTACTGAAACAATATGCCAGTAGTAGATTTAAATCTATGCTTATCTTTACAAAACTATGGGTAAATTTTGGGTTTCTTCTTTCTACTTAAGTACTCAAAAATTAAGAGACTGTTAATCACTCTTGTTAATCTCAAAATTGAAAATTGCAGCTTGTTTTGATACTTTTATACATCGTTTCAATTTTCTTTTGTTGCCTTTTACTGCAGTAAACAAATAATAAAAATAAATAAATCACATTTGTGTCCGTTCAAATTCAAATTAAAGCAAATAATGCAATTTTAAGAATAAAACAAACTATGTAAAACATTCAAAAACTTCTAAAGTTACTCCCCCAAAGTTGTATTAAAGTTTTAAACTTCGAAACAAATTCAGATCGTCGAACAAATTTTACTGAAAAGGATAATTTATTACCTGTAAGGGGAAGCAAACAATTACTCTTTGAAACAGGGATTCAGATCAAACGGTGTTGATCTAAACCGCTATTCAAACATAAAAAAAGCGAAAGTCCATCGATGGAATTCTTTAAAGGCATTTTAAATATATTTAAAGCAACAAACAAAAACCTGTTTAATAACAATTTCTAAAAAAAATGAAGCAAATTTTGTTGGACAAAAATACCATGTTTAATCCCTGCCTTTTTTAGGTTTAAATTTAGATATGGGACCGGTGTTTTAATAATTTGCCAACAATAATTATAATGGGTCGACTTTTGGGTTTTATAGAGGTGAACAATTTCAGTTCGTGTTTTGTTCAAGTTTTAAAAATTAGCTCCTTTAAAATCGCGCCATAAAACTTGAGAATGTGTTGCAAATTTTTCTCTTTAAACATAATTTATAACCTGTAAAGGGAGAATTTTAATTAACGAGATCTCGATCGAATAAACCGAAATATTCAATTAAAATTAAAAACTCGTATGTATTTTTGTGAACTTTAATCGATTACATTTTTGGTTAATTAAATTCGAACTTATGTTAAAACGTCCTTTACATTAATTAAAACCGAATTTTAAAAACGAGTTAAACGATTACACCAGAAAAATCGTTCGTTAACCGTATGTTAAGGACATAATCAGATACGACCGAAAAATTTTAGTAATTTAGATCAACGTGAAAGAAGTTAAATGTTATTTTTGACGAGGGTGATTTGCAAAGCGTGCAGGGTGGTTGTAATTCGATATCCTGCGTAGCTGCAATACGTTTTTGGAACGCTGGCCATATGTTGCAATAATATTTTGTTCTTTAACTTCTGCTTCAGATGACTTTTGGTTTTCTTGCTAAACTAATCCATTTATGAAGGTACACTGTTAAAACTGCCTTTCTTTTTCTATCTTTTAAGTTATTCAGACTGCTTTAAAACTATTTATTAATTTATTCATGGGTTTACCCTCGGACACTGGCAATGTAAATTATAAAAAAGTATTTAAATTTATAATAATAATTAACTTTTAAGCCTTTCATGTGCAAACAAATTAATCAAATACATAAATAAAGAGAAAAGATTAAATTTTGAAATGTTTTCGCATTTCTCCAAAATTAAGTACTTTTTTCAATAAACCAATGACTTTTTATGCGAGAAAACGTAGATTGCATTTACGCATACTAATTTTTTTTTCTGTTAGCATGATAACATTGTTTTTATCAGTTGATTTAGTTTTTATTGGCCAATTTGCAAAATTGCTTAGTGCAATAATTAAGATTAATGAACCCGAAAAGCAGAGATTATTCAAAAACGTTTATTTTGAATTGGGAAAATGTGAGCCTCGTTTTCATATGAATACAATACCACTAGGGGGTTGCCGTTTTTCTGAAGGATTTCATGAAGCATCCCGAGTACACAACATTATTCCTCTTTTTGAAAATTTAAACTTAATACAGAAAACGCTTTATAAGAATTAAAATAGCAATTTTTTTTTGAGGTTGAAGGAACAAAAAGAAAGATTTCCCATTTGTTGCAAACTTTCGGAACTACCCTTTATAGTTTGTTCATAGTCCTTTGAATAGAGCTTAGCCATGGAATCTCAAATTAGCAGTGACGAACCCATTAATTAGGGCGTCAATGATTAGCTTAAGTGTATACAGTATGTCTCTGGATTGAGTTAACAAGGAGTATGTTTGCTTAAAAATGTATGAATTTCAACGTAATATTTTTTAACATTGATTTTGAATATAGTAATTATTTTTTAAATCAAGGTAACCGTGACAATCAATTAAATCGTCAGGTAAGGTGCTTTATCTCTACATATGTAGCTCAACAGATTGTTATTAAGAAAATTTAATCTGAATGCAAAATTGTCTTTCTGCAAGCACGTACATTGCAAACAGGAAAACACAGGATCTGAACAACTAAGACACAAATCTTGTTAATTAATTTATGTGGAGCTAGATGACAAATGATTTTATAAATCGCCATATACCTAATTAAAAACAGTCTAAACACTTTTATAATTAAAATTAGAGGTTTAAAACGGTAATCATGACAAATCTCTGAATACAGTACAAACGGATTATTGTATTACGTGAGTGAACCTACATAAAATGATAAAACCTACATAAACGCTATTATAGTTATCAATTGCAGTAAAATTCAATTCCGTTATGATGATCTTTAGAGCAAATCAACTTATTATTTTGTTTAGAATTGAAAGCAAAAATGATAATTTTGTTCGTTTATTTACTAGTCGAAATCAGCTTTGCGGGTGCCGGGAATTTCAATGCGTGTCGACTGATGTGGTTATTAACACTACCCAACTAGAGTTTTGTGAACCCAAAGAATTTTTAGTGTGCCAAATAAACGTACGGCACGGGACCTAAGTTGAAACAACTATGACCATAGAAATTAAAACAAAAATTAGTTCTCTAACATCAATTTTCTAAAGTAGTTTTGCTTGCATTTTATATGAACAAAACGTGATGATGCAACATAAGATTCTGTTAGATAAAAATCAAAACTACGAAGTTCATACACGGTTGAGGTATTCGATACTAAAAAGAGCAAAGATAATTATTCAACAGTTTCATATTGAAGCAGCCGCAACAAATGCACAATAAATGTACAGTTTTCATCTTAATTTAGACAAACTGCTTTTACTAGGTGTTAGTCTGAAGTCTGTGTAATTTATGTTCAATTAGCATTATTCTTCCTTCTGAAAAACGGAGTACGTTGTTTGTTCAAGAAACTGGTAACTTACTTCACTTCTGAAAGCACGATTTAAACTATTACAAATTATTTTGGTACCTGGTGGTACATGGACATGGCACAGCACAAAAAGAAGAAGAAGTAGAAGAGGAGGGGAAGAATAAGAATCATATTGAACATTCATAGCCAGCTTGGTCTAAATGGCGATGAAACGGTTTATGTGTAACTAATCGAAAACTACAACTCGTATAATCCGAAATAACTAAACTACAATAACTAATTTCCCCCGCCCAATAGTTTCAAATTTGTTTATCACATCAGCACAATGTTATACATTCAGCGTAAACGTTCACCGACAACAGAAAACTTAAGAAAGGTGAGATTCTTAAATCAAGCCCATTAATGCGCGTGACAGAAACCCGAAATTCTACAATTTTAAATTCAATTTTCCACTATATTTGCCTTCGAAAGAATGAGAAATAATTCCCAGTCAGCACAGAAGACATATTTGTCTTAAATTTCTTTTTTTGAAAAATTGTTTTTGTACATACACACTGATATCATAGAATTAACTAACCCATAATGTTAATCAAAGTAACCCACTAAGTGATCAAATAAGTGAGGTTGGGACGTTGGGAGATGTATTTGTACGATTAACCCATAAGAATTTTCAGTTTCAAGTTATGAGTTCATAAATAAGTAAGCTCTCAATTTATCATGGTTTTGCTTCGCTGTTGGTCATAGTTGCGATTTGCTAAGTTGTATAACCAACAAATTTGTAATTTCTACAGTTATATAGTTAAACGAGTTTTTCTTACATACTTACTTAGTTACTTCCTTTTGTTGGTAGGTCTTTTGACCTGTTCGTTCTACTTCGTTTTTTTAAACGTCTTGTGACTCGGACGTCCAGCTATCTTTTCACCTTTTATGTGGCCGTCCTCTTGGTCTTGCTGTTGCATATCTTTATGAGACTATTGTCTCCCATCCTTCGTACGTGTACATGACATTTCCGTTTACTTTCTCTTCCCCATCTTTTACACCACACTTATTTCTTATTGTATTGTTATTTAAAATTACCCTAGCTGTTATGCTTTTTTCTATTATTGTTCATAGTACTTTCATTTCAGTTGTTCGTAATAATTGTTTGGTGTTTTGGTGTCAGCGCGAGTTTCTATGCCGTAAGTCATTATTGGTCTTACACAAAATTTATATATTATTGTTTTTGCCTTAATACTCAGATTTTTATTTGTTCAAACTTTTATACTGCTTCAGCTTTATTTATTTGCTTCCATAGCTGGTTATTAATACTCCAAGATATGGGAATTTCATCACTTGCTTTATAGTTTTTTTCCGATTTATAATTTACGTCTTTGAAGTTCTTTATCTATTGTGAGGCACTTTGTTTCGTAGACGTTTATGTCCATGTTAAATCTATTTGCGGTTTGTTCAAACTTATGTAGCAGTCTCTGTAGTCCATCCTCTGACTGTGCTATTAACACTACATCATCTGTATACCCTAGTGTCTTGATGACTTTATTTCCTAGTGGATATCCATCATTTACAAGTTTTAACTCTTCGATTATCCTGTCTATAATTATACAGAATAGTAATGGACTCAAGCTATCTCCTTGCCTTATCCCTGCCTTTACTTCTATTTCATTTCTTAATTAATCGCTGTTTCTTATTTTTGTCATATTCAGTTCGTATACTAAGAGTGATATTCAGTTTGGGATGTTGGAATTGCGTAATGATGTCTTTAAGCCTAACTCCACCAAAGGCCTTAGTCAGGCCGATAAAACAGATAAATGCCAGTTTGTGGTATTCTATTATCTTCCGCGAATTTGGCGTAGGTGGGTGATCTATTTCGATGAAAGCCTTGCTATTCATTTATTTGTATGGATTTCTCCACTTCTGTTTTTAAAATGCTTGTGGATAATTTGACGATGCTTGCGAGTAATGTGATGCCTCTGTGATTTGAGGGATCCCTTTTGTTTCCTTTTCTAAATATCGGTATCGTAATACATACTTCTTTTCTGTTCTGTTGGTATCTCAACGTCTTGTAATATTTTATTGAATAGTTTCATGATTTCTTCTGTCGTACATTATCCCGCCTATTTGACTAATTCATTTGGTATCGTATCTCCCCCTGGGGCCTTGCGTTTTTAAGTTTCTTTATTGCTTTCGATGCTTCTGTTTCTTCTATCTTCTTTAATATTGTTATGTTATATATAGTTATATGTAACCTGTTACTATTTTGGGAGGTACCAGAAATGTTGTGAAAAGTAATACTACTATCTAGACTTCTTCTTGTTATTATTATTATTATAGGTATAACACATCATCAATTAGTAACAACTGTTTGTGGTTATTTTAATTAATTTACTGGTGAGTCTTTTAAATGATTTAATGGTAATTACAAGCACTAATTTTATAGCAAAAATGAACAAAGACATTGATTATAACCACGGTCGTAGCTGCAGATTCAACTTAAGTAGTCAAAATGGTAATTGTAGATGTAGAGACTGGTGCAGAAGAGAAGAGAAGAGAAATGAAGAGAAGAGAGCGAAAATGCAAGCGCGTCTTGCTTAAACAGGCAGCATATTAAGGTTTCGTACCCTTTACGGCAGCATTCGGCGTTACAACACCAAAAATAGCAAAAAGAGGATAAAACCTTAACAGATTTTTTTTATATTTTGTATTACATACATCATACATTATACTGTTCTGCAGCCAATCGTGAGGCATAAAATCTTGAAATTCCTAAACATGAAATGACACAAACGAAAAATGTTATAGGTACTTTAAACAAATAATTTTAACAACCAACTTTTTTTCTTAAATTTCGCAAAATAAAAATTTAGCATTTAGTATACTGGCATTGTACAAAAGAAAACACTCCATATAAATCGAAAATTGTGGAACCATCATGTTAAAATATAATAAAAAAGAAGCTTACGAAGGGTCGGTCATATCGATCAATATTAGCTAAGTACGTAAAATTAGGAGAACAAGGAAATTCAATAAAACAAAATTAACCATCAAGCCCTAATGAAACATCAGAGTATTAAACTGAAGCACGACATATTAAAGGTAGAGCAGGTTGGTAGCAGATGTTGGAGCTATGAATGTTCTAAATAATTTCAAATAATTTTCAAAACTACAACCGCGAAGTAATTCCTCTAACTTATACAGGTATCAGGTATACAAAGTCAAATATCGGAAACAGAAACAATGTTAGGTATTTTTAATGAATTTGAAGCATTTTTGAAAATTCTGTACATGGAACATCACCTCCGCAGCGATTCGAACCAATAACTTCTAGGTTTACGTGCCAATAATAAAACTATTTTCCTAAGTAGTCAGTCCTTAAACATTTAGGGCCATATTCATAGATAGTGTTTAAAGTTAGCTGTTACTAATTGCTATAGCAACATATATTAATTATATTTGTTTAATATCTACTAAACCCATACTAACTTTAAATACTGTCTATGAATATGGCTTTAAATCTCTAAGATAAAAGTTATTAAAGATTTTTATGAATTTGCAAAAACAATTCCATCTAGCAAGAAGGCAAGGCAAGAGGCAAAATTGAAGTTTCACAGTGAAGTTGAGTTAGTTGGTCTTAAGCTTGGCTTAAGATTACATTGGCAAATTTCATTGAAAACTTGGAAGAAATTGCCTTTTTACATTTTCTTAGTAACAAACTTGTACCCTAACACGGAGAAACAACCCATTTAGTTTTACATAAAAACATTTCGAGTTTCAATTCCGATCATCGTTTAAAAAGTTATTGATACTTTCAACTGAAAAGACATTCCAAAACCATATAACCCTAAATCTATTTTACCCCTTTTTATTAAATATCGAACATCCTACAAATTTCTGCTAATAAGACTTATTTTTCTTTTTAAATCTATAAGATGTAAAATAAAACAGGTATAATGAATGCATTCACAATCATTTCAGAACATAACTAGCTAAGATAATTTATTGCGCTGGTATTACATTTATTTCAATATCGGATATGTTGTTGTTTTGTTAGATGATACTATAACTACTCGAATTTGGATAACAGAATTAAGTTTACAATTAGTAATGCTGATCCTGCATTACAGCATAACATTAATGGTTATATTTACTTGTACATAACATAGGAGGTGAGTCGAATTTACTATTTGAACCTGGAAGATTGTAACCGATTGTAAGTAACGAAATATCTTAATAATTTGACTACACTTCACTTACTTCCCTCGGGAGGTAAATACGTACTGTCACGACAAGTAATAAACAAATAATATTTATATAGTCACTTCTTCTGAATATGACGGAATTTCACATCAATGATAAAAGCAACTTACTGCATCGGCAGTTGAAAAAATAACTAAGTGTGATTTTTATTTTACTGGCAAAGATTTACACCAGAAAGATTGGTCTATATCTATAGTCTATACCTATACTAATAACTTGGCCTAAACTGGCCTGAAATGATCGCCGGTGCATTACGTGTATTAATATTAATTACACAAATAATTCCAAACTATGGGTGTAATGTACGAATTCTTAATTATAACAGAATTCTCTTGTAATGAACAATTACATGTCAGATTACGCAATTAAGGTGTGCATCATAATAAAAGGATTAATGTAAATAATTATTCCTTTCCCAATATTTTGTTAATTTTAGTAATCTGACACCATTAATTTTTTGCATTTTTGTTTTTATAAACCCAATTTTCAAACATATTGTATTGAAATAATATCGAATTAATCAAATATTCCATTAAAAATGCCATTAGTAACACTAAAAATTTTTCAAATCAATAAATTACCATTAAATTCCCAGAGAACGAGTAATTTAATACCACATGAACTTTAGATGAATTATGAATATTTCTGATCTAAAGACACTGAGGAATTTGATATTTCAATTTAATAGTCTTCTCGAGAATGGGCAAGACCTCTTCCTGCTCTATTCTCGTATAATATTAATATAAATAAATTCTAATTGCACGTATGCACGTGCAGTAAACGCACGATCATTAATATCTTCAAAGGTTATTATTATTTCCATCTGGCAATAAACGTGGTCGTATTCCTGCAAACAGTGTAGATAATAAGAGGTAAAAGTAAGGAAAGTCAAGAAGTCGGCTTGCAATGGGCAAAGCCAAATATCGCATTGCATTAGAAGTAGAAGAGAGCATGTGTTTGTACGGAGGACGCCGGAAGTCCAATGTGTTTCTCATATAATGGCTAACGACTGCATCTGGCTGTAACTTTTACTTTGTACGTGTACAGCCAGTGGCGTAATTAGACGTTCAAGTCTAACTTGATTAGAAGACACATAAAATTTCGTTAATTGAAGGCCAATGTATTTTTCTTTTGTAGAAAGCCAACAAAGAAATATGAATAAAATTGGATGGAAATGTTTAAGCTTTTAGGGTTTAAATTTAATAAAATCCTCAGGATGCTTATAAAAATTTAAATTTTGTAAACAATAGAGTGATTACGTAGAGTGTAACATAAACATGGATTTATACAGGGTGTAAATAAAATGGCAAAAAAGCAAATGGGGCGAATATTTAGAGTTCACAGAAGTTTTGTTTATACATCAATGTACTGTTTCGTTTTCGAATTAAAGCCAATTTAAGTAAAATTAAAGTAAATTAAATCTGCATTTATACTGCTAAGCTTGGAACATTCACAAAATTCAACTAACATGATTTTTCAAAACAATATATTATGTAACTAAATTAGAATTCGAGACGAAGGTTTATTATTTTTAAAAAGTAATTATTGCTTTTGTCCACAGAAAACTACCATGTTAGAAAGAATTACGAATGTTAGGTGATCTGATTATTATCAGTTTTAGTATTACCATTGACCGATGATTACTGCAACGTGCTGCTTTTCACCCAATTCATTTACACCCTGTATATAAACTACCACGATCTAATTTTATAATATACTTTAATACCGTAACTATTGTTTTACATTCTATGCAATTACTTATTAATCCTAACTTAACAAATGAATTACGACATTAACAAAAAATTCATTAACATTCGATTCAGCTCCAACCAACTTAAGTAATAAAGGAATTAAATCATTACATAATTTACAAAAAAACACAAATCGCTTGAAACATCAGAAAAACACAGTTTTTGTTTGTTAAAAATTTCAAAATTTTTTCTTAAAATTTCTATTTAATGTACAGAACTTTAGTAGTTTTTTCTTAAGCCTGAATGGAAAACAATAGGAAATTAATTATTCATAATTTTAAATCATTTGCATTGAAAATATTTGCTTCAGAAAATACGAAAAAAAGACTGCCATGAAATATCTATGAAAAAGAGCAAACTGAAACTTGTTCGAAATGTAAAAGCTAGCTTAGATCCTTTCTGTTCATAGGACTAGAAATGTATTTATATTTATTTAGTTTACGGATCTAATTCCAAAATTTGAACTTTTTACTTCATAAAACAACGTATAAGAAATATTAATACTTATAAAAAAGTTAGTTACTTAAAAAAGAATTGGTAAAATAAAAAAACTAATAATTTGCTCCAAGCACAAAAGCTTCTTTTTGAAGAGTAAATTAAATTAACCATTAACTCGAAACACAGTGAGAGGTAAGATTTTTCTATTTGCCGATTTTCTATAAAATTACTTAAGAATTATGTATGCTACATTCTCTCCCACGAGAGCGGTCACTATGGAAGAGTAGACCAGAACCCCCGCACTGTTTTAATTTTTCTATTAATTCGGTCGTTAATCCAAAGGGTTTAAAAAGATAGTTGCCATAAAAGGGTTACCATTAAAGTGAATTGCAATTCTTTGTTTTTATTGGAAGGAGTTGATTGTTTTCAAGTTTCAGAAAAAGGCAAACATTTACGGTATTTTCATTTTGCTTAATATTCATATTTTTGTAATACTACACGCCAAGTCATGTTTTGTACTTTTTTTAAATTTTCTTAGCGCACGACACCATACAAACTCTAAAAATGTAATTTTTAAAATACATATAAATAGGAAACCAAAAACAGAAAATTTTTAAATTATTAAATAAGAAGTCCGACTTATCAGAAAAAAATTATGTTTTACATAAGCAAAAGGGAGTCTCTTCAGATTTAATAATAATTAGAGATGGATAATATTAAATAAATGTTTAAAGAAGTTTAATTGTTAACAGAATCCACCATTTTTAGATCACAAAATTAATTAACCAAATGCATTACCTAAGAATATATTAACCGGCGTAGAAGTAAAAACTAAATGCGACTTACTTAAACCTGTTTGTGAAAAATGTTGCTTTATGCATAATTTAAAATTATGATTTCAAGTGAATTTTGGAACATTTAAAATGCCTAATTCTCATTTTAATTTTTAACAGCAAAATAAAAAAAGGATGTGGGCATATTAGAAAAATTGTTAATAACATATTCAAGGATCATTGTTGAAGGTTTTCCGATACTATTTGCTAATAATGCAGTAATATTAACAGAAGAAATGACATATTATGATGTTGGTTATGTAATTAATGTAACAAATTTATAGCAAAAATAAATCTTAGTACCAATTTCATTTGATAATGATTAGGTTTGTTAGTAAAAAGTGTGTAATTAACATGAGATAATAAAAAATTAGGGGCAACATGAAAGTATACAGGGTGGTGATTTTTTCGATGCTCACTATTGGTATCTCGGAAACGGTAAACGATACGAAGTCGGTTAAATTATACAAAAGTTGCGCTTTTTTATGACGATTTAGAATCTGAACAGAAATCCAAGATATTTTGATTGGTTCCTGATTTATCACGAAAAAACTGAAAATAGCGATTTCAGAAAAAAATTATTATCTTCAATACCATTGACGCTATTTTAATCAAACTTGGTAACTTTATGTTTTTGACCACTCCGAGTTGAATGACGTCTACAGAAATTTTCTAGGCCTTCTAGATTTTAAGCTGCGATAGTCAACTTTTTTATTTCTTATGGCCGCCATATTAGATTTTTACGCCATTAGATAGAAAAAAAAATTAGCTTTTCAGATTGGTAACTAACATAACCATTTTTTCCGGGAAACTTTTTGAAATTTTAATTTTTTGTTAATTATTCTTATAAAATCACGAATGCCTTGAAAAACAATTGAAACAATGATAAAAATGACAGATTGCGTGCAAGTGTTGTGTGTACTTAAGTTCGAGTTTCTTTATCGTGTTTTGTAATAATTGTCAAGATGTTCACCGATGAAGAAAAGCAGGACATGTACGTTGTCTACATTCGTAGCAATAGAAATTCTGTTTTGGCATCTGAAGATTATGCAAATTTGTATCCAGAGAGACAACAACCCCACCGGACAATGTTTGCTAGGATTTCAAGAAATTTGGCTGTTTGCGGCAGGTTTAGAAGACCGCGAGGGCCATATAGGGAAAACATTAATGCTAATGAAGTGAATGTATTGGCACAACTAGTGATTAATCCAGAAAACTATAGTAGAATAATTGCTCAAGAGTGCGGTATTGATGATTCATATGTGAGAAAAATCATCAAAAAAACATAAATACCATGATTATAAATTCACACCTGTACAAACTCTTCATCCTGGTGATGGTGATAGAAGATTGAACTTTTGTTATTGGTTTCGTGAAAAACTGCAGCAAGATCCAAATTTTTCAAGAAAGATATTATGGACTGATGAGTCTTTATTCACAAACTCGGGAATGTTTAATAGGAAAAATGTTCATCATTATGCAACAGTGAATCCCCGTTTAGTAAGGGAGACTAGGCCGCAAGTTCGATATTCTTTGAACGTATGGGCTGGCCTTTTAGATAACGCGGTTCTGGGTCCATTTTTCATCGAGGGACATTTGAATGGTCCTGGATATTTAAATTTTTTGCAAACAAATTTAGAAGATATGTTAGACGAATTGCCTTTAGTAACAGTTCAAAATCATGAGTGGTTTCAGCAAGATGGAGCTAGTCCCCACAACGCCCACATTGTCCGAGAATATTTAGATGCTCGCTTTCCAAATTCATGGCTTGGTACATTTGGCCCTGTTGTTTGGCCTCCACGATCGCCATGCTTAACGCCTTTGGATTATTTTTTGTGGGGCAATGTTAAAAACGTTGTGTATGCAACCCCAACGGAAAATATCGGACATCTTCGCTTCAAAATCTAAAATGCCTTCGACTCCATTCCAAGGCAGACTATACAAAAAGCAGTGGACGAAATGAATTTGAGAACTAACCTCTGCATTATGAATAACGGCGCACACTTTGAACAATTTAAATAATTATCTGATGTTTTTGAATTTATTATCTCGTTGTTGTTAGACCAATAAAATGTTTTCAGTATTTAAGGAGTTTTAATAACAATTTAGCAATACAATCTGCCATTTTATTGTTTCAATTGTTTTTCAAAGCATTCGTGATTTTATAAAAATAATTAACAAAAAAATTAATATTTCAAAAAGTTTCCCGGAAAAATGGTTATGTTAGTTACCAATCTGAAAAGCTAATTTTTTTTTCTATCTAATGGTGTGAAAATCCAATATGGCGGCCATAAGAAATAAAAAAGTTGACTATCGCAGCTTGAAATCTAGAAGGCCTAGTAAATTTCTGTAGACATCATTCAACTCGGAGTGGCCAAAAACATAAAGTTACCAAGTTTGATTAAAATAGCGTCAATGGTATTGAAGATAATAAATTTTTTCTGAAATCACTATTTTCAGTTTTTTCGCGATAAATCAGGAACCAATCAAAATATCCTAGATTTCTTTTCAGATTCCCAATCGTCATAAAAAAGCGCAACTTTTGTATAATTTAACCGACTTCGTATCGTTTACCGTTCCCGAGATACCAATAGTGAGCATCGAAAAAATCACCACCCTGTATATCTTCTTTCTTTCTTTGTTCTTTGTTAGCCCATCATATCGCTATACAGGGTGACAATAATCTACCTGTGTTGTATGGGTAACTTTGTTATTATAGAAGTTAGAGAGTCGGCTAAATTAGCAAAGTTGGGCGGAATTTCAAGACAAATTAGATGCCAGTTTGACATTTGACATACACTTTCAACTTTTTCAAATATTTCGAAAAACCTAAAAACATGCGATTTTTTAAATGTTTTATAATTCCATAACCACCTATTCTAAAACCAAAGTGAAATATGTTTCTTGTAGATATTTTTACGTAGAATTATAAAAAAATATCTACAAAGTCATAGCACTCTCGATTTTTGAGATATAAGCCAAACTTACGTTTTTTTAAATGGCAACCATAGTAGGCTATGGATTCATTAAAGAGCTTATTTTTTGCTGATTTCAAAAATGTATAGGTTGTCATATCTGTTTCCGTTAATTTTCTCAGAATTTGCAAAAAACTGAAATTAATGATGATAAATAATAACCATGAACTAAGAATGCCTTGGAATTTTGTCATAGTCTCTTGTTTAGTAATTCATCATCAAAAACAATTGAAATTATCAATTTTTTTAAATTAAACAAGTAACAAATGAAATAGGTACTTAGTAACTATCATTATGGATAACAGAACTAAATAATAAATGTATGTAACTATAAAAATAAATTAATGATTATAATAATACTTCAAAGTGACCACCATTTTCTTGAACACATAACTGACATTGTTTTAATATTTCACGTTGCAATTTATTTAATGTATTATGTCTAATTTCGGCTACAGCTCTTCTTATTTTTATTTTCAGGTCATCAATGTTATGAGGCTTTTCTTTGTACACCTTGTCTTTAATAGTTCCCCATAAAAAAAATCTAGGGGAGTTAACTCCGGAGACCTGGGAGGCCACGCTATAGGACCTCTGGTACCTATCCAATTAGGAAATCTTTCCAATAAATAGTGTGGCACAATGTGAGCATTGTGAGCAGGTGCTCCATCGTGTTGGAAGTAATTCAAATTTTGTATAAAATTTAATGGAAGATCATCCAACATTTCTTCGAATTGATTACGTAAAAATAGCAAATACCTCTCTGAATTTAGATTTTCCTCATAAAATTAAGGACCTAGAAGTTTTGTTTCAAGAATGCCGCACCAAACGTTAATAGAAAAAACGTATTGCTCTGGCCTTTCAACCGTTAAGTGTGGATTTTCCCTTGCCCAGTAGATATGATTTTTTCTATTAAATAAACCATTATTTGTAAATTTGGCTTCAACCGCAAATAGAATTAGTTGAGAAAAGACTTCGTTTCTTTCACTTTCTTCAACAAACCACATAGCATAATTGAATCTTCTTTCTAAATCTGTTGGATACAATGTGTTTCCAACATGATGATGATAAGGTTTTAAATTATTTTGTTTCAAAATTGTTCTTGCTTGTTCTCTGGATACATTACACTTAAGTCCAATTTCTCGCACAGATGCAGTTGATTTAAAAGTATTGTATGCCAAAACACGCACCTCTGCTTCTTCATTAATATTTTTCTTAGCTTCTTTTGGTTTACAAAATGATCCATACCGTTTTAAATTGGATTCAAGTTTTGCAAAAACAAAAATCCTTTTATCTGGCTGCCTTGTTTCCATGTGTGTTTGCAGATTACAATTGTACTAGCAAAATAACATATCATTTCTTTCTTCCCACGAGTAAGCCATTTTTTTAGTAACTATAACAGAACTACTTAACACATTCACATCCGTAATTATCAGCAAAACAGGACTAACTGTGGCAATTAAATTTGTTTTGTTGTTTTCCAATTCCAAGGCACTCTTGTTATACTATGCAACTAATTATTAATTATGATCACTAACTTCAGTTTTTTGCAAATTCTGAGAAAATTAACGGAAACAGATATGACAACCTATACATTTTTGAAATCAGCAAAAAATAAGCTCTTTAATGAATGCATAGCCTACTATGGTTGCCATTTAAAAAAACGTAAGTTTGGCTTATATCTCAAAAATCGAGAGTGCTATGACTTTGTAGATATTTTTTTATAATTCTACGTAAAAATATCTACAAGAAACATATTTCACTTTGGTTTTAGAATAGGTGGTTATGGAATTATAAAACATTTAAAAAATCGCATGTTTTTAGTTTTTTCGAAATATTTGAAAAAGTTGAAAGTGTATGTTAAATGTCAAACTGGCATCTAATTTGTGTTGAAATTCTGCCCAACTTTGCTAATTTAGCCGACTCTGTAACTTCTATAATAACAAAGTTACCCATACAACACAGGTAGATTATTGTCACCCTGTATAGGGCAAAGGCCTCCTTCACTTTTTACTGAGGGGGTTTTGGTCTACTCTCCCATAGTGACCAGTCTTCGTCGAAGAGAGATGCCGCGTTAACGGGGCAACCCGGCTACCCATTCCAGCACTGACCGGAGGCAACGATGCTTAACTCTCCTGATCGTGCTGGACTGGGAGAGGCGGGGTACCTAGCTACTGCAACTTGAGACCTAAAAATATATATACAAGCCGGAAATTTTCTCTCTATTAAAATTTGAGTATTTATAGATATTTTTAATGAATTTCTAAAGCTCTAACCTTTAATCTTGTCATTCTGTATCTAATTTATAAAGAAATTATTTGTACAAGTCAATCGTATTTTCGTATTTAACTTACATACATGGATATTAAACTGAATTCTAAATATTTCCTACGGAAAAGAGAGCAGCGTTTTTTAGAAATAAATGCCCTTATAAAGGGTTTTATTTGAAATGTCAAAATTGTCTGTCGTTGTCAAGTGTGTGTTTCGTCAAGTCTGCAATTTCATCATGGAAAGATATACGCTTCAGAAACGTTTGGAAATTATCTAATTTTTTTTATCAAAATAATCGTTCTTTTATTGCAACTTATCGTGCACTTCTTCTAATTTATGGCCTGAACTGAATGATACTGATTTAACTGACATCTGGTTCCAACAAGACGCTGCTACGTGCCACACGGGCCGTTAAACAATTGGTTTATTGCCTCAAAAGTTTGGTCAACTGATTATTTCCAGAAATGGACCTGTGGAATGGCCTGCAAGAAGCTGTGATTTAACACCTTTAGACTTCTTCTTGTGGGGTTATTAAAGTGTATTGTTTATGAGAATAAACCAGAGACAATTGATGCATTAAAATTGAATATTCAACGCGCCATTCGTGACATAAGGCCTATTTATTGAATAGAGTTCTTGAAAATTGGGTTCATCGAATTCGGTCTTGCAGGAGAACCAGAGGCGGTCATTTAAATGATGTTATTTTCAGAACTTAATTGCATCGATGATACTTCAAAATAAAAATGAAAAATGTTGGTCTATTTCTATTTGTTGTTGTTTCATTTCAATTTAAAAACATATCGCTCTTATTGAAAATCCCTTTACTAGGCTTCCAAAACTGAAAATGTTTAAATGAATAAGTTTTTTAAAATCGGAAAGCAATAAAAGAAGGGCCACTTTGTATAAATAATAAGGCAGTTAAGTACATATTGCAGATTACTGTTTTTCCTATATCTGTATCTGTATCGTCAATTTTTGTACCTTTTGATAACCAAGTTGCTTATACAAAGAATTATTTTAATTTGTTGTAATTTGCTAGTATATCCCTTGTAAACAGAAAGGTTCCCATCGCCGTCTACCGAAGTACACACGTGTTAAGTGCATTAAACTTAGTTTTATAAAGAACTTAGCCATATGTTTACGATATCTAAAACATTTAACTTCCAATAAAAACAATAAACAATAATATAATTTCTGCACATAATTATTAAATTGCAGTTGCTTTGATTATTACATTGTTCTAAATTCCCTACAGCACAAATTTCTAAAAATAATGTCATATTAAGTGATATTTGAAGAAAGTTGTTTGACTGTATCGGTACTGTGAGAGCAATAAAGCCTGACCGTGCCGCCTCCTTAAAAAAGGAACATAGTAAAAATGTGCCGCTTCATATGTACGTAAGCACGTAAGCATAGACTGCACCTCTTCGTGTCTATTTGGACATTTTGTTTGTCGTTTTAGGTTAAGCCCGTTATGTTGAGCTAAATAGTAAATTATGCCATAACAATAAACAATAATTGCGTTCATGATAACGTATTCAAGTACGCTAAATGGCGTTTATTGACTGGTTGACACGAGAAAAGGCGAAAAATTAAACTTGCAAGGCAAACGTTAAAATGCGAACCTACTGAACCGCAAAACGCACATAAGCAAAGTGGAAGTAAAGATTGACAATAATAATTGCCTTTTTTCGGTCAATATGCTCTCGCTGTACAATATTACTACCCTAGAGATGTAACAGCTGCTTTCTAACCTCAAACATGGGAAATTATTATTTTTCTTGGCAATAAACGAATTGGTGACGGGTAGTGGCACATTATTACTTGTTTGTGAGATAATGAGTAATTTCTTGCCAAGAAGTACCTCGAAGAAAATCGACTGCTTTGGCTTTCCTATTAGAATTTTGCCGAACCCAAGGGACTTTCGTCCCTGGAAGGGATCTTTATCGCATCAAACATCGCATTGGCACGGGGCGTACGGCTTTACCTTGCATACGAAGCAGGACAGTTTCAGATTTTTTTCGCATTATAAATCTTATCTGACCTTACTTAGGATAGAACCCCAAACCTTTGATTTACAAGGCAATCTTACCCTTTACACCACCTCGACCGTTAATTCAAAAGTCAAAATTATTTAAATTTTTAATAAACAGTTTATAGTAATATTGCAGATTATATGGAAGATAATCTCATATGTACGTATGTTTTACATACTAGACAGAGTGTTAGAATATTAAAGTATTTGCGTTTTGTAAATAATAATAAATAATCAATAAAAACCGTTTATTAAAACCGTTAAAAGATTCACTCATATGATTTTTTTAGTTTGTAATTTCTCTTTTTTTTTTAATGTGTACTTACTTCTAAAGGAATAACTTGATTTCATTTTGCCACAGAAATATAAAATGTGGGGCACATAAAATGTGCCCCTTAACAATTGAAATAGGCAACCCAACTTACTAATTGTCAAGGTTATATTTCAATCTGAAAACTTAGTAACTGCAGAAGATAAATAGTCAGTAACAAAAATAAATTTATGTACGATCGCATTATAATTTGACAATTACGAGTATGTCTGAATTTTTTTGACATAAACGTCTCTCTATAGCCCGTGGGCGTCTTTATAACCCGCCGGGCTTTAATGAAACGTCAAAAATTGATAAACAATGTACCTAACAGTCTTATAAAGAATTTTTTTAAATTAAAATCGAAAGTATGCTCTTTATTAAAACTCTATTTAGGGGAAATTTGTATTAACAACACAGTTAACACAATTATTTATGTGAATATTCCTAGGCGCAACTGCTTCAACCATTTGACAGTAGTCAGTAAAAAAAAATAATTGAGCAACTACTACTCGATGTGGATAGAAAATTAATTTATTCCTTTTATTTCAGTTTCAAAATCTTCGATCGTGCATAAAATTATGTATGTACCACTGGCGTACTTTACGCCCTTGGTACATAAATAACTAGGTGTTATTTTAATTTGTAGTACTAAGATAGGTATAAAAAATAGCAATTTTGCTTCACAAGCGAGAAGTCCAGGGTTCGGATCCAAACATAGCAATTTTATAGGTATACAAATCTTCTTAATGAAAAATACTTTTAGAACTAGAAATTTCTAATCGTCATTTTTAACGTATATGGGCCATATTCATAGACAGTGTTTAAAGTTAGATGTTACTAATTGCTATAGCAACATATATTAATTATATGGGTTTAGTAGCTACTAAACCCCTACTAACTTTAAACACTGTTTATGAATATGGCCCTAAGTATTTAACTAAACAATAAGTATTTGTGAACCTATGATCAAACTTTGCTTTTTGATTTGCAGGTATTTCTAGTACCTACCTTTGGAAATATGTATGTTGGGTTGCATTTGGAGTGTTTAAGGGCGCATCTTACGTGAATCACTCAGTATATTTAACTTTGCTGATAACAGAAACAAGAATTCGGAGAATAGGTCTTTATAGCAACAAATTTTGAAATGTGCAATGCAATGCAATCAACTAATCCGAATTCTATGCGAAATAAGTCACAATTCTAACAAACTTCGATAATCTAATGATGATTCTATTAAAGACGACAAACTTAGTATACAGTGTATCTCAGACATGACTCCCCAGGCCTATAACTTTGTTAATTTTAAAAATAACTATAATAAACTATATACAGCGTCACCGTTAAAGTCCGCATCATATGGGATTTTTTTTTATTATTTAGTTTACGCAAATTTAAATGTCATGAACAGTTTTTGCTTGGAAAATAATGTAAAATAACGATGACGAATTTTTTTTATCGATCGGCTATACCTGTCAAATTCGACATATTTTCAAAAAAATTACAAAAAGTTAGGTTATTTTTCAAAATTTCGAAAAATGTTAAATGAAAAAGTTGTTTCTTTTTCAGTTTTATACCCACCTACCAAATTTGAACAAATTTGGACAACCTTGATATTTTTCATGTTTTCTTAATATAACAATTTTTTGGCTCATTCGAATTTATTAAAATCCGAAAGGACCCGTAAAGATGTTATACACTAATCTGCCAAAGGGTATTTTTTCTGTTTAAAAATGTTTCTAATTGGATTTTTTCAAAAAAATTCCAAATATGCTAACTGAATTATGTCATATTGATGCAAAGTTTCTCTAGTTTCAACATTTCACAGGAAAATTCGCTTTATTCATTTTTATCACAGCTAAAAAGGGCATTTCTGTTCAAAAATGTCATAAACCAAAATTCCCAAATCCATTTGCCAATTAATAGACCTCCAGTTCTTCCTAAATTAATTTAATTAAGTAACTGGAAGTCTATTAATTGGCAAATGGATTTCAGAATATTGGTTTATGACATTTTTGAACTAAAATGCCTTTTTGTACTGTGATAAAAATGAATAAAGCGTATTTTGTTGTGAAATGTTGAAACTAGAGCAACTTTGCATCAACTATGACATAATTCAGTTAGCATATTTGGAATTTTTTTGAAAAAATCCAATTAGAAACATTTTTAAACAGAAAAAATACCCTTTGGCAGATTAGTGTATTACATCTTTACGGGTCTTTTCGGATTTTAATAAATTCGAATGAGCCAAAAAATTGTTATGTTAAGAAAACGTGAAAAATATCAAGGTTGTCCAAATTTATTCAAATTTGGTAGGTGCGTATAAAACTGAAAATGAAACAACTTTTTCATTTAACATTTTTCGAAATTTTGAAAAATAACCTAACTTTTTGTAATTTTTTTGAAAATATGTCGAATTTGACAGGTATAGCCGATCGATAAAAAAAAATCGTCAACGTCATTTTGCATTATTTTCCAAGCAAAAACTGTTCATAAAATCTAAATTTGCGTAAACTAAATAATAAAAAAAATTCCCATATGATGCGGACTTTAACGGTGACACTGTATATATATTAGTAAATGGGAGCAAATTCTCTATAAGATGGGGAAAGAAAATGTTAGAAAATCTGTACTCATATTATGGCAGCAATATTCAACTTTTTTTTTCAAATTGCACACTGCTTTTTTTCGATTGAAAGTTGGAGGCTGCGTTTGCCATGGAAACAACTGATTTTTGTAATTTGTACTCGTCTGAGACACCCTGTATACACTGTAGTCTTTCATAGTAAACAATGAAATTGGAGTTCGTTTATCAACAAGAGAAATAGATGAGCAACTACCCTCGGTCTGCAATCTTTCTTCTTCGATAGAATAAAGTAACGCATACACTTACTCATTACCAAATTAAAACTACCACTATTTTCTATGCTGTCACCATCAAAAATTCAAATTAAGGTTCCTTAGATTAGAATAGGTGTACACGTTTTTACTCTTTGCAGTAACCGCACAATACATTTTTGCTTCCCATACAACAACTACTAAAAGTTTAAATAATTTTTGACATTAACTGTCAGTAAATCAGGCCAGGTGTCAGGTAAATCCACACTTATTCTTTGCTGTTGTACAAACCCATAAACCAGTGGTAAAATCAACCCTCAACTCCTTCAAGTGTAGACAATACCAAATGGCCAGTTTTAAAAATAATTGCATTCAAACAAATATATTAAATAACAGTATTGTAAACGCAAAAACTATAGAATTGCATTAATAATTAATATTGACGTGTAACTTGCTTTGATTCTTCCGCAAAATAAGCCCAAAAAAACGGAGGAATAAGCCCAAATAACTAGTAAAAAATTAACTATTGAAGAGGATGCCAAACACCGACAGAAGAAATGAACCTAAACATGAGTGCACTCACTGAACCCCAAGACCACAGAAAGTTTACTTATTTAATGCTTTTAAGTTTAAAACAAAAACCACTTTGTGGCTATTTATTATTGCAGATACGCCGACTATTATTATTATTATTATTACTTCGTTTGTAGCTCCACACAAAATCCCGAATACGCCTATGAATCCATAAACATAAAAACATAATATGTGACCCCTTATATTCGAATTAAAAGTTGATTACATTATATGTAGTTCTAAATAAAGCAGTTTTTGAAAAATCTTGTACTCTAAAAACTGTAATATTTTTTCTTCACATTTTATCTGCAACGTAATATTTAAAAACGGAACCTAATTTTTAGATGCATCAGTAGCTTGCAGAATTTTCTTATTATTATTTCCGGATTTAATTTTTTTAAGAATTTTAAAGGTTCTCTACTTTATTTTATAACTTTATTAAATAAATAAATATGCGAGCTCAGCTTTTTATGGGAAATAAGCAGTCTTGCATTTAAGATTATATTTCTAGAAGTTCATTATCCACCTAACAAATCTCCTCGAATGGAAAAAGACAACCGAAAGATACATTTAACAAAAGTGAGGCGATAAAACACATAACTAAAAATTCAACTGACCCGATACAGTTCACAAAAGATATGTGAAAATTTTTCAAAGGATTCGTCCACATCTTTAGTGACATCTTTGTCGATAACTTAATCCAACAAGGAATAATTTAATGGAAACAAAGAGAGTGTATTTCGGTCACGTTATAATGAACGCGAGGACCAGCAGAATAACAGTTACACAACCACTTATCAAATCAATTTACACGATTGTCCAATCAACATATTTGGAAACCATTCGCTACATTGTCTTTAATGCTCTCCGTTCCGGCATTTCTGAATTAAAATCTCGAATAATGTAAAACGAGATGACCTGAAACTGCGAGCGTGGACCAGGCGAAAAAAATTGTATCATGATTTTAGGATCAAGTTTAACTAGAAAACCTACAGGTAAACGCATTGCCACCATTATGAGGCACAATAAACGGCTTCGAATTATTAAAGAGAGACATTTTTAATATTAATAAAGTTCCATATTTAACGATGATGACTTTGGCGTACCGTAAATATTCTAATATTTCGCATAGATGGCAACAAATTAAAAAGTTTTTAGCGTGAAACTATGACTATAAAATTATAATTGAATGCGAAAGGAGCATTGCGGTTAAAAAAACTGATTTTCATGAATCGACGATTACCGGATCGTTGGATTGTCGATCTAATGGGGACTTGTCCATTAGAAGGCGACTGACCCAGCTTGAACTTTACAGTATTTTTATGGGAATTGTATGTTTTAAAGTTTCTAAACAAAAACGCGAATAAATTTAAAATACGCTTTATGTCGAATAGTGAAGATAATTTTTATGTTATGTTGCGTGTTTGTTAATTTACATGAGCGTAGTTGGTTAGTTAACTTTAATTTTATACGATTGCATTTACTGACTACGGAACGTTTAGGAAAAAAAAAATAAAAAAACACAAGTGAAACGCCGCTCGTTAACATACTTTTCAATTACTCGCTTATTTTTAAAAACTACATCGGTCGGAATAACAACAACCGGCTGTTTTTAGATTCCGTAATTCAGAACATGGCGAACAGACACGCGACAACGTTACGTTAGTTAAATTGACTAAAAAACATCAAATTTCCACTTAGCGTTATCTTTAACCTTATGAACTTAAAATAACTTTTACGCATTTAAAATTAATTTCAATAAATATAAATTATAAACTACGAAAATTAATCCCGCGAAAAACGACGAGATATTTTAGTTTCCCATTCATAACTTATTACTTTTAGATTTCAGATTTGTTTAAAACTACGTAAAACAAGCATTAACGAATTCTTACAAAATGTAAAAATTGACAACGCATAAATTTACCTAAGCGAACTAACAAAATAGCTTGTTTGAAATTTGAAACTTAAATCTACCTAAAAAATCAATTCTTTATTAAAAGTGGCAGATTTTTTACTTCTTGTGTTTTTTCAAGATACGCCACGTCTGAAATTGTTAATTTTGATTTGAAAGATGGGTGTGAAAAACACGTCAATATTAATATACTGCTGAAGTTTTATTTTGACGATATCCAAAAGTCTTAAAGATACCAAATGATCTAACACTGAAAAATCTAAACATCACAAAAAATTAGAATAATCGCCACAAACAATATTTATACAAAAATATAATTGGTTGTTTAATTAAGTCAACAACGTATTTATAAATAAATAAAGCAGACTAAAAAATCACAATAAAAAGTAGCTCAGTCAACTTGACTAATCAAACACATATTATGTCAAGTTTTGAAAATAAATCTAAATTATACAAATTATGACATATAATTCTCCAGAATCCGTTCAGGTCTTATTGATGGACATAATTTGTAACTTATTTAAAACTATTAGAACGGTATTTTTGAAAATTAAATAATATAAAATAAAACATAAATTTTATGTTAATCAATATTCGAAACTGTCGGATAGTAATGCATAGCAGCAAGTATGAAAGAAGGCAGTCAAGACATAATAAACTGTTTAACTCACACAGTAAGTACAATAACTTTTTGTACTGCCATATAAGCTGCCATTGAAAATCAATATAACAACAAAAACAATAATTAATTGGCTTTCAAAGTAGTTTCTACTTTCATAGGGAGGTAAGTAAATTTACACTTAATTCCTAATTGTCATGAAAACATATAAATTAATACCTATAAAAAATAAGTAAAATCAAACTACCGCCTTCAAATACGACCAAATCACGGTAACCACAACTTATTAAACCGATAGTGGGAAAAAGGTTTCATATTAAACTTGACATTATCCAAATAGAATAATATACCAACAATCGTAAACTCGTAATTTTTGTTTGATATAAAAAAATTGCAAATAAATTATGTTATTGTGATCTTTAGAAGGCGAAGCACACTGCAAACACCTCGCAACTGCCACCATTATTGCGAAAGAGATCGAATAGGTAAAAATACAAATTTTTTGTGTTCTTTACTCAATTAAATATAGGGAGGCCTCTTTAGATTTTTATACAAAAATTTTGTAAATTTGTATGTTGCCGGTTTTGGGTTGCTTGGAAATAATTCTAGTAATTAATTGCAACAGTCTAATAAATGAATAAATAAATAAAAATGATTTGTTTAACAGTTTCAGAAAGTTATATCAAGAATATTGACAAGAAATCTATCACGGCACATGTTATACCTAATTTATAATTAAAACCCATATATTTTGACCAGACTTCCTTTTCGTTTCAAAACAAAGCAACGACGCAACAACCGAGTTTTCATTATTAAAATACTGATAACAATTTAACTTAAAAACAAATGCGAAAAATAAAGAATCTGAAAAAAATTCCGCCTGTATTTTTCATAAAAGCATACAGGAAAGCATTTGTTGCAAGATGTTCATAGGAAAAAAATAATTTTTTATATCTTCCATAGACATCATTCCAGAGATAAGAACTTGGTGGAAACAATGGTGGAAATCATACTGAGACCTTTGAAATTTAGAGTCGCACTGGGAATTTTACGGTATTGAAATTCATTTCACGACTATGATTTAATTACTGCTCCACTATAAATGCTCTAAAGTTTTTAGCATCTTTTGAAGTGATTTACCTTTCTAGCTTAATTGTTAGAGCATTGCAGTCGAGGGTTATTAGTTGAAATCTCGGGGGGGGGGGATGTTGTTAAAATTATTAAACACAATCTCTTGTGCGTTTTATATTTTCAAAATATTCAATTCTCCCAACTTGGAAATAGACAACTGTTTAATTTTCTTTACATTTAATTGTGTAAAAATTATTGTTAACTCACTTATTTGCTTCATTATTTTTTTATATTAAAATTGGGCTGCACAAGCATAATTTCGCTAAATTAGTCATTCGTTAAAATTAATAAAATCAAATCAAAAACCATATGGCAACTTTACTATGAGTAGTTAGTCGTTTTTCGAAATACATATATTTAGTTAAGTTTTAGATTTTCACTTGTCAATTAGATTTAAAGATTACAATGTTAATAATTTCTAAAAATCATTTGTAATTTGTTAGCGTTTCGTCCTACTAACTACCAAACTACCAGGTGATCAACGAAATTCATAATTAGAGGAGGTTGTGATTGGTACTATTTTATGCTGTCACTGTCTCAATTCTGACACTTAAAATTTTTAATTTCAAGCTGCAAGCCTGTGTTGCCAACTTTATGGTAAATATCACAGCCTGCTCTAATTATAAATTCCGTTGATCACTTGGTACAATAAACAGACAAAAAAGGGGCAACATGATATTAAACTAAAAACTAGTAAATTTGATGTTTTTATAAAAAGCAACTAATAATTTCAATGACGTATCGACTGCTGGCCAATCTTGTTACTAAAATTAATACCATAAGAAATACCTATATTATTTCAGATAAAAACTAAGAAAAAAGCCCTCGCAGCTAATACTTAGAGATTTTATCGAAAAATTGCAAAATAACTGATCTCAAAGTGAGTCAGATCTACCTGTTTTTGTACATTTCTATGTTGTTTTCACATACAGTGTAATTATCAAGGATTGCCCTGAAAAACAAAATTAATATCGTTGTTTAGATTACATACTTAATATTTGCCACTGTCGGCTTAAGTGTATTGAAGCTTGGCTTAAGACCTGAATTAAGCTGTCACGCTTCAACTTAATCTATTCTCAAATATTAGCCCTTAATTTTTTACACTGTTGTGAAGAACAGACATTCAAGGTTTACCTAACTAAAGTCATATAAAAAAATCGACTATACAGCAAGTCTCGTGATAGCTCACCACGCTCATGTAAACCTTTGATATTTTAATTTTCAAAAAAGGTAACTGATTTAAAACGAGGGCTTGTTCTTACATATCCTTAGGGTTTATTATATTACGATAAGTTCTACAGTTCCATGTTGATAGCTAATGATTCAAAAACAACCGAAGTAAAGCATGAATTACAGTATTAAAATTAAAATGTTTAAAGTTATAAGTATTGTTTCTATTGTATCTACAAAAATAAAAATTTGACTATAACTCTAATCCTATTTTTTAAATTATTGCATAGTTTACTACACTTAAGTAAGTTGTCTGTAGATGGCGCTAGCAATTAAAAACATTTTTAGTTCGCGATTTTCAACCTTATAAGATTGTTGGCTTCTATTAATTTTATTAATGTCTCTTTTCCACGCAACATTTGATACGATAAAGGCCCCTACCACAAATAGAAGCCTTTCGGACTTGCTAAAATTTGTTTTGCAGCGCTAATGACTATATCAGTCGAACCACGATACTTGGAATCCGTAAGCCTAGATTTTCTCAAATAAATAAATAAATAAATAAATAAATCTTATATGTTACTAATAAAGTATGGGCAGAAAAGGTTCCGGTATCGACCATATATGATATTATTAAGCGGTACTCTGCTGGAGTGGGTTATGAAGAGCTACCAAAATCTGGTCAGTCAAGATGTTTAAGTGAAAAACAACGGAGAAAATTAATCCGATGTGCTGAAAACAAGATTGCCATATCATTCAACAGCTTGTGCCATTAATGCTAACGTGTATCAACAATGCTGTCTCCCGATTTTAAAGCAATTTATTGATACTCACCACTCCGATAATAATTATGTATTTTGACCTGATTTGGCCACTTCTCACTATGCCAAAACTACCCAAAATTGGCTGAGGCCGCAGAGCATCAATTTTGTGCCAAAGGATGTTAATCCGCCGAAGCAAGTCGATGTGACACTCGTCCAAGGAATGATGCGTAGTGTAAAGGGAAAACTACGAGCAATAGAAGGAGGGCCGTTTTCAATATTATAGTTTTTCATATTTGTTAATAAAAATGATACTCCTATAAAATAACTATTTTCATAGGAATAAGCCAAGCAGCCACATTATTTGACAAAAGCTAAATTAGCTAAAAACTATGAATCATCACAGTTAAAGAAAATTAAGACTAAAGAAACGATTTCGAAGACTTTCTCGAGTAGGCACGGTCCAAACCCAAAAGACACTCATAAAAACTAAATAAAAATAAAGTTTGCGAATTATCAGTTTGATATCTTCGAATTTTTTGAACGACCTATACAATTCCTCACAACTGTTTGGAAAAGAATGATTTGTTCAAAAATTTAAAGTAAAAAAGATTTAAAAAAAATTGCAGGACACGCTTTCTATGACCATCAATTATGAAACTGTCCATTGCGTGCATCTGAAAGTTTGCTCTTCAAGTGACAAAATAAACTATACAGTTCGACAATTTAGCCTATTAATAAATAATTTTCCAAATTCTAAACCTTCACCACTTCTGTACCTATCTGTATCTGTAACCTCTTTTACTTTAGGGTGTTGAGGCTGGTGCATTAACGTTGTGGCCTTTACGGGTGCAATGTACAATCCGACCCGATTCTGCGCGTTACGTGATTGGTGCGCCGTTTAATACTGTGAGAGCAATAAAGCCTGACCGTGCCGCCTCTTTGAAAAATGAACACAGTAAAAATGTGCCGCTTCATATGTAGGTAAGCATGGACTGCATCTACTTTGTGTCTATTTTGATATTTTGTTTGTCGTTTTAGGTTAAGCCCGTTGTGTTGAGCTAAATGGAAATTATCGCAGAACAATAAACAAAAATTGGATTAGATTAGATAACGTAGGTATTCAAGTAAGTTAAATGACTGATATGTAGAAGATTCTTCTTTTTGCAGTGGCATGCCCTTTACAGGGCATGTGGTGTGCGTGTTAAGTAGCCTACAGACATAGGAGACCTACAGCTTTACGTGGGCTTCGACCCACGGAAGTGCTTGCACTTCTACTCCAGAGAGGACTTACTAGGCAGAATACACCTCGGTGGTTTTCCGTTGACTTCCTAGGGAAGCGGTCGGGTGTTTTCGGTGTATATGTGACCCTGGAAATCGAACCCGGGCCATCTCAGTGGTCAGATGCACGCTGAACCAACTGAGCCACGATCGCCTTAGAAGATTATGAAGGCTTTTACACGAGAAAAGGCGAAAAATTAAACTTGCAAGACAAATTTTAGTTTGATTATGATTATGATTTAGTTTGTGTATAAAACAACAAAAGAAAAAACAAAAGGAGTTTTATTTTTATTGATGTTTTATTATTATTTATTTATCTTTGAGAGATATGGAGAGAGAGAGAGAGAGAGAGAGAGAGAGAAAAAACGAGTTAAATGAAAATACCTAACACGTAAACGACGGCTTTTTACTGCAAGCACTAATTAAATCTATGTGTTTGTCTAACACCTGACAGAGAACGCATCTTTTATAATTTCCTTGGGACAGTCCAGAAGTTGGAAAGAATAAACAAACAGTGCTCCTTTTAGAATTCCTTGGGAACACCGGTTTTACTAAATTCAAAGTTTAATTCAAAATTTGTTAATTTAATACATAATCAGGTACAGTGAGATCATGAAATTACCTAAATAGGGGGCAATTGTGACACTAAGCATATGCCTTAGCTCTACTTTATTGCATATATTGATCAATCAGAAGTGTATAATTGAGAGATAAATTAATTTGTAACTATGTAAACCAATCTGCGACATTGATTTTGTTTTTCATGACCGCCCGTGTCCAAACTTTTTTGCAGTCGTGCTGTATAGTTAATTTTGAAAGCGTTGTTTGAATTGTCCTTGAGTCAAACAATGTCGTCTTGTTTTAATTTTGTCGTCAAAAATCTTATCTAACTCAATTTTTCACGTACTCAGGTATGAATTCAAAACTGGTCTTGCATGTTCTTCATAAAGCGTAGGCGTAAATTTATAAGCAGCAATAAATACCATTTATTGTTTGCATTTGTGCGAGTATAATTTTTATTATGAGGATTAGAAATACATAACGGTTCGAGCGATCATATCCTTTACAATTTGCATACGCCGGCACATTGAAGAGCGGTCAAAGACTGAATGAAAACTTAAATCTCCTTCATTAGTTTTAATTCTTTTGAATGTTATCACGATCATAATATATGTGCTTCTTCCGCATTATATAATACTCCAACAGAATGCCTATTTTGGTAGAAATATTTCTGTAAAAATTTAAGAACCGATTGTTATCATCAAGTCGGTTTCTTGCTGAAAACTTAAGGACATATTTTATAGAGCTAAAACATAATTTTAGGTTCACTGTAGTTTTATGGGATGTTCGTTTAAGTAAAATGTGAACGTAACGCGTAATATTTTAGACACACTTGGAGGATACGCGAAGGATCAAAAGGACGATATATCAAGAAGTCATTTTATAAAGTGGCAGATTATTCATGATATCATCAGCACTTTGCGTAATAACTCCATTTTTCACATTTCCAGGGTAGATAATGCCCGTAATAAGAAATTTGTCGAAATTTCTCCCTTGTTAAAAAAAGTGCAACATAACGTTGAATTTTTTAAATTTTAAAACTACCGGAGTTCACAAGATCGTGAATTTAGATATTAGAGTCAACCGATCTACCAATAAAATACTTAAAAATTCAGAAAAAAGCGTAAATGTCCGACGTTTAAGTTTGCGTCGATTAATAGTTACACGCTATAAAATATCGACACGTAGATATTTCTAACGTTTTTTTAAAGTTTAATTAAGTTGCAGATTGGGATTATGTAAATTGACGTTAATGCTAATATTGCCATGTTTCATTTTGGGGGTAATCTATTTTATTGGTTGATATTTTTATTTGATTTTAATCCGTCATTTTAGAAGTGAGGAAGTGGATTTTTAGAACAAATTAACACCTAACATAAACATTTCCTGGCAGTTACTTTTTCTTGCTTTTTTGCTGTATTGCAAATCAAGGAAATAAAATGACCTCTTTCTATTATTACAAAGAATTCAACTTGGAAAGCCTTCTTTTCTGTAACTCTACATGTGCACTTTTGAACTTGGTTATAAACTCAACAGTTAAATTCACGTTTTTATATTAAATTTACTAAATCAAAACGAAATCAAAAGAACTCGGGCGTTAACAAAAAAAATCTATTTCTTCAAATGCCCAACTGAATAGACCACGTTTAGTAAAATACAAAAACAGAAATCATAAATAAAGATAAAAATTCACGATAATGTTTTAAATCTATTGTACTACATGTTCTATAAAAACACTTTTGGGGGGCCTAAGTGAAATATAATATTTAATAGAAAGATATAAGCGATAATATTACAATTTTTTACACGGTGCCCACTTGAACTTTTTGTATATCGATTCTGGATTTTTTTAAGTAATGTAAAACCAAGTAATTTTAAATAAGAGTGGGTTGTTTAAGGTTAACTGATAATTTAAGAAGGAGGCATTCGTTTTTTACCGTTGCATTATGATTGAAAATCTCATGTTACAATTGATATTCTTACATCGTTACACCTTCATTTGTTATTTATATTTCTGGTTGAGGACAAAGTTTGAATGTAACAATTAGAAGAAGAATGAATAAGCAGGGACAATTTGAGAAAGGATTATATTTTGAAATATGCAACGAAATATTAGACTAGGTTTACAATTTCAGAAATAATTTCCCTCGAACTGTATAAAGAATTCATATTATTTTTGTCACTGAATAGGGCACTAAAACTTGGCAAATTTGACAACTCAAATGGCATTTTGAAAAGGTTATTGTTTGGCTGATTATTTATAATATGAGACATTGTTGTCAGTCAATATTTCTTTAAATAAGTACTTTGTTTTAAAATATGAAATATACCAACCACTCTAGCACCGTTAATTTACATGAGGCATAGGCAACGGGACTTACACTCTGCGAGGGAGCATGGGCGGCAACATGACGAGTTAAGGCCTCCTAAGTAGCTTTTCATACCCAGTTGTCCCGCACGTTAAGCGTACGGAATGGTACGTACCGTCCCTGCTCTACCACCGTGTTTGCCATAAGGCATATCCAACGTAAAGTACCGTGAGGTGTAAGCGTAGAACAATGTTCTAGTTTTCTAAAATTAAATAATAATAAGAGATTATCATTTCCCAGTGCTGGGGGCTTTTTCAAAATTTATATCCCCGCCATTTTACTTTCCAGATGAACTGCATTGTTTTAACGTTAAATACTCTCATGATAAAAAAGGATGGCAAAACTCAATTTTTTTTTCCAATTAAATAATTACTAACAAAGTAAAGACTATAAAAATGTCAGGTTTTCCTTAATAGCTATACCCGTTTGTCTACGTAGGTGTTATTTTCTCGGTGAAAAATTTTAAAACAATCGATGTCTACTAACCTAACAGCAAAATAATATACCGACGACAAGAAAACGGAAATCCTTTGCATCAAAAATGTAATATCCAAAGAAAGGCGTTTTTAGAAACAATTCATTATTACACCTTGTCCGAGATAACTTGAATAACGAAGTAAACAAATTCACGTGATAGGCAGCGTCCACATCCACATGATAAAAAGCTGATCTTCAATTCGCTACAGATAAGGTGGCAAGGAAACGCTTGAAGCCTGGCTCTCTCCACCACTTCACAAGAGAAGTTATTGTCACCACATGAACTGTTCCACTGGTGAAGAAAAAGTTAAATATCCAAAGTTATGGTGACACTTTTGAAGACGTAATGCAGTTTTACGTAAAATGCGCACCATGTAAGTTACCGTGTGATTTGTGAAATAGTTTGTTTATTCCGTTGTTTAAGTTATGGGACAAACAGTAGAAATATACGAGTATATAATCAACTGAAGGACATTTCAAATCTAAATCACTTCGATAATTCATCTAATAGAAAACCGATAACAACAACAGCAATGCACATAGAATTACCAAACATGGAACCTTGGGCGAAGCATAATAAGAAAAACCAGACCTATTCGCCCAACAACAACAACAATTCAAATAATATGCCAACAACAGATATAAAACTCTTAATTCACAAGGAGACCAAAGAAAATATTTCACTCCTAAATAGTAAGAAATCGCCAGGAATAGATCAGATAATTCCAAAAATGTTGAAACACATACCAAAAAAAGGGACTAGTTATGTTAATCTATATTTACAATGCCATACTACGACTTCAATACTGACTTAGCGAGTTAAAAAAGTTGGAAATTATCCTCAGCCCAAAGCCTGGAAAAGCATTAAGCAATGTTGCCTCATATAGACCGATAAGTTTATTGTCTACATTTTCGAAACTACGCCGCACAAATAATCTCCTACATATATAATCCCAGAACATCAGTTTGGTTTCCACTCAGAGCAACAGTGTCATCGCATAGCACATGTCGTTAATGAGGCTATAGATGCAAAAAATATTGTTCAGCGACATTTTTAAATGTGATTCAAATATTTGACAAGGTCTGGCATGATGGCTTATTATACAAAATTAAACAGTGTCTACTAACTCCGTACTATACTTTACTAAAATCTTATCTGGTGGATAGACATTTCAGAACAAGAGTAAGTGGAGAAACTTCTGAACTTTAACCTATTAAATCTGGAGTTCCAAAGGGCAGTGTTTTAGGGCCCATTCTACATTTAATTTATACATCTGATCTCTCAACCACCGACTACACTATAAAGGAACATTGGCAGATGATACAGCTCTCTTGGCAATCCATGAAGATTCTGTAGTGCAAGTTCAAACCTTCAGGAACACCTCTTTCAGTTAGAAGAATGGCTCAAAAAGTGGAAAATTAAAATCAATGAAACCAAATCTCAACACCTTACCTTTACCACACGAAAAGAACAATGTTCGCTAGTATTTACTAATTTTATAGCAACATCAAGCATAAAGTACTTAGAGATCCATCTAATTAGCAAGTTGATATAGAGGCAAGGTATACAAAAAAAAACGAAAGCAGATCGAAATAAAACCGAGAAAACTATATTGGTTACTAGGTAGAAGATCAAAAATGTCATTAGAACTTACGGCATAAAACTATGGGGGGAAGGGAGCTGTGCTAGCACAATCATAAATTCTCCGAACAATAACTGATGCCCCATGGTACATCAAAAACAGGATGCTTCAAGATCTTCAGGTACCAACCATTCGAGAGGTAATCCAAGAAAGAAGCAGAAACGTCATAAAAAGCTAGAATCCCATGATAATCCTCTCCTCCAACCGCTTTTGCAACAAGAAAGTAGTGAATGGATCTTAAGTGAGGTAGAAGAGGTCTTCTCGATTGAGGAACCTCATCAAGACAGCAATGGAGCTACTTTCAAATGGTTTCTAAGCTAGAAAAATAGCTTAAAGGATGTAATTTCTAATTGCTGTTTAAATAAATCAAACTTTTCTTAGTCTGGTGGACTACCCTTCGCTTTTAAACTACGAGAACGAGGTTCGAATCCCAACCTTTGTCGAACTTATAAATTCGTAACAATAACAAAATGTGAATTGTAGTAATTATTAAGTAAAGTTTTCTGTCCTTAGAAATGCAACATTATCACTAAATACGTTCAGAATCAACAACTTAAAAATTAAAACAGTATTAATGTAATCGATTATTTAGTTATTTATTTATTTACTGTGCGAGATATTTTCAGCTTTCATCAGTAATTTACAAATTTAAATATTAAAGATTGCGTTGCCATTTTGCTGAACTTCGCAAGGACGATTGCATATTCTACAGCTATCAGTCTTTGTCACCTCTAAAAATTCAATTCCGTTTTACTTCTTGATGACGCAGCACATGACGTAAACCTTGAATTAGTAAGAAGGGTTGTAGATTACGGTTTTAGTAATGACGTTACTGATACGTCATACATTTTTCACTAAACTCTGTATTTCTCCATATAGTATTTGAAAAATAATATTTAAGAAGAAATTATTTCATCTAAAGCGATACAAAATGTAGTGTTAAAAATTGTTTAATTTCAGTTTACTTACACATGTAACTATACAACTGTCCTTAAATGCACTCTCTTCAAAAACGCAGCAAACTTGATGTAGCATAACACTAAATTACAAAATGTTGTATGAAATTGCGAACAAAGGCACGAAAGTTACCGCAGTTTCGTTAAAACTGACCAGTTTGAGTCGAAAAGGCCGAATTGATTACTTTTCTAGCATGCTGATAATTGTAAAAATGTACCAAATGTTGAAGATATCAAAATCGAACGTGTGCCAAGTGTTCTTTTTGTAGATAACGATACAGATTCCGCCTTTTATGGTTATTTAAATAAGAATAGTTTGGAAAATTTTATCGATTGATAGACATTTAAGAATTAAATAAAGAAACCTATTAACTTATGATTATCCTTTTGCTCTTGATTTTGATTTGAAATATTCTGCAACTGAATAATTTATTGTAGATGGAAATAGAATGCTCTTTGTAATAACTTAATTTTTCCGAATGCGAAAAATATAAAAAGTATTATAATCAAAATATTTTTAACGATTTATTCGTAAAGTTGTGATAATTGTGTTTCGTGAAGCTAAATAATCAAAACTAAAGAAAATAGTGTATTTAAGCCAAATAGAAAATCGTTTTTATTTTTGTTATCTCCGGACCCATGTAGATTAAGACTTTTTAACTTCTGTGTGATTGTACTACATACGCTATAAATTATTAGCATTTTTTTTAAGTCGCTGCCTTTTCTGTTTCTCTTCAGAAGGGTTTCGCCTCTGGCTTGGTTGACAAGTTGAGTTACCGTTACCCTTCCGCCTCTTGCTAAAAGAGCCTCTGGCGTGGTTGACACGTTGAGTTACCATTCTTTTTTAGCTGAAGAAGCCCCTTAAAAAAGTGGGCGAAACGTCGAGTTTTTCTGTCTCAACAATGACACGGTCCACTGACCGTGAAAAAGTCTTAGAATTCATTAGAAAATTTAACTTTCTAGCTTTAAAGTTACGGGAAAATCGGCATAAGAATGCACTCTGCATTTTTCTTTTTACTATATTGACAAAAAAACAGATTAAACTTTCTGTTTTCATAAACTTTATTTTATTTTCCATAAGCTAAATAAATAACATGTGTTCCAATAATAATTAACAAATTATGTTTCAATTTCTCATCTAATTCGACATGCAGTTGGCTCTCTGGGATCATTTCTGCTTCGATTTTTAAAATTTAGGGCCATTTGCACGACGCAAAAAATTAAATTTAATTGCAATTTTAAACTTTGTTTAAAGTATAAATTTGTTTGTTTGCCATTGTTGCTATGCTACTTTTTGGTTTAAACTAGGCTTTAATTTAGGGAGCTTCGTTGTAAAACACCTCTAACCTATTCAATTTATGAAAAGTTTCTTAAAACTAAATAATTTTTCATGGCTTGTAAAATGATTTTCCACGAATATTTAAAGATGTTTAATTGTTTACAGCGTTACGGTAATCGAAAACCATTTCTAAAAGTAAGCTTCATTCTACATTGTTTGTAATTTGCGGAAATGTGAACTTCAGGCAGTCATAATATACTTAAAGACGAGATTCAATATTTTGTTTTCAAATAAATGAGAGTTTTTTTGTTGTATAAGGATTTATAAACATCCTAAAATCACTTAAAACCTTATTTATCATCTCAGGTAAAAATTCATTAATTTTAGGATGTTATAAGACAAGCAAAGTTTAAATTTAGTAAACAACAAGTAGAAGAAATCAGATTAAAAAAATAACTAATTAAAATTTGAAAATTGCTAATTTTTTCATTATTAAGATATCAAATTTGTTTCATTGATCAATTAACAGCATAAACACCGGAAGTTCAGGCAAAATGTCCAAAATACCTATTAAATATCAATAAATGTCATTTTTAGTATAGGTAAATGCTTATTTTGTAATATTTTTAAAGTGCTTATTGCGGTGGCGTTTTCTCGTAAATGATTCTGTAATTTGTAATTGTTGTACTTTTCTGTAGTAAAATTTAGGTAAAGCGTAGTCTAGAGTATAATGCTAACTTCTTGCAAGGAACAATTGAACATTCTACACTGATACACGAAAGCTGTCATTTTAAGGTTTACCTTCAAGATAATTCACTAAAATTATTTTCGCACTTAATCCACAATTTACAAGAAGATGTTCTATCCTTGGTGTTTCAGATTATTTTTTAACTTTTTCCTATTATCATGTTTCACTAAAAGATTATTTTTTAACTTGAAAGAACCACGAACAATGGAATGATGGTGGAATAAGTTAGTTTATATTGAAAAATAAAAAAAGTGTTTTTCAGTGTCTATTTAGTACTTTTAAAATACATAAATATTTGCCTATTTTAAGGATTTTTAGGGCCTGGACTTTCCGTTAATACAGTTAATAGTTATAATAAAGAGATAATTTCTCCGATAAATACTAATCAGTACAAAATGTATTTGAATGAATTATTTTGGACTAAAAACAATATGTTAAGATTGTTAAAAGGCATACTGTAGCTTCAGCTTTCAAATTTGCTTGTAAATGCAAATACATATCTATTATACGAGGCTAAGTGTTCTCCACTGGTTTTTTAACCGTTTGGATTTTTAAACAATTTTAGTGAAAATATGTGGTAATATTGATAAAAACAGATTGAGAACAATTCATTTTTAAGTTTTTTACTGAATTTTCGCATAGCTTTTCCAAGCTACGCAGTTTCTTTAAAGGTTGTGTCATGCTAAAAACTACATAAAACAAAATGGCTGTTTTCTGCCATTCCTTCTAAATTAATCAACGTCAAAGCTATCAGATAAATCTCAAAGTGGCTACTGAATTGGAAAATACAATTGTGTTAGTCATCAAACCTAGGTTAAAAGCATCAATTAAAGCGCTCCAGAGGAAAATTCTATCGGCGAAATGAAAAATGAGCAACCATTTTCTCGGAATTTGTTTGTATAAATAAAAAAGAGATACTTTCAGTAAGAGAATTCATCTTCTAACTAATTTTCTACCGCCAAATACAGAATTATGCCGATACCAGAGGCAAATCATTTTGTCATCATGACTTTTCAACAAGGTAACCTTAGCCATACACCTCTGCTTCCTCGTCGTTAATCGTTTTTTCTCTCCGTATCGGTTAGCAGAGATATTTCATGGTTGGTTACCTCGCATATTAAAATATCAATGGGAACGAATTTTTCTCAGTGTTAAATTAACGTGTCAACGGATCGACTTAAGAAAAACTAGAGAGAATCGCGTTTCTTTACCGATAGTTTCGGAATATTTTTCTAGCACCAATTCTCAAGCTTCTATGCGTGTAATGAATCTGTTTACGAGTGAAATTTAAATATAAACCAGCGCTGTTATTGAACTGAAATGAGTGCATTCCTGTTATTACAGTCGCAGGACAGCGTACTTTCTGATTACACACGTTACAGAAATAACCACGTGGTTCGGCACGTGGAGGTTATTTTCGAGGCGCTTCTACGAGGAGCAGATTGAGTACGAATCCGTATCAGGCGGGAAAAGAATCGACCCCCAGCAGACAAACAAAACCAGTAGATTCATTCTCGTAAATATTAATGAAGTCAAAACTCGCTTCTAAGTTAAATTTGCACTTTTGTAGATATCAATCTCCTTGTTAAACGTGTATCTAACTTGATCTACACATAAAATGTTAGATTTTAAAACGTTTCATCTATTAATCATTTACAGTGGAGGTAAGACGTTCTAAATTATAAATAATTCGATCGCATTTATTATAAGGACATTTTGAGGATATTAAAATAAAAAAAAAACAAATAGAAATTTATCGGTAGCGTTTCTTGTTAATTATGCAAAGATCGCTAAATCACATCTCTGGCGAAATATCTAAAAGAGAAACAGGGAATTGCAACATTTATAAATACCTGAAGATTTAATTGCTATTAAAAAATTCAATTTTCAACGGACGATTTAAATTGCTTTAATCAATATTGGAAACAAGTACGGTTTAAAAAATTAATTGGCGTGATTTATGATCATCTGAAAGGTTGCAGAAAATTATTTCATCCAGGCAATGAAATTACAAACGGTATAATATTTAAAACTGTCAGCGGTTATCGAATTTTAGGTTAAAGATTTTTTAAGTTGTCTGAATTGGATTTACTTAAGAATTTTAAAAGCGCTATTTGAAGAATGTGCCCAGTTGAGAAGACAGCTAAATGTAAATGAATTTTATTTTAAACAATTTTAACCACTGACAATAGAAATTCGTTTTAGGGATTGATTATTAAGTAGGGGCTTAAACCAACCCTTAACTTAAGTAAGTTTGAATTACGATTAAGGCCCGGTATTAGCCTTAAGACCTAAGCCTTAAGCTAAGGCTTAACTCAAGTCTCATTACACTTAAACCCTAATTTCAGCCGCCTTAAGTTAAGCTTTAACTTAAACTTGCACTGAGTGTCGACCCTCAACCAAGCCTCGCTACACTTAAGGCTCCTACACACGGACGTACATGACTTAATACAAGAATGCGAACGCATCAACGCACAGCCAATAACGTGCATTAAGTTTTGCATACAGACGCACGATCTTGCTCGCTAGTTTTGTCCTAGATGCAGTGGTGTTTAGAAGATGTTTGTAGAAGACGATGAATTGGCTGTAATGGCAGTGGCGTGCGCATATGTGCTCAAAGAGAATTAAAAATCCTCGTCATCTATGTTCGAAAGAATGGCTTTTAAAAAGGGAAACATTTTCACATATTAACTGTGTATCAAATAACTGCCTTTTTTATGATTTGTGCAGGTTCTCAAACGAAATCTTTCGGGGTATATTATAAGAAACAAGCCAGAAATTTCAAAAAATTAACTTACCGACACTACTGTTGAGGTCTGTAGCAAACCACGTGAATTTGCCTCCACACGTTGAGACTTGCATGCACGAGTATGCACGCACGTTAAAGATTTCTGGTGAAAATTGATAAATTAACGCGACCTACTTCCTGAGTGTGCATTCAAAAACTTGACGTTATTTCGCATACACACCGACGTTATTGCGTGCGCGTGCATGTATTAAGTCAAGTACGTCCGTGTGTAGGGGCCTTTAGAGTCGATATTTCAGTGTGGATTTAAGCTGAAGCTTAGCTTACGCTGCTTACGGAGGCTTACAGAATTTTAAAAGCACTGTTTGAAAATGTGTCCGGTTGAGACGACAGCTGAATGTATCTGAACTTTATTTTAAACAATTTTAGACACTCAAAATGGAAATTCGTTTTAAGGGTTGGTTTAGTTGGTTAATAAGTAGAGGCTTAAACTAACCCTTAACCTAAGTAAGTTTGAATTACGATTAAGGTCCGGTATTATTGTAAGCAGACTTAATCTAGGGCTTAACCCAAGTCTCATTACACTTTCATCTGCCTTAAGTTAAGCTTTAACATAAACTTGTACTAAACTATCGACCCTAAAATAAGCCTCGCTACACTTAGGGCCGATGTTTCCAGTATAGATTTAAGCTGAAGCTTAGCTAAAGTAGGCTTAAATTAAAGCTTAAGCCAAACTTAATCACACTTAAACCCTACTTTTAGCCGCGTTTAGCTAAGCTTTAGATTAAACGTGCAGCATTGAAATGCTGGTCTTTATACCATAATTCAAACCTACTAAGCTAAGTTTCAGCTTAAATCTGCACTGAAACCCTAAGACATTTTTTCCAAAATTGAATCTTCAGGAACACCTAAAAGGCTTATACAAATAAGTATTTAAAATATTCTGGAAAAACTTCCCACGATAATTGTAGAGAACAAAATAGCATTTTTCAGTTCGAACCCATCCTTCAACTTTTCAAATAATTTTAAAAGGCATCAATGGTGCTTTGTAAAGAATTTCTAAAATTTTGATTTGACATAGTAATTAAGACATTTGTTAAAAATTTGAAGAAAAAACTAGTTATTTATTAATAATCAAAATGAGCCATTGGCGTATTACACTACCGAAAATCATAACGCAAACCCCAAAAATGAGTCCTGAAAAACATTTTACTTACATTACTTAATCTGAAGTCTTTCTACCGTTAGGTGTAAGACTATCACGTTGATTTGAGAAGGTCAAAGGGTCGAACAAGTGGATAACTTTAAATATTTGGGGGCGATGATTGAAAGTAATGGAAGACAAGACAGGGAGATAGATGACAGAATAGGAAAAATTGGAAGGATATTTAAAGCCTTAAAAAACATTTTTTTAGCTGCATTAGTTATCAACGAAAGTTGCACTGCGTTATTTTAATGTAAAAAAGATGTTTAATTTTGAAGGCTCCTTTTGGTTAAATAAAACGAACTTATTGGACTTTTCAAGTTTCCATTATTTTTGTTTATTTATTCGCGTCTTTAATAAGCACTTAATTATCATATCATGATTAGAGGGACAGAAAGTGTTTTAGTATTCTCCGACCTTTTTATTTTTCATGCAATTCGAAAAATATCAAAATTCCTGTTGTCTCTTATACTTAAGGGCGCTTAAGGCACCAAAAAGAAAACATCGAAAAAGTTTGTTATTCTCCTCCTTTCAGACTAAAAACCTTTTCATTCTTTGTAAGGATTTAATGACTCTAAAAAACTACAAAAACCTTTTTAAATCCAAAATAAAGTATATGGTCGGATTCAATCCTTGAAAACCATGATGCAGAAAAGAAGAAGAAAAAGGTAAGGAAAAAATAGAAAGTTTTGCAATGAGAATGGTAACTCAGTTATCAAATAGGTATTTGGTTTGTAGATAGTGTTTCAACTTTGAGGGATTCTTAACTTTTTCATTTCTTAAACAACCTTTCTTAATTGTTAATGGCTACGTACCGAACTCTTTCTTTTTTCAGAAGTAGAAAACAAGTTAGCAACTTAAAGAGATCCTTTGTCTTTTAATAGTTTTTCTCTAAATTTTCGTTTTTGTAAGTTGTTTAAAATTTCAAAACTAAAGATTATAAACATATTGCTTGCTTCATTTCATCACCTAAACTACCCAAAAATGAATAGGGATATTATTATTACACACATTTGTAGGTATTGTGAAAATTTGTACAACAAATGTGTGTAATAAGTAATAACAATATCCCTATTCATTTTTGAGTAGTTTACATCGATATTCAAATAAATTTTCAGAAATCATTCAGTCTTGCAGAAGATTTGCAGATTTTCTATATTTGTAAAGCAATAAAAGCAAATACAAATCAGCCAGAATTTTTGAACGAGAAGTTGTCATTCTAACATTGGAATTATTTATTACAATTTACATAGTAAACGTAAAATGACATCCATGACAGACTTTAAGATTTCATTAGACTAAAATATTGCGACCTTTAAAAACCATCAAAAATTTAATGAACACAAACAATAATTACGAATACGTTAGCCTACCTCGCATTTAAAGACACTTTAAAGATACAAAATATACGAACATAACACCATCTTCATGAATAGAGCGGCTGCCACCAATTCTATAAGAAACCATCTTTTCAATAAATCCTGAACAGTTTCAATAAGAACTATTAGAGTGCTGATACATACATACATCCAAGAGTTTAAAATAATAAAAACTATGTCGTGAGCTAATTTGAAGGATGATAACCTAATACTGTCGAATAAATTAATTAAACCGTGTAATTTTCCACGTACCTATTAGCAAATTTGTCCCCAGCTATTTTAAATGCTGATGAGTTTTTCGTTTTATTTATAAATAACTTCAGCATTTAAACATAAGATTAATCTCGTTTAATTGTTATTATAGTGGCAGGTAAAAAAGGCTCGTTTATAATTAAATATTGGAGGCGTTTCTTTTTTTTTAGAATTTTACCGTCTGTAAAATAAACATATTCGGAGTTATTCTCAAGCGATTCTAATTAATTCGTTCGTTATTTACGTGCTTTTAGGAGTTCATTAACTTCGCCATTCGGAAATAAACAAAATTCTTTATTACCTGAAGCTGTTTAGAATGGGCGAGTTTTTTTTTTCGAATTTAAACGAGTACTTGAAAGTTGAAAGAATAAAACGAGAACACGGAAGTCCCAAAGGGGCATTGTCTCAGAGATCAATTTTATGGTCGCCATAAAATCTCGGTACAATCGTTATGCGGATTACAAGGAACACTAAGCTTCGAAAGCCCAAAAAGTTTATATCGAAGGATAGTAATGTCCATCGGTCGCATAAAAATAGTTTTATGGTCGTAAAAGTACACAGAAATATAAAATTTCGCCGCCTACTATGTAATCCATATCCTCATGAAACCTAAATTATAAATAAAATGAAAATATGCCTCAGCAATGGCTTCCGTCCAACACTTTACATTTCAACATTTTTGAACGTATTCTTCTTGGGTATGCCTGTATCCTTTTTCCACGATGAACCAACTAATGTCACGACGGAAAACAGTGCGAGTTATGACGTAGTCAAAGTTTGTTAGGTGATGCGTATGGGTTCTTTAACGGAAAGGGAACGAAAACGTATGTTTCGCAACGCATCTGTAAGAAGCCGGTACGTAATTTATCTAAGGAGGCTGTTGTGGTGTGTGTGTATTTTTATATTTATGCGTGAGTGTGCGTACTTTTTACGCAATACGCACCGATGTCTCGGCCCACACGTCTCATGGTCCAGTTAAGAAACTTAAAACTGAAAATAAATTGTCCGTCCGAAGATAATCCCCAGTTCTTTGACGTTGTTCGCACAAAAAAGTTCTCGTTTTTCTTTGTTAGAAAAATTATAATTACTCGGAGCAAATATTAAACCGACACCGAAGTCATAAAGGCATGACACGATCATTCATTATATGGCACGATTGTAGGCGGATTGTATGATATGGATATTGTAGAGAATTTGTGGGAAGAGAGAGATCATCGAATAACCAAAGGCACAACGAACACTGTAGCAAATTAATTAAAGCCAGTAATTCTAGTACATCGGAGAGGAGAAAACCACCAATTTATATCACCTAAACCGACGTATGAAAATGGCGAGCAACACACGGACAAGACAGAAAAAAAGAATCCGGGACGCCGTTGTTGTAAATTTAGTGCAACACGAACGTTTCTACCATTACTAATCGCTGTTGAAGGTAAAACCTGAATTATGAAGTTGGAACGTATTGCATAATGAGAAATATATCAAATTCATTCACGCGCTTCTAATTTAATATACATACAGTGAGTGAAATTGCTCACCTACCGGAGCTGATCGCCGTTTTTCATTCCATTGCGCAATTGATCTATGGTCGGAGTTACTGGTTTTTAGTTAGAATAATCTCATTAGGATCAAAGGAATTATACAAGACGAAAAATATACGGACCCGCACGATTTAACGACCTTTGGAATTTAATTCCCAAATAAACTAAATTAACACCGAACATTCCGGCATTTTACGCTTTTATATTTACCTCGAAAACTTACACAAGTTGATATAAATTATACTGTAAATCCAAAACGGGTAACAACTTTGAATGTGAACGACTATTTTCGTAAAAAAAGTATTTTCGAAACAATGAAAACGTTAAATCAAACGTGCACAAAAATTTCTCGTTTAAATTTAACGCAAGGCTAAAAACTACAATTTCCGAAAGATTTTCGGCAAATAAAACTATCAAAAGGTCTTTAAGATTACTGGATTAACCACAAGAATGTGAATATCCATAGGAAGAAATGAATTAAAAAGAAATTTTGAACAACTAAGATCTGCAATTATAGATCAATTTGACTTCCAAGTACATTTCATGCATTTGGTTTTTAGAGGTTATCGAAACTGGCTTTTGAAAATGTATAGCCTTTTCACAGTTCTTGAAATTACTAATTTGAAGCATTAAGTAATCTTATTTCAAACTGTCGTTGAAAAAAGTCAAAAATAGTTGGCAGCACATTTAAAAAAAATCCCTAAAATAATTTAAAAAATTTTATATTGACTGCACTGAATAAATCAGCGCCGCAGATTGTTTTTTATAATCGTATGTTTTTTTGAGGTTATATATTTTTTGTTTAATAAATAGTTCCATATATTATCTTTCGTGAATCCTTTTTTAATTTAGAAAATACGGATTATATTTTGAGCATTTATTATATGTATATGTTACGGTCAATGTGTTAACAATGACCGGTCAATGTGGATAATGTACTTGGTATAGCAATTAAAAAACTTTTTCCTCTATCTCTAACCTCCAATAAATGCCTCTACTAAAACAGTAGAGTTGTTTATTGGAGGTTAGAGGTAGAGGAAGAACAGTTAAAAAAAAATAAAAGTACATTATTCACATTGACCAGTCATTGTTAACACTGGCCGGATTGATCACATTGACCGTAACATATATAATTCATTTGACTACAGCACGGACGGTTTCGGGGTCAAAACCGAGTCGGATGCTCGACGGGTGACCTACCCAGTCACTGAAAATAATTGGGAACCGAAACACTGTGGTGGAGTAGGGAAGGTAAGCGGTTGACGAAGGCGTGGTGCTTACCACATCACCTAGTACGCATAGCGTGCCAGTTAACCGGGTATGAAAGCTTCCAGGTTGCCGGCCATAGGCCATACTCCCTCGCAGAGTGTAAGTGCTGATACCTTTACCGATTGTATATAATTAATAAATTTAAGATTAATTTTCTAATTGTCTTATTTAAATTTCATGCTTTTGTATCCGAAAATTCATCCTTAGTGACGCCGATGAACTTTTGTAGATGTTTTTTTAACTTTTTAAGGGCTGTCAAAAATTTTGTACGGTTTGATCCCACTGCATGTTCCACCTGTTTCATTTTTTTGTGATTAAACTTTATAAAGTATGATCAAAATTTCTGTTCATCAAGTATGGCCGTGGAAGTGCAAACCAACGCCTTTAAAATTGACTTACATGTATTTACTTCAAACTAAATATGCGTGAATTCGTTAATTTCAATATAATATTCTAATAAAATTTGGTAGTTTGAGGGTAAATATATGTAAGCTAATTTTAAAGGCGTTGGTTTGCACTTCCACGGCCATACTTGATGAACAGAAATTTTTATCATACTTTATGTTATACATATGTTATATGCAGTATTTTAATAATAAAATTTTGTTACAAAAAATCTTACCAATATCAAAATATTACAGTGACAGAGTAATAAAATAAACTAAATCTATTAAAACTACTGTAACGAGACACGTTAGCAGTCAAGGAGAGTACGTCTGAGATCATATGCGTCATCCACCGATAGAAGTCTCTATAGTTACCGCGAGTGATCGAGATGCGTGATCATTCTGGAGGAACGTCGAACTTACTGGATTGGAGGCTTTGGTATAAAGGCGCGTTCCCTGAGCAAGCCACCAGTCTAGCAAAGCCTACCAACAAGTCGCGATCAAGTGGGCGTGTAACATAAGTGCGTTTGTGAATATAAATAAACTGTATAAGTAAAATAGTTAGTATTTCGGGTTAATATTGATATGCTCTAACTTGTTTAAGATAATTGCATACAATTTTTAGAATTCCAACTAGTTTCTTATTAATTTTAATCAAATTAATCAATCCAGGGTCGTTGAACGGATCGCTTTTATGAACTTTAAAATTTTATAAAATTCATAAAGTAAAATTTTAAACACCTTCAAAATTATGCAAATCTTTACAAATAAACAACAACAAATTCTAATAACTAAATAAACACTTTTAAAAATTAATAAATTTACAAACTACCTTTTTATAACAACTCGAACAAACACGCTTCCTGCTTCAACTCCAAATTCAACACCTCACCTCACCTTTTTAACTTCAAATTGACCAAGTCTTGCCCCACTTTCAATCCAGCAACACACTTTTCCCCTTTATCGATCCAACATCTCACCTTTATATCCAAATTTACAACTGCTTTCTCCAAAATAAAATTTTATTTCATAAATTTTTTTTATTATACAGGGTGTTTCTTAAGTAGAGGCCAAAAATCCAGGGGCGTATTGTGAGGCCAAAAATAGGGTTTTTTCGTTATATAAACATGGGGTCTTAGGGCAGCCGTTGTCGAGCTACAGAGCGTCAAAAATTTAAAAAAATAACGGATTTTTATTTTTAATTTTTATACCGCTTGAGGAAATTTTACCAAATCCAGTGTACAAACCGTAGGTTCTGCACTCAGGAAGACACAAGTTCAAATACTAATTTGTAATAGATCGAAAGCACCAAAACATTAGGAAAAAATAAACTTAAATTTAGGTTTAATTAAAATGCTTAATGAAAAGCAATCAACATTTTAAGAGTAACAATAGCCAACCAATAACAAATAAATAAATATCAATGGTAATTTTAGAAAGTAACCTACGACTAAGGTCGATTTTTCCAGCTCCTAAAAATCCTTGTAATCAACTATTTGGAAAATCTAGGAAAACAATAATTATGTTACCAAGGAAAACACCTGCGATCTTTTCAATATTTGTTATGTGTTATTTACTATAGTTTTCGATAATAATTTGATATAAAAGCAATACGTGTAACTCAAGGTCGAGAGAGATTCTACTTTGTACTTAGCTTTTAGTACTGTACCTAGCGTTTAAGCCCAGCTAAGTAATTCTTAAAATTATAATATGATCCTTAAAAGGAGTTTCAATTAATAAAAATCCTATATAACATTTGGTTTTTGCACTAAATGCGAGAGAAGAGGTACTTCGGTGGCCATATAAAACACAGACGACTCTGTTGTTTAGCTTACATTTTTTCATTAAAAGTAATGAAAATCGTTGTTATGAAGTTAATACGAAACTGAGTCTTTATGACTATTTCTGTTGGTTCCTTAGGTACTAGTGCGGTAATGAATATGTTATTGAAATATCCTGCAACAAACATAGTACTTACTTTAAAATTAAATGCTTGGTTTTAGCAATCAAGCTACCATGTTCTGTGAAAGACAAATTGGTTTGAGTCTGCCTATATACCTATAGAATTTTTATGGTAGTTTCAAATTATAAAAGGAAAGTTCGCCGAACACAACTCCAGAAAATGAGCTTTCCATGAAATTTATCAGATGAATTTAGTTTTATTATTTCGAAAAAGAAATATCCTCAAAGATTTACTCCAACCTACTTCATTTAAAAATCTTCTACTAATGCTTGTTCCTTTTTGTTTTCAATGCTATTTATTAGGCTAAGTAATATACACTACAATGGCTGTTTAGTGGCTACTCCCCTCTACTAATGGTAATAATGTAGTTGTTAAATAATGCCCTTGTACTTTCAATGCGTTTTGGTGTTTTGAGTGGACTCACATCGCAAAATCCAATTGATTAATATAACATAACTTAACTTACTCTAAACCGAGCTAACCTAAATTTACCGTAACATAACCTAAGCTAACTTTAATCAACAAAATTTCACAAGTACAAAAAGGTTATTTTGATTAACGATGCACGAATATGATGTTTTTACATTTTTCAAAATCTCTGGCTTTGGCTAATTTGTCCCTACCTTAGTAATAATTCCAGTATCCTAGTCTCGATGAGTAAACCCAACTAAGGTCTTATGGAAGGCCCAACGAACTCGAATTATTACTTAATAACAGATCGTTGATTTAAACTTCGGCCAAAGAAAAAGAAAAAGAAGAATTTTTAACTTCATTCTACCATACCGAAATCTTTGAAACGGTAAACATGTTGTTTTAAATATATACTCTAATAAAATTAGCACCGTCTTTGACTCCAGAAAACATTTCAGGGTTGGCATACCTCAGTAAAGGGGGGAGGAAAAAAAACAGGGGCTGTAAAATCAGTTGGCCTCCATCTGGTATTCGGATGCATCAAAAACGTTGGAAAGTTCCGGAGCTGGAATTTATGAAGCAAACACTGGGGAATGCTTAAGCATCAACCTAGGTAGATTTGCTAAAGTGCTCCAAGTGGAAGTAATTGCTATTACCAACTACCTGTGCAAACATTATGCTACAGAAAGGTTATGAAAATCGACAAATATACATACTGCCGGACAGCCAAGCTGCATTAAAAGCTGCGGCAGCAATTGAGGTCAAATCTATAGTAGTTCTCGAATACTTTGGAGCATTGGTTGCACAGGCAGAACATAACAAAATAACTCCGAAATGGGTGCCAGGTGCTACACCAGCACTAGGTGAAATGAAATGTTATACGGAGGTGATAACGCTAAATAAACCCGCTACTCTGTTGCGTGGGCGTGAGGATCCTAAAAGAAAATAGTAGTGCTCACTAAATAACTAAACTAACGATGGTCCTTGGGCGCCAGATCCTATCGATAAAGTAAACAGTCTTCAGTCGGATCTCCTGAAGAATAACCTACAAAGTGAATTGATTTGATAATAAAACGCAAAGCTTTGTAATTAACGAAATAGGATATATTAACTCGTAAGCAAAAATTACACATATAAAAAATTGAAAATTAATAATGAAGTTCAAAGAAACCAATAAAGAAATTTATTAAAATCTTAATCAAACGTAAGTCTAAATATAATGTTTCAAACACCAATATCTAATTAAACAAACAAAAAAAAAACTATAGAGAATGTTCAAAGACAATATCGTAACTAAACGAAAGAAAAAATGTAAGGTTAAAAGTAACACAAGATCGTAATTCAACGAACGTAGACCCTCTGAGGGTTCGCAAGGTCAATCCTAAACTAAATTGATAAATACGCATACGGGAAGTGAGCTCAGTTCGTCGTCGCAGTTATAAATAACATAATAACACAATAAATAATAATAACGTCCTGCGAAACGTGTACGGTAACGACAATTCAATTACGATATAATATATATTAATATTTATATTCGTACACGAAAATCAGCAACACAAGAAGTACAGGAAGTACTAAAAAGTACTAGAAGAGCAAAAGTTATTAAGCGCCCTTTGAGAATTCTTCAAGTAAAATGGTCGGCGAACAGATTAAATCCCAACAAAGGTTGAAAAAGGTAATCAAATATAAAACTTACTAACGTTTCAATTTTTCTAAAGGTCTACAAGGACGATTTAAATATTTTTGGTAAAACCAAACTAAAACCAAGGTAAACGATCTGTTCACGACGAACGTCAAAAGTAGAAGAAGGTTAACTAATAATCTTTCAACAGAATTTCCCAAAGAAAACCAACCTAAAGATTTACGAATTCCCTAAAGATTCTAAATCCACTAAGTGGTTAAATTCATAGTAAGAAGAGGCAGTAAGAAGAGGCGCCTATGACGTATGCATTGTATGCAAGTATACAAGCTTAGATGTAACTGGGAAGTCTAAAGAAAAGAATATATAACCAGACTAATTTGTCTAATAATTTACGTAAATACGCAAGGAGCAATTTCTACTGTAACACAGGACACCAAAATGTGGAAGGGAATGAAAGGGCAGATGAACTTGGAAAATTGGAAGCAGAAAAACTCTTAATCGGGCCTAAAACAACATGCGGGTTGGCATATGTGACCGCAAAGGCGTTGGTAAAGGAACGATTACGAAAAGAACACTCCAGATATTGGAAGGAGGGACAGGGACTAAGGCAATCTTCCTGAGAAATCCCTCCAGTCAGATCAGGAGAACTACTATTTAAACAGGGGAAAACGTAGAAAGGTAGTTGGGCTGCTAACAGGACACAGAACGCACCTTCAACTAATAAGCGTCATAAATGATCCAAACCGCAGATTTTGCGGAGAGGAAGATAAAACTGGAGAGCACATATTGTGGGAATGTAGGATGTAAATCCTAGAGGACACAATAAGCCGATAAGCTCAAGTGCAGTGGGTTATAAACCACACCCCATGTGAATAAATAATAACGTCATTCTAGGATAGTAGTATTACTGAAATGCATTTTGTTTTTAGTTAGCTCTGCATAAACAGTTGCATATCTAATTTCAGCGATTTTCAACCTCAAATGAGAAAAAGTAACTCCAAATGTAACACGTCTGACATACAATCGGCCAGTCTGAAATTCCAGGTTTGTTTAAAAAATCTTATTACAGCCTTTTTGGTAGCAGATATATCTGCTGCACTCAAAAGTAATTTAATTCTTCCAAGATTTGGAAAATTTTCTCATATTGTTAGACAAGAAAGAAGAAAGAAGAAAACATTTGGACTAATTGATATAATCCATACAAGTTAGGCAGTCGAAACTTTAAGGAGAAAATATTTAGAACAGTCGGTTTCAATTGTATGCATTAAGTATACCACAAATAATGTAATTCACAACAGCTTTCAAGTGATAATCAGTTTGACAGGTTGTATGCATTTAAACCAATAAGAGGACACGAATTTAGCTATTCACTGCAACCGGCGCGGCGCGGCGTTCCGAATTTTGTTGCATAATATCTTATGGATCACCCTGTATTCACAACATTAAAATATTCCCCACATATTAACTTTCACCATTTACTTATTAATACAAATCGAACAATATTATCAGCCACATAAAATCAAAAATTTAAATTTCTAATTCTGTTTAGTAAAAAAGCAAATAATGGTACCTAATGTGAACTGAAAATCAAATGTGATGACATTAACCGGCATTCACCGACGTATTTGAATTTGAAACTTTCTCATCTTGGTACTAAACTAATTTAATTCTAAATGTTATGGTTGTTAATTTATCTCTGTCTTATCTAGCAGGATCTTAAACAGAACTTTTAGTTAATTAACCATCAAATAGATACTCGCAGTTACCATTATTTATTTTGCGGGAATTATTATTGAATATTTCCTTGACATTAAGCGGAACGTAAGTAATATCTATAAATTAATATCGGGCTATGTTTGTATTGATTTAACGCCGAAAAAAAAAATGGTTGAAAACGTTAACTCGTTTTATATCTCGGCTATAAAAAAATAGAGAAACTCGTAGAATTCTTAAAAGTTAACCTTTAATTGTATATTAGCCCCGTAAATGGGTAAATTTCATTTAACTTTTAGAATTACATGAACTAATTAGGATAAAATTTATAGTTTAAGGTCAGCAGCATTTAAATTGTACTGCTTTCCGTGAGTACAATCTAACATTTCGTGTTATCATCCGATCTATCTCTTTAGTTTTAAGTTATTTTAACTAACTTTAATTATGCCGTATTTAGTTTTGTAATAATGCATACGAAATTAGTTTAACTAACGCTCGGTCGTTACGATTTGAAGATTTTTAACATTTCATATCATGTTTTAGGTTAATTAATATTTCAGTTTTTTTTTTATTTAGGAATTGCATCCATGGGAACTGAATTTTGTTATTTCTGATTGTGAAATTCTTGCTTGTAATGAGAATAGTTGATCGATTGGAATTACGAAAACTAGAATTCCAAAATGTAAAAAGAGTTGTATCCTGGGAAATATTGAACCTACTTTGTAAGTAAATTATTTTTAAATTAAATTACATCAATTTATTCAATAATTTGTTTACTGTTGTTTGATCAAAAATTAGTTTTCTTAGCTGACAGTTGTTCTAATAAAAGAAAGCTGTTTCTAGTGCTTGTTAAAAAAATAATTAGTTTTCCACAATATTGGATTTTTTTGGAATTACAGATATTCTTTACGCCTAAACTTCAACTCTTTCTTGTTCTCAATTTCTTGAAAACCCGAGAAACAATACTTGGACGGCCAATCCACATTGTAAACATAAATTTAATCTTCCTTCAAGCATAAAACTAGATATTGATCAAAGATAGCATTTCGCATTTTGTCAACTGATCTACGCAATGCGTATAAGAATATAATAAAAAAAATCCCAAATTGATGTCGTTTTCTTGACTTCCGAACCCTAACTGAATTTATTGAAAACGTTCGACATATTTCTTTATTGTATGACATCCAATCTCGATAGAAGCCTAAAAAGTGCATGTTTTGGCACATCACAACCTTCTCATTGCCAACTTGCAATATAAATTTAAATACAACTGATATTCAAAACCAGCCCTTTTTTCTACGACGAATTCGATGTGAATGTAATATAGTGTTAGGTTTGATTCAATACTACAGAAATTGATTTTCACCTATTTTTGATTCTTTACCCAAAATATTTTAGAAAGACTTACATAGATGGCTTGAGTCTCGCAGACTTTTAAATTCTTTCGGTTATGAAAGCTTCCTTTTATTTTATAAATAAATCACAAGCTAACTTTTAAAATATAAAAAATTAATTATAAGCATTAAATTTACAAGCGCATGTGAGATGTGTAGCCCGAAAACAATTTTATGAATGATGTTTTGTGCCATTAGATTACAATATAAACAAAAGTCATGCAAAGTTATAATTATAACTGCATTTCGTGAATTTCTTAATGCTCTTAGTAAGGTTTTTAAGAGAAATTTCTTAACAGTAAATAAATTAAATTCACTGAAATTATTTCATCAGTGCATAACTTTAAGCAATTCAAATATTTACATTAGTTCTCAAGTTGCTATTATATTTTTTTGTATTTTTTGAAGATCTAAATTTTAGTTTTGGTGTTAATTTTCTGTAATTGATTTTTAAGTAAACAAATTTTTCTTGAAACTTTTTTCTACATCTTATCAGAACATTTTGTCAGTAATTATCAGTAAATTTTTGTTGGTTTTTGTCTTATTTTCCCGCGGCCTTCTCAGCCCATGATGCTTTCAGAGGTTAAATTTTATAAACGAAATTTTCACAGAAGATTTCCGAATGTCGGTTGTTTTCACTTTTTCTATGTATCGGTTAAATCTAGTAAAAGTGTTTTTTATGTAGTAGTATCCCGTAAAGATTCGTGTTTTCTGCGCTATTTTATCTTTTCCATATTTGAGGAGCACAATTGTCTTCTTCGATGGTTTTACATATGTTGAAATGTTTTGCTCTAAACTACTACATCGGAAGGTTTTAATTTATAATATTCATCTCTTAGCCACTTAGTAGCTAGTTTGTTTTCCAACAGTTGCTAGTTGCATTGATAATATTGCAGGAGACTACATATGAACCTACAGTTTGCTTTGAGTTGCTGATTTGGTATTCTTGGTTTATTCATTGTAGTCTCTTCCATGAGTTGTGATATCCACTTAAGTTTCATACAGGTGTATCCGTCTTTTATGGCATTTTAAGACTATTTGTGATATAAACTGGTTCGACTCTAGTGTTTTCAGCCCTGCCTGGCTATCAATCAAGATAGATTATTTTTCCTGTATAGAGCTTCTGCAGCATAATATATACCAGGTGTCTCAAAATCTGCTGAGGCAACATTCACAAATAAGCAAACAATTTCATATTAACATTGGGCGACAAGTGCTAGTGCTTTCGAAATGTTTGTGGTCATCAGCTCTTAGAGCTGATTGGTCGCAGCCTTAAGCTGCTTTTAGTAGGGAAATGTGTTCTCTGCAGTGGTTTGCCGTTACCTTCTGCAGAGTTTGTGAACGTGTGTTAAGTGTCTAGTATGTGTGTAATCGTGTTGCTATCTGAAGGCGACCACTCCGTAGACAGAATCGTTAATTGTAACCAAACGATTAAATGGCTTCACTCCGACCTCGAACAGTGGAGAATTCTTTGTAAAAATCCTTACCACTGCGGTACTGCGTGAGATTCGAACCCAAAACTCCTAGCTAGGAGCCCAGCGCTCTTATCACTACGCCAACGAGCTTCTTGTTTTCGAAATACAAGGTATTAAAAATTTGGAAAAGACATCGTTTATTTTTAAATATTTTCAGAAAGGTTTTCACAAACATTTTCAAATTCGACACAACGTTTGAGTTAGTCTACCATCTAATTTACTATTCCGTTCCCGAAAATAAACTACTCCTTCATCTTCCATTCTTCCTCATCAATCGCATTATTCTCATGAAAAAACTATCTAGTCGTCTGAGAATTGGCATGCAATCGGTTAAGGAATATACCTGATATATTCGAACGGATGTGGAATTATTGGAGAAGAGATAAATCATGTGTGGAGATGAACGGTCGACATATTGAACACTTGTGATTAGTTTTTTGTTGCATAAAAAAGATTGGGTATTTGTTGAAACTAAACACCCTACTTATATTTAGGAAACAAAACACTTCACGGCCAGTGGAGCTTTTACTTGTTTCTGGATGTAGTGCTGGCCGGTACATTTTGGGATAGTACCTACACCTGTTCTCGTTGCCGTTTTTAATCCTCCCACCAGATTTCACTATTGTATACTTTTTCTCTAATAATTTTAGTGAGATAATACAAACAGATGTCAAAACAAATGTAATAATGTTACATTGCCTTCTGAATAAGATGTAGACTCATGGAAAAATAACAAGAGGGTGGTCTTAAGGGTTGGTAATTAAAAATCCCAAAAGTTGTCGTAAGACTAAATGTGATATTTGGAGACCAATAATAATTTTAAACACAACGAGTAAAAAGAATTGTCTTAAACACAACGAAATGGGAGATTGGACAACTACTTAAAATCAATGAAGTAATTTTTACACCTTATAAATCATGTGCTGACCAAAACTGCACTAAGAACTATATTAGGTGAAAGCAATGAATGGCATAAAAAAATCTATACGGGCTTCGTAGATTTTCGGAAAACATTTAATAGAAGAGATCGAACATATGACATACCTAAAAGATTTATTAGTATAATTCAAATATTGTAGAAAGCTAGAAAGATCAGTAAAATTTTCAACAGAAAGCTACGTAAAGCAAGGCTGCATTCTATCTCTAATGCCATTTCTCATACTTATAGACGAGAGTACCAAAGAAATTATTAATAAGAAAACAGGCGCATATAGCACATATCTCTACAGTAGAGATATTGGCAGTAGAGGTAGGAATTTTTAGTTTTTTTCTAAGCTCGACTCAGAGAAAATTCGAAACATGCTCGGCTCGGCTAGGAGAAAATGTCAAATATTGTTGGCTTAGGTCGTTTATCGAATTTCAAGATTTTACCGAGCATCGAGCTTTTCCCAAGCTTCGAGCTTTTAATGGAGTTTTGAGCCTCTGTCGAGCTTTAAGCTTATATGGAACTTCGAGCCTTTACCGAGCTTTGAACTTTTATCAAGGATCACGAAGAAAGATGTGAGAGGACTGTGAACTCGACCATCATGACCAATTTTTTTAATTTAAAGAATGTCGAGCGTTTACCGAAATTCAAGCCTTTGCTGTGTTTTGAAACTTTACCGAGCTTCGAACCTGCAATGAGCTCCGAGATTTACAAGCAATTTAGAAAAAAGCTCGGTTCGGCTCAGATTGACAAATCTTAAGCTTGATCTTGCTCAAAGTTCGAATCAAGTCGAGCCGAGAGCTTCGAGGTCTCGTTCCCACCTCTAATGGACAGTACTCAGAAGACTTAAACCATGTAGATAATGCATTGCCACCACAGAAAGAAGAAGTCATTTGTAAACCAAACAATTCGCCTAAGTTAACAATATATTCAGTTATTTTGTAAATAAACACAAATAAGAGAAAAAAATTTACGAATAAAGGCAAAAGGCATACAAAGGGTTACAATAGATTGAATGTGAATGTGAGCAAACGTTACAAAAAGACGTCTCTGAAATTTGGTGAGTCAGACTCGGGTGAAACCCACCCCTGATATAATATAAATTCGAGTACACCATCTGAAAGCAAATAATATAGGCAAGCCAACCATAACCTTATCAATCAAAGAATATAATGCACGTAAGTGAAGGTGGAACCAAGTGAAAAGACAGTTTTAAATAAATACAAGAGGCGTTAGGTAGTCGAATAGGGCAACCTTTTTTGTCAAATTAACAATTTATCAAAGAGTAACAAATGCCCTTTGCTAGTTTATTATTATGTCTTCTTCTTCTTAGTGCCGTCTCCTTTTCAGGAAAAGCCACATTTTTAAACGACTTGGCGTCGTCAACTTTCTTATATCCCCTTTATATTAGGAAAATTAGTTCTCTGCAGAGTTTGTAACCGTGTATTAAGTGTATAGTGTACATATGTGTCTTGTTACTATCTGAAGTCAACCACGAACTGTAGGAAATTCTTTGTAAAAATCCTTACCAGTGCTTGATATTCGAACCCAAGACTCCTTGCTAGGAGCCCAGCACTCTTACCACTTCGCCAACGAGGTTCATTATTTGCTCGACGAATTCGAATTTTGCATGGATTTTATTGATTGTCACGGGTGATTATTAACTTGACGAAACTGGAAGTGATAAATTAAGTGCAAATAGTACAAGACTGCTAACCTCATACTATGATTTCTGTTACTGAATAACTAGCAAAACTTCTAGTTTCCCGTCTATGATGGGTTCGAACGGTTTCGGGGAATCAAAAGATGATGTAATTTTATTTAAATGTTTAAATGCGTTGGTGCATAGCCAAGATACCCAGCGCAGTCATGTATTTTTTGCAGTTGATATGCCCTAAATCATGCTTCCTGCCCCCACTCCTAGGTGTGCGGCAGGTACACCCAACAAGACATCTAATGAGCAGACATTGCTCCTATTACTCTCATGTACGCCAATCTTTGTATTTTGTACAGCTTGTTTCTGTTTTTGGTATTTTTTGGCTTGAGTCATTATACTAGAGTAGCGTAGTTTTTGATAGGTACAAAAACTTCAGTCTAATGTCAGTATACCAAATCGCGAATTAGTTGGCATATCATTTTCAAGCATCTTCCTGCGAGTACAGAAGACTTATTTAATAAGACACTCAAATACTTCCCTATACAGCAACACGTATTTTTGCTCTATTTTTATTCTTTGTGTAAGTTCTAAACCTAAAACCGACGTTTAATTCAGATTAACGATTATGCTTTCTTTTTCTATCATCTCATGGTATTGAGCATCTCGTGGTATTGAGTGACCCTTAAATTCTATTAAATATAATTCCCTCAATTCTCTTTAATTTCCTCAGTAAGCTATTCCCCACGAAGTACCATTGAACAGGCGAAATTGGTTGGGTGCGATAGCAAAAGAGCTAATAGTAAAAACAGATTCATATGCCAGAAAGAGCATAGCCAGTGTCGCAATTCAGATTGTGAGGGGTCTTGATAATTTAGATGGCCTCTGCTTCTGAAAATAGGGAGATTTGTACAAAAGGAAACTATGTTTGTTGTCCGGCTACTGAGCACAAGATTGATGTTTCTACCCCTTAACTATTTGATCGACCGAATATAGGACTCATGGAAGACCAGATCACATGATTTTCTGAACCACATGTGCATCGGTACCGATGTAAAAAAAGATTTTCCAATACTGCGTCCCTTAGGTATATCTAAGGTATATGTCAATTTATCTTTACCTAGACCTAGGTCTTTAAAACCAATACGTAAGACTTGCACAGTGGTCAAATTTGTCATGGCTATACCTTTTTCCTGCCTGGATTTCATATGAAAAAACTGCTACCTTCTTTTAAATATTTAGTACGCAATCAAGTAATACACCTAATCAGAGCATCATGCACAAGGGTGAAGATAGTTTCTCCCAAGATAAGTAGCACTGGGTATATCGCATTTCCATTTGCAACCTTATATAGCCAGTTTAAATTTAATTATATTGAAAATTTGTTTTACAAATTACCAATTTTGCTTTGGTACGCTTCTCAGAGGAATTCGCTATTAGTAGTGCCTTCCTCTTGAGAGGGGGATGCCGCCTGTAAAGTGAAAATTAGGCTGAATATAAGTTTCTAGGTTGTGATTTTTACTGGTACCATCCACAATGTGGATGTGGTTTTAGCAAAAGCCTTTTGTAGTTTCGCACAACTCTTCAATAACCTAAACAGTATTACAACCACGAAACTCTTTTTGATGTTCTAATTTCTGTGTAATATCTCCCAAGCTGCACAGCTGCCTGGGCGTTTTACTTGATCGAACAACTTTCTTAACTACACCTTCCGTTCAGAGAATGGTATGTTTCAGTTGGGCTATCTCCTCACCTGGGGGTACATGAATTTTCATATGGACTTGTTATTATTTTTGTCATAGTTAACTCAACGCTATATTATTTTAGCCGATTTTCGACCAAAAAAAATTAAATACCAATTTGAAAATATTCCTATTTATATCAAAAAACACAAAAGCTAAATATACAGTTTTCGTTTTGAATTCGGATTTTTTATATGGAATCCTTTTATCTCTCGAAAAATTAATAACAAATTCAAAAAAACAGCGACACTTATTTCTAAACTTAGCCTAAGATTGCTAACCGCATTATTTTTAAAATGTTTTTAAAACAATGATCTAAACAATTTTATTTTCCCAAACTATTTTTATAAAAGCATTCTGGTAAAATAAATTGAACATATTTGTAAAAAGTCAACGTCAAGAATCTTAATGTTCATTCATAAAAAAAAAAGAAAAGCCCTTTTGTCCAGTTCTATTGTGAAATTACAGCGAAAACACAACTAAGCAATTTGTTCCGTTTTTTGATTAATAGGCACTGTTAAAACTGGCGGTTTTCCAGACTGAGTTGAATATTCATCCCAAAATAACTTGGTAAAAAGGAAAGAGATGATATAAGTTCCGAAATGAATAGTTATTTTTGTTATTTAAATTATAAAAATAGTTCCATCGTAATGTTTTGTTTTCAAAAATTTAATGGAAATTTTCAAATGAAAACTATTTTATTTTGTTTTTATTTTAATACTACATATCGTTGATCAAGAACTCTATATTGTTCTTAAAGAAACTTTGGAAAAACTCCAAAAATAAATCAAATTTATGAAATAGTGTAACAAAGGAAAGCTGAAGCGCCTATTTAATTTAGGTATAACAATTACATCTACCTAATGTAAATTCTACGCAGTATTCATGACAATTTGCTCACGTTACTGTCGGTAATTTATACGTAAATCTGATTCAAAACCCAAGTAATTTAAGATCAAAGCTTTTGCTTCAAAAGCGTTTATTCTGCATTTCTCGGAAAATGTGCTTGTAGTCAGAACTAAAGGGATGGCAGGATGTGTCAAATTTAAATCGCTTTATTATTTTCTCTAACTCTTGAGATGCAGGTTTGTTTTGTGAGATGATCGCTGGGGAGGTAGGTTGTTTTATTTTTATGAAAATACTTCTTAATTTCATGCGGAGATTATATGGAAACTTGAATTCTTGTAGTACTCGAGACAGTGTAAATAAATTAAAAATAAAAAAGAAACCTGCTGATTTTATAAAGATTAAAGGATTTTAGAAATTAAGCTCATTTAGATGTAAACAAAAACTTTGTAAAACATTGAATGTTCCTTCTTATTAATTTTAAAGGTTTCTTGCGAATATTTTGTGGTATTTTTATTTACTTAGCTCTTAAATCTCAAAATAAAATAAAATACTGTTCAACAACCCGAATCAAATCAAAGGAATCGTCAGCTTCAAGGAATTTATGGAACCATTGGACAAACAAACAAATTCATTAAATTCATAAATTCATATACAATTTGCACAAATTCAGCAATTTGACTCCTAAAAACGCATTTCGGAGTGTCTTGGTGCTAAAATGTGCCGTTTTCTTTTAAATGATGCCCAAAAGAATTGAATTAATTTGATCTAACGTTTCAGAAATGTGCCAATCTTATAAAGAAATGGACGCTGACCAGTTCTTTTATAACTGTGCTGGAATTGTCTGAACTTTCAGCCTTGTCACATTGAAATGGTACCAGAACAAAACATATTTAAATAAGATATATGTGGCATATTTTAGCAAGTAAGCAAGAGTGACACAGCGATATTGGTTTTAAAAAATAGTTATGACTCTTCTTAATTTTAAATCGATTTTGTTTTATTAAATTCCTTCAAGGACATCATTACAGGCATTTCAATTATCCATATAAGAATATAAATTAGGTTTTCCCTTGTATTATTTATGGGAAATTTAAAGAAAATTTCAAGGAATTAGGAATGCAATTTTATTATTATTCTGAAAAGTGAAATAAGTCAAAAAATGCTGATTATTCCTGGACATCAAAAACTCTCCTTGAGAAGGCTTTTCAAAACAACAGTTGACTATTTTGTAAATCGTCACACTTTATAGATTTTTGATATTGGAGAATCAGTCCTTTTTAAAGGTAATCTAAGATTTCTTTTCTTTAGAAAGCATAAGAAATAGTAAGGACAGCAAAAATGTAAAAACAACTCAAGTGGTTAGGAAGAAAAACAATCATCTATGTTACATAATTTCGAAAAAACGAAATTTACTTGAGGCGGCAATCTCCAAAACCAACCAAAAGGCCTGAAAACGCTAAAACATCAAGTTTATTTTATGTATATGTAATTTTGCTCCAAATTCGTTTCTGTTCCTGGTTCTGCGTGATGATTAATTGAGCCTTTACTTTTTAAGTGTTGAATTTCTAATCAACTGTATAAAATAAAATTTAAAATTAGTTTTCGTAAATTAATAATTGAAATCCGTTTCTATAATTTTATTAATGATGGTTTTAAGAGCATATCTTCAAACTATATTCTGTTCGATGGGCTTGAGATAAAGCTAATCAGGTTAAATGCAAAGCAACTTCAATGTCGCTACATTTCAAAACGTTTCAGTTAATTCTATATCAGTGATCATAGTTGTAGATCGTCACGTGTGATATTTTTGATACACAAACAGCTAAAAGAGCAAGCGTAAAGCACAAAAAACTTCGAAAACCCGCGCGGTTTTGAACGAATTATCTATGTAAATAGAAACTGTAGAAAGACTATCGATATGTTTATGATTTGTTGGATTTAATGCAAGCTTCGTTAATTAGGCATTTTAATAACAGCAAAGTAGTTGACAATTCAAATGACAAGGTTGAGAGAAGGAAACATAAAAATCTTATTTATTAAATGACATTGGTTACCTTCAAATTAACGGTTAAACAACAAGTGCACTAAATCTCAAATTAAAAACATGTTTTAGATTTGGAATGTCCGCTTGAAAAATTCTCGCTGCGACAAAGAAGTTTCTTATTTTAAGAGGCTTCTTTTAAACGTGTTGTTGTCGTCTTTTTCGGGTAACGAAAAGAGGTTGGTTAAAAAGACAAAGAGGGCTTATAAAAACAGGATGAAATTGTTTACGACAACGAATTTCGTTATTTAAGAGACAAAGTAAAATCGTGTGACGCAATTTTACATATTATCGGCCCACTGCTATGCTACATACTGGTGTATTAGATTGAACATTATTATCTAAATTCTGATTAGAAACAGGTTTCATGTTTTCGACTTTCAGTACTGACAGGAATAATTACATAAATTAATCACGCTTCATTTTTATGTTCCTTTGTTAAATGTAACAAAGAAGATCATGTGGGTTCATGAGAGAAGATTATAAATGGTGCAAGGTATTCGGTTCGAACACAAAAAAGCGCATTTTGATTGCAAAATTGTGTACCTATCATTACGCGTGAAATCGTGACAGCAATGTAGCATTAAACTTGTCTGAATATATTAAAGTACCTCTTGTTAGAGTTTATCTATTATTCAATCTAAATTATCCATCGAAAATTTAATATGAATATTTAAATTTTATATGCATTAAATCTAAGTTTTTCTAACTACCTTTATTAGAATTTTATTACGGTTCTAAAAGTCAAATATTTTTATGGGCTACGTACAAGTAAACATATTTGGTAAGAGGTAATTTGTATGGAAATTTGGAAACGGATTGGAATTATTCGTACATTTGCTGCTGATTTTAAGACGGCGATAATCGTTAGTTGTGTCCGCCGTATAACACTTGACAGACACACCTATCCTACTGTTCCTTTTTTTTTATTATAGATTTAATTATAAAACCGAAGAGAACGCTGAATTAAAAATAAGATGTAACTACGCGCGGCAAGAGAGTAAACTTAACTTTAAATAACGAGCGGAAATTCTCCTTGACTCGTTAAAACCTCGTCGAATTAATATTCATTTATTTTCTAATCAATTCTTCTTTTGCTTCCTTGTTCGTTTTGTTATTAAAAAGTCGATTTGTTTCCAAAAATTAAAATACAAGTGGGAATGTTTTCTCCAAATAACGTTAATTACCGCGTAAAACAATCGCAATTGTACTTTTTTAATATCTGCACTTTTAAACAGCACGTAGGCAAAAAATCCATTATTAATGATTAATTATTCTGTCAAATTTAACAAAAGTTGTAGCAACCGTAAAGCTAAGAACGGGAGTTAAAACGCAGTAAAAAAATAATAATCATACGTAACATGATAATATGGAATAATCCATGGTTACGACTTCGTTTTGATATATGGTTCTACTTCGTTACGTCGCAACTTTTATTAGAAATTTATACCTAAATGTACCGTTAATGAACCCAACAACTTAAATTTTAGAAGAGGATTATGGTTACTAATAATCATATAACACAACATGTTTGTGCTAAATCTCCCAAATTGTATTTACAGGGTGACACATTTAAAGTTGGCCACATTAACACAACAATATTTTATTCAAAACATAAAACTATCAACAAATTACTAACGTATTCTGAAAGAGGACAGTTTTCTTAACAGGATAGGCTGAATTTCATTCAATGTGTCCACCTCTTGCTCGAACACATGCCTTCAGACGCTTCGGAAAGTGATCGACGATTCCACGCAGCATTCCATCGTCTATTTCGTCCCATGCTTTCCTTAGGGCGCGTTTCAGAGAATCTAACGTACTGTGGCTTTTAGCGCAGGCTTTTTGCTCCAAGATACTCCAAACAGAATAGTCCATTGGATTGAGATCCGGTGAGTACGGCGGCCATTCTTCCGGAGTAATGAAAGCTGGAAAATTTTCAGAAATCCACATTATGGTTTCTCGTGCTCTGTGTGATGGCGCTGAGTCTTGTTGGAACGTCCAATTCTGATTGCCATATGTAGCATGAGCCCATGGAAGTACCTGATCCTCAAGAAGCTGCCTATAAACAACTTGATTGATTTTGACACCCTCTTGAATGAAAATTAGCGGAGTTTTTGCCGTTTTACTGATTCCGGCCCATACCATGACCGAGAGAGATTTTTGAACACGGCCAATTATTCTATCTTCTCCGGGAGGTTTTGCTGCCCATATTCTGTCGTTTTGGCGGTTGACGGATTGCTCGATCGTAAAAATTTTCTCATCCGTAAACAGAATTCTGTCCAAAGTTTCCAGAGCGTGGGACTTCAATAATTTTTTACATCGCTCAAGCCGAACTGCTTTTTTCTTGACGGTCAGCTCCTGTCGTTCTTGCATCTTGTAGGGCTTTAGATTGAGCTTCTTTTTGACAATTCGTCGAACCGTTTCTCTGCTGATACCAATATCTTTTGCTACTTTTCTCAAGGAGCGCCTCGGATTTCGCCTTATTCTTTCACGCAACATTTCCAGAACTCTCAAAGTAGCAACGGATGACTTTCTAATGCGCTTACGATCAGAAAAGTCTCCTCTTTCATTATAGCGAATGATTGTTTCATTAACAGTTGTGCGTGGAATTTTGAGACGCTTTGAAATCAAACGATTGCTGTTTTTTGCCAAATAGAGTTTAATAATTTCCAAGCGTTGTTGTTTCTTGTCCATTTTTTCAATACAGCTGTCAAATTAATCAGACGCAAAGTAAAGTATTTTATAGAGCAGAAAATTCTGAATAAGGCAAAACAAATTAAATGACACAAGAATAAAAAACAAATGAATGGCGCCCTTTTAAAAGTGGCCAACTTTAAAATTGTCACCGTGTATATTGGTTTTCATTTCTAGATCAGCTCCATCAAATACGTTCAAGAGGAGCATTAATTGTGTTGGTCTAATAATAGATTATTAATTAATCATAGATTAATTAACTAGTAGAAACAATAATTCATAGCAACTAATAGTAATGCCTAGAAAAAAATCGGATCCGTAAAATTTCAATCTCCAAATCCGGATCTGAAATTTATACTTTTAAGATTTGAATCCTTTAAGGCATGCTAGAAGAATGGTCATCCAATATAGATTCCTAATTCCAGATCAAAAAAATCGATGAACTGAAATTTTCTTTGCCGCTTCAGGCTTCATTTTAAGAATATGATCAAATTCATCGTAAAATTCGCAGCTTTATATAAATAGGAAATTGTCACTTAAATTGAGAATTTGCAATTCTGTTTCTAAATCTTTGCTACGAATCCAATTCTGAATATAGAATGCGCTATTGACAGAATTTGGACTCAAAATTAAAAAAAAGGAAAGAAATTGATTTAAAGATCAAGAAAATGTACTGATTCCTAGGTAAGAATTCATGTCTGTCATTGGAAAATAAGTTACTTCTTTATAAAACAATTATCAAGCCTACATGGACCTATGGCATTGAGCTATGGCGGTGTTCTAGCAATATTATCAAACGATTCCAATCTAAAGCGCTAAGAATGATCACAAATACTCCATGGTATATTTCGAACCACACTCTACATACTGATCTCAATATACCGACAATAGAAGAAGAACGCCAAAAAAGAATCAAGGAGCACTTCGAACGTCTCCAAGTCCATCACAATGAACTGGCTTCAAACACAATGTCCAGAATTCCAAACGACTACATAGAATGAAGAAAAGTGATTTAAAGCGGAATAATCGATGGATGGATTTCCCCATAAGTCATATTACACCATCAAATTAAGTTGTCTGTTCATTTATGGAAAAAATCCTCGGATTTTTTCAATAAATGAACGGACAACAAATTTTTATTCCCAGGTTTCCAGACTAAACGACCGCAGAATATAGCTTGTACGAATATATAAAATATTCTGATTGCTAATGTGCAAAATAAATCAAAAAATTGATAATAAAGAATGAAGTAATTTGTGAAATTCAAATCCAATAATCATGTTGTACCAGAAATTTGCATTTTATTTTGAAAGATTTCAATTTTATCCAAAATGTGATATGATTGGCGACCTTAATAGCGGTTCCGGCTGACCACCGAGATTAAGACTGGCCCGGGTTCGATTCCCAGGGCCAAACATACACTGAAAACACCCGACCGCTTCCCCTCGGAAGGCAATGGCAAACCACCGACGTATTTCTGCCTAGTAAGTCCTCTCTGGAGTAGAAGTGCAAGGTGCAAGCACTTCCGTGGTTCGGAGCGTACGTTAAGCTGTAGGTTCCCTATGCCTGTAGGCTACTTGACACGCATACTATAGGCATATCAAGAGAAGACAGCAACGCTCAACTCAACTCAAAGAAGAAGAATAACGAACGACAAATCAAAAATTGAAATAATCGGAAATTATGTAAAGTTGCAAAAAAAACGCTGAGTTTGGGAGAAAGACAACACAAACAGTTAACAATAAAACCAAATATGAGTAAAACCAGCGATAAAAATTCAATAAAAAAATAAATTAAGAGAAGAACATAAGGAAACAAGTAGAAGGAGGGTTATTTTCAACAGTCTAAATAACCAGTTAACTGCAAACTTAAATCAAGCTAAAGGTGTAGAAGCAATGAAGGTATACACAAAATATGTGGTCCGGTACAACTCGCCGCAGCCGAGTCGCCGCGGCCGACACGCCGCAGCCGAGTCGCCGCGAAGCCCGGCTCGCCGCGGTCCAACTCGCCGCGAGGTATTATAATTCTAAAAACTTTTTACATTTACATTGCATTTTTACACTTTTTTCGAATCTACCTTATATTTTTAAAAATAAGCATTATTTAAATAATTTAAAATAATTTTTAGAATTCGTCGGGTGTAGGATAAATTTGGATTTACCAAGAAGTCTTGCAAAGGCTTTAATATTTAGGTAATTAACAATAATCCCCTTTAACTGCTTTAAACGTATAGACATTGTTATCGCTATACCTGATTTGCCACCGATGAAATTAAAGAAATATCGAGATGCGGACGACAGGATTTTAGTTATAGTGAGGGACTATGCAAATAGAAATATTATAGATTATTTACGAGGTATAGCTCATAACTACGAAATGGCTCAGTAAACAATAAATAAATAAATAACTTTACTGTCAACGCTGTTGTTTTATTTCAATGTTCACACCGTAAACATTCGCGGCGAGTCGGACGGCGGCGAGTTAGGCCGGCGGCGAGTCGGCCGCGGCGAGATGTCCCTTTTCGCAAAATGTGTACTAAGAAGAAACGATAGTGGTGAAGAAGAGCGAAGAGACTTCTATCGCAGCAGCAATTAGAAACTTCTATCAAGAAATGAGAAGAAAAATGATAACAATAACAATAACAAATAACACTGTAAAAGTTACAAAAAACAATAATTAGATAATGATAAATAAATAAATTGCCTTTGTAACCAAATCAATTAAATTTTGAAAAATCTATACTGTGGAAATGTCGGTCCATAAAGATTATTAAAAGTTCATGAAAAATATCTCAACAGAGTGAATCCTTAAAAGATATAGTCTCAGTATTTTGAGGAATAATTAAAAGGATAAAAACAAGTTAAATTGCGACGGGACGACAAGAAAACTAAATTCACATAAACCTATAATAGTATTTTATGTATCTAGGACGAAAAGTAAGTCTTTAAGGTATGAGCAAGTTGTTTACGGCCGAGGCGGGTAGCCGAGGCCGTAATTACTTGCGAGTACCTTAAAGACACTTTTCGTCTGAGGTACATACATAATTTTATGTCATACTGGTTTCTAAAGTTGTTAAATTATTAAAAGAAATCTCCAGCAATTTGTAGCAGTATTAGTTTTAAGTAAGTAGTCTAAGGCGCAACAATTCGTATCTCCTAGCAACGAGCATTTATAGAACAAAAAGTGACACTTTAAAGAACGAGGACTTTAAAATGACACTTTAAAGTCCTAGCACTTTAAAGTGTCACTTTTCGTCCTATAAATCGTTCGAAAAACGTTGCTTTAGAAACGAGTATGACATAAAAAATGATAAATGCAATTGAATTATTAAACAAATGTAACTTGGTAATAAGCGTAACAGTATAATAATTAAATTTAAAGAAACAAATAGGCAAGAACTTCAGCCGAGTTATTTATACTCATTTGACAAAAAAGAACAAAATTCAATAAGATAATTCTAGAAGGATAGGCAGACTGGGTAGCTCAGTCAGGTAATTACCTGCTACCTAGCTGGTTGACACGTGTTCGATTCCAGCGGTGGCCAGAGTATTTTGGAGCTTATTTGGGTTGAGATCGTTAGTTAATGCTTGGGTTTAAGGTGTGTTGTGGATAAAAGCTGGGTGGTAGGTGATGCAAGTCCAAAAATAGACCCATCACCTTCACTGCTCACCGGTAAGTGTGAATGAGCATCGACACTGCATTGCGGTAGAAGAGGAAATGGATTTTTAAAAAATTACAGAAGGATACAGTTACCTAATGTCGGTCATGGTTCAGTTTCGGTCGTGGCTCAGTTGGTTCTACGTGCGTCTGACCACTGAGATGAACCGGGTTCGATTCTCAGGGTCACATATACACCGAAATCACCCGACCGTTTCCCTCGGACGGCAAAGGCAAACCACCGAGGTGTATTCTGCCTAGTAAGTCCTCTCTGGAGTAGTCAGTTGTCAGATAGGTAGTTATCAATGTAGATCAAAAAATAATCTAATTAAATATAATTCGAGAGTTCGATAAACTAGAAACTAATTCTCCAGTTTCTTTCTCAAACTTGTTGCCATTTGGCAATAGTCACGAAAGCCCGTAGGTTTTCGAAAAATCTGTCGAATTATTTTCAATTTATTCTCACTCTCTTGTTATATTACTACTGATTAGAAAATACAAAAAATATGCGCGTGTAGAAGGCCTCGGTCCCTTACGCAAGTATCTCAAGTTCGATTCCTGAGATTTATTTATAGAAGGTTGTATGCTCCACTGTGGTTCCCCTTCATCGATGGAAAAGTTAGCTTCCTATCCAGTACGTGCGAAAAATATAAAAACATGCAGGGAAGATTTTCCATGTGACAGACCAAGCAAAAGAATATTCTTGAATTGAATTCGAAGACTTCCACGATCGGTGTCAGTGTTAAAAGAACGTCTTCCAGGTTGGGACCGTGTCCTTCTTGAGACAGAAGAACTCAACGTTTCGCCAACTTTCTTAGGGGCTTCATCGGGAGGAAAAGGGGCACTAAAATAGCACGGTAATTCAACGTGTGAACCACTCCAGACGCGAAACTTTTAGCAAGAGGAAGAATATTCTTGTTTACAAATGAATGACAGCAAAGTCAAGGTTTTGAAGGTCTGCAGTAAGACCGATCGAAGAAATAGTAAATGTAAAAGCTAAGTGTGGAGGGTATAAATTGGATTTCCACCATAAAAGACATAAACTTAGAAGAATACAGCAAATTGATTAGTTGAAGGAAGTGTAATTACTAGGAACAAGTTGTTATGGTTTGTTACTAAGTGAAAAACAAACACAAAAGCAGGTTAAAAGAAATTAGAATGTAACAAATTTAAAGAATGGAAAAAATTCAAAATATACTTTAAAAATTATATTAGTAAGAAGGAACGTGGAGAAATAAAGAATAATTGCGTTGGTGGCTTATGCAAATACATACAACCCTGTTAATATAGATATTTTCTAAGATTACCGGTAGAACTAGTACCAGAGAGGGCTTCTTCTTCCTAGAGTGACATTCCCTTACAGGGCGTTGCCGTCTTCTCTTCATATACCTGTAGTGTGCGTGAGAAGTGGCCTGCAGACATAGGGGACCTATAGCTTAACATGAGCTCCGAACCACGGAAGTGCTTTCAATTCTACTGCAGAGAAGACTTAGTAGGAAAAAATGCCTCGATGGTTTGCCATTGCCTTCCGAGCAACGGTCGGGTATTCTCGGTGTATGCGGTGTATGTGTGGCCCTGGGAATTGAACCCGGGCCATCTCAGTGGACGCACGCTGAACCAACTGAGCCACGACCGCTAAAGATGGGTAGGTATATCAAAGATATATTAACAACTGGAAGAGTAAAACCAAATGCGGAAACCAAATGGAAAAATATGACAAACACCTGCAATCTTTGGCTTTGGAGCTGGAGTCATCAGTAATTAACAAATCAAATAATTATTTATCGTTAGTTAATCAGCTTTGGAGCAAAAGTTTCTACGGAAAATTAAAGGAACTGACTTATTCGTAGCATCACGGGTAAGTACCTACCGAGTAAGGTAGTCGATATTTCCACAAACTATCGGTTTGCTGGTTCATAGAAAATCATTTCTATAGCACAATCAATTAATATAAAGCAAGTATTGAGCATTAAAAAAATTCGAGTTCGTATACTGACAGGAAAGCATTGAAAATTTATCGATCAATCGAAATTGTTTGTTAATACTGGATTTAATAATTTGTTTTTCAAGTGGATTTATTAGTGAATAGAAAGTATTATTTAAAGAAGGAATGACAACACGTGTTTATTAGTAAAATATCAGTCAAGTTATAGATTTGCAAATGATTGACAATAACCAATTATAAATCGAGTTCCATTCTATTAAACAACAATCACCTTAATTATCGATGAAAGTCTTATTCTAATTTTTCGAAATTCTTAACATAAACATCATCGTTGGTGGAGGTCACCCAAATACTTATACGAACCCTTCACAGTTACAACTAATCATAATACTAACTCATTAATTAATTGATTATCGGTTATCCAAAATATACTTACCGATTTTATAAATATTTCCATCAATTAATCATCTTCGTTAAAACAGGAAACCTCGTGAAGTGAAGTTTAAAATCAACGATTTACAATATTTAAGTAGTCGATACATGAAATTCTGCATTGAAAATAAATAAACGACATTGCAAACAAAAATCGATTAGTTATTAATAACAATCGATTATAAACCTTCCATAGGCAAGTTACCAAAAGTGTAACAAATAAAATACACATAAAATAGTTACTATTCTTTAGAGCACTTAATTGATTAGTTTTCCGTTAATCCTTTTCAGATACTTGCGCATGTTACAAGGGGCATTTACAGTAAATCGATGAATTAATGGATTAATTAGCAGCTAATTAACTCCAAGGCACAAAGGGGTCAAATATTTTAATAATGTGTCATAAGGCAGAATTATAAAATGAAGCTTTTTAGATATTCCGCAATTAGTTGCAAAAATGTTAACTCGCCATGTCGTCTCATAACCACAGATACATTTTAATAAATTATTTCAAAACAGCAGCTTGTAATTGTTAATATCAACTATAAATTAAACATTTTGTAAAACCTTGATATTTTAGATGATACATGAAGCAAAAATTTGTTTCAATCAACTCTGTCATATTTCTAAGTTCCATATTTCAAATGCGTAATATTTTAATTAAAAATAAACCTGTCTTATGCGTTATCATAACGAATAATTTTCACGTGAAAATTAATATTCGAAAGTAGCTTTTAAATGTACGAAATAATAAGCATTTAATAAAAAAGTAGCAAGAAATTTGACCATAAATTTAAAAATGCTAACATGATAAGTTCTGGAAATAAATATCACATTTTTCACGTGAAAGGCCACAATATTAATTAAAATTAATTAATAAACAACAATATAGGTAAGCGAAATTCTACTTTAACATCCTAATATATTTATATTTGGATATAAAATTTAAATGTCTAAACGTTGTTTTGTTAAGCGTTTCCTTGAATGGTTCCTTATTTAAATATTTTAAAGTACGTGAAAATGCTGAACTTTATTGTTGTGTGAACTTAGTCGCGGTGGAATTTTAAAAAATCTTACGTATTATTTGACTAGCTAGAAGTGATTCAAATACACATGTAAGCTTCCTAGTTATCAATTCCATAACGTCTTTTTAAGAATTAAAACGAAGTAGAAATCAGAACAAGTTATTTATCAGAAATGTTATTTAGTTACTTACAAAATTCGACATTCAAATGTAAAATATCTATTTTTCAAGGACAAAACGCCTACGTTTTAAATTTAATATTTCCATCAGAGTTGTCATCCGTTAAAACGTATTTTAATAGATCAATCGCGTCTCTTTGCGAATACGCAGGAAATAAAAAAAGACCGTAAAACCACTAGCTGTAACATTACGAATTAGAGACTGTTTTGATCAGTAAACCCTAACTTTATGAAAGGTAAAATTTATTAAAAATATATTCAGAGCTTTTGATATTCAAAATTATTTTGACGCCCTCATTGGAAAATTAAGGGAAAATAGAAGAGAAATAAATGACTAAACAAAGACTAAGCTTAACTTACATCAAAAAAAGCTCGATGGCGATAGATTTCCTTAATGTACATGTCTTCCATATTGTTTTGCACAAAGCTTTAGAACAAATTTAGTCGTATTTAATGATATAAAGGCGCATTGGAAAAAATAGAATTCTGAGAATACTTAAAAAAAAACTTATAACTTCAATACTCTAAATGCTTGCAAAATCGCCGACTGACCCGAAATATACTGAAATTAAAGCAATGGTCTTTAAATTTATTTTAAAATGACCTTCATTTTAGCATTTAAATAATATATTTCGAGTTTCTAGAAATTTTCCAGTACATGCCGTATATCCTGTTTTGTTCATAAACAAACGGAAATGTGCAGATGATAGCCAATTACTTTTGTGCAGTACGTAAATTTCCCAACAAGTTAAAAGGGTTCGAATATGTGACCGAAAATAGTTATTGCAAAAAATTTTAAATGCGCAAAGATAACTAATTAAAGTACGCCTTAAACAAACAATGCAGTGGAAAAACTCAACCAACGAAACAATAAAATTTAAAAAACTGATTCACTCGAAGAGTCAATAATTTTACATAAAACTACATCACACTGTTGTACTTCAAAATAAGGATTTTTGTGTATTTAAGGCAATTTCAATTCAATTTTATGTTCTTTTGTTCCCTTTGTTAATTAGAAAGTCACTCTTCAGAATCTAAAAACATACCAATACAATTTGCAAAATAAAACCAATACGCAATTGTACACACAAAATAATATATTGTTAATTTAGTAATTATCCATCATCATAGAAACCGTTCCTAATTCTTATACCAAATTAAAATTATCAACAAAACGAAATTAAAACCTTAATAGTAGGCAATTAATAGCGCGAGTGGGATTAGTTAAAAACTCCACTATCTAATACTCGGAGCTATTTTTATAGAGGAATGCAAATAGATGGCGATATAGTTTTAAAAAACTTAACACTTACGTCTGTTTAAGTAAAAAACTTAAAAATAAAATAAACATTTGTAACACAAATCACGTTCGTAATGAGGTTTTTTCCCGTTAATTCGATAATTTATATTACATTACTATGTAATATTGTAATTACATAAATGACATCATGCCAATCCTTTTATTTTTCATGCGGATAGGAAATACTCGTTTCTAATACCGTATTTTGCACTAGAGTACGCGAGTACAAAAGTAATAAAATTTGTTTGCAAATTTATAATTTATAATCCAATTTAGACCTTGGAATTTAATTTTAAAAGCCGGCTTTTTCGTACAGGTGCAAATGCGAAATTTCTTTACTATTTTTGTTTTTTTAAACATACGATCAGGTCCAATTTAGTACCGGCATGTGGCTATTTGCTTGCTTATTCGACTCATAAATCAGATAAGAAAAAAATAATTGGTCTAACAGTACAGTACTGGCGGTCTTCGTACCACATACGGGTACAGGTTATATTAGTTGAATTGCTCGAGGTACGGATTAAAATTAGTACGCCATTTAAAATGATAGAGCGAGTTCTCTTCGACTTGTAATTTCGGACCATATTAAAGGAAGTACTTTAGTTTTTAGAAGATATTAATGTGCGATCCGAACTGGTATGATGAAATGACTTATTGGTCCCATTCCCACATCTCAAAATTATTAATCGAATGTACGGAGTACACTTCCTGTTATTTTTATTAAACGATATACTAAATATTACTTCGGGCTAATTCGATCACGTACTTAGACATTGACATTTATAAATTTTAACATACTGCAGCGTTTTTTATCGCTTCCAAAGACGCTTAAAAATTAATTGGAACCAGTTCATTAACATCTGAAAATTTAGTGCGGAACCAAATTAACAATAACTGGCACCTTTCTTGACATAAAAATATATTTTCATTACATATTTGGGAATTTTCATATTACTTTTTGCCGGATTCTTATTTTATTGTGTGAACTATAATGTAACCGAAAAAAATTAGAAAGGAAACCTGAATAAATTATTTTAGAAATTAATTCACTTCTTTGAGAAATAATAAATAACTTAAAATTACAATAGTCTAAAAATTTTTCTGAAGACTGTAAATTAGTAAATTTTTGGTTTATGTGGCTTCCATACTTTCTTTTGATTTAAAAACTTTTCCTCGAATTTATGTGGCCAAGTTGTGAGTAGATCAATTGTATTTCTAGAAAAAATCAATAGTTCTTTTAGCTTTTCCCATAAAATCCCGTTGGAATGCAGTATAATACAGACTGTTTCAATTTAGTTTCATTAAGTACAAACTGCCAATCCCCAAATCTAATTTAATATAATATCCTTTAAGTATTCGCGATTTAGTAGTTTTAGCTAGGCTAGAGATTACCAAAAACAATTAAAATGTCATCGATATACAATACATTGACGATTCTTAGAGATCCAATTTGTTATGTAGGTATTACATTTTAAAATTATTTCGTCGCATGTTGAATGTATTGTCACGTAAGTAGAATATACTCTTTACCTAAATATGGTACAGTAAAAGTCTTGTATATCAAAAAAAAAACTATTGTCTGACACAGCTTACCGCCTTACTCATTAGATAAATAGATACAAATGAGAAACGACATAATCTATGTAAAACCGTTTTACCAATTTATTACGTTATTTTTGTTATTAACAAATATCTTTCTTTCTTTCTTTCTCTTTTACCCTCTTATACCTTTACAGTGTAGAAAGAAACAAAAAAGCAAGTACCCTAATTCCTAAGACCAGTAGACGATGCTTAATTGTCAAATATTGCTTAGTTAATAAGTACTAGATACTAGATACCTAATTAATTCAGTAAGAAATTTATTGAAAAGACAAATTTACACCAATGAATGTCTTATTTTCTTGTTTACACCAAAAATATTGCTTCCTTGGGCTTGGGATGGCCTACCTGAATAAGAATCAATGTAATTTATCGTTCTGATATGTTACCAACAATCATGGCCGGCAACAACAGTGGTGCCCGCGTGCTCGGGCACCACACGCAAAATCAAATGGTGGTGCTCAGCACCACACGCTTCGACGTTGAATTATGCACAGAGTACAGGCACTGCTTTATTTTGGAAAGATCTTTTTCTGCACTTCGTCGACTGAAGACATATTACCTTCCTGTCTCAGTCAAGAACGGCTGACTTACATTGCGATTCTTCATCATGTGCATCAAGACTACACAGAAGCATTTGATTTAAAACAACTCATAAATTAGTGGATTTCCAGGGCTTCAGTTAGTGTCTCTACTTTTTCCATGTCCATGTAAAATTATTTATATTATGTTTAATATGTTAATATGTTAAGCTAGTGCCACGGTGGCGCAGTGGTAGCGCGTCAGGCTAGCGTTGCGCTAATCCCAGGTTCGAATTTCCGGATAGGCAGGATTTTCCTGCAGTTTGGAGGTCGGTATCGAGTCCTGGTGACCATTCGTCGTTGGGCACCTAATTAACGACGCTCTCCTCAGAATACAGGCCTAAGGGGTAGAGTAACAAAGTCATACACAGACTTGCACTTTACACATGGTGCAGTATGTAGGTATTAAACGGCACATCAATCACGCAACTCACAGAGCCGAGGCGGATTGTGCACTGCAGCCGTAGAACGTAGAACCTCATACATTAACGCACTAGCCTCGGCACCCACCGAAAGGTACAAGAGGTTACAGACAATACATAATATGTTAAGTACCTACGTACTATGTATATTTACGTATGTTTGTAAGTAAAGCGTTGCATTTAAATATACATATACGAGGGCTGTTCTGTATATTGTTAGTAGCAGGCCATGGATGCGAAGAAAAACAAAAACATTTGCATCAATCGAAAGCTTATTCTTTTGGCAGTTTCCAGTTGCAATTTTGCAAGGTTGAAGTTAAAGCATATAGAGATCCTAATTTTTGATTGTTATAATTCGTTTGATTATTACTAAGCATTATGGAAGTGCCGCGGAATGCTTTTCGGGCTATGATTTTCTACGATTATAAACGAGTCTTAACATACGACCAAAGTCACCAAAATTTAATGGCAGCTTTTGGCGACAATAGTCCATCATTATCTACAATTAGTTACTGGTTCCGTGAATTTAAACGTGGAAGGAGTACGTTAGAAGATGAACCAAGACCTGGACGACCTGCAGTAGCTGTTTGTGCTGAAAACATTATTGCAACCGAAAAGCTGATTAAGGAAAAACGGAATATCACTCATAGAGAGATTCAAGACGAACTGGGCATTGGATCATCTGCAGTAGATATCATTTTACATAAACATCTGGGTGTAAGAAAGCTGGCAAGTTGGTGGATTCCACATTTGTTAACCGACGAACAAAAACAAGCACGGGTAGACTGGTGCAGGTTTATGTTAGAAAAGTTCGATGGAGGATCTTCAAAGCAGGTATTTAGTATCATTACGGGGGATGAATCGTGGATATATAATTATGATCCCGAGACAAAACAACAATCAACTGTTTGGGTGTTTGAAAAGGAGGAAATGCCAACAAAAGTTATTCGCGGTAAAAGTGCAAACAAAAAAATGATTGCCGTTTTCTTCAGATACAGTGGTCCAGTTGCAGTAATTCCTCTTGAAGATCGTAAAACTGTAACTGCTGATTGGTATACAGAAGTTGGCCTTCCTCAAGTCTTCGAGAAATTGTGTAGTGATCGCCCAAGATCTGGTTTGCGTGGAATTTTGTTACACCACGATAACGCAACTCCGCATACGGCCGCAAAAACTTTAAATTTTTTACACGAATCCGGAGTCCAACTGGTCACTCATCCACCATACAGTCCAGATCTTGCCCCTAACGATTTCTTTTTGCTTCCGCTGATTAAAAAACTCATGCGTGGTAAGAGATTTCCTGACGCCAATGCGGCTGTTGCTGAATTTCAGCGAATTCGTGACGACCTTCCAAAAAAAGAGTTTTCAGCGTGTTTCGAGAAGTGGTTTCAAAGAATGAAGAAGTGTATTATGTCTAAGGGGGAATACTTTGAAAAACAATAAAATTATTTTCTTTACAAATTCCGTAGTTTTCTTCTAACTAACAATTTACAGAACAGCCCTCGTATGTTGTTTTTTTTTGAGCACCACACGCAAAAATCAAAAGTTGCCGGCCCTGCCAACAATACAAAGTTTTAACTAGATTTTTGAAACTTGGGAACAGGAAAATACCAAAGAAATGTTTGGAGTACCACTAAATACAACAATGGACAATTCGCATCTATAAAAAGTGAATGATTATATGTGGCTTTTTCCTTCTAAACTTCAAACTTGAAAATGTTATTGATATTTACATTGGCATTAACACAACTTGTTATGCCAGTTCTAACCATGTAAAATGTTTTTTTGTACAGTAACGGAGTCGGCACTGCATACAATTTTTATTGTGAATACAAGTAATTTTATATTAAATTCGAAGACTTCCATGGTCAGTGTTAAAAGAACGTCTTCCGGGTTGGGACCGTGTCATTGTTGTGAAAGAAGAACTCAACGTTTCGCCCACTTTCTTAAGGAGCTTCATCAGGAGGAAAATGGGGGGGGGGGCACCAAAAGAGCATGATAACTCAACTTGTAAACCAAGCCAGAAGCGCCTCGGTTCCGACCCGGAAGACGTACTTTTAATTTTATAATTGATAAGTACAAAATATCAGAACTTGCATATTGGATCGATCATCTATTCTAGTTTTTACATATTAGGTAAGCTGTCTTTGGCTGATCTATAATTTAATTCTTAACTATAACTATTTTGTTATAAATCTTACAGTGGCGTGTCTAAAGCCTCACAAAAGGAGAAGCTGAAGGGTAAAATAAAGCCGCAGACATTTTTACAAACCATAATAAAATCTTACCTTACTTAAAATGAAGTGCCATACGTCTATTTTCTTTTGCAAACTCATCTATAACGTCATCATAAAAACTTTTTTCACGAGAATATTCTTGCACTAATTCCTTTTCAATTGATATTAATCCCAAAGCAGAAAGTCTTTCTTGTCCTGTAGAATTGCTAACAAAACTTTTGATTCGTTTAAGCGCGGAAAAGGAAATTTCTGTAGGCGCACTTGTGGCGGGGATAGTGAATGTAATCTGCCGAGTTATAGCTTACACAAGACTATTTTTAGTTCGATTTTTAAACGAAATTATGCGTAAAAACGAAAGATTTTTGCATTGATACGATATTTGTATTATTTATATATTAATACGTAACTAATTTCACGTTCATATGCTTTTTAATTCCACAGTATTTATTTTATTACTTAATATTCTTGCACGCGCTCTTGCTACCGATCTTAGCGAATAAAACAGTATACTGACGGTAAGCTGTGAGCTCGTAGCTTATAAAGCCGTTTCGGGTTATGTCGTGTTTTTCGTCGTTCGTATTTATGCGGCAGCCGGCAGTTGAATCAGGTTCGAGCTTCGATTAGTATTGAAAAATATTGAAAATAATTATACATATTCGGGTCAACAGGATAATATAGGTATAATATTACATTTTTAAGGTATATTAATTTAATTATACGCTGTAGGTATTTAGTTTACGTAGGGGAAGCTGTGCTTTCCTAGCTTCCATGGTAAACACGCCACTGAAATCTTACCAAATTAACTTATTGTAAAAAGCATTAAGGCCTACGTCCAAAAATTGACAGAAACAGACTAGATCTAAATATTAAAAAATTGGGTTTCTACATTCAAAACTGAAACCTGTTTTTACCGACATTGATGATATAGAAGAGTGTAAGGTTGCCCTGTAAACCAAAGGTCTCGGGTTCAATCCCGGACGAGGTCAGGTGAAATTTTTATTGTAGCTTTGCCCTTTTTCAGATACGAAGTAAAACTATAGGTCCCCCGTAAGTACGATGTTTGATATTATAAATATCCCAGGGATGGGCTTAGCAAAATTGTGGTCGAATTATGGTAATGCTGCGGCAGTCGGCGCACATTAAGATACTTTATAAATAAACAAAAAAAGAAAACTTTTTTCTACAATTTTATATAATTTTTATAGTCATTAAGTATTAAATTCGGTTATAATTAGTGAGAATTGATTACTATTTTATTATTAAAATACCAATTTGCGAAAAAAGAGGAAGTAAAAACGGTTTTGTGTGACTTGACGAAATTAGTTGTATGACAAATGCAAAGAGCGCTTATAGATAGATAGATAGATAGATTCTTTATTAATTACTAGTGCACAAACATATTTTGTATAGTAATACGTCATAAAATAACAAACAGTAAATTAATAACATTAATATAATAACATAACATAATAATAAATAAAAATACATTAAATGGCAGACTAACATGTCAGGTACTCTTTTATATTGTAAAAAGTATTGCAGTTTAGATAGTTTTTTAATTCTTTCTTAAATTTAATGTCGTTACTTAAGTTCCGTAATTCTACTGGTAACTTATTAAATATTGCACTACAGCAATACGCCGGCGATTTTGTGTAAAGGGACATAGAGTAATTGTTTATAAAAATATCATCTTTGTTCCTTGTTTCATGTTGATGAACGTGTTTTGTTAACAAAAACTTTTGTTTATTGTTTCTTACAAATAATATACATTTATAAATAAAGACATCTGTGACTGTTAGAATTTTGTTAATTTTAAATATGTTACGGCAAGATTCCCTTGGTTTTTTATTGAAAATAAGACGCATAATTTTCTTTTGAACTATAAAAACCCTGCTTACTTCTGCTGCACTACCCCAAATAATTATGTTGTACGAAATTATAGAGTGTACCATAGCGTAATACACAGATACCAATTGTTTGCGGGATAAAGTTTGTTTTAGGTTAAGTAACGCAAAGTATGCTTTATTTAATTTTTTACAGACCATATCTATTTGATCTGACCATCGGAGCTTTTCATCCAACATCATTCCTAGCAATTTAACATTTTTAGATTGTGTGATTCTGTGACTTGGGTTGCACTTGAAGAGTAGTTCTTTTATTCTTTTTTTGTGAAAATACATACAAGCTGTTTTTTCCATATTTACAATAAGATTGTTTTTATCACACCATGTTTTAAAATCGTTTAGTAATAGGTTAACTTTGTGTTGTAATTCGTCATCGTTTTGTGTCGTGATAACAAATGAGATATCGTCTGCAAAAAATATTTGGCACTGCGATGACATTATGTGATAAGTAATATCATTAATAAATAACAAAAAGATTAGAGGACCTAGAACAGATCCTTGGGGTATTCCTAATTTTAAGTTAAAGGGTTTTGAAAGATAACCATTTACTTTTACAACTTGCCGCCTATTTTCTAAATAAGAAAAAATTAAATTGTTTGCAACTCCCCTAATGCCCATAGCTTCGATTTTGTGTTTTATAAATTCGTGATTCAGGGAATCAAACGCGCATGACAGGTCGAAGAATATATAATATACAAGTAATCAAATGACTACAACAAGTCGGTGCTTTAATTTGGCCCGAGTAGGGAGCAGGGTAAACCTGAAATAAGGGCTGAGTGCTCTACAACAAAATGATATTCATACAAAGGCAATTGAAATAATCACAAGTAAATTGATAAATAACTCAGCAGGGACCAGTATTATCTGAAATAAGACAACGATATAGTCTTCGTCCCACAATATTTAATTTTATCACGAAGGGAATCACTGGAATTATCTAAACTGTTAATGCTGATTGCAAAAGGAATGTGTTAGACTGATGACAATATGAATCTAGTAGCAACAGACGACTACAACTTCTCTTGTATAGGTATACATATAAAACAACAAAAAAATTAAACGTGAAAATGTTAAAAATTTCCCAACAAAATCTTACGCTGCAAATTTGCCACTGTTAATCTAACAATAACTGAAGTTAATAACTTTAATTAAAATTTACCTTTTAATTATCTTAGGGCTAACACATCCAGCTGTAGAAATATATGGCAAGAAATATGCATGCAAACCACGGAAGCAGAAGTGTCAGGATGCGTGGGAGATATTATCTGGCGCAATAAATTTGTGATAATTGATAGCAGGGTACGAATATACAAAACTTGCGTTTGGCCTATGCATATACATACTAACTTGCGCTGCAGAAACGTAAAAGATAACCTAAAAAATCAAAGAAATACGGACGGGGCGGAGTACATATCTACTAATTTTTTTTTAAAGTATGGGGTTATCATAAAGTGAGGGGTATACTTTAAATTCTTATATAGTTTTAAGAGCAATTTAGAGAATTGTTCTCAAAATAAAACTCGCGTAAACGTAAATTCAAACGATTTAAACTTTAATAACATGGAGCTGCAAACAAGAATTGGTTTAGTACAATGTTATTATGAATGCGGTAGAAATTTCACTGCTGCATTACGAAGATTTCGTACGAAAATGGGTTTGAGAGCAGAGCCCTGTCAAATGAAAGAACAGGGTCTGTAACTGACCTTCCGAGATCAGGAAGACCAAGGATTAGCGATGTCCAAGTTGGAGAAGTTCTTCCGGAAAATCAAAACATAGCCAGTACTTATCCGCTAGCAATCAGTAGTGTAAATGCTATATCAAAACGATTGCAAATGCCATACACCACGGTTTGGAAAATTTTACGCAAAATCCTAAATATGTATCCCTATAAACTGCAACTGATGCTTTTGAATTAAAGGAGGCAAGTATTATTTTTCATTGCGAATATTGGATTAAATCGAAATTGTACCCGAATGATTATCCCGTATTTTATGGATAGATGAGGCCCATTTCTCTCTTAATAGTGGAGTCAATACTCAAAACTGTCAAATATGGTCAACAGAAAATCCACATGAAATCGTTCAGGAAGGTCTTCATGACAAGAAAGTCACCGTCTGGTGCGGCTTCACAGCTAATTTCATCATTGGTCCATCATTGGTCCATACTTTTTCGAGGAAATACAGAATGGAGAGGTCGTATCTGTAACTATTACTGGTGAACGATACCTGCAAATGTTAAGGGATTATGCAATTCCGCAGTTGCAAAACGAGCATGAAGGAATTGAAAACATGATTTTTATGCAGGATGGAGCACCCCCGCACATTTACCGACCAGTTAAAGAATTATTGTTAACTGCTGTTTTTCAAGATCGTGTTATAAGCAGACATTTTGTAAATTCATGGCCTTAGTATAACGACTTAAATTTGTATACGAAATATTAGAAATGCCAGATACTTAACTCAATATCAATATATGTATTTGTGTTTTATTTTCAGCGTCTAATATATGTCGATAAACGAGTTTATTTTCAACCATATAATATGTAATGACGTTATTACTAACTGTTTTGTAAGTTGGAAAATTGGCCTTTACTGACTGTTATTTTCTACCTGGGTAGAAAGTGATCAGCTGATCACTTTCCACCCGGTCGGCGTCACTATCATTAAATGACAGCTTGTTTGTTCAAAATATTAATTATTAAGTTATAAATGATTCATATTAATTTATAGATCATACAGTGGATAAAAAGAAGGAGAAGACAACTTCTAAATTGCCTATAACGTGCCCAAAAGAAAGTTGAACAGCAACATCCCAAGAAAATTAGAATACATGAACTGGATATTTAACAGGACCTAATCCCAAACTAAGAAGAAAAAGAATAACTTCTTGCAATTTTATATAATATTCGAGAAAGTTAAATGCCCCTCCCCCTCTTAATTCTACCTGATAATGTCTTTGTCATAAGCTAGCATAAACAATCTCTAGCAAAAAGTGCTAAAATTCAAAGCAATATAAGATTTTATAACAAAATAATGCAAATCAAATCCGTAAACAAAAACAAAAGTTTCTTCCGTTATCATAGGATAACACGATCTAAAATCAAGTTGACCGTCCTATAAAAACATACTTAATATTTATATCAAATGATCCAATTTAATTCATCCTCAGATGGCTATTTTTTAGGACATTTAACCTACAGCTAGCTATTAGGCTAGTCATTTTAGTTGAAAACATCAAACTAATTGTAAAAGGAATAAAGTGGGGTTTTTTAGACTTGAAATAACATCCCCAACAACATATCAAAAGTCTAGAAAAATCTAAGTATGGGAAAACCGCCATATTGGCCGCCATCTTGGATTTACTCTCGAAATCTATAAAATGCATATATTGCTCCGATTAACTTCAAATATATACCAAATAGAAATTTTTTTGAACCAGGAATCATATAAAGACTTCATCTAATTTTGTTTCTATCATGTTCCATTTATTACAAAATGTTAATAATAAAGGTAGTTAAGTTATGAACATTATAATGATACGGTGTAAGTGTTTGAAAAAACTTTGTTAAACTTGTACAAAATCGTTTAAATTACTGTACACTCTTTGAAAAAGCTACTAACACAATTAAAACACTACTGTCATTTCCAACATATATCACTCTCCATCAGAAACACCATCGTCGTATACTTCTATATTGGAGTTACTGCAGAGTATACCGTGACATTCACTGCAAGCTGATGAACATTCCAAACCATGTTTTCTGCATGAGCACCTTGAAGTACTACAATCTGTCTTGCATTTACATCTTATGATATCGAGCAGAACTGGGGGTGCTGGTTGAAGGTCAGTGAGTACTGGTAGGAGTTGACCACCCTGTAATTAAAAACCCCAATCCTCAGGTAGAAGAGATGTATTACCTTTGCAATCCTAAATTTGGTAGTAGACCCGTAACTTATGGAATTTAGCAGCAGCTGTAGTCGGTGGAAGTGACTGGGCTTGAACAGCTTGAACCATAGTTTTGTTAGCTACCTTTGTACTGAAACATTTGTATCGTAGTTTATCCAAGGTATCAGATGTCTTTCCTCCATACATGACACCAATAGCATTTTCCCCGGCAGTAATCATGTCTTCTTTCAGACTGTTTGCATTGTTGAATACTTCAGCATACTCCATAAAAAATGATGTATTTTTCATGAGCTTCCTTAGACCTTTGCCTTTGCCAATCCCAAACAACTGTGACGTGGTGTCACACCCCAAAATGGCATGAATAAAAAGCAAGCCGTTGCAGACATTTAATTACAATGACGACTTTGTAGTTTGAATGTTATATTGTCGGATGTTGGTTGCACCACGCTTTGGTTCTGGTTTGAATATTACTTTTTTATTCTCCATTTTAACATGGAAACACAGGAGTATCAGGATATCAGTGTTGTCTGCAATGACAACAACAACTCTTTGTTCAGACACACCAACTGCTGTCTGGGTAATCAGAACGTCTGCATCTCCACGTGCATCTATTGTCTGACATCCAACACTTTCAAAGCTTTCAGTAAGCATCAAAAAACGCTGCTTATTCGTTTTGTTTGATAGAAAAATATCCTTCTTCATTGTCAGTTTCATGTCCATAGAAAATAAAACGTTAGGGGAGCTTTTACCTTCACTTCTTCTAATGTGAGTGGCGTCCTTAATGGAAGGACCATCCAAATATACATCAAACACAATCACAACTGATTTACCATACCTTGTAAGAACGTAGTTTGTATAGCTATTACAGATGTCTGATAACAGCATACCAACCGACCAAGATAATCGATGCAGTAAAGCACCTCCATCGAGTACATAGAGTGAATCAGAAAGTGGCCCACCTGGCATTGGCCAGAGCCGATTTATTTGCTTTTTTTGGGAGGACTGAATCGGCAAACAAAGATGCTGGATAGCTACACAGTTCATACTTAAATATGCCCCTCTTATCTATGTCCTGTTGTTCAGAAACAAAAGCAAGTCTTTGGAATAGCAATTGCGTGTCAATATTGACGACATCTTGACCTTCTTTATTATTCTTCGATCCCATTGTAACAACCTGTAAATTTCGTTTGAATGAATAGTTCCAAATGTTCTGACCATGCATGGCCTAGAGAATTAGATTGCCAGCTTCTTTTGCTTTGTCAACGTTGACATGACCATGAGCAACCACCCCTGATGTCAATCTGCGCAAAGGTTCATCACTGGTGACTGGGCTTCGATCCAATAAAAATATCAAGATTTTCCTGGTGGCTAAGCAGTCTCTTGTCTGCCTGGTGTATGAAGCTCCTTTGTGTTGTTCACTTGTATTAAGTATACATGACAGTAGTAAATATACTCTTGCATGGTATTGTTGACCTCTGTGCATGGAATCATGGATTGAACCCATACTTGTCGCTGTGTTTCTATGATTCTAATATATAAATATTTGAAGTTAATCAGAGCAATATATGCATTTTATAGATTTTGAGAGTAAATCCAAGATGGCGGCCAATATAGCGGCTTTCCCATACTTTTAGATTTTTCTAGACTTTTATATGTTGTTGGGGATATTATTCCGAGTCTAAAAAACCTTACTTTATTTCTTTTACAATCAGTTGGATGTTTAACCTTTTGTTCACCTAAAATGACTGGACTATATACATATGTATACATAATACTTTTTCATGAGGTTCCAGAATATATTCTTTAATGGAATATTTCCATTCGCATTTTTCTAATTCAATACCTTATAAACCCATGATTTTATTAGAAATGTGTTTTGCTCTTTTGTCAACGCTCTATGAGAGAGTCTTCCAATGTATTATAATATTATATTATTATAGTTTTTATCAAAAGAACGTCTTCCCAAGCAACATTTTTATTCACACGTGTGTGTACTGAGCGACACCATAAGAGCGGGGGATGCTGTAGACGCCTGATGACTGGGGGTTGAGACTTATCTTTTACTGAAGAAAGTATCTGTGACGCTTTTGGAGAGGGTTTGAAGATGGATTTGATTTTATGTTTTCTGAGAATCCTACCTTGCGATTATTACTTGACGATTGTAGGGCAAGAAGAGTGTGAGGGGTGTAATTGTTTTTCAGTGACCTTCCTAACGTTCCTTTTGCTGTGTCCATTCTTGACGAGTCTGTTTTGAATATGGGCTAACTAGAAATGAAGACCGTCGGGTTGAGACACTGTGATAGCACGACAAACGTAAGAATTGATTACAAAGAGTTTTTGTGCCGGATGATGATATGAATTGGCATGAAGATACCTATCCGTCTGTATAGGTTTATGATAAATTGAGCGTGCAAGATGATCATTCGGTTTGCGGGTTACCAAGATATAGAACACCGTTTTGTTCTATTTCTATAGTGAACTTGATATCAGAGCTTTGATTGTTGAGATGTTCTAGGAAAGAAGCAAGGTTATGTGTTCCATGGAGCCAGATAATAAAAGTGTCATCTACAAAACGGAACCAAACCTTGGGTTTTAAATCAATGAATTCCAGGACTATTGCCTCAAAAGATTCCAAAAAGATGTTTGCAATCAACGAAGAGAGGGGAGAAAAATTTGTCCCGAGATACCTTTATTACTTTTTGCCTAGGCGCAATAGCTAAGGAGATGGCATGGAATCCCTTCGAAAATGGTCCACCCTGTACAAACCTCATGTACAAAATTCTGTATTCTGTATAAAAGAAACGACAGAGATGCAATTACTATTAAATTTCTAAAAATTTAAAAAGTCCACTTCTTAAGGAAACTGAATAAGTAAAAGACCTCCATCTTCTTTCTATAAAATTACACACAAATAAGTAGTTTACGCAAGAGTTGTAAGAATAGAAGCGGGGGGCCAGACCTAACTTTAAAATATAAGCAAAGAAAACGGGAATCAAACGCATTTATTTTTTAATTTCTAGATTTTTACTTATACACTTATAGTTCTTTCTTTTTTTGAGGAATTCCAAAAACAAAAAGAATTTCCCTTTTAGTATAATTTATTATTAGTTAAAGTAGGTAAAATATTTTATAACGTAACGTATAGGTACATTTATAAACATCCAAAGCGACCAAAACTGGAAAATCAGAAATGGTTTACTTCAGTATTGGATTAGAAAAATATAATTATTATGTTTACCGTTTGATCTTAAAACACGCAGAGTATGTTCGAATATTGTTATTGGTAAATTAGTTTATGTGTATCAAAGTTAACAGGAGGAAAAATAAATTGAGGAAGGAAAATGTAATTGCATAATATTAAACGACAGGTACAAGCAGGAACAGTTTTTAATATGAAATTCGACCTCTGTATTTACAAACGTTTTATTTGCGAATTTTTAAAAGATCAGAAGTGAAACATTATAGATTATAGGCCTGGCCTGTCTTTCGTTTATGCCACTACTGGTTTGTAATTTCCAATCATTTTTTGGTATCGACTGTAACTCTAGCTATAGCATTTTTTTATTTTCAAACAAATGGGCTAATTCACAGTCATGATTATACAAATTCGCATTCAAGAATTTTGCAATATTAAAACGTTCAAAATCGACTTGAATTGCAGGCTAAAACATATTATCTATTAACGAATAATGCTAAATGATAAAATAAACTATGAGATACGCCTAATTTTACTACCTTCTGTGAATCAAGACGTAACAGGGATCTTGTTTTGCAATGGATACTTTAAGAATAATGTAATGTTAGTTAATATTTAAACAATCCCAGAATTTCCTTAATTACTACCAAAAAATAATAAAATAAACATGTGACGTTTCTATTAGTTTATTAAACACGGTTACCATTACTTTTTAAATACGTTTCGCAACCTCGAAAGTTAAAATTATCGAGTTTATAATTACGATTATTCTAAATTAATGAATTTGTCAAACACGTCCTGTCAATTTTTTTTAAGGAAGGACGAACGTTTTTAATGTTTATTTACAGCTTTAAAACTTGCTCAGTTAGGAACTAGAATTTTATTGGCAAACCGTCACGTTCTTAATGTTGATTTATTAAAACATAACATGGATATGCATTATTAATTAGCAGAAAGTGAAAATAAAGAAAGCATTCCGCGCAATAATTTCGTTTAACAAATCATATATTTTTGCGCACATAAAAATAGTTCTCAGGCTTTTCACTTCGTTGCTAAAAAAACCATAAACTTAATAAACCGTAGTAGGTACATACGTACGATATATTCCACTTATAAAACTTAGCCCGAAGGTAGGACCGTTTCATTTTATTCTTCTTGCCTCTTACGTGAACAAAATAATCATGGAATCATCGGGTATTACAAACACTTTCTATGGAAAAGTAGATGTTCGTGATTAAAATCATCAACTCATGTAGAATCTAACTAAAAAATATGCAAATACACGGATAAATAACATGTTACCCAAATTTTGATTGACTGTTTAATGGTTTAAAAAATTTTCCCTGCACTATCGGTTATGGTATAATATGGGTTTTAAAACTTTTAATCTATTTCTCCTTGATGGCTAGACATAACAAACTTGTTATTTAATTACAATTGCATACTAGATTGCATGTTTACTGTAACTATATTGCCCAATTCCCATTCGGATTTGCATATCAAAGTGTACCTTACGAACATTTGATGACCACCAGTATATGCATGCATCATTTAACTTTTTTTCAAACGATTGCAAAATTTGCCCATATGAAAAATATGAAGATTGGCATAGATTTTTTTCTTCGGTTAAGTATGTTATTCGACTCGGACGAATTTTTAATTATTTTCGTGAAAAATTACCTTCCTTTCTATGGCAAATAGATTAATCATTAACGATGAATACGGAAGGCCTCACAGTAGTAAACTCGAGATTTTTTCAGTTCATTTCGATAAGTATCAAATCAAAAGTTTCTAAAGAAATAAATGCAGAAATAACTAACATAGAGGATGCCCAATATACTTAAACACAATAAAAAGGAAAAGATAAGATGCAAGATAACAAAAGCGCAAAACTAAACCTCCATTAAAAATTGTGAAAAATGAAGTACCAAGAAAATACGAAGAAACATATAAACAAACGAATAAATAACGAAATTAGTTAATAAGTAAATAACGGAACAAAAAAATAAATAAATCAACTGTCAAGTAAAATATTAAGATTTTCATTAAATACCGAAATAAACAAACTGCCACTTTATATTTACATTTCTATCAGTTTAAATCAATTTCTTCGACTTCTTCTAATTTATTACGTTATATTCGGTTACATTCCCTTAATTTCCATATACTACTTAATAATACTGATATTTGCGTGTTTAATAAGCTGTCAATTTTAGATGATCAAACGTTCTACATGAATTTAATTAGAAAGTTAAAATTTATGTCTTCCTTAAAGTTGTCAACATGTGAAATTATAATCAACGAAATTAACTCGTCAAATTCGATAAATTCCAATAATTTCTGCGGATGATTCTAGGGTTCTACGGTGAATTTAAAATATTGCTAAACTCATTAACTAATTAATTGGTGATAGCGGGTTAAAGGTTTATTTTGTAAAATCTCTGCTTCTTGTGCTTTATATTTTTATATTCACCATAAATAAAGTAATTTATGTCTCTATTGAATGATTTTAATTAATGATATTCATTTAACAAAAATTAAATCAATTCAGTGAGTAAGAATGGGTTGCACAAACATGATCTAACGGCTTCGTTAAATTAATCTTTCGTCAAATCGAACAAAATCGAATCAAAAATCAAATTCATATGGCAAATTATATATTAGTACAGAATTTCGAATGAAAACTTAATTCTTTGTCATCGGTAACCCTTATTTAAATTTTAAATTCAAACCAGGAATTCAATATTCAATTATTGGTTGCTTCTCTAAGTATTTCAAAAAATAATAAGAACAATTTTCATGGTAAATATTTCAAAGGTAATTTTCAACCAAAATATACATATTGATATTAGTGGTGTAAAGGATAAAGTTTGAATTAAATGTATTTATTGTTGAAGTAAACCTTAGTTAATTAAATTGTTCATTGCCGAGGTGTTTTATGTAGATTTAATTTAATTTAATAATTTAATTTATTATTGAAATGTAAAAATAAGAATTTAGGTAGACGGGGTAGCATAGTTAAATATTTATTAAAAATGCACATTATTATACAGGGTGTAAATTAATGTCATGCAGATATTTCAAGGGGTGATAGTACTTGGCAAAATAAGAAAAAAATGTTAATATGCACATGATCAAAAACGCGCCATTTTCGATATACAGGGTTGCGAAGTTTCAAATTTTTTTTCGTATTTTGCCTTTTTCTCCCGAATGTTTTGAGATAATTATTTGAAATGTAGTATAGCTACTATGTTTTCGAATCTCTACAATAAATTGTCAAAATCATCAGTTGCAGTATACAAGGTGGGTGGGTTACCGACTATTTTACCTTCCGGAACTTTTTTTTTGAGCACCCTGTATAAATTTTTTTATCTTAATTGAATTCCCTGTTCTTTTCTCCAGCTTTTTGGTTTTTTTCATTATTCCCGTATCTGACACCGTTTTCGAGTTATTTGAAAAAATAGCGATCAATACAAACCAAGTGTAGTCAAAATAATTTTTGTTTTTTTTTTTTTTTTGTAGCACCCGGTATACTGCAACTGATGATTTTGACATTTTATTGTAGAAATTCGAAAAGATAGTAGCTATACTAAATTTCAAATAATCATCTCAAAACGCAAAATTAAAAAAAAAAAATGAAACTTCGCCACCCTGTATATCGAAAATGGCGCGTTTTTCATGTATATATTAACATTTTTTTCTTATTTTCTTGAGTACTATCTATCACCCCCTGGAATATCTGCATGACATTAAATAACAACCTGTATTGTAATTGTAATTTAAAATAGCTAGTAGTAGGAGTTTTCTTATTGGAAGGGAATTCTTGGGAAACAGAAGGGACAAAAAAAGACAAGATAAGATAAAAAAATAATAAATAAATGGGTGTGGTTTTTCCTTTTCTGAGAAAGGAAGTTGTTTTCCTCTTATAAGAGAAAAAGGAAAATTATTATTGATATTCTAAGAAGTTTATTTAATATAAAAGAAAGGGAATTGTTAATTGGAAACCGTTATTTATTTCGTCTGGTGGATAAGGTTATATACTACAAAATAAGAAATATTGGAATTGGGTGGAAAGTTGTTATATTTCTTCTGCATAGTAATTTGTATCCATCAAGTTAATTTGGAAATTGGATTTAGATTTGGGTGAATATGAATTTTGATTGTGGATTTTAAGTTGGATATAATTAACAGTTATGTGACAGTTTTAAAACAATAATGAATTAGTATTAACAGTGGATAAAACTAATTTTAAGAAAGCTAGGGTAGATAGGGCAAAGTACAAAGTTTATAATAAATCTGCATAAACTGATATTCGTTATCATTGAATTATTACTAGTATACAAAATAAAGGATTTATAAACATAAAAGAAAATATAAGTAAGTATCGAACCTTCAGGACGACCTTATATGAGCTAACCGGAGCATAATAGTTAAATTCAAATTAATATTGGTATGAACAGAAATTTAATTCATAACAATATATAGCAGATATCTTACCTTCATTTTATCGAGAGTTTTTCCAAGAAATATTAAGTTGCTATCAAGCGTATTCTTAGTTCTGTAGAGTGTAGATGAATAAATAATTAATGACAAACTAATGGAATTGATAGTTCAAATTGATTTGAAAATGTATGTTAAGGAAAAATACATATTAAGCCTAAATGCATAAAATTTTAGTTTAAAATTCTATAGTTCTAACTTCTGGTAATTTGACAAAAGTATTATTTAAGTCTTATTGGCAATAAGAATACAAAATAATTACAAAATTTGAGTTGCAGCGCAGTATACTTTGATACAATCTTTATTTTGAGGTTTTGTTTACAATTTTTCCCTCTTAACTCCGCCTGCATGGGTAGATGGACTGCAGTGGATGAAGTAAATCTGTCTGTGTTGCCGGTTTGAAACTAGGGTAAAGGAGGGGGTTGCAACCCAGTATCATAGAAAAATGTAAAATTTTCTCGAATTTTGAAAACGACACCACCCCAGGCGAATAGAGACAGCTCAGAATCTCGTACTGTAACAACAGTCAGCCCCACGGATTCTGGGACGGGAGGGGGGCAAACATTCACACATATACAAATAAGTAATAATACCACGGAACGAAATAAATACAAATGGGACATTAAAATAGCCACATGGAATGCCCAAGCCCGAAATAACAAAATGTCAGAAGTACTTGACGAATTACAAAAGTATAATAGAGAAATAGCTAAACGAAGAAATAATATAATAAAGCGGAATTACACATAAAGGGGCGTAGTAATAGTAATAGGAAAGCAGTCGATGGGGAAGGCGGTTTCCGCAATAACCCATATAGGGTTGAGAAGCCATCTAAGTAAGTAAGTAATAGTAATATATGCGCCCAGTGAAGATGGTAATGATACAATAAAAGATAAATTGTGTACAGGATTAACTGCGTTTCTAGATGGAATTAGTCATCGAAAGGAAATAGTTCTACGTGGCGATTTTAATGGACGTACTGGGAAGAGAGTCAATCACTCTACTATAGAAAAATATGGCGAAGGCACGGTGAGCAATAATGGAAAAGAAATAATAGAAATAAGCCATCAGTATGCTCTAAGAATTACAAATGGGTGGTTCAAACGCAAAGATATCCACCGCTATACGTGGAGACAATCAACTCGCCAATTAAGATACTTCATCGACTACATAATTATCCGCCAAAATACCAATCGATTCTGTAAAGATTCTAATAAATTCTATTTCCCTTTCAAACAATATAACCAACATAGAAAAGAGGAGGAACCGGCACTGAATGTGATGGATACACGAAAATACAACTTAATGGGACTACAAGACGAGTCGATGAAATTTTTGTAGAAGTTAAGCCTGACAAATAAGCTACGGTGCATATAAGAGTCGTCAGCACAACAAATGTATGAAGAAATCGAGCAAATGATCCATGAAGCAGCATTTGAAGCCCTAGGGAAAGGCAGAAGAAGAACAAAAATGAAGAGCGTTAAAGCGTGGTGGAATCACGAACTAGCAATGGACAACCTTGTTGAAAGTAAAAAAGAAGCCTATATAAAATTGTTAAACACAAAGCCAGTTGGCACAGTGGTAAGAGCGCTGTGCTCCTAGCTAGGAGTCTTGGGTTTGAATTTCAAACAGTGATAAGAATTTTTATATTGTTCGAGATCGGTACTTGAGGAAGTGAAGCGGTTACAATTAACGATTCTGTCTGCCAAGTGGTCGACTTCAGGCAGTAACAAGAAACATTCAGTCAACGGGAAGCCATTGCAGAGAACACATATCCCTAGCGCTAAGAAGAAGAAGAAGAAACACGAATGACAGTGTAGATAGAAAAAGATACACGAAAATAAACAGAGAAGTGAAGAGAACAATAACACCTCCAAAAATGAAGCATGGAAGAGCAAATGTCAAGAAATAAATGGTGTAGATGAAACACAAGAACCAATGAAGTGCACAAAGTAAGGAAAACGGTGGTATCGATCTGATTAATATAAACACGTGGAAATACTACAATAAGAAATTACTAACTGAAGAAAGAGCAGAGTTTATAGAAATAGAAGGTGAAGAAGAAGTAGAAATGAACGAAATACACTTCCCCAATGAGATTTCACAAATGCAAGTAGCTGATGTACCAAAAGCAATAAACAAAATGAAAAATAACAAGGCACCCGGACCTGGGAATATTCCAATCGAATAAAGGTTGCTCAAACGCAATTATTCAGTATCCTAGCAAAACTATTCAACAAATGCCTGAAAGCTCAGAAAGTGCTCAAAAAATTGAAACAAGCGTATCCACAATTTACAAGAAAGGAAACTGAACGGTCCGTAAAAATTACAAGGGCATTAGTGTGATTAGTTCGATGTCCAGAATACACGGAAAAATACTGAAAGAAAAAATAGAGGAAGAGAGCAATGAAGTAGAAGAACAGAGCGGTTTTAGCTCTAGACCGTCATGTATCGATAACATGTTTATACTAAAACAAATTATTGAAAAAAGAGTGCACATGGAAGAACCTTACATCATACCTTCCTAGTTCCTAGACATTAAGAAGTTGTGGGAGTGCATGAAAAACTCAGTAATATATACAGGGAATTTTTCTTTTTACATATCCCCTATGTATACTTTTAAAATAAACGTGTTTGTTTATGCCAAAATAAATTTTATTTTCTGTCAGTTATCAATTCACGTATCTACCTTGTAATTACTATGAATAATAATGTTGCATATTCTAATGAGGAGAAGGTATTTATTGTCAAAACATTTTATAATAATCTAAATTTATTTTGGCATAAACAAACTTCAAATTTGATCATGGCCAGCTGTTTTTGTGAATTTATTTATTGCAGTTTTTAAGGCCTTGACTAGTACAACACGATTGGCTACACTGGTTCTAGAATGCCTATGAATTATAATGTGACAGTGACATTTCAAATGTAAGTCAGTTTTGCAATCTTGTTTCCAGAATTATTTAAGTTTATCGTTGTAATACTAGTGAAGGATCACATTTTGAACACCTACTCTAACATGTATTCATCTTAGTTTTCAGTTTGTTCCCTAAATAAATACTGTTTTGTGTTTTAATTTATTTGACATTTATTAACCTCTAACCTACTGCCACATTTTGAAATCAGTCTTGCCAATCGTGTTGTACTAGTCAAGGCCTGCTCAGAATCATCTTTTTTTCGATCTCATGGTAGTATCAAATTAAGCGTATTTTTTGTCTTTCGATTGATGCCACTATCAATCCTATCAGCTCAAACGGGGAGCACGAATCTGCATATATACGATTTCCCATGCTATTTCCCTATGTTCGCCCCTTAGGTCAAACACCCGGTATACTTGGCGTTCCAAATAAATGAGTAAAAAATAATAGGTCCGAATTTTTAGCTGAAAATTTGCAGACCGACGTAAAATGCCATTCTGGACAACTTTTTCAAATGAAATTTTTCGAAAAAATCATAAATAGGGCCACTTCTGAAGATTCTTTTCAAAAAGTGTTAAATTTGACAGGTACAGAATGTCATTTGATCAAATCTACGTGCACTTTTTTTAGTCCTTAGACAAGTACAAACCAAAGGCGTATTGATTTTTTAAATAAATAGTTAAATAAAAAGAAGTCCCATATGATCCGTACTTTTTGACAAACCGTGTATGTAGGCAACCAACTATGCCCTAAAATTGAAATTTTAATTTTTTAAGAAAACAATAGCATGCTGTGGCAAAAATAATTAAATTAACTTAATGCAAAAAAATAATCGTCGAATTAAAATTATTTTGATATTCTACTAATTTTGATTTATTTACAAACATAACCTTTACATACCACAAAAATAAAAACTAATGTCCCTAAATTCACAGCCACAATGACGTTTAGTGTATAGTTGGTTGCCTACATATAGAACCTACGAATAAAAAGAAAAAGGAAGGAGACTAAGATATTATGGTGCATAACTACAAGTGCAACGGAAATACGTCATACACACCAACCGGCACTAGTTTTTATTGGTAGACTAACTGTTTGTTTATGTTTTTGTCTTTGACAGTTGACGTATTTAGTGTTCGCAGCCAATCACCTTCTAAAATATTGATACACCATCTAAATTGCATGCTGTTGGTGTTATGCTCCTGCCTCTTTTTTTTTATTCGTAGTAAAGATCCTATACGAAAAGGCCACAATCGGTGTAAAACTTGGATCACGTATTTCTACTGATTTCGAGGTAACAAAGAGACTCCGACAACACTTTGTTTAAAATTTATTTTAACAAAGCCTTAATACAGTGGGGAAGAAAGTGTGGTGGATTGGGTGTGCAAATTGGTGACGAAATACATTACTATTTGCTGACGATCAGGTCATTAATCCTGAAGAGTGAAGATGACGATGTTACGCAAGCTTCATGAAAAATATAATAAATGGGGCCTGGAGATTAACTTGCAAAATACTGAGGACTTAATAGTTTGAGAAGATGGTATGGAGTATGGACCTGAATATCAACGGCGACGTGTTAATGGTTGCTCAGATTTTCACTCAAACACCAAACACACCAGGAAGTGAAGAAGATATCGACTTCAAAATAGGCCAAGGAAAGGGAGCCGTTGCCGTTCGACTTTTGAACACCGTCCTCTGGAACGATAAAATTACAAAGCAAACAAAGACAACAATGTATAAGGCTACAATGGCGTTCTCCTCCCGAAGAATTTGTGCGACAAGGATAGCGTGTGAAGGATGACATGCTCTTCCCATAGGGATATTTTGTCTAGTAATTTCTAGGGACTTCGTGTTGGTGACATGCGCAGTGATGTGACGACTTTAAATTTTTCTTTTAATTCCAATATTAATGTGTAGATGGCTGTACTAACTTTACACCAATTATTAAATTGAAGTTAGTCACAGTAAATGGGGCAATATAATGTTTGAATCTTTAGGTGCGTTCTTTTTGCAAAGCGTCCCAATTTGATATGATCTCAACTGAAGTGCGAAACGTGATATGAGCTAGGTGCGAAAAGAACGACGAAGGCTCAGTCAGCTCACTTGTCACCAACACGAAGTCCCTAGAAATTACTAGACAAAATATCCCTATGGGAAGAGCATGTCATCCTTCACACGCTATCCTTGTCGCCCAATTTCTTCGGGAGGAGAACGCCATTGAAACTATCACTACATATGGATCATATTGGAGGCGTAGCTACAGTGTATCGAGACTACAACACGTGCGAAATGATCATACCATAATCAATACTATAGCAATTAAGATCTTGTATGGTCACCTAGAACGAATGGATGACGACAGGGGGCCGAAGAAAGTGTGGAAATGGCTACCATCAGAACATCGAAAACAGGGTAGACCTCGACGAAGCTGGAGTGTAGAGATAAGCGAAGCTATGGAAGCCAGAGGATTACAAGAAGATTGGTTGGACAGCAATAAATGGCGTTTGGAAAGCGAGACACGGCCTCGGCTGTAATACAACTCGCAAATAAAATATAAATATATGTATAGTTTTCGCTCAAGTTGGATGTGAGAAATAAAATATAAATTTGCATTCGTGACTTGACATCATAACCAAAAAACGTCAATTGGCTATGGGCCTATTCTTGAGAAAATGTTGTTAATCATATGGTACGCACAAAGCATTCATTAATACATAAAAAATATTTTAAAACTGCATATTTAACAGAAAACTGGCATTTGTTGATACTGTTAATTTTATCTTAATTTTGTCAATAAATTCTTTGCCCTACGCCGGTATTTCCAAACTGCCGTTTACTACCGATATTGTAAACCAAAAATCAGTATGTTGTAACAATTTGTCAGATATCTGATAGCGATGAATTTATAATGATCACTCACTAGTTTTTTTAGATAAATCTGATTTGAATTATGCGAACGTGTTTTGCTACCGAAGAATTAATAGTTGACAAGCCGAAATTTCGTTGGACTTTTTTTCATCGAAGAGCTTTTGATTTTAATAAATACATCCGTATTTTTCTCATATATTTTGTTGGTTAACTACAGATAATACCTGTTAATTTCAGTCTCGTTTATAAAACCTCAACAGGGCATAAATAAAACCGTCAACTTTTCAAATTAGCTTAAAGAAAAGGCCAAAAAGAAATATTAAAGACAGAAAGATACCACCAACGATGATATAAAACCTTGTAAATGAGCAGTTGCACACATTATCCTGGTCAAAACCGCAGCACCATTCTTGGTGCAGTTTCGCGAATTGCTTTTGCGAGGATTGCCGGTGTCTGCAGGTTCAATTGGTAAGCAGGTAGCTCGACGAGATGCGAGGCCAACCAGTCTTTGTAAACTACCGAAATGTGAGATTTATGGACACCTCCACCGGCATACCAACTATTTTCAACCCTTCCGTTAGAAACCCTGCATGTTCAATGCCAGCTTTGACCCAATTATTGTTGTAATTAATTAATTAGCTTAGGTTAGGGGTTGTTTCAATATTTAATTCAGAACCGGCTGTCAAGATGTATGCTGCTGATAAACCAAGAGGAAAAGGGGAATTATAACAAGGTCCCTACTAAAATTTTAAACGGAAATTTAAAATTCTTGCCTTATATTACGGTTGTCGATTTTCTGTGCCTGAACTTCGCTTTGATCTTGTCAAATACGTAATCAGATGACGTTTCGAATCGACACGAGAGTAATTATTTTAATTTTTCAAAACACCTGGCTGTCTTCTTTCGACATACTGTTAAATTGTTTTGAAGACACTTCCTTTATAATTAATTGAAAATTAATGATGGGCAACTCATTCGGAAATAAAGAAATTCGGCAGTGGTTTAAATTAACATCAATTTCCAAGGAAGTCTGATACAAATTCTAAACGTTTTCGCTGATTATTAACGCTTGTGTGCTTCAAAATTAAAAAGCACGTGCTCTACAAAAGCTATCTTTGTTGACAAATCTATTAATAAGCACAAGCTATGTGCTGATTTACATCTTTTACAAGCACACATCTCAACAGTAGCATAAACTTAATCGAGTGTAATATAATCCAATAAGATCTAAAATCATTAAGAATCTGATGAATCATTAAACAAGTCTTCATTCAGTTGCTAAACTTTGTAACCTACACTCAAGTTGTAATTAATAATTCTCAAATAACATTGGCTACCATTTCATTATGCAAGGCTAAAATTTAAATTTTATTTACAAAAACTGAAAATCTTACAGCTGGAAGTAACTTAAACCAACCTTAGTCCTTTTCTTTTTATAGTTGTAAGCACCTGAAAATTCATTTTATATTTAGAAATTAGCTCAAGTTTATTAAGCAGAATTGTTTTATTTTATGTGGAATTTTCTCATAATTTTCTTATTCTTCACTGATGCAATATGTTTCTCTAAAACGAGAAAATAGAGAGGCGACACATAATATTTCGTTTTTCTGTAGGAAATTGATAGGTTGTGAATTCAGAATCGTGTTTTGAATTATCTGAAGTGTATTAAATTATTCGTGTATAAGTTAATATTCCTGGAAACTGCAGTTTTTATACTTACAAATAGTTTAATTTCTTTTTGGTGCACTATTTTTATTAAAATCCTTTCTTTTTCTGTGTCATAGGCTTTTAAGGACGCGAACGAGGAGGTCAGAGCCACATTTTTAAACGACTGACGTCGTGAACTTTGTTATTATACCCCCCTTATACAAGGGAAATGTGTTCGCTGCAGTGGTTTCCCGTTGCCTTCTGCAGAGTTGTGACTTGTTACTCTATCTGCAGTCGACCACTCCGCAGACAGAATCGTAGACGATTAAATAAATGGCTTCACTCGGTTAAGTACCGACCTCGAACAGAACAGCAGGGAATTCTTTGTATAAATCCTTACCACTTCGTGAGATTCGAACCCAAGACTCCTAGCTAGGATTCCAGCGCTCTTATCACTGCGCCAACGAGCTTCTTTGTTTAAATCCTTTAAATGATGTAATTATACAACCAAAGTTTTACCTTGCAAGAATTCGAGAATTTTCGATTTGTCTTTTAAAGAAATGTTTTTCTATTTTTCCACATAATTACGGTTTTTTAAATATTGGTCTTTCTGATTAATTTTAGTTGCTACATAAACATGAAAACCAAAGAAAAAGAAGCCCATCTGACATACAAAATACACCATAATGAAATCCCTCGACAGATTGGTCCTTTCAAAGCTACCAACTTACGGTTACCTATTAATATATCTTCAAAGATTTATACCCTAAAGTTATGTTAGATCTTGATAGTACTTAGATGCAGATACTATATAAATCAATTTAGTTTTTAATACTTTATTTTCTTTTTTATTACTCTGAACTAGCTAACCTTAAGAACTATTGATTGCAAAAATAGAAAACTTGCAAAGATCATAATCATAATATCTGATCCAAATAAAACAACTTTAAAGAGTTAATATACATCCATAGAAGAAGAACATTTACTGGTACAGGAAATATTCTTCTACCGACTAACAACTACCTTAGGAAATCCATACATCAAGCAACGTATTGTTAAGGTTAATAAAAATGGGAAAAGAAAGCTCACATGCTTATACGAAACATCTACTTGTAGCACAAGAATATTCATAAAGTAAGGCTCGAACTACAAACACGAGCTAAAAGTGCCATAGAATATATCGCATAGGAAAACAGGGTAAATATTATTTGAAGGTCAAAAATAAAACTTATAGGGCTGAGAATAGAAGAAAAGTACTTTTTGAATCACAAAAGAATTTAGTAACATTTCTGGTTTCGCCGGAAATGCCCTCAACTTTCGAGTGTAGATGAAATATCCTGTATATTTTTCCATTTTAGGAATTTAAAGGAAATTCTGTTTCCGAATACATAACTAATTTGATTTTTAAAAATTAAAACAAATATTTAAAAAAGAAAAGACGACCCTATAATATTAGTCCAGGGAAATTAGACAAAATAAAAGCTCAACTTCGGAAAAATTCGCGGAAAGCTGAATTTTGGTATGGACCTTAATATTGTGGTTCTAAACAAAATGTCAAAAGTCCCCATCGATCTGAGTGCCGCTAAAAATTTCACGCGGGGTCAAAGGTCACAAAAAATGGTTTTTCGTGAATATCTCGTTAACGGTCAGTTTTACAGAAAAAATATTTGTTATCAAATTTGTAACTTAGGAAATTTCCTACAAAAAATAAATAATGACTTTTATTCGTAGGAGTAACTCTTTTGGAGATAATGCGATCTACAAAGTTGTAACCTTCATTTTTTCTTACGAAACGTGCACTCCTTTCCACACCACCTTCGAGGTAGAGTACAAGGTGCATCTTTTTTTACGTGGTGTCTCCAGTAAGCCTAATCCAAGTCTTTTTTTGAAAAATGTTTATTTTTAAAAAAATTATGAATTTTTTAATTAATTAATTTTTGGTTTAAAGCAGGAAGTTATTAATCTTAATAATTAATATTATTCTTCAGACTCTATTTCAATTTGAACGATTTCCTCTTCATCATCTTCTTTTTCTTCTATTTCTTTTTTTTTCTTCTTCTGCTGTTTCCTGTATTTCCATGGATCCAGCCAGAAAACACGATGAATCTAATCAATACATCTTCAATGGAGTCGCAATTACCGACGTCATTTATATCGGGTGATACATTTAAGCAAGATTACCCTTGGCAATTGCCACATACTGCTGAATAACATAAACCAACTTTTCTGCAGTCACAGTTTAAGCTACAGCCCCTGGTAAAATTACAAAAAATAGTATTCAGCAGTATATCTGGAGCAGGTGGAAGTAGAGTTTGAATTGGCTCCAAAACGTTGTCCTTTAACGTCCATCCCAGTCTTCAGGGGTAAGCTCGTTGTCTAGCCATATTTGAACTTGATAATAGACCCGATATAAATGTAGCCGAGCAGCGTTAGATGTTGGGGGAAGAATAGATAACTGAACAGGTTTTTTGAGCTGTGTAGATTTTACAAAGGTTGAATATCTGTGAGTATCAATACATACTTCTTTTACTGGGGCTTTATACATGGCCAGAAGAAAACGAATTCCATTACTGAAAATCACGTTTAGAGAACACTCTGTCTTAGTAAAAACGTCTGCGTAATTTATTAATTCCTTACTTTTTTCAAAGAATTTGAAGACATTAATTTTACCTTTCTTAAAAATTGCTGAAGTAGTGTCGCAACCTGTCATTGCATGTAAAAATAAAATATGATATGAGTCAAACTTTGTGAAGAATACATTTTTATTTCTACTTTTGCTTTTCCAGGTTTCAAAAAATAAATGATTTTATTAACAGGGGTTCGTGCAATCAATATTACTAATAAGTCTAGTCTACCTCTTCACCTACAACAATGCTTGCTCTTCTATCAGACTGTTCGATTGCTGATTCAATTATGAGAACATCAGTATCATTTTCAGCTTGTTTTACGTTGACATTAGCAGCTTCAAATTTTTCACGTAACATAAAAATTAACGAATATAAAGTTGAAGATGTGGACTAAATCGAAGTTTATAATTGTCATCCTCTTATATTATTTATATATATTGTTATATTTAATGTTTTGCCCACTGATGGAGAACTATAATTGTTCGAAACGTTTGAAAAATAAATAATTTTTTCAAAAGAAATAAAATAAAACCAATAATTTATTTCTAAAGAAGTGACTACTAAAATCTTTTCCACATTTATAAAAATTAACCGACTCTTGTTGTATGAATGAGCAAGGAATCAAAGAGAATATCAGTAGATGAAGAAACTTTGGCACATAGACGGCGTTGCTCTGCAGCTTTGATATTTTTTTTTTATTATCACTATAACCATCGAATACAATAACGACATTATGACGAAAATGTCTAAGTACATAATGGACATAATCCTCCATCGATGGTATATGTAACATTTGTAGTATCTAATTCAACATTTACTGATTGTAAGCAATTAAATAGAGGATTTTTGATTCTTAGGCATTCCACTGTCATCACTTTTCGGAGCACATTACTTCTCCATCAACACTATAGTGTAGTTAGTATATATGTGTTTATTTCTATTGCTATGGGCTCTGAAGCATAGTAAATTCCCCGATAGTTTAAATCGTATTCAAAGTCCAATGACGTAGACATACCGTTGAGGAGTGCACAGGTGCACACTGTTCGTTACAACTCTGTAGATCGCATTATCTCCAAAACAGTTACTCATATGTATAAAAGTCATTACATATTTTTTGTAGAAAATTTCCTAAGCTATAAATTTGATAATAAATATTTTTTCTGTAAAAGTGACCGTTAACGAGATATTCACGAAAAACCGTCTTTTGTGACTTTTGACCCCGCGAGAAATTTTTAGCGGCACTCGGATCGATGGGGACTTTTGACATTTTGTTTAGAACGACAATATCAAAGTATATACCAAAATCCAGCTTTCCGGGAATTTTTCCGAAGAGCAATGTCTAATTTCCCTGGACTATATATAAAAGTTGGATAATTCACAATAGTAATGTAAAATTAATTAGAACAGAGTACCTACCCATAAGCTCAGAAGAATACCGAGAGGTTTGTAAACAATACAGTAAGAAGAAGTATAAGGTAAAAGGACAAACAGAAGAGAACAAGTTGGTATATCACAGCATAAAAGTATAAAGGATAAGAGAAAAAGGAAGAAACGGGACTAGAATTTAAATAACAAAAAATACAGAAATGTATATTTATATTGAGATATCATTTACTTATAAAAGGATATTAGTAAAAAAATCATTACTTATTTTATTAGTTGATTGAAATTAATGTTGATTACAATTTTTTGTTGTTAAATGAATTATGTAGTTTTAATTAAAATAATAATGTAAACTACGAGTAAAAGAATCTAGATAGACAGGATAGAATAAAAATGTAATTAATGTTATTTAAAGTTATTGTATTGTAAATTTTACTTTAAGATAGCTAGAAACGTGTGTTGAAAGAATGTTATTATTATAAATAATCGTTATCAAGGAAGAGGAACGAATATTTTAATTGGAAGTTTTCTTTAATATGGGGGACACAAGACAACGGGAGTCAAGAAAAACAGAAAAATAAATAACTCAAATTTTATTTTCTCAAAAAGCAAGTGTGAAAAATGAAGATAAAATAAAGAAGCGCAATTCTATTTCCAAAAGGAAATTGTATTCATGTTAAAAAGAAGAGAAAAAAAAATGGCTTTTCCTCAATTTCCTCGGTCATCCGAATATTGAAATTAAGCAATAAATTGGATTCCTGTTCAATTGAATATTAAAATTGGAGTGGAAGTCGCTAAGCACTGATTTGGATTTAAAAATTGGATTAATTGATTTAGATAGCAATTACTACTTACGTGAACGTATTTATAAACTATTATAGTTTAATGTTTCTAGTGAACAGATAAATATTACGAATTTAGGGAAGAGAGGGTAATAAAAGAAAAGTACATGTTAATAAAACTGCATAAAAGTTATTAATTATTTTGAACAAAAAGGGACCTCTTCAATGACCCAACGCTGAGCTAATCGCAAATAAATAATTTGTATTAAGATAATCATTACAATATATAGAAGAAATGTAAGAGCAAGCGCATTGGAAGAACGGGGCACGGAAACCGAAAATAAATGTCAAAGATGGAAATTTTGGGAACAATCAAACGGTTACAAGGACAATACAAGATGAAACCAAAAGTACATATACAGAGAACAGCATAAGGAGATAAACAACAACAAGAATAAAAAGAACAGAATGGCTAGAGCTAAGGACGAAATAACAGAAATTACAAAAAAGCCGAAGAGAGCAGCAGCCGGTAGTGATGGCGTATGTTCAGAAATGTCAATGCAGGGGATCCAAATTAGTTAAAGGACTACTAGAAATATGTTATACTAAAAGAATAGTAAGGAAATGGAGGAAGAATACCGTAATCATCATAAATGCAAATACCAATCAGTTTATCTTTCTGAAGTAATAAATTTTTTTCCAAAGAGTCATGGGAGGAAGAATAAGACAACAAATCAAACTGTAACTGTAGCAAGTGGAAAGTAACATTAAAGCAGCATATTTTTTACTGTTCCAAATTCAGAACTTTAGAGAGGGCTTATAGAAGTAAGAGTAGATATAGTTAGTAGCAGCTATGACAAATAGTAGCAAGACCCGTAACATTTAGTTTTCGCGAGCGACATAATGGTCGTCGCAAAAAACTCGAGAGAGAGAGAGTAAGGAAATGGAATCCAATAACGAAAAGTGTAAAGTACTACATACAGTGAGCACGTAAAGGTTGGAATAAATTCGATAAAATCTTTATTGGGCAAGTAGGAAAATAATGCTCTTTTAAATGGTACTATCAAAAGAGGGTATTGCCATTTAAAAAAACTGATGATGACGTCATAACTCGAACAGGGATGACGTAATAAAAAATATACGTATACTAAAAAATGCGCATCTAAAAAAGAAAATCGACGTGTCCGAGAATTATTTTCTTACTTGCCCAATAAATATTTTATAGAATTTATTCCAACCTTTACGTGCTCACTGTATAATAAAATCAGGAAAGAGAATATACCTTCAGAATAAACGGGAAAAAAATCTGTAAATAGCCATGAATATTTAGGAACAATTCTTAATAAGAATTGCTGGAAATAACATGAAATTTTATACTACTAGTTGTAGAAAACAGTAATGTACAAACGGGAACAAAGTAAAAATAAAAAGTGACAGATATAGAATAGTGTATACCTATTAAGATATGCCATCCGTGGAACAACAGACGATTCGAGACGAACACAAAAGTGAAACTATGGCCATAGAAATAAAATATGGCAGAGAAAAAGCACAAAGGAAGGATAAGGAGCAGAACAATAAGAGAAGAATTTGAAGTACGTACAACTACTAATACAAACAACAGAAAAAACACCATTAATAAGAATGACTGAAAGAAGAATACCGAAAAGAAAACTAGAGGCAGCAGAACAGCAGAGAAAATAAAAGCTACCGAAAATGAGCCCACAATCCTACGCCCCAAGGCAAGGCATTAAACAGAGAAAGCACTAAAAGTATTCACACCAAAGAACTAAACTGATCAACGAAATTTATAATTAGAGCAGGCTGTGATATTTACCATAAAGTTGGCAACACAGGCTTGCAGTTTGAAATTAAAAATTTTAAGTGTCAGAATTGTGACATTTATTTTTTAAAATGTTTGATATTCAACATAAAATTTTTCTCACTGAAAGTAATTTCAATTTTTTCTTCAAACTTATTTTATTTCTGCGTTTCAGCAAAATAATGTTTACTATATCATCAAAGATCGTACAAAGCACGAGCATAACCTCAAATATAACAATTGTCAATTTATTATTAACTTCTCAGTGTGTCCAACCACACAGCAGAAAATAGCACCAATCACAGCCTCCTCTAATTATAAATTCCGATGATCACCCGGTACTTAGTTACAATCAAATTTTAAAGGTGCAAATGTCTTAATATTAAAAATGAAAGTCGTTTACGTAGACGACCAACGGTTATATTCATATTTCATTCGGTTTTTTCTTGAAATTCAATCATCCCTATTTTAGTTCCATTTAGTCTAGGTATTCTGTACTTCTTTGCTTTAATATTGAAATTCGTTCTTTTCTCAGCTTCAGTTCGAATTACCATAGAAAATAAAAACAATGCATTAGTGTTGGTGTTGAGCTATCTCCAAGTATTAATTAGGTTATTGAATTTATATATTTGTAACTCCCATTTTGTATTGATTTTATGGTATTCCCATAAGCAACTAAACCGTAAGGCAGATTGCGTATTTCTATCCACTTCAAGCGTGAAAGATATGATTCACATATGAACTCTACTAGAAAATCCAATTATCTATGTTTCATCAAATTAGTAGGGAATATTTTATTTAAGTGCCATTTAACTTACACATTTCTACAAGTTCTGTATCTGAGGCAAATGTTGTTATTTCCAGCGAATAGTAAGTAAAACCAAAGTTTACGACAGTATAAATTGGTATATTAATATTAATAACGCTGTTAAAAATAGATAGGTACGTAGGTTAATGAATGCGAATAATTCAAAGCATGGTTTTGGAACGAAATTTATCAAATTATTTTTCACTTAGTACAGAAAACGTTACTTGGTGACGAGTCTACAACGGATGAACACTTCCAGAAAGCACCCCTAATTTCCTCGTTGGCTGGCTGGTAAGTAATCAACCGAAGTGAGTGATGGAAGCGGAATTTCCGCAAGCTTAAGCGAAGAAAACTACTAGAAATCGATAAATGATGCATTTGAGGTATTTAACGCTACTCATTCACACTCGTTCCACATTTACTTAAGAATTTATTTCAGTATTATGACATTTAGGTGCAGTACTTCCGTCATTGCGCGTTGCAGATGTTAGTTATAGAGAGGTGGTTGCTCCTCGGCACGTGCAAGCGTGGGTTCTGTTATCTGGTGGCGAGATCGATCATCCCTCCTTTTCTAGGACGACGATACCAAAAGACATACTAGCACCGCGGCGCCAAAACTCTGACGAAATGATACGTCCGCAGAAACGAGCTTAAACGGCGAGAAAGCTTCACAAGAACCACTTCAGAAGGATTGCCACTTACGACATTACATGATATCTCATTTCTTGGCGTAAACTGTAAGGACACACGCACGGAGAGGTTTATGGGGAAGTACATTTTCAGCAACCCCAATTGAGAAAGGAGATGTGCAAGAAACTCCGAGTATCGTAAATTTTTAATTGAATCACTAAAGCTTGCTTCGGGTTACTTTTTTTGTTGGGAATTTGATCCCGTATATTGGACAAGACGGCCTTTATCCTTTTATTTATCTAAATAATGGAAAAGGTAAGACCAATAATTTTCGTTAGATATCCAACAAATACGAGATTAACGTGTTTCTCCACAAGATTCCACAGAAGAATAATTTTGTTTCAGTATCTTTTTTCAATTCGCGCTACATTTTTTTAATATTCTAAACAGTATTATTCAAGTGCAGATTTCCAGAACAACCCCTAATTCTATTCAAAATCAAAGATTAAATCATAAACCAATCTCGCCTGAACTAATTTACAATGAAATTTCCCTTTCTTAAGGTCAAAACTAAAAAATTATCTTGTATTTTATACGAATATATACGCAAATGAGTTTTGCTTCCTTTCCCAAAATAAATCTAGCAAAATTCGGCAACAAATTAAATGCTCACGATTTGTAAGCAAAAACGGGCTCATAATTACACATCAGAGCACTGAATTGCATCCAACGCAAGTGAAGCATGAAAAACGTCAGTTTTTATTAATGATTTAACAACCGATGCTTACTTCTAAAAATAAAGCGTTAAATTTTAAATCCGTCAAGAGTTAAAAATTAGCACGCTTCAATAAACAAAATAAAGACGTTTAAATATAAAATAATACATAACATTAAATGTTTCAGAACTGACCATAAAACAGAGGGGGTAAGAAAAATAAACCCATAAATTTCCTGTAAATGCAAATTTGCGGCTGAAAAATTGCGAGCAGCAATGCGAATGACACACAAAAACAGACATGATAAGAGAAAACTTCAAAGTGCAGAGAGGGGTTATGCTGAAATTGAGGTTACGCTTAAAGCAAAAAGACGGCACGAAGAAACTTTTTTAGAGAAAGAAAGTCTCTTCTGAAATGCGTTTCAGGGCTCCGCTTGCTTTTGCAAGTTTTTTATGTTCCTGTTTACTGGAAACTTTAGAATTTATATTTTTAATAGAAAGTCACATGAAATATAATAAAACTTTTATACAATACGCTATAAATGCCGATGTAGGTGTATAATTTTCACTATGAAATTAGAAGATTCTCTCTTAATGGCCACGAATCGTTCCTTAAACGCATGAGTACCTAACGTATTCACCCTCGCATTTATAAAATTATTATTTATTCATCTAAAGGGGGCCCTACACGTTACCGTGCTCAACGAAACTCGATTTTTCTATTGAAATCACAAAAACGTATTTACCGCAACAACTTCAAATCAATATAATGATTCCCAAAACAAGTTCTTAATAAAAGTAACAAAAAATACGAAAATTTAACAAGAAAAGTTAAAACAAACTTTACAAACGTACGTGTATGGAAACTTTATGGACATGAGAACGGTCCGCCCTAACAACATGATGGACAGTCTAATTGCGGAGTACAGACCCATATCTAATGTCGGCGCTTCGTAGTTTGATATTAGCCCTCTAGCAGGATTGTCAGTCAAAAGCTCTTAAACACATCAGTGCATACTAACAGAGGTATAAAAACATTTGGCTGCTCTCGATTTTAAATCGTCATTATCCGTGTCTGTTTTTTTACGAAATATCTTAAGATGATATCACTACCTACTCATACAAAATTTAATTTATTTCAATAAAAATTTCTTTACCTACCGGTCAATCCCTTTATAAGTAGTTCTTTTATTAATTATTGAAGAAGCAGAAGAGGTTGTAAAGTATATGAAAAGAAAACTGGCTAATTTTTAAATATTTTGCGGATATATTCACAAGTATACTGAGACTTGCCCATTATTCGTATAAAATGATAATTTCAAAAAATAAAAGATCACAATAGTAACTTATTAACAAAACGTCCTCCGGGTTGGTACAGAAGAGCCCAACGTTTCGCTCACTTTTTTAAGGGGCTTCATCAGAAGGAAAAAAGGGATCTAAAAGAGCGCGGTAATTCAACGTGTCAGCCACGCCAGAAGCGAAACTCTTTTAGCAAGAGGAAGAGGAGCACGGTAACTCAACTTGTCAATCAAGCTAGAGGCGAAACCCTTCTGAATACTTATGGCCAATCAGCAATTCAGAATTGACAGAACTAATCCAAACCTATTCAATAGCTAATACAGTAGATAAGTAAAACTGCGATTTTTAACCTTTTACAAGCATACTAAAATTACAGGAAACAAGTAGTTTCCAATTTTTGAATGAGAAAATATATTCGCTAAAATTAAAGATAAAATAACCCAGTAACGGATACCTGATGATCAAGCAATAACCTCGAAACCACTTACATGCGCGTTCAACAGCTTTGTAAAAGCCGTTGTTGCGAATTTTTTTAAATTATTCAATAATTTAGATATTAAAAACTAATAGGATGAGTTTAATTAGAAATCATTAACATACAACAAACACTGACTTAACAAGTAAATCCTAATATTTGTTTTGATTATACACATACAGTCTGCGCCATTTGATTAACCTCAGTTTTAATCGTTATATGCTGACAGTTGATTTCTGAAAGGGAATACTATTGTTGTTTATCAGTTTAGAAAAAATGATGCAACTCAGCAGAATTTCAAAACCTCTGCATCTGGAAATTTTTGCGACATTTTCACTTTTTCACTGCATATAAAAGTGCGTCACTTGATTAGCCTCAGTAATTATTTTTTGGTTGTTGATCTAGAAGCCGCTGATTTGTAACAGTTGCTTTTCACAAAGAAGCGTTTTGATTTATACTTAGTTGCAATGGGTCGTGAAAGAAGATTAAGTCAAAAAGAAATCGGCAGAATTAAGAGGGCTACTCCAAGCAGACAAGTTACATCAAGAATTCATGGTAGTTCCCGTGCAATTCATAATTTCATAAAGAATATTGATAAGACAAGGCGACTCGCTCAACCCCCTGCTCTTCAATCTACTGATGGACAAGATGATCCAAAATGTGAAGAAAGCGGGGCACGGATTCAGGACACATAAAGGAGAGGTCAGCATACTCTGTTATGCTGACGATGCTGTACTGATATTAGAAAACGAGGACGAGCTACAGTGACTTCTGCACCAGCTACACCAGACAGCCACACGGTACAACATGAGCATCTCGGTCGCAAAGACAAAATCTAGGGTGATTGCGAAGCAGCCAATCAGATGCAAGTTAGCAGTGGACGATGCTATTGTAGAGCAGGGTGTGTCCTTTAAATACCTCAGTACGGAAATATCCGCTGGCCAAAACAGGATAAGCGAGGTGCAGGTACAAGCCAATAAAGCAGCAAGGATATCCGGCTGCCTGAAAGACATCATATGAACCAACAAACATATGAAGCGGGAGTCTAAAACAAAGATCTATAAAACCTGCGTGCGCCCTATTCTAACATACGGGGCCGAAACCCGCGCAGACACTAGCAAAACGAAGCAAATCCTCCGGAGCACGAAAATACGTTCCCTCTGAACCACTGCGGGACACACACCGTGGGATAGGATCCCTAATACCCAGATCCAATAGATATGTAACACGCCGGACATCGTCAGGTGGACCCGACAGAGAAGACGGGAGTGGAAAGGACATGTATCGAGGATAGAGAACAATAGACTAGCCAAGATAGCGAGGGACGGCAAGCCGAGATCCAGAAGACCACCAGGAAGACCTGGATGGACAGTTGGACTTCGACGTCTCAAAACCCACCGTGAAAGCAAAAAGGGAAGTACACTAGCCTATACAGAAGTAGAAGAAGAATAAGATAAAGAATATTGAAAATCATTAACAAAATTATAAAGCACGTGTAACTACAGCCACAACGAAACGAGAAAAACGGATGATTCTTCGTGAGGCTACACTGGTCACTTACGGTAAGGAATATTCAGGATACTGTGGACACTTCTGGAAGCCTGCGAACTATTCAAAGGATAATGAATAACTGAAGCGGCATCGTCTCTCCAGAAAACCACTTCTAACTGCACGTCATAAGGAAGCACGGCTTAATTTCGCTCGAAGACCGGCCAGTGGAAACATGTCATCTTTACAGATTAAAAACGATTTTGTTTAGATGGTCCGCATGAATTTCATCACTACTTCTATGGTTCAAAAAAAGAGCAGAAGTATTTGACACGGCGCGGCGTCACAATCGAGGAGGTGGTATTATGGTACGTGGCGCTTCTCTTCCAAAAGAGCTCTTCATTTCGGAATTTTAAGTGGTAAGCAAACGGCTGAAAAATACCGACAAGTTCTCGCGAAAACAAAACTGAAAATTTACATTTTTATGGGGGATACGCCATGTATATTTCAAAACGACCACGCCACTATTCATGCAGCCTTGATTGTAAGGAGTTGGTTTAAAGAGGAAGACATTGAAGGTTAAAAATGGCCCAGTATTTCTCCAGATTTGCACATGGTCGAGAACCTTTGAGATTGGCTGTCAGAGAATATTCTTGCGAGCGAAGAGCAGTATCACCCTGTAGAGGACCCCTCTTCTGCAATTATTAGAACAACGTGGCATTACCCCAAAAGTTATTGAACTATCTGTACAACTCATTGTCCAGAAGGATTTTTGAAGTTATACAAAAAAGCGGATCGAATGCGCATTATTAAATCTGTATTTTTGCTCTTTTTTTCTCAGTTGTAAAGTAAAATCATTTCATTGACACTGAGATGTTGTGTAGTGGTCATTTTCCAGACTGAGGTTTATTGTTAATTGTCGCGCTAAAAAAAATCTTTCCATTTGTTTCTAAACATCCTGATTTTGATTATTTTAAAGTAAAATTTCCAGATATTGCCTTAATATTACATTTTTGTTGAATAAATATAAAGACTATGTGTGAGGTTAATCAAGCTGATGACTGTATAACAACTGAAATCTGTGTATTATTCATTTATGTTCTTTGCTTGTTTGTAGATAATCTTCGGTGATAAAAAATCTGCACTTAAAGGAGAAAACCAAAAACCAAAGTATAGCCTTTTCATTTTTATTTGAACCATGGTTAACCGTGGAAAATCAGTTGGGTATAATTCTGAAATCGTGAAATGCATTATCAATCAACATCATTTTAGACGAAATTATCAATTTTTATTGAATATATTGGCAACTTTTCCCAAAGACTGAATATCGAATACAGTTCCAAAACATTAGAAGTCTCCGTAGATAAAATGCGAACAACATTAATGTATGAAAAACGCGCAACATTGGAGAAAATCATAATTATAATACTCGAAGTTTTGAAATTTAGGGGAAAAGGTATAGAACAAAACAAACAATTTATAGTTATTTAAGCTACAAGAAATGTAAGGACGTATTAACATTTCAGGTAGGCGAATACGAGCCGAGGCGAAGCCAAGGCTCGTCGCCTTACAGTTCTGTAACGAAGTGACCTAGGTTCATATAACAGTTTTCACTTAAAATGACCTTCCCAATAAAATGCCGAAGTTTGTTACACTCATTATGAATCACCCTGTATAAATCAACGATGTTTAGATTTGGATTTTACAAGTTTCAATTATTTAAATTTCCTGAGATTAAGAGTTAAATAATTGCAAGTTTATGCAGATGCAAACATTGTATAAGCAGGTAATAAATACAAAATCAGCTATGGACTCCTGATTTTAATTACAAACAGAATTAATAAAAAATGCAAACACAGACCAACAGAAAAAAGGCAGACTGGCAATAAAAAAACAAGTTCGATGTTCTAAGCACCAAAATGGGATAAAAAACTAAACAAAGAAGTCATTTATTTCATATTCTAAACTCGTAAGAGTTCCTCCAACTAAAATATTCCTGAATATAGAAATACCTTTCTCGACAACCAGTATTTCAATCAATATCCTAGAACTACGGCAAAAGAATTTGTTGCGGTTTTAAATAACGAACTAAGATAATTAGTTCGCCTAAGTAGTTTTGATAACTATTATCAACTACATTAGTTTTGCGAGCGCGTTAGTTTTGTGTGCGTTCGTGGAACTTAAACTATTTAGCATGGCCCAAATATGGGCGATAACCCATAACGATGTCCAACCGGTATTTCTAAAAACACAAATTATTTTAATACCTTATCTATTCGAACGGCCATAGAAAAACAATTCTGACTAACTCCGATTTAAGTTATGCTAACCATATTACAAGCCCACAACAATGTACCTTAGCAATTAATAAACTCGTTTGAGCGAATCCCATTAGCAATAATTTCAAATGGAAAAATCATTTGGTAAGTAGATAAAAACACAAATGCTCGTTCAAAATGCCCTTTTTATAAACAAGAAGGAGAGATATTATGGATTTTTGGCCTACACGAATTGGAAATCTAATTTAGAATGTCGCAATAAATCGAATTTAAAACAATAAATAATGATCGTTATCGATATTCGGAATCCAGTATCCGTGCATGGAAACCGGGTATATGTGATGTATTGCGGGTGTATGGCGGTGTTTACACCGTAAAGAAGAGCGGCTTGAAGTCACAGCCAAGGTGATCCGGTGTGGTTACTGCCCAATTTATGATCACCTATGTAGTACGTACACTCCACGGGAACCAGTCGCCATTATATATCTTCGATAATGCAATATGAATCGCCTGCAATAAAATTTTAGAATCGCACATGTGAAATAGACGAATTGGAAAACTAGTTTCAGTCACTCTATGGCGCTCTGTTAGACGGAGAAACGAAGAGAGCGCGAGTAATTCACAATTCCGATGACCGATTGTTATGGATAATATTGAAATAAACAAGTTCAACTTATACAACATGAGACCATTGTAGAACCAGTTGAACTTAAGATTAAATTTAGAAATCTAAATTTGGTTATATTAATATAGGAAGATGAACTAAAATTTAGGAGACATTGCAAAACAGGTTTTTTAATCATTATTTATTTATTTATTTTTATATTTTTTATTTAGGGTAGGCTAAGAAATAAAATATTTATTGTTTGAGAGTCGTCTGTCGAGTTTTTTTAGTTTATTGAAAACAAAAAATGGATTTGTCGATCTTCATGAAAGTTGCATTGGACTATTGTATTTCTGATAAAAATATATTTGTTTTAAAATTGTTGACAATGAATTGCGTAAAGAGGAGTCGAATATCATTGAAATAACCAAACAACATAATAAAACACCCCTTTATGAAAACGGAGTAAATATTGTCAAACAAGGCACAACAAAATTATAAGAAAACATAATGTAAAGAAAGCTTGAATATCATGGAACAAAAAACAAAATAAATGTTTCTAGAAGAAATGGGTGTTAGTAAAAATCCCAATGCAATAGGTGCAATTTCACAGTAAACAATACACTACTAGAAAGAGTAGAAAGGCTTTTAAACGGTCCACAGACGATACGATCGGTTGTACGCTTGTACGATACGTCGAACTACAAGTTCGAAATAAAATCGTTTAAACATGTCGTTCGCTATTTTTCTTACAAACGTAACTACCTGCAGTTCGACAGGTAGTACAACTTATTGGTGAATTTATTTTAAAGAGCATATACTATCATGCTAACAAAAAAAAGGAAGCCGAAATACTTGCGGTAGTGCTGTTGTTAGATGATATTGAGGGGAAAAAAAGAAAATAAAAAAATTGTGCAAGAGCTGGTTGTTAAGAAGAAATATCTACTCTCACATGAATTTACTATGCGAGTTACGTAAAAATGAACTTGTTGATTTCAAAAATTATTTAAGAATGGATATTGAAACATTCAACACTTTCGACTTCACATCCCACCGGCACTATTTTCCCTATTGTAATTCTATAAATTCTTCCCAAAAACTTTTATATTGTGAGTCCATGGCAAATATACAATTATTAATAATAAATTTAATAATTAACAATCACAGCACCTGTCACTATAGAAGCAAGTAGTTTAAAAAATCGTTCCAACTTCCAACTAGTCGTAGCAACCTCCACACGCTACAACCTGTCGTTCGATAAGCTGGTAGTACGACAGATTTTATGGAAGGTCCGTACTGCGAAACGGTTGCACTACAGCCCTACTAACGTTGCAACTGTCGTTCAAATGGTCGAATCAACTAATGTTGTACAACTTGTTGTACGATAAATTGTATCGTCCGTAGGGCCCTTTAGTTATTTGGTCTGCAACATCAATAATACATGGGACCATTCTTACGAAATAAAAACTCGAATAGAAAAAGCGAGAAGCGCTTTTAATCGCCTCAAAGAAAAGTTCTCTGCCATCTCTCATTGAACATCGATATCCGGATCAGAGTTCTTAGATGTTACGTGTTTTCCGTTCTTCTTTATGGAGTGGAAAATTGGAGTCTTACTGAAAGCGCTTGCAAATGTGGTGCTACCGGCGAATGTTGCGAGTCTCATATTTGCATCACACTACCAATGACACCAACCTCGAAAGACTCCACAACGACAGATTTTAAATACCATCAAATATAGAAAGCTGATGTATTTTGGGCACATCATGCGTAATGCAAAATATCGCCTGCTGCAACTTATACTGCAGGGCAAAATCAATAGCAAAAGAGGCCCTGGAGGTAGACGCATTTGTTGGGTAGCAAATTTAAGAAAATGGACAAGCCTAATATCAGTAGATCTGTTCAGAGCTGTGGTTAACAAGATAAGGTGGGCCAACGTAATTATCAAAATCAATAAAAGATAGGCACTATCAGAAGAAAAAGAAGAAGAGGAAAACAAATGAATCAAATACCTAAGATATAATACAGCTAAAAGGAATTTTCACCTAACCCAACTCATATACGAGGTTTTGGCAGAAAAACAGTGAGACTGATTTTCTTTTAACCATCAAATCAAGGTTATTTCCTTCAAAGTAGTTCCCTTGGGCAGCTACACACCGATGGAGAAGTTTTTTTTTCATGGTCGTAGCAGTCCTGGAAGGCTTCTTTCAACGCATCATACGCTGTTGTGGATATTATCCGAAGTACCAAAATGGCGCCCTTTCAAATTATTTTTAAGGGGAATAACAAGAACTCACAGGGACTAATATCCGGCGAATAGTGGGGCTAGGAAACCGCATCCGAGTGCCTGCAATGCCTGGTCGTAGACGTGCCACCCTCTTCCTGGACCTTTCAAGGACTTTCCGATAAAAAGTTTGATTGACAGTTTGTCCTGGTGGTACAAATTCTTTGTGGACTCGCTCTTTCCACATTGTTGTCCGGTTATAAGGTTGAAGGTCTTCCCGCACGAAGTTCGTCGTCCACTTCTTCTGCGCCCTTTAAAAAAGGCTTTGTGCCCTGGATAGGAAATGTTTTCCTTGAGCCCTTGTAACTTTTCATAAGTCACAGTAGCGGAGTCGCCAAGTTTTACATACAATTTGATAGCACAACGTTGCTTAAACTTTTGTCCGTCAATTTTCGTAACGCACCTCACTTCTAATTGCCGTGTGAACGGAGGCAGTAGCGTTGGAGGTTCGCGCACAGTGTGGCCAGTCTCATTATTTTTCTGCCAAACCTCGCAAATCTTCGTCTTGAGGTGATGTGCCCTTAATATAGAGTTGCCGTCTTCTCTCCGTATATCTGTAGTGTGCGTGTCAAATAACTGCGGAAGTCTACTCCAGAGAAGACTTACTAGGCAAAATACCTCGGTGGTTTTCCATTGCCTTACGAGGAAAGTGGTCGGGTGTTTTCGGCGAGTGTGGCTGTGGAAATCGAACTCCGGCCAGTCTTAATCTCAATGGTCAGATGCACACTGAACCAACTGAACCACGACCGCGACTTTATACTAATAAGTGGGAATCAAATATCGTTGAAAATGACGATATATGGTAACAATATCTTTCCTAAAGACAGGTGCTCGCTTACGGGTATTTCAGAGAAAGGTAAAATAATAACGCCAACAAAACGAATTAATAAAGTATTTGTTTAAGCATCTGACATTTCTTTATGTGCAGCTAGGTCAAATATTATTGAAAAAGGCACTAAAAAACTTCGAAATTATTTTTTGCAATTCACGCTCCTTCACAGATGTTAAGGTCGAATATCATGTAACATGAAAAGATAAAATAGATCTTCTGATAAAAAGTAGGGCCGAAAACCGCCATCAGAAGACCAAGGAAGATAAGAATATCTTTTTCCGAATAGCTAATCCTCCCTCATACACAAAATAGCAGATGAACTTCTAAACAATTTCTGACACACTTGATTTCGTTATTGCCATGACTAATGTATAAATGCATGTGTATATAAGTTATAGTTATATTTGTATAACAATCCGTATCTCACTATTAAAGTAATGCTTAATTACCGTAATAACAAAAAGCAAAAATACGAAGTAATTACTTTCGTAAATCTGAACAGTATCAGTCAGCAGCCGATCGTGGTTTCGCAGTAGTTGCTGCTCATCAGGCACAGGTAGTCAATTGATATCATTCAGTAAATGAACGGAGTCCTAATAAAGAACTAATAGAATACTTTCCTTTAAGAGGTGTTAATGGTGCTATCAAATATAGAACCTCAACATGTGTAGTGTACTGCTAACAACATATCATCATAGGCGCCGAATTTTCGAGGACCACAGCCAAATAACATTCTTTATGTTTTACTGGAATAACGATAGTCATGCAAAACAGTAACATCTGGAGGCATAAATAATATACATAATTAACTTTAAGAATGTAAAAGCATCTGCTTCAGTTATCAAATTTTGTTATTTAGTTTATGGGAGACACCGCCACCATAAACATTTCATTATGGGAGCATGGGCCCGGTGCCCCCACGGAATCGGCGCCTATGCATACCATAGCAATGTTTCGCATCTCTTTCCAAGGCACACAAATTGTATATGTAATGCTATATCGCTTTATATTAACTTTAATTACGAATTTGACAGAGGTAGCTTTAGACATGAGCTCGTAAATAAAACAAAATATTTTTATTCAATTTTGACGTTTTAATCTGTCATTATTAACTCCATAGCAACAGCTGTAAGTAACTGTTTATTTACTAGTGAGTTAAAACAAATTTAAATCGCTCACAGAATTTTAAAGCACTGTGCAACAAATAAACAGTTACTTATCCTAGCTGTTGCTATGGAGTTAATGATGACAGTTTAAAACGTCAAAATTATGTCAAAATTAAATTCATAATGGTTATTTCATCAAAATGGAATAAAATATTGTATAAACCACGTGAGCTAAGACTGTTTATTCACTTGAAGAAATTAACTTCTTCTCATGAATAAATGGTATCTTAGGTCACTTGGTGTATAAATATCTATTATACAGGGTTACTGGTAATTCGATACATTCCTTTGGAGATGTGATGGGGCAGGAGCTAAGAAACAAATTTAACCCTACTATACATTATGCAAAACTCAATAGTTTTTGAGATATTTCAATTTTTGTGTTTTTCTCAAATGTCTTTAAAGTTAATTTAAAAAAAATCTGCTTGACATTTTTTGAACTTTTTTACTGGATTACTTGTCCCACTCTATGGTCATCCGTTTGGAATGGAAAATATACGGAAACATTTCGATCATGCAAAAATTTTAAATAAAAACTTATTAAATATAATTTTTAAAATCAGCTACGAAAAATACCTATTCGTTTTTCTCAAAAATTATCAACATAAAATCGGTACAAATTATTTTAAAAACAGCTATCTATCAAGGTACAAATGTTCAACGTGCCCTTGATAGTTCTAATTTAAAAAAAATAGTAAAAGTGATGCAAGTAGTATGATGAGTATTTTTGGATAAACAGTAAAAAGTAAAAAGTGTGCGTAGAAAAAAATGACAAATCGTCAGTCAGTCAGTCCTCGACTTTGATGCTTACGCATGTGTATTATTAACTGACATTATTATCTCCGTGTCCCTTAAGTTTGTGGCTCTTGTTGAGTTTGCTGCTAAAGATTTTGGTTTACGTCGTTGTTGTTGTTATTGTGTTTTAAGTGCCATGGCCACGTACGCTGACATCTTGTTTGTCTACGGATATTGTGGCGGCAAAGCTGCCGAAGCTCGCCGAGAATATGAACGTCGCTTCCCTAACCGTCGTATACCAAATGTTCGTGTATTCGGTACGATATATCGAAATGTCGCTGAAAATGGCTCCGTGAAACGTAGACAAGGTGACGCCGGTGCTCCTCGCGTTTATCAATCAGATGATGAGGAAGAAATATTGCGATATTCTGATGAAGACCCAAGAACTTCAACTAATAAAGTCGCAAGACTAACCGGAACGTCACAATGGAACGTTTGGTCTACGATACGCAGTATTCGATGCCATCCTTACCACTATACTCCTGTCCAAGGCTTTCATGAAGGTGATCCTGGAATAAGAGTGGAATTCTTTCGCTTTATGTTAAGTTCAGATGCAGACAATGCAAATTTCTTACTGAACATTTTATGGACGGATGAAGATGTTCCTCTCGCCGTGAGACAGCGAATGATATTTCAGCACGACAGCACGACGGTTGTCCAGCACATTATCGACTGACAGTACGACAGTTACTCGATCAACGTTTTCCTAACCGTTGAATTGGAAGGGCAGGCCCAATAGCTTGGCCAGCGTGAAGTTCAGATTTGGCACCTCTAAATTTCTACGTGTGGGGCCATATGAAAGAGATGGTCTATGAAACACCAGTCGATACGAGAGAAGACCTTAGACAAAGGATAGTCGACGTTGCCCAACACATACGGTATATCCTCACAACCAGAGTAACAAAGACGAAAATAAGAAGACGCTACCGTGCTTGTATACGGAGTAGGGGCTGCCATTTTATGCAAAAAATGTAGAAATGGAGTACAACTTTAAAATTAATTAAGAATTAAACGATTACCTTTACAATACGTTTTTTACTGTTTATCCATAAATAAGAACCGTACTACTTGCATCACATTTACTATTTTTTTATTAGAACTATCAAGGGCACGTTGAACATTTGTACCTTGATAGATAGCTGTTGAAATAAGGAAGTTTTTAAAATAACTTGTACGGATGTTATGTTGATAATTTTTGAGAAAAACGAATAGGTAATTTTCATAGCTGATTTTTAAAAATTATTTTTAATAAGTTTTTATTTAAACTTTTCACATGATCGAAATGTTTCCGGATATTTTCCATTCCAAATGGATGACCATAGAGTGGAACAAGTAATCCAGTAAAAAAGTTCAAAAGATGTCAAGCAGATTTTTTTTAAATTAACTTTAAGAACATTAAGATCTACTTTTTTCAGAAAAACACAAAAATTGAAATATCTCAAAAACCATTGAGTTTTGTATAATGTATGTTAGGGTTAAATTTGTTTCTTAGCTCCTGTCCCATCACATCTCCAAAGGAATGTATCGAATTACCAGTAACCCTGTATAATACCTCTAACATAAAGAGTAATTTCTTCCTCAAACCTCTCCTCTGTGAATGATTATAGCTATTTGATTATGTTATGGTTTAATTTAACGTTGTTAGAAAAATAGGCTAAGCCCACTGTATTTTTGTAGTATAAACTAGAACAGTACTGGCAACGTCACAAAATATTTTATTTTTCTTTATTTATGCTTCTAGTTTTAATCAATTGATGTGAATCGTCTTACAAAAGAACAATTTGGCGTGCAGTGGATGAGTAACAACAATCTGAAACCGGCAACATATCATCAAAAACTATAGAATACAGAGCAGTATTCAGTATATGTTTGAGCAAAAGCTTCAACAATTCGCGCTACACTTAAACTGCACACGCAGCCGGCTTAAGCGAATACGCTTCTGCTTAAACCTGTAACGAAATACTGACGCCAAAACGATTCAAGAAACTCATCCTTTTTTGTTTTTCAAATTTAAACAAATCGATCATTAACACTTCGATTGGTAAATAACCTCTACTACTTTTTGCAAATTTTAAAATTTGCAAAAAACAAAAGTAAACAACGCTCAACGCTCACTTCTCTGTGCTAATATAACCAAGAGGCTAGTTTTTTCCGTCACATCCAAGTTTCGCCTCTGATGGTGTTATTTACATATTACAATTTTCTGAAACAAAAAACGCACGTATTTTAGATTTAGGTTCCTAAGTCTATTTCTGCCCGTTATTTAAAAGAGCACATGATTGCATGTTTCTGCGAAAAAGGTGGTTAACTATTTATTTTAATAAAATAGCTAAATTAGCATAAGACAAACACTAAAGGATTGAAACAATAAAATCTCGAACGATGAGGTCAGAGGATTAAATAATTGCGTATCTATTTTTATTTAATTATATCGGTACAAAGTGAGACAATGTTAAATTATAAGCGAATTCGTAGCTTGTTAAACACGAAAAAGAAAGCTTATCTATCATTCCTGTTAAATGTATGTACAATGAACTACTTCGGGCATGAATGCAAATGAACTCATTAAAATGTAACCCAGTATCACTCCTAAAGTACTTTCCGATAAAACGAGACAATATAAATGACGTTAATTTTCGTGCATTTTAAATCATCGATGCGACTATTTATTCTCGGAATAATATCTGATCTTTCTTAACAAAACCAGTCGAAATATTCTATCTGGGAGTGGTAGGACCAGTACATGCTACATTATTTTCAATGCCTAATTATTGTTTACATCTCAAGGTGACCGTATATGTATGTGTAGTCATAAATACTCCTATATTTCTTAGTCAGGTAAATTTGGATACCTGTTCTTTAATGCAAGTTGGTTTAGATCCTACTTTGTACCAGTGCTACTCAACATTTTTAAGCTTCGATTACGTTAATCGAACACGCTTTGTTCTTGTTTTCTTTTCATTTTTAATGAACCTTAGGATAATAATGTAAATATTTATACAAATAAAAATACCGAGCGAGGTAAACATACAAAGCGATCCAATAAACTGATATTCTCGTAAACATTTTGAACTGTTGCAATCAATTGCACCTTGATGAGATATGAAAATATTCAGGATAGGAATCCAGAAAATTCGAATCTTCAAATCCCAACTTGAAGTATCAATCCTTTAACTTGGAGTGGATCAGTTGATTTTAGAGTCCTGACTAAAGGTGCGAATTCTGCTCTCCAAATTGTAGAGTAGGTACCTATTTTATATTTAAATTTTCGATTTCCAAATCAAAAACCACAACCAAAACTTCTTCAAAAAACCGATGTTTTAACAAAATGATTTCGAAGCGATTAAGAAGTCAGATTTCATATCCAAAGTTGGAAATTTGTGCTAATTTAGATTCGAAATACGTGGAATGTCAGAATTTCACTGTCATTATAATTATTATAACAATTAGTTCCAGCCTGAAATTCGTAATTCAAACTGCGTTAAAGATTCAAAACTACATTTTAAATTGCAATCCCGGACTGAGGATTGCAATTGTAATCATAATCAGAATTCGAAGTTCGAATTGTATTTCAGTAAAAATTCTACTACCAACTCTAAATGTTGCATTTGGATTCAACTGAAGGGGTTGGTTATTTTTTAGCACAATAATTTGTAATTTTGTTTGATATCATTAATGTGAATCTTTGTCGCCTACGCTAAAAACAAATTTGTGTGTTAGATAAATCAATAAAAATCAGTTCTAGCTTCACTTATTATTAATATTATTTGTTGCAAAATATAGGGATATAAATCTCTAACTTATATGTATAGCCCCACGCGTTTTATTTAAATTAAGGTAAGAATTTGATTCTCGATCATAGCAACAAAATTGTGTGAAACTTTAAAAGGACAGAAACATTAAATTCCCAAGATACACCTGAGGTTTTTTAAGTGGATAATAAAAGTTACAACTTTAAGAAGGTGGTCTTTTTTTATTTTTTACGAAAAAGTATTTGTATCTCAAAAGTTTCTGAAAAACTTTTAAACAAATGAGGTCCAGGTGTTTGCTACAGTATTTTTCATCTAGCATTTGGGTCGTGACGTCAACTTGCTCCGCCCAAAAACTGTATGGGTCGACACGCGTTCGTGATGAAGTATAGTGGATTGTGAATTTATCAACAGCGCGTTGACGTCACAACCCAACTCCTAGGTGAAAAATTCTGTAGGATAGTCTATTAAAAATGTTTGTTTAATTTTGTATTAATCTATATTCATTCACTTTACAACCCCTCTACACTGTAAGGTGGAAGAAGAAAGAGAATAAGTAAGTAATTTATTTTACAAAAATTAGCGATGAATTATTATTCTTATTAGATTGTTATCAAAATCGGCTTTTCTTTTTTAGTTGGCCTGTATATTGAAATAACTAACATTTTTCGATTGCCAATTTAGATGACTACCGTTACCATGCCTACATGTTATATGAATAAATTGATTTTACCAGTTGTTGTTTATACATATTACGAGACTAAGCAGATAAATGTGAATTTACTTCCCTAAAGTAGTAACAAATATACGTTTCAACTCTAGTATAGATACAATGTGATATTTTAAAAACTCAATTGCAGCAGGCCAGGCCGTATTCTGTCTTAATAACCGTAGAATAACTGTCTGTATTAAGTCAGAATACGGCCTACTGCAATTGAGTTTTTAAAAAATCACATTGCAGCTAATTATTACTTAATTGTTATTGATAAATCTAACAACAATTGATGTTAACAAGGTGTAAATAAAATGGCGAAAAACCAACACATTGCAGTAATCACCAACCAATAGTAAAATCGAAACTAAAAATAATATAATAATTTTAAAATTCCACTCATTCTTAAGCAGTAGACCTCCAAACATCACCTAACATTAGTAATTCTTACTAGCATGATAGTTTACTGGGTACAAAAGCAAGAAGACGTATTGCAATCTTAAAACAGGGCAAAGTGACCTTTTGTCTTGAGAATCTCTACAATACACCCAGAAAAATTTTAAGAATCTTCGACTCTAATTTTAATTTACAATTTGTTATTCTGTTTTCTTTCTTTTCCTTTTACCCTCTTATACCGAACACGCCAAGCCGTAGAGTGGTCACCCAATCAAGTTCTGACCAAGCAGGTCTTTGCTTAACTTTCTATATTGCGGTACTACGTGCGCTCCCACTCTGCCGTACTGCCGGCCTTTATTCTGTTTTCAAAAATCATTTTAGTTGAATTTAGCCAGATTTAATTTTATTTAATTTGTTTTGATTCGAAAAGGAAACAGTAAATTGTTACACAAACAAAATATTATTTTTCTATAAACCCTAAATATTCACCTCCTCTACTTTTTCGCCATTTTATTTACACCCTGTATAACTATTACTGCTGTAAGCTTGACAATTTCAAAGGTATCGACACTAACGCCACGCCAGGGGGCATGGCCAGCAACATGGAAGCTTAAGTCGCCCGTAAGTCGCTTCTCATACCTCTTGTTGTCTCGCACATTATACGTACGAGGTGATGTGGTAAGCACAACGCCTTCGACAACCACCTACCTTCCCTACTCTACCACTGTGTTTCGGTTCCCAATTATTTTCAGTGACTGGGTAGGCCACCCGCCGAGCATCCATCTCGGGTTTGACCTCGAGACCGTCCACGCTGTAGTCGAATGCCTTAACTACTCGACCACTGCGGCGACTGTCAATACCTTACCTCCATTAAATTGGCGTTTGTCCGAGTTATGAAGATAAATAAATTTAACCTTCTATAAAACATCGATTCTTGCTTAAAAAAGTGGTACTGCAGTTTTAATTCCACATTAATTTCATTAATGATGCTGAAATGTACATGCCTTAACTTGTCCTCAAATTTGTAACAACTGAATTACCAAACTGGTGTAGTAGACATGTGCTACTCACACTTACATAGACTGTCCGTATGCGAGCAAAATGCAGAAAGTTTCGTTTACACAATAAAATTTTGGGGTTGGTCGGTATTGGCAAAATATTATTGTATTATGCAAATGAGACTTCTTGTATTTGTCTCGCGTACAAGCAGTGTGGATAAGCATGAATGGCATGTGATCACCCTTTGGTTCGATAATCTCCCTTGCTTTCTTCTTTATGCCGCCATCGTTAAGTATACGTCCCAAACTAAAACGGTAAGAGACAAAACAAAATAAAAAACAAAAATTTCGAGTTTTCAAATTTCCTTCGTAACTTTGTTTTAATGTATGAGACATTGGAACGAACCAAGAAAACAATGCATTTTTTGGTCAAAGGAAATTTCAACCAAACAGAAACAAGGTTCAACAGAAGCCACCAGGTAAAGGGTCTCGACGTTTTGGGATGTACGGAATACGGTCATATTAAGCCAAACTGTCCGAAAAGGAAAGAACAAAAGCAAGTTCCGAATACAAATCTGAAAACAGAAGAAGTGTTCCTTGCAGTAGCATGTGGTGGTAAGAATTCAGAAAACTTTTGGTACCTAGACTCTGGTTGCACATCGCATATGACACCACGAAAAAATTTGATTGTTAATTTCGAAGTTGATAAAACCAAAAAAATTGGAATTGCCAATGGTGGACAAATGGCAGTAACCGGCAATGGATCGGTACGACTTCCACTTACTACTGGTAATACAGCTGTCGTAAAAGAAGTAGTTCATGTCCCGGACTTAGCAGTAAATCTTTTATCGGTCCCAAAAATTGCTCAAAAAGGTAAAACCTTAAAATTTGACGATTAAGGTTGCAGGATCGTTAAGTGCAAAATTGAAGTTGATAGTGAACAAATCATTGGAACGGCAACCCTTGACAGTGTCAACTATCGACTGGATGCATATGAATTACGGTCGGCTTTTACAGCAGCTACCGTGCCTTCTCAAGAACTTCGGCATCGAAGGCTTGGACACCTGAATCAGCAGTCCATGATTTTGCTGCAAAAGCACATGCGCACAGGCATAAATTTACTTCCCGAACCGAAGACACGATGTGTGGCTTGTGTTAATAAGGGCAAGCAGAACAGATTGCCATTCTCGATTTGATACATTCATTGGAAGAGCAAAATATTTCTTAACATTTACGGATGATTGCTTAAAAAAATCAATTGTTTACTTTTTAAATTCCAAAAGTGAAGTTGAAAGAAGTTTGAAGAATTCAGGGCAATGGTAGAAAATCAAACTGACAGGAGGATCAAAGTGCTAAGAACTGACAATGGAGGAGAATATACTAACAAGAGGCTTCTTGCAATTTTAAAGTCCAATTGAATTCAGTATCAAACGACCGTTCCCAGAACCCCGGAACAAAATGGAGCTTCCGAAAGTTTAAACCGTACACTAGTTGAACGAGCTAGGTCTATGTTGGTGGATGCCAGTCTACTCATTGAATTTTGGGCAGAAGCAATAAATACTGCTAACTATTTACGCAACAGGGCTCCGACTAAGGCTTGAAAAAATGGTTCCAAGATGCATAGCCAGGAAAAATGACAGACTTGTCACATCTTCATGTGCCTAAAGAACTAAGGCAAGAGTTAGATTCAAAATCAGAACCACACGTCTTTGTGGGCTATTGTAAAAACACAAAAGGGTGCCGAGTAATTCACCCACAAACCAAACGGCTATCTAAAGCACGTGAGGCACATTTTATAAAAATAATGCTATGAAGATATCTTCACCGCAAACTGTTGAAGAAAGCACACCAACACAGCATCAAATTCCTGCAATGATACAGTAGATTTCCGTGCAAATGAAGAACACCAAGAAAATGAAGAGACAGAAGAAATAAGGGCAGAAGAAGCTCAAGAAAATAAAAACCAAGTACAAACAAGTTACAACATCAAGGTATTCTTACGTAGATGTTAAATATTTATTTTACAACTGTCTGGTATTTTTCGGTTGTATGAAATGTAAATCATGGGCGGTCATAGCAAGTTAAAAGCGCGCTTTAGCTGGTTTAAAAAATATATTTAATTAATTTATTTATCAGTATTACTATAATTTTACCACATTTTGCTTTATACATATTCCAATTTTTAGGATTGCGATTTGTTTGTCATGTTATATACGCTTCTTGTTTCGCTTCAACTATTTTTTTAATTTCTTTAGGCCACCAGTATTGTTGTGGTTTATTATTATTAGTTTATACCCCTTAGCTGCTTGGTTGATGGCGTCTGCTATATTTTCGTGGTCTGTTTCCACGTCGTCACTTACTTTAGTTTTTTGCAAATGGACTTCCAATCTGCGTTCATACAAATCTCTTATACTATCTTGATTCAGCAGTTGCAGTTTATACTTTGGTGGTAAATAAGAGTACTATTTTGGCTGTTAAGTACTAGATAGTGGTCAGATCTACAGTTTGGGCCTCTTTTAACACGTGTATCTAATACTTTAAACAATCCTGTTTGTTTAGTAATAGTGTAATCAATTATCGATTTCTGATTTAACGAGGGTCTTTCCCAAGTTTGCTGATGGATTGCTTTATGTTTGAAAAAAGTATTCTGAATTTTAAGTTGATACTGTTTACACATATTTATTAATCTTTCCCCATCGTCATCTACCCTTGCGTCTCCATACTGACCCACCACTTCATCATTTGGTCTAATTCTTTCTTTGGCATTTAAATCACCAGGCAGTATAAGTTGTTGTCGGCTTCTTACTTTACTTAATTCATTGCATAGGAGCTCCAGTTGACAATGGATGCTAATTCGATTTAAACTTTGCAGATGACCAAGTAATAATTGCCCAAGATTCATATAACTTGGAATTTATGATTAAAAGACTATATAGAACCTATGAAGACTGGGGATTATTACTAAATACCTAGTAGCCAATTCTAGCGCTAGGTTCACGCTACTAATCAAAGATAACAAGTAGATCAATTCAAACAGCTAGGGACTATAATAACAAATAATGACTATGACAGTACAGAAATTAAAAATAGAATACAACAAAGCAGAAAAGTCATAGGATGTCTTAAAACAGTTTGGTGGGACAAACACATATCTGAAGCAACCAAAACACATATTGGATAATCCTTGGTTGAATCAGTGCTATGCTACGGAGCGGAAATATGAACCCTGAAAGCCGAATAGCGGGAAAAAATCAGTCCAATCGAAGAAGCGCAAGAATATCTCGCTTTGGCCATATGAGAAATGAATCTATACGAGCATCTGAAGTTAAGACAAAATAGACAGAATAGGATTGAAATGGTTTGGTCACCTCCTAAGAATGGATGGAACTAGACGGCCAGAAAGAATCTAGAAATGGATTCCACCAGGAAAGAGAAGAAGAGGCCAACCTCGCAGGGTCGCAGGTCTTGGAATGAGGGAGTGCGTGCAGCTATGGAGACAAGAGGACTAACTGAAGAAGATGCACAAGATCTATGGAGGAATGGCACGGGAAGACGGCTCCAGCCGTAGAATACCGTTTTATATAATATACTAATTTTATAAAAAAAATCATTCAAATATATCTTTTAAAATTACATCAACAGCTAACAATGCAAACATTTTGCTTATGTATTCCTCGAGTGTAGCTTGTTACTAATTTCTGATTATAAAAAGCACTTCGTGTAAAACTGCATTGCCTATAGCCTGAATATTTCCATTGTAAGATTTATGGAGTTAGTCTACCTAGTTCCACCGTTAATGTTAACTTACCTAACATATCGACATTTTCATCTTCAAACTAATTCCTGAAAGAACTTTTACGAATGACTTAAAACTATGATTTTTTTACTTCAGTTATTATGTGTAAAACAGGTAGCTACAAAATAAAGTGCTTAAGCTAGGAAAAAATTAGAAAGGAAGACTTGGTAAAAAAAATAGTTAGTCAACATCATCATTATTATCAATGGATATGTTAATAATTGTCAATATAAAGTGTAACCGAATGTACGGATACTAACTACGAAATCGCCCACTTTTACCAGGATACAGCGCCGCTACGCAATAAAACAATAATCTTCAATAAGTGCCCGTATTATTATCCCCTTTGATTTCTGAACTTTGGTAAAAGTTTTGCAAAAGGACTTCTCTGAACATGAAAGTTAATTAGCTAATTATAGAAAAATAGCTAGTAATTAAGTTAATCTGTGAAAATAGACTAGCAAACTCTATAAATATAATACTTATCACAAAACAATTTCAGAAAACGTCAAAAATGTAGTACAACCTGGTCTGATGTTTTAATTAATATAATATAAATATTTATATCCTATGACGATGTTTAAATATTAATTCAAGTTAATTTGACCCTTAATTTAACTGTATTAGAATCAAGCCGTTGCCAAAAAAAGAAACCACTTGAAGATTATTTGCAAGGCATAATAGAAACCATTTTAGAAAAAGTCATATTTCGTACGAAATTAACAAATATTTGATTTAGGTAATTTTATTACCAAGGTAATTTTTTAAAAAGCCATCTCTGTTGTTAATTTCATTTAATTAATCTAAAAACCTGTTGAGTGCCGCTGCCTTTATATAATATAACCGACGATATGTAATGAATACTTTATAGCCCATGTAATTCTATGCTCTCTACTTTTTAAAAGACTTGTTCATTAAATTCATTGGAATGTGGTATTTCGGCGTATATTGACCACATAATCATTGGCTTTTGACGCTTTGTCTACTACGGATTGTCTGTTAAATTTTCTACTTAAACCATTCGTTCACCCGATTGTATCTGCTTCTGGTTGTATGTCTGTTTGCACTTTTTTTCCTTTCTTTTATTAATGTAGATCTCATTAAAACAGGTTTCGTACCCTTTTTTGCCATGCTATCCTCAGGTTATTTAACTCATACTTATTGTATTCGATCTGTCTACACTTTGTTATTAAAGGACAACCGAAATATATTTGAATTTGTAAACAAGAATTTATTTTTGTCTAGAGTTTTTCCAACAGATTTAAATAAAAAATAATTTCGGTTTGTTATTGCTAAAGTTACAAATCCAGTTTCACCACTGTCATTCATTATTAATTTACTATAATCTTGTTCATAGGTCATCCATGTTCATTAATGCTTCGCCATTTGTTTGCTCTCTTGTAAATTTTGTTTACTCATTTGTCTAAATTAGGAGACTGGGAATAATGTTCTAACTTAAAGGGATTTTCATTCATTTTACATTTAATCATGTATGTAATGTATGTATAAGATTAAAACTCAATTTATCTTGAAAACTATGGCTTGGTTTCAAATGATGAGCTCATGAGCTCTATATTTAAACTAAGATTTCATAAGACAAGAAGAACTCGTTGTTGTATGTGATGACCTTTTGGGTAACTATACATGTATGAATAACAGTAAAACATCAGTGGGTAACTCGATGGTCAATATTCGAAGATTTTTATTTAGATATGAGAATCGTTAATTTTGGGATCCCAACTTACTTATTTCAATTATATTTTTTTGCTCATGACGGTATCTTGAAAATTTATCACCTAATTTAATTTTAGAACTTTATGTAATCATATGGGCGTGCATGTGTAATCAAAGTGCTAGGAATATCCCTTAATTGAAATTCCTACCAAGTCATGGTTGAACATTTAATGAAAATCTTCAGATAAACAATTACTCATTCGTTTTTCCATCCTGTTTAAGTCTAACATTCCTTTAGATGGTGAAATACAAATTAAAAATCTATTATCTGAAATCTACTGAAAACCTTTCAGGTTTTATCTCGAGATAAATTCACAGGTTTGTTTAAAGACTTCCAGTCGACGTACAAAAGTCTTATGAAGGTTAAAAGGTCTTATATCCCTCTCCTCAGTATTCCTACATTGTCAAATTAACGCAATAATAAAAATAGCGGCTGCATCAACAAGGAGTTGCAGAAAAATCCAGTAATAAATTTTAATTAAATTCCTTTTTTATTATCTGTGACTACTTCTCGAATCTCATAATAAATATCATGGCATATTAAGTTTTTTTTTCTTCTTTTTATAAACTATACAGATAAATATTAATAAAATAATGCCGTAATAAAATATCTAAAATTTAAAGTCAACCGTTATTGTTTAAAATGTTAAGAGTCGGGATATGACTAAAGTTTTAAGTAAAATTTTGATTAAGTTCATAAAAATTAAAAGTTCAATGATAAAACGTACACGTGGAAATTTAATACATTTATATATCTTAATATGTAATTTAAGACGAACATAAATTATGTTAGCTGTCGCATACGATTACGCCAGAAAACATTTAGGTATTTTTAATTGGTATGTTTTCTAATACCATCTGGAATTTGTGTCCTTTGAAGATAAAAGACAATGACTTATTTTTCGCTTTTTGAATAAATACAAGTTACCCTTGTATGATTTTTGCTGTTTTTAATTATAGTAAATTCGAAGAATAATAGAAAACAGTAATCTTACTAATAGAATGTATTTTCCATGAAGAGATAAAAATTTGGGAAAAAATAAAGGTAACGTTTTAATGATTATTAAACTGAATAATTATAACACCAACAATCTCCACATGTATTTAAATTAATGTTTAAACAAAACGATACCTGGTTGTTGACTTCATCCAGCTAGATCACTGCTTAGCATATTAGAATCAGCTTGCTGGAATGAAACAATAATACTCTATCAAGATGGCATGTTAAATCAAAAATTCGATCTTCCGAAATAACTTTATTGGCCTGTTTCTAAGACACCATAATTTGGAAAAGCAATAGGTCATTTGGGCCGAGGTACAAGGGACCTACCCCAAGAGGAAGTGATATCAAATCAAAAAGATTACAGTTACTTCTCGTCAATTTCGCTCTTGTCAATACTGGTTAATTGACAGGAAGTACAGAAAGCTTCTGTAATATACCAAGTGCAAATATTTCATAAAAGGACGTTCGATAGAAATTAAATGATGTTTTATACAGGATATTTTTCAAAATTCATTCTCTCTGAAAATTGTTTTCTCTTTCAGAGGATGTTTTGAAATTTAATTTTAAATTTTTACTCTCCAACGGCCTACGACCCCTACGTCTTCGAAAATTTACTGAAGAAGAAATTAAGCAAAATGGAGTGAATGGTGTGGATGTGGATCCGCCTAGTACTGAAGACATTTTTACTCTCCAAAGTCTTACACAAAAATACACTTGGTACAATGCAAGCAATCAAATTTCTGCTGTGTCTCTGACAAGTTGCAATATTTTGAAGTTATTAGCAAACATTAGTTTATTTTTTACTTTTACATGCAATTATTACAACAGTTCTTTGCAACTGATTGTTCACATTTGTCAGTTTTAATCACTAAACTTTGATGTGAAACGAAGAAATAAACAAATGCCCTAAAAAACTCATAACCTCAAAAAGTCATTGAAATGGTTGTACGAGGATTGTTCAATAAGATTTGCCTCCTGGGCCGTAGCTCGTTTATTGGTTGATGAAAGTGAAAGATGGTACACTCAAAAGAAAGTCTGAAATATCCCCTTTCTGAGGGGTGCGCCATTTTTCGATATAGTTCCCACCGGTGTTGATGGACTTGCGCCATCTGTGCATTAGTTTCTGCATGCTGCCTGTTGACGATACCAACAACGCACTTCATTGATGACCGCTTCGTTGGACGCGAAGCGCGTGCCCTTCGCGTGTTCCTTAGAGTACAGACATACGACCTCCCTCGCCCCAAGAAGTTAAGGATACAGCCATCAGCTAGCAAAGTCATGGTCACCATCTTTTGAGACTGTGATGGTGAGGCGATGGTTGAATTGCTAGACGCAACTGTCAACTCAGCGCGCTACGTGCAGACGCTGAAGAAATTGGGTACACGACCATTCAACACGACAACGCTCGGCTACACACAAGTCGGGAGATAACTGCCGCGCCGTGTTGGAGAAACTGCCGTTCCAGGATGTTTTACCTCACCCACCTTATAGCTCGGACCTGGCGCCATGTGACTTCTGGTTCTTTCCGAAGCTGAAGGAAAAAATGATGTACATTTCAGACCTTCTTTTGAGTGTAATATCATTCACTTCCATCAACCAATAAACGAGCTACAGGTCAGGAGGCAAAAGTTATTGAACAACTCTCGTATAGGAGACGAAGAAATGTCGCCAATAAATACATTTTCAAAGACATGGCTTACTAGAGCCGAAGTTTCTGAGATTTTATCGATCGGACATTACAGATATTTTGAACAAAAACTGGGGTTTTGAAATATTAAGAAGATATGACATCAGAACTAGACTAAAACTAATGAAATATCTACTCGGAGTTCTATAGAGAAATGTAAAGACAAAGGCAAAGAACTGGTAGGCGGTAAATAAGTAGTACTGATAAAATTAGTAAACAGAGAACAACAAGGAATAACAGAGATACCGGCTCGTGAAAGATGCACTAAAAATTTGCAAAAGATGGAGAACAATAAAAGTCCATGAATCGGCCATATATACGTCGTCGTAATAAAATATGAAGCCCAACAGCTTAGACAGAGAATACATATTTTATTAAGAACAGCGTTCGAATTATGAAGGGAATGCCAATGGATTGAAAACAAGCGTTAATGTCCATACATACGTACATAAAAAAAGGAGAATCTCTAATTTGCACTAATGACAGGTCAGTAACTTTTTCTATATACAATGTAACGTATAAAATTATAGCTATATTAATGACTGATATGCTAAGAAAGATTGAAGATTATCGGTATTGTTTCAGGGAATGCAGCTCAATGACGGACCACCACTTCACCTCAAAACAGATGACCGAGAAAACAAAAAGAAGAGTAGTAAATAGTACGTGTGAGTTCAGTAAGCATATAATTTGGATGCAGCATACTAGTACAAACAATGAAGAAATTAAGTTTTCCGAAATATCTAAGTGAGTTGGTAATAATGACTATGAAAGATATTTGGAGTCAAATAAAGATACAGGAGCATTTCGAAACAAGGAAAGACCTTCGCCAAGGAGGTTCTTTGACAACCACACTGTTTAACATAGTTTTAATAGAACTAACTAATAAGAATAAACACAGTAAAGATGAAAGTGTCTTTAAAAAAACAAAAACTTTAAGAATAAATTAGAGTAACAAAATATACAATTTTGAACAGGTGTATTTGAATCGTGAAATTTCGAATGAGTCATGCAGTAAGATTGAAGGTGAGACCAAGAATTATTTAAAAGTAAGATTATTTCGCGAATGATAAACAATAAGGCCCACATGACATACATAGACTTAATAATAATGTATGTATGTATATCTAAATTAATGGTTTAGGAGACAATATTTGGAGAGGCGAAAAACGGAGGAAATGGACGAACAAAGAAATGTATGCACTGTATAAAGACAGGCCAGTAGTCAACGTTACAAAAGGAAGCTAAAAGGTGGTTAGAACATTTGTAAATAATGGCGGAGAGGAAAGGAAGTGTCCTTGGAAACCATGGAACGTAGAAATAATACACTGGAGGAAGACAATAGTTAAAACAGCCAAGGACCATTAAGGCCTACACTGTTAGTGTACCAAAGAGGGTTTTGATGCATCCTTAGTAGAGGTTTGTTGCTTTTCTAAGCTTACCAACAATGATATGTACCAAACACCTAAACAATAGGGTTAAGCATCACTTAATATTCATTACTTTCTATAACTACTGCACACTGCAACACAGTAACTACTTACTAACTTTGACAAGCAATTATTTACACAATCAATGCAATGCAATGTTTACCAACCTAACAATACAACACCATGGCCAGCTTGATGGCAGAAATAGCGTGAATCCTTTGTATTCACGTAAGAAACAAACCACTCGTGATGACTTCAGGAAAGATCTCTGCAATTAAAATTTTACAGTAGAAGATTGTACACCTCCATTTTCGGTTTCATAATAATGTTAGGAGGTTTAACCGAATTTAACCAAAAAATCTGGTTGCTGTAAATTTACAATTAGTAACATTTATTCTGTACAAGTTCGAATAAAATTACAAAAATTCTGAATATATAGACCAGTTTCCATAAAAAACTAAAACTATCTGCTGGTACCATGATGTGAATTAATTTTTAACAATGTATTAGGAAGTTTTGTAGGAAAAATCATTAAAATGCCTTATTTACGTCCTATTAAGAGAAAATGAGTAAGTAAAAATAATTTATAAAATTTCAATTTCTGTTTTTAGAAAAAATAAATGTGTAACATTCAAATCGCACCCTTTAGGAAGAGGGAGTTAATATGCAAAGGAAAAAAGCTTCTGAAAGCTTTATATTTCTTAACTATGTACATCTAATTTTTAACGAAAAATTTATCTACGGAAATGAATTTATCATTTTGATTGATATTTTCAAAATAGAACCTCCCAAGAAACGCAAATTTAATAGATCGTAGGACGAATTTAATTTTTGGAATGAAAAAACTGGAAGGAACATAACCACAAAACATTCAAAAACTAAATAAACTAAAGTCTGTTTTTCCTGTTGTAGGAAATTTCACGACCTGTATTAAGTAACAAATACGAAAAACCGTGTTTGGTAAAGATGCAAACATAAGTTAATATTTAATTCATGAATAAACAGGATGACATTTTATGGCTAAATCCAAATAATCGTCGATACTTACAGGTACGAAGAAGATTGATTGTGATGACTAAAACATCTAAACGTAATAGAAATATGTAGCTCAAAGTTAGAATAATTTCAAAATAGGAACTTCAATATAACTATTTATTAATAAATAAACGTTTATTGGAAGTTAAATGATGGGATTCTTTAGGTTTCTTCACTTCGATTTCTTTACATTTTATTTAACTATTAAAGGATAGTTAACATGCCAAAATGAAGCGCCACGAGAAAAAGAAGCTTCACTTCATGTCAACACATGTTTAATTTATTAAACAGACAACTGAATACACACACTAACCAGGCAGAAGTAGAAGAATAAGGTAAGTTTATAGATACAGCGACAGTCACTTAAGGCTTGACTATATCTTGCACTTCTAAGTTGATATTATATTATGTAGATAACTAACATTAGATAATGAAAAAGCAAGTATTTTGAAAATCTTTAAAACAACTTTGTTAAATAACATTTTTCGCAAAAAATAAAATCAATGTAGTTTGCTAAAGATCATTTTGCTATTTTCGAATTTTCTGAGCGACTCGTATAACCTAAGACTACAATCCTCATTAATGATGTTTCAGGGCAAGAAAAACATTTTTTCGAAAATTAAAAAAAAATAAAAATAAGTTGACAAGAACAATGTGGCACCATATGTAATGGAAAATATTTTTACATTGTAGAACCTCTAGCAAACTTTCCTATATAAGGTTTTCCATTAATTGTTGTAACAAATATGTTAAATTAAATCCAAACGGATGCATTCGAAGATGGTTTTGGAAAAGAGGCACAACTCATAGTTTGCGAATTATTAAACAAAAGTATGCACAAATAGAAACGGAATTACTACGGATTTTTCATGTGATGGAAAAACCTGAAACTTTAATTTATTGTATTGTTGTATAAACAAACACAGACTGGGGCACTCAGAAACATCACTGTGCAGGTTCTGTGAAGAAGAGGACGAAACCTCCAACCACTCTTTATGTAACTGCGAGGACCTAATAGGCCTCAGACAAAAACAATTTGGGGAAACTGAGATTGCACCTGGAATACACACATACATTATTTTGTATAAACTGCATCTTGGCGTTCTTTGAAGAAACAAGGCTGCCACTATAGTGTCAGACTTTAATTGCTAAATATAAATTATTTTTGTAGTTTTCTAAGATTAGGCAGACGTGTTCCATTACAAGGTCTATAAATGTTTGTAAATAAGAAAGAAATCGGGTTTTTATTTTCTAATTAAATACGAACCTTTTTCATCAGAAAATTTTAGTTATAAAATTTGTAAATCATTTTAAACTTCATGTAGACGTACTAAGTTGTGATGTCATAAAATTTATTGATGACATGCATTACTTGATTGGCCAGTTCGACCATAGAAACGGAATTACTAAGGATTTTTCATGTGATGGAAAAATTTGAAACTTTAATTTATGATTATAGATATGTTATGTTCATACAAATCTCACGCAGGCCATTTTCAAAAAAGTATTCACTAAAGTGTCTATTAGACTTCAAAGAATGTTACTGAGACTAGAGGACTATGATCTCATTGTTAAATACATATGTCAGGTAAATTTCACAGCAAAGACTTTATCTAGAGTTTATTTTCAAGTTAAGAATTCAATATCTAATACTTAGTTTTATCATAGACTAACTTATAGTTAGTCTATGGTTTTATTATGTAATTCATACAATTTTGAATCAGTTGCCAGTGAGTGAAGAAAAACTGTTTCAAGAGGCTACTCAAAATGAAAGAAATAATTAACTTTTGCATAAACGGTTGACCACAAAATTATTAATGGAAATTTAAACAACAAATTGAACATTGGGGTATGGCTTCTAGGTAATAAGATTATTGTTCCTAAGAAATTACGCAAAGAAATGTTAACTATATCCCGGTGAAAGACATTTTGGGATTGAAATAAAAACGAAGACTACGTCAAAATGTTTATTGGTAGAAAACGTTGTTTCAAAATATCAAATTTGTGAAAAATTCTCATGTCCAAATCATCAAGAATCACTTCTTCTCTACCTTATCCAATTCCAAACCTAGCTGGGGGAAAGAGTAGTTACAGATTATTGACCTATGGAGATGCAGTTTATCTTGTGGTTACAGATACTCTACTGGTTGGAAATATTAACATTAAAAGAGAAATCTGCTAGTGCAGTAATTTTAGATTAAAGTCAATTTTTTAAGCAAGGTTCTCCAGACACTCTAGTTACAGATAATATTTCGTTTGGAAGTATAACTTGCAGAAATTGTTAGAAAGTCCTAACTATCTAAAATCTAGTGGATTAGCAGAGAATGCAATCTCTGTTACGACATACGGTAAAAAAAGCAAAAGTCGACTTCTTCTTCTTATGATAAGTATGAGTAGGGGAGGTAGGGGTAATGAGGTAATGACGCTCAGTGGGTTATACCGCTCAGTCACGTTTACTGGTAATATTTAAATTTTATAAGCCATAAGTGCGCTGCCACCTAGCAATTATATTTCTAAACACACTGCATCAAGAACTTCAGTAATAAACAAGTATATGAGTCATACAGCCATTTTTTCTGCATTGTATGTATTTGTTATAAGAAGTCTGTCTAAAAACCAAGCAGGTAAATAGTGTAATATATCCTATTGGATTTAGCAAAATTAATTTGGGGTTAGAATGTTTAGGAGAGGTTAGAATGCATATGTTAGGAAATGTTCCTTATCAGGGCAATGAAGTTCAACGGTCTGTAGGAAATAACGCTCATAGCGGCATTACCCTTATTGAGATAGTTCCCATTTTTAATTAAGTAAGAACGTATCTGTTATATTTCGTAGAATAAAACACACTTTAGTAACTGATTAAGTATCTATTAGATCGTTTGTTTTAATTATTTGGAGAAAATGAAAAATGTTTGATCGACTTTGTTCTTGTTATTTCATGGTCCCTTAGCATCGTCACATGTAGCCCACATGCCCACAGGATACGTGTGCGACCTTTGTAAATGGTAATATAATTAATAATAATAAAATATAATGTAAATAAACTGTATCATTAATAAAGTCGCCTTTCTTACATAACAAAACTAACTTATTAACCATAAAATGTGCGAACGCCATTACCCCCTCACGAGTGGGTAAATCCGTTCAAGTACTGTTTTTTATACGCAATAATTTTTTGTTTATAGAATCTAAACAAAATTTGTGTTAGCCAAAATACATAGCAATATCCTGAGAATACTCCCCCCTAACCTGGATTCAATACACATTCAGATGTAGAATACACGAATTTTTTAGCTTAGGTGGGCGTCATTACCCCGACCTCCCTTCTGTGAGCCCTCTTCGCGCGTATGCTGAGCAGGAGGCTAACCTTACCCATCGATATAGGTGACGAAGATCGCCCGCAGTGTTGCGAGGTTAACGGTTATCAAAGGTGTTAGTGTGATAACCGAAGCACGGAGAAGCGTAGGACCTTCTAAAATTCCGACAGGAGTATCCCAGTCTCGGGAATCGAACCCGAGATGCCTACGTGCGAGACCGAGGCCTTTACACGTGGCTATCCGCTCCTCCGCATTACTGGAATATGGAAATATGTAATTTAAACACATGAGGTATTCACCAGCACAACTATTCATGAACCGAGTGTTTAAAACTAAATTACCAATCTCCAGGAAACTGTTCCAATCTCAGTTATGTGAAAATGCGCAAGAAAAATTAGGGTATAAGCAAAATTATGACAAATTTTATTACATTAAAACAGCCAAAGATTCAAAAAAATTAGAAAATGATCAAGAAGTCGTTACATGTAATAATGTGTTAAATAATTTGAAAAAAGCGGACTTGATGAAAAATGAAAGTGATGAGGTATTGAGGCGGGAGATATACGAAAATCTCGCAACAGCTTTGTTGAAAATAAAACTGATTCTGATAGTACCCTGCAAATGAGAGCATAAATGTCAATAGAGATTAAAAATCAGTAGAGAATACATAGGGAGGATCAGAATTGTAATCCGAGTTTATATGTAACAATAGCAGGTCGAGCTGTTGTAAAACCATTTAAGTATAGCGAGTTTATTTATGATAAGTGAGGGGATGAAATATAATTAAAGTTTGCTTAAACAAACAAGAGATTAAAGAGAAATATAAATTATGACAGTAGGTTTACAAAATAAAATGTATTTTGTTGTAACGTGCTTTAATTTAAATATAGCTATTAAGACAACAAGTGTTTTATAGAAGGTTTAAAAATCAAGGTCGTAGTGAGCTCTTATGTACCCTAGAAACAGTATAAGATATTAGTGTTAGAAAAAACATATAAAACAGAAAATATGAAAAACATAGGAAACGTATAATACGAGTAATTCAATGGTAAACTCTTCATATACCAGAATACATATTATATGTGTATCATTTGTACTATCAGAAAACTGGAAGATAGCACACAAAAGAACAAAAAAAAAAGAAAGTAAGAAGAATCTATAATTAATTGGTCGTGACCTAGTTAATTGGTTAAATAGTAAACTATGGTTTTGGATGACTAATCATTTTCCATTCATAGTCACAGAGCTATGAATAATCAATTAAAAGTTACATAATTCATTGGCTGTCGTTTAAGAAGTAATAAATAGGTAGATATGAAGGTATTTCCCGAATTTTTACAGATAACCCTTTGCCATTTTTAAACAAACACAAATGACTACCCTGTTTTGTTGTTTTCTGTACTAAGCACTAAATATGTTCCTAATGGATGTGAAAATTAAATAATAATTTGAATTTTACATTTAGCATGTCACATATGAAATGAGATGGCATAAAATGAGAACAATAAACCAGTCAGCAAGTTCAAATTTGTTGTGAATAAAAATTGCAATGAAGTATTTGAATTTTGAAAATCATCTTTCTAATCAAAGCACTGAAAAATGACATAAAAGTCCTTAATGGAATTAATCAAAAAGCATAAAAGTACTGCCTTGATATTTCAAAACCATAATAATCCTGATTGCACCATAAGGATGGTCATAACAAAAACAACCTTATTATTCTTGATGTTTCATTCTAATACTTTACTCACCGTAAAGCGTAACAGATTCATGTCGCTTATTAAAGGTAGCCAAAAGAACCCCCTCTTTTTTTTATTTCGCATGATCAGAAACATTTTTTTGTTGTTGTCTTAATTGCCAATGCAAAATTTATAGCCATATACATGAGATCATAAATAATTTTAAATCGGAAAGAAAAAATATTAATAATAGTGTTTAGCAACCTCACCTTTCTTCATCTTTAAAAGTAATAATAATTTAAAGCTTGCATAAAGCGAAACAAATAAAAAAGTCTTCGTCAAAATAACATAGTCATTAATTGTTCTACTCCAAATACCTAAAGGTCAGCTGAAGATCTACATTAGAAGTCTTTGACTCCGTTAATGGCCGTCATAACTTCATAAAATCGAATATGCAATAAAAAAAAAGTCATACGTAAACCGGCAAACCCACACGAAATTCTGTCCGGATTAAATGAATTCAACAACGATCCCGTGGAAGGCAAATTTGAATTACTCAGAAAACCATTAGCTCCATTAAGTGGTTTCAGATCGAATTTCTTTCTCCTATCCCGATGATTTGAATAGTATTCAAACGGCAATTATAATTTATTTATGTAATTTTTAAAATTAATAGAGACGCCGTATAATTTGCCTAAGCGATTTTGGGATCGAAATTTTTACACCGTCTGCATATCTAGGAAATAAAAACTTACAAGGGCAGACAGATCGGATTAATTGAGGTGGAACTGAGGAGTTAATTTATCCGTAAACGGCTTAAAACAGTGGGTCTGACAATGATGGCTTATTTAGCGTGTCACATACAGACAAAAACCCAGAGAGAGGACGATGGTCAGTCCGTGATTGATCGAGTCATGCTTAAACTTGGCCGATAATACAGATCTTGTCCTTGAACCTACAATTAGCCACAGTGATTTTCAATAAAATAATCACACGTTTCTATCCGTCTCTACCGAATATACGAAACGGACGATAAGATGAAAAGTGAAAGGCGTATTAAGACCGGACAACGTCCAGAATTATTAGAACACGAAGTTTGAAATTATTTGTACATGATTCTCAGCATGGTTCCATTGTGGTATTATGGAAGGCGTACTAAAGGTTTCAGATACACATGCTGGATTGACGGCTCTATCGAATCCATATTACTAGTCAGTTGTTGTTAAACATGACAAGAGTCATTTTAATAAGTTCTGACAGTAATGTGTTTAATTTTTTTTTAAAGAGATTGCAAAGTTGTGTCACTTCCGCCGTGTGGTTTTTAATTCGGTGATTAAATCGGTAAGATAATCTTTAAGAAGCATTACACGTTCTTAATTATGAATTTCTAAAGCTATTTTTGTTATTTTTTTGGAAGCTTAACATTTCGTGATTTCTTTCGAAATATCTGCAGAAGTTTAACTGCACTTAACAATAGAAGAAAAACGAAATCACCTACTCGTTTATAACCTTCTTTTATTATTTATCGAATAATTTATTATCATCCGGTTGGCAAGTATTATAATACATGATTAATTAATATAAACTTTGGCAATACTTAAATACGAGGGAGGCGTTGAAAATTATCGACATTGAAACAAGAAATGAGAGGGATTTGGACGGTATATCTTCAATAATATGTCTATAACGCATTTAGGATCTTTTAGACCACAGTAGGCCAGGTCTTGTGAAGAAAAATAAGACTGAACTATTTTTTTTTTTATATTTAAGGTTATGATTCACAGCAGAACCAACGTTGCCAGTTTATACGCAATCCATGTTCTAATTGAAAACCCTTTGAAATTATCGTGGCAACGAAATGCTCAAATAAACTTAAATTTATAATAGTATTGAAAATTCCATTAATAGCTCGTAAACGTCATTTTTTCCATAGATTCGTATTCTGTATAGTATTTAGCAACGAACCATGTGATATTTCTATCATTGACATCATTGACATCATTTCTAGATATCAATAAATGTGTTGTGGCGAAATGAAAGGACTGTTCCTAATCAGATAATACACAGATAATGCCTTTTGACGTACTTTTGATACTTATTTTAGAATAATATGAGTAATTTTCTGTTTCATTTGATGATTATACATATAAGTTTAACATCGATGAGATCACTCAGTTAAAGTAGCTAAGCGCCATTTGGCAAGAAAGTGCCCCCTACCTGATCTAGAATTAGACAAATCACGGTTACAATGTGTCCAATTTTCTTTACCAACATTATAAACTAAAACCACGGCCAACTATTGGCTAATAGGGAATGAGCAATGTATACTAATTTGGTTCATAAGTTGGAAAGTTCTTATAAAATTGATCTAAATTATTAGTTTTGTAATGCCCAATAACCATCTTTTAACATCCTGATTCACATGTTTCTTTACTATTTGTTTAATTAAAAGATTTCACTACTTTTAACCTTAGCTATTTTTCGTTTCTATTTCTATTATTGTACTGAATTAAAACATCCTAGTCTATTTTTATTTGTGTTTTAAGTTTGTTATTTATTTTGTAATTCTACGAACTATTTAAGTTTACGACCAAAGTTTTGTCCCATCATGAAAAACGTCCCCATTTATTGGTTCGGCATTTTAGATAATTTATAAGAAAAAAAAGCAATGCTGCTTTTAGTTTTCGCACTTACAAAGGATGTTGCAAAAATGTTAGCATGAGAAAAATAAAAAAATATTTTTGAAGATTTAAAGATTTAGTTTAAAAACTAAGAGATCTGGCAACGTCCTTTAATTACAAGCCAGTGGAAGCCCTTACTTTATTCTAATTTTGTTATATTTAGATAACAAAATTGGTTTGATGAACAATGCCAAGAACTAGAGGCAAGATGAAAGACGAGAATGAAAATGTTAAAAGACCTGACTGATGACGATAATAAAGAATATAAAGAGGCAAATAAGGAAGAAAGCAAGATTAGCAGACAGAAGAAGATACAACTTCAAATGAAACAAATCGAGGCATTGAAAGAAAATTACAATAAACAAGATATCAAAAAGTTTTACAAGACAGCTGCAGGAACCAAGCAAGGGTATAAAGCAATAATTTCAATATATTTCACAAGATAGAAAAGGCAAGTTAATAACTGGTGAAACAGAAATACTAGACAGATGGAGGACATTACAAACAAAATTAAATAATGAAGAAATGGAAAGTAACCAATTGACATATAATAGAATTGAGGAACAAGATTTAGAACCCCTTACATTGGAAAAGTGGAAGAGATAATAGGATACATGAAAAACCACAAAAGTCCTGGAATAGATGGAATTCCGATGGAAGAAATAAAGTATGGAGGAAAAAAACGGACGATTACTAAAAAAAATTTGGTTGGAAGAAATAAATTCAAAATAATGGGAGAAAGCTATAATACGTCCCATCCATAAAAAAGGTAATCAAGTGATATACAAAGTTTTAGCCCAACTCATAAATACAAGATTAAAGGCTCGGGCACACAGAACGCGATCTGTCGCGGCGGGCAACGACCGCGCGATCGTCGCGGCGGTCGGCGATATGGCAACGCCACATAGGGCGCGATATTTTTGTGAGCGATCCAGTGTCGTGGTTGCTTTCTAGCGAGCGGGTTTGCTAAATTTCTTAAATTGTTTTTGCAGTTTTTGTTCAGGAATGAGTAGTTCAGACGAGGAGCAACTCCTTATTCAATTAGCACTACAAAGTAAAAAAAAAGACGATGTTATTTACATGAAATCAGTACAAAAAGATAAAAATTTGGAGAGTACCACCGCCTCTGTACCAATGAACTACAAACTGCAATCTCATTCCACACTTCTGATTTCTTTACTACATTTCTGTACAGTACGTGGGAAGTGTCGTACAAATACACGTATTTCCTCACTTTTTCAATAAGCAGCTCGGTTGCTGCCCCCATTACGTCTACTGATCGCAGTGATCGCGCGATAATTTTGTAATTTTGTACAACCGTATCGCCTCTCGCCGCGATCAAGACTGGCCCGCCGCGACAGATCGCCCTGTGTGTGACAGGGATGATGCAATCTTGTGTAATACAACTAGATCGCCCGCCCGCGGCGGGCAGAGATCGCTGCCCGCCGCGACAGATCGCGTTCTGTGTGCCCGAGCCTTAAGGGATTGAGCTGAAGATGAGCTCGGAGAATACCACACCGGCTTCAGAAGAAACCGCGCAACAATAGACCAAATATTCATCTTGGAAATGGTTCAAGAAAAAGGTTTTAAAAAAGAAATCGCTATCCATGGCCTCTTCGTAGATTGTCAGCAGACATATGACAAACAAACAAACGCATCAGCAACAAGCCATAGACCTTCAGGCCTGAAAATGCTGTATATACATACATATGACAAAGTAATTACAAGCGAAGTAATAAGAACAATGCAAGAGCTGCAGGCTCCATCTAAGTTAATAAAACTGACGTTAGTGAGACTCAATGGAACAGTAATTGAGGTTAAAATAAACACCAAAGTAAGTACATAGTAAATTTATAACAAACGACGTACTGAAACTATGTTATTTAATATAGTTTTAGAACAAGTCTAAGGAAAAGTAGTATTAATAGAAACAAAAGAATACTGCAGAACTTGCATCAGTGCATGGCATATTCTGATTGGCAAGAACGTAAGAAGAGCTTAAAAGCGCTATAAAAAGTCTCGAAGAAGAGGCAAAGAAAGTAGGGTTAAGGTTTTTAATGAAGCAAAGACGAAATGCATGATTATGGGCAGAACATCTAAGCATAAGAGCACAAGATGGGAAAATTTACAATTTTAAGAAAGAAAATAGAGTGGGAGTACACGTAAAACTGACATATTGAAAGTTAAGCGGTGACCTGCTTGGTCTAAACGAGAATGAGTGAACCGCTGTGCGGTTCGGTGTGGCCGCCCCCCTCGACACCGTAAAGGTATAAGAGGGCAAAAGAAAAAGAAAGAAAATAAAATCAAATATTTGGGAAGGGAATTTAACAGTCAAGGTGATCAGTCAAATGAGATATAGAGAAAAATGGTAGCAGCAAAGTGATGTGCTAATTCGTTCCAACCAATGTTTAGAGATAAGGCAGTGAAAAAGTATCTTTATAAAACAGTGGTGAGACCAGTGCTGTGTTATGGAAGTGAAACGTGAGTACTAAAAGAAGTAGATATTAAAAGGCTGGAAATATGAGATTTACGGAGGAATTAAAGAGAGGAAATATGGGATTTACGGAGAAATTAAAGAGAATGGTAGGTGTAAGTAGAAGAACTGTATAAAGAACCAGGGATTATAAACATAATCAAAGCAAATCCACATCATCATCATCATATCCTTCATGGGTTAGGTCTTGGGTCTGTTACTATTTCCTTTCATCCCTTTGGCCTTCCTATACTTGCTTTCCCTCGCGGATTTTATTTTAATGCTTTCTTTGGAAGCCTCTCTTCCTCCATCCTTCCCAGATGATCTTTCAATTTTTCCCTATAATCTGGTCATTTGGCATTTGGCGGGCCCCTCCATGCATGACCAATCATCGTCTTCGTCCTATACTCTTGGTCGGTTATAGCCGGTATAGAACCGCTGCCTTTTCTGTTTTTCTTCAGAAGAGTTTCGCCTCTGGCTTGGTTTACAAGTTGAGTTACCGTTACCCTTCTGCCTCTTGCTAAAAGAGCTTCGCCTCGGGCGTGGTTAAAACGTTCAGTTACCGTGCTCTTTTACTGCTCTCTTTTACTCCTGACAAATAGGTATAAATAAATTATATTAATAGCTTGTTATATTGGTTATACATAAATAAAATTAATGTAAATCAAGAAAGCATATGCGAACTATGATGAAATTCAACTGACAAAAACGAGAACTATATTAAGTTCGGGGATGCAATTCGAATATCATAAAGCTTAGATCGGGTATTTCCGTGTTACATCGAAGCAATTTCATACGCACAAAATTATGCAGTTCGATTCGAGCTTCTGCTTCTTTTACATTATAGCATTATTAAGCTGGTTGAATTGGATTAAGTTAAACAGCAAATCCGCGATTCAATTTTTGATTTACATTTTATTATCCTACTTATTCATTATGCTAATTATTTAAAGGTTTCTTCTTTCTTTGAATCATTAAATACAATATATCCGCTATACTCAACCTATGGTACGCGTACCACTGGTGGTACGCGATGGAGTTACAGGTGGTATTTTTATTATATTTAAATAATTAATTCCAATAATGTAAAAGTGGTAGAAAAAAAGAAATTAAAACGATCTCCATTATATCGATTACTACCTTTGTTAGCTCTCTGTCACAAACAAAAATAGGTAAATATTTTTTATTTGCCTAGCTATTTTTTTATTTTAATGCCGAAACTGTTTATATGGTGGTACGGAGAAATTTTGATATTCTTTAAGTAGTATACAGAACTCAAAAAGTTGAGAACCGCTGCAATATATCATGCTTAATTTATTCATTGTCACATTGTCACAGTACAATTGTTTTTAACCTTTGTTGCTTAAATATATTACTTTAACTTACAGTTTATAATTTTGTTTTCTGTTTTTTTTTCCCCAATCAAATGTAAAATATTGCATCTTCTGTATTTTTTCTTCTTATTCCTTTATCTTATACCTTTACAGTGTCGAGGGCTTCTATATAAACATATTTTTTGTAATGAGTACATCGCTTAGAGTACTTGTGTGTTTTGTTTTCCTTAAATTATAAAGGTAAATCTGTTCTTTATTTAAAATATTTCCTATTCAACACTGCATCACCGGACCTAACTATCACGCCACGCCACTGCTATAAGCTACAAGTCAAAGTCAAGCGAGTGAGATTACATATTTTCCATGGGTATATGAAATTAGATTTTCAGCTTAAAAGCCTTGTCACCAAATGGCACTTTTTTGCCTTCGACATACTTCTAAATTTAGTTATTTACACTTGAGAATTTTTTTCGTTAATGAACCAAACATTTGGAGCTATTATTTTCTATATTGAAATAAACATTTGGCAGTCACAATATTAAATATTGGCATATTAAAGGCATTACCAACTTATGCAACATATTTAGTAAATATCAAAATACGTTAGTTAAAATACTCGTAAAATTACCCACATTGGTAGAATTTCAATATCTTTGAGAATAACCACAATAAACGGGTAGAGACAATTCAGATCCCCAATACGTGACGTCACTGATGTCGGCCTCCGGAGGCTATTACACAACGTAACATAACCTAAACACATAAAATTACTTGTATAAACACGGCAACATAACCTAAATTTAGCGTTGTATTTGTCATAACTCTCTATTATACTGCAATACTAAGTTAGCTATGCTAGAGCTCATACCGGCGACCGACATCAGTGACGTCATAACTTAAACTTTTAGCTCCCATAACACGGTAATGAATTAAAATTCGGCCGTAAAATTTTGCACAGGTGCAATACTCAGTTTACTCAATCAAATTAAAAAATAAACAGAAATCGACTTTTCATAAGTTGACAATGCGTTTAAGATCCAAATTTTGGATTTTCATATGACATTTTGTAGCACCCTGCTGAATCGTTGGTTTAGCGATGTTCAGCAAAATTTACAAATTTGCCTTTTGGATGGATTTTAAACGAATTTAAATAATGTCGGATATTAAAAAAACTTTACTTCGACTAATATTTTAATTTAGATTAAGAAACAGTTTTAATTTTTTTAAATTCTTTTACAAAACCAAACTTAAAACGTCAAAACCTAACCAAACTGCAATTAAGGCAATGGAAATTTTATAAACTAAAAACAAAAAAAAGGCCAGAATTCGGATAATTTCACTTTACACCAGTTTGCTGACTATTTAATAGCTATTAAGACAACAAGTGTTTTATAGAAGGTTTAAAAATCAAGGTCGTAGTTCAAATCCGAGCGAACGAAGTGAGCCGAGGATTTGATAGACCGAGATTTTTAAACTATAAAACACGAGTTGTCTTCAAGATTTTTTCTAACACTAATATCTTTCACTAATATATTATGAGAAATTTTAATAAATTATTATTTGAGACGCGTTACAATACACAAAATGCGAAGATTGCTAGGCAAAGACGTATGTTATAGAGAAAAGCGTATTTTAAAGGCCTATAAAATACGTTGTCATTGACGACGTATTTTATAGAGAAAACGTATTTTAAAGGCAACATAACAAGTGAGCTCTTATGCACCATAGAAACAGTATAAGATATTAGTGTTAGAAAAATAAATTTAAAAATACTTCTCCAGGAACCAGGAACCCAAAAATCAGAAATTCTTGGGTTTTTAAAAATGAAAACTTTGAATCAGTCAGAATTATGGGAATAGGACAAATCACTTTTAATAAAAAAGTTCAATAATCATTACTCTTCACTTTCTATAATAATTGTATTATTTTTCTTTATCCATTACTTTGGATTTCAACAAATAATAACAACTTTATTTTGATTTAAACTAATATCATTTGCCATTTTAATTAAATTAAAAATTAACCAATAGTTTACCTCCTTTTAAGAAGTTAAAAATTCACGTCTTTTCTAACTTTAATGTTGTTATTTTCAAGCAATATATTCTATTCACATAGTTTCTAAATCACCTAATAAAAGTGTAACTTTTATTAAACGAAGCTTTTTTCTATTGTAATTTGGTCTTTAACGCTGTAGTATATAATATAATTGTAGTATGTACACTTAATAAACTATGTCATAATATTAACATTAAAACTGAGATTTTCAGTTAAAAGAAATAAGACGTCAACAGAACACTGCACCAGGACACAACGTTTACTCAAATTAAAGTCGATGCCTCGTTTACTTATCGTCCAGCTTGAATTTTTAATATCCAAAATATATGTATTTTAAATAATAAAACTAAGTAATTAAATAAATAATGATTAAAACATGTCAGCTGCACGATTATCCGTAGGAAGCAAAATAAAAATATCTTTAAAAAAATTAAATCACAGTAAGTAAGCGGATTTTATATCGGGGCTTTAAATTCTTATGATTTCATAGTACATAATATACAGGCAATAAAACTAAACTTTACGATTAGAAAATCTTGTTATGATTTTAATTATTTTGATCTTTAAAATTTACGAAGTCGTCGTAACCACGGCGCAAACTTTAATTATTAAAATTAATTGGTGTTTTTAAAAGCTTTTAAAAATTATGAGACGCAGAGGATCTTAACTTGAATATTCTAACTGGTATGTCGGTTTAAGAATTACTGTAGTATAATAATAGTGATTTGAAGGTATTATTATTAAATGCGTCAATTAACAACTGACGTTTCCTGAACGAGCAGATGAGTTATACGAACGGTAGTTGATTTAAGAGATCGCTTTTGATTTTTTTGTGCAGTGAGCAAAGTTGCAAAGAGTAGAGATTAAAAAGCACATTTAAGACACACCTTGATAAAATAACACTGAAATGATTCGACTTGCTTACCTTTGACGATATCAGCGTCAAAGTTGGTGATGATTCCTGTAACAAAGAGAAAAGCACATTAAACAAGTTTCTTCTCAGTAAATAGCAATAATATACCAAAACAAAAAACAGGAGGTGCTCCGGAAATCACCAAGACTAAATTAAATAAATATTCAACCGGTCGAAATAAATATTAATAATTATTATAAATAATCAATACATAAAAATAAGTAAGCAGTGAGAGATATAAAACGGTCCTCATAAATTCACTTTTTTGCATTTTACCATAGGAGGTCTTGAGTAATTTTTCAAATGTTTCAACTCGCTTCTAATAAATTCTAAATATCCTAGTAAACTCTAACCTTTCATAAATTGCTCTTTTTATATCAGAACGAGATAACATATTAAAAATTATGTTTAATGGTGTACAGGATTTATAATATTTTACGTGTAGAACCAGGTGTGATACACCAACACGGTTGGTCACGAATGTAGCTCAGTCAAAACAATTTAAAAGAAATATTACCAGGATTTTTATTTACGAGTATTTGTCCATTTTAGTCTGTTTGATAACCTTAACTCCAGTGCTAGTATTATTATTATTATTGCGTAGAAATATATAAACAACGAAAAAGTTTCTTCTTAGTAAAAGAAGCGCTACAGGTAAATCTACTCGAGTTAGCAATGGAAAAGGAAAAGACATTATTAGATTACTACAGAACAGGCATAAATACTACTTATATTTTTTTGGCAATAATCGTTTTTCAAGAATATTAGACAACAAAAATAATTGTGGTTATATTTAAACAAAAATGGGGAAATCGCTATTACTTATTTAATACACTTAAATGGCCACATTGTTTTTATATTTTACCACGGGTTCTGCATTAATTATTCGACTTTTCCTAACTTTTCGTCTATTATTTAACGTATTTCCTCGTTTATTTGACATTTTAAATCACGTATTGTTTTCCCCAGCGAATCTAATAAACCCCATTCTTCGAACAAAAAAATTAATCAAAAAAACAGAATGCTGCTAGATATACGGCGAAAGAGCAAGTAATTAATCGTTAAATCGAAATAATTTGACCAGGATACTCCACTGTTAGTAACTGCATATTTATTCTTATATTTATAATTAAACAATGTCCAATAAGTAGATGGACTACTTTTTTATTATGATAAAACTATTAAAAACGGCAAAAGAAGGAAACAACTTTTATTTTAAAGTCTCGTAAAGGTACAGGTATCAGTACCAACGCGATGGAGCATGGCCGGCAACATGAAGGGTTAAGGCTTTCAACAACTGCCTACCTTCCCTAACCCACCACTGTGTTTCGGTTCCCAATTATTTCCGCGCTGTAGACGACAATAATTTACTTTATGTGAAACACGAGCAACTTTTCTCAGCATCTTCATTCCATAGTCCGTAAGAGCTCTGCCGTGGTCTTGCAGAACTTCATGTGACAACCTCTTCCATATTCTTTTAAATCCATTTCGATTTTTAGGTAGTTTCTAATGGTTGGAGCATCGTTCTTTGTATGTCTACCAATATTGTTTGATACATATTTTTAAAAATAAAGTCAGTATTTTCACCTTTTAGCTACTACAAATGGTACTAACGAATAAAGAATGAAAAATATTTAGTTGTTTAAATATGCAGTGGCATTGATAGGATTCTTTACAAAATTTTGTTTTGGGTTTCAACCTATCTGCCAAATTTACTCTCTAGGGTCCGAACTACGATAGAATGTTCATACTGTTAAATTATATTATAAATTTCGACTTCCCAATCGTGGAAAGCTTCTTAAATATAACTTCTTACGTTCATCCTCACCGATATAAAAAATAATGTGATTTGCAAAAAACTCACTTTCAGAGCGTTTCATTTTGAAAACTGTTCAACTCAACAGAGCAAACTATACTCGTTTCATAGCCAACTAAATTACGTATTTGTGGGCATATTTCAATAAGACTAGCTAATTTTTTTGAAATAGAATATCAGTTCATCTACTTATGAGACATCCTTTATTACATCGATTCCTTACTAAAAATTAAACAAAGTAGTTTGTATCATCATTTCGCATTGTAGTTTCTTACTTGTTCTGAATAGGCAAGCATCCATATTGCTTTCAGAGGGTTTATGTGTGACATGTCATGAGTGTTGCCTATACAGACGCAGTTTAGGGCTTACGAGACAAAATGGGCATTCTGTATAAAATTCGGCTCATCTGGGAAGTCCTAATACTAGACTAGATACTAATACTCTTTGTTAATACCACATTCCATTCTTCCACTCTGAAGAAGGATCGCAAAAGATATTTGTAAGGATATTTCAAAATTTCAAAGCGTCCCTTTTAGAAGGAATTTTGAGCGGCTCTATCCTACATAATGTTTGTAGGAAACCTGCGTATTTAATTTTTGCGCCCATTTCGAGCATAACCGGAATATAACATACAAAAATGTTCAAATTCTAAACATCGTCCCAAAACTTCCTATAATGAATCAAAATGAACAAGTTGCAAAATCTTAGTTGTAGGAGAAGAACATTTGGGAAATAGCATTAACAACCGAAACAATTCTAATTTTGACGTTTAGAAAATTAATTTCCTATCAAAAGAAGAATCGAATATAAAATTTTATTAATAAATTAGAGAAAGAGAAAGAAGAAATCACAATAAAACCTGGTTTTTAATTAAACTATTTTATTTTAATTTCAATAGGTAGCTATACCTTTCTAAACATTGGTCTATTTTTTCTAGTCTATTCCCAAAAGTTGCTCATTAGAGTCTCATCTCACTAACTTGAACTAGGAATCGAACTTGAGATCTCTGATTTTCAAGTGAAGTAGCCAACCTTGACGTCATCGAAACTGGCACCTTAAATTTGATTGGAATTTGTTCTGTATACATTAGTGCCGAAATTGTAAAGTACTGGTGTGCAATTATGGAATACTTTTTTTAAATAAACAACAAAACGTTAATAAACTTACATTTTATTTCGAGACATTTCTAATATCTTGCAAAAACAAGGTTAAAAAGGTTGTAGATGTATAAAATATAGAGTTTAGAATAGAAAGCTCAGCCATAACTAACAGCAATGTAAATATGAAAACAAAAAGCAGAAATTATTTCGGCACTTTTAAAAATTGTTTTAACATTTAACATTAAGATTACAACCGGCAGTACGGTAGAGTGAGAGTCCACGTAATACTGAAATATATAAAGCTAAGCAAAGGCCTTCTTTTATTTTATTTCTTTTTTTTTACTTTACATCATTGGCAACGGAAAGTATGCCCTCAGTAGCTACATTTAAATGCAGTAAAGATAGAATATTAAAAGCTAACTTTGATTAAAAGATAAAGAGCATAAGAATAATTGTTTTGATGATGTTGGAATATAAAAATCGGAATGCATACGTTTTTAAAGCGAAGTATTACGAGTAGCGGATATTTCCCCGATTTTTAGCGTCTTTATAGAAAATTTCCCTTTTTCCCTTTCATATAAAAATCTCCCGGTTTGAGGGAAATTTCCCTCCATCTGGCAACACTGCCTACGCGAAAAAATTTCTGGGCCACTGTTAAAAAATTATGATACCAATATGATATAAATTAAGGCCCAATACGGCAATACCCAATACCATTGTAGGGTCGACAGGCCGACAAATATTTTCTTATCTGTCTCCGTTCTTATAAAACCTGATTTTCCCAAACTCGAACAGCTTCAAGACTCTCAATTAGTACTAAAAAGAGTGACTGATACAAGATGGAGCGCGAGGGCCGATGCGACTAAGGCTTTATCCCAAGGCTACAGCAGCTTCCAGAAAGCTTTGCAGGTCATTGCTGAAGATATGAATCAAAAGCGAGAGACAGTTCACGAAGCCAAATGTCTGCTAAATAACCTGTCTAAGAAAGAAAATGTCATCATGCCAGGCTTCTGGGATGTAATTCTAAATCGGATAAACGCAGTCAGCAAATCCCTACAAAAAGAAACAACAGAACTTCAAACGGCCGTCAATCTTCTGAAATCACTCCTCGGCTTTTTAAGATTACAAAGAGAAATGTTAGATGATTACGAGAAGAAGGCAAATAAGAAGAAAACCAATGCGCGATATTCTGATGAAAGTAGGCGTGTGCTTCGAGGAAGAAAAAAGTTCAAGATTGAAACATATCTACATATATTGGATCACTCATGTGCAGAGCTTTCCCGTCGTATGAACGCATATGACAATGTTAATTCTCTATTTGGGTTCCTAATTGAGTTTCCATCGAAGACAGACGCCGAAATTAAAGAAGCTGCTCAAAGATTTAGAGAAAATTATCCCGAGGACATCGAGTCTGAGTTTGATGATGAAATGGTATATTTCAAGTGTTTTACTTCACAATTAGGATATTTCAAAACTGATGAAACAGTGCTAGCATCGCAATCATATAAACTAATTTTCGAAAATAAAGTGCAATCAACATCCCAAATGTGACGACTGCTCTGAGAATTTATAGGTGCCTCATGATTACGAACGCTACTGGAGAACGAACCTTTTCAAAATTAAAAGTTTTGAAAAATTGTCATAGAACTTCAACGAAACAAGAGAGACTGAATTTACTTGCAATTATGACCACTTTTGACGAAATTTTGAAAGAGTTTACTGCCAAAAATTAAGGAACGTAAATCTTTGAACTTTTATGTTTTTTTTTTGTAAATTACCTAATACCCACTCATCTTATTCTAGTTCTATATATTACTTGAATTTTATTTGGACTGCAGTTGGTATGTTTCATGTACCTGGCAGGTACGGTTAAAATATTTAGACTGCAGTTCGGCATTTTTAAACATTCGGACTGCAGTTTACCTGTCCCCTATCAAATTGCTTGTTGATAAAATTAAAACCGTATTGGGAGACAATTTGTGAGGGGCCCCGAGATTTCGATGGCCTAGGGGCCTTCATATGATTTAATCCGGCACTGTTTTTGAGGGACTATTCAACGAAAAAAAAATCATTTCCATTGAATCATTTTTCATAAATTAGTCCACATTCAAGTTTGTTTACATGAAAATTGTTCTCTGTGGGATATAACTAGCTATAAATTGTTTTCAAAAAATTGTCGCTTCGTATCACTAGTGAAATTTTATCGATTATTCCACTCATCCAATCAAATCACAGTATTTTGGTGAATTGAACCAACCACAATCGAATTAAATCGAAAATATCACTAGTGAAATTTTCTAGAAAATTTTGCGACTAGCAGCGTTGCTTAGAGACAACGTCTGTCAAAATTTTTTGAGTGACAAGTATTTCAGTAATTTCATTATAATTCGAGGAATTATCAATCCGAATACCATTCGTGACTAGAATTTTACAGGAAATTTTTGCCGTCACAAACACTCTTGCTTGTTGCTTTGGAAAATCGTAACTCGTGCTGTCGCACTCGTTACGATTTTCGTCGCAACAAGCAGTCGTGTTGGTGACGGCAAAAAAATTTCCGGTAAAATTCTAGTCACTTATGGTATTACTTCTGACAATTTTTTCTAGTGGAAATTGTCGATACAATTCGTTTTGATTGGCTCAAAAACGTCAAATCTTGCATTTTGATTGGTCGATTTTTGACAGATGACATATGAGTTGAATAGTCACAGAAAATAACGAGCCAGTTCCTTCATATTACGTACGGAAACTTTCTGAATCTATTCATTGGACGGGTAGGAATATAACAGTAGACAACTGATTTTCCTCCGTAGATCTTTTTAGTCAAATGCTTACTGCACATAATACTCGTACTACTATGACTGGAACTCGAAGGAAAAACAAAAAGCAGATACCTCCTTCCTTTATTGACGGAAAAATAGAAGGAACCTCAAAATTTGCATTTGAAAATAATAAAACTCTGGTTTCCTTTGTACCAAAAAAGAAAAGAATTGTTTTGTTGTTATCCAAAATGCACGTTTCGACAGAAATACACCATGAAACTGGGAAGCCACAAATCATTATGGATTACAATAGTACCAAAGGAGGTGCTGATACCTTCGATAAACTCTGCCATGCTTACACAACTTCCAAGGCAACCCGACGATGGCCAATGAGATTTTTCTGTGGAATGCTTGATCATAGCGGCATCAATGCTGCAGTGTTATTCAATTTAGCAAATAATGGAGTCAAAATGAATAGAAGAAGCTTCCTAAATGATCTGGCTTTTCAATCGATTGAACCATTGTTGAAAGTTAGATTAGAAATTCCAACTCTAAACAGGGTACTGATTTACTGAAAACCTACATAAGAGATATTTTAGGGATGGCTGAGACCACACCGCAATCTAAAGTTTTTTACTAAAAAGAGTAAGATGTCAGTTTTGCTCTCGAGTAAAGGACAGAAGAACTATGAAAATCACAAATATCAATGAATTTAAGTGAGAGACGTAGGAAGAAAAAACTAATACTGGAGAAAGTTGTAAGAAGAAGGCGGAATGTATACATAACAACGAAAATAAAAATATTATTTAGTATATTAAGCGAAGAATAATTGTAGCCAGGGTGACGAAGTGGTAGAGCATCAGGTTAGCGTTGCGCTAGTCCTTGGTTCGAATCCGCCTGGTGACCATTCGTCGTTAGGCACCTAACTAACGACGCTCTCCTCCGAATACAGGCCTAGGAGGTAGAGTACAAGGTCTTACGCATACGTACATACACATTACACTCTACACATGGTGCAATACATATGTAGGTATAAACGGCGCACCAACATCGTAACCCGCAGAGACGCACCGGGCTGTGCATTGCACGCATAGAGCCTCATACATTAACGCACTAGCCTTTACACCGAAAGGTATAAGAGATTACAGATAATACAATACAATACAATATTAAGCGAAGAAGAGAAAGGACATTAAACTGGGTTAACAGCAAAGAAGAAAAGTGATAAATGCAGAATATAACAAACATGGCCGCTTCTTAAAATCACATGACAGTCTAATGATATTATAAGACGAATAAAGAAAGTTCAGAGCTAAATATACACGAACAACAAGAAAAGCATTAGGAATACGAAAGGCAAGAAAAGCCTGGTAAGGTAATATTTACTTCAAATTTTTCAAGTTCATAGAACAAGGACTTCTGCAGAAAATACATCGATAAAAGAAGGGCATAGTATAAACTGCGAAAAGAGGAGTGTTTTCATTGAGTATGCCTCGAACAACTTATAAGAGAGTAATCTAACGAAGACTAAGAATAAAATTTGAAAAGGTATTGAGAAACCAAAAAATACGTAAAGAAAAACTCCAACAATCCTCTGACTTTATTACTTTTTGGTTAACAATTGGACTAGCTTTTGCGTTACGTTTCAGAAGTATTTATATTTCTAAGAATTGTACGTTTTCCGAAAAAAGGAAAAATTTGAAGTATACAAGCAGGGTTTCACCCGGAAAGAATACTAAAGGTAGGACCTTAATTCTAAAACAAATTAATGAAAAAATAAAAATTTTATAGAGAAAGTCACATTTTTAAAATTTTGAAGGAAGATACGCACCAATAATAAGTAACATGAAGGATTCTATATGTATTTGCAAAAGCATTAATTAAAACAAACAGATTAATTTACTAGGGGTCAGTAATAAAGACAAAAGGCAGAATAAACGAGGAAGAATGAGAAATAGAGATATAGATACAGATAACCAGCCGGGCCATCTGAAGTATGATGGAGCTCGTAGAAACAAACTACTATCGACACCTTTGATACTAGAAGGAAGGGCATAAGTAACATATAATATAAATAAATAAAATACAAAACCTCAAAGGTTATTTTTTGAAAATAAGTTAAAACAAGTACCTCTGAAAATTTAATTAAGATGTATTCGGTCTCTTTAGGTATATTCTAAAAACTACATAATTTTCCTAAAAATCAATAATCAAAAGCTGAAATTATAGTGTTTCTAACGAGCAACTTAATACCCAAAACCGCTTAAAGCTATAATAATGGACATTATGGCAAAATTACGTGCACTTAAATCATTACAGAAAAAGAAAACACTAAATCAGTTAAGAAAATTCGGCAATTAGGGAAAAATATGATGGAATAAATTATATAAATGCTCATTAAAATAAATGCAAATTATTTCATAAATTCGTGTTTTTTAAACGATGACTAAGTAAAAACCTTAAACTTGATCATAAATTTTACTTTTTTCAGTACCTTTAATTAAAACCTTGAATATAATTGAAATTTACCTGAGTTTTCTATTAATTACTTTAAGTAAGTTCTTTAGTAGGTACTCGTGTCCTGCATGCTTAAGCTTTTATTCAATTTCCTTTAACTGATGTTACTACCATCAATTAACGAACTTAAAACTTTTACTTTGTACCCAGAGCTATTTACATAAAATATAATAAATTCAACGTTACTTCACACCCCACTTTTAGAATTAGTTTGGGGCAGCAATGAAGTTTACTACTGAATATAAACGAGGGTTATTGTTAAACATAATTATCATTTTTCATGGTACCAAAATCCTTAACGTTTCATGAATGAAATTGCAAGGGTCGTGGTTTCATATCATATAATGTCCCTAAAGGGAAGGAATCAACCCTTTATTAACCCATCAACACTCACCACTATTAAAGCTTTTAAGAGCCGGTTAAATCTAGGGAAAGGACGAGACAATTTTGAGGGGAAATTCATTAATTTCTTCAATTTAATTTAATAACACATAAACTGAAGCACTAACGGTCGTATTAATTTGAATTTTATCGAAATTTGTCGGATTTTAAATCGTTTAAAATTTATAAAGAGAATCTAAAATAATCGAGGAATTAGGAAGGTTTTCGTATAAAATCCATAAAAGTTAAGTGGATTCGTAATTATTTAACATGTAATATGCAAATTGGAAATCGGTTTAGTTATGATGGAAGAACAAGGGGGTTGCAGCCACATAATTAAGTATTTTCTGTAGGGCAGTCACGAAGGTGTTTTAAACTTGCTCACCTATATTCGTAAGCACGTGCTAGCGTGTAGCAGCTGCCATTTTGCAGCCCAGACATGTGGCCAACCAACTAAAAGTAAAAAACCTAAAAAGCTGGCTTATATAACCAGTCGACCTATATATGGTCCAGACGCCTAACAATGCGGCTTATTCTTTTTGGTCCTACTCCTTTTTTCGTGGCGAATTTTATGCGCCCGGTTTCGTATGCTTGAAAACGTTGCCAAGGTCAGTGCAGACGAAGGGCTTTGTTTTTAGGACGGTACAGCTTTTACATTTATTTTTCGGCTTGATTTTAATTGCTTCGGTTCTTTGAATTTTTTGTTGGCGCTTATTAACCGCTTTTTCTCGTTGCAACTGTTTTTAGAATTAGCACAGGTGTTTCTAATTACTTACTGTTCGAAACTTCTTTAAAATGCTCGCTTTGAATATTAGTAAATGTATAAATAGTAACACGCGCGATGAGTGCAGCAAATGCATTCTATTTGTTTGTTCGTCTGCACTTAAAACAAAACATACTGAAAAAATATACGAGGGATAATCGTAAAATTGTTGACCAATTTCTTAGGCAGATGGTTAAATACGCACTACGTGAAACGATACGACTGAAAAGTTTTTTGAAGTCGAGAAATCGGAATTATTGGTTAACCCTTACAATGCATTGAAGTAACAACAGATCAATAAAAATACCAATTAGGGTAGGCTGTGAAATTGAATTATTTTGAATTGGTACTTTAGCCACATCCACAGAATGACATTTCTGACATGAATTTAAGGTTATAAACTTTGTTTACAATAAAATTGTCAAATTACAAACGTTATAAAATGTCATTCTGTGGATGTGGCTAAAGTACCAATTCAAAATAATTCAATTTCACAGCCTACCCTAATTGGTATTTTTATTGATCTGTTGTTATAATATTCATTAAACCGTCTGTTAAAAAACCTGCATGTCTACTACAATCATTCAAATTTATTAATTGTTAACTGGCTATATGCCAACGACAAATCTATGTGGCATCAAAATGATAAGCTGACATTGTGATTGTAAATTCTAGGGCTTGAAGTAGAAAATTTTTGTTTTCAATGAGCAAGCCTTATGCAATTTTTTTTAACAGTCAGTACTGAAATTACTTCAATAGTAAACAAATTAGAATGCCCTGTGAAAACAATAAGTTAGCTTTCCGAAACCGAAATTAAAAATAACACGTTTGTAATACTAATTAATCTCCTAAATAGTAACTTTTCGAATAATCGTAACATAACAAATCAACACAAACAAAATGATGCTAATACAACGTTGCATGAAAAGTTGTGCAGGAGTTAAGCATTTTTACTGCTTTTCAAAGACGTTATTCTAAAAATCACTTCATTATTCATGACATCATTACACAAAGCTTCTGCAAGAAGAGACAAAAATTTCTTCGTGATGACGAAAGAAATATAAGAATGCAACTACTTGCATCAATAATAAACAAAAGATCCAATGCGTTTAAGTTTTGGAATGTTAATATCTTTGAAATTTCAAATATTTTAAATCATTCTGCATATTCCTTAAGAAATTTAATTAGTAGGTACTGAAAACACTCAAGATGATGTCATAACTTTTACTTAGAAAAAAGTTAACTCAAATGTATTTTAAACAAAGAATAAAAAGACTTGAAGAAACTTGCAAATTTAAAATCAAAATCAAATAATATTTCCTTTGCCTTCAATATTTAACATTATACTTTGCTCCAAGGCAGTTGCAGTTTTTCATGACGAAAATACTGAAGCATAAAATATAGTAGCAAAGTTACCTTGTTTACAAACTGAGACATTACATTTATTGAGTTATCCCACCCTCCCTACTCTTACGACTTTTTTTGACATCGCCTCTATGTTAGACAAAAAATTATTTTTGGATACTTCTTAAAGTGCTTTATAATGAAATTAAATATATCCTTGGCGAACACTTTTCAGTGCTCATATTAATGAATTGTAGAACTAAATATCTAATCAGTAAATGTTAATATTTAAGTCATTTTATTATAAAAAAATAAAACACAACAAAAGCAGCTGGACCAGACGGAATTGTCGGTGAAATGATAAAAGCAGGAGATGCCATCGTTTATCTGCTACTTATTCTATATAACAAAGTCTGAAAATTAGGAAACTGGACGATGGAGCGGGTTAAATCTACCTTTATACCGATCTATAAGAAAGGAGCCAAGGAGAACCATAGCGCTTGTTTCCCACGCCAGCAAAGTGGTATATCATACAAGAACGACTGGAACCATATACATATTATACATACCCAGAAAGCCCTGAGCAACAAGCAAGCTTTATGCCAGGACGGGGTACTCGAAATCGAAAACACATATTCAATTGAAGGCAAACTTAGAGAATTCAACAGACCCAGGTATCTATGCTTCCTGGATTACCAAGAAACCTTTAACCAAGTAAAATGGAAAAAACATGAGAATACCACAACATCTGATACAACTTATTGTTCATTCGACATATGCAAAGGAATGAGGCAGGGATGTCCTCTCACCCATTTTTTTTAACTTACATGGTAAATGGATTATCCGCAATGCGACTAATAACTGGGAAGGCGCAATCTGCATAAAAGAAAAGAAACGCATGATACAACCCTCTTTGAGGCTACAGAAGTCGAATAAGTGGAGATATCGAATAGAGTAGAAGCAGCCAGCAAAAATAATGATCATCAATCATCCTCAAGAAAAGGCCCAAAAGTCTAGGTAGAATTGACGTAATTAATGAGTTCATCTTCTTGGGAGTGAAAATATCATGTACTGGCTACTGTGAGGGAGAAATCAGACGAAGAATGGCGATGGGTAAAACAACTACTATAACCAAGCTGCCACGAATATAGTAAAGCCACAAAATAACTAGGAAGACCAAAATAAAAATAATGAGAACTTTGATATTCCCCATTATAACGTACGCCTGTGAGATGTTCGCATGAAGGTGAATGTTGAGAATATCATGGACAGAAAAACGCACAAACGAATCCATTCTAAATGAACGCAAATTCACAGAGAGACTGAGTAAAACAATACAAAAGTCTATTCTTATATATTTCGACCATATTATGAAGAAAAACAATGATTCCTTGGAAAGAATCGTAGAAAAGTCGAAGGAAAAATGTCAAGCGGTCGCTCACCAACACGATACGTAGACCAAATAGCCCAACTACACACATCACAAAAGTCTAGGGATATAAATTTTTTTATCGATATAAATCAATTTTGTTATCAAATATCTCTACTATTGATCAAGTATGCTAGTGCTAGTCTTTGGGCTAGCGATAACAATTGTTTCAATAATAAACAAACAAATGCAGATGCTTAATTGTCAATTCAACTAAAAGTAAAGCAATTCCAGTGTTGTTAGGGAATAATTTAATCATCATTTACATTTAATTTACGTTTATATTGGGGTGATTTAAGTTTTATTGGTGCTGTTATTATGGAAGGTAATCAAGAACGACAACATTTAAGTTTAGCTGAAATGAACAGAGCTGTAGGTATGCTAGAAGCTGGTCGAAGACAAGTTGATTTTGCAGCAGCTTTAAACACCTCTCAAAGTGTTACTAGCATATTGTGGCGTAGATATAGGACATCCGGAGATCCTAGTGAACAACATCCAGGTCGTGGACGCATTACTACCGCAGTTCAAGATCGCTACTTAACATTGGAAGCTAGACGACGACCAATAATTACGGCTAAACAATTGCTTTCACAGCTTCAGACTACTCATAATGTAACTGTATGTTCTCAAACAATCAGAAATCGATTGCATGAAGCTGATCTCCACGCCCGACGTCCAATAAGAGCCCCACCAATTCGGCATGGTAATCGAGCACGTAGAGTAGAATGGGCTGAAGAGCATATTCTGTGGACAGAAGAGCAATGGTCTAGGGTTTTGTTCACAGATGAATCTCGTTTTGGAATACACCCTGACAGTCAAAGAGTTAGAGTGTGGAGACGACCTGGTAACTTGGAAAGGCTCAGATGTGTTCAAGAGGTCCATTCTTACAAAGGAGGTACCGTAATGATGTGGGGTGGTATCTGCATTGGCTGAAAAACAGATCTCTGTTTTCTTGAGAGGTTTTTAAATGCTTATGGGTATCTAAATAGGGTACGGAGGCCTATAGTGCTTCCATGCGCAGGTGCTGTTGGACCTGAGTTCATTCTAATGCATGATAATGCCACCCCACACGTTGCAGGTGCTGTTACCGATTGGCTTGAAGACGAAAACATTTCTGTTTTACCATGGCCTGCGCAGTCCCCAGACTTAGACGTTATTGAGCACGTGTGGGACATGTTGGGAAGAAGCATTGAAAGTGAATTGGACGAAATTCGTACTCGGATTCAGCTTCGTGATACCCTTGTAAGACACTGGCAACAGTTACCGCAAGATGCAATAGATAATTTAATTTTATCAATGCCTAGAAGATGCAGAGCCGTTTTAAATCAAAGAGGAGGAAATACTCTCTACTAAATTTAATTAATGAATACTTTAAGTGCTGACACTTCAATTTCTTGTGATTGTGTAAAATCAACTTTTTGCTAATAAGTTTCATTAAAGCTTTTTCAGATTGTCTTCTTTTGTTTTAAATTAAATTTTTAATTTAGAATGTTGTAAAAGTGTTGTGTTAATTTATTATATGCAGACCACCTAAAAAAAATCAAAATACTTGACAGTTTTGTATAAAAAAAAAAATATCCCTAGACTTTTGTGATGTGTGTATGTACTTCAGTATATAACTACATAAAAGCGACAGAAGATAGAGAAGCATGAAGTCATGACAACTTCGATATCATGGGTGTCACGATGCTCTGCCACGAGCTACACGATTAAGAAGAATTATAAATTCAGATCAAACTTTAGACGCAATTCCAATGATTTAGAGGGTACATTACAAAATTTAAAAAAAAATCCCCCAAAAATAATGGGAAACCATAGAATAGAGCATCCGCTAGAATGAATGAAAATTTTAACCTCTCCTCTCCCTACAAATAAATTACAAAACAATACCGAAAAATATAACAAAAATTTTATTCAATCAAAGCCCAATTTCATACAAAAAGCAAGCCCGAAATGTTTACCCAATAATTCGCCCTTTTATTTCCAATTATTTTGCCATACATTCTCCTTCCTCGTTTGTTTGTTTCCGAACTTCGTGTTCTGTTATGTTGCTAGGTTATGCTGTCCATCTCGGTCTTCTACTGTCCTCATGATTTCTGCTGTTGACAGATTTGATAAACTCTTCAGTTGGTCAATGAATCTTAATGGGGATCGGCTTCTTGTTCTTTTGCCTGTATCACTAGTTTTTCGATGCCGTCTTGTCTGATTACGTGGCCGAAGAACTTTAGAATTTACTTTTAGATATATGTTAGAAGACGCCCGCTTTCGCCTATATTTAACTCACTTCGGATCGAGATGTTTGTTCTGTATGTGCTTTCCAGGATATTCGTAGCATTTTTCTATAACAATTCATCTCGAATGCTTCGATTCTTCTTCGGCATGCTGCTTTTATGGTCCACGACTCTGAATCGTAGGTGGCTATGGAGAATATCAGGGCCTTCCGAGCCACCTTTATTGGAAATACTGGCTCCTAGATATATTAACTCATTTTTTCTTTTTATATTTTGGATCGTTGGAAATTGCAGATATAAGGTGTTTTGTTTGTCTATAACCATTATGCAACACTTTGACCGATTAAGCTTACATCCCAATTCGTCTAAGGAGTTCGGCCATTTCTTCATCAGAGCTGGCTAGCAGCGTTGTATCATCAGCCTAGCGGAGATTCGATATTCTTTTTCCTCCTATCAGTATTCTGCCATTCCAGTCTTCAGTTGCCTTTCAGATGATCCATTCTACATAAACGTTAAATAGCAGGGACGAGAGGATACATCCTTGCCTAACTCACTTTGACATGGTTTTAAGATTTCGCTTTCTATGCGAATGTAAGCAGTATTGTTAAGGTACAGTGTTCTTAGTAGATTTGTCAGCTGATCTGGTAGTGACATTTCTTTTAGTATTCTCCATAGTTGTTCCCATTGAACATTGTCAAAGGTCTCCGAATAAAAAACAGAATATTGTGGGTATATTATATTCATAGAATTTCTCCATCATTTGTCTCACGTTAAGGAGTTGGTTTCGTGTTCCGTGGCCTCACGTAAATCCTGCTTGTTCTTTGTGGTAGGAGACGTTCTTGTATTATGTACAACATGATTTATAAGCGAGATAGTTCTATAGTTCTCACAGTTATTTTTGGGTCCTTTTTATGGATGGGTATGTATATTGATTCCGTCCATTCTACAGGCCATGTTATGGATGTGCAAATTTTATTACATATATGGTGGATAATCTTTTGTTATACATAGTAACCCACAAACATTTTAAATAATATTTATTTTCGAAAATATGGACATTGCATTAAGAAAGAACAATTAAGGACAACGTTAGATGCTTGTATTTTATAAACTAAGATCCAACGCTCTGAGAGAGCATAAGGGTAAGGGAAGAAGAAGAAGCAGAAAAAAGAAAAGAAAAAAAATTGATAAAATGATATACGAACTTCAACATTTCCTTATAACATACTTTTTGAATGTGACTTTAAGTTGCACACTTACCATAGTGTTAACTTCCCATATGTTTTCAAGAATAAATTTGAAAATCTTTATGCTTTTATGTTTTTAACTAAGCATACACAAATTATTAAAAATAAATCGATGTGTTACTAAAGAAGAAACAAAAGTAGCTTCAAATTTCATAAAAAGATGTATTCTAAAATATCTAAAAATGTTATCCAAAAGCGACTTAATATTTGTAGATACTTAGATTAGTAATAGAACAACATGAGTTTTGTTAAAAGCCGCAACACTTTCATGCTAGTTTAGAATGAACAACATCTGCAAATACTTAAAACATAATAATTACTTGCAACTTTTAAAGTCAGTTGCGATTTTGAAACAAGATATCTTTGCGCAGCAAACAAAATGTATTGAACTAAAAAAGTCAAATAAAAAAATCGACGCGTGCACGTACACAGAATTAAGTATAGTGTGTGGCAAGTGTAAACTCTCGTTTCAAAATTACATGCCTTACAAGAATAATTACTAAAATTTAGAACACGCAACGCACATATGGTGTATTATGAACTAAATGTTACATATTCAAATACGTTTAGAAAAACTAAATTTTAAAGTTTGCATTGTTTGCACATACACACCTGCTATTTGTAACCCTTTTTATTGGTTTTTTTTGAAGTAGGTATCAGATGTTCATGCAATTTCAAATTGTTTTATTTCGTATTCACATACTAAGGGGATACAAAAAACGATTGCATGTCTTTAAATGCATAAAAATCAACAACAAAAGTAATGCATTTTTTATAAAATTTTATATTTTCAACAGTTATATTATTTCTGAAATGGAAGAACCATGTGGAAAGAATGAAGGGGGATAGGCTGCATAAACCACTAATAGAATACAAACCATGGGGCAAAAGGGATCAAAGTGGACCTATACTTAGGTGACAAAAGAAGTAGGAACAGGAAGGACCTGACGAAATACAACGACAACGACAGTTATACGTATTATTAATTTCAAAACAGTAGCTTAAGAAATGCTGACATTATCCAACGATCAAAAAAATCATCTGTGGGGTTGAAAGCGTGTCGTTGTGAACCCCCCAAATCGGTAAAAGCAACTGTCATAATCATATTCTGAGGTTATATATGTTATAGAGAACGAATACTGTTTTATTTTTTACATTTCACATCAAAGTTTGGAGACTAACAGTCATTTACTATTTATATTTATGTCTCGTATAATTAATTTAACTAATACATTTTAATTTAAATTAATGCATAATATTTGCTTCTTTAACATAACCTCAAAATATCACTGCACTGCATTGGGCGATACGAGGGGATTCACAATGAAATACGTTTTCAAAAGCATGGCCTACTGGTGGTGAAATTTTATTGATCACGCGTTATTTAGGAATGCTATAAATAACAGTTTAAGTATATAAAACAATCAATTGCCACAAGTTAAATAAAAATAAAACTAAAAATGGAAAAATCGGTGTCAAGCTTGTAATTAATCAGTAAAAGATTATAAACAGAAGAATTAAATTTTAATAGAATATGTAAAGAATACTTCTGCTAGAAAAGATCAAGAACCTGGAACAAACACCTGCATTTTTACAATGATTCTTAAAAGTTCAAGTAAATCGTTTATCCTCAAAACACCTTCACGGTTTTACAAACGAAGAATACAGATAAAACCGACCCTGAACTTTTTTCTTGCAAATTAACAGGTCATTTATATTTTAATTTTAACTTTCTACTCTTATGATATTTTCTCACAAAGCGCGTAATAAATTTTAAATTAGAATTACAAGCGAATACGTAATGAAGTTTGATATTAAAAATTGCAATTATGGAAAGACAAGGTTTCGTTGTCTGCTTATGGGAAGTACCATCAGTGTAAACCAAGAAAACAAGTTTTCGGTCCGAATTAAAAGAATATAAATCTTATTAAATATCACTAAAAACGTCAAGTTTACAATTGTTATGTTATTTGCTGCCGATACAGTAGCAGTGCTAATGTCTAACTTGTAGTCAAAAATGGAAAAGCTAATACCGGCTGTTTGATATGGGTTTAGATTTGATGTTCGCTAACATACTATGAATACGAAAACAAATGAAGACCATTAGCAAAACTTAAACACAAAACTGATTCAATAATGTAAACAAAATTCTGCTTCCGACTATGGATATGGATATGGAATTTTTACTGGGTGCATTCTAAACCCTGCTGATATGTAACCACGAGGTTGTGATTATCAAATGTTGCATATGAATGCAATTGCGCCAGTTATTTAACATCCTGAAAGTATGTGCGTTTAATTTTATTTTGAAATAAAAATACAATAAAAAGTCCCAAAACTAAAACAAAAAAAATATTTGACCCAATTTCCTGTTCCAAGTTACGCCCATGTTTGAAAATGAGCATAGTAATGAAACGTTTAAAACTATTCATTCAAAAAGTTTTAATTCTCGGTTTGAAGACCGCATTCTTTAGTCGCTTCGGAAGAGTTCCATTGTCCCGTCCTGTTGTGAATGTTGATTGCTACCGCAGGGGCCTGTCTACAATTATTGCAATTTTCGCGTTTCGCCAAAGTGTTGTACTTCTAAATACACCCACACCAGCGATGACCTTACTTACGTATTTATGTAGGAAAAGCAAGAAAACTTTTTTTGTACACCTACGAATGCAAGCAAGATGCCATGAAGTATAAATTATTTTTCGTTTATTGTCCGTGCATAAATTTGAGATAGTTGTTTTAACATTGACCACTCCAAGTAGTTGTTGGTTAACGATCTTCAATATGGTAATAAATCATTTAAACTGTGGATTCACTACATTAAATTTATCTTAGTAACGCCAATCCCAATGGGATATTATTACACGATAGACGATGTAAAAAATTATTGAATCTAAATTCAAATTTATTTATTTACAATTACCACACTACCCACGTCTAACATAATTTAGTGCGATTTCTGTAACGTTCACTTAGATTTATCCTTGAAGTTTTTAAAAACATTTTATTACTTCTGCCCATTACGAAATGTTAAGCTATTGTATTTACAAACTTTCTACTTAATTATAAAATAAAATATTAAGCCTACACCATAAGGCAAAAAACTAATTATTAACACATAAACAAAGCATTCAGATGTCCGCACTTTTATTCTCTTAGTACATCAATTCAAGCTTCAAAAACAAAGCAACTTCTTAAAATCGACCAATTACCTAAATTATTTCAAGCAAAACCAACGTTAATAAATATTCCACGAAATCCGTACCAACTCGTTTGTTTTATTCTAACAAATAAATCCGGGGTCAACCGCATGTTGTACGCTAAATAAGATTTATATTAACCATTACTTATTCACAAATAATAAATCTCTTATTAAAAAACCAATACTTTTAAAAAATATTGGAAGTAGCAGATAACCCGCGTACTTATGAATATTTAAAATAGTTAAATAGCTGTTATTCCACGAACTATCAATCTTAAATTCGTTTATTAAAACAAGAATAAAATTTGGAATATTAATTAATTATTTTATGTTTATTAAGTAATGGAAATATGGAAATTCCGCCCGTTATGATTATTCATGGAGATTAATTTAGCAATTGCCATGTGTAATAGACTTGGAAATATTTAAATTTCCTTGAACAGGTAATTTTTATTTAGTTTAAACTTAATGACTCAAATAAAAATGCCATAGAAATTAATCTTCTGTAACAGTAGACGAACCCAAAAGAAACTTTTCCAATTTAATATTTAAATAACTAGGTTTAGTTTGTATAGGTACCAAATAACTAAAATGGTTTTGACTTAAAAAAAATCTGAATTTCAACCAATACAGCGGAAATCGCTTTTTTAAAATACGTAATACGTGACCTCTTCATAAGGTTCAAGATTATTAATCAATTTTTTTTTTCGTAAAATTACTATTCATATTCAAAATAGCACAATAATATAATATTTTATTGATCACATACGATTCTAACTGTTCACTTTTTTAGAATTCCTATGGAGCAAACATGAATTTTATGATAGGTGATTTTAAATAACTAACGATTATGTTAACAGTTCTGTACAATCCAGTTTTTACTGTTATACCTTCGGTATTACAATATGTATTACCAAAATTTACAATTGTAAATGGAAAACATTTATTATGAACAGAGACAGATCGATATTTCATTGTGGTTTGAGCCGTTTTAATATTCTTGTATTTTATTTTCACAGTCTCATAAATTTATTTCCATATGGTTAAAAATATAATCCTATACATCTGTTTTCATCATAGATTTTTAACAATTAAATTTGTAATTTGCAAAATAAGTGACACTCGACAACTCGACTACATCGTTTCTTTCTAACATTATTTTTGGAATCTTTGTTTTTTGAATATTCAATATTAAGTTGGAATAAATAAGGTATGTTTACTGTTTTGATTAGTGGAATCACCTCGCTGAAGTTTTATTGAGTTTTGAATAGTTTCAATACCAACAGAAATCTATAAAAGGTGCGCTGAATACCCTCAACAAGCATGAAACTATTCGGTTGCCTTTATAGGATTTAAATTTCTGTATAATTCTTTCAGTTTGGTTATTTCAATTATTGCAGAATTAACTTAATATATTAATTTAAATTAGGTACGAAGAAAACGTAATTCATATTGATATTTTTTTACTGAAAAAGAAAATCTGTACAATTTGCACGTCACGAATGAATAATTATCAAAATTATTTATTTGTAAATAAAAACCATTGTAGCAATTAATTAAGTTTATAGGACTATTAATTTTACACGTCTAATTTGCAGATAATTATGCTTTCAAGCTAAATTCGTATATTAATCTTAAGCTAAATTAGTAGCTTTTGTATTAGTTTTTGACTAACTGTATATTAAAAAAAAATAATGAATTTTCCCAAATTTATATTATTACGTTGGAATTTCGATATTTTATTCTTCACATTCGGCATTCCCATTCCATGTTAATATTTGGCTCATTTTTTGTACAAATTATAATCTGGTTACCCGAGATTCATAAATCAACAAGATTATTATTTAATGTGTTTTAATTTTCTAAATAAAAATATTCAACCGCATTCTTATAGATATAAAAAACAAACGGCCACGTGGAATGTGTAAATTTGTTTCAGGTAAAATTATTCTGTAAGCTATTAAAGTTACTCAATTCAAAGTTTCAAATTTCTAATAACTATAAAAAAGTTTTAAAACATAATCTACGTTAGAATGCTATTGTGTAATTTTTTTGTAGCACCAATAAATGTATTCAGAAGATTTTATTGCAAGCCCATTATTGTCATTATTTATATTTATATGACTGTACACCCTTGTCTAACGAACCTGACCACTAAACCAGACGACTTTTTATCGCCCTTGCTGTGCTCAGTACAGGTAAACAACACAGGTATTGCATCCCTCTCTGCATAACTCACATCGAACTAATATAGCGCGTTTACACTAAGAATAAAATTGTATCGCAATTTAGATTAAAAAAATCACACCTACGCCACATTTGTCAAGCTTCTTATAAATTAAATATGAGAAATTATCAAATATCAGAATGATAAAAATCAAAATCCTAACCCTAAACATACTCTACAACTGTTGAAATTAACTTTTTTACAATATACCCATGCAGGGTCCCCCGAAAGAAAATTCTAAAAATTTGGGAATACACTCAGACCAAAAAGTTTTTATAAATACATAACCGCTTTATGAAGTTGCAAGACGTTTTGTTTTAACTATGACATAGCAACAAAATGATTAATAGACTATAGCAACCGAATCCAAACTTAACAAACTGTAGCCTAAGTATTTGAAATTCTTTCCTTTAGTTCTCTTTTTGTACTTACTATGCACGTATTCATTAAAAGCTTCCAAAAGAAAATCAAAAATACTCAAAACTGGCGATTAGGGAGGCCATGGTACGGGACCACATATTCTAATGCGTCTTTGGAAGTAAGCGGTAACAACTTTACGGTACTATAATTATTATATTAAACAAATAGCGAGCTTATCATAGGCCATATACGTAAATTCCCAGATTGTATGTTTACTTTAAACTTTTAAATTAATTCAATTTTTTGGAATTCCCTATGGAATATTAGGTTACAAGTCAGTAGTAAGCTCCGGGAAGGCTAGGACTATTTTTGACCCGATTAATTCTGTTGAATTGTCAATTATGTTATGTAAAGAAAAAAGTCGTTATTAAAAGTTAATTCCTAAAAAGTTTCATGTATTTTAACGTTTTTTTGTTCCCCATATGGGCACAATTTTGGTCTACTCTTGGAGAAGTGTAACCACTATATCAAGTGATGTATAAATAGAAGTAAGTTAAAGGCAGTTTAAATTAAGTCAAGTGACCCACAAGTGTATTTATTATTATAGGTGAAGTAACCAGCAACCAAAAGGATCGGTATTATAAAAATTTTTACGAAAGTAAAGTCCCAAACGCCAGCCCCAAGCTCAAACTCCAATCAGCAACGTGGGATCAAAGGATATACCCGAAGTCATCGTGGATGAAATCAAATACGCGCTTCGCCAGATGAAGAACAGGCTGACCTTGTTGAAGATGGCATCGTACCCGAAAGGATAAAAATAAATACCGAAACATTCGGAAATAATGTTGGGAAGCTATTTACCACATGCATTATGTAGACACTACCAGTGTTAAGTAAACTATTGGAAAAGTTGTTGGCCAGAAGACTAATTCCAATCTTGGAGGAAAACAACATTATCCCAGACCATCAGTTTGACTCTCGTGACTCTACGATTCAACAGGTCCACAGAGTCGTAGACACAGTTAACCAATCTTTCGAGAAAAAACAGTACTGTACAGCTGCCTTTCTCGATGATAGTCAAGCATTTGACAAAGTTTGGCAAACAGGTTTACTTCGCAAACTCAAAGCATTTCTACCTCACCCCTTCTATAATATCCTCAAACCATATCTGGAGGGAAGATACTTCCAAGTAAAATTCGGACAACGTCAAACAGAGCTACACCCAATTAAATCAGGCGTGCCGCAAGGCAGTGTACTCGGCCCAATCTTGTACCTCATTTTTACAGCAGACTTACCTACAAATCAGCACTCCTTCACCGCAACATTTGCTGATGATAGGGTCATTATGGTGAAACATAAAGACCCGGTGCTAGCCGTAAATCTCCTTCAACGGTGCCTAGACCAAGTAGTACAATGGACCAAAAGATAGCGGGTTAAATTAAACGAAGCGAAATCCTTTCATATAACATTCACCAAATGTAAGGGCAATTCGCCAGCAGTTTTTATAAACAAAATTCCGTTAACTCAAGCGACTGAGGTAAAATACCTAGGCCTGCAGCTCGACAAAGGTTTGACTTGGAAGTCCCACATTTGGAAGAAACGCAAACAGCTTGGCAGTAAGTTTAGTGAGCATTATTAGCTGCTTGACAGAAAATCAAAACTATGCCTACCCAGTAAGATCCTCGTATAGGATGCAGTCTTTAAACCCATCTGGACCTATGGCATGCAGCTGTGGGGCACAGCATTCAACTCCAGCATCCAAATAATTGAAAGATTTGAATGTAAAGTGCTTCGCGCTATATGTGATGCTGCATACTTTGTAAGAAATGCAGACATCTTAAGTAATTTAAAAGTTGACACCATAACAGACGTGATAGTGAAGTTTAGTGAAAAGTACTTAAGCAAACTAGAACATCATCCCAATGCATTAACTCTAAACCTACTAGATAACAGTATAAACATCCAAAAGCTAAATAGACACAAACCGTTAGACCTCCCTCATAGATTTGATTAGTTAAGTTATTATAATGACCTGTGTTGGTAAACAAATATGTTTTTAAAGTAACTCCTGTGTTGTAAATCGCTGGATTTCAATCTTCATGTCATTGATTCATGCCAGTTAGCTATTAATTACTAACATATGTTTTGCTTATTGTTGTAAACCAAAACGGCGATTAAAAATACACACAGAAAAGAAACTAAAAGTTCAAAATGACATAAATCACTAAAAAAAACTTAAAACTTCTGAAACATCTAATCTAAAATTTGAAAACATAAATGGTATACTATCTACGAATTTTAAAATGCAGAAAAAAGACATGAATTACTTTGTGTTTATATTGCTAATTAATGTGCCACAACGCTAGAAAGCCTTATAAAGGAATGCCAAAGTTTAACTCTTCAATTGTGCCTGATCTGGTACACGGACAGCTCCAAAGCCGACTCAGGTGCTGGATTAGAAATTTATGGCGAGAGACCCAGGAAAGACTTAGCTTCCGCCTATGGTCGGACAGAAATATACGCGATACTTTATAATGCGCGGGAAAATAAAAGAAGGGCCTATATTAATAAGCGAATCTTCATCTTGTCCGATAGCCAGGCGGCTTTGAAGGCCCTTGTTAGCCCAAAGATTTCATCCAGACAGTCCAGACTGGTATGGGAAATGTGCTCAATGACCTCACAGTCAAATTGTTATGGTTTCCGGGCCATACCGGAATAGACAGTAATAAGAAAGCCGATGATCTGGCAAGACAGGGAGCAACTGGGTTCCAAACCTACTAAAAACCTGTGAAATTTCAAGAAGTACAATCCATTACTACATTAAGGACTTGATTCGTACTCAACGTATTTGCTACTAGATTAACTCTCCAGGACAACACCATAGCAGGGCATTTTTAGAAAGACCCTGTAAAAAAAGAGCTACAGAACTCCAATCTTTAGTTAGGACGCAGCTCTGAACTATATTTTTTAACAGGACATGCGTCCATGAAGGAACACCTGCAGAAGATCGGAAAGTTATGCAGACTATGCTATAAGGAAACTGAGACTACTATGCACATAGTGTGTGAATGTCCGGCGCTGGAGACCAAAAGACACCGTCTATTCGGGTATCCAGTTATTACGGAACCACACTGTGGTGCGGGGATCTCAGCGTATGCAATTGCTGTGATTGACATTAAATTAAGGAAAATACAATAAACCTGCAGTGTAAAAATTTTCAAAAACCTCTTCAATGGTACAACGATCGATATGGGAAAAGTATTTAAGTAACGATATATGGAGGGATGGTTTGAGAAAAACAAAAATGGGAGCAAAATAAATTTAAATATTTATCTATAAACGCAAAAACAGAATCATGAAATTGAGAAAACAAATTGGAGAAACTAAACATTCATTGATTAAAAGAAATCCGGCGTTAAAAGCTAATCCATTCAAAAGTATAATAGAGCTGAACGTGTAGCTGCAGATGTAACGCTCAAGAACAATTAAATGAGGGAAGATTAAATAAGAATAAATGTGGTATGTCATACTATACCTTAATTAGGATAATCTTTAAAGAAAAGGTACATTAAAAGGCTCAACAGGAAAAAATACACCTGGCAACTTCGACGAAATCCTTTTGTATTCAGTAACTTTAACATACCTACCCACCCTAAATGGTCTAGTTTTTATAAGCTTTTTAAGTAAGCTCTTAGCAAAATTAAATTAAATAGGTACTTAAATACGGATTTGAAGATTATAAGAATTTTCGGGAGTTTTGTCTTATCTCGAATAAAAAAAATAGCAAAAATTGTAAAATAAATAGCTTTCTAGTTAGTACGAAATAATAAAAGTTTAAACAGTGCCAAACTTCAGAGAACCAGGGAGGGGGGGGGGTCAATCAGGATACCTAAAAATTAAAAATCCATTGATAAACAAAGAACTAAACAAATACAGAATGAAGTGTTACACGTTTTTTTAAAACTAACCTAAGGACGACTAACATTAGTTTTGTTAAGAGCGATAGAAAAGCTAGATTGGTCCGTGGCAGACTTCATAACATTTAACATATTTTTGTCATTTAAAAAACAGGACGCTAAATGAGGGAAATTTAGATTTAAAATCCAATTTGACATAAGTTCGGTTCTTCAAATCTTTGAATTTTCGATTGATAGGTAGGTATAACCCGAAATTATAGCATTAATTAAACAAAAAAGGTGTATTAATGAAAATAATCAGTTCATTTTCCAAAAATTAATATTATCGTCAACTAAGATATCAAGTTAGTTTATTAAAAATGTCGTTCTAAATTGTTTGAAGTAAATTACCCCGAAATGCTAAAGCTAAGAAATTAAATATATCAATAATGATGCAATTCATAATAAATAAGCCCAGAAGCATCTGATCTTATCAGTTACTCAAATGGCACAAAATGAATCGATTAAATTTAATTATTTATCATCTAAAGATCTTGAAGATCATCTTTAAAGATAAACGATAAATAACAGGAACACCCACGGTTTTACACCTTATGTAAAACGACAAATGTATCTAAGACAAAGCGCCGTAGACATTTTTTTTATACGAAGGAATGTCACACATAATTTTCGTAGGTGAGAATCAGGCAAAAATGCGTTGCAATTTATGACTGTTTGAAATGCAGATTTAAAAAAATGAATCGGCCATTCAAATCAGAGCAGCTGTATTTTAATTAGTAAAAAGGGGGCATCACGATGAATCACCGAATTTTTTTAAATAATAAATGGGTTAGTAGGGTTTTGGATTCTTGTAATTCCAGACTTTTCCTTTCTTTATTTTACAAAGCCCAGTCTTTAATTACAAAAGTTTTGGTAAGTTTAGTCGTATTAAATAATAAAATAAACAGGGAGAATATAAGTAAAGAGTGATTAATGAAATTAATCTCATAAAGCAGATCTGTAACAGTAAGCTTAACGTAATCGATCTGTAGAGTACATCCACATTATGATGGCAGGTCCCGAACAAAAGGCATTTCCCTCGACCCATATCAGAGATATGCCACTTGGAAATTGCGTTAAAAGTCATCCAGCCAGGTATTCTGTACCGACGGATATAATTACATGGCCGCCATTCTCAGAACATTGCTTAAATAATATTAATCCCGAACCGCAAGGAATCTTGGTTGTGTATAAATCATTATTTTATTCCAAATAAAGGTTAACTTGTTCGGCACTGTACGATGTTCTTTACTAATCCTTACAAAAAAATTAAGTGTGGTAATCAAGCAGATAAATGCTAAAAGGATGACTAAGTTTTACTTTTAATCGCTTTTTCCAATTTAAAACGGGTCATTGAAACTAAATCGGTTGAATAATAATTTTTGGGTAAATTTTGATATTTTCAGTGTTATGAATTTTCATCAGTGGCGAATTTAATGGTCATTTCAGAATTTGGGCAAATAATTTTCAAAAATGGTATAAAATTTTGGCAACCAAATAGGAAAATGAATTTCTGAAATTTATTAATTCAAAAACAAAGATTGAATTCTCAAAAGCACCAAATATTAGTCTTAAGTTTCAAGAATATCAACCTTCGAGTCAAGCTTAAAATCAGTTTTATTTAGAGAATAGTATATTAAAACACAAGTTACAGAAGGCAACATTTTCGCGGACGAGTCCGAAATTTGGACACGAGCCGCTTTGCGGCGAGTGTCCGAACGGACGAGTGCCCGAATTGCCTTCTGTAACGAGTTTTTTATACTATTTTCTCTGTTTCGGCTTTCATTTACGTTATTTATTTATAATTTTTTATAAAATTAGTTGACAATTTCCATTAGGGAATTTTTTGGTAGAATAGTTAGGTTGGTAACAGTGGTATGTTTGACGTTTATGGTTTTGAACATAAATATTATTGGAATGTGTATTTTGTACGCATTTTGTAAATTCGAATTTGTTATTAATATTGATAAAATTAACTAAATTGTAATGTTGGATGAACAATTGAAGGGCTCGGTGCAACAACCGATCAGATCCATTTGTTTGAATTTTACAGTAGGTATCAAAAACAAACTGTTTAAAATACGATAAGAAAAATTTAACAAAAATAGTTGGAATATGTAGATATTGCTATCTTAACCCTTGTCCTACTAGCCGGGGTGCACGTGCACCTCAGACTTGAATTTTCTTAGAATAAAGTGTTTTAGAATTTTTTTTGGGACCTGAGCCTTTTAGTAGCTTCATTTAATTGATTTTTAGGTTAAATACCGTTGAAAATATCCTTAAAGCAGTACTCATTAAAAAAATAGTTTACTTTTGGTAGAGCGGGGTGCCCCAATCCACTATGAGCGCAACAGCATTTGCAACAAAAGTACAAGATCGTTGTCATCTCTGCGACTGAAAATGTGACAGAAATACGAGGCAACAGTGTACTCTCTGCAAAAAGTTTATTTGTACTGAACATTTCACAAACAAATTGATTTGTCAAAATTGTATTGATGAATAAGCGTTAACTTGTTAATAAATTACTGTTTTTGATATTTTTGCTAAATAAAGTTTTCTTTCCATAGTATTGGTCTTACTAGATGTCAATAGGGATCAAGTGTTCTCACAATAAGGAAAACTGGCCATTTTAATTTGTTTTAGGCCTTAAAACAACTGGGGTGCAAGTGCACCCCACCTGGGGCCCAATTCTTGAAACCACTCGCTACCGATACGTATACGCTAGGAAGCGAGTACTTGATAGCGCATTAGCTAGTAGTATCAAGTACTCGCTTCCTAGCGTATACGTTTCGGTAGCGAGTGGTTTCAAGAATTGGGCCCCAGGTAGTTATCGTAAAAAACATAGGTCGGTAAGAGAAGGGTTAAGATAGTTACAAGGGAAAATGATTTTATTGCCAAGAGTAATGTATAGAATTTTCTTTTCTCAAATGGAGCTGTCCAGTTTTTGCCGCAAGAATAAAACACAACGAAAGAAAATGAGTGTTATGAACGTTTATTAAGGAAAAAGCTATAAAAAATAGTTTCTCTATGTTTAACCCATTTCAACTTCAACATCGTCGGTTACAGGTTCTTCTGCTTTTGCTACAGTATCGTAGTACCATTTATCATTTTTGGGTACATATTTGTCCGTCAGAAAAGACACATTTTGTAGTTTTTTTAATTGTAATAGTTAGTGGATACGTAGCATATAACTTATCAGTTGGTAAAGAAAATAATGTAGTCGACATTTTCTTAAAACTGAACTGTTTTCGCCTAAAAGTGGAGCCGACAGGTTTTTACCGCGCTGTATCTCTATAGGATTTTTTTAGGCTAATAAAAGTAGGTGATATATAACAATTAGAGTTCGGCAAATATTACCCATTTTTTAGTTCTTATAAATAACGTTTACACGACTGAAAAATTGCTGAAAAAAACCTGACGAAGTTGTACCGATTTTGGGACAACTTCTTCGCCTAACTTGTGTTCACCTAAAGACGAAGTTGCACGTTTGTAAAATCAACTTCGACATAGTATAAACAAAATATATAAATTTTGGCATCAGTTTTTATTTTTTTAAGTTATATTAAAGCACAAAATGGCTACAGTATAGGTTACGCTTCATGTTGGTCGCTGATCTTTGGGTCAAGTTGTTTCGTTCTATTAACCCATACAGGAAAGTCGTAATTGCAACTCCCTGTTTAACGAGATAACCTTTGATAATCAGTCTTATTTCAAACTTTGTTAACAGATAAGACCAAGCCGAAAGTTGATTTATAGCAGCAGGCACCGAGAGGCCATTTCCAATATCTTGCAGTGCGTGTTCAACTAAGTGGAGGTCATAACGCTGGTAACTGCTACCTGCCAACACTTTTCTATTTCTTTTCGGCATTATTTTCACAAAGGTACTAATCCTACGAAGAACAAACACGCGAAATGCAACCACAACGGATAGTGTGCAGGTTATATTTACAGTGTCCTACATTCAACTTCCAAACTGACGATGTTGCCCCGTTTTACGGAAACTAAAATAAAAGATATTTTTTAGCTTCTAAATGTTTTTTTTAATCTAATGAAAACTAGGAATATAAACAATAAAAACGATTCAATCTAAGCCAAACTAAACCAACTTTATTAAATTAAAAAATATTTTGAAATTAAATGTAACTTACGATGAATTTTAGTGTCGGAACTACTGACGATTCACTATTATCCTGGTTTTGATTGACCTCAGGTTAGGGAACAATTTGGATTGGTCTGAATCTCTAGAATTATAGTTGCATTTAGCTAGAAGTTATACTAAAAAACTTATTTTTAGGTTATGCCAACAATCACCTTTGAAACGGTTTTTTTTTTTAAATTTTATCAAATTATAAAACAATTTTTATACTATAACATAAAGTCCTACCTTTAGCAATATAGTTTTCACTCATTTTCCTAACCAAAATACGATTTAAAGCGTTTCCACGCTTTTTTCAGTTCACTAGTCGATCTCGATGGTTGACTTTAAAACATCGAAAATCACTTGGTTCGTTTTGCGGGTTTTGCCACCAAGTAAATAGTAGTTTTAAATATTGAAATTCTAACCCCTTCATTTTCGTTTTTGCTAAATCAAAATATCAAAAAGTATTCATAGCTTTATTGACAGGCTTTATTTATTTTGTTAGTTGCTTAGATGCAATGTAGCATACCAATTCCTGAAAACAAAATATCACCAAAAATCATGTATTAATGAAGCTCATTAAAGCATCAAAATGCGTGCTTTAATGAAGTCATTCTAATGCCGAAACAGAGAAACAGAATTAATGCAAACTTTGGTGAAAATTAAAAATTAGAAATTTTACAAAGGGAGTTTGAAAGTAATAATAATCAAATTCAAAACTCCCTATAAATTATTAAAAACGTTCAATGAATATTGAAGCAGGATGCAGGAAGCAGAGGTTTTAAATTTCCATTAGAATGAAAATTACCATTTCAAATCATAAATCGTTCGGGGAAAAATCGCCCAACTAAAATAATTTTTTTCTGCTGAGGTCAGTGTTACCCAAATTTAGGTAAAATTGCAAAATAGATTAAAAGCCAACAAAGAGTTTGCACTTGCATTTAAAAATCGAAATGCTAGAATATTTTAAGTAAACTTGCACGTTTCAAATATCCTTTCAAAATAGCAAAACTTATTGACTAAGTAAAAACCAAGGGATGGTGTTAGAAGAAGGGATCGTCCAAGCTGCAGATGGTCAGATGAAATGGGAAGAATGGTGATCAGAAACTAAAGAGAGAGTGAAGTGGTCCGAAAAGGGGGAGGCCTATGCCCAACAATGGGATTCCTGAGGCTGATGATAATAATAATAATACGTAAAATTAAACAATCAACTTAAGAAGCTAAACTCTTGCAAAGGTAATTTTAGTACACTAAACTGGAACGTTTTTCGAAAACTTAGCTGCTTTAAAAATTATCTATCTATTGAAAACAGATTTATGAAAATTAATGTAATTGTTTGATATAATTAAAATAGTCTTGGAATTTTAACAAATAACATTTTTAATCTCGAGATATCCAGACCCATCAGCCTACTGGACCACCTATACAAGCTGTACACCGGAATATGTATTCACAAATAGACTTCTGCCAACCGAAAGAACAGGCTGGATTCCATACTGGATATGGAACAAACGACCATCTGCAGTATATGAAGACCGTCATCGAAAAGACCATAGAATTTAACAGACCTTTGGCGCTCATCTTCGTTGATTTTCACAAAGCCTTCGACACAGTTGAACTACCTCCTATCACACAGACCCTGGAAGAGTGCCGAATTGACCATAGATACTCAAATATCATTCAAAACATATATGGAAACGCAACAACAACAGTGAAAATACACGACAGAACAAAGAAAATACAAATTAAAACAGGTATCAGATAGTGCGACACTCTCTCCCCGAAGTTTTTCACAGCCGTTCTAAATGACAAAATGGGAATAAAAAGGTATGGGAATCGATGGAGAAACACTCAGCCACCTCCGTGTCACTAATGATATTGTCCTTATAGCAGACAATTTAAGAAATATCAGAGGTATGTTATAAGACCTCCGAGAAGCTGCACATTAAGTAGGTTTGAAAATGAATTACATAAAAACGAAAAAGATGACCTAGTCAGCTAATAGAGGTCGATGGAACTCAAATCGAACTGGTTGAGAAATAAACGTATCTTGGCCACGAACTAAAAATAAATAGGGACAACCAAACAGCTGAAGTAACAAGAAGAATAATATTAGATTGGGCAGCATACGGTAAGCTCCGTGGCTTCAAGACCGACATACTCATTTCCCTGAAAAGAAGAGTCTTACTGGGACGTACGTATGGTGCAGAAACTCTAACCGTCACCAGAATATCAGCAATGAAACTTCAGAGAAAACAACGAAAAATGGAAAGATCAATGCTGGGATGAAGATTGAGATAGGGTTAGGAATTAAGAAATTCGCAGAAGAACGGGAATAGAAGACATCATAAAACGTATTGTCAGAGCGAAATGGAGATGCACAGGGAATGTAACGAGGCAAGATGGCGGCAAATAGTCAAAAAAACTTCTTGAATGGTGTTCGAGAACTGATAAACCAAACCAAGGAAGACCTCCCACACGATGGACTGACGATATCAAAAGAATCTGTAGGAACTGGATAGCAACCACTCGGGGTAGGGAAAACTGGAAGCGTCTGGAGGAGGTCTGTGTCCAACAGAGGACAAGAGAAGACTGAATGATGATGAACATTTTTGAGAAAGTGATTGAATGTAAATTAGTAATTTTTTAATTTTTAAAGTAAAAGATGAGAACAAAAGTTAACAAACATTCTAAAAAATTGGAAAGTTTGAAGTTCCGTTTAGAGTCAGAACACAAGAAGATATTGTTACAAAATAGCAAAAATTATTACAGGAAATAATTTCTCTCTGATTTTTTACCTTTCATCAAGTATACGTCGTCAAGCGTTGCTATAATATGCACAAAAGCGAAAATCAGTTGTTGGCAACAAAGATATAACAACTTAAAGAAAAATATTGAGGGCAAAAAATTACCCAATTTTTCTTTAAAATAAAACCTTAGCATTTATACTAAACTCGTGGTAACTCTACCCTTGAAAATTGAAAAGTCAAAATTGGAATTAGAAATTATAATATTTAATTAGAATTACAATCTAAAAATCAGAAAATTTTAAAAGTTCGAAGAACCAGAATTTCACAATATGAATGAAAATTTAAAATGAATAATAAAATAATAAATAGTCGAGTGCATTAGTAAAAGACAAACGGCAATAAGTGACAGAACTCTTACAGATTTAGATAAGAAAAATCAGCTTTGAAGATTAAAATTCCGGCGAATCCATATCTCTGCTCTATCTCACTTTCTACTGAACACAAGGCTGCCTGCAATTTTAATTTCGAAAAAAAATCAATGACGAATCAACACGTTCGAAAAAAAACGAATGTAAATTTTAAATGAGCCAGCAGGTCTCAAATCCCATTCATCGCCATCATAAACTAAAACTGTTCGCTTATAATCTCGGTTTCACCTTTTTCCTAATAATGTCAATTAATAACTCATAAAAATGACAAATTACTGTTGATGCAACTAGCGCATAGGTGTGTTATTCATCAGTCATTTCACTAAAATGTAGGATATTTTTATACGAAGTTCTACTTTCAATAGAAATGTCGAATTGAATTACATACATTTTGAAACACTCGCGATAAAACCGTGCAGATAAGCAAAAAAGGTTGACATTTTCTGAAATAACGTTATTGAAAGACAACTGACCGTGTAAAGTCTGCATTATTTTGCCACTTAATTAAAGAAACGTTTCTATATAAGAAGCAATTTTGTGCTCAGAGATGCGTAACTTGTCATAATAAATTGATGTACGATGTCTATGGAATGGATAACGTGTTGACTTTTCTCAACCATATTTCTGCCATTTGTTAAGAGATAAAAATGAAGGTCGAGATTAATCTTTAATTTTACCGGCGAGCTTTTTAAACGAGTATAACTGTAATTTTTGTCATTGAATATTTATCTAAATGTATTAGTACGCTGACGTCGCTGACCCAACTTCCTATTATTAAAAGGAACACGTTTCTGTGTTGTTTGTAAGTTCTTAAAAACCCATATTTGTGTTAATTTTACATTTGATGAAAGCTTCTTATATCTCTGATTATTTTTCCGTTATTTTTTTATACTGTTGTTTTATTAGTATCCATTAAATCTGGCGAAAATATATGATTATTAAATAACAATATACCAACCCAGACAGCAATGAGTTTGATTATCATTAAACTGATCTTTATGTTTAATAGAGTTTATTTAGACATTTAAGTAATTTAATTTTTAAAGTAATTAACGCTAAAATAATTGTCCGATATTTAAATAAACAGTAATGTGTTTATTTTACTAATATTCTTCAAGTACCTTATTTATTTTATCATAACACCGTAAATACCTTGAACTGTTGCCTCCCAGCCGTACTTTCTTTGTGTGTTATATTAGACATATTTCTCCCAATATTTATATCGCATTAGTGACAATAATCCAATCTTCGAGGTGCACGTGAACGTTTCACTTTCCCATATCATAATTCGCTAAATTAGAATAATTTAATTTTAAACTACAACTTTGTCTCTAATTACAGTAGAAGCTCGATTATCCGAAATAATATAGGCCGAAAATATTCCATATATTTGAAGTTTCAGTTTAATAAGGGGTTTTCTTTTTAAGTAGGTACCTATCAATTACATTTTACATCATCTGATAGCGATGCATAATTAGTAAAATTTTAATTATGCTACAATTATTTTAGACCACTTACTATTCTTCAAAATAAATACGTTTTTGTTTCGGTTAAAACGGCAAATTTAATTTTAATTTGTTCCAGATAATACAGCGTTTCAGTTAATTGCGTTCCGGATAACTGAACTGCATACATGGAACAGCCAAACCCTATGGTATTTTGTAGCTTATACTGCTGTTGCTTTAATGTATAAGAAAAACCCCCAAATTGTTTTGAAATATATTATTTTCGAGAACCTTCGTGGTTCCTATGCCTCGGTATAAATCTTAGACTTCCAAACAGTGTTCTAGGGTTGTGTTGTTTAAAACCATTTTAGATAGCATTCATTGTTTACCATCATTAAATCAAATTTTGGAAAACCTCTGTAACCCTTAAAAATTAAAATCGATAGAGTCTGTAATAGAATATTACGTAACAAGTATATAAAGTGGTCCATTATGAAACGAGTAAACAAATTTCAGCACGAGCTGTAAACGAGAACTGAAAACTTACGAGTTTCTTAATAACACTTTATATACATGTTGAGTATAACGTTTTTTCTACGACCGCAAGACAAAGAAATGCGGAAAAAATTATATATGTGGATTATTATGATTATTTCAACATGAATTTCACCTGCGAAATCAAGTTATTCGTTCCTATATTTTTCGAGTTGTTTACCACAGGAACGAAGTCAACAGTGTATAAAGTATTGTTATTTACTTTATGCACTGAGTTTCTATCGTTGCACTTTTTGATAAATTAGAACTTTACACGCTGTTTTCACTACGTAAAAGCCTACCTAGCACCTACCCACGATAGTAATAAGAGTGTTTTAGGCCAATTTCGCCGATGAAAAGTAACTCCATTTTATTAGATTAGATAGAAGTTAATATCTTTTGCTTAGTAAAAAGGTTTGTCGCTCCAAATTAAAAGATAAACAAAAGAAAAACATGTTTATTATTCGTAAGACAATGACTTTCAAAATGTTGCTTATTCAACCTTAAATGCTTTAGGAAAATACTTCAGAATGTATCTTTCTTTTATTTTCTAACTTTGTAGATGTATAACATGAAATATTGGTTTGTAATACCCATTGCTCATGTGAAGCAATACATAAGCTTTCGAAAATATTCTTCTTGGTAGCTGCGGAGATCATTACAACCAGAGGTAATATTACTTAAAACCTTATTTAGTAGCAAATTATGGATAGTAAAATCTCTCCGTCTTTCTGTCCCATTTTTTGACCTTTATCTCAGTCTTCCGATGCCCAATATTCGTTTTCATTCTTCTCTGTCTTTCCAAGCGTCTGGTGGAATGTTTCATTTAAGTAGGAGATTTTCAGCGCATCTTTCCATCCTTTTCGCGCCTTACCTCTTTTGCGTCTTTTTCTGGGTTGCCAGTGTATAATTTTCATCAGGATTCTGTGTTCTGGAATTGGATTTACAAGGACATAGAGGTCGACTTCAGATAATAACAAGACACATATACTAGTTATACACTTAACACACGTTAACAAACTCTGCAGAAGGCAACGGGAACCCACGGTAGGGAACACATTTCCCTAGTATACGCAGCTTTAAAGCTGTAACCAACCAGCTCTAGAGCTGCTGACCACGCATACACGCCATTCTAATTGTCTTTTTCCTATTTCTGCTGGATAGTAAAATAAGTTAAAAAAATACATAACTTTTGACGAAAGCTTGCTACAACAACTAACACTAAGTTTCCTATTTGTTTTTACTTTCGATAGCACTGTAGATGCTAGGTTATGTTTACGCAGTAGTTCCGTACCAATTCTTATGGCTATCTAACAAGATATAACCTAGTACCTGTTCTGAACCTTATTACAGATAAATTTTACTAATGAAATCATATTTGAAGTATAGATTTTTGAATAGACTACATTTATTTTAAAATTGGGCATATTAACCATAAGCTTTATTTTTTGTCAATTATTTAATAAATTAAAAATAGATAAGGTTCTTTCTTCTTCATTTGAGAGTAGTTCCTTTCCTTTTTGCTCTGATAAATAGAAATGAAAAGTGACTACCCCCAATTACTCTGTTGTATGATTTACATTAGCAGTATAATTTTTATACAATGTGATTTTTTAAAAACTCAATTGCAGCAGGCCGTATTCTGACTTAATACAGACAGTTCTAAGGTTATTAAGACAGAATACGGCCTGCTGCAATTGAGTTTTTAAAAAATCACATTGTATATTACATAAGATGTCCTTGTAAAGGTATTTTGGCGACTCTCTAATTAAAAATAAATAAATATGTTTAATATCAAAAATCTCTCGTGACTTTTTTACATAGATTTTACTTAATAATAATAAAAAATCATTGAATTCCTGTTTCCTGATTATAGATATATGATATAAGCTTACCGTCATAAGTAGAATGTTCTGGTAAGTCTTTCAGTTTCAGTTTCCAAATTAAGTTATCTTTTTAAATTTTTATAAGAAAGATACGTGGGAAATCTAAGAAGGACAATTGCACAAAAAAAATAAAAGCCATGTACAAAAATACCAAGTGTTTCGAAATGCTATACACTTACGGTTAAAATCTAAGAAAACTCTTGAATTTTGAAAAAAAGCACTTCCAATGGAATCCTGAAGGTAGGAAATCCATGTCAATTACAACAAAAGAATAACTTTAGGACAGATAAAGGAAAGCAATGCACTTGCTACGGGTCACACTATTTGAATGATGCACCACAACAGACTATCTATCTATTTATTTAGAAATCCTAGCGAAAACGAATTTGTGCCATTGAAGGATTAATTTTTAATAAAATCTAGAAACAATCACAGAAAAGTTTCTAATATATTTCTAAATGTTAGTCAGAAGCAAAAAAAATTCGATGTCTATTTTACTAACACGAAAGTGTATAATATATAGTTCAGAGAGAAGCTATGTCTATACACACATTGTATGTATAAAATACTACAACATTTTCTTATGTACCTACTGTGAAATCATCACTTCACCGACCGCTTGCAGAATCATACTGAGAAGCATTTTCTGTCTATCAATTATTATTTCCAATATGATTTTGCAAACAATAAGTACATCAGATGGTTACACTTCGTCAGTAGGAGTAATGTAATATTATTAACCCGATGTAATTATATACAACATAAAATGTCATTTAAACTATAACCTTTGTAACAAATCTACTGGTGTTATCTCTTTGGCCTTGTGTATGGTAGCACTATTGTCTAATAAATTTCTCGTTAAAGTATTTGGGTAGAATTCCAGTCGGTGTTGAAATCTTTCAGTTGTACACACTTCACTTCTTCTTTTACGGTTTTACTTGAATTGATTTTGTCTTAATGGTTTTGATACGCCATTTCTTTAGCAAATTTTCTAGAAGGTTAAGGTATAGGTTTATAGATTTGCAAATGTAGTCGTTGGATTTTTGTGTGACGCTACAATATCAGTATTGGTTGCATATGCAGCTATCAAGGTATGCCGGGTGGGTGGTATGTTTGTTATATAACTACAAAATATGGAGAATAGGACCGATAACGCTTTCATGCGGGACCCCACGGTGTATGCTAGTTGTATACCAAAGTTCTTGAATTGTCCGTTAACTATGTATACCTTTAAGAGCCAATAATATGTCGGAACTTTTGTTTGATTTTCAAAAGATTTTCACTATCGTATTTATCGTCAAATTCAACATCATATTTCAGATTACCAGCACGGCTTTGTGAAAAACCGCTCCACGGCTTCTAACCTAGTCCATTTTACCCAATATCTTTCAGAGGCGCTTGATTCACAAAAACAGGTCGATGTTATATATACAGACTTTTCCAAAGCCTTCGACAAAATTGATCATACTATTCTAATTGAAAAATTGAATGCATTTGGGTTTAGCAAATCTTTACTATCGTTCTTTCCGTCATATCTGAACAATCGAATACAGTTTGTTACCTACAACAATTACAACTCTAATTCTTTTATAGTGACCTCTGGGGTTCCACAAGGATCAAATTTGGGTGCTTTGTTATTTGTACTTTTTATCAATGACTTACCAGATAATATCATGTGTAATAAGCTACTTTTCGCTGATGATTTAAAAATCTTTTCCATTATAAACACAATAGATGACTGTAAAAATCTTCAGTTACAGATGAATACTGTACATGATTGGTGCTGTTCTAATAATCTTCTGCTTAACGTTTCTAAATGTAAAGTAATGACATACTCACGTAGAAATAATCCTTTTATATATCCCTATCAATGCGCGTCCAATATGCTGGATCGTTTCAGTTCCACAAAGGATTTGGGAGTTAAGTTTGATAGTAAACTAAGTTTCACAGAGCATATTGACACTATTAGCAAATCAGCTATGAAAATGTTGGGGTTCGTTATTCGCAACAGCAAAGAATTTACTAATACTCATACACTTACTTTACTGTACTTAACGTTCGTTCGTCCTAAATTGGAATATTGCACCCTTGTGTGGTCTCCCTATTACGAATATCAAAAGCAGTGTGTAGGTGTAGAATCTGTTCAAAGAAGGTTTCTTAAGTATCTTTCTTTCCGAATTGATGGTGTTTATCCTGATATTGGGATTGATCATAGTCTCTTGTTATCTCGATTCCAGTTTCAATCCCTCGAATCCAGAAGAATACTTACTGGACTTACATTTCTTTTCCAACTAGTTAATAATGAAATAGATAGCATAGATCTTCTTTCTCAAATTCAATTTCATGTACCTACAGTTTCTTCCAGAAATGAAATGTTGTTCTATTGTCCTACAGCGCGCACTAACATACTGTTGAAACCACCAATATATGCCATGTGCCGAAATTTTAACGAAATTTCACACTTAGTTGATATAAATCACTCCTCGCTGAAGCAGTTAAAGCAAATGATATTACAATTTTGATTAGTTATTAATTTTAAGCAGTACATTATGTGTCTAAGGTCTTACAAGTTAAGTTTAATTATTTATACGTGTTGTTTTTGTTTTTGTTTTAGTTACAATTTATAAACATCTTGTTTTAGTTACAATCTATAAACATTATTTTATCTTATTTTCTTATGTGTAATTAGATATAGGTATTTCTTGTCCTGTAATTGGATCTATCTGTTGGGCAAATATATATTATTATTATTAAAAGTAGTGCCAGACTTTATCCAAGGCCTGAACAATATCAAGAACGGCTGCGGAACACTATTTTTTTTCTTTTTCATTTTTTCTACAACCCTGGCTATTTGTTTCACTGTAGAATGTTTTTTATAATTGCCAATTGATGATTTTTCAAATAGTAGTTTAGGAGTTTGAGTAAGAGGTTTTCAAAGGGTAATAGGACGCTACAGAGCTACTTCTTCCGGGGATTTTCCTGGACGACATATACAAAGTTTGATATCGCAGTCCTATAACACTATATGGCTCTGTGGCCATTTCATATAACCATTCATTATTGCAGTGTTTTCTCCAGTATTTAGTGTAGCTCACTGGTAAACAAGAAACAAGTAAACAAGGTGGCAAAATTCCAATGTGAAAATACCACTACCTTGTTGTTTTTTCACTCTAATACAATTATAATTAGAGGATTCTTAAAAACAGCGTTGTACTATTGGTTGAAATACTGTGAATGGAATACTCAGTAGCACGTAGGGGATTGGAACTCTTTTTAGTAGGTCATGTATTTTGTTATTGATAAACATACATTTCAGTTTATAGCAGTGTAATTAATTTGTCATTAAATAGTTGCAATGTTGGATATTTTAAAGAAAATAATTAATTCTATTGACTGACAACGGTGTCTCATACAATAATAACCTAACAAAAAAAATATGCATAAGCTCAACTAATAATAGTAATAATGCATCAAAACCTCATTTGCACGGATACATTTACCAGACTACAGACAGTAGCCTATTTGATGGCAACAAGAACGTGTGAATCCTTTAGGTATTGTGTATTGAACTATATGTATACGTAGGATAGATGAATTGTACGTCAAAGTAGCCAAAAGCCATGTATGCATCTGTTTTTTCAAATGTATACATACAACATAACGAATTGAGGATTCTAACAATTAGAGCGAAATGTATTTGGATGTGAAGAGGCCGAAATGTAGTATATTATTGGTTAAAACAATTAAATGATTACTACAGGGTGATTCAAAAGTATTGTCATTAATTTTAAGGGTAAGTAGAGCATATCAAATAGGACAACTTTTCTCAATAAATCATGTGTCGCAAATAAACGGCAAATTAAAAAGATCAATACAAAAATTAGTTTGGGGTTACTGAAATCTGAATTTATCAAACGCCTTACTGATAGGAGAGCCAGGTGTATTACGTAGTCCACTCACTCTTCGAACGTTTTAATGGACGGTCAGCCTAACAATAGCCCTAGCAACTTTAATTTACGGGGAAGCTGCTGTAGGCTTTTAAAGAAAGACAGTTTGTGTTTGTGTAGAAGTTAATGGAGGAACATTTGAACATCTTCTGTAAGTCTTGTTCTTCTCTATTAGCAACATTTTTTCTAATATCACTTTTTCAACATGCCAATAATTTCAAGCCTGAACAAATGTGAGAGGAACGTGAAACCTGTAAATTACATAAATGTGTAATGTTTCATTTATTTTTGTAGGTTCAAATGTCTATGGCAGGCTTTTTAAATGCATATTAGCCAGCGGTTCTCACAGTGTAACAAAATTTAAAATAAACAAAAATCGCGATAAGCTTTAAATTTTTGCTGTAATGTACTTCTATTAAGGTCAGCATATACCCATTTAATTTAGTAACAATACTTTTGAATCACCCTGTATAGTACTTGACTATAGTAAGAAGAACAAGCAAAAACTATTAAAGAGATGATAAAGTAAAGCTTGAGATGATACGCTGTATTTCGTTGAGTATCTATACACTTTGTATAATCTTTGATAGAACTTCTTAGCCTTCCAGTCGCAGATAACATTATTTCTTTTATATTACATAAAGAAACTTTAAAAATGAAATCTAAATCTGATCAGCTACATCTCGAAGAAATATTTTTTATGGTTGATCTGTTCTAATTGATTTATGACGTAGATCATTGAAAGGTAGGTTCAAAGCGTTAACGATCAGCCAGAAGCAGTTTCGATCGACGAGTGAAACGAAATTACAGATTAAGCAGCCACGTTATTGGAAGCCTTTGACGGTGAAAATTTAAATATTCCCGGCAGAAAAATCGGTTTAAATAAATTCATCACCGATGATTAAGATGGAGATAGCACACGTTTTGCTGTAAATCACCCGTTCGTTTTCTATTGATCGCGCAGAAATATGTGGTGTAAGTTTACTGATTTTATGTCAGTGAGTTCTAATAAATAATCCGTGTATATCTTATTTACACATGAATAACGAAGCAACATCTGAAACGTCGTAAATCACAAAACTGCAGAACAACAATCTGAAAATCATAAATATGAATTCCACACCGCCAGTGCTATGCTTCTTATTTGGTAAATCTTGGAGACGAATTTCATTCGAGATATACAATTTCGGAAACCGAAATAAATACCGCGGGATAAACATAAACTAAAAATCCTTACCCATAACTTATGGGATAGTAAAAAAATTTACAACTTTATGGCCATATTCGTAAAGTTAATAAGGTTTATTGTCGCTCGTTTATGTAACTTTGTTGATCAATTATCATCTAAGACCACCGGGTTTGCGGGGTTTAATACCTGCTACGTTCATCCCAAATGGCTTTAAAGTTACATTCCCAGGATTCAAGGACAATTCAGACGTTAGAAGGTGAAGCGTATGGTCGGGTAAAGCCAAGAATCGTACACCATAAATACAGTAAATCTGGTACAGACGAAACAAAAAGTCTCAAGGGCAAATTTAGGTATATTTTTTTGTATCCTACATACACTTAATTTTGAAACAGCAGGTGTTGTAAAGATTTTCGGAATTTGCGCTCAGGTTTGAAATTTTATTTGCCGACAGGACATTTATTATCTTTAAATCTTCGTAATTTTAACGTACAGGTTTTTGTTTGGCCCCGTTGAAAAATAATATTAATAATAATAAAGAGCGAGATGTCTATTGAGACGAACATACACGCGGGTGCCTTTTGTGGTAATTTCTTAGAAAAAAATGCGCTAATGAACGATCTCAGGTAAAAATATTCATGTACAACAACCATTAATGAGTAAGTAAAGGTAATTATATGACGTTCGGGATTTAAATTAATTCACACAAGGACTTTAATTAAATACTAGGCTTGCGATGATTTATTATTATTCATGAATTCATACGAAATATTTCCTTGAATTAAAAGCAAACGCTACGAAATATGAAAATTTTCGTTTTTCGGCTTGTAATAGCAATAACAACGACCTACGCTCATTATTTTATTTAATTACACAATTCCGTTTAATTAAATTAGCGGTTGTTAAAATAATATAATTAAGTTAAAAAGCGGCGCGTTTACAAATTCAGGTAAGACTACTTACTAGTGTAACTAGGTTGAGCAATTGAGAAATTTTATTATATACCAATCCTAATTCACTTTCTTTTTTAATTAGTTCACATACTACAGCATTCCGTTTAAGATTTTTCTTCTTTTTGTTGTTGCTATTACGTGATTTCATTATAACACAACAATGCATACAAATTACTAAGTATTCATAAACAGTCGCATGATAATGGACAATTATAATTGCAAAAGCTTCAATCTAATAAATCGACAAAGCGCAGCGGGGTTTCGGCAAATCTCGCCTAACAGAAAAAAGTTATTCTTTTCGAAAGAATATCTTAGATGTCCCGAACACACTGTTAGACTAAAGTGTAATTAAAATCCAATTACATGTACACATGCAAACGATTTCATCATGCAAACAGTAATCAATGTGCAGTAAATTTTTAAGCAATTAAAGGTAGTAAAGCGATAAAATAAGGTTTACACGTTCAATTTCTTTGCACAAATGGCCGGCAATAAAAGTTATTACACTGCACAAAAAATTTCATAAAGCTTGAAATTCGTATAAACACAAATCGATGCAATACTACCATAAAAACTTTTAGAAGTATGTATTCCACAACTTTTTTTAAATAATAGGTAATCAGTATTCCGAATCAGCCGGCTTTTTAGATAAGAAGCCATAATACAATGCGACGAATAAAACATCATCAAAGTCTATAAAAAATTTGGATGAACCATCTAGAAAAAAAAAAGAAAGCAATTCTTATAAGATATCAAAAAATATTAATTAATGATAAACTACGTCTTCTCTCACTCTTTACAATTTCCAATAATTTTCTCCATATTTTTCTTCAATTCCTATTCCAGTTTCCTTTTGCTTTTCGCGTTCTCATGAAACTCATTTCACAACCTTTTCGGTATTCACGCTTTATTTACGCTTCCATACTATCCTAACCAAGTTTTTTCAAGTTCGTCAACTAAGTCTAATACGTACTCTGTTTTGTATTCATTTGTAAGACGCTTCTATAGATACCCCATTTTCTAGTTTTAGAGTTCTTGATATATTTTGACCCCCATTTTTCGTACTATTAATTAATTTCTGCAGACTACACACAAGTCGTTTCCATATTAATGATATCATCCATTTCGATTTTCATTCCTCCGCATAACGTATATTTGAAATAACATGAGCTATATCGTAAACCTCAAAAATATAATATTTTTTCACTTGCTTTCACGTCCGATATTTGATCGTTGTATAACACATGTATCACACTCATTAAAGTAGTAGTAACAGAAATATTTCCAATTTTTACTGTTTCTCATAGCCTTTGTTACGGTACAATATCAGATTTTTGATAGCACAAGACACGAATAATTTCCAATTCTTTTATTGGGCCAGTATACAAAAATTGGCTTTTCCTAAACTACCCTCCGAGACCTTTTATTTGCTTAATGTTCTAATTCTTAATTTCTGCATCGATCTTCTAATTTCTTTCTTAACATATTTTTGTTATAGATATTCCTCTATAGTTAGCTTGGGAAGCTTAGTCAGGTAAGTCCCTGCTAGCTAGCTGGTGGCACGGGTTCGATTCCAGCGGTGGCCGATTTGGATCGAATTTGTTAATTAAGGCGTAGATTTAAGGTTGTTGATGAAAGCTGTTTGGAACATGATGCAAGTCCAAAATGGACCCATCACCTCCACTGCACACCAGCAAGTGTGAATGAGCCTCGACACTACATTGCGGTAGAAGAGGAAATGGATTATGTATGTAGTATGTATATTCCTCTATACTTCTCGCATTTAAATATGTGTAGTACCTGTTCTATACGCAGAAGTTACGTGGGCTTTTCTTTGATGGTGTTTCTTCCTTTGCTATTCTAGTCATCATACCAAGAGTTTATATAAACTGTTTATCTGTGTCAGTTGTTATCCACTAATTTGGTTAGGATACCCTCTGATCCATGAGCCTTTTCCGTTAATAGTTCCAGTCACTTTTTTTAGTTATTTTTTATTTTCGGTCTTTTGTACTTGTGTTTCTGATTCACCCTGAAATTACATCCTGTTTTCTATAACATATTTGGTGATATTCTTCCAATTGTCTTCGAGATATTAACAGTAAATTACAAGGAAAATCTTCTTATGCTCTTGTGGTTTTTATAAACTTTCATGCCTTACTACAAATTTTTTCTTATCAATGCGGTTGATTCTACCTACTTTTATGGTATAACTATAGAACAACTAGTTTGCAATAGCTAAACGCTTCAAATGATATTATAGTATACAGGGCGTTTCCTAAGTACGCGGAGAAAATTCATTAACAAATTCCTTGGATTATTTTAAGGCAAAACGTTTCTATCAATATGTGTCCGCAAGTCCTTCATTTTTGAAATACAGCGTGAAGTGTAGAGGAAAATGTTTAGTAAATTTAAAACCGCCGTTAGAATATTAGTTTCAAATTTGATTTGCACCAATGCAACTTCAAGTTCATAGCAATCATACACCGCAGTATTTTTGTTTCTCAACATTATTACCCACTGCACTCGTCGGTTTATTGTGCCCCCTAGGATTTACATCCTACCGATTGGCTCCATTTGCAAAGAACATATCTGTAATATGCATTTGCTACTTCTTCAGATACCATTAAATCCACCCCAAAGCAACGCTGTCTTAAAACTCTAACATTGGGCATTCACACAATAAGTGCAGTTTCTTCGTCCTCCTCGCAGAATCTGCAGTTTGGATCATTTGTGACGCCTATTAATTGTAGGTATCTTCTGAGCTGGCAGTGTACTATTAGCAGCGCAACTACCTTTCTCATTCGTTTCCTACTTAGAAGCAGTAGTTCTTTTGCTCTGACTTTGGAGGGATCTCTCGAGAACATTCGCGATTGTCTTAGCATCTGTCTCTCCCTCCAATATATGGAATGTTCTTCTCATAATCGTTCCTGTACCAACTCCTTTGCCGTCATATATTATGTCAAGCCGAACATTGGTTCAGGACCGATTCAGGTTTTTTTGCAGCCAGTTTTGCAAGTTGATTTGTTTTGTCATTCCCTTCCACGTTTGGTCTCCTGGTACCCATTTCAGAGTTATTTTGATATGTTTTGCCAGTGCAACCAGTGCTTAAAAGCATTCGAAAACTGCTTTAGATTTGATATCAACTGCTGTCCCAGCTTTTAATGCAGCTTGGTTGTCCGACAATATGTATATTAGTCGACTTTCATAGCCTTCCTGTAGCATAATGTTTGCACAGGTAGTAATAGCAATTACTTTCACTTGGAACACTGTAGCAAATCCAGAAATCCACCTAGGTTGATGTTTAAGCATTCCCCAGTATTTACTTCATAAATCCCAGCACCCAGCTCCGGAACTTTCCAACGTTTTTGATCCATCCGAATACCAGATGAAGGCAACTGATTTTGCACTTCTTTTCTGAAGAGACATATTAGGATACAAATCCCCTAATATGCGATTTAAAACATTACCCAAATGTTAATAATTAGGAAAACTGGTCGCTAAATCACTGACAAGTATCAGTGGGTAGCACACGAATATGGTTTCGGAATATTTGCCCATCATTAGTTACATAATCAACTGAAAAATAAATGATGAAATGCTAATAACAGTTGGAGGTTGAGAGACTTAATACCTCTACTGTCGCAGTTCCTTGCTCAGGTTTTCTTCTTTTGTCTTATGCTCCTATGATCATACTTTCTATACTTCTTTCAGTTTTTAAAGCGTTTATTAAGTTTAACACTTTCCAATTCAGAAATAGTGGCAACATAAAACAATTCCTTTGCAAAAACACTTCAATAGATTAAAGGCGCTCTACCAAATAATTCTTATTAAACTTAAAATTGGTGAATTTACAATGTATTCCAAGGGCATTGTACCGTGTGTTAAAAAGATTTTTAGATAAGGGTTGGCCATGAGAAACAAAAATAATGGCTACTGCAAGATTTAGAACCATTGTTTTTACAATTTTATTGAAATTTGCACAACAGTATTATGTCAGCAACGCAATGATGACAGTTAATAAATTCTAAATCTTGCAATAGACATTATTTTCGCGTCTCATGGCCAACCCTTATCTAAAATTTGTTGAACTCACTGTACTTGGTTAACATATTGAGACTAGCTTTGCCTATTTCAAATTTACCTAATAAATCTTGGAAACTTACACAAAAAACAAATTATGGAGTTAATAGCTTTACAAACAAAAATTAAAAATATAAAACAATCTCTTGAAAAACGTCCAATTACAGTGAGAGATTGTTCATTTTTTTTACAAAAAAATTCAAGTAATTTAAACTAATTAAGTTTAGCTTTAAAAATCTTGAAAGATTTTTCAGAAATGCTCACTGTCAGACGAAGACATCATTTGCACAAGAATATTGTTAAATCTATCGTTTCAAATTTTTTTTTTTTTAATAGCAAGGGTAGAATCGGTTATAGTGGCAGTTAAATTATTAAATTAGCCGCAGATATCATTTCTGTGAACCGATTTCATGATTTCCAACAAGTGAACAAGTATAATAGGTTTTTCATACTAGTTAGAGAAACTTTAAAGTAAAAGATATGTTGGAACAGCTGATTAATAAAAACTGTGTAAGCTATCACAACTCGTATTTGCATGACGCACCCTGTAGCCCTTTAAGACTTCATTCTTTATAAAACACAGAAAATCTATTAATACACTAACAGCTAACAGCACACAGATTTTAACTAACCCCATTACTTCACAAAAAACAGTGTAGGTGCCCCCTTCAGCCCCGAGGCACCCCTTTAAGATGTCATATACGAACAACAGAAAATCTCCTTCTCTAACTCCATTTTAACTTTTGACTGCCTGACCTAAACCCACTTGTTCTTCTAATTCCATTAGCAACTACCAATACAAGAAATAATGTAAGACTTCCATTAGTTGATTCCAGTTATGAAGAACTGAAAACCTCCGTGGGGATTTATTCTGCCTCCACAAACTTCTCACTTTTAATTGTACCACCAACCTACCAACATTCAAGAAGATAATTTAAAGCCTTGAACAATGGATGATATGTACGAAGAGCACAGAACTCCCTTGTGAAACCAATCTACCTGCACGGACTTCTTGCTTCCACCACTATCACTATTATCAGAAGACGCAAGATGTGGAAGCCCCCTTCACACCAGTAAGGCTTTTTGGGTGTACCCACATTTAGGCTTTATTGGAAACCTATTATGTTACCTCTAAGGAGCAGCACGCCTTTTGGCCGTCTCACTCAAGCCATCCTACCCTTTCGAAGAACTTAAGAAGCTTTACCAGGACAGCGTCGTAAATCCGAGCCATGTCGGGCCAGAACTCCCCAACATGGATCGTCTAAGTAATGCAAAGGTAGGACATTCGCAGTCTCCAGAGACTTTTTGACGTTAAGCAAAAAGACCAGAAAGCCTAGTGGTCTTGCATAGCATAGCAACAAGTGCATAAGTTTTTTGAAACTACAATAAGTTATAATAGTTATAAGTCAGGACATTTGTTTTTTTGTAAAGTGTAAAAATTAATTCGAAACCAATTAAAAGTCAGAAATATAGTCGACTTTGGAGACATAATGGTCATGAAACCCTGTCATTGCAATATAATCTAATTTGCAAATAGCCAGTATTTAAGTAAACTTCATATAAGAGAGTTGTTTGAAAAGTAAATACGACCACCTATACTACGTTTCATACTTTAGATTCGGTACGGGCTCTTATGGAAGACGATGTAGCCATATTTAAGCACAAAACTGTTTATAAATAAATATGCACCCGTCAATCATACATAAATCCTGCTTTTATATTTCTGAGCTACTAATCTACTACGCTCTTACTAATGCCTTTTCCTTTACTAACCATATTTGACTAATACATAAACTTAAAACCACGGTCGTTGCCGAGAACTGGCAACGTCGACAAAAAAACTTCCATAAGGTTTACATTGCCCTATATTTACCGCACTGAATCTGAATTATGAGACGTAGTATGGTATTTATTTTTCAACATGACCTCCATTGAGCTCGATACATTTTGCCCAACGATGTTCCAAAGCCACTATACCGTTTTTATATAATGATTTCTCCTGGTCTACAAAATAGCCGTTCATAACATAAACCACTTCATTGTTGTTGGAAAATCGTTGCTCTCCGAGCCATCTTTTGAAGTTCGGGAACAAATGGAAGTTAGACGAGGCTAAATCGAGTGAGTAAGGCGGGCGATTTAACAATTCGAACATGAGTTCATGGATTTTGTGTGCGTGTGAACATGTACATTACCCCGTTGTCTTTTTGAAAATGCTTGCACATTGGTGCGCCCAAACAATAACCTCACAATGCACTGAGCTGAAACTCGGTAAGGGCAAGTACACAGTGGTATAAAGCAATAAACTGACAGATATAGTACAATTTTATCTCAGTGGATAACTTTCTCAGTTTTTATATTTACCGAACACAATGATATAAAACATGACTCGAACAAAGTGATAATCTTCGAAAATGAAAAGAGTTTAAAATATGTTTGAAAAAACTATGGAGAACTTTGGAACAGCCGTTATTCTGAAGGGGTAATATTGTCACTCGAACTAGTTCCATATTTAGAGTAGAATAATTTCCTTTATTGTGAGCCTTCCTTATATTTTAAGCAAAAGGAACCCAATATCTCAAGAATGTAAAGAATTACTCTCAAAATGTGCAGGCTGAAAAAGTTGGGTGAATTGTATGAATATAATTGGTTCTTCGACTAATTTATTAGCAGCAAAATTAGCAAGTACCTTTATTTTTTATTATTATTTACGGACAATGTATGTATGTATACATAACTTCTTTAAAAGTTGGAATTTATAGTTTACAAAGAATGAGCCTATAAAACTTGCTTTTATTTTTCATAAACGCCTTTCATTCATATTTCACAAAATATATTTTGTTAAAACATCTGGATTTAAAGCTGAGTTCGGTATGCTTTTCGACATTATTTAAATAAACCATTTTTCAGGTGAAAATGTCACTGGCTTAAAATATCATTAGATCTAAAGCATTTTCAATGAATAATGTTCCTTTATCTAAAAAAATAATAATAAACCGAACTTCGTGTTAAAAACTGGAAACCGCGTATTGTTAAAGTTTCTATAAAAAAACAGAAATTATATTAGTCAAAATGCAGAGTATTAAAATATTATTCCTGTAAATTTCGCTCGACCTAAAATAGCTGAGAGTACTAAAATCGATTCTTTTCAAATAATGCCTATAAATAAAAGCCCTACATTAGCTATATAATTCCCAAAAAAAAGTCATTTTCATTGTTGGCATTAATTATTGTAAGTCATGGAAACAAAGGCATTAGAACGGGTACGGTATTGAACGCCCTCGGTTTAAACGTTGAATTTCAGCTCTTAATAATCAGTTTCTTGTATATTGATTATTCAGTTCCCTATTATATAAAGGTATAATATGAATAATAATGCGAAAGCAGTTACTACACATTGCATAAATCCAATTTGTATTAGAACTTTGAGTATAATGGCGTCAGATATTGCATTGTATTTGATTATTCGGCATGTATACTGATATATTAAATGAGTTTAACCAACTCTATCGAGGAGGTGAACAGAGAATGTTATGATTATGACACAGCACACATCAGGGACAATGCGTAATTTACTTCGTGTAATAAATGGAAATGGGAACATTTTAAGCAACCACACACACATTCTAACGATTTTTAATTATAAAAACTTTTATAATAATTTTATATTATTAAATTATGAGATCGTTGAAATCGTTACGAAATCACGTCGAAACCTAATTTCTTTGCATATTCAAAGCGGGAATCATTCAGATTTCGTTTGCATTCCTGCGAGGAAATAACACCGAGTATTTTGAAATCTTTCCAGAAGTGTATTGACAAAAATCTAAAGTTTAGATTCTTCGAAGACTTAAGCTGTAATTAGACGGATTGTTAAATCGTAAGAATAAAATGTAAGCCGCTCATTAGAAGCTTTATACATTAATTTACAAATAAATTATAAATTTACATTTTGGTAAAAATAAGAAGAGTAACCTCTAATTGACTTATTAGCCTTTGGCTACTCCTCAATTTCATACCTCTGGGAAATAAATTCAGTTATATTACTTAGTTAATTACGGTAGCCTGGTATTTAAATACCTTGATACCGTCAGAAAGATCTTAATTACAAATTAGCAATTTCTTTAAATACTAGTTTAGTTAAATTCAAGGTTAAATATTTTCGCATACTTTGCTGTTTTGATATCAACACCTTTAAGTGCTTTTTAAGAGATAAATATCAATGTAAGATTTTCACGTTCTTTAAAATTAGCGTTTTGCCAAATTAATCAATTTTGGCTTTTGTTTGAATAAAATAGTTTCTGATATTTTTAGCACTAAAGCTACATGAACCAAAATCAGTATTTGAAAATAGAATTTCAGTTCGAACAATTAGGTTAATTATTGAACTGCAAAAGTAGTAAAGTACTCGTACATTCTCTTCTACTATCTTTAAAAACCTTAGTGTTGGCCTTATATGCACTATCAAAAAATCTATAAAAATTTAAATCTGGAAATTTACTACAATTAAAAGTACAGGTAGCTCGGTTCCGTTATGTTAACATTTTTAAATAAAAAAATAATTAAAAACGTTATTGGTTATTGAACTTTAAATAAAAACATCTTGCATTATTTATACACGTGGCCTACTTGATTCTAAAATGTCAAGTCTAAATCAAGATCAGTATATTCATTTTTCATCATTAAAACGATAGGTTATTGTATGACTTCGATTGAATGCTATTAATTTAATATTTCAGTAACGGTACAAATACTGCCAAGGAACGCAATTAGTTAAAGTTAAATATTCGCTAAATTAACAAGGAAAAGACAAATTTTAAAATGAATATTATAATGAATAAAAAATATATACCTATGTATCAGAAGAAGTAAAGATTTGTAAATGCTAAAAAATGTTCTATATACTAAAGAGTATACAGTAAATAGAGAAGCAACGCCTAAATAAAATGTATGTTGGGTTGCCTTGTTGCCTAAGCATAATGTAAAGCGAAATTGAAAAATTGAATTGGTGGAAGATAGAATTAAATATTCCTGTCATGTAAATAACTGAAATTAATACAATTTCATAATAAAAATAAATGCTAACAAGAAAGGGACGATCAGAATTAACGCCAGTCATAAAATTGGTGTTACTTAAAGAACTACACCGTTATCAAAGTTTAACACTGAGGAATCTATCACGATGGAAAAAATTTAATCCAACAAAAGAACTGCCAGATGCTCAAGAAAAACATAACGTGAAACTAAAAACAAAGAAAAGGTGAGCAATAACTCGTAAAAGATCTAATAGGTGAGAAAAGAACATTTGCCGAACGAAGAAGAAAAATAAGAAAAGGGGACTTCCCAAATTAACTTTCGAAAATTTAACAAAAGCACTCATTAAAATATCACCAAAAAACGGCTGAACAACCAATAGTAAGCTTTTGCATATTTACTGTTGAAGACTTACAAACACTGGAAATAATAGTAGACCTCTTAGACAATTAAAGAATCTGTGGTATTTCTACGGATGGAAGGCACCACTGTTTCATAAAGCAACTGATAACAATGTATATGAAATTCGGCTACCAAAATGGATGAAAAAATGTTGTGAAGTTTTCAATACATACCTTTTAAGATGACGAACTACCCAGTTTAACAATGCAATTATCATAATCATACATAAAAAGGATGACATTTCAAATCTGGGAAATTATCGATTTGTCATTCTACTTTCCCATTTATACAAGCACTCTTCACGAAAATTATTATAAAGTGTCTAATAACTAACATGAATTTAGCAGAGCAAGTCATTGAACTAGCTGTGGAACCAAAGACCACTTACAGGGGTTACAAAAACGCTCAATTATGAAGAGTAATTAGCCAGTAAGACTGATATGTTTTGGTGTTCAATCGGCTTCTGATACAATTAAATAACATTCGAAGTTGAAAGCATTGATAGAACATACATCTTCGCCGGTAATGCAATAATTTCATTAAAACTATTTGCTGCTCTAATGATTTTAAAAGAGTGAACTGGAACCAGATGGGCATAAACGTAAACACAAGATAACGAATTGCGATCTGTATATTCAAGACATTCGCTGTTACTCTCTGCAAGTACGTCTTCAGATAAGTCTGAAACATATCTGTATTAATTGAAAACATTATTATGAGAAGGACTCAAATAGCATAGGTCAGGTCTTACAAACATCAGCGACCCTTAAACTTACGAAAATTATAAACCAATATAGGTTTAGCGTAGATAAGTTTTAGTAAACTCAGTTATTTATCTAATATAATATCCGGGTATGTCCAGTCTCTCACGAAAAGAACGATATGTGTATAGGTATAAAGTGCGAATTGTTTTTGGGGTATTACGAATTGTTCTGTAAAGAGTATACCCTTTAAAGATAAAATTCCAAATTAAATAATAAGAGAGGACTTTAATAACTCTAGTAATTATGTAATTAATAAATGTTTCTTCTGCTCCTTCATCTTCTTCGTCTTCCCCTTCGCGTTTTGAATCTTGGTGTGATCCGTTACGATACTACGAAAATGATTTTTAGTCTTTCCATCTTTTGTATGGTTTACCCACTATTCTTCTTCCCCTTGGCTGTATTCTTTTATCCTGTCATTTATATTGAATATATTTAGTTCTTCCTAATTTCTAGTGGCAACTGAAGTATTTAAAAGAGTTTACCTGTTCTATTTTTTTTATTATTCAATACTATTTTTGATCTTATGGGTCATTACCTAGGAAGGTCATTACTTTGGTTTTCGAGATGGATATTTGTAGTTTATATTCATATAAAATTTATTGTCTCAAATGCCAAAGCGTTTATAAGAATGCCGTACTACTATTTTAAAACTACAAAGATTGTGCATTTCTTGAAAACCGAATACAAAGGCTTTATAAAATACTCAAAACGTAGAAAAGGTATAATAAGTTCGTCAGAACTTGATGGCGTAGTCTAGTTCAAATCTCTATGGTATGGTATGATGAACAATTTCACGAATCGTCAAGGTTTGAATTCTACCAATTAGGAAGCGATGGCGATGGCGCCGTTTGAGGTGAACTATACATTTTAAAGGGAAACATGTATAGTTCACCTCAAATGGCGCCATCGTCCTTTCTACATTACGTCTTGGCTAAATACAGTGGGCAGGCCTTAATATGTAATATTTAATTTAGCTGGCCTTGGTTGGGACTTTGGTCTACCACTGTAGAGGTCACCCTCTAACGAAGTGGACCATACCAATTGATCTACACCAACGTATCAACACTTGCCACATTTGATCTAATTCAAGATATCTTGCTCGTTAAGTAACTCTTTTGTTTTTATTTTTATTAAGGTCAACTGCATCGACAGGGACTTCGTCCCTTATAAAACCGTTTCATTTTGCGATTTTAATTAATACTTCTTTTATTATTTTCTTTAATAGGTGGTATAATTGTTTTCTTCGATAGAATGAACTGTATTTAATTGTAATTGTAATTACCGGTTATTTTAAATTAATGCACTATACAAGCTAAAAAATACAAAGAGATTGAATATGACCACGTTTTGTCATTGGCGATTCATCCGAAATGGCTCAATAGAAGAGACCAATCGAGAAGAGAGTGAAACGCAAGCGAATCCTGCATCTCTCTGCAGACGACATAGATATCTTGATGAGGTTTGGCCTCTATCATGGCTAACTGATAGCCAAAGCCCGGATTAAAAATTTTATTTGAAAAAAAAGTTGAAATAGTTTTTTGTTAGAAAAGTGTGTCACTTCAAAATTATTAATAAACAAAAATAACTTACCTAACTATGTCAAGTGTATAGGTCCATTATAAAGAGAAATAACAAAATTCGGATGATTTTTCAGGAGAAAAACGATTAATTAATATTTATTTTAAAAACAGTTTACACAGCTTTAGAAAATTTTCACAGAAGTTTTCTCAATAAAATTTAGCTTATTCAGGGTGAATATTATTAGGTTGCCTGAAAAGAACTAAGATTTTCGCAAGCAATAAACCTCATCATCATTAAAAACGAGTTTAAAAGATTTTTCTGCAATTTCAAAACTTTTCATGGGTTTCTTTTTAAACGTAATCTAAGATTTTTAGTCCTAAGTTTTTAAGTTACCAGAAAAACTAGGAACTTCCAGGCGATTCTTATGGGGTAACCCGATTATCCTTTTCATACAAATCTTCGAAATATTTATTTAAAAAAAAAACAATTTAACCGATTTTAGATAATTTCAAAGCTCCTCAAGAGTTTTCTCAACCAATTCTAAGATTTTTCAGGTTGGATATTCTTATGCTGCTTGAAAAAAAAAAGAAATTCGGCCGATTGTTAAAAAGTAAAACGATAAACCTTTTAGTTAGAACAATTATTGATATCTTTATTTAAACACGAGTTTCAACGATTTTCTGAAGTCTTAAAGCTCTTCATGGGTTTCCTTATGACCAATTTTCACCTTTAAATGATTTTTGGAAGTTTCAAAACCCTTTTTTGAGTGTTTCAGACGAAATATTTTGAGGCGACCTGAAAAAATAAGTAAATTCAGGTGATTTGTCAGTAGTAAAATATGTAATATCTTGGTTAAACAAATTATTAGGAACTATTAATATTAATTTAAAAACCAAGTTTAAAGAAATTATTGAAATTTCAGGAATTTTCCTCCAAACATAAGCTTCCTGAAAAAATGAGATATTCAGTTGATTTCTGAGGAGTAAAATGAGTTAATTCCTAGTTTACGAAAATTGCTGATATTTTCTTTAAAAGACGAGGTTTTCAAGTAGGTAATCGTCGGAAAGCTTTCTTCAAGCATTGGTTTTTTGGGCTGAATGTTCTTAGGCTTCCTGATAAAATTGGCAATTACAGTCAATTCTTCAGGGATGCAAATGTTTTGGTATTTTCGGCAAAAAAAGGAGTTTAAACAGGAACTTCCTCACAGGCTGGGCTTTTGTAGGCTGAATATGGAACTTCAGGTGACTTCTTTAGGGTAGAAAGAAGGTCATATAATTTTTGTAGTTTAAAATTGTTTTAAATTAGAGCACACTGTTATTACTCTGCATGAAATAAAGTTGTTAAAGTAACCCGAATTCCCAAAACCCAAAATAGTTGAAAAAGTCATTGCTTTTGAAATTAGCGACAAAAAAATTGAAATTTTATAAAATGTAACTTTTAGTTGCAATAGTTGAACAATCATACCCCAGGATATCAATACTTTATTGTATATTAATTCGTTTTCCAGTGGACGGATGGTATAAAACACATTCATAGATCATGATGTAGGTTGAGCTATATCGAACAGTTACAAGTTTTATAGAAGGCGTATGTCTAGCAATGAATCTAAAATGGCCCAATGATGATGTACTAAATACTAAGTATAAGTGCCCTTTTTTAATAAATTACTTGTATATGCCAACCTCAATGGCGTCAAGCTTTGCGTATTTGCCTTGTAAACCAGAGATCTCGTGTTCGACTCCCAGTCCAGTCTAGCCAGTGAGATAGTTAATGCAAAAAAATCTAAAAGTGTGGCCTTTGTACGGATACACGATAAAATCGTAGGTTTCGTGCCAATACGATGTTTTGGTACGAAAGAAGGATAAAAATTTTTGCTAGTGGTGACCGTCCCAAATGTCCGGAAAAATTCTAGTCAGATAGTGCCAATGACCAAAGGGGTTGACGCATGTTGCAAAGTCACACCCGCAAGCTTAAATTAGCCAAATCAATAAACAAACAAACAATAAATTATTTATTTATATTGCAGGGTTATCACATAAACCACCAAATAATTTCCAAGAATGAATTTGCATCTGCAAAGCAGCCATACTTTAGAATTTCTAAAAATGTTTATGGTAACACCAATTTACTTGAATTACCGAATTATTACACATATGGAAAATCTATAATACTGATTCTCTTTCTCCACTATTAGGTTAGACGTTAGACGGATAGCTACTTGATTATTTACCAGTTAAGAAAGCATTATATTCCACAAAATTGAATCTTTGTGCATTTTCTACTTTTTGGTTAAACTGATAATTGGTACTACCCAATGAAGTACATCATAAAAGAGAAATTTTCACTAAACAAATGAAAATTTTCTGTTTTGTTATCGGCTTTCCTGAATAAACTTTTAAGAACAAAAAGGGAAAAATATAGGGTTTAAAAGTTATTTAAATATGCAGGTTTTAAATGAACTATCTAAAGAAGAGCAGCATAATTAAACTACTAGAAGAAAATAAAACAAATGGAAACTTAAATTACAATTTTAATTACATAACAAACACAAAAAATAAAGATACAAATAACGCTTTCACAGTTACATAACGTACAAAATTAGATGAAATAGTTCCATCTAATTATAATAAACGTCTACCGTTCGTTGATTTTGAAATCTGTAACAATTTTACATGGGCAATTTTTCATGTAACGATAAAATAGAAAAACCGTTCACATTTCTCATAACCCCCTGGCACAAAGACCTAAATCATGTTCGAGAATGTCAGAGTAAATTAACCGGCGTCAATTAATTTTTTTCTCTACAAGATGCATCACTCTTCAAAAGCTTGACGAGCAAGGTTAAAGCTTTTGCGTAGTACGACAGCTCAATTATTTAGCGATCTGTCAAATTTCCTGTCTGATAATGACTACAACAATAACATTCGATATTATTGCAGCGTTTCTTCGATTTTAAAGTTCGATTAACGATAGTTGATGTTTCAACACGTTTTTATATTTGTTTTATTCTTTTTATGCAGTGTCCTTTTGAATTAAATGCTGATTTTCAGTAATAATACAGCCAGAGAAAAGATTTTTTTTTAATTAGAAGGATATTATGCGTTGAGAAGACTCCAGGAAAGCAAGCTTGGGTTGTACTTGACTCAAGGCCGACTTGATAGTTAAAACAAGTATACTTATTTTAATACCACTTTCTCTCGAAACCAAAATAAACATTCGAAAAGTTATTGGTAAAGCCTTCTTTGAAACACCTATCTGCTTTTAATTAATTGTAAATTGTTAGAATTCATCCGTCAGCAATAAAGGATGTTCGATTGTTTATTGAAAATATTGGTTGTAAAAAATGCATATTCACTTATGTAAAAAGTGATGATTCATGTACAAGGAAAAACTTACAAAAATGGGCGATTTAAATTTCCAAAAAGCATCAAGAGCAACCTATAAGTTATAAAGCTAAACAAACAAGTACTAAAGTTACAAATCAAAATTTACTCAATCGATTCTACCTGTTGTTATTTATACACTTTCCGTAAGAGCACTGCTTCAAGAGAATGTGATTGATAGTGATATGTGGGCCTAAAGCGACAGCTATAATGTAATCGATCTGCTCGAGGCTTTCTAACATATTTCTGCTCCGGCTATCACTTGACTTTTCGTTTTAATTATGAATCACTTTCCTTTTCCTTTAAATTATTGTCATTCAAATTATAGTCATTCAAAGCAAAAAATCAAAGAATATATTAGATAACAAGTAACTGAATTAGATAACAGGAAAAAGCAGAGGATTCAAAATGAAATTTCATCAGCTAAGGTGAAAATGTTAAAGAGGAAAACCTAAAAAGGTCATAATGTAAACGAAGAATAACCATCTAATAAACAAAAAGGAAATAAAAAAATGAAAATAAGAAGAATCAAAATAAAAGCGAAATTAATAACGTAACATTTCGATCTTTTCGGAAACCCTTCAGGACAATTTTGTTCTAGTAACGAATAAGTTTTACTTTTATTTGCTTTAAATACATATTACAAAATGAGACCGTGAGAATATCACCTTTGTGGTTCAGGTAAGTCAGATTAGGAGTGTATTTAAAATTAAACTTTTGTTTATTTTCTATTAGCGTTGGAATGTTTATTAAATATTCTTACGAGTTTGCAATTAGAACATTAATGAAATCCACTCACGAAAAACTATTTTTAAATAGATTATATGCAAATTACAAACATTTCTTGTTTTATCGAATGTATTTTGCAACTCTTGTGTCATTAAGCTCTGATTTTTAAAGGCAAACGCCTTCAAATCACATTTCAGGAACTAAAATACGGCAAACCCTTAGTTCCCGAATTAATTTGCAGCAACCTCCATTTTTGAAAAAAATTTTCAGTCATAGAATAAATATACCGAAGGCCGCTATAATAACAAATATAATCTACTTATTAGGAAATGTTAATTCTTTGTAAAGAATTTCGCAGATTATTAATTTGGCAAAATATGAATCTTTTAATGCGAAAATTTGAAAAGATACCATCTATTCACTTACGGTTGCGTGTGATAATCCTAGTTACTTAAACTTACAATACACATCCGGTCTTTAATTTTAGACTCAATTACTGGGTGAACTTTTTTGGCCTTTAAGTGATACCTGAATGAGAATTAGTAGCTCATGTCAGGTACATGTAACAAAAAAGAACTTTTTGTTACCTAAAACTAAGGACAGTAAATGAATAAAACCGGCGTACGTAAAAAAGTAAAATCAAGAAATTACATAATTACTTACTTTAAAACATTATCTGACTGCTTTTCTAACCTATTATTGTTAGGGAAAATCATTTTGATTTTTTTCCAAAGCTTTGAAGCTTTTGCTACCTTCAATTCGGGAAATTTTGAAATTTTAAAACAACAGTTTGCAGCCCTTTTTCAAAGGATTTTAAATTCTTTTATTGTACAAACATTATCAAACTAGTTTTCTAACCTACTTTTTTTGTTCGAAGTGTTGAAGCGATTCTGAAACATTTAAAATTATTAAACATTTTACATTGCCTTCTTCAATTTTTTAAAGGATTTTAAATCTTTTATTGTGGATTTGCCTTTTAAAACCTTATCTAACTGTTTTTCTAACCTATTTCTTGAAGGATGTTGATTTTTTCTCATACTCATTTTGATTTTTTCCAAAGTTTTGAAGCTTTTGTCACCTTAAATTTTGGAAATTTTGAAACAACAGTTTGCCCTTTTTGACGGATTTTAAATTCTTTTATTGTCAATTTGCCTTTAAAAACATTGAAACTGGTTTTCTAACCTACTTTTAAGGGACATCTATTTTGAAATCCTTTTGAAGGTTGGAAGGAAAGCTTTCGTTATTTCCAATTCTGAAAATTTTAAAATTCTTAAACATTTATTTTCGTTTGTTGTTTTCAATTTTTTAAAGGATTTTAAATCTTTTTACTGTAAATTTACCTTTCAAAACCTTATCTAACTGTTTTTCTAACCTATTTTTTAGGGATAACCATTTTGATTTTTTCGAAGTTCTAATACTTTCAATTTTAGAAATTTTGAAACAACAGTTTGCCCTTTTTGACGGATTTTAAATTCTTTTATTGTAAATTTGCCTTTAAAACTACTTCTTTTAGGGACATTTCTCTTGAAATTTTTTCGAAGGTTGGAAGGAAAGCTTTCGGTACTTTCAATTCTGAAAAATTTAAAATTCTTAAAACATTTTCGTTTGCTGTTTTCAATTTGCTAGGAGGATTTTAAATCCTTTTACTGTAAATTTACCTTTCAAAACCTTATATAACTGTTTTTCTAACCTACTTTTTTTAGGGATAATCATTTTGATTTTTTTGATATTCCGGAAAGTTTGGAATTTCGAAAAAACGGCCATTTTTTAATTTCTTTCGTTGTAGGTTTGCTGTTACAAACCTTATCAAACTATTTTTCTTTTATATAGGTACATATCTAATTGTTTTCGTGTTTTTGGAGGCTCTGTTACTCTATGTTCTGAAAAATTATTATTATTTCGGGCAGTATATATTAGATTTTTTGATTTTTCAAAGAATTTCATAATACCGAGACAACACAGTGCGTCTCTCGAGGAGTCATATACCTCATCCACACCAATCCGAAATACTAAAACATGAAATATAATTTAACTTAACTCAGTCATGTATAACATTTTGAATGTTGATCTGGCTTAACTTTAATAAAAAAAAAAAAGAATTTCTAATTATTTTATTGCATATTTTATTTTGTTTCGAAGAAATTCTTTAAAACCCCACATTTGAGGAAAATAACTTTTATTGCTGCCTAAAACTATAAACATCCACAATTAATAAATAATTTTCTAAAATTTATTTTTCATTTTTATTTTCAAACACAAAAACAAATCGTTTTCGGATTCCTTAGGGTCGAGGAACTACTTTTTAAGGGCTCCTTTCCTACTTTTTTCTCGATTCTTGAATAACCCAACTTTTTCTTAATTCCAAATTTTGTACTAAGCTATTTCCCTGAATTTTGTTTTATTGCTTTTCGAACGTTTTTAAATTTCGGGTTATTATAACTTTGGGTTCTGAGAAATACTATGTAATGTTGAAATTTGGTTTTTAATTTCTGTAAAACATTGCAATCCTTTTGTTGTGAATTCATTTGTAAAAAGGTAAAAACGGCTGACAAAATCATTTTCCTAACGTATTCTGCTCACAGCACATTCTTCTTAAAAAAATTTCAAAATTTTTGGACTTTTGGTACTTTTAATTCTAAGAAAAGATCTTTTAAGCATTAGTTTGAATCTTTTATTTTTGAAAGAATTTTTGATTCTTGTACTGTAGACTTACCTTTAAAAATTTCCTACAAAACAATTTCTTTGAACTTATTTTGTTCACAAAAGATTTATTTCAAAATTTCGAACCTATTAATAATTATGAACTTTGGTTCTGGAAAATTATTTTCTTTTTGGAGTATTTCCTTAATCGGATATATCTTCACAGGACTTTTATTTTGAGCTTTTTAGAAATTTCAAACCTTTTGTCTTTTTCAGTTCTGGAAATTGTTATTTTTTAAGTTTTTGGATTCTTTTAGTTTGAAAGAAGAATTAACCCTGTTGTTCAATAGTTGTTTGTAAAAAATGATTTTGTTTTCACTAAAAAAAAGGTCGTTTAATGAAGAAAGATAGTGAAATCGAGGAGCGTATTTTGTTTATTAATTAAATACAAAAAGTTAACGGTCTTGTAATTACAAGGAGAATTTTTTTGTTTAAAATCAATTAATTGACTTCTATGAAAAAATCGGTTGATGCTTGGTAATGAAAATTTTGCAATTGCTTATAAATGAACTGTTAAGTAAAAACGAATCTAAAATTAGTGTAAAATTGTATAATCATCAACTGATTAAAAAACTAATTGGAAACGTTTGATTAACGATTAAATATTTATTACAACGTAGATATTAATAGATTTTTAATTTCAAAATTAATAATCTATAGAGAGTAAATTCCGATAAACTAGAGTTTTAGTTTATAATTACATGTTACATGAGAAGATGGCGCTGAATGATTTCAGTAGACAAAACCAGTGAAAATACCGAAACTTGCTCCACTTCTACCAAGGCCCGCTGAATTAATATTGCATATAAGGCCTGTCCACTTCATTTAGCCAAGACGCAATTAGCAAGGAGGCAGGCGCCATTTGCGGTGAACTACACATTTCGCCATTAAAAAATGTATAGTTCACCGCAAATGGCGCCTGCGTCCTTGCTAATTGCGTCTTGGCTAAATGAAGTGGACAGGCCTTATATACAATATTAATTCAGCGGGCCTTGCTTCTACCGCATTCACGAAATCTTGACCGCTAGGTGGCGCATTGGTATTTACATTTATATGGAAATCTAAACATTGATAGCAGTGCTTTTGATGGACAAAATATCGTGGATGACGGATGAGACCTAGTCTGGTCACGGCTAATTAAGATCGAGAGTATAGTGCATTGTTGGCAGGCAAAATCAATTGATACACTAAAGTATATCGAGACGATCGTGGACACTGTTTTTAAGTGAACGACACCAACGCCTCCAACAGAATTTGATCGACAGTGGTACCTTTAGATTATTCGTTTGGTATTTTTTTATATCAACTGATTCTGCCTTCTAACAAAATCAGAGTTACTAAATACCGCCACGAACACGAAACAAATCCCTGTTAAAATGAACAGGTTTTGATATAATAAATAATAGTTTTACAACAAGAATGAGGTTATTTGTAATTGTTTCTAGTTCGATAATAAATTCTTTATTGAAGAGAGGTCCACAGCTCAAGTATACAGAATGAGGTATAACAACGCCCATTGCAGAAAGGTAGTTCGTCATTATTTTGAACGAATATCAAACTTGGCGTTACTTTGGTATATAAACTGACTTGATTGACAGGCAAACCCAGTTGATATACGTCAAAGTATCGAGACTTGTTAAAAACTAGTTGACCATAATCAGAGTAGAATTTATTAATAATGTGCGCCGTATCAGTGACTTTCGCGGTTTAATTTCTGACTCAAATCTGCGACAATGTCTTACTATTGTTTCAAAGGTACATATCCTTGTTGCTTAATTACAAAAGCTACTTAACCACAACACCAGACACGCCCATCAAAAGGGTTATTGGTCAATTCAAAATATACTGAAGCCCAACACTTTTCTGCAAAATGTACTGCATTGCAACACATCTCCGTAAGCTACTACATGTCGTCCAAAATATATTGGAGCACAACGCTGCCTCCCAAAATCTACGCAGTTGCAACACGCCCTACTGCGTTGCACAATCACATATAAAATAACATAAATATAGGTTATTTAGGTAATTATTTTGTAGATATCTTTTAGTCATAGTCATTTTACTCGCGTTGCTGAAGCGTACAGCTTTTTGTGAAAATGTCTGAAGGAACTAAGCAGCTTTTTTTTTAAATATTTTGAAGATGGGTCAACTCCTACGGCCTCTAAGCATATGCATGAAATGAAACTGTTAAGTGATCATTGTAACGATGACAGCCAACCAATAAAAGAAATTTTGGCAGATTCGCAAATTTGGCGTGTGACTTTGTGTATGCTTGTATATTAATTTCTAAAAGAAGACTTAAATAATAAACACTTCTTCCATAATCCCACGTATAAACATTTGTAGTATACCTATCTACATAAGTATCTACGTACCTACTTAGTTAAAATTTGCTAGGGCAAAATTATTGTTACAATAAATAATATAAAAAAAATAACATAAAATTAGGATCTAAGCAATCTAATGACTTTTGGCATTCGGCACATTTTTTAGAATGTTATAAATAAGTGAATGTATCCTTTCCTTTGCTGGAACTGCGTAGATTTTGGGAGGAAGCGTTGTGCTCCAGTATATTTTGGAGGACATGTAGTAGCTTACGGAGATGTGTTGCAATGCAGTACATTTTGCAGAAAAATGTTGAGCTTCAGTATATTTTGAATTGACCAATAACGCTATTGATAGGCGTGTCTGGTGTTGTGGTTAAGTAGCTTTTGTAATTAAGCATCCTGGTTTGGGTATTTTCTGGACGTCACAAGTTTAAGTATCATAAAAGGGCCAGTTGATATACATACGAAAGAACTAACGCAAAGACATCATCACTGGCGATCAAGAGTCCGTGGTATCGTTAGTATTTACCAAACACTGAAACAGAATGTGTTCAGTATCCCTTGAAGGACGTTCGTGTTGGTAGAGCAGAATCAAAACGAGAAGCATACTCACGTGACTATGCGCCGTAGATCAGAAAGCGTTCGGGCGAGTCAAAATTGTTACGGAAGAGGAGATTCGCAAATCGTTGATGACGTACATGTCCTTCTCGTTTTAATTCTGCTCTACTTTAATATATCAATTGGCTTTTTAAGAGTAAACAAAAGTGCGTCATATAGCCAACGAGGCCAAGTATAGCGAATGTCGGTATCTGGGGTACCTACGTGAAGTGGCTTTATTAGCAAAACTTCTAATTTTTACCAATAGAAAGCTTTCGCTGAGAGAATTTCCTGTTTTAACATTATATTTTTAATTCGAAAATCAGCAACCTGTATTTAACAAACGGCCGATTTAATATGTTAAGCTTGTAACATCAAAATCAGAGTTTCTTTATAAAATTTTCGGACAAATCAATTCGAAATCTTATTTTAAGCTGAAACGTATGTTAAAAGAAAGATTTAGATTGTATTTTTAATACTAATAAAGCCATATGCAGCTTTTAAAGTTATTTTTATGTCTGTTGTTAATATCTGCAAATAAGATGCAGGTTTGAATGTCAGCAGTGAACCGATCACTGAGAACTTAACATTTAAATAATAAATAACACAAATGGAAAATAATAATTTATACAAATTACAAAAAAATCCTGGGTTCAAATCTGGTGCTGAATTTGCTTTAAGATACTATAAGCTAACTGCATGTAAAAGGTCCCAATATTCTCTTCTTTCGGTGGTGCGAAGTACTCAGACCCTAGGCCCACATTGCATTCGCCGCAAATTGAGGGATGCCTTCATACAGACCGGCACCTAACCCATGGCCAAACTCCTGTCCATAGAAGCGCTCCGTGTATCAACGGGCTCTAGAAGACCGGCACCAAATAGGCGATGCAGATGTCTTTTAAAGGTCTGTGGCTATCCTGAGGTGCTTCCTACTGAACCTAAGAACCCGTTTGGTTCTAGCTTTTGAAGATCTGTGGCTACGACCAATAAACTTCTATTCCAAATTGCTTTGAACAGCACGTGAAGCTGATGGTCGAGGTTGTCATACCAACAACACAGAAAAAGATTAGCTTGAAGTGTACACTCGACCAGTTTCAATGAGCCCTTTTATGTTACGGAGCACGTACATAGAGATGGCTGCATCGGGGCTCAAAATTTGCAGTTTTATGTTATTTCATATCAGGAAGCAGTTATTGGACATGGATAAGAATATTTATAGTAGATAGTAGCGGCAGAAGAGCGTCCGGAACACCCTCGATACGTCTAGGAATACGATACGAATTATGAAAGTCTCTGACATATTCGAGAAAGTAATGGGTGAGTGAGGGGTTCTAGCTAATCGAGTCGAGTCAGTTACAGTCAGTCGAGTAAAATCAGTAAGTCCAATAAACGTTCAATATAAATAATTCAGTACTGTTAATTCTAGTGTTATAAATCAGTGTGTGTTGTCGTTTTGTTAATGTAATTACTCAGTTGAAATAAAGAATTCTTCATGAAAACATAGGCACCGACTCCATGGAGGCACCGAGGTTCCCCATAAAGCAAACAACAAAATTTGATGGCTGAAGAAAATACTTTTTCATTATTAAGGTTAACTGTTTTGCATATTAAAAATACCACCAAGTTATGTAACAAGAAAAATAATGTTATTTAGAGCTCGCCCATCTTGAAAACTCGACGCCTAAGTATGTCGAGAATCCAGGAGCGATTCAGTTAAATCGCGACTTTATTGTTTTTAATCAAGCTTATCGGCGTCGACTGCTATGGTTTTGGCTTTTTAATCTCAATCTTACTTAACTCGATAGGTTCGAACGAAAGCTCCGTTCCAGACCGAATTCTGGCTATGGCTAGGTCCGAATCCTTGACTTCTCGAAAATAGTCAAATGTTGATACAAACTTAACAGATTAGTAGATACAAAAAATCGTGATAATCGCGATGGTGTGAAAATAATGAAACATATTTTGATCCAACTGACATTTTAAAATAATATGACGAGAGAATGATTTTGACTATTATACTTAAGAGAGTACCTAAATTTTCGCATATTTTTAACATGCAAAACAATTCTAAAACACCAAAAAATCTTCAGTGGTATTAGCAGAAATATAATATATTATGTACCTTTTATTGACGTTTTAGGAATTTTTTGTACCTAATATTAATCCATGTAAAGTTCAACGAATGGATTACGGATTTCATTTGCCTGAGCATAAGAAAATACTACTGCTAAAGCTCAGAAAGTAATAAACAGATAGACGCCAAAGTTTACACAGAATTATTACAGATATTTGTGCATTCAGCCATTCAGTACCAGCTTAACTGATTTTTGTTCTTTGTTATACCAATACTCGGCAGCTTGGAGTCTCCTGAATTTTCTGAAACAGTAACTTTTTCCTTTTAAGGTAATTTTTTACATCGCACAGAACTATAGAAAAGCATAGCTAGGGAATATCTCTTGCAAAAACGTTTTTGCGTAATATTGTTTAAATTTTTTTTATTATTTACAAATTAATAGAAATCCAAGTACTGTTTTTTACATCTACTACCAACATTTTATTATGATTTACCAATTTTCATTACTATTCCTGTAAATATTACTTTGTCTTCAAGTTTTATCGTTTTATGTAATGTTAATGTAACTAATTGAGGTACGTTTTGTTAGAGGCTTAGAGGTTAGAAAGATATCTTTCCAATTTATTGTTGTCTTATAAATTCATCTTATTTACCAAACGAATTCATATCTTTTGTATGTAGTATAAATCTATACAGCCTGCTTTGCAATAAAAATGAAATACGTTAGCTGAAAATAATTTGTGTTTTAGTTAATTTTGTATGCGCTGATGCGCCCCTAATACCCTCCCTATACTTCCGTAGCCCTGTATTAACCATCCTTGTCTCGCATAACCCATGCACGAATACGAACGTTAGTTTAAATGTGTTTTCGTGACCAATACCTTAGGTAAGCACTGGTTATGGGCAGATTTTCTGCTTCAATGGTTAAGGTCTAGATGGGCCTTAATAACACCTACACTGGCGATTGGTCTATAAAATAAAAGAAGAAAAACAGCTAAAAGTCCCAGATTCTTTGAGCCTTCTGAAATTGCTATGCCTGTATTGCTTGATGGATAGTCGGGCGCTGTTGGAATAGTAAATAATTTTTGCTGTGTTTGGTTTATAATAATTTTGGCTTATTCGATAGGAATATTTCAGAACATACAAGATTGGCAGTGCAACGCAACCACTTCCTTTTAACCAAAATGTGTTATCGATTAATTAGGTATGTTTTCTTAATTTATTGTGTACTGATACTCCAAAACGAAGTTTAAAAAATTATTTTTGCAAATTGAAGGTCAACAAATAAATAAAGATGGAACTCGTATGCAAATCTATCTGTTATTTCAACAATTAAATACGACTTCCTACATACGTACAAACCAGTATTTATGGAATATTGTAAACAGCAGGATATTATAAACAAAAACTCTGTTTACTGCAATTACCACCGTGACCTTAATAATAAACAAAAGTTTAATTCTGTCATAAATATTCCGAATTACAAATGAGAATGATATTTCTGACTTTTTGTGTGTGGTATTATCGAAGAATCAGGTTTTCTTTTTATATTCAAATTAAACAAAGTTTAAAAGGTATGACAATTTCTTTTTTTTATTTAAAAATTGATTCCGCACCTAGAATACAAACAGGAATAAAAACGAAAGGTAGAATCGGTCCGAAAATAAATGCATCCCCACACGCTAAACTTGGGGTGAACGATAAAGATAATGCTATTCAAATATTAGCGTGGGAGTGCGATAAACGATTCTAAGTTATTCCAGCTGAAATGCCTACAATAGGATTATTCACACACAAATACCTGCCTCAGTCAACAATAGAAAAATTTGGATTTATTTTTTAAACCGACTGTTTTCTTTCCAATTCACATTTTTACCTGATGCACTCGCATATGAATTATTGTGAAAAGTCATGCTTACTTTACAAATCGCTGGATTTAAGTGCAGATGAATGGCCAAGTTTTAGAAACACCCTCTTCTTTTTTAAGATGCAATGAAGCCAAACATTCTTTAACAATTTTATATAACCGTCTTACGGAATTCTGATGCAGTTTCAAGGGTTGTGTTTACTGTAAATTTAACGGAAATTAACAGCTATTGTATTTGTAACGGGTACAGATCTGCGATTTTTAAGAAAAAACTCACTGATCTTAACGCTTTTTATTTATATATGTATTCAGTTATTTACTTTTTTTTATTATTAAACCTAAAATCAAATTTGTATTCCATTTCTAAATTTCACTGGCAATTGTTCTTATTGCAACTATAGTAGTGACATGTCGCCTCTCTTTGAATGTTCTTTGCATTTTATGTCATCTTTAATATTTACCATCACGCGATAATTTGCATATTTGTTAATCAATGGCTATTTTTCATGTGCGACCATTCAATATTTTGATTCATTTTGCAAAGTAAATTATAAATACCTTTTACATTTTCCCACAGGGTAATGTTTATTAAAATTCGAATTTATATGTATGTATTAAAGAAGTGTAAGTACGCAAGGATGCAGTTCATTAAAATAAATATGTCGCATATGCATTTCAGTGAGTACTAAAACATATAAAATACAGAAAAATTCGATCCGGAAGGTAGTCCTTTAATAAGCGTAAATGTAATTAAATGATATTTAAATAACGTATTGACAAAAAATGGCGGTCGCGCATTTTAAGATGAATTTATTAAAACATATGGTTAAGCCATTAAAAATTTTCAAAATGATAGTTTTTATGAAAGTAATGCTGCTGAGAGTTAAATGGACGGAGCATCGCACTAATGCATTCATCATACAGGAAATACGGACGACACACGCACTGTTAAATGTAATACAACAGCCAACAGCGAATATTAAGATATTATGGACATGTTTCTCGGAGAATGGAAGAGGAAGATCGCCGCGAGGATGGGTAGACGAAGTAGAAGAACTGGCAACAAAATTGGAAGAAAAAAACATAAATGCACTAGATAGAGACAAGTGGAAAACTAAAAGAAACTACATAGACAGTTTGAATGTGTAAATCACGATCTTCGAATGCGAAGGATACGACAGGAGAGAGATGAAAATGATAACTAACCTTGTTCTACTAACATATGCCATCTTTAATGTAAAAAATATTTAATGCGGTAATTTTAATGATTTGTTAAAGGACTTTATTTGAAATGAAGACCACTCTTGATTTGTTGTATAAAAAGCGACACAGGAGCCCTTCTTAGTTATCCAAATTAACTGGAATACCCTTAAGAACAGTTGAAAGGACAGTGACTAAACTGAAAAATGGAATTAGTCTAGAGAGGAAGAAAGGAAGTGAACGGAAGAAATATTATCTGAGGCTAAACCTTCATTAAGAGGCCTTCATGAGAAATCCTCTTCCTACAAGATGGCACTACCTGCCATATTTCAGTCTCCACATCTGAATGGTTCCGAAGGTCAGAATGGAAGGTTTCATCCTGACTAGCAAGTTTAGCAAACCTAAACTTTTGGACATTAATAAAAACTTTACTTAATATTTAAATTATTAAAAGTATAAACTACTTATATGGTCTGCGAGCTTTTGGCAGTCGATCATTTTGCTAGAAATTTGGAATTTATTTTTGAATTACATTTATTTAGTTTTCCAAGGAAGAATGCACATTGCACACCTTCAAAAATGTTTAGAAATTTTGGAACGACACTCTGAAGTGGCCGTGAAACTTAGGATACCTACCTTACCAGCATTAATTATATAAAAACAGTTTTTTTTTAAGAGCTAAATTATAACGTTGCGGCCTTGTAAATTAAATTTGAAAAACAATTATGTTAAAAAGCATCGAAAATTTATTTTTAATTTTTACAAGCTAAATTAGGGCCCTACCAAAGGCATACTTTAATAGATGAGACAGCTTTAATTTAATCAGTGGCGTAGTTAGGGGCTAAAAACGTTTTTAATAAAAAAAATATATGAAAGCCACTTTTTTAAACGTATTATACGAGAAAATGTATTGGTATTGCTATTTGTACCATGTCATATTATTTTAAAAAATCTGCAATTTATCCTATACTCTGTGCTAGGTGGCCTGGTGCATAAACCACTTGTTTCTTCTTACATTTTGAGGATACTGCCCTTTAAAAGATCCAAGTGGCTTTAAATTTTAGACGGTTTGATGATCTGTTAGTCGACCAGAAAATCTTCCATTTAGAAATTTATTTGGATGATGTCTATGAATAGGCTTTGGAAACGATTCTTTTACGTAAATGTCAAATTTATCTTCATATGTTAACTAGTTGTGGTACTTAATGTGTTTTTTCTGGTTTTCTATATTAATATTACCTCTTGTTTTGTGCATATGCCATTTTATACCCCGTAGATGTGTCATTTTACACGCATACCTGGTTGTAAAATGACACAGTAGCATTTTTTTTCAAGTGTCATATTTGTTAAGTTATTAATAGAAATGGGACGATTTTGTTTAGTTTATTAATAAAGTTTACTGAAAGGAACGTGTCATTATTTTTGCAACTTTAAATTTCAAATCGTTCCAGCAAAAATGAGCCTCAAATAAAAAGTATGTCATTTTAGGACACCTTCCCCTATCCCCTAAAATGCATCGTTTAATGCACTTCATTTTTACTTACTTAGGTACTAAAGGTAACGGCACTTACACTCTGCGACTACTTGCACTTCTTAATGGATATAAATCCGAGTATTAACGCGTTCTCTAGAAAACCGTAAAAAGTACTTTGAAAAATGAATCTAAATATTGAATCTTTTGAAACATTTCTAAATATCACTGATATATAATATGTACAGCCATTTTAAATATTAATTATTTGGGTGCTTCGTGGGATCTTTGCGTCCACCTTAAAGATTCATATTTTAGAATTCATCGTTCAAAATTTTAAATTCTTATACTGATTTTCGTGATTTAATAATTTTTTTTGTAGGATAATTGTTAAAAAATTGTTTATTTTTAGTTGTACTTAAACTACTTTTTGGCACTTAATTCTAATTTTTCTTTTCGATTGCTAGTCAATTTTTCGAATTTCTAGTACTTATCTGCACGTATAATGTACGTGTGCTGCAATATCAACTTCGTTATTTAAAACGTTGGATGCATTTCCAGTGAAAAAATAAAGTTCCTGAAAGTAATCTAAAATTAAAAATAACATAACGACATCGTTACCTATTATTTTCGTTTGACAGTGTCTAGCATAGTTATCTTAAAACCTTTCTTAAGTTAAGAAGATTTCAAATTGCTAGAGAAGTTTTGTATGAAGCACATACAAGTTTCAGTAACACTGAAACGTTAAACGATTTTACATAGAAACCCGTCTTAAGTAGCAGTGGCGTAGGTAGAAACTGAGACCCTTAATGAGCTATAGAAAGCCTATTGGGTTCCTTGTTATTGGCATTATTTCGGTTTTTATAATTTGATTAGTACGGGACGTTTTTTCTTTTTTTTAACTGCTAAAATAGGGAAAAACCTTAAAGTATTATTTTTTGGTTGCTTGTTTTTAAGGTTACGCCCCTGAGCTTAAAAATGTGTAGGTACGTTTCCATAATTGCAAGAACAGTGGTGTTTAAAAGCTTTTCAAGTTTCTTGGAAAATTATTAGTTTGCCCAGGACAATGTTAACAGTATGCTTAACAAGACGAATGACAGTTAAGGACCCGTATTCTAATCTCATGTTTAAAGTTGTCTCGAACTAAAGTAGTGTTTAAAGTAAATATAAAACGATATAACTTTATACTGTCTCTAATGTGTAGAAACAAGATGCACAACTTATTTATCATTCTATAATATTGATTTTTCTAATAAAAATCTTGAAGGGCTATAATAATAAATTATTATTTATGTATTAAGAGCGTAAATAATTTATTTTTGGCCCGCAACGTATTAAAGACTATACGCATGTTATGCATAAGGTACATACAAAATTTGCAGCCATTTTTCAAAATACATAATCTTGGCATATTATATATTATTTAAAAATGCACCGTAACTAAGATAACGAGCGTAAACAGGTATTGCCAATGTAATAAAATGTTCAGGGCATAGAGTGCGCTCTAGCTCGAAAAAGATGCACTTTTGCTCTATCTTGAAACATCACAAAGCTGCATTTTACGTCCGAGAATGCAAAATAATTATTTATAGTACAGGTAAGTAAAGTGAAACTGTTTTTGATCCAGTAAAAAGATTAAATCACGAGTGTTGGCGAGTGATATAAATATAATCTAATTTAAGTTAGTGAAATACTGCCCACAAGATATTGAAGTTCTACTCGTCAGTGGTGTATTTGTATTTTGCAGTAATATCCATTATACATTTTCACGTTGAACTTGTATTAACTTAATTTTAACATGAGGCATAGCTAACTTTTCCCTAACTGTATCAAAATGTTGTAACCTCAGAAAAGCGAGTTAAGAAAAATAATACACAGTTATTTATGTATCAAGGACGTAAGGAAAGCGATTTTAGCCCGCAGCGTGAATATTATAACTCGAGGCTTTAGCCGAGGGTTATAACACGCCAAGGGCTAAAGTCGCTTATTACGCCTGTGGTACATACAATATTTTTTACACGGACGGCGATTTTATTTAAATTTTTTGATTTATAATTAAATTTTTCTAATAGCATTTTTAGAAATGTCAAATTGACGCATTCACGGCAAGAGTGATTTTATAAAAATTGTATTGTAACTAAGGTAATCTACTTTGTATTTTTCTGATATTTTAAATTAATTTGTGGCGGGCATAAAGTGCGCCCGAGGTCTGCAATAATTAACTTTATCCACGACTAGTCAATAATCTGTCAATTATTCATGTGTTTGGTCAAACATAATGCTATCCATTATACACTGCCAGCAGTGAATAATCATTATTATCCTACCACTTCGTTTAACATACTCCTACCACATGGTTTTAGTGGCGTTGTTATTTAAATTTTAATTAAAAATTCTTCGTATTTGTACAAAAAAAAATTTGGACAAAGTATAGTTTACGACTCGCTATAATGGCTACTATTACCTCGGATAATTGCAAAACTCGCTGGCTCGCTCGCTCGTGTTACAAACATTATCCTCGGTAATAATAGCATTCATTATAGCGTCGTGTATAATATACTATACGCCCTTCTGCGCGGGCGTAAAGTAGTCACTTTCCGCCCGGGAGTGCAAAATAGTTATTTATGTATCAAGGGCGTAAAGAAGGCGATTTTGGCCTACGGCGTGAATATTATAACCCGAGGCTTTAGCCGAGGGTTATAACTCGCCAATGGCCAAAGTCGCTTATTACGCCTGTGATACAAACAATATTTTTTGCACGAACGGAGATTTTATTTAAATTTTTTGATTTATAACAAAATTTTTCTAATGACATTTTTAAAAATGTCAAATTGGCGCATTCACGGCAAGAGTGATTTTATAAAAATTGTATTGTAACTAAGGTATTTTTGGGATATTTCAAATTAATTTGTCGCTAGCGTAAAGTGCATCCGCGGTCTGCAATAATGAACTTTACGTCGTTCTTTGCGGGCGAAAAGTAGTCACTTTACGCCCGGGAGTGCAAAATAAATATGTATTTGTTTAGTATTACATAGATTGTTTTTAACGAAACTTATGGAATCATAGAAGATTGATTTACTAACAAATTTGGCTATAGTATGAAGAAGGGATTGCGACTCAAGAAGAGATATTTTATTTTGATGACACGCACATACTCAAACCATTCATCCGTTGTAACTCAAACCATCACTGAAGATCGTTTTGCTTGTATCTTTACATTTTTACAGTTGGAAATTGAGTGGTTCCAGACATTCATTGATACGTTGGAAAAATGGTTAGAAACCTGAAGAACTGAGATCAACACCAAAAATATTATCATAGAGACGTTTACCGAAAGACTACTCCAGCGACCCGACATTGGGTAGAGAAGCGAGGCGAAGTACTATAGGGCGTTGTTTTGGATCCTAAGTAAACATGGGGCCCCCACGTCTCGTACTGCAGGAACCGATCTCAGGCGATCAGTACCTCGCTCTACGGCAACATTAACACTTGTAACCAGCTAAACCTTAACAAGATCATTCGACCGATACTGATTTACATGGTCACTCTCACCCCATATGCGTTATACAGAATAAATTCTAGGAATGGCCAACGATGCTCCGTGATTCGTTCACAATTCGCAGAACCGTTAGTATTTTCTAATAAAGTTTTATATTTCGTTACAGGAGAGACCTGAATGTCCTCTCCAAAACTCTAAGCGCCCCAGGATGGTTCTACACCCTCACAGACACCACAAGAGATATCCACAGAAATTTAGTTCCTCGACCAACAAGAAGAAAAGTCCTAAAACGTGAAGAATAAATAATCTGAAATCAAGTTTTTATACTCCGAAGGCCCTAAATATCGTCGTCCATCACACACATTACAAGACCTACTGCTCTACTTTAACTTAAAAAAATTAGCCATGTTGAAGATCTTTCTAAAACAGGATACTTTGCAGGCGCAACCGATGGCTAGCTGGTTCTACTGTACACATCATGGGGTGAGTCATTCTATTGAATTTACAATTTCGAAAAAATGTCCTTTTTAAATATAAAGCTTAGTATCGACTTGGCGCTCGTTTTGAGCGGCTCAAAATACAGAGCGATGTCGATACCTCTTGTGCTCGTCCGGAGCCGCTCGACCTGATCCTCGCGTTGTCGGTTTTTCAGCCGTACTCAAAAGAAGCTCAGTGTGAGCCGTGCGTTTCGTTTGAACGGTTTTTATAGTTATCAGCTTTCAATAGTAAACTACTTAATTATGGATAATGCAAAATTTACACAATATTGTGACATTATAAAAAAAATATGGATTACTATGAGATGCTAAACACCCTGAGCATTACTATTACAATATTCGAATCTTATATCTTCTAAAAGTAGATTTCCATACTCTAATTTGGTTTCAAATATTTTTCTCGCCCACCGACGCTGGTGTCTTTTCTTTTTAATTCCATATAAATTATATATTATATTATTATTATATTAAATTATACGCAGCTCCGGCAATTTGTGTCCTTGGTTCCTCTGTTAGTGCCATATTCATCAGAATAAAGAATCGACTGAATGCTGCTCGCGACTCGTTCTCTCGACTCGAGCGGCAAAATTATTTTTAACTCAGACTCGTTCTGAGCCGTGTGTGGCGAGCTGCTCAAAGCGAGCCGCGCTCGCTAGTCAATACGAGGCTTAACAAGGGAGATCAGGTACAGGGTACAGCAACAGTTTGAGGACGATAACATACATGAATTTTATGACTAACGATAAACCTCTGTAAAGACAAAGCGCTGTGTTATATTTTTGTCTAAATGGAATTGTAAGGAAGCAAAATTGTCGTTAGGCTACTGAAAATTGGGTAAAACGAAGGAAAGAATATCCTGAAACAGTTCACGTGAGGACACAAATTTGTAGTCACAAAATTTTAAACCTTTCTGATATGAACTTAAGCTAAGAACATTTTACAAATAATTATTGTCAATGCTGTTTCTCCGAGAAAACACCCGGGTGTTCTAAATATCAATTTATAACGGGTGATCAAATGAATTTCACAGCTAGTAGGTTATTTACTTTTTAGGCATGTCTTAGTTTAATCTTAAATATTTTGCTTTATGAACTGTCAAAACAACAAACCAATTCAAAATACAGTGCGCTGTAGAGTACTCTAAGACATGCTCTACACTTTACAGCGCCTACCCTAATCTGAAATCTGAAATTCATTTGATCACCCGATACTTAGTATCCACAATAAGCTACGTCGCATTACGACAACGGTATAGTGCTTGAATATCTAAAGCAAATGTTTTCATTTTAGTGAACGAAGTGCTACAGAGTGGCCAGCAAGACCTTCCGATTTTTACCCCTAAATTATTTATGTGGGCTACATAAAGGGTACGCACTTCAATTCAGTTCTTAAAACAGTTAAGCAAAGAATATAGGCATAGATGATAATCTTACTCTTATTTCATACGAGGTATAATCAGTAAATTAATGGATATTAATTTATTAACAATTGGTGCTATGAAATAATTAATTATAAATCCGCTCGCACATGCTCATTTAAACCATTAAAACTGTTATACAAATCTAGAAAGAGAAAAGGTACTTTCAGCAAACTTCAGTTAGGTGGGCGCGGTTACATTACAAAAATATCACTTTTACTGTTCCGTTGTATGAAAATTAAGCAAATTAGCTGATTTAAAATACAAATACGAGTAAGCTAGAACTACCTCTTTTTATTTTTTTGATAGACTATATTTATTTTTAATTATTTATATTTACTTTAAAATAAATGTACTAACTAAAAAATCGATTAGATCTCAGTTTTAAATCTTTGACTTTCAATTTCACCGCAAGAAATCCTAATTTTTGATAATATAGTAAGTCACAGTCCTGAAATGATACAATTTTTATAAATAAACCATATTAAAGGATGAGCTAAAATACTAAAATATTAATTAAATAGAATAATATTAAGGTAGATGAGTTCAAAGGAGAATAGTGGATATATGTATAGATAATTGATCTGCAACAACAAGTATAAAGTTTAAGTTTCAGTTTACCAAACAAGAACAAATATAAATCTCTTAAAAAATTACAAATTTTATGAAAATTTACAACATAAAACGTACCATACTGTTTCGTTTGATATTAAGTTAAACTATTCAATTGTTGAATTAGTGCTTGAAATTTTAAGAAACTGTACGACTTTCAGGACTTAACATTTAAAACTTTCCAAACTTCTAAATTTAGAATTTCTGGAAATGAAATATTAGCTTCTTGGTATTATCTATTTGTCTTTACCTTAATTTTTTCCTTTTATGGCAAAGGAGTCAACACGGTTTCGAAGACTAAGTTAACAAAAGGCATTTTTAATTTGACAAGTTTAATAGTAATTTCTGAAAAATTAAAAACGGTGTAGGATTTAGGGCTAAACCCTTTCTTTAACAATCACCTTGCTAAGAATAGAAGATAAACGTATTTGAATACATAGAAAAACAAGCGGTTAAAGAGGCATTACTGTCAGGTAGTACATTTGCTTTTAGCATTTACACCTTACGCTATTTGCTGTGTATTTAAAACTATTCATAAAATAACCCCCAGCTTCCTTCTTTTCGAAGTACAGTTAATCTTTTCTTTCAGTATTTCAGAGTCCGAGAATGTCTCGTTTTTCTCGTTAACAGTATATGTAGATACTAGAAAAATGCGGCAATTAAAAAATATTATAGGTAAATTTTAAATTGTTTGTTATGGTAAATTACAAACGTTCCTTGAGATGTTCAGTTTGTAGGAATTATTTCGTTGTTTCAACTTTGACAGGTGATTTTTGCTATTCTACGAAAACCTAAAATTCTGCCCCGCTAATTTCAAGCAATTTTACGTTCGAATGTCAATATTCCGAAGCAAATTACACGCGTTACCTATATTTGTTAAAATTAACTTCCTGTCTGGTAGAAAAGTGATTATTTGTTCCCAAAAGACGTTGTTTAGGTTCATTATATTTACTTCAAAAGCGGCTGCAGCTGTAGTAATATTTTTCGTTTTATTATTTCGGTAGATTTTTATGAACGACTCGTCAAAAGTTTATGATCCTTAGTTTAGTTCTAGTTTCCAGTCATTAAATACTTCTAGGAAGTGCTTACCCATATGTATACGAAAATTCATGAAAACGAAAGGCAGACCGCTATCATTTCTCATGAACATCAGATAGAGATGCGTGTTTTCTTCTCGGAGAATCGACGAGTAAATAAAATACTCTTATTAGAAAGTGGAATACCACTTTTGTTATTACATATGTATTAATAAATTTACTTTCAATTTTGTCAAAGCAACTCCTTAATAGAGACCAATTTAAATTTTAAGTAAAAGTTACAACATGCATGATGGATTATACGACATTTTGTGAACGTTTTGTTTTTTGTAAAAACCGTACGTATGTAAGCAATTATTATTTATATTCTGTAACTTTAATTACATACCTCGTTTGGGATTTGGCGTTACTGCCTTTAGGGCGGCTTTATGAAGACACGTTTCGGTGTTTAGTGGGTTCAGTAAGAATGATTTTTGTTAGAACAAAAGTTCCTAACATCTAAACACCAAATGTGCAGCAATTTTTCAATATGTCAGGATATCTCTCTCGCAACATTTTTCTTTGGTAGATGCGTTGCGTGTATATAACAATGCAAACCCAAATTACACCGTAACATAAGTTTCCTTTGTATTTTATGTTTAAGCTAAACGTTACATGAATTCGTTATGGAGTGAGTTAGAAGTTTAATTTCTGAATAAGATAAATTTGCTGTCGAATCAGAAACTAAAGATTAAAATTAAAAAAAATAAAAAATTGCAAATTCCAATTAAAAAATCGAATTGTGTTAAACATAATAATTTAAAACCCGTTGCTCAGTTGAAATTATAAAATTATATACTCATTTTAAAAATTTTAATTGTTTGAATTGCTCAGAAGATGTTTGTAATATCTTCAAAGCAAAGAGCAGTACCTATACTGCTCTTTGTACAAAATCAATTTAATGGAATCACACATATTTCCACTTATTTTTAGGAATGAAACCAAAAAATACGAACAAATAAAAACGTCCTTTTAAAAGCTATCCATTGTTTAGAAAACTCTATACATTTTGCGTCTTTAAGACTACGATTACAATATTCTTAGAAGTCTTCAATTTTCGAAAGCAACCTTTGGTTTTACTTTTACTTTTAAGGAAATAATTCGGTAATTTATAAAAACATGAAGTATTCTAACAAACATGATTTCTAATAATAAATTTCAAAATCAAGAGGTGTAAACTAAATAATACTTCTAACTTAATATATTTTTATTGGTTCTAGAATCAGCTGTTTATCCCCCCCCCCCCCTCCATAAAAATTGGAGTCTTCTCCATTTTTTAAATTTTGAGTTATAACTTTTTTCCTTTTACACTTTATAAATTAGTCGAAATGAATTGCAATCGCTCTTAGATTGCTATTTTATTCTGTTTAATTACAAGCTCAGTCGAAAGATTTCCTGACTATGCTTTAAAGAGTTCAAAAAAGGAGACTAAGTTGTTAAACACTGCAATTAACACTCACGATTAATAACCTTAAAAATTTAGTAATCATTAAAGTAGGTAAAATTACTAGGGGATTAGTGAAACAGAAGATAGATTTGAAGAATTAATAGATCTCAATCCCCGATGATCACAAAGTTAAACAAAATTCTACAATTTTTTTAATAAAAGTGTGAAGTCTGCTTCCATTTCCAATTCTATCACTTTACAACTACAAATTGTTTTACTGAGAAAACACTTAAATTGAAGGTTGTGTTTATGTACTGCTCAAAATTTGTTAACCTTGCAAATTAAAAACTGAAAAAAGTGCAAGTTTCAGAATAGTAACTATAAAATACTTAATTATAATTATACAGAAAGGTATTCTCAGTTGCTACATTTTAAAACTAAAAAGCAGCTGAGTTACCATGCTCTTTTAGTGCCCCATTATTCTTAAAAAAAGTGGCCGAAACGTTAAGTTCTTCTGCCTCAACAATGACACGGTCCCAACCCGGAAGATGTTCTGTTAATAAAAAGCAACTATTGCAGCTGTTATCAAAATTAATGGTGGTTAAATTTTCGAAGTGATAACCAGCATTTTACATAAAGCTACACTTAATAAACTTCCTTTTGAAGAATCTAAATTCTCTGTGAACGGTGGAAGTGTTTCGAAATCGTTTCCAGCAGGTGTGGAAATAACTTATTCAGAAAATCGATCTTTAAAGTATGAAAATCAATTTAATCGAATTGAAATAATTTTCAGATTTCCATTCAAGGTTATTTTATGAAATTTCTATTTTTACCAATAACTTCTTAAATATTCCTAATTTCACCTTGATTTTAGGGAAGAAACCGAAAAAGGCCAACAAATAAAATCGAAAGTTCCTTTTGAAAGCTTATCTATTGTTTAGAAAATTCTACAAATTCCTATCTCTAAAACAGTGCGACTATAATATTCTTAGAAGTGTCCAATTTTCTTGAGCATTTGCTTTTAATTTTTGTACTGCCAAGAATTACTTAATCTTAAAGAAATAATTCAAAAAGCTAAATAGAAACAAGTGTAGTAAAAATCACGATTTCTGATAATGAATTTCAAAACTAAATGGTGTGGACTAAATACTAAGGTACTTCTAACTTAATATGTTTTATTTGTTTTAAAATCAGCTGTTTATTGCTTCCTGGAAATTACATCTTCCTTTAGTCCTTTGACTTTTGGTTTACAGCTTTCACACTTGAAAAATTAGTCGAAATGAATTCAAATAGCTCTTCTGTTAAGTTGCTATTTTTGTTCTGGATTGTTTTATTACAAGTTTAAAACAAGGAAATATTTCCTGAATTAATACTTAAGAGTAAGTAAGTTGTAAGTTCTTTTAAGTTAAAAGTCGCCCACTGTTAAATCAAAATTTCGTAATTTATTAGAGTTTAGGAAAAGTTGAAGGGAATTATTGAAAGAAAACACAGAATTGGAGAATAGCTACCTAATATATCTTTTGGAATTCTTCGATCACTGATAATCACAAAGTTACAAAAAGCTACGAATTTTTTAGCAAAAGTGTGAACTTTGCTTCCATTTTGTCAGTTTTGTTCCTTTATAACTGCAACTGTTTTACTAAGAAAAACACTTAAATTAAAGGTTGGGGCTTAGGTTTAGTTGCTCAAAATTCATTAACCTTGAAAATAAATAACTGAAAAATGTTCCAGCTTAAAATCGTTAATTATAAAACTTATTAGTACTTTTAAATGAATATATCCATCTCATCATTTTATCGAAAGATTCAAGAACCGAAAATTAACATTTTACAAGAAATTTGACACTCTGTAAACGCGATTTAATATTAATAAAAGAGCAATTTGTAGCTTCTTTTCACACGCGACATACAGAAAATATTTCAAGGTGCAACTTTCAGTCAGATAAAACTAAAATTTGCTTCTCAAATATATTTACAAACTTTTAAGAAACCTTAGGTGTTAGCAAATTCCGGAAAACTTTCTTAGCTTTAACGAGCTAACGCTGAAACTACAAATTTGGAAACCAAAATTAAGGTTCTAAGAAAAATTGCATTCTTGCATTACACTGTTATGCTTTTAAAGGCTTTAAGATTAAAAGGTTTTTAACCCCATCGTTTCCTGAAATTCAGATATTTGTTTATTACATACCTAGGCAAACCTTTCAGCTTTAAGCTCGAAAAAGCATGCATTTAAAATTATTTCTGCGGCTTTTTAACCTTCGCAAACTTTAACATTTCAGCATCATTTGCTTTCTGGCAACATATAAACTTTAACAAATTCTGTATATCAATTAAAATTCATAAATAATATCCAAGTATCTTCTTACATGTTTAATTAAAAAATCATACTTGAGAAACTGAAAAACAGTGGGTCATATTTTCTGTAGAATGTAACGTAATAAATCTTTCAGGTTATGATTGCTTAATCATTAAAATTAATTAACAATATTTGAAATGAGTGTACGTAGACGTCTGCTTTGTAAAACTTACGTTACTGCTTTTTAATACGATAAATTTTCATATAATATCAATTAAATAAAATACCCACACTCAGCAATTATTCAAATAACAATTCAATGATGTACTTTGAACTTGTATTTTCAAGTGATGTTATCAATTACTTTGTTTTAACTTTTTGTTGATTTATACATAAAACATTATATTCGGTTTAATGGGTTACTTAATGGACCTAATTATTTTACTTTTGTTTTGTTTTAAAAATAATTAATCATTGGTCAAATAAATAACTAAGCAAGCAAACTCGGTTAAATCAGTGGCGCCGTATACTGTAAAAACAAACCCATCTCTCTTTGCTTGAACATCTAAAAACGTATGAGGGGGAAAGTTTTGCAATAGGTACGACACGCCCAAATTTTTTGCTCTCATCTCCTTCAAAAAGGGACCGAGGGTACATCTACCCTTAAAGTCAAGGTCAATTTTTAATGTCTGCTTTTACAGTACTCGGCACTTATCTGTCATTTCAAGCAATTTTTTGTTCAACTTTTATTATTTATTTGCCAACACATGTGGGTGAAGTAAATACTTCTTAGAAAATTAATTTGAGCATATCTTTTTGAAAAGAACTTCCGGCGGTCAGTTCTCTTTTTAGTTTGTCACATATATAATCTTATGCACGAAAACCGTTATGTACTGAGACTTAAGACGATCTGTTCTGCAAGAATAAACTGGAGTTTGGTTTTATTTGTAATAAGTACAGGGTCGGCTTTAGTTTTTATTGAAAAATACTTGAAAGATTTCTTGAATCATGTAAAATTTTGAAGCAGCAACGTAATTTAAATATTCTTTCCGAATTTTAGAAATATCTTAACTGTCAAAATCGCAGTGAGAACAGGAAGACATTAAAAAGGATGAAGGCTGTTTGAGCGTGATGATTCGTTACTTTATTATTTTTAAAGGCTTAAAATAAGTAAAACATGTAATGCAGATAATTGCGCGCATTAATTTTAATTAACAAACGTTAATAAAATTAAAATGTAGGTGTTTACTAAATGCAAATACAAAATGTAATAATCCAACCGTATCTCTGACGTAAATAAGATTTTATGAAGTGCAAATTGAGTCAGTTCCTGTTTAAAAAAATTGAGAGGCGAAACGCAACAAAAAAAAGTTTATTCACAATTATAAGCGCTCGGGGCGAAAACTCATAAATTGGAAGTTTGGGGGAATAAATCTATAAAACAGCAAGAGAATGACTGTGAAATATCTAAGTACACATGTGCTCTAAGGTTTCGAATAACAGCAGTTAGAAAAGCAATAACATCCTAAGCCGAAAAAGGCCAAAAGCAATTTACGAATGCGGTCACTCAATACCAGAAAAGGCCCGTATAACGAGGTCTTAAAGTCAAGATGGCTATGGTTTCCGCCAAAACAAAATTTATGTTCATCTGTTTTTCTGTCAATGTCCACCGTAATGGACTTATGCATATCATTATTCGTTTAGAATTCTAACGAATATGACTTTTATGCTAGTATACAATAAGAGTTTAATTGAATAGTCCGGTGTATCATGAAATCATAATCGTATTTGAACACCGGGCCGTAGTATTAGCTAAAATATTCTTTATGTTAAATTATCACAAGCATATGCTCGATAGTGTGGCGCAATAAACAAGCACACATGTATCTAAATGGGCATTTGGAATTTAACAAACAAGTTTTGTACCTAATTTACTGCATATATTGTCAGCCTCATTATATTACATACTTGCGCCATAAAATTTAAACACCTTACACCAGAAAACAATATAATTAGACACTAAATATAAAAAACTTAATTCCGCTTTTTATTTTTCCCAACAAATTACGCACCAAAAAACATAATTTTTTATTATTCGCGTAGCTTAAGCAAAACGGACGAAGTCTTAATAAAAATCTCTACCAGTTAACAGTACAGTTTTAAGAAGTTATTGTGCCAAATATTTTTGTACCTTTGACATTTAATGATCTAATCCTAGTTATGCGTTATACATTTCACAAAAAAAAGTAAAACCAGAATAAATTAAACAGTTTTTTTCGCACACGAGCGGTTCGTATTGCTAAAAATATGTAGCACTCGTGAAATTTATCCTTAAGGCTTTTTTTAAAACATAAAACGTGTTCATTATCAATTTTCGAAATGTGTGCTTAACTTGCTCACAAACTGATTTATAACAATTCGAAAACTAGTTATCTTTCACTAAGAAATTTTTATTCCTTTTCGTTAATTCTCATTTCCCCGTGTATTAAATTACTTCGTCAAAAATTATGGCGGTTTAAAAAAAGGAATTCCTATCAACAACCAACCTACGCGTTAAATAAATAAGTGAACACATAATTTTTAATCAAAACGATTGCATATCTACAGTTAAATATATAACTAAGTTATTTAAGAAATCCAATGTTAGAAATAACTTAGGTTTTCTTGCCCTGTATTCGACGCCTCTGAAAATGCTTCAAAACAACAATAAAAGAAAAAGAACTCTCAAACAGTTATGCTTAACTTGAACAAGTAATTAACATTTATTTAATAAAAATTATGGCCATGACTTTCTACAAAATTTATTATAAACTTTTGAGTTTCGTCTTGTAAGTAAGACTAAAAAGTACGCCGAAAATTCCTGGGGGTCAACCTTGTCTAACAGAAATTTAATATGTCTAATGCTACAATTACACACGCTTAAAATGTCGACCATTATTTTTTTAAGTTAAGCAGGTTTATGTCAAAGGCTAAACGAGATCTTTTCGGATAACAAGAAATTTAAATTCAGTGCCGCAGAATTAACCAGAATAATTTTGTCTCACATTAATTTTTTGTATATGCAAGAAGTAGCCGAAATCACAAATTAAAAAACATTTGCAAAAAGCATTAGTTAACATATCAATAAAACTAAAAAAAAACACAAAAATGAAACTTCCAAAAGCCACCGTTGGATATAAAATTTATAGCTACAGAATTTAAGCCACTTACTGTAAAAACAGAATTACAGTAATTACACAAGGTCTCCAATATAAAATAATTAAAAAGCAAAAAACACAGAAAACCATAAAACATGGGATTTAAATAAATTTGTAAATAAAAGAAAGAACGCGTAGAGGAGGAAACGAAAGAAGATCCGAAGTTTTATTTTGTATTTATCACCAAGATGCATTAAATTTTGATTACAATTAATTACTACTTAAAATTCCATTCCAAATTACAAATTCCTCCTGGTTTAAATAAGCCATAAAAACCAAAATATCCATTTCTTAATGTAAGTAAATAAAAACTGATCTGATAGAACTAGCAATAAACAAAATGGTTGCTAACATCAGCACTAAGTAATTTAAATAGAAGGAGCTTGGAGTATTTCATTAAAAAATCAGTATTAAAGAACTTTATTAAGCTAAATTAAGATATATTTCTTTTAGAAATAACTTTATATAACAAGTGGAGAAATTCGTAAATGCCTGATTGAAAAAAGAGAACTAAATAAATAAATGTAAAATTGGAAATTTTACAACGTAAGGCCCTAACCAGAACCTAAATTTTGGAATTTTCTTACTGGTTAATCTTTAAATTAATGCAATTTATAAAGTTAAAATATACTGTGCATTTAATATCTAAAAAAAGTAGAAATTTGTATATGTAATTTCAGAGGAATAAATAATGCAATAAAAAATACCGGGTGATCAACGGAATTCATAATTAGAGCAGGCTGTGATATTTACCATAAACACAGGCTTGCAGCTCGAAATTAAAAATTTTAAGTGTCAGAATTGATGTTACCCGGTGCATTGAAGCAAACGAACAACACTTTGAACATTTAAGTACCTATTGTAATTTCAATTTTTTCTTCAAACTTATTTTATTTCTGCGTTTCAGCAAAATAATGTTTACTATATCATCAAAGATCGTACAAAGCACGAGCTTAACCTCAAATATAACAATTGTCAATTTATTATTCATTTCTCAGCGTGCCCAGCCACACAACATAAAATAGCACCAATCACAGCCTCCTCTAATTATAAATTCCGATGATCACCCGGTAGAATAAGAAGTAAGGGGAAAACTAGCAAAAAGAATAACATAGAAGTTAGATATACTCAGATTACTCAGTCATCAAAGGACTAAAAACAAATATGTATGTACAAAACAATATAACAAGGACACACACATAATTTCTTTTCCCTTATTTTACTTCTTTGGCCTCTACAGTTACGATGTAATTAAATTATTAAAGAAAACGTTAAGAAATCAAAGCAATACAAAAAAAACGAAGCCGATCTAAAGTTGAAAGAAAAGATTAGAGCTATAAGGAGACAAGTGGGAATTAATACATATTTTCAATAATAAAATTAGGGGTAATGGAAAACAGTGGCTAAAAAGTTCGAATAAAGATAATTATCAATGAGGATTTTCGACCTGAACAAGGGAATGAAACCAAGTGATTTTCTGTCTAGACAATAATGAATAAACGTGCAACGGTAACTGCAACAGACGTATCGACATGAGACAACAGGAAATAGAAGAAAATATCTAGAAAGGAATGATAAGTTGTATGGGAAATCATGTGTGTAGAAAATGGTGGAAAATGAGAAACTTCTCAAAACAATAATAAAAAGGGACGTGGAAGAACACAGGCCAAAGAGCAAAAGCGGGAAAGAAGTGGGAAAAAATACGAGACATAGTTAAAGAAAAGGAAATATAATATCAGAAGTGAAAAGTTGGCAAAAGGCTGCAAAAAATACAGGGAATGGATAGAAGACCCAAGGCCCTAAAAGCATAAAGGGGAGAAGGAAGGAAAAGGAATTGTTGGTTCAAGACACAAGTTATATGGAAAATTCTTAGCATCTCATACGAAGAATGCAAAAATATAGGGTTGAAGAGGCACTTATAATATACGATAAGTTAATATTAAATGGGGAAACATTGGAACAACTATAGGAATATCGAACCAGAACAATGAAAGAGGAAATCAATAGAAGAAGAAAGTAAAAGAAGGACCGCTAACTAAACGTTCACCATTCAAATAAGTAGATTTGGAAAACAGAAATGCTGCCACATTAATGAAATCTGGAAATTATTTGCCCATTTCATCAAAAAGGGTATAAACTCAACTGCAATAACTATCGTGGAATATGCCTATTAGACACCACATACAAAGTATTAACGAGAATAATAATAACTATAAAGTAGCCCTGACCCGACACCCTAATAGGGTAAAAAGGGTTTTGTTTAAAGAAAGAAAGAAAGTAGCCCCAACTACTGGAAAAATCATAAGACACTATTAATCCCATTTTAGAGCAATCAAGAATTGATCATACTCGTATATCGGTATATTCACCATTAGGCAAATCTTAGAAAAATGCTGGGAATACAACATCAATATGTGTACATCAGTTGTATGTGGATTACAAACAACCCTATGATAGCATATCACATGGATAGGGGAAAGTGTCCTAAAATGGCATAGCATGTAAAATGACATAGTGCTGTTTATTTGAAAACTACTTGTGTCATATAGTGGACAGTTAATGTTCTGTTGAGCAGTAGGTATCCTAATTTCAAGTTTGTACGTAATTCGGCTTGCCGCTAAGATATCCAGCAGTTACCTTCACAAAACGTAAATCGTGGCGTGGAAACGTTTTACTGTGTTGTGTTGCAAGTGTGTTTTCATTATTAATTTGTGTACTTTTTGAAGTCAAATTACTATTGCATATAACCGTAAGCGTATACTGCAGATACACATAAGCAAATTGTGATTTATTCATCTGTTAAATAAATTAGGTAAGTACAAAGGACTCGGTGTTATTGCAGGTAAAATGACATACCCATGCATGAAGGTAAAATGACATACGTACCATACGTACCGTGGGTATGCCATTTTACAATCACAAAAAAATATTTTTAAAAAGTTGAGCTCTACTGCGCAAACAAAAATCGAAGATGAAGAAGAAGATCCCTTTGCAGTCGAGGACGATGTGGCCTCCCTTTACTGCAACGACACGTTTAAAAATTCGCGGTCTAAAGAAGTTTGGATTAGTTGCATGAAATACAAGATGTGGGTACATAGTGAATGTGCCGGAGTGTCTCCGAAGTTAAAAAAATTTATTTGCGAAGTTTGTCAGTAATGATTCTTTTCTATATTAATATTACCTCTTGTTTTGTGCATATGCCATTTTATACCCCATAGTTGTGTCATTTTACACACATACTGGTTGTAAAATGACACAGTTGCATTTTTTTTTTCAAGTGTCGTATTTGTAAAGTTATTAATAGAAATGGGACGATTTTGTTTAGTTTATTAATAAAGTCTATTGAAAGGAACGTGTCGTTTTTTTTGCAACATAAAATTTCAAATCGTTCCAGCAAAAATGAGCCGCAAATAAAAAGTATGTCATTTTAGGACACCTTCCCCTACATATGGAAAACATGAACTTATATGGGCATTTCAGAAAAGATGAGAAACCTTATCAAATTAACTGTACGTAATATGACGTGTATGTAAATGCAGAATTGGAGGCTACGTATCTAGCCCTTTTGAAATCACATGCGGGGCGAAACAAGGTAACATATTATCACCAATGATTTTTAATACTTGAGAGAGTAATAAGGGAGCCAATCTTGCACAAAGAAATATTATATATTATATACAATAAAAGCTGTCAAATAACGGCGTATGCCGATGATATTGTTATATTAGGAAGAACACAAAGGGGCATTAAAGTCAGTCTAGCTCGATTGGGCGAAGCAGGACAACATAGTGGAATGCAAATTAATGACATAAAAACAAAATGTACGTATCTCCTACAAAAGAGAATCATTACAGACCAACAGAACATACAAATTAGCAATAAAACCTTTGACACAGTAAACGAGTTCAAATACCTGGGTACTACACTCACAAATACTAAAGACATCAACACAGACATAACAAACCGCATAGTAGCGGCCAACAAATGTGTGCACAGTATTAATAACTTAACAACGTCTAAACAGCCATCAAGAAGATGCAAGGTTCGACTTTACAAGACCATTATAAAACCGGTGTTGACGTACGGATACGAATCATGGGTTCTCACAAAACACCATGAAGAGTTGCTATATTGTTTCGAGCGTAAAATATACCGACCCATAGATGACAAATGAAGTCCAAGGTTGGCGTATAAGATGGAACATGCCCAATGATCGAACTGCCAACAAAGCATTTATACTAACTTCATGTGGTAATCGATCAAGAGGGAGACCACGATTAAGATGGCAAATGGCGTGATTCATGATTAATAAACCTAAAGAAACTTAATGTACGGAATTGGCAGGAAATAGAGAACAATGGAACAGTTGTGAAGAAGGCTAAGGCTCTGAAGGGTGATAGAGCAGTGTGAGGCAGAAGAAACCAGAACTGAAAGTTCTAGAAATTACTGATATGGCACAAATGAAAAGAGCTGTCATGATAATATACAAGGTGGTAGAGAATGAAGAAAAGGCTGGAGGAAATGGTCTAATTGATAAATCTTGGGTAAACACAATTGAAAATTCATTTCGAAAATAATACTAAATGAAATCAGCAGAATAATAGTAGGACGTCGAAGAATTTTCGCAGCAGCAACGTCAAAATTAAGTATTGTCATAATGATAGGCAACCTCCGAACAGAAACGGCATTCTAAGAAGAAGAGCAAAAGAAAGTTACTTTTCCGAATAGAACAAGAAGCAATATACAGGGTGTCCCATAACTTATGGGCCATAGAGCAACTGCAGATAATAGACATAAAAATAGGTATTTTGAGCCCAATTTGCCCAAGTAAAATGTTACAGGTTAAAGAGATACAGGGTGTTGAAAGTGAAAGTTAATTAATATGGGTGAATTAATTCAACATGAAGCACGTAGCAAGCGCCATCTAGGAAGTATCTTCAAACGAATACCAAATTCGAATTTCCCATTCTCGAAAACCTAGTTATACCAATTTTGAATTCGATATCTTCCACCGTTTTAAAATTATCATCATTTTTCGAAAATTAACTTTCACTTTCAACACCCTGTATCTCTTTAACCTGTAACATTTTACTTTAGGCAAATTTGGCTCAAAATACCTATTTTTATGTCTATTATCTCCAGTTGCTCTATGGCCCATAAGTTATGGGACACCCTGTATAAAAACGATAATGATGTGCTCTAATAGAAGGGATCTATGTAAATGAAAGAGTGTGGAATATCTTTATAAAATATGATAAAACACTAGGATATGAACATCAAGGGACAAACAATAATGGGACAAGAATAATAAAATGACCAGTAAATAATCTTGTAGTAATAAATATAGGGTTTAAACACTAAAAAAGGTAATCAAATGTATGAAAGAATATAACCATCAAAAGGGGAAAGGCCGGTTATAGATTATATCATGGAAAGACATTATTTGATTAAGTATTTAATGGTCGAAAGAGTTAAACGAGTGCATGAAGTAGGTCTTGATTATTATTTATGAAAGAGAAAATGCATATAAATAAAATAAAATGAAGTAGCAGGAACGTCTATTAGTGCAGAATGATTTAGAGCACGAGTGGAGGAAATTTTAAAGAAATATTAACAACAGCACCAAAAGATGGTAAGTATAATCTATCAGATAAAACTGCGAAATATCGTACATTTGCTTAAAACGTCAGTGACAAAAGGGGGTGAAATTTCAAGATTTAAGAAAAATACAAAAATCAGAAAAAAGGCAAAAGAATTAATAATCAGTGCTAAGAAAATAGAATGAAAAGTTTATGGAAAGAGAATACAAAGAAATTTTAAAATTAAGGCTAATTATTGTTCAAGAACTTGGGAAAAAACCGTGAATTGAAACAAATTAAATATAATCACAGAAATATTCTTACGCAAGGGGAATGACAGAATGGAGAGAATATTACAGCGATTTGTTAACGAACGAAGACAAATAGCGAGATATACAGGAACCACAAAAGATAAGCCATAAGAGACGAGTACGAACAGTGAGTTTGCCGAAACAAGTATTAGAACGACAAAGAAAACAAAATGGAAAAAATCGCGGTTACGACAAAATAACATCGACAATTATAAATATAAAAATATTATATGTATATGGTAAAGGTATCGGCACTTACACCCGGTTGACTCGCACGCTATATGTATGGGATGGTGTGGTAAGTACCACGCGTTCGACAACCGTCTACCTTCCCTACCCCACCACTATGTTTCGGTTCCCAATTATTTTCAGTTATAGAGCATCCGACACAGGTTTGACCCCAAGACCGTCCGCGCTGTAGTCGAATGCTTTACTCACTGGGCCACTCCAGCGATATACTCTATATTATAAATTATAAAAAAAGGAAACAAAATTACATTGCGAATAATAAATTAAGTCTTTAGAACAAGTAGAATAAGCAAATAAATAAGACACAGACCAAGAACACCGAAAAGAAACCTGTCTAGTTTTTTGGAGGTAAAGAAAGGCGTTTAACTTTACACTAAGATCCAAATCTTGAGAAGGATACACAAAAGAAAATTAACAAAAGCCTGTAGTTCATAAAAAAAAAAAAAACGATGTGAGGTCACACAATGAACCTTCAGCTGATTTCAAAGTAATCAAATGTGTCAGATACCGTTTACAATACTCATGAAAATACATTAGAAGAAAAAAAAACAAGAAATAGTTTGGGGAATTTCAACTTAAAACCGGTGCATATTTCTGACATTGCGTTTGCTGACAATCTAATTTACTCGCGCATACTGAAAAAGACCTGTAATACAAATGTATGCGAAGAAGAATCAGGTAACAAACAATTAGAATTAGAACAAACAGTATCAGAAGTAAAGCCATGGCAGTTTCTAGAGATAAGAGAAGTGAGTTGTTGAAACAGATGACAAAATGCTACGGTACTATGATGAAATGTCCATATTTAGGTGCATGGTTTGCTGATAACCGAGGTGTAACGGTGAGAGTTAAAAACAGGATAAATGCTGTACGACTAATATACGTTTTGAACAAGACCATATTAAGAAAAAGGAAATAACAAATATAAAAAAAATACGCGCATACAGATCATTATACGTACCCATTTTAAAACACAGCAGAAAAACAAGGACATAGAAAACAAAATGCAAACAATGGAGTCTCAGAAAACGAAAATCGCTGTCAATTAAACAAACAATATAAGGGAGAATCTATAAATAGAACCCATTTTGAATGTAGTCGAAAGACACCGACTGAGGTAGTATGGACACGGAAAAAATGAGAAAAGAGGTTTGCAAAGATGTCCAGCGAAAGAAAACTGAAGAGAAGAAAATCCAAGATTAAAATGGTGCTATAAAAAGAGTGTTAAGGGCCATAAAACGGATTAGAAAGAAGAGGATTAGGAAAAGATGAAGTAATTTACAGCTTGCACATACATCTGACATTTCATTATTCACTTATTTTGCAAACAAAATCTTAACTTTTTGCTCAGAAAGACAATTGTCCGATTTTTTAATTTGTGTCTTAAACACCTTCATTTGTATGCTTTTTGTATTTTGATTTAAAAACAAAACAGTTTAACGTTAATCTACTATGAAACGAGGTCTTTGAAAACTGAAAAAATTGGAAAAAAAAGTCAAATTACGGCGTTACGGTTGAGCAACTATTTATGAAATTTGAAAACACTAAAATCTGCTTTTAAAAATTTTAATTTCCATATTCGTACGTATTATTGATAGTTAAAATAAATTCAGTGTTAGAATGTGTGTCAATGGGGATATAGACTTCGAGTTTTCAGAATCGTTATGGGGATTCAACGAAACATCATTCTTGTGTAAAAGAAATAACCATACAATTTTTGAATGCATCGTAATATACAAAAGAGGTTATATTATTTTAGCAATCTGCTTCAGATATCACATTTTGGTGCTTGTTTTACGCAAGGTTCCGTCACGTTGGTGTCTAAGCAAAGGAAAATTTCAGAGAAAAATGTCTTTATAAGTGAAACTGCAGTGATTTAAAACATGAAATATACAGGGTGTATCGAAAATCGCGCAAGCAAAAAACTCCAGTACCAATTTGCTGTTAACTCTTCAGTTATGGACTTATTAGCAGCCTTAAGTCGTATTCTGGTTTGCTTGTCGTTTCATATTTTTATGAAATAATGATTTTTATCTGTGGTTTAATCAACAAAGGAAATAACTAATCTGTAATCGTACTCAACATACCCTTCGTTTAATTAGAAGTTTCATCCGAAGTTTGAAATTTTGCATTGTGCTTTTCATAAATGTTGCAACGATGTACAATGCAATTATATTAAATCAAGGGGGTTTGCTATTGGTGATATCGCAGGTGACGTAGTATGACTGACCGCACAGTGTTCCTAAGTTTACAACACTTTAATTAACAATTCTTCAAAAAATAAACTTTTTGGCCTAAAGCAGTTATACAATTTTTGTCCAGTTTTTTACGCAGAATCGCGTGGTGCGAATATTTTGCGCCATTTACGATACACCCTGTATAATAACTTTAGCAACAAGAGAGAAATTGATTGTTTCCGAATTTTAAAAATTCAATTTTTAGTTTATTCCCAAAAAATCGTTTTTACATTCCTCGGTAGGTATTTTTGGGTTATAAAAATAACTCAAGTTAACGTTATTCTCTTGTAAAATGGCAGGTTACTCTGTTTAAACCTTAATTTAAGGACAATAATTAATACATAATTCACAAATCTATAAACATGTACATTTATGAATCCTAAAAGATTTCGCCACTATGTTTTCTACATATTTATTTAAATTGTGTAACTTTAGGTTCATTTAAAACTAAAAATTCAAGTTTTCTACATAATTTTGTTTCCTTCCTTCTTTGAAGCATATTTTTCCGAATAAATTATAATAGAATAATTAACAATTATTTTTTTCGTTTCTATAAAATGAAACCAGAATACAATAAACACCAATTAAAAGCTCTTGATAGTTATTTCTGCACGTGTTTCAGTTCTCAACTGGCGAATTAAAAACGCAAAGACATTCAAGAGACTGTCAAATTCCTAAGTTTACACAATTATGAAAGAGTTCTTCCTACTTTTTTCCTGTTAATCAGATACGAGCAAATCGTGTTCTTACAAATTAACGACGTTCCGCAGAATATGAGAAATCAGTTACGTTCGTTAACTTTACAAGACATATATAATAATAAATATAATATAAAAAATAAATAAATTTCGCTTCCTGAAATATAAGATAACTAAGAAAACGAGTTTTTATATTACTCGTTATACAGAAAAATATGTCAAATTTATGAATACACGAGACACTCGTTTAAAACTCAAGTCATCAATCCATAAAATAATCAAAAATATCTTGTAATTTACTTAAATCTACAGAGAAACTGATGTCGAGCCGTAATAAGTCGGATTAAATTATATATACAGTTACAAGATAAATTTATAAATTGCACATACTTTTAAATATTTTGCATATAAATGTGAATATAGTACTGTGAATAAGTCGTGAGAATTAGCACAGCGACACTGACAATTTTTATATTACAAATTTTTGGCAGAAAACTCCGAAATTTATATCTAAGATTACCTACTTTTAATGACCATTTTTGGATCATTTCAACATGCGATTTATTTAAATAACAGTTTAAATTTTAATTTCATTAATTATGTCTAAACCGAGACTGGGTTTTAGAAGACCAGTCGGTTTTGACAAATTTATAACATCTTACCTTATCTGACAAGCATTAATTTTGTACAAGGAAATATTAAACATATAAGGCATGATTCTCTGATTGATTACGCAAAAATTGAAAGAAATATGTTTTTTTCCTAATTTGGCAGTAAATTTATAAGGCAAGTGTTAACTAACAGACTAACTTTTACGATAACAGAATTGGAGATCTTTTAAAAATTTGTTACTTATTTAAATACTAGTAAGTTAATCTAAGGCTTACATGTACGTTTTGTTGATAATGTCAACTGATAGATAAAATTATGCCTAGGTAACGTTTCCTGATTTTTATCCGCCAAATGTCATTTTATTAACGATATATATGTACAAACGTATAACCACCGACATATAAGATTCCTTTTTAACGAAATAATGTAAATTGCATATTTAGAAAAATATCACCTCCGCAGGGATTCGAACCACTGACCTTCGGCTATACGCGCCACTGCTCTACCATTGAGCTACAGAGGCAGATCTCTGAAGATGTGATATTCGTCTAAATATAGTAATTGGAAACTGTGAAATCTAGTGTGCATTGGAAATCGTATCCAGTAGTTAATGAGCCGCTAATAAGATTCCTTTTAACTTTGAACGAATATTTTGCTATATTTATCTTTTTATCGTTATCTAATTCCAGACTTTGGAACAATTCATTACCAGATATCCTGATTGAAAGATAGTTTGCAAAAATTTGAGATTAAATACTAATAGGCAACAGAATTATTTTTTTTAAATTAATGTTTTTAAATCTTTATGCCGTATTAAAAAGACCCAAGACAAAAAAAATTTTTTTTTAGTAATTAGGAAGCGTAAAAAAGAGTCGGAATTTCAAATGAAAAATTTTCCCGCCAAAACGAGCACGTATACGCGCCAATTTGCTGTGACGTATGTAGCCGAACGCGTCAGCTGCATAGATAATAGTCAGCTGTCAGCAGAACATACGCGAACGTTGTAGCGCGACGCGCGATATTTAACGTGTTTATTTACCTCCTTCGCCTGTGAAAATTAACAAGTACTACTACTTCTACACCAGGCAAAATATTTCTATCTATACCTAATGAATATGTACATAATACTAACCTTAAATTTTTTCCAGTCACTTTGACACTGCAGAGTCTATTTTATACACATTACCAGGCAACACCGATCCGTGCGGCGCGGTACGTCACATGCCGTTTTCAATTTTCCGGCGGTAATTCAAAATTGCTGGGAAAATTTTCTATTTTTTTTTGCGGATAAAATTTTTTTTATTATTTTAAATATTATGTAGCTTATAACTGATCCCTCAACTACATGTAAAAACGATTTCGCTTAATTTATAAAATTCAGTTCTTCAGCCTACTTCCGAATTATCGTTTTGAATGACAGTGATTTTTACAAATCACAAATGTCCAGATTACGTTTATTAAAAAATTCTAATTTAAAGCTAAAAATAATAACAATAATAAGAAGACAATCGCCTGATTTTTTTACAAAACGTCTACTTCCTGTACTATGTTTCGAATTTCAGATACAAAGAAAGTAAAAAAATGTAACATGCTGCTCTAGTTGCAGTTCTGTCCTGGTTCGACATTTGTAGTGTTATTTTAAAACAAACAGATTAACAAAAAACATAGGGAAGATTTGCCAATACTTTAAATATACCGAGAATTACATATGGAGTGCACCAAGGTACAATAATAGCCCCACTCTTATTTACAGTGTATACTTCACGTTTTAGGTGTTTAAGATTTTGTAATTCTAATCAGTTTACAGCTGATACTCCTATATCTTACCGTACTTTTGAAGTATTGCTAGTATACTTTCTTATCAGCGAAGACATTAAAATTACTGTATTATTTTCAGGCATCTCAATAAAACTTCTTTGCTGTTTAGATCTGGGGAAATTCATATATCCATTTTATTTAGAACTAATATATGCGCATATAATTATCCAATTTTTAATTAACCAACATTGTCAGAAACTGGTACCAGAAATTAGATTACCAAATAAAATTTTCTGAACACATTTCGAAAATCCTCAAAGATAAATCCAAAATATACCTTTACAGAAGTTTTACTTACTGAAAAAACTATGGTTGGTATTCTCACCTCATATTTAAATATAATGGCATGTTTAATTGCCATGTCAATATTGTGCATATCTGTTCTACACATTAAAATCAGTATCAAGCTATACCGTTTTATGTTTACATTAAACATGATTTTAGTTAGAGACTTTAAAGATGACAATACGGGACATAGACTTTTAGTATATGATGTTCTAGCTTTTCATCTCAATTATTACCACGTCGTTTATGAACAACGTTTCAATTACACATTACACTTCGGCTGACGCAAAAGACTATACGTTTTACCCAATCCCTACACAAGAAACAAAAACTAAAGTTCTTATTTCAGTTCACTTTCGAAGTGCCAAACAAAAAGGAAACTGGAAAAAATATTTACCTAGCAATAATTAAAGGAGCTCCACTACGAAGTGGAAGAAATATTATTACTGGACCATAGTGAGAGTTTTAATAGGTAGGCTGACATGGTCAACCCTTACGTGGATCGTTTAAAAAAAGTAAACGACGCAGAGATAGCAGCACCATGATCAAATTCGATGCACGGCCGATAAGTTTGATCCTACAAACGAACCCTTGCCGAGCTTCAGCTCAATGCATTGTGAGGTTATTGTTTGGTCACGCGAAATAGACGAACGTGCAAGAATTTTCAAAAATAATGGACAGAAATGGCTAAACTCCGTGCACTCAAGTTGGAATTGTTGGATCATCCGCCCTACTCATATGATTTAGCCCCGCCCGACTTCGTTTTGTTCCTGAATCTCGGAGGACAGCGATTTTCTGACAACAATAAAGTGGTTCATGCTGTAAACGGCTACTTTGCAGAGCAGGAGAAATAATTTTATAAAAACGATATAATGGCTTTGGAACATCGTTGGGCAAAATGCGTCGACCTTTGAAGATTATGCTAAAAAAATAAATACAAGTTGGTCCTTTTTCATTTACCTTACTTTTCAAACGACCCACGTAGTTAGTAAAATCTCCCGATTTACATAAATATTCTGGTTAGATTTTGTGCGACTATTTAAACTAAATACGCTATAAATTGACGCCCTGCAAGAGTTAACGCAAAGAATGAATAGTGTTGTGCGTAAGATTCAAAATAAAGCAGATAAATCTTTCAGCAAGTTTACTTCGTTGTGAAACTTGAATTTACTTTCAAAGTAGGCCCTTCGAATGTATGCTCACAATATGCTTTTATGCTTATTTTTTTTATTTCGTAGTTACTATTAATTGTTGTTAGTTTGAATTTATAAAACTTTAAACTTGAATAAATCGGAAAAACCTAAAAGAAATTAACTAAATGGGTTTCATATTTAAAATGCCATTGCTTGAGGAATTTTGTTTTGGGGAGCCAGAAAATAGAAATTAAAGGCGGTACAATCGCTAAACAAATAAGTCGTCGAGAGGGTTATGATATGAATAACCCGTTAATAAAAAATTCAATTTACAAAGTTAATAAATAAAGTCATCGTTAAATATAGCATTTCCCGAAATTCTAAAAGTAGGAAAGGCTATCCCTACTCGTAAGTGTACTATAAATCCATATCCCTATTGTAAATTTTTCTAAAATACTTGAAATCATTCTAAAAACTCAAATCTCTTCATTTTTTTTTAAATGTATTTAACTCAATTCAATTTGAACATCGTTTTAATAAATCCACAATTGCAGCTATTAACCATCTTACAGAATTAGCGAAAAAAGGTTTTTTAGTGTTACTATTTTGTAAGGTAAAAAGCGTGTCGCATGAAATTCTACCTAATACGTCACTGCTTTTATACGTTAAGTCTAAATAGTATAATTAAAAATCTTACTTAAGTAATAGGCGAAAGTGTACATTGTATTTTAACTATAGCTGATCTGAATGCAATACTATTTTAAAAGGAGTACCCCAAGGGTTGGTTTTGGGTCCAATATTGTTGCTCATTTTCATCAACGATATTGAGACTAATATGCCTGGCATTAATTTAACTTCATTTGCTGATGACACACAGTTATCAAAACTAATCATGAAATTTCTAATTATTTACATAATACTCACAACATTAAATGTATTATGCAAAACTGATTTGTTGTCGATATACAAAAACAAAATATTTCGAAGATAATAATCTTTTTTCTATAGCAACTGTTAAAGTGCTATTTTATCTATTAATTTGAGTAGATAAAGTAGCACTTCAATATCAAGGGTAGTACTACTTTAACAGCAAGGGTGGATAAAGTACTACTTTAATGACTGTACGCCCATACTAATGACGTATTAAAACGTGACTCGATTTGTAATTTTTTAAATGTCAATGTCAAATAAATGTCAAATAAAATATATTTTATAATTTTTTTCCTTTAAAATAAATGCTATAGAAAAAATAGAGTATTATACACGACGATAAAATTTAATTATCTTCTCGAGCGTAATTAGCGTCTCGACGCTAAAATACGCTCTCGAAGATAAAATACTATTTTATCGTCTTGTATAATAAATAACTATTACGCTTAGATACAAACGATTAAACAACCCTACAGCGAACTTTTAAGAAAGTCTTTTTGGAGTATACTCATGCACTGCATACTGCATCACATCATCATCAGCGTCAGGGGTTAAACCTTTTGGTTTGTTCCGATCTCATAGATTATAATGTATCTCATAACCGACTTTGTTGAGCTAAAAATGGTAACAGAACTTTTTTACATAAAATTAATTTTTCTTTCATAATATGACACAGTGTTTAAAAAAAGCGGCTTTCGTATTTTTTCTTTATTAAAAATGTCCTTAATCCCCCTTTAAACCACTGGTCAAGTTAAAGCATTCTTATTACTATCAAATTATAACTTTGGTAGATCCGGATTTACCTTGTACAAATTTTAAAAAAATTGTCCCTTTAAGAAAAAAACTTATTTGAAAAATCTGCACAATTTTTTATGTAGTAATGCTAGTAAAATATAGCCTCAACTTTCAGTACCTCGATGCTCTACGAAGTTTACGAAACAAATATACATATTAGATGTATGTACTCTGAAGAACTTACCACTCTCTCGTTGCGTCTGTAAATATGTTTTGATTTGTTGCGGTCATTTGTTACATTTTTGAACTACAGTGTAAAAGAAGAATTTAAAAAACTAAATATCCTAATCTTTCTTTTGATGTATATTTATAACAGTTTAATTTTTATGAAGCAGAATCTTGAATTGTTTTCTGTTCAAAACGAAATGCATGACTATACCACTACAGATAATCACATGTTAAGAATGCAACATCTTCGACTAGCGGGCAGTTACAATGGGGTCAATTATAACGGACCTAACTTTTTTAAACATCTGCATATGCGTATTGCAAGGCCACAATTGAAATTCTAAATTATAAAACTTCTTATAGTTAAGTCTTTTTAGTCAATTGATAGTTTTTAATTTGAACTATGATACAAAAATGTTGAAGCTTTTATAATATGTTAATCAGTACCTAAGTGTTGTTTTTATAGTATTCGTGCATTTCTTTTAAATTAACATGTGTACAACCATTGGATAAGATATTACGAAGATTTTCGTATCGTCAACATCTGGAACTTTTTGATGTCGAAACTAGTGCGTTAACTTATGAGACTACAATAATTAGGTATTATTCTTGTTAGTAAATATATCAGTATTTTTATTTGAACTTTATGTAACTGCACATTTGTCTATCAATTATAAATCAATATATAAAGTTGGAAAACGTAAAACCTGTATTCAACAGGAAATTATTTCACTCAGTATCTATGTGTGTACTTGTTTATTAAAATTAGTGCCTAAAATATCTGTTTCCCAAATTTCATTTATAAGGCAATACTTGTGATAGCAATAGGTTCATGGATAACCTATATCCTTAAATATAACATTGAAAAAGTTGTTGTCTTTCAATTACTTATTACCGTGTTGCTAAAATTTAAAATTAAAAAATTTGCCCGTTTAAAAATAAAAGGTGAAACTGTTCTAGTAAAATGCCATACGACAGTTCTCTTTGTAAGTAATTTTCTTATAGTATATTAATATTTTACCTCTACACTGCATTATGCGGTAAAAGGGCAAAGGATTAAGTAAGTAATATTAATATTTTAGTGTAATCCTTATTTGTACTTTTTTTCTGCCATTATTATTTGTATACAGGGTGTCAACGAAACCTGGGGCACCCTCATAATTTTTTTATTTTTTAAGATATCTAAATGAAATTTGGTATGTTTAATATACGCTTTAAATGGCATTTGTTCACATAGGAAACAAGTTTCTGTCACTTCCGGTTTCACCGGAATTGACTACAACTTTGTTATTTTAAATGGAACACCCTGTATATTTATAAATTTTTGGAATCTCCATTCAATTTTACGTATGGTAGTATCAAGTTCGAAACATTTTGATGACAAAGTAAATTTTTGCAGAAATTAATCTAGAGTGCCATGACTAACGCCAAATGAAAGTCAAGATGCCCCAACACTCGAGACAAATTGTTTTAGAACTTTAACTATTTTAGTTGCTGTATTAGAATGGCCTAAAGTTGGCAAAAATGCTTTTTCGAGAATAACTCTATTTTTTCAAATGGCACTAGGGTGGGACACTAGGATATTAAAAACGAGCGTTTTTCAAGGATTTTATTGATACCAATAACACGGGATTAATATGAAAATGTAATTCGGAATAACACTCTCCGTTCAAAAAAACCATATTTTAGACATTTAAATCTAGATACTGGGTTTCAAAACAAGTGAAACAAATGAAATGCACAAAAAAAAGACAGACTTGTTACAGTTGAAGTGCTAAACTAATTTGTTTTGAGTGTCGTAGCACCCTGACTTCCATTTTACGAAGGTCATGGCACCTTAGATTAATAAATAAACTCTTCTGTAAGTAGTTATTTTGTCATCAAAATGTTTCAAACTTGATACTACCATACGTAGAATTGAATGGAGATTCCAAAAATATATAAACATACAGGGTGTTCCATTTAAAATATCAAAGTTTATGTCAATTCCGCCGAAACCGGAAGTGACAGAAACTTGTTTCCTATGTCAGCAAACGCCATTTGAAGAGTATATTACATATACCAAATTTCATTTAGATACCTTAAAAAATAAAAAAATTATGGAGGTGCCCCAGGTTTCGTTGACACCCGGTATAGTTTTTCTTTTTGATATAGTTATAAAAATTAGGCTTCCAGTTACATTATTTATTTATATTTTAATATTAATTCTACAAAAATTTGATCAACTAGACTTGTTCTGATGAGCTGCAGCATCACTATGGAAATTTCAGAATTTAGTACGAACGAATGATGCGCAGCAGGCTTTAAGCAAGATGTCATAAAGTGCATGTATGACTTTTTATTTAAAATATTTCCTTTATTTTACGTTTAGGAGCTAAATTTTCCTAATTAGTTAAGAATCAATTGCTTAATAGCGTATTACTCATCCAAACAAGAACGCACAAAAACTAAACGGTTCTGCTGGAGAGATAAAATTAAGCAATTATCAAAATTGCATGTATTTCTCCTATGTCTCACATGTCAGGCCACACCTGGTATACAAAATTTTCTAAAGTTTATAAAATGAAGAAGGATTAGAAGTCTGTTAGCGATTTGTTATACGACGTTTAATTCAATTTATCCTTAAGCACAACCAGAAATACAAAAATTTATATGGGCCCAATACTAAGTATGTTATGCAAGTATGCCACCTTATTAAAAACGATCGAAATTCTTATAAAAAAAGCCTCGGATTTTCTTCAGGAAGGAAATGTCACACACAAAATACCAAAAAATGTTGGTGAACTTTTAATCAATTAAAAAATTCGAATGGAGTACTGAACAACTCACATGAATACAAAATACGAGGGGGTATTGATATCTAGTTAGCCTGGAAAGTCTGTAGTAGACAAAATTGACTATGGTTGCTATGGTTACAACTACGATGTTTTATAAATAACTTGTCAAATAAGTTGAACGGTGATAAAACTGTGAATTTTTGAAAACGACATGTCTGAGAAAAAGCTAGAGTTTGAAAAAATCGAATTTCGGTCAGTTATGAAGTATTTATTCTTGAAAGGGTTATCGAGCAAAGAAATTTTTGCTGATATGTATATGATAGAAACCTTAGGTGATCAGTGTCCTTCATACGCCACTATTAAAAATTGGGTTGGGGAATTTAAGAGAAGAAGATCAGATGTCAAAGATGAGCATCGCTCTGGAAGACCACTCCGGGAAACATTGATTCTGTCCATGATATGATTTTAGAAGATCGACGAATTGGGCTCAAGCGTATAGCAGAAGCATTGCACATTTCCTATGAACGTGTGTTTCACATTGTTCATCACAACTTGGGTATGAGAAAGCTGTCGGACAAATGGATTCCGAGATGCTTGAACTGCGCGTTCAATTGACAACGGCGAAGGAAATCTGCCACCGCGCCGTTTTGAAGAAGCTTCCTCCAACTGTATCGGCTTGTTACTATGGACGAAATGTGGGTCCATCACTATCATCCAGAGACTAAAGAGTGGAAGCATTCGGGTTCTCCACGACCCAAAAAATTCCGTCTTCAAAAATCGGCCAGCAAGATTCTTTCTTCAGTTTTCTGGGACAAAGATGGGATAATTCTTATAGATTATTTGGAACGGGGTAGAAGTATCACGGGAGCATATTATACTGAGTTGCTAACTCAATTATGTAAAAAAATTGGGGAAAAACGCCGCGGAAAACTTGCCAAAGGTGTGCTCTTTTTGCAAGACAACGCTCCTGCTCACAAGTCGTTGATTGCGCTGCAAAAAATTAATGAAATTGGTTAACCACCCACCCGCCCTATTCACCGGATTTAGCACCGTCAGACTATTATTTGTTCCCAAAACTCAAAAAACATTTGAAAGGTAAAAGATCTTCGACAAATGACGAAGCCATATGTGCACGTTGAGGAGTGGTTTGCAGACCAAAACAAAGAATTTTTTTAAAGGGTTTAGAAGTACTTTATGAACTTTCTGCTAAATCTGTAAGTCTTAAAGGAGATTACGTTGAATAAATAAAATTTTGTGATGTTTTATATGGTAGGCTAAGTACTTATCAATACTCCCTCGTATATACCCATATTAAAACAAAACAATCTTTAGTTTAAAGCGGATTTTTATTCATCCACTTTTTGAAACTTTTTTTAAACAACTCAGCGTAAAAATATTTTTTCTACAACCACCATGGAAAATGGGATTTTCAGACATCGTCTCCATAGATACGAGTATTGAAAATGTGTATTTGCCGAACAAGTGAAAATCTGATTTGCGTGCGGAAAGTAAACTTTCCACACTCAAATTTTGATTTGCGTGCGGAAAGTAAACTTTCCACACGCTAATTTGTTTACTTTCCGCACGCAAATCAAAATGTCATAAATGACATTTGATGAATGTCAGATTTGCTTTTGCAGAAATATTTAAATTTTTTGTGGTTGTAGAAAAAATAGTGTATAATACATGTGTTGAAAGCTTGTATTTGCCACACTCATGTGACTGCAGCACTCACTATCGTTCGTGCTGCAAACTCCACATTCGTGTGGCAAACGCAAGCTTTCAACACTTGTATTACAAATAACTATTTATTAGTGTTCGTAGGTCTATTTCAAATTTGGATTTACCGAAAATAACTTTGTGGGTTAAAATTATCCATTACCATTCTATGAGTTAATTCATAATAATTTTCTATAGGTACTAATTTAATAGTTACAATCTGCAAAATTTAAGAAGCGAATAAATCATGTGTAATTAACCGTAAGTAAAACTTCAAGGGAATAAAAAAAAATCAATTAACAATAAGAACAGGTACGGAAATACCTAAATTCCTTAGATGATTTCAGTCGAAATAAAAAACGAGGTAAATGGTAATGTAAGCCTTTCTTGTTTGCTTGTTTCAGTATCGCCGAATACCACATAGGCATATCTAATTTATATTACTATCAAACGGGCGGTTAAACAATAATTCAGGTACTATTAAGACCTGTTCTTAAAAAACTAAAAAGGCTATTTTCTTAGATACAATGTATGATAATCAATGGATGCCTCGTCTAACGTTAATAAACTTTCAAGGCCAATCGAATGAATTACATCTACATGCCAAAAGTTCGTAAGTACTGAGGATATAGAATCTATACAAAAAAAACTGCAGGTACGTTAAAAGACAACTTCACTTTATCGCTTTTGGTAAAAGAAATCCCACTTTGCACTTATCTTCATGTAAATTCCCCTTTTTTTGTTTATTCATTTATTATTACCGCACCAGTTCCAACGATAGATTTTAAATTTATTACACTATTGCAAGTAGAATTTTCTTGAAATTTTTTTAGTGTTGGTGAAAAATTAAGCATTGAGGAATTTAGGCACAGTATGGGTAGCGAAACTGTCAAGATGTCATTCAAGAAATGTAAAGAAGGACTTTAGTTTTTATCAGATCCAGATTAACTCCAAAAATAGCATGATTGGAATTTAATGATCACTTCAAATAATCAAAAACTGTAAGTTAAAATATGTTAAAAGACATAAATTAAGAACGTTCTAATGAATAAGTTTAACAATCTATTTTAACAAAAGCATTAATTTAAATTAACTAAGTAATTTCCTATGTGGTTATCTAAAATGGGGAATTACTGAATGTTTTTCTGTTTCGTTGTTACTACCGAGAAAAGACTAATTGTGCTGCACTTGAAGTTCAAAGCCTCTTAATAAAGTAATATTTTATGCAAGGTAAAATACTTTATCAATGTTGAGGTTATTATTATTTGGCATTCTTTGCTACTTAAAAGTTAAATCGTATATAAAATATACAGGCTTATTAATATTCCGTATTGTCTCATATTTTATTGTAAAAATTGCCAATTTTTTGTGAGTTAATGACGCTTAAAAATATTAAAAGGGAAATAATTTAACAATTCGCGAATTTCAAATGAGAACGATTTATCAAGATTTTGTCACATCTTTAAGAAAAAACAACGAACCCACTGTTCCCAACCGGTTGTAATTGGTAAATATAAAATTGAAAAAATCCCACATGAAATATAACTTTAAATACGCCTGTGTCCATTTCATAATGAAGCAAAAGAAAAAGTTCATTAAAAAACCCATAAAACGAGCACCGCAATAGCAATAAAATAAAGTAGTAGATCTATTACATTTAAGTAGAAATATTAATACCGTTGCTAGAATTTACCAATTTAGATAAAGGTCAAACTTGGTAATTAAAATAAACGTCTGGGCTATAAAAATGGTACCTACTTATTAAAATCACAAAACGGATGTACGTTTAGTGTTTTTCTTTCGATACCACACCTTTTTTGTTAGCCGACTCCTGCGAAGACGTCCAAAGACGTGGAGCAAATTTTCTATCAAACACAGGTATATATATGACACAAGTATCAAATTGTAAGCGAATTCGAGTAGTTAAAAATCGACTCTGAAATATTTGAGCCTTGTGGCGCTGCCTAATTAAAGCGTTAATGAGATGAGAACGTCATGTGCTTCAGAGTAATTACTAAACTTGTTTGCATACCTATAAATGAGATGTTCTTTAATTCGAAAAAATTATACATACAAAACTATTTCTAAAAGTTCGGAATAATGTGAACAACTCTCTCATTTGCATGCATTGATAAATGCGACCGAAGAATGCTTCGGGTTTTAGTAACAACTCATTAAGGTAATTAGTTTTAATTTTTTAAAACCGAGAAATCCAGCAGCGGGGTTCGATCGCATCTAATCGAAGATCAATCAGTGTCTCGACTCGAACGTGGCCAATAAAAAGGTGTGCAAGGTCTTTTTTCGCTACTGTTAAATGTTTTATAAATCTCGTACCAAGTACACCGTATCATTACCAAATTGAATGCAAATAAGGTGTTGTAAGACCCACACATACAATGACAAACAAATAAAATGTCAAAAGTTTTTAAAGTAATTTAATTCCGTGCAATGTGTGTTGTATTTCTAAATTACACGCTAGCGTTTATTCAAATTTTATTTCTTTATTTATGAGCAGGTGTAATTTTTATACGTAAATATTTTAAATTACGGTTTTTATTGCCCAAAAAAAGTATGAATTATTGGTTAACTTGTATGGTTATATGTTGTTCATTTATAATTTTTTGCGTATGTGCCATTTACCTCCAGCCAAAATCAAGTTTTATTTATGTAATGACATACGAATAATTTCAATAATCTCAATAAAGCTAATTAAAAATAACCGGCCTCATTAGTGAATTCCTTAATTAGTATTCTAAGGTACTGTTTGAACATATAAATTCTTCTAGGAATGTATTGTGCAATAAGAAGACATGTGCTTCAAACGAACATCCAAGTTATTCAAGTAGAACAATTTGTTTTAGTCTATGAATAAAGTCGAACAACCTTTCGGGCGATTTATTTTAGATTTATTATCTGGATTTTACCAAATCCGGTCATCAGGTGACAATTTATATTTTAATGAGCGAGCAACAAAAGAATATATTACAAACGGCGCTGACAAACTTACGTCTTTGTTTAAACTGTACTTACATTAAAAATTAACAAAAGCGGAAGTCGAATTTCGACTTGGAAGAAACAAAAATCGCAATTTGTTCATATCAATCAATTAAAGCAAGACCCACCTTTTTAATTTGCCGCAATATTTTATATGGCAAATTGTACCAAAACTTCCAAAAGATATATAGCCGTATTCTCTCCTCATGTTTAAAATTGTCTCTAACTAGAGTCGTGTTTAACGTAAACATAAAATGATATAGCTTTATATAATTTTATATTTGTATAACAGAGATAGTGTTGGTGGAAAGAGGTTTAAGACCAGGGAGTCCGTTGTCCACAACTATCTTTAATTTAGTATTAGGAGTAATATTGAGGAAAGTGGAATGCAACGAAGTGGACTCATTTATCAACATAAACATTAATGCATTGCATATCCTGACGATTTAACCTTGATAACAAGATCAAAACACGAACTGGTGAATTTGGTAAAACTGTTAGAATCTCAAGCAAGAAAATACTGTCTGTGTATTGTAACGTTTTACGACGTTTATTTAAAATAAACTCGGTTCGTGGTGTAAATTAATTTATTAAACAAACTTAAAGTACGAAATAATTATAAAGAACAACAATTAAACACTAACGTAAAACTAAACGGAACACTAATATTAAAACCGAACACTAAAGCAATTTATTTGCAACAGTTTATACGTATTCAGAAATCCCGCCGCGCGTATCAATTTTAAGACTGAAGACTCGTAAGCGAGCGCGCCTTTAATATAGGCACGCTTTCATTCTCGTACGTTCTACAGTGTTATAGAATGATTTCCTTCCAGAATAGGTGACACATAAGCGTGAAGTGATTCACCCAACACCTGACACCTGCCGCTCGTTACAGTATAAGTCAGAATAAAACAAAATATATGGTGCTGATGGGAAGAGAAGACTTGGAAAGAAGTAATATAAGAGTGAATGGCATCGATGGAGGGGAGTACAGCTTTGAGGAAATAGATTACTTGAGAGTAACCATAACAAATCGCAGTGAGGAAGAAGCAGAAGTTGACAAGAGAATGAGAAAGGGTAGTAAAGCAGCTGGTGCTCCTAAAGATCTTTTACAAAACATGTGTCAAGAAAGGCTAAGCTACGGGTGTATGAAACAGTCATCAAACAAACAGTATTGTATGGAGCAGAGACCTGGATAATGAACATGCCAGCAGCAAGAAAATTTGAAATATTGGGAGAGGAAGATATTGAGAAAGGTATTTGGAGGTAAAAAGGATGAAGAGGGAAATTGGAGGAGAAGAACAAATAGAGAAATCAGGCAAGTATATGATAAGCCACCCATTACACAAGTGATAAGGGCCCAACGAGCAAGATAGCTGGGACATGTGGTTAGAATTACTTAGGACAGCGTACCAAAAAAGGGTTAAAGCAAAGTGGGGGAACATGCCAATGCGAGGTAAGATGCCAAACAAACTTGTTTCCAAACCAAAATATAGATAGCGCCAGCATATATCGGCATCAATAGTCATTCCTGTAACGAGGGAGATACATGGTGTGGTGCCAATCTGCAACTTTTCTTGCATTAGTCGCAACTTGGTCGTAACTAAATCTTTACACGTGTTTGTGAATGACCTACACAGCAAAAGGTTAGTTCTAGCGCGAAATTTAAATTATAAAACTTTGTTTGGCATCTTACCCATAACGTTAGGGTCAGTTGCCTAACGCTTGATGGGGCTAGATGCCATACAGCAAATCGATGTCTGACACCGGTTATTTATGTTTATAGCCGCAGAAATATGTAATAATGTCCAATAGGGGTCAATGGAGTGAAGTTGATCTTCGAAATGCTTGTGAGGCGTTAAGGGAAGGAAATAGAAGTTACAATATCCAAGGAATTTGGTATTCCCCTGAGAACTTGGTTAAGACGAGCTAGGAATCAAAATTTGGTGAAAGGTACGATCGGACCATATGGCTGCTTTGGTGTGGAAAATGAACCGAAGTTAGTAAAGTACATTCAAAGTTTGAAGAACTACGGTTATGCTCCTACATCAAAAGAGATTAGACATCTAGCATTTACATTTGCAGAACGCAACAATATTAAGCACAAATTTAACAAAGAGAAAAAAGAAGCCGGTTACAATTGGTTCGTTCTTTTCCTGAAAAGACACCCAGATTTCAGAATGCGGACTGCTCAGGGTAAATCAATTGCTCGATCTCTTGGCATGTGCCATGAGGCCCATGAGGAAGTTGATCTCTATTTTACATTGCTGGGAGATATACTGACTCAACATCAACTTCTGGATCAACCACGCAAAATATTCAACATGAATGAGTCTGGCTTGCAGCTCAACAATAAAACTGGAAATGTGCTTACATACTTTAACGAATAATGAAAAATGAGAAACGATATGTTTAATGGCTTGTTACAAGGCAAGGCGGAGGGAAATCTTTTACCGCCTTTTGTCATATTTCGAGGCACGAACAAAAAATGAGAGTACGAAGATAACTTACCACCCAGAAGTGTGGTGTGCATGTCATCAGAATCAGCCTACGTAAAAACTATGGAGAAAGTACAAAAACAGAAACAACAAAAACTGAACCGCCATAAGAGAGAAACACAACAAAATTACAGCAGTGATGACGACAACAATGAAGACGCTATTGTATCTAACCATAGTTCGGATCATATCGAAACTGATAGTGATGATTGATGATTGTATTGTGTGCAATGTGAGTTATCGTGCAAAAAATGGTCCGAAAGTTGACTGGATATGTTGCACAATTTGCAAGAAATGGTTGCATGAAGCATGTTCGACGTATTCAGACAAAAATTAATTATTTCTAAGTTCGTGGCATCTTAAACCAGTAGCTCTGTGGAGTGAGATGGCACAGACACTGGTAGGAGATGCCTAGTGCTTCATATATTTAAGTTTTTCGTTTTTGGTGCTTTGGCGACTTCCCCTATAATTGGGGGATAGATGCCCAAGGTTGGGCATTCACCCAACATGTATGGGGTGAGATGACATTTCAACTTTTTCATTAAAATAATTATTTTTTTCATTTTTATTAAATAAATAAATTACAAAGAGTATACTACTTTCTTCTGGAAGGTCCTTGGAAGCAGACACAAATCGATAAACTCAATAAAAGCGTAATTGGTATTTTTTATGAAATTAACAAAAAAATTTGGGCGTGTTCCCCCACTTTACCTTAAAGCAAGCTGAAAGGGGGAAAGAAAAGAAGAGAACGCCCGAGAAAGAAATGGTTGGAGACAGTAAAGACAGACTTGAGGGAAGTAGGAATTCAAAACTGGAAGGAAAGTGCAAAGGACAGAAGAAAATGGAAGGAAATAGTTAAGAAATTTGCAGTGCTATATTATTATTATTATGATAACAGAAATAGAAGATATTGCCATGGTAATTAAGCATTACATTAAATATAAGTATGAGATGGGAATACCAACCATTAACTTACAAATCGCCTTAAACATATGAAAAACAAAAGTTTAGAGAAGAAAAACTCGGCAAATTTTTTCAAGACGTTGGTACTACATGTTCATTGATTGTTTTAAGTCACTAAAAATATGAATAATAAATTAAAGATTAGTTAACCACATAACTGAAACCAAATTGTTCAAATAACTTTTCTGATTTTGACTGCTTCAAAACTTCTTTTTTCAAAATTTAATTTACTATTTTAGAATGTACTACAATTTCAAAATTTAAATTTCTTAAAAACTTCATCTGATTAATGTTTATTCCCCCAGAATATAAAGAAACACATGATTTTAAGTTTCGAAAGAATAATTATTGAAGTATTTGTCTTTATCTTCTGTTAAGATAAATAAGAAAAACTTACATTTAAATTTGTAAAAAGCAGAAAATGTAAACATTAAAAAAGACGACTTTCACCTATCAACGCATATAAATCATTTGCCTTAGAATTTAAATTTGATTGTTCAAGATAAAAACTGGTTTATCTAAAATTACATTTAGACCATTTCCATCTCTTAATTGCTTAATTTCTTTATATTAAAACGTTTACGTCTTACAAGTAAAATAAAGAAAAAATATTTAACATTTAAAAAGCACAACCTCGGAATATTAAGGAAATAATTGCAAATATTTTTTCAAAATTTCTCACAGACAAATAATAATAAAAACTTAAAGAATACGGAAGTTAGCTTTATGTAGTTTTAAACGAGTTTTATAAAACTCGTTATGTATACATTTTAATTGTATTTCAACAGATCGTTCGTACTAAATCATTTGTTTTAATCCAGAAAGCAATTTGTAGCAAATGCTGTAAAGTCTGCAAAACAATAAGTTAATTTTTAAAACGTCAGAATAATTATATCATGTCATTAAAAGTTTAATGCAACACACCAAATAAAACTCCTTGACATTTATAAACCTTTTTGATCTTTATTCGTATCTACACAGTGTACCACTATTCAGGAAATTAAGTACAATTAAAATTCAGAAAATTAACAATTAGAAAGTACAAGATCCTTATGCTTTTTGTAAATAAACTTGGAGGTGTTGTACTTGAACTACGGAAGAGAACTGCTTTGTTTTAAATTATTCATACATTTAAATGTAATCGATTACTGAACAATTATAGTTACGTTAATTGATTTCATTATTAACGTTTCAATGATTAATTATTGTCAATTGCAAAAAAATCCACACCCTAAAAATTATGACAAACTTATATTTCCTTCCTGTTTATAAAAGTGAATATAACTATTTAGGTTGATTATTATTAATCGAATATTTTTGTCAACCTTATTTATTGTATACAAGATTACGGATGAAGAGTGTTTTTTATTAATTTAATTAGCCAATTAGTTTAGATTGCATTTAAGTGATTCTTTTCCTCATTAAGCTGTTGATTTTTCCGGTAATTGTTTGATCGATTGTTTGAGTAGTTAAACCAGGAAATGAAAACAATTCAGTTCAAAAATCGATTATAAATAAAATAATTCTCCAATCTTTAATTATCCATAAAATTGCAATTAAAACATCGAATGCTCATCATTTTGTTCGACAATTTCTGATCAGTCCAAGAAAATTTAAAAAAATCTCGAATTTGGGAAGCATCAAATCTATAAATTTCTAACATAGGGATTCATCAACAGGGCGCAACGTTAGTCTTACTAACGTTAGTTGCGTCAAAAACTTGCGCCCCTCTTGCACGGGTCTAAATAAATGGCGTAAGCCTATTCACGAAGCGGGCGTAAGTCTAGCGCAGCCATTTTGGTCAACGTCATATATGACGTCACCGTTAGACCAAAATTAACCAATCAAAAAATTCCTAAACTTTTTGAAAGTTATTAGTACTTTTATCAAAGTTCAAAGTTGTTTAAAGTTTGGCTATAAAAAGCAATTTTTAGACGTTTTCCAAGTTTGTAAATTATTCTGGAAATAATCTGTAATTTAAATAACATGTAAAGTGACAATTAGATAGCACATTTGAACTTCCTAGCAATATTTTTTCTTCAATTTAGTTGCAGTCAGCTATAAATGTTTAAAATTATTTGATTTATAGCTATTAACAATTGTTTGAAAAAAAGAGGGGCCTAAATTTTACTCCTGAAGAAATTAAAGTTATACGGGTACAAATTAAACAAAATTATGGTCTTTTATTTGGAAAATTTATGCCCAAAAATACTTGGCAACAGAAGAAATCTGCATGGGAAGCAGTATTGAATTCAGTCAATATTGTAAGTCCTATGTCAAGAACTTTACTCCAAATTAAAAAGAAATTTAACGATATAAAAAGAGAAAGTAGAAAAAATCGTAAGCGGTTTTACTAACTTTATTGTTCATACATAATATGCAAGTCCGACACCTAACGGAGTGCTGTACTTAACGATTAGAATAAGACACAGTTAATCAAATATACAATCATATTTAGTGGTAATTTAACAAATAATATGAAATTTCTTAAGAGGTATCTTTCTGCGCAGACCTTTCAGCATTCGATTAACGATTGATTTGTATGAATACCTCCAATTATACAATTTATAACATGGAAGTAAGAGTCCAATATAATTCCAATATTAGGTGTTCAGCAATCAGTGGTATCTACAATAAATATTATAGTGATTTCCAAATGTAAATACATGTTAATTATAATCAAGCTAATAAAGGTTAACGTACCTCAATAAACATGCATCGGCCACTGCTAGTTGGTTTAATTGATATCGAAAGTACACCATTTTTTGTAGATATACTATCACGACTTGGTTATTTGTTAATATTACTTAATAAGAACATCATTCATGTTTTCCTCTAAAACTGGTACAATTCTTGTAAATTCAAACAAAAAGCTTCTTTTAAATTTGAAGTTTCAGTAGTTATAGGCCCAACAGAACATTTTTGAAGCAGGGAATATGTATAAATTGTAGTTGCTGTGTTATATAAACCTGTAAATATAGTTTTACTTAGCAAAACACGTTTAAAGTAAAAATACCATCACATAACCTACAAATTCGGAAGTAAACATACGTTAAATGTTATTTAATACTTACTTTTATGGTTTAAAAACCGTTTGCAACATCCGAAGTTAGTGTTTATCGAAGTACTTTGCTTTAAATTCGTCTAAACTACACAACTTAGTACAACTGTCAAGTTGCGCCCTTTTTAAAACAGGTCGTAAACGTGGTCTAACTTTTCGTGTAACTTTTGGCGTAAAAAAGTGCGCAACGGTTTCGTGCATAGGGTTACACAGGCGTAAGTCCCCGTTGGTCAGACTAACAAGTTAGACCCCATTGATGAATCGGGCTGTGTATTTCTAAATCATAATTCGAAACGTTTTCAATTTATATGACAATGAAATTCTATAAGTCAGATTGAAGCATTCTATAGCAATCTTCAAAAAATTACATCGTAAATTTAATGTACGTAGAAAATCTTAAATTTACAATCCAAATTTCAGACCTAAATTTCGGATGTCAAGCTAATCAAGATAGTTGAAAATTTAAATTCTATCGTAAAGACAAATAAAGATTGAGTATCTTACCAGTGTTCGAATTGTAACGATTCAAATCTTGAATTCGAAAAAATATTTGGTCGACAACTCTATTACTAGTTGAATAAGTACGAGATATGTCTCTTTATTTTTATCAGTTCAACTGATTGATCGATCCATGAACTATATTACTTCAGGTTTGCCAAACGAACAAATATAAATGAACTCTGGGATTCACTACTAAGACAATCGTATGTTTGTCAATGGGGCAGTTCAAAGACATATTCAAGTGCAGTTTGAGGATTCCGAAGAACTTTAAAATAAGGCAGTTCGGAGGGAGTTTATAGAAACTTGAGGTAGTCCAGGGGCGTGCTGGCCCACTGGGAATTTTCCCGGTGGATCGAATCGCTGCATTTTGAAGAAAGTGGCCTGTAACTTGGAGAACCGTTTTTATATTGCTAAATGTAACTTTATACTTGTGAACTAGCAGAACTACTGCAAATTACATACACCTTCAGTAATACAATGCTTGGCATTACGTCGCTTTTTTTGTTAGCTTGTTTACGAGCGCTTATTATTAAACAATTCGATTTTCGAAAACGCACATGTTGAATTACCTCAGCCACAGTTGTTTTAGTCTTAGACTAAACATAATTCATTCATTCAATAATGTTCCCTGTAAAAATAATTTGACTGATTGGTTCTCGTAGAACCCGGAAGAGATTCGGTTTACATTCATGAAAGCGTTTTATATTTTGTCTTATAGGTTTTTAACTTTTATTTTAACAAGTACGTCTTTAGTTTTATTTGCTTGAAATCTTCAAATACTAGACTTTCATTTTTTTGTTACTTGTTTTACTTCTTTATAATACAATTATGGAAAAGAAACGTAAAGGCCATGCTGAAAGGTTACACGATAAAAGAATTGTAAGAAGAAGGTGAAAAGTGTGCAAAAATTGATACATTGTTTTAAAGATCGTGCACATGTAAGTGATCAAGAAGACGTTAAACACATGTCTTAACACCAAACCTGAGTACAAGCAATATTTCTGCGTATGATCTTCAGGTCCATTTACTAGAATCAGCTGAACCAACACCAGTTTTGGGGAAGATGTTACAAATGACAAAAGTGCTACAAAATCGATTATACACGAAACACAATCCTCTACCACAGAAATATTAAATGTGTTTGCAAGATTTTGTGATGGCCACCTGCGCTTTTATAATTTTATTTTTCTATTTTTCAGGTATTATATTTCGGTGTATTTCCTTTTATTCAAAGCATAACGTTAGGGGTGTTTTTGGGCAATAATGTGGCAAAAAAGTATTGATTTCATTAGTAAACTAATAACAGCAATATCATAAATTCTCGGACTTAAACACTCAAAACACCGTCCCCTTTATAAATTAGTTATGCCGCCTATATGTAAACAAATAACAAACCGACACATACGCTTTTTAGTAAAGTGTCAAATTACAAAAGAATATAAAATAGACCACAGTATTAGAATTTTAGCTCAACTATGAAATTTATTAGTTTTCTGAACAAGTACCAGATGCAAAACCGTGAGAACGTTTATTTTCCACCCCTTCTGTATCGGATTTCTAGTATAAATACACAACAAAATCTTATCACAGGATCCAGTCTTAGCTATTCAGTTACGCTGTATAGCGGTCTGGAAGTTCGATTAGTACGCTGATACGGGTATCTCATTACTATAAAATATACAGTTATCTGTATTGCACTTTGTTGCTCTGTTCTAACGTGTATAAATTCTTCATATTACACGCATATTAGGCTTTATCAAAATTACATTAGGGTGGCCCTGTTGTATATGCTGATCACGAGTAGTGACAATCGTATGACAATTCTGACTAATCAACGATAGGGATAAGCATCCCGTACAATTCCGAGCTACCTAGTAGTCGTACATTGTGAGTTGTACATACCGTACATGCTCGTTACATGAGGAGCAACGCTTACCCATGTAATTTATAGTTATGCATAGCGCATATACCCGTTAATTTAAGAGTCGTGCATAGCGCACGTACTCAATTGGAGGGAAATTGCACCCTCGTCAAACTTTAAAGGTTTGTTGTAATACCACCTTTGGCTCCAGCCGCGTACGATTGATTTTAATATCAATCCCATAAAAGATCGATCTTGTATCGCATATCTGACAGACGCACTGACTTAATTTCTTGTGATCGAACCACTGCAATCAGGACACCCTGATTACATCAAAATTATAAAACAAGAGAATAGTAATTATTCAAGCCACTGCCCATAATTTAACTTGCCTAGTTTGATGTTCATTCATTATGCATAATTATTTACTGTTTGTAAATATCTGTACATAAATATGACTTTATAATTTATAATATATGTATTAAACTTGATGGTGTATTTATTTCTTGTTTTATAAGGTGAGCTACTCTAGATCAACGAATCACAACAACATTAAGCGTCCTCTGACTAAATAGTAAGGTACCTAAATAAAGGGTAAGATTTTCACCTAACCAATAAGGGTTGAGGGTAAGATCTTAGTGAAAACTAGACGATTACAGTGAAAAACTGTAAAGTGTAACACACCTGGGGTACGTACAGTTACAACCTAGACTGAATAATCTGGAACTGTTCTTCAGTAAACACCACAACAGCCACCAATGATTCAAAACTGCCCTTCAAATCAAAAAAACATTTTACCGTGATAACGGAACTCATCGTATGTGTCTATTTTATGAAGCAGCTTCCTCTAAACTTTGCCGTAGTATTTGTTTGGCATTTATAAAACCGGCAGAAAACATTTCTTTCTGTGAAGGTGTAAATGATTGGAAATATACATCAACGTATACTAGAACACGAACGCAGCAAAGTTCATGAACATTCTACGGAATCTTATTTTCTTATGTCTGAAAACAAAGATATTTTTGTTTGATGATCAAAAAAGAATAAGGGCTGAACAAGTAAAACGAAAAAAATACAGATTGTAGAAAGAATTATCGATATTATTAAATTTATTGGTAAATGAGGCTTAAGTTTTAGGGGGAAAACTATGAGGCATCAAACACTTTTGACGATCCTAATTTAGATCATGGAAATTTTATAGAATTGGTTTTGCTTCTCAGTAAATATGATCGGGTGTTAAAAAGAACAATGCCAGCAAACTTGCACGCAATCTGGAACTCATCGTGGAAATGTATTAATTTTATTATCAAACAATACTGTTAATTTAGCGATCCGTATACTGTCATCATGCATCAAAAAGTCTATTTTAGATGACGCAAAAAAAGGAGGCATGTTTTCTGTACAGTTAGACGCTAGTCAAGATATTTCAGTAAAAGATCAAGGCTGAAGTAAAAGCTTCAGCAGGTGCTTTTACTGCCTGGGCATCCAAAGAACTTTTGCAGAGAAATATCGTCGTAGAATTATAAATTATTTTCCCTTGAAAAGAGTATAGTATAGGCAAAAATGTCAGGGGAAACAAGTCACAATAATTCTTTAAAAAACGCAGAAGAAAAATGTACAGTGGAAAGAAGATTCGCGTAAAATAAGAGACTTATTATATGCGTTTAAGAACTCCGCCAGGATGTGACGGTTGTATTGCGGCATCCTGTTGGTCCCAAGCCCAGGTAAAGGAGGAAGGTTGATGTGTTTGCCGCCGACTAAACACAGTAAAAAAAAAGAAATGTCACGAAAACAATTCAACAAACTCGGACGTACGGACAGAACATTAAGGTAAGACCCCGGCAATCGAAAAAGGATATGAGTATTGGATCATGGAACGTGTTGAGCCTATATCAACGTTGTAGTAAGAGCAAGATCTGGTAGAGTTCATCAAAAAAGCAAAGAATAAGGTGGATGGGACACCTATGGAGAATGCCAAACACAAGAATACCCAGAACAGCTTTCACTGGCAGACTAGAGCGACGACGTATACGAGGAAGACTTCGGACTAGATGGTGGTATAACGTGACAGAAGATGTAGGACAAATAGGGGGGCATAACTGGATCAACGAGGCACTGGTAACACAAAGATGAAAGCTTAGAGAACTCGCATATCTCTCAAACAGGTGAAATATATTAAAAAGATCAGTTGATGAAGAATATGTGCATCTTAAACAGGGAAAGTTTGATTTACTCTATATTGATAACCTTTGCAAAAACATATGTGTTTTAGCTAAATCTTATTTTTGGGCCCGCTTCATTTGAAATCTCGACCTGGTCTTACGTACCCAGCATGCCCCTAGAGTAGTCTGTAGCAATATTTTATCTTTTACAAGTACTCGGTATCGATATTTGGTAATATTTTTTCAGAAAAGTTGAGACAGCAGTAAAGGCATTACGAAATGGTCTTTTATCCCTAAGAAGCAGAAGGAACTGAATTAAGGCGCTTTGAACGCTCCTACGTAATACTTTCTCTTGATGGGCAAAATTAATATGATTGAATTGTTAAAAGGATACAAGTTGTTAATAGGATACTTTTCTAAGCAAGCGGGCCCCCTACCCAGATTAGTTCCTCCTGTTGCTAGTACGCCTCTGCTCAGATATAACCGTGACCCACCCCTCGATAAACACAATAAGTATTGCAGTATAGACTTAAGCAGTTGCTCGGCTTAAGCCCACTTAAATTAAGATTTACGATATAGTTTAAGTTGGCTGAAATACCAAGCTGAAAAGACCGTATTTCAGCATTGCTTTAAGCAGAAGCTTACGCTTATGTTGATCTCAACACATAACAATAAGTACCTCGCAAAGAGTATAAGTAAATTAACACTCATGAATGAATAATATTTATTTGTTTTTTTTTTCGGATGAGCCAACTATGGGCTACGGGCTTTTCTAGGACATAGCAGGTCAGATATAACCGTGACCAACCCCTCGATAAGCACAATAAGCTTTAGTATTGCAGCATAGACTTAAGCAGATACTCGGCGTAAACTGACTTAAATTAAGACTTACGAACTTGCGCCGAAATACCGGCCTGAAAGGACTGCATTTCAGTATAGGTTTATGCAGAAGCTTACGCTTACCTAACTTGAGCTTGAGAGAACGATTGTTTAAACTCTAGTTCAGTGGCGGCTCGTCCAATGACGCAGATGGAGCGCTGCTTCACGTATATTTTTCAGTTAAAGGTTTTTTTTTATTCAAAATCCGAAATGATGTTAATTTTTTTCATTTTCTTTAATTCAGTTGATATACACAGAGCAAATGAAATAATTACTTCCATTCCTAATTATATTAGTAGCTATATGTCGCACACAGCAAGCCCCTGCAGGTTATGCCGCTCCGCAGTACATACGTGTTCTGTGTTACATACTACAAGCCAAGCGTTCAACTGAAGCAGGTTCGCTTATACAGGTATCCTGCGTCAATCTTCGTATGTTTGCATACCAGCCGTTGCTATGGCAACGGCAAGCTTACATAGTAATTTGTACGGAGAGTGAAGCAGATCCAACACCTGCTTCAGTCGCAATCTGCATTCTGGTTTGGATGTTACATACAGTGGCTCCCATTCGTATTCGTACAGCGCCGCGCGTTTGGTTCAAATCTACGGTTCAAATGCAAATTCAAATAGGTACATACGTAGGTAAACGAAATTCAACAATTTTTTGTCATTACTTTTTATAAATCATTTATTTAACAATTATTATCAATAGTAGTAGTACAAAGATTACTTCTACTCTAAACAATAAAATATTGGAAAGACAGTGGAAATTGCTGACACTCGTATTCGTACAGTTTAATAATCGACAGCTTGCTATATAACAAAACAATTTAATACGTTTATTCTAATATTTGTTTGATTGCCTTTGTTATCTATGACTTGCTAGAGTCGCTTTGGCATCGATTGCACCAATTTTTCCGTTTTTCCAAAATATATTTTTTTAGTTTTACATTAAGCGAACCCGGGTTTCATCAAAATTTCAAGTTGTAAAATAGCGAATGACATTGAAATTTCACCTGTGGCGTACAACCGGTGTACTCCCCTTGCAGCTCGACTCCCAAAGGGGGGGTGCCTAATAATCTGCTTCACCCATTCCTAAAGTCACGAGCCGCCACTGCTCTAGTTTAGCTTTTATTTAAACTTATGCTGAAATACCGGCCTTTAAGCTTAAATAGAAGCTAAGCTAAAGTAATCTTCAGCGAGTTTTAGCTTTTAAACAGTAGTTGACACCTTAAATTTATCCTATATACAGGGTGTTTCGGGAGGAAAGGGAAATATTTTAAGGAAATATTCTAGAGGTCAAAATAAGAAAAAAAGTTCCTATAAATAAGGATCCGAAAGTAGTTCCTTTTCGAGATGCAGGGTGTCCAAAAAATAAGTTAGGCTTAAGCCAGAATAAATTAGGGCTCAGTACACTGAAGTTTAGCTACATCTTCATCGAAACATTAGTCCTCAAGCTAAATTAAAGGATTAAAGATTAAAAGACCTTTGAACTCGTTTATATTCACCACTAATTTTTTCAGAGAAAGTTTAAAGGATGCTTACATTACAAATTTATTTGAACAGGGTTCTTAAAATATTACTAAATTGGAGCATAACAGCACAAAGGACTCAAAGGAGTCCTTGCTGCATTCGGGTTGTTATTTTTTCATCTATGGTTCAGGTTCGAATCTACTTGTACCTTAATACAACTCAACAGATAACAATTTCTCTCGAAGAACGTGTTAATTGACACTAGCAATGAATAATATTTAATGCCTTTATTTGTTTTTATATTGTATAATACGTTTACGGCCTTTCTAGATTATAGTAGGCCATAACTACAACTTGTTCTGATGTTTAAAATCATTTAAAAACTGAATAGCTTGCTATTTTGTCAAATATTGAATGTTAGGTTATGCACAAGCTATTCTGCTAAGGAATATAACTTTTTAATATTCTTCTTGGCGTTCCAGCTCTCAGTTTTATTAATACGTCCTGTTAGGCTGTTGGTATTGCTTCATCTCAACTAACGTTAGCTTTAAAACCTTAGAATCGATTGATATGAGTTAATGTAATTATTAGTGGTAAATCGATAATGACAGAAGTCTTGTTGTCATCAAAGACGTCTAACATTACAATCTACAATAACCTAAAAAATCCTAAATGCACTATACAGGGTGTATCAGAAATAAGTACATTAAATTCCCTCAGTAATAGAATTCGTCAAGAACTACAACATTTCTGAATAACTTTTTTTGTATACTTTTTAGATTTTGTGATAAAATTAGTTGAAGATTTATCACAAATTTCATCACCCGCCAATGGAAATCATGTCCGACACCAAACTTAAGTTTGGTTACCATAGTAAATCAACTTACTTAAAAATTAAGCTTAGCAGTATTTAATTATTTTGAAAATACATAAACAACTTGTTATTTTAAGGGGGGGGGGGGGAGGTAAAAATGCAAAATAAATGTGAGATTTAAAAAAAATTAATAAGAAATGTAGTTCCATCACTTAAAAAATTGAATGTAGGTACTTATTTCTGATACACCCTGTATATAAAACATACATTGCTTGACACGTTTATTCTTTATTTTTCAGATATTTCTGCAAATAATTATTAGTTTGGCTAAAAGACGACAATTTCAATTAGTTTGTCACCAATATGGCCATTAACTTGGGAGTATAAATTCACTGATTAATTATTTATACAGAGTGTATCAAATACAATCCGAGTCGTTTATTGGTTTAGAAGAGAGTACTCAAAATCGTTCCAAAGCTACTGAAGGAATTTGCAATAGATCTGTGTATAAATCAATTGCCGTTACCTTATTAACCACATGTATTAATTAATCTGAGGAAATCTCAATAATGTCAGCCAGTCAAATTTCTTATATCTTAAGTAGTTTCTGATTCACTTAAAGAGACCGACTTTGACGGGCCTCTTTGAGAGGGGGTATTTTGAAACCAAAAAGAGCCAATTCTTTATTTACATTTTAGTTTGGAATTATATTATCTAATAATAAAATAAAAATTGAGATGATGAAGCGAGAAATTATAAAGAATTGCATACGAAAATAGCCAGAAAAAGTTAAAAGGAAAAATAATTTAATAGTTTCAGGGCGAAGGATGAAGAGTCACTAAAGGAAGAAATAATTAGCCTAGATCAAGTATTGAAGCAAAAGTTGGACATAGAACTAACAATCAGGATTACAAGAATAATAGGCAATAAAACATATTATTTATTGGAAATGGAGTCAGTAATAGAATAAGGAAAAGTGCTCAAAAATAAAAGGAAGTTAAAGAAATGGAAGGAACAAATAGTGCACATCGAAAGTGACCTAACCAAAAAGGAAAGAGAAATACAAAAAGAAATAAGAGACAGGACATCAAAAGAAAGAAAACAAGGAAACATGTTAAAGGTAGCATATAAAAAAACTAATTTTTAAAAATTGCGAATGGAGATGGAAGGAAGAAGAAAATTATCTGGTTATATTGCAACCAAACAAAAAAGAAACCAATCCAAAAAACTGATGGTGAAATGTACGGACGGAATAACGAAAACGGACATTGTAATAATAACGGACCAGATAAATAAAACAGAAATATCAATCAGGCATGAAAGAAGAAAAATCAAAAATAAAAATTTTTAAATCATAAAAATGGACACTTGGAATGTCAGAAGTATCAATGGAAAAGAAGGGGAATTAATAGAAGAAATGGAGAAATATCAGATAGAATACTTGGCAAAAACAGAAACAAAGAAAAAAATGCAAAAGAAGAAACATCGGACAAAAACGAAAGAGCAAAAGAAGGATTAATAGAGCAAGAAAAATCGTAAAAGAGGAGTGCTTAAACGATAGGCTACTTTTGGTGGAAACGATATTATTAAATAAAAATATATAAATACTAATAATAGCATGGGCACCGAATAATGACGCAACAAAAGAGGAAAAAGATTCTTTACTACTTTATAGATGATAGTGGACAGCGGAAGACCGAATAAAGTCATCTTAGGAAACTTGAACGGAAGAGTAGGAAACAACAATAAGGGAATAGAAGGAGAAGTCATGAGAAATAATAACGGAGAAATAATGATAGGGTTTAAGTTTAAGCACAAAGACATACATAAATTCACAAGAGAAGATTACAATAGAAAGGAGAAATCAATAATAGACTATTTCTTAGTGAACAGAGACAAATTAAGACATTAAAGATGTGAGAGTTGTTAGACACGCTGAAATAGGAAGCACTCATTATCTTGTAAAAATTGAACTTCTAGAAAAAGAAAAGGAATAAATAATAACAAGGCCAAATATAGTAAAAGAAAAAATTAAAAGCTTTAAACTTAGGGATGCAGGGAAAAACAGAAGAGACAGACCTAGGAGAAAGTGGAACTAGAAGAAAGAAAGAAGCAGCGGAGAAAAAAGGGATAAGATAGGAGAAAGACATAGAATTAAGTAAGTAAAATTTGGTGATTTAATTTTGCGGCATCCTGTTTATTAACCCACGAGAGCAAGATGTTGTTTAAAATAATACAGTATAATAATAAAAACCAACAACTCGGATGAATTTCTGAGTGTTAGAAGAATAAATCAAATTGGTGTGTATTTTTAAAAATTGCGGCGCAGAATTTAATAATTTGCATGTAAGAATTCCGTCTGTTTCTAGGACAGCTGTACGACAAAAGTACAAGATGTATTAAGACAGAAAAAAGAGCTCTTAGAACATAAACTAAGAGGAAATTTATACAATTTATTTCTTGCATGATAAATGAATAATGTAAAATGTACAAAATATGCGTGGTATGTCGGTGCTAAAACTTTCATAAGATAGTAAGACCTAAATTATGTCCACGAAAAAATAAATAAAGATGTAAAATAGTTTTAAAGAGTAATTTTCCAGGTTAGCAACTGAGTGGCACGGGTTTGTTTAGGTCAACAATTTGGGATAATTTTAACATTAACATGTTTAGTGTGCATTTTATTCGAAAAGAACTTAAACCAACTGCTCCAAAAATTCTATGCATGACAATTTAGCGTGACTAACTAAAATTATTTATCGAATTTTTGTATCTTTATATACCTAAGTATAAACTTCACAGTGAGTTAGCCGCGTGCATGATCGAGGGAGTGAGGCAAGTAAAGGCATAATCATGCCTTTGCCTGACTGTGGCCTAATCATTTTAATGTAAACTTATATCTTGAAGTAAGTCACGAATATAGTAATTATTTGAAATTTTATAACTATCGATCAACAGAATGCCTACCTTTTTTCTACTTTTTATGAGCAACGCTCGCACGTAATAATTCCTGTAAGTGATTATTAGTCTATATGTAAATGTTGTTTTTATAAAACTTTGTGGGATTATTAACTCCTAGGCGTATTCCCGCCTGCTCTTTTAAATTAGAACATGAGTAATTTCATATCGTTTCCATAATATGCTCATTACTTTGTTATAAAGTAATTCTAAGTAATACGTACTTCCTGAAACTAGAAATATATTAAATACATTTTAAGGAAACTTTTCTTGAACATTTTTAAATAAACGAAGATTACCTATATTTTAGGTCAAAACTATGTTAGATTTCCAGTTTACCAACCAAAGGCCTTTTAGGGCTTCTTTACTGATGTTTTAAGAGGAATTGCAACCTACATGAATAATTGTTAAATTCTGATATAAGTCCAGGACTAAAGAAAAGATGTTTCAAAACAGTTATGAAACAAAGTTTAATTTATTTTTAGTTATAAAAGCCAAATTTTTATAATTACGTAAAAATTATATGTTCAAGGAGACATATGAGAAAATGTATCCGCGTAAACAATGAAAAAGAAAACCGGTCATAAAACCAGTTTTCATCAATTTATATACAAATTCAATATTACACAAAAAATTAATTACTCGATATGATCGTAAAATACTTAATACGACATGTGATATTTATTCGTATGGCAAACGACGTCAATGAATATTCAATTATTCATATTGTTAAATGAAAATAATGTTATTCTAAATTTTTCTGATACTAATTAGAAAACCAGTAAACATGTAATTTCAAGCACGTAATCAATATTATTTCTCGGAAAGTCTTTTTTACCATAAATTTTAGATTTACATCGAGTATGGATTTATTGCAACAGGCAAATTGGATTTCTATTATTTTAGACCTTTATGTGGAAATAATATAGATTTGAAGTCCAATTTTGTACTTTTTATTTAAGCAATTAAAAATAAACAAATAATTCCAAATAATCATCATAGGAAACATGTAAAAACTGCAGATTACTAATCGAAAACCGGAAAAGCTTATCAGGTAGGTTTGTAATAAACAATTCGGCGATAATTTTTACCAAATTTTAGCAGTTACTTTAGCAACTATTGCAACAACGAACTGTTAAATCGGGAAAATTCGCTTTAAGAACGATAACCAATAGAGGTTTCGCTGAATTCAAAACGCTCGTGAATACAAGGCAATACAAAATATGTTTCCAAATTCTGCATGCGCTACTTGCCTATTGTCACTTCCGTTTACAATGTGAAAATTTGTGCTTCTTACGTTGAATCTGTTCTTGACCTTATATTAATGGGTTAAAGCTAGGATTTTAGCTAAAGTGAAGTAAAAGATCAGGGTCTACTGTACTTATCTTTTGTTTAGATCTGTTTATATAGTCGGTCCATTTTTTTTCAACCAAATATAGCTTTTCTTGGTAAAATATTTCCCGGATAAAATATTTCTTCGTTAATTTCGCGTAGATAAAACGAGATGTTTCAAAAACGTTTGTTTCTCTTGTGTTATTTTTAGGATGACAAGGCTATTTTAGTGTATATTTTCCGCTCCCAAACATTACTCAAAAGAAAATAGACCGAGCCTTATAAAACCATAATACAGTTGTAATTTTTACATCATTAATTTAATAGAGTAAATAAAACAAGGCAACTAGCTATGAAATTGGTTCCATAAATCGTGTAGCAATAATGTTTATATTTAATAAAGGCAAAAAGAGCGGCACAATCGCTAAAATTACTCGGACGTAGTAGACCTATCATTTTCTCTTGAACAAATAAGATATATTTTTAATATTTTATTTTTTTGTCAACTTAATGATTTCGACGATACAGTGCTTCTTTACTGGCTAATGTAAGGCTTTTATCATTTTTAGTGCTCCAATTTCACGCCCAGTTAAACTTATTAGGTTGTTTTTGCAGCTATAAGTTCTGGTGCTTTTACTACACGAAGCAGCAGCAATCAAGTTTTGTGTGCCGAAGCTGCGTCCAAATTTGATAAAGGTTGCCTTCATTAACTCGTTAATTTCTAAGATAGGTTGAACTATAATTATGATTTCAACAACCCAACGCAAACAATCATACTTATTATTCTTGAAAGTATGTTAAAAACCAATGAGTAATTTCGCTTAGAGGTTATTATTACTCATACCGGTCGAAATTTCTTAGAGATGTAATAATAACACTCATACAAATACAGTTAATAACTCATACAGAATCATTAGGTTTTACACGTCGGTTAACAATGAAGAAGGTTTCACACTCCAAAATGCCTCTCTATTTCACTAACAACAAATACCGAGGAAGGAGAAAACTTGACTATCTATCGAACTGGCTTAAAAAACTTACTATCAGTTTCGTCATGGCTGCTTTTATTTCAACACATCAACTATAGAAATCAATTAATCTCGAGTTTAACGCATTCGTTTTTACTGAATATATATTTTAATCCAGGGACGTATTCGGATATATTTCAAAGTTTTTAATTTTATAAAATTTGCTATGCGTCTGAAATTAATTCGTTTTTGAACATTATTTAAATTTAATTTATTTTAAACTTTCCGTTTTTTTTTTTATAAGAAATAAACAACAATAAATATTAAAAACACACCTTAGTTAATATAGTGAATACTGAGCATCTCAACACAAAACCAACCAAGTAAAATGTTGCATTTCAGCTATACAGGGAATTTTTCTTTTTAGTATACATCTATACATATCCCCTATGTATACTTTTACAATAAACGCAATATGTAGGCAACCAACTATACACTATAAACGTCACGGCACGTGGTGCGTAAAGGTTATGTTTCAGGTTTGTAAATAAAAAATAAATCAAAATTAGTGGAATATCAACATAATTTTAATTCAACGATTATTCTAAAACATAAAATATCAACAATACAAAACAGAAAGGAAAATAAAAACAGCAACAGTTAAAGACTAATTTTTTGACATTAACTTAATTTGATGATTTTTGCCACAGCATGCTAATTTTTTAACGTTTATAGTGTATAGTGGGTTGCCTATTTGCGTTTATTATAAAAGTATACATAGGGTATATGTATACTAAAAAGAAAATTTCCCTGTATTTGTTTTAATAATCTACATTAAGTAAAAATTCTAAATGTTCTTTTTAAATAATTGATGGGGTTTTTACAAAATGGTTCAAACTCATATATTTTCTAAATTATCTGGGGATATTCTATAATTCCCGATACTTTCTATATATTTATTTAATTTGCCCATTGAGCAGACCGCACACAGATTATTTCCAGAAATTGGTTTTCAATCTTAAAATTTTGCTAATTGAAATTTGTGTAAATATCAGATAGAATCTCCCACGAATGTTGTATGAAGTCTGAGGAGGCTTCTAGTTTCTAATTTAGTCAACATCAAGAGGAAATAATAACCTTCCTAGCAAGCCTAAAACTAGACAATTGAAATCAAATTTCTTATTCGATTTAAAGAAAGAATTATCTAAAATCATTTAATAATTATAACCTTTTTATCAACTAAACAATTACAGATAGATTTAGGGCCTATCGGCAGTGCATCGGTGAGGGGGTGAGAGCCTACTTCACAACCGAGAGGTCCCGGGTTCGGACCCAGGCATGGCCAGTCTTCGGTTTGAAGCGCGGTTGGAGTCCGAACCTGTGTAGGTTAAGTAGATTAAGTATAGAAAGGCCAATGGTCATAGTAATTGACGCCGATAAGCCCAAATAATAAAGGTAATTTTTTCATGTGTCAGATTTGTTAATTCTTCTTCTTGCTCCTCTTATGGCCGAAGCCTAGGCATACGGCCTGCTAGTAACTCGTATTAACGAGTTCTGTGAGCCCTTTTAGCACGTATGCTGGGCAGGAGGCTAACCTTACCGATCGAATAAGGAGAGGAAGATCGACCCCCAGTGGTGCAAGGTTGACGATTATCAAAGATGTTAGTATGAAGCACGAAGGAGTGTCGACATACAACTCCGGCTTCGCCGGTCGCAGGAATCGAACCTCAGGTGCCTGCGTCAGAGACCGAGGCCTTTTACATGCGGCTATCCGCTCTTCATTTGTTAATTAAATTTACTAATGTTATTTACAGCTTGAAATTACAAACTTCAAACTACACTCTCCAATAAGAAAAACATGAAATTATAAAAAGCAATAAAAGGCGCCACAATCCATATTTTATGATATAAACCACTTTTACTTTTATTTATAGCTATTAAGACAACAAGTGTTTTATAGAAGGTTTAAAAATCAAGGTCGTAGTTCAAATCCGAGCGAACGAAGTGAGCCGAGGATTTGATAGACCGAGATTTTTAAACTATAAAACACGAGTTGTCTTCAAGATTTTTTCTAACACTAATATCAGACATTTTCTTTCACTAATATATTATTAGAAATTTTAATAAATTATTATTTGAGATGCGTCATAATACACAAAATGCGAAGATTGCTAGGCAACGACGTATTTAAAGACCTATAAAATACGTTGTCATTGACGACGTATTTTATAGAGAAAGCGTATTTTAAAGGAAACATAACAAGTGAGCTCTTATGCACCATAGAAACAGTATAAGATATTAGTGTTAGAAAAAATTAAATTAATACTGAATTTATGAAATTATGCCACAGGTAAATTTCATGTTTTAAAACCGTTTAATAACAACAAAACTTGACAAAAGTTCTTGCAGGTTTTCAATTTTAGTAACTTGTTATAAAGAAATAGACGGGAAAATGAAAAAGATTGGAAATAATTTTCAAAGAGATATTACGCAGGACCAAAATAAGTTTATACAAAACTGCAGTAAGACCAACATTAATCATATGTCTGTGAAATATAAGCCGTAAACAGAAGATATCAGCAGTGGTTGGAAATATGGGAGAAAAATGCTACGCAAAATTTTTAGAGGGAGGAAAATTTAAAAAACGGCACAACGGCAGAGGGAAAGAAATGAGAACTCTTCCGGGTTGGGCCGGATGATTGTTGACAGAAGAACTCGTTTCGCCCAATTTTTTAAGGGGCTTCATCAGGAGGAAAAATGGAGTACTGAAAGAGCACAGTAACTCAACGCGTAAAACACGCCAGAGGTGAAACTCTTTTGGCAAAAAAAGAAGGACGCGCGCGGTAACTCGTAAACCAAGTCAGTGGCGAGACCCTTCTGAAGAAAACTTCATACTGGTTATAACCGATCAAGCGGTAGCTGTAGTAGTTACTGAGATACAGCCCTGCAAATATGAGAAATTTCTTCCGGCTATATCTCAGTTGGCACAAGTTTTTCGGGGTTGCAAAACTGGATTTATACTACCCGGGTGGATCCTAACAACATATAAAAAAATTAAGTTTATCCTAATTATTGCAATGTTGGATCCCTTTTTGTGTACAATATGACTGGCCTATTATAAGAAAGAAACATTCTGACGAAAAAAGTCACTCTTATCTTTTTTTAAGTAGATGAAATTTGCTACAAACAAAGCTGTACCTGAGCTCGGTAGCTGCAGTAGTTGCTGAGATACAGCCCTGCAAATATGACGAATTTCTTTCGGCTGTATCTCAGTTGGCACAAGTTTTTCGGGGTTGCAAATCTGAATTTATACTACCCGCGTGGATCCTAACAACATATAAAAAAATTAAGTTTACCCTAATTATTGCAATGTTGGGTCCCTTTTTGTGTACAATATGACTGGCCTAGTATCTACATTTTTATGAATAATGGCTGTAAATTTTGATTACTCGTATATTAAAGTTCCGACTTCGAAACGATTTACGTTAACGTCACTGAAGAAATTCGAATTAAAAAAGATGGATAAACAAAAACTTTTAAGGTAAAAAATCTGATGTAGAAAATTTCTAAATACAGGTCTGTAAATCAAGTAGCCGTTGGCTACTTCAACTTTACATAATAAGAAACCTTCTAACATCTCTTCACAATTGTAAGGTGTATCTCATGTGTGGCTATTAACTATTGTAATAAACATGGCAGCTTATGAATAATTAGACATAATAACGTGAAATAACGAACAGTTGTGAAAGTTGTTCTCTATTCTTATGGTTGTCAAATTACGCTTTGAATTTAGAAATAAATTTATTTTAATATGGTCTCTGTACGCGTTTTGTAATAGCTCAGGATGTCGTTTAAATAGATAAAATTGTACGGAGCGAAAGAAATTTTTTTAAAGTGTTTTATAATTTATTGTAGAAACTATTAAACGACCAAGCCCATTTTTTTAATGAAGGACAATTTTTATCAAATACTCATTTGCTTGTTTTAATGCAGCAATTTTACATATTATTCTACTTGTATCTGCGTGCGAGTTAAGATAACCAAGGTGAGTGTCTAAAAAAAATCCGGAATAATTACAACTTATGGGCTTGTTGCATCGAATATCACAGTGACATTTAAATATCAATAATGATCTATACCCTTAGAATATTGACTCATACATACTTATTAAAACTTTGCCTTAAATTCAGTGTCATAAAGTGCTAAATAAGTTTTTTCACATACGTTCACTAAAATGAAAAATCAGTTAATACAATGCTTTTAAAGGATAATTTACATATAAATCTAACAGTGGCGTAACAGATCACGAAACGCGAATTTTTAGGCTTTTAAGAGTTTAAATGAGGTTACTACAATTTACTTAGACGGGTTATTTCCATTATATTTACCGCTAGTTTCCTTTTGCTTTAATTATGTATATCTCAATTTAACTATACCCTACGAACTATAAAAATACCGGAGGAATTAAAATTGTCGTTGAGCAACATATAATTGTGCTTTTTATACTTTTTCCTGTACGTGCCAACAAGATTTATAGTTTTTATTTAGTTTATTCGGTCGTATTTATTTATTTTATTCAGGAAACCGCTGGACATTACTTCGACAAGAAAAAACGAAGGATGTTTATAAACTAAATTAGTATATAAAACCAGTAATTAATGTTTTCAAACTGAAAGAACGAACGTCTAGTAAAATAAAAAAAATTACATCCGACAAATTATTTATAAAAATTTTACAATAAGATGGTAAATTAGAAGAGACAACCTTTCTCCAAAAGTTAAGAAGAAGAAGAAAAATAATGATGACTGATGAGTTAGTAACCCTTTTTACATTGAAAATCAAGAAATCAAAAATGTTAGACAAACATTTATATGATGAATCCTAAATGGCGGATAATATCCATACCACGTGATTTTGCATCAAAAACAAAGCAATAAAGTCTTATACCAATTTAATGTTAACTTCTCAGATGAAGAGTTAGTTATTGGCAGCTTTCAGTCGTATTCTGGCTCGCTTTTTGTGTGATATTTTTACAAAATAAAAATAATGATTTTTAATTGTAGCTTAATCAACAAAAGAAATAACTAATCTGTAACTGTACTCATCATACCCTTGGTTTATTGTCGTCGTGTTCATTGTGTTGCCATCAGTTTATTTGTTCGTTACAGTTTTTCATTACTTGTTCTGATTCAGTTTTTGCGTTTTTGCGTTTTGATAACTATTAATTTTGTTTGTTAAATTTTGCAAATTGTTGTTGTGGAGTACAATTTTGTGGAATATGCAGACATACACCTGATCTTAGGGAGCGTCGGTGTAACTTTAATGTTGCTGCTACTTTGTATTTCGAACGATACCCAAACCAAAGATATATAAATGCTAACCTTATTCGACGACTGGACCAACGGATCCAAGAAATTGGAAGAACTGCGTACTGCACCCACTCCAGTAACTGACAGAGGCCGCCCTCGTCGTGTAATGTTGCCACAAATTGAAGAAGATATCTTAAATGTAGTTGAAAATGAGCCAGCACAAGGCACGCAGCCCATTGCCAGAATTTGATGTTATCCAAAGAATCGTTCATCGACTGTTACATGAAAATGGTTTGCACCCGTATCACTACCAACGGGTCCAGGGATTATCACATCACGAAAGAGTAAGATTCTGCAGGTGATTACTTCGTGAACAAGAAAGGGATCTTAGTTTCATTGGGCAGACGTTATCGACTACGTTCACTAGAAATGGAGTATTTAGTATCCAAAATATGGACCAATAGGCCGACGAAAATCAACATGCACAAATCAAAAAGTTCGATTTAGCGTTAATGTGTGGGGTGGAATTATTTGCAATAGGCTTATAGGACCACATATTTTGTCCCATCGCCTAAATGTGAATAATTTTGTTTAATTTTTAGACGTAGATTTCAGAGACCTATTGAATGAAAATGTACCATTAGAATTAAGAATAAATGGATGGGGCACGGGGCACCAGGACATTGGGGCATTCAAACACGAGAATGGTTGGTCGGTGAATTTCCAGAACGATGGGTTGGTCGTGGCGGTCCAGTGTCTTGGTCTCTAAGAAGCCCAGATTTGAGATGTTTAGATTTATATCCTATAGATATAAACAAAGTCGATCGTGGTTCATTTGATACAGCGTGCGTCTGACCACTGAGATGGTCCGGGTTCGATTCTCAGGGCCACTCCTACACCGAAAACACCCGATCGCTTTCCTCGGAAGACAATGGCAAACCACCGAGGTGTATGCTGCCTAGTAAGTCCTCTCTGGAGTGGAAGTGCCCAACACGTCCGTGGTTCAGAGTCCACGTAAAGCTGTAGCTCCCCTATGTTGATAGACTACTTAACTCGTACACCACAGGCATATGGAGAGAGGATCGGCAACGCCCTGTAAAGGGAATGCCACTCCAAGACGAAGATATAAACTATTACAATAATTTATGCTTCGTTAGGCTATAATTAGAAAACGTTAAACATTTCATTTGAATTAAATAAATGGCATGTTATAATGTTATAAACATTATAAGTATAGTTCCTATAACAGCTCTGCTGATATTACTAGTATTTAATTTTTTTAGTTGGTGATTACAGCAGAGGTAAATGGAGGCAGCTTACAGAGTTAACTGTAAACATTATAGGATACTAAAAGGAAAACAAGTATGGCATTTTGGGCTCCTATTATCTACTCAATCAAAAATACCATAACCCTTTAATAACCCCTACCTTTTCCTACTACAAGTCTTAGCAAGATTCAGCAAATATCACATTGACTAAATACAAAATAAATAGCACGTGACACGTAACTTTTAATTTCATGGGCTTCTCAGGTTGGCTTTAAGTTGAATCATTTGATACAAAGATAAACTAAAACTTAAACTTAATTTGTTACTTGATAGGTTTGGCCCTACATTTCAAGTTGGAGTTGAGGTTGAGTTGGTCTATGCTTAGGAAGACCTCCAAAGAGGTTACTCTAATTTGCACATCTGCATGTACACCGGAAGTTTAACTATCGTACTATACGAAAAGCTACCAAAATAATACAGATCGAAGAACAACAATGATTTAAAAAAACTAGGAGCAAATTAGACGCAATATTTATATTGCGCCAACTAAGGAAAAGTGTTTAATACATCTTTATCTCTCTATTGTGTATTATAAAAGGGGTATTTCATAGAGCAAAAATAAATAATAGATTGAACATATTATATAAGAAGGAAGTGGTAAAAACGGCAGTTGAAATAGCAGATAATTTGTACACGGAGGGAAAAACTACTAAGTAACTTCTACAGTTTGTACACAACCAATAACAAATAAACGAATAGACAAGGTAATGAAAGATAATGAAAATAGCAAAATTTAGTATATTTTCTTCTAACGTACTATATTATTGTTTAAAGTTTTAAATTACGAAGAGTTAATAAATAGTAAACTCAAATAAAGAACCCGATTTGCAAGAGGTAGAGGTGATAATACAAAAGTTAAAGAATGAGAAGGCTGCAGGTCCTGACGATATTGTTGCAGAAATGCTAAAGTTCGGTGGTTGGATGTTGCATGTTGACAAGTAAAATTCATAATTTACACAGAAGAATATGGCAGGAAGAGAAAACCCCACATAATGGAAGAGAGGAATAATTATTCCGTTATACAAAGGAGGAGACAAGAATGTATGCTCAAACTATAGAGGAATAACTCTTTTAAATAACACATATGAAGTTCACAGTTGCATGCCACCTAACAGATAAGGATGTAGGAGTGCAAATAGAAGAATTCCAGCATGGATTTAGGGCAAACGAGATTCTGTAGAGCACCAGATATGCAGTTACGAGAACTTTGCATTGATAACTACAGCTTCGAAGAAGTAAGTTGTGTTGAATACATAGGGTCATTAATATGCTCAAATAATGATATAGGCAGTGGCGGCTCGTGACTTTAGAAATGGGTGAAGAAGATTATTAGGTCCCCCCACCCCCCTTGGGGGTTGAGCTGGAAGGACAGCCCACCGGTTGTGCGCCACAGGTGACATTTTTTAAAATTCAAGATCATTCGCTATTTTACAACTTGAAATTTTGATGAAACCCGAGTTCGCTTAATGTAAAACTAGAAAAATATATTTTGAAAAAACTGAAAAATTGGTGCAATCGATGCCAAAGTGACTCCAGGAAGTCATAGATAACAAAGACAGTCAACCAAATATTAGAATAAACGTATTAAATTGTTTTGTTATATCCCAAGCTGTCGATTATTAAACTGTACGAATACGAGTGTCAGGAATTTTCACTGTCTTTCCAATATTTTATTGTTTAGAGTAGAAGTAGTCTTTGTACTACTATTGATAATTATTAAATAAATGATAAAAAGTAATGACAAAAAATTGTTGAATTTCGTTTACCAACGTATGTATGTATTTGAATTTGCATTTGAACCAAACGCGTGCGGCGCGGTACGAATACGAATAGCCACTGTATGTAACACCCAAACCAGAAAGCCGATTGCGACTGAATCAGGTATTGAATCTGCTTCACTCTCCGTACAAATTAATATACAAGCTTGCCGTTGCCATAGCAACGGCTCGTATACCAACATACGAAAATAGACGCAGGATTCCTGTATAAGCGAACCTGCTTCAGTTGAACTCTTGGCCTGTAGTATGTTACACAGAACACGTATGTACTGCGGAGCGGCATAACCTGCAGGGGCTTGCTGTGTACGACGTAATATATTATAGCTACTAATAATTAGAAATGGAAGTAACTATTTCATTCTTTTCTAGTTATATCAACTGAATTAAAGAAAATGAAAAAAATTAAAATGATTTCGGATTTTGAATAAGAAAAAAACATTTAACCGAAAAATAGAGGTGAAGCAGCACTTCACCTGCGTCATTAGACGAGCCGCCACTGGATATAGGCAACTCAAGAAATAAAAAACGGATCGACGCTGGTTATCGATGCTTTTATGCACATAAGAAATATTGGAAAATAAATTACTTAGCTAAGCCGTAAATAGCAGGATATACACGGTGATTCAAAAATTTAAATCTTATCGCGGTTTTTGTTTATTTTAAATTTTGTTACACACTTTTGGGAATCGCTGGCTAATATGCATTTAAAGCCAGCGATAGAAATTGGACCCTGGAAAAATAAATGAAACATTACACTATTATGTTTACAATTTACAGATTTCACTTTCCTCTCACAATTTTTCAAACTTAAGACTGGCAGTAAACAATCACTGGCATGTTTAAAAAGTTATATTAGAAAAAATTGTTGCTAATAAAGAGAAACAGCACTTACAGGAGATGTTCAAATGTTCCTCCATTAACTTCTACACAAACACAAACACACAGCAGCATTTTGAAGAGCTTGCCAGTAAATTAATAATTAAATTAATTCGATTTGTTAAAAGGTTAAAGCGTTCGAACAGTGCACTTTTAAAGCGAACGAAGAACTGACTCACGTAGTAGGTACAAATCACATTTGGGCTCTCTTATCAGTACGGATAAGAAGGAGATTGATAAATTTAGATTTTGAATGTAAACAGAACCTATTCCAGTGACCCCAAAACAATTTTTGTATTGATCTTTTTAATTTTTTTCTGGGCGTACCGTTTACTTGCGACACATGGTTTATTGAGAAAAGTTATTCTATTTGATATGCTCTATCTACCCTTAAAATTAATGACAATACTTTTGAATTACCCTGTATCCTGTATAAGACTGCAATTAGGCCAGTAGTAACTTATGCTTCCGAAACTTTGATGAGATGAGGTTACGAGTATTTGCAAGAAAATTATTAAGAAGTATACTAGGCCCGATGGGACTAATCCAACCCTAAAATGGATTATGAAAGCTCAAAAGCAGCCATAACTACTTGCGGTTAAGAGGCTTAATGATGATGATGATTAGGCCCGATACGCGAGAAGGAGGGATGGTGACCAAGAATGAATCATGAGATTGTGGAACGATTGAATGGGGAAGATACCGCTAAATTTATTAAAGCCCAATGAATAATATGGTGGGTACGTATTAACGTATTCAACGGATGGAAGATTCAAGAGCAGAAAAAACGATTGTATGTGTATGTTCCTTTTCGCTCCTAGTGGAGATACGGCGTCCAGAGACATTTATAAGCACAGTTTATATTGCCATTAGTTTGCTAGACTTAATGGCACCTTCCGTTTTAGTCTACTTTTTCTGTGTGTGCTATTACTAAATGAAATCCCCAAGTGCAAAGAGTTCACGGCAGACCACGTCTAAGGTGGGAGGATGGGGTGCGAAAGGACATTCGTACAGTCGGTATTAGATTGGGGATCCTTGGTCAAGAAGAGGACTGGTGGTCGTGAGTATACATCCCGTATTGTAGAATTATTGTGGTAGGTACAGTAACTATTGCTAAGTACTAAGTTCTAATCAACCCAGTAAATCAAAGAGGAACTTCAACACGATTAAGAAAGCTATTAATAGTATCAAGGCAGTTAAACATCCTTCTATGGTGGTGATGCCGCTTAATAGTATATAATATAATCTAAAATAATATACACGCAAACACTATGTAGGAAATCATTTACAATTACGAAATAGCTTACCGATAAACAATAACAACAATAAATCAATTAAAGTAGTCTTTTGTTATTTCTTTTTGGTTAAATTCTTCTATGAAAACAAAATAACAGACATCTACATAATGAAATACCCATATGTTTTGTTGTTTACCGAGTCCTTAGCGATAAACTATAAATGTTTGTAATATGAAAACTTATATATTTTAATAAAGGAATCCAACGATTAATATTGTATTTCTTGTTGATTTACATAAACAAACTAAAAAGCAATATTTTGCTTGCTGAAAATAATCCAAATTTTAGTTAGGGCTGGATATAATATTAAGCATAGCAGAAACACCAGAAATGACTATTTACGAACGTAAACATTCTTCTTGTGATATAAAAAACATAAATATATCAGAACGTGCTTTTGCGAAAGTTTTATTTTTTTTTCTTTGTTTGGTGTCAAAATGATATCTTCTCCGCCAGTTTATGCTCTTGTTTATTTAGTAGGCAGCTAAAAACTATCTGCATAGCATGAAGGAAGTGTTTTAGAAAGGAGCAATTTATACCGATGTTAACATCTAGCAACGCGTTTTAAACAAGAGCAGTTTATAACTTGTTTATCATTGCGGAAAACGTGTTATGTGGCACATTTAACAACACTATGAGAAGATGTAAGTGTTACGTACTCTCGGTAACTATTCATTATCCGTTTTAAACTCCGAAGAAAGTTTTAAAAAGGATTATTTTTCAATGTTAATTGACAGCGTTCAGATGCGCAACATCTAACAACGACATTTACTCTACACTTTAATAGATATCCCGGCATTCAGTTTATGGCGTTGTTTATTATTAAAAAACCAGCGAACATATTTTTATTATAGTTGTGCCATTGTCAATTCGCAAATCCTACACTTAATTAAGGATTTTGATATACGAGTAATTTTAAAACCTTTCTTATTACGCTTTTAAAGAGTAGTGATGAAACTCGGATGAAAAGTTGTGTATTAACTTTAATGATGGCACACCTATTTTTACAATCGTTTTGTGAATGGCTCAATTAACATAAAGACAACTAAGTACATCAAAACGAAAGAGGCGAAAATTCGGGGATAATTAGACGACAATGTCCCTGGATCAACGATCACGACCGTCAATGTCACTGCATTAATTATAAATTCCAATAAGAGCTTTTGGAAAGTACGGAACCTTTTTAAAAACGATATTGTTTACTATTTATTTAAATTTCTAATTCTGTTTTGGTCGAACACATTTCGTGAGCGTCGTTATTATTCTCATGAGTTTAATTTGTTACAGTATAAAAAACTTCACACCCAAATGGTTATAAACTGTTGGTTTTTTCGGTCCTGTCTGATCATAATTCAAGTTAAAAACAGGTTTAAATACTTGTATAGATACATTACAATTTCTTGTTTGCTGCTTAATCTGATAAAAAGAGAACTAAAATAATTCGACTATTTAAACACCGTAGATTTCACTCTAAGACTTGAATTTCAACAGGATTCTTACCGACTTGATTTAAGATCACATTATATTTATCCAATCTTTGTTTCTAAAATTGACTACAATAAAAACACTACGAGACCTTCATAGTTCATCGAAACTGACCTTTAACTTGAACTCTATAAATTAATAATGCAATTCCGAGCTAGGTTCAGATTTTTTATTTAGATAAATTTAAGTAAGTAAATATTATATCGAATACGCACGCCACTGAACAAGTTAAAAAAACAATTTAACAAATTTACGTGGTCATTATATAAGGTCATTTAACAAGAACTATCAAACAACTTTTATTAAAAATTATCATTTGAATGTGTATGAAGTCAGCTTGAACAATAAAATCTTGCACTTACGACGTTCAATTAATTAATAATGGTTTAACAGCGCCTATTCGATCAATTAATTTTATTTAAATGACAGAAAGGTGGGTCATATCATTACAATTTTAAATAATTGAATAGTGCGATCACGACTACAAGCGAGCGAAATAGTCTAGTCGGTGAAATTCACGAATGTAAGTGAGAAGTCAAAGAATCAAAAACAAAAAAAAAAGTTAAAAAATCTTAGGATGCAAGGATCAAAAAGATAAGTTTTAGCAAAGAAAGAATTAAGATCAAAATGTACAGTTCATCACTTGCTGTAGCATGCTTTTTTCGTTGATGGGTCAGTTGGACAGGAAGAGAAATGAATTTTCCGCGTGTCCAAACTGAGCATACAATATGAACGTTTCCTTTTGATATATAAATGTAAACTCCCCATAGAGCCGTTGCATAGTTTATATTTATTTATTATAAGATCGTGTTCATCACTGTCTGATATTAAATTTAAGTGTATACTGATACTAATTATGTTCTAAAAGGGCGATTCGAAAACCGCCTATGGACAACACATATAAATGAAAATTTGCAATATACGATTTTCGAATATTACAAATCGATTACAATATTTTAAAAATTGTACAGAAATGGATGTTCGTTACATCAAATAGAATAATATCCTGTATCGTTTTAGATATTAATAATCACCCCTCAACAACGATGGGGTTTGTTGTTAATAGTCCCATAGTTATTCAATTTGTTTTTGAAAAATCTATCTTCACTTTGGACGAAAGCCACTGCGACTACGAAATTAATTAAAAGCTCTTTCTCATTTAATTCATGGATTCTGTCACCGATGCAATAGCTAAAACTACTCGTCATTACTGCTTATCAGTAGGTATATTCTTCTTCTTAGGGTGCTGTCTCATATCGGAGGTTAGCAATCATCACAGCCATTCCCGAAGGTTCCTCAGCCACGACATCTTTCGTCTTCCTCTCGATCTTTTACCCATAATCTTGCTCTGTATGATCACTTGCAATAAGCTATATCTGTCGCCTCTCATCACATTCCCAAAATATTCTACCTACTTTCCGTTTTTTCAGTGATAGCAGCTCTCGTTCTTTATTCATGCGGCGGAGGACTTCTTCATTAGAAACATGTTCTGTCCAGGATATTTTGAGTATCCCTCTGTATACCTAAAGCTCAAATGATTCCAGTTTTTTCATATGTCGTTGTTTGAGTGTCCAGGCCTCCATTCCATACATTAGAACCTCAAATCCATAGCATCGATCACTCTCCACCGATATGCGGCCATTTTTGAATCGGTTGAACCACTTCTTTATTTGTGTTTCCCCCCATGGCATCGTCTCCAAACCCCTGGCGAATCTTACGAATTGTTTCGCTTTGAGAGTCACCAAGTTCAACGCGTTCAGTCATTTCGAGCGAATCAGAAATCCGACAAATACTTGGAACAACACCTCGCACAGCAGCTACCAAGCAGCGAATGACGCACCCGATGGCGAAGACAAAATTCAGGCATGCGCATGAAGGTGTCCCTCTCCACTGTGGAAAGTGGCGCCGCCCTAGCATCATTATTTTGCGCGGGAAAATTGAAGGTCGGATTCTTTTTAGACGGGCCTCGTATACTCAACTCCCATTGAATATGTGATCTATTAACTACCTTGCACTATAGAAGCGGTGTTCTGCGGCTGGCATCACAGACATGTTAACGTTATACAGTGCTCCCAATCCCCACCCATCATAACAAATCCCCTCACACCTTATTGGCATGGGTGGGCCTGGCGTAATCCAGGATTAATCCACGGGGATCTGCTCCATATCAATTGATGATGTTGATGATAATGATTCATGGAGTTATAGAGAAAAATAACAAAAATGCCTAAAGAAAAAGCCACACTAGTCGTAATAACTCGATAAGGAAGAAGATTATTTGAATTTACAATTGTTTCTGAAATATCCTTCTTCTTATTGCCATTTCAAGCAAAAAATGTATCTAAAACTTACCTTCAAATTAAAGAACGGGTTGGGGTATAATCAGGGGCGGATCAAGGGTATATTGCGCCCTAAGCTGAACCAAAATCCCCCCCCCCTTGACCTTATTTGTCTTTTTTTTAATATGAACATGAAATGAAAAAACAAAACAATTAAACGAAAAATAAAATGTTTTCAAATAGATTTTTATTCCATTCAATGACTCAAAAAACAGAATACGAAATTTAAACAATCAAACAAAATGAAAACAGTCATAATTGGACTTTAATCTAAATGTATTAGTTTTTTTTTTGTTAAAACTAAATTAGGCCAGTCAATTTATACATCCGACCTTGCAAAAGATCATGTAATTCTAATTTTTTTATATGTTGTTGGGACCTAAGCCAATAGTAAAAAACCAAGTTTGCAGCTTTGAAAGATCTGTGCGAGCTGCGTAATACCCAAAAAACTGCTTAATTTTCGTTCTTTTTTCACTTTTTGCTTAATATCTCCCAAAGTATGCGTCTGACAGAAAAAGTTAATTAATCCTTTTTTAAAGTACATTTAATTTTCTAAAATTTGAGACCTGGCCGTGCTCCGTACATCCAGTACTTTCCGAGATACAGCTCTTCAAAGTTAAGTATTTATTCCAAACCGTGAAAAAAATTCTACATCCCGCAGCTCGAATACACCATGAAGAAGTGTGATGAGGCGCCTCTTGTTATTTTCATTGGCCAATACTTTTTCTTGAGGTAGTTGGATAATTGTCGATTTCTCAAAAAGTATGTCACTGCAGAAGTTGGCACCACAGCGTCGCAGTCGTTCAGCACTTTTGGTGTTTTTGTTGGTGGTCCCCTCGGGGTAACCGTCGAAAACAATCGAGACATTGCTACCAAAGTATATTTTAACATAGCTGACATAACCTAAAACAATGTCTGATACGGATATTTTACTGTGCCAGAGATCCTTGTGTAAAAGGTATCCACCATCCACAACTACATGCGTGTTGGCGTCAATTGCCGCGTGGATGGTGAGTGTAGTAAAAGCAGAGTATGGACTGAACTTGGTTCCCTTTCACATCCCCTGTTCATTGAAGAAAGACATTGGGAATGGGGCTAATTCGTACTTGAAATGATTTTTTAATTCCTCGTCCGATTTTTTTGTTATGCACACCCTTTGGAAAATTGTAAGTGGATCAACGAGAACTCTCTTGTTTGTCACTTTAACGGAGTTGGTAATGAATACCAATGTGGCTACTTTGGCCTTACGTTTGAAGGTTACTTTTCCAAATGTGTTATCCACGATTTTCATCACTCCTTCGGTTCCCAGCTCTTGGGCCATGTGGCAATTTATGTCTTGACCTCCTACAATTCCACTACTGATGGAAAGCAACTTATCAGTAATGGGAAATGGAGGATGGAGTATGAACCAGTTTTTCAGTTTTACCGCATCACCACTATCTCTACTGATTTGAGAAGGCCTCATATCAACATGCTGTTCAGCAGTGGGACAGCAGATGTCACAGAAACGTTCCATTTCCTCGCATATGTTCACCATGAACGCCATTCCTACGGTCCACCGTGCCAGCACACTGCTAGAGATTCCCCGCCCCTGTGTCAATCCGTCGTAGCTTTTCATTGACCTCATCATCTTTTGCTCGATAGTCAAATCTGTCCATAGGCCTGACCAAAACTTATCAGATCGGCGGATTGTAAACATGTCAAACTCTGTTGAATCCATTCGATGTTCTAGAGCCATCATATCTTGCAGGTATAGGTGTGCTCTCTTTGCGTAGAACAAATGACCGGTTGAATGAAAAAAGGGTAGCATTTTATGGGCAGTGTGTAGGTGAAGCTTCCAATCACCTATCTGCTCTGCCTGGATGTAGAGCTTAATGAGAGTAGACATGCGAAAATACTGAATCCACAGCTTTGGTGTAGGGCCATTACCTTCCAGTTTATCCATTGTAATTTTGAATTTGGCTCTTAACATCTGGAAAGCCTCACTGTCCGTTGCAAACATGATGAGAGACCTATCACTTTCACTTAGCATATCTTCAGTGTCGGCTCTTTCCTTCTCAGTCAAGTGTACATCATCCAAAATAATGCTAGCCAAAACAAGATTAAGTAAAATGTGTGCTCATACAGCCCGTCAATAGGCATGACCATTCAAAATTTTGTCCACACTGTGATCTGCATAAATAGTCATAAGTACCTCTTTCAAACCACTCCCTGCCCTTATTGCACCAATGCAACCCATGAACGACATGAGGAGGTGAAATCCACCAAGCCTCACAACCACACTGCTTAACTTAGGATGTTGGACATTCTCAACAATGTCTCTGGCTTTCATGAACAGTGGCTGATTGAAAGTTACAAAGCAGGTTTTTTGAGAATGAGCTTTGCTTTTCTCACTCTGTAGAGAGCTGTATCTCGGAAAGTACTGGACGTGCGGAGCTCAGCAAGATCTCAAATTTTAGGAAATTTAATGTACTTTAAAAAATGATTAAATAACTTTTTCTGTCAGACGCATACTCGCAGAGATATTGAGCAAAAAGTGGATAAAAAACGAAAATTTAACAGTTTTTTGGGTGTTACGCAACTCGCACAGGTCTTTCAAAGCTGCAAACTTGGTTTCTTACTATTGGGTTAGGTCCTAACAACTTATAAAAAAATTAGAACTACACGACCTTTTGCAAGGTCGAGCCCTTTTTTGTGTCTAATTAGACTGGCCTAAATAAACTATATTGTAATATAAATTGAACACAAGTCAAAAAACGGAATTAAAATAAAGTAATCGGTCAAAAATAAAATAAAAAGGTTTTCTTTCTTAAACGTAAATAAACTAAATATAAAATAAACACATAAGTAAAAAAAGCGAAATTTAAACAAAACAAGCAGTCAACATGACATGATTAACAAAAAGATTTCTTGCTAGCTTTTGCATGAGCAAATTTATTCACAATATCCGAAAAGTCTAATTAGCGAAAAATTTCGTTTTCAATGGCGAGCAATGCCTTTGAATCCAACATTTTTTCTATCATTGTGGATCGCAAATAGTTTTTCACTCTTTGCAGCACAGAAAAGGACCTTTCACCGCTGCAATTTGTCACATCAGGGCTCAGATGCATTCTTAGTGCGATTTCGCAATTTGGAAAAACTCTTTTCAGATTTTTAAAATGCAACCTCTTTTTTGAGATTGTTACTATTTCATGAAATATGATCAAATAATTTAAAACTAAATAATTTAAAAAAAATGCAGGAAAATTTGCGCCCATCAAATTTTGGCGCCCAAAGCGCTAGCTTCCTTTGCTTGCTGGTTAATCCGCCTCTGGGTATAATAGCATAGGTTTTGTTCAAAGTATTTCGTTTTGATAATTTTAGAACATTTAAAGATTTAGAACTATTAAAGGGTATTACATTTGATCTTCAAACATATGCAAATATATTTGACACTTTTTTCCAAATTCCTACAAAAACATACGACATTTTAAGCCTATCAACAGTGATAGTTCCTTCTTCTTTTTCAGACTTTACTGATCCAATTTATCCCTATCTCTTCCAAGTCTCGTCCATTGTTATCCTGATATGTATTTTATGTCGTCTGTCCATCTTATAGGTGGTCTCCCGACATTTATTTCTATCTAGGCCTCCACTGTAGGATTCTGTTATAGTGCATTTATCTACTTCACGGGCGATATGACGTGCCCAGCAGCCCAGCTCCATTTCTGCGCAGCTACTTTTTCTATTACGTCTTTCAGTTTTGTTTTTGCACGTATCCGTTCGTTCCTTTTTCTATTTCTTAGTGCGATTCCTACCATTCGTCTTTCCATCGCCCTTTGCGTTATTTCTAATTTTCTTACTATTCTATTTGTTAGTGTCATTGTTTCTGTGCCGTATGTTAGTACTGGCAAGATGCACGTGTCAAATATTTCACTTTTCAGATGACTTGGGAATGTTTTGGATTTTAGAACATAGGACAATTTATTAAATGCTGCCCACCCTGACGCTATTCGCCTATCTATTTTCGCTTATCCATCTTTATGTTATGTCCTAAATAGGCGTACTTCTCCACTTGTTCAATGTAATTCCCCTCAACTGTGATATTGAGAGGTTGCTGAATATTTGTCATAGTTTCTGTCGTCTGTTTATTTATGTAGGTACATGCCGATCTGTTTACATTTTTCATGTAGTTGTTCCATCATCGTTTGTAGCTATTGTACTGTTTTAGCTATTATGACTATGTCGTCTGCATACCGCAAATATGTTAAATTTCTGCCATCGACATTAATATCCTTTTCTTCCCATTCCTGTTCTTTAAATGCGTTTTCTAAAGGTAATGTAAATAACTTCGGCGAAAGCGTATCACCTTGCCTAACGCCTCGTTGTACTTTTTTCTGATGTTGATTTAATTTTTATTATACTTGTAGATTTTTCATATATGTTTTTAATGATGGTAGAATAGCGGGTGTTCATCTCTATTGAGTCGAACGCTTTTTCATAGTCAATAAAAGCCACGGCGAGTGGTAAATTGTGTTCAGTGCATTTTTCGATTAGTTGTTTCAAAGTTCCTTACTTCATACAAACTATGGGTAAAAATCTTCTATTCTGGTTCTGTCGCTTAAACTCGATTTTAGAATTTATTGTTCGGCACGTTAAACACAAAACCCTTGCACGTCTATGAAAATATTGAAGCTTAAAACATCTTCAGAAATGGATTTTAAACTCTCCGGAATACTCCTGCATTGTTCACTTAGCTTATTGTTTTAAAATATTAAGATTGGAAATTAAACACATATTATTAAAAGGTCGAGCCTAATGGATATTTTTTCTGTATGCCATTCTTCGAGTAATTATCACCTTGTTATGACTAAGATATATTTGGACCAAGTACGGGGTTATTAATTTGCAGCTGTTAAAAATTATATTTATATTTATTATTCCTTACGTGTGGTGAACAGACACACGCTAAGCGTGTTGATATTTAAGTTTTTGTTCAAACCAAATTGAAACCAGTTTCAGGGCTTCCTTAGGGCATATATTTAGGAAATTACAATTAATCACGTCATGCATGTAACGTTAAAAACATGCACGTAGGTATTACAAACATAGCCGTATTTAGTTCATCATAAAATATATTGCGTAGAATGTTTTACAGTTCTAGAATATTAATTTTTATTTTATATTTGTTGCTCTCAGTGGCGACTCGTTAGGAGATTAATCGAAATTTTATTTAAATAACTTGGATAAGACTGAAGCAAATATTACAAAAACGTGGAACTTGTAATTGTTTTGAAACTAAAAATTTAGTTTTGGTATGATGAAATTCCAAAGAACAGCAAATGCTATAATAACTATCAAAAGACAAACCGTACATCTTATAAATATCCTGTCATTAAAATTTTACTTTAAGAAAATCAGGAAAGTTCGCACACAAAACTATATTTATAATTCATTCTTAGCAAACTAAACATCCTGAAATTTAGAGTTATATTAGTGATTATAATTAAAACTATAAAGGATTTTAAAAAACATGACTGGATAGATAAGCACACAAACGCTTAGAAATCTGAATATCTTCAGAAGTTAATTACCAACTAAAATCTAGAAGTTTATGAAGATTAAACACAGAAAGAATCTCGCTATAAAAGGTATAAACTTATATAAAATTTTATATTTTTACAACTCCGTATTAGGCGATCAAATTTATATCACGATAAATTACAAGAATTGTATGTAATTAAACGTTCGAAACCAGGAAGTAGCTTTAATATCGAGTTAACAAACGAAGAGTACTTTATCAAAAGCAAATAAATGTAAACAGACTTAACTGCGGGATCCTGTGCAATCAGAAAATCGGCTTTTATAAATAAAAATCTCTTACAGCTTATTCTAAAAATAAATTTAAATCATCTGCAGAATTCTAATACTTTACATATAATTTGCGGGCATTTTTTAAATAATTTTGTTAGAGGAATTTTGTAATGTTCCTTTAGATTGAAAAAATGCCATTCGGGTCGATTTATGAAGCTTAACTATTCTACCTCCTACTTTAACCAAATAACGGATTTTTAGTATTTGAAATTCCTTCAAAAATACAATTAAATAAAAAAATTAAGCGGTTATGCAAAAAGAAAAATTATAAAGGCAATGGAATGTTTAGTTGATAAAATATGGAAGATTATCTTTTTTCATATTTAAGATATTTTAATATTTTAATGTTAATAGGTCATAAAAGTAAATAAGTAAAACTTTTGAATAAAATATTAATTAGCTAATTAAAGCTTTGTTCCTTGTTTGACATTTTCGCTCTTTGTAAATCCAAGTTTAAGTATTTAATAGACATTTATTAACATTATTAGAAGGCTATGCATTACCAATACCACTTAAATCTTAAAATTCATATAAGATTGTAATATAGTTGGATTAACATTTTATATGTATTAAGAAATGTTAACTACTGTTCTTTATGAGTAGGTGTTCTTTGAAAAAGCCGATAAATTATTTTTAATTTATAGGTTTCGATAAAAAATCGTTTTTGATTGTTAAAAAATGCTTGTTAAATTTACTTTATATCTTTCAATGTTAAACGTTTTATTATTTGATGCTGATAAAACTTGCTATATTTACAGCTACGCCGCGCCGATAAACATTTAGACTATTTACGATTTTGTATTTATTTTGAAAAAGATATCTTGAAAATTTGCTTGTCGTAAATGGGGCGCTTAAAACTATAATAACGGGTTATTTTCAATTTTTGCTAAAAACACTGTAACAGTATAACTTAAATACTTTAGTAGTACTAAAAGACATCCTAGAGCTAGTAGGATTTTTAAAAAGGGATGAAAATTCACAAATATGCTGGTAAACCAGGGACTGCCATAGCCCAGCCGAAAACGCACTTGTTTTGTTCTATGTTTATGCAAATTTGATGGAAAATAATGTAAATGACGGTTTGGGCAATCACCAACCATTATTGCAGCCCTTATGCATATGGCGCTAAACATTACATGGATGTAGTGTGAAAGAGAAAATCTTAAAGTACACCCTCACAAAACGACCTTAATAAACTAAACTTCATTAAGAAAAGAGCTGAAGGGACATTCCAGAACCTCGTAATTGTTGTTGAACGTATTAGGTTAGTCAGGAGGGTAAATATCTGGGTATTACCCTAGACGCAAAACTGAAGTGGAATGTATATCTGAATAACATTGAAAACAAAGCAAAATGGTCCTCATAATGAGCAGACGTATGTTTGGAAAGACATGGTGACCGAAACCAAAGATGGTCCAATGGTACTATACTGCAGACCCATGTCGCCTGAACTTACTGTTTTTATCACAGGACATGGAATGTTAAAAAGTTATCTATACAGATTTAAAATCATAGAAAGTGTAAAATGTTCTTGTGGTAATGATGATCAAACTGTAGACAATTTATTATATCAATGCAGTGGGTTGAAATGACAAAGGGTGGCTTTACGTAATAACATTCTAATGGACGGGGGCAACTGGTCTGTGCAAAAAGAAGAACACATCAAAAACTATGTATTCAATAGTATATTGCGTCATAAGGGAAGATATAGGCATATTTCATCCCGAAGATTTCTGCTGCACGAGCGAACGCAGTGAGCGAGGGCAGCAAAAGCCGAGGGATGAAATATGCCGTTAGATTCCCGTAGGGCACAAGTTATTTTTCCGCATCCATGAGAAGTTCGTATTAAATAAAAATAGTTATAATATAATACGTACCTACGTTTTTGACATATAACCTCAAATTACACATGTCAAATTTTCGTATTAAAAATAATTTCTATAATGAATTTATGTAAAAAATAATCGTATTTGCTTGAATTTTAAAAAATAATTACACTTATCAATCACTTAAATGAAGATTTTTGTATAATTAAATAATAATTTTGATTCTAAATTCTATCGATAGATGTCACGTCGATAGCATGCACGGTAAAAACCCGCAAATGTTCATATCGTCCCGCTTTTTCATATTTACCCGCTATTCGCCATTGTTAACCTCAAATGAGATAAATAATCTGTCAATTACATACCATGGATACGGAAAAATATTTTATTGTGTTTATTAAAAGCATAAACTATGAACCATTATAACATTTAAATTGCGAAAATAGTTAGTTATTTCTTATTTATATACTTAAATTTTAAAAGTAACAAGAACATGTTAAATTATTGCAAGTATTAATATTATTATGTACATATGTACAAGTCACATTAGGTTGCTATGTTTAATAACTAAAGCTCGGATTTTAGGCAAAATGCCCTTTTTTGCCTATTTTGCCTACTAACCTGTTTTCTGCCTTTTTTGCCTTTTTTTTACATTGGATGCCTATTATTGCCTTTTTATTAAATTCCACGCCATATTTTATAAATTTTAGCAAAAATGGCCTATTTTCCGTTTCTGAGACAAGGTTTTTTTAAGAAACACTACCCACATAATTGCAGTGTGAGGTGTAGTAAGCGTAAGTATGCCTTGAGAGATTATAGACTATAATCTCTCAAGGGTTTCAGCAATAAATGAACAGGTAGACTGTTTTACGACTCGTCCATCTGTACTTTCTGGAATTTATTAATGGTGGAGAATTTCCTTAATTCCCTTAGTGTCGGAGGATGAATAGGAATTTGTGTATTTACGTTGTAATATTTCTACGTATTTCTATTTCATATTTGTGGTAATTGTGCGGGAGGTGTCGAAAAAGTTCTTGAATGAAAAGTTGCTTTCGAGATGTCTTCGAAACTTTGTGCGTGCATACGTTCTCATCCTGAGCTTTGAAAAATAAAATAATAAACCCAAAATAAAAGTTTTATTATGCTGATACATAAAAGAATAAATTTTGTAACCGTTATTCTGCAAGTTAAAACAACTAAATGACTAAAAAAGTTTTTTTTTTAATTCACCTTTCTGCCTATATTTTTGCCTATTTCGAATTTTAGCTGCCTATTTATCAAAAATTCCTGCCTTTATAGGCGCCTATTTGACCCTTTTTTTCTGCCTATAAATCCGAGCTTTATTAATGACTATTTATTTAATCACTTATAATGTAGAATAGCAAATTACGTAATGTTTTATATTTACCATGTATTATTACCTCTGCAATGGAGCATGGAGGAGAATAAAAACAAACAATATAGCCATGGGGCCTTAGTCTGATGGTCAAAGGTAGAACAAAAAACAGCCATAACAAAACTGTCCAGGATACTGAGACTGGCCTGCTTGTGTATCTGTGTAATCATGAATAGTTACCCAACAGCATCTATGGAAGCCCTTCTGGGACTAATTCTCCTGGACATATATCTGAACGGGGAAGCCTGCAATGGAGCACATATGATGAAAATCACTGACAGCTGGGACCCTAAACAAGAACGATGTGGACACAAACGATTACTGGAAGCAGTTGCAAGAGACTCTTAAGAATGGGCACTGACTACACTTATCGTACCCGCCTTGTTTAGCTTTAACTTTAACTTAGCATTTCCTCTCATCTGATAGTAACAAATTAACACCTTTAGCTGACAACGTGAAACGTATGAAGCCAAAACAGGAACGTATCTATTACAGTGCAGGATCTTCAAAAGATGAAGTTAAGAATTCACCTTTCGTTGAGAGATTGTTACGTAAAGGCTAGGAAGTTTTGAATGTAACTGAAGCAGTTGATGAATATGCTATTTTTGCTTTGCCAGAATTTGAGGTAAAGAAATTCCAGAGTGTAGCTATGGAAAGTGTTTTAGTTTAACGGAATCAGAAGGAATCAACAAGCAACAATTAGAACAACTTAAAACCACTTTTGAACCGCTAAGTTTTTGAGCGATAACGCTTGGAAAGATAAGTGGCCAAAGCTACCGTATCTGAAAGAATGAGTGATTCGCCGAGTGTTCTTGTTGCTCGTATGTTCAGCTGTACCGGCAACATGGAAAGACTTGTTACCTCTAATTACACTTATTCCGAGTATTTTTTTGAAAAACCATTCACTGTCAGATGTGATCGCAATGACCGGACTCAAGCAACCCCACCCGATCTGAAGAAATAAGGGCTAGTCTGGTATACAGACGGACCCCGTACAGTGGAGAGGCAGGGGCTGGAATATATTGGCGTAAGACCAAGAGCGAACATCAGTGTATCTCTGGGAACTAAAGCCACAGTCTTTCAAGTTCAAATATTTGCTAAAATGCAATGTGTTCGGGAGAATACAAAACGCGGATATTCCCAACAACGCATAAGCATTCTGTCTGAGAGTCAAACAGCCTTAAAAGCACTAGAATCATCGTATTAGTTCGAAACTAACGAGAGAACGTTTAAATTAAGTACTTGGCCCTCTTAGCTGAGAAGAATACAGTTCAACTCATATGGGTAGATGGGTACCAGGGCACATAGGCGTAGAGCGAAACTGGTACAACCACACGACTTATAGGCCCTGTATTCGGAATACCCAAAAAAAACATTCGAACAGCGACAGAAAAATTGACAGTTAAACAACATATTTCTCGCTGTGTTGTAACACAGGAACAGAAATTGGGGAAGGAAATAATTGGTAAGCCTTCACGCAAACTGACATCTGACGTACTACACTTAGGTCGAACTCAGATTAGACGGCTGGTAGAACTTGTCACAGGACATTGCCATCTTAGAAAACACCTACAAGAAATAGAAATATACAGGGGAGACACACTCTGTAGGTTATCCTAGAGATCCTGTATATATAAAGATAAGAGTTGGGAAAATGTCGTGATACTTACTTACTTGAAAGCTGTTAAAATTGACACTTTTGATGTTTATTAATAAAGGGGCAAATACGACAAAAGGACTGGCTGTAGCTCAAGAACTTGTAATAATAGAGCTGAAATAAAGGAAAATAGTGTTAATCTGTTCAAATAAATGTTGTGTTAAAATATTTGCGGTTTTTATATTTGACTGGTTAAGTGACACTGTGATGACAATTAAAATGACGTTTGTGTTGATCACGTGTTTGGATCAAAAATTGCTGTCAAAATAGTCTCATTTTCCCAACTCTTATCCTAATATATACAGGGTCTCTAGGTTATCCCAGGAAGAAGAAGAAACAGCCTCACACATAATCTTTGACTGTCCGCCGCTATACTGCAAAACACAGCAACTTTTCGGAGGAACACCACGTGGAATAGCTCTCACACACGAGCACCTCGTAAAAAACTTCCTGCAACTCGTAGAGGACACAGGTTTACTTTAATTGGATCAGGGCGTACAAAAGACCAAGGAGAGTCGAAGTCGAAAAATGGGCACAGAATCTCAAAAACCCTACTAAAAATCAACCGATCAATCAAATTAAATGAAGGTTTCTTTTTTCCTCGGACAACACCAACCTATCGCCAAACAATAAAGAAAGCAAATTTTGAAAAACTACAAGCAAACTCAATAATCAGTAGGTACTCGTTAACCCCAACGCTCAGTAATCCGAAGAACTTGCTTGCTTTCGTTCTTCCATATTTCGGAGCGTAATTTAATGTATATTCGACACATTACTGCAGGGGTTTCCCAAGGATCCATCCTGAGTCCCGTGTTATTCAACATATTTATGTCAGATATCCCAGAAACTCCTAATGCTGACCTCGCCATGTATGCTGACGACACAGCTATAATAACGCAAGACCATGATATTAACTGCGTAGCACAAAAACTCTAAGGAAGCATTGACCAACTTAATCTCTGGTTCAACAAATGGTGCGTCAAAATTAATGCGGATAAATGCCAGTCAAAAATTTTTGCCCTTCGCCGACCTGCAGACCCCCCAAACATAACCATAAATAGTACTCCAATACAATGGGACCCCAAAGACAGTGCTATACGATATCTACGTATTTATCTCGACAGAAGACTAAGATGGAGCTATCATATAAACAAAAAACTCTCGGACGCATATGCCAGACTAAGTATGCTTTACCCAATAGTAAACAAAAAGTCATCACTTAAACTAAAATGTGGAATTCTAATGGCCGATCTCACCGAGCGTTCTTAAAATTTAAGAAAGACTTAAGTTGTTAAGACATACTTATGCGGTCTCACCGTCAATTTAAGTCTTACTTATGTCTCTAAAAACGTCCTAAATATAAGTTATCAATTTCGGTGACTTAAAACGCTACTTAATAATCTATAAGTTGCCGCGTTCTGTCCGTAGAAAGTAGTGGAACTTCAAAAAATGGACTTGGACAACGATTTATTATTTCTGCAAGTCTTACTTATGTCTCTAAAAACGTCTTAAATGTAAGTTACCAATTTCGGTGACTTAAAACGGTACTTAACCTATAACCTATAAGTCACTGCGGTCTGTCAACTAAAAGTCAAAAAATGGTCATATCCCCATTTGTATGAAGCGGTACTTCCGTTTATCGATTTCAAACGTGCTAACCAATGTAAAAGCCTTTTGCCGCTTTAGTGGCAGAAATCGAACTAGACTTTGTCTAAGTCGCGACTTAACTCGCTTGGTGAGACAAAACACAAATTTAAGAACAACTTTATTTTAATAACTACTTAGCTAAGCTTTAGTGATAAGTATTGTCGGTGAGATCGGCCATAAATATTGTACACATCAATAATAATTAGACCGATTATATCCTACGGATCTCCTATATGGTGCGCTACATCCAAAACTAACCTACATAAACTAGAAGTTCTACAAAACAAGGTATTGCGCATAATCGCCAATGCTGAGTGGTACGTTAGGGAAACTGGCATCCTCACTATTCAAGAATTCTTAACTCAAACAACTAAAAATGTTTATCATAATATTAATTTGTGCAGTGGGGCAGTTCACTATAATACAGGAAGAAGACATATACACCATAGACTTAAAAGAAAGTTACCAGCAGACATTTTAAGCAGTGATAGTGAATAATAATATTACCCGGTGTAGTAGTTTCAGCGATTTTAACGGATGCAATAAGTGATGCGCGTTCCATACTTACTAACCAGAAATTATCCAATGTGAAATTAGTGATAAGAGGAATATAACCTCCTTAGCGACGTACATGCGAACAGTATAAACTCACCCTGCCATGAATAGCACAATGTGCTGAACTGGCAATAGATGTATTAAAAAAAAATTTTTTATACTCATAATTATTTAACTGTTATGCAGAATTTCATCCCAAAAAGGTATTATCGTTGCATCAAATCCAAGATTCTTTCAAAGTAAAATAATATGCTGTAATTACATGTTGTGCGCTAAACAAAGACGTAAGAAGGTTTTCCCTTATTTAAGCATCTTCTTGGTAGACCAAACATTTACCCCCATTTACTTCCCAATATCGAGTTTGCACCATACTACAAAGAAACTTGAATAATAAATAAAAAAAGGAAGTCTCTTCAAATGACACCATCTTTAAAAAGTAAATAATTAGAAATATTTCAGGCTTAATGTTTTACAGTATGGCTGTGTCTCATAGTAGAAAACTTTAAAAACGAAAAAAATCATCATTTTATCTGCTTTATTTATAGGGTCTGTACTGAATTTATATAGAAATCTCTGTTATCATCAACACATTTTAGTTTAAAAACAATTAGTTTTAATTGTTTAACAAGCGGCTTATTTACATTATAATAAAATTAATTGCATGTCAAAAAATAAATATACAGCATTATGTTCTTAATGAATTACCAAAATTCTCTAAAGGAGTGAATCCTAAAAGTTTAATTTCTAATACAGGTTTCTACAATTAAACTTCACAATGAACAAATCAAAAATTCGATGAAGATTCCTAATGGAAGCAAAATTTGCCTAATCCTAAATGAACAAAGCCAAAAACAGACAAACAAAAATTATCCAATAGAGCAAAGCATTACACCAAATAGAAAACAAAAGTAAGAACAAGAACGAAAGATATGGTCGTAATTTTTATAGTATGGCCTTTCAGCTTACGACAAATCTCATTTTAAATATCAATAGCAGTAATTCATAAAGGAAGTTTAGACTTAGGAGAATAATATTACCTTATTTACACTTCATTTGTTATCTTACGCCTTAACGACTTTTTGAAATTGCCTGTTATTTCTTGTAAATTCTTTCTTGTCAATTAAATTATACAATTTATGATAAAATAAATAATAGGAAGCTGTACAACATTCAATGCTCCCCCATACATTAAGCAAAGATCAGAAACAGACCAGAATCCAAAATATGACAAGAATAATTTTACAGCACGAATTATGACCTTAACCTTATACCAAATAAAAAAAAAAGTTTGGGTCCAAACAATAGGATCTACAAACAAACTTCACGCACTTTCGAAAGTATCTAATTATTCGATTACCTTACGAAAGAGTCGATTATCCCGTTTGATTTATACAACGTCTAAAGACAAACCTCGTAATTTACGAGGCGCTATCTTTTTAATGGAGGAGAAAAATACCAAGATATTTCGTTCGTTTAAGCCACAAAACCTTCTGAAAAACTGTTATTATAGAGTCGGTGTAGTTTTCTCCAATTAAATTCAAAAGTACTTTTAAAGCATACATCTTTAGAAAATGCAAATCAGCTTAGGAAGATGATAAAATGCATTTCCTTCAAAATAAAAACAAGACTCAAAAATGCACAGTCACTTTCTTTAACCGCAACGTAAACCTAGAATGTATAAAAGAAATATAACAACTTACCGGTCGTCTAACGCTGGAGGAGCTATCACTGAGGCTGCCGGAGGCGGCAAATTTAGGAGGCCTTTGCTTATGACGGGCACCCTGGCCCCCCGCGGGACCTTCGAGAACGCCCGCCCCTGCTGCACTCTGAAACAATAAGTTACCTTGAACCTGACCTGACCTACTGATTTGTATATGTGGCAGGCTGTGTATCATTCATGCAATTTGATATTTAGTAATAACCAAATTACAATTTTTTTGTTATTTGAATGCTGATTGGTTTTCTCAAGGTGAAAAAGTCTGGTAATGAATTAGATTTTCGTTTGTTAATTAATTTTGTAACGTGAATGATCTCATGTTTATTTGAAATGAGATTCTGTTGAAGTACAACGGGCCAAAACATTTCCGGCGATTTTTTTTTGTAATTTAACAATTATTTTATTCTTGCGATTTTAAATTGAAACAAGTAATAAAATCGTTTGCTTTATTAATTTCAAGCCGTAATATTTTTATTACAATACATATTCATCGTCTACGTAAGAAAAATAGTTTTTTGAAAACTAAATCCCCAGACAAGATTTTCAGTTTCAGACTTGTAACACGTAAAAACTGGCACGAATGCCAATTTTTTTTTTGTTAAAGTTAACACGTTATAATCGTTAAAAAATAACTTAATGGCTTCTAAAACAAAGAGTTTGCCAATTTATAAAGCATTAGAGCTAAATAAACCACTAACTTCTTAGGCAATTTTTACCTAAAACATGGCTCATCCCCCAGATGACTTACATCAATTTTTTAAAAGCAAAGTGTTGCTAACACCTCCCATAAATTGAACATATGGCTTTCATTAAATTAAAGTCCCATTTAGTAGGCGTCCATTTGACCCATTGTAAGAACAACTTAGAAAGCAGTTGGTACTGCAAAAATTTGAAACACAAAGCGGACCATTAAACATCAAGACAAATTGTTACGCCTAAGGGCTCCCGCGAAATTAGTAGGGATTATAAATTGTAGGTTTTCAAAAACTATAATAAAACGCAAGTATTCATAAAATGGGCATGTATGCGTATAATTATTATAATATTCAAAATATTACCATTTGTTGTAAATTATTTCTTAATGTTGGTTATACACGTGATCTTTAGAAGACACGTGCATGGGCACAAGAATGCTACAACCTTTCGTGGAAATTGAATAATTAAATCGGGAAAGGGAAAATTAGACCCTTTTTTATAAAATAACCAAAACGCACATTTATTATTTCTGATACGTCAACACTACCTCTTCTTTGCCCTTTTATGAAGTAAATATCCTATTCCTGTGAAAAATTATTTATTATACCGACTAGACTAGAATACTAGTAAGATTTTACGGTTTTACGGTTTTACTATAATTGCGTTTCGAAATAGGAGACTACACAACACCCATATCCTTGAAATTAGATGGATAGGGTCCGCTTTATACCGAGAACGGCTAAAAATGTCTTTGTTACGATAATCAAATAGTTTTTTAAAGGATAATTGTAAGTGAGACCCAGTTGAAAAGTGAATTAAACAAAACTAACAGCTAACATCGATTGAGGTTGAGCAATTGCTGGTTTAAACGTAGGTAATTCGTATTTGTTACAAGTGAATGTAAGTACATGTAGTATTGTAAAATAAAATTAATGACAACGTGTAACAAACAGAACGACATGTTAAAGTGGAAGGTTGAATTTTATGTAACTTAAATCAGATAATTTTGTTTATGCGACAGTTACTGTCAGTTGTATACAACGTTAACGCATGTAAAATAACCGTGGAGAAGTTGTCAACAAGGGTGGGCGACATATCCATATACATTGTATTATTATTTATTTCTTAACGAGTACATACATCACCCTATATCGATCTGTGTGGATAAAACGAGATAACCATATAAAGATAGCAGAACGTGTTTGTTCATTTTGGAATATTTCTTTTATTTGATAGGAATAGGATCTAAATAATTTTTGTCAAGTGAGTAAATAATGTCAGTTTCGTTAAACATGTTGAAAATAAACGAAAATTAAAATTTCGGCTCTTTCTGTATTCCTCTTCTAATCTAATCTATGTTAAAAGATATATATTACCAAACATTTTGTCCCAATTGTTAAATTAATATCATCAAAAATAATTTGTGATAACTAAATTTGAGATGTATCTAACCAATTCATAGTAAAGCATATATCTACAAGTACTGAAGTACCAAACTCGTATATAGAAAATAACACTGATAGTAAAAGAAAATGGATAGAGTGAAATTACTAACGAAAATAATTATTCGGTAACAACTTATTAAACAAAAATTATTGAAATTTATCTAATACTAGCAAGGAAGCAAAATGGATAAGATCTTCTGAAATAAAAAGTAGGTAATTAATATAAAGAAACAAAAGAAATAAATAAATAAGAGCAAGACGACCGGTAATCCAAAAAAAAAAAAAAACAAACAGAAGACAGTAAAATAACCGGCAACGAAATAAAAAAAGAAGAAGAAATTTCGTTTCAATATATAAAAAGATTAAAAGGAAGGTAAATGGGCTTATTGCCCACAGAAAGTCCAAAAAGGAAGTGGTAAACATTTTCACATATTAATAAATTTAAGCTACATATTCAGATTATGAAAACATATGTGGAAATAAATGTTCCTGGAAATTTATTCAATAAAATGGTGGAAATGGGGACAACATTCCTAAACCTAGTGCAAAAATATAAAAATAAAAAAGAAAATAATGAGAAAGGTCGAAATAATAAAGGATCATAAAATAACTGATAAAGTTAAAGACAAATTTCAAATATGTATACTTAAATCCAAAAAATGCAATAAATGAGAATATAGTGCAACATATACAAAACTTTCTAAGATTTGGAATGGAGTTAATTCATCAGCTTGACCTTCTCAATTTTCCGCCAATAGGTAGTTGCTATCGTCTAAGTAAGTTTTAAATGGCGGTTGAACGGATTTTTGTTTCCTCGCCCTATGCAGTTTCAGATTTAGTTACAACAAGATACTCGTATAACGCATATCCGTGTCCCGCTCTGACTCGTGAAATTTGCCATGCGTTATATCTTGTTGTAACTAAATCTGAAACTGCATAGGGCGAGGAAACAAAAACCCGTTCAACCGCCATTTAAAACTTACTTAGACTATAGCATGGTCTGTGCATCCCTTTTAATTTTATCTTGCCAGCAGGCCCCTGGTCATCGCCCACATTTCCTGTATTTGTGTCAGCCTATATACTTTTGTATATAAATAAGATACTCTTTCGTATCATCGCTTCATTCCATTCCCGCCGAAGACACCGCCAGCCCAGCGTGGAAAACACTCGGGCTGTACCCAGGTCGCGAAGGGTTTCGTGGATGATCGGGAGGTTTGAAGATTCGTCCCGGGTCTGGTGGTTAAGCCGTCGATAATCCACACAGAAGCGAGGCTTCTTATCTTTCTTACTGACGATTACCACTGGCGAGCAGTAATTGGATATACTGGGCTCTATGATACCGTCGGTCAGCATAGCCTCCACTTGTTCTGCGATGATGGCTTTCTTGGCTGGTGAATACCGATACGGCGGGAGGCAAAAGGGCCTGTCTTCCCTCAGGCGGATGGTATGTTTTGTGGAGGCCGTTGTTGTGGGTGGGCCTGATCCACTAAATGTTGCGTCGAACGTCCGTAGTAGGTTTCGGAAAGGAGAGGCGTACTCTGGTGGAACGTCGTTGTGGATGTCTTTCTCATCAATTGGGGTCGTTGCAATAGGCCTCGAGGTTTGCTCCCAGTATACAGTCCGTCGATCCTCCAGTCCGAAGTGTACTGCCTGGCGTTTGAGATCGATTACCGTGTCATACTTTCTCAGCCATCCGTAGCCCAGGATGATTGGGACTGCGAGGCCAGGAACTACGTGGAACGTATCTCGGTACGCTTCTTGTTCAATCTGGTAGGTCACTTCGGTGGAGCCGGCGATGGGGACGGTCTGGTTCTCGCAGGTCAGGGTAGCGGCTATGTGCCCTGGGACGAGTTGGGCTTTGTCGATGATGTCATCACGAACGAAGTTATGCGTGGCCGCCGTGCCCACTAAGGCACTGTAGCACCTTCCGCGCACTTGTACTTTCACACACGGGAGTTGACTTTAGCACATACCTTGAACAAGCCTTATGCTGGGCCGGCCGTCGGGTGGTTGCAGTCGGCCCCGGTCCGTTTCCCTGGTTGCTGCGTCTCTGGCTCAGCACGGGGCACTGCCGATGGAAATGGAACTCCGGGCAGTAGTGGCACTTCGGAGGGGAGGCGGCGGTGGTGGCTGCTGCGGCGGCCTGGGGTGGCTGCCGAAGGTGCATGCGCAGGTCAGCACGCATCAGGTCCACGGACAGAGGCAGGATCAAAGCGTCCTCGATCTTCAGTCTGCGGACCAGCTTCCTCTTCTTGCGGCGAAGATAGTCCTGGGCGGGCTATTGGTGTACAGCTCGGAGGTCAGTTGTGCACGTACCTGAGCTCCATCGAACTTCTCCAGGAACAGGCGGCGGAATTCGGGGTAGTCGGGTACGAATTCCTCGTAGGGCTCCCACCAGGATGCGGCCGGTCCTTGGAGGTGCTTCGGTACGGCTGGATCGGTGGCGGCTTCGGATTCCTTCAAGAAGGCAATGGGGTCCTCCAGAAGGTTCCCGGTGAAGGTCGGCAGCGCCGACTTCTCGACGTGGTTGTGGATGACTCGAACAAGTTGTTGGGCCGCAGAGTCCATCGTTGGTGGTTGGGCCATCGTTGTTGGTTGGGCGCCACTGGAATTTTCGGCCAGAACTGCGGGTGGTTCGGCTCGGCTTCGGGTCACGGGCATGGGTCCTGAAGATCTTCTTCAGCGTGGGCCCAACGTTGGGCGCCAATTGTTACCTCCGGCGTTCGGGTGGCCAAGGGAACAGCTGGGCTGGCGGTGTCTTCGGCGGGAATGGAATGAAGCGACGATACGAAAGAGTATTTTATTTATATACAAAAGTATATAGGCTGACACAAATACAGGAAATGTGGGCTGACAATCCGATTTAAGGAATTCGAACAGGAGCAGGAAGGTCACGGGGTTGATGGACATCAACTGGCGTGCCGTGGGAGGAAGTGATACTCAGGTCAGTTCTGAGTATCACGACGATCCTGGAGTCGAGGCCGGTTGCGGGAGGAACCGGAGCACGACTGGAGCAGGAGTTGAAAAGAAGTGGACTTGGAGTCGGACTTGGAGAACAATGTTGCTCTGCTGGAAGTCGGAGATGGAATGGGTGCTCTTGCAGGAGAACGCTCTGCTTTTATACCTTCTGGGGCGACGGGGAGACAGCTGATTGGAGACAATATCTTCTTTATTATTCTTGGCTCGTCCATTGGTTGAACATGTCCAGCCCATTTAAGTCTCCGCAGTTTGATGGAGGTTGCAGCATGGGCTTCCTTAAACAGTTGATATATCTCGGTTTATATCTACTTCTACACTGGTCGTCCTCCTTGATTGGGCCGTATATTTCGGCAAGATTTTCCGTTCAAATGCATTTACGGCTGCTGCCGTTCTTTGTGACAGTATCCATGCCTCCGCCTCTATAACACTGATCTAAGTATTGATTTGTGAAGTCACAGCTTCGTTTTTCTGTGTACATTGCTGGACTTAATTATGGGCGATAAGCTGTAATATGTTGTGTTTGCGTTATTAATCCGCCTTTGTATCTCCTTCATTTCGTTCGGGATGTAGGAGATATTGGCACCTAGGTATATGAAATCATTCACTATTTCGAAATTCTGGCCCCTTATTGTTAGGTTCTGATCTCTTGCTCGGTATGGGTACCTTGGTTTTGTCCTAATTGACTTTTAGGCCGATCTCTGCCGCGCCGCAATATTTTCGAATTCCGCATAAATTTCGTTGGTGATGTGTATGTTTCTTCCAATGATGTTAATGTCCAGCATATCCTGCTATTTGTCTGATAAATTTGACGTCCATTGTAACGTTCCTTACCGCATGTTCCAGTGTTAGGTTGAATAAAAGGGGGACCAGTCCATCTCCTTGTTTTAGCCCTTTACTTTGTTTTCAGAGTTATCCATTGTCAAGCAGGTTAGTCTGACTAGTTTAACTGTGATGTTGAAATCCATCATGATGCTGTCGATATTATCGTATGCTTGTTTAGAATCTACATACAGTTAGTACACGTCTATTTTAAACTCCCAGCACTTCTCTAATATTTGTTTTACTGCAAACAGCTGGTGTATAGTTGATCGTGATCCCATAAAACCTGTCTGGTATTCACCTATTATGCTTTCCGATATCGGCTGTAATTTGTTTGTCAGTATGGTGGTAAACGTCTTGCAGGCCGTGTTTAGCAATGAGATTCTTCTGAAGTTTTTGCAGTCAAGTTTGTCCCCCTTTTTGTGTATGGGGCATATAATGCTGCTTCTCCATTTGCCTGGCATAGTAAATGCAGTTAATTAGTTAGTACGTATCTTCAACACTCAAAGGAATTTCAAGAACAGAAAAGGAAGACAACTTTCTTAAATACCAATAAAAGTTACAATTTAAAGTAAAAAATGGGCTTACTGGTCATGGTAAGAGGAAAATCTTCTTGAAGTATATCCAACATAATCGACGAAATTTAGGGCTGAAATGGGGGTAGTGCCCGTTGAGAAAAAACAAAAGGTAAAAAGAACCATATCGAGAAAAAGGAAAAACCGAAGATTGCTTGTAACGAAAATAAAAAATAATAAAATTACCCATAAAGAACTTGTAAATGTTTAAATAAATATTATCAAATCATAAAACCACAAGAATAAAATACGAAATAAAAAGGATTTCCCGAAAATTAAATAATAGAAGTTGAACTGAAATAGCTAGAAAAACCATAAAGCATAAAATACCAAAGCCATAATTTCAAGTAAAAAAGAGAAATACTAGTTATACATCTTTAAATTATACACAAAAAAAAACTATACTTAAATTTGCTTAACAGAAACGAAAACTTTTAGAGATGAAATACAGAAATACAGTTAACATTTCCAAATCTGCTGAAAACAAACAAACAAAAAATGCAAACGAAATAAAGTAGCGACATCAAGAAGACGAAAGATCATAAAAAGCTGAAGCAAAGGAAAAACCAACAAGTGTTTTTTGTAAGTTACCTAAGATTAAAAGAATGAAAAGAATATTATTTTCAGGGTTTACCACAGGGTTAAAGAATAGAAACTCAAACAAAAGAGATAGTAAACTAGTTAACGAACAGTTTTCAATGCCCAAAGATAGTTCTAAGAGAGAACCGGAAAGAGTGTATAATTACCAATGGTAATAATAAAATAGGTCAAAAGATAAAAAGAGGACAAAAATCAAACAAAAGGACAAAAATAACCCATATACAACTTAAGCAGTTATTATTTAAAGGGTTTCAAGACTGTTAAAAATGTAACATAACTAGAACAAAGAAAAACAAATAATGAGCAGCGATGAGAAAAATGTAACAAAAAGGATAGAAGGTGTTTAGTACTGCTGTACTTTTTACGTATTTTGTATTTGTCGCGCTTGCGGTTTAAGGGCGACAGCGCCACCTAAATTGTTGTTTTATCAGGATGACACCCTGGCACCCTCAAGTTAGTTATTCTTCGCTACTCAAACTGGAAAGAGGTGCTGAAGTAACTCCACATGGTAACTGGTAAACCATGTGTTTTATCTGTCAGTTATTCTTTGCTACTCGAACTGGACAGAGGTACGTAAGTAACTCCACATGGTAACTGATAAACCATGTGTTTTATCTGTCAATTATTTTTTGCTACTCGAACTGGAAAGAGGTGCTTAAGTAACTCCACATTAGGTAACTGGTAAACCATGTGCTTTATTTGTCAGTTCTTCTTTGCTACTCGTCTTTAAAAGAAGGATATGACACAAGTAGAAGAAGAAATATATCCAACGATATCAAGTATACCTGACAATAAATATAAACATTAGGAATATGTTACTGAAGGACCTGAAACATACGCTGGGTCCTTTGTGCCCAATGAAAAACCATAAGTTTAAATGGGGAAGAGAAGAAAAACATGAAAAATAGTGAAACGTTCAGACTATTGAGTAATACGAGTAGATATTGTGTATGTGTAATTCAGGAGGGTTTGTATTTGCATTTTTAGTTTTTGCGTACTTTCTTTTCGCGGCCGTGGCTCAGTTGGTTCCCATTGTGATTACGTACAGCTTCGATTCGCAGGGCCACCAAAACACCCGACCGCTTCCCTCGGAAGACGATGGCAAATCACCAGGTACTATGCCTAGTTGAAGTTAAAGTGCAAGCTGTGGGTTCCCTATGTCTGTAGGCTACTTGATAAGCACACGACAGACATGCTTAGTGAAGACCAGCAACACCAAGGGTATGCCGCCGCTTCTAGAAGTACTTTGTTGTCAAAACTAGTGGCAAAATGTTCAAAAACTAAAAAACTGTTGGCCACACATTCTGATTTTTACCACTATGTTTCTCAAAATTGTCTGTAAACATATCAGTGATCAAAAGAGAATACATTGATATCAAGACGATGGAGAATCTGTAACAACAATAAAAACTAAACCGATAAATTATCACAGGCTTTCGGTTAGGTTATATGTTAGGTAAAAAAAGTAATGTTTAAATTTGGATAAAACTGAGAAATATAACCTATTTATTAATAACAGTTTCAGCCGGCTGTAATTTGTAAAATGCTTTTATTAACGTGCACTAGCTTTCATTTATTAACTTAACCTAAACTAAACTAGTGAATCTTACCTAACCAAAATCATAAACTGAAATGTACGAGTAATATGTAATTCAAATAATATTCATATTGCTGAACTGATTTCAAACAAAAGACATTCAAAACGTTATCAATCGACATTTAAAAGGAAGTCTTTATCAAGACTTACAAATGCGAAAGCGTTTTCCACATTTAAAAAAATCTCTCTTGATCTAAGTCGGAATTGAACTCTAAGGGTTCGATACCGGCAGTTTCGTTGCTTGAAAGTGATATTCGCGTAAAGTAAGAAAATATATGCGTCTTACATTCCACAGTCACCGAATATTAAAAACTACTGAAATTCTAAAATACAATAACACATATGCTTGAGATATTGAAGCATTAAACAAGCAGCTTAAAGAATAAGCTAAAAAACAAATAAATAAATAAAACCAAAAAAGAAGTCAAAACAATATCAGAACAAGAATAAGAAGTTGCAAATTGAGTATTTTTATAGAAGGATTTAAGTAACAAAGTGAATATTACACCACAGAATGGGAGAAGAAAGAAAAACTTTTTACAAAGCAAAATTTATGAAAACATACCTAACTTTCATTGGGCCTCATTTCACGAGCAACACTTTATTATGTGCTACTATCACATAGGTAATTTCAACACCCTAAAACCACGAGGAAGAAAGTGTAATCACTTCAAAAAAGATTTAAAAATCTTTTTTTATAGCAATAATTCAAATTTCTCTCCAACTAGGTACATATCCGAATAATTTATACTTTCTAGTTTTATTATATAAAACTTGCTAAAGTGCTCTAATTAAAAACGCAATCTCAAATTAGCAATATTAATTAACATTCGTAAATATATGTTTTAAAAACAAACTTGAAGCAATTTATTATAAAGTTTCACATAAACTCGATCACGATTTTTATTTCTTCACTTTATTCTTAAAATTTCCTTAAACGTAACCTAATAATATTCTTTTAATAAAAAAACACACTGAAACTAAACGAATCTGACATTTAACAATATAAACATCAAGTTCCGCTCTATTTGGTCGTAACTCGATTCTTTGTGAATAAAATTTTCGACGGATTTAAGAACATATAAATACAGTTTTGTTTGCCAAATTTACATTTTAAACATACTAAAGTTTAGTTGCACACAAATAATTGCAATAGAAATTATTCATTCAAAGAATAATTTAATTTGCTTTAATAAGATTAATTTAATAAATACAAGTTGAAAAACAAGGTACGTATGTAATCCGCTCATAAAAAGAATAAATAAGTTTATTAAGATTTCATTGTATTCCTCGACGAATCACAAAATTGAAGTTAACGAGTCTGATTTATAATTTATAATTTAATGTATTCATTTATTAACACTAATGTACTTCATTTATTTAAAATTATTCGCTCGTATCGTCAGTCTTTTTATAGTTTTAATGGTTCAAGTGATTATGTAATATTAACATAATGAAATATGAACATACCAGTGAGAACATTATTAAACGTACGTTGCACAACCTCCAATTAATAAAACCAAAAATTTTGGGGTTATGTTTTTAATAAAACATCCATGAATTTTTTAAATGGGCAATTTTTGTTTATTGTGTTTCAGCTTAAAACGGGTTTTTATATTTTTAAGTCCCGATGTAATTAATTAGATTTATTTTTGAAAAACAGATTATTAAATCATGCACTTCGAAGCAGAACTCGAACTTCCTGCACTTAATATATTAAATTTAATTAAATGCCAAATTTATTAAGAAATAAATAAATTAAGATCAAATAAAATTTTCTCTAATTTCATAATCATATTCAACAACGTTTAAGCATTATATTTCATTATTATAATCCGTATTCAGCTTTCTAATCTTCCTAACACAAAGCGTCATATATTTTTGTACCTACTGTGTTAACTTTTACCGTGAAAAGGTTTTACTATCGCACATTAATTACTGCAAAAAAAGGAAATGTTTATAGACGCAGAAAAAATAAATATACTTAAGAATAAATTTTAATTAGTTCTCCTACGCTTTTGGTTAATTTTACTTTTTTTTTATAAAGGTTGGTGGTTTTTCTTAGCAGATTTGCACAAGTAAGTTTCCATATATAAAATTAGAATATTACAAGTAAACATGACACAACTTCCAGCAGCTACAAGATTTACACCCAGTATGTCATATAATGTCACATTTTCTCGCTTAAAGTGGCTTATCATCCGGATCAGCCGTTTCGTGGGCCGCACCCGCTGATACTCGCACTGCATAAGAAATGTGAACAGCACGTGCTGAAGACTGTGTTGGATTCTTGAGCTCCCGATTTCATTAAGGTATTTTTCGAGACCGGCTTTGATTTGCAAAACACGACGTTAGGCACAGGATACCTACTTTTCTGTAATATGTATTATGATTTTCTAAATAGCAAAGATGATACACATAAATTACACACCTTTGCTACAGATCATACCAATTTTTATTAGGTGTTTTCAGTTCTTATTTGGAAAATAACTGAAATAAATGTCGGTATCTATTTATAATTCCTCTTAAGATTAATCGTAGTCTTGGTGTCGGAGTTGTGAGACAAAAGTTTGATTTCTAGTCCAGATCAATGAGATTTTGAATACGTAAAAATCTGAAAGTATGCTCTTTCGCAGATGCAAGGTAAAGCAGTAAATTCGTGTCAACACGATAAAGAATCCTATCAGAGGTTGAAGCTTCCTCATCCGATAAACTTTCAGTTAAATATGCCAAATGGCTGTAACAGTCGACGGGCAAGGTATTCGCAAGCCTAGCTTTCGACCAATAAATTAATAAGTAAATACATCTGTGATTCCATGTCGATTCTAGGTTTGGCCCGATAAAGATTCCTGCCAGACCTGGAAACGATCTACAGTCCGCTTAATTTTTATATGGATCAAGTTGGCTATGCACTTCTAACATAATTCACAGGGTAAAAAGTAATTTAAACTTTGAAGCCTTTAAGGTTATAACTTGCTTACTTACTTTAACAGAATGAAACCGTGGTACCAATTTCTAAAGCATAATTTAACAAATTTGTTTGCCTATTTACTGAGCGAAATTCAGGATTGTTGGTGCAAAGAATTTAATCTACCTATTATTATTTATTACTACTTGTTATCAAGCTTTAGGAAAGCACTGCAATACACTCCTTCAAAATTGACATCTTAACCTAAAATATATTAATTCACAGCAAATTTCAGGAAAGCCAAAATTGTACGCAGTGAAATTAGCTGATTTTCATGACCAGGCATAGATTCGAAAAAACTGTATTTCGGCAGATAATAACTATGCACCTAAATGTACACCCAAAAAAATTCAATTTTTTACAGGAGCGTTTTAAATAAATAATCATTTAAATTTTATAAAACTCTCTTACTTTTACAAGGACGACTAACGCCAGAACAAAAGCAGTGTATATAGAATATGTAATAGTTAGTTGGAAATTTTTCTCTTTGCAATACAGTATTACAATCTTTTTACACCAAAAAAGGGCAACAGTAATATACATATTTTTGAGTTGACCCAAGAAATCAAACAGCTTAGATAGAGATGAAACACATTACAATTTCAGTTATACAAACTAGCCTTATGGAACACTAATGGTATCATTGGTATCTATCTACAATTAACCATAAACACAAAGTAGAATTATTTTTTGCCCTTAACAAGTTCAATACTCGGCTAACATTGGAACCTCAATTCACACTAATTTCAAAATACAACTTTTACGCAGCATACTGCCGAAAGCAATGTTAGCTATGAATGCTAACTTAAATGCTTTACCTGATAGTGATACATTAAAGTTTCTGCTAAAAATATTTTATGTACAAAACTTCAATTTTTTGCTAATATTTGTAAACGATTACCCTATATGAATAATTTGATAACCAGATGGTGGTCCAAAGCACTTAAGATCAGGGAATATAACCTGTATTAAGCCCACCTACCTAGGTCAATGCTCATACTTCCGTTTCGCCATTATTTTACGTAGAGTCTATAGCACAACTTGACAAAGGGACAACAAAACAGCAGAATATAAAACCAAAGCGGACTAAGCAATTATCATATGGCATAAAAGATCGACATGGATCTACAACTGTTACTACACCCTACTACTCTCCTAACGATCCTATCAAAATAAAAACTTTGTATATTATTTTAATTAACTTGGACATATAATTGTACCCTAATACCGAAAGGATAGAAAATAAAGCCTAATAATGGTAGACATGAATGCCAGAATAGGCAACGCACCAATCAAGGGAATAAAACAATAATTCAACGAAAACCATGTGGACAAAAACTATTTACAAAAGAAATGGAGCATGACCATTACGGAGTTCAGAGAAAGGTGTGGAAGTAAATAATACACACAAACACAAATAATAGACGAAAGGCATGGATGGATTACTTCAAGAATTTATACACGGAAGCCAACAATATATCTAAAGAACAAACAGTGCCAAAAGCAAGAGCGCAAGTAGACTTAACGGAGGTAAAAATATCAGAAGCCACAAAAAGTTAAAAAATTCAAAAGCCACTGCCCGGACAAGATAACGAATGAACTGTTGAAGTTGTTACAATTTTTTTGCTTTCGTCTTTAAATTGTATCAGTTTTCCTTGTCCAATGCCAGTGTTGTTTAAGTATTAAGATTTTATGTTGTGCTTGTGTCACTTTATTTTTTTTTCTTTTCTTCAAAACTTCCCATTTTACTTGATTAATTCATATAGCTATTTTCCCTTTTCTTATTTTGTAAAGGTTTTCTCTTGTTCGTGGTTTTGACAGCATTTGTAATACTATATTTCCATGTGCCGGCGCATAAATCTCTATCTTTAAGCGATGTCTGGTTATTTAGTTCATTTGTTTGTCTTAATTTCGTTCGGAAGTAAATTCTTTCCGGTTCTACCGACTCTATCTTTCAAATTTTCTTTTGTGTTTTATTAATTCTCCATGTCCTTATAGTATTTTCACATTGTTGTGAATCCATTACTTTCTACGCACTCTGTATATGCGTGTTGCAATTTGCCTTGAAGATCGTATTCTAAAAGTTTAACTAATGCGTGTGCGCATGGGTTTTTGTCGCTAGTTGATTGCGCATCGAATGTTACACGAGTCTTTTTGGCTGTGAACTTTCGAAAAGAAGGACCTGTTGGCCATGTTTCACGTTGAATTTAACCTACGATTTATTCATTAAATATATTGTTTGAATGGAATTATAGTATCCGATGTTTGGATGGATTTGCTTCGATGTATTAATTCTTCGATTCATTAATATTTAGATTATTTGAAATTTGCACATTCGTTGACACATGTGGTGGGTTTAATTTTTCCTTTTATTTCCAATTGCTTATGAATTTGGATATTACAGCAACTTTTACTGGGTTTAATTTTCATCTAATTCCCATGGTTGGAAGTAGCTGGTTGTTTTCCGTTGCTGTGGTGCTAGAAGTTTAATTTATGCCTATTTGGAAAATTTGAAGCACGTGGAGGACGCCATTTTGCAGTTCCATTTTTGCAGTTACATTTTGCAGTTACCTTTGAAAGTTCCATTTTAAATGCTATATTGGAATTATTTCACCATTCATCACCTGCCTATGACGTTTGATTTGGGGAGATAAGTGTCTATAATTATTATTTCAATTGCTAAACTTAGTATGGTTAACATCTGTGTACCATATGTTTTTGTAGTTAAATTTCATATTTAAATTGTTCATTCATGGTTTAAGCCTGTGGATTATTAATTTGTTATTTCATTTAAAATTTTGGGCTTGTTTATCCATTCCTACTAATGAATGAATAATTTAATTATTGCTATTTGATTTGGATATTTTCTAGATATTTTTTTGATTTTTATGTGTTATTCATATTTAAAAATGTTCCGCAATGAATGAGTTAGTTGGGTTAATTTACCACTAATTTCATTCCTATGAGATAAACGTTTATGCCATTAGGGGCGAATTTGTTTTTCAGATATTCCTTGCGTTCCCTATTAAGCCTTCAGCTGTTGTAAATTTGATTTTTGTTGACATACTTAGCCTTCAGCTTTATTTTATTTTTCTGTACCTTTAAATTTTTTTGTGTGTTAAGTCTTATCAAGTCTATAGTTAAATTTTGTTAATAATTAATATTTTGTGTAATTATTTTGTACCCTGGCCTTTGCGCCGTTCTTTGAGTCCCGACAAAATAAAGCGTTACTTTTATTATGGCTTTTTATTATCGTTTGATAAGTTTTTCGTAACAAAGTAAGGAGGAAAAGATCTTAATGCTGAATTAACAAAGGTGTTTCAAACAATCCTAGACTTAGGCGAAATGCCAAACGATTGGAAGAATAGCATAAAAATTCCTATATTTAAAAAGGGAAACAAGAAGAGACCTGAAAATTATAGGGATATCACACTGCTTAACTCTGCCATAAAACTAATTACTAATATATTGAAAACGATCATCACTGACAGAATTCAACTATGCGAGGAACAACAAGGATTTCAAAAGAATAAATCCACAACGGATGCTATCTGCGACAACTCGCAGAAAAATCCATTAAGTACAACAAATCGCTTGTGCTTCATAGATCAGCAATAGTAGAAGATAAGGACGTGCCCATGGAAATAATACATACCTATCATTAAACAAGTTAACACCCACACGAAAACCTGAATCCTAATAAATAACAAACTAACAGAAGAAGTTCCAATATCGACCGGCATTAGACAGGGAGATTCTTTAAGCCTTACTCTATTCAACTTAGTTATGGATAAAATTATAGAAAAAGTTAAGTGCAAACAGAGGGTACAGACTGAGCAACCAAGAGGTAAAAATAATATGCCATGCAGATGACGCCGTGGTATTGTCCGAAAATGAAGACAACCTATAAAGATTCGTCCACAACTTCTATTTAACAGTTAAGAAACATAATATGGAAATATCGATAGATAAGACGAAGTCCCTGGTAGTTTCTAAAGAACCAAGAATGTGCAAAGTAGTAATCGAGAACAAAACGATGAAATTTAAATACCTGGGAATAAAGATTTCAAGTGACAGGCAACTACAAGCAGGGGCCAAAACACAAGTCAACAAAGCTGTGAGAGCATCAGGATACATTAGAGGCGTCATATGAAACAATAAAGAGATGAACACGGAAGCTAAAGTGAAAATATAGAAAACGTGTATCCGTCCTATTATGATCTATGTTGCGGAAACAGACACCTCAACCACAAAAAGATTATTACACACGGCGAAAATTAAAGTATTGCGCCAGATAACAGGTCATACAAGCCAGGACGGAATAAGAAACGAAGACATACGACAAAGATGTACGTAATGTACAAGATGTGGTTAGATGGACTCGAAAACGACGAAGAGAATGAAACGAACACATCACGAGAGCCGAATAACAGACTATCCAAAACAGTAAGAGACAACAAACAAGAAACCACCAGACTAGAAGGGAGATCACCGAAATGCCGGATGGACAGCTGGACCTCGACATCACAAGAGTAAAATCGGAACAAACAGGCCATGGGCCTAGTATAAGATGAAGAAGAACAATAAGTTAGCTTCCTAGCTGTCAATGTCCAGTACGAATTCATCAACCGGGAATGTAAAGTATTTGTTGCCCCTGGCAGCGGTTCTATTTAAACCATCTTTCCACAACCAACTTACTGGCTACCAGCTCTACAGAAGATACTTGATTGTTTGGACTTCTTTACCACCAAAACAATTACTCCCAGCTATCTCAAGGCATTGAATTACATGATGATATAAGGTCCCATCATTCTTCAGTAATAACGACCGTTTATTTTTACGCGAATAAAAAAGAGGAAACTGTAAAATTTCATATTCACAAAATTGATTGGGAACTTTTCAAAGCATTAACCAACGAAACAATTAGCCTATAACTCAAAACAACAGAAAATCTAGAAGTTGAGGTAGAAAAATGTACCGTATTAATATTACAAAGTTACAAAAGGAAATTTTCCCATGAATGAGTCCGATTGGCCGCATAGTGACGAGCGGCCGAACAGATGAGTGCTTGAACTGGCTTCTCTAACGAGTATTCTGTACTATTTTCTCTTTTTCGGCTTTCATTTGCATTATTTATCTATTTATTGTGATTATTATTATTATTTTAATATGTTCCTGAAGTTAGCATAAATGGTCAAGCACTACCTCAGGTGTGGACTCCGTAAAGTATCTTGGTCTACACCTTGATAAAGGCTTAACCTGGAGAACCCATATTTAGACAAAGATGGAGCAACTTAATTTAAAATTGAAAAATTACTACTGGCTGCTAGGCCATAACTCTAGACTTTCCGTTACAAGTAAATTACTTATTTATAAAACAGTGTGTTAAAATCCATATGGAGTTATGGCATTTATCTGTGGGAAACCGCATCACACTCTAACATTGAGATACTGGGACGCTTTCAGTCTAAGACCCTCCAGGGTATAATAACCAATGCACCATATTATGTTGCTAATAGAGAAAGATCTGAAAGTGATATCGGTGAAAGCAGAAGTAGTTAAATGGAGTGCAAAATATCTTCAGTGATTATAAGTATACCCAAATATACTAGGGCTAAACCTGCTCGACAACAGTGAACAAGTGTGCAGATTCAAACGTTAGACCTTCCATTTCGTTTTTAAATTAAGTGAATACTAAACAACAACTGTAATCAGACTTATAAGTAATTTCCTTAATAGGGGCGCCGATGGGCGTTCACTCACATGTTATTTTCAAGTACCGTATTAAACTGTAACTATCGGATTTGCTTATTGCTACTGTAGCAGATTGCAAGTAAATATCCTAGCAGTAAAAAAAACAAATTTTTATGAATATGGTTAAAATTTTCCAGTATGGCAAATTTTGTCATGTTGACGACAGTGATTTGTGTTTGACGCTTGATGTTTTTGCTGCATAGCATTGAATGAAGAACAGCAATGGTTGCCTTGATATTTTGAATAATATTTAATGCACCATGTCAATTCCTGAAAACAAAATGTCACTAAAATCGTTTAAGAATGCAGATCATTTTAGTATCGAAAAGCCTGCCAAAACAATGCCATTCTAATGCCGAAACAGCGAAAAGATACTTTATCTGGTTCGGCATTAGACTGACATTATTCTAGCATGCTTTTTGATGCTAGAATCAGCTTAACTTTTAAAGAATTTTTGGTAGCTTTTTGCCTTCAGGAATTGGCAATACTATATTAAATAATACACAAAATATCTAGGCAACAATTCAATGCTAGGCAACACAAACGTCAAATGTCAAACTTTCAAGCTTAAATCTGTTACCAACCTAACTATTTTACCAAAATTTCCCTGAAAATCGTCAAGTGTTCTTATACTAGTAAAAAGAAGCATAAATAATGTAAATAGAGGCCGAAATAGAGAAAATATTCTAGGCAAAATCACACAAAAGTTGAAAAAGTAGGCGACGAATAGCTGTAGAAAAGTTTGGAAAAAGCTAATTTGGAGAATGAATTTGAAATTCAAGTTTTTTGTTTCTAAATTAAGCATTATTTATCATTGTATTAGCTTATTCACTACATACGAACGTTGAATAACAAAAGCAAACATTTTGGTTTGTAAAGGCCACTGCGGTAACGGTATGCCAAAATTTTAAGTAATACAGTTGGAAAATTCAGGATTGCTTTCCCCCACCCAAAAAAGTTGGTTAAGCCCGATCTCTGAACCAACGACTGATGCTGAATATACCTTTTGGTAAGCTATACGAAGCTCGGAACAAATACCGCCCCTAGTAAACCAAATGATGAGTGGGCCAAAATAAGTAAAGAAATGATTAAAGCTTTTGCTGAATATGTAGAAAATTTTTAAACCATTCTCAAAAGATAGGGCTTGAAAATAAAGAATTAAAAGAATCGGAACAACCTAGCGAAGCTATACAGCTAATAATAACAAAAAATAAAAATAAATGCCATCATGAATCACTTAATTTCAAAGAAAGAGCTCAGTTACGACTTGATTACAAGCTAAGTAATAAAGAGAGTCCCTCGAAAAGGAATAACACAACTCGTAAACCCTACGAAATTCTGAAAACGTTATTGGCTACCGGGAAGTCTTAACTTTCACTTCGTAATAAACTACTTGCATATAATGTCTTATTCAAGCCAACAGCGGTCAGTATCAAAACCGAACCTTGATATCATTGAAAGCTTCTTGCCCAGAGAGTTGCGGGCTGCGACGAATGCTCACTAGTCTGCAACATCTACAATGATCTAGGAATAAATATACTGAGTGAAATGATTGTGCAGTACAGTGTTGTATATTATCTTGAAAAATACCCAATCGTATTGGAAATTACTCTGCTTGATAACAGTCAGTAGTTAACTCTAGTTTCAGTCTTAGGAAAGGGTGATGAAAATTATGATATCTCTTAAATACGCAAAGCCCAGTTAAAGAGCTTTTCAAAAACGAAAAATAATTTATTACGTAAAATTTCTTCCAAGCTTCAAATTTTTGATTACTTCCTAACCACATGATTTACGATACCTAGTATCCACAAACCACAAACTCATTCTAAATTTACAATTATAAATAAAAAGGAAAGAAAGAAGATAAAGTATAATATAAAAGTAGGAAAAAGAAGAAAAAGATGAATACAACAAGGAAAATCAAATGAACTCATACATAACAACAAAATTAAGAAGTACAAAGACCAAGTCTGATTAATCAAAACCATTTTAGTGCTGCAATGTAAAATTCAGACCGTAGGAGAACTAACAGCACGAGAAGTTAAAGCATATCTCATAGGACGATGACGACCCTTACCCATATTTATAAAATAAACTATTCAAGTCAATAGAAATAAGGGCTGATAACACAAATCAGCTGGTGCACCATGTTAGATAACTGACTAGGCTCAGACTACCCAACATCGAGAGGTATAGCCAGCTACCAGTTGTCCCAAGGTAACGGGGCCCATCTTTATTGGGCTAATCACCCATAAGATGGAAGACATGATTCAGAGAAACACAGATGGCCTCGGAATAGGACGGAACAATTCAAGACGGACGGCGAGAAAAAGAATTTTGAGATTCGGCACCTGGAATGTTAGGACTCTTACGAGAAAGGAAGTCGAAATAACAGGAAAAAAAATACATCTTACAGATTCTGGGTTTAAACGAAGTTATAAAATAATAACATCAAGTGCAATAGAAAGAAGTGTAACAAACTCGAAAGCGATAAGCCAAGAGTGATAACAATAGACCTTCACTTGGAAAAAACAGTAGCGATAATACAAATATATCTCCCAACTGAAAACGAACCAATCGAAGAAAAAACATTCTACAATAAACTACAAAAAGAAGCAGATGATGCAAGAAGTAGAAGTAAACATATAATGGGGGGGGGGGGGGGGAATTCACGGATAGGCAGGAACCCAGAAAAAGCCATTGGAACGAAGGGCAATCAGGCAGAGGAACAAAGCCTGAACAAAAATGGCGAGTGAACGATTGTGTTATGCATAAACAACCAATTCCTGATAGGAAACACCTTCTGCAAACACAAACGAATACATAAATATACATTTGAAGAAGAATCAAAGTAAAGTAAAAAGTGCCACAGACTATATAACACACTACATCAATGCAAGATACGCAATATCGGACGTGAAGGTGATAAGAGGTGTAAAGTAGTTGATACGAGATTCAGAGCTCCAAAAGTAGAAAGACCAAAGAGTACGAAACTTAAAATAAGAGAATTAAAGATGAACACCCAGAAGCAAGATACAAAGGGCTCTTACAACAAAGACTTACTACCCAATAACAACATGAAATAGAAACAAATACCAAATGTAACATAAACGAATGAAATAGCTAAAGAAACCTGTGGAACATATGTAATTAAACAGGGACAAAAGAAAACCAGATAGCGGACGAAACTTGTTGAAGAAAATGCGTGAAAGCAAATTGAAAAATGATAGAAGAATAGACAGCGAAATAATACAAGAATCTGCAAATATCCAACAAAAGGAAGAAGGAGAAACCCAAGATAACGGAGGAAGAAGTAGAGCAAGCTGCAGAATTGCTGAAACATAGGGGAAACAGTGTAATAAAATGGCTCACTAGGACACCACCAAGCTTGAGAAACCGAAGAAATATCTACAGACTGGTAGAAAAACCTAATAATTCCGATACATCAAAAAATTTCTACTGTAGAACCAGGAAACAATAAATCAATACGCCTGATGCCAGTAGGATCGAAAGCTTACTCAAAAATACTAGAAGAAAGACTTAGAGAAGAGGTCGAAGCACAATTAGAGGAAGAACAAGCAGGCTACAGACAGGAGAGACAAGCACAAGATAATATTTTCATCCCACGCATGATAATGAAAGACACATAGGAAAGGGTAAAAACTTACGCCTGGCTTTTCTAGATTTAAAAATAGCGTTCGATACGGTACCGAGACACCATATATTTATGGCATACACTGCATGAATTAAACGTAAACAAAAAGTAAGGAAAGCAATAGAGAGCATATATTAGAACGTGGAAGGTGCAGTTAGATTAAATGGGATTTTCTGGAAACCATTTAAAATTAAGACGGGAATAAAACAAGGGGACGGCCTTAATCCGCTCCTGTTTGTTTTGGTAATGGATAATATAATAAAGAAATAAAGGAATGCAAGAGAAATAAAAAAATGCTCAAAGTGGGAAATTGGAACATGCAACCAGTAGGTGCAGATACAAAATCTAAACTATGCCGATAACAGGGGCGGTTCGTATCCGATATGTTTGGGTGTTCTGCATAAAAATGAAATAATAATAATAATACACAGGGAAAACAAAATAAAACATTTTTCCAATTACAATGACAGTCAATCCTTAAGTTCTTTAAATACATATCCTTGTGAAAGCGTCTTTTATAAGCTTTTTCTTAACTACTGCTAACACTTTCAGTATTTAATTCCGGTTGTAGAGCGATTTTCTGCCTTTATTATTAATTATTTTTGATAATTAAGTGCAGGGAACTTATTTTCCTTTAGTTTAAATACAGCATTCATGTTAGGATAATTTGTAAGCATAGTCGTACAAAAAAAGTAAATTCGTGAATTAGTCAGTCAAAATAACTAATAACTATACCTCGTTTAAAACGCAGCATATTAATAAATTGAGCTGCATCACTTGCAGCCTTAGATCATATATATTAACATGGATAGCACTACAAGCGTTTAAACCTGAAGCCAACATAGCACAGACGTTCTATTTTTGCACTATCTCTTTCTAAATCAAAGTATTTCAATCTTCTATCTCACTTGTGGGAACCTCAGTTGTGAGGATGCGTAGAAAGTGTGAAAACTGACGGTAAATTCAAAAATTTAACTGCATTAATTAACATAACCTGACACATACATGGGAATGTATACCTTTTACAGATTTTTTTATCATTATATTTACTGTATTGTTGAATAAAGTGTATTAGGATTTGTTTCTTATGTTTTTGTCAAGTTTGATATTATTCTGTTTATTATAATTTTGATGTTCCTTTATGAATAAGAACAAAACAATAAACTGTCTTTCAACCTTATTAAAGTTTTACTTGAGAGTATTTGGTTTTACTGAAATATTTGTCACTTTTAGATGCATTTTATTTTCATTTTGGTGTAAATATAAAAACTAAAGGCATGCGGCACATGTTTTCTATGCATTTTTTCATATTTACATCGATAATTTTAGTATTACGTACAGCACGGGAATTACTAGTTTGTTTAACTTTTCCCAAAGTGAAAGTTAACAATAAAACACGATTTTTATTTATTTTTAACTAAATTTTTGGTTAATTTAAACAGAGAAGGTCGACAAGATCACGTAACACTGCGTCTAGTAGTATAATTAGATATTTTAATTTGTGTTTTTAAGTGCCCTAAAACTGAAAGTTTCATATTTCGTTGCATATTTACCCCACGTGACCCTAACTAAAATAAAAATAATAGCCCGAAAAACAGGCAACTGTAAAGTGCATTTGCGCATGTCCGTGTAAACGCGTTCTGTAAGAGAGATAGGTTATATTGTATTTATGCGCAGTAGAAAGAGATAATTTGAATAAAGTTTGTCGTTATATGTTGGCTTCAGTAGCTTCTGTAGGCCCACATAGGGATGGTGCTATCCATGTTAATATATATGATCTAAGCTTGCAGCTTATTTCTAGCATTCTAGCTTTAATGCTGGCTTTAATTTTGAGTTCGGGCCCCATCGCAACGCAGCGATGTCTACCGAACAAGTAGATTTTCGAGTGCAGCATAAGCACAGCAAAATAAGACAGCTGTTTCGTGGACATTGCATAGCGGATTTATATTAAAATATTCATTTGGTTGACTGACGACTGACTTAACAGTTTCCATAGGTTTAACATTAAAAAATCACGAGAATAGGCTTTGAATTATTCTATTTTATTAATAGATAATTTATTGTTTTAATTACAATCTTATGTTTGGTGGTTCTGCAGCTCTGCAGCTCTTAAAGACAAGCTGCCCTGGCTGATAAATATTTTTCACCAGCAATGAAAGAGATCTACAACTACTATTAAATGAATGGAAAGAACAACTAGAAACCCAATGATTGGAAATAAAGACAAAATCTTAAACGTACCCAAGGAGAATACTTAAGAATAGAACTCAACGGATTAACATTAGAACAAGTTGAAACTTATGAATACTTGGGAAGTATTCCAGAGATGGGAAGATAGATAAAGAAATATTAAACAGAATAAGCAAAGCAAGCAAATTCTCCTACCAAATTAATCATACTGTAGTGGAGAAAAGAGAAATCAGTAAAATCAGTATATCCCAACACTTACATAGGGACCATGACTGACAGACACAAGGAAAAAACAACAGAACGGTGATGCGATACCTGAGAAAGATACAGGGAAAGACAAGGAGAAATAGAATCAGGAATCAGATAACAAGAGAACAAATACAACAAGAACCTCTGATACATAAAATAGAAAATACTCAACATGTGCAACGCATGACAAAGACCAGACTACCGAAACAAACATACGAGGTAAGACCAGAAGCCAGGAGACCGAGCGGAAGGCCTAGGAAAATCTGGGATAACAACTTAACCGAGATAGTGTCAAGACGGAGAAAAACGCCAAGAGAACTGAAAGGGATGGCAAGAGACAGAAACATCTACAAGAAATGGAACGAGGCCCAAACAGTAACTGAATCTGGAATAAAAATTAAAATCCACTTCAAATGAAACTGCTAACTAGCATGCAATCAGCAAAACTTAAGTTCTTCGTGAAAACTTTATAACATAACTTCAAAGTGCTTCGTGAAAACTTTATAACATAACTTCAAATTGCCATTTTATTATACAGGGCGATTCAAAAGTATTGTCATTAAATTAAATGGGTATATGCTGACCTTAATAGAGCTACATTACAGCAAACATTTAAAGCTTATCGCGAGCTTTGTTTGTTTTAAATTTGGTTACACAATTTTGAGAACCGCTGGCTAATATGCATTTAAAAAGCCTGCGATAGAAATTTGGTCCCGCAAAAATAAATTAAACATTACACATTTATATAATAAACTGACATTAACCTACGTACACATACTTGGACTCTCTTATCAGTATGAACAAGAAAGGCGTTTGATAAATTTAGATTTTGAACGTAAACAGAACGTACCTATTCCAGTGACCCCCAACCAATTTTTTTCTGAGCTTACCGGTTACTTGCGAGACATGGCTTATTGAGAAAAGTGGTTCCATTTGATATGCTCTACCTACCCTTAAAATTAATGACAATATTTTGGAATCACCCTGAATGACATAGGTGAATTGAACTAAGAAAGTAACACTGAAAGAATCAAACACAGAAAATTCGCCATGAACACGTACCTATATTTTAAGGTATTCCGATGTTTGATTAATTAATAAAAGACTGGTCTCATACTAATAAGTAATAAGCAGATCACTTGTATTATAGTAAAGAATTAAGAATATCCAGACATAATATTAATATATTACCTTCCATTTCAAATCTCAAAATTTCATCCAAATATTTTAAACAACAGTTCTAGGAATGTTCTTCATTCCAAGCACCCAAGCTTGCTGAAACCATACAGATAGATAATAAACACGTTTCGAAAGTGTACCTAATAAAATTTAAACCGTTAAATAATGCCGAATATAAACGTAAAACAAAACTGAAACAACTATAAAAATTTGCAATTAACATATTACAAATACATTAATTAGCGAATGAAACGATATCATGTTTCTTTCCACTTCAGTGAAGATTTTTAGAAACAGTAATCCATCTGGACTATACAGTTTGTTTTTATGTTCCAAAAATTATGGCAAGTAAATTAAGTCCATATTTTAAAAAATAATTCTAAATTGCAGTATAATTTTGTTCCATTTTTTCTTTAATTACATTCAAAATTTATTATTTAAAAAAACAAACAAAAAAGGGAAACTCAAAAGTGGGTAAAACTGTGAAAAAAAGTTAAAGGAAGAAGATAGATAAGAAACGCAAAGCAACAATGAAAAAAACCAACAGCTGAAAACAAAGAACATGCAGAACATGTTTCCTTTTTACAAGCGCAGAATCGATATGTAAAGTTATCTCTAAGGTGTTAAAAAAAGCGTGCATAACATATGCAATAAAATTTTAACATAATGGAGCACCTGCACATTTTGTAATTAATTCCGCAATGTTTTACATTATTTTTTATACTATTTGTTAAGTTGTTCCTTATCATACAAGGAGAACTGACAAGTACCAGTTATAATTTCTATATTTAAAATTTAAATAATTTAGCTTGAATTCTAGTTTACTTTTTATAATTCCTGGTTTGCAGTATGTTTTATTTAACTCTCATTAACAAAGCATCCAAACAAGGAAAATATGTGAATCATAACTTAGAGGCATATTGTTTAATACATACTTTGAAAATTAATTTTCAATTGTTTTTGTTGATAATAAAAATAAGTTTGTTTTATTTGTAACTCTGTCCTTTTTCATATTCTACGCATTGCTTATTAAAAAGATGACTTCCGCCAGTATTTTTTATTATTTTTTATTTATCTGATCTGTAAGACAAAGGCAAAAGGTTGTACATTAAACTAGGAAATGTATTAAGAGAGAAGAAAAAAGAAACAACAAGCACGAATTGTAACTGTGTATTTTACAAGGTGCAAATTCCTTTTAAAGATTGTAATTAAAATAAAATCCAACACTAACACGTTTTAACTTTTATCTTTATATATTTTTAATGACATTAAGGATTTGCTCGAAAAAAATATTGTCGGTCTACATATTTTAAATGCACATTTAAATAAGTTCTTAACAACTGTGACTAAACCGAGACAACCTCACGAACTCGTAGATGTTGATTATTGATAAGCGACTCTCATAATTAGGAACAGAAACGAATAAAAGCGAGGCTCTCTGAAAGAGAATTAAGTGCGAAATAAAATTGCTTTCAATTGAATTTGATTAATAATGAATGTAAAGACTAAGATCGTAAACAGAGTTTCATCTTGAATTGAATTACTTAAGAATTACCAGGGATGAACTTAATTTTTTACTGGCCTTTTAAATAAATTTAGTTACAGAAACGGAAGGATTTATTAAAATAAAAATAGGGTTTTAAAATCTTCTGACCATTCGATTTTAATTAATAATATCCCTTAGAAGAACTTGAAAGTTTATAGTAAACAAATAAAAACAAAATTGGAAACACTTTTTAATTAAAGTCGAGGCATTCCCTAAGGAACAAATGTTATTTATTTCCCATGCATAAAGAATAACAAAGGAAGTCATATAAAACTTTTCACTTGCAAATAAGTTAGTATAAACAAATTTTTTATGCCGCCTCTGTAAAGTGAATGTATGTATGTACATACATACGTGCGTAAGTAAACAATTTGGCAAATATGGGTCAGAATAGTATCCTTGACATTTTCAAATTTCCTGTTTTAAATTGATAATTGCGATCAGATTTTGGCATAAAAAAGTTATTGTACTTTGAGCTCGAATATGGCACAAATGTAATCGATATTCCGGAAAATTCCCTTGATTTCATAATCATTATAAAATATTAATGTTTGCACTTGCAGAAATAGATTTTTTTGACATGTATAACATGTGTTAAATCAATATTCTTGCATTATTTTCAATGTCACCTTCTTATTGAAGGCTATCTAAAGCATAATTTGATGTAAATTACTCAAATTCTACATAAAACATATCGGTTCGACGCAAATGTTTCACGTGCTACTACGAACCGTTAGAATGATGTAAACGCCTGCATAATTATTAGGTTTCTTTTTTTCAAGCAGATCAAACGAGAAAATTTTGTTTCTGTAAGTGCATTTTGTAATTCCAAAAATTCATAAATTATTCTAACGTTAGGGATTTGACGTATTATGATTTTGGAATATTCTAATTTATTAACAATTTCAACATTTAGAAACAGAAAAATGCACTCTTTTCAGTGTATAAAAATTATGAAAATAGTTAATATAAAAAAATTAATAAATATAATAAGATTACAGAAGAATTTTATTAATTATAAAACATTGGTAATGTCTGTTGGTTTCATTGTGTTCATGAATATTCCCAATTCATAAAAACAAAACTAATTGATTTAATATAAGCTGGAAATTGTAAATGAACAATTGACTCAGATTTATTAAAAACGTACGCTGATTAAAACCGTCGTCCATGAACTCCGCACACGTGTTTTGGTTTATTAAAAATTACGTATGTTATCATTTTGTATGTATTCCATGGCCTAGTGGCTTTTTTTAAACCACTTATGAATTAAATACATTTTTTTAAATAAAAGAATACATTTCACCTGTCTTTTTGTTATTTTCAGATGAGTTTGTACCAATTCTTCTCAGAAATATAAATCGTCCCACTTGTTAATTTTCTTATTCTTTACAATATTATAAATAAATTATAGTCAAAGATACTGATTAAAATTCAGGATTATATAACGCTCATCTTAAATGCAAGGAATCTATAGAACAAAGTTTCGTGAAAATTTATGGTGCATTTTTGAGGTGCAAGGACATAAGTGAAAAAACCGCTCGGTACATCTTTATATTTTTGTTAACCATCCTCGCTTAGATTCTAAGAATTCGTTAAACACAATAAATTTTGTTTCTTCGGCCCGTCTGTGTAATAAACAACAATCCGCTGCGCTTGCTGAATAATTCCGAACGTTAAAATGTGAAATTAACATATTTTTTTCAGAGCTTTCGCACAGGTATTAGGAAAATTCTTAGCTACCGTCTCAAGGCTTTCTTTGTTCGAAAACTAAAGGTATTGTTTTTTGACGAATTGTTTATAATGTGGAATCTGATCTGCTCCTAAATTGCTTAATGACGCGAATGCAGTTCCATTTCGTGTAAAAAACGCTGAACTGTGATTTTTATGCACAATTAAACTTAGCCTTGCATAAATTCCGCACAAAGGACCTAAAAATCCGGCGGTTAATATGAAATTTATAACCTGGCGAAAAAAATTTAATAAATTTATTTGTAAGACCAAAAATATTTCTTAATATCAAACGGAGCCTTAAAAAGGTCTTTTTAAAGAATTCCTTAGTAGACAATGGACCGCACGTAAAATATAAAAACAAAATCTTTTGTTAAAAGCAAAAATCCTCTTAATTATCAAGGAAATACAAGAGGCCAAGCAAACGCCGAATTCTCTACACAAAAATACCTACATTTATCATTTATACAGACAAGGGCTACAATTATTTAGCAGATTTCATATTTAGGGAACAATGCAGTATTGGGGTAGGCGATGGATGAATAGGGTGATTTAACATCTTAAGATGCAAGGTGCTTCAAACGAAATAACCACACCCCTAAATCCAAAAATTTGACTCGATATTTTGAACATTGCATCGCAGCGGGTGGGTTTATGAATTCGTTAGGGGGTTACCTGACTTATTCAAGAGGGTTCTTTTAATAAAGGGCTAAAGGGGACTTATTTAAGTAATAGAGTTCTATTTTTCTAGAAATATGAAGCTACACTTCCATTTCTTTCTGAAACTTAATAATTAGAAAATTAATAACCAAATAAATTATTTTGAAAAGTATTTAGCGCTTGCTCATTTACGACCAAAGTCGTGACAGCTTTTAAGGATATATGTTTCGAATATAACACAAGTTTATGTATTCATAATATACACGATCAGGGAATATCTTAAAATTGTTTGCAAATATTTCCCCAAGCATATTTTGAGTTGTTTTTCAAAACAATGTATATTTAATAGTGTCATATTTATTCAATTATTTTTAATAATAACCATATCTTAGACAAAAAATTCAAGGAATACTCGTAATCAAGTGTCACAAATCAATTAGGGTTGTGCATTTGACCGGTCAACAACTTTTAGGTCAATTGACCAGTCAATTGACCGCTCATTTGACCATTTTAATTTTTTAAATTCACCTTTTTTTCAATAAATTGTATAAGTTTAAGCAAGTCACAAGGTTAACAAGTATCATATTACCACCAACCCTTTTGTTTGGTGTTTATAAGTGCATATAATTAACAATTATTTCATTTTATACTCGCGGCAACTAAAATAATACTAATACCACATTTATTGACATGAAATGCAGGCATTTTTTAAATACCTTATTGTAGTAGTTAAGTATTTTCTGCAAAAATAAAAAAACCTGTTATTGATAGTGTAATTTAATATAAACAATTTTAAGGCTAAAAGAGCTTTTGACAGTGAATTTGACCACACAGTTTTTGACCGTGGTCAAATTGACCAGTCAATTGACCGGTCAATTGACCAAGGCACAACCCTACAAATCATACATGATGGATAGAAAATTCTGATTTAAATTGTATTTCATGATTTAGACTTTAGAGGAACGAATGGATAATCGCTATCTTGATATTGCATAAACTGCCAGCTCTGCTATTGGAAAACTGTCGCCAGAGTGGCCGACTAGCTAAGGTATTCGACTGCAGCGCGGGCGGTCTCGGGGTCAAACCCGAGTCGGATGCTCGGCGGTTGGCCTACCCAGACATTAAAAATAATTGGGAACCGAAACACAGTGGTCGAGTAGTGAAGGTAGGCGAATATTGAAGGCGTGGTGCTTACCACACCACTCCGTCGTATTGCGTGCGAAATAACCGTAGTATGAGAAGCGACTTAAACCTTAGCCCTCCGTGTTGCCGGCTATGCTCCCTTGCCTTTACCTTATCAATTTTGACATTAAATGCTGCGATCTATCATCGTTATTAGGACATGCTGCATATCATTTAACCATTAATCTGAATCGATATCGTAGCTATTGATAATAGCGATAATAAACTTATTGAAAATGAAAATCTATCTATGGTCTTGTAAAATCTTTAACTGTAGCATGAGCCTCATTCGTATCTCTACATTATTTCGATTATTCACATGTCTTCTTTTGCATTGCTTCATTTTATTTAACGTTCATGGTTTTCTCCTCTTCTTCTTCCTTCACTAGATTTAATGGTGTGGCAAACTACATAAAGAACTGCACTAAGATTGCATCTTAGAAAGCTCTGTCAAAACAAAGGGGAAGTAGATACGTTACAATCCTCCAATGAGTGACTATCGTCCTCACAAAAGTAGCTTCGGAATGTATATGGTAAAGCAGTTCAAGGTCTACATTTACTAGTGGAACTAAATTAACACCAGAAACAGCCGCTGGAATGTTTTCCGACAATATTGCCTAACATCAAAGCATACCACTGGGCAAACTAATCAAAATTCCAAACGAAAGTAGTGAGAACAGTACATGTAGCAATTTATATTAATACATACACCTACAACAAATGTGTTGGGACCTTCAATGATAGGTTGATACAGTTGATCTTTTCTTGAAATAATTTTTGGAGACAATGGTCCATATGTTTATCTTGTATCTAAGGTTGCCTCTAACTAAAATTATGTTTAAAGTAAACATAAAACGATACATTATATAATTTAAATATGCAGGGCAGATATTCATTGTTGCTATGGTAATAAAACGTAAACATGAGGTGAGCATATACTGCATCAGCAGATCCCACATTTCCTATAGGATAATATGGAAGGTTATTGTCAAAGAGCAAATTATGCGAAACCCTTATCAGAGGTAAAACATCAAATGCGCTAAATAGGGCTGGTAAATGTCGCTGATGTAATGCCGAGGACAAGGCAACAAAGCATATGGTATGCCACTCTCTTTCAAGATCCCTGTTGGGAAAATCCTGACTCGATATAATTAAAATTAGTACGTAGCATCCTCACTAGAGATGTCATCAAGTTCATCCAGGAAACCAGGAAGTCGGATGCTTCGATAATACCTCGTGACAGTTTGTTACGGTAGTAGAATAGACCCGCTCGTGGTGACCTAAGTGCGTTCGCGTCGATAATCCAGCAGGGGCGTTTTTACTGTTAGGTCAAAAATTAGCTACATTCCTTCTGACTTTCTGTAAAATGTGGTTCAAATCCAATAATGATAATTACTTCATTTTGTTATAATCCGTATCTATCATAATAAATAACGATAGTTTAACGGTTTTAAAACGTTTATTTGAAACTTTGGTTCGTGGTGTGAATTATTTATGAACAAATATTAAAATTATTAAACAACGAAGAAACACGAAATAACACTTAACACTAAAACCCAACACTAATATTAATATCGGTAAACTAACTAATTTATTATAGAAGTCAGTGGCGGCTCGTGGTTATTAGGATTGAGTGGGCACGTTTCAAACTTATGAAAATACATAAATATGTATAACTTAATTTCCATACGCAGTTCATGTGTTAACACTTCGATTTTTAATTAAAAAGTCAACCGTATTAAGAGCTTGTTGCTGCATTTTGATGTTTTTCAGTAAATTTTAAGAGACCTACTTATTTAGTAAAAAATCAAAATATTCAAAACAATTTCTTAACAAAACAAAACTGAAAACATTCCGACAATTCGGTGAACCGCCAATTTACTTGGCCTGAAGGTTTCAGCGACTTTCAAGTTAAGATACGGCATGTTCGAATTCGTCCGAATATCTACTAAAGCCACGATGTCACAGTGAATTTGTGACCCATTCGTCCTTAACTCAATTGGTATTTTTAGGTGAAAGTATAGGCAACCGCTTGCATGCCCCTGCATGAATGCATGCGGTGGAATGGTCACAAACGGCCGGTGTCCATCATGGACACAACTGAATACGAATGGGTGTCAGTAGCTATTGTATTACTTTTCTCAATATTAAATTTAAAAAAGAGGTGTTTTAATAATCAGTGAAGTTCAAAAGAAATTAAAGATTTAGAAAACTAAATTTAGAGCTGTGGGCACGTGCCCTTGTGCCCTTTAACAGAAACCGCCACTGATAGAAGTTATGAAGTAGGTATTTATATTCACACGTATTTGGTAGTAGACTAAAGGTCGCTAAGAGAATGCGCCTTTTATATAGGCAAGCTTACAATCCCGTAAGTTCTACATTACTGTGGAACGATTAGGATTAGATTAGGAAGGGTTTCCAGAACAGCTGACGCATAGGCGCGAAATGATTCACGTCCCGCCTGACGGCTGCCGCTCGTTGCAATGGTATGTTAATTGCGATATAATATATATTAAGAGCTTTAATATAAAAACAATCCTTATAACTTTTTTCCTGATAGGCCATACACACTATTGACTTCTATAGGCGAGGGAAATGCAAAAGTCGTTGTAACCCAGAACAGAACACTGTAGAATCAACCTGAAAGTTGACAAGTCTTGTTACTTCCTGGAAGCACATTTTAGCTCTTCAAATGCCTCGCTCTTGGAATCAATCATAAATTTTGTGAAGGTGTTCAAATTTCCCTTTGCTATTTTCGCCATTTATTTTAAATATAATTAATTTTACGTCATTACTATTAGCATCGATGCCAGGGTGGCGTAGTGGTAAAGCGTCAGGCTAGCGTAACGTTAGTCCTTGGTTTGAATCTCCCGATGGGCAAGCTTTTTTCATGCAATCTGGAGGTCGGTATCAAGAAAATTAACAACGCTCTCCTCCGAATACAGGCCTAAGAAGTAGAGTTACAAGGTCCTACACTTACACACACTTACACTATACACATGGTGCAGTATTAAACGACGCGACGCACCAACCCCGTAACTCGCAGAGACGACCCGGGTTGTGCATTGCATCCGTAAACCACATACGCTAACGCACCAGCCTCGACACCGAAAAGTAAAACAGGTTACGGAGACAGACACAGACTATTAGTATTGAAGTGATATATCTCGCTACACGCTACACGGTGAAAGGAATCGTAGTCAACATATAAAATACTGTAGACAGACAAGAGTGCAATAAATGTATATACTAATTTCCCTTTTGTGAGCAATAAAAGAGAATGTTTAGGTTTAGAGATTATACTCTCTCTGCGTATTTCTCTTTTTAACGAGATCTATGTACATTGTACATGTATCAATTTGTACCAGCGCAAAACGGTTTAATCAGTATATCGATATTCAATACGTATCGATTTCGATATATGGTTATTTTTTGGTTCATATCAAACATATTGTAACGAGACGCGCGAATGATTTCAGTCGTATGCGTCATCTGCCGACAGAAGCTCGCAAGTGTATCACGACTGTTCGATACACGTCGTCGTCTGAAAAGATGCCGAGTACTCTGGTGCGTTCTGGATTGGATTCGAAGGCTGCAGTTGGTATATAAGGCGCGTTTCCTTAGCGAACAGGCAGTATACCGCTCGCGACCAAGTACGAACACATAAATATAAATGTGCGCGGAATAATACAAGTGCGTGAAAATAAACAAACTATTGTGCATCTTCTGTTCTGCACATTAAAATCAGTATAAAGCTATATCGTTTTATGTTTACTTTAAACCTGACCTTAGTTAGAGACAACTTAAACATGAGGTGAGAATACGGCCTATTGGCTATGAATATGACTAAAGTCTTGTTTAAAGGAAAAATAAAACGATTAGCTTTATATACTGTTTTTATGCGAATAAAAGAGTCGCACAATATTACCATGGTAACTAAATATGAAGTTAAATTTAAACATTAGGTGAATATCTACAGACCACAGGTTGTTAAGGGGGTGTATTTTATATAATTATAAAGCCGTTATCAAGACAGAAAATGTATATTAAACTTTTATTACATAAAAACAACAGATACCATAAAAGCTCTAATAATTTCGAAGAATTATAAATAATGTTGGGCAGAAATTTACGAATTACTGAAATTTTTAGCTAACTACATAAAAGACTTTGTAAGAAAACCAGTTACACAAATAAATTATTAATGCTTTTAGTTATTCCTTAAAACTGTACCCCAATAAAACACGAGCAACGCGTTTTCATTCAACCCATTAAGAATCAAGCTTACACATTGAAACATATATCAGCAGCTTTTCGGGAACTTATCGCGTTAAATTTAAAAAGTTGACCTAAAGAACTAAAAGTACTTTTATGCGCTTAAAGATTATTCCAAAACATTAAACCGATGTTGCAGTGTAATAAAATGTGGCAAAAAGCAATTTGGCAGTTGCAAACTCTGCAGTACGAATTTTTTCTGTAGTTAATTTTACGATCGCGATAAATCTGGCTAAGAAAATCACGACACGAAAGTAAAACTGCAAGCAAGGGCTGTAATTTATCGGCTGCATTGTTTCTAACAACGTATGGTGCAGTTTTTAAGTCAAACGTTGCGGTTCGGGTGCTTTTAGTTGCAGGTACCTGTCGGAGAAGTGGCGCATTGCAGCACGTATATCTGTTGGTGTCATGATTAGTTTGAAGTAGGTCGTATTATCATAATATCTCATACCCACCCTGTAATGCAGGTAAAAATTTCGATCCGCCAACATTAAATCAGTGGCGGGGTATTATAAATTCTAATAACTACAGTAAAATCATAAATATAAACTTGTTCTTAGATTATTATTACTTCTTTAAAAACACGATGGAAATGACAGCTGTAAATACGAAATATTATATAGGGTGTGACACAAATAGCATTTACCTATTTATTATATTTATTCGTTTTTTTTAATCGCTGAAACTTGATTTGGACATAATACCTGACTGATACTCTGAAAAATATTCTTCGAATACATACAGCCTACTTCGTCTCTATCTGGAATCAGTTGGCTTTCCATTTACAATGAGTCACTATGTATCAAAGTAAGTTTTATTTCAAATTTTAATGTAATAAAACATTAAATTTGGAATTATTTGTCATCAAGCTTTGAGAAAACTTGGTAAGCTAAAAATTCAAAATTTCAATACATTTCTCATGCATCACAATTATACAGAGCGAAATCGTCCGGTTTTCAATAGCCAAACATGATGCGAATACCTATGAAAAGGGCAATAATTAATAGAAAGTTTTCAGATATGAAATTGTAGAAAAGTAACTTTTAATAATATTGAAGTTACGTGTGCTTCTGACAGTACGTTCATTTTTTGTAACTGCTGGTATGTGATATGATATGAACGGCAATAAAAATACCAAATTATATTACATACCTAGCTAACCACCCTGATGGTACAACCCACGGAAGATCAGCAGTTATCGTCAAAAATTCCATTGATTATTACCAACTAGAATCGTATGAAACAGTAAAAATTCAAGCTGCAAGTATAAAAATACAAACTCGTCCTTTCAAGCTAGTGATTGGGTCAATTTATTGCCCACCAAGATATTCCATTACCATAAGAGAATATGAAGAACTTTTCCAATCGCTTGGTAAGAAGTTCGTAGTCGGAATGGACTGGAACGCCAAAAACACAACATGGGGATCAAGGTTAAATAACCCTAAAGGAAGAATACGACTCAGGGTAATTCAAAATCTCAACCTTCATTATCTTTCTACCGGTGAACCTACTGACTGGCCTAGCAACTCCAATGGTTTATCAAATACGTGCCTAAAAGCAGAATCTAATTACGATCTCTCTACCGACCATACGCTAGCTATTATAACTGTTAGTACTACAGCTATTACCAAAGAAACTCCTGCAAAACTTTGCTCTAAAGACACTGACTGGAATTATTTTCGAAGCATTCTGGAACAAGAAACTAATCTGTCAATCAGAATTTCAAAACACGCAAGACCTCGATGAAGCAACTCATTATCTTACTGATACAAAATGCTGCATGGCGGGCTACACCCAATATACCAACCAATCTACCTGGAACTAATAACATACCCCGCCATATACGAGAACTCGTGCCCGAGAAACGCAGAGCCAGGTAAACGTGGCAAAGAACTAGAAGCAGGCAAGACAAAGTCTTATACAACAGGCTTACTCATCAGCTGCATAAATCACTAACCCTCAGACGACATATTACAAAACTTTCAGAAGACCACCATTCGATATAGAAAGTGACAAGGAAATTTAAAAGGCCAACTGTGGCGATGTCACCAATAAAACAACTCGACGGCACATGGGACAGGTCGGATAAGGACAAAGTGAACACAACTGCTGAACACCTTGCAAATGTCTTCACAACACCACCACCTCAGGCAAACGATGATGGCAAAGAAGTTGAAGATTTCCTCAACGTACGTTGTCAACTGTCACTCGCACTAAAAGCCTTTTTTCACCAGTTCTACTAACATTTGCAAGGCTCTTGGATACAATCTAATCGTTGGAGAAGTAATTTAAAATCTACCTAGGAAAACCTTAGTACTACTTACTACCATCTTTAATAATATCTTGAGACTGTGTTATTTTCCAATACAATGGAAATGTGCTCAAGTGACCAAGCCTGGAAAGTAACCCTCACACCCTACATCCTATAGACCCATAAGCCTCCTGTCTATAATGTGTAAAATATTTGAAATTCACAAGAATCAAGGAAACCATTGGCCTTAATCAAATAATCCCAGACCAATAATTTTGATTCCGAGAAAGCCATTCAATTCACTCACTTGGAACACACATATTAAGACCAAAAGAAAACAACTGGATCTTAAAATTAAACAGATGGATTGGTTAATTAGCAGACGCTCCCAGCTCTCTTTATCAAATACTCGTTTATAAGGTAATGTTGAAACTGGTATGGATCTGCGGGCTCCAACTCTGGGAGTGTGCTAAAGCACAATATGCTAAAACTTTACGCAACATACTAAACGCCCCGTGGTATGTCAGAAACGAAACCCTCCCCAACGACTTAGAAATCCCTTCCATAGCTGATGAAATCAAAACATTTGCAAGTGTCTATTATAACAATCTAGAAGGAGATCAAAACCAACTAGTAGACCATCTTACCAACAAACCAGCAGTCAGAAGATTGAGACGTTAGTGGCCACATGAGTTAGTCCAGGACTAATGCAATACTTTAGTGAGGAACATGTAATGGCTGTACCCCTCTCATGTTAATTTTCATATATCACATTTACTTATTAATTACTCAAATGTAAAGTAGATTGTAAATTTACAAATAAATTATTTTAAAATAATAATAATAATAATATCAGTCCTATAAAATAGTTATATAATCACACTGTGCTTTATATTTAATCTCAGAATCTATAATCACTCAGGTTTTTCTTTGCAAAGTAGACTTTTACAGCTTCTAAAAGTTTTTTTTTTAAAATAGGGTTTCCATAACTTAGAGACTTATAGACCATTCAACTTTTGTTTAATCTAACGTTCTGTAATCTTAAAATTGGGATGTAATTTTTATTAAATTTGGCAGGTATTACTGGCACATCGTATAAAATAGAGACTTTATTTTTCACATGTAACTTTTTACTTTAGGGTAGGTTTTCGTCTTTATAGCAACATTCTATAACAAGAGACCTATAAAGTTATTCTGATAAACATCACAATGAATTCGAAGACTTCCACGGTCAGTCTCAGTGTTAACAGAACGTCTTCCGGGTTGAAACCGTGTCATGGGTGAGACAGCAAAACTCAACGTTTCGCCCAGAAGGGTTTCGCCTCTGGCTTGGTTGACAAGTTGAGTTACCGTGCTCTTTTAGTGTCCCTTTTTTCCTTCTGATGAAGCCCCTTAATTAGGTGGGCAAAACGTTGAGTTCTGCTGTCTCAACCATGACACGGTTTCAAGATCACAATGTCGTGCTTAACAGTAAGGCAACCTAGAACAACTCATGGCCTTCTAAATATTAAACAAAGTACGAATAGATTATATAGTATGATCAAAGCAATTTATGAATTAACAAATCAAAACATTTTTTCGTTTATTAATCTAGTTGTCTTCTATATTTTTGTATCAAACTTCAATAGACTTGCAATGCAATTCAAAATCATGTTTTAAATAGGAATTTATTTGATCACACGATATGTACAGTAAAATATATTTATGATATCTTCTTCGAATAGGCTAAAAAACCGAGGACGGTTTACCTCTTACCTTAATGAAATTAATTTAGGCATGCACTTAAAAAGGGCTAACTAAATACGAGAGGTTCAAAACTAAGAAGAATTAAATAGTGTAATTAATAAACAATGTTTTCAAGTGAATACTGAATGGAAAACCATACCATAAAAGAAAATCTTTGTTTAAGCTTAGTCCTTATTTTTTAACATTTTAGAATTTAACTGTTTAATATCAATAAAATTAATTTACTTATCATTATTTCATTTAATAATATAAACAGTAGGTCCTGAGTTGAGGTACCCCAGTGCATGGATGCTCCGTTAACTCGACATCTCTCTCCCACGAGGACTGGTCACCATGGGAGAATAGATCAAAACTCCTCACAAAAAGTGAATGAGAAGATTTCAAAAAATTACAAAGTATGAGAGAAAGAAAGAGGGAGGCCTTTGCCCTGTGTAGGGATATGTGGGCTAATAATAATAATAATATAAAGAGCATCTGTTAACTAGATTCTGGTGGTAATCAATAAACAGACAAACAATAAATGAAGAAGCAAGAAACCCGAGGTAAACGAAATAAGGTGAAAGTTTTAAAAACTCAATTATAATTTTGTTGTTGTTAAGAAAATACAAAAATTAGGAATTCCTTAACTGTGATGTGATTTTAAATCTCCTCTTTCAAATCGGCTGACACTTAAAATGAAATTTCATCAATTTCTAAAGAAGGTACTCTTTAAGTAGGTATTAACAAATTTTTATATGAAACGCAGCTTTAATCATTCCACAAAAACACTTTCAGTTATTCTGAAATTAATTTAAAATTTGTAAGGCATAGTTTCTTTGCAGTACTAATGAATAGCATAAACGTAATTAATTTCTATCCACATAATCAAAGAACTAATTAAGTATTTAAAATATAAAAAAAAGCAAGAAAAAACCTGAAACGTACCAAAGGTTGGTTCAATGAGAAGTTATTAAAATTTCTTTTTAAATATTGGGGTTAAGTTAATAATAAACTAATATATTTTATAGTCTCGAATAGCTTAAAATAGTGTTACAGCATGTTGCCTAGTTTGAGTAACTGTAGTTATAAATTTGATATTTTTCATAATGTTAATAAACGGTATACTGTCGTAATAACTAATAAATACTAATATGTATATGAAATTTTGTGACAAACTAAACTTTAAAATTATATTATGTTCGATGCAAGTAAATAAAAGAAATAATCGAACTTTCCGAACAATATTTCGAGGTTATTTAGAATTCTTCTTAAGTAAAAAGAACAAGCCGAAAACAAGCTTTGAAAATAATTAAAGCTTAACAAACAACGCGTTATAGTAATTGATAGTTTCCATACTAGGTTCTTTTGTGTCATGCTGTATTTCTGAATCTCATTAACAGTTTGGAAGGCCGGTCATGAAAAATTATTAATTGTTCAAAGTGTATTATACTCAATTTAGGAATAATTATCTAATTATTAGTTTCTTTGTGTAGTAAGTCTGTAGTAGTTGTATAAGCTTTATGACTACTAAATAACTTCCGAAATCTTTTGTTTAGTTAATAATTATTAAATTTTTAAATTACTTGCAAAACTATTTTAAAATTAATTTGAAGAAGCCTCTTTTTCTTAGACAAATATTTTTATTGATTCACAGTAACTGATAAAGAAAGTCTTTTTATTTAATTTGGGTTAGCGTCGTAGAAATAATAATTATTATAAACCTTAAAAATGAATTTAAATGAATTCAAAGAATAATCATAAATATCAAAATGTATGACTGCAAAGTAATTTAGCACCTCATAAATCAAAGAAAATCTACGCCAATGGTTCAATAATAAACTAAGCCCAGATACAGAGCAACATAAGATTCTATAATAGCATTCTACACCTGCGTTTCTTACATAACAGCTTGTCATTGCATTTACCTGCATACCTCACTCACTACCCTTAACACGTCCTACCCCTCGCATTTCTTAAACCGTAAGCTTGCCACCATCGTAAACTTTTAAAACCCACAGGGGTTGAATAAGAATTCTTAAGTACTCATTAGGTACGTAATATCAGATAGGTTTAATTAGAGCCATAAAAAAATAAAGGTTTGTCTAAGAAACATTTTAACCTATGGCAGTTTTAAGGGTAGGAAGTTACATTTTAACTATTCCCCTATTATTTTACTTCACCCCAACCCCCATATCTACCGCTATGGATTTTACCTGCAAGTTGCCTGTATCACAGCTCACTAATGAAACGTCTGTTGGTTATTAATCTATCGGAAAAAAAGGCATTTACAGTTACTAAAAAGAATTTACCCCAACTAAAAGCGTGATACGATCTGGACAAGTCGGATTGGAAGTTTTTGTTATTAAGAAAGAACCAGATGTATTTCAGAGATTTTTTAATTGACAGTAAATATAAACGATGCGATTTTTAACCATTTGCAGAATTTCTTATCTGGTATTTTAAAGATCGCAAAGCAGATTTGAAAATTAAAAACAGTCTGGCTAAAAACCACAAAAACCTACGAAAACAATAAGAAAAATTAGGTCAGTATAACTGCACCAATTAAACAAATATCCAAAAATACTGATAACGAGTTATTATCAATTAAAAGCAACACCTCAAATTTAATGCACAAATGCTAAAATGCGATAATGAAAACGATAAGGGGAGTCTTATATTTCCGGGACAAATATCTAAGACCTTGGCTCACCACAAATTCCATATTCGTGTCATCCTTTTTTTCAGATTTAAATTCAGCTTGTTGGAAAAAGATGGGATAGGACGTAAGTGCAAATCGACAAAAATAAATGCCCAAATTAAATATACATACGTGGTATGACCACGGATCCTGCGATAAGTACTGCTTATTTGGACGGCGTTAAATATAAAACTGGCCCGCAGGGAGATAAAGAAATATTAGGCGCAATTGTACGTTGAATAAATTATAAAACAACATGACAGGAATGTAGGTTAGGTTGTGCCTTTTAACAAAAACTGCCACCAGAGACAAGAGAATTCCCACGCAGATAAAACCAGAATTTCGATTGTAATCAACTGCTTTATTTTAGGACCAGAAAAATCATCCCGAAAAATAGGTAAAACAGCAAATAAGTTAGAGTTCAAATCGATGCCAGGCAAAGAAAAACAAGATTAATTGAAATTACCTACAGTCTTAAACATAAAAGCATAAAAGTACAGAGGACAATTTACAAATTTATGGACTACAGGTCAAACTTTCGGCGTAAAGCCCAGAAAAAGGAGCAGTAAACTATTGTACTTGCAAATACAGCAATCTTTGTTCAAATTTATGGTTACACCGAGATTTAGTCCTTGTAGTGTAACACACAAAGGGCATTCAGCTATTTTTGGTGTACTTTCTGCATAAATAATAACCGTAAAACCGTAACTACCAACCTTTTGTACTTTCTAAGCGAACAGCTTTCTAAATTTATGAACTGAAAGACTCAGAAATTTTACAGAATGCAAGACATTTATGAGAATATAGCAAAATTAATATTTGTAAAAAAGAATTTTAGGGAATACAAATTACGAAAAATAAACTGATTCTAAAACAAGACATTCGATCTTCTGGTTCGGATAAAAGTATCAAAAGAGGGACCGCTAGGGTTGTCATGGAAATAAGGAAAATATATCTGGTTCCTGAACTGTTTTCAAAACACGTATTCGAACTCAATAATTGGAAAAGGAAATGACAAAGAAGTCTGCGTTTCTGAACAGCTTCTTATGAAGTTCCATGTAGTTTCGATAGCTAAAAATTCTGTTAAGGAACACAACTGCTATTTTGTTTCTTGATTACTGTCTATTTTTAGTTATTATTACTTTTTGTTACTTTCAGAGGCTGCACCAAGTGAAATTATGAGACACGCCTAATTAAAAGAACCAATTAAAGACAAAATTTCCAATGTTTACAAAATAAGACAGTAACTTTAGAAAATACTTTCTTAGGAATTTTTTTTTGCAAAATCGTCATAGAAACACTAATAATAATTGCCCTCTTGACTTACTTAGTAATACAAATTTATAAAAAAGAAGTTACAACGACTTTTAAACAATCACAACTAATTCTTTCATCTTATAGTATTTAAAGGTAAATGACAAAATATTAAACAATATAAAACATTTCTTAGATTTTCTGGGGCGCCTATCCTGCTTTAACCATCCCCATCCCCATCCCATCCATGGAAAATGGTTTCTCTGGATCCAAAAATTCCGGAGTCAAAATACCCTCCCATTCGGATCTCCGGAAGGAGCGTGATTTAGAGGGAACATTTTCCGAAGAACAAACAAATAAGTTTAATGGAAGAAAACGGACAAGAGCTAAAGCTAACTCATCGAGCACTTGTAGTGCTACTCAGCGCTGTGAAGCAATCAACGAAAGTGTGGCAACATCAAACATAAACAGTGTTGGTAACCAAATGGATGACATTCCAAGTGGATCGACTGTAAACCAAACAAAACCAGGCAAAGAGAAACGTATTTATGTACGAAAAGCTTGGACCGAAGAAGAAATTAAAGAGCTGATGGGGTGCCTCTTACACTGCAAAAAGATTGGTAGGAATCACTACTTAGAGGTGTATAAATATTGGAGAAATAGAAACCCAAATAACCACAATAATCTAGATGCGAAGGTACATCGAGAAAAATAATAAACTCTCTGCACAAGAACTTCAAGATATAGATGAAGTCGTTAACCAACACATTAGAGAAAATGGTGATAAGGTGTCACGTGCCACTACGACATGTCAAATACGGATGCACGCGACTAAGATAGCAGTGAAGATGAGGGGTTCGAAACGCTGAAATAGCACTTAATAACACTTAGTAAACCTTCAAAAAGAGGATGATCGTAACGGTAGATAGGGCGCCACTATGATATTAAAACCACCCTAAGATCTAAAAGAAGGAAACCCATCATAGAAGATTCCCAGGTCTCAGGTCGTCGTAGCTGCACGCTACTGCAAGAAGTAGCTTACCTTGCTACGACTGAAATTAACTTTACTTAACTGCAATGCTCAAAACTTGTAGGCTAACACTTTATACGTAAATCTTTAATAGAACACTAATCCACAGATATGATCGGGAAGGACTGAACACAGTAACAAGGCCAGGCTAAATTGACAACGAATTATTTAATAAATCAAAAGACACAAAAATGAATACAAAAACATTACACAAAACACAATCAAAAATATTAAAACATTACACAAAACACAATCAAAAATATTAGGTTAACACAAATAATAAATCTGACACTAACTTTAAGGGAACGAGAATTGAGGGCACTACATTTACTTTAAGTTCAGCAAAACACACACAAGCTTAGCCCCTCAATCCCAAACAAAAGATAGGAAATACAAATATTAAAATAACATTTCAAGAAGCACCAATAAATTTACACACATGCAGCATAACACAAAAATAATATCTTACACTTGACTTATAACTTGAACTACAAATGGTAACCTTAAAGGTAAACTGATACTGAAACTTGAATTACAAACTGAAACACTAAAGTCTTTACTCGAAATACAGGTTACAAACAAAGCACAAAGATAAATACAAAAGGCGGTACTTATTAACTTCAAAACTCAAAGAACAACACTGAAAAGCCTGCCAAGAAGAGGCAGTCGTCGGAAATGAAACTAACGTTGAAAACAACGGCAAAAGCAGATGCAGCGAAAAGATGGTAAAATTATCTGACAAGATGCTGGTCAGGGAGTGACGTGACGGACGTGAGACTGGAAGAGCTAAGGTGTTCTTTCTCCCAAGACGGGTGCAGAATGACGAAGAATAATCCAAAAGCTATGGGTTTACTGAATCCCTCAGACGAGGAAATTGCATGAGAACGGTACTCCACTATCACAAAATTTCTACACAAAACTATATCTCTCCGGAGTATCTGACACTCTTTTTATGAATCCGACCAATTCGTTAATTGCATTCCTCCCAGAGGATTGCCGGTAATAGAGGCCTTCCTTCCCAAGCGGCAAACGATAAACTCGCACCTCTTAAAAGACGTCCGATATGGTTGACTAACGGTCACGCACTCAAGTCAACAGCGGAAAAGAACTTGAAGGGACGCCACAGAACAGCTGACGCGGCCTAATATACAGGGGATTCCCCCGCACCATATCACGATACGTTGCAATAACTTGAACCAGAGGAGATCATGCACTAACAAAACACGCGTGAATTGGGTCACCTTGGGATATTTACCAAATGAACCTTTTACAAAGATGAAATATACTAAGATGACTTGAAGAATTCGTAGAACTCCAAGGGAAGAACGTACCGATTTAGGCTTAACCTTTAGTGTCCTCCGTACTAAAGAATCTTAATATTTAATGCAGTAGCAATACCATCTATACTACATGCAAGTGAAACCTGGGCGATGCTAAAGAAGCATGAGGCGAAAATGAACACAATCGAAATGAGGTATCTAAGAAAAATGGCGGGGAAAACAAAATATGAACAAATTAGAAGTATGACAAAGCAAGAACCAATTATAACAAAAAAAGAAAATAGAACGGTCATATCACCCGAATGGAATCAGAAAATACAGTTAAGAAGATAATAGAATCAGGCAAGGAAAAAGGAAGAAAAGAGGAAGGCCAAAGAAATCATCGCTGGACAGAATACAAGAGATAGAAATGAACAGAGGAAAACAAATTAATGAGATGAAAATAATGGTACAGGACCGGAACAGATGGAAGAAATGGATAAAAGAATATAAAATCACATAACAAATCCGGCGTCGGGCATAAGGATTATCATGAAGAAGAAGAAGAAGAAATTTTGCCTGGATAGATTACCAGAAGGCGTATGACAGCGTGCCTCACTCCTGGTTGCTAAAATCTATGTCATCAATCGGAATTCCTGAAAAGTAATAAGAACCTGCGAAGAACTAATGGAAAATTGGCAAACTAAAATGATCTTAAACAACAAAGATGAACGTATTATTACAGACACCATTAAAATCGGGAAAGTTATACCAGGGTGATACCCTATCTCCTGTACTGTTCTGCATTGCAAAAGCTCCACTGTCTCATACGTTGAATGAACTAAATACCTGTAGGATATGCTATAGACAGATGTAACAAACAAATCTCGCACCTAATCTACATGGTCGATCTAAAGCTGACAGCTCAAGACAAGATACAACTTGAAGCTTTACTGGGGACAGTAGACTTTTTCTAATGATATTCGTATAAGTTTTGGGTTAGAAAAATATGCAATAGCAAGCTTTAATAATGGTCGGATACAACATACAGAAAATATCGGACTCGACAACGGTGATGTTATAAGATCAGTGGAACACGGTGAGTACTGTAAATACCTTGGCATCGAGGAGGGTGATGGCATAAATCACCCCAGCATCAAAAGTAAACTAACAATATATTAGCAGAGTTCGTAAAAAACTTAAAACTGAACTTATTTCGAGGAATAAAATAACTGCAATAGGTGTTTTGGCAGTACCTGTAATACATTGATTGTGGAATGGAAAATTAATGACATTAAAAGTCTTGATGGGAAAACAAGGAAGTTACTCACAATACACGACTTATTACATCCTCGTGAAGACGTAGATCGATTATACGTGAAAAGACAATTAGGAGGAAGGGGCCTACGTACTATAAGCCAATACATAACTTCAAACAGTGAAGATAATACCTTCATCCAGGCAGTACAAACCCATGACATCGCTAAAGGAACTCACTCCTCAATTATTAAAAGAGCAAATAGAATTGCAAAAGAGCTTGTACCTAACCAAGATCTTGAAACACCTTTAACAAAACTCCAAATTAAAGACAAGCTAAAAACGGAAACTCTACAAAAATGGAAAGACAAACGGATGCACGGCCAATTGGCAAGGACAATGGCGAGTATACCGACCGACGAAAAGTCTGGAGTTCTGGAGATCTCAAAGGTGAAAATAAAAGTTATATTTATGCAGCCCAGGATCAAGTCCTAAGAACTAAGTACCAAGAACGATATGTATGGCATAGTAGGAATGATAGCATATGTTCTGTTTTAGCGAAAAATGAATATGTACAAAGACACAACCAAGTTTGCTCTCAAATTCATTGCAGCATTTACAAAGCTTATAACTGTCAGTTTACCACAAACAAATGGTACGAACACCCTCCACAGAAAGTCACTATTAATTCGGAGCATCAAGTTACCATCCTATACGATACCTAGAATATAACAGATAGAACTATAAAAGCCAATAAACCGGACATAATTATCAACGAAAAACACAGAACTTATATAATCGATGTATCTATTCCACTCGACCAGAACATTATTGCAAAAGAAGCGGAGATCTACAAATAGAAATTGAAAGAATGTTGCATACTAAAGCAATTATATTATTATTACCTATCGTTATTGGAGCTACTGGACACGTTAATAATACATTTACTCAATATGTACAACAGATTCCAGGAAACCATGTACCTCAGAAACTACAAAAAACCGCCATTCTTGGCACACATATTAAGGAAAGCGCTGAGCTAGATCGAGTACTACCTGAAGAACAAGGTCTGTCCTTGGTGTACTCGTATGCTGAAATCCTTCGCCATGATGGTTAATCTAAATTGCCTGCTTTACTACCGAGCCTAATCCCAATAACATAAGGGATAGGTAAATGTTTCTTACTTTCATGCTTAGAAGTGCAATTAACTCATAATAATAATAACAGAAGATATTTATCAAAACATGAACACTAAGATAAAAATAACAAAAATTCTAGTAAACTAAAAAACTTGAAAGAAATGTTTATTTTACTGCTAATTTGCAGTATTGAGTTGGTTGAGATATGGTTCAAAACGTTTTAAAACTATAATACAGCTCATTTTACAATAATCATAGATTTAAAGAGTGAAAATGGTTGCTAAATCTAACGCAAGTGTTGAAATTGTTAAAAACGGAAATTTCGTTTTATGATTTGTCACAAATTTCTTAATGAATTTAAACGAGAAGATTAATAAAAAAGTTTTCAGGCTTTCATAGGTTTCACGTTAAATTTAGATATAGAAGGTGACGAAAGAAAAACATGGCATAAGTTCAAAATTTTACACAAATTCTGTAAATATAAATAAATTAATTAGGTTTATTTTTAAAGACACAAACATAAAATTCAATGTGAATTTATTTCACCGACAAATATCTCAATTTATCAAACCTCAAAAACTAAGTAGAATTCATTCTTCAAACTTTTAACAAAGTTTTTTAATTTATTAAATACTTCGGCTGGCATGTAATTTTTATATTAGCTAGGACAACATTTAATAAAACTTTCTTTGTTAAAAAGCAAAGATAAAATTCAATGTTACACCTAAATTTGAATTAATTTATAGCGAAAATCTCGATAATCCCTTTTTCGCAAGCTATTTTTCAAAGCCTATGCTTGCTTTCCTTTCTCTTCTACTTTTCCTGAAACCTGGAAGGGCAAAAATAGGGCGTAAGTTTCTAAGGTGAATAACCTCACGTGACTCTGCTCCAGGATATTCAAGAAAAGTAAGCCGATTCACGTCCAAAATCGGGGAAAATCAAAATTGCTTATGCGCATTGTTGGAATTACATTCAGTTCTTTAGAAATGATCTAATGACTAATAACAAAAAAAAATTCACAAACAAACCAAATTAGAGCTTTAATGACAAGGTTAAAAATGCCCTACGTGTTTGAAAAATCTGTCATTTTAAATATTAAAGCGAAGTTCACTCGTTTATACGACTTTCCGAAACTAAGAGTTTTATATTTTTCAACACTTTATTAAAATAATCAAAGCAAAATTCTATACAATAAACATTAATTATGAAGCAGTAAAAACAATAATCATAAAAAAATAAAACAAAAAAACTTACATTACAGCATTCCCTTCGGCTATTTGTACGAAATATTATTAAATTTCTAAATAGCTTGTTATATTACAAATGAAAAAAAGAAAACTAAAGAAACTAAAAATTAAAATTAAGGATTCGTATTTTTTGCGTGCCAGTTTCTAAAGCTATTAATGTATTTCTTATTATTTATTTTATTAATTAACATTCAAGGTGCCTGAGCATCACAGCACCCCGTAGTCGACGCCCATGTTTTCAACACATAACCATCAATTCTAACCTTAATTTTGAAGTTGATCTTACTATGTATGGAATGATACGATTTAAAAGTAAAACACGAAATAATTTTTGCAAACATTTTCTTGTTAAATAACGTGTAGGTTAACCGTTAATCATAAATCTCTTTACTACGGCAGATTATACGAAATCAAATATCACGCATACATTTAAAATTATTCAAAATTAATATTCACTTCTAAATCAGGAAAAAAATTAACAAGTTAATTTCTTAGTCTTAGTCTTAGCAAAAAAACAATACTGGAATTTGTACAAACCTTTTGTGGTAACATAATTAATGATTAAGGTGAGAGATTTTTATTTTTTGAACTGATAAAGAAACTTAAGTTAGATCGACATCCTTATCCTTGAAAAGTGCTAGAGACCTCTGAACCGTAATAGCTCTAATAAATAACGGCAGTTTAGATCTGCAGTAAAGCACTCGGGCTATAAACTTTTTCAATCTTTAGAAATGAGAATATATTTGTAGACTTAAATTTTACAACCCTAAACGACCCTGGATTGACCTTGCGATTCCCATAACATTTGCTGATAATCTTTCTTAAGTGTGATATAGGTAGGGACTTTTTTATTTATAAAATAGTTTTAGGGACACTTTTGAAAGTTTTACCTTGTTTTAAATGAGTTCAATTGATATCTGATACCGTTTAGTTATCTATCAACTTAGAGATTAGTTTAGAAACAAACTGTACACATCTGTCAACATAAATTTCTCATTATCTCACCTGTGTTCCTAGATGGGGGGAATGAGCCCCCTGACTATCAGCGATTGCAGAGGGCTGGCGAGATGTCATGGCCCTTCTACACCATGGTGGCAAATATTGCTAACACTCTATTTACACCATTTTCCGTTAATGTTAGTAACAATCACAAGCACTTAGTTTAACTTAAAAAGTCAAGACACGAGGAAAACCGTAGAAAGGTCAGTATTGGTTGTTTGATTTAATTCGCTCAGTATTTATTGCATTCGATAAAAATATCACTGGCAAAAAGTTTTCAGAACTATAGTAATTACTAAAGGAAATGACCTACATTTGCCCATTGAGATGTCAGTGGAATCGTGCTGCCATATTGCAGATAAGGCGTGGGATCGGTGTTTAAAATTTTACGTATACTTTTGGATAAATCGAAGGGATACAACAAACTTCGAAAGCGTAATGTTTATATTTAATTAATAATGCATAATCACCTTGAAACAAATAACCTGAATAGCTTAAACACCGGTAGACATTAGCAACAAAACCCAGCCCAAAAATAATTACACAAACCCCGTCAAAATTTAGCAGCTTCGGGCGGGAATATCGAATGGGTCCAAATCGCACAAAAAAAGTTCAGTAATTTATAAATATTCACATATAAGCCATCACAAGCACCCACATGAAGAAGTGTCAATCAGACCACCACCTGCAATTTCGGATGACTTCGTTTACTTCCGCGCGGCGCCGCGTCGACAGAACGACGCTTACGTCAGCGGCGTCCGTCTATCGATTTCCCGGATTCTTCCAGGGAAAGCCGATTTGAGAACTAGTGAGAAGGAAACGAAAATATTTGAACTGTACGGCCACGAAAGAGACATAAAACTGTGACCTTGTTTAGGGGATGTTTTTTCGGCCTATATCTCCGAGATAAGTCAGTTTATTTTTGTGAAGAATGAGATATAGCGTATTCAGGCGCCACATGAACTGACAAGAGGAACGAAAGGGATTTTCGAGAAAACGGAGACGATTTTCCCATACAACTCATACGGCTTAAATGTCTTTATATTATTACCTCTCTCTAAATTTGGGCAAAATAAGTAAAATTAGATAAACCGATTGTAAACAGCTCAACAAAGCTTTTAGTCTTAAACAAACGAATAATAATATTGATAATATCATGTTCGGAAAATTAAATTTGCAGTCGGAAATACGCAATTTCCTCGCCATTATCTTTGTTGAAACACAAAATTCATGAACTGCAGGATACAATCTCCTTAACGAGTTGATAAACAAGAAAGTTAGGGGACTCCAGCATCCTCTGATTCTAAGGAAACGTTGCAACCATTTGATCTGTGCGTTTGTCCATATACTAATTAACTGAAATTACCTTATTGCAATTTTCCTTCCAGATCCCCTCATCATGGATAATTTCAACACTACAAGGAGAACCCTCTTCGCATTAGACGACCGTCCTATAAAGTGTAGAATACTTAATGAAGAAAGCCTACATTACTACGAGCATCAAAACTCAATAAAATTAAAGTTCCTACCCTACTAAAACGTGTTAGATGGGAATCTTAAAGCTTTTCCGAAGACACGTGCGTTGTTTTTTTTTTTGGGTGGAACTAAAAGATGGGTTAAAGCACCGAAATGTTTAATTATTGCATTTTTAATGAAAAATATCACGGATGTTTTTTAAATTTATTTTGGTTAAGTGATCATCATAATTTTGACTAAATCAGAAACTGGTGCAGATATAATATAAGCGCGACTTAAAAATTTCCCATCTGCGAAGACATTTATCACTCTTCCAATTTCCTCAAAAATTGGTCGAATAAATCAAAATAATTTTAAAATCGTTAAGCGATACTGATTGGGGTAATAAAGAACGTCAAGTTCGCGTCCCTTTGAATTTCGAACAAACCACTTTGAGTTATGATCTAGTTACTTTATTTGAATTGGTAATAACATCGAAAAAAAGTAAAACTTCCTTGATTTATGTGAATGCTAGAGAAAAATGCTTCATAATACTTTATAGAAATTTATGAGATTTATCTTGCGAAAAAAATTGTCATAAAAATAACAGAACCACAAATAATAAAACTATTCGAATTTTGGTGTCAAAGCACTAAACAACAAACAACAACTAAACATCAACATATAATGCTTTTTCAGTGAAACCTAAGTATCATTAATTAATTCGGTACATCAAACATACAACTAACAGATAAATTAACAAAACTAATCCTTTATCCTATTACGCGAGGGCAACGTTCAAATAAATTAAATCTATTATCCTTATATCCTGAAGCCCCACAAAAACAAGAGCTATGAGGGTGGGGATTATTGGAAGTTTACGATATTGCAGATTTTCACCTTCTCGATAGCTTTCAGCATTCCACGCTCCTTTTCAATATTTCTGCTTCATCCTTTTAAAATTTTCTTCGCAGTTTATACACTAATTTATTTTATAAACCAATTTGTTTCACAAACCAATTCGTTTCTTAAATTGACTTAATTTATAAACTCACTTATTTTATAAGTCGTTCAGACGTTCAGATTATTACAAAACTATGAATTTTATAACAAAAACTAGCTAGCCCTTTCTATAATTTAAAACAATACTTATTTAGTAAATAAGTTATAAAAGTTTGACTTTATAGCGAAAATCAGTACTGAAGTTACAAGATTATCGGTTTTATACCAGATTATTAATATTTTAACAAGGAGGCGGTGTTGAACGTTAACTTTTTATCAAGGAGATTATTCAAGAAGGTTTTATTAAGACGTTTTAAATTTGTTCTTTGTAAGCTGGTTTTAAAAAAATTGTATACTTTGATTGGGTTCAATTTACAAGTAAGTAGAAATCACAGTTTAACTACCTATAATTTGTAGAAAACGCTTATTTGTGAGGTTTATGAATAGCTAACGTTGTTTTACTTAATAGCTTACTCAACGAAACGCAAGTAAGTATTTAGGAAAAACAGAAAAAGGAAATTTGAGGATTATAAATTAGCCAACCAAATACTAAGTACAAGCCAAAAATAAGTGACAAGCTTAATCGATTAGGAATCAATAAATTATTCGGTAAAATACACGCGTTGATTAATAGTCGATTTTTAAATTACTCAATTCGAAGTTTGTTTAGTTTGACTGATCAGTTTTCTACAAATCCAAAGATTATTAATGGCAAACTTATAAACCACCAACTCAAATTATTATTGTTATTTATTATTTATAAGAGGTTATATCATAAAAATTCAATAAACACGTGTCAATTATTTTAATATGGCCGAGTGAGCCCTCATTGTTAAAATTTCTTGTATTAATAATTTACTTATCACAATATCTTGATGGTCATTAAGATTTGCAATCAATTCTTCAATAATTTTATATAAGGCGATTGCTTCAAAGTTTCAGTAGACTGTCACAATTACTAAGAAAATAAAAATGACCTTAATCAAGTAGAATTTGGAAAATCCCGATGTACAGTATTTTGTAAAAGAAAACATTTCGAAAGCAAAAATATTCTTCTTTATTAAATCATAAAAAGTTGGATGAGACAGAATGCTAGAAAATTACTTATTTTTTCTTCACATTAGAGGCGGTTTCCTTCAACAAGCAATAAAAAATCTAGCTCATACAAAAAGCAAAATTTGCCAACTCATCTGAAAACTAATAAACATCGAGCGAGTAAATGAAAAATAACTTCAGGTTTAGACAAATATGTATGCGTGATATATGTGAAAATTGGCATAGTTGTAACTGAAATTGGTGGACCTTGTAATTGAATGAAGTATATGTATAAGAAAAATTTTTTAAATAAAATTAAAGCTTACGGTTAATAAAAATAAAAATTAAGTAAATGAAGATATTGGGTTCTTCTTCTTATTCGTCTCCTGTTATTTTTTCCTCTTCTTCTTCTCCCTAGCCATGATCAAAAAGGTAAAACGTGCAGTTTATTGGTTTAAAAACGCAAGTTAAGAAATATCATTTTGTGGAACCGTCAAGAAACAAAATGAATGTTAAGGGGATACATTTTCCAGCATAGGATAAACTAAGTCAAAGAACAAGAACAAGAAGAACATAAAGGACAATAAACCGACACGGAAATAAATAAGCATTAGTGTACATGAACGAGGAACTCCTGAAAATTCAGAAAATATCAAGGAAGATTAAATACGTCAGATTTCTTTCAAACTTTTGTAAAGTTATGTAGGTGTAACGTGGAATTTCTTGCGACTTTTAATAAGTTGTTTCTTAGTTAAACTTAAACTGTTATAATAGAAACATTCTAATTCTACTTTTTCAGATGTAGTAGAAATACGAGGGTGCATCTTAATGTTATCTACCCAGCCATGAAACAAAAAAGCGACGATGTCAAACCAATTATTAAAAAATAGCTGGGACATTTAGAAGTACAACATGTGCTAAGTTGTGCGGTTTATCGAGATTTGGGAAGGTTTACATCTTGATAAAATGAGTGAAATTAAGGTGGAACATCGCAGTGTCATAAAACATAGTCTAACAGATAATCAATGACTGTGGGTTCATAGAGTTAAGGCATCCACCTTATAGGCCTGACCTAGCTTCGTCAGACTTCTTTCAATTTGTTCCGTCTGAATAACTAACCCCCTATATCTTTCTAAGCAAGGGTGATTAACTAGATTTACGTACGTTTAAGTAAGAGTCGTCAACAAGTAAAGATCGTTTAGCGTAAGTGTGGTTTCTTTATTCCAACATCTTTTTATTTTAATGAGAAAATAAGGCAACCTTGGGTTCATATTCAACCGGCTCGAAGGAACAATGTTGGAACCCAAGGGTTGCCTTCAAAGTTGTAACAGTCGTCAACAAGTAAAGATGGTTTTGTGTACGTGTGGTTTCTTTATTCCAACATCTTTTTATTTTAATGAGAAAATATGGCAACCTTTGGGTTCCAAACTATTCAAAAACTTAAAAAAGTATCTCAGGGGAAAGTATTTTGCTTCTGATGAAGCACTCAAAGAAGTTGCCGAAGGAATTTTTTCTAAGGGTATGGGACAATTGGAAAAAAGATGGAATAAATGTATAAGTGTTGAAGGGAGCTACGTAGATAAATAAATACGTTTTTTTTCATGGCTAGGTAGATAATATACATCTTAATTCGTTATGTTAATCAGGCCTTCCGAGTTAAAGTATTTGAACCTGAGTATAAGTCACCTGAAAATATTCTAGATTTGACGAAGTCAAAGCTGTGGTTTGTGGTAACGAAAGGAAGAAAGTAAAAGTAAATTTTGTTTGCGTCGTAGCAATTACAAGCCATCCAAATGATAGATTACAATCGTTTACTGAAACTATCTTTCGTATATTTTTCTGATAGACATGAAACACAATTGATCTTCGCAAACCAAATTATTCAGACGTTCCAGCGATTTTATCTTGTAAACAATTCCGAAATAACCCACATAACGGTTTTTCATCTGCATTTTATTGAGTTTCGTTATCAAACGTTTCGTTTTGAGAGTTCGGATCAAAACAGCTTTTAAAAATGTTCTCATGAATGCTAGGTAACCACGAGGAGAATGGATACGAGATTAGTTGTTAGAGAGAGCGAAAGAGCCGTACGGTGCGTTATATGTTTCAAAGGTGAAGTATAGAGAGATTTCTTGATCTGCAATGTTTCCTGTGAGCGTTTCTGTTCCAATTAGTACACATCAATGCTAACGGCAATGCTTTTAAACGCATTATGACAGATATGTGACTGTTGGATAATGAACTTTAGTGGTAATTAGGGCATCGTTTTAAAGACGTGTTCGTGCTAATGGAGTTTGGTTTTATGTATGTTGTTGTGCTGCGCAACTAAAGACCGAAATACACAACGCAAATTGTAAAATAGTGCATACGAGGAGCGGGGGAGTAGCGCTTTCTATTATTTTATCCTTCGGGAAAATGGTATAAATTGATTTCGTAAATGCACCCGCCACCTGGCAAAACCATTTACTACATACGGCGATTTTCGTTCATGGCGATTCGATGATAAGAAAAAATAAAAAAGGGATCATTTATGTTGGCACCCCCCGATCGCTGGTTTGGAAAAGTGCGCCCTAAGGTAAATTTCTTTAAAGGCATAAGTGGCAGATGGAGTTGGCGGTAAATATCTTACACTTTTAACTTAACATAACAATAAAAAAAGTACCCTAACATTGATTAGCCCCAAATGAGAGTTTTATGTTTTACGAGGCCATAAAAAGTCTTTTCAAAATGGCGTCCATCTTATTTTTATTACGCATTTTCTTCGTTCTGTACCTTTAGCTGCAGTAAGCAATATATAGGAACATACATCAAGGGCCTACGTTCTACTAAGTTACGACCTATTCTCGGTGTGGACTAGCCCCCCGCTAAGGGTTCTTCGCAGTGGCGTACGCGTTAGATAGGGGCAGAATAACGCATATACCCTAGCAACTACTGCAAGCAGCGTATATATTAGGTACGGTGCTCCCAAAATCGATATGGTTTGTTTTGCGCGGAGGCAAGGGGGAGATAAGTAAGGGCGGAAGAGAAATACGCGCACTGTCGGGGTGAGGGGTGAATGCGTATGGTACGCCATGTTACGATTTTAAGCACACAAAAAACATTTTACACATGAACATTGTAGTGTTTAGTCAATACGGGATCGGGTCGCAATCACAAACACATTGACGAAATGTGATTTTAAATTTGTGTTTTCCAACGTTCTATTCGTGAGTATGACTTGTGTAATTTAAAATCCGGTAAATATAATTATTTTTTAATTTATTTTTGATTACTCGTTATCTCAAATTTATTTACTTGCAGTCTAATTAAAACTTTATTTCGTGTTATGAGGCAAAATTTTAATGTTCCCCAAACATGTAACTACATCATTAAATTTTATAATTTTACAAAACCATACAAAAGACATGCATATATTTTTATTTTTTAAATAAACAATTAATTACAGAACGGAAAAGGTCTCGTTGTTCGTCGCAATTAAACAAAAAAATAAATGAATAAACCGAAACACTCTGACTTCGTGTTTTCTTAAAAATCTTACAGACAAAAACGTAATAAGCAACATATTCGTACAAACTAATGACAAAAAAATCTCTAAAAACATCAGAAACGGCAAAAAACCGTCTACTAAACTCCTTTTGCGGCGCGAACCCAAATATTAAACTAATTATTACGTTTTCGCGACCGCACTTTGTAAATTCCCGGAAATATTTGCATATTCCTTCGTTTGGTGGGGGTTGGGGGATGTTACGACGGAAAGGACGACCGATGCATACGGAAATGTGCGAAGACCATTCGCACATTTGCACGTAGCGGAAGTGGCTTCCCTTTATGGAATATTTATGTTTTCGGATTAATTTTATTACTTTGTGCTTCTCACATTTAGCAGCACGATTCTCCACAAACCCTCAAATCTTCTACATTTTTCTATATCTTTATATGAATACACGCTCGAATGCGTTACAAACCCATGTGCGTTTGTTTACTTCTTACTTTTTTCCATTCAACCCTATACTTATCTTAATCTATTACTATTCTTTTTTAATTTCTTAATCTCCTAACCTTTAAAAAAACTTGTACGACGAGTAAAAAATAAGCATTTGGAATGGTTAATTTTGGAAAGCAGGCTTAAAAATAGTCACTAGGGATTTACAAAAGTCGTTGCATGTTAGGGTAGGTTAAGCACTCAAAAGTTCTCCAAAACTTGGCTAAAGTTACCGAAATTATTTTTAAATACATGCTAAGAAATTCAACTTCGCAGCTAAAGGCGATCTTTACATCTCATTTTAATTATAATTAAATAAGCAATAAAAGTAAGGCAATTTTTAACAGTTTTTCAACAATTCACACTTCAAATCAGCAAAAGAAAGTGTAAGAGCGACTCAATGTCGACTAACGAATGAAAATCTCCTAATAATAGTCCAAAAGCTACCTACAATTAAACATTTTTTAACATACACTTTTTTACAGTTTAAGTTGATACCTTTTTAGGATCTTAATTTAAATCTATTTGAATTAATTAAACAAGCAATAAAAATAAACTGATTTCTCAACAACTTAAAATTAGCAAAGATTTAATTTATTTTATTCTGACATTTACAAATAATTTGTATACATTTTGATTTAAAAAAATGTTCCAAATTTGATACAAAGGGAAGATTATATAACGAAAGATCTCCAAATAATTTTATAATAAAAGGAAAGGACAAAATTTACTAACTTTATAAACAAGGAATTTTAACTTTATTCAGATCTTCTTTATTTGATACCGTTCTAACTGTTCTCGGGAGTTCCATATGAGTATTCCGAATATTTTTGGCGATTTCACTTCAACCTACGCCTTGTTATAAAACATTAGTGAAATACTGAAATATAAAAAATATCCTTAAATGTAAAAAAAATATGTAAAAATCTGCATAATGGGGATTAATTAACAAAAATAAAAATTGTCGAAAAAAGGAGAAACATTTACGAATTAATTAACCATCTGTAAAAATAACTTTTAATTAATAATAAACGGCGAAATAACCTTAAAAATATTTTTCGGTAATTATTAAAAACAGCCAAAAGTTTACGCTTTTCTGTTATCTTAACTGCGCATTTATCCGACGTATAAATTTTAATCTTAGCAAAATATTTTGTTATTTTATTATTTTCATCTGTCATTGTTAATTATGTTGAAATTTCTACTAAAATACGAATATTAAGCTTCTTGACAGCTCGTTCGGACTTTTGATAGTTTTAATATACTAAATGTTTGAGTTTTTAAATGTGGTTCTAAACCCCATTTTTGTTATCTTAATGTTGAAAACAGAAAAATTTAGACGGGATTTTATCTATTAATCTACAGGGTGCACACTAAAAGTCTTCCTGGTTGCAAAATTTTAGGTTTGAAGTTACAAAATTAAAGTTGGATTTGAATTTTGAAAAAAAAATTATTTTCGCAATTGTTTTTCCGAAGAGAAACATAACGCGGAAATGCATTTGTAACTAGATGTTACCCTGTTAGTTAAACAAAAAACTGAATAATTATAAACCTGATCATCATAAATTGTTCAGAGCAGTCAATTATTAGACTTTCTAAGTAATTAAATTTAACATCAGTGATCAAAAGGCGATTAAAAAAAATAAAATTTAATGACCCGCACCTGTACTATAACAAACAAAAACATACAGTTATAATCTAATTCGTGTACTTGTATCGCTTCCTATTTGAACGGAAACGTTTTTATGTTTTAAAAATCTAAATAAGGAAACTTGAATATTAGCAGATGTTCCATAGGTCGATAAAACTAAAATGCAACCTATCCATATGCAAACTATGTAGAAAGTGGAATATGTTTAACTCTTCAGATAACATTTTTCAGGTTCAGTACTTGCAATTTTTAAATAAAATATTTATTTATTTAGAGAAAGGTGAATGTGACAAGTTTCTGAATGTTTTTAGGTACCTAATTAGAAAAGCAGACAGAAGTATCGGACTACCTCGAATCTTGATCTGATGTTGGTGATATAAGAAGGAATTTTTGCTACTTTTATCAATAATTTTTCTTCTTCTTCTTTCTCGTTCCTCCTTCACGGCATTGGAGTGAATTCCGTCCAGGTCTTCCATTGTTTCCTGTTTGATGCCATATTTTTTTATTGCTTCTAATGACGTTCCCCTTTTTTGTACTATTTCTTCTATTTTATCTCCCATTAGTTTTCTGGGTCGTCCGACTTTCCTTTTTCCATGTCTTCTGGCTTCTACATAGGATGTTCTCTTTCCGATGAACCTAGTAAAGTAATACGCAATTTATTGATAAAAAACATTTATTGATAATTTTTCAAAGTATTCCCCTCCACAGGCAATGCATTTTTGCATCCGTGAAAAAAGAAATTCAATCGTTGGAGGCGCCGTGTGTGGCCGAGCATTATCCAACGGGAACAAAGCTTACGTACCTTCAAATGTTTGTGTAAAATGGTGTTAATTGCTTTCACACCAATCTTTAAAGTTGCTTGAATACTCCTTACAGTAACATACCGGTCCTCTTCAATCGGTAACGGCTGTTTTTAGCTTAGGAGCTCTAAAACTGTCATTTAAGGAAAGTCGACCACGTTGAAATTCATTGTACCACCGCTTTATGGTAGCTAAAGAACACGACTTGTCACCAAATACTCCATTGCTTTCCTCAAAACATTGTTTACGGGTTAAGCCACGTTTGAAATTGTAAAAATTACAGCTCGATAATGTTCTCTGTTTAATTCCATGATTTCTTGCGAAAGCTTATGCATTTCAAAATATCCAAGTATATTTGTCAACCGTCACTGTCATTAAACTTGTAAACAACTAGCTTCCACTGTCAAACAAAATTTGTTGCAAATTTTAAAGGCCCTAATAACGGGTGTTCATAAACAGTCGTCATCCCAGTAGGTTTTGACTTCAGAAACGTATGTCTATTAAAATTGAGCAAAAATGCAAACATCATTATTTACAACAGCAAGTTTTATTAACTGTCAAACAATGTGTCAAAAGTAAACCAAACTGAACTGAGATTACAATAACTGTTGGAAATGGTGACCATTTTCTTGAATACACAAATTAACTCTTCGCTTCATGCTTTCAAATACATTTATTAGCATATCTGGTGTTATTTGGTCGCACTGGTGTTGAATGCTGTTTTTCAAATCCCCCAATGTGTGTACTGGGTTTCTAAACACATTATTTTTAATGTACGGAAACACGAAATAATCCAAAGGCGTAAGGTCGCAAGAACGTGGTGGGTAAAGGTCTTTACTTACTGCTTCCTAAACTGATTGTGGTTAAACACTACATTTGGAAACCTCAATCTGAATTCATTTTTAGAAGCTTCGATCGAGTATTGCCATTCTCCATTTTCCAGTACTCCATTGCGAAAATAACTTTCGAGCATAAATGCTTTCTGTTGCGGCGTAAACATGATTTCAAAACTGAACAAACCTAAACGCGCTATGACAGTACTCAATGACGTTTCATAAAACTAGTTGACGTTTTCCAAGCTTCATTGTGTTGCACGAATTAATCAAAGATATAAAATTTTGTTTTTAAAGGCAACTGGGATGACGACTGTTTGTGAACACACGTTAGATAGGCTCAGCGGAAAGAGAACAGCCCTGGTATTACTTGTTTCGTCATTCGTTGTGGATTCATCCTATATGTACATATCGGCTGATCCACAAAATTTGTCTTCGGCTTTTCAGAGTGCTCCATGAGAAAAATCACGTATGTCTGAGCGTAGTCTTGTAATAACGAGTGTTTTAGCTACTTACTGTTACAACTACTGGTCACAGAGTATAAACAACAAAAGACGGCAATTTTAATATTACATAATAAAAATAAAATGTACTTACCTAAATCCTAAATCTGTTTTTATTATTAAAGGAGATGCGAAATGGGGCCGCCATTTTCATTCAAACATAACCTAACTATATTTGTGATGGAGTTAATAATAATAACATTATTCAGTATCTCGGGCGAATTATTGATTTCCCCGAATTTATTGGTTAGTTTGAAATTAAATCGTAAAGTTAAAAGCTACTTAATTTAACATACTTTTAGGTGGAATTGTCAAGTACAGTTTGACAGGTATGAAAAGTCACTTAATGACGCTTATTTACATGACTTGTATACCCATTTCTTTCTTCCACGGCACACTCTGAAGACAAATTTAGTGGATCACTCGATATGTCCGTATACCATCTTAGTTGTTTTTTTCCCAATTTTCTTCTTATATCTTTTACTCTTCCTACTTCTTCCCTTATTTTATGATTTCTCCATTGACCAAGTTTCGTTTTCCCTATGGCTTTCCTTAGAAATTTGTAACGCTGTTATTCTACTCTCGTGTTTCTGTGGGCTGGTTATGTCTCGCTACCATATAGTATTGTTGGCACTACTACTGTTTCGTATATTCTCATTTTTGTTCTTAAATTTAGTTCTTTTTTTCCATTAGTATTGGAAATTTGTTACTTTTTCCATTGTCTCTCCGTTGCAGATTATTCTTTCTTCGGGTTGTTTGCTCTTTATTTGTTCTTCCTGTTATTCTCATCACTATGCTTTTCTTTAGATTCATTTCCATCTCGTTTATTTCCTCTGTACATTTGTTTGGTTAGGTTAGGCTCCTATTCATGTTTAGGGTATTGTTTACTTGCCTTATAGCCACGTCTTTTATATTATCCATAAACCATACTTCTTCTTTTACTGCATTTTTTTTAGGTTCAGGAATTATTAATAGGTCCGCCCCAAACTTACATGCTTTATGATATACGAGTTCCCGAGCTGCCCTTGATCTATTTGTGTTGACTTGGAGAATCCTAGCCATAATTAGCATAGGTTTCTGCTTCTTTTTTTGCTTTATTTTGGTCGTTATGTCTCATTTTTCTCATGTCGGATACTACTCTTCTGTAGGTTTCACAAGCCATTGTGCCTGTCGTGTGCCCTGCTTTTCCGCATTTTATGCATATCATTTCTCTTGTACATTCTATGGATCTATGTCCTGTGGAGTTACATCTAATACATTTATTATCCATGTAGCATGTAGCCTTTTAGTTTTGTACAATCCTTTCCTCGTGTCCATGTTGATAGCAATTATTGCATCTAATAGGATTCAGTATTTCATGTATACATTCCAACCTATTCTAATTTTACCCTTTTGTAATAATGATTGTGCATATCTTTTCACTCCCACTGTAGCTATAGTCTAAGTAAGTTTTAAATGGCGGTTTAACGGGTTTTTGTTTCCTCGCCCTAACGGTGTCCCGCTCTGACTCGTGAAATTTGCCATGCGTTATATCTTGTTGTAACTAAATCTGCAACTGCATAGGGCGAGGAAACAAAAACCCGTTCAACCGCCATTTAAAACTTACTTAGACTATACATAGCTATATATATGGCGGGCTTGTTTTAGCGTATATACTTGTACGTTATCGGTATTGTTTATTATTCAGTTCTTTAGCTATTTCATTGGCGATTTCTTCTTTAGTGATAGTCTAACTATAACTAATTTCTTACGTATTTTTATATTTTGTATTCTAGCTTGATCTGTGATATGCTCGATAGCTGTTGATTGAAATGCCTTGTTGGCTCCTTGTTTATTCTCCTTGATTTCAATTCTAATTCTAATTTATTCTTTCTTATATTATTAACTTAGGTATACTCCTATTTTATTAGTATCAATATTACTTTTTAGGTTCCTCGAGATATTCGCTCTTATTCATTTTCTTTTTTTGATATATTTGTCATTCACCTGGGCTATAGTTATCTTGAATTTGGTGAGTACAGTTTCATTGAATAGTAATTTAGCTCTAATTTCCCTAGTCGTTAGTATCTTAAACTTAGTTTCTTCCTTGTGGAGGATGCATTCTATCATATTTCTTATTCTGTCTATGTCATGATTTTTTGTTGTTATAACTATGTCTTTAGACTCACATACGTCTTTAATCATTCTTAATTTGTTAAGTGTCAGATATGTGTTCCTATCCATATCGATTTCTGATATTTCTTCATCTTCTTCCGCGATTCCTTGTTTATTATTCGTTGTAATTTATTATGCGAGTCTACCACTAATATTACGTATATCGTCTGTATGTAGTAATGTAGTAGGTTTTGGACTTTGACTGGGTTTAAATTTTGATATCCTAATTCTGTTTTTGGGGAATTTATTTTACATCGTTTAATAATTTTATCTGTATAGATTATAAATAGAAGTGGACTTAAACTATCCCCTTGCTTAACTCCTTTTTCCATGCGCTAGTTTCCCGATTTTTGTCCGTTTATCCTCACTGTTTCTTCTACATATCTATATACGCTTTCTATAACCCTTATCATCTTTGTGTTCACATCTTCTAATAATTTCCATAACTTGTCCCTTGATATACTATCAAATGCAGCCTTCAAGTCTATAAATGGTAATTTCCCATTTGTATTTTCTTCGCCATTATATTCCTTATTGTGCAAATGTGATCTTGCGTAAGTCTTCTTGGTCTAAACGCCGCCTGTCCCTCCTCTAGTTTTCCTTCTGTTTCATCTCAAAAAACAAAAATTTAAAATCAAAAAATATGTAACACAAATTCAGAGCTGTTTTGCCCAAACAAGATGTACAGTAATTAAAAAATTGATTGGTGGAAAACTGATAACCTTTGATATTAATTATTCCGATTAATTGGAACAAAAGAAAATCAAACCCTTTAAATACCTTGATTAAATACGTCAGAACATGGCGATGTTCCTTTGTTTACTTGATTTAGAGTAAATATTAGGGGCGATTTTGATTTTTCTGATTAAATCTGTCTGTTTTTAAAAACATTTTTTTAAAAATTGCTCATACGCAATTGTTTTACTTAATTTGCGGTAGTGATAAAAGTAAACTGATTGAATAGAGATACTATTAAACTTGGAAATACGCTTACTTCTTATACGATTTCTTGTTATCTTAAAGTCTTAAACGATCTCGTAACGTGTAATTAAAGGTAAAATATAAATCATTCATACGTAAATTTCATCTAACATGAAATGAACAAAAGGGCATCAAATATTGCAATTACTGCAAGCGGAAGTTTACCTACATTTATGCTAAATTAATGCCAAAGTTTGTTTTTAAAGAACGAATAGGTTAGCTGATTAATTTTTTATTCCGAAGGAACTAATCTAACCTTGATCTAAAATTATTAAGTGTAGGGTCGTCTAATAACGTCACAATGCGAAACCTGTAAGCTTCATTTATTTTCAAAGCTCTAACAATTTTTTTAACGGTTTATTGATTTATCCCAAATTTGTGTATCCACGGTTTGCACAGCGTGTTTTCGAATATATCACGGTTTTCTGAGTTGGAATTTTCTGGCAGTCGAGGTTGATTACGTCAAGTATTCGCTTTTTTGTCAAATCTTTAATTTTTGTTTAGCCAAATTTTAAATTTCAAATGGCCGAAAAACTAGTCGCCACCGTCTTGCTGTACTCATAAATAATTTTTTTATGAAAGCGGTGAAGAGTAAAACCTTAAACTGACGTTATCGGAATTTTTTTAAATTATTTAGGTGTTAATTTTGGAATAAAAAAATTAAAAATGGGTCAAAATCATACAAAGGAAGTAATAAGATAAAGGATGTCAATTTCTTGATAGTACCCTGTAGATATGATTTTTTATATGATTCTGAAAAATCGTGCAAATCGAGAACAGTAGTGCAGTGTTGCAGTGTAAATCGGGCGGAGGTACGAACATGACCGGTTTTTCTGATCTCAGCAAAGCAGCAGCCATGATGGCAAGCTAAGTGGCACCGAGAGCAAGTACTGCTCAAATGGTAGTAGGCGGTAAACGCGGCAGGTCGACGCGCAAGTGTTCTGCACGCAGCAAGTAAGAGCAAGCCGCGGTTCGCAGCGATTGTTTCAACAATTGCAACCGCCTTGGCTGCACTCGATGGATGCTACGGTTGTTGATTGTTGATGCGATTGTTGAAAAGTGCAGTGTTTTGTTTATTTTTTTTGTTGTCGGAAAAAAAAAACGTGGCCAACTTTAAAGTTTTTTTAACGAGTTCTTTTTTAAATTGCTTCTCGAGTAAGAAGCAATTTGAATTGAGTTTGGAGTTTTAAAATTTTTTTATAAATTTGTAAAAAGTGCAATAAAATTCAGGTGCGTTTCTGATGGAAAAGGACATGAAATTTTAGTGTTGGATATTAATCGAAATCGATTGTGATTATTGAAATCTGGCGAATTTAATTGCCTTCTGTGATTAAGCTATTTCAGTTCCTACCTTAAGCTTGATTTTACGTACCTATTAATTAAATTAGTGGATAATAGGTAATAAAATTTGAGAGCGCTTTTTTCGACAAAGTTTGTTTTTGCAACCTGATATTTCGTTCGAATTTTGTGTTGTGTGAAAATAATCGAGTGGTGAATTTTTCATTAGTAATAAATAAGATGCGAGCAGGGTTTCCTAAGGGCCTAATAAGAGTAAGTCATTTTTTGATAGGTTATGTGCCTTTTGCGAATTTATTAACGCAGTGCGACGTCCTAAATATAATCGTATAAATCGGGACTGTTTGATCAATTAAACTGTATTAAACTGCGTATTGATTTTGCAATTATTGAGAACCAATCAGAAATAGACTTTTTTCTTGTTCTTGTATAAGTTGCGCACGTCTCTGGTAGTTTTTAACGCGGTTTTTCTATTTTTGCGCATATCCCCAATTTTTGCCATTGCGCCATTGTCCAGTTACCTCCAATTTTTTAGCGGATTATTGATTTTATTTCATGCTACGTAAAGTTACTTGCACTTGCGAATGCAGAACGATCAATGCTCGCTTCCGGAAGGAAAATAAACCCGGCCGAGTTTCCGAAATTTCTTCGGACGTCGCGCTATTTTTTTCAAAAAAACGTGCACGACTTAAGTAACCGATTTAATTGGAACGCGTTCCCCTTTACGATCTACGACTTTTCATTACAGGAACTCATTAATCAGTAATGTAAAGACTAGAAATTTCCAATTTACGAATTTAATGCTTAATTTGTGCAAATTACCCGGCGTAGGCGTTGTAATTGATAGCAATAAGTAGGCACTGGATGAGTACGCTTTCTATTTTTAAAGGTTATTTCAGAAATTATTTATTATAATTTCAATGATATCATTATTAATAATTATTGTTTAGTAAACCCCGAATTAGCGAAACGTTCCGCGGTCTTGCGAATTCATTTGCAAATAAATTACACCGACGTCACTCTGTATAATACGGGCCTTGTGACGACGTAAATATTTCGTACGGAAATATTACACGCACGTACGTACGTATTTTTTTATAAATGCCTGCAAAAATAGGGTATAAAAATAATCCAGGTAGCCCTCGAGTCACTTTTACACTGCCAAAAACTACTTGAGCGGGAAACTAACACTTAGAATTTTTCTTAAATCAATTGCCATTTTCATGACTGAAAAACTAACATTTTCTTTTAACACAATTAAACAATTAATAAATGAAATTATTTAAACGAAATTGACCGAAGAATTTCGTTCGTTTAATAGTTTTCCAAAATTTTGTTTCAATTTCGGTATTCCCAACATCTGAAAACCCAAACAAACCTTCTTCTGAAATACAATTTACTTCTTGAAAATTATTTTATTACAATTGCGGGAACTATCAATTTTCTAAAATTTCTGTCGCGGAAAATCGTTGAACTACATTTGTACGCATAAATAAAATCTCTGAATCAAATTTTGGATTTTATAAAATTGGACAGTGTGAATTTAACTCGAGTGTGAAGAATCAAGTCGTACAGCTGTGTATGCGTTTTGCCGACTTTTAGGCGCAGTTTCCATCTAAATCAGGGTTTTAGGGCTACTTTGGTGAGCTAAAGGGATGCTTTTTCGAGTGTTTTGTATTCTAGGATTAGGATTAATTGTAGCTTTTCCTTTTATTCTGTGAAATACGTAACGTTTGTCTGTATTGTTCGGTAAAAAACGTCGACTTTTATTAATCTAAAAAGCTAACAAAAATAAAGAAAACGAAATCGAATAAATAAATAAATACATAAATAAAAAGGTAGAAATTTCACTAAAACGTCTTAATTATTTTTATGTAATAAATTAATTAAAAAAGGCAGACAAAGGTGCACGCAAACGTAACTACACTAAATTTAACTGCTCCGTGCATTAAATAATAAGGCGGGGTAATTATTTTTCAGTCATAAGCATAATGTTAGCTATTTGAATTGTTAGTAACCAAATTTTTCTCATTACCGACACAGGAATTCATTATATACAAAAAATAAACGGATAAAATAATATTTAATTATCTTAAGACGAGTAATTATGAATAATTAGGAGCATAATAAAAATTATTACGTGTAGTTTCTGTGGTAAATTTTTCATTAGTATAGTTTTATTGTAATTGTGAAGCTGTAATTACCTTCTAAAGACGTAAGAGAAGGTCGTAACACTCTGTAACGAAACAAGCGTGAACTAAATTATTTTTAATTTTTTTAATTCGGATTGGTGAAGGTAATTTCTCATTATTAAATTTCTTATTCCTCCCCCTATTCTATATTTAAACGCATTTCGTTTATTAACTGGAGAATTTTGTGCGTACCAAATTAGAACAATTTTAGGAATTTTGTGTAATTTTCAAAATGTGAAAACGTGCTTGATAGAAAAAATGAAAATTGTAGAATATTATTGAAATTTGTTATATATAATTAATGCATTTTTAAATTTGTATGTGTACAATTTGCTGGGAAGCTTTTTATAAATTTCTGGCTAAAAAAATAAGTGATTTTCCCCCAATAACATGTGTATAAATAATCCTTAAAATATCAGTGATGCTTAACGTAAAATAGAAGTAATTTTGCAAACTTAATGGAGAAAATTCCTTCATCCTTTCAGTTTAAAATGTCTGACAATGTCTCTTAAAGCCTTCTTTGTTTCCAATAATATGCCATTTTTAATTGAACTATAACGACAGTAAAAACATTTAATGGATGGAAAACGTAAAATTTCGAAATTTCCTAGATTTTTTTTTTAATAATCTAAACAGTTGTAAAGTTTTGGTCGTAATAGTATACTCCCTGTTACAACTTTTGAAAAGTTGAAAGTCATTAAAACAAGCTATAATTTCCAGAAGCCTAAGAGATGTCAGCTGTGTCTACTACCAATTTACATATTATAAAGTTGTTATTATTTTAAAGGGAAATAGACAGTTCTTTGATTACGCAATGTTTAGGCGCCTGCATCACGTTTTCTATACCTGAGGCTATTTAATGATTTTCGACTTGTAAAATCTTTCAGAACTTAAGCTTCGCTAAATATGCATAGTTCATAGTCTGAAGAAGCTTTGAAAATAACGAACAAAGATTCAGAAATGGTTTGCTAATTATTCTTAGTTCATTATTGCTTATAAATATTATGAATTTTACAAGATTTATGCTCAAAAATCTATTCGTTTTTTTTGTTGTTGATCAAAATTACAATCAAGTCTCATGTCTAAACACACCGTGAAAAAATGAAATCGGAATAAGAATCACTGTTGCAAATAATGCCCCCATTATTAAATTAAGTTTGATATTATGTTGTCATATTATGCGTGATTAGGTGGGTGTCACCGGCATACACGCCCAAAGTTACCGTGGGTTGTAACAGAGTCACCTGCAATTTCCGATTTTCAGTGAAGTACTTTTTATTACATTGGCAAAATTTAAGAATATTTTTTTAATTATTATTTTCTATTTTTTATTTACTTTTATTGTGCTTGATTAAAGTACTACAAATTAAGTTTCTGCGTTTCTTGTAACTCTGATTAATTAATAAATTGTAAATATTGCAATATGAAAACCACTGTTTAGTAAAGCATTTCCTTTGATATTCGTATGACTCTCTCATAGAATTTTTATGTAAGCATTGGCATTTTTTAAAGTTAATTATTATAAATTATATTTGCGCGATATCCTGAAGCGATGCCGTATATAAAATATGGAGTTATTATAGCGGATATGATGCTTATATAATTATAATTCCATTAAACAAAATTGAACAATAATGTTTAATGTTAAATGAACGTCTGTGTTAATTAATAACGAGAGGAAATTTTATATAGAATAAATATGAAATTGTTTGTCCTATACATCGTTTGTTTAATCTGATCTAATTTTTTATGTTCTTCGCAAATGATATTATATGCTTATTTTCGTTTTGATGTATGTAAATTTTGAAACATTTTTAATATATTCCAAATGAGTTCCAATATTATTTAACAATTCAAATGAAGGTGTTCAATATATTGTTGCTCCCTAAGTACACAGTTTCTCACGCAATTATTTGCATTCTCATTTTTATTGTAGCCACGACTTTTTGCAGCTTTAATTATGTGCAAATTAAATCAATTTATTAATTATAAACGATAGGTTTTAATAGAACATTTCCTGTTACATTTTAACAGTTAATTTAATTTAAATACGCTTTGAAGAAATAAGCAAAAAGTTGTACCAGTTATGGTTGCTCTTAAACCTTTTTAAAATCTTCTGTATTAATTAGCATTAGCTTCGTTTAATTTTGATTCTCATATTTCGTCTTCGTCAATAAAAAAAAATCCCAAATTTTCTTGTAAAGATTTTAATAACGAGCCTGTCTTAAGAGAAAATAAGAAATCAGTGTGGTATTGAATTAAACGTCAAATCATGAAAAAATTAATTAAGAACGTAATGTTTAATCAAGATGTTATAAATCATGAAAGGAATAAACAAACGAAATGTAGTTTGAATAATAATAAAAGACAATTGACGCAAGTGTATGTCATAAATCGACAATTAATCGTTTTGACATGCAATTAAAGTAATGAAAGTAAAATTAGGTAGTTCTTTAATGAGTTTTAGGAAAATATAGAAAACATTAAAATCGATTTAAAGTGAAATCACGTAATGTGGAAAACCGTTATTTTATTTTTATGATGTGTAAAGGACGTTTGTTTATTTACTGATATTTATTTTCTCACTTCTTGAAATCATCTGTAACGGATTTGTTTAGGAATTTCTCGGTGATTCATTTAAATTAACACGAAAACCTTTTATTTAAGGCCTTTAAGGGATAAATAACCAGTAAAACAAAATATTGCCCCACAGAAAAGATTTCCACGCGCCGCCTCTGTTTTAAAGCTTAACTTAAAGTTTCGCAAATTTTCTCGGGATTTCATTAATAAGAAATCAATTAATGTGGGCAAGAAATGCTAATTTAAAAACATTACAAGAATCATACAAATGTTATTTTTTACGACTACACGGAATTTTTAAATATTCATGTAGATTTTCAACTGATTTAAATAAACACGTGTGCGTCCTCAATTAAATTCAGTTATCTTTGAATTGCAAGTAGAAAATTAGGGTTACACTGACTTTGTTGCCGGTATTTAGCAAAGCATTTATTTTGACCTCATTTTTATTTTAAAAAACCAAATAAACAAATATGTATTACCATAAGTAACTAATATATAGTATGGTCAAAAAGTCCTTGGGCCGCGGTTGCTGTGGAATTTAAGTCATCTCTGATATTATATACTTTTAATATTTTTATGTCATAGACGTTTACTTGTCATCCTTTAAAAGTGAGCAGATTGTAATTAAAAAGGCTTCAAAAAGAATAGAAGATGTTTAGGATCCATAAAATGTAAAACGTTCACAGCAACAGCGATCCAAGGACTTTTTGATCCTACAAAGTGTTTGGGTAGTACTGGCAATTTTTACTAATTTTATATTCCAAATGCTCAATAATATTCCAAAAATGGCAATCTTAACGTTTTACAAATTAAATAACGTAATGTAACCAACCAGTGAAATTTATTTGATCATCATAATAACGTGTTTCTTGCTGATTTTGCAATATTTTTATAGTATATTGATTTAAAAAATACATGCTTTTTGACACATACTTTTGGTTAAGTAAAACTCAGTAATAGATATTTTACTAAATTTAGAATTTAAGCTTTCAAAATTGCTTGTTCTTATTTGAATAACCGGCTCTATCTACGGATGTTTTGTACAGAAGTTCATCCTTATTTGAACTTGTTCGATTAAAAACCTCATTTTTGGGTTCAAAGAATTCCACCAGACGGTTTAATTTAAATATTTAGTAACGTTTAATGTTTATGTTTGAAGTTTGAAATGTTTATAATTTTTGTCAGTCATAAAATTATTGAAAATTCGATTTACAACGATTTTTATATTCGTGTTTTAATGTGTTGCTGATTTTGGACAGGTATACGGGCACTTTATTGAATGTACCTTAGAAGGTTATCCAATTTTACGTTTAAAATTGTATTAGAAATACCGTATACGAAAATCAACCGTTTTTCTTTCACAATACATTGATATTACTTCATTGTTTGTTTAAAGTAAGAAAGTAAACAAAATACTGCACGTTCGTTCGTATAAAATAAAGTGAAACCAACCAACCAAAATTAATTCTCTTACAGAAAATTAGAAGTTAAGAAGAAAGGATCATGAAAACAAGAAAAGTTTGACGAAAATAGAAGGAATTCCAGATAAATTTTCGAAAATCAAGCATTTTTTTTTTCTAAAACGAATCTCGGAAGTAATAGAAATACGTCCATCGAAATAATAAAATAATTTTTACCGAAAAAAGAAACTAAAGAAAACTTAAAAAGCAACCCGAGCAAATGCGCAAGAAACACATGAGAAAAAACGCGGAGAAAACAAAGTGCATTTGATTAAAGAACTCATAGGCGTAGAATTAACGGTTTAAACATTGGCGTAGAGATTGCCCCCTCGCTTTGCCCAATGGGGGGCGAAACCTCCCCGGAGCAGCAGTACTCGCTGCGGTGGAATGACTTCCACGCCTCGATTTTGTCTTCTTTTCGACATCTTCGAGACGAGGAAGACTTCGTGGATGTCACCCTTGCTTGTGATGGTTGTTCTTTTACCGCCCACAAAGTCGTCTTGTCGGCGTGCAGTCCTTATTTTAGAAGACTCCTTAAAGCGAATCCTTGCCAACACCCCATCGTTATACTTAGAGATGTTCAACAAAAAGATATGGAAAGTTTATTAAGGTAAGTTTTTCTTCTTTTTGGATTTTAACTTTATTTAAATTGCCTTTACTGCAACCTACATTCAAAAATAAATAAACTGGTGTATTCGAAGGTCTAATGCCCAGAACCACTGTTTTTTGAGTTTTCTAGAACTTCCCCTTAATTTTCCTATATTTTCACCTTTCCGAAACTAACCAGAAAGTTAAAACGTTTAAGTTTAGGATCTGCTTAGGGTTTTTGATATTTTCTTAGATTTTAAATATCGCTCTCAATTTAAAAAAAAAACTTGAGCATTTTGGGAACTAACCACAACAACAACATTTATCACAGTTTTACAAGATGACTCAAATCTGCTGCCAGTATTTCTTTATATTTTCAATTATCTTGATTTCTAAAACCAAAAGTTCCTTAAATTTTTCCTTTAGGCTTTTCTTCTACTTTATATATTCCGTTTTCTTCTATCAGCTGTCATTTGCTTTTCTTCCCAAGATTTGCCTTTCCTAGTTCCTATTGCATTCAACCTGTCCTCCATTGTTTTCCTGGGTTTTCCTATTCTCCCTCTTCCCTTTGTTTTTATTTCACTTATTACTTTGGTTAATCTTGTAATCTTGTAATTGCAGCTGCATCCGTTCTATCTTTTTTACCATTGATTCTTACTTCATCACTATTATTAAATCCTCATTTCTACAACCTCCTTTAAGCTTTTCACAAAATTAAAAATCGATGGTTGCCTGCTTAAGGAACCCCTTGTTCTTAAATTTTCAGAATTTTTTCGAATCAAATTCCGTTAATTTTTGGACATTTTTAGCTTTCGAATATTTTTCTAATTGCAAACTTTAGTCCAGTTTTAAAAAACAGCGGCTTCTTACAGTTTTGATAATCTTTGATTGGCATAAGTAATTCTTCAAACTATGCAATGTAATATTTCAATTTCTTAAATCGAGTTTAATGAAATATTTTTTTAATGCTAATGTAAAATTCAAAATTTAAATTTCTTAATTTTCGGAGAATAATATTTTAACATCAGAATCCTATGCAGTAACGTAGTAAAGTGTAAATATTTCTATTACAAAATTCTAAATGCGTAAATAAGTGAAGTACTACACGTAAAACCTTTTGACACAAATAAAAACAGAAAATTTTTCTGTTTAGATGTATGTGCCAAGAGATTTTTTAAATGTATCATCTTCCAACTTTCCGATAAAAATAATTCTATTCCTTCTTCAGTAATTTTGAATACAAAAATACAGAAGCCTTACGGCAAGATGTTCCTCTCTGTTGCCAAGTCAAACTGACACCTTAGATGATGTTTTCATTCAGTAGTAGATTCGCATGGACATCGAAAAGCAAATAAAAAATATGCCTCGGGTTATTGCTGTTTGATATTGAAGAATTCTGATTACATGTTTATAAACCGAGTTTATATTGGAAACGACTGACCTTTTTTTTTAGAATATGCTCTGTTATTTACCTTTTCCAGTATTTCTTTAATGAACAAAATAACTACACCAGGAATTTTGTATATTGTTGTCTTAAAATGAATATCGCGAGGTCTTTAATAATGTCGAACAGCTTTCGATATTAAATTCGGGCTGTGCAATTAGTAAAAAATAACCAACGAGAGCTATGCCATGTATTATTTAATATGAGAATCACATATACGACAGATCATTAAATTGAAATGAGTAAATCCAAAAATACAACGAAAGGAAACATTTTTAATGAAATCAATATCGTAACCCCGGTTTTATATAATGTTTCATATATGAAGCGAATTTTTCACCCAGTTCTCTCGATTTCACTGTTAAGAATATCCGTTTCAATTTTAATATGGAAAATTTGAACAAATGTTTTGATGACGTGACACATAATTTTCTAAAAAGGTAGAAAATTGTATGTTTTCCACTTTTAAGAAGATCAAAAGTGATGTTGCAAAAATTCACGTTGTTGTATTATCTAGTAACATTTTCTTTATTTGAAACCGTTTTAAGACAAATAAATATACGGAAGCCTCTTAAAAAAACCATATGTTCCAACCAGCAATGTTTCCTTCACAATTTTATTATTATTTAGAAGTTCACGTAGGTTTATCGGTCGGTTCAAAATTACATTTTAAATGTTTTATTAATTTAAGCCAAAGTTTCTGTTTATACTCATATTTAGGATTAAATCTAATATTTGCAATTAGTTTTGCATTTGCCGTACATTTTAAAAATATATAAATTGGAACTGATAAGGTAATTGGATTTATATGATTTTATAATGTTCCTTTTTACTTTTTTCATTCGTTCAGATGTCTTTTCGCTTCAAGCATGTGGGCCTTTTAAGATGCGTATCAAAATTAGCAGAGTTCTGATATTGCCGGTGTGGAATTAGTATTTGAAAATCAAATGAAGACAGGTGTCATATTCAGAACAGAGAGCAGCTTGTTTACCTTTATTAACTCGAGCAAAAAAGGTTAACGTACCGTTGTGGTATTCCCTAATAAGTTTCTCGATTCTGCGATACCTTTTCAATATAACTAACTAATTGTGTTCTCGTTTTGTTTTTTGTTCGACAGGTTTATGTATAATGGCGAAGTACACATAGGTCAAGAACAGTTAACGGATTTTTTAAAGACTGCTCAAATGTTACAAGTAAGAGGCTTGGCGGATGTTCCTGCGGGATCTGCTGGACAGAGGCTCACTGCTGCCGATGACAAGATCTCACCAGTAAGTTCTTTTGGTTTTACCTTTTTTGTTCTTTTTGACTTAAGTAAGCGCCAAGAAACCATTAGGTTTTGTGCCCCGAATTCCTTCTTTAAAAATAAATCCTTTCCTACACGCGACATGCAATAATGCTTAGTAATATATAGATTTATGCGCAATGTCGTAAATAACCGTGCTATTTTTAATAATAAGCAACTCTGGTATTTATGAAATTGCGCTATAGTACGCGAAATAAACGACAAGTTAACACACTTTTCGGCAATGTTTCATTTTCGGATAATGCGTGAGATTCGACAGTTTTTAGAAAACTCCTTTTAATAACGAGAAAGATGTGGAAATAGAGAAGAACGCCGAGAATTTCATCATGTACGAAAATCTTGAAACCTAGACAAAAGTTTTGAAATAGATGAGTGTTGGAGTCGACTAAAAATAAACTTATCAAAGGCTGAATATCTTTATTTTAATGCTTGTTAATTTTTTGTTCATTTTCTCGCCGTAGAACAGATTTACTACTACTTTAAATAGACTCGTCGTCTGGCATTCCAATTATTTCCACTGTACTTTAACTCCAGAAACTTAGTTGTAACTTAGAAAACAAGTAAAGTATACTTCGAATTTCAAAACGAGCTTACTTTTTGTTAATAACAGACCCTAAAATTTGATTCTCCTGGCAGGTGTAGGTATATTTAGATTTTCAGGATAAGAATCAAGACTGTGAAAACACAAGGTGTTAAAATCTTCACCCTTAAATTAACAAATCAAAGAGATAACATCATATTTGCAAAAAAGACCGTCAGATTTTTAATCTCAAAATTCATAGGAATATGATTAATCAACGCAAAAACTTGCAGATGCGTTATATTTCAAACTTTTGCATTTTAAAAACCTTTTAAAGGCCCCTCTTCTTCTTGGTACCATATCCTTTACTTACAGGACGTTGGCGAGGGGGATCAAAGTCACAAGACCCTTGTGCAGTTCAATTACATTTAATTATTATTCCTATGTAAAAATAGATGATCGAAATATAGAAAATTAAACGAATTGTGGTCTCTTAAAATAAAAACATTTTTCCCATTGGCTAAAAATCCCAACGATTAAATTAAGAACTTGGAAATACACTTGAAACCTAGAAACATTTTTCGAGTTATGTTTCAATATCTGATTTGTGTCAATTATAAAGTTAAAGAAGTTTAGAATGATGGATTTGAATATAAGACTAAATATAAATGTTTAAATCTTAAATAAATTTTGAAAGTATGCCATGTACTCACGTTTGGTGTCGAGTGAATAAAATTTGGACCTTAATCCTGAGCTTATATGTGAGTCGTATAAACCCATTACAACCCACTTACATTCAAAAATCGTAGTTATTGTGTAGAAAAATCTACATTAACTATGGTTACATGGCTAAATGCCAGGCCCGACTATTTTTGAAATTATTTCTGAGTGAAGAAGACACATATCGATTGAGAAAAGTAGCTGATTACCTATGGTGCTTTCGGACTAACTAAATGAATCATAATATCACTGGGAAATGCTTCAGAATATTTATTTAATAATTTAATACAAAAAATTCGAAAAGGATACGATATTTAAATTTTAATTCCCATGTGGTAGGTCATCTAATTAAATTCCAAGCACAAAATTCAGAAGTTAATATACCGAATAGATTAACTTATATGAGCAAAGAATTTCAGATTTATTTTTTGAAGATAAGGTGTGGTGTTCGTATATTTAATATACTAAAAGGTTAACGTAACCGTTAAAGGTCTTCTTAAGTTGTATACTAAAATAAAAAAGTAGATCAATGAGATGAGTTATTAAAGTGTAATAAATGTGCTTATCTGCTTTTGAAAAATTAGCAAGTTGAATTAGTTTCTACGATTCAAATATAGAGATTAACGTAATGTTAAAATTTATTTCTTTTTGGAATAAATTAGACACTAAGCTGATTATAAAATATGAAATTATCATGGGATAAATTAGAATCATATTTTAGTTTTTTATATACCATCAATCACTATACTTTAGGTGTGATTAAACTTAATGTAATGGTAAAAAAACCTGTTCAAAAACCAGACAAGGAAATCAAAAAATTATGAAACGACAGAATAACCCAAAGCGTAGAATTTCCCAACATTTCTAAATTAAAAAGTTTGGTCTAAATCGATTGTAAAAGCCATAAGAATTTGTATAGGTACATAATTTTGCAGTTTATTTATCTTACAATGACAAGTAAACGCCGTACTTCTCAACGAAAATTAAAACTAAAAGAATAAGAAGTACAAAGTTTAAAGTTCATTTTTGTTTTTTTAAAACTATCTGTTTACTTAAAAAACTACAGGTAATTTTTAAATATTGAATCATTCTTGTTTACCAAAAACATTACCCTTCAAACAGTAATCAGGGGGCATTGCTATATTAGTTTTCTTAAATTAACATTTAACTACCTGAATTCAACTCTTTATATTTTTTTATAAGTACTAAAATTAATGATATTATTAATAAATTATTCCGACGGAATGAAAGTTTAAGCTTAGTATCTATTTTGTTGTTGCTAATTTTCCGTCGCAGTTTCTTGTACATTAACCTTTGTGGAAATTTCCATTTTCACCACAAAGCAATAAAAGTATAAATTATAGAAATTAAAGAAAGTTAAAGCGTGAAATCTTGAAGAAAAATTATGTCGAAAAGCCCCTGGAATATAAAATATTTTGGGGACGAAAAATTAATTAAAGTAGCGAAAATGCAATTCAATATTTTCATCAAATCAAATGTAATTAAAACTGTACCTATTCTTATTAATTTAATTGGTTTTAAGTATAAAAAGATTAATTTATTCCCGAATGTATATCAAATCATTTAATTTAAAAGTACAAATCGTTTATATAAATATCCAAGATTATTCATGTATGAAATTTAATTTAAGAGAATTGAATCATCGATTACTCAGTGAAGTTATAAATTTTCATTTTTTACATGGAAACATCAACTAGTTTACTTTGGATTTTAAAAGTGGTTTTGATACGAAACGAATTGATTTAAATCCCTCTCAAAGCCGAAATTCTTGGGATGGAATTTCGTACGAATTCTTCTAAAGCCGTTTTTGTAAACTGCATAGTGCAGAACTAAGTGCCTTGAAAGTTTGGAGGTAAACGTACTTAGAAACGATTAGATTAGTGCACAACCTTGACATTTGGTCTCGAATTTGGACGCTAAGGATTTTGCACTCTTTCAATGAATAGTTTTTATTAGAAGTGAACTCTTCTGATTTGATATTACTTGATGGAATTGGCATGCCAACATTTAAATACCCATATGAAGAATGGGATTCTATTTCTATTTGAATTAAACGCTATTATTAGGTTATTTGCGTTCCAATGCCTAGAATGTTTTTGCTGTGTTGGAGTAGGCGTACTTGATTGGTTCAATAACAAAAGAAAGATTCTATAAGGACACCTGCGTTATTTATTCAATATTAGCTAATAATGTAAAGTGTAGAATACGATATTGAGGGAAATTTGGAGAAATGTTCACGTTTTAGAGGTTTAATAATCCAAGAACATCTTCATTACGTCGTCTCGTTTTATAGTTCATCGCTTTATGTGCCCCTAAAGTCATATGTGTGGTTCTGCTGAATTAAACTTGTTTATTCATCATGTAGCTGGTTTAAATGGTATATAAAGAATGAAATTATAAAGAATGAAATTCTTGTTACAAATCTTTGATATAAACAGACATATCTGGTTTAATTAAACATTATTTCTAAAAAAATATAGAATTCAACAATTTATTCTGAATCCTCAAATTTAGAAGATTTAAAAGAAATCAGCTGCTTAAAATAAATTTTCCAAAATAGATAGATGGCGGACTATTTTTTAAACCAAAATTGCAAATGAAATTTGACGTAGATTCGGGTTTATAAAATGATAGGAGATAAGAACGAATGTTTTATAAAAATCTAACAGTTTGAATCACCATCACAGCTGGTTATATATGATAATTTCTTTTCGTTTGTAATGAGTCAAAAAGGACAGTGAATTTTTTAAAAATATATAATCTTGGCAGCTGTTCAACTTCAAAAATTTTCTGAATTTTGTAGGAAATCGATTCTCCATTAACTGTCATATTGATGCAGCTCAGATTTGGACTACTCCGCAACAAATTGAAACTCGAATGGGTCAATTTTCTCTTGACCAATTCCTTAGGGAGGTGAAATCTATCACGGTACTAAATAATCGAGCTTAAAGAACGTGGACCGTAAATTTAACGTATTTTAAAAATTTAGGACAATAGTTAAGTTGCGTGTTTATCTCGAAGTTCAATAAGACGTAATTTAATTATGGAAATTGAGCGATTTGTATGCGTGGTACTTCAAATAATCAATTTAAATATTAAAAACTAGCTTACAGGTGTCATTAATAACAGAAATGACTGAGCTGCCTACCAAAATTTTAAAATAATAAATTCAGGCAGTGGTAAAATCTATATCATGACTGAAAAACGTTCGGCAAGGAATAGAACGCGTGTGGTTCAATACGATATTTTTTTTTTAGAATTCCTCATCATTACCATGGGCGACAGATCAAGCGGACGCTGTAAGAGACGGAGGTTTGTCGCCGCCTCCGGCGAAAAGATCTAGGAGCTCAGAACACATTAGAGGGTCTTATACCCCCGATAGGGGTAGAAGTCCCTCGAGGGGAAATGGAGATATGCGAGAGTCATTATTAGGGCAAGCCCTCGAAGGTGGACCCACACTACATACGAGCACTAACGTAAGCAAAATCCCGTTTGATCCTAGGACAACGGTGCATTTTGCTGATTTTCAGAAAGGACAATCAGATTCGTCGCTACAGGCGCAATCGACGGGCGAAGACAGTAACAGTAGTGATACAGCACTGAGTGACCACGGCGACCCCGTAACCCCTAAGACTGAACCCTCCGACTATCCCATGTTAGATGATCAACACCCTTTTAACACCAACGGTGGACTTCTTGATCAACCGAGAACACCAACGTTTCCCGGAGCCCTTCTCGGATTGCAAGGTAATCCAAAAATTACTTCTTCCCATTTCGACCCTCAACTAACATTGATTTTATCTACCAGCCACATACTCTCGGGCTGTAAAAGATTTTATGGGTCATAAAATAACTTTCTAGTTGCCTTGATTATGACCCATAATTTTCATTACTTTTATATCTTTTTCCAGGACTCCAAGGATTAATGCCGGGACCTTCCGGAATGCACAATAACACGGCAGATAATTTCGGTAAGTTCCTTTTTATGCATGTTTGAAAGCAGAATTAATTTGGAACAAGAACGATCGTTTTATCCTCTTAAATTCCAAATTGATTCATTTATATTTCATGATAAATTGTAAAACCGGAAAATATTACTGCCCTACTTTACGCTAAATTTCTCTCTGTACAAACGTTTTATTTAGTAATAAACATATTTAAATTTCGAACCGCAATGAATGACGAAATGGAAAAAACGAGAAGATTACACTAACATAAAGCATAATTAAAAACTTAAAAAAGAAGAAACACAGAAGACTCAAGAAAGGACGTGACTCTACGACGGAAGGGGAGAAAACGTACGAATACACACGTACATTAACTTTTTAGAAAATTTCCTAAATGCAAACTCGTCGACAATTTAATTTCGTTTTGAAGCGTCCCACAGCAGAAGTCGAAGGAAGCATCGAAGTTTTGTGTTTTATTTGAAAAATGTCACTATTTATGATGGGGTTGTGGGGTGCGCCTATCATGTCAAATTATCTGACAGTGGCCTGCCCGGGGCTGCTGGAAAAATCGAACAAAGACTAAAAGTACAACTTTTTAAAAGCTCTAGCTGTCTTTAATCTCCTGGATTAAATTACGTTAAAATATTTTCATTTTTTCCCTTTATATTGGCTTTTTACGATTTTACATTTTTAGCAATCCATTTAACACGTTTACTATTACTAAGTAATTAAAATTCGAACCGTAATCTTAACTTAAGAAACATATTTAAGGCTTGCAATTACCAAAAATATTTTAACGATTTTTTCACGGTGTAAATTAGAATTAACGAGCACGATTTAGGGAAAAAAAAGTTGTAAATTGATTTTACTTCCAATCTAGTAAAGTTTAATTGGGTTCAACTTTTAGTTCTAATGGATTTAGGAGATTGTAATTTCAAATATATAAAATGTAGTAACGTCCCCCATAAACCAAAGTATAATTATTTCACACAATCAGTCGAATTTAATTTGTAGAAATTCGCGGAATTTGACTTAAAAAAAACTGGATATTTTGATGTTTTTAATGAGCGGAATTGATTTTTAATAATGAAACTAAACTTGATTTTCACAACCGTTGATTTGATTTGCTTACTCTGAATTATCGCATCTTTTTTCATAATTAGCAACTTAGTTAGAAAACCTTATTTAAGGTTCAATCGTATATGCGGACACAAAATTATGCAAGGGATTATAGGGCTAGAATTTGGGGTTAACGTACGTGGTGGTAGTGGTGCAGAAAATTTCGTTAACAACAGCATCGTTTCACATAGTGTTCCATTTGCAAGGAAATTTAGACTTTATTGAAGTCCTTTAAAAAAGCGATAATTTTTGATACATTAAAAATTTCGAATGTAACCAAAAGTAAATTAGTTGTCAGGCAATTTTGAAGCTAGCGAGAAGCAAAAAACTCACTCCAAAATATGTAAAGTAATCAGGAAAAAGGAATATATCTCTCTGCCCTAAATGATTTTAATTATGTTTTCGCTCATTGGTGTTACGGAATTTTTTGTTTTCCATTTTCATTCATCAATTATTTCGATTTGTGCCAGTGTTAGTCGTAAACTGAACTTCATTTCGCCGATTTGAATTTTTTGCCATATACGTTCTGATTTCTGTTTTACATCATTTAGTTTTTTGATAAGCTTAGCTATTAAACCCCCATATTTTCTCCTTCAAACAATTAAAATTGAAATTAAGTAAACTAAGTCCAACATCTTAATTATTCTCTAAATAACAAAATCCGTCATATCTTTATTTTCTTTACTATCTGGTAATTTTAGATAGCAGATTTTATTATTTCCTTTGCCAAAATTAAGAGTTTATAATGACTTTATAAGTATAATAGGAAACTATTAAGTTTCGACACCGATTTTTGTCATGTAAAAATGTATGGATCTAACCTCATTTTAATCCTATTTCCTGAAGTTTGCCGTTCTTACCGCTGATTATTAATTATTATGTGCATATTTTATATATTAATCTTCTGTTTTTCAATGAGTTTATAGTTTTGTCAATCGCTAGGTTTCTCATTTAAAAAAAATATTTATGAATATTCGTATGAATTTAAACTTTGAATCTGACCTTAAATAGTGAACGGATTTTGAGGTCCACTACTGGTATTTTTAATTTTAATTTTAATTATTGTACACAAAAGTTTATAAGTTTTGAACAAAACAAACAAAGCAATTTGTTTTTAATCATTAGCTAAATTCCATTTGCACAAAGTTTGATTGGAACTAAAGAAAATCCCTAACACCACAATGGTAAACAAGGAAATTTCTGGTTTAAGCCAAGCTTGATTGTGCAAATGGTCCTAAATTTATTTTGCCTTTCAAAAGTCTCAAACTTTAAAAGAGTTCAATTGTATGAAAGTAATCACTCAATGATATTGCAGTTGCATTGTGAAACAGATGTAGTAAGATGGTGCAAGAATAACAAAACACATGACATTCTGTTACATTCCATACTTTATTTTTCCAGAGATGTTTTTCAAAGAATTTAATATTTTCCTAATTTTAGTTGAGTTCCAGCTGTAATAATTTCGATGCTGGTATTTTACACCTGACCTTTCAGGATGCTATGGTGCTATGGCCGTAGATATCAAAACATTTTAGAAATTACGGTGGGGTTTATTTAGTTTCATTTTCGATTTATATAGGCTAGCAATGTTTCAAATTAAATTTACGTTTGAGGTAAAAGGTCAGAAAGGCACAAACATTCCATAGTTCATTTTATATTTTTTCTGACTTCGTGCGTTCGGAACAAAAATTCTGCGCACTAAAATAACACTTTTAATTGCCACCTGGAAATTCAATGAGAAAAAGGGGAAACAGGACAGGGGTGAAAAGGAATTTAAAAAATGAACGATTAATTTGTAAGCGTGATTAAATGCTGAGGTGTAAGTTCGCTTCGCTTACGGATCTATAGTAAATCTAAAGGAAATTATGTGCTGATGTTAGATAACCTGCTGGAAATTATTGTTCATGTTCATGTAGCTTTTGTCATTTACATATTAGAGATGTTAGTGATTAAGGGGTAATTTAAAATGGTATTTCTTAACTTTCACAGTTAGGGATTTATTATTGCGATATGGTTTTCAAAGGTTATATTTTGAACGTTCTTGTAGCTTTAATAATAGGGATAAAGGTATAGAAAGAAGTTTAAAAGTTTTTAACATTCAACTTGACGGTTGCTTTGCAGATTTCGTTATGGGAAATTATATGTATGTGATAGATACATCGAACGAGCAAGCACAGATCAAAACTAATCAATCGAATAGTTACAGATAATTACTATTATTTATAAGATTGGTGATGCGCTAAGTCAGGCGTGGTTAGAAGATTTATGTAGGTCAATTAAAAGTTTGAAATATTACACCGAATTTCTTCGCCAATATAACATTTTGATTATCTTTGATTTAGTATAAGAAAACCTGGCGATGTTTTCATTGCCATTTTTATTTCCATCATATATTTCGATGTTAATGGGGAAGAAGGTTCGAAAAAAAATGTAAAGAAATACATTGGGTACTGTTTGTTTAATAACGTAAAGGTCAAAATTCAAGCGTTCAGTTAATAACGTAATAACTAACGTCGCGTAAACAATATTAACGAGCTTTGCAATTGATCGGAGGGGACCGGAGGCACAGTCAAACATCGAGATTGCTCTCGATGTCCTCATCCCCAAACCTCCCGGCATAGGTCTATTGATTTATACCGCGCACCCGTGTCTCTTGTCCGAACAGCCGGATGGACGCTGAGGTGGTACACTCCAAACACCGAGAGTTTGCAAGGATGCGCACACCCTACTAGATAATGGATTTGAGAAGGGTTCTGCGGTGCGTTAATCTTGCGTATGTACGCCCTATAGACCCCAATGTAGTTATTTTAGGAGCCAGTCCGTGTCAGCGAATTGTTTAGGAGTTTCTGTAAAGGACTTGCATAAATTCGGTTATACACGGTTTATAATCCCAGGATCGCACATAAGATAGAGAAAACGGGATTTCGCTTTTAAAACTATGATATTTCTTTATCTGAATGTACTCGTACCGTATGTGGGCGGAAGAAAGGGCAAGTAAGTAGAATGGGAAGTAAAGAAGTAAAGGGAACAGCTTTGTGCTGTAGACGCGTTATTCTCGGTCGTATCGGTCGGTAATACACCACCGTTATCGACTGTTCGTGTTTGGACACCATTACCGACGTTTATTACTTTGTCTGATAACGTACCCGTTGGTTAGGATATTTTAGGAAAATTACTTCGGAGATTCTTGTATTTTCCTTCTGTGTCTTTCGTCCCTTTTTATGCGCCCTAATTGCCGTGTTCGATGGAGAAGGACGCAGCACGTCATTACCGAGATGGTGGAGATATGCGTATGAAATAATGAAAGCGAAAGTTATCGCGTGATATCAGATTTAATTCCAGCTATTGAAAATATTGTATTTCGGGATTTATTAGTTTTAAACCTCTCTTTAATATCCACGAAATCTTTTTATTATCATTTTACGTTTTGTAGGCGAACAACCGTTAACTTAAATTATGAACATTAAATTCTACTATCTTGGCATGCAATTTTACATTGTACGAACCAGTTTAAAAATAATTATTTTAATAACTTCAATTCGAGTCAATTGTTCAGACTATTACTTTAATGATTGTAAATTAAGCGTACATTATACTAGCGTAAGAATAGAAAACAAAACCATAACATAGAAACTACAATAATTGCACACACAGATAGATAGGACGAGATTATATTTATAAATTGGGGGCTTCCAGGAAATTCGAAGGTAACAGAACAAGAACAACGACGGCCCCAAAGCAAAATCGAGAAGGAAAGCTCACAGGTTTTACACGAGCGTACCAATATCACACCTGAAACCGAAAAAGTGGCCGGTGCAAGTCAAGCCGAAACCGAATCGGTTATGCCCTTGCCTCATGGACCCTACATGTACAAAGAAAGACCCACTTGTCCAGAATGCGGAAAATCTTACAGCACGTTGAGCAACCTCAAACAACATTTTGCTAATGTACATCAGAAAAGCACGGAGGTTTTTATGTGTTCCGTGTGTTTGAAATATTATAAAACCAAGCAATACCTGATCACCCATTTATCGCAAACACACGGGATTCGACAAAGACCCCCACGAATGTGGCAGACGAAGGATCAAAGACAAAGTTAGGATTATGAAAAATGTCAACAAGAAATTATTACAGTACCTGCCCTGAAAACCGAAGGGCGTGCATGAGTAGGCGGAATAATGAAATGACACATACTATAAAACGTATTGTTAGAGATTTATGGGTAATAAACAAAGAAACACAAAGGCCAAATAAGTGTTACGCAAGAAATAATAGGCAATTAGGTAATTGGAACCGATTTACATTAAAACAAAAAAGCGAAAGAACTAACCGAAGATTCTAATCGTGCATGCATGAAACAATTTTGATGATATTGTGTAATCTGCCCTTACAATAATTTAATGCCGCCTCTGTGTTACAGGGGCGGCTTCGCAAGCGACGGGAGGCCTGAACGCCTTCCTCTGGCAAGACAGGCCAAAATGCGAATATTGTGGAAGAATTTATTCTTCGCCAAGCAATCTAAAGCAACACATAATAAACGTTCACGTCCACACCTCCAGGGAATTTTGGAGAACCTGCGATTTATGCGGAAAGAAATGCAAAACAAAGCATTATTTAATTAATCATCAGTTACAAGCGCACGGTGTACGGCAAAGACAGCAAAACGGAAGCGATTTTCTTCAGCTAATGGGGGATTTAAATTCGCCGTAGTAATAAAAATAGCGTAGGTTGTAGATTTGTTCGAGTACGGTTTACGTATTTTTATAGTTCAGAAAGGCTTCGTTCTTTTTAGGGCAGTGGCGTACACAAGGCTTTCTTGTGGACGTGTTTTGCTTATGTCTGTCTGTTGTCTTTGCACTGTTTCTTTTTCCGTTTTTATTTTTTTAAGTACGCCTCTGCTTAGGGCAAAAATTTATTATTATACTTTGTGCCATAATTTTGTAGCTATCAGTAATGATTGTTTTATAATACCTAAATCATAAAGCAAAACGAGAGGCAAAAAACAGCTAAAGTGCAGCGAGAATTTGGCATTACAGATGCCAACAGCGGGGGTGGAAGGAACGCGTCGCCGTCCAACCCTCAGATGTCGCTCCCTACAAGGACAGTCAAATACGAATGCCCTCTTTGCGATCGAATCCTGGCATCTATCACCGTGGCACGAGCTCATATCGAAGAACATTACCCTCGAGATAGCCCCTTTTGCCCCGTTAGAGAATGTGGAAAGAGATTTTCGCATCCTAATTCCGTCAGAAATCATATGAGGACTAAGCACTCGCAACAGTGGGAAATCATGAAACAAATGAAGTGGAGTATATAAGCTGTGAACTGAAATCCTTTTAAGATTCTTCGATAACAGGAACATATGGATTTTAACGGTTTAACGCGAATTTATACAAAAAAGACATAAAGTGTACCTATTTAAAAAAAAAAATGCTTTGTATAATACATTGCCAAAGATAGACGACTGTTACGCGCAGCTAATCTAAAGGCCCCATCTTTTTTTTATAGCATGACCATTTGGGCTAACACTTTGGTTAATTGTTGACCCAATTAAGTTAAAAAATCGCATGTTGTGGTGCCCCCCCTGATTAGCCTGATAAATTATAATATTTTGTTCGAGTATTATTGGGGTGGTCACGCATTTTTTACTTAATTGCGTTAATTATAATTAACAAAGTCCACCATGGCTTTGCGATGTCTGTGTATTTCCTATGTCTATACAGTGTGTAACAGAACCGTTATTTAAATGAACGTGATAAAAGTAGGGGGTTTTTCAAAACCAAAACATTTTCAAAAGTCTTGTCTTTGAATGACGTGACTTATGTTACTGTAGTTAGTTGTTCATGGAGTAGTGTTTATCATTTATTTTTTGTATTCACGCAATCGCAGCATAAAAATAGTACAGCAATACGAATCATTGATTTTACGAATTTACAGGGCGCTATGCCAATTTTACAATTTGTTTACCCAAATTAGTTCCTTGAAAATTGGTTTGTATTTTAGGTATTTTGTGTTGTGTTTTTTTTTCCAGTTATAACATTTTTATTTATTCCTATTTTCCGCATATTATTTTTCATTTATAAAACATTATGTGCTTGAAATTAATAAAGTTTCATTTTTAACCGAATGTTTTATCACACGAAATGGTCAGTTGAAGTATTTCAACTAATCGTAACATTTAAATTATAAATTCGATTAGTTTGTACGAAAACAAAAGTGAAATAATATTTATTACAAATAAGATGATCTCTTTTTATACAAGATTAAACTAAGAGGCTATAAGTCAAACTGTTTGGCAAGAAACAGCCAGTAAAAAACAAAAATTTAGCCTTCATTTAGGTTTGTAATTTTATCATTTTCTTTTGTAATATAGACGAATAAAATTCCAGAAAATCATTTAAGTACCAAAGATTAAAAGTTTTAGATTGTATCGAACAATATAACCAAAGAAATCATGAGACTAATCGAAATTTCTATTTAAGAACTTGAATAAGTTTAACTTTCAATTTTTAATTATAGAAAAATAAAATAAAAGATGAATCTTTCGTCTCAGTTTGCAATAAAAACTACTCGAAATATTTAGCTAGTAAATAAAATTTATTATTAATTAAACGCGAATTATAAAGAATTTTAGTCGTAAAAGCTTTCACTAGAATAGAAAACGACTAAAAAATGCAAAATTCATAAATATTGCCAAAGAAGGAAATTATTAATTTAGACTGAAATGAAACTAAAAAGTTCTCACGCGTAGTCAAAACAATTTTCAAGATTACGTTTAGATTTTTTATTATATTATTAGTTAACCGAAAATTTGTAGTCTCATAAATTCGCATATCCAAGAATTCAGGCTTGGTTATAAGGTTATAACTAATAACACAGTTTGAAACTAAGTGCTCATAATTTTTATTTTTTTCTAGAAAATTACTGCCGGTTTATTCATATTTGTACTTTAAATTATTATTTTGTTTATTGATAAACTTGAATATATTATTTACGTAACAATTTGAATTTTAAATATGTAGAAATCTGAATTGTATTTCTAAACACGAAATTATTTCCTAGTGGGGCGCGTCGTATGTTACACACTGTATTTAAAACTGAAGCTATATGGCATTTTTTGTAGTATTAGGTTTAGATATTAGATTTTAGTTTTATAATTATGACTATTACAAAATGGCGCTATTATTCGAATGAGAAAACCATAAGTGTAGTTTGTATGCAAACATTCAGTATTAAATATTAATATTACTTTTACTGCTATAACTCTTGTTTTTATTATTTACCTTGTTATTTTTATTGCACTTTCAATTTTTGTCAGTATATTCAGCACCTACTTATTTAAACCATTAAATTAAAAAGGTAGGATTGCTTTAACCGAATGGTATTTTAAAATTAAGGTTTACATTTACAGTGTGTCTAGGAAAAGAACTTAATTAAAAATGTTTAAAAAGTTAAACTACAAAGTGATATAACAAAATTCAATCGTTTTTTACAATTTAAGACTTCTAAAACCAGGAATTTATCCTGAGAAAAAGTAGAAATAATGATGATAATATTAATAATAATAACAATATAACACACCGACTACCCAATCAAACCGTGGTTGAAGGAAGAATAAACGTAGAAAATTTGTAGGGTTTGATTATGTACATACGTTTTACCATCAAGTGGCGAGAAAATAATAGTAATATAATAATAATAAGAAGAAGCAAATATTAACAGAAAAATTACATTAAAATAGAAATGATTTAGCAGTAAAAATACCCTACGGTTTTCATTTGTTTTGAAATTCTAAATATTAAAGAAAGCTACTACAGTTGACCATGGAATTTGCATGTATATCGTTTGTGAATGTTGTGTAATTAAAAATACAAAAAAAAAACAATTAACGCGGACGGTGTCATTTACCAAATTAATTTTATTTTCAGATGTATAAAACAAGTATGCTGCCATTTTTAAATTTAATAGATTTAAATCGCACATTTTAAACACAAATTTGCAAAAAGCTAATGGGAAATTTTACATATTCATTTGACGATAAAAATGACATTAAATTTACTTGGATGTGATTAATCAGGCAAATTCTGATATAAAGGATAATCAACAGAAAAACATCAGTTTCGGATTTTCCATTAGGCAACATAGGACCATAAAATGCCGAGGCACTGAGACAAATCACCCAATACAGCACCCAATATTTTTTATTAACAAAAACTTTTGTATAATTCTGATTATTCAAAGGTAAATACGAGGGCGTATTTTTATAACTTCCCCCAACACTTATTCCATCTTTTTTCCAATTGTCCCGTACCCTCAGAAAAAAATTCCTTCAGCAACTCTGCAAAGTATTGTTTGATAGCTTCTTTGAGTGCTTCATCAGATGCAAGACGCTTTCTCCTGAGATGCTTTTTTAAGTTTTTGAATAGAAAGAGTCTGACGGAGCTAGATCAGGCCTATAATGTGGATGCCTTGAACTATAAACCCGCAGTCATTGATTATCTGCTGGATGACACTTCGATGTTCCACCTTAATTTCACCCATTTTATCAAGAGGCAAACCTTCCCAAATCTCTATAAACCGCACAAATTAAACACAACTTAGCACATGTACTTCTAAATGTCACGGCTATTTTTTAATAATTGGTTTGAGATCTTCGCTTTTTTGTTTCATGGCGAAGTAGATAACATAAAAATACGTCCTCCTATAAAGAAATATGAAGCACACAAAATACAATGATATTCGATTCCAATAGGACTAAATTCCAATTTTTTTAAATTTGTTTATGAAATTTGCGGAACAAAAATTCTAAATAAAATTAAATAAAGGGTGGGACTTTATTTAAGTAACCATTTAAAATTTCAGAAGAAACAAGAATGGTAAAATAGCGTGAGAGTTGTCTTTTTTCATTTCTTTAAATAAATAATTAAACTGGCCTTTAAAAATATAAACAGCATTTTTCTTGGACACACTGTATATAACTCAGATAATCGTTTATCTAATACTTTTAAGTAATCACCTAAAACTTTTTAATTTGAAATTTAGTTATCTGAATCAACGAAAAGTAAAATAAATTAAACAAAATAGTTTCGTAATAAACAAGGAAGTTTACGTATTTACAATGACACTTTAATTTTCTAAACTTCCGCAACCCTTTTAACGTATCATTATGAACTTTGCAGTATCCAGGCGTTCTTTGGACATGATGCGAGTTCGCGCAACGGATCCGCGTCCCTGTCCGAAATGTGGAAAAATCTACAGATCGGCACATACATTAAGGACCCATCTAGAAGATAAGCATACGCTCTGTCCAGGATATAGATGCGTACTGTGTGGGACGGTAGCGAAGTCGAGGAATTCTCTACATTCGCATATGTCGAGGCAACATAGGGGCATTAGTACGAAAGATCTACCTGTTTTGCCGATGCCAGCACCTTTTGATCCTGAATTGGCCAGCAGGTTTGTTAAGAATAGGTATTCTTATTTTGTTATACGTATATTAAAAAATTATTATATAAAAAATCACACATCTTGCAATCAATAATAATTGAAAGCGAAAAAAAAACGTCATTTAAGCCACAATTGCTTTAAATTTGGAACAATCAATTTTTTGGGGGAAGTCCTGAAGTACTTAAAGCAGTATAATGATAAATACAGAATTATATTGCTTTAATTAAGGCACATAATGAGGTTTTAAAATATTTTATGATACGATTTGAATAAGCTATTAAAGAATAATTGTTTTGGACAGAAACAATAACCAAAATTTTATGCATCACTTATTATTGTCCGATTGCTTAATTTACAAACTTAGGAATGTGGTTTAATGTATAAGTAAATTAAAGACTATTTCAGCCTCTTCTTTTTTAATTTGATAAGTAATAAAGAAATTTGGTTTATCTTTTTACGTCAATTTAAATCGTTCATCATTATATTTAGCGGAATCAACAAGATCATTGTCGATTAGCAAGGTGCAAAGCCAGAATAGATTTAAAAGTCTGATTAAGATAGATAATTAACATGCATTTTATAAGTTTACAAATGTTTTCACATCTAAATTAATATCTACATAACATGTGAGCAGTGAGCTTAGGGCTTATTGGATTAGCTGTCAATTTTGCAACTATTGTTGGTTGGTTACTCACGAGAAATAGGTACCTATCAAGAAAGGAAATCAGTCCTGTGGCTTATTATATGAATTGTTTATACCTTTGTTTATTAATACTCTAATTCTTGTTTAGTTCATTAATGACCATGGCAGTTGACTTGCGTTGAGATCTCTGTCACTTGCAAACCTATATCTTGCTAAATAAATAAACAAAAACAAATACATCTTTTAATAAACCGGTAAAAATCAGTCAGTTATTTACTACACTCTATACTGTCTCGGGGTCAAACCCGAGTCGGATGCTCAGCAGGTGGCGTACCCAGTCACTGAAAATAATTGGGAACCCAAACACAGTGGTGGAGTAGGGAAGGTAGGCAGTTGTTGAAGGCGTGGTGCTTACCATACCATCCCGTATGTATAGCGTGCGAAACAACCGAGGTATGAAAGCTACTTAGGAGGCCTTAACCCTTCATGCTGCCGGCCATGCTCCTCGCGGGGCGTTAGTACGGATACTTTTACTACCTTATACTGTCTTATTAACAAACAAATATATAAACAATTCACATCCTCTCAATATACATCCATGGGTAACTATATGGAAAATGTTTCAGAAGGGTCGAGATATGTACAGAGTGGTTCAAAAAGAAGTACATCTGGTTCCACTATTATTCTCGAATTAGTCAGAACTGTTGTTTAACATCACTCTTTGATAAGTACTTAGACTACTCCCTTCATATAATAATTTGAACTAATTAATACAAATTACAAGAAAATATCTTCTATATTGAGACATATTTCCAATCAGAACAGTTTATACACGAGGAATAGTAATATTTCTATGCCGAACTGCATCGCGGGAGAGCAGCATATTCCATTAAATTCACTGCCAGCTACATGTACGGCTTTTATGTGTTTTTTTAATTGTCTTCTTCTTCTTCTTGTTTGGCTATTCTCTTATGCCATTATGTCGTCGGGTTTTCTCTACTACTCCACTACTCTAACACACAAAATCACTTGACACTTTTGTCCTCCACCCACTTTCTAAATTCACTTTTATTTCTTTTTAACATTTTTATCTCTCGAACAGATCTTCCTTCTTCCTTCACTATCTCTTCCACTTAATTTTTTCATGTTCTTTTTGATCTACCACGTTGTTGTTTTCCTTCCACTTTCATTTCTGTGACCACTCTTGGGATCCTATTTTCTTAATAACCTTAGAACTGTCTGTATTAAGTCAGAATACGGCCTGCTGCAATATCTTATTTAAAATTTCTTCTTAAACTTTTGCATCATTTGTTGTTACTGTTCCTAAGTAGTATATGTAGTTTTGAACCTCATCTAATTTATAATTATTTATTATTGTCTCGTTCATAGGTTTTACGTCCCTGCTGATTTTCATGACTTTACTTTTCTTTAAGTTTACCTTTCCCAGTTCCTCCTTCCGTATATCTTTGCTATCAATATTACATCATTTGCGTAGATTGGCTGCTCTATATATACCGGTTCTAGATTTCGATTCCTACCTTTGTTTTGGAGAGTTTACTGTTACATTTTTCCATCACTTCATTCATTAACATAACAAACAGTAGAGAGCTCAGGCAATCTCCTTGCTTCACACCTTTCATCATCTTAAACTTGGTCGATATTTCTTGATTTATTCTGATATTCTCCTTCAACGTTTCTGTAGACGCTCCGTATAGCTCTTGTTAACCTAGTATTCTTCTAATATTTCTTAGATTATAACTACTTCTTGGCAGCTGCTTTTAAGTCTAAAAATGCCTGTCGTACTTTCACTAGGTTCTTCTCAATTATCATTCTTATGGTATGGGCATGGTCTTGAGTTTGTCTGTTCTTCTATTAATTTTTGTTCTATTTCAATACTTAGTCTTCTTTCCAGTATTCTGGTATATATCTTATATGTAACTGATGAAAGACACTGGTCTATAGTTTTCACAAAGGGTTGTGCTTCCTTTCCTATGCAATGGTATGATTATATTCTGTTCCCCCTCAGTGGGTATTCTTCCCTGTATGCAAGCCATTTGGCAGATCTCTGTTATCAATTCTACTACCTTGTAGTCTCCCATCTTTACCATCTCTGTAGCTATTTCATCTTTCCCCGTCGTTTTCCCAAGCTTGATTATTCCAATTGCGTTTTCTACGTCTCTTGTTATTTTGTTTTGTATAATTTCTGCTTCGTTCTGTATGCCATCATTTCCTTGCTCATTCATAAAACCTTCATACCTTCAATATCATTTTCATATCTGTAACTATCTTATTTTCACTGTCTTTTATGTTTGTTATTTGAGTTACGGTATTTCCTTTCATATATTTAACGACATGCCGAAAATACTTGCAATTACTCTCGTAGTTGTTCTGAATCTCCTCTCCAAATTGTATTCATGAGTCTTCTTGAGCTTGTTTTACAGTTTCCTTTGCATCGTTTCTCTCATTTATATACAATGTGATTTTTTAAAAACTCAATTTCAGCAGGCCGTATTCTGTCTTAATAACCTTAGAACTGTCTGTATTAAGTCAGAATATGGCCTGCTGCAATTGAGTTTTTAAAAAATCACATTGTACATCTGTCTATTCTGCTCAATTTTTGATTTCAAATAGTTCTTCTTTTTTACCTTTTTCCTTATTTCATGGATAAACCAGGTTTTATTCCCTTGACGCCACATATAATTTTTGTTGTTTCAATCAGACAATTTCTTAGTACTTCCCATTTTTGATTCACATCTCTGCTCCTATGTTCCATTCTATTTTCTTCTTCTGTTAGTTTTCTTTCTAGTAGTTCGACTGTATAAGAAACTAAATATAAAAAATAAAGTAAGAAAAACCAAAAGAAAAACATCATAATAGGAGGAACATGGAACATACAAACTATGTTAAAACCCGGAAAAATGGAAGAAACCGCCAGAGAGTTATTAAGATATAAAGTAGATATTGCAACGACCCAACAAATGAGATGGAAAGGACAAGGAGAAATCTAGAAAGAAAAGTATACAGTGGCAAAGACAAACAAGGTAAAAATGGAGTAGGATTTATTATAAATTATAACAAACAAGATGATAAAAAATATAATACAATTTAAACCCATGAATGGAAGATTAGCAATATTAAGAATAAGAGGAAAAACGAGAAACACGACATATTTATGTTAACGTATATGCACCTACGTACGAAGCCGACAAAACAGAAAAAGAAGAGCTTTATGACAAATTACAAAGTATACCTACTAGAAAAAATACAAAGGTATGATACTATTGTACTGTTAGGAGATTTTAATGCTCAAATGGACAAGGAGGAATACGTGCAGCAGCAGCAACAAACATGTTTATTATAAGCACAAAATTTAAACACAAACCTTTTCACAAAATAACATTGGTGCATCCAAGAACTAAACAACATAATCAAATAGATCGTATATTAATATCCAAGAAAAAAGGAATAATGGCAGAAGATATTCGAACTTATAGAGGGACTAACATTGATTCTGATCATTTTTTAGTTTTAGATAAAATAAAACATAAAATGCCAATACAAAACTATAAAAGAAAAGAAAATACATACAAATGGAACACAGACAAATTTAAAATAAAAAAAATCTGCCAGGAATTTGAGGAAGAGATCGAACAAAATCTAAAAGCATATAGAGAAAGCATGGAAACAAATGAAGAGTGGATTAAAATTAGAAATAGATACTATAATGCAAACAGCAGAAAATCTGGTTGGATATGAGAAAGGAACAAAAAGAGAAAGAAAAGAATGGTTTGATAAGGTATAAAACAGGACAGAAATGGCTAAAAACAAATGAACAAATTGATTACAATACGTACAAAGCCTTAAGAACAATAGAGAGAACTGTAGAAAAAAGAAGAAATGCAGACACAAATGGCTAAAAGAAATAGAAAATGACTACAGATCTAACAACACAAAGAAATTTTACAGACAGCTAAAAGAACAAAAAAGAGAACATATAGTTTCAATAAAAGGACTTAAATAGACAAGGTGTAGTGGAATATAACGAAAAAGAAAAAAATAATATATGGATGGAACACTTCCAGGAATTACTAAAAAAATGATAATCATACTAGATTAGGTGGACAATATACAGTGGACGAAAATCAAGTAAATCAGGATAAAATAGATGAACCTAAGTTAGAGGAAATTTGGAAAATAATTACAAAAATGAAAAATAACAAAGCACCTGAAAATGACAAGAAAATAAGTGTATTTATTAAATTTGTTGGACAGAAACTGCAAAAGGAAGTGTTTGAATTAATATCTATAATATTTGGGACCAAGAAGAAATGCCAAAAGAATGGACGACAGGTATTATAATACCAATATTCAAAACGGCAAATAAATTTGTAGTAATTACAGAGGTGTTACCCTGTTAAAAAACTCTTACAAGATCATGTCAATGCTTATAAATTAAAGATTAAACATACATAGAAATAGAAATTGGCGACTATCAAAACGGTTTCCGACCTGGACGTTCAACTATCGATGCTATTCATGTATTAAACCAAATACTTGAGAAAACATATGAATATAATATGGAGGTTTATATGTTATTTACTGACCTTAAGCAAGAAGCAAGCCTTCGACGGGGTTGATAGAAGGAAAATGTTTGAAGACATGAAAAAACTTAAGATTCCAAGTACCTAAACTTTTATGATCAAATGCCGTAGTAAAAACAGAAAATGGACTAACAGAAGAGTTCCAAATAAATGTAGGAGTTAGGCAAGGGGATCCATTATCTGCATCACTATTTAATTTCGTATTAGAAAATGTGGTGAGAGTCATTGGTAGGACTCCTGACGTCACGCTTCCCACCACCACCTTCCCGCCTGGAACTAGAGACTGCCGTGGTTCAAGTTATTTCATATGCAGATAATCTGGTTTTAGTAAGCCGAACTAAAACGAATCTTGAGAGGTCATTTAGAAAGATGGAAAGGGTTTCAGCTGAAAGAGAATTACAAGTAGAAGAAATATATGAGATGTGGTGCAAATGTGCCAAAAGGAGAGGACAGCTTGAAGATAGATAAATATGTTTTTGAGGAAGTAACAAAAATAAATTATCTGGATATGCAAATAAACAACACAAATAATAAAAGCAAGGAAATTGAGGCAAGGATACAAGCCGGAAACAAGGCATATTACGCAAATAGAACAATATTAAACAACAAAATTAATCAGGCCAACAGTAACATATGCGGCAGAAACAAGAATCCTAAGAAAAGAAGATGCAGAAAATTTAGGAGTACTATTCGAAAGGAAAATCATGGCATAATTAAGGTGACAATGAGCATAGAAGAAAAATCATGAAATAGATCAAGATCTAAAGGGGTCAGGACAGTAAGATTTATAAAAACACAAAGGATCAGGTGGTTAGGACATACCTAGGTACCTATTACCAGAAGTAAAAAAGAAAGAACAATAAAGGCATTAACACAATAAAATCCGATGGAGACAAGAAAAATAGGAAGACCCAAATCAAGATGGATGGATGAGGTAATAGAAGACTTAAGATTAATGGAAGAAAACAACTGGAGCGAACAGATAACAGATGGATTAAAATGGAGACGTGTGGTAGAAGCAGCCAAGTCGCATATCAAGTTATAAAGGAGGGATATGGGAGCTAATCCATCCCAAATACGGATTACAAGGATTTCCGTCTATTTTCTTCCGCTCTCAATTTCTCTATTCTTATTTGTTCGCGTTTTTCCCCATCTTCTGTTTTCTATAACTTCAGTTTTTATTGTCATGTATTATCTATTCACTTGGTTGCTGGACACTAAATTGAAATATCTGGTGTATTTTTTTGTGATTGTATTGCCAGCACTACATGTTTTTAAAATTTAGTGAGATATTTAGTTCCCTGAAATGTTGGGTTATGTTGGCAAGTTGACGGATGTCAAACTCAAAATTCAATTAAATTTAACTGTAGTTCCATATGCAGTTTTTAATTCTTCATAAATTGCCTTCTGCCCTCCTTCGGTAAAATTCATAGTTCAACAGTTAGGTTAGGTACATTGCATGAAAATCTTTATTTTATAATTTTCTTAAATGTCAGATTTCAAATTTCCCTCCAATCACGTAGTAATCAGAAATAACATTGGTACCAATTGTTCAGTCCGTGCCAACATAAATCTAGTGTCCACGAGATCAGTGAACAGAATATAATTAAAAATGGAAAAGGCAAAAATAGTTTTAATTTAAAAGATTATACCATACATAAAGTTTTTAATTAAATTCGAAAATATAACAAATGTAATTATTTTCTTTTGTTATAGATTATTAGCAAAAGCAGGAGTAAAAGTAAGTCCGGCAGAATTACGAGCGCGAGCGTCACCGACAGGTCCAAGAAGATCAGATATGAAATTAGACGCAAAAAGTGTATATTCGGGGGCGCCTTCAGAAGCAGGAAGTTCAGTGTGTGGGGATAACGATCCAGAAGACCTTACAATATCACATCACAGATCGTACGCTGGATTAGACTTAGCAATGTCGCCGCCAATGAATCATAACGCAGCACATATGAAGATAAGTAAAATTGGTTCTTCTGTACAAGCGGTGGCTGCTAAAAGTCTAGAATCGCTCGCACACAACTTATCCAAAGAACCGTATCCTGCTCCTCTTGCGCCTCCTGTTACTTCAGGTAATTCGACAGGGTCCGCAATTTTGGATACGTATTTGCAGTTTATTACGGAAAATAGTTTGGGAATGGGTATGATGTCCGAGCAAGCTGCTGCAGCTGTGCACGCAGCAAAAATGGCTCAGTTAAATGCGATGGGTTTGGATAAAGCATCTCAGCAGCATTTTTTAGAAAAAATGCAGCAACAAATGGGTGTTGTCGCAAATGACTTAGTTATGAAAAGAACAGATGAAATTAGAAGAAATGACGAAGATATAATAAATAACGAACGTGATGTGGATAAAGACAAAGATGATGGTGGATCTTCTGGCGGTGAAGAAGACGATTACAGCGAGGACGAAGCAGAACCAGAAAGCGTTAAAGCAGGTGAATAATGTACAGATGGAAGGACAATTTTTTTAAAGTAAGCCATTAATGCCAGTTCAAGTGTATTCCAGCTGCCGCAATTCTTGCCGTTGATCACTATATTATACTCATTTTATTCCATCCATCTACCTCAATATTGCCACACAAAATTCAAAGCAAGTACTACTTTTTTCCTCCAAGTAACTTAAAAATTCCATCCGTCTACCTCAAATACTCAGAAATAGAAATACTTTTTAAGATACAGGATAATAAGGGTTCTCGTGTGTATACGGTAATTTAAGATAGATTAAAAATTTTTATTGGACTATGTTGCAGTTATAAATTGACTTTTAAAATTGATGTTAAAATAAGATGTGTAGATTTGTACAATGTTTAGAAATGTCTATAAATCGTGCCAGATTGAATGTTGATTAGTATATATGTACCAGTGATTTACACATAGTGTTTCAGGTTCCTGCAGGTTATACATCACATAATTTTTTTAGCGCAATTCAGTTTATATATACTAAATATATTTAATAATCGTATCGGAAGCACAACCAAGGGATTTTTATAATAGGAATGAAAATTTTGTTTGAATTATTAAATATATTTAATCCTATTATATTGCAGTATACAGGACAACCTATCCAGGTTACAATGGTACAAAAGGCTTTTGCCGAATACTATTTTTGTATGAATCTAGATTTTAAATCTAACGTAATCGCTAAAACTCGCAATATTGTTTCATCTTAAGACTCATTCAGTAATGATTTTCATTTCGATTTATTTTCAACGTTAAGTTGATAGATACCACAAATTACTGCCTAAACAAGTAATAGCCAGCGAACAATATGAAACTGCCAATTTCAAGATACTTTTTACTCTTAATATTCTAAAGATTCAGACTTGTTGACCAAATAATATTTTTTTAAATTCCATAAACATTTTGTTATTAAAGTAAACTTTATAGCAATTATGATGTACAACTGAACGACATTCTCATATAATTCTGATGTGCAGCAACTTGACTCAGGACTTAGCGAAATAGATTGATATTAATTCCATAATGCCTTAATTTAAAGTAAACCGTAGAGCTTGCATCAGTTTATACTGTCTACTATTTTAGTAATGAACCAAAATTTATGTAAACCATTTCTAAATAGAGGTTTATGTCCTTTTGTGAGTATTTATTATAATTGTTTTCATTACTGAATGAGTCTAATTAAATTTCATTCGATTAAAATGCTTCCATATAACACAAATGCTTCCGAATATAAGCAATCTTTTGATGCTGGAAAATAAAAATCGTACATCATATTTTATGAAGAAAAACTACATCTCACATATTCTCAGGTAGATTCATATTCATCTCAAAATTACAGTACAAATTGACATTTATAAAAAAATGTTTTTAATGGTATTGTTGGAACTATTTTGAATCTGATACTTCCGTTAACGGTTTTCTCTAATTATATTAGTAGTTATACACTCATCCGTGATATAAATCAGGTTTATAAGCAAATATTCAGGTATCATAAATCAGGTAGATAAGGCATTTTTAAATAATTATCAACCACAGTCATTAGTTTTATTTTTGTGCTGTAAATAGTAAAATTAAAAATGACACTTCCATTAGTTTCTTCCCTGACTTACGTTGCCCTAAATTTGCCTCGAATAACGTACTATGTAATATATTATTATTATGAAAAGTTAAGTTTAACGAATCAGTAGAAAACAATCTTGCAGACTTGAGGCAACATGTCAGTCAGTACACGTCAGTAGTTCTTCCATTTATTTGTATTAGAATCGTTGCAATAGTTGACTAGTAAAAGCGTTTCATAATAATTTTTTTATCGCTTGTGTTAAGAGAAAACTTTCATTTTTTACCTTGTTATTTCGGCTTCATGCTAAAAGGCTAACGTAGGTGTAAAAAGAGCAGAATGCAAGCTATCTGTAGTTAGTTGTACTCAAAGTAATGGTAATTGTTAAATGTTGACTAGAAAGTTGTAATCGCTTACGTTTTAGTAAAGACTAGAGGTAACGTAAACGTAGCGATAGAACTCGAAAAAAGGTCATTGTTAATTATTGCGTAAGTTAGGATAGCTAGATTGTTAATGCACACTGAAAACGCAACATGAATGTATACCGTTTTTTGAAGTTAGGATTTAAATAACTTAATAATGTTCTTGAATATTAACAAAACGTATATGAACATTTTCGAACCATGAATTTATTCTGAATGTTCGCGAATTATATAAAATGTTGGGTGTCGCAATTATTCTAAAAGGATAATCATACGAGTTTATACGAACCTATGTATACCAAAATGATACCACCAACATTTTTTGTGTGTGGATATACATTGATGTAAGTTGATAACATACAGTGACATTTAAAAATGGAAAAACTATAGCATTTTATACAACATATAAAACACTAATAAAAATTGAATGTCGATTAATAGTTTCGGAACACAAATTTGGCATTTTACGATAACGAATTAGGTATACAAATGAACTTAATAGGACCATGTTGAAGAAAAAATTTGTATTTATGAAAATCCACAATTGGTACTTATATAAGTTAACAAAACAATTTGACAATTTCATTTAACAAAACATAATATAGGTTTAAAAAATGTTTCAGGCTTTTTGCTGTAATAACTTGTTTATTATTATACCTAATACATATAACTTCAAGTATTTTAAAACACAACTGCCTTTATGCAATGCTATGTATACGAGCCAAAGTTTGCCGAAATTTAACCGTTCAATTTTTATGAGAAATGTTTTATATTATACAAATACTTTTGCTACTGGTCAAATTTTTTAAATGGCACTGTACTACTAAGAGGCGTTACAAAGTATACAAAATATTCAGAATATTTCATGCATTAAAGCGTCGGTAATTAAGACCAGTGAATGTTTGCTTTAGAGTTTGCTTAATCTTTATAATTTGTTATCGCTAATGAATATACGAATTCAAGAACATTGTTCAACCATTTTGCATTTGATAAATTAAGAAATAATAATCATAAAATACAATGCATATTATATTTTTCCACAAAATTTAATGTGTTGTTTATTTGTAGTTTGTAAAAAAAAAAATGTTTGGATTTGATGTTAAATTATTAACCCTTATTATTTTTGTGTTTATTTGCCGTGATTTTTTACACAGGAATTGTTTGAGCTGTCAGTAAGTTATGCTGTTTTTTTTTTTTGTTAAGTAAATAGTTATTAAGTCGTGTTACTTACTAATTGATACTGCAGTTGATTTATTTTTGAAGGCTGTTATTTATTTCAGTGTTTACACATGTTATATTTTTTATTTCACGTAAGATTGCAGTGTCATTTTGAAATTACGTAGTTATAGATTTAAGTGCCGTTGTGATTTCCCATAATTGGTATTTCCGGTTGAACTACCTCATTTTTTCACACGTAACTATATGCAGATTTCAGTTTTATAGGACGTTTACTCTATTTTTTATTATATTTTTACACTTAACTAAAATAACATATAACATGCCAGATCTCCTTGTCTCAGTAATACCGGTAAAATTTTGTACTTAAGATATGAAAGTATATTTTATATATTTTATTTAGTTGATAATGTACAGTTGTTTTTTGTAAGTTGATTCTCAAAAAAAAAGGATATGTATTTGTAAAAACCCTTAGGGGACTATGGCGAGCTTATCTATATGTGCAGTGCCATATGTAAAAGAAAAACGTTTGGCAATTTCTAAATTGTTTAAAAATTGCGAAATGTTTTTTAATTTATATAGGACTCTACAGCAATCGCATTAGAAAATGCAAATAACAGGAGTAATGGTTCCTATATATTATACGGTTCCTCAACAATATCTCTTGCAACACGTTGCAACCCCCGACTCAAATATTTTAACGTCAATCCCTTCGCTTATGACGTACTTAAATACTCAATAGGCGTTAAAAATAACTACTCACGTTACAATGTATTCCTATTTTATCAAAGCTTATGAAACTATAGCTGTCGGTAGATTTAGATAAACATAAGTTAACTAAAACTTCTATTGTTGAGGGACTGGGTGCCTTCTGTAATAAGTAAACAGCCTAGTCGCCGGTGTTCGTCCCGGCGACACAAAGCTGGAGCAGAGTTCCTAACCTAACTCCCTTTACGAGAGGTAATACATTTAAACAAATAACTCGTAACTTTTATATAGTGTAGTGAACCGTTGACACCGATAAAATATAGTTTTGCTAAAGGGCAGATTCGTATACACTTTATATTATATGAAATAGATGTATGTGTAAGATATAACTGATAGGTATACATAAAGTATTTTTTGTTTTGTATCGATATTAACGTTTTGCACTGCATTTCGTTAATTATAAGTTATACTGTACTTAAAAAAATCAAAATATGATGTTTTTGTTTCAGTTTTAGTCGTTAAACTGTGTACTTTTATTTGTATTTAAAATGTTCCTGATGATATATAAGTTAGAAATACGTTAAGTTGAAGTTGTCGTTGTTTAGTTAGCGGTAGGTGCAATAAGAGAGCAACATGACAGTAAGGATATAAAATAAATAAAATATCTATTTGCCATATTATTATATTATTAATACATTGTGTATTGCTTGGGTATCATTTATACATAATAAATTAACATTGAAATAATTGAAATAATAAATTTCATCGTCCAACTTATCTACTATCGTTCCTGGTATAAAAGAACATTTAACATAAAAAGATCTGAATAATACTAATACAGTATAACTTTTGTCATCTGAACGCATGGTTATTCGGTTGGTACTGGAAGGCTACCCGTATGATGCATGCATTTTTCAGTTTATTTTAATCCGTTGAAAGTGAATTGTGTAACAATGCAGATCATAGTTATTTTATTGGCCTACGAAGTAGAGTAACAAGGTCCTACATATACACACACACTTACACTCGACACATAACGCGGTATGTAAGTATTAAACAGAGCACCAATCACGTAACCCACAGAGTCGGGCCGGATTGTGCATTGAACCTGTAAAAGGCAACATACGCTAACGCAACCGCTCCGACATCAAAAGGTAAAAGAGGTTACAGGTACAGAGAGAGAATACTTTATTAGTTCCTTATTAACACTGTTGCTTTTCCACTGTACAGTGTCAGTTGGCTACGTATACCTGGCAAGCAGCACCATACATAGCTAATAACTAGCCCGACATCCGAGTTAGGTACTTTCCAGGTTTCCAGAAATATTTATATTTTTGAGAATTGCAATTTTCTGTAAATTGTATCTATCGTTTACATGTTATATGACTTACTCTGTACATACGCATGTTGTTTTCAGTTAATAAGTACCTATTAATTTCAATACTGACTGCTGTAAATTCAGACACTTCGATCTTATTGACAGAGTAAAAATGTTGTGTCCAGATTGTCGAAGTTATACTGTACCTACACTAGCTAAATTAAAATTTCGTAACAAACATAATGTCCGAATCACAAACATCAATTAAAAATTTGTTTATTAGCTTTGGTGCATATTTTGAACTCGTAACAGGCTTCAGCCATAAGAGGAAGAAGAAAAAGAAGCATATTTTGAATAAGTATTTGGAATTGCAACAGTGACGGCTCGTGGGTCAAAAAATAGGTGAAGTGCTATTGTGGTAGGTAAATTTAAAAAAGTTTTTATTTGGACTTACCTAATTTTTGTACACCAAGTCAATCCTTCTGTCTTTTAGGGTAGCAAATTTGTTGGTAATATCTTCGCCAAAGAGGAGAGTCTATCGTGAGGTATGTTTTTATCCGTTAAAGGCAAGAAAAAGTTCTTTCAACTGATGCACTTGTCGATGAAATGGTTAGTATAAAAGGCAAAACAGCTTATAAGCTTCAGTAAAAATTTCTTTATTCTCGTTGAGATTTTTGAGTAATTCTTGTAGTGGTAGGTATAGTTTTATAATTTTCATTGGCATACAGAAGATGTAATTCGTTTGTTAGATACTGATTTCTAGGAAATAATTTTCCATAAAATTGGCTTAAACTTTCAAAAGCTTTAGAGGGAAAACATGAATGATATTGTTCAAATTTTGTTGTATCAGCCAGAGACACAACTTGTAACTTATTACAATCTTGAAACCTTACTTCCATTTCCATTACCACGTGATCTAGTATTTCATAAAATAGAATTTTAAACTTTGTTTTAATTTCAGCACTTGTAAGATTAGCATATTCGCTTAGAAATGTTGATTTGCACCATTCCGTTTGCCTTTACGAAAACTAATTTTAAAAATTGATCATTCCTTTTGTTTTTGAATATTTCATGTTTAAAAACCACACTTATTGCAACACAAACACACAAACAACAAACACTAAAACAAGACAGCAATTTCAATTATTTATTTCATACTGTCTGGTAAATGCAGTTTCCCGGCGCCATTTTGAGTCCGGAAAGTGAGCTATTACGGTATCAGAGCCGGGGAGTGTTGCCAAGTAGTGATGGGCGGGTAGTAACTATTCGTTACTTTAGTATTCGTTACTCGTTAGGATCCGATGTACCGAATACCCCGAATACCCACAAATAAATGTATTCGGTACTTCTAGTGATTAGTTACATTTTGGAACTGTTACTGACATGGAACAATAACAATCTGTTATCTTACACTCAAAATAACAGTTATGGTTGCCAACTGTTCTCGCTCGAACAGGCTTCTGGTGTACGCGGTACGCGTAATAACAGTAGCTAGCAAACTAGTATTGAATACCGGCACAGCGATATCGAATACCACTATAATACGATAGTAGAATAGAAACCCAGGAACAGCTACTTTAATGTTCGTAACTAGTTTCAAACGTGACCACCCACCACCATAAGATTGTAGATGGCGGAGTATGTCAGGAGCGCTTAGAAGAACATTTAGATTCTATAAATCTATACAATGTTAATTATTTATTCGTATTTTTTATCAACCGTAATTAAGTCAGTACCTAAGTAATAAAATACTTAAGTACGTAAATAAGTAATTTCTATGCATTTATATTAAAAAATGAAAAATGGAAATGTAGACGACTGCTATTTTTATGTCTTTAGTGATGGGACAAACATCGTCCTAGTTGAAAACTTGACCACCGAGAGATTAAAGGGGGCACTGTAGGCGGAGAACAGTTAGAGCGCCCATGAATGCAAGACCCAAGACGAGAACAGTTGTTCCTAAAATAACTGTTATTGGGAGTTGTTATTTTATAGGAACAGGAACAAGTTGTTATTGTTCCTCGAAAAAAGAACAATTCCCCGTCTCTATAGTTACTACTATCGTTCTAGGTAGTTTTACTCGGCCTTTCACGAGTTCTAATAATTGCTTTCAAAATAATTAGGTATCGAGTACTTCATTCTCAGTCATAACAAATACTAGACTGCATGACAGTTAGTGCGTAATTTATGAACTATACACCTACTAACTGCGTAAATAAATTTGATGGTAATTTGAAGCTATCGAAGCTGAAACCCAAACAATATTTAGATTTGAATATACCCTTCTTTACCCACTTTTTTAGATATTTTAAATCGACTGTAAATAAAATTGTAAATATTTTTAGTTATCTAAGCAATCGTTCATTGTACATATTTTAGTTTGTTTTTTTTTAAATATATTTTTATAATATGATATTTTTCTTTAAATATTCTTGAACACCGAATATTGTAATGAATTAATGATATACACATTGAAACAAACAATTTTATGTAAATGAAAGAAAACCATCTTTTTGTTAAAAATTTAAAGTTCTAAAAGTCTCATTAGTTATTTTTTATTTCTTGCGGTAAAAAAAATATATACTAATTGTATTTATTATGAAATAATTCTGTAAAACGTTTCTTAATAAAATACCAGGATTTGAATAGCTACGAGTAGACGATGTGTACGAATCTTTGCGATGCTCCGATTAAGTTCTCGTACGTATATCGTTAGTGGAATGCCGAATACTTTGAACAAATACTGGATCCGAAAGTAAAGCTAAAGATTCGGTACTCAGTAACGAATACTTTGAACGAATACTGGATCCGAAAGTAACGAATGAGTACGGGTAATCAAAGTACCTAAACTTCCCATCGCTACTGCCAAGCAACACTTTCCGGACTGTTATTTTATGCAGCCAATCAGCAGGGTTGCCAGATTTTCTGAGTTAAAAGTCGCCAATTTGCCAAACAAAAATCGCCCAAATTCGCCACCTTTTAGCGGGGCGGGAATTTCAACCAATTAATAACTTCTTAACCAAATAATTATGTATAACAACAGATTGGTTGATCTAATTCTGAGGGAACGAAATATACAGCAAGCTTAAATACTGTAATGTAGAGTTTGAATAAAATTCAACAAAAACTACAGCAAACAAAAATACTTCGCAAGGTTTATAAGAAACATTTATTAAGCTTTACAAGTAAATTGCATTAATACAGTACCGAATTTTAGTCACCCAAATTGCGACTATCGGATAGCCTACTTTGCGATTAGGCGATTTTTAAAAATAAATACTAGTCGCAATCGACTAAAAAAGATAGCCCAATTTGCGATAAATCGCCCAATCTGGCAACCCTGCTAATCAGAGCCCGTAAAAGGGTAACCAAGCCACACCCCACACCTACCGGCTTTGATACAGTAATGTCACATGTTGACGTTATTGAAAAAGTGTCACATGTAAAAATTAAAAAAGCAAATTGTTTACAGTATGAAATAAGACGTTATACGATACATGTCCGGGAAGTTATTACTAAAGTCACTTCCCGGACTTGTAACGTAAATTACTATTGAAATCAGAGATAACCTGATAACCGACACGCGACACGATGTGGATGTAGTGAAGTGATTCGTCGATACAAAACTAAACACTTCACTCTAGCGATTCAACATATGTCAACGAACCGCTCGCAGGTGGTGATGACGTATGCGTTACCATGGCAACGAGCAGAGTTAAAGCCAGTCAATTCCCCCTCTTCACTTCGGGCGCGTTCGTTTCATTCGAATGCGGTGTAGACAGGGACAAAATAGGCTAGTGGTTAGTGGCAATAGTGGCGTATATTATGGTAAATAATATGCATTTATAATAAAAAAATCCTATCAATACGTAGTATTGAAGTGTCGATAAATAAAAAATAATTTGAATATAAAATAATTTGGATGCATAAATTTAGGGTGAAGAGGCACTTCATCTACTTCACCTGGCGAGTCGCCACTGAATTGCTTACCCAAAACTTCCATAAAAGCAGAGATAAACTATAGAATTATTACAAACAATAGATGCTGTTTTTTAAGTGCATTTAATATATTATTAAATTTGATGAAATAGTGGAAGTGAATAAAGCAGCAAAACAAGTATGTTTTTAAAAAAGAATACATTTTAGAGCGTTGCAAAATGATAGCAGTAACTTAAATTCTATGACCGATTGAGCACAGTTTATTAGCAGCTAGTTGAGCTAGTTATGGTTATGGTCATCTTGTAATGCTGAAAGCTTTGCTAAATATACAGGGTGTATCGTAGTATCATAAATGGCGCATAATATTCGCACCACGCGATTCTGCGTTAAAAACTGGACAAAAAATTGTATAACTGTTGTAGGACAAAACCTGTAGTTTTTGAAGAATTGTTAATTAAAGTCTACTACGTCACCTGCGATATCACCAATAGCAACCCGCTTGATTTAATATAATAATTGCATTGCAAATCGTTGCAACATTTATGAAAAGCACGAGCACTGCAAACATTTCAAACTTCGGATGGAAATTCTAATTAAAGGAAGGGTATGTTGAGTGCGATTACAGATTAGTTATTTCTTTTTTTGGTTAAACTACAGCTAAATGAGCTAAAATCATTATTTCATAAAAATATGACACGACAAGCAAAACCAGAATACGACTTAAGGCTGCTAATAACTCCATAACTAAAGAGTTAACAGCAAATTGGTGCTGGAGTTTTTTGCTTGGATTTTGACGTAGAATCGCGTGATATAAATATTATGCGCCATTTACGATACACCCTAGCTGTATAATGCAGCATTCTGAAAACAGAAAAATATTCAAAGAGAAAATAAATTATTCAATACTAATCACGGAGTGCACATAGTACTACAATATAGAAAGTTAAGCAAAGACCTGCTTGGTCAGAACTTGAACGGGTGTCCACTCCGCGGCTCGGTGTGTTCGGTTCCCTCGATACTGTAAAGGTATAAGAGGGTAAAAGGAAAAGAAAGGCAGAATATTAATCACAGAAGACTGTCGCAGATAACTAAAATTTGTATCTGTGATATATTCAGAAGAATTTTATAATGGAAATTAAATGGCAAGTTAATTATGTCTAAAATTTAATAACTGCAAGGTTAAATAATGAAATTACTTAATGCATAAGGATACAATGATGTGTGGTTATTAGTTTAATAAGAAAAATATGTGTACAGTGCAGTGAGTAGTGTAATTTCAGTAAGAAATTCCATATTATGTCGAGATGTCTAATTGAATGAAAAACTTTAGGAAACCAAAAAATGGTGCATTTTCTAGTTGTTTTATGAGGACTAGAATTTGCAATAGTAATAATAATTGATACCTTTATCATTTCGTTGGTGATATTGTCGCCAACCCGGTGGCCCGATGCTTTATTCTTCTTTCATCCTTCTATTACCTTTTTTATTTCATTCAGTTGGATGTGGTTATACGAGTATTGTATCTGATCCTGCTCTCATTCATGTGTTGAAGGTGTCATTCTGCTACTTCTATATAGTTGTTTATAACAGTAGTTTGTTGCTTCTTTTACCAATTCGTTTCGTTTTATTTCCGTAGTCCCCTGATGGGGTTTTAATGCAATTTTAATGCAATTTGCAGGAAATTTTGTCCTCTACAAGTCGGTAAATAAATTTTTTTAAGATCGCTACTTTTGCCTTGTTGGGAGCGGTACAGCTCCACCGCTATTGGTTTTACAAAAGACATAATATGTCAAATTAGAAAATTGAGCCTTAGAATATATATAATACTCGGCAAATAAATAACTCATTCTGAGCTGAAAAGCAGTAGAAAGAAGTCGCAGGCAAATAAAAGAAGGAAGTGCTGTTTTTTAAAAACTTTTTTCTAGTAGTCCCACGAGACTTCACTGACGTTCGCCAACACATAATTACATTCATTTTGCATCTATGTATACAGATTATTCAGTTTGAAATGAAAGGTAATACTTTTATTATTAGAAATAATGAACCAAAGAGAGTTGCTGCACTAAACTTGAAAAATCCCCTTTTTCGTTTTTTTTTGTAAATTTATCCCCCCTCTGTTGCATTGGTCGTAAAAAAATTGATACATGGATTTTGTAGGTAATAAAATTCTCTACAAGATTGATTATAAGGGCTTTTACGCTAAAATTAAGTGTTACGGAGTTATTGAGATGTAAAGTGGAAACAAACTCAAAATTTTGCAAAGTACGCAATTTTAGCCTTTTTTTGGAAGCTTCATAGCTCCGTTGATATTAATCGTACAAAAAGACTTCAAACAACAAATTTGCAGGAAATTTTGTCCTCTACAAGTGGGCAAACAACTTTTTTTGCGCCAAAATTCACCATAAAGAAGTTATAGGCAAGAAACTGAAAGAACTGCCGATTTTCGGTGGTTTCCACACAATGGCGGAGGGAGCGGAGGAGGGGGAATTGTGGAAATTTGGATTTTTCACTAACCAACTATCCTATACAACATATCAAAAATTCAGAACTACCCGACCTTTTGCAGGACAACCCCCCTTTTTCTGCTCCGTTCACTGGACTATCGGAAGACTGGTTTATGAGATACTACACACGTAGTAACACACACATGACACAGTCGTCTGACTTGAAGTAATGCCTAAAGGCGGTTCCGAGCAGATTGGCTATACACGCTTAAAAGACACACTCAAAAAACGAAAGAGAGAAAGACAGGAAACAATAACAGGAATAAATTTGATGTTAGAAACATGACGAGAATTTCAAAAATGCGGCAAACTTGAAAACCAAATGGGGTCTGCTAAGATCCCAGTTTAGAAACAACAAGAAAAATAATTAGTTGAAGCGGCGAAAGCGAAGTAAAATATTTGTAATACATTCAGGAAAAAAATGAAGCTAGGAGTACTATGAAGGTAAAAAATATTTAATAAAATGCAATGAAATTAAGAAAGACACTATGGGGTCTGTCCAGACCCCATTGGCATTATGAGGGTTAAGGTTTTTGTCTTATCCGAAGTTTTTCTCCAATTTTGAGGTCTTGTTCTATTTCTACCTCTCTGACCGCTTCTTTTATTATTTTTTCTATTTTATTGTATGCTATTTGACTGCCATTTCTCGAAAATGTTTTCTTATTATAAGCACTCTCTTCTTTATATTTAATGTCATCCAGGACGCATTCATCTATATACTTGTCATTGTTTTTCAGGTGTTTTTTTAAATTAATAAGTGATAAAGGTTCTACCTGAAGAAGCCATAGAATTAATACAACATTTATTCTACAAAATAATTGACGAAGAAATAATACCAGAACAGTGGAGAACCTCAACAATAGATATTTTCTATACAGTGTTCCCTGTTGGCATGGGGTGGGCCTGGCGTAATCCAGGATTGATCCACGAGGATCTGCTGCATGCCAATTGATGATGATGATGAACATTTATAAAAAATAGAATAGTGGCACAATTGAATAAAAATCAATCAGGTGAGCAAGCAAGATTCAGAAGTGGCTTTTCCACCATAGACCATCTACACACAGTTAATCAGATAATAGAAAACTACGAAGAACTCAACACAACAATTCATACAACGCTAGTTGATTTCGAAAAAGCGTTCGATAGTTTAGATTTTTAGAACATACATGTATAACTGAAGCGAACAAAATTATGTTAGAATTGGAATGGAAATAAAGCAAAATATCACCTTGGACGGAGACGGAGATTAGAGATAGGGAAAGGAGTAAAACAGAGGGACCCGCTATCACCAAATCTGTTCAGCTGTGTGTTAGAAGAAGTTTTTAGAAAATTGGAGTAGAAAAGCCACGGAATACGAATAGCAGATAGAAGATTGACTAACCTCCGTTTCGCTCATTACGTAGCATTGTTTGCAGAGAGTGGGACAGACTTGAAGAGGATGTTAGAAGATCTATTCTCGAAAAGTGTAACAGTTGAACTCAAAATAAATTTTGAAAAAACCAAATTATTAACAAACGGAAGAAAGTTGGACTTGAATGTTGAGGGAAAACAAGTGGCATATGTATATTTGGGACAAATCATATGATGGAAGGAAATTTGGAAAAAGAGATCCAGAGAAGAATTACTTTAGCCTGGAAAAAGTACTAGAGTCTTAAGAAGACTTTGAAGAGCAAGACAACAAAAAGTGTAAAGTTTTCAATTCATGTTTGTTATCAATTTCAACCTAAGGAGCTGAGATCTGGAGTCTGAATAAAAGATTATACCTACAAGGATCTGAAAGTGACCCAAGCAAAAATGGAGATATCAGTATTGTGCATAATAAGATTAACTGATTAATTGAGAATATAAGGTTATAGGAAATTCGATGGAAGAATGGAGTCGATGACGTTATCAAGACATGTAAGCGACTGAAGTGGAATTGGGCAGGCTATTTATCAAGATTGGCAAAGTAACGCAGAAATGGAGCAGTGTGCCGGATCGAACTGGAGGTTGGAAGCAACAGAGGAACAACAGGAGAAAACAGGGGGAGACCTTTACCCCATTTTTGAGGGATACGTAGGTTATCAAGAAGAAGAATAATTGAGACATAACAGTTTCAATAAATGAAGTTTCAATTTAAAATTAAATGTAACTTTGATTACCTTGTTCATGCCTTTAACCGATGACTCATGTAACCATTTCTATCATCGAACGCTTCTGAAAATATCCTTACCTGAAAATAAAAAATTTGCAGTTTATATTATAGCCCACTACCAAATTTATAAAATCTGGGTAAAAAAGAACAAAATTAAAAAATAACTAAGTCAAAAAAGGGGTTTGTTTATTTAATATAGTCATAAAAGCACAGTGCAATCTTTATTTTAATTTAGCTCCCACTGCCTCGCACATAATTTGCATGGGACATATTTTTTTTATGATGTTGAGCCCGAATTTAGAGATCGTAAACTCAATTTTATTACATATTTTTTGTACACGTTTTTTAAACCACAGTTTTTGCCATATAGTATGTTGAAGTTAATTACTAATCAGGTTTACCCTACTAAATTCGTTCAAGTATTTTTATTTCTTGCTTTACTATTCTTGTAAAATAAACTTGGAATTGAAACATTGTGTTAAGCATTTGTACCTCGACAGGTACATATATGAGGATGAGGACGGATTAAGTAAGGAAGTAAGTTAAGCATTTGTTAAATCAGTTTGAAACAACATTAAACCAAAAGATTTAATTTTAAAGTAGGTCTTTCCATTTTATTAAAAAAACTCGCCAATGGGTTATTTGGCAAATATTCTTCTATTGGAAGATTAAAACAACTGCTTTAACAAACATTATCATAACAAAAAACTAGCAGGTAAATTTATTAAAAGATTGAAAGGCAGGACCTTAATATAATACAGCATATAATTTTATAATAAATATAATGGTATGTGATAGTTTGCTTTAGGTGGTTAACTGATTTTAGGAATACAAATGTGATAACCACTTATAACAAATAAAAAAAATTGAAAGGGATAATGGAAAGCTGAACCCTCACAAAGAATTTGTGTATGGAATTTTACTTTTTCAAGTTCTAGATACTTACCTAATATAAGAATATTAAAGAGTTTCATGAGTTATTCGAATTTCAAATATACAAACCCCCTCGACACTGTAAAGGTATAAGAGGGTAAAAGAAAAAGAAGAAATAAATATACTAATAATTTCAGTATTTAAATAAAGAACAAGAAATTCCACAAATTAATAAAAAAATGGAAATTGAAATTAAAGTTTTTCAACATAAATTATATTTCAACACGTTTCTCTGTACTTAAAACATGATCGGATGCCAAATTAAAACAGAAAAAGGCATTTAAATGTAGTTTATTATTTTGTTATGTATCTTCACCTTCTTTCTTCCTTTATAATTGTAGCCATTTTTATCTCTCAGTGTAGAGTTTAGCATCCGTTTTTACATATACTCATATATTTACTACGAAGCGAATTTTGTTCATGGAACTGTAACTTTTCCTTTTTCTGTACTTCTCATCTATACTGGAGTTGTTTTTCCTGTAATCTTTTGCACAGTTTGGTGTAATATTTAGTAATCTCCATCCAAGTTCTAATGCTTCTTAGCCATTATAAACGATTGTAACTGTCTCGTCTTTTACCCACAATTCGTCGTTTGAATATCAATCTTTGCAATTGCCTCTAATTAGTATACAATTAACAGATCCAATTTCTTTTCTTCACTGATATAATTAGCTCTTGTTCAGTAGAGTTAGCTTCGACATACCAAACTCAGTCAGTCTATGACGTGTGAAACATCTCAAGTCTTTTGACTGATGTTGCTTTAAATAAAGTCCACGATTTAACCACATGAGAATTGATTAAATATAACATTTTATAATTTGGTCTCAAAAGAATTGCAACATTCTAATGAATACTTATTGCTTCTGCTTCTCAATTTTGCTTCAGATTTATGTCTTGGGTGTTGAGTCATTGTTCATCGGTATCAAAACCTATTTGAAGATGTAATGGTTACCAGCGCTGTTAAACTGGAAACCACCAACAACTCCTTAATACACCCTTTAATTTAAGAAGAGGAGGATGAAGAAGCTTAATGTAACTTTATTTTGACTTTTTTTAAATTAAGTATTAATAATATTTGGATCGGCTGAGACAGTGGATACCACGTAAAAAAAACGCGCCTCATACTCAACCTCAAAGGTGGTGTGGAATGGGGTACTTCGTTAACCTTGACATAGACGTTTAACATATCATTACGCGAAAACGGTTGGTCCCACGAAAAACCACAAGAGTGATTTTTTGTACAGAATTTTACATCCTTCAATTTCTCTGTAGACTATTCTATACCTAAAGTTAATAGAAAATAAGATATAAGCGAAAACCCAATTTTTCGCACCTTTTACGCCCTATAACTCATGAAGCTCAAGGTCAAATCAAGGGTACTTTTGATATGTTGTTTAAAAACATTAAATAAAGGTATACACGAAAATTCAGCGGGCTTTGAATTTTTCCGAAGAATAATATTTATTTGACTGGACTATAGAGGGACTTTTGGTCTACTCTCCCATAGTGACCGGTCCTCGTGGAAGAGGGGTGTCGCGTTAATGGAGTTATCAGGCCACACATTCCAGCACTGGCCGGAGACAATGATGTTTAACTCTCCTGATCGTACTAGACTGGGGTACCTAGCTACTGCAACTCAGAACATATACTGGTACTGTACCCACTAAAATTTATAGTAGATCATAAGCTCTTCCTTTCTGGGGGATATGTTATGCCAGCAATATCGGTGCTTATGATTACATAGATTTTCACAGCCCAAGTTATGATGTACTGAGCAACTTCCGAGTTGGAACCATTTGTGCAGAATGTCTTTCCTCTAATGTGGTTGATGTCAAATTACTATGTTCTTTTAGTCTTTATCAAGCTCTTGACGAAGCCCATTACATAGTGGATGGAAAGTTTTTATCCCTCAACAATGACACTATCCAAACACAGAAGTCGCTCAGTACATCACCTTTGGTCTTGTAAACCTATACGTACTTTGGCAATTGTTAACCTTGTTTCATTAGGGTTAGAACTTCTATTCCATCGATGGAAAATACGGTTATTCTCCTACTCAGCATAAGTGTAAAATACGCTTCACCACCTACCTACATTTGTAGATAATAATAGCAATTGCCCATGGTTTCAGTCAAAAAGAATTCAAGAATAATTATTTATAAAGTAAAAACCACTTTAAAAATTTTTGTATTGAATTATTGTTTGAAAAGCTGGGATACAAAAAACGCACCTAGATTAACAAAATAATACATGTGCCTCCTGTGGTGGTAGCAATTAAACAATTTCATTCCTATACAAACCTTCAATAACTGGAAATAAGAACTTGGACAGTTTGCATTAGCACATTTTCCACTTACATTCTACTTAAAGGTATTGAACGTATTCGTGCACGCAGTAAAACATTACACAACGAAGTAAAACAATCCGGCACCATTGACCTTGCTGAAATTTCTAATTAAAAATGCCTGGTAAGCTCAGTTTTTAATATCTCGCTTTATTTTAGATTAATAAGTTATTTACAATAAACAAATATTTTGTTACATTACCCACAGCACTTTTGGGTGCTTTCCAAGACTTCATTGGCAGGTAAGACTAGAATTGTTAAAGTTTTGCTAAAGTTGTGAGCAACAATTTCTTTCCCGAAAATTTTGCTATGGACGTACTTAGTAACAATATGCTTTTTTAAATACTCGTAAACGTTCGTTGTAAGGAAATTTGAATAAACGTAAAGTTTTTAATTAATACCGAAAGTTCTTCTTTAGTTTTAGTTTAAGATAAATTGGAAACTCCTTACTTCTTAAGTAATTTTCTCATTTAATTTCACCTCAACTCTTTGGTCAGAGGCGTAGCTATGGGAGGGCAGTTGTGTGCAGTGTACAAGTGTCCCTGAGCTCAAGGGGTCCATTAAGTTGGTACCCAGTAGCCAGTACCTGATATAAAAATCTTCGGTACAGGCTTCCCTCAATCTTTCTTGGGGTGCAACGTGCAGCGCAATTCAATGTACGCTTCTCGCTTGAAGAAAGCTATTTCGACTCTTTGGAGTTAAAGCAAGATCTGTCAGTAAACTTTTAAAAATTACAACAATCTACGTTAAAAATATCAGGATATTCTTTTAGTTACTATACTACACAGATAACACAGACCACGGACCAAAGAAATAATTCAAATGGCAAATTTGATTAAAGAAAATTTTAAAAAAGAATGACAATAAAAAGGTTTTTTTGAGATAATAATAAATAAATAAACATGTGGTTATAGAAAGTGAGTTTCATTCAGTAAGCTAAAAATTATTTAAAAACGATCTAAGGAGAACTACTTACTGGACAAGAGAGACTTCATAGTCTCGTGTTGCTAATCATTAAGCACAAATGTAAAGACCAGAAAAAAATGTAAGTGTCACAATTTTTATTTAGGTAATCTAAAAATTATTCTCAAAGTATGCCAGAAGGATCTACATATTTTCATGGTCAACTTGATTGAGATTTTTCCAACCACATTCTGCAACTTCAGTTCCTGATCTTTAATTTTTTAATGTTGCTTTATTTCTTTTATTTGATTTTAAATACTTATGTTGTAGGTATGTTAATAAAGACTTTTATAATTTGATTTGAGATATTGTGCTTCTACAAAAGCAAACGAAAAATTTAGGTAGTAAAATTTCCTAGTAAAAACTTTACACAAAGAAAATATTTGTAAAGAGTGAGAGGTAGGGGGGAGGTTTTTGGACAAGGGCCTATTGATCCCCATCTACGCCTTCATACAGACCGGCACCTACTCCAAAGGCCAAGCTCTTGTCTATAGAGGCGCTCTGTGTATAGTCGGGCTCGAGAAGACCGGTACCAAATAGACGATGGGGCATCGCAAAAGAAGATGAAGGGAGATTTCATGTGCTTCGTTGCAAAATCTGCAACTTGGGTCCTCAGAGAGGCTCATTAGATACAAATGTCTTTTAAAGAGGCCATGACCCGTAAGGAGTGACTATTCTGAGGTGCTTCCTACTGAATCTAAGGAGCTATTCGAACCTAGTTTTTGAAGGTCTGTGGATGAGTAGCTTCGCTTGTCTCAGCTCAATATGGGTTGAACTGAGAGTGAGTCCAGTCTCTAGTATACATAGATAATGCCTATTCTGGTATCCTCTGGCGAGGTTTTCCTGGACACAGATTAAGATTGCAAAGACCCCAGTCTGGAAAACCGTAGGAAACTTACCTAGTGCGAGAGACAGTTTCATTCTAGGTTGGTCGCCGTAAGTGCCAGCATCGGGGCCTGCATCTGTTTTCGATCCATCTGTGAACCACAGTAGATCGGAAAATCTTACGCGGTCCTTGAGCAATGGTGAGCATTCGTCCCTTGCAGGGATAGTAGATATCTCGTAAATTTTAGTGAAGGAATAGTAGGTAGACACTACATCGCTGCGAGCGTTAAGCAGCGGGTTAGGCCGTATCAAACGATACAGAATCTGAATGTGTCCCTCCTAGCACCCTTCCAAAGGCCGCTGTTAAACAGCATGTAGGCCGACTTTCGTGCTTCCACCTCAATTACAATGTGAAGGGGCGTTAGGTTGTGAAGGGCTTCCAGAGCCGGCGAGAGCGTGCTAGGGTCAGCGCCCGTGATAGTAGAACTTGCTAACCTTTAGAATTGGGTTCGGACCATCTGTGTGTAGTTCCCTGCAGTTGAGGGCCACCACTCCAGTGAACCATAGGTGATGACTGGTCTAATCACCGTACTGTAAATCCACATCAGCACTGGGGCAGGTCCTATGTGATGCCGAAGGTCCGGCAATATGCCCAGAAGATGGTTGTGGCCCTCTTTATCTGTCTGACTATGTAATTATTTCAAACAAGCTTAGTATCTAGGGTGAGACCTAGGTGCTTTACTATGTTTGAGAGTTTCAAAGCTGTCCCAAATAAATATTATGGGTTTTTTGAAAGCTTCCAGCCTTCTTTTTCTGGTGAAGATTGCAAGCTCGGCCTTGGCAGGCTTAACTATCACGCATTGAGCTGAAAACCACCTCTGCACTCTTTTCATTAATCTGTTTGCTCAGGAAATTTTTCTGGAACCATGATTGCAAAATCATCTGCATAACCCTGTGCATAATAGCCAGCGGCTTCCAGTTCCAGAAGAAGCCCATCGAAGACAAGACACCACAGCAGAGTTGATAAAACACCACCCTGGGGACAGCCTTGTCTCACAGAGGTCTTAACTGTGACACCACCAAGCGATGTTAGAATTTCCCGTTCAGTCAGTAAGGCTCTAATCCATCTGATGACGGTAGTGTCGATGCAATGATCAATGGCAGGTCGTCTAAATTTTTTAATGGAATCGAAGAATATGTTGTCGAAGGCTCCTTCAATATCCAGGGAGGCACGATTGGTCAATTCCTTATATTCTAGCCCTTATAAACATCCATTTTATTGTCATTTATTCATTCGTTTGTTTTTATTAAAAGTTACAATTATTATCAAGTATCTCAAGGCATTTATGCTTTGTTATACTCAGAAGGCCTTCACCACTAGTTTTTTGTATCTGAAAAAAGTTTAGTTTTAGAATTTTAAACAAAAATGATAAGGATCGGGATCGAACCTGAAAACTTCGCTTCCAATTGTCAAAACATACAGGTTGGCGTTCTTATTTAGTTAATTCAGTGAGATTTAAAGTTAAAGTTTAATAGACATTTAAATATGTAATGTGTGAATAAAAACGATTTTAACAAAACTTTAAAAAATTGCAAGAGAAGTTTCTGTATATTATAGGAACCAGGAAAGATGAGCCCTGCCGTGTCCCGGCCTCATCACACGCTGAACTTAGTAACGACAAACACGCGTGTACATTTGTTCACAAACCCCATGCACACGACAATGATAGCATTATTGTAATGTCTGTAATTGCCTGTGTTATGATTAAAGTGCTTATTTGACTAGAGCAGTTTGTCACATGCGCGTGTCGTCACTAAAACGTCAAACTCTCAAATTATTAATATGTTTACATTATTTTATTTTATTAGAGTTATCTAAATTCCTATGTTCATTTTAATTCTTTCTTGTAGTATTTGTGTTGTTTAAATAAATTAACATTTAATTTGGTTTATTGCGTTGCAGAATAATGGTTAGATTATTATATCATTTGAAATTTTGAATTGGTAAATAATTTAAGTTGCATCTAAGCTTAGTCATCATAAAAGTAAATAAACGCAAATAACTAAAACAGTACAATAAAAAACGGATTTTTAAATTTCTTAATCAAAACGAAAATAATTTAATGTTAATTTCGTATTGAAAGTACTTAACAGCTTTTTGTTTTCCGGTTAAAGCGCCAATCGGCCAATCCTAAATGCTTGAGAATACAACTGATGCTAATTTGACTAGAAAGTAAAATCTTATATCGTACGGATAGCATTGATGAGGCAGGGCTCATCTCTCCTGGTTTCAATAATACCTAACTTTACCCAATTTTAATATATATTTTAAGCCCCTTTTCTGGATAAAAATTTGAAATTCAAATAAAGGGAGAAACGAAACGAAGAATAAATTGATGAAACTTAGTAAAACATATTTTACAAAAGCTTAATAAATCATGCAGGCTGAGTGTTTTTTGTTTTTCTACAAATCCAATTTTGAATTAAGAGATGTAAATCAAAAGAGCACAATTAATTATCTGCTGATTTAAGCTGAAATTAAATTAAATTAGAGTCACGTTGTCGCATTACATAATTATGTGTCTCGTTACCGTTATCAGAAATTTCCATCAAAATTAATTGAATGTTACAGAAACGAAACACAGCATAAAATACACATATAAATTGTTAAATGTATACATCAAAACTTCTGGAGTAGTTATCGATATGATCTACAGGAAAATTTCAAATCTGACGCTATAATCAAGACCCTCGAACGTCAGTACTTACAAGGGGGTAAGAAACCACTAATTTTCGTAGCACGCAGATCGCGAGTGTCACGAAAATAAGTAATTCATAAAATGCCAAGTTTAAATTTGTCCTATCTTTTGCGTGTTGCGTAACAAAGCCTCGGTGAAAGTGCTTTAATTACTACTTCTTCATTTAATGTAATATCATGAAGCTCCAGCCCTAAATTTTCAAACATTGTTGGAGCTCATTAAGTAGGGACTGAATGGGTTTTTGTCTATTGAACAGCAGATGAAAATGACGTCAGCGAATTTGTATTTGATTTAAACCAAATATTATTAATGAACTCGAATAATGGATTACCTACATTGTTTTAAAATGGATCGTTAATAGCTTTTATACTTTTGAAATTTACAATTGATAGTTCAGGTTTCTATTGGAAAATTTTAGTTCAAAAAGCAAACACTATTTGGAAAATAGTGTTTTCAAATTAAGTTATCTTTACTGAAATTTCTTTAAATCTTTAAAACGCATTTGTATTTGTATTTATTTTACATATACGAATGAACAACTGAAACTGGAAAGTCTATTATGAAGAGTTATTAACAGAGAAAACTCAGTTTAGTGATGTGAAGTACAATCCAATAACGGTAGATATGGGCTGTAACAAAATAAAGGTGCAAAAGATAAAGCGCAAAATTAAAAAAAAAATGACCAACAAATTTCAATTTTATTGAAAGGCAAGGGTAAAAAATCATTTAAATATTGATGCATAATTGATAAAATCATTTAGAATAGAAACTTGAATTAATTACTTATATTAGAATTTAATATAAACTTATAGTAATCCAACTGTGCCGTACAAAGGCCATGAATTTGCCTTGACTTTGCTGTTTAGTAAGAAGAGAAACGCTGAACCCTCTGTTTCAAGTTTCTTATAAGTAGAAGACTTTTTATAAGCGATAGAACACTTAGAAACTATTAATTTAACCTAAACTCGGTAGTTCCATTAACGACTTTTGTAGTAAATGTTATAGTGTCTTAATTAAATATAACACTGCAGTAAAACATTAACAAAAAGTGTTGGTAATTTAATAGTAATAAAAAACTGAAAGTGAAGTGATGAATGGCATAATTGTAATGTCTTGGATCAAATCGTGGTTATATCAACCCATCAAGCCCAATATTACTGGAAAAGATTCACAGAATTCTAAAGAAAAGGTAAGATTATGTTTCAGTTTCATAATTAAATTTTTGATGAAGTAACAAAAATAAACTAAGCATAACTGCATTATTATCACTAACACCTCACTTCTATGATAAGAAATTACACAAAAAAATAAAAAACTGAATGCAAATATAGGAAATGTTTTGCCTGAATTTCACATTTTGTTATAGAATCAACAAACTGTAAATACAATAATAATGCTGTAGTTTAAAGGAATGCAGAAAAATCAGGCGATAAAGTAACAATACAAAATAGAAATACCGATGTATTTATGTGTTATTAATTATGTTTAATATGTTATGCATTTTTGCCATTAAGATATCATTCTTATAAAGGTTAAGAAGAAAGGTTAACAACTTCCTGACAAAATGATACTATTAAATTGACCGGAAGTTTAATTATTTTTACAGTTCACAACAATCAATCACTTCGTACAAATTTATTAACTAATAATTTAAAGGATTATAGGTATACGTTTTTTCCGACTGCTGATTTGGTAAGTTGCATTTATTATGTGATATTTGATTACCTACATTTGAAGGTGATAGATTTATTTTGCCATTTGTTTATTGGTTGCCCTGACAGTAGGAAAGTACGTGTGAATTGAGTATGTTAAGTATAAATCAAGTAATTAATTTAGGAACATTGAACGTTAAATTAAATATGTCAAAAATTATTCAAGTCTATATTGGGAGTTTAGATAGGCGTCAGAAAAAATATTGCATCCCGCATGGGGATTATGTTTAAGTGATTTTCTCTGTTTCGGTACTAGAATGACATCAATCTAGCACGCATTTTGATGCTTTAATGAGCTTCATTATTAAACGATTTTTGGTGATATTTTGTTTTCAGAAATTGGTGATACTGTATCAAATAATACACAAAATACCTAGGCAACCATTCAGGTGCTAGGCAACCGAGCAGTTGTTAGGCAACAAAAACGTCAAATGTAAAACTTCTGTCAACTGTCAAGCAAAAATCACTATTACCAACTTAACTATTTAACCAAATTTCCCCAACTCGAAATTGTCAAGTATTTTTATAAAAAGAAATAATGTAAATGGATGCCGAAACAGAGAAAATAGTATAAAAAACTCGTTACAGAAGGCAATTCGAGCACTCGTCCGTTCGACCACTGGTCGCTACGCGGCTCATGTCCAAATTTCGGACTCGTGTACGAAAACAATCCCTTGTGTAATTTGTGTTTTAGTATACTATATTCTGGCCTGTATACTTGCAGGCTCTTGCTATAAACTACATGTTACTAACCAGTGGCGTAGCAGAAAATTCTATAGCCCCCCGTAAGAATATAATGCAGGCCCTTCATAATAATAAATAGATATAACTAGCCTGATAATATTGTTGTTTCATATATTCGTCGTAGCTCTGCCCCCTACACTTTATGTCGATTTCCATTTCTGATAAATTATTTAAGACTTTTTCCAAATCTTTGTAAGTGTGACCAGTAACCTCTCGAATCCAAGTAAAGATTCATCGATGTTTAGCTGTTGTTCCTCATCACAGTCATTAATTATTGTTAGATATCAAATATCACGAGGGGATGTGAAAAATTCTAAGACAATATGGATTACGAGACAAATTCATAACTATTATAAAGGTGTTGTATGACGGGTAGACAGCAATAGTGGAACATGAAGGAATACTCTCAGAATAAATAAAAATAGAAAAAGGGGTCCGTTAGGGTTGCTATCTTTCACCAATACTTTTTATAATTGTTATGGATTGGCTTATGAAGAACACGGATGACGAGAAAACAGGCATTAATTGGGAAGTATACAGCAAATTGGAGGATCTATGTAGAGTTTACAGGCGATATATAGTATGTCTCTTAACAATAAACAAACAACAAATGGTAGACAAAACTACAAGATTAATGAAAAATGAAACGAAAATAGGCCTACAAATAAATACAAAAAAGACAAAGGTGCTAAATAACGACACAAGGTCTGAAGAAAGAATACACATAAAAGAGACAGAAATAGAAGAAGAGGAGGAGATCTGCTATTTGGGAAGCATAGTAAAAGTACCAGGCGGTACAGAAGGCCATATCGAGAGAAAAATTAAATTAACACAAAATGCTTTTAATATGCTTAACAGATTATGTCCTTCGACAAACATATCCAGCAAGACAAAGATAAGGCTATTTCGAAGAAATGTAAAAAGAGTTTTACTGTATGGGGCCGAAACATGGAAAGGAGCCAAAATACAAATATGCATCAAAAAGAATATTTGGGTAAATAGAATTACAAATGAAGAGCTACACAGAATTTCAGATAAAAAAACAGAAAATTCAAATGGGCGTGGATCGGACACACTTTTCAAAAGCCAAACGATAACATAGCCAAGCAAGTAGGTACTACATTATAATGTACCAGGGAAAAGGAGAATTGGAAGGCGAACGATTCAAGGTGAACTAAGACAGTACGGAATGACATGGAATAAGGCAAAAAGAATAGCAAGAAGACTGGAGGAAGCTAGTGGACAAAATGAGGGAAGAATTTAGGGGAGATTCGTAGGACCAGCTACCCTATCACCCAAAGAACCAAGCCTACGAAACACCCAAGGTTGCTTCTTAAAGGAGCTGTATGATAAAGAAGAAGAAGAAGAAGAAGAATGTATCAAATAATCGATCTCAACTGGTTAATTTGAGATATATCTTGAGTCGTATCCGTGATAGTCAAGAAAAGAAGAGACTTAAATATTTGTCAAATATTTTGCTAAATGAATCCTCATTATATGGACGTAGTTTGCTAATAATTCTATTATATCCAAAAAATTGCCTTTCTGTTGCAAATCGGGTTTAAAACTTTCACGAAGATCTTTTGTTGGTGGTAACTTACACATTGCCAGTATAGTTATGGCGTCTAAAACCTTTTTTAAAATCACTCTACATTTAATCACTTCATGTCCTTCCTGCTGAGCAAGTGCATAATCGATAGTTTTATTTTCTCACTATCACTAGCTACAAAAACTTGATAAACATTACTGGATATCGCTCTACTTCTATTATAATTCCCAATATTTTTGTTAAACCTTGTATGTACTTATCAAAGGCTCAGGTACACCAAGAAAACCGATTTTGAGCTCCACTTAGAATTTGGTATTTGTATAGTGAATTCAATTTTTGTAATTTTCAATATCCTCAACAACATCAACATCATAATTCACGTTAACTTATCCAGAACGTTTAATAAAAAGGTCGTTAATATTAGAAAATATGTATACATAATATAGATATTGTTGCCGCAAAGTAGGTTCGATCAAAGATAAGAACAAAAGGTTCGAACTCCATCAATTAGCTGCAATGAAAACATAAACTCAAGTTGAATAATTGGGCTAGTAATACAACCTAAAAACTATAATGTAAAACTGAATATAATATAAAGATTTGTAGACTTATATTTCAATTAATAACTACTTTCAATATTTCGCCTTTTTAGAGTTTTTTTTACGAAAATGGCCCCCAAAAGGCCCGGGACCCTCCGCCGTGCGGAGTTTGCGGAGGTGTGATTTTTGTCACTGTTACTAATGAAACTGAGTTAAGAATCTAACTGCAAAATTTAAGAAAAGAACGATTTTTGGGAAGATGCCAAATTTAATTTTAGTCCACAGCGAATCAACGAACGAGAAAGGGTGGGGGAGGGGACGACAGGCAGAAACGAAGAGACAGATATACATACAGGCACTTAATCAGAACAGGTAACAGTTTCGAAGTTCGGGTATACAAGAATTCGATTCTGTTTTAATGTTTTTCAATGAGAAAATGTTTTGAAATATGCTAAACATGGTTTTTCAAAAAAAGTCAGCAGTAATTTTAAAACTTAAGTCTCCTTCTCGAAAAGCATGCAGATTTAAAAAAATGGAAATGTTGATATAAATTCTTACATTTGAGTGAAATATAATAGTTAACAAACCAACTAAATTACTGGGAGGCCGTTCAACCTTTTGATAAATATAAAATTTGGAAGAAACGTGACGAGCTTTTTAGCTATCCTAGGTTTGTATAGGCTATTATTTATACATAGTTTTGTTTTATATTTGTTTATTGGGCGAGATCTGGGCTTGCGGGTGCCAAGGATCTCAACGCGTGTCAGTTTCTATGTTAATTTTGCCGGACCTATAGAACTTCCACCTCTGGGAGGAATCTTTTTCGCGTCAAAAATCTCATTAATACGGAACCCACGGTTTTACCTTCATATATGAAAGGGGTCTTACTTTCAGATATTTACCGCGTTAAAAATCTCATCGACCTGGATTGAGAATCGAACCCAAGATCTCTGGTTTACTAAGCAAGCACCTTGACGACATTGAGGCTGGAATTTTTGATTTATAATTGTTAGTTTTGAAAATGCACGGTCTTGCGTTTAATTTTGAGTAGTTAAAAATTGTGGGGAGATGCAGAAGAGATCCTCTAGAATGTCAGATTTTTTTTTTATTATATATTTAAAATTTAGTGATAGAACTCTTAACAATATTTTGAGTATTAAGTATATTAATGTTATGGTGGTGTTATGTCATGAGTAAAGCTTTAACCAGCGCAAATCTCCCAGAGCTTTATATCAGTTTGGATTGGGTTGCAGATTTAGATCAAGTGGCCACAGTCGCTTTAGTCTTTTGTGATGGCTGATTGTTTGGAGAGTTGTTCGATGAGGATGTTGGTGTGTCTTGGTAGGTTGTTGATATACAGGAAATTTTTCTTTTTAGTCTACATATTCCCTATGTATGGTTAAAAAAAAGTGTCAAAAGTCCTATATGTAGGCAACCAACTATACACTAAACGTCACTGTAGCTGTGAATTTAGGAACATTAGTTTTTATTTTTGTGGTGTGTAAAGGTTATGTTTGTAAATAAATCAAAATTAGTAGAATATCAAAATAATTTTAATTCGACGATTATTCTCAAACATAAAATATCAACAACGCAAAACAGAAATGAAAATAAAAATGGTAACAGTTAAAGACTAATTTTTTGACATTAAAGGCCCACATTCACGTTGAGATCTGTATCGATACAGGTATCGATACATACATGTATCTGAGATTTGTATCAAGTATCAGTAAAACCATACACACTGAGACCGAATCATGAGACTTCGGTTTAGTTCAAAACGCCAGACTGAAATTTTCCTCTCGAACCCGTGGTTGTAGCAGTTGCAGTAGCATTTTCGGAATCTTTAAAAAAAAAAGACGCCGAAAAAGAATAAGGACAAAGCAATGATTACGTGAGAAAAACAAGTATACTGTTGTAAATTTACTTCAGGAACTAAAACGATTTCAAAAACTATTTGCGATTGGATGATACACTGTATGATGCCGAACATCTAGCAAATAGGTCCATTGAAGGTGGCAAGTCAGTACATCTATCTTGGGTCGTCTCTAATATCAATGAAGGTGGTAACACTTATAAAATCAGAAGAAGATGCGAGATGGCAAGAAGTACAATGCGAAATTTACACAAGATCTGGAAGGACACGGACATAACACTGGACACAAAGAAACAGAGAGTGAAAACTTTAGTTTTACTATATTTCGCTGAAACATGGACCATAAAAGAACAAGACCTCAAGCGCATTGATTCTTTTGAACTTTGGTGCTGGAGACGAATTCTCCGCATTCCATGGACTGCCAGATGAACAAACGCATCTGTTATCCAAGAAATTAATGAACTCACAAGGATATCCCAAATTTTTCATGAACGAATGTTAATATTCTTTGGCCATATTGAACGTAGGGATGACAATAACCTAGAAAGATTGGTAGTACAGGGACGAATGGAGGGTTCAAGATCACGCGGCAGATCTCCAAAAAGATGGACAGACCAAATTAAAGACCTAACTGGTACATCTCTCCAGAGTGCAACCAAAGAACCCAGAAAGAGTGAACGTTGGCGAAAAGTAGTCCGAAAAGTTCGTAAATGAAACTAGTTTCCATAGGTCACGACTCCTCTGTAAAGAGAAATACGAAAACGAAGAAGAAGAAGAAGATACACTGTTTAGGAATGTATTGGGAATAGTAACAAAGAATTGAAAAACAGAATACTATCATGAGAGAAGCAGTGCGAAAGAAAGACTGATGGTGACTTTATAATATTTGGCCATCAGAAGATGCTCCACTCTTCCCAAAAATCTCGATCCATAGACATGATTTAATTAACTTTATTCGCGCGATACAGTGATACTGGCACACACACGTTGAAACATCTAGAAATTCGTATCAGTTGCAAGCTCGCGGTATCGATGTTTCACGACAGTGATACAGATGTCGATACCAGCTGACACTGATACATCGATACCGACACAGTCACATACACGTTGAGATTTATATCGCGATACTGATACTTGATATACCGGATGTGGCCTGACATGTGAGACATAGGAGAAATACATGCGATTTTGATAATTGCTTAATTTTATCTCTCCAGCTGAACCGTTTAGTTTTTGTACGTTCTTGTTTGGATGAGTAGTAGGCTATTAAGCAATTGATTCTTAACTAATTAGGAAAATTTAGCTCCTAAACGTAAAATAAAGTAAATGTTTTAAATAAATAGTTATTTATTATACAAGACGATAAAATTGTATTTTATCGTCGAGGGCGTATTTTAGCGTCGAGACGCCAGTCGAGACGCTAATTACGCTCGAGAAGATAATTAAATTCTATCGTCGTGTATAATACCTACTCTATTTTTTTCTATAGCATTTATTTTAAAGGAAAAAAATTATAAAATAAATTTTATTTGACATTGACGTTTAAAAAATTACAAATCGAGTCACGTTTTAAAATGTCATTAGTATGGGCGTTTCTAGGGTTACAAACAATAAATAAATTACTTTATCTACCCTTGTTGTTAAAGTGATTCTTTATCTACTCAAATTAATAGATAAAGTTGCACTTTAACAATTGCTATAGAAAAAAGTCACAAATGCACCTTATGACATCTTGCTTAAAGCCTGCTGCGCATCATTTGTTCGCACTAAATTCTGAAATTTCCATAGTGATGCTGCAGCTTATCAGAACAAGTCTGGTTGATCAAATTTTTGTAGAATTAATATTAGTCTAATAATTAGCAAGTACTGAGGGAAAGGGAAATACCTGAAGGTCTGATAAATGCAATAAAGGCTTTTTACAGTGAAAACACCAAGGGACATGTAAGGCAATATAATATGATATCTGAACCATTCAAAATAACAGCGGGTGTGAGACAGGGTGGAATACTAAGTCCACTATTATTCATATTGGTACTGGATGCAATTATGAAAGAATGTAACTTGGACATGCATACATATGTTGTTGGCTTTAAACAATTGCAGAGAGTGGAAATAAGCTCAGTAGCATATGCTGACGATATAGTGGTATTTGCACCCACCGAAAGAGCCCTACAAAGTAATCTAAGAATATGGAATGAAGCACTTAAGTGGAAAGGTTTAAAGATCAACTTGGAGAAAACGAAAATAATGAGCATTCCATTCAAACCGAACATACAAATAGAAATTGAAGGGTTGATATTAGAACAAGTATCAAGTTTTAAATATCTCGGAGGACACATAAATGACAGAGGTACAATGGATACTGAGTTGGACAACAGAATACGGAACACTGAAAGACTGTTTCACTCTTTAGGCAAAGCTTTCCTGAATAAAAACGAAATTACCCGAAAAACTAAAATACAGGTGTATAATTCAGTGTATGTACCTGTTCTAATTTATGGTAGTGAATCGTGGGTTCTGTCAAAGCGCAATAAAACAAGACTACAAGCCATCGAGATGAAATATTTAAGAAGAATACTGGGAGTCTCAAAGAGAGAAAGAATCAAAAATGTAGAAATAAGGAGACGACTACAAATGAAGCCCCTAAATGATCGAATTGAGGAAAGTCAGCTGCGGTGGTTCGGACACCTTTGCAGGATGTCAGATACACGACTGCCCAAAAAAGTATGGAAGTGTAAGCCTTATGGTAAAAGGAAAAGGGGCAGACCACGTGCCACCTGGCAGGACAAGATAGTAGAGGCAATAAGTAGGAGAGAAATCGAATATGGAGAAGCTATAAGAATTGCAGAAGATAGAAACAAATGGAAAAGGTTCTATAAGATGGACATACAGTTACAAGGAATGATTTAAGTGTAAGTGCAGTGAACGATGAACAAACACAAGCAGACATAAACATGAAAGATTATAAATGAACGCTACGATCAATTGTTTAATTTAAAGTTTAGATTAGTATTAAGAATTAAATGTTTATTTGTATAAAATGTAAAATTTGTATATTCCAACACCTGCAAGAGCGGGTACAAATGGAAATAAAGATTATGATGATGATGATGATGATGATAATAATTAGCAAAAAATACCATTTCTCCTTCATTTCAGATAAATTTCGTACTATAATCGACTGGAAAAGAAAAGTACTTTTCGATGAATAGCTATAACGTAAGCAACAGTTAGCCAAGAAGATAATATTCACATATGTTCAATTTCCCATGCATTTCACCTATGTCTCACATGTCAGGCCACAACCGGTATGTATCGATACAGATCTCAACGTGAATGTGGGCCTTTAGTTAATTTAATTATTTTTTCCACTGACAATATTAACTGCTATTATGGACTTTTAAATTTTTAAATACTAATTTGACATTCTTTGTCATTAAATTAATTTATCAAAAACCTAAGTAATAATTAAATTAAAATATGCTTGGGCTTAAAAGTAGGGAGGTAAATTCACACCTACTTCCCTACTACATTGACGATAATATTAGCCTACTTCCGTCAAATATGATCAAATGGCAGATAGTTCTTATTAAATTAGTGGTAGAAAAACGCTTAAATCGCCTTTTTTGGGTAATGAATATTCTTACTTAAACTACCTTGGAATACTCAGAATAAACAGCCATGATATTCAACTGAGGATAAATTACTGTTCTAAAGGGTTTATCTTCATTAATAATTAAATAAAACCGTTTCGCGTACAGCCCTAACTAAGAAAACCCAAAAGCAGTTAATTAAACCACCTTCTATAAATTGAATCCTCATAGGTGCTTCAGTTAACTACTTTAATAATTTATAAGCGTAGTATCCGAATTAACGACAAATATTCCTCAAAGGTATTTTCTTAAAGGGATTTCCTTCGGAGGTCGTTCTTTTAAGGGGACATTCCTCTATTATTAAGGTCCAATGGACATTTTAAAACTCAATTTCCTCAAAAGCAAAAAGTCACCCTTTGTGTGTCTTGTGCAAAAGCGAAAGTTTCTGTCGTCATGCGATGTAATCCTTCCCTACACAATGACAGCTCCATTTCCTCAGTATATTATTCTAATAAATGGCAGAAATTTTTCTCCCGTCTTAGGTAGTTGAAAACAGTCGACAGGCTGACATTTGTCATTTATTTCCCTGAAAACTTCCTGCTTACAATTTGAACACTGTAAGATGTCTTTGAATAAAATATTATACGTAAGAGAATGTAAAGACGGGAAAAAATGTGTGCTTGACAATTGTATTACGTGAAAAATTTGCAGGTTTTGTATTGAAACCTCATTTGAAAAGAAGCAATTTAAGTTTTTTCTTGTCGAATTCAGCTTTTCAGAGGGACAAAAGGATAAAATGCTTTCATAATTTTTCCAAGTCGGCAAGAGCAATCTAGACGATATTACTTTTGTAATAATATTGTAACGTTAGGTACGTGCAAGTATAAAATGCATGATGAAGCAGGAAAACATTTTACAGAGAAAGAGGAAAGGTCAAGAAAGCCGTCCGTTTTAATGTAGATAAAGATATTATGAGCACCTGTGCTTTTACTTAAACTACGAAGTTACGAAATTTAGAAAGGATGTGCTTTCTGGATGTTCCATACACAAAAAGCATTTTTAATTTACGACAACATACATAAGTATTTGAATTAATTAATGGGGGTTTTCTTATGAAAAATCATATGATAGTGAATGATTAAAAAAAACAACTAATAACTAGGTATTAATAAAAAGATTTGAGGGCAGATATTAAATTCATTAAATTCTTGAAAAATAACTTTGTTATTTCCAAAAATTATAACTCTTTATCTGTTTTTGAACTTAAACCTTTTTCTTTTGAAATTTTGGTTTGATCTAAAGGTAAAATTTTCTAAACCTGCTATTTAAAAGAAATAAGGAAAGTTCAATAATGAAATCTTTTGGAACTGGCGATGATTTACTTAACGTATATGTTCAGACGTAGACGTATCCCGATATCTTATGGCCCACGACATGCACGTCAAATTTGTGAAAGAGTGAGATGGAAGTCTAATAGTGAAACCTAAAAACCTGCGGCACTCAGGAAAAAGCGCGTGCAATTTGAAATTGTTATCCTTATGAAATTGAAAATAAATACATTTATTAGCTGCCACCTATATTGCAAGTTTCTCAGCTTATTATAACATAAAGATAGGTTTTAACTAATAATATTTTTTCATATTTTGACTTTAACAGAAGGAACCCAACCTAGGTTTTTAGGTTGAGTAGTAGATGCGTTTTCTCTTTCTGTACTGAGGGCCATGAGATATCGGGATGTGTCTACTACATTTTCTAAGCTATCAAGTTATTACTGGCGTTTTCCAATTGTTTCTGTTGTGATTCTTAGTTCGTTTCTATTATGACCAGGTCTAAGACAAAGTTTTCAACAGTCGTTCATGTGTTGTTAATTGTTTCATAATTACGTAACTATTGGATTTAATCAGCATTCGAACTCTCCCTATTAAATTTATGATGTGATACTTCGTGTCAATATACAGCGTGTCCCAGGATAGATGTTACAATAGGTGTGATGGACAAAAAATTTTTGAATTTTAGTTTAAGGTTGTGGAATTAAGCCCTGTTTGGTTTGAAGAGAATTTTAAGAATATTTTCAGTTTTTGAAAAACAAGTCGGCCTTGACATTGAAGCGAAAACTATTTTCTTTTCAGGTAAAGTACACTTTTTGTTTATGATACGACAAAAGTTTACTAAGAAAAGTTGTCCAGAATGAGAAATTATGGCCCTATACAAAATTTCAGGAAGATCTACGTACTTTGGTTAAACCGTCATTTTTTAGATTAAACAAAATAAATTGTATTTATTCAAAATTTTATTTGTAGAACATTGAGCGAAACAAGTAGTATTTACAAGAAATTTAACTTACGATACGTAATAATAACACTGATCTACAATAAATTATTTATTCCACATAACTGCCAGGAGGCCATGAAAAAACTATCGTTGACTAATCTTCCTGAAATTTTGCATAGGGTCATAATTTCTTATTACGAATAACTTTTCTTAGTAAAATTTTGCCGTATCATGAACAAAAAGGGTACTTTACCTGAAAAGAAAATAGTTTTCGCTTCAATGTCAAGGCCGACTTGTTTTTCAAAAACTGAAAATATTCTTAAAATTCTCTTCAAACCAAGCAGGGCTTAATTCCACAATCTTAAAATAAAATTCAAAAATTTTTTGTCCATCACACCTATTGTAACATCTATCCTGGGACACACTGTATGAGATCACCTGCGGAGACTTCCATCGCTTTCATTTGACATCGAGGCAATGCAATATGATTATCTCAACAGATAAAACAAAATCACGATACTACCACAGTAGAGGAGGTAATGGACTTTAATTACTTGGGAGTACATCTAACGAGCCGACGCAACCTATATCACGAAATAAGGAAACAAACATTAAAAGGAGCCAGAATTTTCGGATACCTAAGGGACGTAATCTGGAAGAATAAAAACCTGCACACAAATAGGAAAGTCTAAATTTACAAGAGAATTGTTAGGCCGATTATTACTTAAGGAGCCGAGACAAGAGCGGACATGTCAAAGACAAAACAATTACTAAGGACAACTGAGATGAACACTCTCAGAGCGATTATAGGAGAGATACGGCTGGAAAGAATAAGAAACCAGGAAGTAAGAGAGGCTTGCCAATTGACAAAAGTTGAAAAGTTTGTAAAACACAGAAGAAAATATTGGGACGAACATATTAGTAGAAGAAGCAACGAAAGGCTAATCAAAATAACAAGAGATTGGAAGCCACAGGGATGTGGAAACCCATGAAGACCGCAGAAGAGATGAACAGATGATCAGCTGGAAATCATCAACAGACTCCATGCCATAGATGGGTGAAGAAAAACAGGCAGCGTGCGTAATAGAAGAGAAGAAGAAGAAGAAGAAGAATAAATATCTTCACAAGCTACATCATCACTTTAACAGGGATAGAAACTGATTTCTGAAGCAAACTGCGCGAGGAAGAAAATATTGTTTTTAAATCCAGATAACATCGACACTTTGGAGCTTGATACCTCTAACTAAGCAAATTCTACGAAATACAGTTATTCCGAATTTCTTTAGAGACACAGAATCGTTGAGGGAACAATACATATTCCACGCTACAATGTAGTGGGCTTAAACCACATTCTATAGATAGCAACAATAAAATGGTATAAACTTCTTTTCGCGTTAGAAGGAAAAGAAGACAAAATATAATTAAAAATCACTTCGGAAATAAAAGTAAACAAAGTAAAAGTCAATAGAATCTGGACAAATTTGAAGGAAACTGCCTAAAAAAGTTCTTTAAAAAGTTTCAAAGTGCTACTTTTGTAAGACAATTGTTTAAATCAATTACATAAGAATGGCTGACAAATTTCTAAGAAAATATTAGTATCAATATACGTATGCAAAAGGCGACCCGACACAACTTGAAGTTATTACAACATCGAATATAATAATGAAAATGAGCCACAGATTTTTATTCGTTATTTATCACAGCAACTAAATTTCTGCATGAGAACATGTTTATTACTTGCCATACATTGATCGGAAAAAATGTGATAGACCAACACGCGGGCGAATATAAGAATTATTTATTGATTTTAAGTTTTTGAACCCTAAATTCATTACTCTTCGTTGATTTTTTACTAAAATACAACGATCATGCATTTTAAAATTTCTGCGTATCTTCGATATTGTAACAAAGACGAATGTATCAATATTAGGCAAAGTTTGAATTGCATTCAAGTTGTTCAAACCACTAGTACACGTGTGCTGATATGACGTCATTCGAGCCGGTCGTTAAGTTACCGGTGACACGCACGGTGCCAAGGTTGCATCTTTCAATACATGTATAGAGATGTGCAATGAACTTGACGCTTAGCACGAGCTGCTAAGTAATCTGAAGCGCACCACGCGTTAGAGATAAGACATGGAATTTGAGAGGAGGGAGTCGATTCACTGTATAAAAGCTGAACCGACTCATAGGAACGACATGGTTTATACTCCGCCATCAAGCATGCAGTACTACGGTAAATCAAGATGTGAATACATGTAAGATTGTTTAACTTTAACTTAACTTTAATTTGTGTAAATTATTTAAATTCATTCTATGGACTTAGTCGTTTAAATGTGATTGCGACTATAATTTATATTTGTTCACTTTGGAGCGGATAGCAGCGTGTAAAAGGCCTCGGTCTCTCACGTAGGCATCTTGGGTTCGATTCCTGAGACCGGCGATATCCTCGCCGGAATTTAGAATGTCGTACGCTTCCCCGTGCTTCGGAGGACACGTTAAGCCGGCGGTCCCGGTTATCATACCAACACCTTTGATAACCGTTAACCTCGCAGCACTGCGGGTCGGTCTTCTTCACCTCTCTCGATGGGTTAGGTTAGCCTCCTGCCCAGCATACGTGCTAAGAGGGCTCACAGAACTCGTTCTTACGAGTTTCTAACAGGCCATCGGCCTACGCTTCGGCCATAAGAGGAAGAAGAAGAAGACTTTGAAGCTGGACTTGTAATCATTTGCATCAATGTACTTTGAAGTGGGACTTAGAACCATTCGTATTGTTTTTTAAAGCTAAAGCACGTACCTATAGTAAATACATGATTGTTAGTCGAATTTGACTTTGAATTAAAACCTCTCGCGCAGCTAAGTAAATCCCACGTAACGGAGTTGGGTCAAAGTCTCTACCATCATTATTTAATTAACTTATTTTATTTAACTATTGTTATAACATAGCTCAAACTAACTTCGTTACAATATCTTGGAAGCCCCTTAAATAATTCAGAATATGCAATACATCCTACATTCTATTCTACCCTTGTAATGAAAATACACTTCAACTTTTCTGCGTAATGTGTGTTGTCTATCTGATGTAATTAATTTGCAACATAACAGTACAAGTACAACGCATGCTATACAATATCAAATAGAAACATGTACTCGAAAAACATTTGAAGTAATTTTTATAATGGAACAGCTTTCTTTAAAAATTAAATTAATTTTAAATAGATATTTAAGAGCAAAATATACAAACACATACATTTTCAACATACACGCATATAAACACATAAGCTATTATTACTTTTAAAATCTAGTAATAAAGGTATTTATTCGGAAGAATTCAGTGTAATCAAAATCTGTAAATCCAAAATCAACAAGGGTAGAGGGATGGTTGAAAAAAGTGTATACGAAAGCTAAAATTATTATGTAAATTTACGTTTCAAATTGTGAATTCTTATAACTCGATTCAAATTTGCGAATTTGGGGGAAAAATTTTTCTGTTAAAACGAAAAAAAAAAAACGAAATACATATCATTTATTTAAATATTTGTCTCAAAACTTTGAATTAGCTTTTATATAATGAGAGGAATATCGGAAGAAGAACCTTGAGCACTACAACGAACAACAGCCACGAGAATGACTTAGGGTAGTTAATTGTTTGGTCCGGTATTGGGAAACAGTGAACATAAAAACTGCCCTCGGCTAGCCTGACCGTAGGATTGTGATGTTTTCGGAAGTTCCTAGTAGCGAGTAGCATTAGGACTCGTAATTGTGCAAAATAGAGCTACATAAAGTAAATAAAGCACACCAAATTTTACGAACCTCCGGAAATTTACCACAAAATAATAAATTGAGAGATAACTAGAACTACCGCTAGCAGTAGCATTTCAAACTGATGAAGCGAGAAACATATAACGTAAAGATGTTAGTTTCAAACTTATAAATACGATAAACGAAATTAATGGCCTATATTTAATTAACGTAGAGTTCCTATTTTTTCTCTTGATTCCTTATTAATGCGGAGTAGGCAACCTTATATACTGCTTGCTTAAGGTTTACCTAAGGTAGTCGAACGGTCGAACTTAAAATTGGCACCATTTCATGATCATGACGTTATAATCTCAATGTACTTATGTAAAAATATTAGTGGAAATAGGCTTAGCACACAAGCTTAGGCTGAACTCATTAAACTAACACTTTCGTTTGTTGATACTCTTTTATTTTCGTTTTGTATTGTATATTCTTATTTCTTCTGTATTTACTTATGTCAAGTAAATCAATTTAAAGCCTTACTCAGAAGCCTATGAAATTGAAACTATGTTGATAAGCTATGAAACAAATAACACATACCCTCAAAATTTACAATTACTGCGTTCATATGGTTGCCGGTGCCGTCGCGCTTCTGGGCATCACTTGAAGTTTACCTACTAAATCAAAAACTTTCCTAACTTACTGCAAATATTTCCTCAGCCTTAAGCATTTTTATTTGGAATACTTGTTTAAAACAAATTGTTATAATGTTTCCTGATCCTATGTACGACACGACTTAATTCCATAGCCATCTGAGGATGGCTTTAAATTGCAAAACTGATGTGTATTCACTTTACTTCTTATTAAATTAAATTAAATTCACTTAAGATGCTATGCAAAAGAAAAAACAATAAAAAAACCGAACTACTTATGTTCTTTGATTTCGTCTTTTGTAAAATGTATTACGGACACTTTTGGTTTTCGTTAAAGATAATTAATACACAAGACTGTAAATTACACGAAAAGTTTAAACTTGTTATCGGTATTTAAAAAAAAGCAAATACAGGGGGAGTAAATCAAAATTCAAACCATGTGACCAAATTTTTACCGTCGTATAGGCAACATATCTCACACAGTTGGCAATACTTTAAAATGACAAAGACTCACAAACGTCATTGATATTGACATAACATCAGACTAAAAAGATTAATATTTGACACATGTTTTGATAATCGTATTGGTTTCAATTTACTAATTAGGTCCTATTTTAAATAGATTTTAAAAATTTTACATATATTCGTAATTTCCTAAACGATTTCTTTGGACTGTAGTCCAGTCATGTTGGAAAATCATAATAGATTCTTTTAGTTGATACACTTGATCATCTACGAGGTTTCTGTATAAATGCAATGCTTCGTGTAATACGTTATTCAAGAATATAATTTCCGAGGACTACAAACGCCCCATAATGTATATTTGCATCTGAGAAAGTTACATTAACCCTGGAGAATTCAGATAGCGGTTTGGCCCGCGAGAACTCGCGTGTGAGAGATCCTCTCACCTGTCATTTTTCATGCAATTACGTGGACAATAAGTGTAATTTAAGTTATACAAAACAATTATTGCAAAGAAATGTGTTTACTAAATAATATCTTAATTGAAATCAACGCTAAAAATTATAAAACAATTATTAATAATGGAAAAGAAAAACAGCATAATTTGCCCATTAAACACTTATTAGCAACCATAACTAAACAAACACGCAATAATAATTGGAAAATAAAGAAATCTGTTTGTCTTTAGACGTAAAAACCGAAACTTAAAGCAAGAAAAAAGTAAATATTGAGAAATAATAAACTAGTCATATATGTATTCTCTTTCATCTATTCGTTTCCAAAGTTTGCTTTATCCTGGTCCGTAAAGTTATTGGCAGATATAATATTGAGGAACGAGTGATCAAATATGGCTTCATCAACTACTGAAATAGCTCTTTCAACTATATTCTTCAGTCTTGTCCGCGTTACTTTTGTAAATTATTTGAGTACTGAAAAATATCCACATGCAGCAAAACCTAAACACATAGTACAACGACTTTAATTCATCTACCACACCAACACCCCCATTTGGCATGTTGTAGAAGAGGATAACTTCTGATAAGTAATGGCATCAGATTGAACTCGCTTTCAAAAATACGAGTAATACATTAAACACCAGACCTCGCGTTATGACACTGGTACCAGAAACACAACTTAAATGCTATTGAAAAAGTTCAAGCACAAAACTGTTGCAAGCATTATGTAGAGCTGATTCTTAAAGTCAGCTAGAGAAGACGCCAACTGTAATATCTTTAACTAAGTACTTCGTTCTTAGGTACCGTATTGTAAAAAGGTGAGAGAAACGCTGTGCTCCAGAGTTAAACTGTTGGAGGCAAGACTGAAAATTGTAGGTTCTTCAGAAACAATCACCATTTTGTAAACTACTACAAAAATTGACCATCCAAAACAATGCATCTTGTTCTGGTATAAACAGATTTACCTTCTTAGCATTCAAATGCAATGCTTATCATATTACCTTAACCTTAATTAATCTATATTAATTTACCTTCGTTACAATCTATAGATGTTAATTTGCTCTGAAAAGAACTATTTTTTAAATAATAATAATAGTGCAGCTGAATATGTCGATATTGTTTTCGTGTATGGTTACTGTGATAGTAACGCTCGTCGTGCATCCAGAGAATATCGTCGCAGATATAGGGCCGGTTGCACAAAGCTTTTGTTAAATTAACGAATGATCAAAGTTGACAAAAGAGCAACATTTTTTGTTTACTAATGTGTTATTTGTCATATGCATTCGAAATTTTGATTCGATTTTGTTCACTTTAACGAATGATTAATTTGACCAAGCTATTGAATCATGTTTGTGCAACCCGCCCATAGTCTAGTCAAAACAGACATAACAGTTCGGAATAATCCCCATGGAGCTGATTTTTTTGTGTGCACCAGCATATTATAGTTCTAAATGAAATGTCAAAAGTTCCCATCGATCGGTGTGCTGCTAAAAATTTTAAGCTGGGTCCAACGTCATAAAATACAATTTTTTGCTAATATCTCATTAACGGTTAGTTTTATTGTAAAATAGTTATTAGCGAATTTATAGCTTATGCAATTTTCTATAAGAAAGGTTCAATTACTTTTTTCATATAAGTGACCATTATCGAGATATTGCAATATCAAGAATTTCAATTTAATTACATTGTTCATATTTTTAAAGAAATGCATTCCTTTCCACACCACCTTCGAGGTAGAGTACTCGGCGCGGTTTTTTTATAATGTGGTATCCCTAGTAGTCTTGTTCATACTTCATTTCTAAAGTTATATGTGCTTCTTCTTCTTCTTCCTCTAGCTGCTGTATTTCCACAGGATGCGCCAAAAAACAGGATGGATCAAATACATCTTCAACAATATTTATTCTTGCATGAGACTGCTCTATGGCTGTATCGATCAACATCATTTTTTGCTCGTGTTACACCGATATTAGCGGCTATGAAATTTTCGTACAACATTGAAGTAAATCGATTTTTATTGACGATTGGGGATGGGCATGGAAAAACAACGTTTTGGACCCAATTCAAATTCTGCTCCCATCTGCTCCAGACATACTGCTGAACATTATTTTTTGCAATTGCAACAAGGGCTGTAATTATAATTCTGATTACAGAAAAATAGGTTAACATTATTCAGCAGTATGTGGCAACTGCCACGGTCAATCTTACTCAAATGTTGCACCCGATATAAAGGACGACGATGTGTGCGACATCAATGAAGATGTTATTGATCCATCCTGTTTCATGGTGCAGGAAATACAGCAGCTAGAGGAAGAAGAAGAAGAATATGTAACTTTAGAAACGAGGTATAAATAAGACTAATTTCTTGTTTTATCAGGGAAATCATGGATTAGACCGACTGGGGATACCACATTATAAAAGAAACGCGCCGAGTACTCCACCTCGAAGGTGGTGTAGAAAGGAATGCATTTCTTCAAAAATATGAAAGTTTCAATTCCTGGTATCGCAATATCTCGATAATGGCCACTCCTATGAAAAAAGTAATTGAACCTTTCTTGTGGAAAATTGTATAAGCTGTAAATTCGGTAATAACTATTTTTACAATAAAACTAACGGTTAACGAGATATTCGCAACAAATCTTATTTTATGACGTTTGACCCTGCGTAAAATTTTTATCAGCACACCGATCGATGGGGACTTTTGACATTTCATTTAGAACTATTATAATATGAAGGGCCGCGTAAAAAATCGGCTCCATGGGAATTATGCCGAACTTTGGACATTTTTGTGTCTATTTAGTATTTTGACTGGACTAATATCCAAATTGACAGCAACCCTCTCATTGAGTTTTTGGCGTACTTTTCAAAGACTCCGTGAAACTGATACAACTGCTGTTAATAATGCTGGTAATCACGCTGCAGAAGGTAATGTCAACAATGAAGAAAATGTAATCGGTTCAGTTCTGGACAATCCTACCCTTAGTACCTACTAGTCGCATTGCAACGCAATTGCACCTTTCGCAGAGCTTTGTTTGGAGAACATTACATCGCGAAGAACTGCATTCTTATCAGCTTATCATATTCAACGAGATCAAGCACTACAACCACAAGATTATGGCCAACGTGTGGAGTTTTGCACCTGGTTGCTACATAAAATTACCGAAGATCCAAATTTTTTAGGTAGAATACTGTGGACCGATGAGGCTCAATTTACATGGGATGCTATTAATACCACCCGCAACTACCATCTATGAACCACATGAACGTTTTTGTTTATTTTAAGTTCCAAATTCATAAATTTACGACATACCTTTAAGGGATACCCTGTATACTGGAGAACATCGAAATCTGTGAGCAAATTACGAAATTAATTTGAATTGACTGTACTGAAAATAAATTGCAGCCACAAAAATCTTCTTTGCGGGAATAAACCGTGAGTACAAAAAGTTTTTACATAAGAGTTGGCCATGAGACATAAAAGTAATCTCTACTGCAAGATTTAGAACCTTTGTTTTTACAATTTTATTGAAATTTGCACAACAGTATTAATTATGCCAGCAACACAATGATGACAGTTAATAAATTCTAAATCTTGCAATTGAAATTATTTTCTCTCATAGCCAACCCTTATGTAAAGACTTTTTGAACTCACGGTATAACGTATGTAGTATTTTCAACTAATATTAAAATATTGATGCGCTTTCGTACTTACAAAGAAACTGTATAACTAAATATTTTTGTGCTATTTATTAGAGCATTTAGTAATTTCAAAATGTCTGTGCCCCCTCAGCAGCAAAGAAACTTCTCTAAAAGAATTATTCCAATTAAATTTAGGGGGTAGTTATATAAAGTGGAGCTTCTAGAATACTCAGCTGTTAGAAATGGACACTCTTTTAATTAAGAGAAGAAATAAAATGTACACATAAACAAATTAATAAATACGTAAACGGTTTATTTTTGATATTAGATGTATCGTTACATTTCATGTTGAAAACAGTATGATTTTGCATTTAATAACCACTTCGCTATTACATTTGTTTATTTTGCAAATTCATTAATATGTAAAAGAATTCTACAAGTATGTATCTTATATCTATACACATAAACATATGAGCACGAGTTCAACATTGTAGCATGTAGTACCTATTTATAATCCAGCACACTGAATATGCAATGAGCAACTGTAAATGGGCTCCCATATATGTCAGCGGTGTTGGAATTATGCGGTTACAATATCAAATGATGTATAGCCCTTAAAAGTTATGAATTACCCTGGTATAATTGACAAAGGCCTCAATTATTCCTTCTACCAATTAAACATTTAACACGATGATGTGTAAATAGTCCGAGGGCACACACAAAATTATTATAATGGTCAGAATTATGATAATGGTCATTATATTAATTTTAGTGTAACATCTTTATGTCCGAAAAGTATATAGCGTGATGGGACATGAACTCGAACTGCCCTGTAATTAAGTCATAATCGCCCATCTGTGTGTGGAAAAAAGATAAAATTCCTTCTTGGTGGTCCAGATGCATTGAGCACTCGAAACTGTTATTACGGAATTTTTGAAAACAAAACGTGCATTCTCACGGACTCTTACCGGGAAAATAAATACGTGGAAGGAAAAAAGTACACAAAAAAGGAAAATATATTCGCCAAATGGCGCATCCTTAAATTAGCTGGATGCAAATATACTACTAAAGTTAATACAATAAGACTCTTACCTCGAGTTCACTTACTTACTTCGAACTATCGTTAGTGACAGAAAGATGACTGCATTTTTAGGAGATTTAGGATATATGCAGATTTGCACAAATAAAAGGATTTTTGCCACCAAACAATAATAGAATTTCTAAAACTTTTTTTAATTTATTAGATTTTCCTTTTTGTTTACAAAATAATTTAACTTTTACATGTTATAGGTATAAGAAATTAAATTTGACTGCTTTGAAATACAGAAGTTAAAATTTTTGATGTCTCTTTCATACAGATAAGAATTAGCGCAAAAGATAAGGTAACACTTTGAACCCATTTCTTTGTTATGGAGGATACACACAATATTTACATGCCCGATTTATATTTACAAGTAATTGATAAAACTGACACTAGAGCAGTGAAGTATTTATTGCATAAAATGAATACTGGACTAAAAAACATTAAAAAATGATAAAATTGTATATGTTAGCCGGACATATTTATACCACTATTAGGAAAAGGGTTACTAACTTGTCTGTAATTTCCCTTCACGCTTTACTTAGCTTATAATTGGCTGTGAATAATAAACAGAAACAACAAAAACAACAACAACAACTATTAACAAACTTAAGCACTAACAAAAAGAGTATAACCGAAGTGACATTAAAAATTAATTTCTAAAAATAGTATATTGTGTTATTAGGAGAAGAAGTGTCATTTTGTGTGCGGAGTATGGACGTTTGAACGACGAGCGAAGCGAGCCGGGCAATTTCATACGAGGCACACAAAATCACTTTTTCTCCGAATAGCACATTTTATTTTTTCTTCGACCGCAGGAATTAAGCAAGAAAATTTAAAAAAAATCCAAAACGAGCGTCATGCCAGCTACTGATGTATCCTAGTTGCTACGGGTTGTTTTGTTACAAACAGAATAACAGAAAAATTACGAATTGTCATTTGCATCATTTGTAATTTATGTTTAGTTAAAAACTGTGCTATTATGGCCCAATTGGAGTGTACACCGCCTGAAATTACTCAAATAGCGCAAGCTACTATCGAAGAATTGTTGCCAACATAGTCAGCGAGCGTCTATGACAGGGGATGCTCAGACTTATGCCACAGAATAAACTCTTACAAAAGCGACAAAGTGCAGAGTGTGGGGTGGTCAAAATAAGGGGAGCGGGGGTGAACTCGAACACGCCCACTAGCAAGTAAAATTTCCTATTTTGCTGTATATTTAAGTGTAGGGCCAAAGAGTTCGGGTGTTATTTATTCAAAATATTGTTTCAATAAAACATAAATACGCGGAAATGAGTAGCAAAAAAGGTGGTAATTGGTGTTCAACGCCAAAATGCAAAAATAATTAGTATATAATAAATTAGTATCAATTTTTATAATGTCAGCTTCTGTAAGTTTATTTGTTTTAGAAATTTCCGTTAGTACTCAAACATCACCTGAAGCTGTGCCTGAAGTCAGCAGCACTTGCACCCCCAGAAAGCAGAAGTTACTTGCTGAACCGACGTAGCTCTGCCTTGTGCTGGCAACATAAACATCAAAGTGCCGCGCGGTCTTGTCGCTTCTGTTAAGAGTTTATTCTGAGGGAAATAGCATGGGAAATCGTATATATGTATGCAGATTCCTGCTCCCCGTTTGAGTTGATACGATTGATAGCGGTACCAATCGAATGACACTAACTACTTTACTTGAATTTGTTGCTTGTTTAAGAAAGAAATAGCTTAACCCTTACCCGGTGACGTGGTGCCCCACAGACCCCAGCGAATTTTATATTTGCTGCCGTTTGCATCTGGTAACAGATAAATGATTCATACGCCATGTACCTTTCAATAACGCTACTCTTAATACCCTAACCTCTCTCTTCCCATTGTTTGCTAGTTTAGCATATTATTAACAGTGTTCATACATATAGGTAGCACAGAAATCACTATCGGCTGAGACACCTTAATCACTAGTTTTTAGAATTCACTGTTATGATTTTTAATTGTTTCGTTAGACAGACACTAGTTAGTTGTACGTATTATTACATTACAAAGGTTTCTTCTTTCCAAAAACAAAATACTCGCAAAAAAATCATTGTATCTGATTAAAATAAGATTTATAATGCCATTCTTTCCAATATATTGTTATTTTTCAAATAATATAATATTGGTGAACTGATAAAGAATGGGGTCCAAATGTCACCACGTCGCCGGGTAAAGGTTAAAAACTACAATAAATAATTTACATTTTATTCACAAAAAGCAGAACAAGAATTGACCAACTTCCTCATTCTTCCATCTTATGTTGTGTTTTACCGCAGTTAACATGTTGCATCTATAGTGTCAATACTGTTTCAACTAGTGACTAGTGTCACAAACAGAAGTGTTGTTGCTAATATTTGAAAATATCTAAACTTGCAATTTTTGCCGAAAGCCGGGTAGAAATTATATGACGTTTAGATGCTGTGTATGGCGAGTCTCACTAAGGGAGATATTCGATTGAAGATGATTCTCGTCGATGCAGACCTGTAAAAACTTTCACTCTAGAGACAAATGCACTAGTAAACGAAGAGGCTCTCAAGGTAGACGACTGAAAACTAAAGAATTACCAGTAAGGTGTGTCTGGACTTTTCAAATTTATATTGCTCCGAATTCTACATGATTATATTGATTATCTCAGTGAGTGGAAGGTGGTTCCCAAGACCTTTAAGTATTATCAAAAACAACTACGAGTGGAATGCTGTATTAAATCTTTAGCACTCTGAAGAAGTGACTCATTTATTGTGAATGAAAGTATGGTTCTATAGCATTATGTCCTGCTTAAATTAATTAATCGAATCCGAATCTGCGATTCGAATACTTCCTATAATAAAATTCAAAACTCATCTCTGAATCAGAATTTTAAATCTCAAATTTCTAATCGCAATTTGAATTTCCAATATTGCATTTGAGTTACAGATTCTAGTTGGTATCTTGAATGCAGATTGAGATTTCTATATCCGATCTGGTTTTGGAAATTTAAATTTTGCGTATAAACTCGATTTATGAATTTCAAAGTTCTTGGTAATCAAAAAATTATTCTCTTTGTGTACCGTAATTTGATAATTATTCGTCGAATTACCTTTTGTATAAATTCAAGGTTAATTATAAATATCATAATTTACATAAATACTAATAAACCTTCATACACAGAAACACGAATTTTGGAATCCCAATTGGAGATTCAACGATTGAATCCGACATTTGGATTCGAATCTTATACAAGGCTTCAGTTGCCCAATTTCGAAATCGGAATAATAAATTTATAATATTAATTCGATTTTTAAATATTTTCGAATCTTGATAGCTCCAATCTAAATGAGGATCTATGGAGCAGCGGCGCTCTGAATCCCTACTGTCAAAAAGTGCAAAAGTGATACAATTCCAAAAAAACCATGCCTACTATTTTTTTAGGATTTTCAGGGGATTCTATTGATTTATTTTAAGTAACGAAATACTACAGTTATAGTATATTTATACTCTTTGGTTATAGAGAGTTATAGAGAATATTGTGCGTTATTAATGTACAAATTGGAGAATGTCATCAAAGAAAAACACCGTGGAGGAAAGCTGACCGAGCGTGAGAGAGAGCTTATGTCACTTATTGCACGATAATGCATTGTTGCTATTCAGCAATGTGATGTTCAGGAGTTAAATCATCCACCTTGTAGCTTTGTTCTAGCCCTTAAAGACTATTTTTCGGATTCGAAACTGAAATCGGATATACATGAAAAAATGTACAGGTGGATGAAGAAATCATTTCTGTAGTTTTAGGCCACTTTCAATGATAAACCTTAGATTATTTTATCAGTGGCATAGAAAAGTCAATTGGCCGTTCTAAAAAATGTAGTGAAATAAAAAGTGAGTGATTATACTGAAATATAAAAATTATTGTTTTTTTTACTTTAGCTCCTTAATACCTTTGACAAACTTTTGAACCTTACTTCCTTACTACCTATTACTTTGTGTAATCGACACCATTATTTATACTTGTATTTGTATTACATGTTTCATTTATTATGTATAATTTCATAAATGAATAGTTTACGTTTCATGGTTTTCAAAAGAATAATTTAATATAACAATGATAACTTAAACATAATCCAAGATTAAGTTTCTAAAGAACAAGATAAAGTTATCGATCCATTAATATAAAAACTTTCCAGTTGGAAATGAAAAAATAACAGACAAAAAATATAAAAGTACAAAAGCGCATTCCCGCAATTTTACCTCGCATTTGATTCACAAATTTTACTAAAGTTAAACCGCTGTCCAAAGCAATACGTGCTCGAATTTAAAATGAACGTATTAAGTAGAACATTTTAAACAAAATTACAATTTTAGCTTTGCATACTGATCAAATACAAAACTGCATTTCCAGTACCTACACATAGTGGAAGACAATGCCACATTTTTAATTAAAGATAATAAAACGTGCGGCAAAGGGTAACTAACTTTAAAATTCAATTCTCCGAATATGGTTATGTAAATATATTCAAATTTGCTACTGTTTTTTAGTTTCTCCCTTTGTTTCCCTTTATTATTATTACTGGTGCTAGCAGAATTTTTTTAAATAAGATTTCCGGAATAATTTTTGGATTAGTTCGTTGAAACTTTAAGAAAAATCCGGTTATTTTAAGTTTCCTAAAGTCATTAATATTCTAAAAAGGCAATGTCCTTTTCGAAATTTTCCTGTTTAATATTGCAAATACACCATGAATTTCCTACACGTATTACTTCCATTTCCTATGTACGTGAAGTTATTAAAAAAGATGAAAGAATATCCGATGTTCTTCTTGGTTACGTGTTAAGTAACTTTAACTTTCATAATTTCCTCGGGATTTTAAGGAGATAACAGTTAAGATCACTTTTAAAAATCGTGAAAATGGATTAAGCGTTCTTTTTGTAATCAAGAGAATATGGGTTCGAATGCCAATCGTTACTGAATTTTGTAATTTGTACAGAACGAATTAATACAGTTTAGTTAATTAATTTAAGTTTTTTGATACGGAAAATTGGCCTTATCAACTTCTAAAAGCTTCTTAATTTCAATACATTTAATTTGAATATCTTTAAAAAACTTTAAATTATGAGAAATTAGAACCGATAATGAAACCTATAAATTCTGGATACGTCGACCTAGATTACCATGTAAGACGTAGGATGCAGTAATGAATCCTTTTTATATGGCAGAGGCCTGGAGCCCTAAACTAAACCCCGATCACGTTTTCAAAGGAGACACTGCCCGAGTTAATAGATGCGACTTTACCTGCTATTATCTTTTGCGATAGAGTAGAGCAGTAGACCGTAGACCTAAATTGTAGTAATATAATAAAAAAAGTTATGCTTATTGCTTGAGTGAACTTGGGTTTCTATAATGTTAGAACGAATTTCCGAGTATGTTTATCATTTAGGGTCATTGAAAATGATGTAGTATTGAATTCCCTTGAGTCTTTTTATTCAATTACATCGTTTTTATTTTCAGTATTAATAAATAACATAACATATAACAAACATACATATATAAATTTAAAAATCCAGAAGAACGTTATTGGCGTTCTCCCTGATACTTTTGTGTCGAACAAAATGAATTGGTTTGTTTATTGATCAACAGATCAATGCTTCTTATTAGGAATGTATTTGAAAGACAATTTTATATAATATATACTTTTGAAAGAATAAAACTGTAAATTGCTGTTATCGTTGATTGTTCTTATGTTCTTACATTTTTGCCTTCCTCGATCTAAAAATTGAGCAGTAATGAAGCATTGTACATCAAAGGTCTTTCAAGCATCCTTTGTTTTATATGTAAAACCCTGCTCTGCTTACGCTTTTAAGTTTTTATGTTGATATGACTTCATTATATGGATGACTAGATGACAATCACCACTTACAGTTGGTAAGTTTTCAAAATTTTATTTAGTCTTTAATGTAGAACCGCTTGGCCAAAATAGTCTCCGCCATTTTGGATTCAACCCATAACACTTATAAAGAGGTAAAATTAAAATTGTTCATTAAATAATTAATGATAATAATTCTTAAAAAAAAATAGTAAAAACTTTGAGCGCTGGTAGTATGGCCCAAAAGTGTAATACACGTTGTGTCTACCGATGACTCGTAGTAAGACATTTCCACTTCTTTCGAGCCATCTTACCTTCTCTCGAAGTTTGTTACCCTTATTTTTTAATGTCCTGTCTATTTAGTAGGTATAATATAAATTAGTGTTATAAATTGATACTGACAGAAACAAAGAAAATAACAATAAGTAGAAATGGAAGAAGTTATATTGTAGTAACTTTTATGGGGGATTTCAATCCTTTAACCTGCAATTTTTAGTAGTAATAGAAACACTTGAATAATTGCAATCAAAAACTGGATGCTCTCAAAATTTTCTCTGTTTTTCGCTTTGCTCTAAACAAATTATGGACAATAATAATATGTATGAGAATGGATGACCGAGAAAATCTTTACAGTAATGGACAAAATGGAAAAATATAAACATACTGTGGCGACAAGTCATCGAGAAGAGTGTTACGAACAGCGAACGCCGAGAATATTCGAGAAATCCCTGAAATTCTCCAGCAAACGCAAGAGTAAAACTGCGGGCACGGGTGACGGCCGGAATGGGGGTCATGCTGAAGTCTACGAAGGAGCGAATATTCCGCGACACGAGCGGTTTGAAATAAATATCACTGATATAAATAAACGTTGAAATGAATTAGACCAAATTAGTGTTGAGTTCTGTTAACTTTAGTGTTCATAAATTTATTACTAAATAAATCTTATTATAATTATTTTTGTTTAAATAAGGATTTTCACCAAACCCAAGACGATTTAGTGAAATCCTTATAAAAATAATATAAAAGTAAAATTGACGACATACAAACTAAAAATCACAACTTCAAGTTACAAAAAAAAAGTATAGGAATTAACCAATATAGAATTATTGATTTGAAGGGTAAACTAAGGCGACCGATAGGTTAGATCCAGGAACTTTTGGTGCTGACACGAATTACAGCTGGGAATATAAAATAGAAAATAAACGACGATGACGAAAGAAATAATTCGTGCTATAAAAGCGATAGGTGAGAACATCCCTCATGTTACATTATGTATATGTATGTATTATCTGTAACCTCTTATACCCCTCGGTGTCGAGGCTGGTGCATTAACGTATGAGGCTCTATGCTCGCAATGCACAACCCGGCCTGTCTCTGCGGGTTACGAGGTTGGTGCGCTGTTTTGTGTATGTGTATGTGTAAGACCTTGTTACTCTATCTCTTTGGCCTGTATTCGGAGGAGAGTATCGTTAGTTAGGTGCCTAATGACGAATGGTCACCAGGGGGATTCGAACCGAGGACTAGCGTAACGCTAGCCTGACTCTACCACCAGGCCCGTAGCCAGGGGGGGGGCCAGAGTGGGCACTGCCCACTCTGGAAGGAAAAGTTGCCCACTCTAGAGAAAATCCTAGTATTTTTTTAACTTAACGACACACAACACAACAATTAATTTAAAAATTGTGTTATATCGCTGTCATTGAAACCTGGGACACCCCTATTTTTTAAATTATATTTTAATATATCAAAATCAAATTTCATATATGTAATATGCTCTTTAAATTACATTTTTTGACATAGAGCACACATTTCTGCCACTTCCGGTTTCTCCGGAATTGCCCTAAATTTTGTTATTTATACATTTTTGGAATCACCAATTCATTCTACGTATGTTAGTATCAAGTTTGAAACATTTTGATGGCCAAGTAAATACTGCGGAAGAGTTTATACAGGGTGTCTGCTAACATGTGTCTCAAAATTTGCAGTCTGGTTCTACCCTTCAAAACATGTAAGAAACGCTTAATAAACTATGTCCGCAAACCAACGCCGCCCGAGATGTAGCACTTTTTTTAAAGATAAGTTCAGTTATTACAATTCACTTAAATCTAGTATGTGCCCGCTCTCCTGATGCCAACCGTTTGGATTTATTTTTATGGGGATATCTAAAACAATTGGTTTATGCCTCTCCTGTAAATAATGTTCAAGAATTGCGAGAAATAGTTCAAAATGCTTGCCAAACAATACGAAACAGTGCAGGTATCTTTGACAATCAATGATGCGTCGTGCATAGCAGCCAATGGAGAACACTTCGAACATCTTTTGTAAAGTGACTTATTATTTAATATTAAAAACAGCCTAATTTATTTAGCTCACATAAATTGTACTTAATTATACTATTTATTTTCTTTAAGTAAAAGTGCTACATCTCGGGCGGCGTTGGTTTCCGGACATAGTTTATTAAGCGTTTCTTACTTGTTTTGAAGGGTAGAACCAGACTCCAAATTTTGAGACACATGTTAGCAGACACCCTGTATATTTATTAATCTAGGATGATATGACCTGCTTAAAATAAAAGTTAGGGTAGGGTGTAGGGTCAGGGAACATCACCGGTCAGGGTAGTCAGGATAGGAGTGTTTTAAAACTTCAGTTGTAGCAAGTCTGTCACTTGTTTTGTGCATTTCATTTGTTTCAATTGTTTTAAAACCCAGTGCCTAGATTTACATGTCCAGAATATGGTTTTTCTGAATGGAGAGTGTTTTTCCGAATTAAATTTCCGTAGTAATCTCGAGTTATTGGTATCAATGAAATCCTTGAAAAACACTCGTTTTTGATAGCAAGTCTGTCATTTGTTTTGTGCATTTCATTTGTTTCAATTGTCTTAAAACCCAGTGCCTAGATTTACATGTCCAGAATATGGTTTTTTTGAATGGAGAGTGTTTTTCCGAATTAAATTTCCGTAGTAATCCCACGTTATTGGTATCAATGAAATCCTTGAAAAACACTAGTTTTTAATATATGTAGTGTGTCCCACCCTAGTGCCATTTGAAAAATAGAGTTGTTCTCGAAAAATCATTTTTGCCATTCTAATAGAGCAACGAAAATAGCTGAAGTTCCAAAACAATTTGTCTCGAGTGTTGGGACACCTTGACTTTAATTTTGCGTAAGTCATGGCACTCTAGATTAATTTCTGCAAAAATTTACTTTGTCATCAAAATGTTTCGAACTTGATACTACCATACGTAAAAGTGAATGGAGATTCCAACAATGTATAAATATAACGCGTGTTCCATTTAAAATAGGTAACACAGTTAATGTTAACTCCGGCGAAACCGGAAGTGAGAGAAATGTATATTCTACGTAAAAAATGCCATTTAAAGAATATATTGCACATAGCAAATTTCATTTTGATATCTTAAAAAATAAGAAAATTAGAGGGGTGCCCCATGTTTCGTTGACACCCTGTATAGGGTGGTCCATAGGTAATATGACACAGACCAACAGTAGATTCGTGAAGCCAGAATATTACGATTTACCTAAAATTATCTTAGTCCAAAAGTTAATATTTAGTGAGATACAGGGTGTCAAAGTCGAAATTTTAATTTTAATTTTCTTCTGTTATTCCTAAAGTTTTCGCAATATTTCTATGAAAATTGGTGAAACTACTTTTTTTTGGACGAGAAACAATAATCCGTTCTCAATCTTAATGTAGCTTTTAAAATAACCTATTTTTGCTACACCTAATACCGTAAAAATACTTCAATTTTTTTGTACTTAAAGTTAGGGCAGATCTAAAAAACAATTTCCTCGTCTTTTCTATATAAAAAAGGTATTTCAGTGTCTCTAAAGTTCACCGTTTTCAAGATATTTGCGATTGAAGTAATTTTACTTTAAAAAATTCCTCCCCAAAAATTTGAGTTGCCCACTCTAAAATTTGAGTTGCCCACTCTAAAATTTAGATCTGGCTACGGGCCTGTCTACCACTCGCCACCCTGGCCACTATGTTACATTATACAGGGTGAATGAATACCAGACCAATTTTTAGTAAGGAACACAGAGGTGGCGTTATAGATCGGAACTAATGGGAATAAAAAGAAGAGAATGGCAAGGATGAAAGTTATTGTTGTCAGGTTTATTTTTAACGTTTATTTATGTTATATGTATGGAATTTTATCAAAGGAATCGGCAGATATAAAGAGAAATAGGATCGCCTCAATATCATAATGTTTGCAATAATATTAGCAACACCTGAAGATCTTCAAAATAGTAGAAGTCAGTGAAAAAAAATGACTTGCATAAATATTAAAAAAATCTACATTTTATAATAATATCCAAAACATCTATTGCTGGATAGATGCCTCCTCAAGCTCTTTCCACGTTATGCGGTCTGCAGCTTGTCGGGACCATAGCTTTTCTGCTATTCTTCTATGTCGTCTTTCCATCGAATTATAAATATGCCTCGGTTTCTTCACCCTTGCTGCGGTCTCTATTCAGTGACTTTTCTAGTTCACTTGTTGTCCTGCGCTCTTGTTAGGTGACCAGCCCACTGCCACTTCAGGCTGGCGATGCGACTTGCTTCTTCTACGTTTGTTCTATTGATATAATAACGCAAGATTGTCCAAAATCATTAACAATGCCACGTTATTACCAATTGCAAAATTACCTCACGTTGCATGTCAATTATTGATATGTACCTATAAACTCTTTATGGATCCCTCAATATTCACCCCAACTTCCCAAAACTATATAATTACTCACATTGATTTTAAAATTATTATAAATGTGCCGCAGTTTTATATTTTGTATTTCAAATTTTGTTTTACCTTTGAATTAACTGAGATACTCTTATCTCAAGGTCGTTCTTAGGGCTCGTTAAATTAAATTTCACAAGCAAAATAAAAATTACTCATAAACTTTCAAGATACAAGGATTAAATGTGAATCATTCAAAAAAAAACAATTTTTTTTCAAGATACAAATTTATTACAATATTAATTTATGCCCTAACTATTTTTTAAAATTAAATTAAATTTAAACACTCACACTTATACTTTAATTTGAATTCGTTACAGTCTTCGTTAATTTGACCTTCCGTTCACTTTTACTCCAATCCAAGTCCACTTGCAGCTGATTTATAGTTCACCCTGATTACCCCAACTTCAATTCCAATTGCAGTTCAATCTGATTGCAGTTTAATTCAAGACTGATTCCAATTCCAATCCAATTCCACTTGTAGTTTATTTGTTATTATAATATTTTTTTCTACTCCCATGCATAAAGTAGTAGTTTTGCATACTGATCACAGTACGTGAAATCGTATTTTTTACATCGATGCGTGAAGTGCAATGCATTTCTTATGGAGTTTATTTTACGCATTTCTGCCATAAGAGCCTATACACTGTAAACACTTGAATAGATTGCTGTGCTTGTTTTTTGTCTGAACGACAAATTTGTGAGAACTGTCAAGTGAAGTGAACGTTTGCTAATTTAACTCAAGTTTGAGTTGAGGTCGTAGAAAAAGTATAGTGTGCAACACATACGTGAAGCCTTTTTTACACTCGTGTGCTTGTGACACTCGCCTTTCGGCTCGTGTCGCAAACTGCGCACTCGTATAAAAAGGTCAGCTTCACGTACTTGTTACACAATATACTATTATATTTAATCTTCTTTTAAATTAATATTTTATTAATTTAATAATTTTTAAGGTTGGTTCTGATCTTTTAAATTTAAATTTGAACTAAATTTAAATTATTTTTCAGGAGCACCTATTTGTGCATCCTTCCACTATCAATTCAAAACCACCTCTTGTTTATAATTTTATTTTTTCTTGTTTTCCTGTCTCCCAGGTGTTTTCCAATTCGTTTACCCATGATAAACATTCATATTGAAACACATTCATGCATTCATTTATCACCATAGCAACAATATTTCTAGCTAAATACAATACAATAATATACAACAATAATAATAATAACCAATTTACACAAACAGCATTTAAAATCTAATTTAACTATTACAACATTTTTTTATAATTAAATCTGCATCCTATTTTGGAGTAATCTTTATTTTTTAATTATTTATTAAATATTTGTATCCTAAATTATTATTTAAAGTTATACAGGGTGTCAACGAAACCTGGGGCACCCTCATAATTTTTTTATTTTTTAAGGTATCTAAATGAAATTTGGTATGTTTAATATACTCTTTAAATGGCATTTGTTGACATAGGAAACAAGTTTCTGTCACTTCCGGTTTCGCCGGAATCGACTATAACTTTGTTATTTTAAATGGAACACCCTGTATAGTTATACATTTTTGGAATCTCCATTCAATTCTACGTATGGTAGTATCAAGTTCGAAACATTTTGATGACAAAGTAAATTTTTGCAGAAATTATTCTAGAGTGCCATGACTAACACTAAATGAAAGTCAAGGTGCCCCAACACTCGAGACAAATTGTTTTAGAACTTTAACTATTTTAGTTGCTGTATTAGAATGGCCTAAAGTTGGCAAAAATGCTTTTTCGAGAATAACTCTATTTTTTCAAATGGCACTAGGGTGGGACACTAGGATATTAAAAACGAGCGTTTTTCAAGGATTTTATTGATACCAATAACACGGGATTAATATAAAAATTTAATTCGGAATAACACTCTCCGTTCAAAAAAACCATATTTTGGACATTTAAATCTAGGTACTGGGTTTCAAAACAAGCGAAACAAATGAAATGCACAAAAAAAGAGACTTGTTACAGTTGAAGTGCTAAAATAATTTGTTTTGAGTGTCGTAGCACCCTGACTTCCATTTTACGAAGGTCATGGCACCTTAGATTAATAAATAAACTCCTCTGCAAGTATTTATTTTGTCATCAAAATGTTTCAAACTTGATACTACCATACGTAAAATTCAATGGAGATTCCAAAAATGTATAAATATACAGGGTGTTCCATTTAAAATATCAAAGTTGATGTCAATTCCGGCGAAACCGGAAGTGACAGAAACTTGTTTCCTATGTCAGCAAACGCCATTTAAAGAGTATATTACATATACCAAATTTCATTTAGATACCTTAAAAAATAAAAAAATTATGGAGGTGCCCCAGGTTTCGTTGACACCCGGTATATATCAATATATTCCATGTAATCACAAACTAACAGGTAGTCTATTTATATATTCAATTACATATACTAGGAGTCGCAGTCAGGAAATCGCCAGGGTTGCCCACATATGCTGTAATGCTACAGTCTTCTTTAATATGTGGAATGGAATTGCGGAGGGTAGTTTATCCCATTGATGGAGCGAGTCTGCGCATCTACCATGTTGCGTTCTTGACCTGTTTAGGGGTGGTTATATCTTAGGAGGTTGATTAAATCCATGTGGCGTTTCGGAAGTACATGGTAGATCGTGGTGTTCAGGTGGAGCATTTTCTAACCGTTGGCATAACTTCTGAATGCTAAATTTTGCATTTTCCTCAGTCATGGCGATGGAAATAGAGGGGTGTCTTGAAGAAAGCCTGTTGATGTTTAAGTTTGGAATGTCGGAGTATACTGGTAGTAGTAGATTTGCAGCGATTTGAAGCGCCTTTTTCCTCCGTAATTGTGGCGGAGGTATATTGCTTAGCACGGCTAGCCAGTATTTGGGTGTAGACCTAATTGTTCCAGATACGATGCACATGGTGTTATTCAGCTGCACATCGATCTTGTTTACATGTGCGCAATTTAGCCATACAGGAGCACACAGTATTCTGCTGCAAAGTACACCAGACTTAACGCCGACGTTCGTAGAGTCGCAGCAAAAGGTCCCCAAGTGATGCCGCATAACTTTTGAATTATGTTCCTAGTTATAGTTTTAGTGACAGCTTTTGTGATGTGGGCCTTAAATCTGAGTGTCCTATCTAGTGTGACAGCTAGGTAAGTTGGGCACATCGAAAAGCAACTCGAGCTCCTTATTAGCTAGCCTGTTGTTAAAGTGAAAGCAGGCTACTTCTGTCTTAGCAACGTTAGGCTTGTGTCGCCACTTACGAAAATATTCTGCTAGTGTGGAGAGGCCAGATATTAGAACTTCTTCTGTAGTCTCGAAAATCCTATGTCTAAAGCCCAGTCATCAGCGTAGCCAAACTTTTTGCTGCTTGTAGTGCTTGTCTCTGGTATATCAGCAATGTACAAGCCGAAAGGTTTCCTGTGGTAGCCCATTGTTAAGAGTTTTCTGGCCACTTATTTTATTTCCCATTATGACTTGAAAACTTCTATTTCCGATCATGTTATCGATAAGCCTCATAGTTTTCTTACAGGGTATTATCTTAAGCAGCTTAAAAATCAGACCCTGTCTCCAAACAGTCTCATATGCTGCAGAAAGGTCAATGAAGACAACATATGTTTTTGAGGGGAAAATCAAAAGTTAGAGAAACACTGAGCATATTTGAAAGATTGGTACCAATGCAACTCTGCTAAACACAGAGGAGCTGAACAAAAAGTGAAGTTCACCATGATGACTGTCAAACGGTGCACAAAGGTAAGACACTCATGTTACGTAAACGATACGATGCCCTATTTTTTGAACGTTGTATATTTATGAAAATAGTAAAGCGATTAAATGGGAAAGTTTTCTATGATGTATTCAGTGGCGTTTTCTTTCTTTTCGCCAATAACTTTTCAACCGCACATCATATATCAACTTGTTCACACCATTAAATTCCTCATAAACAACTACACTACTTTGTCTATTTAATCGTTTCTCTAGCTTTACAAATACAAAAGTTGTCCATACAACGATTAAGAAATAGGGCGCTCTGTGTAGACGAATATCATATCTTTAATGATTTGACTTTATAGCTCAATTGGCAGAGCGTTGGCGCGTAAAATTGAAGGTTCGTACTTGAAATCACTGCGACGGTCATGTTTTTCTGTATTTCATAATTCGTTAGAATATTTAAAATTATTTTCTGAGATCACTCAAACTTGATAAAACATTTTTTTTAATTATAAGGGTCGGTTTATTCAACCTGCAGGTAATTTAACTTCCAGATATTTTCATTGGGAACCCTTGTTCATATTTTCCACAGTGAAAATTTGACAGTTAAACCTATCAGGAAACTAAAGACTGGACCTAAGCCTAAGAGTAATTAGTGAATTAGAATATCCTTCAAAATTTGCTTTCAAATTCAAAATCACAAGCTCTCCATCGCCAAGTGTTATTGAATTGTATTAATACAGTGAAAACCGTTTACAAATTAATAGCAAGCCCTTTATGGTTCTGTAAACGAACCATTTGTTAACAAGTACATAACAGAAATAACACAAGTGAAAAAATATTCAATTACCGACTGTGTTCAACACTAGTGTTACTTTTACTGCATATTGTGTCGTGCTTAGTAGACCTTAACGTTCTAAGAAATAAGATTTGCAATTTTTCTTGCATCAGTCGAGATGTAACGACTTATCAAGCGTAACGGCTTCCAATTACTTTTATTTCGTTTCATGTTGTTGTTTTGTTGCAATATTAAACAATAAATTTTAGTAAAGCTACTTATTTCGTTGACGAGAAAATTGTTCAAGTAATTACAGCTCAACTCAACACATAGATATATGAAGCAAATTTCGCTTTCCATTTGTAGCAATATAATGAGCAAAACAGTAAAGTTGGAAACGTTCTGGCACTTAATTTCGTGATTTAGTACACGCAAATTCAGCTATCTTGAGGCTAAAACTTTAAAGGTGTTTTAAAATTCCCCTTACAGGCACAACTACTAAATATAATAAAGTTCGAATTTTTTTATTAGAAAAGCTTAGATTCTGAAAAGTTAATTCGATCCGAAGGCTTGTCTGCTAAAAGTTTTACGTCCAATATCATTTGCTGATTCATTAGCGAGCGATTCAAATTTAATCTTTCATAAGTAGAGAAATTTTTGCTCTGAAGTCTCTTGTTAATGAACCATTCGGAAGTTACTTCGGGGTATTTTCTAAATTTACAGAGGTTTACTGATATTTAAATGCTAACTCCGAAATTTTGCACAGTCGAGTATTTTTTAATTACTTTAATTTTTACGGCTTAAGAGTCGAATTTACCAAAGTTTTTCAATTTACTAACATTAAAATAATATTTTCTTATAATAGCTTTGGTTACAATTATTCACTTTTAGCAAATTAAATTTAAGTAAAAACAAGAAATCGACACAAACTCGCTTAAAATGCCAAAGAGGTTTTAGTTAAAACCCATAGATCTAAATTCGACAAAGGTAATTCCCTGTTTATTTGTAAACACCTACATTTCACAGTAAGAAACATTTAGACACCTCGGTTGGCCTCAGGATGCCAAACTAGCAGTCATCTAATCCACAAGAACAAGATATATCGTTAAAGCTGTAGCTGCCACCAAAATAATTACATTATACATCTTCCACAAGACGTATCAGAATATCACAGCTCACTCGTGTTAACAAGTTAGAACCCAAGTTGCTGATATAATTAAATTATTCCCAAGTTTCGTGTCACACCCTGTAACTCCGATTTCCATTAATTTACGTGATTGAGTTATCAGCGAAAAGTAATTTAACGCTTTTCTAATATTCAGACGCCCAATTATAAAGTCCTTCTCGTTTCGTGCCGTGCCGTATTCGTAGGCAAATCTTATTACAGTTATTGTTTTTTCCGTGGGGAGAAAGCAGACTCGTAAAAAAATGAGTAAGCATGAAGGAGGAAGTTTTCCCTATTATTTTTGTTGTCTGGGCACATTTGACCTTAATAAGATACCATTTTTACACAGTAGCTGATGATATATAACCCTTTATTGTTACTTCGCGACGAGTCTTATCTTTTTGTGTGAATCTGTGTTTTCGAGCTCGTTTAAAGCGGAATATCCAGTTTCTGTAAAAGGAAAATTTCTTCCTTATGTGCTTAAAAGATTTAAGCTGACTTGGATGAGTCATTCTAAAAATTGATAAACGCCTTTCGTACGACTGTTTAAGGTCAATTTAGGTATTATATTTTATTTACCGAGGGTTCTTTTATTAATGGAAAGGGCGATTAAATGAACCGCCACGAAAAAACCGGAAAGAAAGTAGAACGGATCACGTATGGAAGTAATAGTTGTCTAATTGATTAAAGTGATTTACTGTTCTTTCGTTAACTAAATGTATCGGTGAAACGGTACCTGGTATTAAATTACAAATTCCACACAACAATTAAAAATATCTTATCTCGAAGTTTATATGGCTGCATTGAATAGGTTATACAGCATTTATATTGCAATTTCCTGATCATGGTTTTGTTGGTTTTGTTAAGTTATAGTACACCTTTTAATTAAAGACAGCCACGATAAATGTCTAATTTATGGTGGATTTTAATGGTCAATTAATGGGCCTTGTTATTTAAATTTATTTCAACTATAAAATTAAATAAATCACAATTGTTAACAGTAGTTGGGCTAGTTATTTCTATAACAGTACGCCGTTTATTAAAGCTGACGTTGCTGAGAGCTTATAATCAGATTAAATTGACGGAAATAGGAGAATGTAACGAAATAAAAATATTTAGTAAATTTAGGTTCCTACATTCTGAATTCTGAATGTTTAATGTTTAGGTATAGTGTGTGCTAAAGATCCCATCAGGTGGGTACAATGTTGCTATTGGATTTAAAAAAAGAACAACCAAAGTAATTTATTTATATTTGGAAAGTCCTCTTCAAAGTTATTATGATTATAATTATGTCTACATTTCGGCCAGTAAAGCTAGAACATTCGGTGGTGCAAATCCTTCGAAATGCATTGTGTAAATCAAGAAATGACAACTTTTATTTTTATTAGAATCTCATTAATAAACATGTCAACCTTTAAACGCGTTCGTATCGGACATTTTAGCAGTTTAGACTAGCTACTAACTTTGTTTTATAGGATTAAATGCTTTATATAATTTTTAAATCATGTTGGCTGCAGAGTTAATATCAAAAAAGATTTACGAAAAAAACCTGATATGTGTTTTACCCTGCTGTAGATGGCCTACAATCTACAGCAAGGTTTTTAACATATTTAGTATTACTTGTAGGATAATAAAAACGTAAGCTTCATAAATAATGTAAGAAGTTACAGAGGTTCGGACGCAGACAGTGACCATTTTATGGTCAAAATACAGTTAAAGCAAGAATAACCCACGATACCAAAAAGCATAAAAAGGTTAGATAAGAATAGAAACGTGAATATGTTGGAACAAGAAGGGATAAGGTGCAGATATGAAGAAGAAATAGAAAGTAGGCGCAATGAAGATGAAGACACGAGTAATAGTGAAGGAGATCGTTTGCGAACGTTCGTGACGTGCAAAAATTATGGCACATGAAAATGTAAAAAATGAACATTCCCCTTTTAAACGGCGGAAACTATGTTTTCTGGAAGACAAAATTCAGAGCAATTTTGATTCGCGACGATCTGTGGAACGTTGTATGCGAACCAAAGTCAGAAATACAAAACAAGGCGATGGCGTATATTACACTGAGTGTAGAAGACAGCCAACTAATACACTTTGCACATCTGGATGATGCCCATGAAATATGGGAGGCATTAAAGAAGAAATATGAACGATCTACATTTGGCAGCCGTTTATATTTGAGAAGAAAGCTGTATGGTATTCAGTACCGGGACGGATCAATGAGCGATCACATTGATTCAATCATGGAGGTCGTAAGTTTACTCCGTGGATCCGGTAAACTACTCGAAGACGAGGAAGTAGTAGCAGTATTACTGGTAAGTTTACCAGAATCGTATTTAGTGCTTGTTACAGCGCTTGAAGGTAGAGACGAAGCTGATTTGACAGTCGAGTATGTGACCGGTAAAATAAAGGATGAATACCAAAGACGAATCGAGTCAGAGCAAGAAAAATATTTCCGAGACAGCAATGAAATTATCAACTTCAACATTTAAAAATAGTGACACATATCAGCAGGTTGGTTCAGGTAAGAGTGAAAAAGGAGGAAGAATAAGAAAATTCGAGAAAAATAAGGAGTCCAGAGTTTGCTTCTTTTGTAAGAAACCAGGTCATTTAAAAGTAAATTGTTTTTCTTTTAAAAGGCAGAAAGAAACATCTACAGTCAGCGAAATCTTCTGTGGCTGTAAAAGGAAGTACTGTCAACAGTCACGTAACCTTCAGAGTAAGTTGGGAAAGAAAACTCGATATCTCTAAAACGGTTAAGTTTAAAGCATGTAGCGTGTGATACAACTTTTGTTCAGAATTTCCAGGAGAATTCAATTATTGCATAAAATATAGGGTGTTCCATTAGAAAAAAAGCAACTTTGCTTTGCCGTGTCTTTTTCACTGACCCTGTATACTTAATTTTTCTTTTGGGAAATAGATTGGAAACAACCTTAAAACTTTTGTCTTAACCTTTCTTTTCTAGCCATCTTACTTTGGGAAATAGTCAACCGGTTCCATACATAAAAGCGACTCTGTATGTATAACCAAAAATAACTGGCCGTAAATTGGGCTGAAAGTCGAAAGGAACACGTTAGAGGGATTTAAGCAAGAACCAAACAGTAGCATACCTTTTAAGGTGGAGAAGCCCTTCAAGTCGATTAAGTTAACGTCGGACAGAAAACCGCACCATGCGTTCGAATTTTGGAAGTACCCAAACACACAAAATAAAGGCACACGCCACCAGAATTCTTTATAAATCACTTCCTAAATTCCAGAAATATGGTTTTGAAGTAGCGATGACGCATATAAAACACATATTAAATAACTTATCACTCCAGCTACCAAAAACCAAGTCCAACTACGAAGATCGATTTGCAAGAAGGAAATGGAAAACGAAAAAGATCCAGAAAGACTAATTCACAAATAGATTCAAAAATCACTAAAAATGGAACTTTCCATGAAGGTCAGCAAAAATAAACTGTTAAGCCGGATAGGTAACTCGGAATACTTCTATGCTTCAAGTGTTAACTAAGGTATAAGTCGCTGTACAAATAAATTGTCCAATATTGTAACATTATTTATAATTTTAAAACTGAAGAATGTCGCGGTTCACTTTATAAACCTGAAATAAAATCTGAAAAGGAATTTGATTGGAGAGGAAAAATAATCAAAAGTATGGGTTTTGGATGGAAAAAAACTCAGGCTAACAGAAAAGTACTGACTGAAAAGAGTTGTTATTTGTCTTTTTGGCAGAAATGAAAGAAGGCCCATAAGGTATTTAGATGAAACTTATATTCATGCCGGCCATGCCCTTTCCAAATCTCGGGAGTGATGGAAGATCACAAATTTTTGGGAGGGAAGAAGGTTAATTATTGTTCATGCAGGTGGAGAAATTGGCTCATTTATTTCATTATTCCAAACAGTCTTCCAAAATTTAAATCGGGTTCAAAAATTGACAAGGCTCTGAACGCAAGTGCCTTAAAAGCAATGATGATAGAGTTTTCTAATAAAAAGATATATTATGTGTATAATATAAAGTTAAGTTCTACGAGTTAATAATATTGATATTGCACAAAACTTACATGTAAGTTTGATCGATTGTTGGCAATATACGGTATATAAGGAAATAGCCCCAAGACAGTATCTTGGGGGTATTTCCCTATCATCCAGATTTAAATTTTACCAAAAAAATTTGGGCAACAGTAAAAAGCAATTCAACACGCCTCAGATAGATGATAAGAATAATGGCAAAAAAACACTTTTCAATAAAACATGGCGGAAATACTCTTCTTCTTAAGGCTAGGAGATCCCTCCTGATTGCCTATCCTCTTTTATTCGAGGGATGAGGATATGCAACTTTGAGCCCAACTCTTTGGCGATCGTCCAGATGGTATCTTTTCTGTTGGACGTTAATTTTTGCAGATTGTTGCAAGTCTTTCCTCATCCATACGGTCCACCTGATTACTCCATTCTTTCCTTTTCCTCCTCATCCATTTCACAACATCCTAGACTCTAATTTGTTCTCTTATGGTCTGATTTGTTTGGCGATCACTTAATTTTCGTTCGTAGCTCTTTCATCCGGAGGCTCTTACTTTTTGTTTTGTTTTCTTTGTATCGGTTATAGTTTCGCCTGCATATGTTAAGACTGGCATCACTGTTGTTTTATAAATACGTAGTATGCTCTCTTGGCTCATATACTTGTTACTTAGTACTAGGTACTATAACTCGGACAATCGGCCATTTGTGTCGCTTTGACAACTCTTTTGTTTACCTCTATATCTAAATCTCTACAGCTTGTAATTTCTTTTCCTAAATATCTGAATCGCATCACCTGCTCAATCATGACACCATCAATCTCCAATTTGCAGGGGGTGGGGATAACCGTCGATTTAGTTTTAGTAATAGAGATTATCATGTTGAACCTTATTGCCGTTTGGGAGAACAAGATCGCTTGAGTAGCCGAATGGTTAAGGCATTCGGCTACAGCGCGGACGGTCTCGGGTCCAAATACGAGCCAATTGCTTGGCGGGTGGCCTACCCAGTCACTGGAAATAATTGGAAACCGAAACACAGTAGTTGAGTAGGGAAGGTAGGCGGTTGTTGAGGACCTGGTGCTTACCACATCACACTGTACGCATTGCGTGAGAGACAACCGAGTATGAAAGCGATTCAGGAGACCCTTAACCCTCCATGTTGCCGGCCATACTCCTTCGCGGAGTGAAAATGCCCATACCTTTACCTTTTTGGCACAACAAGAAAAAGAAATATATTAGACATTATACTCGTACAGTGGAACATCTTATTATAAATATAAGTGAAAATAGTAGCAGTAGCGATATTAATACTTCAGCAATTATTATTATACTTGTACATGTCATATATTATGTATATACTATTTTTCAAAATATTTTTTTAAATAAAATTCTGCTACTGCAATACAACCGTCACGAACGTCTGTAAAACAAGCTTTACCAGGGAAGGAGGGATTTGTTTTGGGCCAAACCATCATGCTTATCAGTCCTTTTGCCGTAACGACTTGAATGCACTCTATTAATAACACTAATAATACGTTAAACTTTAACTTCAATATTTATGCGTTTTATCAAAAAAGAAAAAATTGGGATTTTAATTTACAAGCTTGAAATAAATATTCCAGTTAAAAACTATTCAAAAGTTAAATAAATTTAACTTAGATTTGAACCAAATTTAATATTAACGAGTTATACCTACAACGAACAAATAAGAATCAAATGTTAAAATCTCAATATAAATTAGGTCTGAGTACAATGCTTTTATTCCTTCCTTTATTATTTAATGTATTAATTCGTTATTGATTAATATAAACCAGGAAATACGAATTTCCAATTTTCCAATACTGAACTATTATTAGAGCTGAGATTAAATAATATATTCCTATGGAACAATATGCAATAAGTAATCAACTCTATTAAATGTTACATAAACGTTATCTACATATATACATACGTTCTAGTTAAAATTATTAACTATTGTGGTTTTGCGCCATTCTATTAATTCTCAATAAATACAATTATTTTACATTAAAAAGTAAACACAGTGATTTACTAATTGTTAATCATCACAAAACTTTCGCATTATTTAAGTTTAACCGTAAAATCTGACCGCAACGTTGTTAAAAAAAGCCTATACATTGTTAAATCTGTTAAATAACGGAGATTATCAATACAGAATAATTAGAAGTCTACCGATAAACATTAGCGGCTATGATGTGAGTAACTCGAGCCAGAAACCTAAAATAACAATGGCAGAGATACTAAAAGAATTTTTCCAAATGTTGGAGTAGATAACTAATCATTGATATCTAAGATGGCTACTGTGGTTGTCTGAATAAGGATAGATCTAGGTGTGTTGATGTTATGGTCATTAACACTACTAAAGTTTTGCCGAAACCAAAGCACTTTCACCCTTGGAGTAGGTAAGGCCACCAACCTCAGCAGGATCGAACATAGGAACGTTCATCCGAATTCCAAAAATGTAAAAATACTCGGAGTGTTCCATTTTAAAGTCGAACGTCGAGGCTATATTGGTAAATTTGTCTTGCGAAAAAAATAATAAAAAAGATGAGAGTGAGCCTGTTTTCGTTTACACCCTGTACAACATAACTAATTTTTTAGCCTTTAAAAATGGCACGAAAATATTCTAATTTGCACAAATTTCCATTTAAAGCGTGAAATTTTTCAAACAGAAAGTAAATAAGTCCTGTGCCTTAAAAAAAATATAAATCTGTATTTAAGGAGAAAATCCCCAAAACGATTGATTTATTACAAGAAAGCTTTAGGTCCGAGCTCGGAAAAAAACACACAATTCAGAAAATTTGTCTTAATTATCAAGTTAACAGAGATTAGGAGGATTTACGTGCTTTTTTTCTCGACACAACATTAATCAAACTAAATTCCCATAAATTAATCTTAATTAAGATTTAAAACTGAAACCGAAACAAATTTTAAGGTGTAGATAAATCCTACATGTTTACCTAATTCGTAACAGTTCACTTCTAATTTTTATGGTATAATTAACTAATGGTCTTAATTCGTAACTTTTTTAGTTTTGTAACAGGAAGGAAAGCACGAGGGTAAAACATGAAATACGAGGGTAAATCCCAATGAAAAAGCATCATAGCCACGTATTAGCGTGACCAATCAATTATTTTATCAAGAAAATTAAATAAAAAGCAAAAAGCTTTTAGTAGTGCCCCAAAAAATGTCAAACAAATATGAAATCTAACAGAAATCAGCTGCCTTTCTACAACCGTGACTAACAGGCGATTGGGGCTTAACGATTTTAACAGATGTGGTGAATATGAATGGGGGCGAATATCAGTTTCGGTTTCATTGTGGAAGAGCTTCGTAAAGCAGTTTGATTGTCACGCATCACTTTTAAACAATAAATAATCAACAGAAGGAATAATACAAGGGCAACTTCTAATATGCAAAGTTTTCACAGCTTGAAAAAATATTCAGTTGGACATTCCGTTTTTAAACCTTGATTCTTTTTTTAAGTGTTATTAAATTTATGTATTATTGTAAAAAGAAAAACTGCTTAAATCCTCGATTTTCCAAACTGCATTTTTACCAGAAAAATTGCACCTACGACCCACGGTACGTAATGTACCATTCGCTAGAACAAGGGTTTCTAATGGAATAATGAATATATGAATAACTAAACAGATATTTTTAAAAGGAAGTACAAACACCTTATTAAAAAAAACAATCTCCTTAAGAGTAAGTAGAGTTATGAAAGTGAACTAACTTAATGCGGTTAATCACAAAAGGCGCGCAATAAAGTAGTAATGTTAAGAATGCTTTTTAATCGCAATTTTATTTTCAATTTGACTAACTTAAATCTTATTCATTAACTTTATAAATTATTCTACATTAGTCGTAAATGCCACGAGTATATTATGATAGTCGTTTTACATACAATCATTATTCACTATTACCTCGCGAGCTTTAATGCAAATTGTTTGGTTTACTTACGGTAAAGGTATGTAAATGTAGATGCAGCCGCATTAATTTATGGAGTGATGTTTTAGACTAACCTGAAAAAGAAAACAAAGGTAAGTCAACAATTCATTAAGTACGTAGCTATTTTAATTCAGTAAGATTGATGATGGTATTTCTGTTAATTGTTTGGCGTGAGTTGTAACTTATTTTTATAGAATTTTTGATTTTTATTATAACGGTCTATTATTGTTCTACTAAAAGATCAAGGAAGGCACACTGAATAAATGTTGAAAATAATATGAAGGTTTTAGGAGAAATAAGATTAGCTTAGACTTAAAAGAAACCTTAATTTTAACTTCACTTCTTCATATGTCAGTTTATTCTTTTACAGATGAAAAATTATATGCAGCAGGCTTTGGTTTGTAATGCCATATCTTCTTTTAAGTTCCAGTTCAAATATATCCAATGTACGAGGTCTGATCAAAAACTATCCAGAATGGCTTTATTGATAAAGAAATACAAGATTTATGAAATTGACATTTAACAAGCTAACAATCAACATTGTCTTAGCATTGCTGCTGCTTTGTTGTGGTTTTTTGGATATGGGAGAATTTGGAGTCTTCCACTGTGAAGATTGGGCCTTAGTTCCGGGATCATACCCATAAACACATGTTTCATCGCCAGTTATGATCGTTTCTAGAAAGTTTTCGTAATGTCTGACGCTTTCAAGCAAGTCACTAGCAGCTAAAACATGGGCATATTTTTGTTCAGCTGTGAGAAGTTTTGGTATATACCCAAATTCTACGTAAAAATTGAGTGAATTGATCCGGAGCTAATGTTTAAATCTGTGGCTAATAGTAATTCGGCGATTTTCCCGCACACCTGCGCGTACAACTTTGATATTTTGTGCACTTTTCCTGCTTGTAGGTCTTCCATAACGCCATAACTCTCAACACCTTCACGACCGTTTTCAAAGCGTTTATACTACTCATAAACTCGACTCATACAAGTTTCGCCAAGTTTTTGACAAAATCTGATACAAATTCGTTGATCCTTTTTTCCGACATGATTTATCCGACAAACAACTACACAAGTGTCAACAAAAAACATTACTGTGACACAACCGATTGAGCTAAGTAGATGTAATTTACAGCACTTTGTGCAAAACCACAGCCCTTTGTGTCTAATTATTACAAAGTTATAAAACCGTTCTGGGTAGTTTGTGATCAGATCCCGTAGCAAAAATTTAACTTTGACAGTAACGAATGGCATGTCTGCAAAAATAAAATTCCGAGTGATAGGATATTACAAGGCAAAGCCTAAAGTAAAACGTTTTTCTCTTATCCATCTGAATACTTTTTAAAAGCATCATTATGTCAACGTACTCCGCATGGCTCTAGTTGCAGTAGATTTGAAACTTAGCTGCTATTATGTTTGTTACTTACAATTAGAGGAGCTGGTTTCTTTTGCAGATCTTTCTTGGTTTATGGTGCTTGTAATTCAAATACCGTGTACCTATATGTATCGTAGGATCAAAAAAGATCGGAATCACGTGTTCTCTAAAAACAAAACATCCCGCTTTTTATTAAGGCTCGTATATTCAGTAACCAAATTTTGACGAATATCAAAAACGTTAATTATTTACAGTGAAAATGTTTATTCAGGCTCAACAACCATTCACTGTTGAATCTTAGTTTCAAAATAGTACGAGACGCGAAAATGGAGTCTTGAATTATTTATTTACTTATAAAGTTCTGTAATTTCAATACTTAATAACATTTATGGTAATATTAGTTAACTAATAAATCTGCCAATTTGAAAGGCATTGGTTTACAGTTCCATGGTTTTAAGCCTGATTTCGATCTTTTTTAATCATTATTTTATAATTATTACGACCTATATTCCTCTTTGGGACATACGAATGTGTTGGCACATTAATATATAAGGTACTCGGTGGTTTTTGTGATTGGTTCGTCATTTGATCTTACATGCTGCACCATGTGTATAGCGTGTAAGTGTGTATATCTGTATATGTGTAGAACCTTGTTACTCTACCTTATACGCCTGTATTCAGGGGAGAGCGTCGTTAATTTGATTGCCAACGACGAATCATGGTCACCAGGACTCACCAACTCCAGACTGCAGGAAAATTCTACCCATCGGGAGATTCGAACGAAGGCCACCCTGGCTTCTCTTTTTGATCATACTGTAGTATTAGTATTAGTAAGTATTTTGCACTTAGAAATAGAAATGACTTACGCACGCGTTAGATTATGCAGTTTTTTAAACGTTAACGTGAAGTAATTTAGAAATAATAGTTTTTGCTTTGTTGGTCAGCACAGTGCTGGTGCCATGACCAGTTGGCAAAGACTGTATTAGTGTTTTATTTTCCTGCGATAAGTAACAAACTTAAGGACTGACAACCTTACAGACCAAAACGTATCTAACAGCTCCGGCGATTGACATACTAACTATTGCGCAACTCTCACCATCATCATCATCATTATCAATTGACATGGAGCAGATCCCCGTGGATCAATCCTGGATTATGCCAGGCCCACCCCATGCAATAGGGTGCGAAGGGATTTGTTATGATAGATGGAGATTGGGAGCACTGTGCAACGATAACATGCCTGTGACGCCAGCCGCTGGACACCGCTTCTACAATGCAGGGTAGTTAATAAGTCACATATCCAATGGGAGATGGATATATGAATATGACCGAGATGGTTAAACATGTTTTGTCGTCTTATACTAATAGTATATCCGCTAATTTCCTATATCTATGATATGAAACGCCTTAGCACAGGCATGCCTGCCCTGTTACATGTTACTTTATGTTAGCTTAGTCTAATTATGATTATCATTACTTATTAACATTACTAATATTTTCATTGTACTTCACAGGTGTAAAAATTAAAAAAAAATAACTTTGTGAAATACAAATAGGAACATGTGTTTATCATAAAAGGCGATAGAAATAATACTAAAATTCTGAACAATAATATAAGAATAAAAACATATAAAACTTGTATTGAAAAAATGCAATGAAATGTACATAAGGGTCTCTATAAAACAAAAAATAAAAATAAACAGAATTCCCACCTTCGTCATCATCCTTCGACTCAGAATCATCCGGCTCGAAATTATCATTGTCATTACTAAATAATTCTTCACTAGACGCCTCTAGTAGGTTCTTCTAGTACTGGGTGATCCCCCTGATTATTGACCTTCTTAGAAAAAATTAAAAACTGTCCCAATACGCTGGCCACACACTACCCAACTTACGTATCCTTAAAAGCAATGCTAAGTAGCGTGAATGTGTCACGAATCCGTGCCGTGCGCGTTGCCGCCAAGATCGGCGCGACACGAATGGGTCAATATAAAGTAAACAAATCTATCTTGTCAGTAAAAATCAGAGTGAATGAATTTTTAAGATTATTTTACAGAAAATTATACTTCACCGAAATATAAATATTTCTCAGGTATCGAGCCAATTGTTAGTAAAGCATGAGACAAGAAAACCCAATGAACTAGCATTCATAACTCTACTGAATAGTATTACTCGGCAGCATACTACCATGGTTTCGCAGTTTTATGCTGCTCATCAGGTATACATAGACTCTTAATAAGCAGCTAATGACCCCATCAATTGTGGAACCTCAAGACCTACTCAAAACATGACATTTATATTTCTGGCATTTACAATTATAAAAAGTTTTACTGTATCTGTTACTAATCCCTCTTCTTTTCAAATTAATTTTAAATAGAAAAAGTATTAAAACTTAAAACCACAAAGAGCAGTCAATCATTTTTAATATATTAACTGAAAGATGCTTGGGTTGCTCGTGTATGTACTCAAATGATTTTTCATAAAATATATAATGAAGCTTGATATTTCAAAAACTTACTCTACAAATGCCGTAAAATATATTTTCTAGCTTTGTTAAAATCTTCAGTCTGTCCGAAGTTCCAATCAAATTTGTCCTACGGAAGCAATTAGTAAACAAAAGTTCAGGTAAATTTTTCTATGAACATAAGTTGTCAAAGGGTCTTTGGAATTTCCTAATACCTATTTATCATAATACCGCAGGATTTAAGAATTTAAATTTTAGTTGAAACTTTTTCTTTCTTAGAAAATATTAACAATTACACAGATGGTTAAAGCAGTAAAATATTTTAAAGCCTAGTATTTAACAATTAGATTATGGGTTTCTCCTAGACTCAATTAAACCGCCCTTGGTTGGTTGTCTAAAATACTAAAATTATTTAAAGAATATTAGAAATTTCATAATTAAAGCATGTAAAACGCTCAAAAAGTGGTAAAATATGCACTATCGTTCAAAAATGCTAGAATATGCATGGATTTATAAAAAACACCTAAATATGCATTTATATGCACTTTCAAATTGACTTATGCGATTCATATGTGGCTTAAACATGTAGAAATATAACTCTGCATATGTTTGCTATAAGCAGAAAAAACATGCAAATGTATAGAAATCCTATACTTATATAGTTATGACGTTCGTCTCATTTCCAAAGCAGTCTTCTAACGTACTGTGTGATATTACCTTTACATAAAAAATAAGAACAGATATTCTAACAACTCTTTGGATATTTATAAATTTGAGTGGTTGTCGTTAGTTTAATAAAAAATTCGTATAGCTTCATTTTGAACATTAATACTTAACAACTCAGTGGAAGTTTTGAAAATTTTGAGATTTTCATTTACATAGTTTTGAAAATCCAGAACCACTTAATATTTAAGATTTTCCAAATATCAGCATATTATTTTTCAATGATTAAAATTAGCAATATAAAACTTTTGATTGCTATGAAAGTCGCTTCTTCTTTTTTGTAAAAACTCGACTTCCAAATTTGAAATCCCAACTTTTATACCCTAGATTTCAATTTTTAAACTCACGATTCTAACTTTTAGCTTTCGTTATTCCGATTTTTAGACTTTTGAAATTTAAAAGTCAGAATTCCAATCTAAAAAGTCGGAATTTATACGAAAATAAGAATGCGTTGAGTTAAGTCTCTTTCGTAGATTTTAGCTTATTTATTTACAAAATAATTAAAGCATAATATATACGTTTTTCTTTAAATCCTTCGTACGAACCGTATGCTACTAAACGCCGTCTAACTTTGATGTTTTAAATAACAACTTTTTTATACTTGAACATAAAATTTATGTAAGCAAACATTCCTAACTTATCAGAAACAAAAATCTGAATAAAAATTCATCCCTAAGTGGTGAATCGTAAATCCAAAAGGTTTCCTTTATGTTTATGTATGTAAAAGGGTAAATTTTAGCATACGAATACTGAAAGTTAGAAAATTTAACGCGTCCAATATAAAGACAACGTCGATTTGTCCCAGCTGTATCTAAAATTCGTTCCATTTGCTCTTTGCGTTGTTCTCCGCCGACAATGAAGTGCAGATTGCGGAAGTCTTCCCTCTACACCCACAATAATGCTAAAGTTGCCGAACCCATCATCATCAACATTTGCGCCTCTCTTTCCGGATATAGACGCCTTAACTATGCGTGTTCGCAAAACAGTTCTCGTCAGAAATGGCGAAAATGACCTTAAAATATAACCCGATAACTGTAGCTTGTTGAATAAATGAAAACTGGAAGACGGAATCGTGCTTGTTAAACGAGAAACAAATTGAGCGAAGGTTTGGGTAATTGCCCGCTTTCAAATTTCGAGATAGAATTGTCAAACGAAATGCGAAACTTAGATTGCAAGCCAAGTACACTGACCGCAATTTCGAGGAAATGTAACGCAAAGTGCTGCTGGAGTAGTTATAGTGCTTGACAAGGGCTGGTTTTAGTGCTGAAATGTTTTCTCGTTGTTTCTGTAAGACAATATACAGAAATCCCCAAAGTTTCTAAAGCTAAGTATAAAGTTCCAGCAATACAGGATATACACTAACAGTAATAGAACTTTTTCACTAACACGTAACACGTATCTAGTTTTACTTTTCGTAGTGCGGGCTTAATAACAGGCTTAGGCTTAGCCTTTGACGAACAATGAAAAAGAAGAAAAATAAGGCTTATAAGGCCGAGTTCTCATCTCCTATTTAATGTTGTCTCTAACTAGTCGTATTTAAAGTAAACAAACATAAAACGATATCTTATCTAACTTTATATGTGTAGAACTGAGATACACAATATTGCCATGGCAATTAAACATAGAATAGGAAAAAGTTTGCACTTACAGTTAATTCAATAAGAATTGAAGTACACGCTAGGCATTGAAGCGAGTGGATGTGTTTATTTTGTCTGTAAAAAGTGTATAAACACTCTATAGGTAAAAATTATAGCAGACAAAGTTCAGTCTATTTTTATATACATTCACCCATTAGTGGCGCAGTGAAATTTTTTTACATTAATGGGTAAGCATGTATCCAACCCAATTTCATTTAAATCAAACCCCTGGATTCACACCTAATATACTTAAATCCAGTATGCTTCCAACAAACAGGTGTACCTTTCGGTTACCCGCAGTTCCTGCTAGCAAATGCTGCTTATCAAGGTCAAATTCCTAATCAATTCAACGCACAGAAAAGTTCATACACTACAAATCTAAATGTACACACACCAAATATTTCACCTACTTAGTACTCATAACATATCAACACCTAGAACCGATAGACAACGGTGAGGTAATGGACATTAGCATAACAGAAACCAACAAACACGGGTGGCAATCAGTTAAAAAACGTTTCAAACGAAATCATAAATCAATAAATCAACCAAACAAACGTCCAAAATCGATTCAAACCGCTTGAAACAAATGGCGAAAATGTACCTACTAATCGTAACGCCAACACTGAACCTGCAACACACAGATCACCGCCGATATTTATATGCAAAGTAAAAAATTATCAGGCCATGATTAATAATCTAGCGACAATTACGGGAGATGAAACATACCTACCACACCAAAGCCAAACCTTTAACCAACGATACGGTTAAAGTCAATGTTCACAGCATCCAAACCTACAGAAAACTAGTAAACCACCTGAGAGATGAACAAATAATCCATCACACTTACCAGGTGAAAGAGGATCGTGCTTATAGGATAGTGATTAGAAACTTACATCACTCTATACCACCTAAGGAATCAAAGACGAACTTGAAAAATCAGGACATAAGGTGTGAAACGCAATGAACGTTAAACACAGGACAACTAAAGAACCACCTTCCTTGTTCTTTATTGACCTCGAAGCGTAAACAAATAATAAAGTAATATTTGACCTAAAGTATATCTTCAATACCAAAATAACTGTAGAACCAAGAAAAAGACGTGCATGCGATGTCAAGAGTTTGGTCACTCTAAAGCATACTGCAATAGACCACACACCTGCATAAAATGTGGTGGTCAACACGATATAAAGACATGCCAAAAAACTAGAAATACTCCCGCTAAATGTGCTTTATGCGCTGGTGGTCACCCGGCAAATTACAAGGGTTGCAGACAAAGACTTAATTGCGCAAAGACTTCGCGTCGCAAAATCGAAATTCAACCTACGCACAAGCTGTACTAAACAACAGCAATAATACTCTTGCTCAACCTACAGTAGACATAGGTGAGGAACTAACATCATTTCTAAATGAGTTCAAAAACAAATTTTCCCACTTACTTAAACAAAATAGCATGATTTTAAACTTGCTCACCATTGACCACCGTCATCGACAAACCGAATCCATGACTAAAATTCTCAGAATTGCAACGTGGAATACCAATGGACTACATAATCATAAACAAGAAGTAATAGCATTCCTAAATCTTAACAAAATAGACATTCTTCTAATTTCTGAAATCCAATTCACCGACTGATTCGCCTTCTTTATACTACATTATTCTACCTACAGCTGCATCCACCCTGATGGCATAGCACATGGTGGATCAGCAATCATCATTAAAAATTTCATATCTCATCACGGATTAGACTGATATCAAACTAACGAAATCCAAGCTACAAACATACAGGTAAACACCGAAGAGTGGAACCTGACTATAACTTCCATCTACTGTTCACCACGCCACATCATACCTTCTGACGACTAGAAACAATTCTTTCAAACTTTTGGTAATAGATTTATCGCAGGGGGAGACTGGAATGCCAGTCATTCCCATTGGGGATCAAGACTCATTAACCGACAATAACTACGCTCATCTAACTAACTGAGGACCCACTTACTGGCCGACAGATCCGGAAAAACTGACAGATCTCTTGAATTTCTTTATAACTAATGGTATACCAACACAAAACTATTTAGTAGATTCAAATTATAACCTGTCACCAGACCACACCCTTGTCATTCTAAGTGTGAGCACTACAGTCATAAATAAACTTACACGCCCAAAACTGATAACGAGATACATCCACTGGAAGATATTTGAAGAATACAAATTAAAATATAAAGGTCAACATACGCATCAAAGATCCAGCAGACCTAGATGCCGCCGCTCAGTATTTCACTAGCATATTACAACAAGCAGCATGGCAATCGACCCCTAGAACCGAACAACAAGCAGCAAGTTCAATCACGACTCTCTTATATATCCAACAATTCATCAGTGAGATGGCAACGATCACGTAACGTGGAAGATCTACACTACTGCAGAAGACTGTCGAGACAACTTACTACAGCACTTAAAGAAGCCCAAAACTCAACCTTTGAAACATACATTCAGAACCTATCCGAAGATGACCACAGTCTATGGAAAGCCACAAAAAAATTCAAAAACCCACGCCGTCAACGTCTCCGATAATAAAACCCTACAACGAATGGGCTCGCTCTAATAAAGAAGAAGCCGACACCTTCGCGGTTCACGTATCCTACGTCTTTCAAACAGTTGAGTCAACAGCCGGTACTTTAAATAATGATATCGAAGATTTCCTTGACGTACCTTGCCAGATGTCGCCACCAATAAAGTCCGTAAGTCCGGCAAAAGTTAAAGCTGAAACAGTTAAGTTAAACCAACCCAAAGCTCCTGGGTATGATTTAGTAACCGGATAAATTTTAAAAACCTACCCCGCGCAAAGCTGTTGTCCTCCTCAAAACCATTTTTAACCGAATGCTAAGTCTCTGCTACTTTTCTACTAATATGGAAATATGCAGAAATAATAATGCTTCATAAAAATGAGGATCTGCTCCATGTCAATTGATGATGATGATGATGATGATGATGATGATGATAAAAATGGCAAACCCTCTCCTAAAACATGGTCATACAGACCTATAAGTCTGCTATTTCCCCGAAAAGTTACTCTCTCCTACGGTAAACCGCAGGACAGTGTCACGGCTTTTGAGATTTTGCGTGATTTAAGTGTAATACGTCCCTATTGTTCGAAATTTAAGCCCGCCTGAAGCTGCAGAATCCGCGCGAATAATGCCAGATCAGCACATTCTCTTTTGGTTGCGAAATAATTCAGAAAAGACCCAAACAGGATGATGTAATATTTGTTCAGTGTATTTCGTTGTTAAAAATCGGGGAAGCACACACCGTTCACGAGGCAATGCCAAGAGTGGCATCATTCAGGGTTCCCCCGCGTTTAAAAGGCGCGTTTGTTCATCTTCTTCTAACATGCTGAAAAGAAACGAATCAGAGTTTAGTTAGCTTCCACACCTGTCGGTCGTGTGAGTTTCCGTTCCGGGCCTTGGTAGAAAACCCCGAAAAGGCCTCTTTTCCCGTTTAGTTTTGGGAAACTATTTTACGACATATTTGTCGGATTCTCACAGAGAGTGCCTTTTCGATTCGGGAAAATATAAGTTCCGTGTGAAAGCTTCGTTGAAGTTTAGTGTTTGTTGGTGTACCGTTTCACATGGTTTTGTTTTGGATTAAAGAACCTACCAGTTCAAGGGCATCCCGTTTGTCTTCACACCTGTTTCCGGGAAAGGATACCACCCCTTTCTTTGCCGACCGCTGCTACTCTCCCCTGGGATTCAAGCCTCCCATCGCTTCTTCTGGACTACCCTCAACAAGGCCATTTTTCAGCTAACGATATTTTAGGCTGCCCCTTTGTATTTGCCGGCTGCAATATTACTCGTAGACAGGCACCATTCAACTATTGTCTCTAAATTTAAGTAGGTACATCAAGCATCCTTCTTTTGTTTCTGTTCTGTTCGGGCGAAGTGTTTAATTCTTCAATCAGTGCGCATTATATTTGCTTGAGTGTTAACGATTTAAAACCGTGCGAACTGTCACGGCATTTACCAGTTTTCTCATTACCACTCATTTGATTGCGATTAAGGGAGCCTAGCTGTTAATTATATTTGCCGTAGCTTGAGTAAATGCTGAGATGTTATATATTTACCATTCTCCTTTACAGAATAGAAGCTGCCACACTGACAAAAAACATGATGAAGAAGACCGTACATGGACAGAGTCACTAACCAAAAAGTCTTGGAAAGACTAACAAAAGAAAGAGAATTAAACACAGAGATAAAAATCCGAAAATTAAAATAAAGCTTGTCCCAGAAAAAATTGTCGCCAAAATTTTCCCCTACTGTATATTAGGGTGGAACGAAAATGCCAAAAAAAAAATTTTTTCAAAATTTTAAATTGTAATAGTGCGGAAAAGTTGCCCGTTGGCAAACTCTTTTATACCCTAAAATCTGAACGTTGTCAAATAAAATCTTCCAGTGCCCCAGAAGGAACGAATTTTGTGTTCATTAGAACATAGTTTATCTGATGAAAATCTTCGCACATTATACTTTTAATATAGTTAAAAGGCTATTTTATGTACACAATATCCCAGAGCTCCTCACGAGCAGCTTTTCCGCACTATTACAATTTTAAAATTTTGAAAAAAAAATTTTTTTTGCTCAAAGATATAATTAAAACAACAGGTATTTGGTTAAAATGTATACTCACGAGCTTTGGTCTTTAACAAACAAAACATAAAAAATTATTCACTTGCTAATTGTCGCTTGGTATCGAATTGTGGCATTAATTTACGAGATTCTAATCTGGAGCGAATGAATCCATTTCTAGAATCAGGACCACAAACTGCTGAGGACGCCTACGTTACTAACACAACGCACCCCTCGACAGCTTGGGTGTGACAAGGAAATTTTGGAAATTCCATAAAACTTCCATCTTCTTTCCATCCGCCAGAAATTACCATGTCCTTTAACTCTTTGTTTGAAAATTGAAAAGTTAGTGGCGGTTCCGTTAAATTGCAATCTTGCCATGATATCAAGTCTATGTAATCTTGAGCTTCAAAATATAATGGTGGAATTTGGAAACATCTTATTTTACTTGGTAATCTTGGTTCTGACTTAGCATTCAGAATTTCTGTGGTGACCAAAGTACGCATTTCTCTGAATTACCAGATCTACGATGCGTTTTGGATTATGACTAAGATAACTTCACCGTTTTATTAGTTCAAGTAGTTCTGAGAACCGTTTTTGCAGTCTGTGTTGCACTTAATTCTAAACCAAACTACAGTATATACTTTTACAATATACTCCACCAATATTTTAAGATTTTCTGATGGAAACGTTGTTCCAATATATAATCGAAGCAGCCTGTTAGCTGTTGTCAACCATCTTGAATGCGATACTTTCCCAGGATCTCTTCGAGCTAAACTTTCACTGCACTTACCAGTAATAACGCACGACGTATTTCCAACAAATATTTTTGGTCCGTACTTAACTCTTTTTGATCAACTTCAACATCAACATCCGGTAAATCTGATTTGATTGGCATAAACTTCATTACTTGAAGTTTCTTACATTCAGCCATTTGTGTACCAATATGCTTCGAAAATCCACGTGGTCCAGTTGTTGGACCATCTAAAAATTGGAAAAGATGCCGCAGGGGAAGTTCGTTCCCATATAATTGGCAAATAAACCGTTGTAATGGTCTGCCACAGTATTCTTCTAATAACCTATAGCACCACCTTTCGGCCCCGTATTCACTGCTGTTCCGTCACATCCAATTGTTTTAATTGTTGTCATATCAATCTCATTAGCTTCTAAATAATTAACTATGCTCAGTTTTATATTTTCAGCAGTTACATGTCCTATGTATTTTGAACCAGGTTCTTGAACTAAAACATAGTGTTTCTCTGTAATAGTTTTGCGTTACGACTTGGCTCCGGTAACTTTTAAAACTAGAGTTTTGTCTTTGCGCCCATCGAAATATAACCCATTTAGAGATGACACATTTTCTTTTTCCTTTCTTATGATGTCTTTTCGAAGTTTTTGCCTTTGCCTTCGAACTTTCATTCTATTTATAACACTTGTTAAATTGCAAACCTGTTGGGGCACCGGAAAGAATTCTCGTAGGCCAACCGGATTTTAAGGGTTACATCCGCGTATCATAAGGCAACTTTCCCCCACTATTACGTTTCAAAAAAATAAATTTTATTTTTTCAGCCATAATTATGTTTTGTTAAAAAGTTTTAAATTCCAAACCTGTTGGGGCACCGGAAAGAATTGTTGTAGGGCAACCAGATTTTAAGGGTTACATACTTGTATCACAATGCAACTTTTCCGCACTATTACGTTTCAAAAAAACAACTTTCATTTTTTCGTTCCACCCTACTGTATATGCCATTTTAATTTTAAAAAATTTATTAATCAGCCGTTTTTGTTAGTTGGCTAAGTAGTAAATAAAAACAATTAGTTGACAACTGTCATATTAAATTTGAGAAAGATATCATCAAAAGAAGAAGCATTACCTGAAAAAATTTTGTACAAATATGTTAAAAATCGGGGTATTTCCACGAAAAAAGTGGCCTTAATAAGTTAAAAACTACAAGAAGGACTGTTCAAAAAGTGTTGAAAATATATAGTGAAATGGGTAATATACGAAGAAAATGTTAAAGTGGACGCAAGCCGGGGTTCGTAAATAAAAATATAGAGAAGAAGAAAGCTCTGTGTAACAATCCAAACCTCTCTATAAGAAACTTGACTAAAAAATTTGAAACTACCAAATAAACTGTGCCGAGAGTTAAGCAAAAAATTCCTTAAATTCTTTAAAAAAAAAAGTGACTAACAGAAGTGCTAAGCAAAAAACTATTGGAAAATCAAAATGCAGAAAGTTGTACTCAAAACTGGCACACAAAAAATGTGATCATGGACGATGAGACTTGTTGCAAGCTCGACTGCAAATCGCTACCAGGTCATCATTATTATTCTGGAGAGGACAGAAAATCTGTTAGTGGCGAGTTTAAGATAATTAAAGCAGAAAAATTCGTAAAAAATTTAATTGTAAGTCGAAGCAAACTACAAAAATGATGTCGAATGACGCTGTACAAATTTTAATGCAAGGGGCGAAAAGAAAATTGCAAAACTTTTGGGTGAATCATAATCAAGGTTTAAATGTTTATTATTACATGATGTATAGTTATTAAATAATAAAACTATTCGATAAAATAGTTCAAATTTATTTGTTTACGTGGCTTTTTGTTATAACCAATAGGCGACAAGCTTTATTTAGGCCATGTTATGAGAGCCACAAGATACCAACTGTTACAAAAAATAATTATACAGGGTAACATTACTGGAAAAACAAGCGTAGGAAGAAGACGTATGTCCTGGCTCCATAAGCCATAACCTACGAGAATGGTTCAACTGCTTTTCAAGTCAGCTATTTAGAGCAGCAGTGAATAGAGTACAACCTTCGGCAGAAGACCGCACCCTAAGAACAAGAAGAGTAAACGTGGTATCTATCAATCCCCTCTCACTTAAATTAAGATAAAACGTATGAATTCATTTTGTGTCATATTTCAAATATTTCTTACATTCATTAAATCCTATTGTTAATTCACTTAAGCCTTTTATTTGTGTTTTGTGTCTGTTATAATATTTGTGTATAGCCTTGTGAGCCTGCTTACCGGTACCCCAGTGTTTCTAAGAAAGGGTAAGTAACATCCAGTAGTAGGGTGCAGCCACCCCAACCCCCTTCGAGGCCAGAGGAACCATCTGCGATACGTTCCTCGAGACCATTATGGGTGATTTCCGCAGTGGCGCTCATTTTTCTTCCCGATTACGACCCCTTCCCATTTTAAGGGTTAAGCGTTTCGAACCCCCATCTTCGACTGCTTGTTAGCCGCGAGCCACCCGACTTCGACGTCGCCCCCATATGTTGTCTTAGTGCGGAATTAGCAGGTGACAACAGTCAAAGATTATGTGCGAGGCTGTTTGCTACTCTTCTTCGCTTAGTCTGCAGAGTATGTCTCCTCTGTAAACACCTATAGTTTGTATATGTCTTCTCAGGTGGCTGTGCCTTGTAATAAGTCCCACCAGCCGTCTAATCTGGGTACGTCCTAAATGGAGTACGTCAGTTGTTAATCTGTGTAAAGGCATTCCGATTATTTGCTTCCCCAGTCTTTGTCCGTGTGTTGTATGCCAGAGAAGAGATTTAAACCGGCGTATCTACCAAAAAGGTTTACTCGAGTTTCCTCACTACCTGTTCTTTTATTTCATAATTGTTATTACTACCCTACAAAATTCAAAAGAACTACTTTTGTAAGTCTAATATTTATAGAGTGTGTTCATAATGAATGTGACGTATCCTTATGCCCTTTTAGAGCGTCGGATTTTATCTAGTTATTATATTAAACAGCCCACTTCTCGTCTTATTTGCTTTATTCGCTTCGGCGGTACATATACTAAAATCGAAGTTAATAAAAAAAAAAATATTATTATCATCAAAGAGTATTAAAGCCACTGTTTAGCATAATTTTAAATTTTACCAAACTAAATTAGTTTTGACGAGGAAATGCTTACTCGTATATCCCTCGCGGCTACATACAAAACAATCACTGAATTTGATACCACCACCACCGGCAACTATGGCAGCAGAGCACTTCACATGCATTTCCCCTGAATATTTCACTGCACATTGATTTAATTCATTTGTATTTCTGTTTTTTTGCGTAAACTACATCCTGCACTTTATTTTTGCGATAAAAACTACTTATACGATTATCACCGGCCAAAATCAACCAATTACCTTTCACGTGCCAACTGGCCTTGCAGAAGTTCATATAAAATTTAAACATTAACACGTACTGTTTCTAAATTGGTTAACTGATGTAGGTTATTCCTCCTTCTCCGAAAAAACGTCTTACACAAGAATTTCACTGCCAAATAGAAGGACTAAATGCATTTTTAATTTGTTTTCAGTAATATTTAGTTTGAAGAACAAAACTTTGGGTGCTTGATACAGAGCTCCCACAGATAACTTTAAGAAAAGATTTTGCGAGAAATTTTGTCAAATATTCCTGTTTTCTGTTTGTACGTATCCCTTCCATCTTAAATTTTCGACTATATGCTTTTTATATGAGACTTCTTGCTAATTGTGATTAGGCCTACGCTATATTGAAATTGAAAAAAAAACGACATTCACGACACATGTATCGAATAAATTCATAAGTACGTCAAATGATTGAATAAGTGAAATCAGTGGGTGTAGTGTTTCTTCAAATATTCTACAAGTCAATAATATATTCTTGTTGATAATTTAATCTGATTTCCGTATAAAATATGAGCATAATGGAATTTATTTCGGAAATGAAAAAAATTCAAAATATCGATTAAATCTAGGATGTATGTATATCACCAATAATTTTTAGAATTTCGTATTGATATTCGAAAAATCCTGTCATAGTTAGATCATTGCCAAGGTTATTTTTGTTTCACTGCTGTGGTTAACATTTTTACCTATGGTCGTAATTAATTTATTAATACATCCTTCTGCTTAATTATGTAATGGTATTAAATTTTCCAGAAATGTTAGTGTTTTGGAAAATTCAATGTTATCGACAATGTTATTCCCACAAATTCTGCCACTATCATTTCTACAACTGGTACCAAAATAATTTTCACTTTTGGTTTTGGGCATAGTAACACCAATTATTATTTATAATTATTTTTTAAATCCTATCCTCATTTATAACAGTGTTTGGGATGTATCAGATGACTAGAAAAAACTAATATTCGATTCGTGAAGTAAATTCTTTGTTTTCTAATACATTTAAACATCTTTCAAAATAAGAATTCTTAAAATTGAAAACATTAAGGGGGCCATGTTCATACAATAAAGAATGAAAAAGTAGCTTAACAAGCTGCCACCAATTATAAATAAATCATTTTTATCCAATTCAGTTACGAAATGTCAACATTTCGACATTGATTTTAGTTGTGAAAAGTGGTTCATTTTGTAACTAGTTACAAAATATGCCCCATTTTATCACTCCCATTTTATCACGATGACCCAACTCCTTTTTTAAGAAGATGTGGCATTTACATTTTGTTATCTGAATTGGATAAAATCTTGTATGAAACACGTTGCAAAACATGTCTTTTTATCACATGGCGTGTTGTTCATCTCGGCTTCGCCTCGACGCCTCACGCCTCACGCCTGGTGATAAAAAGTCCATCATTTTGCAACTCGTTGCATAAATAGCTATTAATGCTATTTATCAAATCTATAGTTTCGTTAAAAATGATTTTGTTATTCTGACAGATTTCTGACAACTGGAAATATTTTAAAATTAAATTCTGATTGCAACCTGCTGCCGGTACCTAGGTACTCGTTTATTTTGAGTCTATTGTAAACCTCTAAAGCAAAGGCTTTCATAGCTAAACGGTCTTATTCTAAATAAACGAAGGTTGAAAGCCTAATAGTTACTTTATTCAGCTGCAAATGTATGCATAACTATAAGCTGATTGACTAACGAGATATTGTTTGCCCTTTTAGTTTTGGGTAAACAAAATGCAAGGTTTTATAAAAGGTTCGAACTGTAAATCTTTAAATAAAATACATTTTAATGCAATCGATTTATCATGAGTTAAAAATAAGAATACAATAACTACAAACTATAGCGTCAACTTTATTTATATCACAACATCAAATCTTCGCAAGCAAGGAAAATTATTTTTAAAAAAGCCTTAATTAGTATACAATTCACGATTGAGCCTGAACAAACTTGTGAATACCTTTGGCCAAACAGAAATGAATTTTAAGAGCCGTCTGTCCATCATCCGAACCGTGAAGACTTTGACAGTTTTGTAACCATTCGCCTACAGTGGCTTCGGATGCAGCATTTTTCGACAATCCAGCTGCAACCCTCTTCTGAGTATAATCAGCTAAATATTTCGCTAATTTTTCGAAATGAACATTTCCACTTGCATCCTGTAATCCCATTTTCTTCCAAGTGCAACTGAGCAATTTTCCGCAGTTAGGATTGTTCTCGTCGTAGTCCTGAAGAGCGTCGAGTGTTTTTACTACAGAGTCGTCGAATTTTAATTCGGTTATGCATGCTTTTGTTATATCCTCCACTGATAGTTGAGGAACAGTGGCGCAGAATATTGCCTGAAAGTCAGATTTTTAGTTTCTAGAGTAAATTGAATTTATTTCAATAAAATATAGAATTGGTATTGCGAACAAGCAAAATCTTTGATTAAGTTTTTTTATAAAGATGGAATAAATTGTCGGTCAAAATTGAGATTCGAATCTATGTAACTCTAACGGCGAGGCAGAGTGGTAACTCCACGCTGTTACTAATCTTCAAAAAATTGTTAATATTATTTATACCAATTCATTAAACTTTTAAAAGCGGAAAACCCTGAGGATTTAAGCGTTAAAATAATAATCTCGGTTTAAATGATTGATGTTATTAATATGCAATTTAATCGAGATAACCTCAATTACTCAATTTAATAATTTATCCTCGTTTTGTTGCTACACCACACCACTGATTTTAGAAATACATCGACATCTTTGTTTCACTGTTTAAGTACAAACAACTTTTACAGGTAACAAAACAAGTTTCATCTCTAAAATTAGGTAAATTCAAAGATCTGCGCAATAAATTTTTTTAAAGCGATAAATTTAAATCTCAACCGAATACCTAATGCATTAAAATAAAATAAACAAACGCTTACCTGCACAAAAGCGAAGAACAAACACACACCTAGAGGATTCATCTTGTAATACGTTCAATCACAAACAATAACAAAGAAGATTCTGCGGTCTATAGTTAACGCCAACAAATTTATCGTAGGTTGAACTGTGAACGAAGGTTACGGATAACGTGGCAAAAATATCGGCTTTTAATATACATGCTAGCTTGAGCTATAAAAACAAGCCTTAAAGGCAAATTGGGAAATTCCCGAACATACTTAGCATCATGGTATTAATTAAAATAAAATATTCTAGTCATTCTTCTTTCGTACCTCGACGTTATTCGTTCACATTCTGTAATAAGTTCTATAAATAAACTTAACAAGGTAATTTTCCTTAAAGTAGGTGATTCATATTATTATTATAGCAATCAGAATTTAGATTATTAGAGAGAAGGATCTAACGAGATTTCTATACCTATATAAAAACATCAGTATTCTTGTTTCTTAGAAAAACATTTTATGTAATGGAGGTTAAAGTTGAATTTAAAGATAACACGATCTAAAATTCCGGTTTTAAGAGTTTTTTTCATTAATGTATGTAGTGTGAATTTCTTGGTAGTTTCTTAAGATTTCCTGTATTTTATTGCTTCATGCTTAATTTAGTTTTCTAAATTTTTACGTAATTATTGACAAGGAAATGCAGCTGGCACATCTTGTTATGAATACCCACGTTCATAAAATGCGCTTGTTACTAAATTTATGTATGATATAACTTTATGATTCCATGGAAATTTAAATCATTGCGCGATTGTTTATTTATTTGACTTTATGGGAGTACTTCTTGGATTAGTAATTTTCTTATTAGTGTTATGTATATAAAGTTCTTCAAACTGAGATTTGCTTAACCGCACGTATAAATTCAAAAATCTTAGAATACCTATATACTACGGAAAGGTTTCAATTTATTAAATATTAAGCATTTTTACTGTACCAATGTACGTGTAAAAAACAAAACTTTGGTTGTTCTTAGCTATAAAGTAAATTAATTAATACATTTTTAATAGCAGTTAATAACAGATTCAAGAAGTCCTGAATCCTGATTGCTGTATTTCCTGGTTACATACTTAGCATCTAATTTTAATACAGTGCATCACCTAAAAATTTCCAGTTTTCGTATTTACCTTGATTAAATCAGGATTTTCCAGAGTGTATAAAGAAGATACAAAATTTTCCGGTGTGTTTGTTATTAACTAACATCAGATAAGGACAAGTTGCACGTATATATAAAATTTAAGGAAAGTTTAGTTATTAAAATTTATTGAACATTAATACTTTTCTGAAGGGAAATTCGTGCTTTAAAATAAAAATGTCCAAGAGAATTAATAGTGTTGTGGGGAAAATAACATCAACTATCATATATTACTTATAATTATTTTTAAAATCCTATCCTCATTTAGAGGAGTTTTAGGGTGACTAGATGACTAGAAGAAACTAATACCTACTCGATTCGTGCAGTAAATTCTCTGTTTTCTATTTGTTGAGAATAATGAGATTTTTGAGAGTTTTTCTTATGAGATTTATTTTAAATACACTATAGGTACAACCTAGTACCTTTCTAGCGAGTTGTTAGTGGACTGTGTCGCTTTTTTGCAACTGTAAGGGATGGGCAGTTTGTGCACACCCTCTATGTCCGGTTTGAATAACGCGGGAGAATCTAAACGAAGTTAACACTATTACATTTAAGCATCTTTCAAAATAAAATAAGAATGCTTGGAATTGAAAACGTAAATATTCACACAATAAAAAAATAAAAACGCAGATTAACAAGCTGTCACAAATTAGAAATAAATCATTTGTAATGTTATTTATCAAATCTATAGTTTCGTTAAAAATGTTTCAGTTATTCTGACAGATTTCTGACAACTTGAAATATTTTAAAATTAAATTCTGATTGCTACCTGCTGCGAGTACTCGTTTATTTTGAGTCTATTGTAGACCTGTAAAGCAAAGGCTTTCATAGCTAAACGGTTTTATTCTATATAAACGAAGGTTGAAAGCCTAAAATCTTATTCATCTGCAAATTGATGGCTAAACTGACCAGATATTTTTGAAATAGAGGTAGTTTATACAACAGTTCATGTCAAATTAGAAATAATTTTATATTTAGCTGATCCGAATACTGTAATAGTTATTTATCTAATTCCGTTTTGAAAAGTTGAATTTTACCTAACCTTTTGACGTTATGAAACGTCACTTTTTACCTAATCGAGTGTTGTAAAGATTTTTATCTACTCCTGCTAGGATAAGAACCTATTATATCATTCATTTGAGTTCGGTAATGAAGTTTATTATCGCACTGAGTGAGATAATGAATTCATTATCAAACTCAGTGGGATAAGACAATATTTATGTCCAAAAGTTTTATTTTTTATGAAGAAAATATCTTCGTTGCAGCTTCTTCTATGTCCAACGCAATACTTTCACAAATATTTACCGGTTTTTCTCCACAAATCAAGGAAAAATTAAAAATACAAAATTATTGACGTACAAATTATTTAGTTGCTATGACGAAAATAAATTATGCAGACACGATGCTACTCCGATTTTAAATAAAATACCATGCTACTCTGATTTTAAATAAAAAAGATGGTCTGTCAAAATTATGTAATTTTTTCAAATTGAAAATTATCTAATTTTTTCAATTTTGAGCAGTCATAGATAAAATGTTGTATTATATACGTATGATAAAAGCCATTAACATATTCATGCTCTTACTCCGACTCGGGTTAACGCCCTCGTCGGGCAACTCAACGCATTCGTATGTTAATGACTTATCCCACTGATATAATAAATAACTATTACGTAACTGAGTTACGTAAAGAATATTACACAACCCAATTTTAAACCAAATGCCGCTCAGATGCCTACTATAATAATAAATAAAATAATTTATTGCTTGTCAGATATTGACAACGAATTATTATTTAGAACGTGGAAGAGTGAAATTACGAAATTAGACTCACGTAATTTGCAAAACTCGCTATCGCTCGTTTTGGCAAACTTACGACTCGTCAAACAATAACGCTCTTTTCATAACTGATTACGTAAATTACTATTGTACAACTAGTAATGAAAGCAACACTTTTTTTCATGAGTTTGAAACGAGTGAAAAAAAGATGCTTTCATACGAGTTGTACACAATATTTTTTTGCATTTTGACATCTTAAATCCCTCAAAACCGGATAAAAAGGATTTGAGAATTTACAGTTGTCAAACTGACAATTTACAATATTTTATTTAAAGCACACTTACTTAATGCAAAATGTAAAATTAACTAGTTAAAAAAAGTGTTGCTTTCTTTACGATTTTTTAGTAAAAAAAGTCCACTTTTTTTGTCAAAATGCAAAAAATAACTAATATTTTATTTACCAAAAACGGACGTTGACATAGATGCGGTTTTGGAATATTATAATAGTTGTTGAATAAACTTTTTTATTTTAAGAACTTTATTATTACTAAAACATGAAAGGTTTTGATTGGTACCAGTATGTAGCTACTAGTTATTGTTGTAACTACAGTTATTATTTTCCTGTGACAATTTCCAACATTTGTTAAGCAAATCTAAATGGAAATAAAATTATTATTATTATTATTATTATTATTACTATGCACACTGTATCAAAAACTTAAAATTACACAATAAATATCCTAAAAAAACTATGTGTCACTATGACAAACACACTCTCTAGCGACGGCTGTATAAAATTTTTAGTGTAACTTTTTACGGAAATCTGTAGTATCGCCCTTTCTAGAAAGGTACATGTAATATGAGATGCCTACCTATACAAATAAATATAGAAAATATGACCAAAAGTTGTTTTGGGTCTCTCAGACCCAGGGCATTCAACGCAGGGTTAAACTACCAAACTAAAGCTACCAATTGTATAAACCTAAAATATACTAAATGTTTTCAACAATAGTAATACATAGTTTGACTACAAATAAAAGGTTTAATTTCAATGAAACTAATGAAAATCATATTTTCAATATTATTAATTCCATCAAGTCCAAAGCCTTGATGGCATCAATATAGATATAATAAAATTGTGCTGCCCTCATATATTACCCTACATTAGACACATAGTTAATTTTTGTTTGGCCGAAGGAGTTTTTCCTGAACCGTGGAAGAAAGCGGTAGTTCCTTTGTCTAAAACCATCAAACCAAATTCGTTAAAAGACCATCGCCCAATTAGTATATTACTGGTTCTATCTAAGATTGTAATTGAAAAAGTAATCAATGAACAGATCAGAGAATTTCTTACTTATAATAGTATTCGGCGACACACAGTCTGGGTTTATACTAAGTTTTAGTTGCACTACTGCTTTAGTTAATACCTATAACCGATGAAATTTTTAGAGCGAATGATAAAAATAAAACTACCTTACTTGTGTTATTAATTATTAGATTATAGCAAAGCGTTTGATGACATATTCCTTGCAGTACTAAAATACATAGGCTTTGATGAACTTTCAATTAAATTAATACAAAATTATCTAAAAGATAGATGGCAGTGTGTGAAAATTGGTACCACCTTCTCAGATTCATTTAATTTACAAAGAGGTGTTTCTCAAGGATCGGTGCTGAGACCGTTGTTCTATACTATGTATACCATAATTTTTTCAACAGCTATCTTCTTCTTTTCTTCTTCTACCTCTTATGGCCTAGGTCGGTAGCCTGTTCGAAACTCATAAGAACGAGTTCTCGTGAGCCCTCTTTGCACGTATGCTGGGCAGGAGGCTAACCTATAACCCATCGAGAAAGGTGAAGAAGATCGACTCGCAGTGTTGCGGGGTTAACGGTTATCAAAGGTGTTAGTATGATAACCGGGACTGCCAGCTTAACGGGCCCTCCGAAGCACCAGATATTGTAAATCCCACCAAAATACGCAGACGACACACAAATCTATTATTCGTTTAAACCAGATGAAGTACTTCTAGCGAACAATCTTATAAAAAAATATTCACTAATAATTAACGCCAGCAAAACCTATGTAGTTTTGTTTGGGTCAGCTAAATGTAAACGTGAGTCTCTTCCTTTTATTAACATCAGAGTAAATAATAAGTTAATTAAGCCTGTGGAACTAGCTAAAAATTTATGTCTTACGATGGATTCTGGTTTAAAATTTAAGCAACATGTGGTCAATATACTCAAATCATCATATGCTGTTTTGAAGGTTTTATATCCTCATAGACATGTATTGAGTATGAATGTCAAACAATTGCTGTATGATTCTTTGGTACTTTCACATATTGATTACTGTGATGTAGTTTATGGCCCATATCTGAGTATGAACGATTGCAACAGATTATAGAAACTACAAAATTCTTGTCTTCGGTATATATGTATACGGAATACAAAAGTATCAAAGGATATCCCATAAATTACACTCATCTAAATGGTTAAATGTACAGAACAAACGTTTTCTACACTCTGCAACTCTGCATGTCTTTATCATAAGATCATTACAAACAAATGTCCTAGGTAATATTCGATACGAAGATTCTGTAACTATCCCAGAGCACAAAACTGAAAAATTCAAATGTTCCTTTTCATATCAGATTGCTTCTATCTTTAATAAATTAAACTGCCCTCTTAAAACATTAAATTATTTCAGTTTTAAATACCGTTATAGTTATTACTTGCTGCACAGTGAGCTGTATTTGCATGTGTTATTTGATTTTGTATTAATTTGTTGTTCTTATACATTTTGTTTTGTTTTATAATTAGGTACTAAGATACATTCACTAACTACAATTTAAATATAGCAAGGTTAAATGGAAAAATAGCGATGTACCTTCGTGCTGTGCTGCACTTCGTCTTGGGTATTTCCTTATTTTCTGTTATTTTTATGTTTTTCAAATTTATGTTTTTATGCTTTTTATGATTGTTATTATGTTTGATATTATTTTTCAATGGAAAATAAAAGACTTCTTATTATTATTATTTATAGCCATCAAAAGTTAAACACGTTTTATAAGCTTAAATAATAATAACGGTTTGTTAATTATTATGACAATTTTGACCACTTTTTTAAATATTTTTAATCTAAAGGAATTTAAATTACTTAAAAGATAAAGAACGGTTGCCAGGCTTGTTTTATTAGTTATAAAATTCAGTGTTTTAATATTTTCTCAAGAAAACACGGAGATGATAATGTTATTCGAAAAGTATAATTTTTTAAAATCTACTTTCTTTTTCTTTTTCACAACCTGTTGCTGAATAACACAACGTAGCAGTTGTTAAAAGATCACGATAGAACACTTTTAACAATTTTAAGGTTTTATTATTTTTCACTTCTATAGATGTGGAAACTTAACAAAATTTTTTACTATAAAATAGTTTGTACCTTTCCACTGTCTCATCTTATCTTATTCCTATTTTTTAATTAATTTTTGTTTTCTATCGTTTCTCGTTCTTTTGCACTTTCTTTAAATTTGTCAACAAATCTACTTTTCTTTTTTATGTTCTTAAAGCTTATTTTGATTAACTTTCGTTTCTTCTCTGAAAGTCAAAATTTCCGTAAATCTTCTAATCTTTATTTTGTATTTCACTTTTGTAAAGTATGTTTTAATTAATTTCTTTATTTTTTCACCAGTTTTTAAAAAGTTTAGTCTTTTTAAATTATCGTTTAACTAAGGGTTAAATTTCTACTAAAATAATATTTGTATTTAATGGAGACGAGTTTTAATTCTCAATTTTAAGTTGGTAAAAGCAAGATAGAAAATCAGAGAGAAATTGACCTGCTGACTACTTTCAATTAAAATTGTTACACTACAGTAGACTAGTTTAAATTTCGTGCTGATAAGCTAAGGTGCCGACCCTGTGAGGGAACCGGTGCCTATGCCCGCACACAGCAAATAGCTAATTTTGTATCTAAAGCGAAGACTTTTACATAATTAATGTTAACTGTTTTTGCACGTTAAGATTCCTCCAAAAGGTAGATAACTAAATAAAGGATCTCGAAAACTCCCAATTCATGACGTTTGTTATTATTTGAAGTACACGTTTCAAGAGAAGAATGCAAAATATTAATGCGAAGAGGGATATATATAACTGACCGGGTTCGTGACCGCTAGCGATGAACGTAAATTTAAACATATAGTACAGTCAATGTTACAATTAAAAAATGATAAGAATAAATAACTTTAGGGGACAAGCAACATTTCAATCATAACACGTCCTGCATAGAAAGATGCAATGTTGGTGATACGTTAAATTATATAACAATCTCTAAGAGTTTAACAATCCACTTTTTCTTAATAAACTTGCAGAAAAATTCCAGAATATTCAGCAAACAGATGTAAAAGGTATCTTAAACGAAAGACAAGTTACCATTTAATTAATCTGTCTTATACAGCGTCATTATAAATGATTGCAGTCGAAGTAGGCCGTAAATATAAATGTAAAATTTCCTGATTCTACTCCACAAAAATAATGATTCAAATTATATTGGATATGCACTGTTCTACACACAAGTGCTAAATTGATTGCATAACGAGTCAATATTTATGTAAGAAGGTTAAAAACATTAGTGAAATAAAAATTTTCTTACCATAGTTTTCACTTAAAGAATGATCGATACAAATCCGAGACATATCTACACTAGATTCTGATTAATGAACTCATTGTTAATGCATAGTTCATAATGTATTCATATTACTAAAAAACACACAAAGATAATCCAAAACTTATTTAATAATAATTATTTATGTTTATTTACAATAGATGTTGAAAGTGGTCTCCATTTTGCTGTAAACATAGCGCCACTCTTCTTTTTTTACTTTCAGAAATGTTCTGTAACATTATCTACCCCATTAATATTTTCACAACATAGAGGGATTTGATTAATTAATTCTTCTACATTTTGTAACCGCTGTTTGTACACATTATCTTTCAACCATCCAAATATCGAGAAATCCAAAGGAGGGTCGGGGGAATGAGCAGGCTATTCTGAATTGACATTTTGATTTATTAAACGATCATCACAAAAAAATTTCTTTGAGCTAGGCAATATTCTTCATTGTGGTGTGGACTGTAGCACCATCATGCTGGAAATAGCCAAATTGCTGTTCCTCATCATCTAACTGGTTGATAAAAGCTTCCAATATTTGTTCTCTGTACCTCACTCCATTAATTGTTTCTTGAAAAAATACTGGTCCAATTATTCTTCTTCTCGATACAGCTAACCAAACACCCACTTTCACAGAATGTAAAGGCATTCTTTCAAATGCATGTGGATTTTCAGTACTCCAAATTCGGCAGTTCTGAGAATTTACATATGCAGATAGATGGAACCATGCTCCATCAGCAGAGAAGAACAAATCCAAAATTTTGTTGTCATTCATGTGATGCTAAAACCATTGGAAATATGCAACACGACGCGGATAATCAGCTGATTTAAGTTGTTGAACCGATGTTATTTTATAGGGTGTCATATGCAATTTCCTTTTTAGAATTTTCTGGCAAGTGCTGTGTGGTATACCAGATTGTGCAGATAATCTTGACAAAGATTTTTTAGGACTTTGCTCCATTCGTTGTCTTAAATCTTCAACAACTTCTTGATTGACCTGAGGCCTTCCTGACGACTTCCCTTGGGAAACGTTCCCAGAATTATCAAATTTGTCCACAACTCGCCGAATATGAGCTATTAAAGATTCCTCTTCAATATCTGTGCCTGGAAACGCAACGAGATATGCATTTTTACATGCTTGAACAGAATGTATCCATTGCCTGTCTTCATTTAATACATCGTTTCGATAGTAAGATTTAATAATAAAGGTGTTCTGTTCTAAATAGTACACCATTATGCAAATTTAAACCCATAATATTGCTTTTTGTTTATTAAAATTTCTATTACTGCCTTTAATTACATTTACGTATTAACACTCTGGAATCAGCAGTAGTCTTAATAAAGACTGATTTTATTCACGTAGACTTTTAAGGAAGGGCGAAATCAACAGGCAAACTAACACAAAATGCAATTATTCAAAAACACAGTAAATGACATACGAATGACAATCGACAGTTCACTTGGAAAATAAAAATCACTACAAAAATCCCTGCACTATAATTATATTTGTATAAAGAGGCAAAATTTTATTACCACGGGCACCGCCTACTTCAACTACAATCATTTATAATGACGCTGTAGAAGACATATACACAACGCCTTTAAACTCCATTAAGATGAAATCAAGTTTAAAAGCGAATGATTATACCAATGATATCAAGATGATTCATTCTCAGTCTCTGTTTTAATGGTAATCGACTAAATACCACTAAACAATAAAGATTATCATCTGGTTGAACCAATCACTAAAAAAGAGTAGTCACTTTACGCCCGGTGCAAAAAATCGGTTATAATCGTGTACAACGAAAAATATTGGATTATTTTCCAATTCACACAGTGGTACGATAAAGTAGTGCCTTAGCATTGCTACTATTTGGAATATTAAATTTATGGGCGTTTTCTCCGTTATTGCGAGTAGGAAATTAACAGAAAGGGGTATTGGGGTCATATACAGGGAATTTTTCTTTTTAGTATACATATCCCCTATGTATACTTTTATAATAAACGCAAATAGGCAACCCACTATACACTATAAACGTCACGTCACGTGGTGCGTAAAGGTTATGTTTCATGTTTGCAAATAAAAAATAAATCAAAATTAGTGGAATATCAACATAATTTTAATTCAATGATTATTCTAAAACATAAAATATCAACAATACAAAACAGAAAGGAAAATAAAAACAGCAACAGTTAAAGACTAATTTTTTGACATTAACCTTAATTTGATGATTTTTGCCATAGCATGCTAATTTTTTAACGTTTATAGTGTATAGTGGGTTGCCTATTTGCGTTTATTATAAAAGTATACATAGGGTATATGTATACTAAAAAGAAAATTTCCCTGTATAGACACGACAGCGGCCCTTTTAATCTAGCTTACAGCTTCGAAGCTAATTTCTTCTTTTTAGAGTGGCACACCCTGAGAGGGCGTTGCTGTCTTCTTTCCATATGCCAATAGTGTGCGTGTGAAGTGACCTACAGAAATAGCGGACCAACAGTTTGACTTGGGTTCCGAACCACTTCTACTCCAGAGAAGACTTACTAGGCAGAATACCTCGGTGGTTTGCCATTGCCTGCAGAGGGAGACGGTCGGGTGTCTTCGGTGTATGTGTGGCCCTGGGAATCGAACCCTAGTCATCTTAGAGGTCAGACACACAGTGAATCAATTTAGCCACGACCCGACAAAAAATTACAATAATAAGTATATTGTCGAATTAATGCACAAAGATCATTGCGCCTTAGTGATTCACTCTGCATTTCAGTTACAGACAGTCCTCTCTAATAAGACTGAAGTTACGTCAACCCCAAAAGATCAGAATACAAGTGCCTACAAGACAAAGCTAGTGAAAAATGTGGAATCTCCCTATTATCTTGGTAGTATACCTAATTCAAATGTTAACATTGATAAATACGAAATGGTATTACCTCAGTTTGCAGATTATTATAGAAACTACGTAGCCAGTATGTGAAAAACATTACCTTGTTTTTGAAATCAAGCTAGCAGTATCGTGCAGCGGTGATTACACTATTAACGTTGATGCACATTTGCTCGGACTGAAACGGAATCGAACGCTTCGGATGGGAACGCTTCGAATCGGAACGCTTCGGAATCTAATCAAATATTGTTCGCACATTTGAGCAGAAATTATCGGAACTAAATAAATGAAATTTTATCAGTTGTTGACAAGAGTTCTTCTGTTATTATTGTAATTTTTTTTTTTAATAATTTGATTTATCGCCACGTTGAACCATGAGTGATACCAATAGTATGGAGGAAGTAATGATAGAGACGTTGGCATTACCTGCTGAATCAAAAGAATAAGAACAGCACTAAGCAGCCAGTAAAAAAGATTGTGAGTTCGCTATATAAACATAACAAGACAGTTGGAGAGAGAGAGCACCATGCACTTTTTACCCTGATAAAAAGAACCGCAAAAAGTTCTTTCAATACGTCCGAACAATTTTCTGAATTATTAACAGTAGGCGAACCAGACATTAATAAAGCAAGACACAACGTTTCGGAAATGCATCACTACAGAGGAACGATTGTCAAATAAGCATGCCCAGTCGGTGTCATACTCTTCTGAATTCGTTAATATTAAAATATTCCTAGCTTCAAATCAGCTTTGATTCCGTTCTGATCTAATGTGCCGTTTCCTTTATACGGATGCGATGATGCGAAAGAAGGCTATTTTATGTTAGACACTTGGGTAAACATTCAATAATATCCTAGGAATATAATGCGCTTACTGTGGTACCGTCAAATATCAAACCAAAAAGTATTAATCATAGCAAAATGTATTACGGTAAAAATCACGAACGCCACCACAAGCCACTTAACGTACGTACATGGACGAGAAACGAATGTGAAAGATGTAATTTAATTTTCATCTACAAAAAAAAGGAAGCAATAAATCAGCTTCAGTCACCACAGTTAAAGATTATGAACTTAGAAACATTCGAAATGTTATTTATAAAGAACCTGGTGTCAACATCAATAATTCTAAACGATTGACGTACCCCCGGGAGCATCACAAACATCATTCTGCACGATAATGCTCGCCTCCGTGTAGCCCGAACGGTTCAAGATCTGCTTGCTCGTATAAATTGGGAAGTCTTACAACATCCACCTTACAGTCCCGACTTGTGCCCGTGGAATTTTCATGTGTTTGGCCCATTGAAAGAATCGCTAAAAGGGCGGCAGTTCGATTCGGAGGCTGTGGTAAAGTTTGCTGTTAGAGAATGGTTCCCCAACAGCCGCATGAACTTTACCAGCAGGGAATCTATAGATTAGTGCACTAGTGGGGCTCATGCCTTAATGTTAATAGAGATTTCTTTTAAATTCAATAAATAAAAATTGCTTCTAGGCCTCCAAACGTGTTTCTATGAAACAATCCTTGCACTTTACATAATATACTCCATTGTTATTTATGGAGATCGGAATATAATTTTGAATTAAAGCTTTAAATTTAGATTCAAAGATACAGCTCCTCCTGTGTGGTTCAGAGGATACAAATCTTATAATTGCGAGTCCACGTTGGATGGCTCGAATTTGACAGCTTCAAAACTTGAACGGAATTTTAGGACTTTTGGGGCACCTGTTATAAAGGAAACACGATGATTCTTATTCCTGACAATTGATTAATAACAGCACGATGAAACATTTACATTTAGGAAGTTTTATGAAAACAGCTTGAGAAACTTTCGCCTAACAGTAATAAAAATAGTAATAATTCTTCAGTTATTAATACCAAAAGACTTTTATTGAATTCCAACAAACGTAACTAGGGATTCATATTAAGAGAACATTAAAGAAGCAACTCCACAAAGTTAAGGCCTAAATTTTACTTATAAATCCCCAAGAACATTACACAAGTTAATAAAGCGTTAAGTACCGGAAATTCGGAAATTAACTAAAGTGGAAGACGTTATATACGTTAATTGAGAAGCAATTAAGTTGGCGTCGAGTACGTTCTAATACATTTTCATAACGGTAGTTATTAAGGTTTACCTTTAACCTCCCTTTTCGATAAAAACAGTATAGTTAGAACAACTTTCGAGTTTCCATTCACGTACGCACATAGCTCTGTTCTTTTATTAAGGTTAATTAAATACGTCGAGTACGGCACTGGAATGAATAAGATGTTACAAAATAAATCCAAGAGGGCTTTTGGTCGACATTAATGGCTTATAACATCACAGTTTTGTGGATTTACTTCTTCCACACTTATTTCGGTTTCTTTTTATCTTCCTGTTCTGCCTATCTCAACTCTTAACAAACTCAATTTTCTATCTGTCAGGTCTTTTGGTTCGGCTGCGATGTCTATATTTTATTACCTATCAGTGGTTTCTATTTTTAAATTTCCGTAAGATGAAAGGTCGACCTGTTAAACGTGCCTGCATTTTCACGGGAGTTTCTTTTACGTAAGGCGAAAGCGAATCGGGGAATATGTTTACTTTTATACGAATTCCGAACTTTCTTGTAATTCTTTAGTTTTGTTCGAACAAATAAACCTTTTCAATTTTCGAGGATTGAAAAACTTCCATGAATAAAAAACGAGATTATTTATTGTGTATTTATAGTTGAAAGCGTTTCAACATGGGCAGGTTTTTAAAGAAGGGAAAAGCTCCCCAGGTTTTCTAACCTTTTCATACACGATACCATGTGATTGATTAGGTTTTCTTTGCTTCCTGCGCTATTTTTAAAGGAGATTTTCTTTTTCACGTACAAAAAACGCTTTTGGGAACAGAAGCTATCCCTCATTACGCATTTTTGCACCCGATTTGCTTCGACACGATGGCTCAAAGTGGAGAGTGGAGATTACTACAGGATTTTTCATTTTGACGCTGGTGTTATTTCCTAATTTCGTTATATTTTCGAAAAAACGCATCCTTATATCAAATATAAGGGGAATCCCTTCGAACAAAAATAAAATTCGGCATTGTACAAAACGGATTGTAGATTTTATATCTCATTTAGGAGAAAATATGGGGCAATTGTCCGAAACTGTGCGAAAGGGCAGAACATTGAATCGAGTTCATCGAAATACGTGGGACGGTTGACAAACAAATAAGATTTTATCGGTCGTTTTATTTGTTTTCAACGGGAGCTTAACATTTGGGGTGTCGAGCGTCTGTAAAAAAAAGGTCATCACGTCCAATCCTATTAATGAAACGACACGGAAACAAACATTGACATGTTCGGAAGGAACCCTAATAAATAAAGAAAATTAGAAATAACGAGTTTTTATTACTCTCGGACGCGCCATAATTTTGGGATATATTTCATCAGTTCACGTTAATCTAAAATTATTATCCGTTCATCTCGGAAGAGTACTGCAGAGGTTTATGAGGTTTTATACACTCCACGTTTTCATTTTTAAAATTTAAGGTGTACCTCGAGCGGTGCTGCACCTACTTTCCTTTCATAAATTACACGTGTTTAGCGCTTTCAGGGAGTATATTTTATGCTTAGGAATTACAGAGATGCCTGAGAATATAAAACGCACATTTATATTCCATTTCTAGTAGTAGTTTAAAATTGAAGTGACACTATTTTGATGTATGATGTGCATTAAACCGTTCAACTTCTCGGAATCTTTGAAATGAGATTTATGGGTCTGTACTTTTCATACCGTACATATTTCAGAAAGGTTGCATAAATTATGCTGTATAAAGAATGGATTGGAATCAGATCTAAAGCAAGCAACATTTCCGTTTCAAACTGTCTGGAGACTCTAAAGTACCTTATAACAAATTAAAGTGTAATACGTTCAGATAACTAAAAGCAGACAAATAATTATATTAGGTGATAGTTATTACTTTAAATAACCGTCAAAGTATTTAATATGAAAGTCGACGTCCCTTAGTGCCTTCCTATTATCTAAAGGTTGTGCAAGTTAAATTTCGGACATCTATATGCAGGGTGCATCGGTGCATCTTAAATGGTGATTCTGTGTCAAAAACTGGACAAAAAATTGTATAACTATTTTAGGCCAACTTGTGTGATTTTTGAAGAATTGTTTGTAAACTTAGCAACACTGTGACTGACCAATATTACGTCACCTGCATTATCGCAAATAGCTACCCACTTGATTTAATATGGGACCATACAGAGAATGTATACGGGCGCACTAGACCTGTTTCATGGCATTCTAAATGTGTATTATGAATTCCTAAATTATGATTAAGTAACAATAAAATGCTGAACATGTTTAAAGTGTTTTTATTATGTTTTTAAAATGACTACATCCAGCTTCTATACATTTCCTAGACCTGCGAATTATAAATATTGCATTATGGTACTGCTCAAAAATGCCTTTAATACAGCAAGATGGGATGGTATTATAGAAAAGTTAAACGAAATACAGATAAGCCCATACCTGGTCAGAATTGTTCAAAGCTACTTAGAAAACCGTGGTACAATCATCCAAGGAGACAGGGAAATAAAAATAACATGCGGAGTCCCGCAAGGGTCAATACTGGGGACTATACTTTGGAATGCGTTCTATGATGACGTTTTGAGGATAGATGTTCCAGAGGGAGTTGAGATTATCGGCTGCGCGGATGACACGGCTGTGATAGTCACAACCAAAACAAAAGAGTTGATGGTGGCTAACACCAATACGGCATTAATAAAGATTGGCGAGGCAATAAGGGCTAAAAGAGTGTAGCTAGCACTCGAAAAACAGAAATTGTTATTTTATACGACTGGAGGAAATTCACAGGGGTAACTATAGAAATGGAAGAAACAATAGTCACGTCGAAGGAATCGGCGAAATGCCTGGAAGTAATATTCTCAAGAAATAACAATTTGAAACACCACGTGACACACGTCACAGGAAAAGCGGAGAGAACAGTTAAGGCCGTACGGGGACCCAAAGCTGGCAAGAGAAAAGTGCTGAGCTCCGTGGTGCACTCGATAATGCTGTATGCGGCGCCAATATGGGCTGAGAAGCTGAAGGAGGCAAAGTACAAGAGAATGATGCTTCAACAGCGGAGAAGGATTGCTATTCATGTATGTAGTGGATACGGGACTATCTCAAGCGAGGCTGTACAGATGATAGCCGAAATTACACCAACAGACTTTCAGATCGAGGGTAGGAAGCAGGTATACGAAAGGGGTCCAGAACACAAAACTCAGGTAATGGAAGACATAGCTGACAAGTAGGTACAAAGATGGAGAGAGGAAAGCGGAAAAGCAGAATGGACAAAAAAACTAATAACATACCCCCAGAAGTAGATAAGTAGAAAGGATTGCGAGATGGATTACTACAATACCCAATTTCTGAGTGGGCATGGCTGTTTCAGAACCTATTTGAAAAGAATTAAAAAGCAGGAGGAGGACCAGTGCTGGTATTGTGCCGAGATGTATATAGTCGGATTCGATTTAATTTGGCATGTGGGTTTTCGAAGTATAGTTACTTGTAGAGTTATAGTGCTCTCTTTCTAGCTTGTTAGTGCGTATAGGCTATTAGAGCGAACGCAAGTCTTGCAGATGGCCGCTCTGAAATTTATGAAAAGACTTGTGAAACGAAAAGAGATAGCATTTACTGTGTTCAGAACGGTTCAGTACATGCCAAATTAAATCGAATCCGACTATAGCCCTGAGCACACCTTTATTGCATGCGAAAGGTGAGAGTGGTAACGGCTCCAAGCAACAACGAAGGTGGGCAGAAGATAGAAATGGAAAATGTCAGTTTCTTCGCGACCGGCACCTCAAACAAATTCCTTGAAGAAATGTCTTTATAAACGTCTGTTGTCTTTCACTAACGGTCACTGGATTTCTACTGTATTTTGCCTTGATTTTATGTCACGCCATAGTGCGAAATCTTTTGTGGAATGGTACAAAGCCAACATAATCCATGGTTCCATCTGGATTGTGGATTGGTTCCAAAAATATATAGACCTACAAACTGCCTAGAATTACTCCCGATAGAGACTTACTTGGCAATTGTGGGGCAGAAGATGAAACAAGACTGATGGCGATTAAAGTTAAATAAAAGTGAACATCTGCAGCCAGCCAAGTTCCAGACAGTGTGCAAACCTTGGCTTAAATCTTGGGTCTGATTATTTTATCAAAATCATAACTAAAATTATTATAACAGTTATTAATTGTTAAACTAGTCCTAAGTTATAATAATAAACCCATCCACTTGTTGGAGCTGCAGTGAAGTTTTTGTTTATTTGCGTTTTTTGTTGTCCTAAATTTAACATGCACAGTCTTTAGTTGTTCTTTAATAATTCTTCAATTTTACTTAATTCTTTTGCCACTCCTTTATTAAACTTATTTTTGTTTCGTGAGATTTGGATTTGTTGTTATTACATAAACATACAATTTTTGTAAATTATAAAACTAAAATTAAATTAAATGCAAATTAAAAGTGTTTTAAACAGACTTCACATTAACAACAACAAAATTCGGTATCTTCTGCAACCATAACAAGATAAACATTCAGAAAATAATTAAAACCTACAGAAAGTTTTAAAATATGGTTATCGAAGAGAGAGGTCAAAAATCAAATTTGTTGAAATTTAAGATATTTTAATGTATGATTTTAAAAACATTCTTGTTGATATATTATTGTGTTAGTGTATACATTACTATTTTTAGCGTGGTATTTATTTATATTTTTGATTTACATTTAGTTATACATACATATACGAGGCTTGGCAGAAAAATAATGAGACTGGCAACACTGTGCACGAACCGCCAACGCTGCTATCTCCCCTTTCACACGGCAATTAGAATAACCCCTGCCGTAGACTCAGTAAAAGTTTGAACTTATTATAGTTGCTACACGATTGTTGAGAGCCTCTGAAGTGAAGTTGTGTTTGTGAGGCACGTTACGGATGTAATGGTTCGGCAAAAATTTGAGCAACGTTGTGCTATGTAATTTTGTATAAAGCTTGGAAAATCCGCTATTGTGACTTATGAAAAGTTATAAAGGGCTTATGGCGAACATCCTCTTCGAGCGGGAAGATTGTCAACCTCAAAACGGACGACTATGAGGGAAGAGTGAGGACCTTTGTGATGTCAGACAGTTAATTGACGTTGAAAATAATCAGTAGTGAATTAAATTTGAAACGGTTTACCGTCCATCAGATTTTAACACAGGGCCAGGCCTCTTGCTGCACCACGACAACGGTATGTCACACGGCAGTTTCTATCAACGAATTTTTGACAGAAAAAAACTATTCCTGTGGTTTGCCGAATCTCAGTCCCTGTCACTTATTTTTATTCTCCCGACTGAAAAACCATTTGAAAGGGCGCCTTTTTGGTACTTTGGATAATATCCAGAAGAGCGTAACCGACGAGTTGAAACGCATTCCGCATAAGCCTCCCAGGACTGCTACGAACAATGGAAAAACCTGTATGTAGCTGCCCAAGGAACCTACTTTGAAGGAGATAAACCTTGATTTGTAAAAAGGAATAAAATTCATGGTTAAAAGAAAGTCAGTCTCGTTATTTATCTACCTGTATATAGTGGGTTTCTTTATCGTTGGTTGCATCATAGGGATTTATGTGGTATACACTTTATCTCGTGTTAATGGTTTTTCTACTGGGAATTTCGAAATAATTTTTAGTACACTTACAATAATATAAATAATTTTGGCTAATTTTAAATCATTTTGCCGTTAGCAAACTAACAAATAACAGAAATAAAACTTAACAAATTGAAAAATCTAAATATTTATTTCTTACTATGAAAGTATAAGGTTGTTAAATCAATCTGTAAAAATAGTTATTTATGCTACAAGTACAAAATATAGGACTTTTTGGCCGAGCGCGCGCAGCGAGCGAGGCAAATAAATAAGGCGAGTCTAAAAGTCCGTTTTTGTACGAGTTACATACATAACACTGTCGAAAATGACGTATTTTTGAAACAGTCGAATATAATAGTTATTTATGTACCAAGGGCGTAAAGAAGCTTTTATGGCCTGAGACGTGACTTTAAGCCCGAGGCGTCAGCTAAATACACGTTTATGCCAAAAAAATTCAGACATAATTGTCAAATTATAAAGCGATCGTGCATAAACATTATTTATTTAATATAACTCTATTTAAAAATTATTTCACATTTTTTAAAATAACAACAAAATTCATACAGGGTGTCACAGAAACCTTCCTTTTAAAACTAGATTTTAAGATATCAAAATGAAATTCGGTATATGTGCAATATAGGCTTAAAACTGCATTACGTATTTGATGTAAAGCACAAGTTATGTTGTTCCCGGAGACACAGACGCGTCCCGTAACAATTTGAATAGACAACCCAACTTACAAATTCTGAAATAACCTTGATTTATGTTAATCGTCAATTAAACGTTTATAATCACTATTTATATCACGAGAGCATAGAAAATAATCGAAAATACTTTGACGAGTTACGAGACCTATTGTCAAGAAACACCACGAGTCGCATAGCGACGAGTGGTGTTTTGCGATGATACGTCGAGCAAGGAGGCAAAGTATTTGATTATTTGCGACTGCTCAAGTGGTATACAATTAGATTATATAATGAATTTTAGCTTAAAACTGAATTTTATGTGCAAGTGACGTTTGTTGTAAAACAATGTAAATATGGTTGCTACGAAAAATATTGAAAAAAATACTCATAGTAGATTCGAGTTTTACATTGTTTAGGACCAGCCGAAACACCAAAGTGATTATACCACGTCGTCAAGGGTATATTCACTTATCAATAAGTAGTAACCAAGCAAAACCCTTGATGTTGATTGGTTAATTATATTATGAATTATATAATCAGAGGTAGTTAACTTCAGAAGGATAATACATAATTAAATGTCATGTCAAGGTTATATTGCAAACTGAAGAATAACTAGAAAATTAAGAAAAATAGTATTAATAACAAAATTAATAAATTGTTAGTAACAATAGCAATTTTGTATACAAATCACCTTAATGAAAAATTATTTTTACGACTAGAACTTTCGAACTGTCACTTTTGACGAATAAATAAACAATAAGTATCTGAGAACACATCTACTCTATTAGATCAAACTTTATTTTTTAATTTGCAGGTATTTCTAGTAGCTTTGGAAATATGTATGTTGGGCTCACACTACTAAAACCTTCTTAAAAAGCTTAGAATTTGCACCCCCAGAATGATAGGGTATCGCTTACGGATGCTATCAAGTTTTAGCTAATATTCGGAAAAAAATGAACCGTTAATTAAGACTTACAGGGAGTGTTTAGCACACTTCCATCTACTACTCCACAAAAAATTAAAAAATGCACGCCACTAGAACCCTCTCAAAAAAACTTAGAAGTTGTACTACCAGAATGGTCGGGTAGAGCCTACGGGCGCTATCAAGTTTTGCCTAATATTTCGAAAATTAATTTGGGCCGTTAATTGGGACTTACAGGTAGTGTTTAGCACGCTTCCATCTATCCCTCCACAAAAAAATTAAAAAAGGCATACTTCTACAACTTGTCTAAAAAAATTTGTTTGGGGCTGTGGGTGCTTTGCATTGTTCAGAACTCGTTCTGGTCAATTTTTTCGCTCATTAGTCAAGCTTGATCCTTGCTCCTAATATATCTAGATCCATTAAAAGCAATCTAAATTAGTTACTGGATTATAACATAATAGAACTTATTTGCGGAAGATGTGGGGTTCTAAAAAAACTTTTTTATATAAAGTTTGTTATTGAGTTAAGTACATTAATTGTCGGCAAGTAACTTACGCATTTTTATTGGCCCTTTATGGTTAGGCTGAATAGCAACCCTAAAAAAAGAAATCTTTTCTAGCGAAACATTAGCAGATTACTTAGAAAATAGTCATTCATACCCATACCTTTCAAACATGTATTTCTTAACAAATTGATGATATACAATTACCGTAGCAATGTCTTTAACTGGACCATTATCGAAACGTTCATCTGATGAAACTGTAATCAGTGTAATCCATAGATTGGATATTAAATACACCATTATATGACAAAGGTCTTATAAAGCTGCTGCAGCGATTTAGTTTGGTATTTTTAATATAGAAAATATTAGGTGTGGTACTTGTTCTATACGAGTATCAAAATCTTTTAAATAGGGCAATAGCTCTTCAACGTCATTTTTATTGGAAAAAAGAATGTTTCTGCAACAAAAAGGTGTGCAATTGGCTTATAAGAGTTATAAGTTAATTTTACGAACAAACTATTTTCAAAATATCGTTTGCTCCTAGTTTAAGTGTTGGGGTTTTACTTTTTTCTTTAACCGCTGAATTATTAGTCCAATTGCTCAGTCGGAATAACAACTATTGCGACCGTTAATGAGTAACTACAGAAAATAAATGTCTGAAATTAAATTAGATATTAAACTAAATATATCGTATAATCAAAAAGTTCCTGGATCGCGGTTGCTGTGGATGTCATATTTTGAGCATCCTAAACATTTTATATATTTTTTTATAGTCTATTATTATATGAGCGATTATGACAGCCATTATTCACGAAGATGACGTTTGAGCCCACGAGCCGTTAGGCGAGTGGCACAAATCATCTGAGCGAATAATGGCCATAATCGCGAATGTAATATGATACTTTTTCTACACCTATTAAACAAATATATTAGACTCAAATTAGTCAAATTTGATAACTTTGTAAACAAGCAATATGACAACACACTTGGGCGTGTCACGCGAGTCGATTGTCAGCCTCAGAAGGAGTTGATCGCGGGCGATTTAAAATATGATTGGATTAGCGAAATATTGATTTTTGGATTTGTATTTGTGATTGGCCGAAATCATAATTCACTGCAGTGAATTATGAATCCATAATTCACTGCAGTGAATTATAGGTACTATTTTTCACAAAAAAAATGCTAATAATTGCAATATAATTAAATAGGTGTAGAAAAAATCATTTTTAATTACAATTTACTCCTTTTTAAAGTATGTCAAGTAAATGTCAATGACATAAAAATAATAAAAGTATATAATTTCAGAGATTACTTAAATTCCACAGCAACCGCGATCCAACAACTTTTTGATCATACTGTAACGGTTTTAAAACGTTTATTTAAAACGTGGTGTGAATTATTTATTAACAAATTTAAATAACGTAACAATAACACAAAATAACAACTTAAACGCTAAAACGCAAAACTAACACTAATTCTAATCCGAAACACTAACTAATTTATTTATATTCACGTACTTATATTATTCGCGTTTATTTTTACCGAGCGTTCACTACGCGTCACGTATTTCACTGGTAGGCTGTCGTTGGTGGACTGTCCAGTCGCTCACGAAATCGCGCCTTAAATACTAACCGCGGCCTTCGATAAGTTCGACGTTTCTCCAGAACGATGGCGCATGGAAGAGTCTCGAGACGATTATTCAATCGGCGAATAATCTGAAACAGCTGACGCATACGAATGAAATGATTCACATTCCGGCTGACAGCTGACGCGTCTCGTTACAATACTATACATTGTTTAAATTATACAAAGTAAGATTTCTCAATAGACGCTTGATAGCGTCTTAGCATAGAATCGCTCAGAAAATTGATTTCCATTGCTGTCATCTACATTAAACAGCACTTCCAAATATTTTAAACTACAGGTTGTTTTGCTATACACAAATTAATTAGACTAGTATCACTAAAAATTGAAAACTGCTCTGCATATACTAAGCAAGTCACCATAGAGTTCTAATGACTAATATTGTGGTAATGATCTTTTCCTAACGAATGTGAAAATAAATGTTCATTTTCTAATATTTAAGGTCTTTTAGTGAATAATGCACTTTATATTCGGTATATTTTATTCGTTGTACCTTACGTATGTACCTCAACACCGAATTATTTTTGTTTTATGTTGAAAATTTATTTTCATGTGAAAATGAACATATTGTTCTTAGTTATATGACATTGAGTTTTTGCTATTCTTCTTTTCCATTTTCCTTTATTAATCTTTTTCTAGACATTCGAGAAGTGTCGTTTATATACTTATTTAAAAGTAAAGCAAGCTTTGATCTATTAGTAGTGCCAAGTTTGGTTTGCTTTTGGTATATTTTAATACTTCGCATATTTCGAACATGAAATTCAAATTAATTATAAAAATTTTCATCGACCAAAGCCTGAATTAATGGCCCAGATTAGTTTATAAAATATAGCTAAAACGTGATAGCGCCCGTAAGCTATGTCCGACCATTCTGGCGGTACAAATTCTAAGTTTTTTTTTTTAGAAGGTTCTAGTAGCGTGCATTTTTAATTTTTTTGTGGAGTAGTAGATAGAGGTGTGCTAAATTCTTGCTGCAAGTCTTAATTAACGGTCCAAATTAATTTACGAAATATTAATTAAAACGTGATAGCGCCCGCAAAAGCTATCCGTCCATTCTGGCGGTACAAATTTTTTGTAAGAAAGTTTTAGTGCGAATTATTTATTTTTTTATGAAAGAGTAGAGGAAAGTATGCTAAACACTTCCTGTAAGTCTCAATTAATTATCCAAATTAGTTTACGAAATATTAACTGGAAACCGAACTTCTTGTTTGTGTTGTGCAGTGCAGGCTGCCTATCTTGAGTTCGGTTATACGCAAATATAGTCGACGCTGGCAGAGTCAACGGTAAGTTCATGCGCGTTTAAAATTATTGATCCAGGGTTTTTTTTTGTTGGGAATTGATATATTTTCCTCAAAAACGCTCCCTAGAGAAAAGCATTTTTCATACTAAGGTATTAACAAAAAATTGTAATATCTGATGGTAAAAAGAGCTGCAACATTAAAATTACATTGACTTTAACGAACCCAGCGAGTCAATTAAAATACTTACAGTTACTCAAATGCCAACTTTATAAAAAAAGTGTCTAAAATTCTAAATATCGAATACTGTGATATAAAGTCCGAATACAGTCATTTATATGGGAAAATATTGAAATCCTTTAATAGAATTTTGAAATCACCAACACATGTCTGTTTGTTACACGACATCACTTGCACAACTTAATAATTCGAAATTAGTCCTAACAAATCCGATCACAAAAAATGTCGTTTGCAGATGACAATGACAAATTGTCCCGAATGTTATCAAACCACGGAAATATTTTAGGAAATAAAGAAATCATTATTCAAATGTTATGTTACTACAGGAGGAATAAAAATAAAATGTTTAACGTTTATTTCTATCTCTAGATTTATGCATTTAAAAATAACAAGAATTAATGTTATATAACACTTAAAAAATGAATTCTGACGATTGTGTACACGCTTAAAATCGCCTCGAAACAGCAAAATAATCCTACCTGGAATGCAGTTTTGGATTTGTTTGCGTTATTTGCACTATCACCATGATAGTTCATAGTTTGTACAGCAATTTATGCAACTTAAATAATTATAATCACGCGAACACTTTAGAACCACCACACCTGTTACGTGACATACTAAATACTACATTTGAAAATAAAATGCTTAAAATTAAAAGCGCTCTTATCTGTTATACTCGTGCCCATACCTGCCTGGGTATCGGCAATAAAAGTGCTCTGATAAACACAGATGTTGCAGTTTTATCGTAATGAGTTTTTGATTTCATAAATAATCAAATCCACTAAAACTGCAGATGTGTAGTTTTAGTCATACTCCTAAAAGATGGTTTCTAAATATAAGAAATTTTAGTACATTTTACGATAACTAAGTACCTCTCTAAATCATCAAAACTGGAAATATTTAATTGTTCATCATACCATAATCCTGTCCTTTTCTACCTTTCGGTGTCGAGGACCACTTAACCACCATTTAATTGTTATAAATCATTAATATTTGTATTTCTGGCTTTTTTTCACATATAAGTTAAAACAGTAAAGATAATGCGATAATTGATAATAAAGAACCCTACTGTGGGTAGGAAAAAATCAGAGGTATGCTAAACAATATCCGTAAGTCTAGGTTCTCACCTTGTAAATAAGTAAAATAAATCAAAATTAATTCCAAGAATTTATTTATTTACTCTTGTACGTATTATCTGTCACCTCCTATACCTTTCGGTGTCGGGGCTGACGCGTTAACGTATGAGGCTATATGCGTGCATTGCACAACCCAGCCCGTCACTGCGGGTTACGAAGTTGGTGCGCCGTTTAATACCTACATACTGCAACATGCGTAGAGTGTAATGTGTAAAGACCTTATTACTCAACCTCCTAGGCATGTATTGGGAGCAGAGCGGCCTTAATTATGTGCCCAACGACAAATGGCCAAGGGGATTCGAGCGCAACGCTAGCCTGATGCTCTACCACTGCACTACCCTGGCCATCTTATTTACTCTTGACAACTTTAATAAACACTTATTTCCTGTAAATTCAACACAGTTCTTTAGTCTTTTGCTTTTAGATTATTTTTTGAGGTTATACGCGCAGTTTTTATGAATTTGAATGAATTAAAAGTCATTCAAGTTCATTAAAAGTGTATCTTCAAGGGAGAATTCTTGAAGATTTTATTTCCAAAAACAAAATAGCAAACTATCACGAGCACAAAAAACTTGTATGATCTCTGAAAGCGAATAAAATCTTAAAATATTAAATACCGCATGTGATTCTAAGAAATATGGAAAAATCCGAAATATGTTTTATTTTTCCGTAACAGTAAGTAAATAAAATAACCAAACGTGGGTAACGATTAAGGAAATATCGTAAAACCATTCTTCAAATACGATTTTATCAACATTTTAAGTAAATTATTAATAATAACTGATAAAATAGAACGACTATCGTCTTCTCCACAATTTAATAAAGTAACTTAAAATTAAATGTAAGCTCTAAGCTACATACATATGCATGTTTTGGCCGCTAAATAATAATTAAACTAAGACCATCTTCAGGCTGAAAAAATTGTACAAAAATATAAATATTAAATTATAAAAAGGGGGCCCGGGTTCTTACGACTTACCAATTAGTATTATATACATTGGAATAAGATTAGATATAAGTAGTTATAAGTAATGTAAAATTAATTTAATTAATTAAAATAACCAAGTAAGACACGCAGAATTTCAAGTTTGTTTTGAAATCTATCACTATCATAAGTGTGGAAAATGCTTTTATTTGCACCCGCCAGAGTTCTTCATAGTTGTAGAAGATCTTTCATAGTGAAAAGCATGGTAACTTAATGTTTCAAGAACACCAAATGTGCAACACTTTCACGGAAACGGAAAATAAAATTAAAGTCATACAAAATTGTTATTTTTTTGTGCCTTTTTCCGTTTTGTAAGGTTATGCAAGTTTTCAGTTTAGAATACTCGTATAACCTTGACATGCCATTTGATTATGTATTGTCATCTTGAATTAAGTCACTCTTAATTGAAAGTTAACATACATAGATCAACGTTATTTAAAAATTTGTAAGTTGTGTTGCCTATTTTAATTTTTGAGGGACGCGGCTTATGTGAGTCAGAAAAATAATGAGACTGATTTTCTTTTAATCATGAATGTTATTCTTTCTACAAATCAAGGCCATCCCCTTCAAAGCGGTTCCCCTGGGCAGCTACACACCGATTCATGGCAGTCTTGGAGGAAAGCTTCTGCTTCAATGCCTTTCAACTAATCGGTTACGCTCTTCTGGATATTATCCAAAGTACCAAATGGCCCTTTCAAATGGTTTTTCATCCGGTAGAATAAAAAGAAGTCATAGGGATTGATATCCGGTGAGTAGGATGGTTGGGAAACCACAGGAATTTTTGTCGATGGATAGTGCTGTGTGACATGGGGCGTTGTCGTGGTGGAGCATTCAAGTACGTACAGTGCCTGGTCCTGTGTTAAAATCTGATGGACGGTAAACCGTTTCAAAGTTAACTCACTATTGATTGTTCTCAACGTCAATCGGCGGTCTGACATCACAAGAGTCCTCACTCTTTCCTCATTGTCGTCCGTTTTTGAGGTTGAAAGTCATCCCGGGCGAAGTTCGTCTTTCACTTCTTCTCGGCCCTCTAAAAAAGCCTTTTGCTATCTAAACATTTGTACCTTGGATAGGGCATTTATTTGTGTCACACTAGGGGATTCACCAAAATTTGGTAGCACAACGTTGCACAAATTTTTGCTGGTCCCTCTCAAAAATCGCGTAGGAACTGTAATAAATTCAAACTGATACTGAATCTACGGCAGGAGTTATTCTAACTACCAAGGGCGAGATAGCAGCGTTGTCGATTCGCGCCGTCGGTTGTTGCCAGTCTCGTTATTTTTCTGCCAAACCTCTACAACTCGTTTCCTAAGTACTAGGTGAAGAATATGCAGGAGGTGATTCCTGAGAGAAAACCTTTCATATAAACTTGTCTCCTAAAACGCATGTTTGAAATGAGTTACACTTTTTCAAAAATGGAATAAAAATTTGGTTTTTAATCTTATCTCAAATTTGTACAAAGATAGACAAATGAAAATCGGCTTACCTTTTCTACAAACAAGAAGGCTCCTTAAGAACAACTCCTGTTCCATGTTTTATTAGTACTTTTCAATACATCGAAATTTATCATTTAAAAATATCCGTCGGAAAACCTGGTATTTTAGAAATATTTTTGTCTTTTATATTTTTTTCGTGAAACTAACAATTTTCGAGTAAAAATTAAAATAAACTGCAAAAGGTGCTTCAGTTTTTTGAGAAAAATTCTATCACAACTGAACAAAAATACAGCAGCATACGTATCGTTTTTCATATTCAGTGGTACAAAGCTAATTTACACGTATGCCACTGGTGAATTGTGGACACAAAAACTAGCTCTAGGCGTTACATTTGTACTCACCAAATTTGATATTAATATTTCAACGATTTTTTGAAATTTTTGAAAATTAAAAATACTTGCGGAGACATGTTAGAAACTTTTTACACAAAAATAAACCAAAGAGAAAGAATATGCTGTGAATTTTCTTCGCGTACTCAGGAAACACCCTGTATATCCAACCACCCAAGCAAGGAATGCTGTAGATGCCTCTTGATCATTGAGGTCGAGGTTTATACTTTGGTAAATGAAGTATTTGCAAAATCTTTCGACGGGGTTTTAAAATAGTTTTGATGTTTTGTTTGGAGAAGCCTAGCTATGCGATTTGTGATTTATGAATATAAGGCAAGCATGTAGTCTGAGTCGAGCTGGTGTGTTGTAGTATTTTTGGTAAGGGGGGTTTACATGTTTTTCCATGACTTTTATACCATCCTTCCTATTGTTACCGTTCCTAACTAAGATTTCTTTGAATACGTTTTAGCTTGACTTGAAAATTATTGTTTTTCATAAATTAAAATTTTAAGGACCTAGGTGCAATGTATTTTAATGAATTAAGAAAGTTCTATACCGTGTACCCATCTTAAATAGTGACCCCTTACTGGCTCTGAATATACAACCCATATTACATTACAGGTATAAAGTCTGTTCAGGGAAAGGCTGCACTCGATGTAAACAAAGCCACGTGATGGTTGACAACCATGAGGTCGAAATAGGGGCTGTGATTGGTTGTATACAGGTGAAAGCTCCCTAATCCGATAAGCCGGTGACGCATTTTTACATAAATACGTATTTACGGTACTTACCTGTGTACACGTTACAAGTGCGTACGCTGACGCAGCCAACAATTTTACGCAAAGCATTTGCCGTGCGAATCAGCCGCTGTCAAACTTGTTTGTTTACATCGAGTGCAGCCTTTCGCTGAATACACTTTAGTCTATACATGTAATGTAATATGGGTTGCATATTCAGAGCCAGTAAGAGGTCACGATTTAAAATGGGCACACGGTATTTAGCAAAATAACACCTCGCAGAGTCACTGACGTTGGCACGTAAACCTGAAGTCAGTGGTTGAAATTTTTGTTAATATTATTATTATTATTATTATTGTTAGCCCATACATACCTCTCATTGTTTGTACCCTTATAATTCGATAAAATACATTGACTTTAAAAGTGTCGATTTAAGACAGATGTACGAAAGAGCTTAGATGTGATGGTAATGAGCATGGCCGCGCCAAGCCTTTCTGGCGCCCTCGGGCAAGTCACTCTTATGCCGTTATGCCCCCCCCCCCACAGTGATTTTCAATTCCAAAGTAAATATTGGTAATTTTCAAAATTTTGCAGAGAATCTGTAAATATTGAGTAAATTTTACGCGGATTTTATTACTAAGAAATAAACACTGGACATTTTAAGAAAATAAAATAAAAAATTGAATGGAATATTGAAAAATTATAATGTTTACTTTTAAATGTACAGCAAGGTGTAGAAGTAATGACTACTGCGCCTTGTAAATATGCAGCCCATCTATCACCAGTCCGGCTACAAGATGTTTGAAACAGCTGAGTGAAAGCCGGACTGGTGATAGATGGGTTGCATATTTGCAAGGCGCAGTAGTCATTACTTCTACACCTTGCTGTACCTACTTGTACGTACATTGAGAAACTAATGTAATCGTAAAAATCAGTATTAAGCGCTGTTTATTTTATCTTTGATTTATACAGGATATTTTAAAAGGAATGTATAGTGTACGTGTTATGTTAATCAGCATATTTTTACGCGGAAGTTATAATTTATAAATTATCATTCCTATGTCCCTGTCATTATTTCTATGGCCTATGGGCATTATAGACTAGTACATATGTTTTATTTGATACATTACAATAAACAAATAACAGGTAACCGAAATAAAATATGTTATTTTATAGTAAAATTATGGAGGAAAAAGCGATTTGCGAGGAAGCAGTCGCTGCACTTTACATCGAACAAGTTTCTTTATATAGGTACAAAAAAGTAAAAAATATATGTTACAATCATAGGCGGTCAAAGCCAAGGGCGTCTTACGGCGCCCTTGGCAGTGTTGCGCCGGCTAGCACCACCCGCCCTCGCCCTTATGGGCAGCGCGGCCCTGGTGATGAGTGATGATGAAACCGATCATGTAAGTACCTTAGCATATGATAAACTGAATGTCCCGTTCCTACCAACCAGTTGGCCCTAGACTTACCAGACTGGAGAGCGTGCTTCAAATCCATTTCCATTGTGAACTTACTATTGGGATGTTGATTATTGAGAAATTGAGATAGGTAATCCAAAAAAGTTGCAAGAATATGTCTCCCATGAGGTCATTCTCATAACGAAGCCAAACATTTTACTTCAGAAGATTCCAAAGCTATAAAGGTTCCATGGTCATTATCGGCGAAAGAAAACCCATTACAGTAGTACATAAATATGACGTGTTTGTAAAATTGGTTACGGAAGAAGAAATCAGTGGAGGTACGCATTCCTTAACAATAGTGAATAATGTTCTGCTTGCAGCCATCACCTGATGTTCATTGATGGCTACCTACGAATAAAAAAAGAGGAATGAGTATAACATCAACAGTATGCAATTTAGATGGTGTATCAATATGGCGGATTTTAGAAGGTCATTGGCTGCGAACACTAAATACGTCAATTGTCAAAGACAAAAACGTAAGCAAACAGTTAGTCTACCAATAAAAATTCGTGTCGGTTAGTCATATTATGGTGTTTCAATATGGCGTGTGTGGCGCATTTCCGTTGCACTTGTAGTTATGCACCATAATACCTTAGTCTCCTTCCTTCTTCTTTTTATTCGTATATGGCTACAGAGTCAGATATTAGAACCTTGGTAAATAGTGTGGCTCAAACGGGAAAACGCCCATTTAATTATGACTCTGACGGAAATCTTTGTACTCAAGTTTATAAAAATTTTATTAATTTCTGTATTAACGACGAAGTACATTTTAAAAAAATTAGTATACTTAAAAAATCCGAAAGGAACTGAAATAAAGAAAGACTGAAGACCAATTGCTTTTTGATACATGCCAAAAAATGTAACATCATAATACCTTTGGAATATGAAAATAAATTATTTTCTTTAGTTTCTTATTGAAAATTTCAGGCAAAACTACTTAAAAAAATTAATATTAACTTTCGTAAACCCGCAGTTAGTGGAATTTGTTTTGAAAGTTTTATCAGAAACACATCCTTATTCTCGTGTTCCATTTCTTACTGTCTGATTTTCTGAAATAACAAAAAAATAATAATATTACTAACGGGTCGTCTAGGGTAACTAAATCACAGGTCAGCTTTAATAGTCACATTTACTACCACAATATTTCTTGAAAAGGTATTCGGAGAGTAATCGTTTGCAGAACCAGTCCCTTTCCATATATCTATAAATAATCAGTAGACATTTATCGACCGTAATAAGATTTCTCAATAAATAATTGTCGAACTTGTAACTCTTTACTTTTTCTCTGTTTTAGTGTCATTTACTAAGCGGCAATGCCACTCAAATACTTGCAGATATTTAGCAAGCAACCGGCTACTTTAATGGATTATTGATATCGTTAATAAGATTTATTCTGTTGTAATTCGAAGTCAAACACGAGAAGCTTCATGCGGCGCTAAAGTTCTCATGTTACTTATAATTTATTACTGTATGAAGGTCTGTTCTGTGTAAATGCGATACTTTTTACGCTTCTGGAAACGATAATCAAAGTGAAAAATCATGTCAGCGTGCCAGATAGTGTTAGAATTTAAATTTTGCAGTTGCGAAAAATGTATAGGGTGTGGTGCGTAATTATTATTTTAGAAATTCAATTGGTTTATTTACGTTATTCTTGTTATACTTGATAGAAAAAAAATATTATGATGAATTACAGGCCAATAAATCACAAATCTACGAAAACGGAATTAAGATGGTTAGATTTTTTCTAACATTCTAAAAAATAGTATCATAGATTTAGCAATGACGAGGACCACTCCATACAAATTTAATTCTGCTGTATAATTTAGGAAAAACTCAGTAAAGCAATCGTTTACATATCTTTCAAACGCCTTCTGAAATTTTTCAAAATTCAGCAACCTCTTGCAAAACGTGGTATTTTTAATCCCAACTTTTGGAACTTAAATTAATACAAACAATTTTATCAATTATTTATTCCTAACTTAAACACAATTCAATTTTCTTCTGTGATTATGTGGTACGAGAATACCCAAAGGTGGGACCGCTGTTGCTGATGTCATTAAATAAATTATTTAAGAAAGAATAACAGAGTAGCATATAATTTTTGAAATCTGGATATAAACCGAAAAGTCCTGATGAAGAACCTAAACTTTATAATGAATTTGAATTGTAGATAGATATTTAAAAGTGCAAAAGTAATCCAATAAATGAAAAATAAACAAATAAAATGAGATAGCAATTCACCAGGAAGAAGTGTAGTAAAACAAGCTCAAAACAAAACTGTGGCGCACACAGTTCTAAAAAGTAGAATTCAATAGGAAGAAAGATTGAATTTTATAAACTTTTTCAAATGCCACTTTAAAATTTGAAAATTCGAACTTATATGGAAAGTTATAAAATAAAATCAAAAACTGAATATTTTCTGAAATTGCCAACTAAAGTTAGCACTAATACAGGCAAACAATCGTTGATAAAAATTTAAATGACACGTCGGAATTTAAGAATAATAGTTAATGTATAAAACATAACAGAATATAAACGGCAAAATGCTAAACAAAAAATAAACACAATTAAAAATATCGATAGTACGAGTATATAAGTACTAAAACGCTAACCTTATTATAATAGGCTAAAAGAGTACCATGGAATCTGCGGATTTAGAATAAAAATGTAATTCACACGCTACATAACAAGAAAAATAAAAATTGTTATTTAACAATTAAAAATTTTAGTCTAAATTATGTAATGGAAAAATCAGAACTAAAAATTAACGCAGAAAATTCTTTTTTCTTTTGCCCTCTTATACCTTTACAGTTTTACAGTGTCGAGGGGTGGAATTAATTTCAAAAATGAAAAATAAAATCAAAAGTTAAAAAATAAATAAAATACCAGAAGAATAAAAATTTACAAAAGAAAAAAAATACGAAAATTGAATCTAAAAAGGGGAAATTTTAAGTGAACATCCTGAATATTAATATTTAGTTAAAAACTTTTAAAAGGTTAAAACTAAAAATTTGATTTCTAAATCACGGCTGTAAAGAATTAAAAATATAAGACGGAAGGATAATTGGATTTCTAATACAAAAAAAAGATCAAAATGTTCTTCGGGGTAGTTTATTACTCCTCTACTTTTCACCTTGTGGTTTAATCTTGGAAGTTTATAACGCCAATGAAATTCCCTTTTGTTGTAGATAATACAGTCTTAGCTAATAATTAAGTTAAAATGAGAAAGGTTTAAATAATGCAATGGAAAATATCTAAAGTATAAAATTTGATCTACTTACAGAAGAGAAGATGGATCTTTTTAGAATCAGTAAACAGTCACAAATAAAACTTGACCACACACTTAAAGTTAGTTTTACTTCTAACAATTAAAAAGAAAGCCAGATACAGTAATTATGCTTTGGTACAGAAAAAATGGTCTAACACAATTTCGTCTGTCTCACACTCATGTTTGATATTTTTAATGATAAAGTAAATATAATAATAAATAATAATAATAAATATAAGTAAACATTAAACATTCCTGTATTTAGCTGTTATTGCAGGTATAATAAAGATAATAAACAAGAGGAACTACAAAAAAAAAACGAAATCGTCTGGAGTGTATCAAATATTAATGTGGGAATCCCCTATTGCCCTTTAGTAAATTGAGTAATCCAGCTTTTAAGGGATTTTGGAAAATTTTGTAAAATAATTGCTCCAAATCGAACTACCCTTAGAAAAATGATGTCGAGGAGTGCTACGTAGAACGGCCAATATTCAAAGAATTGTTAAAAAAAAATCGTTATATGTTTTTTTTGTTGACAAAATCGCTGATGTTTGCGGTAGATACATAACAAATTTAATGATATGTGTCTTAGGTGAAAATCGTACGACACTAATTAACGACCAATAGAAACGTTAATATTGAGCATAGTTACCATGGCCACGCCCAAATTTCTTGGAAATTTTTTGTTTATAGCTAGATCAACCTAGGCGAAATTAATAAGTGGAAATTTTTATGTCAAATGTGACAGTTGACATACAAGTTCCTATGGTTACGTTTCTAAAATTTAAATATGTACTGAATTATTATTGCTTTTAGTGGCAATGTTGTTACGATTTTCTTACCAAATCTGCACTCGAGCATTAATATGTCCGGGAAATTTTTAGTAGTGCATTTCAACAACGTAATTAATAGGTTGTTGAATTGCACACCTAAAAATTTCCGGAAAGAATTACTGGTCTTGTGAGATTATAAGTGAAAATAGTTCCAATAAATTGTATATAAGGGTTGTCCCAGAAATTAACGCACATATTTTGACTGTAAACAGCAAAGAGTGAATTTAAAATTGTTTTTCTGTTTTATATAGATGATACACTACTAACAAAAAGAAACGTAGAAATTACAATTACTTAGTTAATATGCCGTTGGCGACTAGATAATTTGACTTTTTGCTTAACCTGGCGCATCAAATTTTGCACAACATTGTCGGTGAGGTTTTTCGATACCCTCAACCACAATTTTTTAAAATCATCGAAATTTATGGCACATTGTCCTTCTTTCCTTAAGTTAGCTTTTACTAAAGCCCAGTATTTTTCTATCGGTCAAAATTCTGGAGTGTTGGGTAGATTGACTGATTTTTGAACAAATTGCACTTTTTCCTTATTAAACCATGTTTTTTTAGCATAGTGGGATGTCGCTAAATCAGGACAGAAAAGAACAGGACTTTTTGCTTTTTAAAAGTTTTATAATTATTTCTGTGCTTAATTTTTTCTATAATTGTGTTCTTTCTTGTGTTGAACTTTTTCGCTATATCCCTTACAGAAGCAGATCTGCTTTTGCCATAAACCGGATCACCCGCTTTTCAAGTTGTTTGCATGTTGTTTCTTGTTTCCTTCCACGACCACGTTTTTCTTCAGTACTACCCGTCTCTAAAAATATTTCAACACTTTGATGTTTCGATGCAATTTTCGTTATATTTGGGTTAAAAGCAGTTGCCCGCGCGTTGAGTGCTTAGCTTAGCCTTAATACTTAAATGTTTGTAGATAGCAGTTTTCTAATAGTTAACAAGATACGCTCATACGACCCTTCGAAATATGTGTATTAATTTCTGGGACAGTCCTTAATTAGTTGTAAACAGATAGATAAAACCTAATAATGTATATACAAAGTGTATTCAAGAAGGATTAAGTAACCTATTATTACCGGAAGCTATTCCTTTTATCAGAATAATTCTAACGCTTTCTGATGCAACACGTTAAAAGCGGCTCGAATTTACGCATTTATAATCCAAATATAATTCATAAACTATGTTTGGCGTTTGGATTAAATAGATGGCAGAGGTAATTAGGAAACAGTTTCCTTTAGTCAACGATTTTATAAATAATGTAAAAAGATATTTGTAGAATCACCATTAAGAGTTCAAATATACGAAAAGAAGTTACCTAATGTTTTTCTGCCACCAAAATCTGTATTAACTAATAAATGGGGTACATGATTGGAAAGGTCTACATTTTGTTAGAAGAGTAGTGTCATCTGTGATAATGACAGAATCAAATCGATTACTAGTTAGCTCTCAGTTAAACCAACATTTAGCTTATAGTAAAAATCGCTTTAATTATTTCCGAAACTATTTATACTGGGAAAAGAAGATACTTCGCTTTTCGAAATTAGAAGAGGGTTTAAAAGAATGCATTAAAAAAAATTGAGCGAAGTTTCATGTACGAGTATAACGAGGGCTTTCTATATAATTTTAAATTATATGTCAAAGGAGAATTTATTGAAGATTTAACAATAGCTTTGGGTATTATATCAGCCCTTGCAGATGCTTCCATTACGACTGTAGTTTTAAACGGCAGGAGATAACCATTTTTTGCCGCTAACATAGAAATTACACTGTTCATGGATGTAATTAAATAAAATACATATGTAATTGTAAGAATACTATATACTACTAATTTTATATGTATATTTAAATATTTAATTAATTTATTTAATATATAAATAATATTTAATAAATACCTTTTTCCATTGTTTTGTTACTAATTACTCATTACTTTCTTGCATATTATGTAAAAACCCTTTACATATTTTGCTATAACCAAAGAATAATATATAGATATAACTTAAAGTATGCACTATATATGCGCATATGTTTTCCTCTTACGTATAATTCATAGCGTATAACTAGTAATAACATAACAGTATTTCAATGTGTGGACGTAGCCCATAATAAGAGGGTTTTATTATTAATTCTTTTCCAAAACAAGCAATAATTTTCTATTCTCCTTCCACATTCGTTTGTTACGATTGACCATATAAAATCAAATTATGATTTACCGTCAAGCCTTACTAACGTTTCCGGATATTTATTAGCTATATTTTCCAGTATACGCATCCATAATTCAATTTCTAACCCACAACAAGCCGAATCAAACAAAAACTAGATCTTCATTAATTCTTCTTCCGCACGAGCGATTCACAGTAATCCCTTTACACACAGATCCGCATCAAACTCTTGCTTGTAAGTAGTAAACAGTCAATCCGTTTGAGTGATTGGTGTCGACACATGTTTATAATATGTTGTTTTATTTTCTGTTAATTATTTTAGCCGCTCTTTCAGTCAACTGAATTGGGTTAATTGACGCTCGATGAATCGTAAACGCTTATTCTCTGCGAAGAAACACAAGGCGCCTCCGCCATTTTTACGCAATCGAACGTCAATTTCATCTGAAAAGAAAAATTTCGGCCTCGTTAAAAATATATAGGCTGCCATTTTTTATCGTTAATAATGGTTAGGGATTGGTGAAAGTAACATCAAAGCGACTTTTAAGTGAGTTTTCGATACGGCATAACGACAAAGAATAGTAATTAGGTTCAAATTTACGAAGGCGATCCTTTTTTCGAACGCACCTTTTCTAATGTTATTAATTATTCCTCTGAGAAATGTAACGTTGTTAATGTCCTTGTTAACCTTTTTTTTTTCTTATATATAGAACATCGGTCGTATTGGTTTTATTTATGTCGGCGAGAACATAAGTGCCTGTTCTGGTTATTACATATCGCGTCCCCATTCACGTATATAATCGTTACGTGTCCATTAGAGGCTGGTTCTATAATTAAATTAATGTGTTTATATAGCATGCTCTAAATATCAATCTTTGACAGCTTCTTTATGTTTATGTTACGCAGGCATCATCTGCTATAACGATTTTGTATTTTATAGCACCTACAGTTTATATACAAGAAAATTACTTATCCACTCCCACTATGTTGTGGTCTTCTAGGAAGAACTTTTATAACATGGAATCATTTACATGCTCGTTTGACGTGAACGCGGATAAAAGGTCAGCTGTAAATAATTTGCTGCGAGTAAAAAAATATTAAACTAAAAGAGAAGTTAAGAAAACTGTGGAAAAGCAATATTCTTTTAACAACCTTTTCATAAAAGCTGCGGTTTAGATGTTTGTGGTCAATTTGTGGTTTGAAACATTCAGTTGTGGTCGATCTGTTATTATAGAAGCAGTTTAAATAAATAGAAAAATTAATAGTTTGAATCCTAGAATGGATCTATTTCCTATTGTTTCAAATACTGCATTAAATTTTGTGCTATACCTATACAGGATTATTATAAATGATTGCAGACGAAGTAGGCCGTAAATCTTAATGTAAAATTTTTTGTTTCTACTTCGCAAAAATAATGATTCAAATTATATTGGATATGCACTGTTCTACAGACAAGTGTTAAATTGGTTGCATAACGAGTCAATATTTATGCAAAAAGTTAAAATCATTTTGAAGTTAAATCAAAATTTTCTTACCATAATTTTCACTTAGAATGATCGATAGAAACCCGAGACATATCTACACTAGACTCTGATGAACTCATTGTTAATGCATAGTTAATAATGTATTCATATTACTAAAAAACACACACAAACTTATTTAATAATGATTATTTATGTTTATTTACAATAGATGTTGAAAGAGCTCTCCATTTTGCTGTAAACATAGCGCCACTCTCCGAATATGAGCTATTAAAGATTTCTCTTCAATACGAGGGTTGCGCTGAAAATTGTTAGTTATTAAAAGACCGTTGCATTTTTTAACAAAAAATCTTTATTGTTTTTCAAAATATTCTCCATTCAGACTAATACACTTGAGCATTCTTTGAAACCACTTTTTAAAACATTCGGAAAATTCATTTTCTGAAAGGTCCTCAAAAATTCTTTGAAATTCTGTAACTGCTGCATCTGCGCTGGAAAATCTTTTACCTAGCATCATTCTTTTAACAGTTGGAAACAAAAAAAAGTCGCATGGCGCCAGATCTGGCTTATACGGAGGATGAGTTACCAACTGAACTCCCGAATCTTTCGAAAAATCCAATGTTCTGGCAGCAGTGCGGGAGGATGCGTTGTCATGATGGACTAAGATGTTACGCAAACCGGTCCTTTGGCGACCTGTCTGTAATTTTGCAAACATCTGTGGTAAAGCCACTTCGCAGTACCATTCAGAATTAACAGTTCTGCGATCTTCAAGTGGAATAACAGCAACAGGACCACTTCGGCGGAAAAAAACAGCAATCATTTTCTTATTGACGCTTCTGCCACGAATTACTTTTGTGGGCAAGTCTTCATCTTCGAATACCCAAACACTAGACTGCTGTTTAGTTTCAGGGTCGTAACAGTATACCCAAGATTCGTCACCTGTTACAATGTATGCCACTTGCTTGGAAGCTCCTCCGTCAAATTTTTGCAACATAAATTTACACCAGTCTACTCGATCCTGTTTTTAACTTTTTGAGAGCAAATGCGGTATCCAACGGCTTGCTAGCTTTCTTACCCCAAGATGTTTATGCAAAATGGTATTCACCGCCGAGGATCCAATCTTCACTTCCTCCTAAATCTCCCTATAAGTAATATTTCGATTGGACTGAATCAAGCTTGCCACACGATCAACATTTTCTGAACAGGCAGCTTCCGCAGGTCTTCCAGGTCTTGCTTCGTCTTCTAGCAGCTCTCGCCCTCGTCGAAATTCGCGGAACCAATAACTAACAGCGGATAATGAAGGGGCAGCATCGCCAAAAGCTCGTGTCAAATTTTCATGGCTTTGCTGGTATCCTAACTGTCTTTTATAGTCATAGAAAATCGTAGCTCTAAAGGCAGTTCGCCGAATGCTCATTTTAACTGAATTAAAAATGCACAACTACTTAACTTACAAAATTAACTACGTTTCACAAGGAAATCGGAACGTTTGACAATTGTGGGTAACGAATGTCAACGAATGCGACATTCAATTGTTGCAATTGTTTCTAGCCAATTGAGCTTCCAGAGCATCCCTCGTATCTGTGCCTGGAAACGCAACGAGATATGCATTTTTACATGCTTGAACAGAATGTATCCATTGCCCGTCTTCATTTAATACACCGTGTCGATAGTAAGATTTAATAATAAAGGTGTTCTGTTCTAAAGGGTACACCATTATGTAAATTTAAACCTAAAATCTTGCTTTTTGTTTATTAAAATTTCTATGACTGCCTTTAATTAGACTTACGTATTAATACTCTGGAATCAGCAGTAGTCTTAACAAATACTGATTTTATTGACGTAGACTTTTAAGGAAGGGCGAAATCAACAGGCAAACTAACACAAAATACAATTATCCAAAAACACAGTAAATACAGTAAATGACATATGAGTGACAATTGACAGTTCACTTGGAAAGTAAAAATCACTACAAAAATCCCTGCACTATAATTATGTTTGTATAAAGCGGCAAAATTTCATTACCACGGGCACTGCCTGCTTCGACTACAATCATTTATAATAACCCTGTATAAGAGGAGACCATAAACATCACGAATCAATCCTAGCTTTTCCTCATATTCGCGTTTTTATTGCCCTTCTCAAACAATCCTCTTGTGACTTTTTCTGTGTTATCCTTTTTGTGTGTTTCTGAAACATTACATTTCAAGAAGATTCTATTTATACAGGGAATCCTGTAAGGATATTTCGAAGATTGGTGAACTTACTTTAAATAAGTCTATACAGGGTGCCCTATTTATTGGACATTAATTCAAGCATGTTTTTAGAATTCAAAAAATAAATGTTTGGGATAATAGAAATGGAGATTTTTTGTTCTTCGCCAATTACTTTTTAACAAACCTATAAACCAAAGTTACTCATATAGCATTCAAGGAATAGGTCATCATATATAGCCAGCCACTTAGTTTAAAAACCAGCAGTTTAAAAAGAAACTCCTATTTATAGTTTTCATTTCTTTCCGATTGGAATTGGTTTCACCCCTACATTTATGTTCTCTACCTTGAGCTTCAAAGCTTTTATATAGGGTCCATAAGTAATGGGACACAGACCAACAATATATTTGTCGATCCAAAGCGTTACAATTTACCTAGGATTACCTTAATCCAAAATTTAATATTAGAAGAAATACGGGATGTGAAAATCAAAACTTTTTCTTCTGTAATTGCAAGTTTTCGTAATATTCTTAACAAAATTGATGAAACTAACTTTTTGGGGATCGGAAACAATAGTTCGTCGTTGATTTTAATGTGGCTTGAAAAAAACATTACCAAACGCCTCATGTTTTAAACAAAGTTAAACTTTTTTATACTTAAAGTAGCAAATTTAATTGAAAAGGCCAATCGTTTATGTTTTTTTATGCACTGTTCAAATGTCGCTAAAGTCAACCGTTTGCAAGATATTTGCCATTAAAATAAGCCATGCAACATTTTATTCGCTATATGAATAATTTTTAACGCAATAGGCTTCAAGTACTGATCTGAAATCATAGCACAGGTGGAGAAACTTCAAAATACACAATTACTGGACGCTTCGTAAATAACACCGTCATTCCCGTCACGCATGAAGATCCAGTAAGAACTTGACATATCTTAAAAAGTCACTTGAATCAATTATAAGCCTGGCTACAAAAATTCAAAATCAAAGCCAACGAAAGAAAATTCAAGCATGTGGATTTCACACTGAGAAGAGAAAAATGTCTACCAATATACTTCATAATTCCTTGATAAGATAGTTTTCGTTACTAAATTAACTAATTGGTCTCTATTTCGACATAATTACCTTTGTAACAAAAAGCGGCACGATTAACTTCAGACATTTTCATAAGGTAATAAATTAAGAGGTCTCGGGTTTCGGTATCTAGGTACTCCATTCCCGCACGAACAGGAAAGTTAAGCATCGTTGTTTCCAAAAAATGTCAACAAGGAAACTTCAGATCAAACTATCAGACAAAACAAGGTATGTATTCCATAATTTTTACTATTAGCAAAGAAAATTCAGTCGGAAAATTGTAGTTAAGGTTGCATGTAATCAGTCTTCAATTATCAGAATAATCAAGAAATATAAAAGTACAGGAAAAATACACGACATACAGTATATTTCACCTAGGAATTGGGTTGTGACGTAAACGTGCTGTTTATAAATTCACAATCCAACTATACCTCATCTCTTTCTAAACTAGGTTTTCATTACCTACTGCGCACGAATGCGTGTCTACCCATACAGTTTTTGGGCGGGACAAGTTGACGTCACAACCCAAATGCTAGATGAAAAATACTATATGTACCTCGAAGAGGACGGCAAAAAAGACTTCCAATAGGGACGTTGGTGTAGGTACTACAAAGGACAAGTTTAGCAGATAGGAGCCTGAATTCAACAGAACTAACTAAATTATGGTCTGAAGCCCTTTGTACATCTGCTGTAAGAAAAAGGTTTCTAAGTTTTTAACACGTAGGGTGCCGAGCCCGAACGAAACCGTTATACTGTCAGAAAAACAGAGATTAAAGACCGGTTGCACAAAACTTTTATTAAATTAACGAATGATCAAAGTTGACAGAATAATATCATTATTTGCTTACTAATGTATTATTTGTCATATGCATTGTTTACTGCGACGAATGATTGATTTGACGAAGCCATTAAATCATGTTTGTGTAACACGCCCTATATCGTTTACGTTAGATAAGAGAACATCGGAACATCGAGAATTGTAAAAATGTCCTCTTTAGCAATAAATCAACTTTTAACATAAATAATCATAGTAAAAACTCATATGTGAGACGATTTATCACAGGACAGTTTTCACCGAAGTATGTCTTGCCAACAATCAAACATACAACTTCAGTTATAGTATGGGGTTGCGGGGTTGCATGTCTGGCGTTGGTAGGTTCCATGTTGTTTCTGGGATGATGAATGGCGCTAAATCCATCGAGGTTTGGACAAAAAAAATGTTGCCAAGTGGTAAAGAGTTATTTGCTGAAGAAAAATTTACTTTCCAATGACAAAACCCCTTGCCATAGGGCCAAAGATTGTGAAATCTTGGTGTGCCGCTAATAATATTAGAATGTTGGACTGGCTTGCGCCATCTTTCGGTCTCAGTCCAATTGAATATCTTTGGAAAAGGATTGCCAACGATATTTCAAAACGACAACCAACAACAAAAACAAAATTGATTAAATTTTTAATCAATGCCTGATATCCATGCATTTCGAATGAACAATAAATTGTAAAAGTTGATTAAGTATATGCCAAAAGGTGTGATTAGTCATTTAAAACAAGGGTTGGCCCATTAAATATTAAAATATAACAGTATTAATTAGTATATATAAAAATGAGTATTTGTTTCTTTGGGTAGTTTTGTATTATTTCTTAAAGTTGAAACAATCTAAATTTTTATGTTTTTTTTACTTTACCTGCAATATTAAGAAATTATTAAATTTTTCGAGGTGATGCATATTAAATCTTCGTTTATTATTTTATTGTGTTGTCATATTTTACTCTCGTATTTAGCTTTATTCAGCATTTCATACTAATTTTCTTGAAAATCCGTGAAGATTTTCGTCGGTGTCCAATTTTCAGATCTTCAGTAAAAGATTTCCAGTTTTCAATATATTGATTTTGACTTTATAGGTTCTAAAAACTGATATTCGCTTTTTAGCATTCAGTTTTCAGTAAATTAGTTTTTATATTCACGTTCAAATAACCTGCATATTTGTTCGTCCTTCTTATATATTTAAATTTCAATTTAGTCAGTTTTTATATTAAATGTGAACTTGAAAAATGTTTTGAAGCTTTAATATTTGAAACCAATTACGTATAGCTTCTAATTATTTACTTATACTTCGGTTTTATTTTTCATTTGGGCTTTTCTTTTTATTTTATTATTTTTGTGTATTTAACTTTATTTATTAAGATTTTTAAGTTTCTTTATAATTGTGATTTGATTATTTAATATCGACTCTATGCCTTTGAAACATTTTCTAAGCCTTCTACTAACAGATCTAATATTATTTTCCTATCTTCGATAGTTAAAATTTCAAACACTTAACCGTTACTGAAACTTAGTACATCTCAGGTTCTACAGTAATTTGACCAAACTATCAATGATAAAATGGTGTGTAATCCTGTAAAATGAGTAACATAAAAATTCTTTCCCGAAATTAATTGTTTACAACGAGCTTACTGCTCAAATTAAACGAACAAAAAACGATTGCAGTACCAAAAACCGACTCATATAAAACAAAGCTCTAAAATTATTCTCAAACCAAATTAATGTCAAAGCAGACATTTGAAAATTTAATTCCATATATTTAATGGGATAAAGTAGCTGTCCATATTTGAAAACCCGAAATGAATGTATTTATAAACCCACAATACGAGTAGCTACAAAACTTCTAAAGCCGGTGTTCATATTCGAAATGATTTTCTGTAAATGAGAACTCGAGTCTTTCATTTAAATTCCCTGAGCTGGATATTTCTTAACATTATTAAATAGGAAATAAAATTACGAAATTTATCACCGATTCAATGTGAGTTCTTGTGTGTCATTACTGTCGATTGAAGCTGAGATACCGAAAAGACGTAATTTACGTTTGTATATCATTACTTATGTAGAAATCGTCCTTGAAGCTAAATGTATGTCACATTTATTTACTTTTATTTAAATGGAGCTCACTGAATACACATAAAATACAGCAGCGTTATACGTATTTACTGTGACATATTTAAGTAGCGCGAGAATGGTGTGTATGTGTAAGTAAGCATTTAACAACTTGAATTATATGTATTATAGCTGGAATTCAACGATGAACACAAAAATGAATACTATAAAACTTTTATGTTCGGATTACTTTAAAATAAAGATTAAATATACGTGCTACATTATAATATATTTTTGATGCATAGGCAAGAAAAAGAATGCGAAAGTGTGTTCAAAACTAATTTTACAAAATACACTTAAAATTCAAAATAAACGCAAGTCAAAATAAAGAAAGTATTATGGAAATGTACCAAGTTGTCTAGAATGCACTCATTCTACCTAATTTGCATCTTCAAGGTGTATTTCCATTCAAATGGCAAACTTTTAGGGGTAATATGAAATAGTAAAGGGAAGAGTTTTTGTAAATGAATTTAAAACGTAAGGTAAGGACGCCATAACTACCAAAAGATGCCATTTGAAAAAACGTTTGCAAAAGCTGGACCAAACTAATGTCAGCTTAAGTATATGCATATTAAAAACTGTCAAATGCGTATGACCTTGAGTTCAGAACGAATACAGATCATCCTACCACTGTTGTGTTTTTTCGTCTTAGAATTAAGTCTATTTTATGCTCCCAAAATTTGAACATAACGATACGGAACACCCTGTAGAATTCACTAATTTAAAGTCATGTAAACAAAATTTTTAAAAGGTAACTTAAAGTAATAATAATTTATTTTCCTCTTTAAAATCAGTTGCTTGGAAATATGAAACTGGTGCTAAAATTTCCCAACAGTAAATTGTGCAATGTGTTTTCGATAGTTTTCGAAGTATATAATCCAACGAAAGAGTAAACTCCACAATTTAAGGAATATTTGCTTTTCTCTGCACAATGCTTTTTAGCCAATTTTCTCATTATTTTGATTCTTGCATATCTTGCAATTAAATATTCACATTTAAAAAAGCAACACGTACGAATTAAAATTTCTACGTGCGCCCACGAAATTTATTTACAAAAAGGCATACCATACCAGAGATTGTTATCTAAAATTTTTGCGAGCACAGCATAGCCAACAGCATGCATTGTAATAATTACGCGAACGTGCAATTATATTGAATAATAATCACGTTGCATCGCTTGCGGTTGAATACATATCTATTAGATGCATCTGAATTTCGAACTCTTCGTAATTACGTATTACAAGGTGGAACACCGTTAATTGCCTTTAGCGGATACGGTAGCTCTTTTCGTTTTCATTTTCATCACGCACCTTTCAACGGAGACAACAGATTTCAAACAAAAACCTTTCTTACGTTTCAAGCCACCGACTAATTTTCTAATTCTCGAAACGTTAAAAGACGCGTTGAAAGTTAATTTTAGAAACTAATTGGTTTTCCGTTGGTTATGGTGCTTACGGTAGGGCATGGTCGTTTTATAAAGCGTTATCCTTTAAAAGAGCTTCGTCGTATCTGCAACAACCTTCCGAAGGATAAGCGTCTTGTATTCATTAATGAGGGAGGTATTTGCATTAAGCGCTTCTTCATGAACCACCCTATGCACTTAAGATAAAATTAAATTACACTAATGAACTAATCAAGCGTATTAAGTGAGATTTACTGATAACTTGAAAAAAAAAAACAGTCTAGCCTGAAATATATCCAATTACCCGCATGATATTTGAGATACTCCCGATGGATTAAATTGCATTAACTGCTACGGTCTTTTTGTCTTCATGTGCGTACAACTCGTAATTGCCGTAATATTGGTTTATTTAGGACCGACATAGGCACCGCGATTTTCCGTTTTTCGTATATTGAATTTTTTTATGTATGCCGGGCGAGATGTTTTATTTAATACAAGAAATAACGAAGTTGCCTTATACGATAAGTAAGAAGTGTTTTTCTGATTTCCCAAAACGCAGAGTACTTATTTTGCTAATGAATTAGGATAAATCAAAAACTTTTAAGTATTAACCCTGGTACAAATATTAAAAATTACATTAAAAAAGGGTAGTTTTTTCCATATATTTGTATCTACCTTTAATAATTAACAATATTTTATAAGCGAAAAATAGAAAACGTTCGTTTAATTTTAGAATTTACTTTTTGTAACGAAAAAAATATTAAAAAACGGCAGAGAAATAAACATTAAAAGTCATATTTAAATAAATTTGTAAAACAAATTCCTCACTTTTCAATTTCAGTCTACAAAAAATAAAAAGATATGGGTAGAGTTTTAGACCACAATTAATAGCGTAAAATAATATGAAATGCTGGAAAAAAATGGGATTATTCGAATATTTCGAATTATATTCTTTTGAATAGTAGATTTATTACTTAAAGTTAACTGTAAGTGATTTGACAAACTAATGCATATTTATTTTGTAAGATTTTTCTGTTTCGATATTTTATTATGCGAAACTTTATCATTAGAATAATCAACAAAGTCCAAAGTACACTCAAATATATCTATATAAGCTGATGACTAGCTATGATTTGAAAATTATGTGTGCTCTTTTCGTAAATATAATTAAAAAAATTAAATTAATAAGCTGAAGTTAAGAAATAATGAATTGTTGCTAAACGGGTTGCCTATCTATTAAACTACTCGTTATAATGAACAGTATGGAAACAGTAAATTAAGTATTATCACTATGACCACAGAGCAGACTGCTCTGTGCTATGACGAAAGAACAGAAAGATTTATTTACACTGATTTAATTGTATTTATATCGTAATCCGCAATCGTTATAAAGGATGATTCAAATATTCATCACATGCTTTGACACACCACAAAATTCTTTTTTAGATATTCTGTTTCCAAATAACTGCAGCTTTCTTAATCTCTTGTAACAATTCATTTCAATTTTTATAGGGAGTGCAAAACATTAAAGGCCACAAATTAATATTAACCTTTATTATTAAATATGGATACAGTATAAGTTTTTGCATCTACAGAGTGGTCTGTGTTGCTCGTTTTCTACTTCGTTCTCATTTCACTTTACTACTGCAGTTAATTCATTTATAAGCTGTATTTTACTTATCGCACTATCATTCTTATAGGTACAAAAATTATTGGACGCCTTTATAAATTGTCGCCGGCAAAATCAACATTTGGGAATTAATCGAAGAACTGTCCAAGACAGTTCCCCATAAATTATATGTCCAAATTCTATTAACATTACTTCATTTTTGATTATCAAAGAAGTCATACGTTTAATTTTTTTTAATCAAAATTAAATTAAGAATTTTTGCGTTTTTTGGCAGTGACACAAATTGATACTTTTCAAACATAGATTATTTCTTGGTAAAGCATAAAAACCATTAAGTCTGAAACATCAAGGAGCAATCAACAGTACACAAACAAGCAACAGCTTCAAAATTATGGCAAAAGGAAATGAAAAAAATGTTCAGAAAATGTAGTTTGTTTCGACATCTATTCAAACAACTTTAAACGGTTTTAATATTATGATTGTTTATTTATTAAGTGAATTTTAGTCGACTACTTTGGTCATTTAGCACTAATCATCTAGTTAAGCCAAATCCAAAGGACTTTCATACCTGTAAGGAAACTTTATTCTGCCAAACATCGATTTGGCGTGGTACCTAGGGTTTCAACTTGCAAAACGGAAATCTCGCACCATCGTAGCCGATTCTCTAACTCTAACTATAACGATATAAATAAAAGTTGTAATTGGTGTAAACTAAAATTTACCCTTCTCCAGATAAATAAAAAAATGTTTTAACATTGGAAATGTTTCTGGGCTCGTATATTGGACAGAGTTACGAGAATTTTAGTAGTTTCTCGCGACTGAAAAAGTGTCGGACAAATCTTAGAAAGTCACAGTCTAAACAATACATAGTCTTAGGAATGATCCGACAATTGTATGGGGAACTTTGTATGCGCGCCGCACACAGTCTAAGTTATCGGGCAGAGTAGAGCGCCGAACAGCTCCGAACGAATTATTCGTATAAAAGTGCGTAAGAAGAATAGACAAGGTCTGCTACATTTTGAGTGAATAAAATCTCTTTATTAAACAATACCTAGCAACCTAAATTTAAAGGCACCATGATTTTCAGTCTACAATTGATAACTAGATTTGACCGTCGAAACAACGAGTGTAAGAAAATTTTACAAGAAACTCATAGTCGTATTACAAATCAATACAAACTGATTAAATATGTATTTTATTTTGTTTATTTAGTTGAATAGCTATTTATGGTACAAGTGAATAAAGAGAAATTTTATCTGTGAAAGGAAAAGTTTAGCTCACGAGGCGCAGCCGAGTGAGCTAATGATTTTCATACTAACATTCACGTCGTCAAGGAAAGTGTGAATAAAATGTTTATAGCAACAGTTTATCCACCCTTCACGTTAAAATGTTGCTTTGATAACTAGATTTGATCGTCGAAACAAAAACGTATTTAAGAAATTAGAGTGTAAGGAAATTTTACAAGAAGCTCATAGTCGTATTATAAACAGATACAAACTGATTAAATATATATTTTCTTTTGTTTATTTGGTTTAATAGCTATTTATGATACAAGTGAACAAAGAGAAATTTTATCCATGAAAGGAAAAGTTTAGCACACGAGGCGCAGCCGAGTGAGCTAATTTCCTTGAGTGAATAAAGAGAAATGTTATCCACGAAAGAAAAAATTTAGCTCACGAGGCGCAGCCGATTGAGCTAATTTCTTTGAGTGGATAAAATGTCTTTATTAAACAATACGTAGCAACCTAAATTTAAAGGCACCATGATTTTCATTCTAAAATGCATGTTGTCAAGGAAACTGTGGATAAAATGTTTATAGCAACACTTTATCCACCCTTCATGTTAAAATGTTGCTTTGATAATTAGATTTGACACATTAAAATGCCACTTTATGTGTAAGACTTGGAAAAACGTATTAATTTACTCTCAGAAGTGTGATATTTCCACAATTTCGAAGTCATAACGGAGGTTTATATGTTTTATATATTATATATGGCATTATCATTTCCAATGTATCCGATGGTTGCAAGGATTGCGAAATCTGTGAATTTTTTTTGTTATTTTGCTGCTTAAGCAATTTTTAAATTATCAGTAGAAATGACAGCCTTAGAAGTGCACAAATGAAATAGAAAATCAGGCAAAATTGTAACAGTGCTGATATAGAAAAAAATCGTAGTATAAAGAATAATAAGGTAACAAAGCTATAGCAGACTCAAATATTCTAAAGGCAAGCTAAGAAACCATTTTCGAATAAAACCCATTGAAATACCTATATTTCAAAAGCAAGAAGAATATTAAGAAGAAAAGAAAAGAGAAATTCATAAATTATAGCTAACGTATAATGTTCGAAATATATTCAACTAGTTTAATGTTTCTAATTAATGTGCCCATTTCTTTTTTTTATAAAATTAAATATTTACATCTAAGGCAACAGACTACAAAAGAATATATTCTGTTCCATCTTCATATGCACCAACCTGGCTTTAGATTTTCAATCTAATCGCTGTGTATAAACATAATACATAAGTTAACATTTAAAGTATTTTAGGATATAAATTGCTTTAATAAAATAAAACAATGATGACAAATCAACTCTGAATGAATAATTTAATATTTCAATATATTGGAATTTAATCATTTGTTATAAATCTTGGTAAAACTTGGTTTAAGAACTTAACCCGCGCGTGTGAAAGACCCTCCCACCTATCATTTTTTATGCTACTACGTAGACCGTAAACTATAAGTGTAATTTAACTTATACACAATTCTTTTTGCAAAGAAATGTGTTTATTAAATAATATCTTAATCGAAGTCAAAACAGTTTTTAATAATGGAAAAGAAAAACGGCATAATTAAATTATAGCAGTTAAATATTTCTTGAGGCTTTTGTTTAATTACGTCAATTCTAAATTCTAAAAGTTTCTCTAAATGAATTTTCGAAAATATTTAATTGTAGAGTTAAGTAATTTATTTATATCCTAGAAAATAATTTGAATGTCGATTCTTAGACGTTGGCTATTAAATTATAGAATTGTCTTAGTACAATTTCTTCAAGAACCATTGTTTTGTTAATTCTCAAATCAGTGGCGTAGCTACATATCAGCGCCCTGGAGCAAGTAAAATCGGTGCGCCCCCTTGTTTCTCTGAAGAGGTCTGGCGAAATTTGTTTTGAACATTTAGTTTAAAAAACATATACATATGTACTTATTTCGATTTAAAACCTTACTTAATAACAAATTCAAATTCAATGCGCTCATCTACTTGTAATTCATCAAAGAATTTTTTCACACGACGCAGGAAAATAAGGTTCAATATTCCATATAGCTTATAACTCAAGGGCATCATTTTTAATAAACTCCCAATTATTCTTTAAGTTCTGGAATTGGGTAAGGAGTGATGAAAGCATCTCAACTTATTTCTCTATATCTTCATGAGCACCTTGCAGCATTTTCGAGACTGTATTAATAGGTTTCAGTATTTTACTAGGTACTATTATCAAAATAATTGTTGAAAATTGTTCAAAATAATTAATCAAGTTTTTAGCGTCACGTTGCTCATCATAATTGTTTCCGTTTAACGTTAAATATGTCGATATTTTAATTACATCAAAATAACTAGAACGTAATGCATCAAGAGCCTGAATACGGGAAGAGCATCGTGTTGTACAAACTCTTTTCAATGTTTTTGCTAAGTTGGTTTGATTCGTTTCCATTAACATTGCCCAACGCATAACACAACTGAAATTTTTTCTAACTGTTCATAAAATTGCCTGGCTAAATTCAAATTATGAGAACAGCAGTGGACAAATCTGGCAGCGGGGTTTCGTTCTGTAATTCTTGCTTGTAACTCTGACTATGCACCACTCATATTGGGATTCGCAGCCCCATCGTAACATTGACCTCGAAATTTTGATAGATCGGTGAGATTTTCGATAATTTTTACAACTGTTGTTTCTAATCCTTGTGTTGTTTGATCAGTAACCTGAGTAAATCCACAAAAGGTTTCCTTTATTTGCAGCTCGATTGGTTTCTCAGTTTCATCTTTTTTTATTAAAACATAACGGAATACGGTACTTAGCTGATCGATTTTTGATAGATCTTGCGTTGTATCTGTTATTATTGTTATAAAAACGGCCTCTTCTATTTCACTTTTTAATTTGGACGTTAATTCATTCATTTTGTAGATCCAGACTCCAGAATATTTGCCTGTATTCTGCGCCGATGTTAACATGCGCTCGGGGGATTCCCCGTATACATGTAACTTCTTTGCTGTAATACGTATAGGGAGGGCCTATAGTTTTGAGCTTTTAAACATTCTTAGCAATCATCATACATTTTTTCAGGTTTAGGTGTATAAAAGCCAAATTTATAATGTATATTTTCTGAAATCAAAATTATGATAAGTCAAGTGCATACTAAAATATTTAGGTGCTGATAGTTTTATTTATCTAAAATATATTTTCTTTTTGTTAGGGGCGGATACAGAATTTTTTTCTGCGGGGGGGGGGGGCACAAGGTAAGCAGTAGTACTCTGGTAGGATGACAAAAACACTGTACCTATGGCGTTGTTTGATGTTTTTGTATGGCCGGTCAGCCGTTTGCGGGGGGGGGGCACGAATCCTCCCTTGTTTTGTATATTTTACAGAAAATCTGGTAAATCGAATTTTTTTTTATGCAAATGTTTTTACAATTTTTTTTGCACTCCCGGGCGTAAAGTGACTAGTGCGTGAAGTTAATAATTGCAGACCTCGGGTGCACTTTACGCCCGCGCCAAATTAATGTAAAATATCACAAAAATAAGTAGATTACCTTAGTTGTTACAAAACAATTTTTATAAAATCACTCTCGCCGTGAATGCGTCAATCTGACATTTCTAAAAATGCTATTAGAAAAATTTTATTATAAATCAAATAATTTCAATAAAATCTCCGCCCGTGCAAAAAATATTGTATGTACCACAGGCGTAATAAGCGACTGTTATAACCCTCGGCTAAAGCCTCGGGTTATATTATTCACGCTGCGGGCTAAAATCCCTTTCCTTACGCCCTTGATATATAAATAACTGTTATTTCGCCCTTTCTAATTTTGCGCCCTCATGATTCGTGGGCCTGGAGCAGTTTGCTCCAACTGCTCCACGGTAGCTACGCCACTGTCTCAAATTATAAAACACGAAATTAATAGAGAAGTAACAAAATATACTCTTCACTAAAAATTTACTTGGTTTTATAAAAAATTTAGGTGTGTAGGGGTATTGCCTTGTGCCTTGTTAATCAAAGGTCTCGGGTTTGATTCTGACCAACGCGGGAGTTTCAGTGTAGAAAAATCTGAAACTTTGGCCGATGTTTGACACAATAAAGATCCCTTCCAGGCGTAGAAACCCTTTGGGTGCGAGGCGAGAAAATTGTAATTGGGTAGTGCTAAATGTCCATGGCAGATGGCAGTCAACTTGCATTGAGATCTTTAACATCTATAAGCCTACATCTCACCCAGTAAATAAATAAAAAAATCAACAAGCGAATTGTATCAAAAATTTTGAAACGAAAGTTTATAAAACGATGTATGGTATTCTCTCTATCTATCTTGTTACAGCTGAAAAACGCATCTAATGTCAGTAATCTACGGATTAAGGGTTCTAACTAACAACAATTAACAAAAATTAAGGTATCTAAATTTATATGACTATTCAACTCATATGTTATCTGTCAAAAATTGACCAATCAAAATGCAAGATTTGACGTTTTTGAGCCAATCAAAACGAATTGTATCGACAATTTTTTCTATTGAAAATTGTCGATACAATTCGTTTTGATAGGCTCAAAAACGTCAAATCTTGCATTTTCAATAGAAAAAATTGTCGATAAAATTTCACTAGTGATACGAAGCGACAATTTTTTGAAAACAGTTTATTGCTAGTTATATCCCACAGAGAACAATTTTCATGTAAACAAACTTGAATGTGGACTAATTTATGAAAAATGATTCGATGTAAATGATTTTTTTTTTCGTTGAATAGTCTCTCAAATACCATTCGTGGTCAAAGAATTGTAGATTATTTTTGCTGTAAAATCACTCATGTTCCTTGTGATTGCGAATACCACTCGTGCAAGCACAAGCAACATTCGTGATGTTACAGCAAAAAAATAATCGACAATTCTTTGACCACTCGTGGTATTGTACGTGATTATTTTTTAAACAGTCCTGTCAGCCAATCATAATGAGAAAAAATGTCAAATCGACCAATAGCATCAAAATTACACTGACAATTTGCTAGTAGCTGATTACAGCGACAATTTTTTCACATTGTTTAATTGGATCTTTGTTTAAATAAATGCATAAAAAAGTTAGCTTTGTTAAGGTAGCGCAGCCATTTGTCTCAACACAAACATTAAAAATTCAGCACTGTAATCATTGTGTAGTAGTTTAAAAAATAATCACGCCGAATTACATTCGTGGTAATAATTTTTTTTGATAATTTTAACTAGATTAGCACTCATCTTTATTGCTATTAAGAAATTTCAGTCGTGGACTTCGTCCACTCGTGAAATTTCCATAGCAATAAATATTGGTGAATCTAGTTAAAATTATCAAAAAATTATCACCACTTGTGTACAGTGGCGTATTTATGGGGGGGGGCCCAGGGGGCCTGGGCCCCCCCCTTAAACTTAACATATAGTTATTATTTCTTATTTAATATTGAAGTTAAGCAGCCAGATTCAAAAATAATATGACGAACGTCAGCAAGAAGTTCTTTACCTAATTCCTTCCTCTGCACTCCGTATCAATGAAATGTGTAAAGTGTAAATGTTCAGTAGGTACTCTTGTTATTAGGATTAAATATTTTACAAATTTGATATTGCGTTTGAAGTTTTTACGCGCCAAAATATCCTTATTAGCGTATTGGAGGGTATAAAATATTCTTAATCTAACACACAATTTTATTAAGTAATTGCACCGGGAAAACAATGCAGGCTGGAGAAACAGATATACAGCGTGGAAATTAAGTAAGGAATAAATTCGGTAACTCCGTTAATCTTTGTGATAGAGGCGACATTTAAAAGACGTGTATCGATTAAAATTACAGCGCATCCGAAAAAGTTATTTTCAGATTTAACTTTCATTTGTTTTAAAAGTTATGACGTCATCAATTATTTTTTTAAATGACATCCTATAGTTTTTGTGTTTTATTTCGATAGAGTATTTTAATCTGTTTTCAATGGTATACAAATTATATATACCTACCCCAGGCCCCCCCCATGCGAAATTCCTAAATACGCCACTGCTTGTGTAATTATTTGTTTTGTATTTTGTCAAGATAACTTTAAATTGGCTCACTTGATATAAGTAGAACTTGTTTAAAGCAGGCATTAAAAATCCTATTTCAGTTTTATTTACTTTCTATTAAGTCAATGAAAGAGACACCAAATAAGACGACTATTGTATGCTACAACTGAAATTCAACCTTAACGCGGCAGTGAAAATACTGCTTCTATGATTGCAAATGCAGCTGTGAAATAACGGAAGGGTAGAAAGGATCGAGGGAGTCTCAGATATGAAAAAAAAACAGCCAAGAAACATCAACATCAGAAGAGTATATCTACTACTGAAAATAAAGAATAGTATGAAAAGTAAAACAGTACTCGAGAAAGTATTGTTAACGATGAAAGAGTAAAATGTAGAATTTCGGTTGGAAATACAAACAGCTTCATATGGTAATGTCAGAAATAAAATTGTAATGGAATGAAGTCTGGTAATCCTGGTGATCAAGCTATTGATTGTACTCTAACATAGGCCAGATGACGTTGAACACTAAAACTTAGAAAATAAATAATAATTCTTTTTGCACAAGCGGGAGTAGAAATCAGTTTCTCTGGTGTCAAAATCGCGACAGAAGTGGAGCATTTTCTCCCTAGGGAGAAAATGTGACACATTTTCTCCCTAGGGAGTTTATATTATGTTGTGACACTGTCAATACAATAGTAGTAGGTAGGTAATTTTTAATGAATTTTCAGGTTTTTGTGGTTCTGCTTGTGCAAAAAATAGTATATACACCTCGGGAGAAAATGCTATTTTTCCCTCGGTGCTTTCTCCTGAAACCTGCACCTCATGAAAAATCATGCATTTCTATCCCTCTATGTATAATATACTATTAATGGTTACAGTTAAGATATAAATTACCTTTAATTATGATAATATAATTAGCAACTAAATAATAAATAATAACAACATTCTACAATAATAATTATTGTCAATACTTAACACGAAAAAATAAGGGACTACTGTAACTTTCTGATCTAGTTGTTTGTGTTCATTGTTTCACTTTGGCAACTTATAAATCTTCTCACCCCGAAGTTTTTTATCTCCCATTACAGAAAAAAAAACCATCGATATCTAAAGATTTCACATGTACATTGCCTATGATATAAATATCGGAAAAGCTGTTAAACTGAGTTATGTCTCGCTGTGGGGCCACTCCGACCCATTATAGCCTTTAACTGAGTGGTCGCAGCAGATAATTCGATATTTTACGCCTGAAATGGATTTAAAAGGGTTGCTTATTTTTGGGCTTCTACAAATAACACAATAAGCAGGAAATTTTTCGAGAGTCGACGATTTCCCTAAAATACATCGATTTATTTTTAAAACGCGCATTAACGGCCACGTTTCCGTGTACACGACGATACGTCCTGGAATTCGTATCCCAAAAGAGGCAATTGTAGTAAATGAGAAAAACCGCCGAAATTATAACGGCTTCCATAATCATAAAATATATATCGGAAAATTAGAAGGCCGGAAAATTTCGCTGATAATGAAAAATGCGACGGAGTCGGTAATTGCCTTCCCTCCGTGTTAAATTGATCGAAACTAAATGGCATTAAGTTTAATGTAGTGTCAGAGTAATAAGTTAGAAGATGTGATAACAATTATACAGCAATTTAACTTCGGAAAGGCACCAAATTAGCAAGAAACGGAATTTATATTTAAATCCGACAATAAAAGAGCACGGTTCTTTGGTGAATAACAAGAATGAAGCAAAATCGATAACTATTGCTTTTCTTTTTTAGTAATAAAAAGACAGATGAAATAATAAATAAGCGAAAGGCAATTAATGAGATAGAATCTAACTTGATGGTGCGTATTCCGTAGTTAAGTACTGATTACGTTTGTTTGTAGCGTTCAAGCTGAAAAATCTAATTAGAATCTAGAAGTAAAGAATTACGGCCTTACTTAAAATACCATGAAGGTCGCTTTATTGCGAATTCCGTATAATAACTGTTATTTTCATGCAATTCATCTCCTGTTTGCTTACGTTTTTCAACATGTAAGCATAATTTCTATTAAAATGGATTAGATGAAGTAATAATGAACTTCCCTTTTCAACTTGCTGCTTTAATTGGTAGTAATTTGTGTGTTAGTTACGCAACTATACCGCAAAATTTAAATTATATTAACTTTGTTCAAATTTCATACATTAATTTGGTTGCTGTTATATACCGTATGTCCCGTTTCAAAATACTACGTAGGAAAAATACATATAAAATCTTAAATTTCAGTTTCTATCTACTATGGGATTTGGGGGAAAATAGGCGGAACGCGTTTAAAATTTTGTCGTCTGAATATAATGCACTGAATTTACAAGTGAGTTCCCTATGTTAATCAAACAGGACATATGGTATATAATAACTGTTTTGTATTTACTATGAAATCGTATTTTCTGAAAATAATTTTTAATAAAACCTCCTAAGTTCCAAAACGGTTAAAACAAATCTTCAAAATATTGTTTATACTTTGCAAATTAAACAATAATTATCCCTAGCTTTGCTACCGTAGGTCGATCTACAGGGTGATTATAAATTAAAAACTTTCTTCAAGTAATTTTCACCATAAAAATTCAAATTAACATAATGTCCAAAACGGCATACTTTGACAATTGAGGAACTTCTGTCAAAAACAACCGTTGTCCAAAAACGTCATTTCTGAGCGTATTGGGATACATGGTTTCAGGGCGACCGAATTTACTGGAGCAATCGGTTTCGATAAAAATCGCCCTAGTCACAAGTTACCTATAACTTTCCAAATTTTGCCCAATTCTGCAAAAACAACCATAGTCCTTGGTTAGTTCTACAAAAACGGCCATAGTACAGGGCATTGGCTGTTTTTGCTGGAAAGGTGCTAGACAAGACAAACGACGTCGAATAACATAACCTACGGCAAGTGTCTCCATATCTGTCAATTTGTGGGATTAGTGCTATTAACATTGGAACAATAAAAGGCGGCAGTCCCATTGAGGCATCATCACCCACCACCACCAACCGCCACCAATTGAAATTACATGCTGCAGTTTCACTGCACCACCGCTGAAAAATTTAAATATCCCGCTTGCCTGTTAGTGATTTTTTGACTTGAACTTGATATATTGGTGACGCTACATGCCTTGGCGCACGCGCAGTGTCAACAACCAACGGCCACCGTCCACCAAAATTCAAACAAGTTGAAAATTTCAAATTGGGTGGGTGGATGTCGGTGGTTCAGTGAGACTAACAGCTTGTGATTGCATATGCTGAAATTTTGGTTGACAGCGGTTGGTGGTGAGTGGTGGTTCAATGAGACTGCCGCCTAATGAGTGCAAGAATCAATGCTTCGGAAAACTATACGGATGAAAATAATCACGGCATAGAAACGAAGAAAGGAAAAAGGGCAAAAAAGGAGGCAGTGATGGGAACAAATAAAGTGAGAGGTGAAGCTGACACTAACCACGTTGGAAAACCCTCGTACAAGCTAGAAGTACAAGACCACATTACAAGAATGAGCAAGACAGTTTTGTAGCTGGGCTTATGTCTTTTCATGTTCCCACACGCTCTCATCCTGGAAAACCCACAAATGAAGATAGATAAGAAAATGAATGTTCGGATGCCAAGTTTAATGCAACAAACTTGGTAAACAGTACGGTACCTATATACCTACAAAGTACGGGTGAATAATATAGAGATTGCAGTCTGCATTTTTGGCATAACTAGAGCCAATATGTGAAGTACTCAGGAGTTTTTATTGAAACATGGCTCATCCTTGGTTTCCTAATGATCAAGATTCTAACTTTATTGAGGCCACAAAACCCAAGCACAGTGCTGAAATTCAGTTCGACTGGGATAATCTTATTAACCTGAGGAAACTGCCTTGTTTCCAGTTAGTAAAAGTACAACAAACGAATTTCTTCAATTTAGCAGAATTTCTAACACCATAATTTACCTGTTTACCACCAGTAAAATTGCACCCGAACTGTAAATTTTAATTAAACAGAAAATCTGTAAAGCTTCACACAATCAACTACAAAACAAAAATAAGTTTAACAATGCAATATTTTAAAATGCCAACAGTGATACATCAAGTTAAAACAGGTCTTACTATCAGTATTGCATCTAAATTAACAAGAACAAAAGTGTTATAGTGTGGCATGCTGCATGCTTAGAGCAAGCGGTTAAAAATTTCTTCAGCTCCGATAACATCGCGATAAAATCTACAATTAATAATGGTCGACAATGCCGTTTACATCATCGGGAGATAAGGAAATTACTGATTTATTGAAAGATTTAAATTTACATAATCTAAATCGTGCTTAATAAACCCACGTAATTTTTATTGAAAATTTAATAACGAGGAAACTCTTATCAAGATAACCGATTAAAGCTGTTTCTTGTAAAATAGAATTTAATAAATAATGCCTTATTTAGTATTAACATTTTAAATCGTTTAATATTTTGTACTTACAAATTACTTAAGAAAATCATAACGTGGAGAAGGAAGATTAAATCATAAAATCGATAGACATTTTTGATTATGACCTCAAATGCCTTTCTGATAAAAATAATTTAATGTGAAAGGAATCTGCTGATAGAATTCACCCAATATTGCACCAAATGTAGTTGAATCACGTACTTAATAAAAGAAAACAAGGAAAAGTTCGTGCTATTTTCCTTATAGACACAGAAACACCCTACATATTTTACTCTAAGAAAAATCTTCAGTTTTCACGATTCCTCCAACTCTGCAGGGAATCCTAAAGTAATAAAAGTAAAGATTCGATAATTTTTCACCGGGATATCGTAAGAGAATTTACTACTCTTACAATAGAATGAAAGGTTAAAGTTAATAGTGTTGCCGATTCGGTTTAAAAATAAAAACAGTCTTCCTATTGAATGAGGAAGGAGATCTAACTACTGTCGACCTTTACTGCAGGACTGCATGCATATAAGCAACACGAGACCGAGAATAAGCTTGGAATTGGTTTGCCAGTAGCATTCGGGATTCCGAGAGCAAAACTGCTAACCCGTTTACATCGCCCGCCCGAAAATGGGGCAAAACATTCTATTATTTTTTACATTTATTTATTAGTTTTAGCTTTTAAAATATAAATATTCGCTTAAAACAAAATGTAAACAAAAATATAGGAATATATAAATATAAAAAAAAATCTAAAAATACTCACGCTTAATTAGCTGCTTTTACTAATCTTAGTTTAAGAAAAAATGTGTTTAAAGTTGTAACCATGTCGTTTTTTAAGTCATGTTTATGTCTTCGAGAGAAGAAAAAAGCGCCTGTAATTAGTCCACCCCTACAGTTGCTGTTACAGGTAAGAATTTTGCTGTTTTTAACTAACAACATTTTAAACAATTTGTAAATTAAATTTTTAATAACCAAACCAAAGAGTACGCATTAAATAATAAAAGGTAAACTTAACCTTGCCTCAAAATTAATCCAAGCTCGTGAACAGGGGTGGATCAGGGTAGATCATGGCCTACTTAGAAAACTCTTGTTCGCGTTTTGTTTCAGTTTTAAAATCGTTAACTCTGGAAGCTGCAGCAGCTGATTATTACTGACTTCTTATGAAATTATCTTTAATATCTTTATAAACTACTTTCATATTTTTAAGTTTTAGTTTTAACTTAGATTTTCAGAAATCAATTTTTAAAATTGATATTACTTTTTAAACTTTTGTTACTTTTTTACTTTGATATTATTTCAGATTTTCTCATGCAACTAAGCCACAAAATTTAAGGAATCTAGAAAATACAGAATTAAAGAATTTGCTAAATGAATTATGTAAAGTCTGAAACTAATCTTGATTTCAGGATTTTTGAAGAATTGCTGTGTGTTATAGAATCGAACATTATAAACTTGTATTGTTTCTGAAGATCTTTTAGGAAACTTGCCATTTTTTCGCCTTCTTAAGGTTTTTTTAAGGTAGTCATTCTTCCCTGTTCCAAATGTAACCTGGAATTTTACTTATTTTCTTAGAAAATTACGCAATTATTTTAAATGCAAATAGTTTTCTCTTTCTTTCCTTCAACTTTAACATTTTATACTCGTTAGAATGAAATATTTGTTTTAATCTACGAATTAAACATCATCGAATGCTAACACACTTATAATTCCTAATAACTAAAACATTATTTTGTGTAAAATATTATTAGAAAGAATATTTAAGCAAACTAAGATTGCAGTTTATGTATGAACAAATTTCTTGATGAGGTTAAAGAATCAAATACCTTTGAAAGACTGAAATTGAAGAAACTTATGTATATCAAAAATCTCAAATATAAAGCAATATAACTATAAATTATAAATCAAGCGTGGAAACTGAGAAAGCATAAAAAATTATCCACATATTTAGAGGATTATTTTGTAATTAAGCTCATCCTATCTTTGATGACATTGCTACTTTAATGCTTAAATTAAAAAATATGCAGCTTGAGCTTGATAAAATTTGTTATTAGTCACGTAAGTAATTTTAAAGCTCAAAAGGTTTTATATAATATTTGAAAAGATCATAAATTATAATTAAAATTTAAGCTGTGGGAAGACTCTTAGCAACAAATTAAATAACCTTCTCCTTGTTTAACCCAACTAAGCACGTATATCACCGAGCTCACGTTAGTTTATTTACCTGTTTATACATTTTTAAATGACTTTTTTGGAAAGCAGTTAAGACCCTAGCTTGAAGTAAAAAGTTAATGGTTCAATTCAAGCAAAATAAAATAAAAAACTTCAGAATATTCAATATGGCAACGGCTTTACTTAATTAAAACATCTGTGTAGCTTCTAAAAACCCAAGTTTAGATTTATTCGGGATTAAGCCGCAAATCTATGGTTGGTAAAACCGATTTATGGCGAAATCAAACTGTGTTATGTCAAATCTAAATATGTAAAAAAATTTAAAAGCTTCTCCAGACTAAGTAGAACTAAAATTACCGATGACGCCATGAAGATAATTCCACTAAGCTCAATGAACATCAGAACCGACTTAAACATGGGCGTTGCTGTTGAAATTCAATGCTTAGTTCTAAAACTACACGATTTTTCAAAATTAAAAATAGCCCCTTTACATTTTTAAATGCTTCAAGTCAAAGACCGAAAATATTAGGAAACTTATCTAATTTGAGTGTTTTATTTTATGGGTGTTCTAAATCTGTTTATTGTGGTTTGCAAGTTGCTTGTTTATTTTTATTTTTAGATTTCTAATGATTCAAAAATCGTTCTCGTGGAGAATAATTTACTACAAAGAAACATCTTAGAAGGGAACTGTAATAAATTTTATTAAGATCACATGCAAAGTCGTTTTGCATGTACGAAAATAGCACGAAACGATTTCTAAATAAAAATAAATCGGATAATAACATAATGATCGTGTTTAAGACGGCAAATTTCGTATTCCCCCTACGATTTGACCTACCCCAAAACGATTACAGGACGTTCACATCTTACATATAAATCGTTTGCGAAATAAATAGAAAATTAAGTTTACTAAATGTTGTTATTATCAAAGCAATTTTGTTTACTAAACTAGGCCTGTCGTTATCGTTTGATGTAGCAGTTAAATGTTATTTTCTGTAACATTGTTTCGATGCGATGAATATAAAAAGGAATTTCCTTTATAGGATTTAGCCAAAAAAGTATTCGATTTGCCTATTTAAACATTTGAGAATACTTTAAAGCCTAAAATATCTAAAGCTAAAAAATGTTTGTGATATAAATTTTGAAAATGAAAAAACGAAAAATACTAAGAGACATACAGGCAAAAAACCTGCTGTATTGATTATTTTATCCTTCTAAAAGATATTCGCTCTCAGACAATCTGTCATGTGCCTTGATTTTTACATAAGAATCAATTCAGCACCACATGCGCATATTTATGTTTTTGCAAACCTTGGCCTCCATTTTAAAAAGCAGTACTGGCAAGCATCCCTTTTGACCTTAATATACACAGTCGGAGCGTAATTTTCATAATGACCGACACAATATGCATATAAAAAAAACGTCCTTACATAAAATTTGCCAGCTTTTTATGTTTTTATCTGATATGAATTTACATTGTAGGAAAAATCTAAACGAGAAAATAATTTTTAATTACCGCATCCTCCCGATTTTTCAAATGTTAAATAAAATTTCTTTGTCTGATATTTTTTGTATTTACAAGTCAATACAGCAACTAGCAACTAGCATTTAATAAAGTACCAACAACGTAGACCTTCAACGACAACAAAATATAATAGTGGGTGTTAATGTTAGAATTAGCTAGGATAAAGGGTTTGATAACAACATGAGAAGATGGGATAACATGGAAATTAAATATTTAACCCTCTTAATGTTTCTGAATTATCTATAATTTTAGGGTTACGACTATAATAAAAATTTATGATTAAATAAGTAATGTACAATAAATAATGGGAGGTAAATTTCAAAGATAGAATTATATATTTTTACTGAATTTGAATGGCTTTTAGGAAGTAATCAGTAGGTCAAATCTTTGTAGAGGAATTTTAAAAAATAACTTTAGAAATGCGACTTCTTAATTAAATTTCTATATAATTCCGATTCAAAAATTATATCTCGGAGTCGAACAAACAAATACAAATTTAAAACTTAATGTTTGAAGATTAGTTAAATATTAAGCATAAACCTATATACAACACGTCAGGGTACCTAAATCAGGTAATAAAAATGCTTCCTGAACTGAGAATACAAATAAAAATCACTATTTTTGCTAAAGACAATACAAGTTGCAGGTTGCAGTAAAGAGAACGATCACTTTCACAGAGGATACTATTTCAACATAGCAGTCTTCCTAACCATAACAATTAAAGCTTTTCTCTATTAGTGTTTTCACACAATGATTCTATGGTGCAGTAAATTAAAAACGTTAAAACGAAAATGAGTAATTAAAACTCAAAGCCGCCTTTGTTACTATAATATTCAAGTAGGGTGTAAATGAGGGTTCTGGGTCCACTTCTCCCACTAACTTTGAATTCAAAGTAAATTTTTTACTCGGGACAAATATTCCCTATTACTAATGATGTGGCAATCTTCTATTAAGCACCCATGTATGGGCAAAGTCAGGCGATGGTCTAAATGTCAATGATTTGGTAAGAATGGTACAACAATCTAAACCGATCATTTGTACTCTACTTGTATAAAATACTACATAAACTGTTTCCAGCTTTAAGTATCAAAAGTCATGTCTTAACATTTCCTGAATCAAGCTAAAATACGACTTATAATTCAATACGTCATTGAAGATGACTTTAAATTGGATCATTTGCTACTTATAATTATAAATTTTATAAAATAAAGCACTGACATACAGCTAAATATTGAAATGACCTGCAATTCCTGTTGGTAAAAATGGTTCTTCAATTTCTTGAACTTAAGCCTAGGACATTAGCTTGTTATATACCCATAATAAGAGTTCTTTGAGTTCTCTTCCTTCCCATCAAAGACTGAAAATATGTATCCACAGTGTTACGAGTTTTGTAATAGTTCCCTTTTAATAGGACAGGGGGATAAGTTTGGGGCTCCAAGCAAGTTTTATAAACTCTGTCTATCTAAACTATATCATTCGTCTTAACAAAAGAGTAACAATTCTTAATCTATATGTGTAAACTTGTTTTTTAACATCGGGGATTCACCGTAATAAAGGGGATAGGGACTGATAACCCGATGCCTTTGTTGGCAGCGTGGTCCTTCCTTGGCGGTATAGTCCTTTGCAACATGATCTTTTGCGCCATGAATTACTTTAGCTGATTCTGGTTACTTCTGTTAGACCAGTATGGTATGCTTAATTTTATTCGTTGAAACGCACCATGATATCATTAACCATACACATCTCTTTTACCATGAGGATTCGTTCCTTCCTGGAGTTCAAAGCTTTCCTCCCCTTTGTTTAGTCATCCCCATGCGGCAGCATCTACTGAGCGCAATCAAGCCACTACTTACACCTAACCTAACCAAAGAATATAAAAAGACTTTCTAAACTACCTTACAACAGTGATGTCGATGTGGGATTTCGAGCCTGAGGCTCTAGTCATAAATCTGTGTTTAAGACTGACATGATGGGTGGTATTTGACACTGAAACACCTCACTTTCTAGGCGTCTAGGTGAGTTGGTATGGAATATAGGGAGGGTAGAACAAAAATTTTTTTTGATGATTGGAATCAAGGTTGAGAACAAGATTTCCCCAGGTTTATGAGAGATGGAAGAAAAAATCAAGAGCTCACGTGGACAAGGGCGTTAGTTCCTAAAGAAGGCCTGTCCTGTTAATTTACGATGGGGTTCGTAATGACACGGGTTAGGAATCATTACAGGTTAAAAGCTGTAGCTATAGTATGAAAACCATGACAGTCGGTTTAACGTGTTTTTCGAAGCAAGAATCATACGTTGTTTTATATATTTCGGGGAGAATGTTAGCCGTCTCAGGGACTGAATCCGAGATTCTTGCATCAAAACCGTATGATCAGCGGCGTACCTATCTTTGCGAGGCGGAGGGGGCAATATGTCTTGAAGGCGCCTTAGGACCCTTAGATATTATAGGAAAAAAATGACAGGCGAAAATTTTGACGGATCGGCGGCTCTTTTAAAAATAAGGTTGCACATAAAAGGGGTTCTTTCCGCCGCGACGTAAATCGTAAATAATGTATTTTTTTATAAATATTACCGTGAAAGACGATATGATGACAAAGGACAAAAGTTACCGCTGCCGACGCCCACCAGTGCGACGGCATCGGCAGGTTTCTAGATAATTATTTCTTTGTATAGAAAATTAAAGCGGCCAAACCGCCACTATTTAAGAATATTTAAAATGAATGCAGACATTATTTATCAGGGCAGTAAAAAATAAAATAAATACAATGTGGGGGCTCAGTTCTTATAAGGAATATAAAGATTTTGTTCACTGCGCCATTTTGATTTTATCACGTCTATAGAATTAGGTATGTAATAAGAATAATTATATTTTTTATTTTGGTTGAATTAAAAAATAAAATATCAAAAAAATGCACGCCGCCGAAGCCGCCAAAAGGAAGAAAGTGGGGGGGGGGCAGACTGTCCCCTTAGCCCCCCCGTAGGTACGCAATTGCGTATGATATCACTATATCAGGGACTTCATAAATTTGTAACTTATGCATTTACAAAACTCTTCTGTATCTACGTTAGGAAACCTAACTCTACCCAATCTCAGCGATTTATCTCGGTTATTTTTTTACAGTTAACTAAAAAGTCGCATTTTAAGTATCCTAACAATAAAGTAATAACTTTACCATACCAAACTAAATCGAAATTATAATAGAATGAAACACATTAAAACGCTTGAAGTATAAAAAGTGAAGAATGCATAGTTTCGTGAAAATGTAGGATTAAAATGTTACATTAACATTTTGGTTAAATAATCAAAATTAATTAAAACGATTACAAACTTACCACCAAGGAACAATAGTTAATTGAAATGCCTCGGTTATAACGAATCCGTGATATAATGATCTTAGTTTTTAACGAATAAAAATAAAGGTTCCAACTAAACCCATTATTTTGAGTTGTAAAGAGTATTGTCATATAATGATCAAATTTAATAGGATAAATGGAAATAATACTCGGTTGTCAGATTTGATTCAAAAACTAAAACTAAAAACTTTTAAACGGTTAGGTTCATGCATGATACATGACCAACAACTACGTTTATGTTCGACTGTTTCAAAAATACGTCATTTTTGACAGTGTTTAGTGTCCAAAATCACCTACTTTTTTGGACTAGTACTTTTTACTTTTTAGGTAGGTAGCATAGTAACAAAGTCATATCAAACTGTCATATTAAATTAAACGTCATTATTTTAAAAACGAAATATCATTTCAGGGCAGTCGAACATAAAATTATGTATGTCACTCGTACAAAAACGGACTTTTAGACTCGCCTTATTTATTTGCCTTGCTGGCTGCGCTCGCTCGTCCATAAAACGCGGCTCGTCCAAAAAAGTCGTACATTTTGTACTTGTAACATAAATAACTATTTTAAATGTTTGTACTTTGTAGTTTAAAAATAAGATCAGGGTGCCCATTACAGTATTTATTTAGCATGTCATTAGTTGTTTAGTTTTTGATTTTAATTGTTATCATCTAAAAACATAGATGTTTGTGAGATGCCAAATGTGTTGGGTATTTCAAAAGTTTCAGGTGTGACTTTAGAAGTGGATACGTTGTATTTATACAGGGTGCACATTGTGTCCCATAACTCAGCTTCTACAAAGTTTACCTATAACGTATGTTGCCTATTCAGAGCAAAGGAAGTTATGCTATAAAGTGTATACATACATGTGTGTAAAATGTTGTGCAAACAGTTATTTACTTTTAGAATAAATACCGTATAAAACGTGATTTGCAAATTTAGTAGTGGAAACTACGGCAGTATAATCGATCGAAGCACAGAGGCTCACACATTTTGGAGGTTGTTAATGGGATTTTCCACTAAATTATAATTTATTTAAGTATGCATTAGACGTATTTTTTTAATTAAAGGTCCGATACTCTGCCTGTGTGTGCAGATCCTGCTTTATCACTATTTTGTTATTGGTAAAAACGAGAGGCCTTTACACTTTAAATTTAAGAATCATTTCCGAATTAAACAAAGGTTGTTCCAATCATGTGATATTGAAGGAATTTCATCCGTGGTAGTCGCTATCTTTATGACTAAAATAAATAAAATTCAAGGCGTTCAATTTAAATGTATATAAAGACAAAACTAAAGCTGAAAACTCGTCAAGACCTGTCAAATAACAAAATATTGAGTACAATTGCTAGTATCCCTGCAGAAAGTAGGTACCTTTACAGTTTGTTGAAATCTGACCGAAACGAAAATGTCATGACATTTTAACAGCGATTAAAAAACTTTATCCTGTGTCATCAGATAAGGCCATATTTATTTTAAAAATAAATGTTTGATTTCAATATTTTTATTTATTTAATTGTTTTCCATCCATTTCCCTTTAAATTCGCTAGTACATTTGAATTCTACTGTATAATTTAGAACATTTTAAAGAACCTAAAACATGATCCACATCGACGATTTTTTCAGATAATTTATCGTTTTTAGGAATTTAAGTAAATTCACATTAAAATTTAACGTCGTAGCAAAAGTTCAAGATTTAAATCAAACATATGTATGACAAATTAGGATGATAATTTAAAAAAATTAACAGTGTTTTTCAATCACTATAATGTTCCAAATTTGATTTTTTTTTTCAAGGTTTACAATGCAATCTGTTAACAGTATTAACAATAAGCATTATCGTGAATTGACAACATTGACATGATTAGAGATATGTTACAATGAACAATAATCACTATATGATAGTTATTGTTATTGTTATTACAAATGTGTTACTTTCTTTCTTTTTTTCTATTTTACCTCTTACACATTTACAGTGTCAAGGGGGCCGGACACATCGAGCCGCAGAGCGGTCACCCATCCAAGTTCTGACCAAGCAGACCCTTGCTTAACTTTCAATATTTCAATATTACGTGCACCCCCACTTTACCGTACTGCCGGGTCAAATGTGTTACTACTACATCTATTGTGAACTAAGTCGAGTGGCGTTTTGCGCTTTAACTATTCTCTTTGTCTGAAGTAAATTTATTTCCAGTGCATTTGGATGATTTTCCAGTCGATGAATGTATTCTACACTGCACTGCATAATCGTTTCACTTACTATGGGCACTTGCAGGTCATTGTAGATGTCTTTATTTGTCAGAAACCGGGGCGTCTGTAACACTTTAGACTGGAACCTTTCTACATACAACGTGATTTTTTAAAAACTCAATTGCAGCAGGCCGAATTCTGTCTTAGAACTGTCTGTATTAAGTCAGAATACGGCCTGCTGCAATTGAGTTTTTAAAAATCACATTGTAGGATATTGATATTTGATTTGGATGCTGTCCCCCAAAGCTGCAACCCATAAGTCCATACACATGCGTCATCCGCCACTAGAAGCTTCTTGCCGCGATCGATAGTTCTAGGCGTCCCGTCCGTAGAATAAACTAGGCTTATCGGGAATAGTTCTAGATTAGAAGCCTGCGTATATATAAGACGCATTCTCTTAGCGAACTTTAGTCTAATCCAGCCTACGAAACGGTCGAATATGTGCGTCGGTGAAGTTAATATAAATATACGTGAATAGTTCTAAGTAAACAAACTGTACAAATAAATTAATTAGTGTTACGAGTTAATATTAGTGTTTTGTATTAGAATTAATATTAGTGTTGTGTTTTAGTGTTAAGTTGTTATTTCGTGTTTCTTCGTTGTTTAATAATTTTAATATTTATTACGAGGGGTCGTTTTTATATTCCCGGAATGGAAAACAAAATAAACAACTACAGAACTAAGAAAAATTTATTTTTCAATTTAACCCCCTCCCTTAACAATGCAGGTATTAGAACATTTAAATAACAACTGCAAACCGTGATAAAAAATATTCTTTTGTTTTTGTCTTAAAATGGCTCTCAACTGCTGCTATGAGTTCATTATCATGGGCAAATTTTCTTGCTCGGATGTCTCTTTTCAAATTTGGGAATAGAAAGTAGTCCGAGGAAGCCAAATAGAGCGGATGGTCCAGTTCTTCAAAGCCGCAACTGTCCATAGCAGCCTTGACTGTTTTTGCCTTATGAACAGTACCCCCTTACTTAGCTTTCCCCTTGTGTTTTGTTTAATTGAATTCCTTAAGCGTTGTAATACGCCCGAATAGTATTCCCCATTTATTGTTTGGCCCATTTTAAAGTAATCTATTAATAATATGCCCTCACAATCCCAAAAAATGGTGGCCATTATTTTTCCTGCTGATGCAGCGACCTTAAACTTTTTAGGAGGGCTGGAACCACATCTAAACAATTTGGACCATTCATAAATGGTTAATTTGGAAGGACACAGGTCACCATACACGGCTCTCATTTCTTCAACTATTATTTGAGGACTTTTTCCCTGTTTGGTGAGGAATTTTATAATCGAGAGATACTCAACTTTATTCATTTTGACCTCTTAGCTTGACACGTCTTCAAAAACCAGAAGATAACTAAGCTATAAATTTGACAATTGTTTTATAAATTGTCATATGTTGTTTCAAGGCATAGATGATTTTAAAAAGTGAAATAGAAAAATTCTAACCTAATTACAAAGTACTTATTCCGGGAATATAAAAACGACCCCTCGTAATAAATAATTCACACCACGAACCGAAGTTTTAAATAAACGTTTTAAAACCGTTACAATATTTTAGTTATTTTGTTATTAACTAACATATTTAGTTTTTGAAAATAAGGATTCTTTTACTGTGAACAGGTTCTCTGATATTCCATCAAAGAATTTCTACTGCATGCGGATTGTATCTAATATCTTTGATGTTATTTTGTCCTTTTTTAGATTCACTTCAGAGCTATTTTAAAATGAACTTTATATGCTTTTTCTCCCTTCCAGTCTCGGCATAATTTTATTTCTAATTCTAATATGATACTTTTCAAAGTTCTCAAAATATAAAAGCAAATCAATGTACATACATAGGTAGACAACTATTACACGTAATGAAACCCTAAATTTTCAAAGGATTACAATAATTTAACCTGTCTGTGGTACATAACATTAATGAACACATCTAATTTCGTGTGGAAATATTCATGACTTTCGAGTCTAGAGCAACGTTATCAAAATTAATTCTACTACGTGGTCTGTAATAAGTGCAAATGTTAATTATAACCCAGAAGTATAATTATAGACTGAAGCACATGCCTACACTTAAAATAATTTAATACAATCATGTCTGGAATGGTATGCACTCGAGAGCATTTTAAGTCAAGAAAATCCATGCATTAAGTCACGAGTGGTAATTAAAACTGTGTCCATAATAAAAACACTTTTCTCCTGCGAAATTAATGATGTCGCGGAAAATACTGAAATTTATGGAAATGACAACCACGACTAACGTTAGATATTGTTTTGTTAGATGTGCAATGACGCACTTGAATTTGCAGATTCCAGGAAGTTTTTAAGGTCTGCTGAACGTGACACGCGGATTTAAAAATAAATCCATGTTTACTACAACGTGTTGTACAACCGATAATGTCGGTTACACAACTTCTCAAGATAGAATCCATTAAACTACATTAACTGGCGTTAATATCATCGTACGTAAACAAACGTAATTTAAATTTATGTTCTATTAAATCGAAGACGACTCCGATTCAACTCCCGCTCGGGTTGAAAAACCTAATTTATTTAAAAATAGTAACTTACTAATCGCACAGGAGAACGGCCGTGCTTAAAATATTAAACCATAGAAATAACTCCCGCAATGGTTCGTAGAATTCGTTAAAACATTGCCCAAATGACAATGATTTGCTTCAGAGCATTGGCCTTTGTTTTTAATACTGAATAAGTCATTCATATTACTATAGGTGCGTCTACCTTGAACCTTTTTCAAGCGTTCACGGACCTTGACTTAATGCACTACAATATTTTATCAGAGTCGATTACGTTTACACCCACATTGAGATTCCTCGGTATTGGTAAATGAATTTAACGATACGTTCGAATCCAATAAAGCTGGAGAAACTTTTCAAAGACTTTAAAATAATGCTTGTACTAAACCCTCATAAAAAGAGATTAAATAAAGGAAAGTACAATTTATAAGTCAGAAATAATGGATTTCTGTATGTATTGCGAAATACTTAATAGAGTGTTTGATTTTCATAAATAAAATAATAAATATGAGTTTTTCCAAATTTTCTAAAGGTTGATATTTCAATATACATTCAAGCGGAAACTTTATTTAAGCCTTATTAAATAAACTGTCGCTTATGTCACCTCGCTCCTAAAATAATCCACACATTAAAAATAATTAGAACTAGTTTTCGTGTAAATTAAGTTGTTCAGGTATTTAACGATATGTCAAATGCTATTTTCACATCATATCACCCAGACTTTAATAATAATTTCACGAATAACGTATTCTACATTTTCTTTAACCAGTTTAAATAGTTATAAATGTACCACTATTTATATATTTAAATTTATATTCGGAAATCATTATGCTTCTTTAAAAATTAAAAAATAAACATGCACATCGTACCTTTACAACAACTTAACAGAAACGTACTAGTGGCCACTTTCCGTTTCGAAAACGAAACTCTACAGAAATACATTCAAATACTTCGTTCGATAAGCAACTTTTTTCATTTTAACCAACGGAATTTAAACAACAAAAGAACCAGAAAAACTGAATTAACTATTGTAGCGAAACATGTCATCTCGCACAACCTAGAACTAACGAACCAATACGGGAACTTTCGAGATGCGTACGCTACGAGAATGCCGTAAAGATGCATGTTCCAGAGCCGAATGAAAACGTGCATGAAAGGGTATGGGCGGATTCAGTCAGTATACTCATAGCTACAGGTGTGAATCCAACTAAATAGTGAAATAAATAGACCTCTTCGTTCTATATAAATCAGTGTAATTTTGGTGTTACTTTCGTTTATTATACTGTTTTTATTAGTGCGTAAGTTTATTATTAGTTGTTATGTTTTTAATTTTTAAGTAATCAACATTCACACACCGAGCGTTCGGAAGTGTGAATACTTCCGCACTTGGTCGCTACCAGTAGACTGTCTAGTCTAGTTACCGAACGCGTCTTATATACCACCTGCAGATTTCGATCTGAATCTGGAGCGCAGTAGAGTATTCCATGGCGATCGAGATCTTTCCTGAAAGTTCCAACAGATGACGCGTCTCGAACGCTCGAGATCACTCGCGAGCTCTTGCCGATAGATTTCGCTACAATACTTAACAAAATACCACCACATCAGGTCACTTATTGAGTAGGTAGTACAATTTCATAATCACACTACGAAAATATTAGATAAAATCGAAACATTGAAAACCCATAATTACCATACATTCTTAAGAAAAATTAAATTAATTGCCAACGATTTATAAGTTCCGAAATGAAAATTTACGTTGACCAGCCAGGGCATTTACTAATAAAAAATTGCTGGGTGATTGCCAAGGATTTCAACGCGAATAGACTTCTATGTTTATTGGTACTGTTAAGAACTTATGAATTTATCTAGTGACATTTTTTCATTTCCGTTGCCTGGAAATCATTGTTTTGTTTGTTTTAAAAATCACCTAGACAAAAAAAACATTCTGTAAAAAAAAAATAACGTAAGTCAAGTTCAGAATTTTTCATATTATCAATTTTCTATAATTTTCTTGATTCAATTCCATAAATAATTGTATAAAGTTAATATACTTTGCAAATAGTAATTACCTTGCATTTATTATTGTGTTGTCGACGCCGGTCTTGCAGAGAATTATTACCAAGAATCAGCAATTACATTATCAATACCTTTACAAAACATTTTGGTCCTTCGAGCCGGATATTTCAAGAGATGAATTTATCAGAAGAATGAAAATTCAAGATTACAATTGCACGTGATGAACGTGTTTTCATTGGCGACCAGACGACGACGTTTCCCTGTTTGGTAGTGGTCAGGTCTATTTCACAACGTAAGGTCAGGTTTACTTCAAATATCTATTTTCCTTTTAACCCCCTTTACGTTAAATTTCATATTGCCTCCACTATTAAAGATTCCGACTTACTTACAATTTCGTTTACAAGTTACATACATTAACATTTGTATATTACGTTATGATTGCGTTTTGATTGACGTATATCGCCTTTCACGCCTACTACATATATTTCCGTATTATTCCAAATTCAGACTACTATTTACAATTTCTTTGTTGCGCAATCTTTGCCATAAAGTCCGAATTTGAATATTACTTACACGCGTTAAAAAGGCTTTCAATTGCATTTACTTAAGTTACCTATTTACATTTGCATATTTACCTTTGTTGGTAGTTAGCAATTTCTATAAAACGTCAAAATGACTAAAAGCAAAGAAGAAAAGCTTTTACTTGCTAGTGGCAAAAGCATGATTAATAAATTAAATAATTTTGAAACATTCTTAGAATCCGTATCTACTACTGTGACAGATCAAGAGGTTCTTGCGAAAATTCGTTTGCGTTGCGATGCAATTAAGGATTTGCCTGAAAAATATAATGACACAATGATCCATCTTAGCGTTTTGTCCGTTGTGGATGCTGAGATGTTAGAACCCGACAGTTTCTTTGACAAATATATTGATCTTAGCGCACGGGCATCCTTTTTATTAGATTCAAATTTATCTAAATTATCTGCAAGCAACTCTAATGAAAATTTCCATTGCAAGACAAACGGTTCAAATGCCACACAAGCTGCTTTTACAATGAATACGAAGTTGCCACGTATTTCACTACCATCATTTGATGGGAACTATATTGAATTCACTTCATTTTATGAAACATTCATTTCCTTAATTCATGATAATGCAATTTTATCAGATATAGAAAAGTTTATGTACTTAAAAACTACCCTTCGCGGAGCCGCAGCTCAAACCATTGCTAACATTCAGCCATCTGCTGAGAACTACAAAATTGCTTTTGACATGGTAATTGATCGGTACAACAACCCTAAACAAATTATTTTAAATCATATTAAAGGCATTTTCGATCTAAAAACTATGAACAAACGTAGCGCATTTGATCTCAGAAAATTATCTGACGAATTTGTAAAACACATCAGGGCTTTACAAAATTTATCAGTGCCGATAGAACAATGCACTTGTTTTTTATATCATATATTAATGTCCAAACTCGATATTAGCACTAAAAGTAAATTTATCGAATTTAAAACCCGTTCAATTCCAAGTTTAGAAGAAATAAATGAATTTCTAAAAGGTCACTGCGAGCTCTTAGAAGAAATAGATTCCAATAATAAAGGTTATAATTCTAATAAGCTTTCTGATGCTAAAAATAGTTACAAACAGAGATTTAATAGTAATCAACAATCATTATTGGTAACACCTAATAATATATCTTGCTATAATTGCAAAAGCAATCATTATATAACGGAATGCCCAAAGTTTCTATCTTTATCTACCAAACAAAGGTTCGATAAAACGAACGAATTAAAAATCTGCAAAAATTGTTTGCGGCACTCAAGTTACAATTCTTGCAATTCCAAATATAATTGTCGCATTTGCAATAAAAGACATCATTCTTTGTTACATTTTGAAATTCCAAAGAACAATTCTGAAGACCAAGTTGCTACTACTGCTACTGAAGAAACTTCAAAAACCGTTGTTCAAAATGATTCCCGAATTTCACTTTCTTCTTTCGATACATCTCCTAATGAGAATTTACTTTCAACTGCCATAGTAAAGATAAGAGCAAGGAATCATAATTGGTACACTTGTAGGGCGATACTGGATAGTGGTAGTCACGTAAATTTCATAACCGAAAACTTAGCCAAGAAGTTGCATTTGGAACAAAATAAGTCCAAAACAAAAATCTTAGGTCTCAATTCTTGTGCTACAGAATCAAGTTCTATTGTACACATTCAACTATCCTCTTTGCATAATGGTTTTCAAACAAATCTGCAATGTCTTACAGTTCCAAAAATCTCGGAAAATCTACCTTGTAATTCATTTGACAAATCGCAGCTGGGGCTTCCCAGAAATATAAGATTAGCAGATAACGATTTTAACAAATCTTTGCCCGTTGATTTACTTATTGGCGCGGGTAAGTTTTACCACCTTATGTGCATCGGACAAATTTCCTTAGGCGAAGATAAACCCGTTCTGCAAAAGACTTTGTTAGGTTGGGTAGTTTCAGGTCCGTGCAGTTATGGTAAAAGTTTTCAAAATAATATATGTTTACATGTATCAACTGACGAAAATGATCGCAGTGATTCATTACAGAATTCCATTCAAGCGTTTTGGCAGATGGAAAATGTATCTTTAAAGAATGAATTATCTCTGTTATCTCGCGAAGAGCGATATTGCGAAGATTATTTTACGCGAACTGTGTCGCGAAAATCTGATGGTCGTCTAATAGTTTCAATTCCCTTCAATTCTAATATTATAAAATTAGGCGATTCTGAAGTACAAGCTACTATGCGATTTTTTCATTTAGAGAAAAAATTGTTAAGAAATCCAACCTTGAGGTCAGAATACTTAAAATTTATTCACGAATATCGTGACCTTGGTCACATGATTAGAATTACAAATTATGACAGGCCAAAAGTTTCAAATAACGAGCCTACTTTCGAAGTCTTAGATTCTTCAGTTTCACTTACTAGTATTCCTGCATTTTATTTACCGCATCATGCGATAATCAAATCGAGCTCTCTAACAACAAAGCTTCGTGTAGTATTTGATGGAAGTGCAAAATCTGATTCCAATGTTTCCATCAACGATACTCAAATAGTAGGACCTGTAATCCAGGATGACCTGATTTCTATCCTATTACGTTTTCGACAGCATAAGATTGCTTTAACGGGCGACATTGAGAAAATGTATCGCCAGATTTTGATAAATCCTTTACAAAGAAAGTTTCAGCGTATCCTTTGGCGTGATGGTCCTGAGTTACAGTTAGATACTTACGAATTGCAAACTGTGACTTACGGTACTGCAAGTGCTAGCTATTTAGCTACAAAATGTCTGCAATATTTGGCACAATTAAATTTTCAAACATTTCCTAAAACATCATCTATTTTGAGATCTGATTTTTATATGGACGATCTTATCACAGGAGCCGATACTGTAGACGAAGTGTTGCAAATAAAAGAAGAAATAACTATAATTTTGAGTGAAGCAGGTTTTCCTATTAGAAAATTCTTATCAAACAATTCAAATATTTTGTCAGATAGCGATCCTAGTGCGCAATTTCATACAATCCCTTTAGGTGAACGCGAGAATGCCAAAGCTTTAGGCATTACTTGGAACTCTCTTGCAGACACAATTCAATACAGTATTCCAATTACTTCGAATTTACAACAAGTATCAAAACGGATAATTCTTTCAACCATAGCACAATTATTTGATCCACTAGGTTTGGTGTCTCCAATTATTGTCACAGGCAAATTAATAATCCAAAGACTCTGGCAACTACAGTTAACTTGGGATGAACGTATCCCAGAATTTCTGAATTCAGAATGGAACATATTTAAGACTGAACTTCCATTATTAAGTAGCTTAAAGATTCCTAGGTGTGTTATTTCTAAAAACACTTCTACCATCGAATTACATGGTTTTAGTGATAGCAGTTGTATAGCTTTTGGCTGTTGCATTTATGTCAGATGTATACATCCTGATAATACTGTTTCCATACAGTTGTTGTGCTCTAAATCACGAGTGGCCCCTATACGCACCACAACCATACCTCGACTAGAGCTCTGCGCGGCTTTACTATTGACACAACTTCTTCTAAAAGTTAAAAATACCCTCACTCTCAGTTTCAGTAGAACATATTTTTGGACAGATTCAACGATAGTTTTAAAGTGGATTAATTCTCCGCCTAACAAATATAAAGTTTTTGTTTCCAATCGAATCGCGGGCATTCAGGAAACTTCAGAGCCTTGTGATTGGTATTACGTTCCGTCAAAACAAAATCCCGCAGATTTAATTTCCCGGGGTACTTCCAGTGTTGATTTGTTAAGCAACTCTTTATGGTGGCATGGCCCATCTTTTTTAAATTTAACTCCCGATCAATGGCCTACACTTCCAACTATCAAAGCTGAAGAACCTTCTTCCGAAGTAAAAGCTCAATCCGATCTTATCTTTAATTTTCTAACGGTTCCAGCTTTAAACATGTTTCAGAAATTTTCATCCCTTTCCAAACTTAAACGAGTATTCGCTTGGATGCTCCGTTTCATAAAAAATGTGCAACTTTCCGTAGCCCAGCGAAGCAAAGGTAACTTACAAACTATTGAATTAGAAAGAGCCATGAACATTTTAATAACCATATGTCAGGCAGAAACGTTTTCAATTGAAATCAAACAATTAAAAAATAAGCAAAATTTAGAAAATAATTCTAGCATTCTGCCGCTAAGTCCTTTTCTTGACAAAATTGGTATTCTAAGAGTAGGTGGTAGGATACGAAATTCCGCTTACTCCTTTGACAAAAAATTTCCCGCATTGCTTCCAAAGGAGCACGCTTTCACTAAACTCATTTTTAAGTACTTCCATGAAAATTTACTACATTGCGGAGCTCAACATTTGTTGGCTGCCATACGCGAGTACTATTGGCCCATTTCAGGGCGAAATATCGCCAAAAAGACAGTGCATGACTGTATTAAATGTTTTCGTGTTAATCCTCGATCTTACCATCCTATTATGGGCGATTTACCTGCAAAACGTCTACAGGTTGGAACTCCTGTATTTTCTAACGTCGGTGTTGATTACGCTGGTCCAATTTTAATAAAGGACAGAAAGCTTCGGGGTTCCAAACTTATCAAGTCCTACATTTGTTTGTTCATATGTTTAGTAACAAGAGCTATACACTTAGAATTAACAACCTCCTTATCTACGGAATCCTTTATAGCAGTTTTCAGGCGGTTTATTAGCCGTAGAGGAAAGCCAATTACGATTTCTTCAGATAATGCAACTAACTTCAAAGGTGCTGCAAATGAGTTAAAAGAACTTCAAAGTTTTTTAAATTTAGAAACTACGAATAATTGTTTTTCTGATTTTATGGCAAATGAGCAGATAAAGTGGGAGTTTATTATACCCAAAACACCTCATCAAGGTGGAATGTGGGAAAGCGGTATCAAATCCGTCAAAACGCATTTAAAACGTGTCTTAGGAAATACTTCCTTAAATTATGAGGATTTTCATACTTTATTAACCCAAATAGAGGCAATATTGAATTCGCGGCCCCTGTCCCCATTATCCTCAGATCCTTCAGATTTAATTCCTTTAACACCTGCACATTTTTTAATTTCCAAATCATTTCATTCACTACCTGAAGTAAACTTGGATCAGATTAGTGAAAATAGACTGACGTTGTACCAAGGAATTCAACGCCTAGTACAATCCTTCTGGCGTCGCTGGAGTCTGGAAGTAGTCCCCGAATTGCAGCGAAAAACAAAATGGTTTCAACAGCTTCCTAATCTGATAATAAAGGATTCTTTAGCCTTGATTAAAGAAGACAATTTGCCACGTTTACAATGGGCTTTGGGACGTGTAACAGAAGTTCACATGGGCAATGACGGTGTTGTGCGGTCTGTTACATTAAGAATTTCAAATGGTCATACCATTAAACGATCTGTCCACAAACTATGTGTACTCCCAAATTCATAAACTCATTTATGTGGCAGAAAAGTGAACATTTACAAACAATTTATTTTCAGTTTATCGTCTTTTTCTATTTGTTATTGTTATTATATTTACTACTTGTATAACTTGTATTTCTAGATTTAAGTTCATTTTTACCGTATTTTTCTTTTTGTTATTATTGTAATTAATTACTTTGTTCCTTGAAATCATTGTGATTTCAACGCGGCCGGCATGTTAAGAACTTATGAATTTATCTAGTGACATTTTTTCATTTCCGTTGCCTGGAAATCATTGTTTTGTTTGTTTTAAAAATCACCTAGACAAAAAAAACATTCTGTAAAAAAAAAATAACGTAAGTCAAGTTCAGAATTTTTCATATTATCAATTTTCTATAATTTTCTTGATTCAATTCCATAAATAATTGTATAAAGTTAATATACTTTGCAAATAGTAATTACCTTGCATTTATTATTGTGTTGTCGACGCCGGTCTTGCAGAGAATTATTACCAAGAATCAGCAATTACATTATCAATACCTTTACAAAACAGGTACTATCCAAGTAGAATTTTGTCGAAGCCAAGGGACTCCACTTCTGGAAGGTACCTACATTAATCGTGCTCAGAATCGCATTAGCATGGTTTTCGGTCGGTTTTTCCGCCTTAACCAGCCCAGGACCGGAATCGAACAAACGTAACTTTGCTACTTTTCTATAACACCAAGACCAGCAGTAGATCAATGGGCCCTTGTGCAAGAAATCTTTCTGGGACCCTTGTCCTCTATCCTCTGCTTTGTGGAGGATTTTTGCAGGAAATTTTACTAAAGTACGTCTAGCCAATATACAACTCTAGCGCTTAAAATTCCTTTATGCAGTGAATTCAGTTTCGACGTGACTGAGTCATACGTGTTCATTTAACGGCGAGTAATAAGCCAGTAATGCAGAAGAGCAGGGATGAGCAACCTTTTTTTACAACGGGCCAACTACAAATTTAAAAATTTTGTGCGGGCCGCATATAAGAGGTTTTTGTAATTTAATGGCCTTTTTTCTAATTTAACATATAGAAATATACAGTGTGGTGATAAAGTAAGGAACAAAATTCATAATTGCGTTATTTAATGTTTTCAAGCAAAACGCTCGGACAGGTCAATTTTATTTTTAATTAGCCACCTTATGACATAAAAATTTTACTTATGACGTCATTTATTTTTGCACAATGACGTCATCATTGGTTTTTTTAAATGACAACCCCAATTTTTTTTTGCTGGTTTTTATAGATGGTCCAACTACTTAAATGATGCTGTAAAAAAATTGTTTTGTTTTTGTTTTTGTTTTTGAGAAAATAACACACTTTAAAAAATAAAAATTTATCTTTAACGGAAAAAAATTATTATTACACCCAACAAACAAACAAACTTTAGCGCAAATGTTCAAATTGTTCTCCACCAACCATTTGGCACTGAATTTTGTTTAGTTTTTGGGTGTAATAATAATTTTTTTCCATTAAAGATAAATGTTTATTTTTTAAAGTGTGGTATTTTCTCAAAAAAATTGTTATGTAAGGGACCAATTTTTTTACGTCACCATTTAAGTAGTAAGAAGGTCTATGAAAAACAGCAGAAAAAAATTGGGGTTGTCATTTAAAAAAACCAATGATGACGTCATTGTGCAAAAATACATGACGTCATAAGTAAAATTTTTATGTCATAAGGTGGCTAATTAAAAAATAAAATTGACCTGTCCGAGCGTTTTGTTTGAAAACATTAAATAACGCAATTATGAATTTTGTTCCTTACTTTATCACCACACTATATATTTAAAAAGTCACAAAGTAAAGTTTTGACGGGCCGCACGAAAAAGTGCGGCGGGGCGCATGCGGCCCGCGGGCCGCGCGTTGCTCATCCCTGCAGAAGAGGATGCCACTAGTTTGACATCGCTTCGCTTAACTAGCAGCGCTAACACACCGGATCTGTATATTCGCTAGACGTAGTATGCCTAATTTTTCATAAACCCATATTCATATTAAAACAAAACTACGTATCGACATGTCGTTTTCAAGATCTTCTGTAGTGGAATTCGTTATTTGAATGAAGTGGCTTGTGAATTTCTGAACACGTTTAAAGAAGATTGTCGCAATTTTTTTAGATGTTCACTACCAGATCTTTCTAGATTTTTCGCTTCTAAAAAGCCTAAATAACTATCTTTAAACGAACAACGTACTTTGGCTTGGGGTTCAAGAAACAATTTCGGGAGGGCCGAACCATAGATTTTTCTATCGGGTATTGAGTACTGACGACTGGTCCTTTTTTCGTTGCCGATCCACGGTCCTCTTAAACTCACTACCCTTGTGCACCACAATTGCCCCCCCCCCCCCAAATGTTACGCCACTGGAGGCCAGCACTTTGCTATTAAATTGTATTAATATTGATTAATTTTTGGCACCCTTTTGACTGAAATGCAACGTATATATTTCAGGTTTCTAATTATTGAAACTTATTCTTTATTTTTCCACTTTTTCATGGCACAAGTAATTTTAATTATCAACCTTAAAGAAGCTTTCTCTACGAAAAATTGGTAAAGTGAAGAATATTAAAGTAAACTTTAATTCACTTTCAAATATTTTTTATTGAATACGTTTTGATTTATTCACGGTAATTCTAAGAAAAAATTTTGAAATTTTATTTACTTTCTCTTGGGGCGTAACTAAAGTCCCTGTGGAAGAATATTTGAAAACAATTACTTAATTTCATAAGAGTTCAATTTAATTTTAGGGAATTGCGCGAAATTTGATTCCTTTTACTACGATTTTATTATTACTTAGGTACTTAGTTTAGAGAAATAAAAGAAGGTTGCAGAAAAATATAAATTTTTCTTTGTAGCACGTTAAATTATTATACTCTATGTATATTCAAAATGTTAGAAACAATTTAAATACTTAATAAAAATTATATAAAATGCAACTTTTCTTTCTTTTTAAAAATTATGTACGAATTTATATTACACACAAATATTAACCAGTCAGAAAGACGGATTAGCTTACCTACCCTACATGAAATAATTTGGACTATTCAACTCATATGTCATCTGTCAAAAATCGACCAATCAAAATACAAGATTTGGCGTTTTTGATCCAATCAAAACGAATTGTATTGACAATTTTCACTAGAAAAAATTATCGATAAAATTTCACTAGTGATACGAAGCGACAATTTTTTGAAAACAGTTTATTGCTAGTTATATCCAACAGAGAACAATTTTCATGTAAACAAACTTGAATGTGGACTAATTTATGAAAAATGATTCGATGGAAATGATTTTTTTTTCGTTGAATAGTCCCTCAAATACCATTCGTGGTCAAAGAATTGTAGATTATTTTTGCTGTAAAATCACTCATGTTGCTTAGTTCCTTGTGATCGCGAATACCACTCGTGCTGCGCACTCGTGATATTCATATGCAAGCACAAGGAACGTTCGTGATGTTACAGCAAAAAAATAACCGACAATTCTTTGACCACTCGTGGTATTGTAAGTGATCATTTTTCAACAAGAATTCCATGGTAACAAATGAACTTTGTAACTTTTGTGAAAAACAATCACGTTCCTAGTTTGTCCGTTTTATTAGAATTTGTGTTTCTAAAATAATTTTGTTAATTGCAATACGAGGTCTGAAAAGTTTACGTTGTTATTACTCAAGGACTCAAACTTCCCCCACAATAATTAGATCGCTCGGATTTCGCCCTCGTGATTTTTAACTGTCAAATTGGTACTCTCTGTTGTTATACAACGCACATTCATAATATAACCGATAATTTCCAAAACATAAAATTTGCTTATTATTAATAACCTGTAAAAATAATAATTTAAATGCATATTGGTTTTTTTATTGTAATCGAGCATAACAAGCAAATAAAATAGGTACTTATAAAGTTTTTTTTTTAATTTATAAGATAATATCTATAATTTATTTTAAAAGCATGAGAATCTTGGCAGGTTAGTTGACGAAATAGATAATATCTTAACTTGAATCACCCACAGCGAATTTGACTTAAGTCAAAATTATTTTAATTTAAAAAGAATGTCCCAAACGTGCTAAGAAAAAATATTATTTATACCGGGTGTCTCACGTAAGACGCACCATAGGGAAACACCAATGTATTTTTTTCAGAAAGGATCCGCGGTGCCTTTGGAATATGTATGGATTCAGTGTTCAACGTATGTTATTGGATTTAGTTAACGCTAGAAAGAGATAGAAATACTGAAAGCATCTACCATTGCGACAGGCGATTATTTCATTGTTTATTTTTTATAGTTGTCAACTTTGGCAGCGACAAAATGTCAAATTGTTAAACTTGTCAGTTACTAAAGAATCTACATCTACAATGCAATGAAGCACAATTATAGATTCATTATTATTATTATTATTATTATACTAAAACAATAAGTATAATTTAAAAAATTTATTTATAATGCCATAATACTTTACATATTTACTAAAATCACTATTTACGTAAACGTATAATTGTTACATTTTTCTTGCACTTGTACTTCACCCAATTATACATTTTTCTATATGTAACCAATTTCACACCTATCTAAATGAACCATTAAAATTTGTAAGTTGCATTAATAACTTCTGACTAGACAAATTAATTCTTATTTTCATTACATTTTTAAGTTCATTCGGTACCTGACTGATGACTGATGATTTAAAATACATATGCAGAATGCGGAAACGGCGATTAAAAAAATTACGTATTTTGCGTATTTTTATTGTAAATGAAAGTTTTAAGGGCTGTCAAAATTGACAGATATAAAAATAAACAATGAAATAATCGCCTGTCGCAATGGCAGACGGCTTCGGTATTTCTATCTCTTTCTAGCGTTAACTAAAGCCAATAACATACGTTGAACACTGAATCCATACATCTTCAAAAGGTATCGTGGATCCTTTCTGAAAAAATACATTGGTGTTTCCCTATGGTGCGTCTTACCTGAGACACCCGGTATATAAATAAGATGTTTTATAATAAATTATCATGTCAAGGGTTAATTTTAAGAGTTTAAAACATTTTGTTATCTGAATGATTTACGTAATTAAGTTAATCTCTAATAAATTAAAGTTGCACAAAAAACTTAGCCTAAATAAATTTATTATTGGTCTGAATTTTAATATGTATTACCAATGCATTGCAGCGCTATCCTATAAATTAATAGACAAACTTAAATAAAGAAGTATCTTAAATAAGAAAATTAATTCAATTATCAATTCGGTACTTGTCAAATTACGGTATGCAATTCTATGTAACATGATATTACTAAATATGGGCTAAACCTATAGTTAGTAGGATAGAGGTGTCAATAACTAACAAGAAAACAGCTCTAGCTGCTTTCTTGGATATAGAAGGTGTGGTTGGCAACACCTCCTTTGAATCCATAACTACAGCGACCTTAAAACATGGGGTTGAAGACATCATAAACAGATGGATAAAAACCATGCTAAAGGGCCGCCAGATACAGGCCAACCTGGGGGGAAATCCTCAAGGTTTCCACAAGACGTCCACAAGAATGAGTTTTATCGCATTTTCTGTAGAACCTGGTAGTGAACGACTTTGTGAATAGACTCAATGACGATGAATTCTACACACAGGGATATGCAAAACCCCGAATATCATTGCGGTCCTCAAGCAAAGGTGGTTAAACATTACGCAAAGATGGTCTGAAAGGAAAAACCTGAAGGTAAACCCTGGAAAAACATCAATAATAGATACTATTCACCAGGAAAAGAGAGATAAGCCCGTTCAATAACCTTACAATCTTTGGTGAAAGAATTCAGATTGGTCAGAAAATTAAATATTGGGACATTACCCTGGGTGCAAGACTAACCTGGAATGCACACCTGAGACCTGATTAACATTGCAAACAGAACAAAAATGGCCCTCGTAGAGGGCAGACGCATGTTTGGGAAAACATGGGGATTGAAATCAAAGATGGTTCAATGGTACTACATCACAGTAGTTGTTAGACCCATGATAGCCTAGTTTGGTGTTTAAACACATAAATATAAACTAAATATAAGTTTATATGTATGTATTTAAACACTCCTGATTGGGGATGCCCATCTATTAGGAAGTCTGTGTTGTCGTTAATAGTTACTGGTCATTGTGAATGCGCTTAAAGCGGCTCTTTGGCTTTATAACAGTATATACGACTTAGAATAAACTTCAAATTCTGTTTCAAGTTTGGAAATTTGACGCTTCCTCGGGGACCGGACCTCCGTAGTTCAATGGTAGAGCAGTGGTGCGTTTAACCTAAGTCGGTGGTTCGATTCCCCGCGGTGGTATCATTTTTCTTTAATTTGAAACTTTCTATAAAAAAGTATCTCTTCATTGACGAGAGCTCTGACTTAGTGACGCAAGTTAAATATTCTAATGAAAGCTTGCCTTTTTATTTTATTAGATCATATTTAATTTAATCTAATTCTTATTAAACGCATTATCCCATTGTTTTAATTCACAGCTGCAAATGATTAAGTTATTTACTATTTTGCAAAAATGCAATACTGCAGGAAATGCTGGCGACATCGTATTTTTAATGTCTGCTGTTGTCAAGGGTATGCCCCAAAAGATATCGGGAACATTCTGCAATACCTAACTACTTATCATACAATCGAGGGATTCCCCGTAAAACATAAACGAAAACGGTTGCCTGCCAACTTGGAAATGTAAAATCGGTAAAAAAATCGGGAGAATTTCCTTGTATTCTCAGAAATCAAGGAAAAATCGTTACATTTCGGTATTTCGGTAGGACAGGCCCCATATCGGTAGAAATACCGAAAAATTGGTAGGTTCGAGACCACTGCAGTGCACACCGTATTACTTTAAGTTTGTAAGGTTTCGTACATTATAAGCGCAGTATGAGTTTGCACATGCAACTCGAGTGATCACTCGCATTACGAATTACGAGTGATCATTCGAATGATTTTTCACTCGAATGAAATATCATTCGAATAGTTTTTCACTCGAATGAAAATCATTCGAACGATTTTTCGCTCGGAAACGAATGACGAATGAAAAATCATTCGAATGATTTTCGCTCGGAAACGAACGACGAATGAAAAATCATTCGAATGATTTTTCATTCGAATGATCATTCGATTGTTGAAGTTATCCGATTGCCGATTATTTGATTCTCAAAATCATTAGATTGTGCCCATCACTAGTGTGAATGGTCCCACCAGACTTAGTACCGATCCCAGAGCTCTGAGAAAAAATCTCCACCAACATAGGGATTCGAACCCGGGACTTGCAACATGCAAGCCTAGCCCTCTTACAACTAAGCTACCTGGCTTCCCTCTCTGCCACTACACCACCGAGACCAAATTTTAAAATATTATAATTTAAAAATGTAGCAGTTAAGAATATGCTATGTGTGTTGCTAACTTTCAGCTTCGACTAGGTGCATCCTATAATATATCTAATAAATCAAAATCTCCATTAATAATAAACCGTGGTAAATATTACAGCACTAACCCTTATAAGGGATTAAAATTATTAAGTGCAGATATTAATCAGTCTTAACGAATAATTTTTTAAGGACCTTACTAAATTTTTTGGCCGTTTTCACTATTACATCCCATTACAACGGTTACGACGAATACTGCAGGACCTTCCGTTTAACGAATAACGAACACCTACAAAAACTGGGGATTTTAAAAATTATGATCGTTAAAGGAATGGACGTAATGTCACGTCTTAGTTGGTATTAATGATGGAGATAAATAAACTGAAGCTTTTTATAATGGGCATTACACGCACGGTGATTTTATAAACAGCTCCTTTATTCAGGAACGCGCACATTCCCTTCAAAAACGTACCATACAAAAAGTTATTAAAAACTGGAATACAGTTTAAATGAGGTAGATAACCGAGTTTTCTAAATTTCTTCTCGCGTTTCTTTATTTCAGAAAAACAAACAGTGGAACTTTTATAATTTTAAAGTTTGAAATTAATTTCGCGGAGTATTACATGAAAAAGGCATGAAGGCAACTTTAGCGTTCCATCTTCATTTAGGTATGACTTCATGTTTCATACATTAAGTAGACAAATTAGACTTGCAGTAGTTACTTAGTCCTTCTACTTTTCATTGCAGTGTACACAACCATTTGCACTAATCATCGCATCTTCAACTTGATACAAATTACAGTGCATGTAGGTTGTATAAAATATTAGGAAGTCATAAATTACTGATAATTTTGATGATTACTAAGAATTACGCTCTAAGATTGTGGACCTATTAACCGTTCCCACGATTTCCCTATTATCTATCAGCTCGTTTTCTAGACTTACTTTTCAATTGTTTATTAATTATAAACCTAAAACAGAAAATTAATAGCCCAGACAACACAAAAAAAGAAGTAGAAAACAGTCGTGATTACAAATTTAAAAAACTGTGAAGAATTATAGGAGATAATGGGAGATAAAACAATTCAAACGTGAGTTAAAACAAGAATCGACAGCTACGAATCGATAAAAATACATTTGGAACTTAATTTTTATTTAATCAAATAATGTAGTTTAGCAGCAAAATGTATGAATTTTTTAGCCCCAATTTTATCGATTTTATCAGCCTTGGTTCAGATTATGTTACTCAGGTCCTATAACTCAACATGTTTTAGGTGTTTCCAGAAATTTTACAATTGTATTGATGTTTTCATACATGAAGTGTAGTATTTCTTTCAGACTATATGTTATTGGAAAGTTTCTATAATTTTAACATTAGCAAATGCAAAATAGCGAAGAGAATGAAGGGCAGCGAGGTTAGGTTTACCTTCGAAAAGATAATAATTTGAAACAGCACTTAGATCATATAGAAAAGTTAATTTTTTAAATTACCCTTTCAAGTTATTTTAAAATTTTCTTCTAAAATAAAGACAGAAGATTACTAAACATTAACATAACGCAACTACATTGAACTTCATGCTACCGAAAAAGCCCTACAACCTACAACTAAATAACCCTGCTAGTCTTGCAATGGATAATACCAAAGCTACAGCTGAATTTCTAATAAGATTAGAGTTCGTCAACTTAGGATTCTTAAAGCTACATTCATAACTTCGAAATTAATATTTGCAACAGTCAGGGGCGGATGGTGGATGCGCTACTGTAAACCAGCCCAGAAATTACAAAGAACCATCGGCCTTGTATCAGAATAATATTGGCTAATATTAAGTGCTTACAATTTTAAACGTTTACCCATACTGTGTATTTTCGCTGTACTTAAACGGCCGTTAAACGGTATAGTACCGCAATGCCGTTAATGCGTCTGACGTCATTTAGATGACGCAGTTGACGGATTTTTATTCGGTGTACTCATATACGTATTAGAAATATACCGCTGATACTACCTTCTCTGCGTGCTCGACATCAGAGTGCAAAGATATTTGTTTCTATCTCAACTTGTCCCCTTTTTCAACACAACGAGCATGCGCACATTTAAAAAGGGTGCAAACTGAGATAGAGCTATCTGAGCTATCATGGAGCTATCAATATTGCTGTCTCTCTTTGCTGAGCATGCCCACCGCTCATTGTCAGAATACAGCATTAGCCGTATATTTCTAATACGTATATGGGTGTACTTAAACGGCCATTAAACGGTGTGGCACTGCAATGTAGTTAATGCATATGACGTCATTTATATGACGCAGTTGACGGTTTTTTATTCGGTTGCCGTTTGCTATATGTATATTGACCCTTAGCTAATAGTTTACTTTGAACCGTTCCTGATACGATAAAATAATATATGGCATAATACTGTTATATTTTTATTGAAAATAACACAAACATGCTATAGACAGCATTCCCTACAGAACCATAGTTTTGATTTAGGTCGCCTGGACAATCCTGCACAACGAATGTGTCTCCATAAAAGGCATCCACTACAACAAAGAGCTGTACGATTTTTTGCGTGTCTTTACTGCATACAGGACAAGACCAACATTGCTGACGTAGTTTTTGCTCGACAAGATTGACAATTCTTTTAAAGGCTTCGTCTGTACAAAAAGTTCTGAAAGTATATAGGTAGCTTAAAATTTCAGAACTATAGTTTTACGTTACACTATACTTACTTAATCAAGTGGATATCAATAGCCTCATCCAGTACGGAATGAGGTATTTTTTCAGAAACCCTTTCAACGTCTGATTCTTCAACAATTTTACCATTTTTGATATCTTTAACGATGCCCTAATTAACAAAGAAATTTAGAATTAAATCTTGTTTTTCTTGATAAGGTTTTTTTGAAAATTCCATTGATTTTCTTTTTTTCTTTTTTGGCAGTCCTATGACTGTCAAGTCTTGTCCTTTTAGGCGTCCTCGTTTTTTAATTGAGACGGGCATTGTAATTGTCTACAAAGCGAGATCATTTGTTTTAACCATTTGATGAGATGGTTTATTAGCGTCATGGGCTGCTTCACTGATATCAAAAAGTTCGGATACTTAATTTGTATCTTGTACCATCACCTCATCATTGGTTTCAGATGCCTTCTGAGATGAGGGGTTTACGTTATCAAATAAAACTTCATCAATGTCGGACGCTTCATTCGTATCTTGAAGAACCACCTCGTTACAAATTTCAGATGGTTCCAGTTCCAGTATGGTATCAAATACAACTTCGTCATTGCCTTCAATAATATACGGCAGGTCATTTTCGTCTGTAACATCTATGGACGCTACTGCAACAGAAACATCATTGGCCCACAGCGTTTTGATATTTTTCAATACATTAAGCCTTTGCTCAAATAACATGCCCGTACCTTGAGCTGCTAAGTCTGCCAGTTCTGTGCATAACAAAAGACATTTTTTCCTTCTTTGGCTGTAGGTGCTTAGGGGTTGATGCTGTTGTGTGGCCAATGATATAGGATCAATGTTACTATTGGATGTACTAGGTAAATCACGTTCTGTCTGTTCCGTTTCTTCAAGCAAACACGTTAATGTTCGCTGCTTGTCTTTGTAATAAGCCATTGTCCATCTGCGATTTACAATCGTAGGGTCAAATAGGTTTCCATGCAAATACTTTCTTAAAGCAAAAATATGCTTGCAGGGTAAGATGATTGCATTATATATTATACAGTTGCACGAAGCAATTGTAGTTTGCGTAGATACCCGACTACCAGCGACGATGTAATAACCTTCTGTAGAAGTGGCAATATTTTTGATTTGTTTGGAAAGACGAATTGCTCTTAAAACATGCTTAGAAGCTTCACGTGTGAGTAATTCAAAATATTTTTTTTTCATTTGAATCTTCCGGAAACATCAAAATACCATAAATTGCTTTATGATCCCTCTCCGTCACTAAGCTTGAAATGATTGTGAACAAGCTGTTTATAAAATGCTCCAAAGGACTATTTCTGTTTATAACCGATTTTTTTTTCGCGTTAATGGATTCTAGCCGGTTATTAGTATTATTTAAAAAATTGTTCTTAAAATAATCTTTTCCCAAATTCCACTCATCTTTGCTACTGTTCCAGTTTTTCATAAAATATTCATACACATCAGTTTGAGGTACACTATTTCTTAAGCTTTCCAAATATTCTTGATAATCCTTGTTTGTCTTGGCATAAACCAATTTTTGAATCACTTCCAAACTAAGTGTACGCTGACTTGGGGTGATTCCCAACTTTTGACATGAAATTTCACGATGAAAAGTTTTTAATGTGTGGAATACACATATTATAAAGTTTGCATCACGGAAACAATTCCTAATCACATCCCTTTCGGTTAAATCCTTGTCTTCAGATATCTTCAAAATACACACGGCCACTATTTCAGTTTGACAGTTGCCGTCTTCTACTACTATAAGAAATACAGGTAATCCTATTTTCAATAATTTATACGTAGCGTCTACTGCAAACAATTCTGGAAATGCACTCATTGTACTTTTCATGGTTGGAGTTTGAATAAAAAGCCCTAAAGTGATTGTCTTCATCTCGCAAGACAGCTACATGGGCACCTGAAAACATTAATAATTTTCTACCAATGACATAGGCGATAATAAAATATTCCAGTTTACCATATTTAGCTTTAAGTATGTTTATGCAGTTATCCAAATTTTCTTTTTTTGACTCATCATTTTTCGTCATATTTGTTAAATCTTGTAAAGTAATAATTTTACCAGTGCTTTCTTGCAATTTTTGTTGTATCATTTTTCTGTTAGCCCTCATATGTAAGTAATCCTTTACGCTTTCCTTTATGTTGTTGGAAAAGTCTTCTTTGGCTTGGGGCATGCGCATGTAAGACCTAAGAAATAAAATAAAAATGTTTATGTAGGTAACATACAGGCTGTTTCAAAAGTAAGTGCCCCATTCTACCTTACATTAGGGCGTTGAAGAGATAAAGAAATTTTATGTGTTAATGTCAAACCGTTCAGGGGTCTTACTTTAAGGGGGTGTACCTCGCTTCCTAATATACAGTAGAATTTAGAGCACTTACTTTTGGAGCACCGTGTGTGCTGATGCCATCATCGTGAAAACTAGTCTCGTAGTCTCAACTACTTTTCTTACCTACCTTTGAGGTGTCATGATTGTGCTTACTTTGAAACGACGTTACTTCTAGTACTTTTCCATCAGCCGATGCCTTGAATCTTACATGTACTGGACAATCTTCTTTAAATGTCCAAGACTGACGAATTTTTTTCCACTGCTCTTGAACTTCTTCCCACCACGATTACATGCATAATGCATATACAAGTTGATAATATATCAAAGAGCTTTTTCTATTGGTCTTTTACTACTTGCAATAGTACATGCATGTCGTTTCCAAAATGTGGTAAACGTCTTTTCGCCAAGTTCCTCAATCGCTTTCTTTACGTCAACAAATGAGCTGAATCTGATGCCAACTTTCAACATTTCCGACATGTCTTAACCTAAAAATAACATAAACAGAAGACTAACAAAAACAACATAGGCCGAGTATTTAAGTATAGTTATAATAATACAATAATACGTACCTAATTCTATGCCAATATCCAGGTCTTGTAGTAGCACAAACGGAAACCGCAACATCACAACAAACAAGAAATGCGCTAAGTCAACTCTGAACGCAATCGCGACGTAATATAACGGCAATATAATAAAATGCCGTTAATTCAACTATTAGGGAACTGCTAACGATCGAACGGCAAGCGAATAAAAAAACCGTCAACTGCGTCATCTAAATTAACGGCATTGTAGTACCATACCGTTTAACGGCCGTTTAAGTACAGCGATAAAAAAAACCGTCAACTGCGTCATCTAAATGACGTCAAACGCATTAACGGCATTGCAGTACCATACCGTTTAACGGCCGTTTAAGTACAGCGGTGTATTTTACTTGGAATTAGAAAATTAATTCGAACGTTTCACAAAAAGATAATTCATATTAAAAGCTCCGTTCACCACTTGCCTATTTTTATGGCCTCCATGTAACCATTATCATTTCGTGTGGCTTGTCCCAAACATTCGAAAAAATTGCCGAAAGTGGCAAATGAATCGGATAATAACTTAAACTTTTTTGTAGTAAATATTAAGTTCAGTCAACGAAATTCTCGATTTACGTTCTGTAGCTAATGAAGAAATCCATTAGAAAAGAACTGCGTATAAGGATAGTACTTCCCGCTTTGCATGTAAATATTACCTACGTAAACCAAACTTCATATCTGAGATCCGTATGGACTTCCATTGGTTGCTCTTAAAATTCATTGAAAAAGTTAACGGAGAAAGACACTTCTCTCTTGTTATTTTTTAATTATGAGTTGGTAATTGGCTTGAATGTAATCGTAAGACAACCAAATTGCGTATATAAGGTGTATATTAAGTCCCCTTCCTTTCTTTGCGCCAATATGTAAACAAAGATATGTATATATTTAGGGCGATGAGTTCCAATCATACATTTTTAATATGTAAATATTTGCTTCCCTAATTATTTTAGGCTAAAAGTGCAACTAAGGTTTTTGCAGAGAAAAAAAATACTACATCCATCGATGCTATTTTACATAATTTTTGATTTTAGAAATGAATTAGTAACTCAGAATAAATTCTGGTTTTATGATTTTAATGCTTAACACGTAATTTTATACAAGTGATTTGGAAATATGCATTTTAATAAACGGTTGTGGTTATGAGAACTATTTTACTTTACTTAAATATCACTAAACACTACATTATTTTTATTGCATTGACTAATATTTATTTCGTTGAGTTCACGCCCGTATCGACCTGAAGGTGTGATTCTTGTTAGGTTTAAGTATGAGTATGCATGAAAAAAGATTCTTCGCCTTTTTTCGTGGTCTTTAATTTGTTGGTAAATATGCTTCCACTCACTCTTTCATACCTTCCACTGGGGATAAAGAAAATGTTAAACAAACCAAATAGTAAAGTGCATTTTTTTCAAGCTGTATATTAAGCACTGCCTCAGGATTCCATTTTCGAATTTTAAAGCTCTGGATATGATATTAAAAAATAGATTTAGTAAGTCTTTTTCCGGGAAACTAATTCAATTCAGTTTCATTTATATCTTCAGTTTTACTGCTTGGAACAGGATTTGGTTAATACAGCTTTCAGGTAACTTATTGAACTTCTTTTTTTACAAATTCACCACTCTTTTGCGATATTTTTGTTCCATTTCCAAAAGTAATAATAAGTACAACTAATGTAAAAATGTCTGTTAATAAATATTTAACCCTTTGGTTCGAATAGAATGGTTAACTCTCACCATGTAATATGAGTTTAGTCAAAAGAATAAAACTAATTATTTTCCATGGTGCTTAGTTTTTGTTTTTATCAGGTTGATTTGTATATCAATGATTGTGTTCGGCCCTTTAGGCCGTTCCGGAAATTTTCCGTCTTCCCAGTCGTTCCATCCGCCCCTGGCAACAGTAACAGTACAAATTTGATTGATGATTTTCGCATCAGTTGTTCAGAACAAAATAATTAAAGTAAATTAGATCACAACTTTACTACTTGAAACGTTTTTGCTAATTCGACGACTAATTATGACTGCGCATGTGCAACTTCCTCTTAATTTTTATAGATTGGTAAAGTTATAATTATAACATTCAACGTTGTAAATTCTGTACTCATGGTTTAAAAAAGGTAATGCTAGTATGGACACCAACTGTTTGTGTTAATATTTAATTAATTAATTATTGTAGATATACCTAGACCCAAATATCTTGCCTGCATTTTAAGCGTTAAATAATTAATAACTATAATTTTTTTAACTTCAAACAACTTGTGACTGTTGGAAGTATAAAAGTACTTTTGTGGACTAAATAAAAATATTAAGTTAAACGCTGTGAATACAGCTTTAAGAACAGATGATGTTAATTTAATTTAAGTATCAAAGGTGGTAAGTTGAGTTTATCGTCCTAGTTACTTTTCTATTTATTTTACTTCTGCCGAAATAGTCAAAGCAAAGTCACATTTTAAAGTAATTTATATGCTTTAGTTGAAATAACCTGTCCTATAAATTAAATCTTTATATCAACACTAAATAAATGTATATTGCAGACATTTGCCTAGGGCCATAATTATTAATTATGTATATACGCCGGTAATGTAAAAATTACTTTGTCCGCTTTGGTAGATAGATGTCAAATAGAACACTTCAATGTTACTATTTTCCACAGACGATTACAACAAGTTTGAGTAACTTACGCTTCAGTTGGAAAGTAAGTAGTTGTTACTCTCCTAGGGAGGTAAATTCACAAACAATAAACAAAAGGTAAAATCAACCTACCTCTTTCAAATACCGAATATGATGTATTATGGGAAATTTGCCAATATCGACACTGAAAACAATGAGCCTTATCACCCGCTGTCAATAGCAATTGATATACATTTAGCAGTAAATTGGAACTTACAACGACGTCCGAAGCCCATTTACGAGAACGTAAATGAAAAATATATATTTGTAGATAACATTAACAATTTTATAGAGATAATTCAGATCAAGAGCGAACTTTACATTAAGTGAAACTAAATTGAATTTTACACCGAGGAAAGACTATTTTATTCTTACAAAATAGGTCGAAGCCTAATCAAGGAATAAATTAAAAATTCTAATGCAGGGCACTATTTAAAGTTAGATTATTAAAATATATGTTGTTAGTTCAGCCAAGTTAATCTAAAGTCTATCCAACCTGGCCCTTTGCGAGTTTCACGCAAAACGTAGTGCACCAGTTTGAAGTAGGGTAGAATATCCTGTCGACCCCAGCCTTATTAGTGCCTTTGGTAATTTGCCAACCTCTTCTCATATTCACTGTCTTAGAGCTTTTTACGGATATTGATGTTATGGTTGTGAAATCAATATTCTGCGATAGACTGAAATTTCTGTTCGGTAACATGATATGAACTCCCTCGGTATCAAAACATCAGACAGTCGATTTGCTCATCAAACAAACGATATGCATCAATATCATCATTTCCATTCGATTTCCGTAATGTGTCAGCTCCACTCAATTTATTTCTTATAATTCGATTCACATCGTTATTCATATTATGACATCATCGGCGATTTATTTTAAAAGGCCCTCCACGTCACTAGCGAATGCTTTATTTATTACATTATACGAAAGGCGGGGAGGCCCATTGTTGATATTGATAGCGAGGGATCATCCATACTTGTCCCGAATTGCATGGTCAATATCCGATTTCGATAAACATGATACAATGACAAAACGAAGTGTGTAACGTACGTTTGTACAAAGGAAAAACATTCATCAATTTGATTGGAGAGCTGAGAGTAAATGGAGCAACCTAAAAGAGTGAATAACACACTTTGGTTTATAGCCCGAAGAAATTGGTTGAAAGATGTAAATGACAAAATACTGCTGAAATAGCTTAGATAAAAAAAATAAATCGATCTTTGCTATAATGGATTTATGTCCTTAGAGATAACCTGTGACTTTCATATAGTTTCAGGGTGAACTGTGCTTGCGATTCGGATATTCAACATCAATAACTGTCTTTATAAACATCAGTTAGATCTTACGTTTTTAATTTTTTTAATATCCATTGTTATACAGTATGTCCACGGATTGAGTTACAAAGAGGAAAAAATTTTTTATTTTTAATTTTTCAGAAAAAGTCAATCTTGATAAAGTTGTCTGCTTGTTTTCGGGTCCCTAAAGCAGTTTTCATATTATCATTTTTTATTCACATTTATCTCGAAATTTTGGACCGTTTTATTAAAAATCATGAAAAACTTGAGTAGGCGAATTTTATTTTCAAATTCACATCATCGCTAATTTAGGAGGTGGTTCATTTGAATAAATTGTTTTTTTATAATTTTTTGTAAATAAAATTTGAAATTAACAGTTTTGTAAACTGATAAGTCTAACAATAAGCAGACACGATTTCATAAAAGTAAGCCGATATTTCTGAAATTTTGCATGGATCGATGATTTTACATTGAGAAAAACTTTTCTTAATGACGTTTTGCCATAGTTAGTACAACAAAGCTACTTTAACTAAATACAAAATACTTTTTTATCTACCACCAAGGCCTCCTTGATTTGAAACAATCAAAAATATACTTAAAATTAGTTTCAAGCCAAGCAGGGTTTAATCCCCAAATATGCAATTTAAATTTAAAAAAAATTTGTCAATCATACCTCTTTGTAACTCAATCCGTGGACATACTGTATATTTGAAGTTTGTAAAATATATCTTTATAATTACAAAGATAATACATAAATTCAAACCTAACAGTAACTCGATATTCTTAAAAAGAACCCGAAAAATGCGGAAAAATATGAAGCAATCGAACAATTGTTTAATAACTAACATGGAAAAACAGCTTTGATAATCACTATACGTACATATTATATAAAAAAGTATGTAATTAAAATAAATCTTTCTTATTGGTAATCTGCAATAGTATTGTTATATTATTTTTTTTGCTTAATTATTAACGAATCACTTTGGAGGATACATTTTTATTCTTTATTAATACCTACTATTAGAACTACTTTAATAAAGATGATGCTGGAGAAGGTTAGCTAAATTTCTAATTGTGATTTATTTAATACTATTTAGTATTTATACTTCTAAAGTTTAAATAATTAACAAGGTACATAGGTTGTTCACAGTTAATAAAAACTGCATGTTTTAACGGTTGTTGCAGACATGCTTGAGTTCGTAAGTACAGCCAAGTTTAAAGTCAAAAAGAAAATAGAACATACTAACATTCATTGATTTAATAAAGTTCAGGGTTACAAATGTCATAAAATTCGCCAACAGAAAAAAATTTAATATGAGTATACATAAATTTTTATAACTTGTATGTCAATATAAAAATGTTAGATGTTGTTTTCATAAATTCTGGAGATTTAAAAATGTGTACGATTGGAAGCAATTATTGTAGTGAAAATAACTAACCAACATATCATTATGATAATAATTCATCCAGTTATTAATTTCTTGAATAAGCTTTACCCAAAAATAATAATAATTTATTGTCAAAAATATTATTGTTAAGAACTCATGAATTTATCTAGTGACATTATTTCATTTCCGTTGCCTGGAAATCATTGTTTTGGTTGTTTTAAAAATCACCTAGACAAAAAACATTCTGTAAAAAATTAATTAACGTAAGTCACGTCAGAATTGTTCATATTATCAATTTTCTATAATTTTCTTGATTCAATTCCATAAATAATTGTATAAGTTAATATACTTTGCAAATAGCAATTACCTTGCATTTATTATTACGTTGTCGACGCCGGTCTTGCAGAGAATTATTACCAAGAATCAGCAATTACATTTTCAATACCTTTACAAAACATTTTGGTCCTTCGGAGCCCGAATATTTCAAGAGATGAATTTATCAGAAGAATGAAAATTCAAGATTACAATTGCACGTGATGAACGTGTTTTCATTGGCGACCAGACGACGACGTTTCCCTGTTTGGTAGTGGTCAGGTCTATTTCACAACGTAAGGTCAGGTTTACTTCAAATATCTATTTTCCTTTTAACCCCCTTTACGTTAAATTTCATATTGCCTCCACTATTAAAGATTCCGACTTACTTACAATTTCGTTTACAAGTTACATACATTAACATTTGTATATTACGTTATGATTGCGTTTTGATTGACGTATATCGCCTTTCACGCCTACTACATATATTTCCGTATTATTCCAAATTCAGACTACTATTTACAATTTCTTTGTTGCGCAATCTTTGCCATAAAGTCCGAATTTGAATATTACTTACACGCGTTAAAAAGGCTTTCAATTGCATTTACTTAAGTTACCTATTTACATTTGCATATTTACCTTTGTTGGTAGTTAGCAATTTCTATAAAACGTCAAAATGGCTAAAAGCAAAGAAGAAAAGCTTTTACTTGCTAGTGGCAAAAGCATGATTAATAAATTAAATAATTTTGAAACATTCTTAGAATCCGTATCTAATACTGTGACAGATCAAGAGGTTCTTGCGAAAATTCGTTTGCGTTGCGATGCAATTAAGGATTTGCCTGAAAAATATAATGACACAATGATCCATCTTAGCGTTTTGTCCGTTGTGGATGCTGAGATGTTAGAACCCGACAGTTTCTTTGACAAATATATTGATCTTAGCGCACGGGCATCCTTTTTATTAGATTCAAATTTATCTAAATCATCTGCAAGCAACTCTAATGAAAATTTCCATTGCAAGACAAACGGTTCAAATGCCACACAAGCTGCTTTTACAATGAATACGAAGTTGCCACGTATTTCACTACCATCATTTGATGGGAACTATATTGAATTCACTTCATTTTATGAAACATTCATTTCCTTAATTCATGATAATGCAATTTTATCAGATATAGAAAAGTTTATGTACTTAAAAACTAGCCTTCGTGGAGCCGCAGCTCAAACCATTGCTAACATTCAGCCATCTGCTGAGAACTACAAAATTGCTTTTGACATGGTAATTGATCGGTACAACAACCCTAAACAAATTATTTTAAATCATATTAAAGGCATTTTCGATCTAAAAACTATGAACAAACGTAGCGCATTTGATCTCAGAAAATTATCTGACGAATTTGTAAAACACATCAGGGCTTTACAAAATTTATCAGTGCCGATAGAACAATGCAATTGTTTTTTATATCATATATTAATGTCCAAACTCGATATTAGCACTAAAAGTAAATTTATCGAATTTAAAACCCGTTCAATTCCAAGTTTAGAAGAAATAAATGAATTTCTAAAAGGTCACTGCGAGCTCTTAGAAGAAATAGATTCCAATAATAAAGGTTATAATTCTAATAAGCTTTCTGATGCTAAAAATAGTTACAAACAAAGATTTAATAGTAATCAACAATCATTATTGGTAACACCTAATAATATATCTTGCTATAATTGCAAAAGCAATCATTATATAACGGAATGCCCAAGGTTTCTATCTTTATCTACCAAACAAAGGTTCGATAAAACGAACGAATTAAAAATCTGCAAAAATTGTTTGCGGCACTCAAGTTACAATTCTTGCAATTCCAAATATAATTGTCGCATTTGCAATAAAAGACATCATTCTTTGTTACATTTTGAAATTCCAAAGAACAATTCTGAAGACCAAGTTGCTACTACTGCTACTAAAGAAACTTCAAAAACCGTTGTTCAAAATGATTCCCGAATTTCACTTTCTTCTTTCGATACATCTCCTAATGAGAATTTACTTTCAACTGCCATAGTAAAGATAAGAGCGAGGAATCACAATTGGTACACTTGTAGGGCGATACTGGATAGTGGTAGTCACGTAAATTTTATAACCGAAAACTTAGCCAAGAAGTTGCAGTTGGAACAAAATAAGTCCAAAACAAAAATCTTAGGTCTCAATTCTTGTGCTACAGAATCAAGTTCTATTGTACACATTCAACTATCCTCTTTGCATAATGGTTTTCAAACAAATCTGCAATGTCTTGCAGTTCCAAAAATCTCGGAAAATCTACCTTGTAATTCATTTGACAAATCGCAGCTGAGGCTTCCCAGAAATATAAGATTAGCAGATAACGATTTTAACAAATCTTTGCCCGTTGATTTACTTATTGGCGCGGGTAAGTTTTACCACCTTATGTGCATCGGACAAATTTCCTTAGGCGAAGATAAACCCGTTCTGCAAAAGACTTTGTTAGGTTGGGTAGTTTCAGGTCCGTGCAGTTATGGTAAAAGTTTTCAAAATAATATATGTTTACATGTATCAACTGACGAAAATGATCGCAGTGATTCATTCCAGAATTCCATTCAAGCGTTTTGGCAGATGGAAAATGTATCTTTAAAGAATGAATTATCTCTGTTATCTCGCGAAGAGCGATATTGCGAAGATTATTTTACGCGAACTGTGTCGCGAAAATCTGATGGTCGTCTAATAGTTTCAATTCCCTTCAATTCTAATATTATAAAATTAGGCGATTCTGAAGTACAAGCTACTATGCGATTTTTTCATTTAGAGAAAAAATTGTTAAGAAATCCAACCTTGAGGTCAGAATACTTAAAATTTATCCACGAATATCGTGACCTTGGTCACATGATTAGAATTACAAATTATGACAGGCCAAAAGTTGCAAATAACGAGCCTACTTTCGAAGTCTTAGATTCTTCAGTTTCACTTACTAGTATTCCTGCACTTTATTTACCGCATCATGCGATAATCAAATCGAGCTCTCTAACAACAAAGCTTCGTGTAGTATTTGATGGAAGTGCAAAATCTGATTCCAATGTTTCCATCAACGATACTCAAATAGTAGGACCTGTAATCCAGGATGACCTGATTTCTATCCTATTACGTTTTCGACAGCATAAGATTGCTTTAACGGGCGACATTGAGAAAATGTATCGCCAGATTTTGATAAATCCTTTACAAAGAAAGTTTCAGCGTATCCTTTGGCGTGATGGTCCTGAGTTACAGTTAGATACTTACGAATTGCAAACTGTGACTTACGGTACTGCAAGTGCTAGCTATTTAGCTACAAAATATCTGCAATATTTGGCACAATTAAATTTTCAAACATTTCCTAAAACTTCATCTATTTTGAGATCTGATTTTTATATGGACGATCTTATCACAGGAGCCGATACTGTAGACGAAGTGTTGCAAATAAAAGAAGAAATAACTATAATTTTGAGTGAAGCAGGTTTTCCTATTAGAAAATTCTTATCAAACAATTCAAATATTTTGTCAGATAGCGATCCTAGTGCGCAATTTCATACAATCCCTTTAAGTGAACGCGAGAATGCCAAGGCTTTAGGCATTACTTGGAACTCTCTTGCAGACACAATTCAATACAGTATTCCAATTACTTCGAATTTACAACAAGTATCAAAACGGATAATTCTTTCAACCATAGCACAATTATTTGATCCACTAGGTTTGGTGTCTCCAATTATTGTCACAGGCAAATTAATAATCCAAAGACTCTGGCAACTACAGTTAACTTGGGATGAACGTATCCCAGAATTTCTGAATTCAGAATGGAACATATTTAAGACTGAACTTCCATTATTAAGTAGCTTAAAGATTCCTAGGTGTGTTATTTCTAAAAACACTTCTACCATCGAATTACATGGTTTTAGTGATAGCAGTTGTAGAGCTTTTGGCTGTTGCATTTATGTCAGATGTATACATCCTGATAATATTGTTTCCATACAGTTGTTGTGCTCTAAATCACGAGTGGCCCCTATACGCACCACAACCATACCTCGACTAGAGCTCTGCGCGGCTTTACTATTGACACAACTTCTTCTAAAAGTTAAAAATACCCTCACTCTCAGTTTCAGTAGAACATATTTTTGGACAGATTCAACGATAGTTTTAAAGTGGATTAATTCTCCGCCTAACAAATATAAAGTTTTTGTTGCCAATCGAATCGCGGGCATTCAGGAAACTTCAGAGCCTTGTGATTGGTATTACGTTCCGTCAAAACAAAATCCCGCAGATTTAATTTCCCGGGGTACTTCCAGTGTTGATTTGTTAAGCAACTCTTTATGGTGGCATGGCCCATCTTTTTTAAATTTAACTCCCGATCAATGGCCTACACTTCCAACTATCAAAGCTGAAGAACCTTCTTCCGAAGTAAAAGCTCAATCCGATCTTATCTTTAATTTTCTAACGGTTCCAGCTTTAAACATGTTTCAGAAATTTTCATCCCTTTCCAAACTTAAACGAGTATTCGCTTGGATGCTCCGTTTCATAAAAAATGTGCAACTTTCCGTAGCCCAGCGAAGCAAAGGTAACTTACAAACTATTGAATTAGAAAGAGCCATGAACATTTTAATAACCATATGTCAGGCAGAAACGTTTTCAATTGAAATCAAACAATTAAAAAATAAGCAAAATTTAGAAAATAATTCTAGCATTCTGCCGCTAAGTCCTTTTCTTGACAAAATTGGTATTCTAAGAGTAGGTGGTAGGATACGAAATTCCGCTTACTCCTTTGACAAAAAATTTCCCGCATTGCTTCCAAAGGAGCACGCTTTCACTAAACTCATTTTTAAGTACTTCCATGAAAATTTACTACATTGCGGAGCTCAACATTTGTTGGCTGCCATACGCGAGTACTATTGGCCCATTTCAGGGCGAAATATCGCCAAAAAGACAGTGCATGACTGTATTAAATGTTTTCGTGTTAATCCTCGATCTTACCATCCTATTATGGGCGATTTACCTGCAAAACGTCTACAGGTTGGAACTCCTGTATTTTCTAACGTCGGTGTTGATTACGCTGGTCCAATTTTAATGAAGGACAGAAAGCTTCGGGGTTCCAAACTTATCAAGTCCTACATTTGTTTGTTCATATGTTTAGTAACAAGAGCTATACACTTAGAATTAACAACCTCCTTATCTACGGAATCCTTTATAGCAGTTTTCAGGCGGTTTATTAGCCGTAGAGGAAAGCCAATTACGATTTCTTCAGATAATGCAACTAACTTCAAAGGTGCTGCAAATGAGTTAAAAGAACTTCAAAGTTTTTTAAATTTAGAAACTACGAATAATTGTTTTTCTGATTTTATGGCAAATGAGCAGATAAAGTGGGAGTTTATTGTACCCAAAACACCTCATCAAGGTGGAATGTGGGAAAGCGGTGTCAAATCCGTCAAAACGCATTTAAAACGTGTCTTAGGAAATACTTCCTTAAATTATGAGGATTTTCATACTTTATTAACCCAAATAGAGGCAATATTGAATTCGCGGCCCCTGTCCCCATTATCCTCAGATCCTTCAGATTTAATTCCTTTAACACCTGCACATTTTTTAATTTCCAAATCATTTCATTCACTACCTGAAGTAAACTTGGATCAGATTAGTGAAAATAGACTGACGTTGTACCAAGGAATTCAACGCCTAGTACAATCCTTCTGGCGTCGCTGGAGTCTGGAAGTAGTCCCCGAATTGCAGCGAAAAACAAAATGGTTTCAACAGCTTCCTAATCTGATAATAAAGGATTCTTTAGCCTTGATTAAAGAAGACAATTTGCCACCTTTACAATGGGTTTTGGGACGTGTAACAGAAGTTCACATGGGCAATGACGGTGTTGTGCGGTCTGTTACATTAAGAATTTCAAATGGTCATACCATTAAACGATCTGTCCACAAACTATGTGTACTCCCAAATTCATAAACTCATTTATGTGGCAGAAAAGTGAACATTTACAAACAATTTATTTTCAGTTTATCGTCTTTTTCTATTTGTTATTGTTATTATATTTACTACTTGTATAACTTGTATTTCTAGATTTAAGTTCATTTTTACCGTATTTTTCTTTTTGTTATTATTGTAATTAATTACTTTGTTCCTTGAAATCTTTGTGATTTCAACGCGGCCGGCATGTTAAGAACTCATGAATTTATCTAGTGACATTATTTCATTTCCGTTGCCTGGAAATCATTGTTTTGGTTGTTTTAAAAATCACCTAGACAAAAAACATTCTGTAAAAAATTACGTAAGTCACGTCAGAATTGTTCATATTATCAATTTTCTATAATTTTCTTGATTCAATTCCATAAATAATTGTATAAGTTAATATACTTTGCAAATAGCAATTACCTTGCATTTATTATTACGTTGTCGACGCCGGTCTTGCAGAGAATTATTACCAAGAATCAGCAATTACATTTTCAATACCTTTACAAAACAATTATACAGGAAGCTTTTAGAATGAAACTAAGCTTAATTTATTTAAAAATGCGTTTATTGATAAGAAAAGCGTTTTAAAATAGTTTTCAGCATAGCATGTTTTAGTTTTCATATACAATTTTTCAGTAAAGTAAAATGTTATCAACATAATAATTATTAGGGAAACAAGTATTTACATATAGGTATTATGCCACTGAAGTGCGACTATTGGAAATAAAACAATCAGTTTTTAGAATAATAATGTAAAATGTTCTACTGTAATAAAAATAATTTCACCGTAAAAAAATTTTTTTGCACTCCCGGGCGTAAAGTGGCTACTTTTCGCCCGCAAAGAAGTCTTGCCGTGAATGCGTCAGTTTGACATTTTTAAATGTCATTAGAGAAATTTTATTGTAAATCAAAAAATAAAATAAAATCTCGGTACTAACTAAATTCAAGAATGGGGCATAGAATAATACCCGTTTTATACCCCCCCCCCCCCAGGAGGGTCAGTTGTCAATACCGGCCCTTAATTTTCTAGTATAGGCAACACATATTACAATCCATAACTGTTTTCGCAATTAAAAACGTCTTTTAACTACTTAATTATTATACCTTGAAGTTTAACAAGTTTAACAAATTTATTATTGTTAGAGTTTTTCTTTTGTATTACTTCTTAGTAATTAGCTCGATATTTGAGTTACATTTCAGAAATATTATTTTCCCAGTTTCATGGTAAAACCAATATTCTTCTACTGAACGGCATCGGCTGATTGATTACATATGCTTGATGAGCAGCAATCACTGTAAAACGAGGATTGAATGTAACCCATTGACACTAATTGCGAAGGTAACTGTCGAGGTTTTTTACTTTTTGTTAAACTATGAACACTTTTATAAATCATTGGTCTACAAGTTTGGATTTATAAACCTATTTATCTACAGAAAACCGTGCTTTTCATAAGAATATATTTTGATTGAAAAGTACACCTAAACAAAATTTTGTATGTTGCTTATTCTGAGAAATTTATAAGCGTTGGATATACATAAATAGAGGCACATTTCTTCTAAGTAAAACAGGTTCGAAATCGAGATTTCCTTAGAGAGGACGATTGTTAAAGATATATTTATATCTTTAAAATATTTTGACCAACTTTAGAAATACCCTGTATACTGGGTGATTGACGTAAGGCGCTCCCCTTAACAACTGGAATAGACAATCCAACTTACAATGTCATAAATAACCTTGATCTATATTAAACCTCGATTAAATATATATAATCAGAAGTGATTTATGGGAGAGCCGCACAAAACCGGGTATCAGACCAAAAACTGACAGTATTGAGTGCCACTTTATAGTAGCAAAAGTTTCTTTTATTTTGAAATATTCCAAAATTACTTAAGTTTGAGCTACCAGTGTCAATTTTTATTAAAAATCCTATAATTATTAGTCAAAACAATATTTTGCTTAAAAAATTGCAAAGTACCCGATTTTGTCCAATCAGTATGATAAAACCGGGTAGTAACATAAATACCATGTAAATAAGCAAATAACGGAAAAAGCCTCTATTTATTCAAAACATGTGAACAAAAAATCAAAATATTCATACAAGTTATGAACAGAAGTAGCAAATAAATACTTCATCTGTGTCATCACAGCCACTACAGGCTTCATGAATCCATTTGTTGCACGACACACATTTTATCCGATCTTCGTTCGACTTAGAGTTTGAAAATAGTTCGTTTGCAATAAAGACACGCATCGTTATTATCGGATTCTTCCTCTGAACTGTCAGAATCTGCAATCGGTAATTTCGGGTACCCGGTTTTGTAGCCACCTGGACTACCCGGTTTTGTAGGACTCGAAAACGAGAAATTAAATATTATCTAAAATTTTTACGTTATGAGATAACATTCAAAAGTGTGTAGAGTGTGTAGAGAAATTTTGTAGAGGTCGAGCAGGAGTTTCAATCTTAGTTAAGGAGCAACTTAATAAGTACATTAACAATTATGTCTGCATTTCTGAACGGATAATATTTCTTACTTTACTACGTCATTACATGGTCGATTTACAAACATTATTGGTATATATGGACCCACGGATGACAAGGACCGAAGAAATAAAGAACTCTTTCACCAGAACTTGCAGGATACTGTAGATAAAGCAGGCACTACCAAAGCACACATTATTGCTGATGATTTTATTGATAGAACAGGTGTACGGCGAAAAGGCGAAGTAATAGGACTTACTGAACTGTGTAAACAAAATGGACATTCTAAATGGTTTCTTTGACCATAAGGAAACATATAAGTACACATGGGAAAGACCTTCGCTTAACCAAAAGTCCATCATAGATTACTTTATAGTTAAATTAAGACCTCACCTAAAGCCTTATACTTGTTGTGTTAAATGCAGTGTAAATTGTGAAACACACCACTTTATATTAATACCGAAAGTAGTATGGCCTTATAAAAAAGAGATAAATAGTAAGAACGAGGCCAAAGAACAACATAACTTAAATACAGTAGAAAACCAAAAAGGTTTAAATTACAGTTACTACAAGAAAACAGAACTAGGAGGAACCTCAGCCGAATTAATAAAATATGGGGGAGAAGCACTTTTGAAATAAATCGTATGCTTATTTAAAGATTGCCAGAAAAAATGTCAAATTCCTTATCAGTGGCGTATATACATATATAGTATCAATATTTAAAAAAAGGAGATAAGCAAAATCCTAAAAACTACAGAGGTCTAAGTGTCACTAGCACTTTTAGTAGATTTTTTGGAAGAATTTTACAGAATATTTTAAGAATAGAGACGACAGAAAGAATAATAGAAAAACGAAGGGAATTAACACCTGGCAGATCAAATGTGGACAATGTTATGCAACAACAATTAGAGAAGAAGATGGCAACGGCAGAAGAGATTCACTTGGCCGTCATAGACTTGGATTCTTTTCCACGAAGTAAGCTTTGGAAAGCACTACACTATTGGAATATCAGAGAGCATACAATGAAAATGATTATGGTCCTGTACAAGGATAATATTTCATACGTGAAAGTTAATCGAAAACTTTCTAGTCCTATAGTTAAGACCTAGTAAAGAATTACGACAGGCTGCAGTGTTTCACCAGTACCTACTTTTCAATTTACATTGAAATGGTACTACAAAATTGGAAAAGATATTGTGCTGGAATGGGAATCTCCATAAACGAAGAACACCTTTTTACTCTTTTACTGATGACCAAGTGGTCTTAGCCCAAAACTCATTTAATCTCGAGTTTATGATACGAAGACCTCACGCAGAATATAAAAAATGGGGATTGCAATTTAGCACTTAAAATGCAAGCAAATTTTGATATATTTATTGATGACGATGTACAGGTGAATCAAGTAGACAGATTTAAATACATTGCAGCAATAATTAACAGAGATGGTTTAGGATCAGTAGAAATCCAGAACAGAATCCAACATAGTAGAAAAATTGTAGGAGCATTAAACTCACTATGGTGGCATAATAATATATCTATAGAAAGCACGAAGCGAATAGGGATTAGCAATATTAACATGGGTGCAAAGTGTGGAATATCAATACCAAATTAAAAAGGAAATTGCTATTGTGGCGGCTCATGCAAGCAGCCTACCCGAATGCATGCATCTGATATATTCAAGAAGGCTAAATTTAGTTTTTCAGTTTTTATAAATATAGAAATAGTTGGTTTGACGTTCCCAAAATACTTAACTTAAAACTTTCTCAATTTGTGTATTCATCAAAGTCGTGTAAATATAAACCTTTGATTAATTATAATTATTGACTATTTCTTTATACCACGACACTATCTATGGAGATGGATTATTTACATAGTGTTAGGATATCCACAATGCAACACATTACAAACGAAGAAATTAAAAATCACATGAAAGCAAATGAAACCGTTATCCAACGAATAGAAAAAAAGGAGTTTAAAATTTAATAAGGATGAACTATAATACATGGTCCCAAATAGAATATTTCGAGGCCAGGAAAACGAAAGCGTGGAAGGCGAAGAAGATCTTGGAACGAAGGAGTAAAGCAAGCAATGGCAACCAGGAACTTAGAAGAAGAATGCAAGCATTAGACCGAGAGGTTCGGCGAAATGGGATCGGGTAAACGCAATTCACCACCTTGTATATTTCTGGAGTATTGCTAAATCTATAAAAAAATGCTCAAACGAGTTGTCTTTGTTTTACAATATGGGTGTATCCTCAGCTCATATTCAAATTTAAAGTTATGTTAAATTACCATGGCAATATCATATATTTGTCGCTTTTTCACGCATTGAAACCAGTATTTTCTATATCGTTTGATGTTTACTTTAAACGCGACTTTAATTAGAGACTACCTTAAACACGTGATGAGAAACAAGCTATCATCACTGCAACTGTTATAGTTTCTTTAAATGAATTTTGAAACATTGGATTTACTTTTTTGTTACATTTTGTTTTAATCTCTTTGATAATGATTCACTTGTAAAGTTTATAAAAAATATCAAACATTGCGAATTAAAAATCTTTTTAACATCTACATTATGTGGTAGGTATCTAAATTTAAGCTGTTAATTTTATTTAAAACTTTATTTTATTGAAAAATTTAAAACTAATGCAATTTAGGAACTGTAGACAGTTTCCAAAATAATAATTTACATTTTATATTTCTTTTTTGGGATTTTCGCCACCAGTTGTAATAATAATAATAATAATAATAATACAAAAGAAATATAAAATGTCAAACTCGCCACAACAAAATCCTTTAGAAAATAATAATCTACAGTAATAAAATTTTATTCCCAACTTATTTAACCGTATCAATAAGAAATTAATTTTAATAATAACAGACGATCTCTGTATGAAACTTGAACCCTTTTCTATGTTCGTCATGAATATAATACGAACAATCAATCTCTTTATTGTTGTCGACAGTTCCACACCCAAAAACCAACAAGAGCAGAACGGGGGCCTATAATCTAAAGATGAATGATGGTGTTTATATGTGCAAGTTCTATTCATATTGACAATAAATAATTTGAACTGTTACAAATATCTAGGGCTGTTGGAACTGTTGGTATTGTAATCAATTCCATAATTAATTATTCGGTTCTGTACTCGCAGAATTTGATTTTTAAATTTCACAGTTTAGCTTCCAAACTTAAATTGCCTGATAAGTAGCAATTAACAAATATGGTAATGATTCCTTGAAATTTTAAAGAACTTTTGTTGAACATCAAAAGTTTAGATTCCTTAAGAAAACTTTAAGTTCCTACCAGTACTACTAAAACTTGGAATTGTTGAAGTTAATGGTGGAAAATGAAGTGAGCAATTTTATGTTTTACTGCAAGTTCTCAAATGAGGTAGTTTTAAAACCTTTAAAAGGAGTATAAAATTCTCTTTAAATTGCTTAATTTCAGGTATTATTAAATTTGAACGTATTTAAAAGGTTTAAATGTTTGTTTAACAAATCCTCCAGCTTCTGGGTTCTCTTAAAATTCAACAAATTAACTTTTCGACTCCTTTTTTAAAAGCAAGTCACTGTGAATTATTAATAGCAGTTAATAAATATTAACTTCGTCCCAGTATTTAAACACTCGTTACAAATTCAGCTGGCACACGAATACGACAAGTTAAGTAATTTCAACAGAACAATTTAATTACCTCAAGTTGCAGCTCTTAGCTAATCGTGATGAAGTGAACGAATTACGCGACGTCGGTCTTTTTGTGTTTTTATAACTTTTAATATTCAGCTAAAACAGTTCTCATTTTCAAGAGACTTAATTGCTTACTTTTCTGAGTAGTTTCTGCAAGTCTCCAGGTTTATTTGTTTGAGTGAGGATAACATTATTACCCAATTAAATAATATATTAGAATTCGTAATGGCTAAAGATAAACGCAATTAAAGTTTGCAAATGAGAACTTTGGTTTTTTCGACTTGTTACATTTCGGAAGATACAAGATAACGTGATTTTGATTGAGGTTGTTTAGCAGGACTGAATAACATCAATTCAGATTGATTTATGGAATTTTACTTTATTTGGATATTTTCTGAATTGCAATTTCATTTCATTTTTTAATTAAATCCGTGTTTGCTGTCTGAGGAATTCAGTTGGGTAAAATTTCGGATGGTAGTCCCGGGAACATAAGTTCGAACCGCGCTCATAGTTAATTCTTTAATTAATCAATGATTGGTATCTACAGAACGCAGCTAGAAAATATTTCAGCAATTAAAATCATTTAAAATAGTTTTTTCGTTCAGATCTTCCTTGTTATTATTTAATTGCGAAATCTACTAATAATTATTTCCGACGTTTAAACTATATTTCCGAGGGTCAAGAAAGAGGGAAGAAACGCATGTTAAGAGCGTTACGACTATAAAAAGGATAGGAATTCATCGAAAACCGCAACTTTCTTAAAAACAATAAATTTCACAATTTTATATTTCACGGCGGGTTATTGACAAAAATGTATTTCAATTAAAATTGTCGTAATCGACCTGGAATTCCACTTTCAGTGCCCGATTTGTTCCGGCTTATTGTGGTTAAAACCACAAGAAACAGCTAACCTTTCATAACATCGAAAATACCGAAGGTAAAGAACCTTTACACCTTTGAATTTACACTCGGTATTTTGAGTGCTAGGTCAGGGCTGGTAACGTAATACCTTTTATGTAGACTTTATCATTTAAATCAGGCGAGACTAATTGAAAGGAAAGTGTCACTTTGTCGCTCGGTTTGAAAAAAGGGTACATTCATTGTAAAAAATTTAGTTAGCAAAGTACAGTATATGAAATGTGCAACCGGCAAGTTGCTTAAAAACAAATACTACCTAATAAATAAATAAGTAAGAAACAGTAAGGCTCAGATCATTGTGGCTCTACCTTCTTAAAATTTTATAAGCTCGTCCCCAAAAAATAAGAAAATGAAGATAACATAAAAACAAGAAAGTAAAAGTAATATTTTGGTTTAGAAGTTTTAGTTATCACCCTTATTAAAGTTTGTCGAACAATATCCGATTTTCAAACTTTTTTCGTGCACGTTCACCTAGTTTATAACTAAAGTAAAGAAGTTTATACCAAATTCCTTTCAGGGAAAAATAAATAAAAACGAAACTTTTTAAGTTCCATGTTGTTAGTTACTTTCTTTATCAGCTTTTGAACAATTTTCTGATACAAACCTGTTTGAAAAAGTTCCTCAATTAATTTGTACGAAAATAATAATTTATTTTATATATTACTGTAAATAGGCGTCTTTGCGAAAAATATTGTGAGGGCATCAAATATACTCGTACCTTCGTAATTTTCATATCAAACAATATTTGCCCTCATCAATTTCTTTAATCGACCGTTCTGTAAATGAACGGAGCTCCAATTTCAACCACCGACCGAAATTCTTTTATGATATGTTCGGCATCACAATTATTTTACTAAAAATTCTGAGGCTTCCTTGGAACTCTCTTGCGGCACGAGAATTATTTACTGTTTCACCAGTTTCCCTATTTCCAAGAATTTAGGTTAGCACTTCCTCGGTCCACATTCCAACGTGTACCTTAACGATCTTAACACCCTCTCGACAAAGGGGGGACTGACGTTCGATTGTAGGATGCCGAATTTTACCTAGGGCTATGAACATAACTTGGCTTGTGTTAGCAGTGGATGTTTTTTTCTCAAAAGGTATAGAATGCCTAGTTACTTTGGTAAATAACGGAGCGAATACTTATAGAGCTATTTCGATAGTAGCATGTTACTCGTATTTGTAAGATTTTATAGTTTTATTTTTTCATTAGATTTGAATCACAATAAATGTTTAACAAAAAATGGTCAGATGCATTTTTTTTTATTTATTTAGTTTTACTTTTAAAAAATTTACTAGTATGAATTGTTGTCTACATCGTAAAAACTACTTATTTCATCAAAGAAAAATAGCCAATTAACCAAGTTACTTTTTTAAGCAACTGCAATATGAATATGTTTAAGTAATTGTTCATTATCTGCAAGTGCAACTTTATTATACAATTGTTAAAAGAACGATTTCCGGGTTAGGACCGTGTCATTGTTGAGAAAGAAGAACTCAATGTTCGCCTACTTTCTTAAGAGGGTCGACTCCGTGCAAAATTCCCTATAAAACAGTCTTATTTCAAACGGGCGTTACTACCATTTATAAAACGATTTTTGAAGCGAAAAAAATTGAACGCATTTTAGAAAGATTGCTTTAGGTACTGATGTTGTAAATTTTTGTAAAAAGTTTACGTACAGCCCAAAAAAAAAATTACAAAGTAAGTATCTAAATTTTTGGAAAAACAGGGTAACTTTAAAATTTTTTTCCTGCGAAATGGAAAGATATTTTAGAAATGTTGCAGTATACGTTCGTAGATGAATAGTAGATCTTTTAGGTGAGAATTTTTATTTTATCATTTTTTGTTTTTTAAACCAATTAAAAGACGTTTGAAAATATGCAATTTTTTGAGTTTTGCAAGTAACATTTTTCAGTTCTACCAAATCAGGCAATTCTTGATTGACAGAGGAAAAGGTTTAAGTTTTCAACTGTTAATTGGGTTTTTTTATTTGTCAAAGGAAAAAGCTTGTGCAATTGCTATATTTGTGGCAGATAAACAAAATATAAATTATACGATTTGTTTAATATTACTGTGGCCATTATAGCAGACGACCGATGTTCAGGCGGGGGGTCTGGTGTGCATCGGGTGAGAGAATAGTAAGTCGGGCGACGACAACGACGGCAGGCGTGCCAGACAATTTGAAAAATACTAAAGTATGAAATGTAACTGAATTAAGATAAAGAGTTGTGCAAAGGTTCTGTTTAGTTTTCCTAGAATCCCACATTACTAAATGGCGTCTTCTAAAATATTAATAAATAGGAGCCCCATATTCTCTCGGTTTGTGGGGTTTCCTTTATATATCAAGTACCTTTGATATTCTTAAATTTTAAGTTATATTTAAGTTAAAATTAAATTATGTTTTTCCATGTTGTTTAGCAGGTAAGCCTTTAACTTGTTAATTTTCCTAGAACATATTGTGAATGCCTTCCTTTGATCTTCCAGTATTTGGAGTCATCTGATGATGTACCGTGTTACAGTAGAAATCACTCGCTTGCTGTTTTACGTTAATTATCGGATTTATTTTGGTCTGGTTATATATTTGGACTTCCCATTTACATATAAGCTTGTATGGTTGCATGCATATAATGCATATACGTCATGCCTCTTCTTATTTTTGACCTTCACTTAGTGGGTTTTAATCTTTAGGGAATTTCAAAATTTTTAGGTTGGTTTTCTTCAGAGAATTCTGTTGGCAAATTCATTACTTAGCTTCTTCTACTTTAGTCATCGGTCACGGATAGACGTCGTTTACTTTGGTTTTAGTATTTGGTTTTCCAAAATTAGTTTGATCATCCGAGGTACGACATATAGAAAATTGCTATTTAGTTTGCCTTTTGGGCCTTTAGTGAATTTAAAAAGGTAGTCGTTTTGGATTTTAAGCATTTTTCAAACCTTTATTGGGGTTTTAACTATTCGACGACCATTTTGATAGAAGCATTTCGAAGGGCATTTAAGAACTTTTGGCCCTTCTTTTAGTACGTTCTTGTAGTACGTTTTAGTACTTTTTGTGGTTGTTGCTGTTTTTCCTGCACAAAGTGTTCGTAGAAACCACCTGTTCGACATCTGTTTCCCGTGTTATTTCAACACCACGATGGTTTGGAAATTGTTTGGAGTTCATTAACCCGAAGGAATCATCCCGTGATAATTAGAAGGCAATTAACTAGAATTTTTCCTGAGTTCAACTTCGTTATCTACACGTTTTAAGACTCAAGGTTAAGGTTTGATTTTGAGGTTATCTTGTGTTATTTAGTTAAATGTTACAACATTTTAGTAAGTTGTGTTTTTAGAAATTTTATTAGAAGCATTTATTAGAAATATTACCCGTAATTGTAATTTACATTGTAATTTAAAGTGTCAGTAAAACTTTCAATCGTCATTTAGTAAATCGTACGATATAATATATATTGAAAGAAATAATAAATGACTAAGTTTAAACGCGTAAATTGAATATTCCTTTACAAACTCAAATTTACAGTGTATAAATTCACGTTGCTATGACTGCAACCACAATTTTAATATTCGCACTGTAAATTTGATTTTGTAAAGGAATGTTCAATTTACGCGTTTAAACTTAGTCATTTATTATTTCTTTCAATATAGTACAGGGTGTTTGGTTCAAAGACGTATATTCGAAAGGACGTGGTAGGTGAGTCGGTTTGGAACTTATTTAACCAAAAATATCGTTAAACAAAGTGTTACGGTTTCTGAGATTGGCCAACTTAGTGATTTATCTAAATTAGACGATTTTTGCTATAGGTCGAATAAAAAAAGTGATTAAGAGGCTACATGGAGAAGCCTTAAAATGAGACCGGAAATTAGTGAGAATAAATCTAAATATATGAAAGTGGGAAAAATGAACAGCTTATTGGAAGTTATCGGAAACTTTTGAGAGTGGAAATAACAGAAAACCAAATGCCCTTCTAGGAAGTGGATAGTTTTATTGACATAGATACATTAGTAACGCAAAGTATTAACAGTACAAAGGAAACAGATGCAAGAATAGTAAGGGGAAAAAGTGCGGAAAGCTTGCTATCAGTGTTCTGTCCAAAATCGATGTCGAAAAGAACTAAAGTGCAGTTATACAAAACAGTGCTACATCTAGCGGTAACATATAGCAACGAAATGTGGATCCTGAATATAAAAGAACAACTACGGAGATGGGAGAGGAATATATTGAGAATGATTTTTGGAGGCATAGAAGAACAGCCAGGGTAGAGAAGAAGAACTAACGAGGAAGTAATGGAGACCCGGGAATACTAGAAATAATAAAATCCCAAAGACTACGCTGGCTAGGACATATAGATTAGTTCACCAGTGTGACTCATGCCTTAATGTTAATGGAGATTTCTTTTAAATTCATTGAATAAAAATATTGCTTTAAGGCCTCTAAGCGCGTTTCTATTGAACAATCCTCGTACAAAGGCTCCCCCGCGAAAGAACAACAAAAATTATGTTGCATACAGGGTTGATAGGAGGTAAAAGAAAAGGCAGGTCTAAGAAAAAGTGGTTGGAAGCAGTGAACGGCGACCTACCACCTAACCACGGACAGAAGGTAGTAGGAGAGTAGTTGCTAACCAAGCCCTAGACCTAAAATGCCTGTGGAGCTGACTATATGTATATTAAAATATCATATTAATGACGGAAATAAGTTGAAATCTTTGTGATTCGATACATCTAAATTAAGTTATAAATACACGCTACACGGATACACTATCCAATTTACTAAATAATTCCACCTACATATGGGAAGCTAATACTTTTTTATTAGAGCTTCATCCTTCGTTGTTTTAGAGGTAAACTGTTTTTCAAATAACTTCTGAATTATTTTAGTGGTGCAGTAACCAATTATTATTAATCACTTTTAAACGGCTATTGTTTATGAAGTAGACAACCATAAAATAAACAAAACTGGCCTGAAACTAACAAAAATAATTTTTGTTACTTATGTACTAATTCCAATAAAATTGAAAGAAAACTGAAATCCAGCCGAGTTTAAAATTCTTGACTTTTATAACATCACACCTACTCCGTTAAAATATAGGATCCTTTCCTCTAAATTCGGGACAGCGCACACGAAAACTAGACTGTCCCGCCTAATGAGATTGAACTTTTTCATTTTACTGTTTAGGCAGGTATGGACATGAATAATTTATTGAATTTTTCTTATTGCCCGTGACAAATCTTATGAAACAACAAATAAGGTTAAAGTAGAACGTATTTCTTATTTATTTCTTGCAATATCAGATTCATAACAACTGAACATCTGTTTTAGATTGCAATCTGGTGGTGAAGCCTTTACAATCCAAGCGAAAATTGGTATAGTTGCAGTCAAGCCGTTATTGGCTTAAGGGAAATACAAAATGTATTCTAATTATGCTAATGTAACTGAAACACCATTTAAGAAGGCAAATAATAAGAGTATCAGGACAAGTTCTCATGGTTACGTCTTACTAACAACTTCAGAGTTCATTTTTGAGAAACGAATAAGGGCGTGTATAATGATATCCAAACAGTGTCTGCTGGTTTTACGTGACCTATCAAAAAAATTAAACTTCAGTCGTATACTGAAATTATACGCATTTTTCCCTTAAAATCTGTTTCAGCCAGTAAAGGTATATCTCAGCTGCAACTACATCGTTCCAAATTTTAGCTTTAAATAGTTAAGCATCACATACATGCGGACATTTGGACACTCTAAAAAAAAATCCAAAGTTTTATTTTTCGATCAAGAATGCCAATGACGAATTAAAATTAATTCTTATTGATCCTCGTAATTACTACATAAAAAACAAGTCGTTACTGTAGCTTGTGTACGGTATGAAATACCAGCATTTGAAATCTTAAAAATCAATTTTTTCTTCAAACGTCAGAAAAACACGACTTTGTGTCCTTGGATACACACAGTTAAACATTCACTTTTACTCCTAGGAGTAAAAGTGACATAAACATTCACTTTTACTCCTAGGAGTAAAAGTGACACTTAATGAGCCAATGGCAACTCGTAATTTTTATTTTTTATAACAAAGCAACGACAGCTGGTATGACGTTCATTTTTGACTTTTTTTAAATTTTCTTGCTGAATTGCTTTTAATTTATGCGTTTGAAGAAAAAATAACATGTGTTATTCGGAGTAAAAGTGATTTTGTGTGCCTCGCATGAATGTCCGACTCGCTAGCGCTCGTCGTTCAAACGTCATGCTCGGCACACAAAATGACACTTTTACTCCTAATAACACAATATACTATTTTGGGTTACTTGATTAGATTAGGCTTTTACAAATTCAACGGCACTAAGATCTTGAAAATCCGTTCAGTATTTTTTGTATGTATATAAAGCTTATCAATATAAACGATCAGATAAAACTGCCGGAAATGTTTATAACTCAAAAGGCGTTGATAAAAACAATGAAAAACGAGGACCGAAGCAATTGGGCTGCTTTTGACAGTTAATTTATTTTTTGTTGATTTTTCTTTCAAAGATTTCTTGTTGGACAAACACCATTCAGTTGTCGAATAAACGGTTTAACGAATTTTCAAAATTTTAGTATCGTTCAATTGGTAAACTCAGTGAACTGTGTTCGTTCCATTTGAAAAAATTTACTTACACTCCAAAAAATTTATTATTATTATTAAAAAATTATTAACCAATATAACACAATGAAAGTAGCCGACAAAAAACGATCAAAGATAGTTAGAGACAGAAAGGAATGTAACCGACTAGCTTATGTCCAGGAATGGACGAGAAAACCTGAGGCAAAACAAGATATGAACCCAGAAAAATGAAAAGGCTTTAGCAGACTTCAATTTTTGAATGCAACTAAATAAAATATGTAACACTTAAATAATTGATAATTTGAGACATGGCCCTTCTTCATGAAAAACCTTCTCACAAGACTTCACTTCAGTTGCCTACTAAATTTCTTTGTGATATCCCCAAAATTTTACTACCGCTAAGAGGGTTGTATTAGAGTGTAGTACTTGATGAAACAATAGATACACGAAAAAATACGTGGTAAATAATTATATATTTTCCCCAGAAGAAGAAAAACTGTTCTTTACACTTCAGCTCGATATTTTCACAATTTAAATCTTGCTTACTAATTCAATTGTTGTTAATGAATAGCTTATCCTACTGTAGCCTTGGGACAAAAATACAATAAAGTTTAATTAGTCGGTATAAGCTTTTGATTCTATGTAGTAAAAGAACAATAGAAGATCTATAAGTGTTATTCAAAGTTAGTGTACTGACTTCTTTAGCCCGTGGACTTGCAAAGACCGTCTGCTGTGAATATCTACGAGTAACAAAGTAAGGTTATAAGAAGTTAAATGGTTCCTAATGCCATGCTGCGATCAGAGTCAATTGTTACCCAACGGGGAATACTACTAAATATTAACAGTAATGTTAATTACAAAAAAACTGTTAGCCATTTTAATTAGTTTGAAAATATATTTAACAAAAACCAAACAATTTTGAAGAAGAAGAGAATATATTGTTATTAAAAATTTATATCTTTACAATTTTCCATTAAAGTGACAACTTTTTAGGTGTTATTTTTTATATGTAATTGACGTTTTTGTTTATTTATTACTGGGTAAGATCTAGGATTGTGGGTACCAATGATTTTTTCTCTTTTACAAGTATTTTGATTACCAATCGTGTAAGTTTTTCAACGTTATTCTCTAACCCCGGCTCCACACTTGCGTTAACGAATATTCGTTAAAGTTGACGAATATTCGAGTACAAATATTTGTTTACGAATATTTGTCGAACACACCCTCCACACATACGTTATATTAGCCGAATATTTGTATTTGGTATTTGAAATATGGAAAATATTCGTATTCGCTTTATTCATCATAGATTCGTCTTCAGAAGAAGGCCTAGTAGTACTGCAGCTCCCGGGAATTTTTTAATGAGTTACCATTATTTACAATTACATAAAAAAAAGTCAGCAACCTTGTTTCGATTTTTACGATTGGGGTCATTTTGATTCCAAAGGCCAGCTTCAATTCTGTACAAATTCTAATACAGTTTCATTTGTCTATTCTATTTTCAAATGTTAGTGTGTTATACAAAAATAAATGAAACATAGACAGACGATTTGCATGTTCGTACACGATAGTGTGGAGGGTATACGAAAAAGACCTTACAACGAATATTTGTCGCCTTTGATGTTTGTTAACTTACCGACACCGAATTGCAAACATTCGTGTTTGTGAAAAAGTGCCGAATATTCGTATACGAATACGTATTTTTCATCCACACTTGCGATATTTTATCCGAATAGCGAATATTCGTACGTGAACAACGAAAGTGTGGAGCCGGGGTAAGGAGCACGTACTTAATCCTTAAAAATGATCAACAATATATTATTATAAAAAACAAAATAATAATTATTTATATTTGCCAAATTAAAAGTAAATTAGTAAAAAACTGTTAAAACATCTAAATTTGGCATATAATACTACAAACATTTCTATGTAAAGTAGTTATAGAAACAGTTGTTAAGCAACGAATTACGTTGCTATGTCTACGTATGTATGTATGTATAATGGTACAATGTGTTTAAATTTCATCTTTGAGAATCTGTAACTAAACGTTACCTAAATCTACTAAATGAGGCTCTTTTACTTTGTAAATATTCTATAAATTTTGGAATTGTCGCAGTGTATTTCGTGGTAATTGTTAGGCATATTCTGCATTTTTTAATTCAATTGTTTGTAGTTTTTACCACATTTACAGGGGATACTACGAGGACAGGATGCTAAGTGGCTAGATTAATTATGAGGAACTGTAGTTATACAGGGTGGTGAATTCCTTCACGCACCATAGGCATTTCAATGGTAAATTTTTAATATGTAAATATTTGCTGCTCCTCTAATTATTTTAGACCAATTCACCACCCAATATGTTCTTAAAATAATATTTACTTTTCAAGATAGTCTCCTGACAGTGCCATGCATTTTATCCAACGATGTTCTAATGCTCTGATCCCATCACGAAAGGTGTTTTCTTCTAGGCGGCCTTGACTTCCTCGTCAATTGAAATATCTGTCCTGCCAAGAAAATTGTAAGCTTAGGGAATATATGGAAATCAAAGGGAGCTAATTACGGCTAATAAGTTGGTTCCGGAAGCAAAACGTAGTTTATTTTCTTGATTTTAGTCATTGCAATAACCCACCTAGTGTGGGGACGTGCATTATCTTGATGAAAAATATCTTCTAGCTAAATCTGGTACTTTTTCTTTGACATTTTATTGCAATCGTTCCGGAAGGTTAGCGTAATACTCACTATTTATAGTTTGCACTTTAGGGAAACGGTCTGTCATCAGGATACCTTTGGCATCCCAGAACACTGACGCCATCACCTTGCCAGCTGATTTTACGGCTATTGCTTTGTTTGGCGGTGAGGAACAGGGTTCTGTCCATTGTTTCGATTGGAGTTTTGTCTTTGGGGGTGTAGTAATTAACCCAGGTCTTGTCTGTAGACGCATTAAATCGGCTGGATTTTTTAAACTGTCCAAACATTCTTAGAAAACTTGCACTCGAAGACGTTTCTCATCAGGTGTAAGCAACCCGGTAAACCCGCCACAACAAGCTTTCAGAAAATACTGAATTTAATTGCATAGACAATATTAGCTATCAATTACGTATTTCCAGCAGCTATTAATTGATAAACACAACTATTGTTCACGTTTTTCTTTTTGCATAGATTCGTAGCTGTCGACGCTTCCCATTATACCTAAATACCTATCTTGCGAATAATCTTTATGAATGCCTCATTGTTTCGGTTTAAACTTAAAAGATGAGAAAAATAAAAATGGGTTTTCAAAGTTTAAGAATAGAAAAGCCTTAATGTCTGTATTTGGTTGAAACCTGAATGAATGGTTTTCATTTTCCGCGGTCTTTGTTTCGTGTTCTTTTAGAAAATCAAGCCAGGCACATTTCTACTGTTATTACAGATAGCATAAGCTTTACGATAACAACTTCGTACCTCGGTTAAATTTCTCCCAACAAAAAAAGAAAGAATGAAAGAAATAAACACCCTAACCGTACCATAATTTTTATCATTACTAGAATTCATGAAATAACAATGTGGGGCATAACAGCAATTTATGTGACCCCGAAAACACTTGGCCCTGAGCCAATATAACCATCTCTCCATGTAAAGCGTGAAATACATCTATTGTATTCTCAAGAGGTATCAAGTACAAAGGGAACAGGGGAAATAAATATAGATGTAGGGTTAATTTTTTGTTATTTTATTCCCAAACCTGACATTCATCAAAGCGAACTTCAAAACGCGAACAGATGTAATGGAAACGGTTGTGTAAACAAACTTTATTTAACTGACATCTAGTAAGGATTTCTCTTGAAAATGGCACGGTTTTGAATTTCGACAAAGCGTTGAAGAGCTGAAATTTGTAATGGCTGTTGTAATAATTGTGAAGTATATACCGGATTCGTGGTATAAAACAAAGTTATATATTATTCGTTTCCTTTACTAGACTGAAACAATTCGTAGACTTTATAAATGGTATGTCTTTTGTTATTTCTTAAATATAATAAATATAATGTTAAGAGCCATTTGCATCACCTTTCCTTAAAGTTACAATAATCTGTTTCATTGTTTCGTGATTCAGATTGCCCTTTGAATTGATATTTTTTTATCACTGTGATTTTGTTATAAATCACCAACTTCCAAAATGTTACTGAACCTTAACTATCAGAATTATGTAAAATATTCAAAATATTAATTAATATTAATTAACTATTCAGTGTTATAAGACTTTTAAATTTAGTAAAACTAGCCAAATTCCACACAATGCAGAGGTTGTAAACTTAATTTGTAATTCTATTTTATTAATCTATCACTGTAATTTTTTGATACCTTCAGTAAATCTCAATATACTGTTAAAAAAGCTCCATCTCAAGACCTACTCTGGATCATTGTAAAAGGAAACAAAATCATATAAATAAATACTCATCTTTAGAGCTCGGAAATATATGCATTTGCATATAATTTAGCTATATGCAGAGCTGTAATTTTTGGTATTTATCCGAATTAAGTTCTAAAAAATCGATTCCCGAAAATGTTATTTTGGTATTTTTCTTAATACAATATAAATATAGCTAATGTGCGGTGTAGATAAAGTTATAATTGAAATCAAGTACTGCAAAAATCTATGCAAAAAACTAATTTAATGCCCTTTTCGATATACTTATTAATAATAATAATTTGTTCTTCTATCTGAACCAGTCTCTGATCGGAGTCATTTTGTACAGGATGCTAGATTAACTAGTAAAAATGTATTGTATTATAGTTTCAAATTTAATAAAAATGTTATAGGAAAATAAGGGTTATACGTATTATTGACAAAATAACTTCTAAAAAACATATTTAAACATAATTAACATAGAATTTATTAAAGGCATTATTTAATAGCGCCGTGAATAATAATTAGGACAGTTAAGATTTGAAAATATTTAGTTTGCACATCAAAAATCAAATCAATGAAATTTATATCTTCATATTTAATTTAAAAAAGCGAATCATCGAAATGCAAAAGATGGAAAATTTAAAATTTTTAGGTATTGTCCTAAATGTCCTATAAAAGACAGAGATCTTCAATTCCCTATCTAAATCCGAATCTACTTTCCCAAATTTGATGTTCAGTCTTTAGTGTTTTTTATTACATGCAGTATTATATGGAGTTTACAAATTCTTCTCCTTCTTCTTCGTTAGCCCTGTGTCGTCCATACTTGGACTAACTATATAGGCCTCTCCTATTTTTCGCAATTGATTTCCGTTCTGGGCACTTTTCATCCAGTTTAATCCAGCTGTCCTCTTCAGGTCATCGGCCCATCCCATTTGTGGTCTTCCACTTGTTCGTTCCCACAACCACGGTCCATGGTCTTCATTGCTGCATGATTGTGTTCTAGCGTTCGTCTGTCTGTCTGGCAACATGTCCGGTGTAGCTCCATTTAAGATGTGCTCTATGCTTTGCGACATCTATTACCGTATTTATTATTATCTTTTAGTTTCACGTTTCATATTTCTTTCTATTACTGTCTTGAGTTTTAATTATTTTTCCATGTTGCTTTTTGTAAGCGTTCATGTTTGTGATCCATAGGTCAGTGCCCAAAAAAGTAAAAATCTTGGTTTTCGGGTATGTGGAATGTGGATTTTTTTTTAAGGGTAAATCTCTACGGCTGAGAGGGAGTGCACGTAATACTGACATATAAAAAGTTAAGTAGATGCCTGCTTAGTCTGAGCAAGAATGGGTGACCACTCTGCGGCTTGGTGTGTCCAGCCCCCTCGACCCCCTCGACACAGTTTCCCGTATGCCACCCATGAGTCTGGTCCTTCTTGCAATTTCTATGAATTGGTTACAGCTGTGTTAGGTGTTATTTGTTGTCCCAGATATATATTCTTTGGTCTTCTTTGTTGGTCACGATTTTAGTTTTGTTTGTTTTCATTATTAAGCCGATTTTCCTGATGATTTGGCTAGTTGCTCAAGCATTGCTTACAATTCGACATATGAGTTTTAAATCAGAATAATGTCATCGACAAATCTTAGATGATTAATTAAACCATCTACGGAGTTTACAGATTATCCTTTGTAATTAAGAAAATGTATATTCAGTACTCTACCATTACTTCTTCTTTGTTAGCGTTATCTATTACATACGCCTGCTTAATAACTTTCCATCTGTCCCTGTTCTCTGCCGTTTGTAACCATTTCAATCCCGCTGTCAGTTTTACATCATCCGTTCATCTCATAGGCGGTCTTCCAGATGATCGCTTGTAAAGGTATGGTCGCCACTGGATTATTGCTTTATTCCAGCGATTGTCGTCTAATCGCACTACATGTCCTGCATACATCTATTTTAAGTTGAGTGCTTTTTCTACTGCATCTGTAGCTGTTCTTATCCATTCATTGGTCTTCCTATTGCGCCTTGAGATGCTTAACATGGTTATTTCAGTGAAATTCGTTTGTGTTGCCACGTTACCACCCAATTATCCGCACCATAACTAGCTTAACACTGGTAGAATGCATGTGGTACAAACTTTTCTTTTATGCTTCATGGATATACTTTTATTTCTTAATCTGAAACTTAATCTTCCAAATGCTTCCCATGGTTGTTCGACTTTTCGTCTGCGTTCAGTCTTTTTCAAAGCTAACTATCTGACTAAGATATAATGTATACGTAAGTATAAGTATATGCAGAATTCAAAAATGCATTAATGGTATAGGGTGTTCTATTTGAAAATCAAAAGTTAATGGAAAAAAATCATTTAATATGTCAAAAATGGACGTTTATTATGTATATAGGATGTTCCAAATTTCAACTATTTATCGTGAAAACTAAAGGAGAAAAGGGGAGTGTACCATGACCTTGTTACACCCGGTATATTATATATTCCTCTTTATCTATTTCGTTTCTTTCGTTTCCGTTTACCGTAACATTTCCTTTTCCCTTAAGCACTACTTTAGTTTTCCTAAGATTCATGGGCAGTCCCACTTTTTGTGATTTGTTGTGTAGCCCATTGACCCATTCTTCTAGTTCTTCTCTAGTTCTTGTGATTATCAGTAGATCATCCGCATACTGTAGGTTGTTCAGATATCTGCCATTGATGTTTATTCCTTTTCTTGTTCATCTTAGTTTCCTAAATACATCTTCTAATGCTAGTGTGAATAGCTTTGTGAGACACTATCACCTTGCCTTACTCCCCTATTCAGGTTGATTGGCTTTGTGTTCTCAGGAAGTTTGTATGTAGTAGCTATTTATATCTTGCAATATCTTGTAATAATCTGCTGTATCTATTATCTATTTTACAGTTTCAAAACTGCCCATGTTTCAATGCTGCCAAAAAAAGGATTGGAAACTTATATTCATTCGGTTTTTCTATTAATATTTTCATGGTGAGAAGATGGGCATTCGTATTGTTGTTCTTATGGAAGCTTGCTTGATCCTAGGATTGATATTCATCTAGCTTTTTAGCTAATTTATTTCTAATTTTTTTGGTCAGGACCTTGTACATATGTGAGACGAGACCAATTGGTTTGTAATTTTCCTTTGGTCACCTTTTTGTACAGTAGCACTATTGTTGCGTTATTCTATTTTCGGGGTATTTGATCAGCCGGTAGACATTCGTTTAGTAAATTAGTAAATATTTTAAAGAGTTCCATATTTTAGCATCCCAGTAGTTATCTGATCGTTGGCTGGAGCTCTATTGGTTTTCATTTGTTTGTTTTAACTCAAGTTTTACTTGGTCAATATTTATGTTTGGCAATTCTTCTGATCGCACGTTTATTAACTTCTTTTTGTTTGTTCTTGTGTTCGTTATATTATCCGATTCGTAGAGCTTGCTATAAAACTTTTAGCAACTGGTTTTATAAATATGGATTTCAACATTATGGTTTATGTTTGTTACTGGTTTTCCAGTTTCATCGATGAGCTTATGAATTTGTTTTCGATATAGGTTTCGTCTATGACATTTCATGTTTCCATTCTAAGGAGGTCGTCCACCTTCATACCATTACTAAGACTATAAAATCGAACTGCAAGGATGTGCTGGGACAACATAATCTGGCGATGCAAGAGTATACAAATAGGTCGTCGCAACTGGAATTATTTTTAAACATTTTCAAACGCTACACACTCCATTGTTTCATATGTTGAGCTATCGCCTTAATAATATCACGGCAAAGGCAAAAATTTCCATGTGTTTTAAAAATTCTGTTGTTATACTTTTTAGGGTTATAGATTATAATATAGATTTAATACCTTCAAGGAATAACCCCTCCATTTCATTCCAATTTCCGCACTCAGTCGCCCTTTCTTGATCCGAACCGTCATTTATACATATTGCGGAAATGGTTGTGACGTCCTAATATTTGAATAGTTCCAGTTCTAACATCAACAAACTTGAACCCAAAACAAATGCCAAAAAGCGAATTGGTGCTCCAACTGTTATGTTAAAAAAATAAACAACTTTTGATATAGTAATTTTGTAATAAGATCAAATTATATTTATTTGTAGGTAGGTATTAAGTATTCTCTTAGTGTTACAAATAAAGTCTGAAATATAAAATGGGCGATATCAACGCCTCTCGCGGGAAATTAGTTTGTTATTGTTTTACCGTTAAATAGAGTCAAACGTGGCAGTACTTTGCTATATCAACTACTAATGCTTGAAACGGCGGCGGTTGGTTAAACCGTTGATTGAGGGAATTTTGAACGATATAGGTAGTCTTGTTGGCCTTGCAAAAAATCTACTGTTCTTTAATTTTTCAATTAAACAATCCAGCAGGTTCGTGTAAATCTGATAGTGTGGAGTGTAGACAATATGTTTTAAAATTCCAGCATCCTCGTATTCCAACAAGGAACTTAAGACAACCATTAAAAAAAAACTAAACAACAAATTTCTAAGCTCAAGTTTTAATTCATAAAAAAGATTAGAGAGAGAGAATCGATGTATTTTTAAGAATAAATTAAAGTTTGCCTATTTGGAATATTTCTCGTTTCTTGCAAAACCGTCATCGCTGTGAAAACATATAAACTTGGAATTTCGATTTCATGGGTAAATATGTAAATTTATTCACTCAACACTCACTAAATAGTATAGTATCTAGGTGGTTCCTTCTTTGGCTAAATGTAGAAAGAAAGAAATGTAAAATATTTTTTCCAATGTCAAATCAGTAAGTGAATTGAATTTCCCGTGTAAACTCTCACTTACAACACTTACCTCCCTCGTTTTGTAAATAACTATTAATTGGGGGAACTTAACAGAAGAACAGATTAGGAGGCACTGTATTTATTACTTAAGACCCGAATCCGTAAAATGTACCTAAACAAGCAGTTGAACGTGTATAAAATAATATTAACGTAACTCCGAAATAAATTCATCTAACGAGACGCGTCAGGAGTCGGTGGAAGCATGTGCGATTTCGGTCGTATACGTCATCTGCCAACAGAAGGGACAGTGTTGATTATAGTTCGATTACGTTATCGTCTGGTAAGATGTCGAATATTCCAGACTGGAGCGTTCTCGAAGGCCACAGTTGGTATATAGGCGCATTTTATTAGGAACGAGTGGGTCTACCAGTCGCGACCAAGGGCGAACACGTGTAATACCAGTGCGTACGTGAATATAAATAAACTGTATAAATAAATTAGTTAGTGTTTCGAGTTAGTTCGTGTTAGCGTTGTGCTTTTAGTGTCTAAGCTGTTTAAAGTTATTGATAAATAAATCACCTCCAGACCGTTTTAAAAATGTTACAATCTGAATATTTAAGAATCTAAACAAAAATTTAAACTTTAAACAAGAAATCGTAACTGTAATTGTTTGAATATTTTAATAATTAAATATTAAAAATTAGTTTATATTGAACATAAACTATAATTCTTCAATATTTCTCTAGATTTTCAACTGTATATTTGTATTACAACTAGTGGGTGCTGTTCCCGAAGATTTTTTCAATCCCGGGAATCGGGATTGAAAGTTTGTAGAATCCTGGGATTTCCCGGGAACCGGGAAATTTTATTTTAATATTAAACCTTTGATATTATAGAGCAATTTAATTATTTTGATTGAAAGAAAAATAAAACTTAGTAGAAAACAAAAACATATTTATTATTTCATTATCCCGTCCCGGGATTTAAAACGTAAATCCCGGGAGTCGGGATTATAAAAAGCAGCTAATTTCCCGGGATTTCGCTCCCGGGAAATCCCGGGAAGGACCCACTAATTACAACGATATGTTAACAGGAAGGATTAAAGTAGAGAATTTCCTTTATAGAATTTCCTGCCGATTTCTAACTGTTTAATTGAAGGACCAAAAAATTAATTATATAAACAGGCTTCGATTTACTTTGAAATTTCTATCTTCGGGTTTGGGCTGAAACCTATTCTTCTAAATTTCTAAATTGTTGTCCTTCTAAAGTTATCTTTTTTTCTAAATAAATAGTCTTTAAACTAAATACTCTTCTAATATTCACACGTTTTCTAAACAAATCTTCAACTAAAGTTTTTATTTATTTTATGTTCTTTTAATGTTTTTCCAATCAATAAAAGTTACCAACAAATCAAAAGCTTGCCTAAGTAATAGTTACGATAAAAAAGATAATAAATATTCAGTACCAAAGACAATTTACTGTGTACACTGCATAGATTTTTATCTTCTAAAAACAATTCAAACTTAAACTAAATTAATAGAACTATTAAAACGAAACACCAACTCTTATTGAAATCTTTAATTTTTTTTTCCTTTTTTTGTACGAAATTCTCGCTCTGAGAATTTTTTCCAGTATTTCTAACTGTTGTATAGGTACTTTTATTTAACAAAGGATTTATAAATTCACAACCTTTTCCAGGATTACTTACAAATTCTTTGAGTTTTTAAAAATCTTTGGCTGGGCATTTCTTCAAAATTTTAAATTATTTCTGAAATCCCTAGACATCTCGAGCAGGCCTTTGATTCACACTTAAAATCCCTTACAGAAGTATGATACATCTTTCTTGACAAATTAATTTAGCGCTTTTGAAAAGTTTATAACTTAAAACGTTAAAGTGAAAAAATATACCTTATTTTACTTGCGCTTTAAAATTTTAATATCAAAGAAAATGTAGATTTTGAGCGAACCTAATTTATTTAAACTTTGAAATCTTCGACGATTGTTTCCCAATATAAAAAAATTACTGTCTAGCCCCGTTATCAAAGTTTATTTACCAACAAAAAAGATCTTTTTATTTAAATGCAAATACACAAATTGTATAAATTTCATTCAGTTTTTTACCTCATGTTAAAATCCAGAAGAACCAGTTCTAAAAAGGCAGTATTCTCCCATAAACTGCAGATGTGACTACTTTATTAAAGACATAACCTCTCTTATTAGAATTTCTAAAATTTTATAATGAGTTCACTGTCATGTTTAAAAATAAGACAACCTTCTACGGTTATAAAATGATAATAGATATAATCAAGAGGTTGGTTGCTTCAGGAAATCGTTCGCCACACATAAACGTACGGACACCTACACACAGCTGTATTAAGAAATAACAGGAATGTAAGAGAACATGACAACTAAAATTCCTTTATGGTAAGTGGTCATCAACTTACAACAAAGAACAACATGTCTATGTGGCAGGAGATTCTAGATAATTAATAAATATTATTATATAATTTACAGATATCAGCTACTGTTTGGTTGAAAATTATACCGTTGGTTTCTCAATTTGTAAAAATTTCGTTGATTTTAGTTTCAGTTCGGAAAGAAGATTAAACTGATTAACCTCTACAGATACTTTAAAATACTAGAACTTTTAATTTTTTCTTTGATTTTGATTTATTAACATATTCATGCAAAAATTTAAATCAGGTTTAAGATTTTATCAACATTGGAACGTCTACTTCAATAACAAAGAAGATTTTTAAGCCCAGTTAATTTTAAAACCAAAGCTCGTTAACAAAGTTAAAAATTAACACCGTTGTTTCCACATAAAGTCAAATAAAAATTCAAAACCGTTATTAATAATCCATAATAGAGAATGTAAACAGAACTCATCAAAACCAATGTCGTGAGTATTAGTAATAAATCTTAAAGACGATTTATTTAGGATCTGAATTAGTCGATCCATTTAAAGTAAAACCTATTCATTGATGTAAATCGGTTTAGAAAATACAATTTCCTACTATGGCATCGAAATCCATGTTTGTAATATTATTAAAGTACCGTGTAGAAACAGTAAATTGATGTTTGGCTCCCGTTTTGTGGAAAATAAAACGGTATAATGTATAAAGGTCTGTTTTGCATATGAAAACAAAAAGCTTTGCCGGTGTTATGCATTGTTAACGTGTTGATAGGGTATGTTACAATAACGTATTGATGTAAAAAGATGAGAAAACTTCGCAGAGGGGTTTAGTCAAAATTCAGGTCGGTACACGAAGAGTATATAAAATAATATGGGATTAAATTAGTTATTGAAAATGTATGCATAGGGTTTTAAAATCAATTAAGTTCAACACTAATGTGAATAATTATGTAGTAGTATTTTGTTAAATCTAAACAAAGCAAACGAACCTCCGGATGAAGATTGAATTGTAAGATTACTACTAAAACAAATCAATTCTTTTGTAATTTTTTAAACGTACAAACCAATTTTCAGCGATGTTTCAAAGCTGACGAGCGTTGGAAATGACAGCGACCAATGGCTAGCTAGGACAATTTCTAAAATAAAAAGTAATGTAGAAGAGCAGCAAAATTGTCAGGTGAAATCTTTAATGCGAGAAAAATCAGAAGCCAATGTGTCAATGTGATGCTTCACACTATAAAAGTCCCTACCAGGGTGGAGTCCTATGGGTTAGGCAAAATTTCACTAAACGACCATAGCAGTCGACTTAGCATTCAGAAATCTAGAATAAAATAAATAAACATAAAAAAGATTGGACAAAATTATCTAAGGATTACATTCACCAGAGGATGAAAACTTTACGCAGGACATGGAACTACAGGGGGTTGCGTTACTTAGCAGCCAGCGTTATAAAACTATTTATAATATATGTATATAACTGTCGTCTTCTCCACAGTCGTTTTATTATCAGTTATTAATAATTTGATACTCGACTAAGAGTATGGATTCTAACCGAATACTTAAATTAATTATTAACAATACTGTAAAATTGAGTGAAGAGCAGCAAGGATGTAGGAACAATCGAAGCACAATAGACGCAATATTCACCTTACATCAAGTCATAAGTCATAAAACAATTGCACACACAAAATAAGACATACATATGGACTAACAACACATTAACAGAAGAAATCGATATATCAATCGCTGGCTACCTGAGTCCACTGCTTTTTAATTTAGTTATTAACAAAATTATAAATAACATAAAAATAACTAACCATGGGTACAAAATCGGAAATCGAGAACTGAAGCTATTATATTATGTAGTATGTAGATGCTGTAACCCTTGCTGAAAATTAAGACGACTTTCAAAGGCATGCCTTCTACCTGACTGCTAAAGACTATAAATTTAGAGATATCAGCAGAGAAAACAAAATCCTTAGTTATATGTAAAGAACCTAAAAGATGTAAATTAGTAATCAATGAGAAACCTATAGAGCAAGTAATGTGTTTTAAATACCAAAAGAAGTTAAGTCACAAATCAACAAAGCAGCAAGAGTGTCAGAATGCCTAACCGATATAATTTGGAGGGACAAGAACAGGAACATTGAAACAAAGGTCAGAATATACAAGCCGTGCATCCGCCCCATAATGACGTACGCAGCAGAAACGAGCTGACACCACACTCACTAAAAGAATATCCCGAACCACGGAAATAAAGATTTTAATAGCAATATCAGGACACACGCTGTACAGTAGAATACACAGTGACAACATTAGAGAAATGTGTAATGTACAAGACGTCGTGAGATGGTCGAGAAGGCGCCGCAGAGAGTGGAACGCGCATGTAACCAGAATGTCAACAACAGATCACCCAAAATAGCAAGGGACAACAAACCAAGAACAACACGTCCACCTGGAAGATCACCTGGCACCTAAACGCTGGATGGACAGCTGGGCCTCCGGATCTCAAGAGTCATATTGGAACATACAAGTCTCAGACCTAGTAGAAGAAGAAAAAAACAATCTAGTGGCAATCCTAACGATAAAAAAAGAATAACTGGTAAAACAGCTAGACAAGAAATTCGAGACCGGAAATGTATTGCCACACATAATAATATAGAAACGCATTTATATAAAGTTTTTATAAAAGTTATAGCAAATCGTTCCACTTTAAATTTGAGAAAGGTGTCCCAAGGACTGTTCAAGTACCCATTCATTCTAAAATAAATAAAATTTGATGTTTAAGAACAGTACCGCGAATAGAGAGAGGGAGAGAGAGAGAGAGAGAGAGAGAAGAAGAAATACAGTTGCAAAGAAAGAGAGAGATTGTTTCTTCTAACAGCTGCCTCCGAAAATATGGGCATAAACGCTAATAAATTATTCTTTAATTATATAAACTTTGTAAATGACACCTTCCTAATCGACCATGACAGAGACGAATTACAACTCATGCTACGAAAATTTAACAAAAGTTTCCAAGAGGATAAGTTTAACGACTGTCCTAAATAAAACCAAGATAAAATGATAATAATAACAAAAGCCCAGGTGATGGAAAAGGAAACTCAAACCAAAAAGTAGTTTACGTAGCAGAAGATCATGTGATCATGAGACTACCCTAAGCAACTATAAACGTAATTTAGGATGAATGCTACAGTGCCCTTGCATGCTGGGTGGGCGACAAAAAATAATGACTTCGGACCCGTTTGGATTATCCGAAGCCATGTTGGGTTATACGAAAATGAAATCTCAATGTTTTATCCAGGCTAGAAATTAATTTCACCTTCATCAACTAAAATTGCTACTATGGATAACAAGAAATAACCCATAGCCACCCCTATCAAGGGTTAGGTTTGCGCAAACTAATATAGGTACACGAAATAACGTAATATGTTAGTTAAACACAAGGATGGTTACTGCAACCTCCTTACGAAACAGGTTCAAATCTTAAACTATACGAATACTCTAAACGCCTGCCTCAGATTAGGACATTTTCCTGAAACATGGAAAGTTGCGCATGTCGTGATGCTTAGTAAACCCGGAAAGAACCCTCACGAACCCTCGAACTATAGGCCAATTAGCTTACTATGCACCATCTCGAAAATATTTGAGAAGGTCATAAGTAAGCGATTAAATAACCTCTTAACCACAAATGACACAATTCCAAAGTTCCAGTTCGATTTTAGAGCTAAACATTCTACCTCGCAGCAACTCTTACACCTAACTGAAATTATAGAAAGGGGTTTTGAGAACAAGCAGCACACACTAGTCTTTTTTCTGGATTTCTCGCAGGCATTTGACAAAGTCTGGACCAAAGGACTTATATTTAAACTACAAATACCTGCTTATTTAGTGAGAACAATTGCTTCCTTTCTCACTAACCGAACCTTCGCAGTAAATATTAACGATACACTTTCCAATACAAGTTCAGTTAACGTAGGAGTACCGCAAGGCCCCATATTAGGACCCATCCTATTTAATATCTATGCGAGTGACATCATAGAACTACCAAATACACTTCTGGCAATGTATGCGGATGACACCGCAGTTATTGCTCAACATAGTGGCATCACGGAGGGAGCCATGAAACTACAAGAAGCTGTCAATCACATCACAAACTGGTGCCACAAATTGTATTTACAACTAAACCCGCAAAAATGCGAGTCTAAGATCTTCACATTGCGACGACCAAACAACCCACCAAGAATTAAGATTAATAATTTTGAAATAAAATGGAATCCTAAAGATCGAGCGGTAAAATACCTAGGACTATATCTCGACAGGAGACTTACTTCGGGAATACATTTAAATAAAAAAATAAATGAATGTTACACGCGGCTAGTACAGCTTAATCCAATTATTAATCGTAAATCTTCATTAAAAATAGAATGCTCACTCCTCATCTATAAAGCTCTATTAAGACCTGCAATCACAGATGGATGCACAGTTTGGGGAGCAACCTCCAAATCACACATAAACAAAATCCAAGTGCTGCAAAATAAAATTCTCAGAATAGCCACAAATTGCCCTTGGTTTATCAGGACTAAATCTCCACGATGAACTTGGAGTTCCTACCATTAGACATTTTGTACAATAATGCAACTTTCAATAGTAATGACGGGATTCCGGTGTTAAGTACAAACATTTTCTCGGAAGGTAGTCTTGGGCCGCATTCCTAGCTCACGCCAACTCGTGAGCCGATGACAATAGCTATGCTAGCGAAATTCTTCAAAAATATAGCTAGCTGCCCTGGCGCAAGGGTCAAAATCAAGATTACTCAAAATTATTAGAAGCATGGGCTTTAAATATAACTAATGTAACAACAGATGTATTTTAATAGAGCAGAAACATATGCAAGTCAAGATTGCATTTCCAAATAAAAATATTTGGAATCTAACGAAAAAATTATCTTTATATTTCTTGGCGAAACATGGATGTACAGAAATAGTTCGCAGATAGGTACCTATGCATATAGTTTCACAATAAAACTTAAATGGAAACCCAAGCATAAGCCCAAAGGTTTACTGTATTACATGGTGGATAAACTGCAGGGCTTTAGATAGATGTACATTGATTTTGGACAACAAAATTAAATATAAGGATTATCATCAAACATAAATGGCAAAACTTTTAAGAAATGAGTGGAGAGTTAACTGCTACCTGCCCTAAAAAGGGATGGCAAAAGTGTAGTGTTAATGGGCAATGCTCCATACCATTCCATGTTTGTTGATAAGCCACCACCACCAATTCTTGAAAATCCGAAATGGAAGAATTGTTAAAACAAAATGAGGTTGATTTTTGATAAAGGAAATACTAGAAAACACTTTAGAGATAGATATCATAAAATCAGTAATAATTATCCAAAATAACAATTATCCAACAAAAATATGTTATAGACACCTTACTAATTGTATGTAGGCATAATCGGCCGTATTCTGATCTTATGTTTAAAGTTTTCTCTAACTAAAGTCGTGTTTAGCGTAATTAAACATGGCGTTAAATTTAAATATGAGATCAGAATACCGACCATAGTTCTTAAATTACCCCCATGCCATTGCCACGCCATTCTTTATTGTGTTTGTTATTTGTGGTGTTCTTACTTCATCTAATTATAAAGGCTCTTGGTTAGTTGTACCCTACAATTTTTGTAAAAGCATATTCCAGTATAATTTTGCATTCTTCAGAATGTATGTACTTGTATTTTTGCAGCATTTTTGTTTCATTACAAAATAAATTTTGTTATCTGCTTTCCAATTTGTCTTCTCCAACTTTTTCAAGAAAATATTCGTTTTTTTTATTCTATGGACCACGTTATTTCAACTGTTTTCCCTTCTTCCTTGTGTTTCAATATTTTCACAGTATTCCCGCATTCGTTTTCGGTGGTTTTCCCTCATTTCTTCTGTCCATGACTTGCCTGTTCGGTGCTTTGGCTTTTTTAAGACCCTCGTATGCTCCAAGTTTTTTTCTTAAGGGGGTCACGCTCCTGCATGTCTTCAAATGTGATCCCCACTTCCTTTCCACGTTAGTGAATCAGTCTCCCTTGGTTTTGTTGTCGAGAAAGTAGGTAAAAATCCGATTAGTCAATTTCGCTGTGCTCATTCATGCCATGGGACCATAGAAGGCAATCTCCTCCTTTTCCGAATTGTGTACGATATCTTTTCCACGTGTGTGTATAGTTCGTAGTTGTATGCCATGTTCCTTGACTTTTCTCAAGATCTTTCTCTCTTTGACTTCCAATTTCTCGATCAGACCTTTCTTCTCGAGGCATTCCGCTGCATATAGGGGCTCCGGTCGGATGACTGTGCGGTAGTGTCTGAGCTTACCGTTAAAGGATATAGATTTTTTACTATAGACACATTTGGTTTTCTGGTACGCCATTTCCATGTTGTTAATCCGTGGCGCGAAGGCTTTTTTCGGAGATGTTGGGTTCTATCGATTCGCCGCTTGATTTTTCTCTATCCCACCTCTAACTCGCTGGGCACCGGCTTGATGTTCATTATTGACTCAGTTTTCTCAATGAGATTCGGAGACCCGCCCTTGCCGCTTGTGCCTTGTGTTGGTTGATTTGTATTGCAGCTGTATCTTGGGAATCAGAAACGATTGCGAGATCATCTGCGAAAACTAGGCAGTCAACTGTCAAATTCATGCTCCTATAGTCCAGTCCAACGCCGTTTTCAACACCTTCCTTATACTCATCTCTTTGCGCCACTCTCGAATGACTTTTTCGAGGACACAGTTGAAGAGTAAAGGTGAGAGCCCATCTCCCTGCCTGAACCCCGTTCTGATTTCGAAGGCGTCTGACAACGCTCCCCTAAATTAAGATTTTGGATTAGAGTGATTCGATCAATTGAGTTGTAGAGCTTCTTGAGGTCAACGAAGGTCACCACGAATTTCTTGTTTCTAAGCTTCAGATATAAGAGGGTGGATTTGAGATTCATAGTCTGTTCGATAAGTGAGCTGCCTTTCCTGGCCCTCCTTGGTATTCTCCTAATTGTGGATCCAGTTGCTCCTCTACTCTAACTTGAAAAGCTTCCGAGAAAACCTTGTAGGTAACTAGGAGGAGAGAGATGCCACGGTAGTGGTTTACGTCTGTTCTGTGGCCTTTCTTAAAAATGGGGTGGATGAGGGCTGGCGGCCAACATCTTGGAAATTTCTCGATTTCCCAAATCTCGCGGATGATTTCAGTCAGTTTATTGATCGCCTTGTCGCCCGTCCGCATGTTTCCACAATTCGGCGACTATCGAATCCTCGCCTTGTGCTTTTGTTGTAATTGAGTGACTTGATGATCCGACTAACTTCTTCGTTTGTGGGTGACGATGAATCTGATCAGGATGGCCATGTGTGTGTAATGTGTATTGCCGGGGATGAATTTGGTTTTTAAAGTGAAGTTGTATTATTATTATATTTCGTTTCCCAGCAAGAAGCTGGTATTTTCATCTTTTAACGGGAGTAGCCAAGTTAAAAAGTAGGTGATTATTGTTTCGTCGACTTATTTTCTTATCTCGCGTTTGTTATTTGCCACTTTCAGATAGGTATAAATTCCTCCTCTTGCAGAAAGTTTCTTACGATGTTACATATGTTTTGAGTAGTATTGCTTCTGAATTTGTGTGTTAATGTATAGTGGTATGGCTAGGTAGATAACATAAAAATACGCCCTCGTATTTTAAGTTAAAGTAAATGTATAAAAATCAAAATTTGTTCAAATTCATTAAAACTACACTAATTAATAAGTAAGGCAGTAATTAACACGTCCTAAATTATTACCTAAATTATTACAAACACAAACATACATTTTAAATTCAGTCCAATTTAGGAAGCAAATAACTTCAGGGGAAATCTTACAAATTGTGCAAATATACCGGGATCTGGGCCGCTGACAGATGAAATATTCCAGAAACCACGAATAATAAAGTACTCGCATTTTACGAAAAACAAAAACATATTGCTCAGAACTCTATTAGGAAAAAGTTTAAATTACGTCCTTTCTTCCCGTATCGTTAAAAAGAGTGCCGTTTTAATTTTAAACAGAACTGTTTTTCTTTTTGTATAGGTAATCTAATAAAAACTCGTTGCCTGATATCGATTTTCACATCATCTACTTTAGCAAAGTTTAAATTAAAATTATATCTCGCGAAGTAAAGCGCGTTTTAATACTATCAAATTTAACTTAAGCAAATGTGTTCTGATTTAGGAAAGCAATCTTAAATTATAGTTGTCGCCTTTTTATTCGGGGGGGGGGGGTACAAGAGATTCAGGGGGAGATTTGAGGGGTTGCTTCCGCATTTTTTTAATTATTAAAAGAGAGGTTTCTTGAAAATTCAAATTAAAAGTAATCCATAATAATTGTTACCTTCTTTTATTTTTAAAATCGGTTAAGATTCAAGTTATTTTAATATTTGCTAATAGAATGTTGATATTGAAGTGTACCAAACTAAATCATTTTTTAATATTTTTTTAAAGAAAATGCAGTACGTTAAAGAGCATACCCACGTGGAATCTAAAAGAAAAAAGTAATTGCCCTGTAGAACTTACATTAAAACTATCGATTCACAGAAATCGATAATGGTTTACACGTGACCAAGCACTAAAATCAAAAATATTTCAATGAACCCGAAACTTAATATGCAGAACACATAAACAAGAAATTAAAAATAAGAAGTGTAAACAAATGCACGTTTACAGGCGCATCTCTCTGAACCTTGATTAAGCATTCCAATCAATATAGATACCTCATAAATATTTGAGGCATGTTTACACGGCACCGTTTTCATCCTGTTGTACAACAACCTCGCCCTCATCTACGTTTCATATTTTTATGGAACTTTCTAGAAATTACACAAAGTTTTTGTGTAAGCTTTCTTTGCAAGGTAACGTTTTCAATCCATTACATATTAATATTTAGGGATTTATTCATGTGGAACGCATTAAAATTTTATCAAACCCTTGAGAATTAAATTTGCATAAGAAAATGAAGGAATGAATAACAATTGGTATAGCGATTTATTTCGTGCGGTTTGTCCCTTTAGATTTGTAGGTGTCGGGTGAATATTGTTAAATTCCTCCGGGTTATGCTGATGGAAAATGTAAATTCTAGAATTCTACTATACAAGACGTTAACTTAATATACAGTGTGACCAAGTTTATAGCAGAGAAATCGTTTTGCTATTTCTAGGCTCGTTTTTAATTTTAAAAAAAAATATTCAGTTAGAAAATATAGTTTGTTCTATGAATTTTACACGTTTGGTTTTGAAATTGAACTCTTTCTCTAAATTTACTAAATTCATGCATTTTGTTCTGAATTAACTTTACACTGTTCTTTGAATTTGGATGTTTGTTGTTAACTTGTGGCGTTTGGCTATAGATTCATACGTTTTCCTTTGAGACTTTCCTTTGAATTGAAGTTTCTTTTCTTCTAAATGTACGCTCATTTTCTTAAATTTACGTATTCGGGTAATTCATTTAATGCTGTTTTAATTTAGCCTTCTTCCACTGACCAAATCTAGAAGTAACTGAGTTCAGAATAAAATATTCAATTTCATAGAGAAAGCATACACTTTAAATTCTAAACTAAAAAGAAGTAGAAAACAATGCAATGGAATAAGTTCCTGAATTAAAAACAAATAAATTGGGCAAAATCTGAGATTAGAACAACAAAATGAATTTGGCACAAAAATCTAAGAAAAAAATTTGAAATTAACAAAATAAAATCCAAGAACCAAAAATAGTTTGAAATTCAACAGAAGCAAAAAAAATTGGATATCCACATTTTTCAATAGTCTAAATTAAAGAAAACAAAAAGGTTGTTGATTAAAAAAAAACGAATTTAAAGGTATGGCATTCAATAAAAACGTTTAAAGTTTGAGAATATTTAACTTACTTGACAAAAGCCTGGATACCCGAGGTCCTTAAATCCAAGAAAAATGTTCAGCTTTCGCATTGATTTATTTTAAAAATATCCACATTCAGAAAAAAAGGAGTCTAAATCTGAATTTAAGAAAAATGCTCTAATCTGAAATTAACTCTGTGAGTTACTAAGCTTCATTTAAACTGAAATTATTTCGGTCCAAAGCAGCCCCTTAAGTTTTAAATTGTATTATTTTGCATTTGCTTTTATTAAATTATCAACTCAAATAAGTTATTGTACTTTGGGAGGAATGTTCGATTACTATTAATAGATCTAATCTTCGTAATATCCTTAATTTGAAACAAACAATTATTATAATAATACAAAAGAACAAAGTTTAATATTAACAGGAGGATAAATTAATGCAAAAGAAATTGAAAGTGTCGTATTAGCAAAAGAATCGAGATATTATGTTTTAGTTGTCACGATAATGGTTACAACACAAAATTGTATTTAAAACTTTCTTTTGAATAATTTTAACGAAGTTCATCTTTGGATGTTCTCTAAAAATATTATCTCAGCTTCTACCTTAAAATGTGAGTAGTTGCAGGATCAGCTGATTTCATAGCACAAATTTAATCACGATAGAAAGCTTAATAACTTAACTTCAATAATAGATTTTATTATAACAATAAGACAGAACACACTATTCCATACGTTAGAGCTTATAGAGGTGTTGAATGTGGATCGGATCATTACGTGATAAGGGCCAAGGTATTCTACAAATTTTAAAAATAAAGCAGAAGACGATAACAATCGAGGGATACGTGCCTCCAAATTCAGACTAGAGAGCTTTGAAAACGACTCTACGGTATTACTGTATCAATTAAAACCAAACTTGAAATTGAACAACATCTACTCAAGTGGGTTAAACATGTACCACAACATCGTCACAAAAGAAGCATTAGAAGAACTATCAAGCCGACCTCTTAGAAACGAAATCTAATGGTAGAAGTTTGTTTGATATTTATTTACTTACCAGTTCAACAATAATAATTATATTATTCATGGTAGTGGTTCAGTTGGTTCAGCGACTCAGCGTGTGTCTGACCACTAAGACTAAGATGGTCCGGGTTCGATTCCCAGGGTCACATATACACCGAAAATACGCCGCCACTTCCCTCAGAAGGCAATGGCAAACCACCGAGGTGTATTCGGCCTAGTAGTCCTCTCTAGAGTAGAAGTGCAAGCACTTCCGTGGTTCGGAACCCATGTTCAGTTGTAGGTCCCCTATATCTGAGGGCTTCTTGACACGCACACTACAGGCATATGGAGAGAGGATCGGCAGCGTCCTGTAAAGGGTATGCCACTCTAAGAAGAAGAAGTGATAATTAGAAACAATATAACTAGTATCCTACAAGGGTTGTTACCCCCTCTTACATGTTAATATTGATTTTCCTTTTATTGCTCAATCACTGTCCTTATCTGACAGACAAGGATCTTGTGGTAATTTAAGCTTGCCTAAGTTATAAAATACCGCTCAGTCGCACTCACTTAAGTTTCAAAAAAATTTGTTTTGCACTTTCACTAACGTAGTCCTGTACTGTTGAATGCCTAGTTGATGGTGTATTGAGTGTTGCGGTACTAAGAGATAGAAAGTCTTGTAAGAGAAAAAAGACCTATGATAAATGGCTGAACACTAATGATAGAGAAAATCGCAAGTACTGTATGCACTGCACTAAAAATGCTAAAAAGGCCGTAGCCAAGGCAAAAACGAAGAATGGGAAGTAACGTGTAGAATAGTAGATCACAATATTAGATGCATTATGGCCACAGAAGAATGGCGAATTTGAAAAGAAACTTCTCACCAAAGTATCGACGAAGAGGTTAATCTTTTAGGCCCGACGTTACCTGGAGGAGAGGAAATAACGGAGGATCAAGGATAGAACTGCTGGTGAAGATATTCCTCTAGATTGGAAAACAACATATACCTCCAATTTGCACAAAAAAGGGAACAGAAGGGTACTGTCAAATTGTCGATGTATAAGTGTAATTAACTATATGACAATGTTTCAAGATTGTATAGAAAAATGCTTAAAGAAAGAATTGAAAACCAAATTAAAGACACAGAAGAACAAAAATGGTTTTCTTGCAGCGATAACATTTTCTGCTTAAAGCAGTTGATAGGGAAAAGAAGTGCTAGAAATCTAAAAACTCAGCTTGTATTCATAGACCTCAGAAAGGCCTATGACAGTGCCTCTCTATAAAAAGTATGGCGTACATTACCAAAAACCGTGTCAACCCCCTTTATGTTGGAGCGGTAAAATCATTGTATACCAGTAGTATAAACATAGGACAACACTATCTGAAAATTTTCTGGCCATCAAAGGACTTCAACAAGGTGTGCAATAGTACCTACAATATTCAAAAGCATATTTTTAAACTCAGCGTTGTAAACTGGAGACGTACTTGTCGAAACATGAGAATTAAAATTTGCGACAACTTTTTACCCTACATAAAAAGGATAAAAACGATGTATACTAAATGTTGAGAAAATTGACTGAAGAATGCCAGAAATGGAGACTAACAATAAACACAGACAAGATCGAATATATTGCTGTAGGAAATGTTAGCAAAGATTTAATACTACCACAAGGGATGCAAAAGGGATTTTATTATTATTATTATTCAGATGACGTGTGGTTTATTGCCGGCTGCACTAAAGCTCATCGGCTTCTTGTGCCCCCTAGGATTTAATCTTACAGATTGGCTCCATTAGTGAAGTCTAGAACATATCCGTTCGATGAATTTGTTACTTCTACGGGTACCATTAAATCCACAATATGTGCTCTGTAGTTCCTCTTTCCCAAGAAATCTGCAGTTTGAATCATTGATGACGCCTATTAATTGAAGGTGCATTCTGAGCTGGCAGTGTCCTGTTAGTAGCCCAACTACCTTTCCCATTTTTTCCCTGCTTAGAAACAGTAGTTCTCCTTACCAACTCCTTTGCGATCACATATTCCAACCCGCATATTGGTTCAGGTCCGATTAGGGGTTTTTCTGCTCCCAGTGCAAAATAATTTAATTCATACAAATACCTTGGTGTGACAATCACGAGCGAAGGCACAAGCAAAACAAAAATAGAGAATCGAGTTGGACAAGTGAAGCAAGTGACGAGACAACTCACAATAGCAAGAATTGAAACAAAAATTAGCATATATTATATAAAACAAATCGCCACATATACGGCAGAAGTATGATAAACTACATCACACACGAAAAGAAGACTGCAAGCAATGGAAATGGCGTATTGGGGTCGGCGTTGTAAGCTTACGTTTCAAGATACAGTCAGGAATGGGGAGATAAGAGGAAATATAGGAACAAAAACAAATATTATTGACATAATACATGCAAAACGTCTGTTCGAAAGCGGAAGCAACCACCACCAACAAGGCTGCCTTGTACCAGCAATCGTTGAAGACGAAGTTATAGTCACTCGTTACATAGATCGCAATCGCACGTGGCCACAAATTTTGTAACTTTTTTATTTCACTTTGTATATTTCTTTTTAATTAGTTTATCTTTAAATATTCGTATTGTTTTAACAGTAATTAAACATTTTGAAACCGATTAGACAGATTTAGGAACTAAAGGACAACATTAAACCAGGAGCCAATAATACCAATGATGAATAGAAGAAAACTAAATTGGTTTTGATATATTTTAAGAATGAACTAGAACAGATTAGTAAGGAAGGTAATGTTTGCTAAGAGAGAAAATAAAGAAGAATAGAAAGACCAAGAAAAATATGGATAGAACAAATTGAAGAAAGGTAAAACAATGAATGAAATGATACGGATGATAGAGGTCCGGAAGAAATGAGTAGATGAAAAATAAGAACCGAACTCCAACGCCCGGTTAAAGGCCATAAGGAGATACGAGAAGAAGAAGAAGAAGGAAACCGATTCTCGAATTATTATATATCATAAACAAAACAACCAACATTGTTGTTGAAACTCAACAACGTTGAGATGGCACGGTAACGTATGCTGAATGAAAGAAGACAGGTGGCCAAAAAAGTGCTACAGTGGAACACTCCAACGAGAAGGCGTAACAAACACGATGACACAGAGAAGTCTGCAAGACCGAAAGCTATATCGCAAAGGTATATAGACTACAGAAAACTTAGTACATAGCGTTGACCTTCTTTTACATGTAACGGAGATTATCTGCTAAATTATTCAAACACACTAGTTTACTAACAGAGGTGGCCAAAATACAAACAAAACAAAGAACGTATTTGTTATGGTTCAAACATGTAATACATTGTTTACTTGCACTTTCGCATATGGTTTTGTTGATTTTGCTTTGAAAAGATGAAGCTTTTGTAGCACTATACTACACGTAATTAAATCTCGGCATAACTAAGTAGCCTGTTTAAAATATTATCAATACTAGTGAATTGATTAGCACCAAATTATATACTATAAAATACTGATCGTGCAGATATTTAGGCATATTGATATGTCACACGGTGACTGTCTTTAGTTACAACAAGGTAGGTCAAAACAGTGCCCTTTGATCTGCGAAAATCCCTATCCTAACATTTTGCACTTCGATCAATTTACTAGCTATATTATTAATACGTAAATACATTGTTTTATTTCTGGACAATTCGGTTATATGAAATTATTTATTATCGGTACCTATTTTAAACATCTACGCTTCGTTAACTTATCATCTATTCCGTGATATAACAAGGCAAGGGAACTATGTCCTCTCCTGGTCCATGTAAAAATAGTTGTTATATGTAGTTTACTATTAAACCTACGGACGTTCTAAAAATATTAACAACCAAAATATTAAAAACACACAGATTTCTGCGCCCCTTTAAAGCCAGTGTCTGTATTTTTATTAGCAATAAAATTCTTAGATTTAATTGTTAAAAAAATTTTCGTATGTTGTCAAGTGTTCGGTTGTGCAATACAAATAACCATCTAAAAAATATAGAATATACAAGAAGCTTGATAAGTTACGACACAAACAGAAATAAATTGTCCATGCCAACTAGTAAATGTAAACACGCAGTACATTTCAAAATCTCATGTTTTGCCATGTGTTGATATTGTTGAACAACCGCTGCTGTGTATCCATCCACTTTATTATCCGTAATAAACGTAAAAATCTTTATGTTGCACATTCATAAAAGCGCAACTGTATATTAACAAAGGGAAACATATTTTATCATCTTGACTCATCTGTATGTTTGACCTAAATTTCGAGATAGACTTCTTGTTGTTAAATTACCGATCCTTGTTACCAATCCGCATATAATGCTATACCAGATATCAGATACTAAATCCAAGTTCAAACAGCACTGCGGTCAAGCGTTATAATGAGATAGTTACACAACTAGACATTTGCAAAGATGATTTATCGCATTAGCACTTCGTCGCTTTGCAGTAGTACGGCCGCTTTTCCATTTAATATAATTATATAATATAGAACGCCCGGTTGTTAAACAACAAATTACTTAAAACTCGTTTAAATGAGGTGCGCTTATTGACAGCAGTTACCTGTCCAATTATTCTGTAACTGAAGCGTCATTAGCTATAATTTAAATTCTTAGTTTGTTGCGAATTTTTATACCAATAAATGGTTTGCGGGTAATACTCTAGTTAGTTTATTCAAAAAACTAAATAATTTCCTATAGGCTGAGGTTATTATGTCAGAACAGAGCAACACGTGACTTTTTGTTTTATATGTAAATTGTAAGTTTGTTAAAAGTATATGCATAATACATATGTCCAGAAGTAACATATTCGCAATATTCGCATAGCTCATCGCAGGTTAATTGTGATTGTAGGAGACTAGGACATTTACTTATTTATTATTTATTTTTATTTATCGCCAGTCTTCCAATTCAAACCAATCTTTATAACCATCTATCTCGAAGTCAGACTTTTTCAACAACTTAAGATTTAAATACGTATTTCATTAGTATTTTTTATTCTTACTTCCTTTGGCAATTTGTCATATTTTTAATACAGCGACTAAGACGTACCAAATACGAGAGCCCCGTTTTAATTACCGTAGTCATAAAGTAAAAATTGTCCTTTTATTGCGGACCTGTTTACGACGAATTTCCCTTTATTACGAATCCATTTCAGAGAATCAGATTTAATAAGTTCCGTTTAAAACGAACCTATTACTCGCTTATACGACCTCTATCTCAACAGTTTAAATACCTTAACACTAGCTTTTCGGGTACAGTTTCCCTGCATTTTCGCTGCATCTGCATAGTTCAATTGCAGTGTCCTTAGATTTTATTCAGCTGAGATTTCTTTGTCTTCTAGAAGCAGAACCATTACCGTTGTAGCGAATGTAAGCTACTATGGGAACTATTTTTAAAAAAGGCTTCGGAGCATGGCAACCCCACACTTATAATAATAAATGAAATAATCGCCTGTCGCAATGACAGACACCTTCAGTATTTCTATCTCTTTCTACCGTTAACTAAATCAAATAACATACTTTGAATACTGAATCCATACATATTCCAAGGGTATCGCGGATTCCTTTCTAAAAAAATACATTGGTGTTTCCCTAAGTTGCGCCTTATCTAAAACACCCGGTATGTACATATAAATTTTAATTAGATTTAAAGAAGACGATTCCAAATTTTAAAACATTAGGTTATTGGTATCAATTATTTTCATATAATCCACGAATAGTAAGTAATATATTCACTATTAATAATAAAGTAAAAGCAACAACGAAGAGATTAAACAACTGAGACACACAATTGAGAAAGGAAAGGAAAAATTTAAGATACAAAAGAAAAAAAATAAGGAAATATGAAAATGAGATTTATTGACAAGAAGTGAGAACAGAAAAACTTGAAATAGAAATTAAAAAGAGAAACATGGTCTGGTATTGAAGATGAAGTAGAACAGAATAATCAACCACGGGAAGGAAAGATACTGGAAATCCTAAAGATAATAGAAGTAGAAATAGGTCTCAAGAAGGAGGTGGAAGACATCAGAAAGTTAGGAAGGTGCCAAGTAAGTGTAAGCAGGCCAGTTCTGATAATACGTAGTTTCGAACTGGAATAAATGTATGGAAGTATGGAAAAATCCGAAGAAGTTGAAAGGTACAAAAATTTGGATAAACAAGGATTTGACACAGAATCAAAAAGAAGAAAGAAAGAAAATGCCCAATGCATTCATGAAAGGAAACAAACTCATTGCAAAATGAGGAAGAATACGGAATGGAGGACATAAGAAATTACGAAGACCAGGAAGAAGAGACTACTAGACCAAAAGAAAAAGTGCAAATGAAAGAAAGCAATAAACGCACAATAGCAGACAGATCACCAGAGGAATCAGCGTCGAAACCAAATACCAAGAAGAGACCCAACCAACAAAAGGACTATGAAGAAACTCGAAAACCGAAAGTAATATGGTCGCAAACTTTATTTGCAGGTTTTCCAAAAGATAAGCCAACAAAAAACTCAAAAACAACAACTGGACAAATAAAAGAATAAATAATACAGCAAAAAGGACTGCGCAACTGGTAACCAATATGAAGTTTAAAAATAAAAGAAAACCGAAACAGAGAATACAAGAAAATGGAAAAAGAAAGAAGAACAAGAATAAGATAAGATTTGGGACGTGAAATATAAGAACTATGCTGGCGACCGGAAAAATGGAGAAAATCGCAAAAGAAATGCTGAACTATCGAATAGGAGTGCTAGCTTTGCAGGAAATAAGATGCGGGGGGGGGAACTAGATAAAAACTTATACGTGTTATATTATGGAGGAGGAGAAAGGCAAGGAAGAAATGGGACAGGGTTCATGATTGACAAAATATTTAATAAAAGAGTGATAGAGTTTAAATCGATAAACGGAAGGTTATCCTATATTTTATATTAGATTACGAAATAATCGGCCAATATAACAGAGGTAAATGTGTATGCACTGACGGAGAAAGAAGATGATGAAGAAAAGGATAGCTTCTATGAGGAATTAGGAATGCTTTGTGAAACAATATCAAAACATGATACAATGATCCTAATGGGGGATTTTAATGCAATGGTTGGAAAGGAAGATCTCTGAAAAGATGAATCTGGAAAACAACCAATTCACGAGTTAACCAATGACCACGAAAACAAAATGTGCAATCTAGCAACGGAACTAAACATGTACTTGATGAGTACTAAAGTTAAAGATAAAGTGGAGCACAAAGTAACGTGGATGATACCGGGAAGAATAACGGGGAACCAGCTAGACAATGTGTTAGTAGTCAAGAAGAGGAAATCAATGGTAAAGGATGTACGTTCGTATACGGGAGCAAATGCGGGCCACTTGCTAGTGATAATCCAGATAAGCCTAGAAATAAATATTAATAATAAAATGCAAAGAATCATAAGACAACAAAATGGAATACAGATGATCTGAAGGAAGGGGAAAAGGGGAAATGGAAAATCGAAGGCATCGCTTAGAAGCAGCGAAATGGGAGACATCTAGATGATATAATTTTCCATACATGAATTTCCAATTAATGTAGTTTTAAGTTCCAGAGAAAGTTAGTTGTGAAAACTGATGATAGCTGAGCAAAATTAGAAAGAAAAGTGCAAAGCTCTCTGAGACACCTTGTAAAACAATAAAAACACCAATTTCTTAACTTTAGATTTTCATGCAATGGGAAAGTGACTTATAATGAGCAATCAACCATATCTCTAATGAAATAATTAATTACGGGAGACAACGTCACGTTAACAGTTTTTTGCATTAGACGGGTGTGTATTTCTGTGCTCATTCCTTAACTTATATCATCAGCTGATTTATGATAAATGTATCAGTTGAAACAAAACAAAAGTGTGATGAAATTCAGTATTTTCTAGAACTCTATTTTTTCGAAAATAGGATTCAATTACAAAAATCTTGTGTTCTTGTAGAAAACGATCAAAAAATGCATAGGTACCCTAATTTGGCAGGTGGTAAATTACTTAATTAGTTTTATTGTAAGCATGTGAACTAATCAAACACATTGATTCTACCCAATCAAATTTTTTTTAAGTAGAATCTCTCTATACTCTGTACTGTATATACTCTATACTATACAATATTATATTACTATGTTAATTATTACCCGAACTCCAGAAATATTCGCAGAAAACTGTTAAAGCTTGGTCTTAAAGACGTTTTGGAATTTAATGATTTTGTGCGAATATTAAAAATTTTTTTTTATCTTAACAAGTGTAATAAAAGGCTTTTTCGTCAAACCTACTGCGAAAATATGTCATTGTGTCATTGTTTTGTTGACGGTAAGTGACAGTTTACATTCAACTACTGGTTACCATGGGCAGCGGGTTGTAATATTCTTCATTAAGTTCCTAGGGCAAAAATAGTTATTTGTATCACAAGGCTAGAAACTGTCACTTTGCAAGTGTGAGTACGTTTGTAGGCCGAGGTGCAACCGAGGCCCTACAAGTACGAGTACTTGCAAAGCGGTTTCTAGGCGTGTGATACACAATATTTTTTCGGCCGATAAAAATACGTTAATTATAAAAAATCATTTTTTATTCAAATATTTGACGTTAGAGAATTTATTTTTCTATGGAATTTATTTTTCTGGGCGTGACAATGGGCGTAGCAATGAGAGGGCGGAGTCAGTTCGGTTCAGCGCCACCAATCAAAAATCCTAATTTTACTTTCAGGCCGAGGCTTGAAAATAGCATTTTCCAGACGATTATACGCATGAAAATTGAGTGTTTCTAGCCGGAGGGGGAAAAAGTAAATTGTTACTATTATTACAGAATTTTTATCTTCAACATTATCAGTTGTTATCTTACATAATTCGTCTTTTCTACAGGCCCCAGAAATTCCCATTATCATAACGACCTAGAACAGATAATAGTATATTATTATATGAGCGATTATGACAGCCATTATTCACGAAGATGACGTTTGAGCCCACGAGCCGTCAGGCGAGTGGCACAAATCATCTGAGCGAATAATGGCCATAATCGCGAATGTAATACGATACTTTTTCTACACCTATTAAACAAATATATTAGACTCAAATTAGTCAAATTTGATAACTTTGTAAACAAGCAATATGACAACACACTTGGGCGTGTCACGCGAATCGATTGTCAGCCGCAGAAGGAGTTGATTGCGGGCGATTTAAAATATGATTGGATTAGCGAAATATTGATTTTTGGATTTGTATTTATGATTGGCCGAAATCATAATTCACTGCAGTGAATTATGAATCCATAATTCACTGCAGTGAATTATAGGTACTATTTTTCACAAAAAAAATGCTAATAATTGCAATATAATTAAATAGGTGTAGAAAAATAACTTCAATATACCTTAATAACTGAGTTAAATGATATAATCTGTAACTGTACCTTCATTAACAAAAAATGTGTAATGTCAGGCGCTTTAATAAGGAATTTGTTCATATGGTCTCGACTAAATATACTACTCTTTTTGGGTTTATAGCCATCATTTTTACGCTTTAAAAACGCTTTTAGTTTTGGATATTTGGAAATATCTTCATTATCATTTGTTACAATTTTTCTGCTCTTAGCTCAAATTGTATCGTTTTCCTCTTATCAATCGCCACTGTTGGTTGATTGTTAAGCTTTATGTTTTTTTGTAAAAGAGGTTTCCTCTCATGTTACCCTACATAAAAAAAACTTTGCTTATTTTTGTATTTATCATCCTGCTTATGTCATTTCTAAGTAGTTTTAGGGATTGATTGTTCCCCAACCAATTTCCTTTACCTTAAGGTAGTGGAATAGTGAGTTAAGATTTATTTACAGTCATGTCTTTTCAATTATATTGCATGTTGACATTCTTTCGGGAACCTTGCATGGTTGATTTGTTCGTGTCTGTAACCTCAAATATTTTGGTATTTTCATAGAAATTTTCTGTTTTATTGCAAGACAATCTCACGATCCTTTCCCTGGTTATCCAGTATCCTTCTTATTCCTTCTTCTGTGTTGTCCTTCCCATTTTACTTGATTAATTCATATAGCTATTTTCCCTTTTCTTATTTTGTAAAGGTTTTCTTTTGTTCGTGATTTTGACAGCATTTGTAATGCTATATTTCCATGTGCCGGCGCATAAATCTCCATTTTTAAGCGATGCCTGGTTATTTAGTTCATTTGTTTGTCTTAATTTCGTTCGGAAGTAAATTCTTTCCGGTTCTACCGACTCTATCTTTTAAATTTTCTTTTGTGTTTTATTAATTCCCCATGTCCTGATAGCATTTCTTTATTGTTGTGATTTCATTTCTTGTTACGCACCATGTATATCAGTATTGCTCTTTCCCTATGAAGGCCGTATTCAAAAAGCGATTGTGCGTGCGCATAGGTTTTCTTGCGAGTTGATTGCGCATCGAATGTTATACGGGTCTTTTGCAGTGAACTTTGGTATTGAAAGCATCTGGTGTAACACTTTAATTAACGTAAAATTTTCCTTTGGTAATTATGTTCTGTTGAATGGAATTTACAGTATCCGATGTTTGGATGATTTTTCCGATTTATTAATATCTAAATTATTCGTAATTTTGCTCATTTGTTAGCACATGTGGCTAGCTTAACTTTTCTTTTTATATTCGTTTACTGATGAATTTGGATCTTACAGCAAACCTTTTGGGGTTTAATTTTACATCTAATTCCCATGGTTGGAAGTAGTTGGTGGTTTTCTGTTGATGGGGTGATAGAATTTTAATTTATGCCTCATTGGGAAATTCGAAGCACGTGGAGGACGCCATTTTGCTGTGCCATTTTCCGTTTCACTTTGCAGCTACATTTAAATGTTACATCTGGAATTATTTTTCATCATCCAACACCTGCTTATGATGTTTGATTTGAGGAGATAAGTGCCAATAATTATTATTCATTTGATAAACTTTTAGTGGTTAACATTTGTGTACCATATGTTATTTTCTGTTTTGTAGTTCAATTTCATATTTAAATTTTGTATTAAATGGTTCGTTCATAGTGTAGGCCTGTGGATATTTTAATATTATTATCATTTAAAAATTTAGGTTAGTTTATATCCATTCCTAACCAATGAATGAATTAATTTAATTTTTGCCATTTAGAATTTTTATTGCTATTTGATCTGGATATTTTCTAGATATATATTTTTTTGATGTGTTATATTATATTAAAAAGAAAAAAAAGGTTCCGCAATGAATGAGTTAGTTGGGTTTTCTTCCACTAATTTCATTCCGATGAGCTAAACGTTTATGCCATTGGGGGTGAATTTGTTTTCAGATAATTCCTTGCGTTCCCTATTTTAAGCTTTCAGCTATTGTAAAATTTGATTTTTATTGACATACTTAGCCTTCAGCTGTATTTTATTTTTCTGTATCTTTAAATTTTTGTGTGTGTTAAGTCTTATCAAGTCTATAATTAAATCTAGTTAATAATTAGGGCTAGCATTTTGATGATTTTGTATCTTTTTTTCTGAAAGTCTGAGACATTGCTCAGTTATATATAAACGTGTTTCAGGATACATTGAATCACATGAGAGCAACTTGTTGGTGCATTTTTTGCATTTTTTACCATTTTTGAGGAATGGGGCATTTTTTGCTAATTTTTATGGTATTTTCAGCATTTTTTGGGGTTTTTGTGTGTTTTTCTTTGAATTTTTTGCATTTTTGAGGAATAGCGTTAATTTTTTTGATATTTTGCGATATTTTACTTGGCGAGCTTATAAACTTTTGTTAAGGTTTTATTTTTCATGCAGTCTAGAACAAAATGCAATATTATTCTTTTCTCGGTAGTTCCGGTTGTTCCGGTATTTTTACCTGTTTAGAAATGAAGCCTAAAACCTCTATTGTTAGCTAAATGCAAAGTTAATGTTTTCTGGGAACATGCTTAAGTCATCCACAAAAGAATGCCCATTAAGGGATTAAATATCTTTGGAATGCAGTCAGTGAGTCAGTAACTTACATAGCTGTTTTCTAAGACTGGCCTGCAGTGGGTGGGAATGAACCAACAATAATTTTGCAGTCTTATTCAGTTTCTTCACGTTCTTCTCAACAGATTATATGTCATCTTTTTAAATTTTTATGTCATTTTTGCGAGATTTTTAAGTCATAATTGCATCTTTTATTTTGCATTTTCGCTGATTTTTAACGTCATTAAAATCCTAGCCCTATTAATAATTAATATTTTGTGTAATTATTTTGTACCCTGGCCTTTGCGCCGTTCTTTGAGTCCCGATAAAATAAAGCGTTACAATTATTTATGGCTTTTTATTATCTGGTTGATAAGTTTTCGTAACACATTGATAAAAATGGTACCTTTTAACATTGAGTATTCGCTCCATAAACTGCTTGGAGATTTTAATTTTGTAGATTTATTTAAGAAATACGCCAGCAGCACTTTTTCTGTAATCACATTTGATTTCTTCTCATGGCACCAATTTTTGAAAATGTTATATGTTTCCATATACCGTTGTTGCGATTTAACCGGTAATAAATTGTGGGATGCTGCATTTGCAGCCTCTTCTATTTCTTAAGACATGTTTTTAAACTCACAAATTGTGCACAAATTCAATTAACACACGCGTTTGAAATTTTTTTGAAATAAATATGTTTTATTTTATTTTGTTGTCAAGGATACCTAATCTAAATCACAGCAACCTTTATTAATTATTGGTATGACAGCTATGCATAAAAAATGAAAAATACTTAATTTTATTTATTTTAAAATGATGCATAAGGTTTGACGAAAAATCTCATATGCACCTCGAGTCGTACAGTGCAACTTTTGGCCTCGAATGCTTGCAACATCTCGGCCCTTTGCACTCTCGCCCAAAAACCTGCACCTACGACTCTTGGTACATAAATAACTATTGAATGCAAAAGTGTTGTATGATTATGATTTTTTTTTATTTAAACAGTCTTTTTTAGATTTTGATCTTTGATATCTGAATATAAATTTTCTGTTACGTCAAACTTTTTTTGATATAGTTTTCCAATTCGAATAGGTATTATAATTTATTATCTGAATTAAATTGATGCTAAAATTTTTTCCTCTTTACGTACCTCTTTCCAAAGTGAAATGATGACTTTAGTTTTCTTAAATTTCTACATATTTTCTGTAACTTCGGATTTAATGTTTGTTAAAATTAAATTCAAATATCGATTGAGATTTTTCCAAATATGTGTTTTGGCCAAAATTGACCGAATTTTTAATTCAACCTTAAATTTATAATTTATACGCTCATGTAATTAACCTGGAGTATACAAAAACATAAAAAACTGTTAATTTCAAGCCAGAACTTTGAATTCGAAATAATGAATTTAAAACTATAAAATCTAAAGTTACGAAAAAATCTCTGGATTTAAGAAAACGTCTTCTAAATTTAAAACTTAACGTCTGAATTCAATAGGACAGCTAATTTCATAGGATAGGATTAATAAAAAAACATTACAATTTAAAGAACAAGGGAGTGAAAGAACTCTAAAAATGAATATAAGAAAATAAACCGAAACGGAGGAAAAGAGCTGATTTCAGACACGGACATGTTACTTTGGAATCTTTGGATACAAACAGAATTGTATAAAAAAGGATTCCGACAAAATTTCCTACAGAAAGAAGAAACTAGTTCAAACGCTGAGAAATGTAGATATCGTAAAAAGGATGTTTTTGCTTTTAAACGAAAAGGAAACCAAATTTTTTATCTTATAAATAAAATACTAACTAATAAAATGAGTTTCTTAATTTTTCTGGGGTTTTCTCCTGTTCTTTTTTTAATTTTTTCTCGCATGCAAAAGTGGACGTTTTCACTAAAACAGTATTTATATTCATATTTTATGTAAAGCCTAAAGATATCCAAACTGACAACTTAAGAAAGTTTGTTGTGTTGGGTCACGAGTTGTCGAAGATTACGTAATACCCCTGGAGCGATCCTTATCACAATCAAACTGTCAAACTACAAAGTTAACGTGGAAACAATTTTGTTTCGATCTTATTCGCGGTAGGTCGAGTTCGTCATTGGTGTTCATACAAAGGCGAGTAGAATAGACCTACACTTGCTGGGAGATTTAATTTCAAAGTATATACGCATCTGTCATGAACATGATTTATAGTACAAGTAACAATACCAAGTGTTCTTGTCCAGTTTATTTCAAGATCAAGCATGTCTGATATGGTATTTATTTCTTTGTTTAAGAGAAACCTCGAAACAGTTTCAGTTTTCTCCAGATGTGTCATTCGGTGTGTGTTTCTTTGAAGTAACGTACCAAATTCAAATTCCGAACTGCAGCATCTACTTTCATGTTCCCGAATGGCTGTAACATCAAAGCAAACTACTGACTGGAGCTGCAACTAAACGAAAACTTCAGTCTTGAATAACGGGAGCAAAATCGTTTAGGTCTGTTTTCCAGTTGTGTAATTGAGATGTTGAAATGCAGAAGGGAACCACTGGCGATATTTGAAAATAGGTCAACTACTGAATCAATCCCCGGATTCCCTCTGGGACGCCGGCAAATCGAACACACTTTGCTGTACTCTGTCGCTATCCATTACTTTTTTCGCAAATGGCGCGATGGCTTAAGTAGGACAATTTAAGCGTGCCTAGGATTTAGAAGTGTCACTTTTACGTTTGAATTCTAAACTGATTGGATTTACGTCAGTCTTAGTAAAGTTAGATTGTTTGTTGAAGGAAATCGAATTACATTAAATGTAAGAAGAAGACGTAGATTATTCAAATATTTCAGTCCTGCACAAAGAATAAAACTGAATTACTTTCTACATACAGTGCGGCCCGAAAGGTGCTATTTACTTTAAGTTTAGGTTCAGGCTGTAACAAAAATTAAACGTACTAAACTGGTCCTTAGCAAACTTTCTTTAAACTACCATTACTCGTTTACAAATACGTCAGTAGATCAAGTCAAGCTATGAAATAATTTTAAAACTATAAAATATAATATCAAAGCTTGAAACGATTTAGCATACTCATAGCTTGGTGATTATAAAAAGTCAAGTAGTTAAAATTAACCCCAAGAGAAACTTGCGTTAATTGTAGATGCAGTGTAAATTCTCCTTGTACTAACTCAATCCGTGAGAATACAATTTCAATTCTTTTTATGGGAAAATTTAAATATTAAAAAGCCCACCACAGTGTTCTACCCCATTCAGAGACCTATTTTTATTTTGAACACTTATGTTCTACTAAAAGTTAATTATTCAAATTATTATTTGGTTTATTTTTCTTAGTATCGCTGATTTTAACTTAAAAATTATTATCGCAGATTAATTTTGAATATGGTTAATATAAGCAAGCCTTTATTATTATTTATAAAATTTATAATATTAGGTATTTTTTCGCAGGTTTATAAATACGAGGGTCACTGCTAAAATTCGCGGAATCGAGTACTCCTAGTATTGGCAGCGTTCTGCAATAATTATTGTCATATTCATAAAATTTAACATTTTTCACCTATAATTTCAAATGACAGTTCCATTTCCAACCTAGCAGTTTCGTTTCAACAAAATTTAACAAAGTGAAAAAAAAATGGAAATTTCGAATCGTGATTTTCGAGTGCTGATTTTTTATGATTTTCGATACGGTTTAACACCACAGCAATGTGTGGAAAAACTTAGTTCATTATTTGGGGATGAAGCACCATCCAAAACTATAGTTTACAAATGGTTGGCAGAATTCAAGCATGGAAGACCAACGTTTGCTGACGATGTTCACGAAGGTCGTCCATGCACCTCTGTTATCGCGAAGAATATTGATGCTGTGCGTGAAATGATTTTAGCAGATCGGCATGTGACATATAGTGAGATAGAGGCATCCTTAGGCATTGCGGTGAAATAAATACATACGATTTTGCACGATCAGTTACATGTCAGGAAGCTTTGCAGTCGTTGGATCCCTCGCAATTTGAAAGACGCGCAAAAACAAGCATGTGTTAAGTGGTGCAAGGAAATGCTACAAAAATTTGACGGTGGTCGTTCAAATTCTGTATATAACATCGTAACAGGTGGATATATTCATATATATGAGCCTGAAACTAAACAGCAATCGACTGTATGGGTGTTTCAAAGCGAACCTAAACCAACAAAAGTGGTGCGTTCACGAAGCGTTTCGAAAAAAATGATTGCTCGTTTCTTCGGAAAAACGGGTCATATTGCAACTGTTGCATTAGAAGATCGAAGGACAGTTAACGCTGACTGTATACTTCAATTTGTTTGGCAGAAGTTATCGCTGAAATCAGAAGAAATAACGTAAACCGGAATCATTGTTCATCATGACAATGCAAGCGCGCACACAGCACAACGAACTGTCGAGTTTTTGGGCAGTAACAACATCGAATTAATGACTCATTGCCCATATTCGCCAGATTTATCGCCCAATGACTTCTTCTTATTTCGATACATCAAGAATAAAATGCGTGGCGAGCGTTTTTCATCGCCTGAGGAGGCCGTTGAAGCATTTAAGTCGCTTGTTTCAGAGGTACCTCGTTCGGAGTGGAAACAGTGTTTTGAAGATTGGTTTCATCGAATACAAAAGTGTATAGATGTTAAAGGCGAATATTTTGAGAAGCAATAAAGCGATTTACATAACGTAATGTGTGTTTTGTTTTACATTTTCCGCGAATTTTAGCATTGACCCTCGTATCTATTATATTAGAAGATTTTAGAAATGAATTTCAAACAATCCCAAATAATAATTTTCTTTTGAAACTGAAACATAAAACTGAAATGTGCGAGCACGTTTTTGAACAATGTGTTCAAAAAAAAAAGCAAAACAGATTAAAATGTTCAAGTTCCCAAAATTTAAAAATGAGCTAACTGATGTCTATAAAAGCCTAGAAAATTCTGAAAGCATTCGTATATTTTCCAAAAATTATATAAATTATATTAATCTTTGAGTTTTGCTGTTTAGTAGGTATTATTAATTTTTATAGTTGATCTTACAACATTATAAAATGACTATTTTTTGCTTCTTTTTCTGGTGACATGAGTATCGTTTTTGTCAGCACAATGCTATGTTTCTCTACACAATTAACAAGGAACAGAAAGGAGTAAGTATACAAATGGAACAATAAGTTTTATTGCCTAGGGATATCAATAGAAGAACATGGACGACACGAAATATGGGAAACAACGAAAGAATGTAAGACGAAAAAGGAATGTCATGGAAAACCAAAATCAACATATAACTACAAACTAATCTATAAACCGATTTTGACATACGGATGTGAAACATGAATTTCATCAACAAGAGAAGAAAGAAAAAAGTCACGAAAATGAAATACCTGAGAAGAGTGAAAAACATGATTAGAAGAGATCGAATCAGAAACACACAGATAAAAGAAGAACTGGAGACACAATCGATGTTAAAGTTTGTAGAATAATGACAGCTTAGATACATATTCAGAGAATAATTAGTCTGAGACAAGTATAGAAGACAGATGTGCAGTTTAACAGATGTAGAGACAGACTATAAATAACATGCGACAATGTAATAGCAAAGAACCGAATTTAAAAGAAGGGCCTGTACTCGGATCTTATCTTTTTCGTTCACGTCACCTTGTTTAGAAGCAAGCTTATTTGTAGACGACAGATTGCTAGCACGATGAGTTTTCTACAACAGTTTTCGCACTTCTAACATTACCTTTCTTTATTCTTTATTAGTCCAACATCCCTATATAGAATATAGAGCAAAGGCCTCCTTCACTTTTTAGTGTGAGGTTTTCGGTCTACTCTCTCATCTCATTGTGACCGGTCCTCGTGGAAGAGAGGTGCCGTGTTAATGGAGCAATCGAGCCACCCATTCCAGCACTGACCAAAGACAACTATGCATAACTCTCCTGATCGTACTGAACTGGGAGTACCTAGCTACCGCAACTCGGGATCTAACATTGTCTAATGTTTTAAAATTACAACTATCGATCACAAAATCTGTCAAATTAATGACAGTAAGAGATTAATTAAATTTTTTGGTATACATCACTTCAGGCTTAAATACCTATAGCTTTTTCCTGTGGTTTTATTGGGTGCAAATAGTTAGTAAATGTACGATAATTGCCGATTGCAATAATATGATTCTATTCAACGTGACACCAAGTAAACTGTTGATCGCCGAAATTCTGACATCACAAAATAGAACTCTAGATCTAGATGCAATGATCCTAGAGCTCTGAAATGCGGTCAAAACACACAGAGACAAAAACAGTGGCACAAAGTGTATGAAAAATACAAAAAATATGGTAGCGAGTTAAAAGTTAAAAGTTTAAAAATCTAAATTTTAATCCTTCTCATTCTCTGCAGAAAGAACACTCTAAAACGTGTATGGAGTTAGAATGGCAACACAGTAACGACTAAAAAAGAAATCAAAACGAGGCGCTGTGGCTACTGTAAAGAATTATAAACTAGAAAACATACGAGGTTAAAACGTCGGTAAATGAAACATAGAAGCAGTTAGAACAACTCCAAGAATCAGAAGAAATACAGTGAATTAAAGTCAAAGCGATAAATTAATAATATCAAGATGACTAGTAGTAGAAGATACCATAACATTACAATATATTTATCGGCTTAATATGAAAATATCTCTGCATAAGAAGAGTGACAGCTTTGCTAAATACAGTGGATAAGGTCTACGTAAAAATTCTTAAAAAAAAAACATCCGAGCAATTTTAGAACCCGTCTTAAGCGAAGGCTTTAGTTTTAGGCTGGGGAGAACTCAAGAAGCGATCTTCAATATAATGCAAATCTATGAAAAACTTATCAGACAGTAGGTACACAGTAAAACATTTTTGTCAGTAAGAAAATGAATAGTTTTAGAGAAGGTAAGAGATCCCAAAAGCCCTACGCAAATGAAAAATCAACGCGAATCTGATGAGCTCAATAATTAAAAGTTTCCATGTAGAAATTATAAGCCTGCTGATGCAAGTGAATAGCACATATGAATCTTTAATTTTAAATTGAGTTGAGGCAAGGCATAATTTTGAGCCAGTTTAACCACAAAGAAAGACAACGAAGATCTAAATTTATAACGCAGGGTTCGACTTTAAGCTGACAATGTTGACATACGGTTACAAGTCCCAGGTGCTTACCCTATCGCTCAAGAGCAAGCCTGCGAAACGAACTAGTTTAGAAAAGGTGCAGGTGTAAAAGAGAAGACAAAATACGCAGTGACGTATTAGGACCCGGTTAAAGCTGAACTAGTATAGATTAAACAGAAAGACAACAGTCTACAGATCTAGGCTCTCATCAGTATTTAAAGCGAATGAAAAATAAAAACATGTCGGAAATGGAGTTGCACAAACAATAAACTCCGAAGAAGAAAACCAAAAAAAGTGTAGAACGACATCAGACAAGAAAAGAATTGTAGTAGTTAGAAAGAGCTAAGGGTAGACAGTATTGAAAATAAAAGCAATGTTCTGGATACCACACAGTAAAAAAGAGCAACGATTAAATAAACTATATAAAATAATGAAAACAATAATTAGCGAAAATTCTGGATTTCACTCGCCAACAAATACAAAATTTAAATCCCTAGTAATTAATTTTCTTAAAAAAGTGTTTAAATAAAAGCTAAAATACTGGATTTTGTGATACAAAAATAACATGAAATTGTAGGTTTACAAAACCATCAGTTTTTGTATTGTAAAAACTAAGTACATACTTGATCATTAGTGATTACTTTTCTTTATTTGAAAGATATGTTATTTTCCAAAAACCTTGAGATGAAACCTTGACATCATACGAGTAGTTTATAATGTTTTCTACTTAGAAAGAATGGCACTTTGTTATAATTTATTCTTGGACACTAGTTTTAATTTAAGCTAACTTTTTTAACTTATGTCAAGGAAATCTTTTAATCCTAAACAGCTATCCAAGATTCAAAAACTTTTGGGGTACTTGTTATAAAGATAGCCAAAAATATATCAAAACAAAATTTAAGAATGCCAAAATTGAAAAATCAGAAAAATAATCTGTATTTTGCTTTTTTCTGTCTGAAGCCTTCGTTCAATTCATATTTCTACTCCTATAAATTTCTCGTCATTTGCTCGAGACTGGAGAGTCGGCAGAATTTTTAAGTTGTTATTCGTTTTCATAAGCTACATTGTCAATCTATTTATAAAGACTTTGAAAGAGAAACTTGATATTAATAGTCAATATTGCTGGCCTGTTAAACAATTTCAGCATTGCAAAAATAGTTTTTTTTTTACTTGTCGTAAAAGTATGTTCTGCAAAAAACAAAAGAAACCCTCACTTTACAACATTCATACAAACTGGGAAATGTTTAGAGAGTACCTAACAGCTAATATAACAATCCAAGTCTCACTAAAAACAGAAGATGAAATTGACAGAACACCTCACTAGTAACATACAACATGCATCTTGGGTTTCAACTTCAACTAACCATGAAAACAATGCTATTATCACTGACAATAATTACTATCCATTGTACATCAGATCCAAAGTAGCTAAAAAGAGGAGAATAAGAGGAATCTGGAAACTAAAACATCCCAGAAATCCTATCCCACCTATTCGAAAACCTGATGGCACATGAATAAGGTCAAACGGGAAAAAGGCAGAGTGCTTTGCTGAACATCTCCCTAACATACCTCACCCAACAATAGCAACACATGAAGATGAAAGTAAAATCTTGGAATATCTGGATGCTTCATTGCAGTTCAGAACACTTCACCCGTGAAGAAATAAAATCACAAATTAAAAATCTTAATGATAAAAGAGCTCTGGGTTACAACCTTATTACTGCTAAACTGCTAAAAGAACTACCTGGCAAGGCAATAATGGCAATTACGCAAATATTCAAGGCACAATATTTTCCATTAGAGTAGAAATTTGGGCAAATAATTTTAATACAAAAACCAGGTAAACCCCCTCATGAAGTCACCTCCTACAGACCGGTAACGCTTCTACCAATATTATCAAAACTGAAGAGTTTAATATTGAAAAGACTAACGCCATTAATAGATAAGCACGAAGTAATATTCCAACATCTATTCGGGTTCAGACGTAAATATTCCATATTAGAACAAATACATAGAGTGGTGGATGTGATAGAAAAAGATCTTGAAGAACAGTGATATAAATGTTGCAGTTTTCCTAAATATAAGCCAGGCATGCGACCAAGTCTGGTACCCTGGCCTATTCAAAATCATGCAGACGTACCTTATCAATATTACTTACTCATTAAATCTTACCTAAGCGAGAGGTATTATCAGGTTAAATACGAAGTGGCATGGGACCTTCCTTGTACCGAATATTTACAACTGACCTGCCATGCGACGATAATATAGCTACAGCCACCTTCGCAGATGATACTGCGCTACTAGCCTCTCACACAAACCCTATAATGCAAAAATGGCTACATAAGTGGCAACAGAATACTGCACAACAACCTTAAGGTTTCATCGGTTAGAGACGTAATCATCTAATCATGGAATTAACTACGTGAACAGACTACAGAATCCTCTACTCGTATGTTAGTGACAATTCTCTGAGTCTTAAACGATGGAAATACCACTCGACGTCTAGAAAGGCAGAAAACATTAGACCTTGCTAATTAGTTAGTGTTTAGTAAAGTCAGCGGATCGCCATTTGACTGCATCTCCCTCTCATGTTATACATTATATAATACCACATTTGCTTGATAGTTCTAGGACTAGTTGTAAATATGGCATTCTGTTAAATAAAAAAGTATATATATCAAATTATTTCTTTTTCCTTTCTCTACACATTCGGCTATAATTACAAACATATTTAAAACTGTAACTTGGAACACTATCAAAATTGTAGCAATCATCTATACAGCATGTAACAGAGAATCCTAAGCATAAGCTTAGTTGTTTATTTAAACAATAATGTAAGATTTTTAAAATCTTATCTATCATCAGTGTTATATATTTTCTCACTTTAACTCGCAACTTGTTATAGAAAAAAAAAAGTTTTACGGGAACTTACTATAGACTTATTTTTTAATGCTTAGTTCAAGTTATTTGAACTTTTTTAAGATATATTTAGAACTAGCTTAAAATTGCGTTGTGATATTTTATCACTCGTTCTGGACGTTCTGGGTCTCACGTATAAAAAAAATCGCAATAACACTCACCATTTGGGTTGGTCATACACGGAACTACGGAATATATTTGGAACGTTAAAATTAAAAATTCATTAGTACATTCTTTCTAACCAAAAACTGCTGTTTTCAATTCATGTTTTACACGAATTACACTGAATTTAATTAAAGATTAAAGGGAAAGTCTTCTTTTGTTTTCATAAGATTAAGACTAAGTAAAGGCTTGGAGTTCGATGTTTAGAATTAACAGAAAAAATTAAATCCTTTGAAGTTAAATTCAAGCTTTCGAGTCGTCTGAATTTTCCTAAAACTGAACTTTCAGGTACACCTGTAAATTGGTAAATTTATTACGAGTTCAACAAATTACAGTGAGAAAGAGTCAGACTGGAGATGAAAATTTAAAAGTTCATACGTAGGACTTTATAACTTGAAGCAAACCTTGTCTGGATTTCTGGATATGTTTAACGAAACCGTGAATGCGTTTTAAAGTATAGGTTTAGAGTTTATTGATTTAACGAAAAAGCTAATTTTACTGTTATTTTTACCAGGGAATAGTGAATCATGCCCTTTTGACGGAAAAAATAATATTTAATGAAACATAAAAAGACTCATTTTTTGATAAGTTATTAAAGATTTAAGATTTATTAACGGTTCTGAAATGAATTTGTATGAATTTTGTAGTACCTGTATGGGGACTACTGTGTCCCATATCAACCCTAATTTAATGTATTGTAAATACTATAGTATTGCAAATAATTCATTATAATCTCTTTCTGTATTCTATTTCTACCCGTCTTAACCACATACTTTACTAAATTCCTTAGAATTCTTGTACGTGTTTACCATTCTATATGCATAACTAATTCTTTCCGAATTTCCAGCGTCCGCAGTGCAAGGTAACTAACGTCTTTGTTAAAATAATGCACCAACGGCGCCCTTCCTAGAGAAACCCTTCTTAATACCACTCTTGTTCAGAGGGCATCATCTACAGAATCTACACGCTCCAAGTGCATAAATAAAATTAATAGTACCTAGCCAATTCTTAATAATTTAATATTTATGAAGAGATGTAATAAGTACTTACCATAAAACCTCGTTCTTAAAGAAGGCTATGTTTGCTTACTACCATCAGTATTGAATTTCTCATCAGTTTGTTATAAACAGCAACTTACACTTTTACAATTTCGCGAATAAAAAACAGTATAGAGAATCTTTTGGTTTAGATTCAAGTTATAAACTCGATTTAATAAATCATATCTAGCCGTTAGAGTGGTTAGAGTCTAGATTTATTATATTATATTTCCAGGGTTTCCCTTACACCATAAATCTGTCCTCACTTGAGTTTTTAACCCCCATGTGCGGTTTCAACTACAATAGTTACAATTACCCGCATTCTTGATAGTATTATTGTATTATGATTGATGTTCGAATAACCCTATCGAGAGACCCGACAGCTTATTGTTGTGTCTAAAACCGCATGAAAACATTTAAATACATAATTATTCATGCCTGTGGTAGCTTAAGTTTAAAATATAAATAGCCGGTGTTAAATGTGTCGACGCCGCTAAATGTGAAGTCTGTTTGAAATTACCGTCGAATAAAAACAGAAAGTCTACACCTGTAAGTACTTGTGAAATTAAAATATGGCTCAATTTAAATTAATGAAAGCCACGGGCATGAAATTGTAAACTCGCGGTCAATTTAGATTTTATTAAACATTTCTGTGGTTAATAAGATTTTTATTTGCAAAAAACGCACCCCTGCTTAACTTTAGTTTTTTCTTTTGTTAATTTTATATTCCAACGCGCGATGTGAAAACGTGTAAAGGTAGGTTTGTGCGGAATTGCGATTTCTTAGTAAAAATTGCAAAATTGAGAACAGAACTACTTATACCTGTGTAAAAATTAAATTCTGGAAATTCATTTCCGTCTGTTTCTTTCCAAGGCTTACTTACATATTTTTATCAAACAATTAGAGGCAGTCTGCGGTGAGTGCCTGTGTCTTTTGCTTGTCTTGTTAAGGGTAAAAAGCAAGCCTATTAAAAGCAATAATTGGAAGAAAATAAATAGAACCTGTAAAATAAATTATGTAAAATATAATGTGTATACCGATTCTACTGAACTGCTTAGACACCAAATAAAAAGCAGGAATCCATCAGTAAACTTGAAATGGTTACTGTGAATGAAGAAAAATTAGTTTTGCAAAAATCAAAACAATATTAGGAAAAGAAAATTAAAATGTAGTTTGATTAAATTACAAAAATTGAAGGAATAAATATAATTTTGAACTTCGAATGGTAGGTAGTTTAAAAAGTGTTACGAAAGTACATATATAGCTAATATATCAAAAGCATAAAATTACAGTTAAAAACACACTTGTACAACAAATTCAAATAACAATTTTCAACAAACTAAACGATGTCCCGTTATCTTTAATTAAACTTATATTCTAACGTTTGCCCCATAATGATAATATTTTTTTCTTTTGTTAAATAATCTAATACGAGTACAAAGTAATACTGGGCTTAAATATCTTCAAATTAAAAACTTTTCCTTGGTAAAATATATAAACAAAAACTAAATTACAGCAATAAAATGAAAGAAAAGAGAAAAGGTAAAAACTGAACTCACCGTGCGCAGGAAGCTGTGAATGTTTGGGAAACAGCACCACATTCACGAAATTACCAACATAAATCCTAGAAACAAAATAAAATAATAGCAAATTTCAGGGGAACAAACCATAAAAACTTAACAACAAAAAGTATCATTTTGATCTTGCTGAGGGCCGGTTGCACAAAGCTTTTGTTAAATTAACGAATGATCAAAGTTGACAAAAGAGCATCATTTTTTGTTTATTAATGTGTTATTTCCCATATGCATTCGAATTTTGATTCGATTTTGTTCACTTTGACGAATGATTAATTTGACCAAGCTGTTAAATCATGTTTGTGCAACCCGCCCTGAGAATATAATGAATATCAACTACAATAAGTACAAAGTAGTAGCTAGTAACCATAATACAAATACAAATAGAAATAATTAAAGTACTACATCATTATTATACAAACTTATTATACCGAAAAAGACGTAACACATTACTGCGGTTTAATATCTATCAATAATTATTGGCATAGCAAAGCAGAATAAATCGCTTTCCGTCCACGTTATCTATAATATTTCTTCTATTGCCGAGGTAAAAAGCCCTTAAAAATTTAAATAAACTTTAAATAATAAATAAGAAACTAAATTATTCACCCTTCTTACTTCTCTAAACAGGTAAGTGCTTACTTTCTTTCATACTGCCAGAAGAAACAATAAACAGATGGAAAAATCAATATACTTCCTTTGAATATCCTCAAATATCGCACTTACCAAATCACCAATTGAAAAAACTAATAAAGTCGTAACGGGGAGCATTACCAGCTACTTCAAAGAACGAGTTAGAAAAGAGTAGAAGCATAATAAAAGGTAAAATAAAAAATGATAAACTAAAGAAGGAATATACTAAAACGATGTTTCAAGATGTAGTAAAAAATCATTAAGTTTAGAGGTAAATACGAAAGAAGAAATTAAAAATAAACGAAACAGATTTAAAGAGTACTACACTAAAGGTAGCAAGAGAAGAAAGAAGCTTTGGTATAAGAAAAATGACAAACATAAGAGAAATAGTTGGCTGGGAAAAAAATCAGAAAGAGAAAGATCAATACCTAAAGCAAAAGAGAGGACTATAATAGTTATAAATTGGCTAGGACCCAGGTAGATCACATATAATCGAGATTATCAAACAAAAACCAAGGGTAAGAGTTTAACCAAATACTACTTAGAAATTTGTTGCAATTGCGACACTCATAAATCGCCTACACCACTGAAATACTTTCAATATGACCTTGAAATCGCACGAAATAAATATTGGATATGCGCAAAGTAATACCCAAACTACAAAAGAACGGTGATAATCGACGCATTGACTAGGAAAAAAATTAAAGTTCACACTACTGATTTAAAAGAGGAAAAGGCACGCAAGATCTAATATTTCTAATAAGATAGCTAGAAAAAGAATGCTAAGTAAAGAAAATCGAGTTTGCTTTCTAGATCTTACAAAAGAGTTTAGCAGAGTAAAATGGAAAAATGTGTGAGAAAATCATCGACCTTATACTACTGGACAGATAATTCCCTATACCAGCAGTAGGTGGAAAGTGAAGCCAAGATTATTTTCTCATGAGTCCCTTTTGCATCTACTGCGCATACGCGAAAAATTCGGTGGTAGAATTACGATTTTGAATTTAAACTGGGTGCTGTATATCTTGCTATAGTATATTCTACTTTTGCTGTGGTTATTTTAGAAATTTAATTAAATCAATTTTAATATATTTTTTCAATGAAACGCGATGAATAAAACAACTTTATTTATACTTTAAAACGTCAAGCACTACAAGCTTAGCATAACCGCCATTAATGTGGAAATGGTAGGCAGCGTAGGTACATACCTATTCAACATCAACAAATGGTTTGCGTTTCACTCAACGACAATGAGAGTAACAGAAATAGAGTATACAAGTTTACGCTAAATTGTACCGCACCATCGACGATCGCTGCATTGCCACCTAATTTTACTTGCGCATGACTGTTTCAGAACGCGGCGGTTGATAAGGACGACGATATATTATTTCTCTTACATTCTTGGCTTCAGTTTCAGCACGGAAGGCTCTGTCCAGTAGTATAAGGTCGATGGAGAAAATCTATAAATATAAGGTTAGAGCTAGATATGAAGTAAATTATTATTAAAGTAATATATGAAAACAATGAAAATAAAAACGTCTACAAAATGAAGAATTCTAAACTATACTTCATTCAAGTTAAAGATAAAGTGGATGTAAACAATGATCGGCGCGTGATCAATACATGATCAGCACCTGCGCTGCATTTTGGCTAATGCGATTGGCTGAACCCTCACCACTGCACCCGTGAATTACACGTTGTTGATATCAGTCCAGGTCCGGCTTAAAATTATTTTATTTTCATTTTATTTTTTATTTATTGTACCTAACTTTATCATCGAATAAAATGTTCTTTATAAAATGTTATTCATTACCAAATGTCTAATTATTAACATCATTTCAAATTTGTTTTTATTTGTTTTTTTAAATATTTTTTTCATATACTGGTTTGTATGCAAATTTTTACGAATTTCCTTAATACTACCCTGCTTCTTTCACGCACGTGAACAGCGCATGTCATGTATTTGTTTACATCCACTCTATCTTTAACTTGAATACAGTATAAACTAAAACTAAAGAGTACTGAGCAATCATCAAAAAAATCCTCTTACTCAGTATGAGATGGGTAAGAAATATATCAAAAAAGTCGGATACACGTGCCTAATGAAAAGCACAAAATTAAAAAAAAATTATACAAAAATTATTTAGCCGGCAATCGGACGGTTTTTATCGTTACTTTGAATAAGGCATTATTCCATTCATCGAATACGAAAAAAATATATATTGCTTGCATAAAGGAGAAACTATGCCTCAAAACTGGTATGTCAAAAGAACGAAACAATAACAAATTCGTGGTTGTAGGAGCAACCCTTGGAAATGGAACCCTTCTTCTAATAGGAGTGTCAAATAAAATAAAAATTTACTCATATTTGCACATACATCGAATTAGTTTTAAAACTATTGTTAGAACAATGTATGTATACCAAATTTCTACAAGACGACACTAATAAAGTTGTCGTTCACCACGATCAACCATCCTCACATATGTCTAAAACACTGCAGGCATCTTGAAACAGTACAAGACAATTTTGTTATTATAGTTGTTCCTAAACAACACAACACTTACAAGGATTCTGATAAAAAAAACCGCTGAACTATTATGGTTTTGAGTTTCTAAACCAAACACTTCTTAAACAACACACAACAACAGTACACATAGACACTTTAAAGATGCCAAAAAGATGAGTGGTGAAATATAGCAGTTAATAACTGCCAAAATAATTTCCAAGAATGGAAAAAAGACTTCGATTAGTCAGAATACGTAATGGAGAACATGTCAAAAGTAATAAATATATTCATAGGAGTAGAATATTAAAATAAATTATTCTTTATAAATTCGTGTCAATAAGGCCGCCCAATCCACTGTAGATGAAAAATAACCAGAACAGGTAAAGAAAAATCATGGCTTGCGTAGAGTTATCACACAAAATGGGAAAATACTCAAAGAAATAAATGAGGGGATAGAAAAAACTGGAAGGCCATATAATGCACTAAAGGAATGGAAGAGAATATAATAAATATAGGAAACAAATTTGCAAACAAAGCTTTCCTTCTAAGACGGTTGGCGATATAGATTTGAAACAGTACGTGATATAATACATTTCTGGACACATTTCAAAGACAAAAAATATTTTTTTACTGCAGTTACCATCATCTTGAAATTTTTTTATATAGTAATTAGATATCTCATTGGAGAGTTATTTTTTCTCTTTCTAGTGTACCATGATGTAATTTCCTGTAGTTTTGTATGGGTTTATGTGTTTTTGCGAATAGTAGAAGCACCTTTATTATGCAACGAACTAGGGGTTTGGTATTTTTATGACCCATATTTGTTAAATCGGAATCCTGGCAGCAGAAAATAACCCTTTCTATTCAACCATGTCTTAACCTCTAACCACTTCTACTTTTTTGTGAATAAATATTAAAAAATGGCCCGTTAATTTTTTTTTTAGCAGTGTATTTTTTACATAATATATCGTGGCACACTTGACGCAGAGAGAATATAAAATTTAGAATTTATTTGTAACATTCATTTCCATGTTGTTTTTTCATAAAATTTTGTATTTCCAAGCATACTTGCGTCAGAAATACCCTACGTATAAGCGAACAGCAGCACCGCTTTCAGAAAAAAATTTCTACAATAATGCAATTTTCATGCTAAAACAAATTACAGAAAAAGCAATAAAATACAACACATCCGCATTCATCTGCTTTATAGACATTACAAAGGCATTCCATCGTGTTCAGCTAATAGACATGTTAAGTGTACCCCCCAAGGAATACATAAAATTAATAAAAGACCTAAATACCAACTACGAGAATTCGTCAAGGAGACAGCATCAGTCCTGTACTACTTAACATTAACATGAACATGATCACAGAACCTGTAAGAACTCGGATACAAACTGAATAACTAACCATTGCGTAAGTTGCTGATGCTACACGGATGATGTTCTGATAGCTGAATCCGACGACGACTTACAGAGGCTGTTTTGTACTTGTACGTTCAAAACTGCACCGGGAAAATATAACATATAAATCTCCACAACAAAAACAAAATCAATGACTATATCAAAAGAACATCTACGATGCAAACTAGTAGTAAGCGGGTGCAATGCGCACGGGCTCCTCGCTTTTAGCCCCCCCCCCCCCCTCAAAGACGCAATATACGTTCTTTTTTTGAATACTGTTATTTTTAACTTTGAAAAAACATTTTGAGGGGCCCAAAAGGTTTCTTGTACCCGAGCCCCTGGTGACTTTAAGAATGGGTGAACAGATTATTACCCCCCCCCCTCACCCCACTTACCAAAAAACGTGAAAACATAATCCACTACTCCAAGGAAGTCTATAAAATATAAACAAACAAAAAAAATGGTGCCTCACTAACTTATATAGTCACTTCCGAGTTTACTTATGAAATTATAAGTTTGCTATTTCTTGAATATAAGGTCTATTCTTCTGTCTTGCATACTTGCGAATTTATCAATGATGTCATCATAAAACAGGTGTGCATTTATTAATTCGTTCAGAAGTTCCTTTTCAATCGAAATTTTCCCCAAATTCGTAAGTCTGTCCTGCGTCATTGTGTTGCGCAGGTAGGTTTTTATTCGTTTTAAACACGAAAAACTTCGTTCAACGGAAACACTGGTGCAATTAAGCAAAACAATTTATACGCTTCTTTAAAGATGCTACTTATCTCGGTTAAAATTTCCATAAACCTTTGTTGTTCTACATCTCGGTACTGCTCATCACCATAAATAATTTGTAATTCATTTTTCAGCCTTTGAATCTCAGTAAATATAGTAGGGTAGTACACCTTTAAATTATTTAATGCATCTGTGGGAAATTTTTCAGAATACGCTACGAATTTCGAAGTATCCATTAATGCAATAAAATCAAGCTTTTCCATATTTTGAAACAGAGGAACCCGCATGTTTACGCAGAGCACGAGTAACATTAGCAAAATCATTAAAGCCATTTTTATTCTACGCACTTGATTTAACACCAATAATTAAACAGGGTACTCAGAAAAGTTTATTTAAGTAATAACTACCACACAACCACTCGAACTTAGAATACCACGTTTTTTTAAAGTTTCGATTATATACTTTGTCCTTGATTTTTGCGACTTTATCAACAATTAATAGAGGCATAGGTTTCTCAGAACTTCAAAAGTCTTTCTTGTCATTGTCATTCCACCTTGAAAATGGCGTTTATAATAAAACACATACCGGATCGTTTCATGGAAACATCGCGTGGTCTGCCCGTTAAAATGTAACACCGAAGCTAGAAGGCAGGTTGTGAATGACGCAGCCTAGAATTTGTTTCAGTTCTTCGTGCAATTTTATTTACAAACGTGCCGTTACCATGGCAACGGCATATATGCAAACGTAAGAAAATTGAAGCAGTATTTCTGTATAGAGCGAAAGCGAACCTGCTTCAGTTCAACGCTTGTGGCCTACGGAGCGGCAGGTTATGCTGGAGCTTGCTGTACGATGTACTGTGTGCCGGGCAACGACATAAATTAGAATTCTTTTCTAACTATATCAACTAAAAAAAAAATAAAATGATTTCGGATTTTGAATAAAAAAAACATTTAACCATTAGACGAGCCGCCACTGCCAGGAACGGAAACATCCCGAATGACAGACTAAAAGACGACTAAAAACAGCGGAAATGAGGATCTTTAGAACAATCGCAGGATACACAAATATATTAGACAAGCAAACACGGATAAGAGCAAGAAGACGCGAGTGGAACGCATATTACCAGATCATCAGGATGACTACCAAAGAAATCTAGATTAAACAGGCGAGTAGCCTTCTGTTTTAGTAAAGCGAGTCGCCTTACTAAAACAGAAGAAGAAAAAAAGAGAAAAATAAGCTCTGTAATGATCTATTCTACAGGGTTATTATAAATGATTGTAGTCGGAGTAGGCCGAAAATCTAAATGTAAAATTTCTTGTACCTTACCCACACAAATAATGATTCAAATTATATTGGATATGCACTGTTCTACACACAAGTGTTAAATTGGTTACATAACGAGTCAATATTTATGTAAAAAAGTTAAAATCATTTTTAAGTGAAATAAAAATTTTCTTACCATAATTTTGATCGATACAAACCCGGGACATATCTACACTAGACTCTGATTAATGAACTCATTGTTAATGCATAGTTAATAATGTATTCATATTACTAAAAAACACACACAAAGATAATCCAAAGCTGATTTGATTATTTATGTTTATTTACACTAGATGTTGAAAGTGCTCTCCATTTTAAGTATTATCAAATCTGTCCAAAACTCTCCGAATATGAGCCATTAAAGATTCCTCTTCAATATCTATGCCTGGAAACGCAACGATCTACATTTTTGCATGCTTGAACAGAATGTATCGATTGCCCGGCTTCATTTAATACACCGTTTCGATAGAAAGATTTAATAATAAAGGTGTTCTGTTCTAAAGAGTACACCATTATGCAAATTTAAACCTAAAATATTGCTTTTTGTTTATTAAAATTTCTATAACTGCCTTTAATAATTACACTTACGGATTAACACTCTGGAACCAGCAGTAGTCTTAATAAAGACTGGTTTTATTCACGTAGACTTTTAAGGAAGGGCGAAATCAACAGACAAACTGACACAAAATACAATTATTCAAAAACACAGTAAATACAGTAAATGACATACGAGTGACAATTGACAGTTCACTTGGAAAATAAAAATCACTACAAAAATCCCTGCACTATAATTATGTTTGTATAAAGCAGCAAAATTTCATTACCACGGGCACTGCCTGCTTCGACTACAATCATTTATAATAACCCTGTATATTCCGAATTGATATTTGAAATAATTCAATATGGTGGCTGTGTAGAAACGTATACGGTAAAAAAATGCGTTTTGCCTTTAAAATTTGCGCAAAAATAACAAATTAAGCCATCCATGTAAAGCTTTACATCTATATCACTAATAGGCCAGTCAATTTATACATCCGACCTTGCCAAAGATCATGTAATTCTAATTTTTTTATATGTTGTTGGGACCTAAGCCAATAGTAAAAATCCAAGTTTGCAGCTTTGAAAGACCTGTGCGAGCTGCGTAATACCAAAAGAACTGCTTAATTTTCGTTCATTTTTTCACTTTTTGCTTAATATCTCCCAAAGTATGCATCTGACAGAAAAAGTTAATTAATCCTAATTAATCCTTCTTTAAAGTACATTTAATTTCCTAAAATTTGAGACCTGGCGGTGCTCCGTACATGCAGTACTTTCCGAGATACAGCTCTTCAAAGTTAAGCATTTATTCCAAAAAAAGTGAAAAAAATTCTACACCCCGCTGCTAGAATACATCATGAAGAAGTGTGATGAGGCGCCTCTTGTTATTTTCATTGGCCAATACTTTTTCCTGAGGTAGTTGGATAATTGTGGATTTCTCAAAAAGTATGTCACTGCAGAAGTTAGCACCACAGCGTCGCAGTCGTTCAGCACTTTTGGTGTTTTTGTTGGTGGCCCCCTCGGGGTAACCGTCGAAAACAATCGAGACATTGCTACCAAAGTGTTTTTTAACATAGCTGGCATAACCTGAAACAATGTCTGATACGGATTTTTTACTGTGCCAGAGAACCTTGTGTAAAAGGTATCCACCATCCACAATCCACAACTACATACATGCGTGTTGCCGTCAATTGGCGCGTGGATGGCGAGTGTAGTAAAAGCAGAGTATGGACTGGACTTGGTTCCCTTTCACATCCCCTGTTCATTGAAGAAAGTCATTGGGAATGAGGCTAATTCGGACTTGAAATGATTTTTTAATTCCTCGTCCGATTTTTTTTGTTATGCACACCCTTTGGAAAATTGTAATTAAATCAACGAGAACTCTCTTGTTTGCCACTTTAACGGAGTTGGTAATGAATGCCAATGTGGCTACTTTGGCCTTACGTTTGAAGGTTACTTTTCCAAATGTGTTATCCACGATTTTCATCACTCCTTCGGTTCCCAGCTCTTGGGCCATGTGGCAATTTATGTCTTGACCTCCTACAATTCCACTACTGATGGAAAGCAACTTATCAGTAATGGGAAATGAAGGATGGAGTATGAACCAGTTTTTCAGTTTTACCACATCACCACTATCTCTACTGATTTGAGAAGGCCTCATATCAACATGCTGTTCAGCAGTGGGACAGCAGATGTCACAGAAACGTTCCATTTCCTAGCATAAATGTTCACCATGAACACCATTCCTACGGTCCACCGTGTCAGCACACTGCTAGAGATTCCCCGCCCCTGTGTCAATCCGTCGTAGCTTTTCATTGACCTCATCATCTTTTGCTCGATTATCAAATCTGTCCACAGGCCTGACCAAAACTTATCAGATCGGCGGATTGTGAAACATCCTTTTGTGAACATGTCAAACTCAGTTGGATCTATTCGCTGTTCTAGAGCCATCATATCTTGCAGGTATAGGTGTGCTCTCTTTGCTTAGAACAAATGACCGGCTGAATGAAAAAAGGGTAGCATTTTATGGGCAGTGTCGCAGTGTGTAGGTGAAGCTTCCAATCACCCATTAGCTCTGCCTGGATGAATAGCTTAATGAGAGTAGACATGCGAAAATACCGAATCCACAGTTTTGGTGTAGGGCCATTGCCTTCCAGTTTATCCATTACAATTTTGAATTTGACTCTTAACATCTGGAAAGCCTCATTGTCCGTTGCAAACGTGATGAGAGACCTATCACTTCCACTTAGCATATTTTCAGTTTCGGCTCTTTCCTTCTCAGTCAAGTGTACATCATCCAAAATAATGCTAGCCAAAACAAGATTAAGTAAAATGTGTGCTCGTACAGCCCGTGAATAGGCATGACCATTCAAAATTTTGTCCACACTGTGATCTGCATAAATAGTCATAAGTACCTCTTTCAAACCACTCCCTGCCATTATTGCACCAATGCAACCCATGAACGACATGAGGAGGTGAAATCCACCAAGCCTCACAACCACGCTGCTTAATTCAGGATGTTGGCCACTCTCAACAATGTCGCTGGCTGTCATGAACAGTGGCTGATCGAAAGTTACAAAGCAGGTTTGTTGAGAATGAGCTTTGCTTTTCTCACTTTATAGAGAGCTGTATCTCGGAAAGTACTGGACGTGCGGAGCTCAGCAAGGTCTCAAAGTTTAGAAAATTTAATCTACTTTAAAAAAGGACTAAATAACTTTTCTGTTAGACGCGGAGATATTGAGCAAAAAGTGGATAAAAAACGAAAATTTAACAGTTTTTTGGGTGTTACGCAACTCGCGCAGGTCTTTCAAAGCTGCAAACTTGGTTTCTTACTATTGGGTTAGGTCCTAACAACTTATAAAAAAATTAGAACTACATGACCTTTTGCAAGGTCGAGCCCTTTTTTGTGTCTAATTTGACTGGCCTATAACTGTTTCAGAAGAAAAGAGTTGATCTCAAATTTATTTTACCATGCATAAAGGAAAAGTTGACAACAAGTACGCCCACTGTGCTGCAGAAAAACTAAAATTGTGGGAAGTTACAGAAACAGCGAAGGGCGGAAAATTATAGAAAACAAAAATAAAAATAGAGGAAACTGCTCAACCAAATAATTTGACGCCTAACGGTAAAATGATTAAATTAAAGTCTTAATTCAGGGCCATATTCATAGAGAGTATTTAAAGTTAGTAGGGGTTTAGTAGATATTAAACCAATTTAATTAATATATGTTGCTATAGCAATTAGTAACAACTAACTTTAAACACTCTCTATGAATATGGCCCTTACAGATTACATTTTTAAGGATTCGTTTCTTAATGGAAATAATTTTAGTGTATATTAACGAATTATAACAGTTTGCATATGGAAAACCCAAAGTCAGTAGTTCAAATTTTTGTGGAAATGATATTTTTCTGTAAACTTTTATAATTGGTTCAGGTATATCACCTACGTAAATTCAGATTGCCTATAAATAGTACTTTCAAATATGCACTCCGTAAGGGAAATTAAAATAAATAGCGTAGATTATTAAGGAGCCTCAAGAAAATTATACACTGGAATTTTAGAATTACTTCCGGCATCAGTAGAAAATGTAAACCCAGCTACTACTTTGTAAAACGGTGCTTGAATTGCCTAACAGAAAGTTGGAAAGAAGTAAAATTAGTTGTTGTGTAGCCATTTCATAAAGAAATTTACACGAAGAGAGGCTAATTACCATGTGAAATATCAAAACTTTTACATCTAAAACATTTCCAAAAAACACAACGAAGTTTCTTGGTACATAAGGCAGAAATTCTGCATTTATTATGCCCCATAGAGATTTTAAAAGCCCGTCGCTTATATTGATAAATAAATTAGGTACGTAAATTTCGTTATAAAAATTTACTAGGTGAGATGAAATTGGATACTGAAATACACAACTGCATAGAAAGTTTTTTAAAAACCACAGCTAAATTGGCTATTTTTTATCAAGCGATTAAGTAAAATTCTCCCATGTGGAATAGGGACGGTAGCGGCATTCTATCATAGAATAGCTCGTAGACCAGCGTGCAGTTTTAATCTAGAAAATCCTTACAGTAATCCCTCGGTATTAAACGCTACGTAGTTATGAAAGATTTATACATGAGGCACTTCCCTATTCTGTCCTACACGTTGGTGATTTATAGTACAACAGTTCACTCTTAAGAATTGTTTCCACTGATCCAGAAACATTGGCTGAAAGGCATAAGCAGTTAGTCGACTATATTTCAAACCGAAAGATATATTATTGTTCGGTACATCGCTATTTTTTATTATATCTTTATGCTCATACTTTGCTATAAATTGATCTTTCAAGTTTAAAATTTAAGACCACGGTTGCGTAAACAAAAAAAGCGAATACTAAAAGCTTCAAATTTAAGAGTTATTTATACTCTGCGGACTTTAAAAACGAGAAGAATGCTAAATTCAAACACTTCATCTTAAAATTCATCAAAATTTCAGGAAACGTTTTCGCTGTATTGTGAATCTGAATAGGGGAATTAATACCATGTGTGCTTGATTTTCCGTTTAAGAGGTAGGTACTTCATAATATACGCTCGCTTCTAGTATGACTTCCTCGAGGTCAAGTATTCCCTTTTATTATGTAAGTTTTGTCCTGTTTAAATCAACGCCTGGTATATTTGAACCGATCTCATATTTTAAGTAAATATTTAGAAATCTTTCACTACTGTAAACTATTACATTTTAGCCCTACTCTTACGTCTTACCTTTTTGTTTCTTTAAACATAATTATTAAAGATGGCAAAATCTGTTTAGTAATACATAGTCATTTATTTATTCAACTAAAAATTTAATAAATAAAATAAATTTTAGAAATAAGATTTATGGAGATTCACTTCTTTGGGGAAAAACGATGTGCTTTTATTTATTGCAAGCTCAAAATATAGTAAATACTACGAAAACATAACTTTCAGCATAACTAACAAGCTACAAGTTTTAGACATCAAAATAATTTTGTAAACTTTTAGATAATTAAAGAAAATAACCGAGTCTGGCTGAAACTTTAAAAGAAAAGGAAAAAATTTCCAGTGGAATCAATAATAAACTAAAAAGATTCTACGAAATACGAAACGTTCCTAAAAACCAAAGAATACAATAAGTTAAGTGGCTGTTAATTAAAACTTTAAAAACTTAACTGCGCTCCTTTGGGAAAATCGATTTTAAAAGCCTTTAATTAAAAAACTTAAAGCTTAAAAGCTACTCGTTGTGATGAAAGAATTATAATATAATAATGTAAATGTGCCAGCCTTAAATAGTTTTAACGTTTAAGTTGCTATTATAGCATTAACAACTCTCCTGCTTTATTAAAAAAAAAATACTGAGCTGCAAAAGCAGCAAAATTTATTTTAAAAAAGCGACGTGTTAAGGGTTTAATTTAATACTTTAATACTTTATATGAATCTGTGGCTGCAACAAGCAAAATTTTTCAAAGAATTAATTATGGAAAAACATTAGACTTTCTTTCCACTTTAATACTGTATATTAAATTAAATTAAATTAAATCAATAGTGTATATTAAAAATAAAAATATGTAAAAGAACAACTTCATTTGACAATTTCTTAATTACATTGACATCGAGATAGTTAGATTGAAAATTGTGCTAATCAATAATTATGCATAAAATACAATGATCAGATGAACATTAATTAATAAACGTATCTTATCATTAAATAAATAGACTTGGTGTTAGGATAAGCACAGAAAATTCTAGTCCCCTTGCGAATCCCCAGAAGGTTTACTTTCGTTTACTTACGATCTTGTTATTTTTGAACATTACGTTTAGACTTTCGTTTAATTACGATCTTGTTATTGCGAACATTCCATTTAGATCTTGTTACACTGAACATTTCGTTTAGTTCGATTTCGTTTGGTTAAAAACTTAGTTATTTTCCTTTTTTAAGATAAGTTAATTAATTTCAAGTGTGTACATGTTATGTATCATTCTGCTTACAAGTTAATATATATCCTATTTCGTTAATTACAAAGCCGTGCGTTTTATTTTCAAGTCAGTTAACTTTGGAGGTTTATTCTTCGGGAGATCCGACTGAAGACAGTTTACTTTATTTAGGATCTGGCGCCCAAGAAACATCGTTTAGATTATTTAGTGAGTACTATTTTCTTTTAGGGACCTAACGCCCTCGCAACAGAGTTATCACCTCCGAATAACTACTGGTATACTACACTTAGCTCTGGTGTAGCAAACTGGAAAAAAACTATTGATAATAACATTGGTTTGCCGATAATGGTTATTATTACCAATTATAATTACTTCGTATTACAATTAAAAAACTAATAGAAATCAGTAAGGTACCTATATGAACTAAAAATCCGCAGTAACATAATTTATTTAAAGTGGTAAATACCAACTAAAAATACTTTGAAGTTTTTATGTAGTTAAAGCACATTACGTACCAACTGAATAAGGAATTACAGAATAGTGTGGATTTTTATTTCTCATACCTTATTATTTTTATCAAGTCGTTGTAAAAAAAATCTTTTTTAAGTAAACTGATATATTTGGTATTCATCTTTTTCAAAACTAATAAAATGGGATTTTCGGTCTTTCAATTGCATGACTCTGCTACTGTCCCTATGCATTATCAACTCCTCGGTTATTTTTTAAATTTAAAGGAAAATTTCCTCGGTCAAACATTACTTTAATAATATTAAATCATGGAAAAACTTTTATTGTAAAGGTACTTTAAACATTGGAATTTAATTGTAATTAGTCAATTATTATTTTTGAGAAATTGATTTGAAAAGAAATAAAATATTCTGTAAATAATGATTGTTTAATTTAAAGTACAGGGTGATTCCAACAAGGGATTTTCCTAAATAACTTAATTATTTTTAAAAGTCGGAGAAGAAAGTCAAATGCTGCTGTATAAGACAGATATATTTATTTTATACGGGGTGCCAATTCTTTTGCTGCTCTTATTTAATGAAATGAAAGATTAAATTTACCAAATAGCGCTGAATTAAAAGGCAAATCTGATAATATTTTTTTGATTTACAATGTCTTCGAGGTATTTTAAAAAGTTTTGTCCGTTTTTTCAATTTTTGTATTTTGATAACTACATATTTTGAAACAATCTCATAAAAACAGAAAGAAAAGAATTCAATAAACTTGACCACTTTTTCATCAATTGAATAACAACCGCATCAATTTAAACAATGTGAAATTTTAATAACAAAAATAGTAATAACCATAACTATGCCTTATAGCTATTAAGACAACAAGTGTTTTATAGAAGGTTTAAAAATCAAGGTCGTAGTTCAAATCCGAGCGAACGAAGTGAGCCGAGGATTTTTTAATAGACCGAGATTTTTAAACTATAAAACACGAGTTGTCTTCAAGATTTTTTCTAACACTAATATCAGACATTTTCTTTCACTAACATATTATTAGAAATTGTAATAAATTATTATTTGAGACGCGTCATAATACACAAAATGCGAAGATTGCTAGGCAACGACGTATTTAAAGGCCTATAAAATACGTTGTCATTGACGACGTATTTTATAGAGAAAGCGTATTTTAAAGGAAACACAACAAGTGCACAACATATGCACCATAGAAACAGTACAAGATATTAGTGTTAGAAAAAATTATTTAAATAAACTTGGATATTTTGATATTTCCCATTTTTTTATCTATTACAATAATCTGACCATTAAGATAAACATAAATAATTATTATAATCGTTAGAAAAGGGCGAAAATAAACTTTTTCTAACACTAATATCTTATACTGTTTCTATGGTGCATAAGAGCTCACTTGTTATGTTTCCTTTAAAATACGCTTTCTCTATAAAATACGTCGTCAATGACAACGTATTTTATAGGCCTTTAAATACGTCGTTGCCTAGCAATCTTCGCATTTTGTGTATTATGACGCGTCTCAAATAATAATTTATTAAAATTTCTAATACTATATTAGTGAAAGAAAATATCGGATATTAGTGTTAGAAAAAATCTTGAAGACAACTCGTGTTTTATAGTTTAAAAATCTCGGTCTATCAAATCCTCGGCTCACTTCGTTCGCTCGGATTTGAACTACGACCTTGATTTTTAAACCTTCTATAAAACACTTGTTGTCTTAATAGCTATTTTATGTGAAACTAAAATTCCGTTTCCATTTAAAAAAATGTAAGTTTGTGCTATAAACCGAAAATCTGCAATTTTACTGGATTTACTGAATTTTCCCTAAAATTATTTATAAAATGGCGTATTCAATTTTACATTGAATTAAACATGGCAATTTTTTCTTTTTGAATATACATATCTCAGAAATCTTACAACGTATCCCAAATCTGATTATACTGGAAAATTTCGCTTTGAATTATGCCAAACTCTACTAATGTAACCGTCAACGTAACTCTTTAAATAAAAGGGTTGCCTTGTTGCCTATATACATTTTTAAACAAAATGAGCACACTAATAGGAAATTAAATTATCTTTCTAATAATATACATATAATACGAATCGTACATAAACTGTGGTGAAATCGAGTAAAAAACAAATTATAGTAAGGCTTTGGCTAGGATACCCCAAAGTCGGCCAAACTTAAACTTCATACTTGTTAACACCAGAAAATAACTCAGAATTTTGGCATCGACCTATCAACATTGCAATTATTAATGTCTTTATGCACGTCCATTCTAATTTCTAATTTTTTTTGGATCTTACATGAGTTTCATTAAGGACCTGCATAAATGAGATATATTAATGTGGTGCGATTTGCAGTCTCCTTTTTAAGTTTGAGTAAAAACTGTGTTTCTGGTGCATGGTTCTTGTTTTTTTTTTTAATTTGTAGCTGGGTAGCTGCTTTAGTATTCAGAAATATTAGTAGAACAATAATTTAATGCCGTATCCAAATATTTAATAATAAATGGAGTACTCTAAAAATTGATCATTGAGGAAATTAAACTCCTTGTACAAAAATGAACAACGTCACCGTTTTAGGAAAATATTCGATGACTTCTTTTTACCTGCATACTTTTTGTTTATTCCATAAAGTAATTGATTAATTATATTAAAAAAAAAAAAACGCTTAGGTAAAATCACCCTGTATATAAATTATTAAGGATAATCCGGCCGTGTTGTTATCCTACAAATATATTTATTTGTAAATTATTCTTTCCAAAAAGGGAAATAACAGAATTTGCTATTTAAATTTTGTATTTTTTTGCAACAACCTTGACAAACATTTGGTTTATATTGTACACAAAACAAGCTGTGGTTTACCAAGTGGTCAGTCGGTTTTAATATGCGGATCGTGGAACGTCACAAAGTTGGGACAGTGTCCTCTGTTTATTTTGATTATACAACTAACGGTGGCTGAACTGTAGGGTACGGAGGCTGCAGCTCAAAGTTCCGGTCGGTTGTCCGTCAGTTGCGTCCGGGACTCCGTGCGCTTTAGTTAGAAAGCTCAGCTCATATGTCGCTCGCGCTCACAATGAATGACGCGAATTTCGATTATGCTTATTTTTAAATTATAATAATTTTCTTTAATAACACTTAACAAAATTAAATTCCACACCCTAAAGGAATTAACGTTAATTTTGAATTTTATTAACTTTAATTTTTGTTTAACTTGAAATTTACTAATTAATTTAGGAGAATTTCCGAGAATTGTGTAAAAGTAAATAAAGACTGCGTGTATATTTGCACGAGTTTCGAAAGCACCCATTGTTTTACGGTTAAAGAACAAACAGAATGATAAGGTTCGTGTAAACAAAACAAAAACTGAGGTGTTTAGAATAGAAAGATGTTGAAAAATTAGTGTTGTTTTTATAAACCAAGAATATTCAGGAATGCAATAATGCCGTGGATACGATCATGTTTGTGTCATCAGGAAAAAAAGAAACCACCCACCATAAGTCCACCTGTTCATTTAATGCTGAAGGTAAGACCAATCTCAATAAAATTTGAAAAATACTTCCTTACTACACGTTGCTACGACAACGTAAACAACTCGAAATTTTTGTGTAGGCACGAGAATGGATAAAAACAAATACTGTTTTAAGGCGTGGAACCGGCCTTCTTTGATCTAATTGTTGTAATGCAGTCGAGAAGTTTTTAAAATTCGTAACGTACTCGTAGTTAGTCTTCCATAAATTTCTGCGTTTCTAACATGAAAAGCAGATTTAGCCGACAGTTTAGGTTTGTTATTATATTTACATACGACACTGGCGATGACGGATCTAGTTATAAATTTAGACAAGGGTTTAACGTGTGTTCTTTAAGGGAAGGAATTTCTATAAGCTCTTAGGAATTCGTCCTCGTAATATAACATTCTACAGCTACATTACAAGACTTTATAAATCTGCTTAATGAAAACTGAAATTTTCACTTTTACAGTTAACCCCTTTTGCTTCTGACCTTTAACGTTTACATAACCATTAAAAGTTTGAGGTATGGTTTCAGAGCTTTTAGTAGCCTTAAATAATTTAAAAACCCCAAAAATGTCCGAAATTTCTAAAACTAACACAAATTTCTGTCATTTTCGTTTAACAGTGAAGTGCAGCTCTCTTGCAAATATCATCAATCAATTTATTTTTCCTATCAAATATTCGAACATTAAATTAATTAACTTACTATCAAAACTCAGGAATTTTCTTGTGTTGTTAAAAAATATCATAAAGCATAATTCCATAATTCTCCACGAAAGTTCTAAAATAGTAGTTTCTGCATTTAATATTAAACCGTAGACAAACTAATGGTGTCATTTACGATTTCTAGTTAACTATCGACATTTAAGCCATAAACTTTATGGATACTGCCGAAATTTAGTTCTGGAAATCTTAATTGCTTCTCAAATTTTGGTTATAATTTTACTTAAATTGCGTGATTTACATATATATGAAAATTGCTCAGTTTAGTATAGAAACCTCTGCCATTATTTTCAAATTTATAGATTTATGGAAGATTAATTTTGTTTGCATATGGCTCTGAAAATGCCTAAATTTCTGTTGTTTTGCGAGTAATTTTAGAAAGCTGTCAGAAAATACAGAACCAATTTTTAAAAATGTGAATCGATTTGTAAAAAATCAAAAAAATAACTCTTCAGATTGTAACTTCTCTTCAGATTGTAAATTTTATTGACTTGATAAAAGCTATAAATATTACAAGTTTTTATAAAATAGGCAGACTTATTAAGAAAACAATTTAATGGATTTTGTAATCAAAAAAGTTTCAAAACTTTTTGCATGTAAATTAGAAACAAACCGTCAAAAAAGCGTTTATTTAATTTTATCGCAAAGCTTGAAATTATCAACTTTACAGATTAATTTAGAGGAACTAGGATAATCAAAATAAGACATCTAAAATAAAGCTCTCTTGCAAGTTCTAATATTCTGAACCTATCATTAAATCGACAAATAAATAACTGCAAAATATTATGCAAAAGTTTTAAAATAGCACATTTTAAATTGTGTTAAGTTTTTGACAAGGTCGTATTAGTAGTTAAAAGTGAAGCAAAAGATACGATCGGCTCTAGCCCAAAATTGTACGGGGACGACAAAATATGGGTAAAAAAGGTTTGCTTTGTTTGATTCTGTATGAGATAGAAAGCTTTTGCACTTAAAAAATAGGGAAGCAAAAATTGCCCTGCTTCCCTTAACCGTTGATTGAGGGAACAATCCTCAATCAACGCCTTAACTCTGTGCTCATTTTTGAGTAATGTTAAAAAGGTTTATACCTACTCCTACCTTTTTTTAAATTCAGAAATTTTGGATATTTTTTAAGACTGAGAACAAACATTAATCGTTGTTATGATTTTTAAAATCTCTTGCCTTCTCAACGTAAATAAACCTATAATTTTTAATACAAATATCTTATAAGTTTCTTTATTGTTAAATTACGTATTCCACTGTCTGAAATAGGTACAATAAGTAAATAAAATAAAGAAGCGCGAATTATTTTAAATTTTTAGTATCTCAATTAAACGTTCGGTTAAATTAAAAGCATTAACTAACTGTGCCTTCAAGCATAACCAACCTGAACTCGTCCCTAGTTGGTACGTTTTTAGTAGCCCTAAAAACGTGCGAACTAAAATTTTCTAGAAAGACAAGACAGAGAATTTCCTTATTTCGGTAGCAACGACATTGACACCAAAGCCACTTGCAAAATATCGTCTTTGTTTCTAAATTTAACTCAAGTAAAACCAAATGAACTTAATTAACTCAGCTTTTTCGCTTTAGCTGCAAGCGTTTGCACACTTTTTCAATTAATTATTGTTGCTGTTTGTATTTAGCACAGAAATTTAACATATTTCGTAGTTCTTTTCTGAATTTATTGAACGCGAATTCCAGTTTATAAATATTCTCTGAACGTTAATTATGGTGCATTTATTGCAATTTTTAATTTTTGTGGGTATTTCGCTATCAGGTAATAAAAACTGAAGGTTCAGCGGTTATCTATCTACTGCCAATAACGTAACCCATAAAAATTACAAAAACATATTCAATTTATAATTTGTACATTTTTGAAATAAAATCCTATGAGTTATAGAAGTATTTAATTAATTAATTATGGCGAGAAAAGCTCACAGAAAGCTCAAATCTTCTGTTATTTGATATGTATTTGGAAAAGAAGGGGAAAGCAGGAAAGAAAGGAAATCTTCAGATAAGGAAAAATATTGTCGTGATTTTATGCCAAGCAAGCAGTAATTAAAAAAAAATTAAAATAAGGATTAGAAAAATTTACTTCTATAAATACGAAATTATGTGGGCACTCAAATTTACACGGTGAATCATATCGACATTTTTCAATATAAAAAAGTAGATATCTCATCCGCATACATTTACACAAGTAGTAACAGAACGAAAACAAATTTATCAAAGTTCAAAAATCCATTTAGTCTACGTTTCTCGTAAAACAGTAGTAAGAAGACATGAATTTTCAATTCATTTTCAAGAGAGACAAACCACATACCCTGGAACAATTCATTTCGAGTTCGAGTTGCACGAAAACATCCAGTGAATGCTTAGCACAATTTTTCTCTGTCACTTCTGATTTGTTTTAAAGCTAACCCGACACCGAATGTCGAAATTCCTATTCATTTGCACGTAGATAGGGGATATTTCTTTGTACTCGAAACGGGTACCTTATTCAACGTTGATAACTTTCCTCCTCTTCTGAAATGAAACAGATGCGATTTTTTCATACCTCATTATTTATCGTTTTTAATTAAATACACCTTTTATATAAGGCCTGGATAGAAAAGTAACGAATTGGTATTCGAAGTGCGATTTTTATTTATTATAGCCGCATTGCGAAACAAATTTAATTTTTTTTGTGAGGAGATATTTAATAAAGTTGCTGTAGGTAAATTTTAAATAATTATTTATTTTCTTACGAATTAAAAAAATTCCAAGGCCACATTAATATATTATTTTGTCCTGCGTTGTTATAGTAACGTTTAATTAAAGCCAAACATAAATAATCTTTGGCGTCGAAGGATGATATGTTAATTAGAACACTTAATATTTCGACAAACCCAAAGTTTCATCCTTGAATAGACTTAGGAAAACATTCAGCTTGTACAATTCTAATGTTAAAATAACGTAACCTGAATTGAATACAGAAAATGGAGAATTCTCAAGACATTAATTAAGACCTCGAAACCTGTCTTCTGTTAAAATCATTTAATTTAATTGGACAATTGTAGCCCTTTTCGAGGAATTCTTTAGAATTTGTTCAAAAAGGATACTTAATTTATTTTGACACTCCGTATGCAGGTTGTTGGGGAGAAAAGCCGCATTGTCTATTCTCTAACCTAACATGATCAGAATTCCTAACGTCCAGGGATTACTAAGCAGCTTTAAAATGCCCGGAATACTTAACACTGTTAGTGCAACACACGTTTTGGTGGAGACTAAAATATTAATTAGGACCAACCCACCTTATCTCGAATTTAAGCATTCCGCCGCCGTATTTAACTTGAATGTAACAACTATATTTAAATTCCCGAATCTTTTATTTCATTAATAAACGCAACAAATAACAAGTTTATTCTCACGACTTGATCGACTTTAAAAAGATAGCTAATAAATTACAGCTTTTAATGTTCACGATCAACGTTGTTATTGCCCGTCAGTGATGATAAATCAAAAGCACGTGCCCGTGCGTTTTCGAACGCTTTTTTACCATTCCTTAGTTGCCCGGATCAGTTTTCGTTTTATTTGTCGAATCAAAAGTTTTAAAGGAGTAAATAGGTAAGGTGCTTGACACCTCAGAAAGAGGACAGAGAACAACATAGAAACAAGAAAAGGATTCTTATCATTGTAGCTTATTTTCTTTTGTTTGTATTTCAAGGTTTTCTAAAAAGAACTGCACTCTACGAATATTTATTTTACAATAATTGAGTCATACAACTAAATACAAAAATAAAAGTTATATCAAAGAGCAGTATACTGCTCTTTGGTTATATTTAATATAAATACAAATAAAATACAAAAAGAAGTTAAGTATTTAGGAATTGCACTTCCGGGAGGAACTAAACACTATTTTCCAAGTAAGTAATGCTACAAAAACCATCATTCACAGGTAAAATAATTTACCGAGAAAACGGAAATTTCCGTAACCTTCCTAGAAATGCCCAAACTACAAAACTATAAGAATATTGACGTCATAGGTAATATTCTATACATTTCAACCGACAACATTACACAAACAAATACAATCACCTAATAAAGCTACATCACCTAGAAGGCAGGTAAATAAAGCGCACGTTTTAAGATAGTTGTTTTTTAATTGCATATGTTTTTAAAGACCTTCGAAAACAATATATGTTTGAATTCATTGCCACAACATCATCTTCAAATATCCACAGAATATCACAACAATCTTTGAAAAGAAATATTTCACAGAAAACAGAATAAAATGTTTAAGCGTGCTTTATTTCTAATGTTGTTCAAATATTAGGTAATAATGTTTAACAAATATTATTGGAAACTGGATGTTGAATATTACTCTGTAATTCTCAAAATAATATTTTCCCTACATTGTTTTATAATATTGCTGTTACATACGGTTCTTATATTGGGTGAATATTCTTTGAATACTTCATTTCAAATATTATTTTAAAATATTCCTAGGATATTCCTGCAATATTTAAAAATAAGATTGGTCATAAATATTGAGAGAATATTTTCCTAATATTATGGTTCAAGATTCAAGATTCAAAATATTCAAATATTGTCTCAATATTTTTAAAACATTAGTACAATATCGTGTGCTACTGGGGCACTGTTAGATTCATTCAGTCTTAGCCATCATGGTGCTACGTGTTTTGTTCAGCTGTCCTTCTAACCTAGCAACAATCCTGCCCACGTTCATTTTGAATTTACTATGACCATTATTATGGAAAAGGTAACGGAAAAATTACTGTAGACAACGTATTCCCTTAATATAAGGAAGCTATAACAAACATTCACAACGCCTAGTCGTTTAAAAATGTGACTTTAACATTCTTCGTCAATATTTCTAGCAAATCTGATACATTGAAAAAGAGGATTACTATTATCACATCTTTCATTCTAGATTTTTTCAAGTTTCTTCGCTTTTTATTATCTTATAGCTTATTTGTAGTATAATTCTTTCGGCGGCTTTCTATGTCATTCTAAGTAAAATGGCGAAGTAGAAAGTGAATACTGTCTTCATACCGTATGCTGCCACAGAACGTAAGCAGGCATTAAAATCGTTCGTCCTTAGAATCATTGAAGTTTTGCGGCTTTTCAGTATCTTTTTATTTCGTTGGGTTTTCAATATCACATGGGAATGAAAGCTACCTTCTATGTGACACCGGCCGTACTCCTCCAAGAAGTGTTATCGTCGATACTATCAATCAACCTGCTGCAATAAATTAGTCATTTACTTAGTTGATCCTAAGTGATATGCTTTAGATATTCATATACCAGTCTGAATTTTTTTTTTTAAAGAACGCCAGTACTTTGTCAGGGTTCTAGATAATTATTCTGCTCTCATAATCTTCTGTCAGTGATCACCTTCAAAAAAAGCCTGTGGATAGCAGCCATAATTCTAACGTGGGTAACGAGTGTGGAAAACAAAGTATTCTTCATATTTTAAATTTTAAAAACTTGGTCACCCATTTTTGCTTGACAGGAGAAACGGGAGATTGGTTAGCCAAATTACAAAAACGCACTCTTTTCACAATTTGATCTATCACAACAATGCAATGGTTCGAAAATAATAGCATTTCCCTAAGATTATAATAATTCAGCTTTTTCACAATCTTCCATGGCCGGCAATACGGAGAGTTAAAGCATTTCATACCTCGGTTATTTCGCACGCGGGGTGGTGGGTGGTGTGGTAAATACTACGCCTTCAATAATCGCCTACCCACTCTACTCCACCACCCGCCGAGCATTCAACTCGGATTTGACCCCAAGACCGTCCGCGCTGTAGTCGAATACCTTAAGCACTAGGCCACTGCGGCGGTAGGACACACAATGGACGTTTTTATTTCAACTCGAGTTTGTTAAGATTTAGATGTTTTTATGATCGAAATCACGGAAAAAAAATTAATTTCCTGGTAACTGAATTTCATAGGTAAAATTTACAATCTTTTAAAGGTTGGCATTTTTGTCTTGAAGGGATCATTCTTTCATTTTATAACGGGATGATTAGTCTTTTGCTTATTAGCGCTGGGATTTGTTTTTCGATATATCAAATAAGCATCAATGTATTGAAATATCGAATATCGCTATGGAATTCCAAAAATATTGATGTGTTGAAATACCGATACAGCAGTTTAACTATTGGCGATCAGATTAAAGTAACTGCAAGAGTTTATAATCGATATGTGGGGTATTTGATATATTATTACATCAATTTATGTACCAGTAGAGTGCCCCGGCAAGGTTATTTTCACGTTTGTGGGGGTTTTGTTGTTACAAGCTGAAATTTTCACACATTTAAGTTATTGCCCTTGTAAATCTAAATTTCAAAGTTGTATAAAATTGTAATGTACAAAAGGGCACTAGACTCAAAATTCGAGTTACATACATAGCCGTGAGGAGCAGAAAATCCTGAATATTCTCATATAAGGAAAGTCCCATTTTTTGTGGCGCATATATTTTTAATAATTTTTCGAAAAGTGAACTTTACATTATCGTTTACGGAAAGAAATAACTTTAAATTGCAATATCTCGGAAAGAACGATGGGAAAAATCTGTCGAAATAAACAGAATTTTTTGATTACATCGCATTATCTCGAAAAGTAAGACCGAAATCAAAAAATTGTACTCTCCGTAAAAGTTTCGCTTGTTTCTTGGGAATCCAAACGTGTACTTAGCATAATTTTCTGATTCATGGTAATCTAATTATGCAATTAATTGTAAAACAATACGTTTTTTGGGTTATCCGAGGACAGTTCCAAGCCACGCGACCCCACTCCTTGTGCGTATATTCCATCTCTCAATTCACCGTAGCTCCATCGCACTCTCGCACAGCGTGCAAAATACCTATGTACAGGTGGCCCATTTTCGATGTTTTTAAATGGGAAATACCCTTAATATCGGGGATAGGCAAAAACTGATGTCGGAGTCCAGGGCCCTTTTTTGACGCAAGTTCAAGTCCCGAAAACAAAATTCCGCTATCTTTTGTTATTTTTTAGTTATAGCCCAAAATTCATAATTTGGCCATATCGAAAACTTCAAATAACTGTCTTGGTTTTGAAGATATCCAAAAACGGTAAAAACATTCTACAGGCACTTTTTCAAGTGGAATACGATAGTCAATCCAGATATCTTCTAATTTTCATGTTTTAAGAGTTATGACATAAAGTTGGCATTTTTTAAATATAAGTCGTAGTTGGCCATGATACCATTAAATTGCATATTTTTTCTGCTTTCCGAAAATATATAGTTTATAGGGTTTAAATGTAGTAACAATGCCTTTTTTGAACAAAATCGGATTATTTGATGTTGTTAGCAATTAGTGGGCCATGGTTCATGACAGCAATAAACAAAGGCTAATAGAGCGGGTGCATGTGATGTCACCAGGCACACAATAACGCGCCCGATTGAAAATGAACGACAGTTTTGTAAGTTAACAAAACTAAATAATTACTTTAATATTTTGTAGAAAATCTCGCGTTATCTTTAACAGCTTTTAATTATCTTGACATATGGAGATTTTACAAGTTTCTACGTATAACCTGGCAAAATTTTTAGTTTCTTGTTTTCCAGAGCTTTTCTCTAACTGCTTTCTCTGGGAAATATCACGTTCCCTAATACTCTTTTTAATTCACGATAAAATTTTCAATTACGTTCGTATCAACTGACCGTGGGGAAAATTTTAAGTAACTGAAAATTTCAAAATTATGTGGGTTAAACCATCCCTCATCTGGTTAAACACATCTTTATTCTGTTTGATATTGTAATATGTAATATTTCCCTTTTGGTAAAATTAGTATACCGATGCACACAAATCTACCCTTTGTTTACCCTACAAGAGTTCAGCTGATGACCTAGTGATGTCACATGCAACCACTCTACTACTTTTTGTTTTGCTATCATGAACCATGGCCTACTAATTGCTAACAACATCATAATATAATCTGGTTTTGTTCAAAAAAGGTATTGTTACTGCATTTAACCCCTATAAACTATATATTTTCGGAAAGCAGAGAAAATATGCAATTTAATGGTATCATGGCCAACTACGACTTATATTTAAAAAATACCAACTTTATGTCATAATTCTTAAAACATGAAAATTAGAAGATATCTGAATTGACTATCGTATTCTACTTGAAAAAGTGCCTGTAGAATGTTTTTACCGTTTTTGAATATCTTCAAAACCAAGAGAGTTATTTGAAGTTTTCGATATGGCCAAATTTTGAATTTTGGGCTATAACTAAAAAATAACAAAAGATAGCGAAATTTTGTTTTCGGGAACTGAACCTGCATCAAAAAAGAGCCCTGGACTCCGACATCAGTTTTTGTCTATCTCCGATATTAAGGGTACTTCCCATTTAAAAACATCGAAAATGGGCCACCCTGTATAATGGGATGTATTGAAATAATTTGTTAAGTGCAGGCAAAGTAAAAAAATGCAATTTATTGAACAAAAGAATTCAAACAAAAATTAGTCTTCTTCTTCTGAGCCTTCCGATTCCAGTTCGTTGAGCTGTGTTGGTACATTCGCAACAGTCACACCGTTTTTACAAGATTTTTGAGCCATGCACCTACAAGAGCCGATGCAACTCATCTGGTTCTTTTTGCAGCTGCAAATTTAGCTCGCACAATCCAAAAAAAAAAAATTAAAAATGCCTCATTGAAGTATTATTTATTATACGTTTTTTGCATCCGCACGACGTTAAAACAGTCAGTTCGGAAGGAAACGGTGGTAAAGTTGTCAAAACTGGCAGGACATTACCATTTTCTTTAAAATACCAACCAAAATGTTGAATATTGGGCAAATTCGGAAGAGGCTCCAGACTGTATTCCCAAATTTTTGTTTGAAAATACGCCCGTAAGCAATGCTGTTTGAGAGCATCCTCAGTTGGTGGCAATTTGGAAATTGGTGTTGAAGCGGCCATGACCCCCCTTAATTTGTTTATTGATGGTATATCAGTATTTGTAGAGTACAATTTAATGACGAATCTGTGCATTTTAACGAACATTTCGTCGGAAAAATCTTCTACACCAACTCCGTTCAGGTAGTCATGGTATTCCAGATATATTTTCCAACATGTTCTCTTTCCTGCAAATTGGCTTGATACATCACAACCTGTCAGGGCTTGAAACGCCGGTAGTTTTTTGATCAAATTTTCAGGTAAGTCTATTATGTGAATCGGGATGTATCTCTGACAATCACCCTTCTCAACCTTCATCCATACTTCTGGTGTTAGATATTGTCGAAAATGCAGCAGCAAGACCAGTACATCCTTATCATTACAGTCAATTATGCACCTGGTGTAGCCAGATCGTACAGCGGACAGGATGTGCAAGAGAATTCGAGTGCCTGCTTCTTCATGATCAGACGTCAGCAATTCAGGATGACTTATCAGAAAGTTGGTTCTATAATCAGACACGCAGGTAAACCCTCCGCTGGTAGCAAATTCAACAGGTTTGTTGACGAAGTAACTCGTTAACTGATAAGAAATTCGTCAATTGCTTTTTGTGGAAGACTGAATGAATAAATAGGTTCCAACGTTGTGGCAGTGTTGTATCTTGTATCTTCATTTTCCACGATTTTTTGTATAGTACCTTTCTGTCCCCGTTTTAGCCGCGTTGTGCCCTTTATGGAGTTCTCTTTATAATGATCGAATATAACGTCGATTCTATGTGCTCCCAATTTATTGTGAAAAATATTATTAGCAAGAATCCTAGCGTAATCTCCAAATGTTCTGCATTTTGCTGGTTTGTCCATGCGCTGGACCATTGACATTGCATCAAATATTAAGCATTATTTGGCGTCTTTGGAATCAGGCAAAACGTTTTCAGCATTAGGAAATCCCCCAATAATTCCGCCTAAAGCACTTTCATTTGATGGGGTGCTCAACTACCCATTTACCGTTAAGGAAATTGGAAAAGTCGTTAGCTCATGCTGAAAAATCTCGTCGTAGTCAACAGTTCTTCCCATTTCCTTAACTGCTAGTATCTTTTGTAGAAATTGCTGTCCCTCTAATCTTTGTGTTTGCTTACAGGATTGTGTTGTTCTACTGCTCCTCGGTAATTTGGCAGCTACATTATTCTTTTTCAGGGGTTTGTAGAATAGTGACGAGTCTATAGTTTCAGTGAAAGACTTTAAGGCTGCCTCCCCGGTTTGCTTTGCATTCAGGTGAAAGTCTTCCAGCGTTTTCGTGTACACTTCCTTTGTTGATATGGATATCAAGGCATCTGAGGTGTAACTAAATACTCCATACTTCACAAATTGGCCCATTGAGTTCAAAACAGTCTGCTCATCAACTACCATGCGCTGTTTACCTATCTAGATATTTTGACTGGAAAGTGCCGTATCTAATTTCAAGGAAAATGTTAAACTTTTTATCATTCTTCCAATTTCATTAAATGCATCTCTTCGTAAGGATCTCTTTACATGAGGAGGAGGATTAATACCAATTTCTTCATATTTCTGTTTCCTGTTGATTTTATCTCGCAAAGCTTGGATATTACTCTTGCTAATGTTAAGTTGCATAACACGTCTTATGCCACTGTAATTTTTGCCAGTTTCCTTGTTTCATGCATTCACTATTTTCTGAATATCTTCATCGGATGTTTTCGTTATGTCGTCCCGCAATTTTACAGCTTTAATAAACGTAGCACAAGTTTTCTCGGTTACATTGGTTGTAACACCTATTTTCCCGCACATTATACAACTAAGATCTTTTTTTATTTTGAATTTTAATACAGAGTCGAGCTCACCGCTTGAACTATTGACGCTGTCGGTACTCTACATATCTGTTGAATTTTATTAAGAAACCGTTGAATAAAATTAAAGTAAAAAAATGTATTTTACCTTATTGCCATCTAGGGTTGAAAGTACACTTAACAAATTATTGCAATACAGTCTATTAAGTGGGTATTTTGCACGTTGTACGAGAGTGCGATGGAGCTACGGTGAATTGAGAGATGGAATATACGCACAAGGAGTGGGGTCGCGTTGCTTGGAACTGGTCTCGAGTAACCCAAAAAACGTATTGTTTTACAATTAATTGCATAATTAGATTACCATGAATCAGAAAATTATGCTAAGTACACCGTTGGATTTCAAAGAAACAAGCGAAACTTTTACGGAGAGTAAAATTTTTTGATTTAGGTCTTACTTTTCGAGATAATGCGATGTAATCAAAAAATTCTGTTTATTTCGACAGATTTTTCCCATCGTTCTTTCCGAGATATTGCAATTTAAAGATATTTCTTTCCGTAAACGATAATGTAAAGTTCACTTTTCGAAAAATTATTAAAAATATATGCGCCACAAAAAATGGGACTTTCCTTATATGAGAATATTCAAGATTTTCTGCTCCTCACGGCTATGTATGTAACTAGAATTTTGAGTGTAGTGCCCTTTTGTACATTACAATTTTATACAACTTTGAAATTTAGATTTACAAGGGCATTAACTTAAATGTGTGAAAATTTCAGATTGTAACAACAAAACCCCCACAGAAACGATTTTTAGAGGCTTTTCGGTGCGCCGAGCTCTCTACTATACGCATTGCATCATTAAACGTAAAATTTATTCTATAGATTTGTAATACTAATAATTTTTCGATATTGTCTTCAATATCTCACAGGTCTATTCTGGAGTCTCAAGACGTGTCGTGTCGGCTGCGTTGGTCATTTTGGCACTACTACTCGACCAGAATTGTGCCGAACCCCAAACCCCAACATTGCATTGAAAAGCTAAAAGAATTGTTTTCAAATTAAACCTTTCCAACAAATTTTTGAATAACATTTTAAATATTACTACACTTTTCCAAGCTTAAGAAAGATTTTTTAAACTAATAATACGCATAAGAATACGCGTTCACTTATATCAGGATATTAAAGTTGATTATTAAAATGGTATCTCCTACAAATTCCATCATCTCCATAAATAACAGATAATGTCATCCATATGTTTGAGTAACCCAAGGATATTATTAGACTCTAAGTATTTAATTTTCAGGAATAATACAGTTTTAGAAAGTTTAAAACCATAACTTATGTAGTTTTTATATTTCTGATAAATTTTCAGGTAATATTTTCATTTCATGTTATTTTCATCTTGTACATTTGGCCATAAAAAAATATTAACAAATTGTACAAAGGGCCTCGCCAATACACAAACAGTCTTAATCGGTCGTTCTTAAGGGCGAATTTAAGCGAAATTATAAATATAAACGGTACTACTTTAACGTAGTTTTTTACCACACCAACTGATATAACTCGGAGTAAAGTTTTTAACATCGGTGAAGATGTTCTCATGCGAATCTGAATTCGTTCAAAACTTTAACTAGAAAGACTTCTTATCTCTATAGCAACAACGTTGGCACGAAAACACCGGGCAAAATGTTAACGTTTTGTTTCCAAATTTCACACAGAAGCAACGAAATATAATTAAGCCCAACTTTATGATGTTAGCTCTAGGCCGTTTACACATTTGGTGTTATTGTGTACATTTCGTTAAATAAATTATGTTTATATTGTTATGGCATAGCTACAGAACGTAATTAAATTACGAATGTAACTTGAAATTTGTAATTTAAGACGTGAAAAATATACGTTGAAGAATTGGTACGTGTGATTTTGTAAGTTTTAGTTACAAAAGCATAAAGTTAGATATCTATATAAAATGGAAATGGAAATTGCGTGAAAGAATTTAAGGAATCGCTTATAGAACGTCTTTATGACCGATAAAATGTGTCCCAAAAGTCTTGAAATCAACCCTTGGTATGATAAGATGTTTTATTGATGGATAATGGAATTTTTAACGCTTTTGAGACACTCATTTTAATTTAAAGTGAGTTGTTTCAAAAATCAAGATTTTAGGACTTTTGGATTCGTTATTTTTCGTTTAGTGAAGAAGTCACAATATTTTAGTTTTCCAAGTCCGCATTTGTGGTTCAAAACGGAAACTTATTTTATTGGCCCTTCTTCAAAATGAATGCACCAAATAAATAAGTCCAATTTTTTAATGTGACTTTTTTCAAACGAAATAATTAAAAATATTTTTAATGCACATTTGCTTGACCTGAAAAATCATTAAAATTTGCCATTTTGCGATTTGTATATTTCCTTACCCTTACCTAATTAACTCGTATACTTTAAGCTCGTACCGGCTCGTACGTTAATTAGTTCCGAATTTTTTGCACGATCACTATTTCATTAGGTCACAGACGCGAAAGCCTGTAAAATTTTACAAAATTAAATGAAAATCCTAATTAAATTTACTTACATCACGCCGGTACGTTGTTCAGAAGACCGACCTTATACATATTTAAAGCAAAACTTTTGTGTGCTATTCATTTCTCAAATAGGTATTTAAATACCGACATTTAAAACTCCATACATTTCTATATAGAAACAAGATCAAAAGCGTTTACATAGTAAATAATTAGTTTTGCGTATATTTCTGCGGTTTTACCATAGAAGTTGTTCAAATAAAACAACCCCCTTTTGAACGGCTTTGCAATACGATAAAAGTATGTAAAACCGACGAGGATCACACATTCCTCTCCATCTATTTTTTCTCCTCTTATTTTTATAAAACGCGTCCTTTACGGTTAGGAAGTGGCACAAAGGTCACGTAGATGTTACATTAAAAACTTTTATAAAAGATTTTCTTAAGATACGGTTTCCGCTTAAATTTTAAATTCGTTAACAAAGAAACTCTTTGACCAAGGGACACATAAATTTTCAAACTCTTCAATATTACATTCTTTTGCGTTCGCTGTGGGTCGATCACTATAAGTAACCAAAACGACGCATTCGCACGTAAAATGATGTTTCTTCTAATGGATTTCAAATCTCACGCAAGGGGGGTTAGTGATCTCTCCGTTAATAATCAAACCTGCAGGAACAACTTTTATGTTCAGTTTGGTGGCCTTTTCTGGTAAATTCGCAGATTCTTGTAATAACTCAAGTTGTTGGGCAAGTTTCAAAGTTAGACCGAGAAAGGGAAAATTATTTTTGCGAGTTGGCGCGTAAAAAAATAATTGGTTATAAACTAGCGACACGTAAAAAAGGAAATAATATGGAAACCTTTTATATATCGGTCTATAAACTTTACAGCAAATAAGAAAGTAAAAAAATAATTTACTCATTGTATTGCTGTTGCCAAATTGGAAATAAAAAAAGATTGCCTTATTTATACCAATGATAATAATTTACTCCTTTTTCGATCTTTACTAGCTTTAAAACACAATTGTAAAAACGTTTTAACTTCAGTTATCAGTGCCTCTCTATTGTTGTTACTGTTTAATGGTTTTGCTTTTATTATTTATTACACATGAAAATTTACTGACTATGAAGACTCTCACGGTCAGAGTCAGTATTGAAAGATCATCTTCCGGAATCATGCCTTTATGAAACGGTCTGTTTTTCAACAATTACAAGAGTGTATTTACGCAAAAATAGTGTTTAAAATTGAGAGAGAGACTCAATGTATTACCTTGTTTTATATTTCTATTTAAGCTTTGTTATAACTTTTGATGCATATCTCTGGAGACATTCACCAGTACTTTCTCTACTTGTGATACCTACTTATCGCGAGCGATATGTCTGTATTTCTAGTAGATTTTTTATTTTTACCTTATTAAGCACCAAAATCGTTTACAGTTAAAAGAATAATTGCAAAAATATATTGTCGCGGTCGTGGCTCAGTTGGTTCAGCGTGCGTCTGACCACTGAAATTGGGACTGGCCCGGGTTCGATTCCCAGGGCCACGCACACACCGAATACACTCGATCGCTTACCTCGGAAGGCAATGGCAAACCACCGAAGTATTTTGCCTAGTAAGTCTTCTCTGGAGTAGAAGTGCAAGCACTTCCGTGGTACGGAGCCCACGTAAAGCTGTAGGTACCCTATGTATGTAGGCCACGCACACTACAGGCATATGGAGAGAAAAGGCAACGACCTGTAAAGGGCACGCCACTCGAAGAAGAAAAATATATTCAGTTGAAATTTCATTAACTTCCCTGGTAGACACAAAAAAACTATTGTTTCAATGGTAGCAGATTATTTAAAAATTACCCTTTGTTAAGTACCTACCTTACAGTTTACCATTTATTCGTTGTATGAAAAAATTAACTCAATTTATTAACTTCTGGTTGGTTTTCATGAAACATCGAACGACGCCAATCAGCTGCACACTTTTTGCCAGAATTAAAAACAATTCCAGTTCTTAAGTTTTTTAGTTTGTTTGAAAATAAAGCTGGAGCTTTTTAATTAATTTTCACCAACTGGTAGCAAAATATTCATTAAAAGAACTCTACATGTCAGAGACAAACGCTACAACTAACATTCAGTAAAGGTATTATCACACGACAAGCAAACCAGAATACGACTTAAGGCTGGCAATAACTCCTAATCTAAGAAGTTCACATTAAATTGGTATAAGATTTTATTGCTTTGTTTCTGATGCATAATCACGTGGTGTGAGTATTCTCCGCCATTTAGGATTCACCCTGTATAATGCAGTTCAAGTATTATACTAGTAGATTTTTTCAAGACAAAAATAGAAAATGAAAAAATCTTAATTAAGGGTTTTAAATTCCATAGTACAAAGGGAAGGATGGCAAAACTAAAACAACTTTTATGTTTAAAATAATAAATGTTATCATCATGCTGTTTTTCTTCTCCCTTGTTTTTCATGTTATTTGTCACTAGATATGGGTAAGATATGGGTAAAAAATTTTAAAGGCGAATTCAAACATTTGTTTCATTATTTTTCTATTGCTTTTAACATTAAGCTTAAGATTAATGTTTTTTGTTATTTGGATCGATTACTAACTATTGAATTTGTGAATTCTTTCCATTTTTTTCCTGTCTTATATTTTTTTCAGTCGGTACCCTATTAACAATTGAATCGTTCGTTTCAAAAACCACATAAGACATCATTTTGACGTAATTGACTTTTTACTGCCAATCGATTTTTCGAGGGTAGTTACACGTTGTGTGAAGAAACCATGTAAGTCAGCTCGACGATTGGCGAAATACAGCTTTCGATATTATACTGTCATTGTAGAAACAACATAAGTCGTCGACTTATGGTGTTTCTGCAAAGATGCGCTTAGTGCAAATTATAATTTACTTTAGTGGGGATAATTCAATAATTAAGCATGTCTTCGAGCGATAGTGATAGTAATTCAAGAGAACCCAGAAAGAAAAGGATCTCTCAGTCAGAGAAATACAAAAGAAATATTATTAAATCTGCAAAGGTAAAAGCTCTCGAACACAGAAACTATAGGGGAAATCTCATTGCAGCACGTTCAACAGGTCAGAATTGCAAGTAAGTGTTTTATTCATTGTAACTGGATACTTTTGACAGTATAATAAAATTTCAGTTGTAAAAAATGCTGTTTTGATCACTTTTCCGAAGATGACTTCAGCTGTTGCATTAACAAAATGAATGCTTTTTTGAACAAAAATGAGCAAGATATATTTTTACAACAGTTAGTTGAAAAAAAAATCTGAAAAATGCTACAGACCTCGTCAAAAGGATGCTACACCACGGCAGTATTCATTTTCTTATTTCGTGATCACTGGGAAGACAAAGCAACAAGTTTGAAAAAAAGCATCCATATCAATATATGGCATAACAGAGAACAGATTAAGACGGTTTTGCATATTATTAGTGCAGTTACTTACTCCTCAAAAAAGCTAATACAATATCTCCAGAGGTGCTCAAGAAAATTCACAATCACGTTCTTTCGTTTCCCAGAAAGCAGACCCATTATTCGGGAAAAGATATAGAATATCTAGATGCACGTTTAGATGTAAAACGTATGTTTAACTTATTTAATGCTAAATACCCTGATTTAAAAGTCAAATATCAGTTTTACGCGAAGTATTTTAAAGAAACTTTTTCCCTTCGATTTGGAAGACCACAGGTCGATACCTGCATAACATGGGAAGAACTACAAGTGAGAATCAAAAGCCCGAGCATAGGGCCTCCTGCAAAGCATGCAGTAGAAGCAGAGTATGCAATTCACGAACGCAGGGCAAAAAAATTTCATAATAAAATAGCTTCAGTAAAAACACTTTGTGAATCACGAGACGATATTGTAGTCATCACATTCGATTTTATGCAAAACTTGCCTGTGCCCAACATTCCAATCCAAGAAATATTTTATCTGCGACAACTGTGGGTCAACTGTTTTGGTATTAAAAATCTCAAAACTAATAAGTCAGTGTTTTATGTTTTTCATGAGGGAATAGCAAACAATGGAGCTAATGACGTATGCTCTACGCTCCATCACTATTTTGAAAATTTTTTAGATGACAATATCGAAGAGTTGTTCTCTAACAACTGTCCCGGGCAGAACAAGAACCATACCCTTATAAGATTTTTATTATCACTAACGGATACCAAGAGAGTTTCCAAAATCACACAGTATTTTCCCGTGAGAGGGCATTCGTTCTTGCCAAATGATCAGGATTTTGGGGTAATCAAGAAAAAAATTGCCAAGCACGACCGTATCTATGCTCCAGAGGAATATTATTGCATTATGTCCGAGGCAAGCCACAAATTTTCCGTATTTATGGTGCAGTCCAACCAAATTTTGGACTTTAATAAATGGTGGCCGATGTATTACAAACGAAGTACTTTGTCAGATGAAAGCTTTTTAAGAACAGTACCCAAACACTTAAAAAACATTTGGACCTTCCACATTCATGTCATTTCAGTATGATGTAAACAAAAAAGGTGTAGTTGTAACACAAGACTTTATTGACGGGCTGAGCAACCATACATTCAGCCTTGTAAAAAACTCTACAGCTATTATTTCTCTACCATCTTCGAAAGATTATCCACGTAATTGCGTTCCTATAAATCCTAAAAAAATTGCAAATATGCAACAGGTACTAGGAAGTGTTCTGGAGGAGCATAAACCATTTTACGATGCAATCTGCAACTGGCCAGCTACAACTGAAGATGGTGAAGTTGAAGATAACGTGGAGCATGATGGAGAATTTGACTATGTGCCTTAAATGTTACCTTAGTAGTGTCTTGTATTGTTTAATATATTCAATAAACATATCTTTTGTGAAGTGTTTCAACATTTTAATAGTCCTTTCAAACCCAATATTTCCAAAGTAAGCTAATATGTGCAGAAACAACGTAAGTCAGAGACGGAAAAAAAATTATTTAACAACAACCTTGTAATTAAATTACGCCATTTTTATGTTAAACTATGGCTAATGTTGCAGTACTACGATAAATAAAAAACTATTGGATTATCTATGATAATGTTCTTATTATTTAGTTTTTTCTGTCTCCTGTAAAATTTACCTTCAATGACTTTTACGTTGTTTTTGAAACGAGCGATTGAATTGTTAAGCATTCACACGCACTATATTCTTATTTTCATTAGGGTATTTTCAAAAGGTTTCATATCAAGATCTAACGTTTACTTTTTATTCGGTTTCTTTTTATGCTTACATTTTAAAAGTTTTTTTTGTATTTTTCCTTGTCGCCTGGCTCTTTATGTTGGTCTAAACTACAAAAGATCCATGATAAAAATCTTAGAACATATTGAGATATTGCCTTTTTAAATATTTTTTTCAGAATTTATAACTTCACGATCCATTCTTTATAAAAATGAAAAACACTGGTCGGCTACGACCTACGCATAATAATTAAAAGGAGGAGCAAAACACGCTTCGTAATGTTCATACCTTTAATGTAATATTATTTTGAAAATTATTTTTAATAATTGTTATAAACCATTTAGCATATCGGAGGTTTTACCAAACACTGCAGAAAGGCCAAAATAATCGAAATAGACAAGAACCCTATTTCAGAACAAAATGACACATACCTACTTACGAGGTTTTACCCGCCAAGCAACACGATATATTCAATTGACTTTACTTGTGGTATGCAATACACCACATACATATTTATTTACAAGATCTGTAAACTTAAATTAATGAAATTTTTTTCTTTAACTTACATGATCGGCTGCTGCCATTTAATTAATTAGACCACCAAGGGTTCGGTTATACGTAACATAAGTTTAGAAAGAATATTTGATATTTCATTCTGCATTTAAATAATGTTCTGAATTTTCTCAAAAATGTTGTTATGTAATCTACTGAAAATCTCAGATCGTTTCTGTATCACATTACATTGAAAAAATATAGGTTGTCATTAAAAATAATTTGATGCCATCATTATTCGAGGATAAAATGCTTCAAATATGAGTAGAAGTAAAGTGTAGGAATATGTGCTTTTTTAAAGCAAAATTAATCTGTTCGAAGACTGCCTCTAGAAATCAGTACTTAACGATTTGGTAGAATTTTTTTCAAACTATGAACACAGTGTATTTGTACCTAAAAAGCGCTGCTTTCCTTTTGTTTGTAACATATCTACTTTGAGAATTAATTCAGAACTTTTCAATTTAATGAGTTTTACTAAGTACATACAAAGATTAAAAATAACAAAAATTTAGTACCTATATTTATTTAAGAAATTCTTTCTTCTTTCATTTCGTTTAAATTAACAGTTAGCTTTGGAAACTTCACATTGATTTAATTCCACCAAATGCAGTTTTTAGATTATGCAACTAGAAAGCGAGTGTCTTAAAACTAAGATAATAAGTCACAGGCATTTTCTAGCTACCCCCATTCTTATTAATACACAATTCACACCTACGTCTTTGGGGAATTTCGAAAGATAATCAGTGTCATCTATCGAAATCTATCTAAATGGAAGATTGACGTTTTTACGTAATTCTTCTGCAGTTACGCCACTTTTCTTATGAAAAATGTCTTTAATAGAGCTCTATATCAAAATCTAGGAGTCCTAAATCGGACGACATAATTGAATACTTTTTTCAGTCCTGAACTTTAATCATGCAAAACTAAAAACTTCTATTTTTCATCATGTTTAGTTAAGGAATATGCAAACATCCGATTAATCGAAAGATTCTTCTGAATCATTAAAACAGTGGTGCCCAACCTGTAGCTCGCGAGTCACGTGTGGCTCGCGCCACCTTTTGATGTGGCTCGTTTTATCAACTTGTATGTGCTAAATGCAGTATCAGGTTTCACATTAAAAATATGTTTGTCCTGTATTTAATTTGTATCTGAATTCCTAATAGGTAAATAGGAGTATAAGAGTACATATAGAGTACAAATATTCTTTAACATATTACAAATTTTTATTGTTTGTGCATTATATACGTTTAAAATTTAAATATTAAAAGTGCAAAATATATTTGTGACTCGCCTAAAATTTTTAAATTCTTAATTGGCTCGAGCCAAGTTAAAGGTTGGGCACCACTGCATTAAAAAGACTAATTACTCGAACCATACTATCTTAAAACACAATGTCTTAACTAGGTAGTACCTATTTTGAGAATTTGGTATAAACATTCTAAATTTTTTTAAATATTAAAAAAAAATCTAAATCTCAATTAAAATAAATAACTGTAAGAAGAAAAATGAATTTTCACAGGAATTTGCAAAATTTTAATCTTCGTACATATGTACTTAGCAATAAAATTAATACAAATTATAATATGTACTTACACTCATCCTTTTAATTTTCAATAACTAATTTTATGTACTTATTCAAAAACAAAATTAACAATAAGTGTTACTTTATTCTATAATCTAACAAACCCTTGAAACAATTAACATTTGCCTGCCATTACTTTCCTTAACGTTATTTTTTTTTTGTTACAGGTATGTTCTGACTTCATATTTCGTTTTGTACAACATTCAAGAGATTTGGGTAAGTCAGCAAGCCAAAGTTATTGTTGAATTTGTAATAATATTTTGGAGTGGAAACAGTTATGAAAAATCTATATTAATTTTTTGTACACTCAAAAATATTAAGAAGTTTCCCAAATATATATTTTGTTACGGGTACAATGGGCCAAACCAATATAAACATATTTTGGATTCTGATCTTCTGCTCTATCTGCACAGTATTAACACCAACGATTCACATTATACCTTTATGAATCTTCGTGAACATAACATCTTCGTTCTTCCTTGGTGTGGCAATTCACCAGATTTGAATGCTATTGAGAACTGTTGGGCTTGACATAAAAGTAAAGTTTATAGTTTCACTAACTAAACAAATTTGAAATGACAGGAACAACCCTGAAATTAAGACTATAACGAGAAAATGTATAAATAGTATATCTGACAGAATCAAGCAAGTTATTAAAGCAAAGAGGGGGGGAGGGGTAACAAAATATTGATTAAATTAAATATATTGTAAACAGTAAACATGTTCTAAAATACAATAATATTGAATGCTACAAAAATAAGTAATTCGGTTGCCACCTACTGTATTTAATATTTTGTAGAATATCTGTATCGTCCATTTTTTCTCAAGATTTCCATCGAATTCGTAAAAATTAATTAATCTTAAATTTATTAAAACACATCAATGAAGAATTTTAATTACTACCCACACCATTTGAATTCGCTTCAGACTTTTTCAAAATGTCCCTTAGGCTTTGCTTTAACAATTTTTAATTAACTTTATAAAATTATAAATGTTTGAAGTTTTGAACATTTTCAATTTAAAACATTATTTTTAGTTACTTTTGAAATAACATATTTTCATGTTTCTTGTGTTTCAGAGTAATCATAGATTTGTAATTTCTGGCTCCTTATAATAAATCGTCTAAAACCACTGCAATCTCTTATTTTTATACATTTTTACAAGATCTGAAACCGTTACAGTTCTAAAAAGAGGATTTATTTATGAGATATCTGGAAATCTTAAGCTTTTTAATGAAGACCTCATTCTAAAACATCCTAACTTAAATGACTTTAAATCTTCTAATATTATCCTAAAAGGTTCGTTTATCTGTTAAGCAAAATCAAGTTTGAAATTGATTTTTTAAATTCGTTTATCTTCAGTGCCCCATTGAATTAAAAGCCATATCTTAACCAACAAAATCTAAGATATCTAGATTTGCGTGATTTATTTATTCCGTATTGTCAACGTTTCCTACACCAAGCTAAAACACTACTTTTAATTCCATTGCTCGCTGATATTAATGCCTTTAAATTAGATCATTTGCTACAACGTGTCGAGGTTTCTTGCTAAAAAATATATTGTATCAAAAATTTTAAACTGTTCGGCATTTAGGTAAGGTTTTATTTTTTTTTAATTTTCAGGTCGAACAGTTTAAATCATAATATAAATACGGTGATTATTACAAATTTCAATCGTTTAATTACATATTCATAGACTGTATTTTCTTAGATATTAGATCAATGGGCTGAGTATCTTATATAAATACACAAAACAAATAATTAATGCAACTATTAAAAAATTAGCCCGGTTAACAATAACTTTAAAAAATAGAAAATCAAAGTGTATTGTAATTATTCAAGAATATCATCATTCTTATTTAAGATTTATTTTTATTGTACTGTATCTAGGGTTGTGCATTTGACCGGTCAACTACTTTTAGGTCAATTGACCGGTCAATTGACCGGTCAATTGACCAGTCAATTGACCGCTCATTTGACCATTTTAATTTTTTAAATTCACCTTTTTGTCAATAAATTGTATTGATAGTTCTCTAAGTTTAAGCAAATCACAAGGTTAACAAGTACCATATTACCACGAACCCTTTTGTTTGGTGTTTATAAGTGCATATAATTAACAATTTTAACAATTATTTCATTTTATACTCTCGGTAACTAAAATAATCCTAATACCACATTTATTGACATGAAATGCAGGCATTTTTTAAAAACCTTGTATTTTCTGCAAAAATAAAAAAACCGATGATTGATAGTGTAATTTAATATAAACAATTTTAAGGCGAAAACAGCATTTGACAGTGAATTTGACCACACAGTTTTTGACCGTGGTCAAATTGACCAGTCAATTGACCGGTCAATTGACCAAGGCACAACCCTAACTGTATCTATAGACTATAGAAGTCGAGTGGCCATTGTCATATTGTAACTTTTATGGGTTCGAAATTAAAATGCTTGTCTTTATGCATAACCCGTCCATCTGGACAATTCTTGACGTACCTCCACACATTTGGTGGTTCCCGCTATCGTGTTTTAAAAAAAAGTTCAGTAACAACCATTAACAGCAGCTGGTAACTGGTAACAATATGTTAATACAATAACTGTTTTTTCTCAGCGAAATTACTGTTCCTCTAAAAAAATTAATCGCTAATTCATTCAAAAACATTTGACGCTCCATAAAAAAATATTTTTGTCGGCTTTTAAAGTAAATAAAAATCGAAACCAATTAAATGTTTATGCAAACAAAGTAAATGAATTATGAAAGTAAGATACGGCTTAATTTTACGCTAGAGAAAATTAGAGCTTCACATAAATCAGGAATGTAAACAATTATAAAATCGTAGTTGCTCGCCTTCTGAGAATTTAGATTATTGTTCCTTACGATCTAGAAAGCGTACATGTCGCTTGTACAATCCTACATTTACCAAGATTGCTTTAGAGAATGTATTCCAGTATTTGCGAGGTTTAATTGAGCAAACATCCTTAATTAATGCCAATCCCGGATTCAAGAATCAAGATTAACGCATAAAAGCGACGATTGTCGGTCAAGTTTAAAACTATCATCTCATTTCAAGTTAAAAAAAATATTCAGCTGATATTATTTTATTGTAAATAATAAACAGGTCGCTATTATCTACCGCATCTGAGAGAGTGATTATGTATTATACTTTCATGTTCGGTATTCTTTATAACTCGTTTAGTCCGTTAATGAGGAGACATTAAAAGATGCATAACTTCGTATGCAAACAATTACAGTACGGCTGCATACGCCTGTTATGTCATCCTTTCCCCATGTGTGTTAACAACCTGCGTACATTTAACTGCTGTTTTAATTACCGCGGCCAAGGCCTCGAATGTAGGAGTAGTCAAGTACGTAATACCATAGAGGAAATAATATAAATAGAGATCTCACGTTACGGACGTAAGTGTAACCCGTATCTACTTAGACAAGGGGGCTAAGGAGGTGGCGAACGGTAACCTCGATCGGTGCTGCTGCAAAACTTTTAGGAACTATTTGTAATAAACGCGTGCGACTTAAATGCATACCCTCTTCACCGCCCACCCGTTATTATTTCCATTTAGTGGTATACTTCTTATTAATCGTAGCGTGATAACATCGATATGAAATTGATACTATATATTGTTTGTAAAAGTTTTGTACGTACGTAAACATACAAAATAGTTAACTGCGAACAGGTCACGTAACAACCGACTGGTCGAGTATATGTAAATTAAATTTGAACTTTTGGTTAGCTTTCGACATTAATTTTAAATACACATGAAAATACAAGTTAGAATAACCGATTAACAAATAATTAAATGTGCATAACATAAAATACCCAAAGAATGATTCTCACCTCTTGTACTTTTAAATTGCTATACGTCCCGATGTTTAAAAATTTTGTCACAGGTCTTGATTCAAATTAAATCAGGAAACAATAATTTAATACTCTGGCGAATTTGACCTTTACCTCAAAAATTTACTAAATTACTACATATTCGATAAAACAATAAAACATTAGCTATAATTTAAAAAAATTCTTAAGAGTATTTTTATAAATTATCGGGATAAAAATATGCAATTTGATTTTATTTAAATTTTATACGAAATTCAGAATAGGTATACCAATAAAATACGTGGCGAATATTTATAAACTAAAGGGAGATTAATATAGCTACATATACAACACTTTTCAGGTTTTGGGGGATTGTCCTAATTTGGGGCCTCAAATATGGCCGTTAACTAATTTTTGTTTAATTTTTCTGCAGGTTGGGTGATGCGCCATTAAGGCCGGCCTTCTCTATAAAGGGGTCCGGGTGCAAGCAACTTTTTGGGGCCCTAATTTTTTTTTTTAAGGTAAAAATAACAGTAATAAGAACAAGAACGTTCTGCACTTGCTATTGTAACTGGCAACGTAAAGAAAATGTTTAACACAGTTAGCACATTTGGAAAAAGTTCATTCTGTATTGTCTGTATGTAGGAGGAAATTGTTGAAACTCGAGAAATATTTGAATAAGCTAACGCTACTTTGCTAACATATATCAGTGGTTTTCTGCTAAGCCTTTTGATATAGTTTTTTATATTTTGTTATTAATTTTTTTAGTCGCTTTGCACCCGATGCACCCCCCCCCCCCCTATATGGCAACCCTAGTTCAATCACGTTCAACTCTGTAACATTGTTCGGCATTAGTTTTTTTTTTGTTACGTCCTGAAGTTTCTTTGCAAAATGATTCGATTTTTGAAAGCTGACAATTAGCCACTCCATTAGTACTCATAATTTTAATAATTTGTTTTTCAATGTACTGTAGTTAATAAATTATTTAAGATTTAAAAAAATACAATTAGTGCTTACCTTACAACATCACATGGCACATGTTTTATATCTCGTAAGTATAAAGTATATAACACATTCGTTCGTTCGATATTTACAAATGACTTAGAATTTGAATTTTACGGCTAGCTGCAGTTTTTTCTGGCAATTTTCGCTTTGAAGGTATTTTAAATTCTTGATTTGTCCATTTTAGCGTCTTTAAAATTAAAATTTTTAGGGTAAACTCTATTATGAATATTCTGTGAAGGTAACAGTCACTGGATCTTAACCACTCTGGAAAATACTTATGAGTACTGTTTGTTACTTGTCGTTTCAAAAGATGTAATAAATTTATGGCACTAGAATGTTTATTAAAATGGTAATTGAAAACGTCGATAATGTGCTTTACAATTATTGCAAACTCTTCAGTGGGAGAGTGTAAATATTTAATATTTTCAGGCGATTCACTACCAAAGTCTCTAAAAGCAATTAGAAGCTGGTTCCGGTCTTCTAAAGGTTTGACACTTGAATTAACGAATATGTTATTACAAGTATTGCACTTGTGTTTTTTGAAAAGCTTGTGAATTATATACCCCGCAACGTAATAAACTGTGCAAGTTTCCAAAGATAAATCCAAAGTAAATTTGTAATGGGGGGCATCCTCATCTCGATCACTGGAACTGGAAGAATCCGTACTCAAAATGTTTGAGGTTGTTGATGATGGTTGAATCGTTCGAACTTGAGTGTCTGTGCTTGTAATATCATCAATGTCTATATGTACGTCATCATCAGTTTCACAGTTTTTAGTTTCTGGTGCTTTCTGTAAACCCATAAATACATTATACTGTAAAGATGTTCTAAGACTTGTTGCACTTGGATTAAAATTATATCCCCCTTTGCTTCTTATTGCAGTAAATAAATTTTCTAGTGGATCTTGTTGTAATCGCGTGGTTAAAAGGAAAATGTAGCCGTCATTTTGCAAATCTCCCCATAACTCCAGTATACCTTTGATAGTTTGTTTAAAACCGTTTATGCAATATATGTCTCGTCTTTCTTTTTTCGTTCTGACACTTAAAACTTTTACATTTTCAAACCATTCAAGAGCATTTTCCAATGTTTTTTGTATCAATGGCCTTTTATTCGAAATTGCACAGCGATACGGGTTGGAATCGTTCAAGATGCGGCTATTTAGACAATCAAATATATTATTAACTATTTTGAGAAATTCTGCTGTATTTTTCATTGTGGGAGTTGCAATTTCTTTTGTTTCAATTGCAGTTTTCAAAGCGCTAGCCAGGCTGTGACTGAATATTTGTGTAGCCAATTTAACTTTCATTTTTTCAAATGCATTAGGGTTTATGTGACTTTCCGTTAAAGATACGTTTGCTCGGACGACGTTACTTTTATCTAAATTATAAAAGTGTTTAATATCACTAAACGATACTACTTTATCACCTAAGTGTATATTATTATTTAAGAAAACGTTTCTTAAACTTTTTATTAAATGAGGCGTGTCGAACAGGGCATATATTTTATGGTTTTTATTATAAAAAAAAAGGTTTATCCAAACTAACATCTAAATTTTTATAAAGTGCTCTATTATTTGAGCCCTGATCACATATAACCGCACGTATGTTTAAACCCATTGAAAATAAAGAATCTATAACCTCACTTAGAATAGTCGTTAAAAATTTTGCCTTTATTGGACCACCCGAAATATAGTAAGCTATGGGCATTTTCCATTTAAAAATTAATCCTCGGATCATAAATACTAGGACTTGGGAACCAATTCGGGAGGTTCTTCCTTCCGATCCCAAATCTTCAAAGCCTTCTACAAAATCCTTTCCCGATAAATATTGGAGATGTTTTTTAATGCTCATTTCGTCGAACATTAATACTGCTTGCCTTTCAGCTGTAGACATAGATGCTACTTTTGAACGCAATTTTAAAAACAACGAACTGTTGACTCCCGTAGGTAGATAAGTAACTTTTAACCAAGATCTAATGGTAGAAACTGCAGGAAGTGTGAATTTTAAATTTTTTATCAAAAATCTATACGCAGTAGGGGACTTATAATAAATATTAAGTGCTAACGATTTTTCCTTCCGATTCCATGTTTGCCTTTGAAGGTGAAAAAATTGCATTTTTGTAAAAGTTTGAACGCTGTTGGGTACATTTTTTAATAAATTATTAAGCACGCTGGACGTCGAAAATTTTTTTAATTTATTTTGCATTCTAATTCTTCGCACCTTATCTCTGTTGATGATTGCTTTTTGTTGTTTAATTTTCTTTAAAAGTCGCTGCTTACGAGGAGTAACACTTCCCGAATCCTTTTCTGATTTTGTGGGTGTTGGCATAGATTCGATTTCTTCGAATGACCATTCCATTGACGGGCTAGACTTTTCTGGAGTATTGATTTTTAATTTTTGGGGCGTTGTTGCTATTTTCTCTGGAAATGTTTTTCTAATATATGTTCGAGACACAGGACATAGATTTAGCTTTTTCGGGGAAGAAGGTGAACCATTGTCGAATAGTTTTCGTCGTAATGACTCCGGGACATGTTTCATAGGTGTGATAATTACCGTTTCTGTAGAAGTTGACGGAATTGTACTTATATCCGGGTATTTAAAAGAACTAAAATGTTTTGGAACTGCATTAAATACTAATAAACGATGATCGGCACTTTTAAAAGCACTTTCGTTAAAATGTTTTTCACAAAGTGATCTTAAACTCAGTTGGTCTTCATCTAAATCAGAAAGATGTACATTACCAGTATTTGTTATCCATAATTTACAACGTTGTGGATCTTTTACGGGAAATTTATAAAACCGTATTCCTTTTCCTTTCTTGTTATTGTTACAATTTATGTACACACACGCGTTTGTTCGAACCAAAGACATGTCGAAGTAATAGCAATTGAAAATCACACCAAAAGTTTCAATAAATAAGCAAAAACTTAAGCAATTTGATAAAACTAAAAAAAATCCTAAATCACGCACACCGGGCTCTTTTCGTACGAACATACGAGGTAACACTAACGATTTGTTAAATTTGGTTCCACCCTATGTGGCTACATAGGATCAACGTTTTCAAATGCAAGTTATTAAAATGTCAAGTTTCCAAATCACATAAATTAGTCAAGTTAATAACTTTCTACCCTATATTCCAAAGCGTGGCCAAAGCTCCAAAATGTAAACTGACAAATCCCAGAACTTGAAAACAAACCCTTCTTTGTATCGAGACGCTTTACAGAAACATGGGTTTGTTTAGTATAAAGGTATCATAGAGTTTATTTCTGTAATAGTGTTATAAAACTGCCAACTGCTTTTATAAAAATTTAAAAATATAAGATTCCTTGTCAATTTAAATGTTACCTTGATTTACAATACTATAGCTTAGTGCTGGATACTTTAACACATTATAGTTGGACGCTTTGTCATTTTTATATTTTAGTTGTGTTAATCATTTTCAATAGTTGTTTGTATGTTTTGCGTGTCATTTAAAACGTATAATTTAGAGTGCATTCGTTGTGTCATATTTGAGTAAGGGTTTAAACATGCATTTTCACACCAAATATAATCCAGGTGAGGACACCCAGTTAAACAATGATCTCTTGTTTTGCGTGCCTGCTGTCAGGTTTTTGTCTAAAGAAAAGCGATTTATAAAGCAGACACATTTTGTTTTACAGAAGAATCATTTGCACACTCGAAGTGAGATGTTACTTTGTTAGTTCGATATTTAATGTTACTTTGCCAGTTCGTTTTCTAATAAACAATTTACAATTAAATCGGATTTATTTCCTCAACGTGGAACACAACATTAGAAAAGCTATAGATTTTAAAATAAACTTAATTTAAAAAAATCAGTTTCTGTAAAATGAAAGAACACGCAAAAACATAAACAGTTATTAGTTACTAATAATAGCATGGTCACAGACTGTATTGCTAATTTCTCGAGATGTTTTCAGTTACCAAAAAAAAATCACAGTAAAATTTATTTTAGAACGGAAATTAATTTACAGTATGTACTTATTTGCATTTCTAAACTATGGCTTTTCTACTATTACTAAACTTACGTAATTTATGGTAAATTCATGTGCCTTCTTTTTTTACCAATAAACATCTGGATTTTTTAATTAAATTTTGTTTTATACAGCAATAAAAAAAGTAACGAACAACATTTTTAGTATAATGTGTTCCATAGGAAATAAAAGGAGACTTTGGCAGAGTTTTTGAAAAATTATTGATACATATGTAGTTAAAATTTATTTAAGTTTTATTCATTGACTTAATTTTTAAACTACATTTTTCCTTCAAAAAACAAAAAATGTATTCGACTGCCGACTATTACGTCAAAATTCTAAGATCCTTTGACAGACTGCTTACTTAGGTAGATTATACTTTGAGTTAAAAAAAATTAAATAAGGGTTGGCCATGAGAAACAAAAATAATGTCTATTGCAATATTTAGAATGTATTAACTGTCATCACTGTTGTGCAAATTTCAGTAAAATTACAAAACAATAATTCAAAATTTTGCAGTAGATATTATTTTTGTTTCTCATTGCCAGCCCTTATCTAAAAAAAATTTGAACTCACGGTAGTTCTGTATAACAAAATTTGGTGCAATGTAACTGCCTTTTTTTAAATTTTTAAATGTACATAGGCTACATATTTTTATTCCAAATGTAAAATCTTTTAGCATAATATAATTATACTGAAAATTTGCTGTTTAGTAAAAAACGAAGTCCGTAAATAAAATTGGACATATAACTATATCCATAAATATACCCACACAATAACATCTCGATTTATAAATACGTACGTGCTTATTTTATAAACACGTTTGAATTCGAATGGCATTTATTTGAATACGCCTAATGTAGCGTTATTAATAACGCACGTATTTTGTTGGATCAAATGTTGTTGATATGTTAGGATTATTGATATATCGGTTTTATTCTATGATGGTTAAAAACATGACTATGTTTTAGTACCAAATTCTCAATCACAGATGGCCACGGTGCTGCCATCTCTTTGTCAGAATTTTTTTCGGGTTACATATATAAAGGTACCGTTGCGTATCTATTCTATTCTTTAATCTATGGTAATACGCATGTTTAACATGTGATTTTGGTTATTATGATCCGTGTTTACGACGAAATTTATTCCATTGATGGCAGACGTACAGAAAAATTTGATAAAACCATGTTTTAATTAACTGAAAATGTTGTTAAATCCATTTTAAATTGTAAAACTTGCACAGGACCGGTTTTAAATGTTTTCCGTGCTTTTTTGAAAACAATATTTTATGGACGAGGAATTTCAGTGATAAAAAATTAAATAACGATAATTTTTTCTCCCCTCTTTCTATTTAAAATTAATGATTTAGATATGTTACGGATACCCTCTGACACTTTTCGTTGTGGGTGGTCAATGAATGCCTCTATGAAATATCGATAAGGAACGTAAAGGCATTCGGTTATTTAAATATTTATAAATAGAATTTTATGGCCATTAAACTTATCTAGATGACTTAATTAAATTTTTAAGGATGGAAACTTATGAGAGGTTGCGTTTAACAATTGAAAAAATGTGTTGTAATTTTACTCAATCAGATGTAAACATAAAATATTACAAGTTGATCTGTTTACAGGAGGTCAATAGATCACATATTTTCAGCTGGTTGTTTTATTATATTGAGATTGACAATAACAATTTGATGTATCGATAACTGAATTGATTGGTTATATACAGAACAATAGGAAATATTTTCTTGATTCGTATTACCCCGTATTACTGAGTCCATATCATTTGTATTGAAAGGATCGAATATCTTGAAATATTCGATATTTTTCTGATTGTAAAATAATGCTCCATAAACTTTTGAATTAAAAATTAAGGTATGGTGCTGTTAGTAATCTTGGCAAGTTATTAGTTTTTAAGATTCTAATAAGACATTTGTTACATGTAATTTATTACATAAACTTACGAATTTTGCTGAATGTTTGATAACTAGCTTAATGGAATAATTTGTATTTTAATTTTGTGCCTAATTAAAACGAAATATTTCGTTAAAATTGAAAAAAAAAAATTCAACGAGCAGAAACGGCGTGTTCTAAAAATTTGCATATACGTGGGTCGTTTGAAAAGTAAGGTAAATGAAAAAAAATGCGAATAAATTTTACTAACTTGTATTTATTTTTCAATATAATCTGCATTGAGCTCGACACATTTTGCCCAACGATGTTCCAAAGCCATTATAGGTACCGTTTTTATAAAATGATTTTTCCTGGTCTACAAAATAGCCGTTCACAGCATGAACCACTTCATTGTTGTCAGAAAATCGTTATCGTCCGAGCCATTTTGGAGGTTGGAAAGTCGGACGGGGCTAAATCGGTGAGCAGGGCGGAAGATCCGACAATTCTAACATGACTTCATGAATTTTGGCCATGTAAACCGTTGACGTGTGAACAGGTGCATTGTCCTGATGAAGGGGGATTTTTTTTGGCAAGGTCCAGTCGCTTTTTAGATTTCTTCGCTCAAATTTTACAGCAAACCTGCATAGTACTCTCCAGTGACTGCCCTTCCTTTTTTACAGGTAGGTACTCAATATAGATCACCCCTGTGAATCCCACAAAATCAATTACCGGCAGACGGTATTGTTTTCGCCTTCTTTGGAACAAATTTGTTTCAGCGACGGTCACGAACTGGCGCAAAAGTCATTAGGGCTACGCTTGAAACGCTCCAAGCACGCAGACGCAATGTCCATTCCAACACTCTTTTGATCTAAAGTCAGTAAACGCGGCACCCGGCACAAAGCTTTTGCATATCCAAATGTTCATGCAAAATAGTATGAATTCGTTCGGTTGAGATCACTACCATGTCTGCTATCTCCATGATCTTTAATCTTTGGCCACTTAAAAAAAACTATTTTTTGCACTCCCGGGCGTAAAGTGACCACTTTTCGCCCGCAAAGGAGGGCGTAAAGTTAATTATTGCAGACCTCGGGTGCACTTTACGCTCGCGACAAATTAATTTGAAATACCACAAAAATACCTTAGTTACAATACAATTTTTATAAAATCACTCTTGCCGTGAATGCGCCAATTTGACATTTTTAAAAATGTCATTAGAAAAGTTTTATTATAAATCAAAAAATTTAAATAAAATCTTCGTTCGTGCAAAAAATATTGTATGTCCCGCTGGCGTAATAAGCGACTTTGGCCTTTGGCGTGTTATAACCCTCGGCTAAAGCCTCGGGTTATAATATTCACGCCGCAGGCCAAAATCGCCTTCTTTACGCCCTTGATACATAAATAACTATTATGGATCATCACCATATCCGAAGTTGGCGCATCACTTTAGCGTCCGCTGCGTTCGGCCACGTTTACAACAAGTCAACAACCTAGAAATATACGGTCTTAAATAAAGGGAAAGACTCGCCAAGGACACGATCTAGCTTACCTTTTATTTGAGGCGCCATTTTCTCTATCAAAAATAGTATATTGTGTTATTAGGAGTAAAAGTGTCATTTTGTGTGCCGAGTATGACGTTTGAACGACGAGCGAAGCGAATCGGGCAATTTCATACGAGACACACAAAATCACTTTTTCTCCGAATGGCACATCTTATTTTTCCTTCAAACGCATAAATTAAAAGCAATTCAACAAGAAAATTTAAAAAAAGTCCAAAATGAGCGTCATACCAGTTGTCATTGCTACGGATTGTTTTGTTATAAAAACAGAAAAATTACGAATTGTCATTGGCTCATTTGTAATTTTTACTCCTAGGCAGACAAAGTAGTCACTTTTACTCCTAGGAGAAAAAATGACTGTTTAACTTTGTGTATCCAAGGACACAATGTCGTGTTTTTATGACGTTTGAAGAAAAATAAAATTTTATCGTGGCACGAATCTCCTTTCCATCCATCATTCTGAAAATGTTTGCACGTTCGTCTACTTCGCATGACCAAACAATAACCTCGCAATGCTCTGAGCTGAAGCTTGGCAAGGCTCGTTTGAAGGACCAAACTTATCTCTGCGTCGTTTACCTTACTTTTCAAACGACCCACGTTAGATTCTTAAACAATAAGAATTTGTACGATTTTAAAGATATTGAAATCGAAATTTGTCAGTTGTCACTGAAAATAAACCACGTTCAAGAAATGAATAAATTTCAGCTTTACTTATAACACTCACAATTCCTTCTGCATAGCTTTTGGGGGTGGTTCTGAATGTGATGTAAATTTAAGAACGGTTATTAATGAATGTTAGAAGCAGTACAGTCTTACTTAAATTTAGAAATATGTAGCTTTTATTGGGAAAAATATTTACCGGATTAAAATCATGTTGTAAAACACTTATAGAATCGGTTTTTCAATCGTGATTGAACTTCGTTCATGCGCAATAAGTTGTTTTTCAATGCTTGTTCAGCACCTGATCTTTACATAGACATGTTGCTGATTTGAACATAGGTTATCTTTTAAACTCGGTTTAATTGAACTTAAACTTAAATTGTGATTGGAAAACCGGCCCCTGCACTACTATTTTCGTCTACTGATGCAAAATAACCGTCATCATACTAAAATATACGACTCTGTAAGTTTATTAATGCCATGTGTTAAAATAATAAATTAGTGAATCATAGACAGTGCCGGACTAGGGAGAGCCGAGGGCACCTACTGAACAAACTCAAACATATCAAAGTTTAAAAAACGGACAGATCTCAATCTCTTTGTTGTACAGTTCTGCTGAAATAATCCGGATTAATTAAAACAATGCCCATTCGTAATATCACGACATCCTGGTTACCAAATCTTCAAAAAAGGGTATAAAAAGAAAAATAATTCAAAAACAAAGGTGTGTATATTGAAAAAGCACATTAACACATTGGTAATTTTAGTTTCCTTCAATTTTTTTGCTGTTTCTGGAAAACAATTTCTAACCAACAGGAACAACTTCGAACTTAAAACTTCTAACTTAAAACCTCTAACTTAAAACCAGTTAACTTAACCGTTTTTGACAAGTAAGAAGATGCCGAAGTGCAATTCGTGCAGGCAAAACATATGAGGTTAGTACTATGCAGCGGATTAATTTTTAATATTTACACGTGTTTAAGCTAAAGATTTGGATTATCAAAACACAAAAACATCCGGACGGTTATCGTGGGCTCCGGTTCACCAATGACTCGCGTTATCGAATCAATACTGTTTTATATTTTTGCAAATATGTAGATCGTTTTACTAAATAATGTGAAGTAAAAAAAATACAAAATTTTATATTAGGAAGTTTGTTCGTGGTGGAAATTTTGAGGTGGGAAACCAAAGTGTCAAGTGACAGCGTTTTTAGTAGGGCTACCGGACACTTTCCCGCTAGAAATAACAAACCCACAGACCGAAAACTAAACATCAAAGGAAAGGGATTACCTACAGTAGTTTTGAAAATGTATAAGCATTCATCTTAACTGCTGATTAAAATAACATGCAACCAGTTAGTATTTCAAAATGTTAGTTTAATATATTTTTTGCTGAAAATTCTCTTGTATGATTCAATTTTGCCCTAAGACTATTTTTGTTCTAGTTTAACGCACCTACCTATACATTTTTTGAGATTGGTAGTTGTGAAATTTGGTTTTTTGGAACTCAAAGTGCTTCATTTCAAATTGAAAAATCGAAATTTCCAGTTTAAATATTTTAACTTCAAAAAGCTGCATTGCAATAAAATCCAATTTATGTTTGGTTTTAGCTTTTATGCTGCATATTTAGGAACTTGGTGAATCATAGATTGATATCAAGATAATAATTTTGTCTACTCCTTGTCCAGGGGACTTTTTCTAGATATGTATGTGAAATAATTTTGAACGCAGAGTTAATATCTTGTTAGGACAAGTTTTAACAACTAATCCTTTATTAATTGCAAGGTAATTAATTTTGTTATGGACATTAGATATGGAATTCTAAAAATCGATATTTTTGTCAGTTATAGAATAATTTCATTAAACCCATAATTCGTAAGGAAATTATCAGATAAAAGAATATGTAAGAGTTTAATGAATATATCAATTTATTTCCCGATACATATACATACAGTGATGGGCAAATGTGTGGAACCAAGTAAATATCTCTGGAGTTATTAGAGATATCGAAATGAAATTTGATAGGTACATATTACAGTAAATCGTGTATTTGCGTTGAATGTTTTTAACAATTTTGAGCTTCCGGTTTGACCGGAAGTAATGCCAATTTTAAAGTTTGTAATGAAACGCCCGGTATATTATTTTAATTTTGAATAGAATATTTTATTACCATTACAAAAATATGGGGTTCGATATTCCATGTAATTTAAAAATTGCCGTCCGGCGTGGCGCGCCGTGGCGTGGTTAAATGCGGGTTGGCCTTTATGGACGGTCTAAAGCAATACTACAAATTCTAATGATTCTTACTTAATCCTAAAGCTTGTTTACCCTTGCGGGTGTAAGGCTGTGGGGGGTGGGTTAAGTTAGGTCCTTGGTTTCTTTTTCCATGCCTCTTTCCATTCTTTTTTGTTATGCACTTTACATCTTATTTCACTCCACTCTATATCTTGATGGCCGCATTTTTGACTTCTTCACTCCACGTTTTCGCGGTCTTCCTTTTGTTTTCTTTTTATATGTTCGTGCTTGAAGAACGCTTCTTGCAGTCTTATCTTCACCCATTCTCCTTATATGTCCTAGCCATCTTAGATGTCCTTCGTTTATCGTGCTTTGTATTGGTTTCATTTTCAGGTTGTCTCTAATGTCGGTGTTTCTTATTTGGGCCAATCTTGTTTTTCTGTCGATTTTACATAGGAATCTCACCCATACTTTGTATTCTATTTTTCTGTTTTTGTGTTAAAGTTAAAGACCATGTTTGGGAACCGAATATCAGGATTGGGGGTGGCTACTACGAGGGGAAGTCCATAAATTCGCTCCCTAAGTGTCAATGAAAAGTTCTATAAAAACTTTAATGCTTTTATTTTTCTATATATGTAATCCCCTTTAACTTTAATACATTTATGACACCTATCAATTAATTTTTCTAAACCTTCAAAGTAATAACTTTTATCTTTGTCTTCAAAATGGTTGTTTACAGCAGTAATCAGTTCTTCATTGGTCGAAAACTTTTGTCTCCTTAGCTCCTTTTTCAAATTTGGAAAAAGATAAAAGTCACTGGGGGCTAAGTCAGGACCTTAGGTTGCATGATTGATTTCTTCAAATGCACATGCTTGCAATGCGGCTACTGTTGTGCGAGCTCTGTGGACAGGAGCATTGTCATGCAAGAGCAACACACCTCTGGCTAGTTTTCTTTAATTGCCTCTTTTAAACGGTGTAAAATGTTAGCATAATATTCTCCTGTTATCTTTGTATCCTTTTCCTTGTAATCAATCAAAAGAATTCCTTGTAAGTCCCAAAATATTGTTGCCATAATTTTTCCAGCTGACTGCGCAACTTTAAACTTCTTGGGGTGCTCTGTGCCCTTCTTGTGCCACTGCATCGATTCATGTTTCGACTCTGGGTCATAAAAATGAACCCAAGTTTCATCCCCTGTTAAGATTTTATTAATAATTTCTGCTGTATTATCTCTACAGAATTCTACAAACTCTTTACATGTGGTCACTCGCGCTCGTTTTTGAACTGGTGTGAGTAATCGGGGCACCCATCTTGTAGAGACCTTTAACATACCGAGATGATCATGAAGGATCCGTAAAACTGTTGTTTTTGATATGCCACATATTTTTGCCATTTCTTTCTTCTTGAGCCTTGCATTTTCTAAAACCAACCTTTCGACTTTGTCCACATTTTCTCCAGTGGTGGCTTCAATAAACCGACCACAGCGAAGGTGATCTTCTAAAGACTCTCTACCCCATTTAAAAAGCTTGGACCACTTTTTAATTGTATAGTCGGAGGGAGTAGAGTTACTATACTGCCAATATTTCCTCCCGAATGGTTGTCGGATTTTTCCCGTGTTTTGTCAGAAACTTTATTATGGCTCTATATTCAATTTTGTGCATTCTTTACTTTTTTGTGCAAATCTCTACACTCTTTTAAGTATAAAAATTGAACAAAGTTTACGAAACTGTTCAAACTTTATAATTACACTTATGACAGATGTGCAAACAAAAAACATTCAGTTTTGTTTTATTATCTGGCCTACTTGATATTAAGGGAGCGAATTTATGGACCTCCCCTCGTATTTTGAATATGTCAGTCTTTATTTGTCTTGGTATTTCTTTTTTGTCTAATAACGTGTTCTTGATTGCGGTGAATAGTCTTCCTGCTGTTCCTATTCTTTCATTTATTTCATCATCCAATCTGTCATCTTGTGTTACTACATATTGTTTATAAGTATTTAAACTTGCTAACTTGTTCCAAAGATGTATTTTATGCTTCTTTTCGTTTTTACTTATAACCATTTTGCTTTTGTCTTTTAATCGTTTATTCTCATATCCATTACTTTCAGACTACTATTATATATTCTTAAATTTTCATTTAACGTTCTCTCATTGCAGAGATCACCAGATCACCTGCATATGCCAGATCTGTGACTGTTATATCCTCCATTTTTCCAGTGTTTCTTTGTGCCTCTTTTCTTACAAAATAAAATAGAACCGTGGCCAATCCTTCGCATAAAATTAACTTGCAACCAAAGTTTCATTTGCAGAACAAAACTTGTTAAGTAATTTATTATAAAATAAGGTTGGTTAAAACTAGACTTTCAGATTTTGGAAGTTTCGACACATAATTTTGAAATTCGAGGTTCGAATTTGAAAAATATTCGAATTAAAAGGGCGAAAAACTGTTTTGTGCCGACCTCGGTGGCCTTGTAAACCTTCTACGATCCCGACAGAGGTCAGGTAATATTATAAATGCTGAAAAAATCTAAAAGGTTGCCCTCTTTCGGTTACGAGGCAAGGCAGTAGGTGACATACGATGTTTGTTATAGTAAGGAACTCCCTTGGGTTCCACAAAGTTCTAGTCAGGTAGTATTAATAACCATAGTCGTCGATGCGCGTTGAGATCCATGCCACCCTCAAATCTGGATCTCGCTCGATCAATAAGCATATAATTTTTTTAAGGAAATATTTCTAGATTTAAAGTTAAAAGTAATATTAAAACAGAGCACATTTACTGGAAAAAATTGTGTAGAAATTTCAATCATATTTAGAACTTCTGAAGATCGGTTCAACCCAACAATTGCCTGGAAACCAGCGCCAACTTAAAATTCTGAAAAAGGATTTTTTAATTATTGAATATCAAGCTTTTTCAGTATTTAAACTATTTATTAAAACAAAAGTTTACAAAAAACGCAACAATAGTCACTATTCGTAAATGACGAAATTCTGAATAATTTTCGAGACAGTAAAAATGTTCGTCAAATAACGTTCAAATAACAGAAATAATATAATAATATTGAATCAATGAAAATAAATACTCCTATAAAATAGTTAGTTCGAGTAAATTTTCCCAAGTCGAAGTCCCCCTTCCCTCCCTTTGGATACGCCTCTGAATGAAAAACATGAAGGTCGTATAACTTTTAATAATTATCAAAAAATGAGAACATTGCAGAACAAAAGCATTTACTCAACAAATATCGTTCATTATTAATCCAAGGGGAAAAATTTGTGAACTTTTAGTTCAACACGCCAAAAAATTTTAATCCCATTGCGGCTCTAATTTTAATGAATGTATGAAGCACTCCGAGGAACGTTATTTAAAAATTTACCTTAATCTCAGTCTTCTTTTATATCCTAACACAAATACTAATTTCGTTCGCAGTTCTTTAATCAGTTTCGTTAATTAAAGCTTAACCCGAGTTCTAAAAATAATATTTCAATATTATTAAGTTAATAAAATAAGACGCAAATTCCAGTCACTTAAATTACTTATTTATTTATTTAGATTTGCTCATCAAGGAATGGCTGGGAATATTAATAACTCAACAAATTAGATTTTAGTTATCTCAAGTGTTGACAATTTTAATGCTACTTAGAATTAAAAGCTAAAAGTTAAAGATTATCATAGACAGTTTATTTATACAAAATAAAAAGGTTCTATTTCGCGTCTGTGATTTGTTTATCTATTAATTATTTTTTTAATAAAGTGGAATATTCTGAGCAGTCGAATTTAAGACTCAAGGTTATCTTAAGATTAGTTTGTTCTATGAAGTTTCAATAACATGATGAAGGAAGGGATTTGAAATAATTGATGTTTGTTTAAAATGTGGCTGATTGATCTTTCGGTCATCTCAATTGTAGCGGTTTCAAAAAGTTTCTTGAAAAAGTAACGATTATACCTGAAAGAGGCATTTTCATTCAAAATACTAAATTTAGAAATTTTATGAAAAGTGAAAGTTAATTTGACATGAAAATAATTAAATAAGGCGGTGTTAACTAACAAATTAAATTTGTAAACGAACGAAAAGTTCTTATTGTAGTTAATTACGGGGAAACAATTTAGAATTTCACCTTCAATATTCTTCAATATAAATGAGAAAGTTCAAACCTGAAAATTTATAAAGTAGCTGGAAAAGTTTAATTAAAAAGTTCATCTTTCAGTAAAACCGTTAGCAGCCGTTTTAATTTCGCTTAATATGAAAATTTAATTCTGCCCAATCTTATAAATTATTATTTCGCTCTTCATTGTACACTTTGGGAATTATTTTCCCTTGAAGGCTTATATTTTAATTTCGCTGATAATTACTTATTAAACTGGAACCGCCGAATTAAATCGAGAGTCATAATAAGCAAACTTGGACAATTTAGATAATTTCCCAAATTCTCTTTTAAATACGTAAATCAATGGCTATCAATTAATTAAATGACCGTGCTCGATTCTGAATTACTTCCTGAAGGGTGGACTCGGATTGTGTCGATCTGCTGATAGGTAAATTATCACACTTCCGGGCGGTCTCGCTGCGCATTCGGTGACGAAATGTAGTCCAATCTGATGCAAATAATACTTTATTTCCTGCGATGATTTCACAAGAAGACCTTGGCCGAGAATTACTTCAATATGTTATGGTAAAACTTGATGTTACGTAAATCGTGTTTGTTTACTTATTCAATGAATGCAACTCTGTTTTGAAAGTAATTTGTCATGCTGTTTAGATCTATCGGAAATTTTGAAATCTTGGAAAATGTATGTTAAATTATAATTCCTTTTCGAAACTAATACATAGTTTGAATTGTGTCTTAAAATTCAAATTTTCTGTTTAAACTAAATGATGAACCTTTGATAAAACATGAAAATATCTAAAATGACACAATAGCAATTTAAATGTACACTTCGATGGAAAGTTTCAATATATTTGTTAGTATGCAAAACAATCTTGAATTTGAACACGAAATAGGTATTCAACGTTAATAATAAAATATCCTGCATTGTTATTATCTTGGATTTCTAAAAAATCATACTATGGAAAAAAGAAATATCCTGGAAAACAAAAATAAATGCATACAAAGCTATATTTATACCAGTCCTGTGAAAGTTGGGTGCTCAGTAAAAGAATGGAAGCCAGAATACAGAGAATGGAAATGAAGTACTTAAGAGGAGTTCTGGGGATAATAAAGAGAGACAGGATAAGGAGAGACCAGTTTGGAAGTGGAACCAGTTGCTAAGAATATCGAAAAGAGAGACTTTCTAATAAAGTATTTTTTAGCACATTTTTTTCAACAAAAATAATTACAATGCATAGTGATATTAAAAAGAACATACAATTTTAATTAAACAAGTTTATTTTCAAAAATTCCTCCCCTTGCCTTAATGCAGACTCGAAGACGTCTTGGGGATTGATCTATTACGACAAACACGATATTTTGGTCGATTTCGTTCCACGCTTTCATCAGATAGTTTTTAAGATACTCCTTGAATTTGTGAGGCTTAGTACAAGCCTTTGGCACAAGAATCTCCCAGATGGCGTGGACGAATAGATTCAAATCGGGCACTGATAAAATCTGAAAAATGTGCTCCTGCTAACCAGGATAACTTTGTGGCGTCCAGGGCATCACTATAGCTTCCAGAACATCGATAACGTAGTTGTTGGCGTTAATTTTTATGCCGTTTTCAACGAAAATCAGATCAGTTCTACCTGAAAAGGACGTACCAGGCCAAACCATGACTCCTGCAGGCTTTTGGGTGCGTGAAACGACACGAACTTTTCTGTTAGTTTCTGAAAGACCACTAGCAAGTATTCTGTCGTTTTTGACGTTGTGGACCTGCTCAATGGTGAACACTTTTTCATCGGTGAGGAGCGGTAGCGTTGCAAGCGCACTTCGCACTTTTTATCGTTGAGGTGCTGGTGTTTACATCTTCAAAGACTTGAGTTCAAACTCTCTCTTGACGATATTGCGGACGCTGGACTCGCATATTCCATTTTTCTCATCGATCGCCGAAAATTGCGCCTGATTTTGCGGTTGGCAGTAGTTTTGGCACTTCGCGGACGGTCTTTGATGTGTCCTAACTCCTTGAAACTTTTAATTGCTCCGGATACCACAGAGTTTTCGACATTGAGTAAACGAACGATCTCAACTTGACACTTTTTTGCAGATGCAACGAAATTATAGCATTACGTACATTCTCTCGTTCACCAGCCATCTCCAAACACAACAAATACACTAAACAGATACTTTGACAGATAGAAAATTGGCGATAGAATAGCGAAATCAAGGCATATAAATACGTTTACAAAAATAATCTGTATTCACCAAACATTTACAAACAAAAAACTTTTTGCGCACTTCGTAGTACGAATTAAAGGTGAAGAGAATATGGGAGGCACAGGCAAAGATACCAGTGAAGAGAGAGAAGAAGACCAATTAGGATACGGAACAAAAGCGTGGAGAAGATATTGGAGGAACGTGGCGTAACGCAACAAACTTTCTCTGAAAGATATTCTCATCTACCCCAGCCCCAATTATTCATAATACCTTAGAAAGACTGCTCCAGAGCTGTAAAGAATTTGGGCCATTTAAACCAAAACTAGCTAAGAATAAACCAGTAATTTATAACGAAAATAAAGAAATTACTGTTCCTGCATTTTTCACGACGAACCATAAAGCTAGTTTAAAGGGAGCTGAACGAGCATTGGGAATTTCATTTAAATTAATTACAAGATTTCAATTAAACATAAATGGCATCCGTATAAGTTTTACGAAGTCCAACATTTAAACAATGAAGGCCGCATCGAACAAAATTCTGTGAATTCTTTTTAACAAGAACTCGGGACGATCAATTTTTTACAACAAAAATAATTTGGTTAGACGAGGCTAAATTTTCAAAGAACGGCATTTTCAACCGACACAACAGCCAATAATGGGTAACTCAAAATCCTATGGTTATATGAGAACGTAGCGTTCAAGATTTCCGGAAATTTAATGTCTTCTGTGCATTAAAAAACGGCAGAATACCTTCTGTTATATTTTCTGGTGCAAATTTAAATGGCGACAAGTATGTGGAAATATTGAGGAATGCAATTAAGACAGCAGTAAATAATTTACCACAAGAAGAAGCTTGTACTGCTTGGTATCAAATGGATGGTGCATCTCTCCACACAATACCCAGCAAGATTACATGGTGGTAGAGTAAACTTAACTTTATATTCAAAAAAGCTAATTATGCCCTACGTAGGTTTGTCACAAGTTCAGAGGGAAAGAATTGTTACTTTTATTGAGTAAATGGAAATCACAGCAACAGTGGGCGTCTCTCCGGACGTTGTTTCAAATACCTATGCAAGATTTTTGGAATTGAAAACCCTTAAGACCAGGCTCAGACAAAGTTGTCACAGAGTACTGATCGACCGGTTTTTAACTCAAAGAGCTAGAAGAAATCCAACCTCTTCTCATCCAGAGCTCAAAAGGCAACTTTTGCAAGCTACAGACAGGTGTTAATGTTTCTGTTGAAACAATACGAAAGTGACTACGTGCCCGAAATCTATTTAGCAGGAGACAGTTATGGGTTCTCGAGTTATCCAGGCCGAACAAAATTGATTCGCTAAATTGGTGCGTGGAACACCAGAACTAGACAATTGAAGAAAAGGTCCTTTTCTCAGGTGAAACCAGAATTGGTCTGAGATCAGACCCTAATTCGGGTTTTAAGAGGTCGAGGGAGGCAGGCCAGACAGCAGAGGCTGCCAGATCTGTCCCAAAATATAAAGGAGGAACGTAACTGTTCTGTAGAGGCATTATAATGGGAGAAAAACTCCTTTGGTTCCCATACGGCAGAGTTTAATAGGAGGCAGGTATGTTGATTTGGTGCCAGAACCCATAGTTACATAGGAAGAGGTCGAAAGGTGCAATGCACATACCAGCAGAGTTGCTACAGAGTTTCTGGAAACAGAAGCTGTCACTGTTCTGGGATGGATCCAATTGAATAACTACTGAAATATTCACCACAGACCCCTATAACGCTACTTACGCCGCTACATTATTGACTTCGTCGTTGAAAGACGATTTTGAATATTTAAAAATATACAGGGTATTATATTTGAAATAACATACTTCCTGTATAGCTACCCGGAATATTAAAAATATTTCCAGCCAATTTATAATATCGGAAAACACTATTGTGCAAATTTTCATTTGGATACTGTAAGTAATTCCCACGTCTAATCGACAGTCGCCGTGATAAACCCTGTATGAATATGCGCTAAAAATTAAAAAGCATGTCTTACAAACAGAAATTTTAATTTAAAAAAAAAATGTTTGATTCAAATTCCTAAATTTTTCTAAAAGCTGAACGTTTATTTCAAAAATCTTTTGAACTCATCCTTTGAAATTTGATTTAGCTCTAATATTTTTAAGCTCGCATGAAAACGGTAGATATATACTTATATACCTACTCAGATTTTTTAAATTTTGTTGCTTTTCTCGTTTACTCTTAAGAAATGACAAGCCTAACATCAGACTATTTTTTATACCTGTTTTGGACATAAAAGTTAAGCATTTTTCAAAATTTGTGATTTTCCTTAAATCCTCGATTCATCGGAAATTTGGAAATCTTGAACGTCATATAATTTAACATATTTCAGACACAAACAAAACAGTTTAAGCTCTAAACTTGAATTAAAATTGAAAAGAAATCATTAAATAGCGTTATTATCAGACTTTATTAACTAAAACTAGAAAGAAAAGTGAGCTAAATTATACTAACATTTTCTTGTTAAAAGTTAATTTAATTAATGTATTTTTTAAATCAAATACTAAAACTACTTCTTTATTTTACATCAAATGCTCTGTTTGTTAAACAATATTTTTCCAACGTTAAAACATTGCTAAAAGTGGAAATATCAAACGGCAATCTAAATATTAAAAAAATTATAAACGCGACTGAAACTTTTTATAAAAGGGTACAGTACGTTTGTTGATAAAAAGTGCATTTCCAATAACGATGTACTCGCTATTTGTTATTTAGTTAGTTATTTATTTTTCCTAGCAATCCTTGTAAACCTTTGATATTTTTATAACTACATTGTTTTTATTGGTTCTTATTGCTCTAAAAACACAATGAAAATATTATCTGTGTAAAAATTGGCTCATTCAACTGTACGAAAGTCGAAAGTCTTTTGTTGAACTTATTGTTTTATCCTTTTCAGTTTGTTTACTTTTATACAGAAGTAGAGACTCAAGGAAACCAATAACAAAAATAACTTAAAGCCCCCTGAACTTTCGAAAATTGAAGTTAGTTTAAAATTTACAAACCAAAACGTAATTTAGAAGACCAATATTGAAATACTGAAACATCAAGCTAAACTTAGATTTGATGGGTTTCGAGTTGTTTTTGTTTCCAATCTTTGATCTTAATTGAAGAGGGATTTGGGATTGAATTTCATCCATCTTTCATTTTAACTTGTAGACTAAAATTACAGCCTTTTTACATTTTATGAAGTACATCTTTTGAAGGCTGATTTTAATTTAAAACAAGATCGCTTTGAAAAAGTTTCGACTGACTCAAGTTGATTTGTGTGTTTATTCGCCTTTTATTGAGCTAAGCGTACTTTTTTTTATTTGTAGGGTTAAGACTTTCAGAAGTAAAAATGATGCAATTGCTTTTGCAAAAAATGTATTTGTATAATAGACCGTAAACTTGTTTAAAATGAGAATCAAATTATGCTAATGAATTAAGACTACATTTTGAACTGTATAACAGTTTTTAATAAGTTGTGTTACAAGCCTGTGGCACTTTTCTTTGAGCTCCAACACGACTACTGGAGTTGTGAGTCACGGAGTCGAGAAAAGAATATCCCACTAATGAAAAACAGACACTCGATTCGGAACATTGTTTTTTGAGTAACACTATTTATATAATAATTTGATGTATATTTCAATTAACTGTATTCTGATAATTTAAACTAAAATCCACCCATACCAAAAAACCTTTATGAGCACGTTACGAAACACAAAACCTGTAAATGAAATTAATTACTTTCTCAATTTTCTAAACCGTAATAAATTGTTATTTCACCAGTTAACTTAAGTTGTTCAATTATGTGAGTAGAAATTGTATTTTGTTCCACCTCAAAACTTCCTACGTAATAAATAACACACAAACGCTTTTGTTAAAGGAAATTAAGAAGAGCAAACATTAGTTTCAAAACTTTTCCGAAGATTTATTTCAAGTACAAATTCCAGTACAAACTTTCGAATCGGAAGGGACCTTTAAATCGGGTCCCTTTTGCGATACGTTTAAAAAGAAAGAAAAAAAAGAATCACCCGTGACTGCTTTCATTATACATTATACCTGAATCTTTGAAACCGTACAAACTGGTCATTCATTACTGTCCTTTGTATACAGGAACGCATCTTTCAGCCATATAAGGAAGGCGGGTACCCATTCATGAAGGCACATTGTTAGTTCTACCGGAGGTAAATAGTAGGTTTCCTTATCTCGATTATGGCTTAAGCTACAACACCTTCTATGTTGGAGTTGACTTGTACAGATTCTCCGATATCATTAGGTCAAAGAAATATTCCTACGTAACTCGAACTAGAGTGACATTCCTTGCTTGTTCTTGGTTACTTTTACTTGGAAAACATTCCAGGTAATTGTGGTTTATGATACGCACCTTGGCGTAATTGTGCTGTGTTTTTGAAACCGTTTGCGGGATGTCTTTTCAAATAGATGAGGTTTACTTTAACGGGACGGTCATTCTTGAACAAATGTTTTCTTTGGGAAAATAATAAACTTTTATTCTTAATTGAAACTGACAGGTTTACTTTTTCTGTTTAGTTATAGAAATCGTTTAAATTGTAAAAAAAAACTTCAGTGACGTGTAGTGAAATATATATGTACTTATGTTATATTCTTATTTCTTATTATTAATGTGAATTTTATTTATCAAATAAATTAAAATAATTAACCGGAAGTTTGTTCACATTATTTACTAATTAAAGTAAAATAAAGTAAAAGTAATGTTAAATGTACATTGAAACTTTAATTATTAATTATCATAAGACTGCTTTTTACTGAATTTTATTTTGACTCCAAAAAAAGACAAATACTGTAATTACTGCAATTTTTCCAGCAAAAAAAACTCTATTTGAGTTTCTTTGTACAATTTATATAAAATATTCTGTTATACTTTTAGCTATTCTAAAATTTTACCGTTTACAAATAATTTCGGTAAATTTTGTTGACAATGTTTGGAATACTGCTGAAAAATCCACGATTCTTTATTATTATGAAATAAGAGTGAAGCAAGATAAGAGGTCCTTTAATTTATTTTGTATGTCGTTTTGCAATTCAAGGCAAGAAGAAATCAAGCAAAATATGAAATCTTGTCTCATGAAAAACTACATTCAGTTCTTCTTATCCTTTTTTTATTCTTTTGCCTAAATAAACGGTCTAGATGTTTTCTAACCAACAACCAAACACGTGAGCTGTACCAAAAAGTTGAATACTTCTCAAGGGAGTTTAAATAATAAACACAAATAATCCATAATGAAAAAGGAAAAAATATCAATAATGTGAAGGAGATTGCCGAAGTATAGAAAATCTACTGCTCTAAGCTCTATCAAAACGGTATACACATCCAGACCTGTGGATACTGACAGCACAGAAAGAACCAACTATTTAGTTTTAGGTCTGAGATGAAACATGCCATCTATAAAATGCAGAAAGGCAATAGGTTCAGTTGGTATAACTGTTGAAGTCGTTAAGGCAATGGGAGATACGGGGATATTATCCAAAAATATGCAGTGCAGTTTGTAAAACTGGAATGATATCTATTCCACTCCTCAAGAAGGGCTCCCCTAGTAACTGCAGCAATTACAGAACAATCGCCTTGGTTAACCACGCAAGTAAAGTTCTACTGTTCATAATAAATAACAGATTGAAAGCGTTTTTGCTTCCAGAAATATCTGGAAAAAAAAACTACTGAAGAATTTTACAAAAATCTGTATAGTACAAGATCACCTCCCACACCTGAGATCAAAAATGAACTAAAACAAAGAGTCGTAAATGTTAACTCTGAAGACATGCCCGAAATAGATGAAAGCGAAATAACAAGTGTACTGAAAGATCTAAAAAATAACAAAGCTCCGGGGAAAGATAATATAATATCAGAAATGCTTAAACAAGGAGGGAATGAAATAATAGAAATACTAAAAACCCTTATGAAAAAATGTTTATAGGCAGGAAAAATTCCCGAAGAATGGGATGACGCGACAGTAGTACTACTGTTTAAAAAAGGAGCCAATACAAGACTTGAGAACTACCGACCAATAACGCTACTCTCATAGTTATACAAACTACTCACTAGGATCATAACGCAGCGATTAACTAACAAGCTAGACGGTTACCAGCCAAAAGAACAGGCGGGATTCAAATCCAATTTCGGCACCTGCGACCATCTGCATACAATAAAACTATTATATGAAAAAGCCACCCAGTATAACCTCCCACTGTATCTCGCTCTAATAGATTACGAAAAGGCGTTTGATAGTGTGGAAATATGGGCAGTAGAAAAATCATTACAAAACTGCAGAATTGATTATAGATATAGCCAACTACACAATATATATGAAAAAAATGACCTCCACTATCAGAATGCATGAAGACACAAACTCAATACCAATAAATTACATAAGTACACATACAGTTTATAACAGTCTCCTACTGGAAAGATAAATGAAACTGCTTCGTTAGTTCTAATTAAGTGTGGATTAGAAACTTATGCTATTAAAACTCATGCCATTGAAAGCACCTAATTTTTAGGAAGTTCAGTTCAAAAAACTAGTCACCGAAGAAATCCTACTTTATACTGTTGCCACAAAAGAAAGACAATCTAAGAGTACCAAATTGCTGATAATATCTGAGAATTAAACCTTCAGAATAGATTATCACAAGCACGACTAGTTTAATTAAATTTCAAAATCAGATTTGGAGCAAAAAACTCAGAGGAAAACAAAACAAGCTAAACTAAATAAAGCATTGATTCAACACAACATTTGTAAAGTTCAGTTTTCAAACACCCTAACCAAAATTCATTCTAAATAATCTTGCTCTACGAGTTAAGAGTTATCGGGACTTGCACGTTTACTCAACACTTGGTAATGATAAATCGAATTAATATTCTGACTAAACGACTGTTGCATGAAGTGCGAGTCTGGCTAGCCATAGTAGTCAGTCCATGTTGAATCTACGGTAACTTTATTATAAAATCAATTCTTTATATAAATACGTCGTCTCATTTGATTGCTCGTCGATCGGGAAGTGAAAAGTAAATTAAAAAAATTATTAGTATTAAAAGTAAAAATTTTAAAAGTCGAGTTTCGGATACTTCTAAATTTCGTTATTGCGTCGATTATGCAAACAACGTAAAGCATTGCAGCAGTAAATACCCTTAATATTTAAAAGTATACCGCTGTTGATGTTTTTCTTTTTCATTCATGTTTTCCATGACTCCGTGTCCATTACTCGTGCTTTTATATATATACGTCAAATTTTACCTCTTGTATGATATAGTATTTCAATTCATTTGAACTATGTTTTTCTAGGTTTTCAACCTTTTTTCTATCTTTGTTTTTTTTATCTTCTAATATGAATTTTGTCTCTTATCCCACCCTCGTAGCAATTTATCTGTTTCTTCTCAAGTTTTGTGAGTGTTGACTCTTATTTTATTTGTTCTTTTTACGAAAATCTTACAAAATTTAAACTGGGCTTATGCTTTAATTATTGTGAACTCGTTTGCGCAGTTTAAAGTGGAAATTTGCTTTCATGTAATATGCTATTATGAATGTATAGGATGTTCCATGACTTATGAACATAGTCTAACAACACATTGATGAAGTGTGTTCAAGTTCAAAATATCCTATAACTGTATACAGGATGCAGAAAAAGTCCCGCACAATGGTTAAAAAAGTGTTTCATATAAGAGTTGTAGGATGTAAAAATTGACATTTATCTGTGTCCTTAATTGTGTTCTTAAAAGTCATATGACTCGGATAAAGACTATCGACTTTGAAATTTTAAGTGGAATATACTAATTTTTTACATGCATCATTTTCGGAATCTAATTAATCTGTAATTAAAATGTTACAAAAAAAATTGTGCCAATAAATCTCCAGTTTTTACAAAAATTTGTTTGATACACAATTTTCAGTCGAATTACTTTTAAGGCAAAGTTTTAGAGCTGTAGACAGTTCTGGAATACAATCGTAATAATAGTCTCTTGGTGACTTACAGGATTAGACCTTTGCTTTGAAATCAAGAGAGCCTACGTTAGTATAGCAGTTCTGGCCAGATTTTTCAATGTGAAATGATTCAGGTGTGAATTTTATTAAGTCTATTGGCAGCATTGTCGTAAGCATCAGATTTCTTGAAACAGGGACCACTTTTTTCCCAAAGCCGAGTCACAGCTTTTAAAATAGGGAATTTAGTTATGGATCGTTCAGAGGACGCGTTGGTGGACGGATGTGTTAATTAATACAAAAGACCAAGTGAGTGTGTATGATGTGTAGAATGTAAAGTGGCGTAAGATGCATTTTGGATGATTATTCACATAATGATGAAAAACTAATTGACCTTATATTGAATTGATTTGATTGCATGTCTGGGATAAGGTCGGTTTCGAACAGCTATGATGTTGATGTATTTGTTGTTGTTGTTGTTGTTGTTGTTGTTGTTGTTGTTGTTGTTGTTGTTGTTGTCAAGCAATGAGGCTTGTTATTGATGTTGGCAAGCATTGAGGCTTATTAGGACATTTTGTGTTAGCATATGAGGCTCGTTTTTGTTTATCAGATCATAAGGCTCTGGGACCCAAATATCCGTCTATGTGCCTGAGAACTTGATAATTCGTCGTGGTTCACACTTGTCCTGGCTGCATTCATGCAGTGCAGTGACTCCTGGATTACGCCCCCCGGGGTGGCCAGGTAGGCCCGCCTCCGCATCTTCTTTGTTCGGTTGACTTTCAAGACGGTATGGGTCATCTAGGATGGATAGATTTCCCATTGGTTGACTATGTTCCGTCATAGGCTTACGGCACATTTCTGCCTGATTTCAGGTGTATAAATGGCTGAAGGAGCACTCATCATCATCACGTCCCAACATCCCCGAGGGGATTCCACAGAAAAACATGCCTTTTTTAAAAAAAGTGAAACATAATTTTTTAAACAAAATATTTAGATGTACATAATACCTATTATTTACCGAGTATTTATTATAAACAAAAAAACTGCTAATTATCTATGTAACTAAGCTGTTAATTATTCTGAATTAGGTATAATTTTAATCTTCCTTACGATAACAACTAATAATTAAGTGTTTTTCTAAATTGTTAACCGTAAAATTTCTTCTTTTATCAGTTAAAATATTTTTGAAGAAAGAAAAGCTTCTTCAATCTAAATATTTTATCTAAATTAACATAAAGAAACCAAGGGAAAACCTAATAATTCTAAAATAAGTAGAAAAAAGGCATTTAAATTGCCTATAAGCGTAAAATCTTGAAATAAGCAAAAAAAGCATAAAAAAGCTCGCAAAATATTGTTGCTTTTAGTATGATTTATGCTCATATGAAGGTATTTTCACGTTGCTACTATTTATGACAAAAAGCATTATTGCTAGAAATCCGCACCTTAAATTAATAAGTATTTGTTTGAATAAACGGTCATGATAGTTAGACGATTTTCAAAACTCCAAGTCATTTGAATTAAGTTTTCAATTATATAGAGTATAAACAGCGCATGAAACTAAAAATTCAAACATTTTATACTTTCTTCAATTTTGTTAGCAAAGCTTTACGTAAGATATTACAATACAGTGTTTATGACTGATAAATTATCTTTACGCGACCATAAAATGAAAAACAAATCAAGTAAAGTTTGACATACATAAAATATAAAATTTAAAACAACATGTTTACGACGATACTTTGTGACCTGTAGTGGTTTGAGCACTCATTCAACGGGGAAATGAAGTGTTCGCCATAACCTTCATCCATTTTCATCGTCATGCGATACACGTATTACATTTTTTTCATTATAGAAAGTATATTTACTCAGTTCAGCTGATATTAAACGCTTCTCCACAAGCAAAAGCGACTACAAAGTTGGAGAAATACGCCGAAATGCACGAAAATATCAAAGCGATGTTTATTCTTATACAGAAGCACGTTCGACTCAATTTTAAAGATACTCGAAGGGGAAACAAGAACAAGTAGAGTATGCGAATTTTTCAGATTCATTTATCTTCTGCACTGATTGTTAGTAAACATAGTTATGGTAATGTTGCATGTTGGGTTCACGTCTATGAAAGTCATGATTCTAGTCGGATGTTTCGAGAATTCTAACTTCAGTTGGTTCTCGAGGATATTTACAATGTGGAGTTTCTCTCTTGAACCTCATTACTTTACGAAATTACTGTTACGTGGGTTACGTAAGAAGTTATGAGAATTACAAGATACCCTGCTAACAAATTTGTAATATGAACGTAGAGAGAATGGCGAGCCTGGAATAAGTAATTAGTCTTGGTTCAGGAATTATGTTATTTTTTTACTTTTTTTTATTATAATGAACGACCGACTGAGTTAATAAAAAACAAAAAGTATAAGCTTAAAAAATCCCTTGTTAAAATATACAGTCGTAATGAAGATTCGGTATTTCGAGGTAAAATTGGATACTACGTAAAATAAATATTTGCTTTGCAATAAGTTTATGTCTGCTTTTTGCGTAGTGTAAGAATTTATCCGAGTTTAAACAAGGCACGTTTGGGAATAAGTACACCGGTTTTTGTTCGGGATATGAAGAAAACAAAATAAAATTGTTAGGATTAGAATTTTAATGAGAACGTGTATTAGCATATTTTTAAAATGAAAGCTTCAGTTAAGATAAAAAAGTTTTACCCTTCCTGGTGTTATTTCAACATACAAATTTAATCTGGACGCTTTTAAAACAGTTTTTAAATAAGTTTGCCTGCAGACATTTACATTTATTTTAGGAAAAATTTTCAATTATATTAGGGGATTTTTTAATAACTACAGTATAAATAATTTCATGGAAATATATATCTAATATAAAAACATGTTCTCACTTTCTCGGTTTTTATCATACTTAATTAATATTTATTTTAGTTAATGGGTCAGCTGAAATATTAGAATATTAAAATATATAACTTGAAGCATAGATACCCCAAATATTTAGCATTTGCTCATAGCTTTACAAGCGATTTAAAATCTTTTAACTATACAATGCAAAATTAAACAACCTAAAAATAATCCTTGAGATGACAATTACAATTACCAATAAAAATTTAAATGTTAAAAGATTGTCCTCAAAGAAACGATTCCTTAAAAATTTGAACTTCTTTTTATGTCCAAAATACATGAATTTTATATTTAATATACCTAATTAGAACTTTTAATTTTAACCTGAACCAGTATTACTTTATGTCAGTGTAAACTGAAACGATTATTTCAAAAGCGTGGAGAAAAATCATCGCATTATTTATAAGTTAAAACGCCTTAAACTGAATTACTAAGAGGTGGTTCAGAAAAAAAGTAGCAGCAAGAAACTTTATCATCTAGGCAGGCGTTGGAAAAAAAAATTGGTATATGTATTACAACTGTCAAATTACATCCTTGAGTATCTCCAGCGCAAGTTTTGTGGTAAAATCTTGATAAAAAAGCGTCATGCCAACGAATGAAGTTATTCGTATTAAGCTGATTGTGAACACCCACCTTGAAAATCCTCTCTGGAGTCAAGTTAAGTTGGCAACATTTTTTGTTGCTGGTTTTAGCTAAATCCCTGGACAAGAATTTTTTGTTGCAACATCTAAGGACAATGTGGATCTAAAATATAAATATTGGATGGCAAGTAAATTTCCCCAAAAATTTATGATTTATGAAAAAGTGAAGGATTTGATACAACTGGCCCTATAAATGGAGAAATATACGTACAGAAATGTCTGGAAAAACGTTTATTGCCGCTAATACAACAACATAAAAATTCTGTTTTCTTTTGGCCGGATTTGGCCACATGTCATTACGCCAAAAATGCAACAGATTTTTATGCAAAGAATAATGTAATCGTCGTACCAAAGGAAGCAAACCCGCCCAATTGTCCCGAACTCCCACCAATTGAGCGTTACTGGGCTAGCATGAAAAAGGAACTTCAAAACACAAAATCTAAGGCTGCAGATATGAATAATTTTCGAAAAAAGTGGAGAAAACAAGCTCAACAAATCAGTAACGCTCATGTTCAAACTTTAATGAAGAGGGCAAAAGCAAAAGTTCGATATTTTTGGCAGGGGTGATTTTATTTTGTTTATTTATTGTAATTTAATAAATAATATGGTATATTTTTCTTACGTAAAATATAAGTTCGAAAAGACCGTCGCTTTTTTTTAAATGTAGAGTTAACAGGTGCTACTTTTTTTCTGAACCACCTCATACAACAAAAGTTGTAATTTCAAGACTTTTGGGGTATGATACCAATATAGAAAATTGTTCAAACAGCTAAAAGATTCTTTTAAATTACTGTAAGGTGAATATAAAGATGGCTACACCAAATTAGGTTTTAGAAAGCAACGACTAAATCACTGGTTTGCAAATTTTATACAGCGTGATATTGATAAAAATAATTTGAATTTACCATAAAGACATTGTGTTCGTCTTTCAATTTTCTAACCACACGTTGCTGGCCAATTACAAGAGGTAAGAAAGCTCTTGGTTATCTTGCAAAAGGACATTTTAGCAAAGTTTGTACTTGCCGCATGTTTCAAAAATTTAACACTTCACTCCAATTCACTAAAAGTCAAATTTTCAAATTTATTAAATTGCTAAAATGTAAATTTTTGAGGTGAATTTTGCAGCTTCAAGTTTGGATATACCCGATATACAATACCTCTGTTTAGTATGAATCATTTTTCTAAACTAAACATTGTAAAATGGCATGTGAAATCATTAGTTACATTATTGTTACAGCGTCATCGATGTGTACTGTAAACTGTAAATGGTTTTATCCGTCTAAATAAATAAATAATTAAAAGGTTACCGGCATTGAAATAATTAATTTTTTATTTTGGATTGTTTATCATACTTACTTAATAGAATTAAAAATCACTAAAATTACTCCAGGACCGGATCTAGGGGTGGGCGAGGTGGGCGACAGCCCACCCCAAAGTTTGCAAGGGGCGGCAATTCAAAACTTTATTTAGACAAATATTTAATATACATACTCATATTATTTTTAGAGTTGAATTATTTAAAATTATCACTTACCTACCTAATATATTAATAATTATCTGAAGTATACATATACTATATATTATTTTAAGAGTTCAATTATAAATTATTATATACTTTTAATTTACGCGCGGAATAGTGTTTGTCACAAATGCAAGATGCGCGTGTGCCCCGTATTTCGTGCTGATTGCTAAATTTTGAGAAATAAGTGCAAAAATGTAGAATTAATGTTTACCGATAAATATAAAATACAGAGCGTGTGCCCCGTATTTCGTGCTGATTGCTAAATTTTGAGAAATAAGTGCAAAAATGTAGAATTAATGTTTACCGATAAATATAAAATACAGAGCTCCAGTCTTTAGCCATACTTCTAGATGAGAATTTGACGCCGAAAGAGGTATTAAATTATATTTATAAACAGAACTTGAATAGTATATTCCCAAACGTACAAATAGTTTTAAGATTGTTACTAACATTACCAATAAGTGTGGCGAGTGGGGAAAGATCATTTTCCAAATTAAAATTGATTAAAAACTATCTGAGATCAACTTTGTCTTCAGAAAAACTTCTTGAACTTTGTATGTTGTCGATTGAATGCAATATCGCTCAAAAAATAGATTATACGACAGTGATCAAGAGATTTGCTCAAGCAAAGGCAAGAAAAGTGTCATTTAGTATTTCATAAATCACAAGTAGGTACTTCATAAGTCATAACTCACAAGAGTCACAAGTGCCTTTTATATTCTTCTTATGATTCTTATGCAGTCTGTGATGTATTTTTGTTTTGAAATTATATTAAAATATGTTCTTTATTTAGGTTTTTTTTGATATTCATTATCAGAGTGAGATTTAATTTATTTATTGTACTGTTTTATTTTTGTTGTTTTTTGGTGAAATATAGGTATTCTTATACAGGGAATTTTTCTTTTTAGTATACATATCCCCTATGTATACTTTTATAATAAACGCAATATATAGGCAACCCACTATACACGTCACGTGGTGCGTAAACGTTATGTTTCGTGTTTGTAAATAAAAAATAAATCAAAATTAGTGGAATATCACAATAATTTTAATTCAACGATTATTCTAAAACATAAAATATCAACAATACAGAACAGAAAGGAAAATAAAAACAGCAACAGTTAAAGACTAATTTTTTGACATTAACTTAATTTGATGATTTTTGCCACAGCATGCTAATTTTTTAAATCATCAAATTAAGTTAATTTCAAAAAAGTAGTCTTTAACTGTTGCTGTTTTTATTTTCCTTTCTTTTTTGCATTGTTGATATTTTATGTTTTAGTTAGAATAATCGTTGAATTAAAATTATTTTGATATTCCACTAATTTTGATTTATTTTTTATTTACAAACACGAAACATAACCTTTACGCACCACGTGACGTGACGTTTATAGTGTATAGTGGGTTGCCTATATATTGCGTTTATTATAAAAGTATGCATAGGGGATTTTCTAATTTTTTTATAGATTAATTATTCTAACTGAATGAAACTGAATTGTCCTTCCAATTAGAAAACTCAACTAGATTTCGTATCTGTGAACAAAATATGAATAATAATACTTATAATCACATTTATTGCACTAATGTTTTCAAAAAATGTATAATATATTTGATATGGATACTTAATTAAGTATTTTGAAGTTATTGACTTCAGTATTGCGTGCTGTATTTTGAAAAAATAATTCGTAAACATTCTCACGCGCTTCGAAGATTCATCAGTTCACAGAAGTAAAAAGGCACATAAACTCCAATATTTCGTTCCGAGGCTGCGCATTTGGCGTAGGTTTTCTTTTTCATATGAGTATATTCTGAATTTTTAAAAAGAAACAAGCGTGTGGAGATGAGCTCAACGAAGAGTAAACACGGACAGCGACTGCTGAAAATGGCAATTTGTATATATTTGAATATAAAACACTGTAACCTTGTAAAATTTTTCACAAGGATGAATACAAGCGATGCAAATACATCCACGTACTTACTTTTAGGGAAAACAAATCGAACCCGCTCGCACATCATTAAATACTGATTTGAACATTCGCAATAAACATACGTAACCATACGACATTGCGGATTTATTTTATAAGGAAACGTTAAATCTAATATTTTGTAACAATGGTTGAATGTGATAAATAAACTATGATGATTCCAGTATTTGGAAATTAACTCATTTATTAATTAAAATGAAATCAGCGATGGAACAATGGAACGAATCCATTGTTTATTCGATACAAATTCGATTAATTATGTAATTGGTGTAGAATATCGGGTTCACAGATAATCCAATGTTTACTTGTACGGTTGGCCCACGCTTATAACAACCACGGAATATGTAAATTTACAAATGTTTCGTAATACAAATTAATTTGTTTGGACATATCTGTAGTAGTCGACAAATTAGATTCATAGATTAATCGGGTGATTTATTTTCTCACTTCACATTTTTAGAAAATGTCGTCTTTCACTACAGTTTCAATCTGTATTGATTAAGAAAGAAACCCTAACTGTTATATTGATTCAACTAATGCCTTTCCTTCGGAATTAATATTGAGTATTTGAAAAATCTAACATGAAAAATAATAATAAAGATATTAAAAATACAGCGATTAGAATGTTTAATTAAGAGCAAGATTTGTTTCAAACTGATTCAAATTGAAAGTAAATTAACACACGATTTTTGTGAAATGACATCCTCACTATAACGGTTTCTATCCTTAGAACTTTAAAATTGAAAAGGTCTTCCTTTTGGGAATTTTACTGCCGTACATGTGTACTTCTACTCTCTTGACTTTTAACGTTTTGTACTTGTTACACCTTTTTAAAGGTCGTAAAAGATTCCCTTTAAGATTTCTTTATAGTTTTAGCGGTGCTCACTCCTAAAAGAGTATATCGTATGTAAATTTTAAAATTTCTGACATTAAGTAAATCTTATTACTTAGATAAAAGGTGACTTTTGTTAGTGGCGAATTTCCTCTTATTTTTACGGAATTTATCTGAAAGCTTTTGTGAATCCTCCGTGGATCTAGCAAGGAATGGAATTGTTTTTGTTCGATTTGGAGCTTTCCTCAAGGGAGTGACCGGAGAAAATGTTATATTAATTGGTAATATACACCACTGGTGACTTTTCGGAGGCTTGAAGCTTCATCTTCTAGTAGGCGAGAAAGCGTTTTATGTTATCACTACCTTTACTTTAAACTTTTATTTTCTTTTAATATTTATGCAGAACTGTTGAAATATATACGCATTCAGCTAGTTTGCTTGATTTCATATTATGATATACATTATCATGAGAGTCCATAATTTTTGTTTCAAGTTAGTTGTTGTTGTTTATAAAAATTATGTATAAAAATTAATTAACTTGTCTATATATTCTAAAAGTGTTCCTGTGTGTTTTATACTGCGTTTTTATTTATTATTGACTATTAGTTGACTGTCGTCACAGAAATTCTAACAACAACGAATCCAAAATAGTGGATAATATTCGTGATACGAAGGCTACTAAAAGATGATCGCATCCATCACCACATACGTTAACTTTGCGAAAACTTTAATCAATAATTCTTCCAAAACTACGGCATGTGGGCCTAAAATAATGATGTAATTTTTGGTGTAAATATTATCCACCATTTGAAAATCACCCCGTACATAAATCGTAATTTACAAGAAATGTTAACATATTTCAGCAAAACTTCATAGAGAAATTAAATTTCCAGGCATTACAATTGAAATACTTAGTATTGTATATTTTAGTTTTGCTTTCCGAACTTTCAGTTTTGAATTATAGTCCCCTTGGTCAGTGCATAATCAAGGCATTAATTGTAGAGAAACCTGGATTTAACACTGTTATAATATAATTATACAAAGCTTGACCCTCATATTTAATGTCCTCAGTTGTTAATAGAGATTACTTAATAGATTACTGCAATCAATTATTATTATTGCTGTTGTACATTTAGCTTCGTCCTTTAATAATTAAATTTTGAGGAAAATTCTAAAGCATGGTCTTAACATAATATAAGTATGTCCATAAAAAAGTAAACAAAAGTAAATCGGGCAGAGATATTCGCCTACTTGACTAGTTTCTAATGGTGTATAACAATACATATTTAATGTTTTTCAAACGCGAGTAAAAGAGCTTTATAAAAAACGACATTTTTTATGGGCCACCCTAATAATTAGGCTGTCAAAATATGACTATCAAACTGGGGAACAGGATAGAGCGGCGGGTCTACTTCGTAATACTACGTCAATGACTAAACCTTATAAAGAAAACTAATAAATAAATGCACGACGAACCTGTAGCAATTGTATTAAAGTAGATACCAAACAAATAATATCAGCGGCATCGGCATGAAACATAATAAAGAGAATTAGGAAAACAATAAACAATAATAAATAAATACGGCGAACAGGTCCTTGAAGTCGCTGGATGCGGGTAAGTAAAGAATTTACCTGCAATCAAAACCATAGTAACAACTTCTGATAATATTGACCGGCCTCAGTACCACCGGCCCACCGGGAAAGTTCCCGGACTCCCGGCGGCCCAGTCCACCCCTGTACACATTACACTCTACATATGATGCAGTATGTAGATAAAACGGCGCACTAACTTCGTAACTCCCGGGCTGTGCATTGCACGCGTGGAGCCTCATGCATTAACGCACCAGCCTCGACACCGAAAGGTATAAGAGGTTACAGATAATAATGCATACATACATACATGATAAAATTAAGTTTTATCCATGTACAGTTCTTAGAGTACAAATGGCCTTAATAAAAGGAACTAAATTTGAGAAAAGAGAAAATAACAAATAACTAAAAAAGATAATTGCTTTCTACTTCGTGTCAAAATACGATGCAAAGCAAATACATTTTCAGTTAAATATGAAAACATTCATTTCAAAATAAGTAGTTCGTTCAGCTTTAGTTATTTCTAAAAGGTGCTGGAAAATCTAAATTTAGAAAGGAAAAGAAATTTCGACTTAATAATGGAATTCTTATTATGAAATCAAATCAATTCAAAATGAGTTTATTTTACTGTAAGGCCAAAATGTTGAAAGTTACGATTTACTTTAAAAATTAAAGAACTGATTAATATATACTTTGTTTATACCAATAAAGCTTAAAATGATAAAAAACATAAACAATTAATAAAAGCTTCAAAAGGATTTGAAAACTTTTTACATTTATTGGGAAATGTAGACACACTCGGTGGAAGTTAGCAAAAGAACTTTTTAACAATATCTTGAACGTTGTCAAGAATTACTTAAATCAAAAAAGTACTTAATACTTAAATTGTAAGTAAATATGTAGACCTGGGTCAGTACCGATCGATATGCAGTGTCTGTTGTTGGTCGGTAATTTAGAAATTCAGATTCTTAGGCGTTTCAAAAATATTCAGATGTTTACATTTGAGCGTATATGATTTTTTTTTGTTTGGTTTCAATGAATGACTGAATACTCATTAAGTGATATCGTATGTGGAAAATATTATCAGATGTTGCACGTGACGCATACCTATGCAAAATAGGTGCATTTATAACAATTTATGTTGAGCCATTACACTGTTAATTTGTTTGAAATATCAGCCTTCCTACAAATATTCTCTATGTAAACAATTAATTGTACTAACACAGGTTACTAAGAAAAATAACTGGTAGATACATCCGTTAGGACTTGAGGAGATGGAATGACCAACTGTTAATATAATTATTTAAATACCAGATGACTTAACTTATCTGTCCCAAGTTATTTTATGAATTTTAAAAACAAAAAATGTTATTTTGCGTTGGCTATATCCCATTACAATTGACCAATAAGACTTATTAGACTGTCTTTATATCCGGAAATAGGTTTAATTTAATTTTATAAGAGTAGATAATTTAAAACGTGTATATTTTGTTAAATTCAAATTGTTTATCATAACATAAGTATTACCTATTTATTTTCCTACCTACATATATTTCAAAAGTGACAAAAATAAAGAACCATTACATTACATTATCTCTCTAAAATGCAAATGTAAAATCAATGTAAAACCGAATATCCCCGTTCATATTTACTCCAGGCTAATAATAGATAGATAACTGTTTAAGGTGTATGAAGGAATTTATAATAAGTTCAATTTTTATCAACTTATCTGTTTATTTTTACAGTTATTATTTAATTTGTGGATGTAGCTTAACTTAACAATGCTTTGTTTACTTAAACAGTTTAAAGATTAACAAATGTTCACGAAAACATCGACTTTGAGCGTTTTATTTTTATTTTTACAGCAAATTCGATTATGTTCTGAAGTAGCTGGTGAAAATAAAATAAAGCAGTATTTATCATTATTATTATAACGCATCTTCTTGTTTAAAATATTGTCACTCCTTTCTTCTTGTTGGGGTGGATTAGTCCCCTGGTTTTGCATCTCTTCTCTTCCTCTAGACCTTCTCTTGTGTTTTTATATCCTCTACTATCTTCCTCCATATCTTCCTATTTCTTATTTTCTCCCACCAGTTCATATTTTTCATTTTCCTTAGATCTTCTATTATATCTTCGTACCATCTGTTCCTTGGTCTTCCTTTCGGCCTATTTATTTCTGGTTTCCATGTTGTTACTATTTTTGTCATTCTTGTTTCTTCCGCCTTGATTACGTGTCCCAGTCACCTAATTCGCTATGCCTTCATTATTTTCACTATGTTTTTTCCTCTCGTTATATCAGCTATTTCATGGTTCTTTTATTGTCTATATTCTTCATTCTCCATTTTTTGTCCCCACTATTGCTCTTAATATCCTTCTTTCAAAAATTCTTAGCTGTTCTTCTTGTGTTTTTGCTGGAGACATCATCTCTGATGCAGTATTTATCATTAAACAAGGATAATATTTTCCTTTTATAACCTCCAAACCAATAGGTCAGCTGCAGGGTGTCCAAGCTGATGGGCTCAGTATTGGGATAACGAAAATTGAAAATGCATGTTACACGTGTTTCAAAAATCAAAAATTTTAGTTGGCTTTCGAGTCAAAAATAAAAAACCAAAATTTTGGGTTTTCAAGTTTCCTTCTTAATTTCACTGTTTGAAAAGATACGTTGAAGATATTTTTACATTCTTGGGGTACTTAGGTGTCAAATATTTACTTTAAAATCGCATGTCGCTCTTCGCTGGTGAAAGCTTAATGCCAACTCTCTTGTATTAAATCATCGGCGAGTCATCGGCAACCACAGCACGGTTAAAAGCGACCTTTTTTCCCGATTTCGAAAATGTATAATTTACTAGATAATAGAGTATCGTACGTCGCATTTTGTCTAATTGAAACAACTCTTATATCTCAAAGGTTTTTGAGATATTGTGCGTGTCCTCTATTTAAATAAATTGATCCTCCTTCCAGTCAAATTGGGTCTTAGTAAAATTTCATACAATGTCGCTTTTTGAAGATACACCGGCTAGTATAGAACTGTACTTTCTATATCTGAAGTGGATTGTAACATTAGCTTAAGTAGATAATCAAAGCCACTCCGGCCTCACCAGAAAAACAAAACCATTACGGCCTCACCAGAAAAACAAGGCCATTCCGGCCTCACCAAAAATGAGCCAAGTCCGCCAAGGTATAAGATATGAACTAGAAACCGGGGACTGGAAACAGGTTAGAAACAACTTTAAACAGGTCAGAAACAGGTCTGCATCATGAGCTGTATACGATACCTGTACTGTGAGCTGTACCACCGTTTGAATCTGTTTGTGACCTGTTTCCGACCTCCGGTTTCTCGCTCATATCTTATACCTTGTAATTTTTGGCGGATTTTGCTCATTTTTGGTGAGGCCGAAATGGTCTTGTTCTTTGTGCTTTGCCGAAATGGTCTTGCTCTTCTGGTGAGGCCGTATTGGTACTTTTTTTTCTGGTGAGGTCTTGACAAAGTTTTTATTTAATTACTATTTCATAATGATTTAAATTTCGTTAATTATTCGTTGATATAATTTATACCATTGCGATTTACTAATAGTTTATCTTAACTATTGCTAATTTCTTCATTATGTATGTATGTAAGAAGTACAAATTTTCACAATGACCAATTGAAAGTGGTGCATGGCAATGTTCGATTGAACGAACATTTGAAGATTTTAATCTGAGATATGTTAACGAAATTGGAAACTTTATGTGTCATAATTTCTACCAGTGTTTACAGATAATGGTAAATAAGACATCTCTCCTGGTATTTTGAAAAATGTTGTTGAAAATATCAAAAGAAGGGTACGATTTGTTTAGGAAAACATAGATATCAACTTCAACAATTTTTACAAATCAATTTATAACTTAAAACCTATTTATTTTTAATTGTGTTTTGTTAATTTTGTCCTATTTAATTTTTAATGTAATTTGACTATATTTTTAAGTACAATTTATTCTGACGTAATGCATTGATTGAGTAATTAATCACAAATTTGACAGGTAGTATTTTCACTTACAATACCATGACTGGTCAAAGAATTGTCGATTATTTTTTTGCTGTAACATCCGATGTCGGCCACATTGAATTGATGTCTGACGTCCTGGTTTCTTACCCTGTCTAGTCTGGTTTTGCCTATAATGCTTCTTAGAGTGTTCATCTCAGCGGTGTGTAGTAGTATATAAGTGAGTTATTTTTGTTTTACTCTCTACATTTAAATATTTGTTTCTCCATACTATATCTGCCAAATATCCCGATGTTCTGGCGCCTTTCCATGCCTGACGCTTGATTTCCTTAAAAACTGTTGCTGTTACTGGTCACATCCACTCCCAGATATCTGAACTCCATGACCTGCCGCATTATGTTGCCCTCGATTTCTAATTTGCAACGAATAAGATCCTTGACTATTGTCGTAGTTTTTGTTTTTGAAGTTGAGACCACCACGTTATAATTTTTGGAGGCTGTGGTAAATCCGTGAAAAAGTCTTTGCAGATCGTCATCATTACTTGCGATAAGAATCGCATCTTCGGTATAGCACAGTATATTTGTTTTGGTATCTCCCATAAGGTACCCTGGCAAAACTTAATGCTATCGATTAATTTACCCATGATCAGGTTAAACAAAGCAGGGCTAAGGGAATCCCCTTGACTGATGCCAGCGTTATTCTTTATTTTATCTGTATATTCAAGGTCTATTTTAATCTTTGTTCTTGTATTCCAGTTCATATCATGTATCACCCTAACAAGCGAGCTGGAGACTTCGTTTTCTCTTAATATTGATATAACATGAGATAGCCTTACACGATCGAAAGCCTTTTGATAGATCTACGAAACAAAGGAATACTGGTGAGTTGAATTCGATTGCCATTTCGACTATATGGATATCGCGTCTATGGTGGACCGATAAGGTCTGAAACCTTGTTGTTCCTCTTTATCCAATAGGTGCAATTGTAACTTTTTTAATATTATCTTTGACAGTAACTTCTGGAGTTCAGGAGTGCGATACCTCGGTAATTATCTGGGTTGTCCCTTGTTCCCTTTTTGTAAATGGGTATCGTTATCCTGGTCTTCCATTCCAAAGGTATTCTTGTATCCTATTTTTATTAGTCCTAAATAGTTTTTAACTTCTCACACCAAATTTTGGACAATATGTATACGATTTATAGTCTTTAACGTTTTCTTTCTATTTTTGTTCTACTGCACATTACTGTATCTTCTGGTCTCTTCAGCCGTCCTCGATAATGTAGATGAATAGTAAGGTTGCATTTCGAAGCCAGAGATCTCAGGTTCGATCCTGAGCAGTCATTGAGATTTTTAATGCAGAAAAAAATTTATAGTGCATCACCAAAAATTCCTTCAAGGTGGGTTTGACAAAATTCTAGTCATGTAGTGGACCTTGAAATATTTGGCACCCGTAAGCCCATCTCTCGCCCAATAAATAAATAAACAAATAAATGTTCTCCTCTCAAATTAAATCCTCATCTTCTTCGGTTAGTATTCATTTTCAGCGATTAGGACGCCATCACAGGTCAATCTAAATTGGTCGCGTTTCTCTGTATTTATTGATACTAACTGCTATACTGTTACCAGAAAGTTCTGGTTGATGCTGTATCGCCTTGTCCAGTTCCTTTTTTCATATTCTTCAGTTACTGATTTAGCGTCTTTATAAGTGCTTTTGCTTTTTACTGCTTGCTTTCTCCTTCCAGTTATCGACGTTGAGTTGACGTATGTCCTTCATTACTTTCTCTTTCCAATTTGTCTTAGACCTTCCACGTCTTTTTCTTCCTCCTATGCTATTCTCAAATGCCCTTTGTTGGTGCTTTATGCTCCACCATCCTCTCTATATGCCCCAGCCATCTAAGTTTTTGGGATCTCGCAATTCCTATTATATCCGGTTCCTCGAACAATTCTTTTAGCTCTAGATTAGTTCACTTCACCCAAGCATCGTTTATTTTTTTATCTTTGAATTTAAAACTTTCCTTTCCCATATCCCTAACATATTTCGCTGTGTTCTATCTAAAATTCATGAATGTTCCTTGTGCTTGCATATGAATATCACGAGTGTGCAGCACAAGTGGTATTCGCAATCACAAGGAACATGAGTGATTTTACAGCAAAAATAATTACAATTCTTTGACCACGAATGGTATTTGAGGGACTATTCAACGAAAAAAATCATTTCCATCGAATCATTTTTCATAAATTAGTCCACATTCAAGTTTGCTTACATGAAAATTGTTCTCTGTGGGATATAACCACCAATAAACTATTTTCAAAAAATTGTCGCTTCGTATCACTAGTGAAATTTTATCAACAATTTTTTCTAGTGGAAATTGTCGATACAATACGTTTTGATTGGCTCAAAAACGTCAAATCTTGCATTTTTATTGGTCAATTTTTGACAGATGACTAATGAGTTGAATAGTCATTATTAAATGACATATTCGTTGCATTGTATGTGTCAAGTGCAGGACATACGTTTATTATTTCAAAAACTACCACAAGCTTACTTGTTGGTCGCGCTTTGTACTTTATAAAATGTAGCAATGTTATCTTATACGTACATCGATGCCATATCACATTCCAGAATTACGAAGAATTTAAATGCGAATTATTTATTGATAGTAGCGCTACAGTTCCAGTTATGTTTGTGAACTATATATTTTGATGAAATAATTTTTATAGCATCCGGATAAATATATTAATCTAATTAAAAATAAATTTCCGTTTACATTTTTGTTCCGCATTTTTAATTTTTTTTAAATTAATTTTAATAGTTCAACATTCAAATTAACTAGAATTATCAATATGACCATCCGTAGCCTTCATTATTTACAGAATTCTCACACATAACAGCACGAACGTGTAGGTGTGTAAATAAAGTATACGGCTTTCTAAAAACGGTTAAATTACTGCAGCCGTACGCGATTCGTCCTAGTTTCTTCCTGTCAACAGCAACGTTCCTTATTTGGATATTTTCTACATTTTATACTCGCCCCGGATATAAATCTACGAAATAGTACCTTAAGCAGTTTCCTTAGCGTTCCTATCGTTTATTCAACTCCCACGGAACTGTTGGGAGTACCTCATTTTCACATTATCACTCTTGAAAGAAGAAAAAATACCTGCTTCACGATTGCATGTTTCACTTCCTTACTAACATCGCGTGTGCTTTAAGACAACTGTTAATATTATTAGTAAAGGTTGTGTAGGTTAATTTATTCACATAAAGATGTTATTCAGGCATGATCCTCTTTTCAGACAGAACCGACACATGTTTCAGTAAATACGGCATTTAATAATAATTAACTTAAGACGATCAAATAACTCGGATGTACCTACTTCATTAATTTCGAAACTTTGCCCCTTAATGACGCTGACGTAATGAGGGTAAACTTTAAATTAACAAATCGCGAGGAAAAAATAACATTAAAAATGCAGCTAAAAACTGGAAACTCCAGCGATAAAGTATACAAAAGTAGCGAGTAACTGTTAATTGGTAAAATCGCCTTTTATTTAGGAGTTCTCGAGACATCTTCCGAATATTTGCGCGAAAATATTTCCCAGACTTTCCGGCAACTGCTGCAGGATACGATGCGAAACTTGCGAGAGCAATTTAATTATTTCGACGTACTCGGAGAGTTTCTAGGAAATGTTTAGTGTAATATTGTGTGATATCATACTCGATGCATACATTGTAATTAAGTAGATGCTCCTATTTTAGATACAAAGCACCCGTTTGGAATTAATATGCACACCCGTAATATTAATAAAACGTTCCAACTGCATTTCGTGCATTCATTATCTTGATAACTCAGCTGGCATTAAACGAACCACAGATATGGAATCAACAAGGTACTTTAGAAATACTGAAATATCATTCGGAAAGCTCTTTCATTGTTTTCGAGCGAGTTACACTAAAAAGATCAGAAATAGAACAAGTCCTTGTGAAATATATGTTTTATAATTCGTGACTCGAATTTAATACCGGACTTCTTCGGGAGCTGTTTTTGAAATGCATGGCGTTTTTGAGGACGCAGTGATAGAAATGTTTTATGTATTTTTATATCTTGGATACTCTCAGTTCGAGATAGCCGTATTAGTTAAATATCAATTAATTTAATTAGAGAAATTGACAGGCTGTAATTAAACACTTTCCAAATGATAAGGATGATTGCTTTTGAGAATTATTAATTGACACACGTTACCTGGGAATATTTATTTAATTAATGCCTTTTTTATTGCCTAAAAAACATGATATTAAGATAACTGACGTAGTTAAAAGCCTATTTCAACTTAAATGAAAGGTGAATTTAATTTAAATCAGGTAATTATCAATCATAATTTGGAGTTTGTTAAAAGGGATTTCTCACTTTTGTATGATTGCAGTTCTACAAAAATCCATGCTAAAACTTCAACTGATTTTTACAAAATACTAAAATTACAACAATGGGATAGAAATAAAATAAGGCTGTTTTTACGAAAATGGAAATTATTTAATAATTTAATATACAAAAAATATAAAATTAGAACAGTTGTTCCACTTTTCTGATTTATAACTAGATTTGCTATTAATTCCGCTTGTTAAGCTTATTCTTTGTTCATTTTCTAATTTTATTTGGTGTTTCACAAGGGTTCTGCTTTTTTATTGTTGCAAAACAAACACAAGAAGAAAACTTTGTCACATTTTCTTGTAAACTACCACTCTTGTCCTCATTAAAATTTTGTTCTGCATTAGACATAGTGCCCTTTCGAGTAAATTCCACGTTGCAGGCTCGAACTTTTAAAGGGTTGTATGAAAGTGCAAGTAATATTTAAGTACATTGTAACTTGTAAACTCATCAGGTCATCAATATTGGGCAACAGGGCCCTGGTACCCTGTTTTTCATGCATTTAATATTGGTGAAAAATTCTTCTCTAATATATGGTATGTTTTTGGAATTAACATTAACGACTTTTGTCTTTAATCCTTTCTTAACGTTTTCAGTATGTTTTGGTCAATGTGGAAGTTTTCTTGGCCTCTTATTTTAATTCTTTTCACACCTCTGATGTTTTTTCTAACTAGATGTTCTTATACTCTCCATGTTTTTCTTTTTTGCGGTAACTTTGTTGATAATTTTATCTAATTTTTGTTTATTTTCTCAAAATAATTTTTGTCAATTTCTTTCTCGGCATCACTAGGTTAGTACAACTAAACTTAAGTAAATTTGTTATTTCCCTAACACTTATTTAAAATTATAAAACAATATTGTTTCGATTTGCAGCTACATTTAAAGAGTGCTAAACTTAAAGTTAAATTTTTACTGGATAAAGTAGAAGTAGATCAATGCCTCTTCAGAAAATTTCTATTGTCTGTTGATACGGCTGCCCAAAATATAAATTTAGTAATTTGACTTACTTTTATATCCTACAAAAAAAAATAAAACCATAGCAAAAGAAATTAGGAAAAATGTGAAACTTTATTACAGAAAATATTAAAGAGGCCATTTCACAAAACAAAAATAGAAAAGTTCTCAAGAACAAACTTTCAGGAAATTTTCAAGCTTAGGAACAGAGAACGAAACATTACAAACAGACAAGAACTCCTAATCATAACAGAAGAATTCTTTAAGGAATTATACAGAAACAGACAAGTAGGAGACGCAACCACGAGAAGACTTAACTTGATAGTGCCATACATCGGCAGAAATTAGAATAAGCCTAAGGTAAATGAAAAACGGTAAAGCTCCCGGCGAAGATGAGGTGGTGATAGAGGCTATAAAATAGGAGGAAATCTATTATTGGAGAAAACATTCCAGCTATTCAACATATGTTTGCATAATACCACCACTCCTCAGGCTTCGAACAACGCTATTATGATCCTTATCCATAAAAAGGAGACATATCAAACATCGCAAATTATAGACCGATCTTTCTCCTCTCTCATCTGTACAAGTTGTTTATGAAAATAATAGCTAAATGTTTAAACAACAAATTGGATTTCTACCAGCCTCGCGAGCAGGCCGGGTTCCGAAGAGACTTCGGTACAAACCATCATTTGTTGGTGTTGAAGATCCTAATTGAAAAAGTCGTGGAGTACAACAAACTTTTGATATTAGTATTTATCGACTTTAGAAAGGCATTTGACACCGTCGAACTTCCAGAAATACTAGCGACCTTAACACAGTGCAGAATTGATTATACCATATGAACAAAAATTATTTAGATAAAGGGTGGCTTTGGAATTCTGAACGTACCTATCATGTAGAACCAACAACAAGCTGAACCAGAGGCAGCGATTTTGTTCACCGTGGCCATCCCTTATCTAAATAATTTTTGTTCATATGGTAGATATACCAAATGTATGCAACATACATATATATATATATATTTATTTGCGAGTTTACAATATCTACAATGTAGCATATATCTATACATCACACAGGACGTTTCTCGCATCCCCTTTTCCACGTTGCTCTATCTCTCCAGTCTTCTTCTTCTAAATTTCTTGCTAGCATGGATTCTTTTACACCATCAATCCAAGTACGACGCGGCCTTCCTCTTTTTCTTCTTTGGGGTGGTTTCCATTTAAGTATCTTTTGTGGCCATCTCTCCTCTTCCATCCTTTGTACATGTCCGTACCATCTGAGCCTCTTCGTTTCTATATTGTCTATAATTGTTTTGTCTACATCCATCTTCCTTTTTATTTCTATGTTTGGGACTCTGTCTAATATTGTTAAGCCACAACTGCGTCTCCAGTACATCATTTCTGTTGCCTTTATTTTTGCAACATACATAGGTTGTCTAAAAAGGAACCGAACTTTTGCTCTAGAAAAAAAAACAACTACAAGAAGTATTTTTATAAATACGTTTATTTATTGGAAATAAGCTCCCTCTGCATCAATACAACGTTCAGAACGAGTGACAAGCATTTCAAAAAACCGTATCAGCTCCTATTTTGGTATCTTGTTCAGTACTGCGGTCACGGTGGCTTCAATCTCGGGAATGTCCTTGTAACGTATCCCTTTCATCGGAATCTTTAATTTCGGAAACAGAAAATAGTTGCAGGGAGCCAGATCGGGCGAGTAGAGTGGATGGTCAAGAATAACAATAACTTTTTTTGCCAAAAATTGACACATGGCGCAGCGGTGGCTTTGTGTGAAGGTGAATTGTCGTGCAGTAGCGTTCAGCCTCCTTGACCGCGATACGCCGGCCGTACTCGTAAAATTCGGTTCCAAAGAAGTTTCAAAATATCAAAATAATATTCCGCAGTGACATTCTGCCCACTTGGGATAAATTCCTTGTGCACAATACCCTTGAATCGTAAAAACAGACCAGCATGGTTTTGACGCGCCAATTTTGGAAGCGATTTTTTTTGGTGTGGATTCGTCTGACGACTTCCACACAGAACTTTGGCGGTCAACGGATCATACTGATGGTACCATGTCTCATCACCTGTGACAATAGTTTTGAGAAAATTTGGGTTCCGACGAGCCGTTCTTATGATGTCTTGAACGTGTTGAATTCGCGCATGTTTTTGGTCTTCGGTGAGCAAGTGCGGAACAATGTGAGAACAGACCTTACGCTTGTTCAAATGATCACGTAAAATCATGTGGACGGAGTCCTTGAATACTCTCAATTCCTCTGCCAAGATTCTATAGGCCACATTCGGATCCTTGCCCAATATTTAACGAACTTTTTCAATGTTAGTGTCCGCAGTCGACGTCTTCGGGCGACCACTTTTTGGGTCGTCTTCAATTGACTCCTTGTCGCCCTTGAGTCGGTTAAAGCAGTCGTAAACTTGTGTACGGAATAGACAATCAACCCCATATACTTGTTTTAGTAACTTAAACGCTTCGGTAAAAGTTTTCTTTAATTTCACGCAAAACTTAACGTTGGCGCGTTGCTCCATTACGGTTTTCTGACAAGGAGCAGGAAACATCTGTTATATTTCACGCCACCTAGCGGACTGTTATGAACAGATTCAAATACTACTGTGTGCAATCGATAAAGTCCAAGCTAGTGAATTTTGCCCACTAAATGACGTGCTTAGTATCATTTCTACAGTCAAAGTTCGGTTTGTTTTTAGACAACCTGTGTATATACAGCACCAGTGTAAAACTAGCACATTCAATATCGAAAGAGGAATTCGGCAAGGGGATACTTTTTCGCAAAAGTATTCACGGCCACCTTATAATATGTGTTTAAATATTTAAACTGGGATAATATGGGAATTATTAACGTAGATGGCGAGTATCTAAGATTTGCGGATTATTATAGTACTAATAGCTGACAACATAGGAGATGCCGTAAGAATGGCTGTGGAGTTGAAGGAGGCTATAGAGAGAACCGGTTTGAAAATAAACATGGACAAGACAAGTGCGTAACCAACCTTGTGCCAGGTGGGAGAATCAGCATCTCGGGATAAACCATAGATCAGATCTACAATTACAAATACACGAAATCAGAACGGGTAGAGACAACCAAACCTGCGAAATTCAAAGACGAGTAGGCCTGGGGTGGACTGCCAGCCGCCTTCGGCAAACTCCATTGTACATTAAAAAACAAAGAAATACCTAGCTGTTTGAAAAGGAGAGTATTTGAGCAGTGTGTGGCACCAGTGATCCCTTACGGTGCTGAAACGTTGGCTCTCGCCAAAAAGACAACATAAAAGATTAATTCGGAGACTTCCAAGGTCAGTGTCAGTATTAACAGAACGTCTTCCGAGTTGGGACTGTGTAATTTTTGAGACAGAAGAACTCAACGTTTCGCCTATTTGTTTAAGGGACTTCTTCAGGAGGAAAAGGGAGCACTAAAAGAGCACGGCAACTCAACGTGTCAACCATGCCAGAGGCGAAACTCTTTTAACAAGAGGCAGAAGGGTAACGGTAACTCAACTTATCAACCAAGCCAGAGGCGAAACCCTTCTGAAAAGCCCTTTAAAAAAGTGAACAAAACGTTGAGTTCTTCTGTCTCAGCAATGACATGGTCCCAACCCGGAAGACTTTCTGTTAAGACAACATAAAAGCTTGAAAGTAGCGCAACTTGCAATGGAGAGAGCCATGCTTGATATCACAATACGGGACAGGATTCCTAAAAACACCATAGAAAGGTGATTGAAAGACATTGTAGAGCGCATCACGGAACTAAAGTAGAGAAGGGATGGACACGTCGCTCGCTTTAAAGACAACAGATGGATGAAGCGAATAGTCGAGTGGAGTCACGGACAAGATAAACGAAGCAGACCCCCGAGCCGCCGGATGATTTGAAAATGATAGCCCCTAATTGGATAGCTACAGCTCACCCAGCACAGCACAACAGAGAGAAAATTAGAGCACTAGAGGAGGCCTATGTCCAGCAGCGGACTAGAGAAGCTGGGTGAGATGCGATGAGATCCTAAAAATGGCCAATAAAACACTTTAAAAATGTGCTAAAATTCGCGCTTAACTGTCTGGACTTTTAGGCAATTTAAATCCCTAAAGTACCTGTTTAGCATAGCGTAACCTGTAAAGCTTTAAACAATAAATATGCGAAACAACAAAAAAACTACAGTGGAATTGAGTTTCTTCAGTTTCTATTTCTATTCTACTTGTCTTCAGTTACTCGAAAACATGAGTCTACTTTAGAAATTGTTAACAATTTTTCTAAATAAACTTTATTTCCAGTTGCAGTAGGAATTATGGAATTAGTAGAAATCAATATAAGAAGGCATATTAAAGCGAATGTATAGAAACTCAGACAATGGTGTAAGCTGGCTGTTTGTTTATACCACATTTAAAATATATAGATACTTCCAAAAGAACGAATCGGTAATAATTGATCTTCAAGGCTTAAAATTTATTTCATATAAGTTCCCTCATATAGAACGAGTATAAACAATTCATTATTAGTCATTAGTACCATGAAAATAATCGCAACTACTACCAAAATCTGTGTGATTCTAATTACTAATTACGTTGTTCGTTGTGTTACGTGTCCAAACACAGAATTGAACACTGTTATTATTATTATTATTATTATTCATGAAAGAAATAGGTAATTATATTAATCTCAACACATGAACTTAATAATAGCGTTTAATTTGTTAAAGTTTTAATAAATTATCTTTGTTTCAGGTAAGGATTTTCACGATCTCCACTTCATGTGACTCTGCTAACTTCATGGTTAAGAGGTATTTCTAGACTTTAAAGGTTTTTAATTTCCGTAGATAATAATAGGAAAGCTCAAACTGTACAATGACATTAAAATGAAAGGAATGGAGCATCTACTTGAATTACTTAATTAAATTCGTGTTTGCAGTTTTTGCCGTGTTTGGCATTTCTTAACCAAACTTTATACATTTCATTTTGTAAAATGATTATTTTTTATTCAGTGCAAAACAAAGTTCTTAATTTGTGGATATTAAAACTGTATTTTTATCCTGACTGTGTTACGTATATTTTTTATGTTTCCATTTCTCTGACAATTTCAAGGAATGATTTATTCTCCGTATTCTTTATTTAACTTATGTTTAGTTTATTATTAGATATTTAAAGTTCTAAAGCCAACGTGTTATTTACAAAAGTTTGGGCCAAAAAAGGAAATTAAAAAGTTTGTCAATTTTTAAGCGTTACAAGACGTCAAAGATGTGGTTTACCTAATCATTTCATACCCTTAAAAAAAACTCGTTTTCTATTTCTAAAAATATTCAATCGGACGTAAGATAACCACTTCGGTAAAATTCCAAACATCTGTGCAGAAAAAGCCGAAAATATTACATCAGTTTTCAATTAGTAACGCCAATCGCCGAAAAGCCAATTACGGATGCGTGTTTGCGTTGCATTTTTCGAGGGATGATCATGGTAGAACGAGCCCCTTGTTTATCAAAAGTTACACGGCATGTGTTTCCTTTTATATACGAAAAAGGGGAGATTTTTCGTATAATTTGCCCTGTGTTAGTACAATTGCTTGCCGTCAGTTTTAATTTCTTGGTACTCTCGTAAAACTGTGGTGTAGAGGCATCCAACAACTTCGTTTAGAATAACTTATCCACGCACTGGTGAAATTTGCATATTTAATACGCAGAAGCTCGTAGAGAAAACGCTCTGTGTATTAAATTCTGGATTCACTTCGAAACTCATCGTTCGAGATAGTTACTCGATGTTTATGTTGATTTTAAATTGAATATGCATCAGTTAACAACGTCAATCACAACTCCATAATAAGTGCCACTTTTAATTGCATCGATAAACTTAATTAATTAGGTTTTATACGTAAAGGCCACTTAATTAGATCATCTATCATTTTTAACGTGTACTGATAAAGCTCATGAAAAATAAATAGAAAATCAGAGTCTGGTGCAGACGTCTTCAGATATTGCTACTTAGTCTTTTTAAGTTTTATTTTGCACACGTTTTTCTGAAAATAATGTCTCAGTTTGTATAGATAAGAAACGAACTTTGGAGACTAAAATATGAACATGAATTAAAATTTTATGCCAGTTTAGTATTTTTTTATCAACTATGTTTAATTTAAACATAGAGATCGCAACTGTTAGCTTTTTTAGCATAAATAGAGGACAGCTTTTTGCAAGTTAAATTTCTCACAAAATAAGGATTAACTTAAAAAGTCTTTAAAGAATTATGAGGTAACTCTTCATTCACGTTAGTTAGCTTATACATTTTCATTTTCGGGATTCTCTTCCTTCCTTGTCATTCTATTTAAAACACCGAATTCACTCACTGCTACAATAAAATAAAAATTTTAGCATGTTATCCTCTCACTTTCTTAGTTTTGTATTATATTTGGCCTAAGATGTGAATTTTGTAACAGTAGGTACAGAAGAAAAGTTTGGGAAAAATAGTAACAAATTTATAACGATCAATATAAGACTGGCCAGCTCGAAAGCAAATTCTTGTAGCTCATTTTTTTATTCCCATACATGCCACTTTTCCCTTAGAAACTCATATTGTTCCTGGGCACTAAAATGGACATCATTTATTCTTAAATCACTGCCGCAGTAGGCCTTCCAATTGAAAGTTCTTATCCTGGGCTTATTTTTTTATTCATATTTTCCTTGTATTTCCCGTCACTTGAAACGATAAGACTCACTCAATCAGGGATGATGTATTTGAAATATTATTTATTTCTGTATAATACAAATTCTTCAATTAATTACAATAATAATAATAATAAAACAATTAGTCATGTGTGACGAAGGAAAGATTAAGACTTCAACTCTTCAAATTTTACAAAAAGCATAAGAATTGCCAGTACAAGTCACTATTTGGACGGAATCCTCTTTCATCATTTAAATAACACAAGGTTTATTTAACGATCATCCCATTATGTAGCAGAGTAGTACTTTACGTTGAGAGAATTAAACTGAAGCGGTTTTCTGGATTTACAAAGTGTAACAACATTTCTACTCGGGGCTTCATAGAGAAATTGGTGAACCGCGCCGAGTGTTATCATTACCAAGTCTTCCTTTATAAACGAGCTAAAGATACAAATAGAAATTTAGCTGAACTCATATCTCCGTGCAGATGCGGATCATTAAAGCGGTGCTTAAATTTTTCCATTTAAATGGCGCCAGTGTTTGTTTAAATTGTGAAATATCTAAGACTAATACTTTTTGTCTTATTTATGAGTCGTAGAAAACATGTCAGTTCTGCATGTTAGAAATCAGTTTTAAAAATTTTAAAGCAGTACCGGACTTAAACATTTTCTAGAAGCTTTAGTAATTAAAAATTAAATTTTTGATAATATTAAAGTAAATATTCAGTGTATAATTCTTATACACTTTGTGGCTTTAAAAAGACTGCATTTAGAATTTGTGTGAACTTTTTCTGTTTTAAAAAAAATACAGTTTAAACATGACACTCGTAATTCATTTTTCTTTAATTAGTTAAAAAGTTAACAGATAAATAATTTTGAATGTTGAGTATTGAAGAAGTACATGTGCAAACTACATATTTTCCTTTACTAATCAGATTTTTACCCAGCAACCTATAAAGAATTCTAAATAAACAGTAATAAATTCTGGAAATTTATTTTTTTTCCAAACTTAGAAAACCCTTCACACAAAGAATGTTAATAGAAAATTGAACGGTTTTAGTAAGAATTTTAAATTATGGAAAATCATTAAACTATTTTTAAAATTTAGTAAGTTTTATGGTTTATAATACATCTATAATTTTCCAACACCATGTACTTTTAATTTATTAATAATTTTTAAAAATACAGTTTTTTACTACTGGTTTGTCTTCAAGTTTTTATAAAGAAAGATAAGATAAGATAAACGAATCTGAGTGAAGGTGGAGAGAAAAGAGAGGAAAGTGAAAAGGCAGGAAGGAGTGAAAACAAATGGTGGGGTATAATAAATTAGAATTATTTCAAGAATAAGAAAAAAAGTTTTCATCTACATAATATACTGTTTATTGATGTTTTCCATCTGTTAAATTAGCTTAGTGAATCAGTTACTTAAAATCAGTTAAACTGAGAAAAAGAAAAAAGAAAAATGTAGATAAAACGGCAGATAACGAACAAAGGAGCAAGGATAGAGAAAGGAAATGCTCCAAAACAACAAAGTATGGGAGGCATAAAACTAAAGTGGGCTAAAGTTAAAGAATTAACCAGTTGAAGATTGTAACCAAAAATTTAACTAGGAGTTATTGAAGAGAACTAAAAGAACACGATTTTAAAAAGAAATCAAAGAGCATACGAACATACTGCAGTAAGAAATATATATAAAGAAACAAAAGAAGTTCTTGAAGAAAAATAAAAGAACAAGATTTTAAAAAGAAATTAAAGAGCATATGAACATACTGCAGTAAGAAATATATATATAAAAACAAAAGAAGAACCCTTTATATCGCATAAAGGATAGAGTTTGGAAACAATAACAAGACCTAAACTGACCATACAACACTGTAGAGAATACTATGGCGCAGAAAATAAGCAAAAACACAAAAAGAAAATCTAGTAGAATAAAATAATACACAAAACTAATACAAATAGAATTAGTAAATGAGAAGAAGAACATTAAAATGGAAAAAGCTGCGAAATGCGATGACGTCACATCAAACATTCTGAAAATATATGAGGGAACGGGAGAATACTCTTTAGCAAACAATGAATGCAGTCGCAAGAACAGGTAAAGCTGTAGGAGATTAACAAACAGCAGTATTAAAACCTATATACATTACATTACGAATGAGACGCAGTGTCTGAAATTTCCATAGCTGTTCGAATAATGGAAATTCTATGCATCGGATTAGTTATTAGTTAACAGTAAGACGATTTCAGCCTATAGTACGTCTCAACTAGTGATGGGCGAATTCGAATGAAAAAAATCGGATAATTCGATTGTCGTCGGTATTCGAAATGTTTCGATTGTTGTCAAATCATTCGACTGATTTTTCATTCGGAAACTCTGAAACGAATGACGAATGAAAAATCATTCGATTGATTTTTCATTCGGAAACTCTGAAACGATTAGCGAATACCGAATGAAGAATGCGAATGCGAATGAATTCCCATCCATATAGAGTTAGTTTTGTACGGCATTAACGACGCCTGGGACGTTACGTGCGGGTTGTCGCTGTTGCAAGGCAAGCGTTAGACAAAGACAAAGTATTATACCTAATTGCACAACGTATTACTTTAATTTTGAAAGGTTTCGTTTATTATAAGCGCAGTATGAGTTTGCGCATGCAACTCGAGTGATCATTCGCATTCCGATTGCGAATTACGAATGATCATTCGAATGATTTTTCATTCGGAAACTTTGAAACGAATAACGAATGAAAAATCATTCGAATGATTTTTCACTCGGAAACTAATGACGAATGAAAAATCATTCGAATGATTTTTCACTCGAATGAAATATCATTCGAATGATTTTTCACTCGAATGAAATATAATTCGAATTATTTTTCACTCGAATGAAAAATCATTCGAATGATTTTTCATTCGAACGATCATTCGATTGTTGAAGTTATCCGATTGCCGATTATTCGATTCTCAAAATCATTCGATTGTGCCCATCACTAGTCTCAACCTTAGAAAGAAATTCTTATATAATTATTGATCTTCATGTTGCCTTCTTCTTCTTCATCCAGCGTCGTAGACGTATACGTGTCAATCCTATTTTTCGTTTTATTTTATGACCGTATGTATTATGTATGTATCCTACTGTGCCATCTGCTTCGATCTTCGCTTTCTCTTACAACAGCTTCAAGTTTAGTATCCAGGAGCCTAGTAATAATGTCAGCCCATCTTTTACCCATCGTTTTCGTCACCAACCTCATAATTAAACAAATCTTCCTGTACGTCATGGTGCAAAGTCGGTATTGTGGCCGAATTTCGGTAAGATTGATATATTGATTCATCTGGCAGGTATTTTGAGTAGGCGACGTCATCATCAAATCTTAAACAACGTCTATCGGCGTGACGTATGGCCCGAGTTTCACAGGCATATTATAAAGACCGCAAAAACAAGGGAGTGGACTAATTTAAACTTTGTAGATCTATAAATACTTCTATACATCCTGCCAAATTTTGGTTACCTAGGTTATTACGAATCTCCTGTATTCGACGAGGGATATCAGGTTCATAATTACCGTCTTCATGAATTAAAGACTCTAAATAAATAAATTTATCAACCACTTCACACTTGGCGATTTTTTGAGTCTGTATAGAGCTACAATCATGATCTTTGATTTACTATAGTTGATCTCGAATCCGCATTCTCTTCCGAAGCTCTACAAGATCTTCATCATTATCGGCAATAAGAACTGTGTCATCGGCAAAGCACAAGTTTAATATTTTAGTCCGTCCGATTACTCCTTTATCCCGATCTTCCAGTACTAATCTCATCAAATGTTCACTGTAAACGTTTTAAAGTAGGGGAGACAATATGCAACCGTGGTAACCCCCTTCATAATGCGGATTTTCCTGTACAGCGAGTTGTTTATTTTGATCGGAGCCATGCTGTTATTATACAGACGTTCTATTAATTTAGTTAGATAATCTGGAACTTTCTCTCTTATGTCATCCAACCACCTCCGTTGGGGGCGTCCTACTCCACTCTTGTGTAATCGTGGTCGCCAGTGTATTACTTGTTTGGACATAAGAGAGAAAGTAGTGAAAAATAGTATAACATTGTCCAAGACAGAATACAGTGGAGGAGTGGATTAAGAAGGGCTGAAAAAGAAGAACAGGAATGTGGAACTTCCACTACCTTTAAAATTTTTCATAATTTGTTCCACTTGATATCGTAGAATGTCGTTTCGAAGACTATAAAACATAGAACCATAGGAACGTAGTTATCTCTTGCTTTATTAATTTAATGTAATGTTCTCTGGTGCCACGATTTTTTATAAAACTCGCTTGCTCTGGAGATACTACGAGGTCACGAATAGTTCCAGTCTGGTTTTTATTATCTTCTTCTCACAGTGGCGTGCCCTTTACAGGGCGTTGCCAGTCTTCTCTCTATATATTTGTCGTGTGCGTGTCAAGTAGTCTACAGATATAGGGGACCTATAGCTTTTACGTGGGCTCCAAATCACAAAATTGCTTGCACTTCTACTCCAGAGAAGACTTATAAGGCAAGAATACCTCGGTGGTTTGCCATTGCCTTCCGAGAGAAGTGGTCGCGTGTTTTCGGTATGTCCGACCGTGACCGTTTTTGTTATAACATTATTCTATTAGTAAGCGATATCAGGGCGTTCTTGTTGTTCTTAGATTGCTCACACTACTTAGAGAAAATATATCAGGTCATATAAACAATACGTAACATGGTTAATGTGGTTTCAGAGAGGTGTTGGGTGCTGGATGACTGCAAACAGAATATTACATCTGTACTTCATAAACCTTCAAAGAGTCTTTGATAGGATTAAGAGACAATAGGTTAGAAATTGAGTATAATCTCCTTAATTAAAGCAATAAGGAGTCTGTTTAACACCAGCAAGAGCTATCTAAGAACTAAAAGTACTAATTTCGAATCTTTTGAAAAGAAGTCGGGTTGGCTTGGGTGTTAAACTGGTAAAAATAAGACCACGTAAAATGAGAATTCCAAATATGACATGCTCAAAACTGATGTAATTGGTGATACAGTAATTATTATTTTTCAACACAAGAACGATATGAAGGGGAACATAGGCGTATTTAGTAAGTTAAGAAATTATAGAAAAGAATAAAACGAAGGTGATGATTTTAGAAAGCATTTCATGTTTTCTGTTTTTTTACGTTACTTATTAGGAAAAACATTCTAGGTACAAAGGTATTTTTCGCCCTTCACTGATTTTAACAAAAATTTTCGCATTCAGTTCAAAAAATCATACTTTATGCCCTTTGTGCATATTCTCTATGTGTTATTATTTAATAAATTATTACATTTTTCGACTTAAACATTAATCTTTTATCAATGAAACTGATAATGACTATAACCAGAGCGAAAGCTATTTATATACCTATCATTGGACGTTGAATACCGAAAGAATTTATGATCACTGGATCATTACGTTTGTCATACAACTTGTATGACGTACAAGTAGTATTTTCATTTACGGTGCTGAAACACCATCGTAGATGATTAATTTACTGGTAATTAAAGCCTGAAAATTGCAACTTTCCACTTTTTATTTGATGATCAACCCACTTATTCAAATAGTACAGGCTTGTTAGTTGTGTACGTGAATTGTAAATGAGATTTCCTATCGCAGTTATTCAGACTGTCGAGCAAATAATCGATGCATAAAAACGACACAATACACGATCTAAAGCAATTGAAACCTCAATTTAAATTCAGTAATTGATGTTGCAATCTAATTTAAGATCTAAACAAGTTTTCATTGATTTGTAAATTTCTGTATTGAAAAGCCTTTTAATATAAAACCGAGTCTATCCAATAAACAAGTCAGACAAACAAACGGATTTGCGTTCCTCGACGATTTTACAGTTCGGTACAATACCACTTTGCCGATACCAAATGCCGATGTTAGAATTAATTCAGTGATGGATTTGTTAGCAAATGCAAAAAGCAAATGCCCGTATTTGCTTTTAAAGAGGTACTTTTCAGGCCCACCAAAAGACGCTGTTTGAACCCAATTTAAAGGGATGCTTCAAGAAAATTGCTTTTAAAATAACTCTAAGAACATGGTGACAACTGCGGAAATTACTGTTTCACAACAAAGGGTTCAAACATGTTACGTGTGAAATGAAATATTAAATGTAAATTTTAATTCCGATGACGCTATTTTTAAGACTTTTTTAAGTCAATGTTAAACAGTGGCGGCTCGGCTCGTCTCGTCTAATGACGCAGGTTCACCTATATTGATATGATATATTTGGAGAGTTTCTTAATACAGGAAGTTATAATTTGATTAGGATAATATTAATAAATAAACACCTTAAATAAAATGTAAATTTAATGTAAAAAAATGTTTGTAATCGTTAATTTTAAATAGTTATTAATTTAAAATAATTGTACATAATTTGAAATAGGATATCTTGATAATTAATTTAAAAAAAATGATTAATGTTAAATAAAATTATAGAGTGTTAGTTAAAGTAAATTAGTGTAACTAGGGAAATATAAAAATAAATAAATAGAAGAAGGTTGTTAGAAATAACAGAATTTGGTTTTAAAAAACCAAAGCGGAAAAGTAATTTAATTTCATATAAATATAGCTTAAAAGCGAATAAAACCATTATTTAATTAAAAGTTAATTGGAAGATTATAAATATTATATACAGTATTTTTCATCTAGCATTTGGGTTGACGTCAACTTGCCCCGTCCAAAAACTGTCTGTTTAGACACGCATTCGTGCGCAGTAGGTAATGAATGAAAACCTAGTTTAGAAAGAGATGAAGTATAGAGTATAGTTGGATTGTGAATTTATCAACGCACTGTTGATAAATTCACAATTCAACTGACGACACAACCCAAATCCTAGGTGAAAAATACTGTAAAAATGTAATTTTGGAATTGTAAAATATGGGATAATAAAATACTTACTTGGAATAACAATTATAATTTTGGATTTATTAAAAAGAAGTTGGGTAAGCTGTTTAATGTAATTGGAATTGGTTTGTTACGGGTGTTAATACGAGGAAGTAATTGAGAAGCTAACGAATTTTAGAAGAGAAACAGGAGTTGTGTTGTTGGGTTGGATTATAAAAGGTAGTTGTTAGATTTCTTAATTGTTAAAAAAAAAATATATTGTTTAGTTGTTAGAATTTGTAAAGGTTTACATAATTTAGAAGGTGTTTATTTAACTTAATAATTTTGTGAATTTTTATAAAGTTTGAAATTCACAAAAGCGATCCCTTTGGCGACCTGGGTTAAGAGATTCTCTAAAGGTTAATTAAATTTTATATATTGAGCTAGCTGGAAAATTTAAAATTGTATATAATGTTTTAAAAAAGTGGAAGATCATACCAATATTTTTCAGTTAAATGGTTTTTTTAAATACAAAATCCAATATCATTTTAATTTTTTTAGATTGTCTTTAATTCAGTTGATATAACCAGAAAAGAATGAAATAATTACTTCCATTCCTAATTATTAGTAGATATATGTTCCGCACAGCAAGGCCCTGCAAGTTCTGTGGCACAGACTGCAGACCACAAGCGTTCATTGCAACGGCACGCTTGCAAATGAATTTGACGGAGAAGTGAAACAAATTCTAGACCTGCGTCACTCGCAACCTGCCTTGTAGTTTCGGTTATAATTACATAAGTAAACTCTTGACTATATAAGTTAGTGAGGCACCATTTTTTTTTTGTTTATTTATACCTTATAGACTTCTTTGGAGTAGTGGATTATTTCATCGCGTTTTTTGGTAAGTGGATTTGATTTTAATGTTTATTATTACCCCTAATTTCTTTAAAATTGCTCTTAATACACCTTTAAAGAATTCCAAAATACATACCTATATGTTTTTAGTTTTACATTAAGCGAACCCGGGTTCCATCAAAAGTTAAAAACCTTGAACTTTGAATAAAAACGAGAGGCTGCCCCTGCAGCTTGACCCCCAAAGAGGTGAGGGGGGACCTAATAATCTGCTTCACCCATTCCCATTCAAGAGCCGTCACTGATGTTAAAACTTCATTTTTGAAGAAATTATAAAAACTCTTAGTCGTATTCGCTGCATACATGTTTTGACAATTATTATCTTCGACTTTGTACAATAAGTCTTCTTTTCGAAATTGGTTGAAGAAAACCTCTCAAAGTATCTTCTGCCAATTGAGCCATGTACATAATTTAGAGCGCTAGCCTTAGTGGCCCATGGCGTCAACAATTCGCTTCCTTTCTCTTCTGTTTGCAGTACTCTCTTTCGAATTGCTTATTCCAAGTTATTTTAAACCCCCGCTTTCAAATATTTTATTTTGAGACGTCCTCTTCTTCAACTTCTTCGGATACCTGCCTCTAATATATGTTTTATTACATTACTCTATTATTTTCCAGGCAGGTAACATGTTCTAACCATCTTATTCTCTCGTTGTTCGTTCTTCTTCTCCAAACCTCCTCTTCGTTTTTCCCTCTAAATATCCCCTTAAAACATTTCTCTCCCAGGCCTCAAATCTTTTCTCGCTTTTTTGTGTCATAATCCACATTTCACTGCTCTAGACGCACTTTTCGAATTTATGATTCCCTTTCAGTGTCCTTTTGTCTATCACATCCTTCTCCTAATTTTCATTTGTCAATGTAACACCCAAATAATTACAACTGCTAACTACTTCGAATTTGTATTCACTGTCTTCCAAGTAAGTTCTGGCTACCTACCATTTCCATATATTTTGTTTTCTCCATATTGAGTCTTAAACCAAACTCTTCTGCTTTCTGTTGGAACCTGCCAAACACTCTTTGCAGTTCTTCTACCGATCTTGTTAATAACACATTGTCGTCAGCATACCCTACCAACTCATTATTGTGCTGGTAATGCTGGTATATTATTCCACGAGTATAGATATTACTTTCTCGTACCACTTTTTCCAAAACTAAATATCAGAGAGCTGTCGTCATTGCATCTCCTTGACGTAATCCGCGAATTACGAATCACACTGAAACTATCAAAAATCTTCTCACCAAGCACTACCTTACACTTTGTTTTATTTAAAGTCATTTTTGTTAGCCGAATTAATTTATCAGGTATTTGGAAATCTTTCATAGCACCATAAAGGTTTTTCTCTTCTCACTGTGTCATATGGATTTTTAAAGTCTATAAATAACATGCACAATATTAGTTTCCGTTTTCTGTTTATAGTCATTGTTCATTATTTGCTGGTCTCTGTTTTTCTTTACAATTTTATTTCTAATTGTTACCGCCAATATAACATCCAACAGCGAACTTCCACGATAGTTTTCACAGTTTGTTATGTCCCCTTTCTTATATACAGGATATATAATAGCTTCCTGTCAGGTAGCTGTCATTATTTCTTATCTCCAAACTTTCATCAGTACTTCGTATATTCATTTTTATAATACCTCTACTCCTTCCTTAGTAATTTCCGCTGTTACCCCATTTTCTCCGGGACTTCCATTATTTTCATCTTCTTCATTACTGCTTTTATTTTCTGGTAGGTAGGAACCTCTACTTCTTCTAATCCTAATTCTTTGGCACGTCTTCTATAATACTCTCCTATGGCTGGAGTTGCTTGCTTCTTTTCTTCATTTAGCACCTCCTTTCTCATTTACTCCTTGTTTATTTTCATTGTAAGTTCTACATTGGTTTCCTTGTCTGTTTTTCTTTTTTTTTTTAATTGAAATTGGATTACTTGACGAAAATGTACTGGAATTTGGCTTATGTAAAGTAGCATTTTTTGGCCAATTTCAATAAACAATGTTATAAAACCGAACAATTGCCGAAATACCTATTTGGAACGGATGGAATACCGACTAACCTAACCTTTCACAGTTTTCTATCGATACTTTTACAATCACAACCTTCATTGTAAAGGATTGATTTAATACATGAATGAGCAAATAGATTAGTATTATAAACATGTTTATACAACCAACAATCGATGCATTTCTAAAACAGAAGTTTAGAATTAATTTAAGATTGATGCATTTATTTTTGCTTACTTATACATAATATTTAGCATATCATAAAGAATGAAAGATTTGAAATGGAGATGAATGTTAAAAAAACCAAAGTCATGATCGTCAGTAAAAACAGAAATGTCAATAGAAATATTCAAGCACAAGGAACAGTCTATCGGTTGCTTACTGAATGAGAAATGGGACCGCACACATCAAGAGATTAAGCGTCGCATAGAGATAGTGAGAACAACTTTTAATAAAAAGGAAAAGATTTTATGTAACAATGAATTGAAGATAACATTAAGAAGTAGAGTATTAAGATGCTACATATTCTCGATACTCTTACATGGCGTTGAGGCGTGGACCCTTACAGAAACAATAGAAAAGAGACTCCAAAACCTTGAGATGGGGTGCTAGAGGCGAATGTGGAAAATCTCATGGACGATTAAGACGAAGAAGAGATTATGAACAACTAGGATACTTCGGGCACATACTTAGAAATCAGAAATACGAACTTATGCAGCTGATTATAGAAGGAAAAATAGAAGTAAGAAGAGGGCCAGGAAGGCGTCGAATATCGTGGTTGAAGGATTTATGACAGTTAACTTATTTAGATCAGCAGTAGATAGAGCGTCCTTAGAGGATGATGTACCTACCTCCAAGAAGACGAAGAAATGAATGAAATCAGAAACCTGCATTACAATGAAAATATTTTTAAGTAATTTCAGAAGAATTTTCTGACCGAATATGTAAATTAAAATTTCGTAGCATGAAACCTGTGGATGTCCAAACTTTAAAAGTAAAAAATTCTGAATAAGCAATAGAAGAGTTTAATTAATTAAATTCTGAACCAAATGTGACAATGACTTAAATTTCTTAAATCTTGTATACGAAATTTTAGATACTCAATTTAAACTAATTCGAATTTAACAATGCAACAGTACGGATCAATACAGCCAGTAATGTAATGTAACCAGTCTCTTCTGAATTGTTTCCATTAAATTACCACAAATTAACATAAATACATAAAACAGTGCAACTTTTCAAGGTTACAATCATTATCATCCTAGACTATCCAATTCATCACGAGGTATTTTAAAAATAAATATTTAATGATCTACATGGCGTTAATAAAATGATAATAGAAATGTGCATGCATAAAATATGAACGGATGCTGAACGGCAATTTTAAAGTATTAAGAAGGCCACCTTGATGTTAATAATAAAATAATAAGATTCTTCTGTATTAAAAATTTCCCAGCACAAAATTTAATTAGCGAATTAATGTAATATTGCAAAAAGTTACCTTTGTTCATGCTATTTAAGCAACGTAATGGTTTAATGGGAAAAAGTGAGCTTTAGAATAAATTGAATTATGAATTCCAGCTGTTATAAAAATTATTCGCAATGAAACTCGCCCTTTAATTATTTTGAGTGTTAATAAATAACTTCCTAAAATAGAAACTCATAGTTTAATTAATTAGCAACACATAACACATATATAATCAAGGCCTACTTGTATTTACGCTTTTAAATATTTAATTCTACATATGTAGAGTTTTAATTAATAATCATCGGAAATTTTAACCTCTGAGTTAATTTTTGAACGCAACCCTTTTAAAATATAAATAAAATTACAACGTCGTTTATTTATCTTAATTTTTTTTCATCTTAGTGAATCAAATCTTCAAATTACTAATGATAACAAAAGCCTTTATTAGGTTGATAGTATTTCAGTCCAATACAAAATTTCTTCAGTGAAAATGTACAGGACAACAAAAATCTAATCTAATTAACGTTTGGTTGTGAATTCGAATAAGGTAGAGCGAGCAAATTTATTTAATCGTGTTGTTCGAATCTCACGAGTTCAAATTGCAAGCAAACTCGATTTGGCATTAAATGAAGTGAAGAGATGTTTGAACGCGGCCACACTAGATATAAACAGACCCCCATCAAATTTAAGCGTTTTTCACGGTAAATTTTATTACCCCTTTTTAATCCAGCCGTAAGACGTTTGGATTCCCACCGTATTTCACGGTTATTTTGAGATTAAAGTCTTAATTTTACGAAGCTGCTGCATCACGGTCTGATCACGACTTCGCCAGACGTTACTCGGAATGTTTTATTAATAAGAATTTTTTAATGAATACCTTTCTATGCCAGAAGCGTCGGAATTTATTATTTTCAAAAGGCATATATACGTCGATTTCGAATTTTTAGCCAAAAGTATTACATCAACTACAGCATTGCTAACTGAAACAATTCTAGTAGATCCATTTTTATAACGAAGTAATTCGTTAATAATAACGAAATAATATAAGCATAAATTTTTGACTCAAAAAAAATTACATATATTTACCGTAAAGTAAATTTTTAGAACAGATTGTAATGACTCAAGTGAAATTACACGAAAATAATTTTTGGTGGCAGTTTAAATTCTAATTTTTGGAAAGTGATTTAAAAAAGTGATAAATGTTAGGGTTTAAAAGTGTTAAATTCGGTAACAGAAAGAGACTTGACAGCTTTTTAAAGTTAAACAAAAGGTTGAAATGTCTGAATTTGATTTTGTGTTATTTGAAGCCATCTTCATCTTGCTATCTATTTGACGTCACCTATTCATCTCTGGTTTAGATACCCTCTTTATTGATCGACCTTTCCATATGTTTCACTGCATCAGTGTCTATCTGTATGAGCCACATATCAGTTTTTAAAGTATCTTCTTAGTGCTTATCTACTGCATTCGTTTTCCATTTTATCCATATTTTTTTCTCGCCCATACTAGTCCTAGTCTTCTATTTCTCCTTTGCAGATAATAATAAGTTCCATGTCGTCCAAACAATTTAGTTGGGACGACAGTTTTGAATAAAGTTATAACACAGGCTTGAAATCTCCACCGTACTTTTAACAAATTAAAGATTTAAATGCCACGTGTTTCGTAAAAACCACCTGTTGCCATTTTCAGATAATTATAGAATGCCCAACCTAAAATTAAACCAAAATTCTAGATAATACCAGAATAATTAAGATCCTGCATTAATAAAAATTCAAAGTAATTGAACTCTCTGAAGATTGTTAGTTTGTCAACATTTTTAAATTTCAATGTATTTTTAACGAATTAATTATTTCCCCAAAGGAGTGAATCCTAACAAATACATAATTTTTAAACTTCCTTTCATTTTACAGTAATAAAAATATGGGGAAGACCTTACAAGTTTTTGAATTGTATTGGTTATACAGGGTGTCCATTTAGTGCGTCATTCTTCGATTACTCTTTTATTTGAAGAGATACAAAAAAAATCTTACATACAAAAGTTCTATGGCTATATAGGACACATCGCCTAAAACTATTTTCTTGTATACAGAGTGTGTCACAAATGCGTACTAAACACCCTATGTATTTTTACTGAATTTCATGCAGCTCTAAGTCCTCTATCTGACCCTTTAATTTTGTACGCATTGGTGGCGGCGTTGGCAAGTTATATTTTTTTTTCTCTTAAATTTATCGTTTTACTGGTCACCAGTAAAAAATTCACTGTATCCACAAATATCGATCTTTCCAAAAAAATATTTGTTTGCAGTCATGTTATGGCTCTAGTGATGTAGTTACGAAAGCTTAATATTACCACGATATACAGGCTGTTCAAAATTCATCGCCATTTTAGACCGACTTCTAACTTACACAAGTCGTTTTTTTCAAATGCAACAGCCTGTATATTATCTAACAATCTGATGTACAAGAAAATTCTGTATCGAACTGTATTAACATTCCCTATACCTATCTCATTTAGTTTCCAAACTGTTAATGATTTTGTGCTGATCTATTTGAAACGAATAATTGCGTTTATTTTCTGTAGTAGCCCTTGAAAAGTTATTGATTTTTATCTAAATAAAAATTCCAATTACCTTTACCAACATTGCCTCTGAGGGGTATTTAGGTGTTGAAATTAAAGATCAAAATTTAAATAAACCCTAAAATAAAATCCGGACGCTAGTGTAAGAGAACTGAGTAGAAATTTGGATATCAAGAAATCTTCTGTGTCAAAAACTCTTAGGAAGAACAAACGTCACCCATATAAGAAAATATAAGACACCGAGTAAACTTAGGGAGAAATGTCATACCAAAACTAAACTCTGATTGAATTACGAATTAAAATCGACATATACAGAGCAATAGTAGAACCAATAAAAACGTATGGTGCAAAATGCTGGACGATAACAGAGCTTCAAGAGTTTCTAGATTAGAACACACAAAAAATGAACAAAGAAGAGAGTAGATAGGAGTCAAAGAAACAATTATTCATAATGTCAAACGTAAACAATTGATATGGTATGGGCATCTAAGCAGAGTGGGCCAAAAACGAATTTCTTAAAAGGTTTTCAATTACCAAATATTTATTAACAACGCATAAAAAGAAAATAGGAAGGCCGAGATTGAAATGGATACAAGGAATAGGAAAGGCCATGCAAGAAAAAAATCTTATAGATGAAGAAGGTATACAAAATAAAATTTTTGGGGGACTGACGTGCTGGATGCGGTAGTAACTATGAGGCCCCCTCTTACCCTCCCAGAGTTACAACAATGAACAAACAAATGGTGCAGTTAACCTGAATCAACTTGCTTATTTCAAATATTACCGATGTTATATCGCAAATGCAACTAAATAAATAGTGGAAAAAATACTTTTTTTACAACGTAATTCAGAATATGTTTTTCTTTCTGCTTGAAAGTCTTCTGCATTTCAAACTTCAATTTACATATTTTATTTGTATTCAAAGTTATTTAAAAAAAGTCCAACTTTCTTTTCTACTTAAGTGTTTTCAACAATATCATATTCAAAATTTTTAATGATTACTAACTCTTTTGCTTTTCGATTTTATTAATCCTTTAGCTTTTGGTAATTTGGAAACATCACTGACTCAAACTACCTCAGAGCTTGAGTTATTTGTTTTTGATATTTCTTCACTTTTTATTTTATCCTCTGATATTGATTGACTTTCCGGATATTAAGGAACACTGTTGGCAAATTGATATAGCAAACTTACAGAAGCACAGAATACGTCAAGAAGAATTAATCAATTTGCAGAAAAAATAAATGAACGTGAATGTCATAAAAAAAATAACAACGAGTCTGTGTATCTCATTTTATAAAGAAACGAACAGATTTGCTTTTTTATTTATTGGGCGAGATCTAGGCTTGCGATGTTTATTAGCACTACCCGATTAAATTTTGACTATCAGCACCTGGAAAAGAATCTTTACCGTTATCAGTTATACTTCGTATCTAAAAGGAAACATATTCTCAGATATTTTCCACATTTTCAAATTGTACCGATTTCCGCCCACACAGCAGGTCTTGGGACGACCCTCGACCTCCCCCCACTGGATATCCATGTGGAGTAAGTGGCTTTGAGGTCGGCCTTACGATTGCAAGTGAAGGATTTGTGGAACCATAAAGGCACTGGAGGAAGGCATCAACATATCTTGAAGGAGGCTGTTCACAAGATGCCCCGTCCTAATATATCCATTACTGACGGATCTAAAACTACAGGATGATTCAAAAGTATTGTCAGTTAATTAAATGGGTATATGCCGACCTGAATAGAACTACATTACTGCAAAGATTTAAAGCTTATCGCGATTTTTGTTTATTTTAAATTTTGTTACAGATTTTTGAGAACTGCTGGCTAATATGTATTTAAAAAGCCTGCGATAGAAATTTGGCGCTGCAAGAATAAATGGAACATTACTTCACTTTCCTCTCCAATTTTTTCAGGCTTAAAACTGACAGTAAACAATTAGCGGCATGTTTACAACGTGATATTAGAAAAAATTGTTGTTAATGAAGGGAAACTGGACTTACAGAAAATGTTCCTCCAACAAACACACACAAACAAAAACTGTCTTTCAGAGCGGATGCAGCATTTTGAAGAGCTTTCCCGTAAATTAAAACGTCATTTAAATAATTCGGTCATAGGGTTAGGATGACCATCCATTAAAACCTTCGAACAGTGCACTTTTAAAGCCAAGAATGAATTGACTAAGCTACGTCACATCACATCTGGGCTTTTATCAGTACGGACAAGAAAGACGATTGATAAATTTAAATTTTAAATGTAAACAGAACTAACCTATTCCACTATTCCAGTGACCCCAAAACAATTTTTGTATTGGTCTTTATAATTTTTTCCGCCCTCACCGTTTACTTGCGGTTTATTGAGAAAAGTTGTTCTATTTGATATGCTCTGCCTACCCTTAAAATTAGTGGCAATACTTTTGAATCACCCTATATAGAAGGTACAGGTGCAGGCATCTTTTCAGATAAACTAAACCTTCATTAAAGTATTAGCACCAGGCAATCTTACCACAGCCTTGCAAGCAGATACAGTGGTTATAGTGCAAGGTACAAACATAATTCTGGAACGAAGCTCATCTGGGTTAAAGCTCATTCTGGGCTAGATAGTAATGATCAGGCTGACGCTTTAGCAAAGCAAGGTTCGAAACGGCCATTTGATTAACCCTGCTTCATTAACCCTGCTTCATACCATAATTAGCAAAGAAACCAACAATTGCCACTATGATAGGTGGGTGAACATGAATAAATGTCACCATGCGAGAATGGCTATTGCAGCGCCCTCAAAAGGGATGGCAAGATTTTGTGCTAAGTTGCTCCGAAGTAAACTGCGACTCATCGTAGGAATACTATCGGGCCACTGCAAATTGAATAAACACATACAAGGTCTGTCCAATAAATACGCCAACTCAGGTCATAAAAACTTTATTTTACAAAATTTAGGGTAAATCAATTTTATCCCCTTCAAAATACTCCCCATTTGTAGCAATACACTTGTCCCATCTCCGTTTCCACTGTTCAAAGCATCCCTGGAAGTCCTTAGAAGTTAGGCTCTTCAGCTGCCTCATCGTTTCGCGTTTTATCGTCCCAGTGCCGCCCTCGCATGACTATTTTGCATTTCGGGAACAATCACCAATCATCCGGGCAGTGATTTAACGATCGGAAAGCACAAGAGACCGCACACGTTCGATGTTTTCATCAACACAGGAGGTCGAAGGTCGTCCTGGCCTTGCGTCGTGGGTGTAGTCTTCACGGCCCTCTCTGAAACGCTTGATCCACTTGAAAAGAGCTGTTTTCTTCAGTGGATTGTCTCCGTAAACAGCCCTCAACATTTCATGAATTTCCTGAGAGTTTTACCCAAGTTTCACCAATCTCCATCGTCGGCAAGAGCAACAACAAGATGCACAAAAAAAACTACCTCTAGCTATAGGCTCGCCTCGACGGTCTGGTGATTACCGAAACTCCAGTGGGTCCCCCGCCAACAGAGCAGCCAGTCACCTTAAGACCATCCTGGTAGCTCACTTCGCGTATTTATTGGATAGACCTCGTACACAGGATGGGATTGACTTATGACCCCACCTGTCGAGGGTGCAACCTTGAGGATGAAATAGCAGAGCATTTCCTGTGTGAATGTCCTGCACTCGCTCAAATCAGAGGATTCATGTTGGGGAACTTCTGGCCTAACATGGCTGCAATTCGCAGCACTTCTCTGGTAGATATCCTCAAGTTCGTCGAATGGGGTTGGATGGCTTGAGTGAGAATCCAGAGGGTTATGCTGCAATGGAGTACTACAATGGGCCCAAATTGAGTGCGTGTGAACTACACTCTCTCCTTACAATCCAGAATCCACCGGGAATCTTTGATTTCCAAGAGAAGTAAGTGCTAAGCGATATGTGAATAAAACTTTAATTAACGTTCATTATTCTTTTCCAAAAATAATCAAAAAAGTTACGGAAGCAGCAAGAATATTTCGTGGATAAAACGGTTTATAACTGAGTTCCCAGATGGAACTTTGATTTCAAAAGCTAACCATTGTTGATACAGTTGGAAGATTCTGGAAACGTACTTTGTTATAAAGTTAATCTTGAGTTATTTTTTTTATGTGGTCACTTAGGAATGTAACAAATAAAATTCGCAAGCGTGTAAGTTGCTATATTTTTTTTTATTATAAATTTATTAGGGTACTTTTTTAAGTGCTGGCTTGATATACCCAATAAAAAGCTAGAAATTCCATTTACAGATAGGGAATTTTCCCCCACATATAAATTTTGTTAAAGCGTCGGTCTGCAATAATACATTTTATTGGTTATCATAAACCTTTAAAGTAACCTATGAATTTTTAAACGTAAACGATATACATTTAGATGAAAGAAAGAAAAAGTTTTCAAACATTTACGATTGTTATTCATTTCAGGCGGTACGTAGCTTTATTGCGGGGACTTTTGAAGTCATTTTAAAGCGTTTCAACGAAAGAAATCGCCTCATAGAAATACCAATGCATCCGAGTTGCTGTAATAAAGCTTTAATTCAGGTCATACGTGAGCCCCATACTTCAAAGAGCATTAACTCCGTAAATACGTCATTCTCACAAAGTTTAATGTTTACATTACGTATACAATCCGTTATTAAATTAATCTGGCTTTACCAAACGAAACAAAATTTGTACGAAACTCCCCGTTTATATCCCCTAATTACAACGAGCCCCATTTATACGTACTATTTAAATAAGCATTAGTAATTCAAGTGCAGTTGTTGCATGATTTAGGTTTTATTATATTAAGGGTGCTTTAAAATACGTTACGCCTTTCACAAATAAATGTATAAAATCGATTCGGACTCGATTAAAAAACCTTACAACAGTGGCTGGTTGTAATCGTGATTATTTATGCGTTAAAAATAACAAGAATAATTATAACAAAAACTGGATTCTTTTCGTATAAAAATGACAAAGCGACCCCGTTACTGAGAAACAATTTTCATTAATTTAATATTAAAGTTTATGCAACGCAAATTAAATTAATGAATTCCGTTATATGAGTAATTAATAAATCCAACGGCGCTTATGCAAATGTAAGTAATAAATAACACATTTCTAGATTTCTTGAATTTGCTGCTCGAGTATAATGGAATTCTGCGTCGAAAGCAAATCGTTCTTGTACTTATTATTTGGAGCGTTACCTTAGTTATTAAAAAGTCGCCACTAATAAGAAATCAAAGGATTTAAATGTTACTGAACACCTGTTTAAAGAGAAAGACTTCACCGCGGCCCAGCAAAAATGTACGTTATGAATAATTCAGTACCCGGATTTTTAAAAAAGCACTGCACGATGCACCTGTACTACAAACAATAGTAGATTTACTATGACAGTATCAAGTAAATTCTCTACTTTTATGTCACGTACTGAAAGCCTTTGAATTTAAACAAAAATAAAAATTTATATGTCTGACCTTATACTCGGTGTGTTTATTTTTTTCCTAACTTTTAATTCTTATGCTATTAATTCTTACACTAAGATATTACATTCGTGTCACTCTGTATTTAAAGCTAATACCATATTAAAATTTTTAAAACGTTTTTAGTCACCAATTACAATGAACTTGTTTCGAAATATTTTGATTCATTAAACTTTTAAAGTTTAAATTTCAAAAAATGAACTCGAAATTAAAAAAATTCGAATGACCCTAACATTGAAAACAAGGAGCAAACCTCGGAGGAATTTTTGTACACAACTGATTGGAATTCCGCTTCCTACTGAAAGTGAAAATTTAAAAGAAAACCTAAATTTTCACAATACATTCTTAGTGATAATCATTATTAAGACGAATAATAAGAAGGAACGAAACGAAAATCTAAAGAAACCTTAATAAACAATTTTTGCTAACTCACAAGTCCCAACAATTATAAAATATCCAGAAAATTTTCAAATAAAACATGAAAATCTATTTTTTAATTTATCTGAAAACAGTGGTGGTTCAGTTTTTGTTGGTTGGAAAAATATAAGAAGGACATAAAATCCCCATCTATAACGTAAGATTTACACAAAGCACTTAAGCAAGCATTTAATAGTGACAATCTCAATGAACTAAAACAAGAAGTTATACCAAAATGGTGGGAGAGTATCACAAAAACTCTACTAAAGAAGACCGAAGAAACTATAGGCTGCAAAGATATCAATAGAAAAAAGTGCATTTCACATTCCACATGAGAATTGATAACACAACGGATGAAAGTCAAAGCCAAGTTTAACAACAACGTAACAGACCAAACGCTCATAAGAGAATAAACGAATTAAACAAAAGGTCCAAAGAAAATGCAAAACATGACCAACGGAAATGGTACGATAATATTGCAGATAAACCGGAAGAAGCGACTGTTCATAGTAACATGAAAGTATTGTATGAGCTTACCAAACACCTAATAATACAAAAGGCAAACAACAAATATACATATACAAGACAAAGAAGATAATCTGTTAACTACTGATGAAGAACAGATGACAAGATGGAGGAGTACTATTCTGAGATAATCAGGAAAGGATATGAGGAAGCAGCAAATTTAAATGTCGAGATTAATCAAAATCAGCAACTCCTGAGAATTAATACAGATGTCCCAAATCAAAGTGAAATAAAAGGATGTATTAAACAGTTAAACTCAGGAAAAGCAGCCGGAATCGACAATCTACCTACGGATATTCTTAAGGTGGACCCAAACCTTATTGCAAAACTAATGCATCCCATCATGCAATCCATTTGGAAAACAACATATGCCTGATACTTGGAAAGACGGCTTAATTATAAAAGTACCTAAGAAAGGGGACCTGATACAGTGCATCAACTGAAGTGAGTATTACACTTCTTAACTTTAGCAATAAAGTATTAACATCATTGATTCTTAATTGCAATTCTGAGAAAATCGAACTGAGTTCCAGGAAAGAATAAGCTGGATTTAGAACAGGGCGATCCTGCATAGATCACATAAATGCATCAAGAGTTACAATCGAGCAGTCAGTTGATTGGAACTCCCCACTCTACTTGGTATTCGTCGACTTTAAACGTGTATTCGATAGCCTAAATCAATATGCTATATGGAAAATATTGGCACTCAAAGGAATCCCACTGAAACTGGCGAATATTATTAAAAACCTACATTAAAACTCATGCTGCCAAATATCACTCAAAGGCAAAATCAGTAATAAAATTGTAGTTAGAAATGGAGTCAGACAGGGATGCCCACTGTCTCCACTAATATTCAATGTCACATTAGATTGGGTTATGACTTCTGTGACCTGCAAAACCGTCTTGGACGATCTAGATTACGCAGACGATATGTGTCTGTTATCGCATACCTACGCAAGAGAAACTTCAACGACTAGAAGATCAAGCAGGCCTAGTGGGTCTCAAAATTAGCACAACGAAGACAAAGGCTACGCGAAACAAACTCCAGATTAATGGTCGAGATATAGAAGACGTGAATAGTTTTTGCTACCTAGGATCCATTATCACCAAACATCGAGGAACTGAAGACGATATCCAACATGAAATCCAAAAAGCACAACAAGTATTTGGAATGCTCCAAGTGGCATGGGCATCATTATACATAACTAGAAAAACCAAATTACGTCTATTTAACTCATATATAGAATCAGCTCTAATATATGCTTGCGAAACCTGGAGGATTGCAGCAACACTATCACATAAGATACAAGTATTCTTAAACAGACGTCTGAGGAGAACCTGTCGTATACACTGGCCACAAATAATTACAAATGAAACTTTGTGGCGGATTACCACCCAACGGGAAGTTTCAAAAGAAATAAGTAAGAGGAAATGGAGCTGGACTGGACACTCGCTAAGGAGAATAGGATGAGGTTATCGGGATGATATTAGAGTGGAATACACAAGGAAGGAGAAGGCAAGGCAAGGCAGGCCTTAGATAACATGGAGGCGAACGGTGCTCAAAAGAGCAAAGAATAATGGAAAGAAATGGAACGACATAAAAATATTAGCACGAAACAGAGCCCGATGGCGACACTTTGATGCAGCCCTATGCTATGTTATGGTAATATACCAGTATATATAAAATTTAGGGTCCATCTAAAGGAATTTTAGAAGCAGCTTTCGATAAGATATTAGCGAACTCCTTAAATAAACCTAATTGAAAGAAATATTTTTAACAACAATCAAGCACAGACCAAGTATAACAAGCTCTTTTCTCATTTTCGAATTATCCTTGTTTTTCAGATACAACAAAATCCCAAGTTTCTATGAAAACGAAAAATATTCCAAATTGTTTAATTCCTACTGATGTTGTTAATGTAGATTTTCGGCTAATTTTATCTTTTAAATTTTCTACAATTATGCATACTTTTTTATACCAATTATTAAGCAGACTGCTTAATAATTGTCCATTATCCTCTTTCTAATATAAGTTATTTTGAAATGATATTTTTGCAGATAAGTTTAAAGAAACAAAAATTACGCTCGGTCATGGAAGAAAGTCAAAAAGCCATCCAATTATAAACCTATAGCTTTATTGCAAAAATTTTCGAAAATACTACTTACGTTAGATTGCTATAGGCTACTTAGAAGACAACACATTTTTTTGTTTACTTCTGCTATTTTAACCTCTTGTAACTGCACAACTAATTTAATAAATTTAAATGTGTCTCTGAACTTTATTTTTAGCTTATCATACTTGAAAAATTACTAGTAAAGGGTATGTATTAAAATTGAAGAAGAGAAGCGGAGTACCTCAAGGATCTACCATAGGTCACTTGCCGTTTAATATACATAAATATGTGAACGACTATCAGACTTTTCTATTTTAGTTGATCGATTTTAGTTCCGTAGCTAACAGCGTTTGGTGACACTACTTGAAAGTGAGAATTAACTTCAACTTATATTTATTGAACCCCTATTATTATGCCTATTGTAAACGGATTAAGGATCCCTGCACAGAAATATCAATTACTAACTACATTTGTTCGCATTAGAATATCACTACTGTATCTGTATAAGCCTTCCAACAATCTCTAAAGTAGGTTACGCCTGGAATGATCAGTTGATGCCAATTCAACTGGTATGAAGTTTATTAAAAAAAAAAAAAGAATGTATATGAAAATGCACCAAAGACTGAACACATTTAGATACATTCCACTAAATTTGCGGGAGTCGATATGGATAGTGATCTATCTTATTTCGTGTCATCACCTAGAAAACTTCAATTCCAAATTAAATTCAACACCACATTTCTGCTTAGTGTACTAGAAGTTACTTATCGATCGAAAATCTGAAAGTTTACTTTTACGCTGCAGTAATCTCAATTCTGCCCTATGGGGTTACCTTCTATTTATTTCTTCATAGCTAAAATTTTTTCTCATGCACACAGTTTTCAGTTTATTAGCGCTGGTTTTGTATAAGAATACGTAACAACCTTTTTAAAAATTTAGGTGCGATGTATAAAAGACGTTTCAGGTGTTAAAAAGATATGACTACTAAAAGTCCACGTTTACGGGTTCCAGTTGCGGAAAATAGGTCTATAATTTAATTATTGTATTAAGATTGGCAACAAACTGTCTGTTGATCTTAAACAAATAGTGAAATTGAAATCTTCAATGGAAATTTGAAAAAGTTTCTTGTTTGTATGAAATGCTTTAAACCTATTTACTGATTCATTCATTTCATAATGGCTGTATTAAAATTCAGGAATGTGCCTGTATAATTAATTACAAACGGTAATTTGGAAGCAATTATAATCATTCTCGCTTATTTAATATAATGTAAGAAGTGAATATTCTTGTTCTTTTCGATAAATAACAATTTAACGAGGGGAAGCCAGAGTGATGTTTGTAGTGAGACAGCGTCAGACCAGCATTGCGTTAGTCCTTGGTTCAAATCTCCCAATCGGCATGATTTTCCTGCAATCTGGAGGTCGGGTATCGAGCCCTGGTGACCACTCGTCGTTGGGCAACTAATTAACGACGGTCTCCTCCGAATACAGGCCTAAGAAGTAGAGTAACAAGGTCACACACACAATACACATCGTGCAACATGTAGGTATAATCGGCGCATCAACTTCGTAACCCGTAGAGACGGGCCGGGTTGTACAAGGTGGTCCAAATTGGACACTTTTGATAGGAAATACCAATTTCTAGAGGAGATAGAAAAAAACTAACCTACATGTTACGAGCTCGATTTTTGTGAGAAAGTGAATGCCGAAAACCGCACATCGATATCTGGAACTGTTTAGAAGATATAGGGTGGTTTCCAATTTTGTGCATTATTGACCCACCCCCGTAACTTATTTATTTATGAATATTTTTTGTTTCTGTAAAAACATTCTTAAGGCACTTTTTTTAAAGGAATCCAATGGTGTCCCAAGTTTTTTTGTAAAAAGAATGGGTTTGAAGCTATGACATAAACTTGTATTTTTTCTTATTGCTGTTTCTAAAATACTATAGATGAATTTTGTTAATCTGGAGTGCCATGTTGAACAATAAAACGAAATAAACTTACAGCTGTTATAAAATACATGTTTAAAAAGCAAAGTAGCAAGTATTTTATATATTTAGAAAAAGAATATGCAAAAATATATAGGGTAGTCCATAAGAAAAAATACAAGTTTATGTCATATCTTCAAAACCATTCTTTTTACAAAAAAACTTGGGACACCATCGGATTCCTTTAAAAAAAGTGCCTTAAGAATGTTTTTACAGAAACAAAAAATATTCATAAATAAATAAGTTACGGGGGTGGGTCAAAAATGCACAAAATTGAAAACCACCCTATATCTTCTAAACAGTTCAAGATATCGATGTGCAGTTTTCGGCATTCACTTTCTCACAAAAATCGAGCTCGTAACATGTAGGTTAGTTTTTTTCTATCTCCTCTAGAAATTGGTGTTTCCTATCAAAAGTTTCCAATTTGGACCACCTTGTACACTGCACGCGTAGAGCCTCATACGTTAGTTCACCAGCCTCGATTCCGAAAGTTATAAGAGGTTATAGATAATACATAATACATACGATTTAATTTTAATTTAATTGAATTATACTGTTATATCTTTTTCAAATTAAAACTATCAACAGTTACAAATAAAGTGCCAAAGTGTTAATTTGTTAAATGAAGTAGTTTGAAAATCATTTAATTTATAACTGATAATTTTAGGTTAAATAAGATGCATTTCATAATTTACCAAACCTCCACAATTTATAATAACGCCAAGTGTTTCGTGAGTGGCCCTCAATTTATAAACAATATCAAAAACAATCATACATTTCTATCAACCAGAAAGCAAAAATTGTAGTTTAAAAGGCTAAAGATCAGATTCGAGTGTCTCAAAAGAAATTGCTGCAAATGCTTCAGGTTAATGCATCCCTTGCAATCTCCAAAACCATAATTTAAACTACTATAAACAGAAAGTTGCCAAATACAACGTCAAACAACTAACTCTGAAAATGTAGTAAAGTAAACTTCGTAAGAAAATTCCTGCCGGGAAAACTACATTATTGATGGATGTAAAAGTTTTAAATAGCAATGGAGGTAGGTGAGATTTACTCCGCCGATTTATAGGAAACATGGTAAATCACTTAACCCCCATGATATGAACAGTACTTTTACAGCCGATATAAACTGCCATTAAAAATTTAAATAATTTGTGACATAATAATTTGACAAAAATCGCCATTAAATTGATGCTTCGTTTACTTCCCTAGAGAGGTAAATTCACGCTTACTTCCTTAGGGGTACCACAACCAATAAACAAATGGTACGATTCTTAGCTTTTTTATTTTGTCTCTCTTTCAATAGATATTTAACAGATTGAAAGTATTTTTTATACATAAAATTAAAGCCAAAAATCATTCGAGGTCTATTTTAATTTTTGCACATTTCACTATTTACTACATAAAAATAATTTTTAAAAGCAATTTCCTATATGTAATAACAACATATTTATTGAAAAATCAAATCAAATCATTTAAGTAATAATCAAGTTATATAAACATGATTTTATTATTACTAGAAAATCCAAATAAAGTTCGTTTCAGCTCGCAGCAGTTTTATTTCATTCCTAGATTTTATATAATACAAGTACTAAAGTACTTCTAAGCTTTATTATTCTGTTGTGGCTAAAATAAAATAAAAGAGAATCCTTACGGAGACAACAGTCTCGTTTACAAAACGACTCGTTAATACAGCATAAAAGGAAAGTTTTGTTTTCATTTTTAGTTTAACTGCAAGCGACATCAAACACGTTTTATTACGCGCAATACCCTTTCTCATTCCAAACAAAGTTTCATGTCTGTACAAATGTGCTTTTTTAAGACAAAGAGCAATGTTCTCATCAGTTGAGCATTTTATTTTATAAACGGATTTGCAGTAAAATAACAACAAAGGGAACAACTGGAAAACTTCTTTTTATATGTTTTTATTTTTGTTTGGAATGTAAAAAAAATTCATTTAAGCAAACTTTTGTTATTGAATTTGCTTTTTTAGGTTTAACAGTTTCACCAACAAATTTATTAAGATGTGTTTAATATTACAAATAACTTACCAATATGTATCCTTTAATATCAACTTCTTGAACAGCGACGCCTCTCTTAGAGAGGCTCTCTACAATTAAAAGATTGCATTAAACAGTGTTTTACTACTATATAAATTAAAGAACTATACAAATGAATTCTCAGACGTATTTCTTATAAATAAACTTGTTTTATATAATGTTATTTATTACTCAACAGAAAAATATCATAGAAGTAAGAATTTCACGAATATAAGAAAAAGCCATGTTTATAAAGCCCATTAAATGTAACGCATTAACGAGATTTGCAGAATAACGTTTTGGGTTAAAATATTGTTGCTAAATTACAGTCATGTAAACTACATCCATCAACCCTTTTTTCTACAAATGACGGATTAGTTTAATTCAGCGCGAATGAAATTAATGTTGATATGAAGCGCAGGCATTAAAACGTTCTGTGAAAACTCGCTGTTATTAATTAAATAGTTTTTATGATTTTCTTTCTATGACTTTTTCGGCAAATTTCGATTACACCACAAAATCTTTAGAGAAATTTATATCATACAAAACCAATTTTGTCATCCTTGTTTGTTTTTCTAGAGTTGTTTACGGAGAAACTGAATCAGAATTTGCTCATTTAACCTTCACTGGTACTACGACAAAAACAAAAACTTAAAAGGAAGTTTTTCTTATAAGGATTAAATTCGTTGCAGTGACTTCACTCTGATGTAATTTCGCCTTAATGTAATTTTCATACGTATACACTAAGTTTCCTACACTTTTGGAAGTGTAATTTCGTCAAACGAACTTAAACTTTTACATTACTAATAAACGACTTAAGAACTGCAAAAACATGATGTAACTCCTTTAAGAGTGCCAGTTAGGCCTTATAGTTTCAAACTAATTTACTCTTCAGGTTGATTCAACGTAAACATTATGTAAAAGATGTCTGAAAATTATGTATGATGCTTTAAATATTTAATTTATATACAACTAAAATAATTAAATAATTCAGCATGATAACCCCAACTATATGAGAGGTAAAAAAACCAAAAAGCTTGGTGTTAGTTTCATTTTATACAAAGGGTATAAAAACCTGAAAGGAAATAGTTTATTCAGGAGTACGTTTTCCACAGAATGGGAAGCGACATTAAATTAATTTAATTTCAGTCTGCTTTTCCAGAGAGCCTTGGTTTTCTTTTTAATACTGACGCACTAAATGGAATTTTCTAATTAGATTCCTAGGTATGAGAAACCTACGTTTAAAAAATAGAAACTGAAACTTTACGTGTAATAAAAGGTGCTTTTTATTTTTGTTAAATTATTAAAATGAATTGCGGATTTATTCAAATTGGAATTTTTAAAAATGTGTTTCTTGCAACTAAGGAGGGTGTATAAAATTTTCAAATACAAAGTTCGAGGAAATATAGAGAATGTACTGCAATGAGAATGATAGGCTGAAGCATCAAATCGGTAAACGAAATATGGAGCAGCTTGTTCACAAATTAGTCTGAAAAATAATTAAAATGGCCAAACCCTTAACTTTAATTTTTATTTGTTTAAAGTTTAAAAAGAGCCTGAACTAAAATATAAAATCTGAGAAGAAGAATATTCCTTCGATTCAAAGTTCTTATCAGGTTCTGCTGCCAGTAGTTTAAAATCTAAGTTTTCCAATTAACTAATCAGACTTATATACTAAAAATTAACATAAATATAAATAAATCAATGACTTATTATACAGAACGGTTAAAAACGAGTTTGGGCTTTGAAATTTTTTCCATGTAAATTTTTATGTGGTGCTATGTTCTGTGTTGTCGAATTAGGCAGAGCTGTCACTAATTAAATGTCCATTTTTGATAGATGCTCTGAAATGCCCTTCCATGTTCCTCTGTCTTTAGCCTTTTTTCTCCAGTTTTCTGTCTTCTTCTCTTTTAGATCGTCCATAATAGCCTCTCTCCATTTTCTTCTGAATCTTCCTCTTATCTACTGGGATTTTCTAAGCTATACTCTTCACTGTTCTGCTTTCGGCCATCCTTTCCAGGCGACCCAGCCACTCGAGCTTTCACTGCATCGCTTACTTTGGTTCATAGATTTCGCTATTCATATGTCTTTTCCATCCTATCTTTGTCTTTTTCCCACCAAATATTCTACGTAAAATTTGCCATTCCCATATTTCTATTTTATTTTAAATATATAAAAGGGTAGGACGGAGTACGGATTTATAGATTCTCAGCTTCGTGTCATTAATGAATGCAAACAACAACATGTTCACTTAAATATCTTCATTAATTAAATTTCAATCAGACATTCTATGTATAATGTCATTGTTCGAAAACGACATATTTTAATACGATGTTTAATTTGCTAATGTATGTATAGTAGGTAATAAGCATAAACAGTTTTCATTTTGTTAATCAATTAATCTCCGCCGAATCTATCGAAAAATTACAGAATTCGAATTGATTCTGTTGAATCAAAAATCACCACGAGAGGCAAATATCGTTAACATTTGCAATTTGTTATTATTTTACCTTTCAGTGTAGAGGTATTTTAGAAATAAACAAGGGTAAAATCTGTCATTCAAATCAAAAATATTTCATCTTTTTCTCCATCTACTATATAAGATCTAGTTATGCCTGTTTTTCTTCGGGCATTTATGGTATGTCCAAAAATACAAGAATTATTATTTTTTATGAAAATAGGGACATAGGAAGTTTTTATAATTAATGGAGGACAATTTATTAATTCTACTTATTACAAATAATACCTTAAATAAATAACCAAAGAGTGATGCAATTATGTAGGTAGTTTGCTAATGTATAGGCAATTCAGGGATATAATATAGAACTTTAGTTCCGAATTTTTGTTGTTGTATTGTTTAACAAATTAAGAGAAATTTATACTTTGGAGAAGACTATCTTACTACTGTCTTAAAAAAATCCAGTCATTTTTAAATCATTTTGAAATAATAGTAATTATATACTTTCTTAACAAGGTAGCTAGGTCACTACGTTCGACCTGCAATCGTTTATGTTCGACGGAGCAAATTATTTAACTCCCGTGCTACATACATGGTTCGTTTGAAAAGCAAGGTAAAGCACGCGGAGATGGCAGCACCATGATCAACATTGATACATGGCCGAAGTTTGATCCTTTAAACGGGACCTTGTCGAGTTTCAGTTCAGTGCATTGTGAGATTATTGTTTGGTCACGCGAAGTAGACGAACGTGCAAGTATCTTCAAAAATGATGGACAGAAAATAGATGCGTGCCGTGATGAAATTTGATTTTGGAAGGGAAAAACGGCGGCCGAAATAAGTGTCCTTGGCGAATCTTCCCCTTCATTTAAGACCGCCCAAGTGATGTGACAACTTTGGATATAGTGACTAAGATCCACAACATAGTTTTGAGTGAGCCAAGGTCGAAGATCAGGGAGATAGTAGACGTAATAGGTATCTCAACCAAATGTATTTAGTTGAGATTACATTTTACATCAACATTTGGACCTGTAAAAGCTTTGTGCGGGATGGGTTCTGCGTTTGCTGACTTTAGACTAAAAGCGTGTTCGAATGAATATTTCGTATGTATGCTTAGAGCGTTTTAGGCGTAACCCCAATGACTTTTTTCGATGAAACGTGGACCCACCACTACACGCCGAACTCGAAAGAACAATCAAAAAAATGAACAGCCAAGGAAAACTTGCTCCAAAGAAAGCGAAAACAATAGCTTCTGCCGGCTTAGCTGAATTATTTGCCTCACTAACGTTCGGCTAAATAAACTTCAGCTTCGCCACATAAAGTATCACTTTTACTCCTAATAACATAATCTACTATTTTTCGCTACCAGCAAAGTAAGTCGGCCTTGCATCCATGGCAACAGTGGCTAATAACATTCGACATGTAGTTACCCTTGACGACGGAACGTAATAGTAGTGTCACTTACGTTCCTAGGAAAATAATGAACATGATAACAGAAATGTAAGTTTACCGTTGTCATTGTTGCCACTGTTATTATATTGTTTGTTTTTACGTGATTAAGTATAGGACGCATAGTTACCACAAAAATTGTCACAAACTAATTCATACTTTGCAAATAATATTTTCCTGCTCTTTTTAAATTACTTGCTAAGCGAAAAAAATATAATAAGCAACACGGAATGTATGGACTATTAACATTTTCGGAAGGCAACGAGCCTTGGCTTCGCCTCGGCTCGTATTCGCCTACCTCAAATGTTAATACGTCCTTACATTCCTTGTAGCTTAAATAATTATTTCCATTGCCGATGTAAGCTGCCCTTAAAGATTTAGATAATTTTTGGTCACTAAATTAATTAAGTCGCTGCTGTTTTGACAATCAATAAAATAGAATTGATAGTCCTCCTTTAATACCAAAAGGTTTCAAGTAAATGCAGGGGTAATTACAAATTTTAAGTCAGACAATCATGAAGCAAAACAATATTTGCCAGCTTGTGAAATTTTATTTATTAAATTTTGTGTTTGAAATTCCACTTCAGTAAAATATCAGGCAATTCTTGTCTGAAATCTCCTATGATTCCAATTTATGAAATCCCCTACAAAAATATGATGGCGATTTTAGAATCTGTAAGATTAGTCTTGGCAATATTCAGAACCTACGTATTACTCTTTACGATGTCTACAAATCTTTTTATATAGAGACTTTTGATATTTCATTTAGAACTATAACATGAAGGCTCACACAAAAATTCAGCTCCATGCGAATTATTCCGAACTGTTATGTCTATTTTGCCTGGATTAGTAAAGTATCAGCCTGAAAGAAATAATTAAAATACTTATGTATTTAAAATAAATAGCAAACAGAAATTTTACGTTAAAAAAATAATTTATACATTTTCGGCTTTTTAAATTTTTAATTGGTATCAGAGACCTACCTTCTATTTTAAGTATATTTATTTAAAAATTATTATAATTTTCAAGCTGAATAACAAAGTAGAAAATACAAGTCCAAACGTATTGCATATCCGGTTTTAGAGGTTTTTACTCATGCATTCTTATAAATGGAGACCAGTGGCGTAACACAAAATCTAAGCTTAATATTTTTTTCAATCGTAAATCCTTAAGCTAGTCTTCGAGTTATAGAAAACGCCACTGGCTAGAAAACAAGCTTTCAACCTAAACACCAAAATTCGATTAGTATAACAACGTGCCACTGGATTAAATTTCCCCATCACGTCGTTAAAATCCATCATGTAATAATTTTAGATCGTAAGGTCCTTCATCTCAAAGTGCTTATGGTTATTATATGCAAATATCTTATTTAAATTTAAAACAGAATGTCCTAAACCTAACACGTCCCAAACCTGAGATTCATCCGTATAAAAACCAGAAGCATGCTAAGAATAACCTTATTTTATTAACGCCATAAATAACTCCCTCCTTTTCAGACCAGCAACACCAAGATAAAAGCAATACGTTACGATTAGCATAAAGCAATTTGCTAAACTAAAACTTATTTTTCCCCAACGATAGGATAACTTTTTACAACTGGCGCATTAATACGGATCACTAATCATTTATTTATTTTTAGTATTTTCTCTAATTTGTTTACATAAATTAGACCGAATACGTAAATAAACGTTCCACTTTTAAACTTTTAAAACCTCTCGCTGTCATTAAAAGACCGATTCGTTTTAATTTGCAATTTTAATTAAGGATTGATTGTTCTTCTGATTTAAAATGGATGGAAAAAACAAATTGAGAGAAGTAAAGAAGTAAAGTCTTATTATAGCTAAATAAGTTGCGAATTCCTAAAATTAAATAAAGGTATCCAAGGTATAAGGATACAATAGGTAATGATAAACTAAAAATTTGCCCCTGCCTAATAATTGCTTTTATTGTTTTTGAGATTAAATATAATTTCATGTGAAGCAATTTTTTTGTATTAATTGCAAAGAGAATTCAAACCTGTACTACATTAAATAGAGAAACATATTATAAAAGAAACATATATTGCTGATGTTATTATTCAAGGATGGGGTGCTCAAAACTTAAGTAAAGCATAGAAAAATTTGGTTTCGGACGCAAGATTAACCTATTCCTGAAATTTGAGTTTCTTCCAAACTTTATGAACTCAGTCTGTATTGGGTCGTACATCGTGTTGTTTGTTCTCATTGTCTTCTCTTTTGAGCATTTCTAGTATGACCTTCTAAGTTGGTATCAAACCTATTTAATCTAGCTCTCGTCTAGTCGACCTTCCTCCGATCGACTTTGCATCTTTCCTTTGAACACATTGTAAGATGAAACAGCGAAATGAGAAAAACACTGGTGTACCCATAAGTTTTACTTACATATTATGCTGAGATGTTATTATATTTTGTTAATTTTTTAAGGCCGTTTTAACTCGAGCAATTCGTCCTTTAATTTCGTAATAGTGTCAATAATAATTCAACCAAGATAATTGTATCAGTATTTGTGTTTTCCCTAATTCATTCATTCGTAAACTGGCATTTTGCAATTACAGTTTTGTTTAATTTTTGTTCGGTCACGACCTTAGTTCTCACTCTTTGCTTGAAGAATGTCCGCGAAGGTCTTCATTTTATCATGAATTGCAAATATCGCCCTATTATCAGTATACATTAAATTTCTTCTTTTTCGTATACTATCTTTATACTTCACACCTTCAATGGCTGTTCCTCCATTCCAACTTACTCTTTCTCGCTGGAAAATTTTCGTGTTCTCAGTCAGATACATTAAATAAAACGTGAGACAAAATTTCGCCCTGTCGAACTCCAATTGATACAGTAAAAATTGTCCGAGTATTCGGCTGCGAAATAAGCTATTCATTACGTTCCCATTTATATCAAAATATAACGCCTAGAAATCATACAGTAAACGAAATTTTGGATGACTTGTTACCTACATATTTCAATATCTTTTAATTTTTTAAAGTTTCCAGGATTTAAAAACATATTAACTAACAATTTGTGAATCCTTAACCTGTTTATTTGATACGAAAAAATAATATCTTGGAACTGCGATTCTATACCATTTTTTTTTATTTTAGAAAAATCAGAAGTACAATATCATTTCGGCATTTAAATACGAAAGCTAGGTCTCGTGAAAGATCCTGAAAAGTGTTTGTGAATTGTATATTCTATATCTTGTCCCAATTATTGTCGTTAAGCTACACTTCGTCGAAAACGTCAAATTTTCCTTAACAAAATTCAGAAAAACATATTGTTTTAAAATACTTCCCAATTTTTTTACTAAACGTAAAAATTCCTGTTGCTGTTGAAATGTTTTTTCCTTAACTTTTCCAATATCTTTAAATCCCCAACAACTCCAATTTCTAGGTTTAGCCGTCAGTGGTGTTAGAGAAAACCCAGATCAGTTGAGATGTTTCATATGGAAAAAAATCTGAAAACATGAAAATATACATACAACGTAACACAATAAATTCCGCTGCAGAAGGGCGTTTGGTACAATAAAGACCTTGGCAGTGGTGAAAATGATTTCAAGGTTTTTGCAGCAGTTTAACAAATGTCTTTTACATGTACATAAATAAAGAATATATGTAGGTTTGTATAGAATTATATTTCAATTTTGAGTTTTATATCAAGATAAATCTTTATGAAAAGAACTGCGAACTGCGAACATTGTGATTGAGATGGAAGCACGAAAGTCGGCCTATAGGCTGTTTACCAGCGGCGTTTGGAAGGATGATGGTGTCCTTTGATAGAGTCCGACTCGCTGCTTAGTGCTCGCAGCAATACAGTGAGTGTCTCCCTGCTACTCTTTCACCAGAGAGATGGATCAAAAACAGATGCAGGATCCGGTGCTGGCATTTATGGCGACTAACCTAGAATGCTCCTACAGTCAAGTAGCGCTTAAATATCTGTAAAAATCAAATCAAAACTGACCACGGAACGTTGATGGGTCCTGGAAAAGCTCGGCTCATCAACTACTTAGGTTCGACTAATCTGGGTGCCCGGTCACAGTAACATTCCAAGCAATGAGGAGGCCGACCGACTGACCAGGGAGGGCTCCTCGGAACCCTTTTTAGGTCCGAACCGACCTTCGGTTGTCCAAAGCAAGCGTTCAGTGGCACTCTCAGTTTATCTCATACTGGGCTTCGCGCCTTAACTAAGTCAAGCGAAGCAACTCATTCATAGACCTTCAAAAATTAGGTCCCAACAGCTCCTTAGGCTTAGCAGGAAGCGCCTCAAGACAGTCACAGGCCTCCTTACTAGCCCCAGATTACTTCTGCTGAGGCGTCGCCTATTTAGTGCCGGTCTTCTAGAGCCCAATGATATGCGGACCACCTCTATGAACAAGATCATGGTATCGGTCCGTATGAAGCCATCCCTTAATTTGCGGCTGATGCGCAATGGGCGTAGTGCCTGACTGCTGCTATTTCGCACCACCGAAAGAAGAAGAAGAAAATACTGCGAAAATTTGGACTACCTTCATTATGATAAACTTTTTAAAAAAAGAAGCATGTCTCTTAAACTTTTCACTTTAAATCTATTAGGCTAGTCATTTTAGGTGAAAACATCAAACTAATTGTAAAAGAAATAAAGTAAGGTTTTTTAGACTTGGAATAATATCCCCAACAACATATCAAAAGTCTAGAAAAATCTAAGTATGGGAAAGCCGCCATATTGCATTTACTCTCGAAATCTATAAAAATGCATATATTGCTCCGATTATCTTCAAATATATACCAAATAGATTTTTTTTGAACCAGTAATCATATAAAGACTTCACCTAATTTTGTTTCTATCATGTTCCATTTATTACTACTTCTTCTTTTTCTTAACCCTTATACCGTTAAGGTGTCGGGTAATGTTCCATGGTCCATTTTTTCCATCCATTTCGGTCTTTTGCTATTTTTTGTAGCTCTTCGAGTGTAGTGTCATGTTTCTTTGCTATATCTTGGTTTATGTTGGCTAATGTTTTCCGTGGTCTTTATTACAAAATGTTAATAATAAAGGTAGTTAAGTTATGAACATTATAATGATACGGTATAAGTGTTTGAAAAAACTTTGTTAAACTTGTACAAAATCGTTTAAATTACTGTACACTCTTTGAAAAAATTACTAACACAATTAAAACACTACTGTCATTTCCAACATATATCACTCTCCATCAGAGACACCATCGTCGTATACTCTTCTATATTGGAGTTACTGCAGAGTATACCGTGACATTCACTGCAAGCTTATGAACATTACAAACCATGTTTTCTGCATGAGCACCTGGAAGTGCTACAATCTGTCTTGCATTTACATCTTATGATATCGAGCAGAAATGGGGGGTGCTGGTTGAAGGTCAGTGAGTACTGGTAGGAGTTGACCACCCTGTAATTGCCAACCCCAATCCTGAGGTAGAAGAGATGTATTACCTTTCCAATCCTGAACTTGGTAGTAGACCCGTAAGTTATGGAATTTAGCAGCAGCTGAATTCGGTGGAAGTGACTGTTGAACAGCTTGAACCATATTTTTGTTAGCCACCTTTGTGAAACATCTGTATCGTAGTTCATCCAAGGTACCAGATGTCTTTCCTCCATACATGGCACCAATAGCATTTTCCCCGGCAGTAATTATGTCTTCTTTCAGACTGTTTGCGTTGTTGAATATTTCGGCATACTCCATAAATGATGTATTTTTCATGGTCTTCCTTAGACCTTTGCCTTTGCCAATCCCAAACAACTGTGACGTGGTGTCACACCCCAAAATGGCGTGAATAAAAAGCAAGCCGTTGCAGACATTTAATTCTAATGACGGCTTTGTAGTTTGAATGTTCCATTGTCGGATGTTGGTTGCACCACGCTTTGGTTCTGGTTTGAATATTACTTTTTTATTCTCCATTTTAACATAGAAACACAGGACATCAGTAGCGTCTACAATGACAGCAACATCTCTTTGTTCAGACTCACCAACTGCTGTCTGGTGATCAGAAGGTCTGCATCTTCACGTGCATGTATTGTCTGACATCCAACACTTTCAAAGCTGTCACTAAACATCATCAAAAAACGCTGCTTATTCGTTTTATGTGACAAAAAATATCCTTCTTCATTGTCAGTTTCATGTCCATAGAAAACAAAACGTTAGAGGAGCTTTTACCTTCACTTCTTCTAATGTGAGTGGCGTCCTTAATGGAAGGACCATCCAAACACAATCACAACCGATTTACCATATCTTGTAAGAACGTAGTTTGTATAGCTATTAGCTATTACAGATGTCTGAGAACAGCATACCAACCGACCAAGATAATCGATGCAGTAAAGCACCTCCATTGAGTACATAGAGTGGATCAGAAAGTGGTGTTTCTGCTGCAGCTATCTGACATTTCTCCACCTTGGCCCACATGGCATTGGCCAGAGCCGATTTATTTGCTTTTCTTGGGAGGACTGAATCGGCAAACAAAGATGCTGGATAGCTACAAAGTTTATACTTGAATATGCCCCTCTTATCTATGTCCTGTTATTCAGAAACAAAAGCAAGTCTTTGGAATAGCAATTTCGGGTCAACATTGACGACATCTTGACTTACTTTATTATTCTTCGATCCCAGCCTGTAAATTTCGTTTGAATGAATAGTTCCAAATGTTCTGACCATGCATGGACTGGAACTGGAGAATTAGATCGCCAGCTTCTTTTGCTTTGTCAACGTTGACATGACCATGTGCAACCACTCCTGATGTCAAACTGCGCAAAGGTTTATCAGTGGTGAATGGGCTTCGATCCAATAGAAATGTCAAGATTTTCCTGGTGTCTAAGCAGTCTCTTGTCTGCCTGGTGGATTGAACCCATACTTGTCGCTGTGCTTCTGTCATTCCTCTTCCTCTTCCTCTAGTTAACCCTGTAGTTTTGATGCTTTTCATCAGTTCCTGTCCAATGATAAGATCACTGGAAAGACCTGCCCAATACTCGTTACTACGACGAACAACATGCAGACCTTTTTGGAACTTGCTGTACACGATCGGGTGAGACTTCTTAAGCTGTTGCATCTTTTGGAGGTGTACATACACTGTGTTTGTGTACAAATTGTGCCCTGCTACTTCAAAGTATGGCAGCATATCGTAAAAAAATAATGTTAAGAACGGAAACAAATAAAAAGAAACTGCATGAATTATGATGAAGAAAAAGACCTCAACAAACATATCAAATGCCTTTCTCAAGCTTATTACTGGTAAAAATGTTTTCAAATGGCTTAAAATAACGTTCCTGGTTTAAAAAAACTTTCTATTTGATATATATTTGAAGTTAATCGGAGCAATATATACATTTTATAGATTTCGAGAGTAAATCCAAGATCGCGGTCAATATGGCGACTTTCCCAAACTTAGATTTTTCTAGACTTTTGATATGTTGTTGGGGATATTATTCCAAGTCTAAAAAACCTTACTTTATTTCTTTTACAATTAGTTTGATGTTTAACCTTTTGCTCACCTAAAATGACTGGACTATATGTATTTTTAAATATTTAAGTAGTTTCCTTATTATTATCCACGGCTCAAGATTCTACTAATAACATTTAAGCATCCAACTACATGTATGTAGCGCACCCAGCTAAAACTTCAGAGAAGTAGTCTTCTTACTGCTGGTATTCAGGATTTTTAACGGGTATCCTACAGTCCGGCAAAATCACCATAGTATTCCAGTTGACATCTTGCCCAATAAATAAATAGAAATACAAACAATAATAATTATTACTTTTAACGTATTTAATGTTAGTTTTTTTTTCTATAATAACGATACCATATCGTGTGCCCATTTTAAATCGTGACCCCTTACTGGCTCTGAATATGCAACCCATATTACATTACATGTATGGTCTACAGGGTGTATACAAATTGGCGCAAAAGCGCCAGGTAGTCGAAATCCTTAATACTAGAATGATGTACCATGCTTCCCCTGTCTTCACGAGGTCCTCAAAGTCTCAATGTTTAGTTTTGAAATAAGCATTATTATTTAATAATCTGTTGAAATAAAAGAACTTCAACAATTTGAGTAAATTATTAGAATAATTATCGAGTTAGAAACTAGCTCTATCTTTAAAGATTATCAGGCAGAAACAAGTCAGAATAAACGAACCCTATCCCTACAACTCATCTTCTTAAAGGTTTGTAATTTTAAAACATAAAAAGTTTTTTTTTTTTTACATTATTCATTTATGCTGAGTTCACTTATTTAAACATGGTTTAAACCAAAAATGTCACAGTTATAACTTATAAAACGGTAACCCATAACATTTCGGATATAAATAAACCAAGTGAAAATCTTAGCGGGGCAAATGGCCCTAAATTTTGTCTAGTTTTCATTTAACCACGTACAATATTTTGTTAATAAGGTTTTTTATATTTTTCGAGGGTTTTTTTATTGCTTTTTACTTCATTTAATTTAGTTAATTACTTATTACTTAATTAAATTTAGTCCAATTTTTACATGTTTTAAAATTCTCAGATCATCTTCACCACCGCTAAAAGTCCTAATTAAAGACGAGTTCAGTATTCTAGCGTTTTACACGTGCCCTTTTACGATACATGCGATCTAACTAGCTTTAGATCCCCTACTTTGGGTAATTAATTCAAGCTATCACTAATTTCAGCAGATTCTCTAAAGTTCTAGAAATCAATTTGGGTGATAACAACTGCGTTAACATTTTCCTCGATGTTTCTATAATGTTTAGGTAAAAGTTTTGTTCGTTCGTTAATGCTAACGAACAGTTTGCAATACGAATTCCTGCCACTGGCAATTTGTATCCCTCTTTCAAAGCGGCAAAAATTTTAGTTAACTTTAGCAGTTAGTCTTTGTTCAGATCCATATAAATAAAGTTTTGATATAATTTTGTTGTCACAGTTTTATTCCATATTCCTTAGAAACATCATTGTTAATAAAAAAAATCACCACCCCAAAAATATCTTGTTTTAATTATGTTTCAGTTTCTCCGAATTTTCACCACTATGTGCAACCCTTTTACAGCCTTCAGTTAATTACTTGAAAAGATATATACCTTCATTGATATACTATGAAGCGGTCAGATCAATTAGGAACGTTCGACTAAAGTAAAACTACTTTTAAATTTAACTTTACTGCTAATTTCTAGAAGAAACTCACAAGAATACCAAACTCTATTAAAAACTAGCCCGCATTTTAATTTACTTCGTCGAGTTTTTGAAGTTTGAAGTAGTTTAAGCCTGAAAAATTCTTAAATTAATACGTAAATGATATTGAAATTCGATAAATTAAAATTAAATCCCCTTTATAAGTTTTCGAATTTCAAACATAAACTTTTTTCCATTAAACTTCGAAATAGACCCTTCCTCCACCGTAATTACCCCGCTACGTAAGCTGAAAAATATAGTAATCTCGGGAAGTCTAACAAATAACGGCAGTTTTGGATATCAGTTTGGATACACAGATGAAAAAGCAAATCCTAGAATATGCGTTCTTATGCGTCTCGTCTTGAAATAAGCTTTGATCCAAACACAGCCTTTCGAGTATAAAATATGGAACGTAATTTTTGAACACTCAAAGAAGGAAAATAGATCCTTTTATTTTGTAGGTAAACCCATTTATTTGAAAATCTTGAGTGAAGAAAATGTTTTTTTCGGCAATTTACATGCGAGCTATAAAACCATATTTGTATCTGTAAACGTGACTTGTTCAAGCAAATTTAGTTTTGACAGTTGGAAAATTGAATACATTTTACAGCAACATTACGGTAATAACGAAAGAAGAAAAACTTAAGGTAGGGAACGAAACGAGTGACTGTATAAGAAAAAATAAATCTAGATTGCGAAGCGTTATGCGCCATTAACGTCGAACAAAAACCTTCTTGGATTTGTACAAGGCTACGCTTCTGCCATCAGAACGGGAATTAATCGACACTGCCCTAAATTGTTCTCTATTTGAGGTGTTTCTTTTACTTTATACGTACAAAAAGGAAACTTAACAAGCCCTGATGTGGTGTCAGGTAACATTTTCAGAAACGCAATTATTTTTCTCCACTTAAATGGAACTTCCACGTCCTTATTTATTATCAAAGTAGGCTTCGTTTAGCTGAAAGGGAAGGAAACGTTATAATCTTTAAGAGATAAATGTTGATTTTTTTCTAAAATTTCCTAAGACTGCTACGATTTCGTTCGATAAGAAAAACGAATTTTCCCGTTGTTCCCTGAAAATCCACATTATTCTATCACCGAATAAAAGTATTGTGAAATTTTCCCAAGTCAAATTGAATCGAATAAATCCTTTTGTATCTAAAACGCACAAACGCAAAAGAAATTCCCAACAAAGATATTTGTGTCCGAAAACTAAACATCCCTATAGAACTTTTCAACCTACCATAAAACCCCAATTCGTGTATACGCTACACTTCCTACGCATTTCTATCGATTCCTCCACATTTTTTAATGCAAATATTTCAGAGGTATTTTGTATTGTTGACTTTTTATCTTAAACATAATGGCAACGAAATCGTAGCCGCCTTTTTTCACGGGGCTCAACGCATACTTATAATAACAATAAATAACGCCAGTGTGAAAGGAAAATAAATTTTCACTTTACTTTCAAATCCAACGCGGAATTTCAAACTAGAGCAAAATCTTCAATTTCGGTGCAAATATGAATCTCAGAGATTTAAAACACCCCAGAGATCACACGGCGGTGAAAGGAACAGGTCGGAAGTAATTACTTGAAAGTGAGTTAATTAATCTCATGAATGAATCAGTGGACGAGTATTTTTTGATTCCAAAGTGCAAACTTAAAATGGGCTAATACCTTGGCGCCACGTTGGGGGTAATTTGGCCGATACGTGATTGATTAGAGAATTAAGAGAAGGAAAACCAATAGGGGGGTTTTGTCATGCGTAAGCGAATTTTTTGTTCGTTTTTGTTTGGACAAACGAATTTTTCCACAAAAACGGAGAATTAGGACAAATGAATTGAATGTATCAATAGCTTTCAAAGGACTATGGGGTAAAGTTTTTTATCAATCGAAAGTGACGAAGAGGGTTTGTTTATTCTTCCTGTAAAAAAACAATTCAGAATTGAATAAACGAATACTATTTTTATGTCTTTATACTTAATACATATATCATCGTTATTAAACTTTTAAACTTAAATAAAGTTATTTTAACACCCGTTTCGGTGTCATATGAACCATCCACAGTTAATAATAATACTTTGTTATTTTTTTATGCTCGCATGAGATTTTTAAAGCATTTCTTTTTCAATGGAGACCTGGTTATAAGCCATTGGTTCAAGTTAGAAGAAACTTATTAAAAATATCTTGAATAGCCGCGAACTCAATTCTGTTTTGAATTTTCAAGATTCAGTTAAAAAATTCAACCAGAAAACTAAAACGAAAAGAAAGAATAGAAGCAAGGATAAACAAATAATCTTAGGCTCCTGGAATGTGCAACGATGGCGGAGCAAAGATCGAATAGTTTAAGAAAATTAATTTGGATATATTAATCGTGAAAGAAACAAAAAAGGAAGGTCATGGAATTGAAGAAATCGACAAAACCATACACTGCTGCAACGGAGTTAAGAAAGAAAATAGAGCGAAGGCAGGGGTAGGAATAATAATCAAGAAAAAATATAAAAGAAACATAAAGACATGGGAACCCATAAATGAAGGATGATGAAGCTGAACATATCACTGTATGGAAGAAACATAGTGATATTCGGCGTATATGGTCCATCAAACAACAACACGATAATCGAAAAAGAATCATTCATAGGATTACTTAAAGGGAAGATGGACAAAGTAAAACGAACACGAGATATACACATACTTATGCTTCGGTGCGAGTAGACGTGTTTGTACACTGGTGTTCCCGCGTAGTGAAGTTTTTAAGCTGCAAGTTCTATAGAATGCCTTTTACACGAGACCAAATGAGTGAAATTCAGGCATGTGTTTCTTCTGTTATCAAAGATATTTTATGCCGTGATAGCGAATTCCTCAACTCAATTATAAGTCGTGTAACAGCTGAAATTGTGAAAAATGTAAACACAAAATGGCAGGAATTGGATAATCGCTGTAAAGAATTATCTGCCGAGAATCAACAGCTGCAGTCCAAATTAGATTCTTTAGAGCAATACACTCGAAGAAACAATGTGCGACTATTTGGCGTACAGGAAACACCAAACGAGAATCTTCAGCAAGTTGTTACTGATATATTTGAAGAAAAAATGGGTATTACGATTTCTGACTCCCACATTGACCGTTTACATCGTACTGGTAAACTAGTACCTGGCAAAAATCGTCCGATCATCATAAAATTAATTTCCTACCAGTACAAACACTTACTAATGAGCAAGAAAGCCAAACTGAAAGGAAGTTCGTATGTGCTCCAAGAAGATTTGACGTTAACGAGATTATTACTTTTTAGAAAAACGAAAGAGAAATATGGGGCTCGTAACGTATGGACAATGGATGGTAACATTTTTATAAATATTAACAATAAAAGAATCGGTATAAAGAGCGAAGACGACCTTAAGCAAAATCAATAATCTTCCTAGAACATTTGCACTGTACTATTCAATGTAGGATATTTTTATGGTTTTGGTTATTTTATTTACTTTAAATTTTCCATGTATTAAATATCATTTAATTTTTTTTTCTCGTTACGCTGGGAACACATCTACAAACTGTTTATTGTATTTTTATTTATATTTCATATACATTTTATTAATTAGATTAGCTACTAATTAATTTTTTTTTTATAATTCACATTAAATTTGTAATTACTGCTCTAATACTAATAGCTAATAACGGTAATTATTGTATTGGAAATTCTTTGGTTTTTGTATGGCTACAGACTGCTTAAGCGTTGCACATATTAATATACGTTCTTTAATACCTAAATTAAATGATTTAAAAGAAATTCTTTTCAAATATCAATATGATATTCTAGCAATTTCTGAGACGTGGTTGTGTAAGGATATACAAGCGGATGTCCTATCAATAGATGATTATAGATTATTGCGTAGGGATCGTGGCACAAGAGGTGGAGGTGTTGGCTTTTACATTAAAAGTCATTTGAATGTTTCAGTAATTAATACAAATGATAATATTGAACAACTTTGGATATCTGTTTCTTATAATTCAGAAAAAATTGTTTTTGGTGTTGTTTATAGACCCCCACATCTTAATTACAAATTCTTTGTTAACGAACTGGAAGAATCCTTTATGTTATGCACACCCATTTCGCAAGATATTATTTGCTTAGGTGATTGTAATATAGATTTTTTCTCGCCTGATCATCCTGCAACAGCTTATTTTAATCTTATGTTAGAATCTTTTAATTTTAATCAAATCATAGATAAGCCAACTAGAGTAGATTTAAATAAAATTTCATTAATTGATGTTATTATTACTTCTTCTAAATCAATGATTAAAGATTCAGGTGTAATAAGTATCGATATTTCTGACCACGAACTCATATTTTCTAATATCAGTAAATATATACCTAACATTTCGCCAGTTTCTCGCACATTCAGGGATTTTAAATACTTTAATCTTGACAATTTTCATGCAGACTTGGAGATGCTTCCTTTATATCAGTTATATACCATAAGCGATGTGAATGAGAAGGTATTATTTTTAAATAATCAAATAACCAATCTTTTTAATAAACATGCTCCATTGCGATCTAAAATTTTCAGAAAAACACCTGCTCCTTGGCTCACAGACAATGTTAAATTGCTTATGAGACTTAGAGATAAAGCTAAAAATAGATTTAAAAAAACTCAAAATGTGGCTACTTGGGACTACTATAAATTGCTTCGTAATTATACAAATTTGGCTATTAAAAACGAGAAGAAAGCTTATTTTCAGTTTAAATTTTCTAACATTAGCAGCAAGAAAATGTGGAGTGAATTAAACCAACTAAATATACGTGGACGGTCCGATAAAAGTGTTTCAGAAGTAATTAATGCGAATGAAATTAATGATTATTTTATTAATAGTGTGCCTAATGTGCCGATAGACGAAGACGTCTTAAATTCGTATTCGCGTTTAAATATTACAAGGTCTAAAGAGGTATTAAACTTTAAACTCGTTATCGCATGTGATATATTAAAGATAATTGATTCCTTAAAAAGCAATTCTGTTGGCTGTGATGAAATAAATGCACAAATGCTAAAATATTGCTGCCCTTATATAGTACCATTTATAGTCCACATTATTAACACTTGCATTACTGAAAACATCTTTCCCGATGTTTGGAAATTGGCTTTAGTAACTCCCTTACCTAAGATTGACAACCCTGTTGAGTATAAAGATTATCGACCAATTAGTATTTTGCCGGCAATGTCTAAGATTTTTGAAAAAGTAATAAATATTCAGTTACGTGAATATTTGCAAGATCATGGCTTACTTCCGGAGTGCCAGTCAGGATTTAGACCTTTACACAGTTGTGCAACAGCTCTATTACATATAACTGATGATATTATTACTTCACAGGATAATAATCTCTATACGATTTTAGTACTATTAGATTTCAGTAAAGCATTTGACACTATTAACCACAGAATGCTTTTAGCTATACTTTGTCATATAGGACTAGGATCTAATGCTATTGACTTAATGAAAAGTTACCTTCAAAATAGAAATCAGCGGGTCAAAATTAAAGATAATGTGTCACAGCCTATTGCTTGTATGCGAGGAGTTCCCCAAGGATCTATACTGGGGCCGTTACTGTTTTCTATTTATACCAGCAATTTTCATAAGTACATATCGTTTTGTAACATCCACATGTATGCGGATGATACACAAATGTATTATTCGTTTCGAAGGGAAGATGTTAATAATGCTTCATGCAAAGTAAATCGTGATCTTAACTGTTTGTTACGCTTAGCTCAACAGCATGCACTTATTTTAAATCCCAGTAAGTCTCAGGCAATGCTATTTGGCAAAAATGTTGATAATTTTGATGTTCCGGTTAACTCTGTTCAAATAGGTAATACTGAAATTCCGTTTGTTAATTATGCAAAAAATTTGGGTTTAAGTATAGACAGATCTTTTAGGTTTAAGCAACAAGTTTGTAAAAGCATTCAAAGAGCGTTTTATAGTTTAAAACTTCTCTATCCGCATAGAAGCTGTTTAAACTCAAAAACAAAAATTTTATTATGTGACACCTTGGTCCTGTCTCAGTTTACATACGCTTCAGTTGTGTACGGACCTTGCTTAGATTATGAAACGTCGCAACGCATACAACGTGTACAAAATACTTGTCTACGCTTCATTTATGGTATTCCTAAGTATTTCCATATCTCTCACAAGTTGAAAGATGCCCAGTGGCTTAATATGAGCAATAGGAGATATCTTCAGTCTGCTGTATTATTTCATAAAATAATCACTAAAAAGCAACCACCTTACTTATATAAAAAGATAAGCTTCCGTACGGATGTGCATCACATAAACCTTCGCCACAGAGGTCTAATATCCATCCCAAAACACAGTACCTCGTTTTTTCAACGTTCATTTAGTTATAATATAGCTAAGATTTACAATAACATCCATCAAGTTAACAAGCAATACTCTGTTCCACGATTCAAAAAATGTTTGCGACAGATTTTGCTACAGTCTCAGTAATTTTAATTTTATTCATATGTGCAACACTATAGCAGTTCTGACATTGTTTTTGATATAATTAATATATAATTATTCTTCTTTTAGTTGTGGTATTAACAGCAGTATTAACGTCAACGTGCTCGAAAGCATTTAACCAAATATATATAATAACGTTTCAAGGCAGTAGTGGAAGATCAGTTGTTTACTGAACTATTGCCTTGGGATTCTGTTCTGATTGTTACTTATTATTGTTATTTTCTCTATCATTGTTATTATTTTTTTCCTTTTATGTATACAACCAGTACAGAATAAACCTACTTTATTATTATTATTATTATTATTATTATTATTATTATTATTATTATATGGATAAAACACAGTAAACGACAATAGAGAATATGGAGATATACCTAATCTAAAAATCATGAATGGTTTTTACCCCCATAAAGATATCCACAAATACACGTGGATACAAGGGACGCGAGAACTTAGATCCATAATTGACTCTACAATACTACAATGAAACAGTACAATGAGAACCAAGGATGTAAGAGTCAAAAGAGGAGCAGAATCTGAAGCGCGCCACAAGCTACTTATAGCAAAAATAGGAAAATAACGAATATAACGGAGGAAAGAAGTATGGAGAAACTAAATAGCATACCGAAAGAAAAAAGACTCAAACCTACAGTAAGAGACTTATATAAAAGAAGATTAGATGAGAAACTGATAGAATTCAGATATGAGAGCGTAGAAGAAACCTACCAACATATAAAGGAAAGTGTGATTCGAAGCCTAGGGGAAAAAGAAGAAAGACCCAAACAATATAAGTACAACCTAAGAAAGCCACCATGGAAGCTATTAAGGAGAAGAAAGAACTATATAACAAATGGTTAAACACAAAAAAGGAAAAATATATAATATAAACACAAGAGTAGAGAAGTAAAAAGAATGACGATAAAGTACAAAACAATTTTGGCAAACAGCTTGTACTAACATCGACCGATACTTGGTTGGCACTAGATGCTCGGAATCATGGGTAGAAAAGAACAACTACAAATACAATACTTTGAGGATAAAGAGTGGGAAACCTATTATGTAAACCTGTTAACAAAGAAACGGCAAGAATTTACCATAAATACCAAAGTGAAGACACAGAAAGAAAAAGAAGGGTCATGGAAAGAAGACGAAGATATAATATCACTGGAAAAAGTAAAAACAGCAATAAAATCACTAAAAGAACAATAAATCAAAAGGTCAACAGGACCAGGAGGGATACCACTAAAACTCGTAAAATACGGAACGGAAAAACTGTTCAGAATGATAAAACTAATGTTCCAGAAAGTGATGAGGGGTGAAGAAGTGCCGAAGGAATGGAAAGAAGCATACCTAGCTTCAATATTTATAAAGAAGATAGACGAAAATGTGAGAATTACAGCGGCATCAGTGTCATTGCTCTAATGGGAAGAATACTTAAGAGCAGACTAGAAAGACACATACAAAACAAAATAGGCCAAGAACAAGCAAGATTCACAGCGGGAAAATCGTGTGTGGGCCATTTATATACTATACAACAATTGCTGGCAAAGAAAATGGCCAAAAATAAACATCTTGTTTTTGTCGTTGTGAGAAAAACCTATGATACGGTTCCCAGGCAAAAATTATGGAAAGCAATGGAAGTACCTAATAGGGATTGCTGACTACCTAATAACAGCTCTAAAAAATATACAAAGGAAATAGGGCATACATAAAAGTAGAGAAAATAACTATATGCAACTTCGAGACATCAAAGGGGTTGTTACAGGGATGCTCCACATCACCAACGTTATTTAAAATCTTTTTAGAACACACGAAGGTTAGAAGCGTAAATGCGTTGAAATCAATCAGAAACGAACATCTATAGCACGCTATGCTACGCAGATGATCAGGTGGTTATTACGCGGGATGAGGAAGCGAAGAATATGAGAAAGCAGGACTAGAGATATACTACAAGAAGACCATTAAATTTAAATAGGTACTTAGGATTTACAATAACAACAAACGCAACCACTGAGGATGAAATTAAGAACAGATTGGGACAAGCAAGGTCTTTCGTTAGACGACTCCAACCAGTAATATGGGATAAACAAAACACGAAAACGTGAAGACCAGAATATATAACACAATTTTACAGAGTATATTGACAAACGGAGCATACATTTGGGTGATAAATAAGAGAAACGAAAGAAAAATCAAAGCAACTAAGATGTAGTATTGGAGGCCATGGTGTGGGGCAAGATGGACAGAGTATCAATAAGGAAATTTTCTTTGTTTTTTCATAGTATCAGCAATCAGAATACATATATTATTCTTCAAGCTAATATGATGTCTTCAGTAACGGCATGATGAGGGCCCCTCCAGTGATGGGTCCTCTTTAGTGCGGATCAGTGGGCCAACGTCTCTTGAGTCTTCTAACAACCTGGTGGTGTGGAAGCTCGTTCAGCAGGGGATTGTTGTGTGCTGTAATTTTGTCGGCGTGTCTTGTTGTTCTATCATGTATGGCTTTTGTTATTAGCGGAATTCTAAGGTCTTTGTGTAGCATTTTGTTAGTTATGTACCACGACGCGTTGGTTATTATTCTTAAAATTTTAGATCTTTGAATGATGGCTATGTTTGTTTTCCTGGCGCAACCCCATAGTTCCACTCCGTAGGTCCATATGGGCTTGAGGATGGTTTTGTACCATGAGGTCAAAAAAAAAAATGATTCTGAGCAGACCTTGACTAGTACAACACGATTGGCTACACTGGTTCTAGAATGCCTATGAATTATAATGTGACAGTGACATTTCAAATGTAAGTCAGTTTTGCAATCTTGTTTCCAGAATTATTTAAGTTTATCGTTGTAATACTAGTGAAGGATCACATTTTGAACACCTACTCTAACATGTATTCATCTTAGTTTTCAGTTTGTTCCCTAAATAAATACTGTTTTGTGTTTTAATTTATTTGACATTTATTAACCTCTAACCTACTGCCACATTTTGAAATCAGTCTTGCCAATCGTGCTGTACTAGTCAAGGCCTGCTCAGAATCATCTTTTTTTCGATCTCATGGTATATCAGTAGTTTGCTATCCAATGATAAGAGTGATATTCGTCCAATTGGCCAATATATGTTTTTAAGTCGGGATGTAGTCCCAAATATTTCGTAGTGATGGACTGGGGTATCTCGATATTATTTGGGTAAATTGGGGGGCACTGCTCTTTTCGCAAGGTGGGTGTCACATGACTTGATTTAGATTCATTAACTTTTGTTTTCCATTTCTTGAGCCAGTCGTCAAGTTGATTGAGATGGTTTTGGACTTGGCGTGATGCGATGTTTGCATCGTTGTGACAGGCGAGTATGATTGTGTCGTCGGAAAAAGTACCTATTAGTTATGGTTGGGAGGTCAGAGGTGTATAAGTATAATACATATAGGAAAGGTCCCAAGACGCTTCCCTGAGGTACTCCTGAGTGAATTGGGCACAGTGCTGAGACTCGCATTCTAAATTGCCGGTTGGTTAAGTAGGATTCTAATAGTTTATGAAATTGAGGTGGTAAGATTTATTGAATTTTGTGTATGAGTCCTTTATGCCAGACCTTATCAAGGGCCTCAAACATCCAGCAGAATGGCTGTGCAGTAGGCCTTTTCCTATGGCACTGTTGGATTGTTGAGTGGGACCTACCGAAACCAAGTTTGTAGTCTGGGATCCAGTTTGTTGCTAAGAATTCAGGGTCAAGGATTCGTAACACTAGCCTCGCAAGGAGTTTGGAAATCACTGATAACAAACTTATAGGGCGATATGATGTCACGTAGGCAGGATCTTTACCCGGCTTAGCGATGAGTAATTATTTCTATATCTATTGAAAATAAAGGATTAGTATGGTACGGACACGTAAGAAGATCAGACGAGAACAGATGGATCAATAAAGTAACAGACTGAAATCCCGCTGGAAGAGGAAAGAAAATAAGACCAAGAAGATCGTCGAGGGATGAAGTAGATGAAGCAATGGTAAGGAGAGGGCTAGAGCAGAATGACTGACAACAAAGAGAAGAATGGAAAAACTGATTGAAGGAAGGAAGACGGCGACGGCTATAGAATCCTTATTTATATCTTATAAATATATCTTATATATTAAAATTAATTAGTAATGCTTGGATTAATTTAAGTAGTTACTTAATTACTTTAAAGATTAAAATATTCAGAATAGAGATGTGTCGGTCGTGAACGATTCGTTCAAAAAGGGCGAATCAGTACACTGAATCGAATGAATCGAGTCTTTACTTTCAAGTGAATCGATTCACTGATTCACTCGACTCGGTGTCGAAGCCCGCGGACTGCGGAGCCGCCCTACTTTGAAGTGAATCGATTCACTCGATTCGGTATCGAAGCCCGCGGAGCAATCGCGTATTTTTTTGAAAAGATTCAGAAGTGAGTCGATCAAATCGTTCGAGTTTCGAGTCTTTAACGTTTCTACGTAAAATTGACCAGTAAATCGGATTTGATCGTCTAAAATGTAACAAAGCGGTCGTTAGACTGTCTTCAAAGTATGTAGATTCAAAATTTAATGTAAAATCGCAAATAAGTAAATCAGTAATTATAATACTCTTTTCTTCGCCTTGATTATTTAAATTAATTTATGCTTGGCAAATCATGCGTGAAAGTGTACAGCATACATTTATGCCAGCGTTACGAAATACAACGGAGCGCCGTACAAAAATAAATCATATTTTTTATAACAATAAAGCTATGCAAGTAATTCTTTCACTAAAAGCTTCTTCGTTCTTTTCTACACAGTTCATACGATATAATTACCCATCTAAGTATGTGAGATGGTTTAAAAAACACCTCGATGCTGAAATTTCTACTACGCGTTTCGCGTACGCTTTGTTGAAATAATTTATGTAGCATTTGTTAACAACAATTTTGAGATAATTGTGGCAGCATCTGAATCTTGAAAGAATAAGTTTTCCAATGGTTTAAAAATCATTGAGAAATATTTACAAATTAGCTTGTAAATGCGATGTAAACATAAAATTATTCAATTTCACATTCCTGAGCATTCGATACGAATCCTGGAATCTACGATGTCATGCCGGTACATTTACCATTGCTTCGGTTCGGTCTTTGTTGAGACTCGTTAGTCTAATCTAAACAAAACAAGTGAATGAGTGAATCATTTAAGAACGAATCTTTGTGAACGAATCACTTGGAATGAATAAATCAAATGAATCGATTCACCAAAAAGAATGGAGCTTCCCATCTCTAATTCAGAACTCCTTTTTTGGGGATAGATTTTTAAAGAGTGCGAAGCAATTTTATTTAAATAAATAAAGTCCTTTAAATGTTACAATCAGATTACTTTTCGAATCGTGGAAACTTCTTCGTTTTAAAATTAAAAATAGGACTAACTGGAATCATACTTCATACTATCTCTTCTCAAATACCTAGCTAAACAATTTGCAAAATTTGTTGCGTTTTGCTTTACTGTTTGTTTTTCTGTATTTTTCCCAAATTTCCCTGCATAAGAGAATTATTTAAAATTCTGCTTTAAACCCTAAGATAAGTTGTATTCCGAATTAATTTCATATAATTTATGGAAATTTATGTTCAGGCCTTCCAAACAATTGTAATATATCTAAATTATCTATTTAATTGCTTGTTAAAATGTTGTTTACATCTGTCCAAGCTTTCTACTAAATTCCAGCTGATTCTGAATAAACATTAATGATTCTAATTTACACAGTTTGAACTAAATCAATATGTCTTTCTTGTATCTAATCGGACATCTGATTTAATTTATTGCTCATTATATTGACTTAATTGTTACCCTGCTCTAATTTAACCTTTCATGTCAAATTATAGCTGAACTCTGTGGAAGTTTTGATTGGGTAGCTAATAATTTACGATTTTTTCAAAGGGTAATTTGAATAACAAAATAAGATTTTATGAAGCTTTATTTTTAATAAAAATCGTTGTGTTATAAATAAATAATTCTAATAAAAGCCTAATTAAAGAAAGATGAAGATAATGCTTGCACTGGCTGAGGAAGGGTGGCAACATCACTTTTCTAATTAAAAAATTATATTTGGCTAGTCTCAAGAAAATTTAGCCAAATGAATCTTCAACTTCAAGCAATCCTTCTAAGGAGAAAATTTGTAGAACATTTAATAATTTAAATTACTTCGTGTCCTATTGATTATCAACTTTGAAAATCAGTGTCTTCTCTCTTCTATTAATTCTACGTCTGTCATGATGTCAAGTTATTACAATTAAAGTTCGTCCTTTTATAATCTAATCTAATTTAACTTAACAGACTTTAAGATGTTTAAAATTAACCCAATTTTGTCTTGCAGTAAACAGAACGTTTCATCGTTTCAATTTTATTTGTCGGACGTTAAATCCGACGAACATTTTTAGTCCCTGATTGATCTCTTTAGCTTTTTTCAGGGCTATTTAACCGAATTAGAAACCTTGACATTGCTTTCACGAAATGATAGATTTTCTTGCCCTGGAAAAACAATATTTCTATTTATCGTACTTTTCTGTTGGGACGTTGACGATTTTATTAAATTATCGATGTATACTGGCCTGATTAAATTAAGGCCTTTATTGCATTTAATCCTTGTCCTTCTAAGTAATCGAAAACTGCACGACAAAGTGCAAGTAATATTTTAGAGCACAGTAATTTTCAGTATAAAAGTTTTCATATCAAAGTTTCCGCTAACTTAAAGTTATCAATTTGTAGGTGACAAAATTATTTTTACCTCTTTACGGACATATTTTATTCGATGTCGGCGTTCCATGGGATTAGTCCACAGCCTACATTTTAGGTTTAATTACGTTTAATTATTCGACGTTATTTGACAGAACCCAACCGCGATCTTCAAAAAGCCGACGCCTATGGTTATTAAACAATTCTATACGCTTTTTAAAACTCATCAAATCTAAAAAGTTTCATTGTCTAAATTTGCCTCAACTTGGCGAATTATACAAAACAGGGGCCTTAAAAACGTCATAAATTAACTTTATTAATTGCAGTTCTTAAGTGTAACAGGAAAAACAGGCTTTTATAAGTAATTTGTACCCAGTATTTCCGCTTCTCTGTGTTAAGTGTTAACCAGAATTAATGAAAACATTAAGTAAACGAATTTTTATTAAATTAATGTAACTCAATTTATGTAATTGCCCTTTTCTCAGAGAAAATAGAACAAGCGAACAACTGGTGATCGCCATGCCCCATAATTTCTTAAGTGTTGTTTATCACGTGGCTTGTCAGTCTTTATTAACTCAATTTCTACAGAATTTCCCTGGCTGTACTAATAAATTCAATTAGTTGTTACGCGTATTGATAGAAGCCCCCTTTGGTAAACCAATACGACTAAAATCAACAGAGAATATTTCGCTCTCGTTGAAAAGGGAACATAGTGGACACGCGGTTAGTTTACAGTACGTGGCATTTTAATAGAATTTTAATCAATCGTAACGTGAGATGATGCATTCCAACTAATTAATAGGACCGTAAAGGAACATGTGCAAAGAACTCGTACTAAATTACAACTTGTAGGTAGATACAAATTGTTCTGCCTGGAGTAAGGAATTTATTAGTTTTCTTCCTTGTGCTTTAGGGTTAATTGCAAATAATGCTTACTTAGGAAAATAAAGTCTTGACCTGAACACCTGAAGCAAATGCTGTTTCAGCCTATAAAATACCTGAAATAATTTGAGATGCAATATACTTAGTTGTAATTTAATTTAAAAGCTGTTTTCTAAATGAATATATTATTTTAATGTCAGGTAAAACTACTTACGGATTTGTATAGGCTAACCGATTTGCCAATTATTATTTTTGAAGAATTAATACAAAAATTCTCCAGGACTTTAATTCCACTTTGCCATACAGAATAATACCTTACCACCTATCATTTTTTTGGAAAGTAGGTATAAGAACTTAAATAGCGTCTTCTTTAGCAACTCCAATTATTCATCTATCATATGAAATTTGTTTGTTAATCTGTTAAAGTTCCTTAACCTGGTATTTTACTTCCAGTTTGTTTTTTTTTTACATAATCCTTAGTAATTTTATTTATTTTGAAGAAGAGGTCTAATTATGACTAAATCTAAATATGTGCACAAGGCCAAAGTAAATAATGAAAAATTGCAACTTTTTTTATATTTTTTCTATAGTCATAACTTTCAAAAAAGTTCAATTGTTAACTAATGCCCTATTATATTTATCCAGCATACTTACTGAAGGTAATATCCTCATTCCTGTCCGCTAGGACCTTTCAAGTAAGAGTTAATTCCTTCACCTCCTCGATCCGTCAAATTAATTCTGGGGTTCCACAAGGATCAATTTTGGGACCCACACTGTTTAATATATTTATGTCCGATATTCCCTCACCATCTGGATCAAGTATAGCTATGTACGCTGATGACACAGCGATCATCACACAAGACTATGATATTATTAACGCAGCCTCAAATCTCCAAGAAGACATAAACCTACTTAACTTATGGCTTAGCAAATGGAAGATCACTGTAAACGTAAACAAATGTGAAGCAAAAATCTTTACGCTCCGACGGTCCCCAGATCCCCCAAACTTAATTATCAACAACACTACGATCCAATGGAATCCAGTAGACAGTGCAGTGCGATATCTTGGTCTATACTTTGATAAAAAACTAAATTGGAACTTACACATTAATAAAAAACTTTCTGAGTCATACGCAAGACTGAGTTCGCTCTATCCAATAATTAACAAAAAGTCGCCCCTCAAAATTAGATGTGGGACCTTGATCTACATGTCTTTGATAAGACCTATATTCACCTACGGTTGTAGCGTGTGGAGCGCAACATCTAAGACTAACCTGAAAAAACTTCAAGTCTTACAAAATAAAGTCTTGAGAATGATAACTAACTCAGAATGGTTCGTCAGAAACTCACAGCTGCACAAGGAAACCGGCATCCCAACGATTGAACAGCACATCAGGATAATTACAAGAAAATTCTACGATAACATCAACCAGTGCGATGGTGCTAACTTCTATAAGTTAGGTAAAAAATCAGTGCACACTAGGCTCAAAAGAAAACTACCCATAGACCTCCTAAGCAGTGACAGTGAATAAACCTTTAATTAATCACAGTGTAAGCTTAACAACAATAACGATGTGAACTCCAACATACAATGTAAAAGTGATCAGACAAATGACTTTAGTGAGTAGTGCGTCTAGTCCCAAAAACTTATAAATCAACTCTGCCGTGAATAGCAGTTTATGCTGGACTGGCATTATTAAAATTAAAAAAAAAAATCTTCACCCGATTTTATTAAAGCTAAATAAGACATGTGGTTTAATCGGTTTTCAGATTAGAAATATACAAGGTGGAGCATTTTCGAAGAGTTTCCAGGGTTACTCCTAACTAATTTAAGTTAAATAACTGTTACACCTACGCAAAAATAATAAAGATGACTTGGGTCAAATTTTTGAGACAAATTTAATGATGTAGACCGAAATATAATATCGTCTTTTATTTTCGAGCTACAAGCGGAGACCCGGAGCTATAACTCGTTTGTTTCTAGAGATTCAAACAAAAAATACAAACAAATTTAGGGCACTTTTTCGTGTAATATTTAATGGTAAAATTTCATTGGTTCATCAAGTTTTTGCGTTATAACATAAACTCGTGTTATTTCAAAGTAGTTGTCTTTGGCACCTTTAATAGGTCGCTTCGACGTTTTCAAAAATATATAGTTTTGTATGATGTACTCTTCTGCAATATTAAAAATATAAGTGATTTTAAATTAAAGTAATTAGGGTTAGTTTTTTTAGCTCCTGCTAAATCTATCTCCCATAGATTGATTTAGTAACATTTTTTGATATAAGCGTTTCCATAGCATAATCTGAAAGGGAGACCGACTTTTGTAGTAATTGCATTTTTTTAATCTTCCGCAGTTCTTCTTTTTTTGTGTATTGGTTATTTAAAGTTTAAAACGTTGGACAGTAATCTTGTAATCTATTTACATGCAATGCCACTGATACTTCTTGTTTCGTTTTTATAGTTTTCTAGGAAGTTCTAAGATTTTCTTGTTCAATATAGTCTGACTGTTAAATCTAAGGCTTTGGCTAAAATTCAAACAAATTGAAAATCACAATTTATTTTTTGTATTATTAAATTTTTTGTTGCTAATACATATACGAATTGCTAGCAATGCAATTTCGCTCTTCATTATAAATTATAAGGCTTGAGTTATAAAGTTTTGTACTTCTTTCTGGGTATTTCACCACAACAAACTTTCAAACAACAAAACTAATAATGGTCGCGATAATAATTACACAGTGGAATAATTGAAAGGAAATTCTTACGATTTTTATTAGTTTCCTGAAGCATCCTATTTTATTTTATTTCATATGTGTTAATTTCTTCTAAAAAGTCAGGCCTAAAGATGCGCGCCTTACTGTCCCTTTCCGATCCTAGGTGACCCCAAGCCCTAGAAAACCTATGAAACAGAGCTACGGGAGACAGGATGGGCATCCGAGCATCACTGTCTGAGTATTTTACAGAAAGTCAAGGGTCTTTAGATAAACACGCCTAGTTATCCAAGTCCCAGACATCATAGCCGGCTCTAATACATAATGTGCCCAACAAGCCTCACCGCTTCCCAACAACACCAACAAGCCTCACTGCTTGTTAACAACAACAACAACAACAAATACATCAACAACATAGCTGTTCATACCGACCTTATCTCATCAATACATAGAATCAAATCAATTTAATTTATTCAAGATCAATTAGATTTCATCTTTATGTCAATAATCATTCAAAATTCATTTTACACCAGTGCACCACTAATTCATATTCTACGCACCATGCATAAACTCACTGTCTTTTTTTTAAACTAATTAAGACATGTACGCCAAGCGTCCCATGACCGACTCTCTAACTCGAGTATGCTTTGAAATGGGTCGTTCGAGAAAATGCAGTCCAAGAAATCTGAAGCTTACGTCATCGCCGCGCCGCCAAAAAAAATACAACAGAAGTGACCCTCGAAATGACATTTTTGCAATATTATAATCTTGTTTTTAAAAACTTTTAGAAACTAGAAAGTTAACATAAATAAAGCGAAATAAATCAAAAACGTAAAAGAAATTATTTTTTAATAGTAAAATTGAAAGTTGAAAGTTTACTAAATATTGTGTGTATGTATTGTCTGTAACCTATTATACCTTTCGGTGTTGAGGCCGGTTCCTTAATGTATGAGGTTCTACGGGTGCACAATCCAGCCCGACTCTGCGGGTTACGTGATTAGTTTGCCGTTTAATACCTGCATAAGTGCATACTGCACCATGTGTATAGTGTAAGTGTGTGTACGTGTTGGACCTTGTTACTATACCTCTTAGGCCTGTATTTGGAGGAGAGAGTCGTTAATTAGATGCCCAACGATGAATGGTCACAAGAACCAGATACCTACCTCCAGACTGCAGGAAAAATCCTGCCCATCGGGAGATTCGAACCGGTGACTAGGGCAAAGCTAGCCCGGCACGCTACCACTGCGCCACCCTGGCTACTGAATATTAATCGTCAAAATTTTATTATATACTTAAGCATAAAAATTAACAACTAGTAAGAAGATAAGAAGAAAAAAGTTGCTCTATTGCGGACATTTTTTTAATGGTTTATTTTTATCAGCTTGACAATTCCAGATTTTGGTATTAATACCTAATATGTTTTTAACTTTAAGTTTACATTTTTAAAAATAAAAAATAAACCAAGGCAAAGCTTCCTCTAAATCACAAAAAACTGAAACAGATTATATTTGATAATTACCATCGCTTATTTTTGAAAAGGCAATGAGTCTTAAGAATTTCGCGATTTAATCATAACCAACCCTTTAGTTCAAAAATCTGTAAAGGTAATTTATTTAATTTTGAACTTTGAAATGTGCACTTTTTAACAAAATTTCAAATTCCAAATTGTATATACAGAATTCCACGCTACGCAGACTTTTCTAAACAGACATTCAATTTTTCTTTATTTTTAAAAAACTTAACCCATAAATGGCCATATGTGTGTTATACGCCTTAATCGATATTAAATTTTTGTTAAATACAAGTTTAAAATCTTGACTTTATACTAGTACCTTCTCTAAATGTACGCCACTGATAAATCCATTAAATAATAAAAAAGAAAATTAAATTCTTTAGCATAAAGAAGTAATTATTCATAGACGTGCATGAATTAATCGTTTTATTACAATCAATGGGCCCGATTCAAAAACAATACCCGATTGTCAAAGCTCTATAAGACGATACAATAGCCAAGACCTCTGCCTTCATTACAAAAGACCTTTGTTGTTGTCTATTCCGAAAAAAATAATAATAAAAGAAGTTGTCACGGTTATCAGTTCGCTTCTCAGGTGTACGCGTGCCTTTCGACCACGCAAGTTATTCCCATCACAAAGTTGCGGCTGAAACCTACGCTAAAGTTGTTACCGTTGTGGACGTTTCAGCATTTTCGATGGGAGAGACGATAAGAATTTTGATTTAATCGCCTACAAAAAGCGAAAGGAATGCGACGAAAACTTCAATTTTAGATTATTTCGGATGCGGTGCTTGAGTTGCTTGATATCTTAAGTTATTACCCAAAGGAAATCTGTCGGAATTACTTGTAAGACATTCGTCTTTATTATTCCGTGTTTATGTTTACCGCCGTTGAAGAACGGAGAATAATAACCAAGACAAATGGCGTTGGTGAAAGCTTTGTTATAATAATTGTAGCCACTATAATCATCGAGTCATAAATCAATGGAATATTAACTAACCAACAAATGGTGCTTAAATTATAATAAAAGCTCAACGATTTATTTTGATCCGACAGTTGGAATGAAAAACATTTAAAATGAAGATTAGAAAGTCCAAAATGTGTACAGATTTAAGCAGTTAAAGTGAAGGGGTATAAATTAAACGGTCTTAGCTAATTTATTGTTCTGATTAAATATTTTGAACTGACAAGGACGAATTTTGTTCTAGTTAGCTGGGCTTTTGTTATTTTCGTGAAGATTCATAAATAAGCTGGCATAATCTTCCTGAATTAATCCGAGAAAAGCAATTTATTCAAAAATATTCTAATAAACGGTTGGAAATTCCATTAGCGTTGTTATTAAAATAAATTTGGAAACTATTTTTGTTAGTTTTTGCGGCTAACGTTATTAAATTTATGTTATTTTTAGAACATGTAATTTATTTATACATATTTTTAATAAAGCTTTAGAAATGGTTCATGTTTCATAAATAAGGTTTTTTTGTTAAACTTGAACTTTAATAATCCTTTATTTCACATTTGTATCATTATGTAATAGCTACCGCGATAGTTTTATTCCTAGAAAATCTGTATATTGAAAAATATTATCTCTCCAGAGATTCGAACTAGGTATCTATATTTTTCTATATACAGATTTTGCAAAAGGAATTCATAATCATTAAAAATACAGTTGTTCCAAAAATTATGACATTAATTAAATATTTAATTTTTAATCGTCCTTTTAATGAGAACTTTCCATACGTAGAAACAGTTTTTACAGTACAGCTATACAAAATTGCCAACAGGAATATCATTTTTTAAATAAGGGGTGTTTCCTAGATATCTGGACTGAGAAAACATCTTAGTAGTTATACTTGTCAGTCGTTATATAATGTAATTGTCAATTAGTAGAAGTGTGACACTTGATACCGCCATTTTGTTTTTAATTAGGTCAATCAATTTAATCGATTGCGCAATCAAGGTCGAATTAATGGGATTAGCGGTTCAATTCGCGGAATTTTAGATCGATTTAATTGGATTAACGGTTTAATTAGATCATTTCGCGGAATTTTAGGCCGATTTAATGGGATTAGCGGTTTAATTAGATCAATTCGCGGTTTAATTAGGTCGATTAAAAGTTCGATTAAAATCTCGATTAAAATCGGCGGTTTAATTAGGTCAATTAAAAGTTCGATTAAAATCTCGATTAAAAACGGCGGCCATCTTGGATTTAATCAAATTAATCAATCAAATTTAATTAGATCGAATAAAAGTTGGATTAAAATTTCGATTAAAAGCGGCGGCCATCTTGGAATTAAATCAAGACTAGACCAATCAGGTTAGCGGTTATCAATCTATCTCACTCTCACACTGTACAAATGGGGCGTGACCAGGAACCGGCGGGGGTTGCGTCTGAGAGCAATAAGTGTCATATTGAATTAATCTTTAATCAAAGTTATCAATTTAACCTGGTGTACGGCGGATTCGGTATCAATCCGCTGATTAAATAAATATGCATAATGTATCACGAAAAAGCACGGTAGATCAATCAGCGGTTTATCCCAAAAACTAAAAAAAGAAACGCAGGTCTTGACTTGTCTGTTTACACCTGTCAATCAAAGCTTAAAATTTCGTAAATGACGTCAGGGAATATTGCGAACAATAGGTACCTTTCATCGTCCTACGAAATGTTTTTAACTCGGGCTGAAAAGTTTAAAAGGATATATCATTTGTAAACACAAAAGAAATACAGCTATAAAATTATTCATTTTATTTGCAAAATCGCGCTCACTCCAAAAAGGCAGAGGATTGACAATTTATGAAGTTAAATATTAATCAGAATATAATTAAAATGTTGATTAATATGATAACAATGCTTTTTTAAGTAATAAACGTGTTTTCATAATAAAATAAAAATAAGTCATAAGTGTGGCAGAGTTCCATATCCAGTAGGAAGTGTAATGTGGTCCACCTGGAGCCGCATCATATCTCGTGCAAAGAAATTTTCGTTACTTTGAAGTTTGAGCGCCGACATCCCGACTCGACCCTGAGGCATGGCGACGGTTTTAACATATTGAATGTTAGTGCATTCTGTAAAGTAAAGGTAATTTTTTAACATATACATATAATTAAGAAGAAACATATTTTTAAGAACTTTACGATATTTCCTATAAATTAAATACAGTAAGTCATCAGCATTTTGGTAACGTGTTTATTATCAATAGTTTTTTTCCCACGCTAAAATGATAAAACAGAATTTCGAATAAAAGAACGCTTAGGGAAATTCGATTTTTAAAATAAAAATTTAAAACATGATTTTAGATAATTTTTTTGAATAAAAGTATACGGTATTCCGTGAGGGCTTAATATCAATTGTTTCTTAATTTTTCTTTGTGGAGATTAATATCAAGAATTTGCCGTTATTAAAAATATTAGAAGTATGAGAAGGGGAATTAAATAGACTAAATCGAGATTAGCGATAAAATCTACGGCACTTCTCGTATATTCGATATTATTTTCGGTTTATTCCTGGTAAACCTTCAATTTATACCTAATATTTGTTATTATAAAAAATATAAATTAATTTCTGAATATAAAATTGAAGATATGGACCAAATCTAAGTTATTATTATTTCTTTCACTTATTTAATATTTAATTATGTATTTTCATTTTTAGATATATTTTATTCCCACTGACGAAGAACTTTAACGTTCGAAACGTTTGAAAAATATAAAATTTTTTCAAAAGAAATAAAACCTTTTTTATTTCTGAATAATTGGACTACAATGATCTCTTCCACTTTTGTATAAATTAATTTCATTATAAACTTACTCTTTTTTAATGTAGATTCCCCTAAAGTAATTGGAAGATGTAGCCCTCGCTCTACGAGATATGTTCATATAAAGTGCGAACTTCCGGTTTATCGTTGGTAACGTCTTCTAATAACATCTTAAGACAAACTGTGTAATCAGCCTTAAGAATATCTACTAGCGTTAAGAAACCCATATTTGAACAAATTTAGTACGCCAGAAATTGATAGATTCGTAAAGTCCACCTTGAATGTTTTAACACTAAAACCACTAAAAAGTATGCCAAGCGAAGGCAACACAGGGACGTTTTCTGACTAGCTAGTTCGACATCCCAACTATATACGCACGGGTGTTTTGTTAAGAATGAGTCAAACCCATTGTCATTACTATTATCTTTCCCATTGTCTTGTTTCGGTAAGTTTCAACTTGTAGCTTTCCTGTATTTTACAAAAAAAATGCAATAAACATCTGCAAACCTCAGCTAAAACCTTTCACACGGTACAAGTTTGACCTTCAGAATTCAAATTTAAGTACAACTTATTTTACAAATTTAAAACAAAAAGCCATTATTATCTTTTAGCATTAAAAATAAAACTGTTTTTCTAAAAATCTTGCGACCAAGAGAAAGCATACATTTAAAAATTTAAATCTGTTATTGTCGACGTAAAAATATTTTATAAAACAAAAACTGTGAGTACGTTATTTTAATAAATTTTGAATAAAAGAACGTTTTGTAAATTTTAAATTAATCGTGCTGTTAAACCCGACTATCATTTTCTGCTGGTAATGTTTGTCTCAAAAAATATCATTTGTAAACACAAAATAATTAATTAATGATTTTCTTCCACGTAAATTAATTTGCCTTTTAAGGAATTCAGATATTCAAGAAAAATAACTGCCTAACATATTTAGCTTTTAAAAATTCCACGTTATTGTAAAGAGTCCGTTTAAAAATTCAACGTTGTGAAGACAGAAAAACATATTCGACGCAATACTAATTTGGAAGTGTTATTCTTTTAATAACTATGAAAAATATTATCTGTAAACGCAAAAGAAATACATCTATAAAATTATTCATTTATCGACAAAATAATAAATAAATTAGTACTTTTACTGACATGGAGGTATCGCTAATTATTATAACATCGGACTGTAAAAAATTAATAACCAGAAAAACCTTGTAGAGATAATCCCAAAATAGCTAACACTGAAATTTAGGACTTCTTTCACGCTAATAAAGTAAAGGACGTCTTTTACTCTAATAAAGTTAAAAACTCTAATAGCTTTCTCTTCTGCTAAAAACTCTAATAGCTGCTTTCTCATCTGCATCGTCTAAAACGGAACGTTCATGGTTTTGTTTCAAAGACAATTGTCAAATAATCTTGAGAAAATATGATGCTATAACATTTTGAATTCTACACTACTTTGCAGACGGTAAAATCTGTTCTCGTTTGTGAAAATGGAGCACGGATTTTATCTAACTCTCTTAAGCAACAGTTCAATGAAATATTTACCCAAAAACACTTCATCCTGTTCTACCTCTTAGAATACACGGTAAATTGTTTTCAAGCAAATAATCAGGTAAGTTGTGTTTTTATAAACGTACACTAAAAGTTATTGTAGGCTAAATTTTACCGATGACTAATTATCATTTAAAATTTTTAAATATGAAATACTTTGAAGCTGCCAGTCAACACGATCATATTACCTGCTATGTCTTTAATAATTCTTGAAGTTTAAATTTACTCTTTTGCAGGACTAGGGTCTGTTTTATTATTCCCTGATAAAGTTAAATTCCATATATCTACAATTGAACCAGCAAAAGGTACGAAGATACAAATGTTCCTAAAACCATTCCGTTAATTAAACAAGCAAGAACGACCGGCCAGGCGAACTTGCTAACAAGTTTTTCAAAATTTAGTAGTAAATATTTTATGGAATGACTTTTAAAGAAAGTATTTAGCTTGTGTTCACTTATAACCTGTAAAATAAGTGATTTCATTCTTCAGAAATTTTTAAAATTATAAATTAATTCACCTAAAATGTATTCGTTTTTTATAATCTGATATATAAATATCTACAATCACAGCGGAAATAAAAAATCGTTAAACACGTGCAACCATCTTATTTTAGTATTCATAATAGCATTGGATTTATTTTCAGTCGAAAAGACTTCACACACTTTAAAAAAAAAATAATCGCATGATTCACAGAAACCTTGAAGAACTAATCGCAAAAAATAATAAATGTTTAGCTTTAAGCTAAATATATACCAAAACAAAATGCCTGTACTAATAACATTGAACAATAGGTACAACATGACTCATTGTTCTTGAGTCCCTTACTACAAAATAGTTTAAATCTAGATCGGATGGTGGTACAATCGTACACTTGATGATGTCCTCTACAGAATTAAGATCAATCTGTTCACATTTATCCCGACCCACATGAATTTTAGGATGCCCTATGGGGTATTTCCCATACTTATTAAAATTTAAAAGAAAAAACTAAATTCTATCTGATTCATAATTATTTTAAAATAAATTTTGGCTTTAATGTAATTCTTTGCTTCAAATCAACTTCGAGCGTTGGATAAAAAATTAAAAAGAAATAAACTAAATTGCATCTGCTTCATAATTATTTTAAATAAATTTTGAGCTTTAATGTAATTCCTTGCTTCAAATCAACTTCGAATGTTTGAAGACTTTTAAAATGAAGATCAATAAAAAATATTGAATAAAACATATTTTTGAAAACCTTAAACAAGATTAAGTTTGAAATAAACAAAAGAATATTTTTAAAATATTGAAAACGTAATAAAATTAAATTAAAAAAATATTAAAAGAAAAAAAACAAAATGAATTAAATTATAAAATAACTTTTTTAATAATTAATGTAAACCATTATCTTTAACTTTGTCACCTCTGCTAACATTTTTGAATTCCTGTATTACAAAGTGCAATTAAAATGTAAGATATTACGAAGACCTTTTCGTATTTTAGAAAAAAAAGACAGTTTACGCTTATTTAAGAAAATCAAATATTTAAGAAAAAATAATCTTGAAAAGCTTGAATGAAGTTAAATTTGAAATAAAGAAAAACATTTCAAGAAATTGAAAAACTTTTAAAATGAAAATCAATAACAAATATTTAATAAAACATGTTTCTGAAAACCGTAAACAAAATTAAATGTGAAATAAATAAGAGTATTTTAAAAATATTGAAAAGTTTGAATGAAAATAAATTTGAGATAAAGAACAAACATTTTAAGAATTTGAAAACTCTTAAAATGAAAATCAGTAAAACATATTTCTGTAAAATTTTTAGTATACATTTTATAATATCTACCTATCTATTATAGATATGTTGTTCAGGTCCTTGAACGGAGGTGAGCAGCTCATGCCTCGATGCATCCAGCGACTGTTGGGAAACCCCTGGTAGGTCTACCCCAAACGCGAAAGACTGAAAATATTTTAAAAAAATTTTAATTCGATATACAGACAAACTGAATTGAAACTTCAATTTCTTAAACTGGAGATATACGTAAAAGCTGAGTATGAAAAAGTTACTTACACCCAAGTACTCGCTGTACTCCCAGCAGTTCTGTAATATGCCGGTGAAGTTTTGCGAAAAACTGCGAATCAGATGCATCTAAAACAGCACCCTCGTGCATTAGTTTGGTTTCACACTGCTATTCACCAATTATAGTAATTCGCGTGCGGTCGACACTGCTCACACTTGTGAATGCGTACTGTAGCACGTCGAAGAAGACAACGGTCAATATGGTGAACCCGACAAGCACTTTGGAGACTTTAAAAAACATTAGTCATTACCCTGGTCACTCAAAACAGTTAATCATCGTAAATACTTCCGGACGTTTTGCATACTGTAAATTCTTAACAGCTGCAGTCATCAAAAAGGACGCCAAAGTCTTGTTAGTCCTGAAATTTGTAAGGACTTAAATTTGAAAAATAAAAGAATATTTAAATTATAAAATAACTTTTTTAGATGATATTTAATATAAAATAATTCTGAAACGCTTAAATGGAAACCATTCACGTGCTGTAGTCTCGACATATATCTTCTTCTCGTCTATAATTAATGAAAATCATTATCTTTAACTTTGGCAGCTCTGCTAACATTTCTGAATTCCTGTGTTACAAAGTTTTCTAAATTTGTTAATGCTGGCAAATTTTAAATTAATATTCTATTTTAGTATAAACTCTCGAATGTTTTACAAAAATTTAAAAAGAAAAAACTAAATTGTATTTTACTTCATAATTATATTAAGTACTAATTTTGAAATAAAAAAGTAATAAACTTGTTTAACATTCTGGTATGAGCAAAGATGTAGCGAGTTCAGATTACAATTTATTATTTACAGGTAAGTTGAGCAATATGGTTTTTAGGGATTATTGAAATTTCTATCTTATTTATTTAATATGCTACAAAAGGTGAATTATTTTGCTGAAAAAGAAATCAATACCAAAGCTAGATGATTATCAATTTGAACTTGTCAGTTTCTAATATTGAAAAATTGTTTGGAATACCAGACGATGCAATTTATTATAAAACCAAATCAGGAATTAATATTCAAAATAAGTAAATTGATAGACACAAGTGATTTGTGTGTGCCTATATTCAAATTTTGTAAAAGGATCAATATTTAGATTTGTAGTAAATTCGTTGCCTAGGGTACTTACATAAAATCAGCTAGTGTTATCCTTTTTATAGATACATAATATTGAACTGTTTGATAAATTAACTCTTACCTTTGAAGGAGCAGTACGTAGGTGAAAATGTAAATAACGTTAGCGTTTTGATTGATTTCAATAAATTTGATGATCTGAGTCACGTATTGGGATATATGGTTTCAGGGCAGCCGAATTCATTGACACAAGCGGTTTCGGCAAAAAATCGCCTTAATCACAAGTTATTGTGCTGGTACATTGTCTCACGCACCATAGGGATTTCAATGTAAAATGGATTTGAAAGACTTTGAATTCAAAGAAAGGGTAAAGAATCTACAAGAATTTAAAATTGAAATTAAAGAGTAAATCAAATGATCGTATTATAGTTTATTATGATAAAGCTGGACGATTATCAATAATAAATTGAGAAATTAAACAACACTTTCAAAACTTACCTCAAAGCGTACTCGGGCAAATACCAAACTACAGCGGCCCCCGTCAAGACTTTAACTAAACTCAGTCTAGGATTTCATCCCCACCTTGAAAATTCAACTTCTTTTATTTTCAAGTTATTTGTTAATCAGCTGTTCAGATTTTAATACCCGATTCCAATCAAATCAATTTAATTAGTCCAGTCAATTTAATTAGTCCAGTCATTTTAATCTAGGGTAGGCTAGCTTAACATGTTACGTAAATAAACTATTAAAATAGGTAAATTCAAATCTTGACCATTTGTTACAGGTATGAAGACATTTCAGGTTAGGCTAGGTTAGGTTAGCTTATTTCAAGTTAGACTAGGTTAGCTCATTTCAATCTAAGTTAGGTTAGGTTAGGTTAGCTTATTTCAAGTTAGGTTAGGTTAGTGCATTTCAATCAAAGTTAGGTTAGGTTAGGTTAGCTTATTTCAAGCTAGGTTAGGTTAGATAATTTTAATCTAGGTTAGGTTAGTTTAAATAAGTTAAAAGCTAACCTAACCTAGATTAAAATAGGACACAGGACACAGGAATTCAGAAATGTTAGCAGAGCTGCCAAAGTTAAAGATAATGATTTTCATTAATTATAGACGAGAAGAAGATATATGTCGAGACTACAGCACGTGAATGGTTTCCATTTAAGCGTTTCAGAATTATTTTATATTAAATATCATCTAAAAAAGTTATTTTATAATTTAAATATTCTTTTATTTTTCAAATTTAAGTCCTTACAAATTTCAGGACTAACAAGACTTTGGCGTCCTTTTTGATGACTGCAGCTGTTAAGAATTTACAGTATGCAAAACGTCCGGAAGTATTTACGATGATTAACTGTTTTGAGTGACCAGGGTAATGACTAATGTTTTTTAAAGTCTCCAAAGTGCTTGTCGGGTTCACCATATCGACCGTTGTCTTCTTCGACGTGCTACAGTACGCATTCACAAGTGTGAGCAGTGTCGACCGCACGCGAATTACTATAATTGGTGAATAGCAGTGTGAAACCAAACTAATGCACGAGGGTGCTGTTTTAGATGCATCTGATTCGCAGTTTTTCGCAAAACTTCACCGGCATATTACAGAACTGCTGGGAGTACAGCGAGTACTTGGGTGTAAGTAACTTTTTCATACTCAGCTTTTACGTATATCTCCAGTTTAAGAAATTGAAGTTTCAATTCAGTTTGTCTGTATATCGAATTAAAATTTTTTTAAAATATTTTCAGTCTTTCGCGTTTGGGGTAGACCTACCAGGGGTTTCCCAACAGTCGCTGGATGCATCGAGGCATGAGCTGCTCACCTCCGTTCAAGGACCTGAACAACATATCTATAATAGATAGGTAGATATTATAAAATGTATACTAAAAATTTTACAGAAATATGTTTTACTGATTTTCATTTTAAGAGTTTTCAAATTCTTAAAATGTTTGTTCTTTATCTCAAATTTATTTTCATTCAAACTTTTCAATATTTTTAAAATACTCTTATTTATTTCACATTTAATTTTGTTTACGGTTTTCAGAAACATGTTTTATTAAATATTTGTTATTGATTTTCATTTTAAAAGTTTTTCAATTTCTTGAAATGTTTTTCTTTATTTCAAATTTAACTTCATTCAAGCTTTTCAAGATTATTTTTTCTTAAATATTTGATTTTCTTAAATAAGCGTAAACTGTCTTTTTTTTCTAAAATACGAAAAGGTCTTCGTAATATCTTACATTTTAATTGCACTTTGTAATACAGGAATTCAAAAATGTTAGCAGAGGTGACAAAGTTAAAGATAATGGTTTACATTAATTATTAAAAAAGTTATTTTATAATTTAATTCATTTTGTTTTTTTCTTTTAATATTTTTTTAATTTAATTTTATTACGTTTTCAATATTTTAAAAATATTCTTTTGTTTATTTCAAACTTAATCTTGTTTAAGGTTTTCAAAAATATGTTTTATTCAATATTTTTTATTGATCTTCATTTTAAAAGTCTTCAAACATTCGAAGTTGATTTGAAGCAAGGAATTACATTAAAGCTCAAAATTTATTTAAAATAATTATGAAGCAGATGCAATTTAGTTTATTTCTTTTTAATTTTTTATCCAACGCTCGAAGTTGATTTGAAGCAAAGAATTACATTAAAGCCAAAATTTATTTTAAAATAATTATGAATCAGATAGAATTTAGTTTTTTCTTTTAAATTTTAATAAGTATGGGAAATACCCCATAGGGCATCCTAAAATTCATGTGGGTCGGGATAAATGTGAACAGATTGATCTTAATTCTGTAGAGGACATCATCAAGTGTACGATTGTACCACCATCCGATCTAGATTTAAACTATTTTGTAGTAAGGGACTCAAGAACAATGAGTCATGTTGTACCTATTGTTCAATGTTATTAGTACAGGCATTTTGTTTTGGTATATATTTAGCTTAAAGCTAAACATTTATTATTTTTTGCGATTAGTTCTTCAAGGTTTCTGTGAATCATGCGATTATTTTTTTTTTAAAGTGTGTGAAGTCTTTTCGACTGAAAATAAATCCAATGCTATTATGAATACTAAAATAAGATGGTTGCACGTGTTTAACGATTTTTTATTTCCGCTGTGATTGTAGATATTTATATATCAGATTATAAAAAACGAATACATTTTAGGTGAATTAATTTATAATTTTAAAAATTTCTGAAGAATGAAATCACTTATTTTACAGGTTATAAGTGAACACAAGCTAAATACTTTCTTTAAAAGTCATTCCATAAAATATTTACTACTAAATTTTGAAAAACTTGTTAGCAAGTTCGCCTGGCCGGTCGTTCTTGCTTGTTTAATTAACGGAATGGTTTTAGGAACATTTGTATCTTCGTACCTTTTGCTGGTTCAATTGTAGATATATGGAATTTAACTTTATCAGGGAATAATAAAACAGACCCTAGTCCTGCAAAAGAGTAAATTTAAACTTCAAGAATTATTAAAGACATAGCAGGTAATATGATCGTGTTGACTGGCAGCTTCAAAGTATTTCATATTTAAAAATTTTAAATGATAATTAGTCATCGGTAAAATTTAGCCTACAATAACTTTTAGTGTACGTTTATAAAAACACAACTTACCTGATTATTTGCTTGAAAACAATTTACCGTGTATTCTAAGAGGTAGAACAGGATGAAGTGTTTTTGGGTAAATATTTCATTGAACTGTTGCTTAAGAGAGTTAGATAAAATCCGTGCTCCATTTTCACAAACGAGAACAGATTTTACCGTCTGCAAAGTAGTGTAGAATTCAAAATGTTATAGCATCATATTTTCTCAAGATTATTTGACAATTGTCTTTGAAACAAAACCATGAACGTTCCGTTTTAGACGATGCAGATGAGAAAGCAGCTATTAGAGTTTTTAGCAGAAGAGAAAGCTATTAGAGTTTTTAACTTTATTAGAGTAAAAGACGTCCTTTACTTTATTAGCGTGAAAGAAGTCCTAAATTTCAGTGTTAGCTATTTTGGGATTATCTCTACAAGGTTTTTCTGGTTATTAATTTTTTACAGTCCGATGTTATAATAATTAGCGATACCTCCATGTCAGTAAAAGTACTAATTTATTTATTATTTTGTCGATAAATGAATAATTTTATAGATGTATTTCTTTTGCGTTTACAGATAATATTTTTCATAGTTATTAAAAGAATAACACTTCCAAATTAGTATTGCGTCGAATATGTTTTTCTGTCTTCACAACGTTGAATTTTTAAACGGACTCTTTACAATAACGTGGAATTTTTAAAAGCTAAATATGTTAGGCAGTTATTTTTCTTGAATATCTGAATTCCTTAAAAGGCAAATTAATTTACGTGGAAGAAAATCATTAATTAATTATTTTGTGTTTACAAATGATATTTTTTGAGACAAACATTACCAGCAGAAAATGATAGTCGGGTTTAACAGCACGATTAATTTAAAATTTACAAAACGTTCTTTTATTCAAAATTTATTAAAATAACGTACTCACAGTTTTTGTTTTATAAAATATTTTTACGTCGACAATAACAGATTTAAATTTTTAAATGTATGCTTTCTCTTGGTCGCAAGATTTTTAGAAAAACAGTTTTATTTTTAATGCTAAAAGATAATAATGGCTTTTTGTTTTAAATTTGTAAAATAAGTTGTACTTAAATTTGAATTCTGAAGGTCAAACTTGTACCGTGTGAAAGGTTTTAGCTGAGGTTTGCAGATGTTTATTGCATTTTTTTTGTAAAATACAGGAAAGCTACAAGTTGAAACTTACCGAAACAAGACAATGGGAAAGATAATAGTAATGACAATGGGTTTGACTCATTCTTAACAAAACACCCGTGCGTATATAGTTGGGATGTCGAACTAGCTAGTCAGAAAACGTCCCTGTGTTGCCTTCGCTTGGCATACTTTTTAGTGGTTTTAGTGTTAAAACATTCAAGGTGGACTTTACGAATCTATCAATTTCTGGCGTACTAAATTTGTTCAAATATGGGTTTCTTAACGCTAGTAGATATTCTTAAGGCTGATTACACAGTTTGTCTTAAGATGTTATTAGAAGACGTTACCAACGATAAACCGGAAGTTCGCACTTTATATGAACATATCTCGTAGAGCGAGGGCTACATCTTCCAATTACTTTAGGGGAATCTACATTAAAAAAGAGTAAGTTTATAATGAAATTAATTTATACAAAAGTGGAAGAGATCATTGTAGTCCAATTATTCAGAAATAAAAAAGGTTTTATTTCTTTTGAAAAAATTTTATATTTTTCAAACGTTTCGAACGTTAAAGTTCTTCGTCAGTGGGAATAAAATATATCTAAAAATGAAAATACATAATTAAATATTAAATAAGTGAAAGAAATAATAATAACTTAGATTTGGTCCATATCTTCAATTTTATATTCAGAAATTAATTTATATTTTTTATAATAACAAATATTAGGTATAAATTGAAGGTTTACCAGGAATAAACCGAAAATAATATCGAATATACGAGAAGTGCCGTAGATTTTATCGCTAATCTCGATTTAGTCTATTTAATTCCCCTTCTCATACTTCTAATATTTTTAATAACGGCAAATTCTTGATATTAATCTCCACAAAGAAAAATTAAGAAACAATTGATATTAAGCCCTCACGGAATACCGTATACTTTTATTCAAAAAAATTATCTAAAATCATGTTTTAAATTTTTATTTTAAAAATCGAATTTCCCTAAGCGTTCTTTTATTCGAAATTCTGTTTTATCATTTTAGCGTGGGAAAAAAACTATTGATAATAAACACGTTACCAAAATGCTGATGACTTACTGTATTTAATTTATAGGAAATATCGTAAAGTTCTTAAAAATATGTTTCTTCTTAATTATATGTATATGTTAAAAAATTACCTTTACTTTACAGAATGCACTAACATTCAATATGTTAAAACCGTCGCCATGCCTCAGGGTCGAGTCGGGATGTCGGCGCTCAAACTTCAAAGTAACGAAAATTTCTTTGCACGAGATATGATGCGGCTCCAGGTGGACCACATTACACTTCCTACTGGATATGGAACTCTGCCACACTTATGACTTATTTTTATTTTATTATGAAAACACGTTTATTACTTAAAAAAGCATTGTTATCATATTAATCAACATTTTAATTATATTCTGATTAATATTTAACTTCATAAATTGTCAATCCTCTGCCTTTTTGGAGTGAGCGCGATTTTGCAAATAAAATGAATAATTTTATAGCTGTATTTCTTTTGTGTTTACAAATGATATATCCTTTTAAACTTTTCAGCCCGAGTTAAAAACATTTCGTAGGACGATGAAAGGTACCTATTGTTCGCAATATTCCCTGACGTCATTTACGAAATTTTAAGCTTTGATTGACAGGTGTAAACAGACAAGTCAAGACCTGCGTTTCTTTTTTTAGTTTTTGGGATAAACCGCTGATTGATCTACCGTGCTTTTTCGTGATACATTATGCATATTTATTTAATCAGCGGATTGATACCGAATCCGCCGTACACCAGGTTAAATTGATAACTTTGATTAAAGATTAATTCAATATGACACTTATTGCTCTCAGACGCAACCCCCGCCGGTTCCTGGTCACGCCCCATTTGTACAGTGTGAGAGTGAGATAGATTGATAACCGCTAACCTGATTGGTCTAGTCTTGATTTAATTCCAAGATGGCCGCCGCTTTTAATCGAAATTTTAATCCAACTTTTATTCGATCTAATTAAATTTGATTGATTAATTTGATTAAATCCAAGATGGCCGCCGTTTTTAATCGAGATTTTAATCGAACTTTTAATTGACCTAATTAAACCGCCGATTTTAATCGAGATTTTAATCGAACTTTTAATCGACCTAATTAAACCGCGAATTGATCTAATTAAACCGCTAATCCCATTAAATCGGCCTAAAATTCCGCGAAATGATCTAATTAAACCGTTAATCCAATTAAATCGATCTAAAATTCCGCGAATTGAACCGCTAATCCCATTAATTCGACCTTGATTGCGCAATCGATTAAATTGATTGACCTAATTAAAAACAAAATGGCGGTATCAAGTGTCACACTTCTACTTCAATTTTATGCAAACAGTACTTGATCCATGTAATTAACTGATCAGTACTTGCTGCTCTCTGCTCTCCAACCCTTAGCATAAAAGTCCTCGATTGGACGAACTTCTCTACAATTTCGATGTTTTCATGTCTCAGTGATCTGTCACGACATTTGTGTAATGGGAACTGGCAAAATCGGACCAGAAGACATATTCGTAATTGCTACGAATGTAGAGGATCAGCCGACGTCGAATCCATTCATCTAAATACACACACTTTTACGTTGATTGCAAAGCAAGATTTGCGTGTCAGAGGATGACTCAATTCCCTTTACCAGCAAATTTCCTTCAAACTTTGCCTTTATAGTAAATTTTATATTGGCTGGGTCGAAGAGATGTTACTTGTATAAAATCCATCATCTCCGTTGATAGAAAACTGTGAAAGAGTGAAATATGACTCATCGTCTAAGATGAATGCTCGATTTGCAAACTTTCGCATCAGTCATTTGCACTTTAACTTTGCAAAACGAATTTGATTTTCTGAATGTTTCCTTTTGAGAGTTTTACAATCAACGGTTTTACACAAATAGCCAGAAGTTACGTCGTATTTTCTTGTCACTGAACGTAGTGAAACCGCTTCATTGTTTTCGACCAGAATTTTAATTATTAATTTGCTAAAGCCTTCTGGACCTAGTTTTCACAGTTTGTCGGCCAGATCCACTTTTTCTTTCAGCTGCTAATCCTTCTCAGAACGCTGAGAATACTGTATATAGTCGATTTTGGGACATTTTTAACAACAAAATGTTTGTACCTGCATCACTTTCCCCGCGCTCTCTATTTTCTTGATAAAACCTATACCTACATGCTGCTTTTTTAAATTAAACATGGCCACAATGAGAGTTAACCTACTTCATCCCCCGAGGCTAACTAGATTCTTTTAAATATGTTATTTTTATTCCAGTCCAGGTTTCTAGGAAACACCCCTTAATTGGAGTACCTACTTCTTTATTGCAATAAAAAAACTCAATCAATGTTTCATTGAATTCGAGAAACTGATTGTAGTTCCACCTCAACAAATAAAGGCGATAAACTAAAAACAAGTGTATTTTTAAAAGCTTGAATTACTTTTGAGCCCTTTCAGGAATTCTTTATTTCCTACATTTACTTGTTTAAATATTCCTCTTTTTGTTTTCGAACCAGTTATATGTCTAAGTAATGGATATAAATCAGCAGTATTACTGAATATTCCAGAACACTGTTTTAGAAATTAAGAATTGAAGAAATGGTAAAATTAATAAAAAGAAATAGAAATATGCGGCAAAAATTTCTTTAACCTGTAGAAAAACTAGCATGTAATACTTAATTTTAAATTATCAAACTTTTTATTTTAGTATTGTGACAAATTGCAAACCATTTTTTTAAAAGATAATTTTTAAATTTAAAGTTTGGTTCTTTGATTTTTTATTTTGGGGTTGGTAACGGCGAATGCTGCCGCAAGAATACGAAACCTTAAGATTAAGCAAGCCTCCCTCCCTTGCTTTTTTCACTCTCTTCTCGACCAGCTCTTCTCGACTAATTTTTCTTAATAACTTTTTTTGTATACTTTTTAGATTTTGTGATAAAATTAGTTAAAGATTTATCACAAATTTCATTACCCGCCAATGGAAATCATGTCCGACACAATGTAGATTGGTTACCATAGTAAATCAACTTTCTTAAAAATTAAGCTTAGCAGTATTTAATTGAGAAGCCAGGTAGCTCGGTTGTAAGAGGGCTAGGCTTGCATGTTGCAAGCCCCGGGTTCGAATCCCTACGTTGGTGGAGATTTCTTCTCATGCTTCTGGGATCGGTACTAGGCCTGGTGAGACCATTCACAGTTGGGCTTAATTAACTGTGCTCTACTCGGAAGACTGGCCTATGAGATAGAGTATTTAACAAGACCACTACACACTTAGTAACACACACATGACACAACCGTCTGACTTGAAGTAATGCCTAAAGGCGATTCCGAGCAAATTGGCTATACACGCATATAACAAGACGCACACAGAAAGAAAGAAGCAGTATTTAATTATTTTGAAAATACATAAACAACTCGTTATTTTAAGGGGGGGGGGGGGGTAAAAATGCAAAATAAATGTGAGATTTAAAAAAAATTAATAAGAAATGTTGTAGTTCTTGACGAGTTCCACCACTGAAAAAATTTTATGTACTAATTTCTGATACACCCGGTATATATTTTTTATATTAATAGAAAAGCTTATTACTATATTTTTCACAGTTATAATAATTATATTCAAGGCTGTACATTACAGGTGGAATAGTAGCTCATTTTTTGTGGTGAGTCACTCCACGTTCTTTTCTACTTTGTTCTGCAGTTTATTATTCGTCTCCGCCTTCTATACTATTTTTCTCCATTTTTGCCTGTCCTGGATTTGCTCTCTCCATCCTTGTATTTCTATACTTTTTATATCCTATAGAACTTGGTCCTCCCATCTGGTTTTAGGTCTCCCTCTTGGTCTCTTATGGTTTCCACTGTGTAATCATCTTCAGTTCTTTACTTTCCTCCATTCTTTGTAACCATAAAGCCATACCAACGTATCCTTTCTCGCAGTTATTCCACGTTATAGTCATGGTTTTATAAAGTTATCAATGCAAAACAACCTATTATTAATACTAAAACAACGCAAAATGTATTTGGAAGAAAAATTTGATTTAACCATAACCATTGGCTTTGAAAATACCCAAAAGGTGCATGAACATTTACGTTACACATACAAAAATCGGAATCTTTGTTTCTCGAAAATCCGCTCATTAACAGTCTACAAAATGTCGGCAATAAAGTTTTTATCCACAGATAGATTTTTGAGAGTCGGTACCTACTCGTTTAATAAATTTTAGGCTACTGCTTTATTAAGAACTTATAATTATTGTTTAATGTTACTTCATGCTATACTACTAAGATCACAGCTTGTCTAATAAAATCTGCATCTCGATTAGAACCTCCATTCTCTTGGTGCCAAAACAGACATCGAATCCGTTAAGTTGCTAAGGGACATTTGTACAGTTTTTGATTAACATTTAAGCTCCGCTTAAACTCCAGTTTACCCTAGAAATACAGTGGTTTCCCCGAAAAATTTTTAGTTTCCGTAAACATTAGGACATTTTAGAACAAAGCGGTGGAAATTGCCCTAAAAGAATTAAACTAGAGGAAGTTTTTATCTTCGTCGTAAAGTGGGCATCTAGACTGTCAAAAAACATTTTATTGTTAAATTACATTACAAGATAAATATTTTTGTTTTATAAATAAAATATTTTCAAAACTCGGAGGAAAAAGAAGACGAGCCACACACACAACTATTTTTTACATTTGTTTCCTTGTTGCATTCTAAGAAACGGAAATAATTCTTCAGAATACCAAAATTCCACAATGTATTTGAAGATACGTGTAATATTTATAAATCATTTTTCTGTGATTTTTAAAGCTAGAAAAAATAATATAAATAATTACTGACTTGAATATGTTTTAGTTAATTTAGTGTTTAGTTCATTAAACTAATGGCAACTTACAGCAAGGATATTAATCACATTCTTTGTTAAATCAGGTATGTTCCGTCTGAATAACTAACCCCCTCTATTTTACTGAGCAAGGGTGGTTAACCAAAATTTAAGTAAGTTTAAAAGCAGAGTTGTAAGAGTAGTCGTAAAGTAAAGATCGTTTTAGTGTAAGTGTGGTTTCTTTATCCCAACAAAGTTTTTATTTTAATGAGAAAATAAGGCAACCCCTTGGGTTCCAACATTGGTCCTTCGCAGCCTGATAGTTCATCAATACAATATTTATCAACACATCGAAACCAGCACATCAATTATCAATTTAAACATTATATTTCTGCCTACATCTTTGTGCATAAAGCGCCTGTTCTTTGTCGAAACCAACGCTCCGAGAGGGTGAGTCTTAGATAAGGGACAGCATCAGGTAGAAAAACAACCAACCGACGACCTTGCTAACTTTCATTTTCCCTACAACAAAGAAAGTGCAGCCTGCAGCAAGCTGGTAAGTGACATCTCTTTCCGTTGTGTTTCCTATCATCAACCGAATATTTCTTACCACGCTTCATTTATACAAATTATAGTTATCTTTAATCTTTATATATTATTATCATATCAGTCTATAATTTGTCCTTATACGCAGCATTTTCTAAAATATTATCTATTATTATTGTTATTATTCGAAATCTTAAATATTTACAATGGCAACAGAAACAATGAAAAAATTGTCTCTTAAAAAAGGCCAAATCAAAGGCAAATTAACACGTTTTAACACATATTTAACCAAATTTGATCCAAACACCGAAGTTTTTGAATTAAAATCGCGACTATTAAAAATCGAGTCCGTATATGAGGAATTTGACAATGTGCAAAGTGAACTTGAATTATTAGATGAGGCTGAAAATTCTGAAGTAGAGCGGGAAACTTTCGAGTCGTTGTACTTTGAAATTAAAGCAAAGGCCGAAAAGTTAGTATTTAATTCAGACAAACAAAGCAACCCCGGTTCTCATTCAGAAAGACCATCGATTACATCACCTTCCCCGTTATTTGACCAAGTCACAAATGTTAAACTGCCAACTTTAAATCTGCCGACATTTACAGGTGCTTATGATCAGTGGTTACATTTTTCTGATACGTTTCAGTCTTTAATTGAAACAAACCGCCATCTTTCGGAAATTCAAAAATTTCATTATTTGCGGTCGTGTTTGAAAGATGAAGCTGCGCAGGTATTACAATCGTTGGAGGTGTCGGCAGCAAACTATAATGTAGCCTGGGAATTATTAAAAGGCCGTTTTGAAAATAAAACTGTTATAGTACACAATCACGTCAAAGCCCTCTTTGAACTGCCCGCGGTTATAAAAGAATCCCATGTCGCGTTACGCAATTTATTAGATAAAACCTTAACACACCTACGCGCCCTTAAAAGTTTAGAACAACCAACGGAAGCATGGGACACCTTAATTATATATTTAGTAACAACTAAATTAGATCATTTAAGTAATCGCGATTGGGAGTCTTCGAAAAAGAGAAACGTTCTACCAACGTTTACCGACTTAACGGACTTTTTAATAAATAGATGTCAAATGTTAGAAACTCTTAATGTCAACAACAAATTAATACAAAGGTCGCAATTTGGATTAAACAAAAACGTAACAAAATCTATTACAACGTGTGCAACAACGCAGTCAAGCCTAATATGCAAATTATGCAACGGAAATCATTTTATAGCCCAATGCCAATCTTTTCTTGATATGCCAGTTGACACGCGCTTAACTGAAGTTAAAAAACGCCGTTTATGTATCAATTGCTTAAGATCAAATCATCTAATTAGTCATTGTGTAGCAGGTAAATGTAGAAAATGTTTCAGAAAACACCATACGTTGTTACATATGCTCGATATAAGCAATAACGAAATTAAATCAAATAATACATCTACCCAAAATGAGCAACCACAAGTCAATAATACCCAAGCATCATCTTCGGTTAGTATCAATCATACAAATATTTTAGCATCGCAAGATTCGCAAGTTCTTTTATCCACGGCGTTGGTACATGTATACGATATTACTGGACACTTACATAAATGTCGAGTCCTCCTTGATTCTGGATCGCAATCAAACTTTATTACATCCGAATTCTGTAAACGTTTAAGGTTACAACTAAACAATGTCGACATTCCAATAATAGGAGTAAACCAAGCCATTTCCAATATTTGTCACACAACCGAGATCAAGTTAAAATCTTCGTATAACGCCTTTTCGGCAAAAATTATTTGTTTGGTTCTTCCTAAAATTACAGCAAATCTACCCGCAAGTTCGTTTAACATCCTTGATCTAAACCTACCACAAGTATCCCTAGCTGATCCAACATTCAATCAAGCAAGCACTGTAGATCTGTTAATAGGGGCTGAATTGTTCTGGGATTTATTATGCGTGGGTCAGATAAAACTAGGTAAAGATCGACCAACTCTACAAAAAACTCACTTAGGTTGGATTATATCAGGAAAAATAATATCACATGTACCAACGTTTAAGAAACAACAATCGACGTGTCACTTTAGTAGTAGTTTGGAAGGGCAACTTACGGATTTTTGGAAATTAGAGGAGTGTCCAGAAACACCTAAATTATCACGCGAAGAAATCGATTGCGAAAACCATTTTCTAAATAATACAATTAGGGATGACAACGGAAAGTTTATAGTTAGCTTGCCTTTTAAACGAAACATTTTATCAAAATTAGGGGAATCCAAAACAGCAGCTATTAAAAGATTATATTCGTTAGAAAGAAGGTTTGAAAGGCAACCCGATATAAAGGCAGAATATACAAAATTTATGGATGAATACGAAGAATTAGGTCACATGAGCGAGGTTACACAAGATGACTTACCAGACGAAAGCATTGTATATTTGCCACACCACGCAGTTGTGAAGGAGACGAGTTTAACCACGCGGGTTCGCGTAGTTTTTGACGGTTCAGCGAAAACATCCACTAACCTTTCGTTAAATGACAGTCTTATGGTAGGACCTACTATCCAAGAACAGTTATTTTCAATTATATGTAGGTTTCGCACGCATCAATATGTTATAACTGCGGATATCAGCAAAATGTATCTTCAAATTTTAATTAAACGCGAAGATCGGGACAAACAACGAATACTTTGGCGTAAGAATCGAGGTGATCCTATAAAAACGTATAGATTAAATACTGTAACCTATGGAACTGCATCTGTCCCATTTCAAGCCATTAGATGTTTATACCAAATCGCTATTGAAAATGAACAGAAGTATCCCTTAGCATGTCATATTATTAAACGTGACTTTTATGTGGACGACATGTTAACCGGAACGAACTCTATTTCAGAAGCAAATACAATTTGCAATGACATATCAAATCTCTTAAATTCAGCCGGTTTCCAGCTTCGAAAATGGACATCAAATACTCAAGAGATTTTAAAAACCATACCGCAAGACTTGCATAATCCATCCATGCTTGAAATAGGGAGCGATAATAGTATAAGAACATTAGGATTGCAGTGGAATTACCGCGGAGACACCTTACAATACTTAGTTAATGCCAACCAAGAAAATCGGGTCACTAAAAGACTTATTTTATCAACCGTTTGTCAAATTTACGACCCATTGAGATTTCTTGGGCCAATCATAGTAAAGGCCAAGCTAATAATTCAAAAATTATGGCAGTTAAACATAAGTTGGGATACATCAGTTCCACAAGATATTTATAGTTCATGGATTCAATTTAAAAACCGACTTGCCACTATTAACGAAATCAAAATTCCTAGGCATATTTTATGCATAAATCCAGTTAATATGCAATTGCATGCATTTTCAGATGCTTCCGAATTAATTTATGGTACATGCATATTTTTAAGATCAACCGATCAATTTAATAATATAAATGTTAAGTTTGTATGTGCAAAATCAAGAGTTGCGCCTTTAAAAACAATTTCACTTCCTCGTTTAGAGTTATGTGGCGCACTGCTTCTTATTAAATTGGTTAACAAAGTATCCACGGTATTAAACATTTCTATCCAACAACAATATTATTGGTGTGATTCAACCATTGTCCTAGCATGGATCAAAACGCCATTAAATAAACTAAAGGCTTTTGTTAGAAATCGTGTAGCAGAAATTCAGCGTCTTTCAGATCACAATAAGTGGAATCATGTACGTAATTCAGACAATGCTACTAATTTTGTTGCCACAACTGATGAACTTTCAGCAATATATACGTTTTTTAGGAATAATGAGAACACAGAGCACAATGTCAAGTTTCTCAGTAATAACCGATCAATTAACTGGCATTTTATACCAGCGCGAGGTTTATGGGAAGCCGCAATAAAGACAGTCAAGCGACACTCAGTCCGTATTTTAGGAGATGCTGCAGGAACTTTTAAAGAACTGTATACTATGTTTGTTAAAATTGAAGCGTACCTAAATTCCAGACCCTTGAATCCTTTATCCACTAATCCAGACGATTTGACTTCCTTAACCCCTGGTCACTTCCTCATAGGAGAGTCACTCTCAGCAGAATCAGCAGTCCCAGAATATAGCGTACGGGACCTAAACAGCAACCGTCTGGCAAGATTTCAAAGGGTGCAACAGCTAACACAACATTTCTGGCAACGATGGTCAAAGGAGTACCTGAGAAATTTCCAACAGCGAAAGAAATGGACACGAAAAACTCCTCAAACGTTAAAGATTGGGTCACTGGTAGTACTTCGTGACGATAATCTACCTCTGTTAAAATGGCATCTTGCAAGGATCACCGCCCTTCACTCAGGAACTGAGGAAGTAATTCGTGTCGCAACAGTAAAAACAATTAACGGTGAAGTGACTCGTAGTGTTGTTAAATTGTGTGAACTCCCAGTTGAAACTTTAGAGACAGTAGATTAGAACTGAACTTAACCATTATTTTCTGCACAAATCTTTAGTTATCTATATATTTTATTCCATGTTTTATCCATAGCGTAATTTTATTGTGTATTATATAGGTTGAAAGTTGAATCTTTCAAGGTGGGCGGCATGTTCCGTCTGAATAACTAACCCCCTCTATTTTACTGAGCAAGGGTGGTTAACCAAAATTTAAGTAAGTTTAAAAGCAGAGTTGTAAGAGTAGTCGTAAAGTAAAGATCGTTTTAGTGTAAGTGTGGTTTCTTTATCCCAACAAAGTTTTTATTTTAATGAGAAAATAAGGCAACCCCTTGGGTTCCAACAAGGTATATTTGGATCAGAATACAGAGCTTTGTCCAAACATATTTTTAGACTAAAATATGTATGCTGTTGAAATACAGCAGATCCGGCAGCGTTATTTTCTTTCTATTCGAATTGCTAGATTATTTTCAGGTTATTTATAAACATAAATTACAAGCAATTTCGCTTTCAGTTGTACCAGATTAAGATTAATCCAAGTCAAACAGAATTAACAGTTGTAAAGCTGACTTGTATTTATGCCATTATTCTAACAAAATCACTATTTTGTATTTTGTTTATTTTCATTCTCGAGTTGCTTTTATTAAGGTTTTCATTTTTGTAAAGGGAAAGAATAATGATTAGTTTAAAGAGTCGTAGGCTTTTGAAAAATGACTTAAAGGTTTACGAACGAATCCGTAAACATTAGCTTTGTCATTTCTTATGCATTCAACTTTTATGATATTGTATATCAGAAACTTAACCCCCTTTAAACGCTTATCTGTTCCCATCGCGTTCTAAGGTCCTAAATCCGCTCAATGGACTACTAAGGATAAAGATATAATATGAACAAAAGTCTGGTCCAAATTTATATGAAATAGGCACAGAACTTACGAGCTTCAAAATCGAGCAGAGCACCATAAAAATATACATTTTATGAAAATTGCTCGGGACGTGGAAGCTAAATTAAAATAAAAATTGCTCCACACTTTCTACGCCATTTCTAGGCCCCTAACTTTTCATATTTTTCGATACGATATTAAAGGTCGGCATGGTAAGACAAAGGAGTCGTAGATTAAGCCGGGTTTTTGAGTTGCTTTATCTACCATCGAAATAACGAAAACGTTTAATATGTTATTACACGGTTATAAATTTGAACAGGACGTATTACGGCTCTTTGAAATTAGATCGTGATGGGAGTAATAACTCGAGCAAGTCGATTATCAAAAGAACGACGTGCCCTCCCGCGTTGATCTAAAGCTACCTCATATTATCACTCCATTCTTATTGTAAATTTCATATGACGTGCATAATAATCGTGAGTTTATTTTCAGGTGAGTTATTTATTACCGGATCGAAGCCAACAGAAGTGGTTTGCAAGCTTACAAATTGGCGGAGGCGCTAAGGTAACATTAAAATTTACTACTAAAACCCGGACAAAGGAACCTTGCATGACATTAACTGTCGAGGAAATGCTGCTAAGCTCAGCTAGTTACGTACAAATTAAGTCATCCCGACATCATAATAATAGGGCAGAGGCGACAGAACACAAGCGCGGCTTCCATTAATTCCTTTGGGATCATCTATTCAAATTCAGCAACAGCTGAAACACTCGGGAGAAAATTATTTCGAGGTGTTTCTCCTTGTAATATTCCGAATCACATTTTGACAAGTACTAAATATTAATTTATTACCCTGAAATGGAAATGCCTTAAAATATTACGAGGGAATTGCAAATACTCCGAATTAAATCTTACGCTCAACTTGTGTAAATTTTGAAATTCAAAGAACAAACACAGTTCTAGGGTTGCGTTTGTAATTTATCTCGAATCCATAAAATACTAATTTCATCAATGCAAGCAAATTTAAAAGCCAAAATTGTTTCCTTAATTAAAGGTATGATATAACGATTGGCCATCTAAGTTAACATATTGTGTTTAACAGATTTAAACATTTGACCACAACTGGCATTCGAACTTATGCTTTTTTGATAACGAAGCAGATATCAATACCACTAAGTCACTAAAACTATTTAATCGCTTCATAACACATCACTAAAAAAAGTTAAAAATAGAGAATAAAACAGAAATACAATAGACAGCAGGAGAATTAGAAAAAAGGCGGAAGGAAAGCGAGATTGCTACTAAAATAAGAACAGTGGGATTAATCTACCTAATTAAGGAAGTTTAGTATGTGTACATGATACTAAAAGTTACAATGTTTATACAGAAAACGTGAAGTGAAGGAGATCACAAAAGAGAGTCCTTATTGTGTCACGTGTATCTCATTAGTTGGGTATTGAGTAAGAATGTGGGGATCGATTCTACCTTAATCCATTGTATAAGTACAGCTGTCAATATGGCGTTGTGAGCTTCGCAGCTGACTTAGAAAAAGGACAAGCTAACGGTAGTAAGTTTCAGATGCATTGTACTCGTACTTGCTGAGATTCTGCAACTACAGCTGATGCGAGGTTAAAGTTCTGTATTGAAAAGATATTTTAAAACCGTCCTTGGATTTAATGTTAAGTTATTGGTTGTCAGGAATAAAATTTTAAAAAATTATTATAATTTAAATTAAAAAAGTAAGTAGACAGAACATTATTGGATTTTTGTATTTTGTTTCTTAGACAAACAAAAAAATGATATAAAATATTCTTACTAACAGTTCTAGGCTTCTTTTAAAATTGGTCATTAAAGAATAGAATCAGAAATTCACATTTTTCTTAGACATAACAACACATTTACTCAGTGCCAAAAAAGTATAAAGCTCCTACTACCAGCAAACTTACTAAATTGTTACGCTTCCTAAGTACTATGTGCTGATTGTTCCATGTTTTAATTGTAACCTTCTTTTAACAACAAACCTTTTCGGTTCCAAACGATTGGGTAACGTAAAACAATTAAAGATATCAAGTAAGTGAACATAAAAATAATTATTCAAGTCATTGGACAGAAAAATTGTTCGAGTAGAGAATTTGTTCAACTTTCTTTTATGTAAATTTAATCAATTTTCTTTAGGGGTTGGGTGTTAAAATTGTACAAAATGATTTTTAATATTGTTAGAAAATGGAAAGTTCTGACTCGTAATCATAACTTTCGTTAATTTAAAAAGTTTATAATTAAGGAAAGTTCCGTATGTTCGAACTAAAACCCCCTAAAAATTATAAACACATTCTGTATAACACCAAGGTTACATGTTTTACTTTTCATTTTTTTTAAATTATTTACGTTGAAGGCATTCTTCTAATGTTTTCTTAAAACCTGTAAAAATGGAATAGAAATTTTCCTAAATCTCACTTAAGGCAACATTTAAACGACTTCGTAAATAAATTGGATTACTTAATTTAATAGTATTAAATTACAAATTCAGATACATCACCAATAATAATCTAATAATTATCTCATTCAATGCTGAAAGTTGTTGTTTTCGATTATTTGGCCGACAATTTCATATACAGTATAACTCGCTTATAACGTACCTACTCGTCGGGACCATGACAATCAGTACGTTATAAAAGAAGTACGTTTTAAAAAAATGCACTAAATTAAAAGAAAATTTTATTTTTTGAACAATTCGCATAAACACAAGTACAGTACGCACGATGAAAGATTGCTTCGGGTGCCGCAGATAAGGTTCGTGCGTTCGGCAGCATTTGGCATCTAAACAATAGCCAAATGCTTTGTGATGCTTTCCCAGTGGCGTCGTATAATTTGGTTTATTTAAAGTGCGTAACTACAGGTAATGTGAGTCACCTCGGAATTCACAATATTTTTGTATAGCATTTTAGTGGTTTTTAATTACTCTACAAATCATTAAACTACACAATGCGGCATTAATTCACTGAATAAACAATATTTCCAAAACTTGTTTTTTCATGTGATGCAGTTTAGCGACGACGCCACTGATATCAGCTGCTTCTCGGCCCTGGAAATTTTAAAATTAGACGAGTGCGTATTCAAAAACATAATTTACGTAGGCTATATTTAGGTACTCAGTTATTTAAAACAATCTGTTATGAGAATCTATTTATATAAATCTACGTGACAAAAAGGCTAACAATCGACTGAGTACATACATGATGGGATTTCGTCTTGTAAACTATTTCTAAAACGCCGGGGAATACCCGCATACGAGAAATTATACAGCATACGGGACGTGTTTTTGGTACGTTGTATAAGAAGTCCGTAGTAAAAGAAGTACATTTTAAAAGAACAAATACACGACGTATCCGGCGGGGACCGAGCTCTCAAGTACGTAATAACCGAATGTACGTTAAAAGCGAGTCCGTTATAACCGTGTTATACTGTATTTTCGAGGAAGATAGGCGTTCAGTTCGTTGAAAGTCGTAACTTTGATCGAATCCTTAGTAGAGTTTTTTTATGTAGTTAGTTTAGAGAAATTTGTTATAGTTTGTTGTAGTTTAAGCAAGTCCAACGAATTAAAACTTCAGCTTTAAACATTCGCATTTGGCCATAAAATGACGAACTAAAACTGTAAAAATTTATAATTGTAGGACAAAATTAGTAACAAATAAAATTTCAATTGTTTTATACGAGGGTCATTTTTAAAGTAAAAACCGTTTGCGCCTCCTATCCGCGCATAGCGCTCCCCGTGGTCTTTTTACCGACTTAATGCCTTCTCTGGTCATTTGTCAACGCTGTCAGTCAGTCTGAAGTTCCTAGCGGAGGTAGAGGATATTGTGCAGCAATATAATATTATCAGCTATGTCCATTACTAATCCCGCCGATTGCGAAGTACGCGCTTTAAATGCAAAAAACACTCGTCCTGCCGAAATCCTTCGGCAACTCGTTGAAGTGTATGGGGCAGGTGTGATGAATGAAGGGAATGTGCGAAAGTGATGCCGTCTATTTAATGGTGGAAGAACAAACATCCATGATGAGGAACGTTCTGGCTGGCCAACCATAATCACGGACGAACTGAAAGCAGCTGTTGATGCACATCGACGAACTGCATAAGAATTTTCAACATGTTTCCTGATCTGTTCTCTATGACATTGTCAGTATCCACTTACAGTATGCAAAGATTTGTGCCAGGTGGGTTCCAAGAATGTTAACGCAAGAACACCAAACGAAACGCATGGCTTCATCCCTGTCTTTTTTGGAGCGTTACAACAATGAAGGAGAGGCATTCTTGGGCCGCATTGTGACAGGCGATAAGGCATGGGTCTCGCATTACACACTAGAGCAGTGTTTCTCAAACTTTTTTTCACGTGGAACACTTTTTTGCAAATGTAAGTTGCGTGGAACCGGACCGAAAAACTACTAACTATAAACAATTGAACTATCTATTAATTTGTTTTTACTTCACTGCACTTACTCGTATCGACTATATCCCTCCGTGCCGCCAGACCGTCTTTATACAGGGTGTATCGTAAATGGCGCATAATATTCGCACCACGCGATTCTGCGTTAAAAACTGGACAAAAAATTGTATAACTGTTTTAGGCCAAAACGTGTAGTTTTTGAAGAATTGTTAATTAAAGTCTTGTAAACGTAGCAACACTGTGTGGTCAGTCATACTATGTCACCTGCGATATCACCAATAGCAACCCGCTTGATTTAATATAATTGCATTGTACATTGTTGCAACATTTATGAAAAGCACAAGTACTGCAAAAATTTCAAACTTCGGATGGAAATTCTAATTAAACGAAGGGTATATTGAGTACAATTACAGATTAGTTATTTCTTTTGTTGATTAAACTACAGCTAAAAATCTTTATTTCATAAAAATATGACACGACAAGAGTTAACAGCAAATTGGTACTGAAGTTTTTTGCTTGGATTTTGACGTAGAATCGCGTGATATACATATTATGCGCGATTTTCGATACACCCTGTATACCGGCATCGAACTATTTCCAACAATAACAATCCACGACCGCCGCGAATTCACATATCAATGTATTCCAGAATCTGACGTCACGACCGTACATTAGTCCGGGAGATTTCGTTACAATACGGGAACAAAAATATGTTTTTGTATTTTGCGGAACTTTGCGCGGAACCCTTGGCAAGTACTGATGGAACCCTAGGGTTCCGCGGAACCCACTTTGAGAAACACTGCACTAGAGAGTAAGCGACAGTCTCTTAAATGGCATCATGCGCACAGTCCATCAAAACCACAAAAATTCAAACAGGCAGTTTCCACTCTGAAAGTAATGGTGGGGCGGGAAAGGCATTTTGCTCGTGGAGTTTATGCCTCGTGGAGAAACAATCAATGCTGATTGGTATTGTGAAACGTTAAAGAAGCTTCGGCGTGCAATACAGAGTCGTCGACGAGGCTTAATCAGTAGTGGAGTGTGTTTACTCCACGATAATGCCCGCCCGCATACTACTGCCAGAACGCAAGCGTTGCTAGAGAAGTTTAAATGGGAATGTCCCGACCACCCACCTTATATCCCTCAGACCTAGCACCTTCCGACTATCAGCTGTTTACAAAACTGAAGGAATTTTTAGGCGGGAAACGGATGCAAACAGATGATGACGTCAAAGACACAGTCAACGGTTGGCTAAATGGACTGGCGGCCGACTTCTTCGATGAGGGGATCGTCAAACTCATCTCCCGTTCGGAAAAATGCCTCGAGCAGAACGGGGATTAGGTCGAAAAATAGCGAAAGGATGTTGGTTATTGTAGGAATAAAATTTTTGAAAGTTGTACTGGTTAGAACGGTTCTGACTTTAAAAATGACCCTCGTAAATCCATCGAATTGCAGACAAATACAAATCCCATTGAGCTTTACCATCAAACGTTTGTAAAAGCTTCTTAACATTTCTTTAAATCTTCAAGCAAGCGCAAAATTTAGTATATAGATTTTTTGGGAAATTCCTAGTCAAAATATTCTTCTTCTTCCTCATATGGCCGAATCCTAGGCCAAAGGCCTGTTGGGGATATCGGCGATCTCGCGAATCGAACCCCAGATGCCTACGTGAGAGACCGAGGCCTTTTGCACGTGGCACGTGCTCCTCTTATAAAATATTGATACTTATAATGAGTGTGGATTATAATAATCTTGTTTGTAGTAATATTGTCGATAGACATTATTTGAGTCCAAAATTGCCTTCAGAAGGACTTTCTTAGGATTTTCGATGGCACAGTTCACACAGGTTCGAATCCTCAGGGTTAGGTGGACCGAACCGAACCGCCGAATTTTGTAATTTGTTGGGTAGGTAGGTTGTATGACCATAGTAAAACAAATTACATACTTTCTTATTTAAGCTGTGATCCGTGATAAATTTAAATTAAGAAATTCAACAGATTTTGTTTCTAGGTAGGCGTAGGTGTATTTAGCACGAAGAAAAAATCCAAGTAAAATCGAAACAAGTAATAAAATAATTATTGCCCATTTTAAACACGAATGCACCCGTAATTTTAATAACATAGGTTGTTAATGTAGTCGTAAGTTTTATAGCAGTTATAAAGCAATTTTACATCAATTTAATGACCTCAGAAGTAGTTTAATTTCAGTTTAATTGTTAGTTATTACGTATTGCGTATCCTATGAATATAAACTACTACATATTATAACAACATATAACGCTAGTATGCATACTTACTACTACATACTATGAAAAACGACCGGCAGCTTTTGTTAGGGAGACTAATATAAATTGCTTTAAAGCACGCTTATGTAGCGAAACGGTAAGCTATTACACTGAACCAAAATTTAAAACGGTATGCAAATATTAATTTAAGTAATCCTCAGATTTATATATGTTACATAAAGCTGAAACTTGCATAAATGTGCACTTTCAAGATATTAAATTTGTTCTTGTTTTCGTTTTTGTAACAAGAAATTGAAACTTGAGAATTTTAGAATTCTTTGTAGCTCTTTGTAGACTTACAAATGATCAAACAATACTTTGAGATTTAAAGAAAACGCTCAAAATAATTTTTAAATACTCAAAAGAAACCTGATAAACTAAAGCCTTCTGTATTTATTTTGAAGAATCTGAATGAGCACAAAATCCATTTAAATATAACTCTTAGATAGTCACAAATAATCGCTGGACTACAAGAAAAGAGTGTAAAATATTGTCCAAAACACAGAACATGATACATTTAGGTGCACATACATAGAGCAAACAAAAAATATACTTGTCAAGCAGTCATCTAACAAAGAAAAGAAATCAAATATTGACTGAAAAGCCGGAAATCGGGTAAATAAAACTCAGTATCAGAAGGAATCGGTTATGGATGTTGGATGTTGACCAAGTTACTAATATTATTCGCTATCGGATACCAGCGTCGATATCATAAAATATTCCAGGAAAAATGTAAGATATTTTCTTGTAAGACGGAAATTTCCAAATTTTAGCAGTATGTCGCTGAATTCCTCTGTTCCGAAATTTTTAAAAACTGGTATATTTAAACCGCCTTAGAAAACCTTGCGATTCCTTATTGTAATTCTGTTATAATATAATTTTTTTTTTGGGATTGTTAAGTTTGAATTAATTTTCAAGCACATACGTCGCTGTGTGGGTACAAAATGCCTTTGCAAAGGCGAATTAAATTTGTATTGTACTGGAATGATAAACGAAAAATATAGAAAACATGAAGGCATCATTAGACATTATTTGTAAAATGTGCAGACTTCTGCTGTTAGAATAAATCAATTTATTTGTCTCGTGATTTTTGCATTGTCTTTCATACAAATCTGGAATTACAGTGAAACTCAGTAATAACGAGATCTCTGGGACTGCGATGTTTTGCTTTGTAATATCTATCTGTTATGCTTCAAAAATTAAAAATAACAGAAAGGTTTTTAAAATTATTGTATGTGAGAGAGCACAAGAACATAATATGGAATTATTTACATTGCGTTTTTAACGATTATCAACAAGCATTTGACAGCGTAAGTAGAAGTACACTAATTGAAGGGTTATTAGAAATTGAACTACCCCCTAAAATTGTAAGAATGATACGACTAACTCTAACAGAAACAAAGGCCAAAGTCACAATAGGAAATGACTTATCCGAAAGTTTGGACATGACATCAGGTGTAAGATAGAGTGCTATGTTGCCAACGCAATTGTTTAATTTAACAATAGAAATAATCATACGAAAGACCAAGATAAAAAATAATATAAAAACAGATGGAATACAAATGTTAGCATACGCGGATGACATAGTTATACTAAGTCCATACTTAAAACTACTAAAAAGCTTCTTCCAAGTATTGAATCACGAAGCACTACAAATCGGACTGAACATAAATGAAAATAGTAAAACCAAGTACTTAAAATTTTCAAGGCAAACACTGGACGGCAAAGCAATAGAAATGGGTAACTATACATAGAAAATGTGATAAAATTTACTTACTTAGGCTCAGAAATAAATACCAGAAATAAATACAAATAAGAAGAAATTAGAAGACGGATACCAATAGGCAATAACATTTCTTCAAACATCAAAATCTAATAAGATCAAAGATCCACAGTCGAAGTAAAATATAGCGAACTATCGTTGCACAAACGTGGGCTACAACAAAAGACGAAGAAGAAATGTTAATGTGATTTGAGAGAAAAATTATAAGAAGGATATATGGGGGAGTCAAGGAAAGAGAAGAATAAACCAAGAGGTCGAAAGAATATTAGAATATGGAAACATTGTTAGATTTATAAATGGAAGCCAATTAAAAAAAGAACAAGAGGTAGGCCGAATAAAAGATGGACAGATGAAATAGAAACAGACATGAAAAACATGAAAGTAAGAAATTGGAAAATGAAGTGTAGTGACGGAGAAACCTGACATCTTGATATTACACTGTATGTTCCGTTTCAAAATGCAGCATAGAAATACTGTATGTGATATTTCAGTTTCTAACTATTATTCAGGATTTTATTCAGTGCATTATCGGATATTCTTTCTGAACACGTTCCATCTACTTTTATCACTCCAAAGCTCATGATAGATATATACACTTACGTCTAATTTCCCTACGTCGCGTTTTGAAACAGGACATACGGTATATATTCTTCTGAATCCTGAATTTTAGATAATAAACATACGTAAACCAAATCAACCAAATTCCTAATTTATCCAAATACAGATTAACAATTCGGATTGCTACAAAAATGCGAATTCTGAAATAATCTTGAATATTTATATTTTCATAAAGGTTTAACTTACATGAAGCGGATTTTAGATTATTGTATATAAATGTTCAATTTAATTTCAGCAATTGTTAATCAATCATTTATTATACATACATATATTGATATAGATATATAATACTGAGCCCAGCGCTAATAATTGACAATTGATGCGCTGAATAAAACTAAAATAAAATAAAAAAAGTGAAAATTGCATTTATTTTAAAGGATTGTCGGCTATAACTCTAAATATATACAAAAATTGAATTTATTGACGACTTGGATTCGGGTTTTAACAAATCTGTAAAGCATAGTTTTATTCGACACAACAAAAGTGAGGATTTGCTTAATTATTGGTGATTGGTGATGTATCTGAATTTCTAATTCAATACTATTAAATTAAGCAATCCAATTTATTTCCCAAGTTGTTTAAATGATACCTTAACTGAAAATTTCAAAGATTTCTATTCTTTTCTCACAGGTTTTAAGAAAGCATTGGAAGAATACCTTCGACGTAAATAATTCAAGAAATAAGCTAAATGAAAAGTAGAACCTGCAACGTGGGTGTTATACAGAGGATACAACTTCCTAAACAGTCGTTGACATTATATTTTCAACTATGATACAAACAAGGAATACTCTTCTTATATATTTAATGATCTAAATTATTGTTCTACTTATTAAAGTTCAAAATTACCATTGCAATAAGTATCATAACTCTTGCGGTATAGTCAGGGATAGATAGCGCCTCCATCTAGGGAGTTTTGAAATTTGTTTACATGCAAATTTTTTATCTGTCGCTATATTCTTTACGGTAATTAGCGAAAGCTGTCGCTAATTAATTTTTAACAAGTAAACTCGAGAGAGCGGCATACTTCGTTTTACAAAGAAAATTTATGGCCAGATGTATGGTCTTCCTGTGTAGTTTTAAAAATGAAATAGTAAATATCAAAAAATTCACGAAATTTCAAACTTGACACTAAATTTAATTTATTTCTCAGTGCAACAAACAGAAGGTTACATGTATATGCCTGACCTGTTATTTGTGTTTGATTAGTTAAATTCCCATATTTACTTAACACCAAACAACTGTGTCACTTGGAACGACTTAAGCAAGGTTCACAAACGGCATTTACACTAACCTACATTTTAGTGATGCCAATCTACATTACCATTGACTACTAGGTGGGAAATTTAAATTGACACACTGTTCCCCATAACAGAGTGCACCCCACCTTCCCCTACTGATTTTAAAGGGTTTTTAAGGAGAAACAACTTTAGACAAGACTTAATTAAGCCAAAAGGTTTGATTGAATTTTTCAGGAATCTTGAAAATTTTTCTGTGTGGGCTTTCTGTGGCGAACTTATCTGATAAGTTTTCTTATAAATATTTTTAAGTTTCAGATATAGCATTTTTCTCACTGTAGCCGCTGTTAACTGAGTGAAATTATATTTTGTGTTTGCTCGTTTTTGTGACAATGTTATTTTTTCTTGATACTTTCAAGCTTGCCAAATTCTCGAATAAATTATTTTCTCATTTAATAGTAAAAATACAAATATTAAACAACCATATATGTTAAAATCTCAACTGCTTATTTTAATTACCACTCAGCTTGAACTGAAATACTCGTAATTTATTTTCTGCGGTGTTTGCTGTAACTACATTTCTTCGGGAGTTTGAATGTTTAATAATAGCAAATATACTAATTCAGATCATGGTTACACGAATCATACATTTATTTAACATATCTACAGGAGTGGCCTAGTGGTTAAGGCATTCGACTACAGCGCATACGGTCTCGGGGTCAAACCGAGTCGGATGCTCGGCAAGTGGCCTACCCAGTCACTGAAAATAATTATTTGGAACTGAAAAACAGTGGTGGAGTAGGGAAGGTATTGGAAGCAATTGTCGAAGGCGTGTGGGGGTGCCTACCACATCACTCCTATAAACTTTTCCTATTACAATAAAACCTTTGTTACACTAAAAGTGAATTTTTACTTTCTATTTAAGAATATTTAGATTACAATTTCAGTCATATTTTTAAAATTGGGAAGGATCTAACACATAACTTAAGTAAATGCTTCGCTTTAATAGAACAAATAGACACTTCAACCTGCTAAACTGAAAAAGTACTTATTTCCAATTAGATGGCTAACTCCGTTTACTGAATATATTTCCAATTATCGATTACTGTTGACAGTTTGTGATATTGTGCAAACTAAGCTTTAGTTAAATCTCAATTGAAAATAAATGATAAACAACGAAAGTGTAGGTTGAAAAGATAAACCTTGTTCTATAAAAAGCTGAAAATGTAAAAGATATCTCCGGAAATATTTCTTAATATCGAAAAATAAGTGAAAATGAAATTCGTTTTCCCAGTAGTATATCTGAACACTGTTGTAAAAAGCCAGATAAAAAGCCTGTCTTTCTAAGTACAAATTAAATCATATTTTACATCCGTCAAAATCAATTTTTATTAATATCTCAGTAAATCCAAGAATTTTATTTTGATGCATTTCAAAATAAATCATTCGTTGTTTTCGTTGTGTCTGAATGCTCAATATTTATTGTTGTCATAGTTTAGATATTTCTTATTACCTGTAGTTTATTACAATAGGTAAATCAAAGCCAAAAATTTATTTAACACATAGAGCATAAAATTACAGTGATCAATATCACTTCTCGGTATAGAAGAATACAGGTGAAAGACTTCCTAAACAAAATATGTGATTATTTTATATTACTCGGTCCACTGCCCTAAATAATTGTTATTTCCTGTTTATTTTCGAAACGAAACAGCTGGTAACAATGGGTTTTCCTAAATTGTCATTACTAGTGCGTATGACAAATTTGTTGACGCCCTTTGATGTATTTAATGTACATGTAAGTACAATTAAAAGGCAGCGGTGCTGAAAACGCTTGTAGCAATTTGTCGACCATTAATATTACACCAACACAGAATAGGGTAAACCAGATGCATAAAGCCATAAAAAAGGGGTTATTGCTATTCAGTTATTGTGATAATTTGAGCTGAAACCCAAAGATAACTATTTTTAATATACTCATACAGTTATTCCTTAGTTAAACGTTCTAATTTTGGATTAAATAAAACATACTTATACGTACAATTATCGCATCACTTTATTGCTTAGACTATTTGATAATATGTGCAAACAGAAAGCATATTGTTACCCTAAACATTAAGTTAGATGTTAGTTTCGTACTACAAATGTATTAAACACATGTAGACTACAAATAATCAGAGTTAAACAATAAAACGATGAAGTGGGGTAAAACGAACAATAGGTGTTAAATAATTGTGCTGGAGGATGTAGATAGTAATTACGTATTTTAATAAAGTTAAATCACAACCGCATCAGTTTCCTAAGCTAAGATAGAAAACTGCGAAATTCAGAAAGTCTTACCATTTTTATCTAAATTAATTTTTCTGGTCAGATAAGCCAGTTTAATTTTTGTTTCAAATAGAACATGCCAAACTGCTGAGTGATAATTTTTTTCAAATTATTCTGCATCGAAATTTTCTGCTTTGCGACTTTTAAATATTTTTAAGTAAACATTTTTTGCTTAGCTTGAGACGTAGTATTTTCTCACCAGATTCTATGCTTTTTGTAAATTTTCCTAGTAAAACATTTATAAAAAAATCTGTGAGAGGCCTTTGTTCTTTTTGGGGCATCTTTATCAAATTTGCGAATTTTCCTCGCATGGCTTTGCTGCAAGTAATTTAATTTCGTTTTACCGCCTTTTACGATTTTCTTTCAATAGGCTTTTAGCACAGTTTTTTGTTTGAGATGTATCTTTTATAAATGAAGTGTTATTTAAGGGTTTTTAAATTCTAACTGTTGCTTTTCGTCAACAATTCATATTACCTTTAAGTCAGCGAATACGTAATATCCGTGCTTTGTAAAAAATATTAACTATATAAAAGACTGTTGGGCATCCTCCTTTCTGACTTCAATTAATTCCATTAATAAATAGAAATAATGAATAGACAGTAATTGCACAATTTTCCAATGAAAACTATAAATTTCTATGTCTTTACTGTCACAAGAAATTTGTGTTTTCAAGTCAAAAATATCAATTTTTAAAACCGTAACACCAGTCCAAAAATTACATTAAACCGTTAAATGTGATTCAAGATGCGAAGAAGTTCTAAATTAAAATTTCAAAAGTTTTCCAAAACTAAAATTAATAATTTATAAAATCTCCCCCAAAGGCAGCCTGGGTCGCTCAGTCAGGTAAGTGCCTGCTAGCTAGCCGGCTGACACGGGTTCGATTCCAACGGTGGTCAGAGTATTATGGAGCCGATTTGGGTCGAATTCGTTAGGTTTAGGCTTAGGTTTAAGGTGTATGAATGTATTGTGAATAAATGCTGGTTGAAGGTTGAAGGATGCAAGTCTTAAATGAACCCATCGCCTCCACTGCACACCAGCAAGTGTGAATGAACCTCGGCACTGGATTGCGGTAGAAGAGGAAATTGATTATGTATGTATGTAAAATCTCCTCCAAATTGACGAGATATCAAGTCTGAGTCTTAAGAACCACTTTATTATTATTTTTTCAATTATCAGAGAAAACATGTTGCATAAGATTACGGGGAAGATTCAGAAAAATCATGTTGATAATTGTACATGCGCCCACTGAAGTGAAGAAAGAAGAAGAAAAAGATCAGTTTTATGAAGAAGTAGAAGAATTGCTAAGAAAGTATAAAATATGACATAAAAATAATTGTTGCCGATTTAAATGCAAAAATTTGAGAGGTGGTAATAGTAAACACAAGACTAGTAATGAAAATAGCAAGAAATTAATTATGTTCTGTGAAGAAAATAGAATGAGAATTATGTATGAGCACCTGGTTTCAGAACGATACATAAAGGAACATGGAGATCGCCAGATAATTAAACAGTCAATCAAATTGATCACTGCATGATACACACTAAGCATGCGAGAAGTATAAAAGACAAATTTAGAATTGGACAATTTTATGGTTCTTTCCGTAAGAGATCCAGTGGAGAAAAAAATGGCACATATAGGAACAAAAGATATGTTTTAAACAAAAATATCACAAAAACTTCAAAAAGTCAAACATGATGAGGGAATCAAGAAAAAATGGCAACGCATACAGGAAACAATGCATGATGTAGCCGATGAACTTATATCGCCAAAAGGGCGAATAAAACAAAATGGTTTGATGATGACTGCAAAAAAGTTATAGAGAGTAGAAATAGAGCTCGAAGAAAGATGATTGACAATAATAAGGAGAAAACCAGACTACCTACTTAAAAGAAAAGAAGCTAAAATGATGTATCGAAAAAAGGGAATCACATGGGACAAAAACTGATCAATGTAGAAGAACATTTTAAAAGCATAGAACTCAAAAAATTTTACCAAGAGATACATAAAGGGGCACTATTTACTGTAGAAGTAAACAAGGAGAATTACTAGGAGGAATTGATGAAAAGTTAAATAGATGGGTGAAGTACTATATGAGGATCAGAAAATAGAGAATTATATAGATATACAAATAGATAATGAAGTTATTAGAAATGAATCAGGTGTAGAAATGTCAGAGAATAATGATATTATCAAGGTTATAGAAAATCTGAAAAATAGTACAAGCTCCGGGGAGAATGGTATAATAGCGAAATTCTTGAAAAAAGTCGGGAATGAAGTACAGGCCCAAATAATTATAATCATACAAGAGATATGGATAAAAGGTGGCAGGACAGAATGTCAGAATTACAGAGAAATAGCTGTGCAAGATGCAACTTATAAAGTCCTAGTAACACTGATTAAACAGAAATGAGTATCCTACGCAGAACGTCCTAGGAGATTACCAATGTGGCTTTCGACAGAATAGATCAGTAACTGATCAAATATTTAAATTAAAGCAAATAATGAGCCAGTCATATGACCAGTGGCGGCTCGTGAGTTTTTTTAGTGGGAGGGCACATCAAAACCGAGCTGGAAACATTATCTAAAAACACTTACCTCCCTACTTAAATAGAAAGTTCATCCTTCTGTTCTTCTTACTGCTGAATACATCAATAACTTTATTGTCGGAATCGGGGATCGATTGTATAAACTCTTTTTCAATCGACAACACTGCCAATGCGTTGAGCCTGTCCTCAGACACGGTGCTTCTCAAGAATGTTTTTATGCGCTTTAAAGTGGAAAACATCTTTCACATTCAGTCGTAGACATCGGTGTTGTACAAATAATTAGTTTCTAAAAACATTCTTGTGAGATTATTATCAGCAATAAACACCAAAAGTGACAAAACACCACCTACGCTACACATATCGTCTCGTTCATAAATTGCTCTAAGTTCAGTTTTTAATTTTACACTATCTAACATAGGATAAGAATTCACGGTTGCGTCAAAAAGATTTTGATGGAATGCCTGTCTATACGTTTTGTCGTCCGCTTCCAACGCAATAAAGTTTGCAGACTTTATTTGTTTTATTAATTCAGTTTTATAAACTTCGAACATTGCATCCAAAAACTCATTTTGGATAGTTTTGGAAGTGCCTTTAAACACTTTCGCGTTTTTCAAATGTATTGCATGGAACAGAATCTAATTCCGCAGCCAAGTTAATTAAGCCTACATAAATACCTGGATTGTCTGAAGAACTTGTCTCATCATGGCCCCGCAAGGCCAATTCAAAAGTTCCACAAAATTTAATACACATTATTAATCGACGTAAAATATGGCGATTTTTGTCTACGTCTTCATTGCACTTTAATTTATGCTGCAAATAAGCACTATTCAATTGTTCGCGAATATCTACTTTCCTAAGAGATTAAAGTCCATATAAGAGTTAAGATTGCTACAAAAACTTATCAAAATGATAATAAAAAGCCTTTTTTTAAAACATTAACAATTTATTTTTGTCGGACTCAATTCGGCGCAAGGCCAGGATTCCAATTAATTACAAAAAAACAATAATTAAAGATTGATTAGAACATGAATTAAGACTTGTCAAATTACCTAAAGAATTTAAATGTACTTAAAAATACAATGTTAAAGAATACAATATTAAAGTTAAATATAAAAAAATTATTATCAATTCATTCATGAATTAGCAAAGCAAAAAATAGTGAAAATTTATAAAAGATAAATCCAAAACTAATTCATAATTGAATTGAATTACATACCATGATGAAATGCACACTTTATCTAAGCAATGAATATTACAAAAACGAACAGGTGTACACACACCTGTGCGATATATAAATTTGAATCAAAAAGTAAAATTTTATTAATTACAAAATAATAGAAAAAACACTTATCTCAGGCTTCAGATGATTAGAAATTTAGAAAATCTGGAATTTCAGCAACACTTGATTCCAAACGGTGAAATATGGTTCAACAGATAACACAGCAGAACGCATGGGAAAATGGCGTCCCTCCACGTGCAAGCGAAAATTACCAAAAGAATTAATTCCCAGCGGAAATTAAATTAATCCAAGCAGGAAAATACCCACAGCTCCTCCAGAAGGAAAATAATGTCAATTAACACCATTAAAATTTAAAGAGGTGTAAATTGAAGCTGAAAATTCCAAGTGAAATCAAAAAAAATGTAGATTTGTTGTTTACTGATTATCTTGGTTTAGAGGTGTGGAAGTAGTCATTTTCAGTAAGTTTTTTTAAATAATAAATTTATTATTTAAGTTTATATGTTGTTTAATATTCATACGTTTCGGAAATAATTCCTTTATCAATGAGTGACATTTTAAAAATTATACAGGCAGTACATTTAAAATCATTTGGTTTTAATGACGTACAAACGCCAAACGTACAAGTCAATAATTGAAGTCTTATTAACAAGAAAAGAAAAATCTTTGTAATCTGTACTATAATGGTTCATTAAATCCAAATGATTTTAAATCAAAAATTGAAGTTTATTAACAAGAAAGGGAAATTCCTTATAATATGTACCTACTTTAATGGTTCACTAATTCCAAATGATTTTAAATCAAAAATTGAAGTTTATTAACAAGAAAAGTACAAATCTTTGTATATTTACTATAATGTTTCATTAAAACCAAATGATTTTAAATGTACTGCCTGTATAATTTTTAAAATGTCACTCATTGATAAAGGAATTATTTCCGAAACGTATGAATATTAAACAACATATAAACTTAAATAATAAATTTATTATTTAAAAAAACTTACTGAAAATGACTACTTCCACACCTCTAAATCAAAAAAAATGAAGATTAAGCAAAAATTAATAAAAAAATTATCTTACCACCAATTAGTGCGAAACGAACTGTTAACAAGCATAACAGCTATAAATCCCAATATTGGATACTTTAAAAAATGACGGTCATTATAAATGAACGTACTAAAATGATGAAATTTTTAAGTAACTTAGACGTTTGTTCACATTGAAGTTCTAACGCCAAAAAGAAAGAAAAATCTGGGTCAAGAATCCACATCGCCTGACAATGAAATATTGCGCAGGTCAAAACATATACAACCCAGATAGCGCTTATGCAAATACAGTTGCATAAAACTAGGCGAAGATTTTACTCAAAAATGAAAATAATTTTAGTAATGGTAATTTGAATAACACAAAATAGAATACGAAAATAATAGACTCGGAAAACCCGAAAGAATTACTTTTAAACGATAATAAAAACAAGCTATTGCCCTAAATAACCAGGCATCGCTTAAAGATGGAAATTTAAGCGCCGGCACAATGGAAATAAGGTAATCAAAAGCAGTCAGAACCACGAATGAAAGAAAATCTTGCAAAATAAGAAAAGGGAGAATAATGAAAGGAATTAATCAAATAAAATGGGAATGACAACACAGAAGAAGGAATAAGAAGGATACTGGATAACCAGATAAAGGATCGTAAGATTGTCTTGTGAATAAACAGAAAATTTCTAAGAAAATACCAAAAAAATGAGGATATAATCACGACTAAGAAACCAGGCATCGTTCCCTAAAGAATGTCAACATGCAATATAATTTAGAAGCAGTGATTATAAAAATAAATCTTACCCACCATCTTACTACCTTAAGGAAAGGCAATTGATTCAGGAACAATCAATCCCTAAAACTACTTAAAAATGACATAAGCAGGATGATAAATTAGCAAAAATAGCAAAGTTTTAAATGTAGGGTAACAACCACAATAATATGAGAGGAAACCTCTTTTACAAAAAAACATATAGCTTATCAATCAACCATGAATATCGATTGAAAAGAAAAAACGAGACAATTTGACACGTACAGCTGGAAAATTGTAACAAGATGAGAAACGGAATGTTCGTGCTTCTTGGCTCTTTCCGCAAGGTGTTTCAAATCATTTACACCATATTTCGTCCACGCTGTAACTTCTTTCATGGAAATTAGGCAGACAAAATAAAATAGTCTATTTGTTACGGAACAACCACGCATCCAGTCATATTTGTCATAAAGGTTTTTATTAAACACTCTGTTATTACTTCGCGCGATTTTGTCTTTGAAGTATAACTGATTTGCAGATCAGGCCTGCCTTTTTCTTTAATTAAAATTTTGTCTTGGTAGGGTAAAGGGGTACTATTGTTAAGCAACAAATTTTGTATCGAATTTACTTCGGTATCCATGTCTATAAAGAGTAAACATCAATATACAACAAATAAACCACAATAACCAATAACGAACAAACAGTAATAACGAACTAACCACGAAATCAAAATAAAAACAACAAATTAAACCCAAAAATTAAATAGAACGCGATTCCCACTAAATACGCGTCACCTCAAACACAATCACATAAACAGCTCTTACGCGCGTGAGTTCAACTGTTGAACCACAGAACATTAAAGGTGTTGAACTAGCTTGAATCTGTCACAGGTCACGATTTAATGTGCCCCAAAGCCGACCTATAATCGGCGAATTTTACTGCATATTTCCCACCGCGGTTACGCAATCGGTACCAAAAATAGGTATCATTTCAACTTGTCCCCGGACAAAAGTTTTGATAACTCTTCGTGACGCGGCAATGGACAATGGACTATAATATTGATATTATAGGTATAATAATAGATTGTTGTGTTACTCGTGTTAAAAAAAAATAAAAGTTAGAAGTGAGAAGTGTTATTAAAAAAAGCTTTCTTTCTCTCGAGTGTAGGGAGGGCACGTGCCCTTGTGCCCTTTAGCACCAGTCGCCACTGCATATGACCACAATTTACTATTGCACATCCTGTTTATTGATTTTAAGAAGTTTACGATTCGATCAAAAGAAGAAAGTTAATAGAAGTCTTGGAAAGTTTAGGAATATCTAATAAATTGATAAGGCTGACAGAAATTACTTTAAGAGGCAAAAAGCAAAAAGGTTGAATGTCCAACTACTAAACGAAAATACGATTAGCAATTATTAACAAATGAAGACATTAAGGAAGAATTTAGTACTAGAATGAATAGCAACATAAAACAACAGATATAAGAAGTACAGGAAGTGACATCCGCAAAATGCAAAAGAACTGTGGGAGAACATGAAGAATGCAATGATATCTACAGGAAGAGAGTTATTAGGAAATAAACAATCACCAAAGAAACAAGAGTGGATGAAAGACGAAATTATACAACTAATGAATCAGCGAAGATAAACTAAGAATCGAGACGAAGCCCGTTATAAAAGTTTACAAACGGAAATACGTCAGAAAATCAAACATGCTAAAGAACTCTGGATGAAAGAGAAGTGCAACGAGAAAAATTACAGCAAAAGCACGATGAATTCAATATAACAGACGAAACAGGGTTACACATAATGGCCGAAGAGGCTAAGAAAGTCATACAGCAAACAAAAGCTGGCAAAACCCCAGGTCCAGACGAAATTCCAATGGAATGGATCAAATGCTTAACGATAATATCAAAAATTTGACACTTCTTTGTAATCATACAAATGAAACAGGACAAATTCTCCAAGAATGGCTAATATCGATATTTATACCCATGCCAAAGAAAAGTAACCTACAGGTCTGTAATGATTGTCGGTTAATAAGTCTCATGAGCCACACGCTAAAATTATTACTAAGAATAATCCAAAACAGAACATATAAGCGATGCGAGGAAGCAATAAGCGCCGAACAAATGGGATTTAGGAAAGGTTTGGGAACCAGGGAAGCCTTATTCGGCATACAGACTATATTACAACGATATTGGGAAGTACGCAAACCTGTTTACATTTGCTTCATAGACCTTGAAAAAGCGTTTGATAGTGCGCAACATCTCCAACGCTACTAATGAAAAATCTATATTGGCACCAAGTCGCATCGGTAGGAGTAGATAGGGAGCAACAATCAGAAGACATTCCAAACGAGGTGCAAGACAGGTATGTGTCGTGTCACCTTGTCTTTTAAATATATACTCAGAAATTGAGAAAGCACTGCACAGGGAAACAGGTGTCTGAATAGGAGGAAGAATTGTTAACAACATACGGTATGCAGACGATACCGCAATATTAGCAGAAAGTATAGAAGATCTTCAACACCTACTGAATACAGTACATGAAGACTATGAAGAGAGTAAGATAATGGGGTTGAATATAAATAATGTAAGTAAGTTGTTAGTAGCAAGTAAAGTAAATATTGGATATATTATAAAGAGCCACACCATAGTTACATAGTGCGCGGATTTATTATAAATTATTATAACCTAGACCTAGCAGCTGTCTACAAGAGCGCCGCGTACTACGTGCGGAGTGGGTATACGGTTTGCGCATACGATGGTGTATATTACGCAATACAAAACGAGGTTATACACTCGACGCGACTACGTACGAATTGAACGCTTCACTTACTTAGTCAATTTAACAAGATTCTTGAAAAAGTTCTGAACTAATAAAAAAAAATGATTTAAATTTTCAATGGGAGCCGCATTTGCCCACCCCTGATCTAGATCCAGATGAAGATAAAATGCCGAGTACAATTAGTAAGAAATATCTTTACATTATGAAATTTGGAACATTACTAAGCAACAACAATCTTGACTTATTTTTAAGAATTAATTTCGTATTTATGTACGGCTGCGAAACGTGGACGTTAAAAGTTAAGGCCATGAATCAAATTGAAGCGTTTGAACTCTGGTGTTACCGAAGGACTTTAAAGATCTCATGGACCAAACGGATAACAAATGATAGAGTTTTGGCTATAATTAAAAAGGAAAGAGAACTTTTAAATAATATTAAACGCCGAAAATTAGAATATCTAGGACACATTCTTAGAGGTCCGCAATATGAACTACTAAGAATAATTTTAAACGAAAAAATTTAAGGTAAGAAATGGGTAGGGAGGAAGAAAATGTCATGGTCCAGGGACCTTCGACAATGGACTTGCCTTATAGCAGAACAGCTACTTACAGCTAGTTCATACAGCAGAAGAGAAGGATATAAATAAATGGTGGTCACCAACGCTTGAAATTCAAGCAAGACACGAGAAGAAGAAGAAGAAGAAATGTAAAATTCTGCATGAAGGTAGAATATCCAAAGCATTTGAAGTGAATCAAGGCTTATCAGTATTATTCAACCTGGTATTAGAAAAAGTTTTAAGGGAAAGCAGCCTCCACGCCAGTGGAACCTTGTATCACCATAGACATCAATGTGTTGCTTATGGGGATGACCTCGCCATACTCACCCGAACTAAAGAAGAACTAAGGGAAATTTACAAAAAATTAGAGAAAAACTCAAAACGATAAATGAAAACAAAACAAAGTATATGGAAGTAACACAAGATCAGAGAAATGTACTATTACTGATACAATTTGAAAAACACATGTGACGAGAGAGAGGAAATTCAATACAGAGGAAGTAAGAGGAAGCCGAAGTGCTGGATCATTAAATAAAATGTTACGAAGCAAAAATATTACAAGGTCAACCGAGATAAGGATCTATCACGTGCAAAAGTAATGACAGGCCTAAGCATTAAACAGGCAGCACACTATGCGCTGCTTTGGTGCCAAGATTTTTAAAGCCACTAACCATGAGACCTGGTAGGTAGGATTAACAAGTTAGAATAAGAAAGTTACTCATCGACTGCTGCAAGGCTGTTTAAATACACAATAACGATTCTTAGGCGTGTCATTACTTTTGCACGTGATAGTACATACAGTGATTACCCAACCAACAATTCTATATGGATATGAAAAAAAAATATTGAAAATATGCTAGAAGTATTTGAACGCAAAATATTAAGGAAAATATATAGCGAAAAAATAAAAGGTCGAACATGGAAGAGAAGAAGTAACAGGGAATTGATGAAACTCTATAAACAACCAACCATAACTATAAAAGCGAAGATACAAAAGTTGAGATGGCTAGGCCATGTATGCACATTAAGTGATAAAAGAGCTACTAAAACAGTGATGTGTGGAGCTGCGGATATAAAGAAAGAGAGGTCGGCCAAGAAGAGAATGGATGACAGCGGTTGCAGAAGACCTACGTAATACTGCTTAATTTATCAATTCACACCAAAGGTATCCGTAAAGTATTTTTGAACAGCTTGTGAATTAAACATTAAGTAAATTTCCCATAATTCTTTAAACTATTTTAAAGTTAAAGATAGCCAATTGCAGCCATTGGCAGTGCCCGTGAAACCCCATTGTCTAAAAGGAAGTCCCATACAAAGAATTTTTATGGAGTTACAAAAACTTCTGCAAAGCGAAGCGATTAAGTAATTGTTATAGTTAAGTTAAAACTTTTTTCTAGTTAGCAAAACAAAGAACTGACGGATGACTTATTTAAACCACACGCAAACCTAAAAAATGAATTAGAAGAATGCGCACGCGATGCGTGTGGAATTTATGTTTAATTTGTTTATTGTCCGAACAAAAAGCGGAAAGGTTTGGCGAAAGCAAATTTCGCTCTGTATATTCCAAGAATTCGCATGTTAACCCCAGCATTGGCGCCTACAAAACCACAACCACATAACCTCAATATCTGTACTTTTTGCTCTTCGAATCTAAACTGTAATTAATGCTCTGAAAATAAATGAGTTAGATTTCCGTTAACGAAATTCTATGAAAGAATTATAAGTTTGTCATTAGGACATTTGCTTAATATACTTAGTGCAAAAACACAAGGAATTAATTTAGGTCCTTCGAGACCTAAGCAGTTTTTAACATTTTGAAAGCTAATGACACATTAAGAAATTGAAAACAAACAATATCTTAAACTGTTTATTAAATCATCTCGTGTAAGGTAAGCGACCCACATCAAAACAAACCTAGCAATTTGCTCCTCAAATACAAACAACTTTAAGCGGTCTCATTGTACAATGCACAGGTTCAACTTTAAATGTCTAAAAAAAGCACAGCGCTCAGGTATTTAATTTACTCCAATTATTAACAAATTACCATCCGGTACAACCAAACAAAGCCGGTTCAAGGGAATCCTAACAAGCCTTCTTCCTGGAAATTATTTTGTGTACCATAACTAAATAGTTTTTTGGAATTCCGTTGAGAATATTACATATAAATTCCCCGGATGTAAATCCCTGAGAGTTTTTTTAGATACTTTAATAAAGAGAGGTGAGAAAGGAAGAACCAGTCAAAGCTTAGGTACGAATTACATAATGGAATTCTCACCAGGGTGCATGGTTTCAACATTGATGTAAAAATGCACCCCTTACATCACCATCAGTAAATCTGATGGAACCCCCGTGCGCGAGGTTTTAAAAGGAATAAATCTAATCTCAAAGAAAGCTAAGCTACGTCGCTGTATTTATTATTATGTCACTTTAAAAGGTTTTTATTTGCATAATGCTCCGGGGAGATGCTTTAGGGGTTTCGGTTTGTTTCTTAAGTAAATAATTTATCATTCCTTGTTTCAATCTTGATTTTCATCGCGATTTTTGAAATTTATTACCCATAATTGTCTGAGTAATAATCCTTACATTAACAATTCATTATAAAATTCCCGGTTAATTTATTATCTAATTTATATTTAGCATTCCGTGGGTTTTCTGCGGAGGAAATTGTGTTTAATTCTCTGATATAACGTTGAACTTTAGGTGTGGTCTTATCAAATGTGATACAATAGAAATAATCAAACGATGGCACAAGACAAATACTGCGGTTGCGTGTAACCACGAACAATGAGTTTTATTTTGCAGGGAAAACGGCTGACGGAAAAGTTTTAATCAAAAGTCGATTATGATTAATATCGATGAGTCGGTTCAAACAACCGCTAATTAATAATTAACATCCTTTGTATGTTAAAAATTTCACGTAGGTGTGTAAACCACGTTAGATAATAGTTATCAACCAATTTAATTAAAAGTTATCACATTTTAAGCGCGTTCGTGTAGGAAATTGTTTGTTATAAATTCTGTACTTGGCATTTATTAGATTGCCATCGGAAGTGGGTCAAACTTCTTTCTAAGGCCCTTCAAAGCTATATCCAAATAATAAAGTTTTTCCCTTATTAGATGGGCGTTGCAAATTTTATTTTTCGCTCCTCTTTTTAATGCTTTAACCGTTCTCAGTGTATTTCGAGAAAAAACAATGACTGTGCTCACGAAATTTAATCTAAAATTAAATAGCTACTGATTTGGGGCTCTGGGAAATTTATTTAACGTATTTCGTTATTGGCTTATTAAATGATTATTAATACATGAATTTCGCAGGCAAAACAAACCCGCATTTAAAAACATCCTGCTTAAAAATACCCCAGGCTGTTTAATTAAAAACTTTTCGAATTAAACATTAAAATTTTGTTTGAAATAGGCAGAGCCTAAGACAAATTAAATTTTAAAGTACCCAAAAAGCTACACAGAAAAGTTTTAATAACTTAATAATTTCCTAAGGTAGGGATTTGAATTGAAAAAATTAAAAATTATTAGGAAACTTTAAATTTGAAGGTAAATCTCTTCTAAAAAATAAAAATGTTTTTTTTTAATAATTCGAAATCTTCAACCATAATTCAGAACTAAAAGGGTTTACAACAAAACGTGACTTAAATTTTTGAGGTGCATTTCTGTATGTATATGTAAAAATATATTGAAATTCTAATACTTGTTAATATCGATCCAAAAAAAGCTTTAATCATTAAAATTTGGATACATTTTTTAATTGAAAAAAATATTTAAAAAATTAGGGGCTACAACTTAATGGATTTTTTTTAAATGCTCGTTGCAAATCTGTTTTGAAATAACCAGTATTTGGGTTCCTTAATTCAATTCTGAGATTAAAATGATACAAGTAGTTATTAGAAAACCTCAAATGATGTTTGAGAAAACCAACCAACAGTAAACAAAATTTTGAACAAGCTTAAGACATGTTAAGCAGCAATCCTTTTAAGAAATAACAAAACACAGTTGTAAACAGTTTTTTCTTCATGCATCAATGCATGGATTGTGAAATTCCATAAATAATTTTAGACTAAAGCTACAAGCTAGGAAGTTGTATAGAAGCCGTTTAAACTTTGTTTCATACGAAAAAAATATCATATTTTGATAACACGTTCATCAGAATTGCAGCAAATCCTCACACTTATTCATTAATCTGTCGTAAGTGTCTACTTAATTATTTAATTTAAATAAACATTTAATGTAAACAAGATTCGCTAAACTCTTAAAATAAATTTTATTTGTTCCTTCCATAATACCAACTTCAAAAACAAGCTGATCGTAAAATACAGAAAAGGATTTATCAAAAGTAATAAAACAAGGCTCCAGGGAATCCTTCCAAAACTACAATAAAATTACACGCCGGGTTTAAAAAATATCCAAGCCTTAAAAAACACTGTTTACAAACAATAACAGAAAAACCTATCAGAGCATAACTGATTGTGGGTATCACACACAAATACCCGTGTATTGAATTTGGAGAATAATACGATTATATTCGTTTTTGTACATATTTACGTTGTCAAAAGTATCGTAAATTTATAGCGGCGGATATGCGTACGGTTTTACTTCCAACAAGATAAAAATATATTACACACGATATTTTTGAAGGTAGACAAATTTATGACGTTTTTCCATGATGTATAGGTTATGATAAAAATAACGCCGAAAGAATACTTTTTTTAATGAAGCTGGAAAACACCCACACGAAACATCCAAAATGAGATTTTCAACTTGAAATTAATAGCAAACGGAGAGTTATTTACAACAGGAATGTTTTTTAGAAACGAACATCTTTATCATCTTAAAAAATATTCCAGCTACGATATAATTTTTACCAGATTTAATAAAATTTCCGAGTGAAAACTCATAAAACCCACTCGTACTTTATGAGAGCGCGGGCGAAGCTTTTTAAAGTGCGCTCAAGTGCAGTCAATAATAAATCTATCAAGTAGCAAGGCTTTCAGTTCATCTGCAGGAGTGGCCGAGAAATTACTACTTAAACTTTGTATAAAAGGTCAGTGATCCTTGATAACGCAAATACAAAGGAATATTTTGATATCCCTTTAAGAAAATTCCATGCAAAATATCTTTATTTTACTTTCCTACGTTACAAACTAAACAAGGAAGTGAATGGAGAACCTTTTGGGAAGAATATTTCTAGTAAAAGTTTATATCATTATTAATTAAGATTTTTTTATTATGTTTTACTTCAATCTTCTTCTTCTAATCTAGACAGAAATATTACACTTAGTTTTGAGTACTTTTTATGAACCGTTTAAACGATTTTAAAATTTGGATTTTTTATCTCTTTATGGGTATTTCGTCACCAGCTGCTAATTTTTTTTTTATTTGCATATCTACAATCTACTCTTATAGTTAGAGAAGTAAATTTTATACATGGGACGAGTGGGATCAAGCCAACGCTATTTTCCCGGCTGATATATACGTATTAGTTTTAGGTTAGAGGGCTAGGTCTTGTGGCCATTTTTCCTTCAATCTCCTGGTTGATTTATGAGCTCCTCTACAGTCATTTCCATGTCCTGTTAACTTGCATTTCGGTAGTTACGTGTGGGATCTTCAGATTGATGTAGAGAGTGTTGTTGGTGATGTATCATGGACTGGAACCTCTAGAGTATTTTGGTGTGGGATGCTTTTGTACAACCCCAAAGCTGAATCCCGTAGATCCATATGGGTTTCCAATATTATGTTGTAGAGAAGTAGTTTGCTTCAGAGGGATAGTTGTAATCGCCTTCCAATGAACCAGTACATTTGTTTGGTTTTCAGATCCTACTGTTTCTTCTTAGATCTGATATGTGCGCTTCAGGTAAGTTTGTCATCAAGGTGCATCCCAAGATATTTTATTTCACACTTCATCGGTATTGCGACGTTGTTAAGATTAAGATCTACCGTTTCTTTTATTCATAACCGGAAGCTTTTCTGATATTTCTAAGTTTAATTTGCTGGTGAACTTCAGATGGTGAAAAGGGCGAGATTAATAGTGAATGCTGACACGGAGCACCCAGGAAATCTTCTATTTCGTTGTCGTCGTTATTATCTTACGGGAGTGGGGCCATAAAAACGTTAGCAAGATGCTCTGCGAATGTATCTGCTTTGTCTTTGTCTGTTCTGGCCCAGTTACCATCAGTCTTTTTAATTGGGGGAACTGCCACGATTGGTCTCTTGAATTTCTTCGCCGCTTTACATATAGTGTAGTCATCAGGAAAGAGTTTTGTTATATAGTCTTTAAATGTCGCGGAACTACCACGATTGGTCTCTTGAATTTCTTCGTCGCTTTCCATATGGTGTGGTCATCAGGAGAGAGTTTTGTTATATAGTCTTTAAATGTCGCATCAGTGGTGCTTCATGCATCTGGTGAGTAAGTATGTTGTAGGTTGTTTTATCGTGTCTGTTTCTTATCGTTTACCACTTTTTCCGAGCTCTGCGCTTCTTGATGATGAGGTCTCGTACATAGCGAGGGGTGTTAGTAAATTCAGGAAAGTTATTTGTAGAAGTGTGGCTTTATATGCAGCTGCTTGTATAGCTAGACTGATATTTTCTTCTAGCTGATTTCGGAAATGATCCTAATATACATAAATATACATCAAATTGTGTACGTTTACGTTAGTGTTTACATAGGTTATACTTAGCATTTAGTCGCTTGTGTTTATTTATGTATTATGCAACTCGACTGTTTTAGTAAGTGGTTCTTATTACCGTCAAATAAACTTATTATTATTATTATTATTATTATAATCCGTATTTTTAGTACAAAGTTTGATGGGCGTTTCTTTAGTGATTATTGTTGTACTGGTGGTAACGGTGACTGGAGCATGATTGGAAGATAGGTAGTGGTTAGATTCGGCTTTTGTATATGTGTTCGCTATACCATTGGAGATTACGAAATCTAGTAAATTCGGTATTTATGTCGCTGGGCCAATAAGTTGAAAGATAACTCAGATTATTTCTTTGGATTGTCCTTACTAAATTGCATCCTTTTGGGTTGTTCAGTCCAGGACTGTATTTTTCGCATTTAAATCTTTTGGTGCCTAGGAACCGGAGAAACGCTTCGTATTTTTCAGTAGAAATTGCATGTCTGGGTGGCTTGTAAACAGCTGCGATTAACAAGTGGATAGGGAAAAACCTATATTGTATTTTGAATTTTTTCTGTTTGGTAGCATTGCAGTTCGTGATAAGCAATAAATTGAATTTTTGATTATCACAGCTGAGCCGCCGTGAGCTGTTTAGTCAGGGTGATGGGTATAGTATTAGTATGTACTATATTATAACGTGGCATTTTTTTAGTACAGTCTTGTGCTTTGCGTGAGTTTCTGAAACTAGTCAATTTGTTGAAAGTATAGAAAAGTTATTACTTCAGGAATATGATTAGGAATGCCGTTGGCGTTCCACAGTGCAATGCGTAGTGAAGTAGCAATTTTTAAGCTATTTTGTTTATTACTGTGGAAAGGATCATGCTATTTTGGCTTGCAAGCTGAAAAAACATGGTTTTAAATTCAGTGTGGATCTCATTAATATTTATTTGTTGTTCATGATGTGGAGGGTTGTTGCTTCTTCTTGCCCATGCTTGAGGATAACTTGCTGGATTTTATGGGAATCCTTGTGTTTCGTTATGGAGGTAATTGGCTTGATTCCGGAGAGGAGGGAATTCGTTTATACTTGGAGGTGCTTGTTGAGGGCGAGTTTTATTTCCTATTTATCTAAATAAAGTACAGCCTTTATAGTTGGCCGAATGACTACCACCGCATAAAGCACATTTGGCAGGAGTATTGAGATATTTCTTACATAATGAAGTTTTGTGTCCACCGCCGCATTTAACGCAGGAAAAAAGGCTTGTTCCAGTATACTTTAGCGTGGCCATGGTCTTGACAGCGTAGGCATTGGGGAATAGTATTCTTTTACTGGGAGGTTCGATCGAAACAATTATGTTACTGATGTATTTTACGTCGAATATTTTCTTATTGTTTTCGCTTGATTCAAGGTCAACCATGTTACTCTGTGACGTACGATTATGATGTTACGAACTTTGTGACCTTGTTTACCTAGTTCGTCCTTGATAACGTCTATTGAGACGGAATGATGTAAGAATTCGGATGGCCACTCTATATGCCCTTTCTTCCATGAGCTGATAGATGTGGTGTATTATATTTGCATCATTGAGATGTTTTCTTAATTTTTTGTAAGATTAGGGGATTGATTTTAATTGTATTGTTGGATGTCGCTGATTTATAATATTGCTGTTTCTCCAGAACTTTAGTGAGATTTTCGATCTTGTCATAATTACTGACTCCATGAATGTCGTTTGGCTTATTCATGTCAACTGAATTTGAATCGGCCTCTTCGTTTGTATTATTAATTATTATGTGCTCACATATGAGTCTAGATCTACAAGGTTGTCATTGCTTGCTATTTTGTTGATTCGTTGCCTATTAGGGTGGGGCTGTATGTGGATGCATTACATGAGCGGGTGGCATTATTGTTTGATTGTGGGTTGTATAAGGAAATTGCGGATTTGGTTGACTTTGTTGTTGAGAAAAATAATATCTCTGAACAGTGGACATTAAACGTGAGTTCGTAATTTTCCGGAGTAGTTTGATTATTTACAGTTGATGTCCCTGGTGGGCTAAAGCCGTATCTGTTTCTGATCGGAAACATGCATCAGGGAATACTATTTGCATTTAAATAGCAAAACAAATTGTACGTACGTACGATATTAGTGGAATAGCACAAAATGCAATTGACCTCCGACTTCACGTGTGTCTTTCAAAGATAACAGAGCCAATGTTTACTCTTTGAAACTCAAATGGGCACTGCTAAAAATTAAAAATCGCGCTCACCACAATAATTCTTTAGAAAATACACAATCAATTTTTCTTTATGTTAATCAATGCATTTTTTCAGCAAAATAATATTTGACAAAGAACCATAATAACCCTAAGGCAAGTGCCGAAATAAACCCAAGATTAACTTATAAAATGTAATGAACTATAAAATCCGTTCAATTCATCTTGTTTATTGATAATTTCTCCGCAATTATAAGGCACCATTCTGTCCCGTACTAAAAGGGGCGAATTTCTGCAAGATTTGAATATTAGATTTCGTATCTTTCGACGAATTTATTCCTTCAGATTGAATTTTATGCCTTTTTATATCTGTAATACTTTCAAATATTGAACTTGCAAAGTACTCGGAGGCATTTAAATGAGTTTGCTTAATTTTGTTTTAATTTTAACTTTGAAGAAGTTTTTAGCGTTTGTTAAATATTAATTTAAGCTACAATCAATGTTTGCTTTTAGAAAACCAGCTGAAGGTAATTTTATATTTTTAAAAGTATTATATTTAGAAACTTGTATTGGAAGCTAAACTGAACATCAGTGGCGTAACTACGTAGAATTGCGCGCCCCCATCGTATGCAATTATATGTAGGAATGTAGGTAAATTAAAAAAAAATATGCACTAGTTAATAACTAATTGCCTTTTTATTTGTTTATACATATCTGTTCAGGGAAAAGTTAATTTGTTTATATCATTAATGAGACACAATAGAAATTACAATTTTTTCCTGGAAAGATTTATTGAAATCTGGATATTGTTTTTTTGAAAAAGGTAATTTTGGTCTGCAAGGTCCATACTTAATAATAAATTTTTTAACGTCTAAATCTTCTATTGTTTGGGCATAATGTCCCCTGTCAGTAGGATTTGTCCGAGTAAGGTATGACTTAAAATGTCCAGAGCAAGTTCAACACTTAGCTCTGAACACTTTTTTTCATATTCAATATTTTTTTCACTCAAATCAGTTGTTTCTTCGCTTAAGATTACTTTTTCTGGTCTTTTTTCTACAGTTTCTCCACTTATAGTTGATAATTCTTCAGGATCACCAATCACCACTTGCAGTTCCTTCAGAAACATTATTTGCAGTTGTTCCCGAAAAAAATTTGTAATTTTTGGCAGTTTTGCTTTTTCAATTTCCATCAGTTGTTTAAGTACGTTTTCTAAATTCACTCCCACTCGGTTTACGTTTTTCCGCCATTATTTCTAGTACATTAATTTTATTCTAAACTCATGAACAAAACTCGAAACACGATAAGTACTTAGTATTCTTTAAATTTAAAATGGAATATTGATGTTATCACGGACACAGAAATATGGGAACTGAACTACTGAACGTACACTTTACAGACATAGACCAATTTTATAACCAGCTGTTATTCACAACATCAAATTTCTGGAAAGTAGCGCCTTTCGAAGGAGTGCGCCCCCCGGCGTCGGGGGGTCTGCAGGGGCTGTAGTTACGCCACTGCTGATTATAACCTAACCTAAGACACATATTTAGATATTACTTATACCTGAGCTTGTTTTTTACTAACCGAATACCTCCCCCCCTTTGAATTACTAATTCATTCGCGAATAAATTTTAAACAAATAAATTTTCATTTACGTAAAAATACAGACTTGACATTTTCATAAACCAGTTGTGACGTAATTAATTTGTTTTCTTTATTTTACTATGCATTGTTCGTTGTTATAGATCCAGTATATTTGATAGTGTGTACATATTTTCATAACGGAGAACGAGCAACAAATAATCAAGAATTTATAGCAACCTCGGTTAATTTCAAGGTGTTGTTTTAGACCATTTTCAATAAATTAACTAAGGTCCATTACGGTAATGGTTTGAACCATAAATCTTGTTTTTGAATACACTGCTGGCAGTAAGCAACATTCGTAATCAACGTTTTTGCTTCTTGTAAGAATGGCGTTTTACGGAGCTTATTACGTTTTTGACATTCGTTTTGTAATACTTAATTACGTATTGATGCCAGCGCTGGATATATTTTATTTATTTACGATAGATTTATTAGGAAGGAAATTTACTGCTCGTAACTTTTCTCACGGACATTATTTTCTACGGTTAGTTTTATTTCGTACGGTACAAAAGGGGTGTTTTAGGAAACGCCTTAAAAAAATAATGAGGCTCAGCAGGGAACCGTATTTGTTGAAAGTGTAAAGTAGTAAAAATAGGAACATTTTTATGTTACACGTTAAGTTATAAAATTCTGCACTGGGTGGTACTTTTCCGACATTTTAGAGCCTATCTAGAAGTGTTTGTAAATCCTCCCGAATGTCTTCGAACACGATTCTTAACTTTTCAGATTTTCCGCCCTCGAATTCAGTGTCGGTTTTGTTGGCGGAAGTTTTTATCTTGCAACTTTTTGTGCGTTCTTCGTGGTTGAAACCCGAATTATCATGTCCGCCGAAGTTAGTAATATTTTAGAATTTTGGCATTTCCATCACATAATTCACCGGCATTTACGACCACTATGCGTGTCTGTAATACGTACTATGTACGCAAAATCAAACGGAAAATCAATCGCACTCCTATTATATTTGTGCAAGGAATTTCTGCATTCCTGAATGCAATCTGTTAAGTTTCCTGGAATAAATGGGCAATCAACATGCAGTCTGTACCACTTGATCGATACCTAACGTAACGAGGATTTAGATGTTTGTTATAGGCACAGACACAGTCGTAAGCAATTCGAATAAATTTTATTGGAAACAAAAGGGGCGCAGCAGTTAATTCTTCAGGATTGATTAATCGTTCGTTTTACAAGCGGATTATTTATCGCCGCCAGCCCTTAAAAGCCGTCTGATTGAAGTACCTTGACTTTTACCTTTTTTTAACCTGACTAGATGGCGATGTCTGATAAACAGGATTAACTTACTGATTGACAGTACGTAAAACGATTTGCTAAAACCGTTTTACACTGTTAATTTGTGGACAGATTCGACATTCAAATTTAGGTCGTATGCTTTGTTACAAAGTTATCAGTGAGCAAATTGTTATAGGAGGGTTCCAAAGAACCTTAGATTGATGAAGATCTTTTTTTTTATAATTTTTAGAAATGAGTACAAATAAAGTTACATGTGTCGAGAGTACTATACAATTGCTTTCTTTTATGGCGATGCAAGCAAAATTTGTCAACCTTTAATTCACTTATAATAAAGAGTTAATACTTCAAATTTTAAACATAAAGCCTGCATGTATCGTATGTTTAGAAGGATTTAATACATATCTCCGATGATGTATATTCTGGGTTGAATCATATGTTAGAATACATACATACATCCGTGGCCCTCTTGGCCTGCTCCAGAATGCTTCTCCAAGTCCTTCTATTCATGGCTTTCTTCTCCATTCTGTTATGCTAAATATCGCCAAGTCTTCTCGGCTTTGTGGGCGTCAGACAGATCTTTCGCCTTCAGGGAAATTAAGGAAAGTTTTCCCAGCAGGCGAGGTCCCTCCTAATCGAACCAAATGTCCCAACCAGCGTACACGTATCACCTTTCATCATCATCAGCCTCCAGCTTCTTGCGTCCACTGCTGGACTCCAGTAGTCTCTTTGTCTGTCGTCTTTGAGCCGTGCGACATGACCTGCAAATCTCCACTTAAGTTGGGTTATTGTTTTTATTATATCTTGTACTCCCATTCTTCTGCGTATTTCTAAATTCCTTATCCTGTCGATGAGTTTGATACCTAGTATAATTGATCTATCCATTTTCCTTTGTGATGTTCTTAGTATTCTTGCATTTGTTTTTATAAGTGTCAGTGTTTCTGATCCATACGTAATGACCGGCAGTACACATTGATCATATACTTTTCTCTTAAGGCTTATAGGAATTTCGCTTCTGAATATGTCCGCTAATTTGCAGTAAGCGGCCCAGCCTAGACCGATTCCCCTTTTTATCTCTTGCGTCTGATTGTCTCTTGAGATTCTGATGTCGTGTCCAAGGTATCTATATTTTTCGACTTCCTCTATTACGCTGTTTTCTAGTCTCATTGTTCCTCCAAGGACTAGATTTGTCATGAGTTTTCTTTTGCTTTTGTTTATCTGCAGTCCAACCTCTTTCGTAGCTTGGGCTAGTTCGTTAAGCATTTCCTCGGCTTCTCTTAGGTCGTCGGCGATGAGAACAATATCATCAGCGAAGGGAAGGTTATTTAACCTTTTCCCATCGATGTTTGTACCTCTTTCGCTTCAGTCAACTGTTTTGAAAGCATATTCTAAGACGGTAGTAAAAAGCTTGGGTGACATCGTGTCCCCTTGCCTGACGCCTCTTTCCAGGGGAAATTTACGGGTTGCTTGATGTAGTTGCACACTTGCGGCTGAGTTTTTGTAGATGCTGTGAATTAAGCGAATGTATCTGTAGTCGGCATCTGAAATTTTGCATAGAGCCATAATTTCTTATTCTGAACAACTTTTCTTAGTAAAATTTTGCCGTATCATGAACATAAAGGGTACTTTACCTGAAAAGAAAATAGTTTTCGCTTCAATGTCAAGGCCGACTTGTTTTTCAAAAACTGAAAATATTCTTAAAATTCTCTTCAAACCAAGCAGGGCTTAATTCCACAATCTTAAAATAAAATTCAAAAATTTTTAGTCCATCACACCTATTGTAACATCTATCCTGGGACACGCTGTATAATACAGATTCCAGCGATACATGAAAGCAAAACAGGCAGACATTACTACATTTAGCAGTGTATATTCCGATAGTGTTACTTACAGGGGGGAGGGAATCCCTGTGGAGTCTCACGTTGCACTTAGTAGAAAACCCTCGAGGGTATTAGGAAGTGATGATGATGGCACGTGCACCTTCAGCTACTTATAAACCTGTGAACAGGCAGAGATATGCCGTAAGCCAACTATGGCAGAACATAGTCATCCAATGGGAAATCCACGCATGTCGGTGCTCCATCCATCCTAGATCACCCATACGGTCTAAGAAGCCAACGTAACAAAGATGGCCCTTAAAACCACGCCGATTTTTCAAGTTCCCAAGCAAATAGCCGGCTACATGGGTCGCGGAAGCTCATATACTCACACAAAATGCCACAATAAGCGTCAATGCTTGTTTACACCAATAACAATAATAGCAACAATAACAGCAACCACATCATCAACAATCCCAACTACTGGTCATGCATACAATTACATAATTACCGATGATGTTACTGGTTAAGTGGTTATCCAAAAATGCTTATTACACCAATGCACCACTAATTCACATTCTACGCACCATACACAAACTCACTTGGTGTTTTTGCATCACACATCTGTACATCAACGCGTCCCGTGACGACTATTCCTTAGATTCTGACCTGGGTCGGAGCATAACTAATCCCCCTATTTTAAAAGCTCTAGTCAGGTTTGATAAACAAACGGTCTTTGCTTTAAGAAATCTAATGCTTACGTCATCGCTGCCAAAACTACATATAACATTCAGCGTTAAGTTATTTAATTGCTGATCCTTTATTTTATTTATACACAATTATTTTATTTATTCGCAGACCCATGCTCATAGCAGCACATTCAAGGTTGGTTATTACGTCTTTTAGTTCACTCTGTGACCTTGATATCATATCGATATCGTCCGCATAGGCGAGGGTCTGAGAATGGGACTTATTAAAAATTGCGCCTTCGACATTTATCTTTGATAATCTGATGGTGCACTACAGTGCTATGTTGAAGAGTACGCATGACAAGCTATCGCCTTGCCGAACCCCTGCATTTGAGGACAAGCGGCGTGATGTTTCTCCTTGGATTCTACATGGTATTACTCAAAGTGAGTTCTGCAAAAAGGATTAAGTGCCTCTGGACTTTTTTAATTCCTTCATGGCCTCTAGAACTTTTTCTCTTAAGATGTTATCATATGCACCCTCAAAACGAACAAAGACATGGTATTTTTCTGTTAGTTCCCAGGTTTTTTCAATAATTAGTTTGGCGGCACATAGCTGGTCGGTTGTTGACTTATTTTTTCGAAAACTACCTATTTCTATTTCCACTTGTGGTACTATTGTCGAGTGTAGAATTTTGAAGAATATTTTATAGGCTATATTTAAGAGCGTGATAGCTCTATAATTTTCGCACCTTAACTGATTTGATTTCTTATGCAACGGGCAAATTATACCTACGGTTCACTTTTGGGATAATTTTGTTCTCCAAAATCTTACGAAAAGTAAATGAAACCACTCAATGTTAGATTACCAAATTTTAAAAGCTAGATCTTTCTTCGCTTGTTCGCATAAATTAGAATTCCACTCGAAAGTTTCTCTAACACCGCTTAAATTGAGTTTTAGTACCATTTTCGCGATAAAAAATATTATCGAATTTTCTATGGTTTACAACAAAGGACCTTTATATTAAACACTAAACAGCCACATTTCGAACAGAATAGCTATGATGCCTTGTTTTGCTATATAAAACAACTAAATTGCACTTATCTTGTCATTTCTGAGGTTTTTTAGGGACATCTTACAAACCCAGCTTATTTTTTTGAACGTCCCCCATCTCAAACAAATGTTGGTGTAAACCTGAATGATGCAATTCAGAAATCATAAAACACTAAAAACGCTTTTAAACGTGTTAGAATAGGTACTACAATAAAGTCAACTCTCAGACACTTGTTTATAATATATCTCTAACCTTTCTTCTATTATTTCCTCTTTTCCTGATTTCTGAACTTCCCTTTTTTTTATGAGCCAAACGTTACTTTGTTGTAACTGATTTTTAAATATTTTAAGTCGAAACTTTAAGTATTTTAAATTCAAAACTAGAAAATTGGCCTTCATAGAAACAAAGGTTTCACACTACATAAATTATGAAAACACCACAAACATTTTAACTTCAGAAATGTATTATCCAAAAATAATAATCGAAGTCATTCAAAGTACGACACAATAATAAGCGAAACTATTTTGAACTGCTTCAATAACAACAAATAATTTTATTTATTCTTGCAAGATGCAAACCTAAGCTGATTTTTCTCACTAGATCGAGAACAAAATATAAACTAAAAATTGCAAAATGAAAATAAAATACAACTAAATTAGAATTACAAGAAAAAATAAAAGAAGTAAAAAACCAAAATATAAACCAGTAAAAATTAAACAACTGATAACCGACCGAGAAAAATGTTGTTATATGACCCATTCATAAAAGAGATGTAATATGTGGATTGCTTGTTTCTAAAAGATTTTAACTTCTGTTGTTTCAAGCCATCCGAAACCTTATTGTATAATAAAGTAGAGATGTAAATAAAATAATTTAAAAGATTCAGTTTTATGAGCAGGTATTTCTAAATTGTTTTTATTACGGACTACCAAGTTGCCTATTAGAACATTACTGCGAAGCCGAATATTTTCTCGTGAATCTGGATAGAGAGACACTATTTTATGAAAAGAGACAAAAATTTTAATGCGCTCAACTTCCATTTTATCGATATTGAAATTTATATTAAAAAATGTTACATGCTGCATCTTATTTATGTTACCAACAAAACACATACAGCAATTCGAAACTTTCTATAGGTACTCGATTTGAATCACGTTTGCTCAGATGTGGACTATAAATTACACCACAATAATAATAAGATAATTGACTAATGTTAGCTAATTATTAAAAGTTTATCTGTTCAATTGCTCCTAAATCCTAAAGCATAATTTAGAATCCTCATTGTTTCTTAAAAGATATTTCAAATAAGATTTTCCCCTGCAAATTAACACAATACAAAAATTCTTAACGATTTATAATAAATCCATTTTGCACTAGCCTGTTGAATATTACAATTCATGCCTAAAATAACATCAGAAGTTTCGGATAAAAATAAATAATTTTGAGTATTTACTTAACTTTAAATTATAGTAAATTCACGACCTTAAAAACTTCAGACAATCTTCAAAACAACATCAAAACTTGATCATTTCAAGAGTGATTTATTAACAAAGTAAAATATTGGACGTTTCGATCTTGTATTTGTACCAGACGTTAAATTCCACAACATACTTAACTTTAAGTTAATCTAGATAAGTATCGAATCTAATGATGAAGCGTACCTAACACGTATTATTTATTTATTAACAAGTAAATAATTAAATTATAAAGCGTATCTCATGCTTATTTAATTACTTTCTACGTGACATGTCAATATATTGTTTTTTACATTTACAGGTATCACTGTGCACGTATTAGGTATAAATCAAAGCTACTAAAAATACCCTCCTGTAACCTGTGTACTGAGCAATAAATTTAAGGCTTCTACGCGAAGCTGCATAAGTTGTGATTAACAAATTAAAATCGTAATTATTTTCCCAGCATGTTTTCAATCGCCAACGCTGTCTCTTTTTCTGTAATTTTATATAATTAAGCGATAAAACCTTTAAAAGCACCTCTTACCTTTTACTCTTAAATGAAGTTCAAACGTCAAGAACCTGGAAATAAAACGTTAATTAATAACAAATTCTCGTATAAAAAGATGCATCGTTAAAGTGAAAATTTAAAGTGTATTTTTTATTCAGAATTAAGGTAGTAAAATGTTCGTTTTGTTGAACATGGCCATTGTGAAAAAATTACAATGCTTCACTTCAGAAATGGAATAATATTTTATTAGTAATAACCCTGTCGGAACAACCCCTTATTTCTTACACAACCAACGATAACGACCTTCATAATAATAAAATAATACGTTCAGGTATTGTGTTGTTTTTCGTTTTATGACCCTAATAAAATTCAGAAACATTTCATTCTTTACCATTTCTAGTACTGAAATCTACATAAAACAACACACGAACAACTTGGGTCGAGCTGCTAAACGCAGGTTCTACTGGAATGTACATAAATACAAAACGGTCAGTAACAGATTAGTAATAAACCGAACACGTTAACTTTATTAACAGAACTTTGATAATGTGAAGATACTAAAACACGGTATGTTTAAAGTTAAGAAATATTAAGTACGAGAGGAACGCAAAACTAACCGAATATTAATCTGGAACTTCAAATAAGAAAAATATTTTTCCAAGATTTCATGAAATATTGATTTGCAAAGTTCTACATAGTGTTCATGATTTCATATAGTCTTTGAATTAATAAGAACTTGAATTGTTCAAAAATATGACATAACCGTTAAAGTCTAAATTTTTTTTCTAATAAAAAACTCAGATTTTTGCACTTTTTATTAATTTTGTTATTAGCATTTGTGTGTAGTACTGTCATGTGGCGAATATGTTCTAGTAATTGATCATACGAATCCTGATCTCGGTCTCCGCGCTTGTCTGACCTAGTACATATAGCCATTTTCCTCCTGAACATGTATCTATGAAGTATTTGAAAATTTGTATTTGTTGTGGAGTCATAATGCTCGTTTCTGAACTGCAACTCATCAGCTTGAATAATACTGAAGCTCAAATACGAGCGTGTTGTGAAGTCTTCCCTCCTACGCGATAACTTTATTAGTAGCTAAGATATATAAATAAGTTATTTATTTTCTATAAGCTTGGAAATCACCATCCCTGTCCACATACGTACGCCAACGTTGAATAAGTTTCTTCAACTCGGAACAAATCAAGCGTGACACCACAGAGCTGCTTGCACCTTCTCACCATTAGTGTAGCGCTGTCCCTTCCGCTTCGAAAAAAGGAAAAAATCGCAATGGTTGAAGGGCAGAAGGGTGGCAGGCGGCATACGTCGCGAAATTTCAGGCATTTGTCGACTGCGTGAGGACCAGCATGGTCTTATCGAAGAATTGCTTCGGTGCCAGGTCTAACTCGCTGCAATCGAGGTGGGAGTTTTTTTTTAAAGTGTTCATATATCGGCTGGAGTTAATAGTGGCGCCTTGCTTCAAAAGTTCAATGTGGACTATACCGTTCCAGTCCCAAGAGACGACCAATAGCACTTTTTGGGTTAGGATACCTCTATGTCTGTATTCCGTTGATTGCCGCTTGTTCTTCGGGTCGTAACAATCCGATGGAGACAGGCAACACCTTCCTGTTGGTATCGAGCCAAATTTCCTTTCGATTTTGTTTAATTTCAGGAGTCAACATGCGTGGGGCTCATCTTGCGCACACTTTTCTGTAGCCAAAGCATGAATGATGTGGTGGACTCGTTCAACAGCGATATCCTTCTGCTTCACACGGCGATTAACACGAATCAGTTTATCTACACGCACTTAATACTGTTCATCCGTGGCTCTCAAGGGCCGGCCACATCGAGCCTGATTATGCAGATTTGTAGTGCTGGATTTTGTGGCCTGATATTGCAGGGAAACGCTACTGGGTGTCTTGATAGTCAATGAGTTAGAGAATATTATACCTATTTCGTGTGCCCCAAAGTAATATTAACAGACCTAACTGGTAGAGAGCATGAGTTTTCAAAACACCCTCGTATATGTTTAATGAAATTGTGTTTCAAATAGATGTCCCAGGTTCGGATCTAACCATAGTCATAGCTAGATTTAAGTCTGAAATGATTGGCATTCGAACTTGTTATATTAAGGTATCATAAAGGAAATAATAATACTTCTTATAATTCCTGCTTTTTAATTTATGGTATTATAACTTCAGTAGACAAATGAACTTTACAAAATGATGCTTTGAAAACATGACAAAATAAAAAGGTTCGGATATCCTGAATAGGGCACTACTGTGCACAAAAAAATTCATATTTTAAATTTTCAAATATACATATAGGTCCAATTCATCCTGAAGCATAATGTTTGTACATATACATATGAACTTTGTTTTACTGAATTTTAACCCAATATTTTCACTTTTAAAATTGCGGAGCTTAAAATCTACTATTCATTAACTTGAATAACTTATTAACTAAATTATATTGTGCAATAATAGATGCAATGCCGAAATACCTAGCCTATTTGATTGACTTTTAAGCCGGATTAGTGTTGTAAAAGCAACTTAGTTTCATTCGAACGGTATTGTACACAGTATAGCTAGTGCGTTTGACTCTTTTTGGAGAAACTGGTTCATAATTTTATTTTATTGGTTTATTTTTATTTATCGCATATTCTACATAATTTGACATTTGCTGCGTCTCTAGTGTAGATTTAAACTTGACAATTGTTGAATTTATGAAATATTTCGATATGGCAGTGACTGACCTATTTGAAAATATTTTTTTTTCCTTTGACATAGGTATGTTTTTAATAATTTTGGGCCGAAATCATTACGAAATATTAAGGTATCTGAAAAGATAAGGCTTGGCCAGGAAAATCTTGGTTGGGGGTGGCTCCAAAATACCGTCTTCAAAAACAACGCCAGCAAAAACAATTTTGGAAAAAATATCGTCAATCAAAAAGGTCGCCGGGGAATATAGCCCCAATTCAAAATTTAAACGGTAAAAATGTCGCCTTAAAAAATAGCGTTGGTCAATAATAAACCGCGGTTACTGATGCGCTGTTTTTTACCTATTCAAAAACAAAATCTTAAAAAAAAAACTTGTTCAGGTGCGACTTACAAGTAAATGTCCTACTAACGATATTATATCTAAAAAATATGAATAATTATTCAAGGCTTTACTGTAAATCTAGCGTTCAGTACGTCGCGTCGTCTTCTTACACCGCTTAATACAAAGTTAGTTCATTGCTTAAATCAGGAGTCGCCAAAGTGGTCGATTTCGACCCCCAATAAATCGATGTCGGTGGTTCCCTCCAAACCGGCGCGGCGGTAGCGAGATTGCAACACGTGCACGGTTGCTTATTTACTTATACTTACATGTATTCGATCCCAGTCTTATTTTTGCGCATCGACATACAAGTGAGCGTTAATGTTCTAAAATTCATCAACATACATATTATAATTCAGTCGTTATTCATCTGGTCTCAATTGACGACTAACGGATACAGCAAGTTTTCTCCTTTGTAAAGTCTTTACAACTCAAATATACACATTGATCATTCATGTTAAGCAGAAAAAGTTGTAACGAAAAAAAATTAATATTCTCCATATCGGAAAATAAAACACGGCGTTTTCGTTTATTGGTTACAGAAAAAGCCATACTTATCCGTAAATAATACGAAAAACAAAATCAGTGGGCTGTTTAACCGCCTAATCGCCAGTTTAGGCAAATACGTATGAAAAAGTTCTAATAGTACAGTACCAAACACCCATAGGTAGTGCAAATTAAAATTGTCACGCGCATTTGTTCATTTTCGTAAAGAAACAGTTAAGTCCTAGTCTGCGATATTTGGCACAATGAAAATCCCTTCCAGAGATGGAAGTCCCTAGGTTAAATGATCAAAATAGTTGGGGCATGTTGAGATAGGTACTCGGCACTAGGCCTGGAAATTTTTTCAGTATATCGATATAAATAATAGGTTTGTTCCTGCAGCAAATCGCAAACGGTTTGGTGACTTTATATCAACTGGTTGCAAACTGTTAAAAGTTGATAACTAGTAACTACCGATTATTTCCTGATGGAACACATTTTAAAAATGTCCATAAGATTTAAAAACTGCAAGTCTTTTCAATAATAATTAACCTCAAAACTACTGGCGATATACAAAAACACTACAACATAACCTAACACTCGACACGCTTTCTTAGTAAATCGTATGCGCATGTCAACCAGAAAAGTTTTTAAAAAATCAGGGAATTTTACAAACGGTTTCTAAACTGTTTGCAAAAAGTTATGTTAGCTGCTGAAACACCAAACTATCAGTCAATTTGGAAACTATTTGCTGCTGGAACGTTCATTTATATGTGCGCATGCGTCTGACAGTATGCAACCGTTTCAAACCGTTTGTGATTCTTGCAGGAACAAACCTATTATCGATACGGAATACCAAAGATATCGATGTATCGTATGAAAATGTCGTTATATCGATTTAATCGATATGGTAAGATTTAGGAAATAATTCTATAAAATCCACATTTTGTACGACATTCAACTACAGCGCTAGCGAACGGTCGCGGAGTCAAACCTGAGTCGAATACTCGGCGGGCGGCCTACCCAGTCACTGAAAATAACTTGGAATAGTGGGTAGGGAAGGCAGGCGGAAAAGCAACCTGGAGGCCTTAACCTTCATGTTGTCTACCATACTCCCTCGCGGGGTGTGTAAGTGTCGATAAAAAAAATGTGGTAAATTGTAGATTTTAAATATTTATAATGAATTCGAAGGCTTCCACGGTCAGTGTCAGTATTAACAGAGCGTCTTCCGGGTTGGAACCGTTTCATTGTTGAGACAGAAGAACTCAACGTTTCGCCCACTTTCTTAGAGAAAGGTTTCGCCTCCGGCTTGGTTGATAAGTTGAGTTACCGTTACCCTTCTGCCTCTTGCTAAAAGAGTTTTGCCTCTGGCGTGGTTGACACGTTGAGTTACCGTGCTCTTTTAGTGCTCCCTTTTACTCCTAATGAAACGTTGAGTTCTTCTGTGTCAATAAAGACACGGTCCCAACCCGGAACACGTTCTGTTTAAATATTTGTATTTTATCGTACAAACACAAGAAGATTTTGGGCAGCCTCTTTAATGCAGAGAATAGCAACATTGCAAAATTATAAATCGAAGATCTCGAATTCATTCCTGATAGAGGTTGGTAAAAAAGTCCTGTAGTCCTTTGGATTCGGCAGTTACCATAGCAGTCGACACGTATTGAGAAATTGAAATACTTGACACTTAAAATCCAAATTTCGGCCAATAAACACACCCAAAAAAGGCAATTTTAAAATTATATGTAGAACAACAAATATACAGGGTGTTTCAGAACTGCACGGCACCATTTTAGGGATGTGTTCTCTAGTACAAAATATGTATTACGATTTACCTAAAATTACCTTAGTCCGAAAGTTAATATTTAGGGAGATACAGGGTGTCAAAGTCGAAATTTTAATTTTAATTTTTTGCTGTAATTTCAAGAGGTTTTGAAATATTGATATGAAAATTGGGGAAACTACCTTTTTTGGGAAATAATAATCCGTCCTCAATTTTAACAATGCTCTTTAAAGAACCTTATTTTTGGTACACCTAATACCTTAAACATACTTTAACTTTTGTATACTCTAAGTTAGTACAGATTTAATTGAAATAAACATTTACCTCATCGTTTTTATACAAAAAAGGTATACTAGTTAAATGTCTCTAAAGTAAATCGTTTCCAAGATATTTGCTATTAATGTAAGTAATGCAACATCTTTTTTATTTTTTAAACATTCTGTAACGCAGTAGGCTTGTATTTAAAATAAAAAATTGACATATTCTTGTCAAAAACAAGTTATAGGACACAAAGTAATAGCGGATCAGTGGAATATTTGTCATTAAAAATTTGTAAGATTTTAGTGTAATACAAGTAATGCTGTTTAAGGTTTAAGAACTAAAGAATGTAGCATCACTTCCATTTCAATAGCAAATATCTTGGAAATGGTTAATTTTAGAGACATTTAACTAGTATACCTTTTTTGTATAAAAAAGACGAGGAAATTGTTTTTTTCAATTGCATCAGTCATAACTTTAAGTACAGAAAAGTTGAAGTATTTTTAAGGTATTGGGTGCAGCAAAAATAGGGTTTTTTTAAGAGCTACATTAAAATTGAGGACTGGTTATTGTTTTCCGTCCCAAAATATGTAGTATCCCCAATTTTCACATCAATATTCCGAAAACTTTTGAAATTACAGCAAAAAATTAAAATTAAAATTTCGACTTTGACACCCTGTATCTCCCTAAATATTAACTTTCGGACTAAGGTAATTTTAGGTAAATCGTAATATTCTGTACTAGAGAACACATCCCTAAAATGGTGCCGTGCAGTTCTGAAACACCCTGTATATTATATAAAACAGTAAACGGTATTTCTTTAAATTCGGCGAATTTTCTAAGTAAAAAAGGGTGTTCTATTTCAAAATCGAAAGTTAAAGTAATTTCCGACATACCGGAAGTGTTCCTAAAATTCTTTGTGGTTCAAAAAAATTACATTTTTCCTCTATATTCAGTTCTATAAGTTGCCTTTGTAAACTCTACAAAATAATCAGCAAGAAGAGGGTGAATTTGTTTTTGTTTACAGTGTATGTAACGGTGATAAAATTTGATTCGTTGTGCTTTAGATTTAGATCTTTGTTTAGTTCAGGTTTATTAGGGGATGATAAACTGATCCTTAACCTTTTTGTAGTGGACACCAGCTCAAATTTCAGTTGTGTCTGTTTTTTTAACTATACAAAGCAGGTGAGGTATGAATCTGATTATGTAAAATAAAATTCAAATAACCTAATAAAATAGTAAAATAGTTATTCGTTGGGAAATGGGCAAGCATAGAATAGTAATTTGTAATACAAGTGTTGAAAGCTTGCGTTTGCCACACGAATGTGAAGTTTGCAGCACGAACGATAGTGAGTGCTGCAGTCACATGAGAGTGGCAAATACAAGCTTTTAACACATGTATTACACACTATTTTTTCTACAACCACATTTCCATAAAAAAATTTAAATATTTCTGCAAAATCAAATCTGACATTCATCAAATGTCATTTATGACATTTTGATTTCGGTGCGGCAAAATTATACTTTGCCGCACCGAAAATAATGCATGTGCGTGCGGAAAGTAAATTTTCCGCACGCTAATTTCACTTGTTCGGCAAACACTCATTTTCAATACTCGTATCTATGGAGACGAAGTCTGAAAATCCCACTTTCCATGGTGGGAGTAGAAAAATAGCTATTTATGATACAAGTTCGAAAAGTGAGTCTTTAAGGCACGCATGTGAAAGTTTGCTGAACGAGCGTAGCGAGTTCTGCAATTCACATAAGTGCCTTAAAGACACTTTTCGAACGTGTATCATACAAGATTTTTTAGCTACGAACGTTCAAATAGCTCTAAGTAAATAAATAAAATCAAGGGATAAGGACAATCAAACTATCTGAGTAGGAATATTTTTCCGTATCCATAGTAATAGATAAATAATTTTACTTTTCACACTGGTAATTTTACTTTTCGCACTAGTGCGAAAAGTAATCTTACTTTTCGCACTAGTGCGTTAAAGTGGTACTTTTCACACGGAAATCAGTGTGAAAAGAGTCATTTTTCGTATGTGAGTGCTAAAAATATAGTTTTGTCGATTGCGGTCTGGGCGAAGTGCTTAAGTTCTCCAAAGTCTTTCTACACACATTAAACACGCTAATTGTTTGCTGCTGCAACCTATAATAAGAAGATTATAAGCGAACGTAGCATGTGATTAAAATAGTCATTAGAATTTAACATTTATCCTTTTTGTTACTGTAATATTAGCTGTCGAAATCGAAATCACATACATATACAGAGCAGTGTTGCAAAAAAACTTACTGTGACTTTTACATTTAGAAAAAACAGTTGCCTTCAAAAAACAAACAGTATGCACTTTCAAAGGGGCTCATTTTATATTACGTACTGTTGTAAAAATGTTTTAGAAATCATGTCAAAAAAGAATATTTCTATTAAATATTTTCGTTAATTTTTTCGTGTAATCCAAGAAAATTACATGGCCAATTTTGTTAGTGATTTGTGTCCATGATTCACGGCAGTAAATAAATAGGCTTACAAGAAAGTGAAATAATTAATGACAATATCGTTAAATTTCCGAAAATAACTAACAGGCTATTTTGTAATGGATTTCTTTTTTGTCAACATGACTCGCCGACTTTCATCGTCCTAAGGTTGTAAAAATACGTTTTGCTACCGAAAGTATATTTCTTTCGGCATGGGCGTTCGTCTCGAGAGCCGCAAAACCATTTGTCATTATTCTTAAGGCGACAGCTAGCACCTCCTTCTGCTTCACTGTGTATCGTTGCCCTCAAAAAACTAAAAGAAGAGGAACCCCTGACTGATACCGTCAACAGAAACTCGAGGAAACAAGGCGACATAAGTCTGACCGATTTAACGTGTCCCACCGACGTGTCCAGTTTGGAATTTATTTCTTAACGATCTTCGTTAAAAGTTTTTGGGTGGAGTAAAAGGAAACTTTACGAGTTTTAATGGTATTTTTGTCTATTTGCGTAATAGAGTTTTGGACTAACTTTACCGAGTTTTGGGGGTTTCGACTACACCATTGTTTTACTTTGTTTTAACCCTAATTACCCTGGTTTATGTCTCTACCTGCACTTAAGGTCTTAACTAAATTTGTTGTGAAAATCCTACTTAAACCGTCAAAACCACTAACCTTAGGCTTTTACGCTTTTACTATAATAAAGTATTCGGATACGTTTGCTTTTGTGAATTTGTCCCGACACCTTTAGTCTGTCTCTATTAACTTAAATACGTGGTTCTGGATATCCAGGATATCTAACCATTTTTCATAACGCCAGATGCGAGGAGATAAACTATTATTAATAATGTTCAAAGCTTCGGCGTTTCGGGTATCATTTTTTAAAAACACGTTAAGTCACCGTGATCCTTGTGGATTATTCGAGTTTAATTTTGAAAATAATAAATTAGTTCGATAGGCAGATGGTACCTTTTCCTCGGGCATGAATCACCTATTTTAGTCATGCCAGCATAAATACTAAAAGTATCGAGTATTTAATCGTTAATAATTTTTTAAACACTGCTCTCATAGTGGATATGTATTTTTTCGAAACTAAAATTGACTTAGTCGAGGACTTTTTCTAAATATCAATAATTATAAGTTTAATTATTCTAAACAAAGTGTAAAGCCCCCATAAACAATCAGTACAAACGAAGATTTATCTTCTTAATTTGAACACTACATAAATCGGTTTTGAAGCATTCATCAGTTAAAATATTAAGATTATGATGAGTACCTACAAATTTAACATTTTCCTACATTCCAACAGAAACATTTGTTGCATACAGATATATGAAATAATAAACGACAAATAAGATATATACGTCAAGGAAGATATGATAAATGTCACATGTTTTCCTAGATATGCTTCAGGAAACAGCATTAAGTTGATTTTCAAAAGAGAAAAATACTCTCTTTAACAATAACATTTTTCACTGAATGTTCCTGATTGCTTCTTTTTACGAGAAACTCTCATTCCACGTTTTTACTCCTTAGAAACTTCTTTCAACCGTGAATTCGCTCTTGTTTCAAATTATATAATACGAAAACGTAGCAGATGCATCTGGAGATGATCACGTTTTTAAATTACTTATTCAAGCGTGTTACTTTTTATTCGACAGTTAAAGAAAGAATTTTTATTCTTTGTAATACTTCGGTAAAACCTTATTTCTAGAATCCAGAAAATTTAAAAAGAAAACCTTCAGGCAAATGTTGTGACAATTCTAATAAAGTATTCAGATTCAGTATACAAGCATTGAAGTAGATAAATTCTACATTTTAGATAAAAAGTACTACAACAACTTGAAATTGTGTTTTAGTTTAATTAAAAATTTCCCCTACCCCAATAAATTTATTTAAAATATATAGCCAATTATTTCCATAATTATTTAATTTGAATTTTAATAATAATCACTCAAGTTGTTTAAGGCAAAATTTTAAAATTCATCAGTTCAAGTTCAGTGCATCTTTATTAAAAACCTAAATCCTGTTTACACCGAAATTTCGTGTTACTTCAAGTCTATACAAGGCCAAGGCCAAGCTCAAGGTAAGGCTAATTAATGTTAAATCTTGTTATTACTTAAAACACCTTCTTAAATCATTAAATCTATTTTTAATTCTGGAATTGACACACATGAGTTGCATTTGTCGCCCAGAACCTTTATTTCGTAAAAATATAAATGTTGCAATTTTAAGCCGATTGCAATTAAAATTATCCTATCCTAGCCAGCTTAATTTTATTTTATTTTGTTATAAAAACATGTGCACAAAGGCTAAATCTTTTAATTTTTTTAACGTCGGGTTTAAACTGTTGTTAAGAACAATAATGAAATCTGACAAGGTATAAAGTGAAAGCGGCAGGATTGGTCGTGTATAAAAATTCCAGAGATAAAATCTGGAGCAAAGGATTAAAACTCTTTCTTGGTAGTTTAAACGTGAGTTAGTGGGGAAGTGTTATTTTATATAGAAATTTAAAGTAAAATACAGAAATTAATATTTCTCAACTTTGAACAAACTACTGATTTTGAAAGGTTTTTAAGGAGAAACAACTTTAGACAAAATTTGATTGAATTTCTCGGGAATCTTGACAAATTTCCCTATGTGGGCTTTCTGTGGTGAACTTATCTGATAAGTTTTCTTATAAATGTTTTTAAGTTTCAGATAAACGTATTTTATCACTGTAGCCGCTGTTAACTGAGTGAAATTATATTTTGTGCTTGCTGGTTTTTGTGATAATGTTAATTTTTCTTGATACTTCCAAGCTTTCCAAATGCTCGAATAAGTTATTTTCTCATTTAATAGTAAAAATACAGATATTAAACAACCATATATGTATGTATAAAATCTCAACTGCTTATTTTAATTTCCACTCAGCTTGAACTGAATAATTTATTTTCTGCAGTGTTTGCTGTAACTACATTTCTTCAGGAGTTTGAATATTTAATAATAGCAAATATAATAATACCCGAATCGTACAGATAACGTTTATTTTACATATCTGCAGCATATTATTGCCGGAGTGAGCGAGTGGTTAAGGCATTCGACTACAGCGCGAACGGTCTCGGGATCAAACCGAGTCGGATGCTCGGCAAGTGGCCTACCCAATCACTGAAAATAATTAGGGACCGAAACACAGTGGTGTAGTAGGGAAGGTACGCGGTTGTCGAAGGCGTGGTGCCTACCACATCACTCCATACGCATAGCTTGCGAGACAACCGTGTATAAAAGCGACTTAGGAGGTCTTAACCCCCCATGTTGCCGGCCATGCTCACTCGCAGGGCGTTAGTGCTGATACTTTACCTTTCTTCTTTGGTTTATTTCGAAAATGCCGTTACATATTTGTTACAAATTAACTCCAGTTTTTATACAATCTGCCCCGTTAATGGGCAATAAGCATAACATATGTCAATAATTAATCTAGCGGCAAAATTGCCTCAACAATAGTCTTATGGAGTAGGGCACCAGGCACCAGTGAGTCCTCTTCATTACAAAGTTATCTTAATGCTATGATTACGTAATTAATCAATGGGTTATTATGACATTATTTATAACTAAATATTATTAAAAACGAGTCGGTAGTTCAGAGGGTTTGAACCGTTTTAGTCTTCTTGGTTATTTGCTACAGATAAAGAAATTTTATTTATTTATTATTTACTGGCTACTACCCTTTCAGTAATTGTGGTGGTGGGCCGAGAATAGCAGTTTCAAATTTCTATGAATTTCTTAATAAATTGTTGGAATTTCCTAATTTATAAAATTTAAAACCATATATTAAGTACGTCTCCGGCACTCGTTTAAAGGTCATACAAAGATACGAGATACGAGAATAAGAAGAAGAAGAAGATAGTAAGTACGTCTTTCCCTGCAAAATGCAGCAAACGTTTCAAAAGTGAATGTTTATCAGAGAAGATTCAAAAGTTAAACACGATGATTCATCAGAATTACTTCCAGAAGAATCGTTGACTAAAACTGCAGTCATTTGATTGTAACTAAAAACAGAAGGGCATCGATCGCATTCTGGCTTGGTTCCTTGGTTAACAAGTTGAGTTACCGTTACCCTTCTGCCTCTTGCTAAAAGAGTTTCGCCTCTGGCGTGGTTGACACGTTGAGTTACCGTGATCTTTTAGTGCTCTATTTTCCTCCTGATGAAGCCCCTGACAAAAGTGGGCGAAACGTTGAGTTCCTCTGCCTCAACAATGACACAGTCCCAATCTGGAAGACGTTTTGTTAATACTGACACTTCTTCGAATTCATTAAAAACTAATTATTTTTTCCCAAGAAAAATGCCACAAGAAATGAAGCTATTACTATAAATGAGTTCCCAAAACAAGACATGTTGTTCCATCTCTTAGGAAAGTTTTTTCATTGAATTGTATTAACAAAACTCATCTATGTATCTTCACGAATCGCTTTGCATTAAATGTCGTTTATTTTTTCTGGAATTCTAACTTAAACGCTTTCAAAAATTAAAAAAGTACAAATCTGAATAGCTTGGAATAGTAGATTGTTTTACAAGTTAAGAAAAGTGAGAGTTTTCCAGCGAGTGTAAATTTGTAATTCACGAGCAAGCGTAGCTTGCGACTGGATTAAAAATTTACACGAGCATGGAAGGATCACTTTTCTTACGAGTTGAACATATGCTATTTTTTCATGTACTTCACGAAAATCACGTTAATTTTAAAAATAAAGAGCACTCTACAAATAAATGAAATCGTAGACATTTCTGCTTATAAAAAGTTGCTGGCCTATTTGAAACGTCAAAATGACGGCTATGTAGCAAAAAAATCAAAAGTTTTGTCAATCGAAAATGTGAAGGATTTCTTAAAACAAGCCCTTGATGACAGCTTTCTGCTTATGAAGGTATAGTTGCCGCCAACGAAACTGCAAAAAGTACTTGAGATTTTACATCTATAATCCCTTGTAAAACCTAGTAATAAGCGGCCCTTAAATAGATTGCAAGCACCTTGTCGGCATGGGCCGCACTAATAAATTTTCTAGGAATAACTCGTTTACAGTTATACCGAAACATCTTTTCGCTTTTAGGTATTTATTTCCTGCTTTTAAATAGAATTTTTAAATACGGCTCTGCTATTTTTACCTGCAGTTGGCACCTACATTAGGTTTTACAAGGGATTATAAATGTAAATCTCAAGTGATTTTTTGCATTTTCGTCGGCGAAACCTATATTGACGATTATTGCGCTATACCGAGCCTGTCGTGCGGAAGAATTACGGCTATTTAGTGGTTTAAGTGAAGAACAACGTTCGACCTCTGTCTGCACCGTCAACATCAACAGTATCAACAAGTTTGTCAGTTTCTGAATTCCAGTCACTATCTTCATCTTCCTCTAATATAACGTTTAATAATTTGAACAATTGTAAGTACATTTAATATTTATACAAATAAATTGAATGAATGAAAAAAGTGTTGCTATGAAGAAAAGCGTTGCTAACAAGAAAGCTACCACTTTTCTTCACGATTTTTCATTGAACAATATGCTTGATTTCTATCTGGTACACGAAAAAAACAGTTATTATTAAGAAATAAAAACGGTGTCTGCGTAATGTGCTTTCTATGGTTGATTCATGTTTTACTTAATTACTAGTTAGCTTGTTAGCTATGATCGTTTAACAGTTTTTATTCTTCGAATTAAATTTTCAGACTTGATCAGCTATTTAACTTGGTGTTACAAGTGTTGTTTGTTCCTACTTCTCTTGTAAAGGTAAAGGTAAAGGTAACGGCACTTACACTCCGCGAGGGTGTATGGCCGGCAACAACGACGGTTAAGGTCTCCTAAGTCAGTTGTTTCGCACGATATAGTACGGGATGATATTGAAAGCAAAACGCCTTCAACAACCGACTACCTTCCCTACTGTGTTTCGGTTCCCAATAATTTTCAGTGACTGGGTAGGCTACTCACCGAGCACCCGACTCGGGTTTGACCCCGAGACCGTCCGCGCTGTAGTCGAATGCCTTAACCACTCGGCCACTCCGGCGATACTTCCCTTGTATTACTAATAATTATTTTTATTATTTATTCTTCCTTTTCTGACAACTGCTGAATGAACCTTGAATAATTACCGAGAGTTTTGAAAATATACTGATAATTGATAATCAAATTTGCAACATTGTTTTAGAAAATATCAAAAGCCTGTAATACCTTGCATTACTGCAATTTGAAGAAATAATATAATACATAATGAATCAACAGTGTATTATCGCTCCATATCTTCTTTTTTCCAAACACAGGCAATTTTTTTGATATAAAATTTACATAACCTACATAACCTAAATAGGGTATTAATCAGATTTTGGTGACAATAATCCGATTGTATTTATTTTTTTATAGAGTATCCTGCATATTTTTTAATATGGACATTTGCTTTTTGACTGATACCGACGTTTGTATAAAAATGAGGAAAATCAAAAGCAAATCCTTTTTAAATGAGCGTGTGGACATTGTTTTTTCAAATTTAAACATAAAATTTGGTTTTAATGAACTGAAGTTTTAATGTGTCAGACAGTTCTGAAGTATATATTTTAATAATTTCACTGTTTAATAGGACGCCCCATATTTCCGTATGTTACTGTATTTCTTGTTTAATTCTCTTTGTTTTTCATTAAAAGGGCATTTTGCATTTTTGGCGATATTTAACGTTCTATGAAAGTTATTCTGTAAGCTTCAAAGCACAAGAAATACGTAATTTAACAAAGTTGATTGATGATTTATATCTAAAAAATGCCAACTTTAGTTTATAACTTTTAAAATATTAAAATAAAATTTTATTTGAATTAACCATTGGACTGGATCAGATGCATGTGCAATAAATTTATTCAAACACAAAGGGGTTATTTTAAGTTTCCAAATAGACAAATTTTCAATTACTTACTCTCTTTAACTTAAAACTAACAAGAGGTAGCGAACTTGTGTTATGGAATTTAAAAAAAAAAAAACATTGGACCCATCAGTTGTTTTCGTTTCAACTTAATTTTATTCAAACATATTCGATTCTACCTATAACATGGTTTTGTGAACATAGTTTGTTTAATTTCGAAAAATCTTCGTTATTAAATTTGTGGCATCTTAATATCTTATAGAAAGTTAAAATTATATCTTAGGCAGTTTGTTCAACGAAAGTTAAAATATTTTTGTTGTTATAAATATAAACATAATAAAATTCATTTTTAGAATTTGTGAAACTTATAACTTCAACCTTTATTAGGAATATGCCAAAACCGACCTTTTTGGCTGAAAAGATTTCTCGAAAATTCAAAAGTAAAATAGTTTACAAGAATGCGGTACCCATCTGTAGATACACTGTATTTATAAAACAAAATAAAATAACTTTACAACTTTGAAATGCGTCATGGCATAATATTAATATACGACATAGCATTTAATTATAATAAGTGTAACATTACGCAAATCATTTAAATGTAGCACGATAATTTTAACAATAACCTTGAATTTTGAGTTGAAAATTCATTTTTAGTTTGAAATGTTTTCTTTGCTTCTACTTTGTTTTTAAGGCTCATTTATGCCTACGACCACCTCTAACAAGCAGTTTTATTACGTTAATCAGAACTTCAATTTTTTAACTGAACCGTAAATGAACCAGAAATAAAAAGAAATTAAATTTTATTATCGGAAACCCATTAGGAGATTGTAATGTGAAAACCATGATTATAAGTTAATCCTCAAACGATTACGATATCCATCAGATTTACCCATTGTTATCCCTTTAGGAACCCTAAATTTTTACCCCTACAACAATAAGTCCAACAAAGTGGAATACCCCTCATCAAATTATCCTAAATCATCCCGTGTATCATAAATATAACTAATTGTGGATTTCCAGTAAAAAATGACGATAACATGGTGAACAGATGACTCTTTGTGCTTTACCACTGACTAATAGTATTGGAACTGTAGGGCGCTGCGTGTGAGGGTGGAGCATTTACGACTCTCACTTTTCCGGTGGTTGTCTGTCGGTTTTGAACCTCCGGACCAACGTTGGTCCCTAAAAATGCGAAAATTCGACGATCGTAAAAGCACGAAAATATATGAGACATATTTCCGTTTTATGTTAACTTCACGTTTTACAACAAGTACGGGTAATTCTGCGAATAAAAATTGCCGTTTAGAATCGTTTCCCACAAACACATTTGTACGAGTGGAGTGTGCGTGTATTTCGGACGGCACTTGTTAAATAATTTTTAACAAGAAATTTAACACGACGTAAATTTTAGTTTCTGTTACATAAAGAGTGCACTGCCTTAAAAAAACGTGTGAATATTTAAAAAGGAAGTTGCTCGAAGTAACGAATGCGAATGTAAGCGAAAATAAACAACAAAAATACATACTCAATGAGATTGTGAATAACAATATGAATGACATTGCAAAACGTCGTCACGGTCGTTAGTGTGAAGTGGTTTTTTGCAACATCCAGAACGAACGGCGAATACGGGAGTTTATTTGGTTCAAACTCTTCGTTATTAAAAAGAGAATAAGTGGTAAAAACCGAGAATGCCGTGTATAAAACCGCATTGCTTTTCTAATTCCAAGGATAAAAGGAGACCCAGTATAAGTGCTCCCGTACATTTATTACTCCAGGTAAGAAAATTTATTGCCATTGGGTTTTCTGAACCCGAAGTCGGGGTTAAATCAATTAATACGACCAGGGAGTGTGTTATTTTTTCTTTTCCGATCAAATACAAAGGACAAAATAAAGTCACCTTTGTACTTGTTTGTTTTACCAAAATTAACTGTTGAAATTAACCTTGTTTGGGAGATTAACGTAATTTTAGGAATTAAAAGAATTTTAATGGATTAAGCAGACAATATTGCGGGCATTTTGCTGTGTTTTATTATGTTATATTTTATTTATGAGAAGGAAATTTGGAAGTTTTATCAGAAGCTAGTAATGTTTGTGATAATTTAACAACGACAGTAATTATTATATACTCAAAGGATGTAGTTATAAAAATAGCTTCAAATTAAGGAAACAAATCAGCAATTCATGATAATTATTCAATTTTAAAACAGCTATTTCATTATTTATCTATTTTGTTACTTTATTTCGAAATATTGTGCAAATAACAACTCGTAAATCTTTTTTTTTTTCAATAAAAGAAATAATTAGGCTTTCAAGTTAATAGCCGAATAGTTTAAGTTACACATGTTTGTGTTCCAAAATTATATTACAAGTGTAATATCAAAACTGGACCATTAAGAGGTTAAATTTTTTTATGTCACCCGGCGACTTCTAAAGTGCTACACTATTTTAAACATTAAGTAAATCCAAAAAATTTGGTATTTTGGTATCAAACTGCAGCGAAGCGGTTTTGGTACTTCTTAATTCGTATTTATCCAAATAGTTAGTCACAATTTTAGTATCATGTTAGTTAACATAAATTTTAAATCCTTAAACAGTAGTAGACCACCGGCAGTACGGCAGAGTGGTAGTGCACGTAAACTGAAATATTCAGAGTTAAGTAAGGGTCTGCTTGGCCAGAACTTGGATGGGTGACTCGGTGTGTCCGGCCCCCTCAACACTGTAAAGGTATAACAGGGTAAAAGAGAAAGAAAGAAAGAAGTTGCGTAAAAATCCTCAAGCGTAGAATTATTTTCTTAAACTTATTATTTCTAAACAGATACACATTTCACATTTTACCATAAAAATCCTTAAAAAGGGGAATACTTAAAAGATGAAGATTTGTAAAACTTATTCAAACAATGTATGCACACATTTTAAAACTTTTAATAGGCCTGAAAAGATGAAAAAGCATATTGATTTAAAAAATAAATAAAAACATTTCTGAAATTTTAAAAACCTTAGCCCGATTAGTTTCTGTCTGTTTCAGGTTAAAAATAACCAGTGTTAATTAATCCCCGCGAGGGAGCATGACCGACAACATAGAGAGTTAAGGCCTCCTAAGTCGCTTTTCATACCTCGATTGTTTCGCACGCTAATAGGTATGAGGTGATGTGGTAAGCACCACGCCTGCAACAATCGCCTGCCTTCTACACTCCACCAGTGTGTTTCGGTTCTCAATTATTTTCAGTGACTATGTAGGCCATCCCCCGAGCATTCGACCCGGGTTTGCCCCCGACACCGTTCGCGCTGTAGTCGATTGCCTTAACCACTCGACCACTCCGGCGATTAATTAATCAATTAAAAGATTATAAAACTACTTAATAAATTGTAATAAACAAAATAACTCGAAGAAGAAATAGAAGTAGTTTAAAAATTTGGTACAGGAAATTTTAAAGCGTCAGAAAAAATAATTTCACAAAAAACTGAAATTAAAATTCAAACTATGATTTTAAGGAATCGTTTGTACAGTGGCGTAAATCACGTGGGAGGGGCAGGCCTTTTGGGGGTCCATTTTCTTAAAAAAAACTTTAAAAAGGTAGATATTGAGGGAAATATTTAAATATAAGTCTACAAACCTTAGAAGAAAAAATTATAATTTTCGGTTATTATTCAGTTTCGCATTAAACTTTTTAGGTTGTATTACTAGCCCAATAATCCAACTTGCGTTTATGTCTTCATTATAGCTAATTGATAGGGTTCAAAATATTTATAGTATAAACTTGAAATACGATCGAACGCGAACCTACTTTGTCGATGTATTTTTTAATTTCAAGAACCTTTTCATTAAACGTTCTGGGTAACGCAAAATAACGTGAATTTTATTTTTTTATTTCAAGTAGTGATTGGATGTTAAAAATTACAAAAATTGAATTCGCGCGGATGTAAAACAAAAAATTGGCAAAGGAAAGGTACCTGAACCTCCAAGTACATACACAGTCTGAAAAAAGATTTGTGATTTACAATTTACCTCTAAAAGGCCATCAAGAAAGTCTGAAACCCGATTGTTGCGAATCGGGCAATTTTTTTGATATAATAGAATTATTAGAAAAATACGTCCCCGTAATGAGGATTTGTTTGCAAAAAACAAGGTAAATATTGAAGTCTCCTTTTTCAGATTATCAGGAATCTTCTTCTTTCTTCGTTAGCAGCATTCAAGTACTCCATTTGTAGATATATGCCTCCCTTTTATTCCTCCACTCGGTTCTGTTCGTTGTATTACTCATCCACTGAATCCCCACAGGTTTATCAATGTCATTCCGCCATCTTGCCTTGGCTCTACCTCTGCTTCTTCTGCCTGTCGTGGTCTCTATTCAGTTGTAAGTGTACTCCACCGATGATCTTTTCTCAAAACATGGCCTGCCCAACTCCACTTTAGGGTAGCAATACGTTTTGCTAAGGCTTCAACCCTAGTGCGTTCTCTTATTATGTCGTTACGTTGCGATCCTCTAATCTTATGCTCAGCATAGAACATTCCATATTACGTTGGGTAATTTTAATTTCTTTAAGAGGCCACATTTCACAAGCATACGTAAAAACAGGCAAGATCCAATGGTTGTAAACCTTGATTTTGAGGATAATTTGCTTTGAAAACATCTTTAAGTAGTTTTCCGTGGGATGCCCATGCCAATTTAATCCTTCTTTTAGTTTTGGCAGCCTACGTTTCCTCTTTTTGGATATCAGTTGTCCTAAGTATACATATACATCTACGACTTTAGCTTCGTTATTATTGATGGTAATAGCTGTTGCGTCTTCTCGGTTTGCCATTATCTTGGTTCTTGAAATACTCATTTTCAGCCCTACACCCGCCGCCTTCACTCCGATCTCTTCTAGCATAATTTTCAGATCCTCCATTGTTCCAGCTATAAGTACAATGTCATCTGCATATCGAAGATGTGACAAGTGGTTCCCGTTAATGTTTAAACCTTTATTGTACCATTTCAACCCCTTGAATACATCTTCCAGCAAATTAGTAAAAAGTTTTGGGGATATGGTATCCCCTTGCTGTATACCTCTGGATTCTGGATTCAATGTGGAGAGTAAACCTAGTTTCCTCCACAATACCCTGCCTGCCTGGATCACTCAAGCCATCCTACTTTTTCAGTGTACGTAGGATGTCTGCAAGAGGTATGCTGTGAATTCTGGCCATGTCAAGCCAAAAGTCCCCCAACATGGTTCCTCTTATCGGAGCCAGGGCTGGACATTCACATAAGTTGTTAATCAGCTCGATATATGCATCTGTAATCACTAATACGACTTGAGATATATTTACATATTAACCAGTTGTCACGTGCCAATCTCGCACTACTACATTTAATAGGGGACGTTGGAAGTCCTGTGGCACTCGGCTAGCAAAACAGTGGAGAAAGGGGGTTCGAAACGCTAAAATTCTTTTAGATGGGGGTAGTCATAAACGGGATGAAATTGGGCGCCACTGTGGTATTAAAGTCACCCTAAGATCTAAATGGGAGCCCACCGCAGAAGATTCCCATAGGGCTCGGAAGAAGGGGTTGTAGCTGCACCCTGCTGCAAGATGTGACTTACCTTGCTTAACTGAAATGACTTACTGAAAGAAAATCACTGGTAGATAGGATCACACGCTATACACAAATATTCTAAAGTAAACACAATAAACACAAATAAAAGACAGCAATGAATTGACAATCAAAGTTAATGAATGCAAAGAATTATTCAAAACATATGACACAAAAAGGGGTTTATAAATTCAATCTTAATTTACGTGAAAAGGGGTGATTAAGGGGTGTCACATTTACTTGAGATAAAGCAAAAGAAAATCATCAATAGCTAGACTCCCTTAACCGCAGTCAAAGAATGATGGCAAATACAAAACTTAAACTAAAAATTCAATTTACAAATGATTACAGACATGCAACATGAAATACGTAAAAATGCCACGACAACTCGCAATGTTTCTACATTATTACACTAAAACGAAACGGTAACATACACTAGTTGAAGACTTGACCACTTGTAGAACAAATTACACGAAAGATAGTATGCTTGAAGTACTTGAATTATTGGCAATAAATTTAACTGATGCCTTTATCTACGAGTAAACACAAAAAATAATAAACCAAACTGGTCAACTGCTTGTCAGCGGCCCTCAACCTTTGCAATGTGAATATTATCAAATCCATCAAAACGCGAATCACAAAGCCTTCAACAATACCACCGGACAAACAGATTAACCAGAAATCGGCTACCAAATTAGGGCTTGAAACTAGTGTTGAAACATAAACGGCAAAGCAGGTGCCGCGAAAAGGAAAGTAGATTACCTGGCAAGATGTTGGTACTTAAAAACGTTAAGCCAGGGAGTACGTGACGGACGTGAGACTGGGAAGAGCTATGATGTTCTTTCTTCCAAAACGGGTGCAAAACAACGAAGAATAATCCTGAGGCTGTGGGTTTTCTTTATCCCAATTAAGGAAACTGTGTGAGAAACGGTACTCCAACTATCACTAAACTTTTCACACTAGAACTATATCTTTCCGGAACTATATGAATGTAATTCTCCACGAGAATTACCGCTACAAGAGGCCTTCCCGGTGATTTAAATACCCAAGCTGGAAACGATAAACTTGCACAATTGTCTTAAAAGACGTGCGATAAGATCGAAAAGTTGTCACATACTAACGAGGGGGGACAGAACATTACAAGACGCTGCTTAAGCGCACCTCAAGATCAGTCGGGGCTTCCCCGATTTAATAATGACGAAATAAAGCGAATCAAATTACTCTACCATATTTGGTCATGCATTTAGGATTTCTCCGAATTCTTAACAAGGAATATACTGGACAAAATATTACAACACCATTTTTAAGAATTGTTTCGCAATCGAAATGAAATGTGCTGAATTGAAATTAAACTGTAGCAAAAATATCAGAATTAACACGGGATTAAAATTAAAAGGGCAGGGCCGTACTAAAGAATGTTTACCAAAAATTCAAAATGACGCAAAATTCAAAAAGTAACACAGAATTGCAAAACCACGTGACACAGTTGAGATTGATTATTTGGTACATAACCATGATTAATGCTTGTGATGAAGAAGAGATAAAAAAGTGTAGAGCTCGTAGTATATTTTTGAGGGGAGGAGGAGATTTCTGCTACGCCACTGAATTTGTATAAGTAGATTTCAAAATCTCATTAAGCGAATCAAGATTAGAAATTTTAAAAATACCAATTAGTACGAATTCTATTGGAATTAATTTTATTAGAATTTCATAAGTTTCTAGAAGTTATTTTATTAACAATGTGGTGTTTTTAATTTCCATGGAATTTGCTTAATAACCCTTGAAATCTGGCAAAGTATTTACTACACGCTTTCTGTAAGAAAATTTTTAAAACGATGCCATTATGTTAACAAGAAACATCTTAGTTTTATAATCTCAAAAACCCACAATAAATAGAGGCAAAAGAAATTTGAAATATAAGCGTATACAATTTTGAACAATGATTGGAAAATTTTAAAAGTTTAACAGTACAACTTAAGTTCAAAAGCTGAGCATACTGATTGCAATCAAAATTATCAAAAGTTTTATGGAGAACATCAAATCCTCTCATTTGAAGATTTTTTTCTTCTGCTTTCCATTTCTACAATTTTAGTGTGCTTCTTGAGATGCAACTAACAATTCCAAATACCTATTCGTAGTTTACATAAAGGAAAAACATTATTTTCTAATTTCATTTTAAAGACTGAATATGTTGGTTTTAAATAATTTAGCTTTTTTATATTACGATGTTAATTATTATCTAACAGAATCTGTCTGTTATTTCTTTTCTAATGGAGATAAATTATAGTTTTACAAGTGTTTTAGGATAATATATTAGAAGCGAATAAGTGTTTGACGTTACAGTAAACGTGTTCATCAACATCACAAAAGCTTTTAACGTTCGTTTGAAAAATGACTCCATTTAGAAAGCAAAATAGCATTTAATGTATTCAGAATCACCTAAAACGGTCATTTCTATGCGTTTTATTTAAATAAGAAAAGTGTAAACGCGTTATTTCACTATTCAAGCAAACGCTTGAGAATCTCGAAGAGCTTTATAATTCTCTTTCACGCTTAATCAACTGCTTGAATGTAACATAATTTCGTGCCACTTAGCTCGACATGACGTGCTTTTCAATAGAATTTTTATACTTCGCCAGACCAGTCAACTTACTTAGTCTTGTTTATTTTTTATATAAATAATTAATAAATTATTCTAGACCCGTCGCCAGTAATTTATTAACATCCTAATCGAGAAATCACGATGCGCGTTTCTTATAAAAGTCACACTACGGTAAATTTCGGTGCATGAGTAAGCTGAAAAACGTGAAAAGGTATTTAGAATACTTAATGAGTATTTGACAGTGACAAGCACTGAGTGTCGAATTAGTGTACTTGCCAAAAATATAACACGATCGTGATTAGTTCGTGTAGAGTTCATCGGCTTTGGCTTTTTTTTAATCCACACACTGAAAAGAATTCCCGGGAAAATAATCAACTCAAAGTCCTAGCACAAAGCTTTGATGTGGTTTCGGGAGTAATAAATGCAGGTAGTCACGTAGATACACCGGCACCATTTTCCTCCTAATGTCACTATTGTTTTAGTGGGACGTGTGTAAGATTAAATTAGAAGTTGAAACGCAGACAAGAGTGTTGCTATTGTTTTCTGGGTTCGTGTCTCTTTCGTAAAATTAACCACCATTAATAAATCTCAATTTAATATCAAATGCTACCCCGGAGCACTGCGACGTGTTTGGAAGGTTTTAATTAATAATTAATTCGGAAGCCGAACGGCGAAACATATTGAAAACAGAAGCTTAAATAATTGGACGGGCACTAATATGTTCTCTAAAATCTAACGTTTAGCTTTACTAGCGCAATTTAGTAGATAAAGACGTGTAGGAACTTCTGAAAGGGAAAATGGATAAAATTGTAAAAAGAAAGAAACTCAATTTGTAAGACTTTTACTTTCAAGCTGGTAAAAGGTCGACGTGGCTAAAAGTTTTAAACTGAACTCAAAGTAAATTTGAAATATCGTTCAGATCTTACCCAATCTTTAAAAAAAAAACCAAAAGGTAGGAAGGAGACTATTCCGAAATTGGATTTCTTCGCGGCCCAACAAATGTTAAGGATTTTCAAAAACGTAATAAAGTTTCTATATAGAAACTTTTTCAGCTATATTTTCATAGCAACGCGAGTAATTGTAAGAAAAAGCTAAGAAATCTAAACGATATTTATTTGAAATTCGTTGATTTTTCATAATTTTTTATTTTATAAATATCAAATATTTCACAACACGTAAATAAAATATTTAAAACTGCAAGTTGAAACGAACTTTTAAATTATCAGAAAAATCTTTAAATCATCTTGCAAATTGGTAAGCTCTAAGCTAAACGATAGAGTGAATTGAGATTCACACAATTTACAACTTAAAAGCTAGTTTGGCAAACCTGGTTTCAGTTTTCATTTATTTCAGTAAAATTATTTAGAACTTAAGGAATTTGTATAAACTTAGGAGTATAACTGAAAACACGCGCTACTCCTTCCAAAAACTTTAGAATATTGGAGAAGGTAAAATATGTTTACGAAATACAGAATTTAGGAATATTTTACTGCTTCAAGGCGTAGAACATCAAGATGAATCTCAACGAAATATGTAAAAAACTTAATTGTTTTAAAAATAATTCTCGACAAAATGTAAAGTTTACGTATTAATTAAAAAAATTAACTACTTTAGAAGTTTGAACATATTTTACGCAATTCTTTGAAGGTGTTGAAATGAAAGAATAAGCTTTTGAGTAAGCATTTTATTCAAAAGATCTTAAAAATATAAAAATACCACTAAAAAATTATTTATTTTAGAAATTAATTTTCTAAAGATTTCCTCCTTTTGGGAAATACTGTTAATGTATTTCAATGTTTTTCTGTATACATAATAATAGTTCGTTAAAACGCATTTAAAAAAATACTCAAAATTTAGGAAAACCATAATTTCTCATTAAAGAATGTACTGATGACCTTTTACATTTTTCTAATGAAAATGAAACCTCTAAAGATACATTAATATTCAGGGTTGTAAACTAATACACGGCCAAACTTGCAGTTCTGTAACTAATTTTAAGAAAAAAAGTTCACTTAATCGTATGTCTTAAACGGCTTCGTTTTCAAAACAGAAGGTGTTGAAGTCTTCGAAACCGGTTATTTTTTAAATATCTTGCTTTTCAATTTGGCCAATGTTAATTCTGCATAAATTAACATGTTTTTGCCCAAGCTAAAGGCTTGTAATGTTGAAATCCATATTTATAATGGAGTTACGATTTAATAGGATAAAACGAAAGATGTTTTCTCCACAGATTTAATTAATAAACGAACAACTCAAAAATGGGGTTGTCAGCTGACAACCCCATTTTTGAGTTGTTCGTTTATTAATTACATCTGTGCAGAAAACATCTTTTGTTTTATTCTATTAAAGGCTTTTAGTTTTCACATATTTTTCGCCACTAATTTTTTTTTAATTGTCCTTACACGGAACAAAAGTCTCTCTGATTTTCATACCGCACCAAGCCAATTTCAAGAACAATAAAAAAAAATGCTTTTTACTGTAACTAAAGTAACTTAAAATCTAGATTTTTATTAAAAAGTAAAGTAATTATTCTGAGAACAAAGTAGGGGCTCGTCTTTAAGAGCTGTAGAGCTGGAGAATCAGAAGATTATAATTGAAACAATAAATTATTCGATGAAACAAAACAATTCACAGCATTTCCGAGGGTTTCACTGAAAGGTTACTTTACCTATGGAAATTGATTAGCCAGTTAATCAGGTGAATATTTTAATATGAGACCGCTATACAGCGTTCACGAAATAGTTGTTTTGCGCTCGAAAATCTGCGTATTCCGTAGATCTCGCTACTACACGATGGGACTCGAAGTTGCAAAATCAAAGCTAAAATTTATTAACAAGCTGCCTTTTAAATATAGTTTTGAAGTCATGATTGACTGCTTACCTGACTAATTCGGAAGTTTACATTTTTTTTCCGCGACTGTATATACAACAGTCCTAAGATAGATGTTATATTTAACTTAAAAGAATTAAATTTATTGATATCTTTTTTACTATAGTTTTTGCTGTAGAACACCCTCCACTGAGACAATGTAACAATAACAACAACAAAAATATTAGTCTAACGAAGATGTGGGAAATGCCCATCTTTAATATTACCTTCAATAACTTCAATATCTTGAAAACGAGCCGTTTATAGCATAGGTTTATCTGAACCCTCTTTCTTAAAATATAAGTTACAGAACAGTCCCTGAAAGTTGACCGTGTACTTAATTTATAGGTACCGTATATAATAATTTGATTTGTTGTGAATCAAAGTAGGTGTTTTGAAACGTTTTAACGTTATACTAAATTTTTCTTACAAAACGTTATTAATGACAGTTTTGTAAAACATTAATTATTTACATTTACAATTATTAACAATTGAAATCATCAAGACCCCTAATAACTTGAATCGTGACACTGGTTATTATCTATCCGATATATGGAAGTCCACTATCATTACTGGTTCCGCCCTCTCTACCCCTGACCAATTGTCAGCCTTTTCTGTTTCTCCGCACAAGGGTTTCGCCTCTGGCTTGGTTGACAAGTTGAGTTACCGTTACCCTTCTGCCTCTTGCCAAAAGGGTTTCGCCTCTGGTGTGGTTGACACGTTTAGTTACCGTGCTCTTTTAGTGCTCCCCTTTTCCTCCTGAAGAAGCGCCTTAAAAAAAGTGGGCGAAACGTTGAGTTCTTCTGTCTCAACAATGACACGGTCGCAATCCGGAAGACGTTTTGTTAATACTGACACTGACCGTGGAAGTCTTCGAATTTATTATACATTTTGTGTTCCTTTAAAATGTATAGTTCGCCCCAAATGGCGCCATCGTCCTTTCTAAATTGCGTCTTGGCTAAATGAAGTGGGCAGGCCTTAATATGCAATATTTAATTCAGAGGGCCTTGATGTTACTGTATGAACTTTGGCGATTTTCTAATAGATGGTGGTAAAAATTGTGTTCCTACTGAGACTGAAGGGGATAGCTACATATTTTGTTTTTGTCTTTGGTAAGTACTACTATGAGATTATCCAATGGGGGTCGTGGGGGCCATGGCCCTGACAGATGAAACTTGCTACTGATATATCGCCTTTATTGTTTAAAAGTTTTCTCTTCCAAAAATTAATCTCCACTAAAGAATATGCTTTTATTTTGTCGCCGTGCCAATAAGCAAAACCAGAATTAAGCGCTACTGAAGGGTCCTATATTACACTTTTAAGACTGCATTGTTAAGTACGATGAATAACGATTGAGTTAGTTATTGTATTCCAGATACCAAACAAATATCCAAAACTTGGAAACATGCTGTCCAAAACATTTTGAGTGGGGAAATGCAAGTTCTCTTTTTACCTTTCGGGAATAAGAATGGGATAATCTTGCAGCAAGGGAGATCAACAAAATTTCAAACCAAAAGTGCGGGAAGATAATGTAGGACTCTCTTTAAATGCGTGTTGTTTGTGCAAGATAATACACTTGCTCACTTGTGTTACAAAAATATCACCATCATCATCATGAAATAACCTTTGAAAACGTTGACCATTGTAGGATGTTGGGGCGGACGGTTGCGGTTTCGATTTGGTTTATTTATTTAATTATTGACAATAGCAGGATATACTTATAAAAGCACATTCCAGCAACTTACCAAGGAATAACGTTAATTCCACCTAAGCTAAATTAATGCACAGCCCTTTCCAGATCTCGTAAACACCAAAAGCTTAATACAAGCGATAATGCTCACATCACCCAGGCAAACATATAATAGGTTCCAATAGTGTTACTTAAACCCCGTGGAATGTCGCACCTAGTAGGAAACCTTCAGCTACCTATAAATCGGTTAAATCGAAAGAACCGCACGCGAGCCAACTATGGCAGAACATAGTCAACAATGAGAATCCACTCACGTCACTGCTCCATCCATCCTAGGTGACCCCAAGCCCTAGGAAGTCAATGGAACATAACTACGGAGGACGCGCCTCCCTGGCCATCCCGAGGCACACATCCGGGCGTCACTGCCTGAGTATTTTATAGAGGGCCTTTAGATAACCACACCGAGTTATCAATGTTCCAGACAAATAGTCGGCTAGATGGGTCCCAGAGCCTCATGCTCAAATAACATAATGTGCTCAACAAGCTTCATCGCTTGTCAACAACAACAACAAGCGTCAACAACAATAAATACATTAACAATGTAACTGTTCATACCGACCTTATCTCATCGAACATACAACCACATCTATTCAATTCAAGATCAACTAGCTTTTTATCTTTATGTGAATAGTCATCCAAGATGCATTTTACAATGCACCATTAACTCACATTCTATGCATCATACACAAACCCACTTGGTCTTTTTGTATTAACACATCTATACGCCAACGCATCCCGTGGCCGACTTTTCCTTAGATTCTAACCTGAATTGGAGCTTTTAACCATAACGAATTGCCCTATTTTAAAAGCCCAGCTTTAAAATGTGTCGTTTGAGAAAAAGCGATCTTTGTGACAAGAAAGTTGACGCTTACGTCATCACCGCCAAAAAGTACCAAACAATCCACAATATTTACCTAATTTAGCCTCTTCCGAATTAGGATTATTATCTATTCCCACAACTTAAAAATATTTTAAAAGGAGAAAAATGGTGACTCATATCGTAGTGACCAAGTTTGTAAACCAAACAAACGCGTTTTTCCCAAAAGGTTTATGGAGATCGTGTTAAGTGCGTGATGTTGGAGGGTAATTATTAGGTTGAATAAAATATTACTTCCCAAATATGCAGTTTCTTATTAATAACTTTTCAAATACTTGTATAACACGAACTAATGATAAGTTATGTTATGCAACATATACACTTGTAAATAGGGTCTTAAGGACGTCATAACTTATAAACGAAAAATAACATTTATATACATTTATGCACATTTCAAATTACTTGCCTGTCTATTTCTGGTAATAAAATCTATAACACTCAAAAAACTGTTCGTACCTAGAACGTAAATGACAATATACGTGCCTCTATATTTATTTCTACATTGTTTTAACACTTTTGTTTTGTTACAGGTATGTTCGGACTTTATATTTTCGTTTTGAGCAACGCTTGAGATTGGTAAGCTTTTATTAATTCTGCAATTTTCTAATATAAAAAGGACGCCTTAAAATGGAAATTAAATGCTAAACATTTCTTTGACGTTTTGCAATGCCAAGGGAATTCCTGAAATATTTGCTTGATTTGTATTTGAAAATTTATTACAGTGTCCCTAGAAACCGAAACAATAAAACAAGCAAGATCATTGTGATATTGCAGTAAATTCCTGAACAATACCCAGGCACAAACATCAATAATTGAAATTCCAAAGGAGATTCCCGTATCTCGCTAAGTATAGGAGAACACCTACCTGCACGTACAGTTTATTTGTAAAGAGATCAACCTGTAGATTTAGGATTTAGGAAGGGACTGTATAGGCAAATCGGATTTAGCCAAGGGAGGTAAACACAGTAAATGGCTATTTCTGATTACCCATTATGACGACCTGTTATTTTAAACACGCACTGATTACAATAAATGACGCTGAAACGGAAACACGTAAACCGTGCGATACCGTTGTTCGGGGAAAATCATAACAGGATGCATTTTCATTGATTATCTGGTTCGTGTTTTGGTAGTTAAATCGTAACAGAAACCGATAAAACGTACAAATCCTTATTTGAATAAATTTAGCAACGCACGAACTAAAAAAAAAATTGAATTAAAACTTTGGAACGTGATTTACGCGTGCAATTTAAAACAAATTAAGTCTTGCCAAGTTTTCAAACTTCTGAAAGATCGTTTTAAGGCAGAAAACATTAAATATATCAACGCCTTGACTTTAGTCCGGACAGATGTTGTCTAAAAAAAGGGGGGTAGCGGGTAAAACTACCGAACAAGCAATCTGTTTCCTCCTACGTTTATATTAATTGCTTATACTGGGCTTTAAATTTTGTACCATAAAAGCGCGAAGCCAAACTTTAGTCTAAAATAAACATTTTTTCTAAATTATCGCTATTTCCTTTTTGCTTTCATGTAACAAGGAAGTTAAATGAAGTTCGTTGTTTATTTACTGTATTTTAAAAAGTATGGGGTGCCACTGTATTAGATATTTTAACAAGCCTTAAAATTCTGAAAATATATGCGTAAAGGGTACTGTAATTAATTTTTAACGAAACGTTTCTACATGGAGTACCCTGCACTGTTGTTTTTGAATTTTCGAGAAAAAGTCATTATTTCGTAAAAGTTTTACCTGTCCTGAAATGTTATAAATGAGAATTATAGCTATAATAGGTTATACAAGTCGTTCAGAAAATTTGGAAATGGTACTACAATGATCTCTAGCAAACCGCTTTCGAAAAATGTTATTTAACTAAGTTTCAAATAAATTTTAAATGTATGTATGTATTGACATGATATTTGTCGGTAGGTATTAAAGATTTTAAGTTGAATATAATTTATTGTTAATGAATATAAAGTTATAGTTTAATCGCAAGTTAATTTATGAGATTCAACATAAGTTAATTTAAAAATGTAATAAAAACAAGAATCTAGATAGTTACGGTAGAATAATTTAATTGTTAGGAATGTTGTATTGTGGATGGATTGATTATCAATGGAGGGTAGCTTGTTATGCCACACGCACTTAGGCCCCACTAAATGGGCCCTTTGTACTACCTCCTAATGTGTGGGTGTGTGTGTGTGTGAGTGTGACCTCTTATAGGCCTGTATTCGGAAGGTGCCCAACGCGGATGGTCACCAGGGCTCGATATCGATCTCCTCAATCTTGCACCCAGCGAGATTCGAACCAGGGACTATAGTAACGCTAGCCTAACGCTATTACCACTGCGCCAACCTGGCCCCTGTGTTGTATTGTAATTATAAAATAAGTTAGCTAGAAACCTAGTATGTAATAATTACCAAGGAAAAGCAAAGAGAATTTTCATTGGAGGAAAAATATCAGAGAACCAGGGAGACGGAAGACAAGAAATAAATAAGGAAGGTTGAAATTATCTTAACAATATCTTAATAAACAAAAAAAAACGCAAATGTAATTTAACCATTTATGAGCAATTAAAAGTTGAAGTAGAACTTCAGCTCGGAATTCTTCAATGACCTAATTTTTTGCATTTTTGGTACAACGCCATTTAGTTTGCTTCTTTAAATATTAATCAAAAAAATTCTTGGGGGAGCCATTTCTCCACTAATAATAATTATTATTTGTGGAAACCATATTAGCTCCTGTGCTTTCTATGCCGCTCGCACTAGATTTTTCAAATTTAAAAATTATGAAAATAATTCTATTTGGGTAAGATGATTCTGTTTTACAAATGCGATATGTTTTTGTTATTATTATTATTGTTATTTCAATTAAAAAACTAACCTTTTTTGTCCACATTACATATGAATGGTTTCTTATACATGTGTAGGTTTTAAAATGACAGCTTATGAATAAAGAATTAGCATTTTTCTTTTTACTTTTCAAACTGTTTAGAATTGCTTGAAGATGTTAACCTACAAGTTTGGCAGATTGCTTCTGGAACACTCTGTATATACAGTGCGGTCGTTTAGTCTGGAAACCTGGGAATAAAAAGTTGTCCGTTCATTTATGGAAAAAATCCTTGGACAGGTCAATTTTTATTTTTTATTGCACACATTTTGACATATCGTTAAATTTTTTCCGCCATATTTGAAAAAGTTATGACGTCATCGCCATTTTTTAAAATGGCGACCCCCAATTTTTTTTGACAGATTTGGATACTTCGTCAAATTCTAAAACCAAAAATGTCAAAAAAGTGTGACCTTGAACTTGAAAATTTTCGAAATAAAAATGGCGATGACGTCATAACTTTTTCAAATAAGGCGGAAACAATTTTAACGATATGTCAAAATGTGTGCAATAAAAAATAAAAATTGACCTATCCGAGGATTTTTTCAATAAATGAACGGACAACAACTTTTTATTCTCAGGTTTTCAGACTAAACGACTGCTACACCAGCACTAGGTGAAGTAGATCAATTGTTATCCGGAGGTGATAACACTAAATAGACCCGCTACTCTGTTGCGTGGGCGTGAGGTTCCTAAAAGAAAATAGTAGTGCTCACTAAATACCTAAACTAACGATGTTTCTTGGGCGCCAGGTCCTTATAACGTAACGTCTTCAGTCGGACCTCCTGAAGAATAGACCTCCAAAGTCAATTGACTTGATAATAAAACGCAAGGCTTTGTAATTAAAAAAATAGGATATATTAACTCGTAAGTAAAAATTACACATACACAATTGAAATTGAAAATTTTATCGTTCAAACAAACCAATAAAGAAATTACTAAGATCGTAAACAACTAAGTCTAAATGTTTCAAACCACAAGATCTAATTAAACACAAAAAAACTATAGGGAATGTTCAAAGACAATATCTTAACTAAACGAAAGAAAAATTTAAGGTTTAAATTAACCCAAATCGTAATTAAACGAACGTAGACCCTCTGAGGGTTCGCAAGGATAATTCTTAAATTAAATTAATAACTAACGCACACAGATAAAAATTAGCTCACTCTTGTCGTTGTCGCAGCTATAAAAAAAACCTAATAACACAAAAGTAAATAATAACAATGTCTTGCGAGACCTATCGGTAACCACAAATTCAATTACGACTGAATTTAAAAAATAAATTAAAAGAAAATAATTGACTAAGTTGAAACACGAAAATTTGAATAGTCCTTTACAAAGTAAATATTACAATTCATAAATTGACGTTGCTGTGAAAGCAACCACTATATTAATTACTCGCACTGGAGTACGATTTACTGAATGACGATTGAAAATTTTACTAATACTTTAAATTACAGTGCAATTTAATTACTGTAAATATTTCTAATAAATGCTTCTAATCAAATTTCTAATAACACAACTTACTAAAATGTTTGAATGTCTTTAAATTTAACTAATATACTGAGATAACCTCAAAATCAAATCAAGTTTATCTGACCTTAAACCTCTTAACATGGGGTCTTAAAACGTATAGATAACGAACTGCAGATCAGGAAAATTCCAGGCTAATTACAGGGTAATTAAGCACAGGATGGACTAATTTCTTCGGCTCCAAAAATTCCAAACCAAAAACATGACCTCGAACAACACGTAGATAACAGATGTTTTCTACCAACGAACACGTTGTTCGTACAGGAAGTACTATAAGAAGGACTTAAACCGTACCACAAGAAAAGGGCTGAAATACGACGAATACCGTAAGAAATCTTTAAATAAAACCAATGCATTACATACCAACAGATGTTAAAATGCCCTTCGAAATTCTCCTATCAAAATGGTGGTCGAACAGGTTAATCCCAACAAAGGTAATGAAAACAGTTAAAAATATAAAACTACGAACGTTTTAAATTCACTAAAGGCCCAAAAGGCAAACTAAAAACCCATTTTCAATATGTCGAACCTCGGATGATCAAACTAATTTTGGAAAACCAAATACTAAAACCAAGGTTACGACGATCTGTTCACCATGAATGACTAAAGTAGAAGAAGGTTAACTAAAAATTTGCAACAAAATTTCCTAAAGAAAACCAACCTAAAGATTTACGAATTCCCTAAGGCTATAAATCCACGAAGTGAATACCAAGAAAAATAAGAAGAGGCGTGACGTATGCAATAGCATTGTATGCAACCATGCAATCCTTAGATATAACTGGGAAGTCTAAATATACAACTAGACTAAAGTAAATCCGAGAATTTACATAAAAGAGCAAGCGAGTGATTTCTACTGTAACACGACCGCACAGTATAAGAAGTCGCAAATTTTTTAATCGATTTCCATCTAAACAGATTTCCGAATAAATATTTGAAATAAGAGGTTTTAGATAAATTAGTTATTAGAACACAAGCCTGAAAATGGGCAATTCCTTCCTAATAATTTGTGAATCATAGAGACCTCGTGGCTGTTACGCCCCTTAAAATTTGAGTTAAGTATACATACATTTTTGTTTTTGTTTTTATATGCGACACAAGCTAAATTTTTGTAATTTAATAGTTATTTGTACAACTAGTAATGAAAGCAATACTTTTTTTCATGAGTTTGAAGTTTGATGCACGACGGCGAAGCCGGAGTGCATCAATCAAACGAGTGAAAAAAAGATGCTTTCATACGAGTTGTACACAATATTTTTTTGCATTTTTACATTTTAAATCCCTCAAAACAGGATAAAAAGGATTTGAGAATTGACAGTTGTCAAACTGACAATTTACAATATTTTATTTAAAGCATACTTACTTAATGCAAAATGTAAATAAAAAAAGTGTTGCTTTCTTTATGATTTTTTGATAAAAAAAGTCCACTTTTTTTGTCATAATGCAAAAAAAAATATGATCATTCTAAGTGAATGAAGTGAATCTGAAAAAGATATTTTACGGGAGCTACGAGCCAATTTTTTTTATTATTATTATTATTATTATTATTTCTATAAACATGGATAGCAGAACGCCCCGTTTGTGAGATACAGGGTGTTGTAATAAAATTTTTCTTTAATACTCCTATAAAAATACTTATTTAAAATAAAATTATCAAACTACGCTACAAAAAATTGAGTAGGTAAATATATGTATATTTCTATACACATTTTATTGCAAAAAGTATTAAACCAACCAGAATTTTGGATTTTTCTTCTTTTGTCATAAGTTAGTAAGATGCAACATTTTCAAGATTTGTAATAAAACCAAAATTTATTTAATGCTAGGTACCTATGTCAAGTTTAATGTAAATCGGGAAATATACAAACTATGCTTTTTCTGACCCATGTTTGTGGGAACTTTTCGTCTTAAAAAAGTCTTCTGTCAAATGTTGATTTTTTACTATAAAAGTAAAAAGCATAGACAATTCCATCGCTTATCTGATAATATTGAACCAAATAAATACTTTTTTGCATTATGACAAAAAAAGTGGACTTTTTTTATCAAAAAATCATAAAGAAAGCAACACTTTTTTATTTACATTTTGCATTAAGTAAGTATGCTTTAAATAAAATATTGTAGATTGTCAGTTTGACAACTGTCAATTCTCAAATCCTTTTTATCCTGTTTTGAGGGATTTAAAATGTAAAAATGCAAAAAAATATTGTGTACAACTCGTATGAAAGCATCTTTTTTTCACTCGTTTGATTGATGCACTCCGGCTTCGCCGTCGTGCATCAAACTTCAAACTCATGAAAAAAAGTATTGCTTTCATTACTAGTTGTACAAATAACTATAGTCATCTGAATAACTGTTAAGTTTTATATTACTCACAATTTAACCAAGGAATTATAAAAAATTACATTTTATTTTAGAAGTACCGTTTGACTCCCCCTGTGCCACACAGGGTACACATAACGTTAATTCCTTAGTCTTTAAAACCTGTAATTTTGAAAAAGCAGAAAGTTTAGTCAATGCGAACCAACACTAAAATAATATTTTTGAAAATATTAAACATTACTCGCTTTTACAATTATTATTTTTAAAAATTTTCAGACAAAAATTAGAAAGTTTCCAATAAGTATGTTTTATCGTTGTAATTTACACTCACTATTATTGTTAAAAAAACGGCGACAGCTGTAATAAAAATTCCGTATATATATTATATTATTATTGTTATAATTTATAATACCTACTTCTGAATACCTATTTGACTAACCTTAATAAAGCGTTCACATCCTTCATGCGTTCCATCAGGTCTCGATTTTTTTGTGATAGGTTGACAAATATTGCAGTTCTTAGTTGTGTGAATAATACGCAAAAAAATGAATGGCAACAATGCATAGGGGTAATTAATTATTGCGCCTTAAAAAAGATTACAGTGGCCTTTTCAATGACAGAAATGTTTTGAATCCTTATAAATTAAATTATTTTTAATAAGTGTTCTATGCAAGAAACTGTGAAAATTGAATTTGAAACAATATTTTCATTTCCGATTAGACCAGGAGAGGTTATTTAATGAAGGTGGACAAGGTGGTATGTGTTTGATTATCCCATAAGCTTTACAATTACTGCTTACTCTTAACGGCAAATATTCAAACCACAGGGTATATTCGCTTATTTTTAAATTTAATTTATGGTATTGTATTTTTGACAAATTAGTATCAAATATAGTTCTACCAAATATTGGGCATTATTCTATTTTCAAGGACTAACACAAAAGAATTTCAAACCTATATGTTCAAAATATTTTAATTTGCTGTAAAAATTAGAATTTTAATATTTCTTACACGTACATTGTCTTTCACAATAGTTAATTCCTTGTTGATCTGAGAAGTCTCTGAGGACATCCTTTAACTTTATCTTTTTTTTTGTAGTTGTTTACAAATCGTTTGACTGCTTAAGAAAAATGTAAAACACGAAAAAGTGATGGTGTGTTTTTCACCAAAAAGTTAATCAGGAAAACGTTCAGCACCAAAAATTGTAATTAAAAACAACAGTAAACAAAAATAACAAATCGTTGTGTTCTAAAACCTCCAAGAACTTTTTATTTCTTTCTTGGTTCGGCATTTTCCAGGCCCACAATAAATTTTCCTCCACTGACTTATCGCTATATCTGGGAAAAAAATCTTGAAGGTCTTTAGCTTTTGACCAATAAATCTGAGTACTTCATACTTGTCTGACTTTTAAGCATACATAAAATGTCTGTGGTAGCAGTTTACTCCCACGTATGCCATTATGAGGCACGTATTCGATATCGAAAAATGAAATGAGGGAAATAGGTTAGTTTCCCTGAAGGGCCTGTAACGATTCTGGTTATTCGTTATTTATACCACATGAACGAACAGCACGATTTCTTCGTAATTTATAAATCGGTGTCATATCAAAATATTGATGCGTTAAACACCGAAGTAAAGATTTTTTATTACGAATAAAAGCCCCATCCAAAAAGACGATAATAAGCATTAACTTAAGATGAGAAAATGGCCCATCACATAAATGCTCACAGTAGGTAATGATCTTTATGAGCGGTTAAAACTTCGATACCAGAAACGTGTGATGTTAAAAATATGTAAAGTGTATGACGATACACGACGAGGCAACTTTCCCAGCTTCTTTGATAATGCTTGTCTGGAATAAGTGCACTGGCGACGGACTGGTGCCTACCCTGTGTATTAAGTATGTCATGGCCATATAAATTACATTTAATTCTCAAAATAACATAAATCATAAAAAAATCACGACCAATGAAATGCAAATGCAGCTCAACAGCTCAACCCTTTCCGTGTCCAGTTTAATGTACGGGCTTTCTGGTTGCGCTTTTTTAAAGCCTCTGTCTTATTTATTAGATTGAATTAACCTAGCTTAAAAGTGTTGTTTATAATCTAGTACTAATACAGTTGTAAAATTATGGCGTGATTTAAAAACAAAGTTGTTAGCTCTAGATTTTGAGACACTTCATCAAAACCATATGTGAAACGAAAAACGAAAAACTATTTATGTTGTAGAGTATTGTTGTTTTGATTTTTTAACCTATTAATTAATTTGGGAATTTTTAGCTGATTATTTCTTTAGAGCAAAAAATTAAGATTGTGTTAGCTAGAATACCATTTCTCAAGGAGGTTCTCAAAAGTTTTACAAAATCTTTGGAGTACAGGGGAACAAATAAGTTATACGTTTTCAGCAAAGGTTTTATAGATGTATAAAGGGAAAAGAAATATGTATGTGTAATTATTTTGTTAAATTAGGAAAATCACAGAAAAACAGAGAACGAAATTCTAAAAATTATTTGAAAATTAGTAGACTTAAAGAATATGTAGATGCTTTCCAGGACAAAATCCACTGATAATACTGTAAAATTTAGGATTGAAGAATCCTAGGGCCACTAGCACATTGGAACGTCATATTTAATATCAGAATATTAAATAACTCTTATAAAATCTTTTAGGTGCCTCCATAATAATGGAAGATTGTCATTACCTATCATGTTTAGAACGAAAATCAAAGATTATATTTTATCAAATCTAGAAAAAAACTAATTAAGAATCTTGAACGACAAAGTTGATTGTTGTTAATTAAAATAAAAATATTGAATTTTAAAGATTACACTTTCAAGATTTGCTGCTTTACATTTTTGATGAATTTTGTTAAATCTGGAGATAGAACTCGAACTACCGACTCCTACCTTTGAACTGTAGAAACAAATACTTTCTTATACTTAGTCGTATCTTCTTTTACTGGTTAGGATGCAGAGGCTTCAGCCATGATGGTAGAAGTTGTGCAACTTTTTCCCATCTCCAAGTTCTTCCTCTTTTCTCTACTGCCTTGGCTACTCCCTCGTTCCATGAAGTTGTAGGTCTTCCTCTGGGCCTTTTCCGTATGTACCGGCCTGCCACGTCTGCTTCAGTTGCCTTTTTGTTATCTGTTTATAAGAGCATGCCCCATTTACAATACTACATGCTATTGTGTAACTTACTTTACAGGTTGTTTAAACTTTAAGCTAAAAAGCTAAATAGTGAACTTCATAATATTCTTCACATATTATCATATTACTTAATCATAAAACAATGTAACTTTTCAAAATCTATACAATTTACAAATTTCACGAAATACGGCAAATACTTCCCGACTAATTCTGCCTTCGTTGATTATACTGTTTACGAGTTCTTCTCTTTCTACATCTAATAGGGTCCCAAGAAAATCATGTGATCCACGATTTGGTCTTCTATTCCACATTTGCACATTGCACTTTCCATGATTTTGAATTTATGTAAGTAGCTTCTCATTTTACCATGGCCACTTAGCATTGCCGTTAATTTTGATGAATATGGTATTTTCGTTTTTAGTCCTACTTTAACACTAGGGAAAAGTGATTTTGTTACGTCGCCTTTGTTACTGTTTGTTCATTCATGTTGTCACTCTTCTTCACTAATATTTTCAATTTACCTAATTATTTCCCGTTTCTTAATCTATCTTCCACTTGATTTTGCCCCAAGTCATTTCTATCGTCCGATTTTGTCCTCGCATATACCCTTGTTATTTGCTGTAATTGTAGTATTATTGGGGTGTTGCCCGTAAGGACACACGAAGCATCATAATAGGAGGGGTTTCAGTTGCGTTCTGCTTCTTATAGTTCTGTCTTTCCTTTGGAGTTAATTATGGTTCCCAAATACCTAAAGTCTTCTACTTGTTGTATTGGTTTGTCCTCTAGTTGTATACTGGTTTTGGCTGGTTCTTTATATATTACCATTACGTTTGTCTTCCCGGTGTTAATTTTCATATTCAAATTTTCTAGGTTACTTTTCTACACATTCATATTTCTTTGAAGTTGGACTTCTAAGCTTGCACACAATGCTATGTCGTTCGCAAATATACATTCTGATACTATAATAGGGTTTAGATTTTTGCATCCAAGCAACACTCTTCTGGTTTCACTTTTGCAGTTTTTGATTATTCCGTCTATCATTAATATAAGTAGCAGTGTGCTTAATGTTGTTTCAGACTCTGGTATATGCAAATGCAAATGATGCAGATTACGTGTTCTAACTAGGATTTTGTTAGTGTTATACAAGCTTTTGATAGCTCCTAGGAGGTTTCTGGAGACATTTCTATTAGGTATATAATATTTCCCATATTATTTTCTGTTGACTTTGTCGAAAGCTTTAGTTAAGTCAATGAAGACTAAGTACGCTTTCTTATTGTATTGCAAGGTCTTCTTAATGATTTGTTGTAAAGTGAATGTTTGATCGTATATGCTTCTATTGGGTCTAAAGCCGCTTTGAGTTTCTTTCAGATGTTCCACTAGTTTTTCTTGTAATCTGTTTTCTAATATTCTTTCATAAAGTTTCTCCATTACACTAAGTAGAGATATGCCCCTGTAGTGTTTACACTCTCTATGTCTATGGTCTCTCTTCTTATATATTGGTATAATTACTGATACTTCCCAGTTCTTTGGTATGTTTTGTTGTTTCCATATTAATCCAAACACCTTAGTTGTTAAATTAAGTCCTTCTTCTCCCATATTTTTAACCATTTTCTGTGTAATTTGATCATAGGTACTCTGCCGCTTTCCCTGCTTTCATTTTCCTAACTGTTTTTATAATTTTTTCTGTGGTTGGCACATCTATTATTGCTTCTACATAATTATGTTTCCCCACTCGAGATATTCTGTGTATTTCCTGTCGTTCCTATCGCTCCTGTCAATAACTCCTGAAAGTATTCTTGTCGCCTTTCCATTATCTTGTATTTATTGTAATCTCACTGGTTTTTGGCTTTGCTTTAAAATATGGAAAAGAGCATAGAGTAGTAGTTTGAATGAAGAATCAAAACGAGAAATAAAGAGATTTATTTTACTCAAGGCTCAAACTGCCGGATTACGTAATAAATAAGAACAAACAAAATTTATTTTCAACAATTTCATAATTTTTCTTCTTATTTAGGCTTAATCTATAACTTACATCTGAATGTACAAATAAAATAAACTAAATGATTTACATACATTCAGATGTAAATTACATATTAAGTTAAGGGGAAAAAAATGCGTACTTAGTAATTAACAACAAGTTTGGCATTAAATGCGATTTAAAAGTCGTAAAATATTTTTACCAATTTCCAAAATTTTCATGTTTTATCATCTAGAAAAATAAAATAATATCAAAACTTTGGAAGTTTTTAATCTAATCTAATAAATACAAAACAAAAGGTGGAAACGAATCGTAACATAATAATATTAATAATAATGAAATGCTAACCCCACCCCCATAATAATTGCACAGTAACAGTTTATGAAAGAGTATTTCTTTTATGTAAATAAATAAAACATGTGTTTAACTGGTAACGCATATTGGCAAGTTCTAGATTTTCATAGAAAGGAAAAGCCATTAACATTTATCTTACTGAACTACAAGCAATTCAATACAGAATTGGGAAACATAAGGTGAAGATGAAGTCCAATCCATGTTAGTCCAGTCAATCATAAACTTCACATCGTAGTGTCGCAAAACTTGAAAATATAAAAATCCAAAATATTTGGAAAATTCCTATAGGTATTAGTTATAATAAAATAAAATAAAAATCAAAATCTATTTTCACAGTTTCGAAAACCAAAATTTTTGTTGTATTTAATTACTAATACTATCTATCGCTTATTCAAAATCGTAAAATGCTTTTCAAAACTTTGAATTTATAAGCCTGCAAAAGAAATTGGAAAATAGGAACTAATAAAATTGATCATTTTTTGTACTGAATTTTGAAAATTTAGACGATATTCAAAGACAATTAAACCTAAAAACAAGAAAGCAAGGCATGATAATTTAAATTTAAACATGAAAACAAGTAAGAAAACAGAAAAACGAAAAAACAAATAAGAAAACAGAAAAACGAGAATATTTTCCCCCATTTTAGTTGTACGTATAAACAATAATTTTAAATTAAAAATTCAAATTGATTTTGCACTCACTATCGAGTAATTTCCACTAAAAATATATAATAACGTAGCTTAGAAATGTTTCAAGTATTTGACGCTGGGCGTCTTCAAGCATTAACTGTTAGAGAAACAAAAAATAGCTATTTTTGTGATACGTAAGAAAAGTGATACTTTTTCAACGAGCAGAAATTTTACATCACGAGTGAATAAAATGCAACTTTAGTCACTCTGGACACTGGCCATTTTACTCGCTGTAGTAGATATTATACAAAATTTATATAAATTGAACCTTCAAACAATAAAAGATACGGTTTTAAATTCCGAATGTTTTAGATTTTTAGAATTCAGATGTCTGTGTTAAAAAACTGAACCCAAGATATTAAAATTATCTGGAATATACTTAGTTACCAAATTAAAAAAATCAAAATCGTACAGCAAATCCTAAAAATGTTGAAGAATTCATGAGTTTTAAATTGCTTCTTTAAAGCATGACTGCGAAATCGCTACATAAACCAAATTAGTAATTTAATATCAAAAATAAAAACTAATAACTGAAGTTGTCAATCGCACTTTAGGAATGTTTAATCCCTTTTCATAATTATTCGCTAAAAATCTAAAAATTAAATAAAACGGCCTACACAGCAGTTAGTACGCGCCATAAAACGAAGTAAAATTATCTTCCGAAAAATGCAAAGAACATAAAACGGTACAGTACATAAACAAATCCCATTATCGCTCATTTAATTAGTTTATACAGCTAATATTTCCACAATACATGCAAATTATGAGCATTTAAACGTGTTCTTTGTGAAGTTTTAAACGTAGGTTATCAGTGAGCTGCACGTTTTCCCTTCGAAAAGAGTTGGCTCTTTTGTAGGGCTGACGCTCAATCTGTACTAAATTTACAAGAACGCTGATAACTGTTTGTTCAAACGCCTTTTTCGTGATAACGTGCGTCTATAAAGCGGTTGCTCCTTTCGAAAATGGAACTGGAAAATAGGAATTAGATCGATGTCTAAGGGTGAACTTTTTACGGAAATGCGTTCACGAATCGAATCACCGTACAAGTTTTACGTGTATCGCCATCACGGAATATCACCTTATTTTGATTTTGAATTATTCATAAAGCACGGTAGGCTCGTTTTTGTAGATTTAAGCTTATCCATTTATTATCATTATCAAACAGGTGCGTAAGGAAATGATATATTTCGAATTTATTACCATTTTATCTCGTGTTTCTGCTTCGGGATATTAAAATCTAATTTGTTAGCGTGCTCGCTTCTCATATAGTAGTCAGAAAAATCCCCCATACATTATATTCGGTTGTTTCGTGGCAACTTTATTATAATTAAAGCCGATTTCGAGCTATTCCGGCGCTTGGATGTTACAAACTTTGTTTTCGAGCTTTACATTAATCACGCATTCCCAACGACTGCATTACGCGGGGGACCAATATTTAATAACAGTGTTTGGGAGCGGTGTTCTTACAATTTTAACGAGTATCCACTGCACTAAAATTAATCGTGTTAATTGCTGTACTCGATAAATATTCTATTAATGATCGCATAACGATCTTCGCAGGATAATAATTCCAATTTAAAGGTGTACGTACACGCACGCCAAGAATCACGACCACGTAGACTTCAATGTGAATGGAATACATTGCGGTTAATTTACTGTAAGGAATTCTAAACGAGCTTATAAACTGATAACAGAACCTTTTATAAGAAATTTTAAGGCTTGTTGTTCACCGGCCTTTGATACGCTTTAAAATGTTCCTAGGCATAAATAGATAAGCGGTTAAATATGGGTATAGAAATGCTTAATAACCCTTGTTCATTTATGTTCCATTTATAAAGGAATTTCGATGGTAACAAAATTATTTTTCAATGAATCAGACACTTTAGTTTCTACTATAAAAAATAATAAGAAGGTGAACAAATGGGGTTAATTGTTTTAAAATTACAGGCTTAGTTTTTAAGGGCAAGGTAACTTATAAACTGAAGTAATATTGAACTCATACACTCTCTAAGCAAGAAAAATATTGTTAAAAAGTAAGTTTTCCTTGAATACAATTTTTGTTTTTATTTGTTGAACTTGATCTAATTTATAAAACAAATGCCATATTAGCCCTAGAATTTTATTATCAGGTACTTAATGTTTGCACGATTCTGTGATAGTATCGAATAGTTTAAGGCAGGGGTTCCCAAAGTTTTCCCTAGATGGGCCAAATTGTAAATTCCAAAATATTTGGCGGGCCAAAACAAAAAGTGTTATGGAAAAATACGTTTAAATCGATAAAAAGTTAGACACAAGGGAAAGATTTATACTAATTTTATAACATAATCGGTGTTTATTTACGAGTACGACAATAATTACTTTTTATTACAAACTGTTTATTAACACATTTCAAAAATAATTAAACAAAAATAACTAACTAATTTCAAATATAAAAAGGAAAAAATAACAAATTCATCAATCTGAAGTGTGTGACTACATGAAAAATAGTGAAGATTTTTCTAATAAACATTTTTCCTAATTTGACCAGTGGCGTAGTTAGGGAGTATTAAGGACATTTTTAATTAAGAAGTATGCGCGTTTTTTAAACATCCTGTGCCGTATTATGAAAGAAAAATTAATTTTACGTAAAAAAGATCTCTTAGCATTTTTAACTCAACAAATTCGTTTTTGAGATATACGCAAAAATATCTTCCAGTGTGGTGCTGCAAAATTGCTTTTGTGCAACAAATAACAACTTTATCTCAAAAACGTCTTTGTTGGGCTAAAAATATCAAGAGAACTTTTTTACGTAAAATTAATTTTTCTTTCATAATGCCACACAGGGTGTTTAAAAAACGTGGCCTTCAAGTTTTTTTTTTAACTAAAAATGCCCTTAATTCCCTCTAACTACGCCACTGAACAAATTAAAGCTTTCTTATTACTATCAAATTATGACTTTGGTAGACTCTAATTTACCCTGCAAAAATTAAAAATAAACCTCCAATAGTTTTCAAGTTATTCCAAAAAATCGATATTTTTAATTCAAATTTACAGGGCCGTAACTTTTTAATTTGGCCGTTTAGGAAAAAATCTTCACTATTTTTCATGTAGTTAAAGCAGTTAACGTACTTCCTAAACTTTCACGACCACCCTGTATAATAACAAGATATATTACATATAAAATTTAGTATTTTTTTAACTGATCAATTTTTAATTATAATATGATAACATTTATTTATTTTTTTGTAAAAATGTAAATTGCAAATTATCTCTATGAATTCAAGATCGCGGATGATCTATGATCTGACATCGCGGGCCGCATTTCTAGGGTTTGCGGGCCGCATTTGGCCCGCGGACCGCACTTTGGGAACCCCTGGTTTAAGGCCATAAGGTTTGTGGGCTAATCGTGTCGTCTTTGGGTCTCCAAGTTTTCACAAAGAAGAAAGGATAATTAGATACATTTTTGGCTCGTCTGCTCGTAACACTGGTTAACAGATTTCTTTTTAGAAAGTAAATTTTTAAGGATTCACTAGCTTAGGGAAATACTTTTAATGCATTTGTCTATATTTACAAATATCCTAATTCGTTAAAATACATTAAAACATTTCTTTTTATTTCAAAATGCATTTGTCACATACCTATGTATTGTACCTAACCTTTATGTCGAACTTTAAAGTTAATTATGTAATCAGATCACCATTTCTTGACAACTGATTTTTGAAAACTTTGTCGGTGATGTTTATACCTACAATTCAAAATAACCAACTACTTTAGTACAAAATGTTTTTTACTTTTACTTAATTTATAGTTGTATAAAAAATATAGTTGCGTTCATTAACTAAATTCGTAAATTGTCTGTCTACTGCTAAAATCTTTATCATATCGTCGCGTCGGTTCAATACTACAAAGTTGTAAGTAGAGTGGACTACAAACTGAGTTATTTGAGCTTGAAACTTTGTTGCTAGGTTTCCAAGAAACTACTTAGTCTAAGTTTCTCAATTTTATGCTACAGCATTTATACCTATATTTTTCTCATCGGTATTCTACCATAATTTTATTATTTTTTATTTCCTGTTTGAGATTTTGACAGAACGTGTCTGAACATACAACCTTGTTGCTGTAAAGTGACAACTTCTGTGAACTTTAGTCACTTTTACAACGTTTTGTTTTATCGAACACTATGTTTTTCTTATATCGCGTTAGTCCAGTCAACAAACGCTCAATAGGGGGGTGTAGAATACATGGAGGGTGTCACAATTTTTGACTTCAGGGCTTTGTTTGGAGTCATTAGGAGGTAAACATACTAAAAGTGCCCGGACATAGGTGGTGAGCGGGGTGCAGGGGGGAACCGAGAAGATCCATTTTTTTGATTTTTTGCTTATATCTTGAAGACGGTGCGTTTTATCGAAAAAGTCAGTATATTCAAAATCGAAGCTGATAAAATTTACCACATTTTTGCTTTGTAAAGTTTTTTTCTATCTCCAACCGTTTATGAGATATCCGCTATCAAAAATCGCTAACTTTCGAAAAAAAAAAAATGTATATACCGTTTTTAAGGAAATTTAATCCTCTACAACTTCTTTTCTGGGGCTTTTTCTGTAAACCGAAGAGATGAGGTGCTAGAGAGAAAAGTTTAACGAAAAACGTGAGGCAAAATATTTTCTTTCGAAAATTAGCGATTTTTGATAGCGGATATCTCATAAACGGTTGGAGATAGAAAAAAACTTAGCAAATCAAAAAGGTAGGAAATTTTGTCAGATTTGATTTTGTATATAAAAACTTTTTTCATCTGATGCACCGTCTTCAAGATATAAGCAAAAAACCAAAAACAGAGACCTTCTCAGTCCCCCCCTGCACCCCGCTCACCGCCTATGTCCGGGGACTTTTAGCATATTTACCTCCTAACGACTCCAAACAAAGCCCTAAAGTCAAAAATTGTGACACCCTCCATGCATTCTACAAACCCTTTATTGACTGGACTACGTTTACAAAGTGAATTTTGTACAACTGTTTTTATCAAAAACAAAGCTACAGTGAAAATTTTAGTACAGCTGTTTTTAGGGAATATTTTATCTGTAACGTTCGTAACTGAGTCTATATGTCAAACACATTTGTCATTAATGCATATTTAAAAATACAGCAATTAAATTTATTTAACTGCATTAAAGGCAATGTTTCTTACCTCAGGAGGAGTGCATTGTAATTCTCCGTCCATTTTGAGATAGAAATCTTGTAAGATATAACTTTCGGATATATTTTTCATAAACGTCAAAATAAATTGTTAATTGAATTTCAAATGTTTATTATTGGAACTGTCAATCTTACCAACCTTGACATTCAATGGGAGTATTTCTACTTAATATTAATTTTTTTAATTAAAATAAATTATGCGAAATAGGAAAAATAAATTATGCGAAATAGAAAAAATCGTATGAAAAACATGTGTTACAATGACGAGTTGTAAGTTGTAATATTCGTACATTGCGAAACTCGCCTACAGCTCGTTTACGCAAACTGTACTCATATTACAATAAGAGTCATTGTAACACTTGTCTTTCAATATACTATTATGTAACTCCAGTTGTGGCTGTAATATTAATTTTTTATGAAATAATGCAAATACATAAACCCAAACATTCAAAATACTGATGTCAAAATAATTTTATTAAAGGAAAAAGTACATTCTAAAATATTAAAAAAAGTAACTGTATTAAACAAACTTATCATAAATTTACTAAAACTAATTCGTAGAATGAAAATAAACTTTACTTTTAAGACCTTGTTCGATTACATTTTTTCTTTGTAGGATTTTTTGGCAAAATTGTTTCATAATACTGCTTATCTACTAAAGGCATCCATGGAAGCATACTCGCTAGGGCAGATACTTGATTTTCAGGTAGAGTGCCTTTTTCATTTGGTACTCTCACGTCAAACAAAAAAATTGTTGGAACGTTGGAGCGTCGTAGTTCCTTCCGTATATTGGCCTTTCTAAATTCTTCTCTAAAAGATACTTTTATACTCTATTGCAGAATATGTTCTTGTGTATTCCACAGCAGTAACTTTGGAATACGGAACAACGCTGTAATTGAAGTGGGATGCCCCATCACTAAGATTTAAAAAATATTGAGGTCTCATTTGGATAATTTTGTATGTTTTTTTTTGTGTTAATTTGTTTCAGTAATCTCATCGAACTTACAGGTGAAAAATATTTTTTTTTGCATTTTGATAAAAAAAGTGGACTTTTTTTATCAAAAAATCTTAATGAAAGCAACACTTTTTTTAACTATTTAATTTTACATTTTGCATTAAGTAAGTATGCTTTAAATAAAATATTGTAAATTGTCAGTTTGACAACTGTCAATTCTCAAATCCTTTTTATCCTGTTTTGAGGGATTTAAAATGTAAAAATGCAAAAAAATATTGTGTACAACTCGTATGAAAGCATCTTTTTTTCACTCGTTTGATTGATGCACTCCGGCTTCGCCGTCGTGCATCAAACTTCAAACTCATGAAAAAAAGTATTGCTTTCATTACTAGTTGTACAAATAACTAGTTTTGGCAAGGAATCTCTCGATAGAGCTATGCACAGCATCTATTTCTTGCACTACTGAGTGTCCTGGTGTTGAATACTTCATAGCTATTTTCTCTAGCTGTGGATGATCATAAATCAACTTCCCCATTACAAAAGAAATGATATGCTATTGCGGTTTTGTGGCACGCAACTGTCGCTCCATAATATTAGGTTGGTTAGATTGGGGTTTTCTTCCAAAACAGTCAATATGATTTTATACAAGGCACTGGAAATATCGTTTCCTTTACGCCCTTTTAACACTTCACTCCACACTGCACAGTAAATCCGCTTTGTTGTTGATAGGTGAGCAGTCAGATTGTAAACTGACTGCTTAAGGTACGACAATAGTGTGAATCAACTTTTGGAAAAGAATTAATGTGATCAGTGATCAATAACTAATTCTTTTGTTTCATCGGAAATTTTTCTTTTAATATGTAGCCTGATTTACTTTTTAACGGTATATGCACAGACGTATTTTTTGTGTGAGCAGTATACACTGGTTTTTGGCTGATTGATAAGGTTCCCAAATAGAAGCTTTTACATACCTGTATGCGGTCCGATTAAACATTAAAAAAATATTTGTATGTAACTTTCCTTCTAGATTGTTTAATTTTTCCTGGTCTTCTTCGAACTGGATCTTCTTTTGTAGTTGTAGAAAGAATAAACATTTTTTTCTGTGCGGCTGATAGGGTATAGTATCTTTCAAATATTTCGCACCGTTCATCTTTACTAATTTTGCTACTACATTTGTATATACAAACTTTTGTACAATCTTTTGATGTTTGTATCTTTCTAGTTGGCACTATTTTCTTGCGAATTGACATGTATTCTTAGATTCTTCCCCTCGATCATATTTCCCTTTCCTTAAATTTCTTGTCGACATTTCGGGGTGTCTAAGTCGTTTTCTCGATTTTCTGCTAATGGTGCTTGTTGTTTTTTCATTCTCAGTAGCAAACTGCATTTGATCTTTGCTGCAACTAGGTTCATTGGGTTGACATTGCGCCAGTGAGCTAATATTTCGTTTATTAGGCACGTAAACATTAATTTCGCTAAAAAACAAAAATAAGTTAAAACTAACGTCACATATTTGAATAGGCACATTTTACCTTTCAGAACTTGAATGTGATGGTAAATATTCCTTACCCGCGTCGGAATCGTACACTACTCAGTCACCATCACTATTATTATCCATTTTTAAAAGTCTACTTCGAAGTTTAATTGCACTAAACAGTAAACAGAACAACAGCACCTATATGCACATCACTGTGCTGAAGCAACAAAGTTGTATGTTACAATTCAAATTGAACTGTTTGACATTGTAAAGCAACAACCAACAAGGGTGGTGTATGTGAACACGTACAACTATGATGCACTTAAATCGAGTTTTGAGTTGATACACCTATGTTACACTCAAGTAAACTTGGGTTTGATAAAGTGCTGTCGTCTAGTAAATCATCGTAAAAGTAAGATATTGTAACACACAACCATGTTGCATAAATAACACCCAAAGTGAAAAAAATGTCACATTCAACCATGTAGTATAATTAAATTACTTGTATAGATTGCTATGTATATGTATAATATGTCACTTAAAAGTCCTATACTACGTTGGTTTACAATTGGCATTATACTTGAATTCAACATCAGAAATGCTAACATAATTAACGATAGTATCACAAAGAAGACTAGAGTAAAGGATTCTCATGAAAGGGTACTTTAAAAAATACTTTACAACAAAAATGTTACCTTTAGTTTTTATTATGCAATCCCGTCCTAGAGCTGCAAAGATGTGAAGAAAACATACCAAATATTCCGAAAAGATTACAGTATTACGTTCGAATCTTATAGTAACACCAAAACATGTTCTCTTGTTGACCATTTAGTTCAATTTCGTCGTAGAACCAGCAAGCTTAAAAATTGTTATTAAAAAATTTACCCGAAATACTACCGTAAGTATAATATCACCATTGAGGACAGAACAATTATTTATGTGGGTATAAAGGACCAAAAACAGCACAGCAGTACATACAAAACCTGTTGTCCGAAGGAAAGCCTCAAAATTATTGCCTTTTTAATTATTTTAAATTTGATTTATTATAATTATATAAATAACGTTGGCAAATATAACATGGTACCTATAACTGAAATTTAGTTATTCAAAAATGTACCGTGACTGAAATAACGAGTGTATACAAGCATTACAATTTTAATAATGTCTTGAAGCATCAGAATCGCCATTTTACGCCGGTAAATGCAAAAATGTAATGTATCTGTACTAAATATCCCAACGCGCATTAACTGTCATAGCCATTAACACTACCTGACTAGAATTTTGTTTAACCCAAGGAAATTCCACTACTGGTAAAGATGGTATAGAACAGGGGTCGGCAAACCCATACACGCGTGTCAACAGGTGACACGCCAGGCAATTTCCAAAAACACGTATAAACGTTGCCATATAACTAAAATAGGTAAGAATCACCAAATGACTGTACTATAAACTATATTTTTAAAAATAATGAGTGACACGCCAAACAATACTAATAATACAAACTTGTGGCGCTCGGTTACTTTTCATGTGCCGAGCCCTGGTATAGAACCTTACGGTTTTACCTCGTATCTCAAAGAGGGCAAAGTTTCAGATTTTTGTGCATTAAAAATATAAAAATCACATCTAACCTCAGCCAGGGTTGAGTATGAGCCGTTTGGTTTAAAATAACATTTCCATGCATGCCATACAGCGCCTACTCCATTAAAGTTGGTAAATGTAATATTTAATTATTATAATAATTCAGGCATGTTATTTATTAAATAAATCGGTTGTATACAGAAGAGTCAAATTTGATTTTTCTGGGTTCAAACGTCATTGAGATCATTGGCTGAAATCAAAATGGCCCAAATTATGTTCAGCCGTTAACATTACAGGAATATGTAGGTGTTGAAATCGGAAAATAATTATTATTAAGAAAAGAGGCATTGGGAAAAGTACTAACATCAAGTATCAACGAGTTTTTTCGTGGTTTTAGGAATAAATTCCTACCGTAACCAAAATAACAAACAATTTTTAGAAATTTAATTTTTTTTCTTGAGAATATCTTATTATGTATTTAGTCGTCTGAATATTTTGCACTATAAAACCTTATTTGAAACGTAAAAATGTAAACAAATAGAAAACACACTTCTTATTTTGTTAAATTCTACTGTCGATGGCAGGTTTACATATTTGAAAAATGTGGAAATTATTACGTGGCTTGTTTATTGTTTATATTTGTATTTAAAAACTTGTAACTAACTTCTCATTTATTAATTTAGGTAAAACTACGGGCGACTATTAAGACTTCTATGGTATTAATATTTATTCACAAAAAAGTATGACTAAGATTAGAATTTAGAACATGGTTGCGTAAAAAGGGTTATTTTCTGCTGCCAAAACTCTGGTACAACAAATATGTAAGTTTTCGGAAGTTACTTGGGGGTTTTCGTTTACGGAAATTAGTGCGGTATCATCAACAAATGTAGCGATTTTTGTGCTTCGTGTAATAGGGATGTCAGCAGTAAAAAATATCTATAGGAACATAGGAAGGGTCCCAACACACTTCCTTGTGGTAGGTACTCCTGATTTAACAAGGTGATATGAGGATATTTCAAGATTAAATTTGGATTAAAAGTAGCGGTCTGTAAGGTAAGACTTGAATATAAGACAGTAGGGTGTAGGTAAAACGCAAGTTTCAGTTTAATAATCCAGTGTGCGTGCCACACACAATCAAAGGCTTGCTGTATGTCGAGGAAGGCTACAGAACACGCTTTCGTCTCATCAATGCTTTTGAGTATTTCATTGACTATTCAACTCATATGTTATCTGTCAAAAATCGACCAATCAAAATGCAAGATTTGACGTTTTTGAGCCAATCAAAACGAATTGTATAGACAATTTCCACTAGAAAAAATTGTCGATAAAATTTCACTAGTGATACGAAGCGACAATTTTTTGAAAGCAGTTTATTGCTAGTTATATCCCACAGAAAACAATTTTCATGTAAACAAACTTGAATGTGGACTAATTTATGAAAAATGATTCGATGGAAATGATTTTTTTTTTCGTTGAATAGTCCCTCAAATACCATTCGTGGTCAAAGAATTGTAGATTATTTTTGCTGTAAAATCACTCATGTTCCTTGTGATTGCGAATACCATATTCATATGCAAGCACAAGGAACATTCGTGATGTTACAGCAAAAAAATAATCGACAATTCTTTTCAACTGCAATCTCTCGAATATTTTCGACATGATTGGTAATAAGCTTATTGGTCGAAAACTTACAAAATCATCTCAACCTCCCCGAATATTGACTTAATAAGTGACGAGTATCTGTAAACCAAAGTAAATCAAACCACATTACATTAATTTACAACACGTCATGTTGAATGTCCTGCAGTCACAATAAACGGCTTCCTCTTACCTGTGAAAAACGAGGTCAAATACTTAGGTCTAACTCTGGACAGAAAACTCACTTAGAAAGCACATATAACACGCAGAAAAATGCAAATCTACCTCAAGCTGCATCAAATGAATTGGTTAATAGGTCCTAAATCCAAGCTAACACCAAGCAACAAGATCCTCCTGTACAAGTGTACAATCAAACCTATTTGGACATACGGTATCCAACTCTGGGGATGTGCTAAACCATCAAACACCAAGATAATCCAAAGACTTCAATCTAAAATACCAAGAAAAATGCTCAACGCCTCTTGGTACATTAGTAACAAAACCATCCACGATGATTCAGGCAAACCGACCGTTGGAGATGAAATTCAAAGATTAACCAGGAGCTAGTTAAACAACCTCCAGGGACCTAAACATCCCTCCTGCACTGCCCAGAAGTCTGAATAAACCCACTAATTTACAATAAAATTAATAATTTTGATATCAATTACTTTACAGTAATTTTTAATTACGGAGTGTAGTCACTGGACTATTATTACTCCTCTCTTGTACATGTAAATTCTCTTGCATCAATTAAAAAAAAAACAAATATATAAATCCAGAATACATTGTATAGTGAAGGTGCTTTTAATAACGGTCGCCTAATTTTTTTGAGCAGTGTATTTTGCATATGAAGAAATTATTATTGTCCACTTGAATGTACTTTAACTTAATTACATTAAAAGTATTTCTCGAAATGAGGGAATCTTAAAAAAATTAATTTCTAAAAATATTGTTTAATGTCTTTTTTAAGCTTACCAAATTTTTTCTGAAATTTCCTACTAAATTTCTTTAAAATTTGCCGTTCTTGTCAATTTATTAGGTTTTGTGACGATTTGATGAATTACAAATGAATGTAAAACTAAACATAAACAGCCGTAGTTAAAGTGATGCTAGGCAAAAGCAGGAAATGCATTAAAATTGAAAAACAAAAATTAGCTTGCAATCTTTTTTTAATATTTAATATTTAAGAAGTAAATAAGTTTGAAAAATTCCAGAAAAATATACAAATATTCCTAGTTTTTCATTTTCAAAAGTTCCCATTTATAACACTGATGTTACAATACCGAAATATCTGTTGATCAAATTTCAGTCAAAATAACAAAAATAAACAAAAAAGCTTAAAAATAATATGAACTAAAAGAAAATAATTGTACCCAAATGTGTGTCATAAAAAAGAAAAGTTCTAATGTTAAATTTGACATGAACATTAAATTTAGTTTCAAATATTCAGATATACACAAACCTTCAAGTTTTTCTTAACCTAATTTGTTACGATAATTTTTAAATTGTAATTCACGTTATTCGCAGGAACTACAAATTATATAACCCAGGAAGCTCCCTACTAAACCAAATTAAATTCAAAGTTCCCACACAAACTTTCGTCATGGTTTCATTAAACTATATGATTCGAATTTTAATTAAATTAGACTTTGATCACGCTCACTAAAGTCCCCAAGCATATACGGCACTCGAAGAGAGGAAGAAGAACAAGTATATAAAATAAATGCGACATAATCGGCCGTAGACATCGATTGTTAATTAGAAGGTTTCACTAGTAAATCGAAGTTTAATTTCGTAAGGAACTACGAATGTATGCGATTTGTACCAATATTTCTGAATATATGGAAATTGTTTCTGGGTTTTGTTGACTGTTGTAACTAACCACTGGCACGATTAGACTTAACTCTTGGCAGATCTAGAAGGCTTCCCCCCGATAGGAATCTTTTATCCTACGAACATTTTAAACAAAGAATACAAGTTTTTATTCTAAGAATTTATTAATACATACTACAAAGTTTTAAACAATCCCACAAAAGTAAAAGTACATTATTTATCACCAAAAAACATGCCTTGTTATTACAACATAAGAAGAAACTTACGTCTTACAAATTATATGTACCAAAACTTACAAAAATATGTCAAGATTGTACGAGTATAAACGATAAAAGTTTCAGACTCGTAATTTAAATTTTAAGGCAAGTAAACAGAAGTTGGCGAACAAAGGTAATTTTGTGCATTTCATAAAAGGGAATATCCCATTTATAAAAACAAAAGACTAAATAAAGTTAAAAGACACCCTGGTGACTTTAAACTGCACTGATTATACTGCTGAGTTATCGTTAATGTAAATTGCACTTGATTATTAGAGTCAACCTCGTTTGTTAGCTTGTAAATTGCAGTAAAACTCGAGTTTTAAAAAGGTAAAACTTCCCCACCGAGAATAATTGTTGAGGGTATTGTTCCAAACATTTCCACCTCCCAAGTTCTTATCTTTTATATGGCGATAATAATTCGAAATAATGTCGTTTTTAAACAAGTATTCTCTTTGAATTCTACGAAAATAATCAGATGAAAGCGAAAAGCTTTTGAAGTCGACAACGCCAATGCCCTTTTGTATTTAGAAAATTCTCTTCAATTTCCGTTTTAAACTCGGTATTATAAAACCAATATTACATTCCTGCCAATTTAGAAGCGTAAATAAAATGTTTTGGTAACATTAAATCTGAAAAACCCAACTTTTTCATCAAGCTACTTCTATAAAAGGAACGCCACAACATAAAAAGAACCAAAATTATTTTACCGAACGGGAAAAATAACTGCGGGGAACAAAAATCAGGATTTACAAGGAAAACCTTGCGTAGAAATATACACAGATATGTAATTCAGGCCCCTAGTTGCCACTTGCTATCTTTATTCCCGAAATATTTCTTCTTTATTACCGTCTGTACCCCGGATATTCTTTTATTCGCGGAACGCATTTTGAACCTCGCTTTGTAACGACTCTGAAATTCATGAAGTTTGAAAATGGAATTTTTGTTCGTTTTCACTGTAGACGAATTATTATTAGGTGAAAGCTGAAAAGCACCGCTTTTTCGTTACAAAAGATCGGAATTTAACAAAAAGGGAACGCACGCCCCTTATAAATTATACACCTATTTAGCAATTTACTAAAACTCCTAAAGGTTTACGCATCAACATTTTAGGACCCCTCTGAGAACTTTCTGTGGCAATATTTCAGGTAGACAGACAAGCCTTTGTTATTATCTACTAATTTAAGATAATATATATGACTTATGGCCCTAGGTTGCTTTTATGTGAAAATCTCTAGGTGAATAAAGCCCTCCCAAACTTAAAACAAAATATTTCTCAGAAGATACCTTACTAGACAATATTTAGTACTAATTTATGAGGATTAATAAAGGGCATTAGTTTACGTAAATTTCTGCCTTTTTTAATAAATTAAGTTTTTGAAAATTCGTAGGGTGGAAGATTTTTCTAGAATATTTTCTAAAAAATTATTGTTAATTGATAAAATGAGAAACAATTATTAAAGAAGAAAGTTAGAAAAAGAACAGGTTTGTGTATATAGAATGCAGAAACAGCAGAAACGATTAATGAAAAACAGGCAGCATATCAAAAATACTTACAAACGAACTTAGAAGAAATAGGGAAATATACAAAGAAAAAAGAAATACAGCGAAACCAATAATCACACAAGCACATAAAGAGTCGTGGGGCAGATTTATACATAACATCGAACACGACACGACGTTCATGGATTATAGCTTACAAGATAATGAAACATTTAAACAGCAATGAAAGGGAAAGTGTACAATTAAATGTAATAGAAGAAGAAAGTTGGATAGACATAGCTGCCATTCTACCCCGAAGTAGACCCAATCAATCTGGAGGAATTAGGATATATATTAAAGGACCCAAAGAATCGTAAAGCTACTGGTCCAGACAAAATAAACACAGAAGTAGTAAAATACCGGGGAATATTCTGTTCATGTTCAGTACTTTCACCCTAAACCCTCTGCCTCCGAGTTTGTCTGTGGCGATCACCCCCAATTCTAAGACAGAACTCAGCAGAATTTCTAACAATAAGGGTGTCTGCCTAGGCTGTTTGTTCTCAATATATATTTTGTGCAATTAAAGTAACTAAAATATAATCTAGTGTTTTACTTGTATTTTTACAATTCTCAAGTGCTACGAGTTGAATATAGTGAGCTATCACGCAACATATTCTTTAAATTAAGAATCCTCCACCCTATTAAATAATGTATTGGCGGAAATGCAAAATACCAGAAAGTTGGAATACAGCTCACGTGAAACCTCTATTTAGAAAAGATACTAGAAGCATCTGCGAGAACTACAGAGATATAAGCCAAATACCAGTTTCCAAATATACACAGAAACACGAACCATCACAGAAGTACTCCTGATAGAAGAAGAAAATTGATTCAGGAAATGCCGATTTTGTATCGATCTTTGTAACAAAGCAACTAACTGAAAAAAAGGAGAGAACACAATCTAGAAACTCATATACTATTCTTCGATTATAAAAAAGCGTTTGACCATGTAGATAAAAACAAATTGTAGCAAATACTAGAAAAAGAAGGCTGCCCGCAACATTTAATTACTGTTGTAAAGAATAATACAAAAATAAAAATTGACGCAGGAGGCATACTATCCCAAGAAATAGCAATAAATAGAGGAATTAGACAAGGATGTAGCCTATCCTCCAGCTTATTCAATATAAACATTGACGACCTGACAAGATCATGGAAAATGAAGATAACTGATGGAGTAAAACTAGATACAAATACATGTGTCAACACGCTACTCTTTGCGGATGACCAGATAATAGTACAAAACAGCAAGGACAACTTACAGAGAGCAACGTGTATATTAAACCAGATCTGCAGAGAGTATAATTTTAAGATTTCTAAGAAAAATACCAAAGTAATGGCGTTTGTTGGAAAGAATCCCATTAGATTCAAGATAGTAATTGACGATGTTCCGGTGGAGCAAGTTTCCATCCCATTTTAATTTTGTAGGATGTAACATCAGTTACAATCGTGACAAAGATATTGAAAATAAAATTCAGAAATTTCAATCTGTGGAACTATTAACAGAAATCTAAATCAAAAAACGAGAAAACTGACGCCATTGAAGTTCTATAAGACGATGGCAACTCCAGTTCTCACATATGGAAGCGAAGCATCGATTTTATCAAACAGACAAAGGTCAAGAATACAAGTGACAGAAATGAAGTTTCTAAGAAGCGTCAAAAGTTACACAAGACAAGATAGAAGAAACCTAGCCCTCTTACAACTGAGCTACCTGGCTTCTCGGTAATATCAATCTAAATCGTTCAGATATGTCGAAATGTTACGTAATCAATGCAACTTACCAAAATATTTTACTTAATTTAATGGAAATATTTACAAAAAACACAATTTTATTAGAACATTTCTGAATGCCATTATGCATGTTAGCTTGACTCGTATATAAAATGGAACAAGAAATCAGTTATGTACCAAAAAAATCTTCCAAATATACTAACAGCTTAACTGACTGAAGATATTTACAATATTATGTCTAAAATAGTGTAGAGTGATGGTTAGTTTGATGCAAAAAAATAAAAGAAGGGATATCATCGGCAAGACTAATGCCAAAACTATAACAGATAGGGTTATAAGTTATACAAATTTAAGAAATCAATGGCTTTTTCGATCTTAACATTAAAAACTAGCTTATGAAACCTTTTTATAACGATACACGTTAGCGATGGGGGGCTGTCGAAGTAACAAGCGAATTCTAGGATTCTCGAGATGCGTACGCTACGCGAAATGTTCAAGAACCGACTAGAAGCGTGTGATAGAATATAAGCGCGTTCAAGGGGCTCCACTTAGAATATGAATTTTAATAGTGTTAACTGGAATGTACTCAATCTTCATTTTCTATATTAATGAAGAAAAAAGAATAGACAAGCTACCTATAAGTATAAATTTAACTTCAAAGAAATTTTTGGAACTACAAATTCGAATTTTACATTCCCTGTTTATTTTTTCTTTGTTATACAATTTGGAATACGCATTCAGCGGATTCAACACTATGGTTAGGTAGTATATGTCATATTACAAAAATGAAGTTAAGACAGAATTCTGAAAAATACGTGCTTCACCAAATCAACAGAAGAAGTTCCACTGATAATTGTTAAAAATATTAAAAATGGCGTAATCCAACGGATCTCAACCTTTTGGGTTCCACGTGCTACCCAAAGAATATCAAAATTTCCCCGTACCACCACCCGTTAGAAAAAATTTTCGCATCAAAATACAAGAATAGGTAGGCAAATAAAAAATATTTATTTGTGTTCATGTCAAAAAGCTGAGATATAGTTTTAATTTCTTGTTTGATACCAGTTGTCCAGTTTTACGTTATTTGAATAAATTGTTTAAATATAATTCTTCAAAAATAGTTTATCTTTCGCGTACCACCTGTAAGTTCATGGCGTACCACTAGTGGCACACGTACCATAGGTTGAGAATCGCTGACGTATTCAACTAATTTTAACAAAAAGTAAAGTTTCAGGGTTTATCCATAATTATCTAAGGAAAAATAATCAACTTATTTTCCAAAGAAAGTAAGATCTGATAACAATTACATATATCCAAACATCAAATATATAAGTTTGCCTTCGGCTCATAAGAATACTTTTTAAATGCCAGTATTTCATTTAAAATTCATGCAATATTCATATATTTAGCACCATATTTATTGTAAAATCAAACATTTAAGTAATAATCAATTTATATAAACGTATTATTTTATAAAATTTTGTTTGCAAATAAATATTTAGTTATATACTTAATAGTATATAACTAAATATTTCTTTACTAATCACTGAAAGTAGGTACTAGAAAATCCATGTAAAGTTTCAACTCGCAGCGGAAATAAGACAAAGATTAGAAATATATGACATGAACAACAAAATCGACTCATACAGAGAAAAACTGAGGCAATACTTAATAGAATGAACAATGACCGCATACCGAAAAAAAAATTGTAAACTACAAACCTAAAGGCAAAAGAGACATTGGTCGCACCTGGAAAAAATGGGAAGACGTTCAATGTATGAAGTCGGAAAAGGCTCAAAATAGCCTAATCCCTGAAAGATGCCGATGACGACGATTATTAAATATGAAAGCGTTTCCAAAAGTCTTGATTCTCTTTAAAAATCATTGCTTTTCATTCCATATTCATAAATACATGTGTACGTATTTCAGTTGAGCTAAAATTAAAGTAAATCTTCTTTTGTGGAAAAAATACTGCATCGCATTGAATTAAAGCCTCATCAGCAATGTAAAACACCTTTTGCCCCCCAAAAAAAAAATCTTAAACATCTGAAAATTGAAACCCCTTCCAGCTGTGAAGAAACCTTAAGGTACATTATGTTTTCCATTTGAATGGTCAGACTCCAGAACAGATTGTGGGTGAACGTCTTAATTTACATAACATTACTCAACACAATAGAAAATTTAACAAATTAGTTACGTCTGAATATAAATTACACCTTAGATAGACAAATTAATCTACCCTTTTACATACATCTAAGAATTACTATAATATTTTCATTTGATTAATGATAAGAATTACCATGATAAATCTTTCTACATAAGTAGAACATACCATCCATTTTACGGGTAATTTAAGTCTATTTTTCGTCGCCTTTGATATTTAATACTCAACCAGAGGCGAGAAAGCGACACGAAGCCAAAAGAATGACCAGTGCATGCAAGATTCCTGAAGTATTTGAAGTTTAAACAAATGCAGCTCTCAGTTATTCAAAAGAACTCGAACGTCAAACCCTTACTTTTTCTTGTTTGGAGTCCTATACTAATATTTGTTCCCTTCTTCCTTTGTTGGCCATATTTGGTATTTTAGCTTTGAAATGTTTGCTTGTTTAATTAGATATTTTTATTATTATGAAATTTTTAACTAAGGGCCTTTTTAACTAACCGAACTTTCTAAAATTTGTCACTTGACTTGTCGCTTGACTTTAATTATTTAAAGCGGTAAATTTTATAAATAAGTCGTCGTAAGTAACAGCGTTTAATTGTAAGTGTTTCTGTACATTTTATTACGAATTCATGAATTGTCCCGCATGCATTGTTCGTTTTTTATACATAACGGAACAATGAAGCTTTAAAAGTCATGTTCATGCCGTTTTTAAGGATACTTAAACACATCTGACAGGAGCTTTAAAAGGCTCTTCTATTTGAATAAGAAAGTGACTCGACCTACCGCATATTGGACTACAAATAAGTACTTCAACCAGTTAAATCCATTCCATTCTGCCTTATCTACTTTTTGAATGTCTGTTCTATTTTCTGGTACAAAGGTTTCAAAGTGAGTACTTGAACACATTTTCTTACGTTGGTTTTTTCAGAACAGTTGACGAAATCTTACATGGGTGCAAAGTAGGGAATTCTTTTGTGTCTTAATATTTATTTATTTTTCACAAAAAAGAAGACAATTTATTTAGTGTAATTGCAAATATTGAATTTAGTTTTCTAAGATACATGAAATTGTATGATTTAAAGCGATTCCTAACTTTTTAACTATCTTTTTTCAGTAATTTTTATGTATGAGCTGCTTACTTTTTTTGAGATGTACTAAACCAAAGTGAAGTACAACCAATGAATATTTAATTAATTCCTAATCGTTATAAAGTAAGTGTGGAATCAAAAAAAAAGCGACTATAAAAACCAAATTATGAATAGATTAAATAAACAGCTTGCCAACAAAAAGAGTTCTTTGTAAACTTTAATTAATATCTGCCCATGAGTCTTCAATTAATTGAAATAATTATAGACTAACATAGGGCTAACTGTGTTTTAAAGAAATTTTAATTATACCGTAATGAAAGATAATTGAGGACCACCCTAAAGTTTAACCTTTTTACAAAAGCGCCATATTATAAAACCTGTCTATTCAAAGTAAAGAGATATAATTTTATGGCACTTTTTAATACGATCAAGCCTGAAAAATAAAATTCGGTTTCGTTACACATCTGCAGAGTCTTCAAGTTTAAATTTGTTTCCAGTTTTGGGAAAAATTTTATTAATCCTGGCGGAATTTAACTTGTTACATAGCGTTGGCAGTAAATTATCCACATACCAAAAATTATCTGAAATTATGAAAGTAAAACTATGCGGAGGAACGCAAAAAAATTTAAAAAAATGTGAAGAAATTCAATTAAAGGTGTTACCTTCGTATTAACGCCGATTTCTATTAATATCGATAGGCATCGATTACAAAATCGATAAAATGTTTATATCTTTAGATCTTTGAATTCTATTAAATTGCGCAATGAGTAAATAAACCAACGTCTATAAATTTGAATAAGAATTTAAATAAATTTACATACGTCACGATGGTCAAACCTGCCCACTCGCAAATTGAGCGAACAACATTGAATTTTCCTTTTAATGTAATAAAAATTGAAACTTGAGGTTACAGCAAATATTCTTTTATTCAAAATGTTCAAGATGTTCAGATGAATCAAACACACCATTATTAAATCAAGATTTAAATTATCTAAATGAGAAAAAACAAGAATTACACAACTATCACGTTTACAAGATTAAAAATTCCAACCGGATCATCCATTAGTAGATCCGCGTCAATTGAGGCAATAAAAACAATTAAACTGACAAATAACACAAAGTTCAAGTGTTTCCAAGCGTAGCTACATAAAATATTGCCTCACTAATTGCTAGAAATTAATGCTTAAATGTAAAGAAAACACGCGAAAGTATCTCAAAGTTGAAAGAGCGAACGTTCGTATAAATATGAAGCCTTTTAAAAGCGAATAAAGAAAACTAAAAAGAATTACTCTTGCAGTTTTGTAAAAAGACAGCGTGCGGTCGAATTCGGTAATTTGTTTAGTCAAGTTAAAGTAAAAATATCATTAATAACACTCGAGACTCGTGTAGTTCGGATCATTAATATTAATTGAAACTGTCTTGTCGTGTTCGAACATATGCACTGCTTTAACTGCATTTTATGAAAAATAAAGAAGACCGACTTCCCAGGCTTATTATGAGAAGCTTCTTCTAAATTTGGTGAACATGCCGAGCTTTTAAACGAGTTAGCACATTAGCAGAAGTAGGTTTGGTTACGTATGCCTTTTTAGAGGTTCGATTATGCACATAAAATAACTATAAAATTTTAATGAAAGATATATGATTTTCAAACTTTTGTTTAATTAACACATTGCCGACATTGAGCAATAGAAACTAGTAATTATTACTAATACCTACAGAAATATTTTCAGTCATTTAAGTCATTAGGAGTACTATAAAATATTTTAATTAAACAGGCCATATTGTACTACATTTTACAGAAATAAAATAAGACACCGTCCAACGTAATATGTAACAAATCAAGATTAGGAAAATGACAAAATTCTTAATTGGAAAAATTCCATTTAGATTTTATTCAAATTCCAACATAATTTAAATTAATATTGAGATTGCTGCAAACTGTTATGTTTTTTTTTACAAAAAGAAAAACAGTGCTTAATTAAAACATAAGGAATATACTGAAAAATGAAACAATTATTTTAAAATTTACTACACGTTTTTCTGTAAAAATATTGAATATGATTTTAGATGAGCAAAGAGCAAATTATTATATTGTAGTTAATTATTTATAAAATTTTAATTAGTAACAATTAAATGATGTTTCCAATTGATTTTACTAATATCTCGTTTTATTTGTATAACAAAATTTTATACGAGTAACAACAGAAATAAAGCTTAGACAACTACTATAAAAGGTTATACAGGGTGGTCAAAAAAGAACTCTAGTTGGCATTGTTTACATGTAAATTTTTGTGCATCGTTATATTCTCTCAAATTAGCCAAAGCTGAATGTCAGTTTTTGGCAAGTAAACTAGTCGAATAATAACCTTACTTAATTAATACATACAACAAAAGGTATACTTTACAAGAAAATATCTTCATTCTTGAAGCATATTTCCAATCGGGATAGGACAGATATTTACGGTGGTCGGCAAAAAGGTCGCAACATATGGGAAACATTTTTGTTATCAGAGTATCGAAAAAACTTTACTAGTGGATCGATTCTGCGTGTCTGAAAACCTAATAATAATCGAACTTGACATATGTCACGTGGTCACTGATATGGCAACAATTTAGAAAAGTACTATGAAGTTGCAAACAGTGGTGTTAGATGACAAGATATTGAAGAAAATTATTTAAAAAAACTGCTTGGAATTTAATTTTACGTCCACATGCAAAGTTTCAAGCAATTGTTTAAAAAAATTTCCATACTTTAATCATCTTCATCCATCATCAATTGACATGCAGCAGATCCCCGATCTTGGATTACGCCAGGCCCACCCCATGCCAATAAGGTGTAAAGGGATTTGTTAGGTATGTTATAATAATAAAAAATTTCCCATATGTTGCAAACTTTTTACCGATTACCATATAACAGCAATGTGCGAAAGTAGTATTTTACACTGGAAATTGACAGCTAACTAATTAGGCCTTTTTAGCCACCCGGTATCAATAAGAGGACATCCGTAGTACTACAAACTAAATTAGCTAGGAATATGTTCTTCGTATTTTGTTTGCATTCAAAGTAAATATATGTTATAAATAAATCATTACTAAACAAAAGTTGTAATTATTAACTTTGTTAGCAGTAAAAGAAATTAGATTAATAAATTATTGTAGCTTGTAACGGAACTTGTACTAGAACCCTTTTTGTTTTTACGTAGAGTCAGATATAGATGTTTTGTCACTCTATATACGAGGACGGTTCGATGTTAATAGTATAGGCCTAGATTGTCTAGCCACATTTATTACAAAAAAATCTTTTAACAAATTCAAGTAACACTACATTCTAATTATAACATTTAGAAATGTATCCCACCGTTTACAAGTTTAAATATTCCTTCATGGTAGTGTTCCTTGCCAGAGGACGTGAAGTACTGTACAAGTGCGGTTTGCAATGCGTTTTGGCTCCTGGTAAAAACTGCATGAAAGACCCAAAAAGATTTGATGGTGCTAGATCTGTAGGAACGAAGCATCTGCATGACAGAGCACTTCTGCACACAGCAGAATAGTCCGAATTTAGCCCTATCAGATTTCTAGCAATTTGGGGTATTCAAGGAGGTTTTATCAGAAGTAATATCATAAGACCTTCTGATTTTATCAATAAATTTATATTTTGCACGAATTGTTTTTGCGTAGGAACAAACACAAAAGCAAACTGCATGGTAAATACCGACTCCGAAGGAGGAGGGGTTTTACCTAATGTTAGTTTGCTTGAGTGATTTTTCTAAAAACAAAAAAAAATAGTGCTTCGAAATAAAAGTTTATCTGAGAAAATCAGAGACGTCCTGAGGTATTTGGTGAGATAAATTCCAAAGACAACGCAAAATGAAACAATTTAATTATTATTATTTTATTTAACGATTTTAGAACAAATTTTAATTATATGTAAATTATTAAAAACAAATATTAATCAACTGTCACACTGACATTTGTAAACAATAACAACTGTTTATTTACTTGGTAGCGGAAATTTATTGGGGTAACGGAATTTTATCAGTATAATACTGTTCCCATTGGTTGAATTTTCAAGTGTTTTGCATCATGGTTGGTTAAAAACTAGTGGTTGGAATTCATCAGAAAAAAATATTCGAGGACCAAAACGCAACACGTTTCATGAATTCGTTCCGGATTTTATTGCAATAAATGTATTGATATAATTGAGATAGAGATATGTTTAACATCGTAGAATATCTGTACTCTTTACATGTATTTAATTCTTTAACGACCTAATTTTCTAGTTTGTTGAATGTCAAGATAGCATAGATATGTTATGTGTAATAGATATGTTCTCTGGGGAAGATTGTATTAGAGCAGTGTCTGCCAAACTTTTTTACCACACGGCACACTGGGCAAGGAGATTTTTTTCGCGGCACACCAAATAAAAATCCCAACAAAATTAAATATACTTTTTTCGCTACCAGAAAAGTAAGTAGGCCTTACATCCATGGCAACAGTGACTGTAAGTGGCTAATAACAGTAATAACATTCGAGCTCTAGTTACCCTTGATGACGGAACTTAATAGTGTCACTTACGTTCCTAGGAAAATAATGAACAATGATAACAGAAATGCGAGTTCACTGTTGTCATTGTTTCCACTGTTATTATATTTTTTTTTGCGTTGCCAAATATAGGACGCATAGTTACCACAAAAACTGATCACAAAATAATTCATACGTTGCAAATAATATTTTCTTGTTCTTTAACTACTTGCTAATGGTAGCGAAAAAATATAATAAGCAACACGGAATGTATGAACTATTAACATTTTCGGGAGGCGACGAGCCTTGGCTTCGCCTCGGCTCGTATTCGCCTACCTCAAATGTTAATACGTCCTTATATTCCTTGTAACTTAAATAACTATTATCAGTCGCGTGGATGGACTGAATTTTCTGATCCAGCAAAGCCCTACTCTCAAATATTTTTACCTATATTTTTAAATCTTTCGCGGCACACCTGGAATCTCTCGCGACACACTACTGTGCCGCGGCACACAGTTTGGCAGACACTGTATTAGAGGAACTGCTACAGCTTAAGAAGATAAGCACATTGCAACTAAGAATAAAATATGTGGTTTCGCATATTAGTTAGATTTTTCCTTTAAAACTAGAACACCTGTAGGAGAAATGACAAAATCCATTAAATACAACTGCATATTAGATAAAACAATATTTTAACTCGTATTTTCAACCAAAATCTTCAAAATCCCAAAAAGGAACATGTTTCAACTTAGTTAATATTTCCATGAGACCTCGAAACACTCTGACCTGACCGCCTGTACGGAGACTATGTGTTATTGTAATCAATAACATAAGTAAGATCAATGCTTCCAAATGTCCAAAACGGCATCTGCCGATACATTAAACGTTATCTCACAACCTTACGAAACAGAAGTGAGGTGTATCCAGCGGAAAATCCACCGAAAGACCACCAGACCCCAGAATACACCTGGGCCAAATGGAAGGTAAAAAGCAAAGTCACCCAGGGTAACGGAAACGTAGCAAATTAAATGGATCAGACCAACGTATTGAATTATGTCGTTGCAATCGGGACTTAAGAAACTTGAGAGCAGAACTAGGCTATAACGACTTGATCTATCGGAAACGATAGAATGCAAAAGCAATGAAGAGGATACAGGCGAATTACTCGAAAACAGGGAGGAAAGCAAGTGTATTAGTAGACTATGTTCAAATGCTCAAAGCAGAAGTATTCGGTATATTCACGGAAAAAACCTGCAGAAGTGAGATACTTAAGTTGCGAAGAAAAGGAAGCAGTAGATACCCTACCGGAGGGTGTATGTACAGGTATTTAGTACTCCACTTAAGCATGTCGGATAACTGTAGCTCAGATATAAATCCCTCGACAGTTGATCCAAGCAAACCCCGAAATCAAGTTGAATCGTGGTAGCATTATTTAAATCCAATATACGGATACTGGACCTAAGGGACATCCACCCGGAGCAATGAAGCGGTGGAATTTAGGTACCTCCACCTCGCGCTGGCAAGAAAAGCTGGACAAATCCTGAGTCATGATGGACAATGGCAACATCGTCTGCTGAAGGGATATATAATATATGTTTCATTTGCTGGGCACCACTCTAATCTTTCATCATAAGTAATCCCATTATCATCACTAAGGCATATTGGTCCTTTTCTATTCTTTAATTTATTCTCATTCAGAGCTTTAAATATAACTGTCTAAGTTTACAAACGGTTTACCTTAAAAAAAAACATATTTGGTATTGGTATATGAAATGTTCAGAACCTATTATCGTAAAATATAATTTTGAAAAACTTGCGAGTTTCCAAAATTCATAAACATGTGTTTAGGTCAAAATGGTTTCGAAAAGTTTTAAGGGAACAAGACTATTAAAAGAACACCAGTAAAGTTTTACAAATTGTCACTTTTGTTTTTCTATTATTTTTGAAATTACCGTTCAGGTGTAACATATGTACAAGCAAAGTGTACCACGTGTCACTTATCTGTGTAATATATCTGATTTTCAAAAAAGAAATACATTTGTAGTGCTTGGTAAGCGGGCCTCGATGGCGTCAACGCCAACATACTATACCGGAGTTCTTGGGTTCGATTCCGAGTCGAGGTCAGTAAGATTTTTTATGCGGAAATTAACTGAAAGTAACCCTCTTTGGGATACGAGGCGAAACCTTAAGGGCCGTGCCATGTGCAGGAAAAAGTCCTTCCAAGGGTGGAAGTCCCTTGGGTTCGGCAAAATTCTAGTCGGGTAGTGCTAATTACTTTAGCAGTTGATGCCTTGAAGAGGCACTTGCAAATCTACGTAGATCTCGCCCGATAAATCAATAAATAATTCTTTGGTTAATTTTTCGTGAGAGGAAAGATATAAGTGTAAAATATGCCAGGGTATATTAAATAGGTTTTTCCGATGACACCATTTGTAAAATCCAAGTGCATTTGTCAATCAATCTCCAAAAAGACTTCCGGAAAGATATTGCCATCAACAAAATATTCACCCAGGAAAATTTAGAGAGAATCCCACATTACAAATTATTACAAGCACACGATAAAAGAGGAGATAGTTATTCCTGTTATGAATTCGGAAAATATTTTAAAGACAAAAACTCTATTCGTTAAACCTTTTTAACTAAAATAAACGTGTAAAAAAATCAAATAAATTTCCGATTAAGAAGAATAAAAAGCTACAATTAAAAAATGGTAATTTAAAACACGAACTCTTGCAATATCGTATTTTAAGTGAAAGAAACTGCACTAAACTTAACGTCACTGCGAAGTCCGAACGCGTTTATTCACAATTACTACCAGGTCTTTCATTTGGATCAGGAGTGTAAACGAACTTTAAGACCTCCAACTAAGTACAAAGGTTTGTATTCCCTCACTTTGATTAAAATATAGCGACGTACTTATTTTACTTTTTCACATCATCTTCCCTACCTTGAAAATTATGTAAACTACTCTATGTGAGGTTGATTTAAACTAAGTAACTTCGTCTATTATTCTTTTGTGAATAATAAAGCTCCCGGCGCTTACGTGTAAAGTTTTATCGACCTCTATAAAAAAAAGTATGATCCTTCTAGGCGCTATACAACCTTTTTTCATTTAAACCCATTTTATGTGTTCTTTCGCTTCTTCGCTTCAATTTATCTTGCTACATAGTTATTTCACACTGATGTTAGAATGTTTACCTTCGTTGTGTAAACTTCATATTGAATTAACACTGTTTGCACCATTCCACTCATTTTATTTGTCACTTTATTAATGTATTCATGTTTCATGTGTATTTATATGCAACATCGTTTATATTAATATTTTAAGATAGCAACTGGAGCTGAAACACCAATTTAAAAACTATAAATGTGTACTTTTTGTTATTGTGCATTTTTGTTCTATATAGGAATCTTCATATTTTATTATTTTTTATTGTGTATTTTTCCGTTGAAAATATTAAAATTATATGTGTATAAAAAATATAAAACAAGTCCACAGAATATTAAATATTTACAGATTTACAAAATATATACAATTAAGAATTAATATCGAAAAGCTCATATGAAAAATGAAAACGGATTATTGGTACGAAAAATCACAGCTAATAATTCAAAAAAATCAATCAAATATCAGCTCCACATAAATGGCATCAATTAAAGTTAATTTGGAAATCCGAAGCTATGGTTCTAATTTTTATAGCCTTGCTGAAACTCTCAAAAAACAAAAAAACGTTATAGCATAGGATCAAATATACCCCACTAATAAAATATTGAACTTTAAACATGTACATTTTTAAAACTTCAGATCTTCAGAATTCTAATTAAACGTTTTCAACACCCCATTTAAATTTAAAAACATAATTTCCGGATTCCAGTAGCACATGTTGATAATAAATCAAAAAATCCAGATAAAAATTATAAGTGGAATTTAAAACTTTAGTTCACATTACATTACATAAACATAAATCATGCGATCCTCTTCAGAAGGAATGCGTCATAAACATATTACAGAACTACAGGCCCCTATAATAAAACTTAAGTAACAATTTTGGAACCTTGAAACATTCACACCTAGCTTTCGGTTTCGTGTAAATTAATACATCCAACGTATTCTACTTGTTTGAGACTTTTAGGAGTGTAATTGATACGGGGATAAACTAAAAAGGATTGTTGATATTTCTAAATGGATGAGCCTTCGATATCATAGGGGGAAATCATCTCGATTTACTTGCCTAGAGATACGAATCAGATTTGGGATGCCAATTTCAAGTCGTTGATATTTAAACTACAAAAGTATCGGTTACCATTGAACCATTGAAGTAAAATTGTTGATTCCTGATAGTAACATAAACAACTCCATTATGGAGAAAATTAAGTATCTTCCTGTTCTTTGTGTTAAATTGTACAAATCAAAAGTCTTTGAATGGTGTTTAATAAAAGCATAAGAATACTTCATTTCGCACAATTTTCGTGTTCAATTGAATAGAAATAAAGAACTCAAGGTGGACCACGTGCGCTCTGCCATTATTAGCAGGATATTGAGAATTTCGGTCCCTTTGTTGTTGTTAGGCAGCTGCAGAATATACACAGGCACATGAACACACCTATGCCTTAATGTAGTTTAATGTACACACTTGATAGTCGATACTGACGGGATATTCGAAACCTTGCAGCTGGCAAATCAAATTTTACAATATTCCCGATGGATCTGAATTGATTGAGGGGTTTACCGAGGAAGTTTAGTGGAAAGTTCGAGGATTTAGACTTGGGCTTGAAACTTGGTGCTTTTTTCTTTGTCGTTCGAGTTTCGAATATAAGAAAAGTAGTTATAAGTTCTAAAAAAATTCCAGTTCTGCCTTTTAAATAACTTTATATAGTATAAAGCGCACATTGAACGTAGAAATCCAGAAACCATTCTAACGTATGCAAATTTACTTCGGACTATACTTCAGTCGTATGTCTAAGTGGTAATAAATATTCAATTATTGACGTTTCGCGATTTTAATGAGATTTCTCGATAAATAATGCCTTGACAGATATTTACTTACCTTTTCTTTGCTTTAAAGACATTTACATCGTAAAACTCGACGAGACAGGGATTTTCATGCATTTACGCTTTCAAGCTCGTTTAATATTGCGTTCTCAGGGTTAGAGAAAAAGCAAAACGTAATACAACACGTGATTCGTGATGTAATTTTAAATAAGCTTATTATTGGAATTATCATAAACTGCTTTATTTATATGCTAGCGGTATTTTTACTTCAAAAGATTTTTAGTGTGTCACCACGAAGCCCGCAAAGGCAAAGAGGATATCTAAGAATTTTTGAAGACTCGAATTAGGCTCTGTGTGCGCACACGGAATTTTAATTTCTTGACAGTTTCTTAGAATTAAAGTTCACATATTTCTAGCCTGAAAAGTTTGGATTATATACCGGGCTGTCCCTAGAGATTCCCTGCACGAATTTAAAGTTTTACTCTTGGTTGCGGATTCACCTAAAAATTATGAAAATTGAGAACTACAAAAAGCACGCAAATTTCCTGTACTGAGAGTTCGTTTAAATTAAATTCCTTGGCAAAATTTTCGGGAGCAACAAAAGTTATTCTTAAACAGCGTAAGCCACTGGTAAACCTTATTAAAGCAGCGTGAGAGGTTGCCTATTCAGAACGGGTAAGGTACGTATACCAATACCAACTTTTCTTCAAATGTAAACCATGTCTTAAATTTATACAAAAACGAAACAGGAAACATATACCTACTATAATAACTGAAGTAATCTACCACAAATTTTCTGATTTAGATTACCTTATAAATTATAATAGTCTGAGGACGACTGGTTATAATCATTCAAAGTAAGCAGAACTAAAACTGAATTAATGCTTGAACTTAATTGCAAGCAAGCTATCTGTTTTATCAAGAGCATTCCAGAATTCAAATATAAAATATCACATCTGAAATAGTTTTGTATTTAAATTATTTAATAAATTAACAATGAAATGTTATAATAAAGCACAAACAACGACCGAAGCGAAACAAAACTAAAAATAAAATAACAAATATTACTTTGAAATTCATAATTTTGACATTTATAACAAAACAATTTAATGCTATCGCATGGCCGAACAAATTTTAATTTGGAGACCAAAAAAGGTGTATAAAGTGTACAAGTTTGCAGAAGTAGAAACGTCCACGTATTTAGGAACATTGTTACGAGACAACCTGGGAGTAATGAAGAAATTATGACAAGAATAGCTGCAGGAACATGAAGCGCATATGCAATGAAAAACATAATTTCAGGGAAAGTTTTTTCAAGAGCTACCTCCAAAGTTACGTGTATATAAAACAATACCGATGTTCTTCCAGAACAATGACTCATCTAATCACTTGCGGTAGCCCCCGAAACTTCTATTGGCGGATGACGCATACGATCTCGCACGTGCTCTCCGCGACTGCTGACGCTTCTCGTTACAATACGGTTCATCATCCATTATTAAGCACTTGTCAGATGCGTTCACTATACAGTTGCTTTGATCGCTTTATAGTAATATTTTCTTGTTTGACAGTACGTTTCGGGTTTTTTTATATGTCTTTATACTATTTCTTTTTTAATTTTTTCCACCACTGATCTGCTGATTTTAGTTTTCAATGCAATACTTCGGAGTTCGGACAAACATTGTTCTGTTTGCTTCAATACACTTTAGAACTTTCTTCTCTGTTTTATTATCCTTTGGACCTTTGGATCTTCCACTTCGTGACCTTTGTTTCGTAGTTTGGTTAACTTAAAAATTTTCTATGGTAGTTTTGCAGTCCATCTATTAGATTTTACTTCCTTAGCAATAAGAGAAAATGATTTTTGATCACTGAGCAAACTCAATTAACACGTTTTAACTTACAATATTGTAACAAAGATGAACGTAAAAGTATTAAGCGAAGTTTGAAGTGCTTTCAATTTATTCCGCACGCGCGGATGATATGACGTCAGTTATTAAAGTTAATGTACTAACAAGGCACGTGTATGCTCATCTTACAGAATGTTATAAGAATGCAAGATAAGGCACGTATATGAAGTTCAATGTAGTGAAACTTGACACCTCATACGTACTTCTATACAATACTGCACTTCCCACGCGCATAAGATAAGATACTGAATATGGGAAGAAGGGAGTCAATTTTATGTATAAATACCAAGCGAAAATACATTAGAGACATGGTTGTGCCCGAACCATCAAAGCAGCAGTATGTACGACAGAAGTGACACCCTTCAAGACGATGTTCCAGTAAATACATGTAAGATTGTTTTATGTTACCTTAAACTGTAATTGAGGACTTATAAAATGTTTGTGTGAATTATTTAAATTCTTTTATGGACTTAGCCGTTTTAAATGTAATCAGAACAGAATAATTTGTATCACTTTACTTTGAATTGGGACTTGGAACAATTTATAATATTTTGTAAAAGTTAAGCATGATAAAAGATATGAAATACATTAAGTAATGGTAGTTGAATTTGACTTTGAATAAAAACCTCTCGTAAAAAGCCAAGCAATATTCAAGTGGCGACGTTGGTCAAAGACTCTACCTATATTATTAAAGTAACTTATTTATACTAATTTCTAACAATAAACCAACCCTCGACTACGCCACAATATATGCGTCACCAATCACAGTCTTGATTTTGCAATCAATCTGCATTTATTTTACTTACAAATTCACCTGTACAAAAATCGTGCAAAACTTTACGAAACAATCCTTATTTGATTTTTTTTTAACTATCTTTAAAGGACATTTGATCCGGTTAATAATATTCAATAACAATATCACAGTTAGATACACCACTGTGTAAGAATAATTACAGATCTATGACACTAGACATTTGTAGGTACTATGTAAGTGAATGCAATTTTCCTTTTCAATAGCAAGTTACAAACAAGAAAAACGGCCGTTTTTATTTTCAATGATTTATAACTTTTAAAAATAAGCACTCTTTGTTTTCTTCCCAATTAACTATAATTAAAAATTAAGGCTGCTCATACGATGGCAATGAATTTAAAGCCTATAAACTGTTGCTCATTTCTTACAATCTATAAATCTCCATACTTCCAATTATCAGTCAAAAGCTTATTTATAAATTCTGAGAAATATCTTTTCAAAAATTGCATTTCAAAGAAGTAGCAAACCATCGAAGGATATTTAATTTCAAAGCATTGACTTTTCCCCGAAGGGCTCTTTAAATAAATAATTATTAATTAGCGTACTATCTGTAATAGCAAAATAATTAATAACTGGGAATTAAATTCAAATGGAATGAATTAATTTTGTTTGTATCATGTTAGTCACCAAATTTCTTAATTTATAATTAGGGTTTTTATGCCGGATGATTTTTTAATTAAGGCTTGCTATGAAAAATTAAACACGTGTCTTAGCTGTTACCACAAGTGTAACGAGCGTGACAAATTAATTAACTGGAAGTAAATATGTGAATTTATCATGGAGAATGCGTTTGTTTTTCCACAAGACTGTATTTTAAATCACTGAGTATGAAGTAATTATCGCCCGATTAAATGTATTATTTGATGATTATCGAATGCGGAGGTTACCAAAGACGTGGCTCACACCAAACTCTGATTATACATTTACCGAATCACACGATATCTAAATCTAATAATTTTAAATGACAATTCAACATTTATTATTGTCACATTTCGTAACTTTAGAACGATTTCTCTGGAATGATTCCTGGCTCTATTCTTTAAACCTTTCTGGACATCCTATTATTTTTATTTTATCCCGCAGTACAAACAAATACGTACTCTGAAATACTGTCGGTGTTTGAGCGAAAAAAACCTTAGGTAAATTATGGCTTAAAAGGCTCTTTCGTACAGTTTTATTGTCGTTGCGGGTAATTCCAATTTACTTTTGTTTTATCTGTCAAACTCACCAGGACAACAGCTCTACGTTTTAATTAAATGTAAATTTACGTACTTAAACATTACGTTAGTCTTTTCCCTTCACGAAGGTACGTCCAAGGGTGGCATTTCATCAAACCTCGTTTAATATTGTCCTGTAGAGTGTTTTGCATTTTGGTAACCCGAGATGTTTATTTTATAAAAGTGTTTGCATAATGTCCTTTTAAGCTCTACAAGAGGGGGAATTTTAAAATAAAAGAAAATGTAATAATAAAGGGTTCCTTGTCGTTGTCAACTTTGATAAAGGTTTTTTTGTAGTTCGAGGTTTTCAATTCTCGTTTTATCTCTTCTAAGTGACTTCCTTGTTATATTCCAATCACTCTTCAGCACCCAGATCTTTTGGTATTGCAATGCTTATAAGAATTACAAACGCAATTAGCAGTGACAGACGCAATTTTAAAAATCAGAATTACATTAGTGAAGAGAATCCCCGGCGAAATGCTAGAATCTTTTAAAAGCTTAGTACAAAGTGTCTTAAAATGAAATGTAGTGGCATATAAAACTTTACATGCAAACAAATTTCTTTCTAAGACACCCGGTATTAGGATCTGGGCGCTGAAGAATGAATATGCTATCTATACATTTGCTTACGTTTGTTGTTTGTTCTTAAGCCACTTGTTAAAAGTACTTTATATTTTATTTGTCAGCGAAATGTTTTCTTTTGTTACTTCTTCTTCTTTTGTTTCGGCCAACTATAGACCATGTTATTTCAACTGTTGTTTTTTCTTTTCTTCCTTGTGTTTCAACATTTTCCCAGTATTCCCGCATTCGTTTTCGGTGCTCTTCCTTTTTTTCTGTCCATGTCTTGCGTGTTCTTAGCTTTTGCTTTTCTTGTAAACTTTTGTATGCTCCAAGTTTCTTCTTAAGGGGGTCACATTCCTGGATGTCTTCACGTGTGATACCCACTTCCTGTAGATCCCTTTCCACGTCAGTGAACCGGTCTCCCTTGGTTTTCTTGTCGAGAAACTAGGTAAAGATCCGGTTAGTCAATCTCGCTGTGCTCATTCGTGTCATAGAAGGCCACTTTCCTGAATTGTGTCGGATATCTTTCTCGGAAATGTTGGGTTCTATCCACTCGCCTAGGTATTTAAACTTTTCTTTCCGCTTGATTTTCCTCTGTTCCATCTCTAACTCTCTGGGCCCCGCGCCGGCTTGATGTTCGTTATGAACTCCGTTTTCTCTAAATATTAAGGGGATTTGAAGGCCTTTGTCACTTGTGTCTTGAGTTGGTTGATTTGTTTTGCAGCTGTGTCTAGGGAAAAGAGTCTTACGACGTTTCCTTACTTATCTCTTTGCGCCACTCACGGATGACTGTCTCGATGACACAGTAGAAGAATAGAGGCCTCCGTTCTGATTTCGAAGGCGTCTGACATCTCCCCTCTAAATTTTACTTGGTGTTGGTCAGGGTCTGTTGGATTAGGATGATCCGATCAATTGAGTCGTTGGCCTTCTTGAAGTCAATGAAGGTCACCACGAATTGTTTCTAAGCTTCAGTTATGAGAGGGTGGATTTGAGATTCATAACATGCTCGATACATGGGCGTCCTTTCTTGAACCCTCCTTGGCATTCTCCTAATTGTGGATCCAGTTACTCCTCTGTCCTAGTTTGAAGAGCTTTTAAGAGAATCTTGTAGATTACTGGGACGAGACAGATGTCACGGTAGTTGTTCACGTCCGTTCTGTCGCCTGTTTCCTTTTGTTTATATTTATTTTATTAAAATTACAACGAAACAATACTGAGCCAAATCAATGCTTAATTAATAAACTGGTATAAACAATTAAAGTTAACTTTGCTAACTAGCAGGTAACTGTAAAACTGCAATGTTTGAGCATCGAACTATTTCGAGTCCTTTGGAAATGTAAAAGGCCTTGGAAAACTTATGTTTGTTACAAGTTGCAATGACTGCACCTAGAAAATACAGCATTTTTTACAAAGTACAAAATAGAAATTTGGTTGGTGAGTTAGTAAGATCATATAACTATTTTTTAAGCTACCTTACCTTATTTAATGTTTTAGTAGTTTTACTTAAAAAATTGATCAACTTAAGGTATATTGTTTTAAATAATTACAAAAACAATGAAATGGTTTTTTGTTATCACTGTTTTCTGTAATTTATTGTTTGTTTTTGACAATTAATAGTAGTGATTCATTTTATGCAGAAGAGAAGAAGAAAGTCAACAAACTCTGTAGGAAAAAGAAAAGACAATTTATGCAAGAAAAGATCAAGGAAATAGAAGAATATCATAAAAATAAACAAGTGAGAAATATGTATAAGGTAGTTAACGATATTAGGAATGGATTCCAACCCCGAAGTAATGCATGCCTAAATAAGAGCGGGGAATTACTCCTCAGCAAGGACAAGATATTAGAGAGATGGGCCCAACATTTCGCTGAAGTGCTAAATGGTAACACTGAAGCTCAATACCATGAGGAAGAAACGGAAGAGAATGAAAATGAACAACAGCAGCAGGAAGAACAACAAGATGATGGAGAAGAAGAAAACATAGAAGAACCTACTGTTGAAGAAGTACAGAGAGCTATTTTACGTATGCGAAACAATAAAGCGCCGGGAAGTGACAATGTACCAACGGAATTACTCAAAGCGGGAGGAGAGGAACTGTCAAAGGTAATACACAACCTAATCATTAAGCTCTGGAGGAAGGAACAAATTCCAGATGAATGGAAAATAGGTATAATATGTCCTGTTCACAAAAAAGGAAATAAACTGATATATAATAACTACAGAGGAATATGCTTACTAAATACTGTTTTATTTGAGATTATTATACATCCCTTGTATTCTAAACTAGTATTCCGCCCTTAAGGCACTACTTATAAAGTATTTGCACATGTGTTAAACCAGCGGATCGCCCCACTTGCAGACGAGATTTTGGGTGATTATCAAGCAGGTTTCAGGCAAGGACGATCGACAGTAGATCAGATATTTACCTTAAGATTAACCCTAGAGAAATGTTGGGAGTTCAACATCGATGTCATAAAGTTGTATGTTGACTATAAACAAGCATACGATAACATTAAACGGAAATCCATCTGGCAGGCTTTAAAGGAATTTAATATACCAGCAAAACTAATTCGACTGACGAAGGCAACGCTACAAGATACCATATGTAAATGCAGGATTGGACATGATCAATCACACGATTTTCAAATTACACAGAGTGTGAGGCAAGGGGACATATTATCTCCTGTCCTATTTAATCTGGTACTTGAAGCTACAATAAGAGAATTACACCTACAGCCTGGAGGTACGATATACAATAAAAGCTCCCAAATCCTTGCATATGCCGACGACACGATTATACTGGGAAGAAGAAAACGAGACATAAGGGAGATCTATACACAATTAGAACAAGCTGGAAAACCAAAGGGGTTCACGGTGAACGAAAATAAAACTAAAATCCTAACTACAGGGCCGGGAGTTCCCCAACCGGAAGATGAATATATGGAGATAGAGGGTAAAAACTTTGGTAGGGTCAATCAATTTAAATATTTGGGGTCGACGATAAACCACAACAATGACATGACCAGTGAAATTAAAAACCTAATTGCAGCTGGCAATAGATGTATGTATGGTCTCGAAAGCATACTAAAAACTAAAAATATATCTAAAGCGTGCAAAGTACGACTCTACAAAACTGTTATAAGACCAGTGGTTAGTTACGGATGTGAGACATGGACCCTCACACAAAAAAATGAAGAACTGCTGAACCGGTTTGAGAGAAGAGTGTTAAGGAAAATATATGGGCCTATATATGACGAAAATGAAAATGCATGGCGAATGAGGATGAACCATGAATTAAAACAACTGCTTCAAGAACAAGACCTGGTAGGGTGGATTAAGAGGCAAAGAATACGATGGATAGGCCATATATGGCGAATGCCTGACACAAGGGTAGCCAGGAAAACATTAACGCAAGCTCCAGATGGACGCCGAACCAGGGGACGACCTCGTACAAGATGGCGCGATAATGTTACCAACGACCTAAGAACACTGAGAGTGCATAACTGGACCAACATAGCACTGGATAGGCAGAGGTGGAAGGCAGTTGTGGAAGAAGCCAACGCTCTCCAAGGGCCGTAGTGTCGTGTGTGTGTGAGTGATTCATTTTAATAGATTTATTCATATTTAGATTTTAAACTTCAGGGAACGTGATAAATCCCTTTGATATTGATTATTAATTTTTTACTGTATTGTTTTGACAAACTTTTGATTTCTTGAAAATCTTTATTTTGAGAAATAAGTAAATTTTAGCGTGAGTATTAATATATAAAAGTTGTGAAACATTAGTCTGGAATTTAATGGACCAAAAACTTTAGAAGATAACAGAAACTTTAAAATGGGAGGTTAATTTGGCCCAAACCAGAAATAATCATTTTCAAGGCAAATCGAAGCCTATGTAGACACTTACTTTGATTTTTCGATTAAACAATGAGAAAATTAATTAGACTGATCTACACTGCTATTTTACAGAAAACGTCATAAAACTTACAAATAAATATTAATTTTAGTGGTTTGTCAGCTATCCAAGCATTGAAGTCTCCCATATTTTTAAGCGCTTGCCGTGCAGCGTATCTACATTAATTAATATTTTGAAACAGTAGACCTAGAAATTTCTTTCTAAAAATTCCTAAACTACATACATTCAGGTTCAGTTTCCAAAATGCTTGAATTAAATTTAAAAATAATTATTCCTGAGTTTTCTGTGTACATATTAAAGATGTAAATCTAATTAATAAATTAAAATTAAAACGTTAGACTATTTTTGAATTCAATATTACAATTTGTTTTATAAAAAGTAAGAAATAAATAAAGTTTTTGCTTATTTTTGCTAAAAATAATTTGGTATCTTTTTTATTTCTAAGTTGGGTTTTATTCTTCAAAATCTATTCTTATCGCTAGCCTATTTGTAAATAAACTCATACAAAAATTCCCGAATGGAATTGATTTGATAAGAACCCTGGTTCTGGTTATTAATTAACCAAATTTGTTTTTTACGAAGATAAACGTTATTATTCATTAGCATAATAATAAATAAAACAATTTGGATTTTTCATGCAATAAATAGTAACATAAATTACTCTAAATTATTTTGTTTGCTAGCAAAACAAACCCAATTCTGTGAACGATAAGTTTTTTTATCAGTTACAGAAAAAAACTGGTAATTATGCCGTCGACCTTGATATGCCATTCATAATATGTTTTACAGCACCATAACGGTTGTTTTATAAAACAAAATTTAATAAGACCGCAATAACTTAACCGTAATTGCTCTAACACATGTTAAAGTACTTAACGACCCGTCAGAGAAATGTCACCCACATCATCTCTCAACTCCTAAACCTTAAGTACCCTACCGTGACCGCTATTCGAACGTTAATTGCAATTATATCCCCACAGTGGAAACCCTTTTTAGAAGAAAAACTCGAAAACGATTGGAGATTACACTCGATAGAATTTCGAGTGAGCTGGTTTTGCGTACCTCGTTTCTATTTGCATACATAACCATAATCTGTCCATTACAGTCTGCTTCTATAATTAAATTAATGTTGTTTCTACAACCTATGCCAGATAGAAACCTTTGGCAGATTTATTTAGCACGGACCCTTATCTCCTCGTAATGGCTTTATAGAACAGATCCTTATTCCCTGAGATTTAATCAATATGGATTACCTAGCGTTATGGTAATTACCCATTCGAGCATACAAACATTTTCCAGCGAAATGTTGGCGAAGTGTAAATAAATCTGTCTCTAACACCTTGAATTTCGACGCCTATTAGGCCTTACAGCAAAACGAATTCGGTTTAAGATACTCATTGTTGTCTCTTCGAACTTTAGACTTTGGCCATTTTTGTAATTTTAGAAGTTTTGCAGCTGAATAGAACTATCAAGAGATTGAAAAGATGTTTACACCCCAAAGTATAACATACAATAGAAAGTACAGATGACATATAAAGATTTTGTCACTGAAATTTTAGTTCCTTTTGTTAGTTTTTATCATTGATGATACATTTGGGCGTGAATGCATAACAGTAATAAACTACATAGTAAGATGTGATTTTTTACATTCGAAATCGAACCACCATTGTTGTTCTTTTTTTTATTTTATCTGGGTAAAAAATAACAAGTAACTTACAACTTACCACAACAAACGTTAAAATATTGATCTTCATTATTTCCATTTAAAGAGTTTTTTTTATTAACAGTGCTTAATCGATCAAAACGTAAAACATCGTGCTTGACTTTTCTTTCACTGATGGTAATGACACGATTTTCTACCTTGATATTAATAAGCCAGGATTGCATCACCAAAAGTTACCAAGGAAAATAATTCGAACTTACCAGCATACGGTGAAAATGGCCCCTAAATAAAATAACCATTTTAAGATATGGTTTCTATTAAGGTAGGCGAACTAGAAATCCGCACTATTTTGGAACATTATTTATTTAAAAACAAGTGGTAAATACAAACTAAGAATATATTTAAGTATTAGTTAAAGCACATTAAGTGCCCCTTGCTTAGCTGATACTTAATGTGCTTTAACTAAAAACTTAAATATTTTAGTAGGTATGTATTTACCACGTGTTTTTAAATAAATAATGTTTCAAACTAGTGAGGATTATTAGTTCGCCTACCTTAACTTATATATCAAAGGATCACTGTACTTAAAAAGTTAAAATTGTTTCTTAACACAGGCAAAACTTAATTCCAAAACCTAACCAGAATTGTAAGATTTTAACGTATTTACAGTGAAAAGAGTTTTTTAGTTTAAGAAAAATCCGGAAGCTCATTATAAGAGAAAAATAAGAAAATGGAGAAGTCAAAAAAACAATGTTTACCTTTGTTCTAAAGGTTAAAAATTTTCACCCTACATATAAAATCCCCGTCATCTGTGTTTTAGAAAATGGTATAACAATTTCCAAATACTAAAATATAAAAATAAAATAATAAAACACCAAACAAGTCCTCTTGAAATTTTTAGAGCCAAAATTAAAAGTCCGCATCATATGGGAAATATTTTTATTGTTTAGTTTAAGCAAATTTAGATTTCATGAACAGTTTTTGCTTTGAAAATAATGCAAAATGACGTTGACGATTTTCATTTATCGATTGGTTATACCTAATACCTGTCAAATTCGACATATTTTCAAAAAAATTACAAAAAGTATATATAAAGCCTATTTTTCAAAATTTCGAAAAATGTTAAATGAAAAAGTTGTTTCTTTTTCAGTTTTCTACCAACATACCAAATTTGAACAAATTTGGACAAACTTGATATTTTTCATGTTTTCTTAACTTAACAATTTTTTGGAAATGGATTTGAGAATTTTGGTTTGTGACATTTTTGGGCTGAAATGCCCTTTTGTACTGTGATAAAACTGAACAAAGCGAATTTTGCTGTGAAATGTTGAAACTAGAGCAACTTTGCATCAAGTATGACATAATTCTGTTAGCATATTTGGAAATTTTTTGAAAAAATCCAACTAGAAAAATTTTTAGACAGAAAAGAAACCCTTTGGCAAATGAGTGTATTACATCTTTACGGGTCTTTTTGGATTTTAATAAATTCGAATGAGCCAAAAAATTGTTATGTTAAGAAAACGTGAAAAATATCAAGGTTGTCCAAATTTGTTCAAATTTGGTAGGTTGGTAGAAAACTGAAAAAGAAACAACTTTTTCATTTAACATTTTTCGAAATTTTGAAAAATAACTTTTTGTAATTTTTTTGGAAATATGTCGAATTTGACAGGTGTAGCCGATCGATAAAAAAAATCGTCAACGTCATTTTGCATTATTTTCAAAGGAAAAACTGTTCGTGAAATCTAAATTTGCGTAAACTAAATAATAAAAAAATTTCCCATATGATGCGGACTTTAACGGTGACGCTGTATATGCTTTATTAGTTGGGTATATCTGTGATCAATTCTTGCATTTTTTAGGCTGTTTAAGATTATCCAATGTTCTACGGAATCGAATGCTTTATAGAAATCTACGAAAGCAAAGTAAATGTTAAGATGATACTGTTGTTTTTTCTGTAAGTATTCTCATAGTGAGGAGGTGGTCACATGTACTGTAATTCTTCCTGAATGCAGCTTGTTCTACAGGCTGATATTCCTCTAGTTTATTTGTAAGCCGGTTAGTTAGTACCTTTGTAAGGAGTTTATAAGTTTGTGACAGTAGACTAATCGGCCTGTAGTTTTCCAAATTTGTTCGATCTCCTTTCTTATATAAGAGAATTACAATTGCCTTGTTCCAAGTTTCCGGTATCTTCCCTTCTTGTATGCATTCATTAAACAATTGACATAGTTTTTGGATAATCTCTTCGCCCCCTTCCTTCAACATCTCTATGGTTATATAGTCTTCTCCGGGTGCCTTATTGTTTTTCATGGCGTTCAATGCTACTTTCACTTCTTCTTTATTTATATCCGGTATGTCTTCTGATCCCACGTTTAGTACCTTTGTTGTACATGATTTATATTCTGGATCTTCATTTAGTTGAGAAGTGTACATGTCTTTGTAGAAATTTCCCGTAATTACCATTATTTTTTGTCTGTCTCTTGTCTCTTCTCCGTTTTTATCTTTTAAGTTTATGATGTGTGGTTTACCTTCCGATTTTCTCAAACATTTTAAATTTCTGTTCTCTTCGATGGCGTTTTCTATCTCTGATTCGTAATATTTTTGTAAGTCTTTTCTTATCATTGTCTTGTTTCTTTGGAAATTTTTCTGAGTTCTTCTGTTTGTGTTTCTCTGGATAGTTTATTTCTCTGTTTTATTTTATCTGTTGTTATCTTGCTTAATTTTTCTGTTTTCATGTTTTCTTTCTTTGCTACTTTCTGCGCAGCTTCTTCCAATGATGTTGTTATATTCTTTGCTAGGTCTTCTAGATTTAGGGAGTTTGTTCTACTTTCGTGTTGTGTTAGATTGCGTTGTAGTTCTTCTCTGTATCTTTCTCCGTTTTCCTTCAGTTTCCTTATGTCTATTTTTACGTGTTTTTTTTTTGTTTTTGTAAGGGTCTTGAGCGGTGTTTTATTTCTATTTTGGCTCTTATTATTCTATGGTCGCTAGATATTCTAAATGAATTTAGAACGCTGATATCTTTTACTATTTCTTTTTGATCTGATATGATATAGTCTATTTCGTTTTTCGTCTGACCATCCGGACTGACCCACGTCCATCTTCTCTGTTTCTTCTTTTTGAAGAACGAATTCATTGCATATATATATAAGTGTTTTTCAGATAGAAACTCGAGAAGTAATGACCCTCTTTCATTTCTTTGGTCAAAACTAAATTTACCAATATTTTCCTCTGTTTCGTCTTGTTTTTTCCCCAGCTTAGCGTTGAAGTCGCCCATAATAATTAAATAGGTGCTTTTGTTTTTATTTATACTTCTTGATATATCTTCGTAAAATGATTCGATTTCTTCATCTGAATATGACGATGTTGGTGCATAACATTGGACGCATTTCACTGTGTATTTGTTAGAAATTTTCAATGTTATGGAAGCGACTCTGTCCGATACACTATCATATTCTGTAACATACGGTGCAATTTTTTTGTTTATCATAAAGCCTATTCCCGGTTGGCTTTCATTTTCCGAGCCGCGATAATACAGGGTATGGCCTGATTCTAGGGTGATACAGTTCTCACCTCTTCTTCTTGTTTCACATCGTCCAACTATATCCCATGTGATCTTTTCGAGTTGTTGTTCTAAGTCATATAGATCTCCTTCCTTCATTAGAGTTTGTACATTTATCGTTGCCATTGTCAATTTCGTGATATTTTGACAGCCTGTTCTAGTCTGGTGATTCTTAGCACCCCTCACCTGTTCGATATTCCGACCGCTGTCTTGGTTGGGAGCTTGCAGGTCGCCGGAGACTTGGGGCCATTTCAAGTTTCTTCTAATCATATGGAGAGTTTGAGGTTTTAGGATTTAAAACGCCACGCTATCCTACTGCGGGTTGGCGAGTTGGTGTGGGGGCGATAGGTGTTGTTAATGTGGGGAATGGGTAGGAATAAGGGTTAGGATCTGGCTCCCCTCGGTAATAGGAGTTAAGAGAAAGTCAGTGCTCGCGTGGACAGGGTTGCGTCCCTGAAGTAGACCTATCTTCGCCGGGATCGCGAAAAGTGCCTACCCGCTAGCATTTATATCCAATCCATGTCCAATATACGAGCGTATAAACATTTCCAATGTTAATATACGAGCGTATAAACATTTCCAATGTTAAAATAAAACATTTTTGTGCAGATTTTCAATATAAAAACTCAAACTTTTGAAAGTATGCAATACAACTAAATACTAATAAGTATGTTCCATTAACGAATGTTGATATTGATAGGCGCCATAGGCGGCGTAATTTAAAACATCTTTTAGTAATATATTGTGAGTGTAAATCTGATGCTGAAAATTAAATAAACTTTTTTTAACTATAATTTAATTACCAAAGGGTAGTTTCTGTGTTTTTAAAGCTAAACATTATTTTTCAAGAAGAATTAGTTTTGAATGCCTATTCGGACTTTTTTGTTTCATATTTCCTATTTTTCCACGCCTACTTTTTCTGTGTCTTTTGTTGGAAAGAATCCATTCTCTAATTATAACTTTTTATGGAAATGTTAGCTGTTAAAAATACCAACTTGCCTTCTTTAGTTATTTTGAAACGCGTCTAGACAATTTCTCTAAACTAGGAAAGAAAAATAAAAGCGCAATTTACAAATTATTTATTAAAATATCAGCTTTGCCAACTTTAAAGCGTTTATCGTGACTTAGGCTTTATATTCTAATTTCTGATAAGATCAAAATTAAGGAACAACTAAAGAGATTTTTGATTAAAAGGTATACTCATCAATATAAAAGCTAGTTTTTATTTGTAGATTTAAAAACAATTGTACCTAAAAAAATATGTTTTTCGATCAAAAATGCAGATATGGAAAAGCCTTAAATTAAACCTTATCTCTTATCTGTAAGGTAAAGCCTGAATGAACGTTACATAATGCTAGTATTTGCTATCAAAATTTAAAATTCATGCGTTATTTCGAAACAAACAGACCCGAAGGCTTTTTTATTTTGTGGGGAAAAAAAACTGCCGAACTTTATCTAAGCAAGAAGAAAGTTAGCAGGATAATTCGAGCAGAAGATGAACTTAATTACGTTTCCTCAAAGTTTACGTTGTTTTCTCCGAATCTAAAACTCGAGGATAATGGGGGTAATAATAAAGTGTGATCTTTGTTTTCTAACGCGAACCCAATTAAACTAACGATAAACATAAAGCACAAACAAAGGAGTAAGTGAATTTATCGAGTAAATAGTGAGTTGTATATCGAGGAACGCGATCAAATTAATCGAATTAACTTATCGAAGTGAATCGAGCTAATAAGCAAACTCGGTGGAGGTTAAGCAACAGGGCAAAAGCGGGACACAATGGGCGCATTCAGGGACGCTCAGCTGCTTAGCTAAGCGGTAATTTAGTCAGCTTATGCTAAATGTCAGCAAACAGTATTTCCCTGAATGAAACGTCTGATAGTAAGCCGTTTTGACAGTTTGTTATTTGTTTTGTAAGGTTAGGTGTTACTTTCACTATTATGTAATAAATCAAAAATTAAAGAAATTATAGCTAAATCTTCAAATTATGGACTATGTGTATCAGCTCACCCTAATTAATATGTTTTTATTCAAATTATTAAGTTTGTGTGTTTCCCGTTCCTTTTTTTGACAGCGCTGACAAAGTCAGCTAACAAATTTTACGCTGAGCGAATTTCTCAGCGGCTTACTGCAAGCTTTTTCACAGCGTGTCTGTTCAGGGACTTTGCTAACTAAGCGCATCAGCCGCTGAGCGTCCCTGAATGCGCCCAATGTGTGGCGCTCATTACTCAAATCGAATCAACGTTTTTGCTTCTACGGCTGTTTATTTAAACTCGCGGTCCAGTTACTAACAATCCTTTCATCAACTTTTATTGATGAGCATCGGTGCGTGAGAAGACTTTAATATCGATTTAGTTCCATTTGTAATTTAAACACCGAATCGAATCGGAGTGCATACACGTGATTGATCCATAAAAACAGTTCGCCAGCACTGGACTACTGAGAGAGAATTTTATATCGGTCATGAAATGCTTTTATGACACCTTCGTAAAATTGGCACCCTCACATTAAACACATGAAATATTGAACCGTGACGCTTTTTTTAATTAAATATTACGGCATTACGGACTAAATTAATCCGTTACGGTGAATTTAGTGGGCGTCATTGCGGTCGTAAAAATTGCCCAATTTGTTCTCGTTTTATTAAAATTCCTTGAGAACAAGATAAAACAAGATCTCGTGATAAACGTATAAAGGTAGATACTGTCAAGCAATCGTGAAGTATTACAAATTAAGGTATGGCGGTTTCGCATTTGGTATTAAGAAGTATTACAAATGTACAAGTAGGAAAAATTTGTTAGTAGAATTTGAATGGCTCATATGAGAACACTCTCATTAATGAACAACAACAACCTACTCCAAAGTCACCGTTTCAGTTCAGAATATTTTTTTTAATTTAGAGTACAACAGATCAACATAGTGTGTCCGGATCTGAATCTAGCATATCTTGTGGTTTGTGGTAGCTGGCACAGTTCTGTCGTCGTCAGCAAAAAGTGCAAGGTCGCTCATGTTGGAAGTGGGGATGTCGTAAATGAACAGGTTGAAAAGAGTGGGCTGTGGGTCCTACAACACTTCCCTGTGGAACTCCGGCGTGTATGTTCTTGATGCTAGAGATGCTGGTGTTTATGCGTACCGCAAATTTTCGATTTTCTAGGAATGAAAACATGCATGTTGCTACATAATGTGGAATATTTGCTTTTAGAATTTTATGTTTTAGTCCTTCTGTCGTCCAAACCTTGAGTGATGTCCAGAAAGACCGCCGTTGTATATTGTTTGTTTTCGAAGCATTGTTCCACTAGTTCTGTTATTCTCTTCAGTTGTTGGGTGGTTGAATGTTCTTTACGAAATCCAAATCGGAAAGGTGGGATGATTCTTTGTCCAGACATACAATAATAAAAATGGAAAGATATCGAGTGGATTATCACTATAAGAACCCTAAGCTAAATATAGCTAAGCAACCTTTTTTGTTATATCATTTTGGCTTAGCAGCCATATAATATAAAAACGAATGCTTGCAATTCATCAAAGATTGTGAATATCATGCGAATTGTAAATTTTAGTGAGTTCTCATACATATATCACGGAGTGTTTTAAAAAGTATGTTTAAGTATATAATTTAATTTTGGTTATTATAAAAAACATTGCAACTTCTCGAACAATGAATTATACAAATTTATTACAAGCTCTCAAAAAAAAGACAGGTGTTGTTATCAATCCTAAGTGTTCTTAAAGAATTACCTATTAATATTACGAAATTTTTGGTCTTGGATTTAAAGACTGAGAAAGCTTGACGTACCTCAAGCCTTTTCAATCCAGAAAATCCTTATAGAAAACATAATCAAAAATGTTACTACAATTTAAGCAGGTAATACCAGTGCCGAATCAAGAAACTTTCGGGCCTGAGGCGCTTAATATTCTCGGGCCCTTGGATGTAAAAAAAAAACACGAAACACTGCTATTTGTCGTATTTAAAGAAAAGCAAAATCAAAGCAAAAAACATGTTTCGTGAAACAAAAGATTATAATAAAATTAAATCAAAAACTGTGAACATAACCTAAAATTCGATAACAACGAATACTTGCTAACAAACACTACTATATTTCTTTCTTGACTTCTTGGAAGCAAAGTCTTGCATGATGTTGTCGCAGTCAATGCTGTCCATGCTTTCACTCTCTATGTATAACAAAGAAACAGCATCCAGTCAACTTTGCCGCATGGTTGATCTTTCACTCGTTTTAATGCAGAGAAAGACCTCTCAGCGGAGGCATTGGACAACGGGATTGTTAAATAAATTTCCAGCGAGGTAAGGATATTCGGGAACGTGGACTTCGCACATTGCGCTTGCTCAAATTTTTGGCAAATAGTTCCTGAATTAGTGTTATTGCATGGGATTTTTAAATGTTGAAACTCATCTTTTAAATTGTCGGCTTCAATATCTGCTCCATATTTCGCAGAAAGATTTGCCAAAGATTCATCGAAGATGTTATCATCGTTTGTAAAGAAGCACAAAAAAGAGGACCGAATTTCCCTAAAAGCCGAAAAGCCGGGCGGTCGCCCGAGCGCCAGGGATGTAAAATACAATTAAAAATGGCTAAATCTTGACCATCGTGTCCCGCGTTCCCGGGCTCCTGTGGGCGCCGGGCCCTGAGGGCCCCTCGTGCGCCTTAGGATAATCCGGCACTGGGTAATACCAGTATTTAATCCTAAAATTACTGAACTAGATGTACAGAATCATGGGCAATTACATAGTTCTGCTGGTGATTTGATACGGTCGCCGGAGTTAGTTCATAACAATGTCAGAATTAAGGTAACAAGAATCCAGAGCATTATCGCTGCCATAAAAACAATACCATCTTGACCTACTGGAACTCGCCATGTTTCACTTAAGGAATTTGATTAGCTCATCAATGTTCTCGAACTACTTATTTAGTACTGTTCTACTTGTTGGCTATCAAGATGCCACCCTGCCACCCTCAAGTTAGTTATTCTTTGCTGCTCAATCTGGAAGGGTGGCATAAGTAACTACACTGATAACTGGTAAATCGCGTGTTAACTGTAACTGATTCAATCTATTAGCGTTGATTGAGATTCCTCAATCAACGCTATTAGGATTAAGATTTACATGAGTGTAAATGAAAGTATTCAAAGTCGTTCTACTATTTTTACTAAACCCTTTTCTGGTCGAACTGTGTCTACTGTGAAATCGACCAGGGAAAAAATAAGAAGCAGGAACGGAGCTGATCTCCACTAAATACAGACTTTTCTGCAATTATGAAAAAATCTCACTCCTATGGGAGGAATGTAAACAAAATAAAATCGCTTAATTGCTTACAGTGGACCGGCATTGTATTCAAGTGGTCCAAGATAAATAAAAAAACTGGAACTGGTATCTATCGACGTAAAATTAGAACCAGCATAATTCATTACGGGTGGCCACTACCTACTTTAAGACGGAAATGTGTAACTTGTACCGAAAAAAGTCTACCACTATTATGTGTAAATTAAAACATGGGCATTTACTTTTTCAACTAAACCATCTGAAGTGCCTTATAAAACATCAAGAAAACTGATTCTTTGATGACTATTGAAGCTCTAGCAACTTAAACATTGCATTGGATACAGAATATGTAGATCTGGTCAGAAATGAAGAGACATAATAGGAGGAAATGGCACGGACGAATTCTTTATTAGACCAGAATTAGCTCTCGGAATAAAGTGTCAAATCGAACAGATTTTTACCAAAAACACATTTTAGAATGTGCAAACCTGTGCTTACCATATCACCTCGTACGCATAATCCTGCGAGACTACCGAGTATGAAAGTGGCTTAGGAGGCCTTAACCCTCCATGCTGCCGAAGTGTAAGTGCAGTTACCTTAAACCTATAATTAAGTGAAGCAACTTAATAGAAGCGCTTCTTACCAACGGGGTTAATCAAACTACTAGAGTAAAATAGAAAACAGTTTCACTTCATCCATTAATTTAAGTCAGTATCTAAGCGCTCTTTGAACCTTTGCACCTTAGCCTTTACATAATGGAAGAGTCGCCCTTGGGTATACAGTGTAGTTTTAAAGTTTGCAAGAAAATGAAAAATTTTGCATTATTGATTTCTAAAAAATACTATTCTTTAGTCTTCAATCTGAGTAATTGAATAAAATAACGACTAAATCATATTTATATTGGAAAATGAAGGTAATTCGCTATGAAACGTATAAAAAATTCAAAGATAGGCACAAATATGAAGTTTAAAGATTTACAATCCCTTTGGATACGCCATTTAAAGTTTCTATTCGAAAAGACTATTCTATTCAAATCATAAAATAAAACTGTGGTCTTCGGACGGATAAAATTATTTTGCCCATTAATTTAATTTTTATTGGCGAAGAGAATATACAAAATTAATAATTTCATTGATTAATTCCATGAAATTAAAAATCAGATTATTTCTAAATTAAAATTAAAACACAATTATTGTATTTTCAACGGGCAGTCGCAATTTTTGAGCAGCTAAGTTAATAATAATAAATTTTACTTGTTTTTTACTCATTCTGAATTGGCGAAAAACCGCAGTCGAATTAAGTTTCGCATTTCTGGATATTTTTAAAATTAGCCCCTTATTATCGAACACTCAGTCTCAATTAGACAATAAGTTCTTCGTATGTTAAATATTATATTGACTTGCAAAACGCTCTTCTTTGTTACTTAACCTAAAACCTACGTACGTTGCTTATGTTGTATATTATACAGTAATAAAACTATATTAACTAAATCTAGTGGTTAAGTCCGACGACTTACATCTTTTTAGTCGTATTAGTTCGTTAGTTTCGTCCATTAACTTGTTAACTAGTTTGTTTGGATGAACTTTTACTCGGTCACTGTAAACACTTTTACTAAACAAATTTTCATAGAGTTTTCTAACATAGGCGTAGTTTATGCCACGTGCATGAAGTTAACGTTGACTCTCCCAGCGTCGATCTAATATGCGTATAACCGAACCCAAGGTAGGGAAATTTTCATTATTCAAGAGAAGTTCGGTTTTCAGTTAATATTTCATTCTAATTTGGACCTTTAATTGAGACTTACAACCTGTTGAAAACAAATTTGCTTGTGCAAAATGTTAGTAGAGGTCTAAGCATTTCAAATAACATGGTTTTCAAATTAAATCTATTTTGATTGAATTCCATTCAAAACAATTTGCAAGGGTTCTTAATTTTATAGAAATAGTGTACTTTGGAATTTTTTTGTTGCGGTATTAACAGTGTTATCAAAAAACTTTGCGTCGCCAATAGTTCACATATTCTTTTCTAAATCCTTGTGATTTTTTGGAATGAGAAGCTTGAACGGAAGTGGTAGTAGAATTGATTGACATAGGACATTTGTAGTGCTTATTAGTACCAAAGAAAATCGACCCTCTTAAGGATTACTTGCCTGTAAATTCATTTTACGTTCGTCCCTTCCCCAATTATTACTATAAAACCTTCCATATTTGTTATTAATTAATAACCATGCACTTAAAACTATGTTGTAACGTTTTAAAAACGTTTGTTTAAAACGTAGGTCCGTGGTGTTAATTATTTATTAACACATTTAAACAGCGTACACATTTAAACAGCGTAATAATTAACATGATACAAAAATTTAAACACTAAAAGCGTAAAACTAGCACATCACGTATTCGCACTGGTAGACTGCTGTCGGTACACTGACTCGTTCCCAACGAAACGCGCTATATACCAACTGCGGCCTTCGAGAACGCTCTAACCTGGAACATTCTTACCAGACGATGACGTAATCGAACAGTCGAGAACACGTCTGTCGGCGGATGACGCATACGACTGAAATCACACGTGCTCCCACCGACCCCTGAACACGTTAGCTTTAGTAGTAATCAATACTAAAGAACTTAACAATGACCTCTTCACCGTTTTCATTTCCACAATCTTGACGATACTAACGGGAATTTTTTAAAATTTTGAACCGCAGTTAATATGGTTTATCAGTAGAAGCCATTTTCAACGTTCCTTAAAAGCCTGGCAGCTGTGTAAAAAAACACGTGCATGCTTAAACGCAATATCATTCTTGACTACAAATTTATTAAAACTAATAAAAGGCTGAAGTAGATAACAAAGAATTTGTACGGAAAATTATTTTTATATTATCCACCTTTCTTAGAATGATATTCATATTTATGTAATTCTAGAATTCTAAGAATGTGCTTTTATATTAATGGTGCTGAAAATACTTCAAATAACAGTAAAATAGTTAATATAAATCAGTCTGCGATATGTCAACCACATATTACAATGTATTAATTATTAATGCTAGCTTGACAAAGTTTATAAAAATTTATAGCAAAGGGCGATGCTGTCACAACTTGCAAGGGCAAAAGACTAGGAATACTTCGGCTCTTTACAAAGGAACCTGCTTTCATACTCTCCATATTCTGATTTAGCCGAGTGATTTTCGTTTGTTTGGTAAAATGAAGAAACAGCACTCATTTTCGTTGCCTTCATAAAGATGAAACTGTGATAAACAAGTGAATAAAAGAAACTCGGAAAAACTCTGAACCAAATCCTAGAATTAAGTAAACGCCCCTCGTATTTATTTTATTTTATAACCTTGTCAGAGATATCACAAATATGAAATCTAAAGCTTCGCATCGTTAATTGATTTCCCTTTTTCCAAAAAATATCAATTTCCAAATTTTTTATCAATATTAAATGTATAAAATGACTTTAAAGCCAAAACTTACCGATTTCAAACTGGATCAGTTAGTTCCATCAGTAGTGAACCACCAAACACTTGAATATTTTTAAATCCGAGATTAAATAATTATTTAAAGCATTAATGTAACCACAGGGAGTTTTTGCACAACGTTACACAATGATGTTAACACTATCAATATAAAATATGCTATTTGTATTAAATTACAGTATTTTTAAAACAAAAAAAAACTCCACAATTGTACAAACACACACAGTTGTTTCCATTACCACGATCTCGGCAACACTAATAAAATGCAAAGTAACAAAATTTTCGTGCAAGAATGAACAGGATTATCAGTACAAAGTACATCTGCAATCCTTTAAGGCTGATATTTGTAAATTAAAGTTTAAAAGTAAGACAGACGATACAGGTGCTAAAAGTACGTGAATAACCAAGAATGATAATAAATAATTTAACCTTTCTTGTCTGCAGATACATATATTTTAAAAATATTAATAAAAAATTCCGACGAAACGGTTGTGTAGTAATTATCTTTATACTTTCAAAAATAATTTGTTAATTTTTATTAAAATATTAAAACCGTGAAATATGTGAGGTTGAAATTTAAAACCTTTTTCCGAAAATATCATTGGCTGAATGTCCCTTTCTTCTTCTTCCTTTAATTTTATCTGTTAACAAATGGCTCTTAAAAAGCACAAGAATATATTTAAAATAACTGACGCTTTTAAATTCATCGAATAAGAAACCTGATTTTAATCGCTGCAAAGATCAAGTCTACTTAAATACAACAAATTTAGTACGAGTAGTTTAGGTAAACTTTCAGTTTTAAGCCAAGACGTTGCAAAATGCTCTAAGAAAATCTTAAATGATCGTTTATTATGGTTTATGTGTTTCTAATATATTATAGATTAGAATACCTTACTTTAGATGGAATTACAATCGGAAACTGTAAGAATTATTATGGATCCTCAATTTACAATTCCATATTATACTAAGGACTAAGAGTAAAGGTAAAGGTTTCGGCATTAACACCCCGCGAGGGAGCATAGCCTGCAACATGGAGAGTTAAGGCCTCCTAAGTCGCTTTTTATACCTCAGTTGTCTCGCACGCTATGCGTACGGGGTGACGTGGTAATAAGCAACGCGCCTTCGACAAACCCCTACCTTTCCTACTCCATCACTGTATTTTAGTTCCCAATTATTTTCAGTGACTGGGCAGGCCACCCGCTCAACATCGGACTCGGGTCTGGCCCCGAGAGCGTCCACGCTGTAGTCGCATGCCTTAACCACTCAGCAACTCATGGTTTGATTTACCAAATGATTGTATTTTGCGTGTTAAAAAATTTGAAAGAAAACTATGTTTCATATAAGATGTAAAATTTGCTATGTTTGTCACAATACAGATTCCTACTAGGGATTGCAGCCTTCTAAAATAAGCAAAATTCTAGTTGGATTGTATTAAATGACAATGGCAATCGAACCCTATTGAGGTATTTAACAACCGCAGCTTACGTTTCTGCCAATAAAGTAACAAGCTTTAATGGTTGAATTTTGAATTCTGATTATGTTTATAATAAATAACAGTTTTTGTGCGGTTTTTGAATAAAAGCAACATGCTAAATAATAATTGTTAGGTACAAATGGTAGTTTTATTTTGTACTTTTTGCTAGTTATCAAGACGGCCATGTATTCGAATCGAAATGGTATGTACCAAGGTCAAAAATCAGATGTAAAACAGATACAAAAAAATACCGCTCCAATAGGCAACAGAATGATTTTTTTTAAATTAATGTTTTTTAATGTTTATGCCGTATTAAAAAGACCCAAGATAAAAATTTTTTTTTAATAATTAAGAAGCGTAAAAAAGGGTCGAAATTTCAAATGAAAAATTTTCCCGCCAAAACGAGCACGTATTGCTGTGACGTATGTAGCCGAACGCGTCAGCTGCATAGATAACCAATAATAGTCAGCTGTCAGCTGTTAGCAAAACATACGCGAACGTTGTAGCGCGACGCGCGATATTTAACGTGTTTATTTACCTCCTTCGCCTGTGAAAATTAACAAGTAGATACTACTTCTACACCAGGCAAAATATTTCTATCTATATCTAATGAATAGGTATGTGATACTAACCTTAAATTTTTTCCAGTCACTTTGACACTGCAGAGTCTATTTTATGCATATTACCAGGCAACACCGATCCGTGCGGCGCGGTACGTCACATGCCGTTTTCGATTTTCCGGCGGTAATTCAAAATTGCTGAGATAATTTTCTATTTTTTTTTCGGGGATAACATTTTTTTTTATTATTTTAAATATTATGTAGCTTATAAGTGACCCCTACTACATGTAAAAACGATTTCACTTAATTTATAAAATTCAGTTCTTTAGCCTATTTCATATAAGGCAGGGTCAAATTCCAAAGAACATAAAATCAGATACTGTAAAGGCCCTTTAGGTAAACTGTCTCATTGGCTCAAAGTAAATGTTAGTTTAAAATATTTAACATAGTCGTACATAGTAATCACTCCGATTATCTCACTTTCTACAATTTACCATTCGAATAACTGCTGTAGCCCTCTTTAAGAATGAATTAAGTGTCGACCCACTTTAAGGCATTCTTAGGAAGTTCTTTTGACATCTCTGACGTCTTTATTAAAAATTTACGATCCGTTTTATTTGCAAAAGGTGTTTCCCTTGATACTACACATATAATGAAATATTCAACCATATAAATTCCTAATAAGTTAGTACTGTTTACTGTAGATAATATTTAAATACCCCAACTTATTACCAAATTAAAGTTTAACCGTCTTGCTATTATTTTGTATGATTGTGTTTTTAAACAATGGTGTTTGATCTGTATGTTAATATCGTCTAAATCCTCGTTAGATAGTAATATATGTAATTTATAACTAGTCCCGATGATATACATATATTGCAGTAGATCGTTAATAAAAGACAGAAATATTAACGGCTTAACAACGAGCCTTGTGCAACACCAACGCCAATATTGAATTTGTTAAATATATTAATACCCAGTTTAATATACAGTAATAGATAGTTTTCGGTGCGATAAAAAAGATCTTAAATATAGGAAACTAAAAGAATTCCGTAAAGCATGTTTTTTCAAACCTAAGTTTTTGATATAAAAAGTACCAACGTGGTAAATAAAAGTACAAAACGCCGTAACTGTAACTAGATTACTTACAGTGACGGTTGTGAAGCAGCCTCTACTGATTGCCACCTTTATAGAACTAAAATGTTGCTAGTTGGACAGTGAACTGAAAAGTTAAACGTTTGTTAATTTATTTGTAAGAGCAGTTTTTCCAAATTCTGACTATAAAATACAGGAATATTGAAAGTTGCTTAATTCACAAACACTCGAAAAATGTTGCCAATTGAAATTCACAATTAAAACTCGAACTTTCATAACCTGCAATTGAAGTGTATTTCGCATATATGTATTCAAAATTCAAGTTTATTTTTTAAATTTCTACTTTAATTGTTTATTGAAAAAAAAATATTTGACACTTACCATTCCATATTTCTAAACCTTCGACTGTCAAACTTTACCTTACCTTTACTATTTTGTATATTAATTGAAGCCAATATAAGCATTTCCAAACAAGGACAAACCAATATACCAAATCGTTTACTTACCTGAAACAAGAAAGTATCTTAATCATAACCTAAGCAGAACCAAAAATTACAATTAATGTTAATTTAGTATCTTAAATTACGCTACATATAAGGTTAAGTAGAGCTTATTAAGTACAAGTCAAAATTCATATGAGTATTCACGCACAGTAGGAGCTAAAGTTTTACATTTCCTGGCATCATAAAAAATGATTAAAGAAACCTTATTTCTGTCACACGTCATGTTCAAAACTAATTAAGTTAAAATTTACTAACAGCCACTTAATAAATTTTGAAACCCGGAATGCCGAAACTAATTAATGTCATTTTATTTTCAGCCTGAAAGTTCAGCAGGACCGAGCCATGCATTTCGATGTAAAGTGTTCAAGAAACCTCGACCATGTCATTTATGTCATCAACCCATTCTCAACCAAGGGTCTTGCTGTAGAGGTAAGTTCTAATATTTTATTTCACAGTTTAACCCACATTTAACCATTACACATTCAGATAAAATCGGGACTAATCTAGCTTCCCCATAAAGGCCTATCTAGAAACGTAAGGGATAAGTGTGCTGCGTAATTTTATCGGTCTGGGTTACATCTGGTTTTAAAACGGGGAATAAATCATTACTGTCCGCAAATAGTTTGTCCATTCCGAAGTTGCCGTTGTACCCAACCCTGATATCTTTTTAATTATCAAAACGTCACACTTCATAAATTTTGCGGTGAATTCATTAATCAAATTTCCAATCACAACTTAATTTATCAAAAATAATCCTTTACGGGTTCTCCTTCGCTTTAAAAAATAACACCTACACCGTTGTATGATTAATATTCTTATTAATAACACAAGTTTTCTCCCTTTATTCTTGTTTTACGTGTTGTAATTATCTTTTTGCCGACAAATGCATTGCATGGGAAAAACGTGTTTTAAGTGCACGTTCTCTCGCTTTTAAGTGCTTATTGGTCAAGAAGTACTCGTCATTATTGGCACTTGCAAAATTTAACATTTATTGGAAGCAAGCTGCACTTGCTGTCTCACCATTAACTACTTTTTTGTTTTCATTGCTGTTTTCAAACACCCTGAAAGCTTCGAGTTTATAAAATATTGATCGGTAATGACTAATCAGATTTTCTCAGGGAGATAAAGATTAAAACTAAGAGTGATACGATGTGAACTAACTTAATGTTATACAGGGTATCCATTATTATAAAACATCGATCTTGTAAGTTTCAGAGTAAATAACATACAAAGCGTTTTATAAAAAACTATGTTTTAATTGATTTATAAATAAAGTTCGGTGGTGTGCCATTTCTTAAGCAGCACAGTGAATCTTCTTCTTCTGTATCCAACATGTCTGATGTGTAGTGACTCAATGTGATTAGTTATTTTCTAATCGATTAATATTTTTACTACATTTCTCCATCGGATCCCATCCTGTGTAATTCTATGGGTGTTTTCTTAATAATTTTGTTACAACATCCATCCATCTCGCAGGTGATCTTCCCCTTCTTCTTTAGCCTTCAGTTTTTCCTTGCACCACAAGCCTTTCCTTATTGTCACTACGCATAATGTGGCCAAAGAACTTTAATATTCTTTGATAGGTAGTACCAGAAAGTCTTTGAGCTGGCTGGATTTCTTGTAGAATTCAAATGTTGGTCCTCTTAGCTATCCTTGGTATATGCAGCATTTGGCGCCAGCACCACATCTCAAAAGCATCAATACGTCTCCTATCTGCCTGACAGATTACCCATGTTTCTGAAGCGTACCAAAAGATTGAGAATACCAGAGTTTTCACAAGATTAATTTACGTTGCCCTTAAAATATTTCTGTCTCGCCAAAATTTTGTTAGCTGGGACATTGCGGTTCGCCCAAGCGGAGTACGACGTCTGGTTTCATGTTCTGTGCTACCGTCGTCATGGATCACTGTACCACTTCAGAGCAATGCCACGCTCAATGATCATTACTTTTGACTTTTTATAATTGATCAGTCCGTATTCTTGTCCCGTGTTCTCTTAGTCTTGACACCACTGTTTCTTCGGCTTCCTGTATATTTGATGGCATTAGTACAGTATCGTCGGCGAATCGTAGATTGGAGAATTTTTTTCCACCGATAGCCATCCCTCCATGCCATTCGTCTAGGACAATCCGCATCACATATTCACTGTAGACATTATATATAGCATTGGAGACAGTATGTATCCCTGCTTAACACCTTTTTCTGTCTTATACTTATTTGAATATATATTTTCTATTCTGATTACGCTGTTGTTGTAGAGACTGGCTATTATTCTTATAAGATCTTTCGGGACTCTGATTGATTGTAGTATATGCTATTTGCAGTGCCGCGTTTACAAAATCAGCGCCCAGGGGCTTATGATCTTCAAGCGCCCTACCATACTTAAAATAGCAGACGAAATGGACAAAACCGTACAAAAGCTCGTAAATTCGGATAAAAACGGTTATAGAACTTATGAGCTTTTGTACAGTTTTCGTCCATTTTGTCCGCTTCTTTCAGAAGGGCAACTGGTCATATCTTAAAAATAATAAAGAAACAATAAATGAGTTAGAAGAAGAAACATTTAATTGATTCAAATAAACAAAATTCCAATCCACCTATTCAATTGAATCAATGAAATCTTTTTTCTGGGTGTAGAGCTAGAGATTAATTCGATATATTTACCAGAAATTTGTTGTACAACTATAAATAAATGATTTTGCTCTATCAATTCAGAACGTCAAGTCTCATTTAACCCGGTATTACATTAATAATACTAGTGCAATAAGAACTTAATAGAAAATTACCTTTCGACAATATTACTTGAGCTTTTAGCTTCATCGGATTCATTATCTTGTTTTTGTGCAAAAAAAATATTTATTTTTGGCACTTTCTCAAGTACTTCTTGTTGTTTTTGAACTTTTTCTGCATTCAATTTTCTTCTTGCACCACCACTCAACTTTTTATACATTTTGGAAAAATTTAGAACAGATATAACAAGCTAAACAACTGAGAACTGACTATTGTCAGTGATAGAGGATGAACATGAAATACACGGCGCACTTTTTATTTTGACGAGTTGCTCGGTGACGCTTGGCGGGAGAGTCGATGAAGGCCGTGAGGCGGCGCGTACAGTGTTGGTGGGGGATACGCGCGCCACTCGTGTTGTGGAAAGACAGAGAATTTTGCACGTTGCATTGTTTTGATCACATTTATAGATAGAGCTAAAAAAAAATCCGCTCGTCCGAGAATCGAACCTGCGACCTCGCGCTCAGAAGAAGTTTCACTTCAAAAAACTTTTGCCCAATTGTACGTCACGGTGGGCGCCCCCTGACGTCCGGCGCCCTCTCACGCCCGGCGCCCTAGGGCTCAAGCCCCATAAGCCCATAGGTAAACGCGCTACTGGCTATTTGATGCTGTCAAAGGCTTTCTCAAAGTCTATGCAGCAGAGTATTACAGGGACGTAGTCTTCTCGTGCTTTTTCAATTATGTTGCGGATATTAAAAGTCAATTCCCTGCAACCTCTATTTTTGACAAATCCAGCCTGTTCCGGATGTATTTCAGTATTAATAAAATAACTAACGCGGGATTGGATTATGTAAAGTAATTTTGCTAACATGTTTAATTAGAGATATCATTCTATAATTTCCACAGTTGTTATGTATCGGTATAGTAATGGAGGTAGTCCATTGTTGGGGCCATTCACGAGTTTTCCATATTTTTATTGCATAATATATGAATGATTTTTAGCGTATCAAACTCCATTATCTTAAACGCCTCTGCCGGTATTGAGTCAACAACTCCTGGAGCTTTTCCCGCTTTAGTTTTCCTTAGTGCCGCCTGTATTTCTCCCGTCATAATTTCTGGTTCTTCTATGCATTCATTGCTTAGTTCTTTATTATCCTTATCTGGGTATACACCTTTGCCATATTTTCTCCATGTTTCTGTTTCTCCTACAGCTGTTGTGATTTTTCCCGTTTTATCCGTCACCGCCCATGTTCTTGCTTCAAATTTCTTTGTTAATATTTTTATTGTCTTAAATAGATCTTTGGTATTATTACGGTCAGAGTATAGTTGGAGTTCTTCACATAAGTGTCGATTTTTATCTTTCCCTGAAATTTGCTTGTATTTGTCTACTTATTATTCGGTATTCTTCTGTTCTATTTCCTACATTTTTTATTGTTCTTCTTTCTCCAATTAGTTGTAAAGTTTCATTCGATATCCCGGATTGTTTTTTTTTCTAATTACATGTTGGTTGTTATATGTTGCAGTTTCAATTACAATAATTTCCAGTTTATTCCGGAGTTCGTTCACACTTAGATCACCTGGAGATTGGAGTTCTTCTTATAATCTACTTGAGACTGTGCTGTTAAAGCCTGTCTTCTTTGTAATTTGTGAACGTTTTCTATTATTACCTCTTTTTGTATTTTTGCATTTACAAGATAATTCTGCCACCAATAACTGATGGTCTGAGTTACAGTCTGCTGAAGGTAAAGTTTTAGCGTTGCAGATTGAAGTACGCCATCTTGTTTGTATCATTACATAGTCAATTTGGTTTCTGAATTTTCCACAAGGTGAGGTCCATGTATATAGTTAATCGCGTTTTATGTTACTTAAATGTGGTATTTGTTATTGTGAAGTGATTATTTATCTATGCCGAATTGAATCGTTCTCCCCTTTCGTTTCTCGTTCCCAATCAATAGGTACTGTCCTATAACTGCTTTTAGGTCATAGTTATTTATATTTGTTCCGACTTTTGCGTTGAGATCACTAAGTATAATGATTATTTCTTTTTTAGGTACATATCTTCCAATTTTTCTTCTAAAGTTCTGTAAAATTCTTCTATAGTTTCGTTGTCTGCAGTTGATATAGGGGCATAAACTCGTGTGAGGTTGAGGACACATGGTTTTGCATTCATTTTCATTTTCTTTCATTAATGGCGTCATATTCAAATGCTGCATTATTAATTTTATTTGATACCATAAAGGCTACGCCATGGATGCTTTGGTTATCGGTTCCAAAGAAGTAAAAACTACAATGATAGCCGTGGTTTTAAAATTTAAGTTGTAATAATTTAAAAACGTATACACTATTCATTCGACATATTTGGACACTAATTGGTCATAGCCCGGTACGGATTATCCATTAGCGAAAACCAGCTACTAGGGCCCTTTGGAGACAGAGACTGATGGTTGCCTTTAATATTCGTGCTTAAAGATAAATCGTCACACATTCTGTTATGAAAAAGAAAATACTTTTACTTTTATATAATTCTAATTTAAACCTAAAAATGAGAGAGCATAATTATATTTGATATTAAATTACAACCAGATTTGGCCACAATGCATCATTCTACATAATCTAAAATTGTACAAATACCTGCTTGTATGTCTTCTAGAGACTTGATTTTCATCAATAATATAATAAAATGAAATCATGACCCACTATTGTCAAACTGAACAGTGTAGTGTATACAGGTTTTATTTCATTTTATAGTTTTTTAAATGCAATTACAAAACAGTTAGTAATGTAAAAATAAACTGGCAACACAGAAACTAAATTGTCAACTTCTGCATTGCTTGCTAATTGCCCATTTTTATTATACTTAAAAACCCTTTTAAGCTAATATTTTGAATATTTAACATACGTCTAACGGTTAAGGTTATATAAGTAAGTTATTATCTTATTAATTTTATAACAAAATTACAGTGTTAAAAGCTATCAATTTACTATGAATCACGAAACAGTGAAACAGATTATGTAGATGTTTAAGTGATGTCATTAATTTGTCTTGCTTGAATGGGTGACCACTCTGCGGCTCGGTGTGTTCGGCCCCCTCGACACTGTAAAGGTATAAGAGGGTAAAAGGAAAAGAAAGCAAGAAAGAAAGAAAGTTCATTTTAAGAAAGGCAATTTGTACTGACGAGTATATAACAGAAACTGGGTGGTTTTTGAATTACTAAGTACTACCCTCATTATTTTTTGCAACTTTTATAACCTAACAGAAAAAGGCGATAACTGTTTAAGGTTAAAATACCAAAAAATCTAATTAAAACATTTTTATAAATAAAAACCAAAGCTTTATAAAAAATATTAAATCATAAAAGAAGCTCGTGATATTCAATTAAAATACTGCAGTAATTTATGTTTTAGATTTCACTTAACATTTGATTAAACTAGCGGTAGCAACATAACCCCAATTAATTACTTAATTGATAAGATAATTAACATGATCCTGTTTTGCTACAACGTCAAGCTGCAGTACTCTCACCTACCACAAATTGAATTATATTCTGTTCGTGATGTTTATCTAACTCTCACAGAACTTTTAATTGTGCAGTAAGGATGTGGTAAACCTGTTATCGGGGGAAACTGAAAATTAAACTATGCGGATATATTTTCTCCCTGCAATTTAAACAAAATCATAAATTTTGGGAAACTTCAAAAGTTTGCCAGAAAGTTGAAAATTACATCCAAAATACGAATATTAAAAATAAACTGTCATTGGAGAAGTATAAAACATATTTCATCCTTCAAGAATATTACTTTACTTTCAAAAATAACTAATTTGAATGTTTGAACGATGAAATCTTACAAGAAAGCTAATACAAAATAGATTGTAAAAAAAAATTGAAATTAGAAAAAGTGGAAATTAAAATAGTTTTTAAAGTTTCAAAGTAAAATTAAACTTTTTAAAAGAGATTTCAAAAAAATACCTTATACACTTTAACAGAAGCCGGTCGCTTCCAGAAACTGAAAACTCGCGACTAGGTTTACCAAAGTGTACAGAAAAGTTTGCAAATACCCAAAAAAATCCGCCAAGAAACATCCAACAATATTACTCAGCGAGAACTAAGTTTTTTAAAAATTCGCAGTGCTAAATTTCAACTGGACTTTTCAAGAATAGATAATGATTCTTTGAAAAAGCAAGTCAAATTTTTGAATTAAAGAAATTCGTGTGTCAAGTACAGTAAATTAAAAATTAAAGTTTAGCTGTGGCTGTACAATTCGAAATAATCCCATATAAACTTTGACTTGTAAAAAAACGAAGGACTATTTAAGGGTTAAAAAGACCTAAAAATTATAAAACCGTAAACTTTTTAAACTAAATCCAAATGCTTTTCAAAGGAAATTACCTAAGGATTCATGATGAAAATAAAATTAATGCAGTCGAATGAACAAAAAAAAAGGTAAATTTTGCCCAGAATGAAGAGCCTTTCAGAGTAATACTGAATATTTCTTTTAAGTATTTTTATGCTGTAAAACTTCCTTTTAAATGCTAAAACTATTCTTAATGAAATGAATCTTTACAAGAAAATTTTCGTTATAAAGGTCGTTAAAAAATTCTTCTAAAGTTCATTACCGTCTTTCAGAAGAATGTAAATTCTGTATAAATTCTGATTTTCATATTAATTATTCTTCTCCAGAGCTACATTCTTACACGCCAAAGAAATATTTTCAGCTAGAAATGCAAAATTCTTAAATGCAACTTCCTAGAAAACTCATCAAATATTCCTTGGCGTGATGCAAAACGGCATACAACTTGCACATCTCATTATTTATTTTCCACAAATGTTCGCTGTAGGCATTCAAAACTTCTACGGTTGATTATATATTATGAAGATTGTATTCGTTAACCTTTCATTTACTCGATAAGAGCTTCCTCAATTATATACACATTGGAAAAAGAAGCTTTTCCGGAAGGAGACTGAACGCCCCGAGCACCTTTCAGCGAAGGAGTTTGAAATCATTAATTTTATAAATGATTTTCCGCATCACCGGCGGTTTTGTATTTATTTGAAAATTGATGAATCCTCCCAACAAGTACTAAATTTGCATATAAAGTAAAGGTAACTCCTATGAAGCCGAAAAGACCGGAATAATCATTTTTTAAAATGAAGAAAAATGACATCGGTATACAATGCTGACAATCTACATTATTCATTATCACGAATCGGCATTAGTTACAATCAACACAATAACATTCCACTCTGCAAATAAAGTAATTCGAGAGAACTATATAATGTGACAATTAAGGTGTGTTTGACACTGAGGTTATGCTGAACCAGAAGGTTAATAACGTATTTACTGCATCAACATTGCTCCAGACTACGTTGAATAATAATCCATGTCTTCAGCATGTAGTTCCGTAATTTTTTACATTAACTTCTTATAAATTGCAACCGTAAATCTCGTCATGTGGCGGCGGCTTCAAAATAAAATTCGCCGTAATTAATCACGCTTCCTACACGATGTAGTAATGCAAATAAGAACTCAATTTTTAGATGTGCTAAGTGACACCTACTCACGAGACTTATAAAACCAATTCTTCCGGCAAAAAATGTTCCATTAATGCTCTCGTTCATAATGGATTGAAAGTAGGAATTCATTTCGTTTGTAAGGAATAAAAAGGGAAAAACCACAACCCAAAATTAAACTGAGTGCTTGAATTACTGCGAATATCGGTTTTGTCATGACAAGGGATTCTAATCAAGGTTTTAAATTGAATGAGAAGTTTAATGGAAATTAGAAAACTTTCGAAATTTTATTACAATGGAAGATTATTTTTCATGGAGAGGTACTTGTCACTCGAGTTGAAAAACCACAAACAAGTTGAGGTCAACAATATATGGATTTATTTTTTTATAAAATGGTTCATTTTGCTGCCATATACCATGAGATCGAAAAAAAGATGATTCTGAGCAGGCCTTGACTAGTACAACACGATTGGCAAGACTGATTTCAAAATGTGGCAGTAGGTTAGAGGTTAATAAATGTCAAATAAATTAAAACACAAAACAGTATTTATTTAGGGAACAAACTGAAAACTAAGATGAATACATGTTAGAGTAGGTGTTCAAAATGTGATCCTTCACTAGTATTACAACGATAAACTTAAATAATTCTGGAAACAAGATTGCAAAACTGACTTACATTTGAAATGTCACTGTCACATTATAATTCATAGGCATTCTAGAACCAGTGTAACCAATCGTGTTGTACTAGTCAAGGCCTGCTCAGAATCATCTTTTTTTCGATCTCATGGTAGTTTATGTAATCTCAGTTGACAGGATTAAATATCGTTAAGTGGATTTCTGGATATTGTTAAATAACAATATAATATAAGCAGCGGTTTTTTTTACTTTATTTTAAATCCTTTTTACGGAATTATTATGAACATATCTTTTAAACTCAACTCTCTTGGTATATTTAATAGAAGAGGCTATATACCTACACTTTTCGTAGTGTAATTCTTAAGACTCAAGACTCGTCTACTTCTTGATCAATTCCTACCAAGCAAGATCATGTAAACTACACCATTTTTAAACAACAAAAACTGCCCGAGTGCCAGTAATTATAGTTTATAAAAAAATAATTTCAAAAGATTGCAATTTTAATAGTTATAGAAGGCAACCCTTTCGCACACGAGTGTGAAGTTTGCCCTCCGTAACGAGTGTTTTATACTGTTTTCTCTGTTTCGGCTTCCATTTACATTATTTATTTGTTTGTTTCTTTTAATAAACAATTCGGGGAATTTTTGAGAAAATCGTACGACACTAATTAAAGGCATTGTCAACTTATGAAAAGTCGATTTTTTTTTATTTTGTAATTTGATTGAGTAAACTGAGTATTGCACCTTTGCAAAATTTTTTGGCCGAATTTTAATTCGTTACCGTGTTATGGGAGCTAAAAGTTTAAGCTATGACGTCAACTACGTCGGTCGCCGGTAAGAGCTCTAACGTGAGATGCCTCTTTATAGAAGCAAATGCAATTAAACAAGCAAACATTGTCTAAACAGGCAAACACAGACATTTAATACAATTAAAACCTAGCATAGCTACAAGTACAACGCTAAATTTAGGTTATGTTGTCGACACTCGTGACGTCACGTACGTAGGATCTGAATTTTATTTTGGTTTTATTGTGGTTATTATCAAAGATATTGAAATTCTACCAATGCCGGTACTTTTACGAGTATTTTAACTAACGTATTTTGATATTTACTAAATATGTTGCATAAGTTGACAATGCCTTTAACGACCAATAGAAACGTAATATTGAGCATAGCACCACAGCAACGTCCAAATTTCTTGGAATTTTTTTGTTTATAGCTAGACCAACCTAGGCGAAATTAAGAAGTGGAAATTTTTATGTGAAATATGACAGTGACATATAAGTTTCTATGGTTACGTTTCTAAAATTTATATACGTACTGAATTATTATTGCTTTTAGTGGCGATGTCGTTACGATTTGCTTACCGAATCTGCACTCGAGCATTAATTCATGTCCGGCACACCTAAAAATTTCCGGAAAGAATTAATGCTCTTGTGAGATTATGAGTAAAAATAGTTAGGTTGTTAACAACGATTTATGTTTGATAGTTGACAGAAGTGATATTCTTGTTGCCTAGAAATGAACAAAGAACTGCAATGGTTGCCTAGGTATTTTGTGTATTATTTACTGCAGCACACCAACCCCGAAAAATAAAAAGTCACAAAAAAAGCGTTGAAGAATGAAACTCATTCTAACATCAAAAAACGCGTTAGAATAATGTTTTCTCAAACCCTATACGACCCTTCTTAGTCGATAGTGCACTAACATTTTCTTCTAATGCCCTTTATAATGAGCCAAAGTTTTTTTACTTTTACATAGAATGGCAAGAACCTCTTACGAAATTTTCGACAAACTTATTGTTCTAGTAGTTAGGGGAGGTAGGGGTAATGACGCCTACCTAAACTAAAAGATTCATGTATTTTACATCTTAATGTGTATTGAATCCTGAGTAGGGGAGTAGTAACACAAATTTTGTTTAGCTTCTATAAACAAAAATATAATTGCGAATAAAGAAAGAATACTTGATCGGATTTACCCACTCGTGAGGAAGTAATGGCGCTCGCGCATTTTATGTACAACTTTATTAATGATACAGCTTATTACATTATATTTTATTATTATTAATAAATTATATTACTATTTACAAAGGTCGCACACGTACCTTGTGGGCTTTTCAGCACCAGAGCATTCTTGGTGTGCCCACAGAGTCCAAACTGTGCAGCGATACCAAACTTCATTACCGCGACCAAATTCTCTACAGAAAATGCATTCCTCGGCGCTTTCTTGCGCTGCGTTAGTTTTTTCTGGTGGTATGTAAATGTAACAGGACAATTCTTCCAAATCATCAGTGACGATGATTTGGATGGTCGGTTCAGGTTTACGAATGCTGAGAGTTGGATTTTTTTTCAAAAACATATTCAGCCAATCTCTGCCATCTAAACGATGTTGGTTATTAAAAGTGTATCTGATTTTATTTTGTTCGGCGTAATGGAAAGCTATACGTCTCAATTCTCGGGGAGTTAGTCCAAAGAACAAATTTTCCAGATTTAAACAATGTTGTTCGTCATTAAACGTAGGCTTTCTTCCCAAGTTTGGTTCGAAACATTCTTCAACTTTCAGTCTGTCTAACGAACTGTATGGAACATTAAACCTGCGTGTAGCCTCACGAACACCTACACCATTTTAACAGCTTTCATTACTGTATTCATATCGATAACGATAATGTCCCATGATGTTTTATTTGTTGTTCTTTCTCTTGTTCGTGGCATATAGTGATTGCTACATTGGAAAAATAAATACTTAATAAAATATGGGAAATGCCGCTCAATAAGGGTAATGCCGCTCACTGAGCGTTATTTTTCACAGACTGTTGAGCGTCATTGCCCTGATATGCAACATTTCCTAGCATATGCATTCTAACCTCTCCTAAACATTCAACCCCTAAATTAATTTTGCTAAATCCAAAAGGAATGCATCATCATTTGACTGCTTAGCAACGTTAATATCTTATAATAGTATATTACGTGCCAAGTGCAGAAAAGTGGATTTTTACTAGACGAGTATGGTAAGTTTGAGTACGAGCGATAGCGAGTAGTTAAATGCCATACGAGTCTAGTTAAATCACTTTTCTGACGCGGCGCGTATGCTATTTTTTCGCATTAAAAAAAATAGCTATTTATATTACAAGTGAGGAAAGTGTAAGATCGCCTCCCGCAGAGCACGAGCGAGCGTTGCTATGTAGTAAAGTGTTGCTATATAGTAAAATGCCACTTTAAGATGCTTCTTACCGTTGCTATGTAGTAAAGTGTTGCTATAGTTCTTAAATTCTAAGCTTACTACGGAACAACGGAACCACTCGTTTTCATCGAAACCCTGCGATCAGGCAAAACGAATAGTTCCACCGGAATGTCTTCTATTCTGTTCTTTCGCATTATACTAATGGTAGTTTATTACTTTCTTCTGGCTTAGTTAAAAAAGGCAAAGAAATGTGCGTTTGAAAGTGCGTTCCGTACTAAGCTTAGAATTTAAGAACTATATGTAGTAAAGTGTTGCTATGTAGTAAAATGCCACTTTAATAGATGATTTGAAATGCATTAATATGGCATATTACTGTATGAAATGCGAAAAAATATAATACACTATTTATCTGCTTGGGTTTTCGACTTCTTATAACAAATACTTACAACACATAAAAAATTGTTGTATGACTCATATACTTGTTGATTACTGGAGTTCTTCATGCAGTGTGTTCAAAAATATAATTATTAGGTGGCAGCACACTTATGGCTGAGAAAATTTAAATATTACAAGTAAACGTGACTGAGCGGTATAACGTATAACCACTAACCGTCATTATCCCTACCTCCCCTAAATGCATCAAAAATGTTTCTCTTTAGAGTTTTTAACTTATATTTATTTTGTAACGAACCACAAAAATTTGTCGGTTTGCTGGGATCATTTGGCTCCATACAGCCTTTTTTCACTTTGACCTAATGAAATCCGTTGTGAAATTGCCCCACTAATTTATAGCTGTTTTATTTAATAATTTTAGGCTTTTAATAAAGTCTATGATTTTCCTAGGAGTTATATTTGGCACAGGTACCATAATTTCCAAGGAATTTAAGCCTGCTGAGGGTTATTCCATCATATTTGCGCAAAATATTGTCTGCATGTTTCATCGTCAACCTTACCGATTCTCTGCAGATGTTATCTAAGCGTAGAATGGACCTGTTAATAGCCTGAGTTCTACCTTTTCGAGTTCGAGGAGCTTTTAAACATTTTGTAGCAAATAGTTTATGAACTTATTCGCTTGATTTTGTCCAGTGCTGACATCATGTAGAATTCTATTAGTGTAACATCACAGTACTTAGCAACAAATAACGCTTGCTTGTAGACGATGAGTTGCTAGTATGACGATGCGTTTTCTACATTTTTCACACTTTTAATATTGCCTAACGACCCTAACGTTCTTAAATTACAGCAATTCCTGCCAGAATAGAGTCCTACGTAATATGATCTCAACACTAGGGCATAGTATACTACCTTTAGATTGGTTTCCCATAATCGCAGGGCTTCCGTTTGGTAGCTTTTCCACAAAACAGATCTGATCCGATGAATTCTACCGATGCTCCTTCTTTTGCTAGGGCACCAACAATTTCATTTCCTTCAATTCACTCATGCCCTAGTACCTAAATTAAAGTTAATGCATTATATCCCTGTCAGTTGGTTAAAAATAAAATGCCCCAGGCAATTTTTGACTCAAAGGTATTAGATTAACGAGCTTCTAATGCTGCCTTACTATCCGATAAAATATAAATCCTCGCTCTACGCAGTTCCTTTCTAATGCACTTTTGAGTACAGAGACCCTATTGTATGGATTACAGCTTGAAAAATGGTTGAGGTATTACCCAAAGGTTTCGAAATCCTACATTCTTGCATCTTGGAGCCATCTGTGTACCGTATACTAGCTCCATTCTTGTCTGCTTTCTTAGCCCTCATTAACGACCACTTGAAAAGAGCAGTTGAAGTAACATCTTTTTGGCATTACATTACACGGTTTGATGGTCCACTCTAAGTAAATAATTTTTATATACTTAGATGGCCTACTATTGTTAAGTGATGAACTTAAAAACAAAATTCAAGCGTGCGAGATGAAGTACCTAAGAAGAACACTAGGAATTACGAGAAAGGACAAAATACGAAATGAAGTGATAAGAGACAGTTTAGCGGTAGAAAAAGTGGAAAGTGTAATAGAAAAGAAACAGTTAAACTGGCTGGGACATATTATCAGGATGAAAGAAGAAAACTTGGTGCAACAGATATGGGATATGAGTTGTGACAAAAAACGATCAAAAGGAAGGCCAAGGACAACGTGGAATAGACATATTGGAAAAATACTGAAGAAAGAAGGAAGCAATCTCAATCAGGCAAAAACACTAGCAAAGGTCAGGAAAAAATGGAAGGTTTTCTGTGGGTATAAGGCCCACAACCCTCAACACTCAAAGGTAGAAGAGGGAAGCAGATAAGTAAGTAAGTAAGTAAGTAGATGGCCTACTAGGTCTCCTGACTTAAACTGGACTGCTTGTTGAAGTTTTAGTGGATTTAGCCATGTCTCCCTCTTTATACACAAAAGTGCAAAAGAAAAAAGTTTAATAGCAAGTCTTTGGACTTTTGATAGCTTGTTTCGTGCTGCACTTTGTTCAGTCTTTGTCCACCATATCAAAGAGGTATAGGTGACGATGGGCTTCACTACCATTTCGTATGATCAATAGATCATTTTTAGTTTTAATCCCCAAGTCTTGGTACACAGCTTTTGGTATACCCATAGTCATTGTAGCTTTTTCAAGAGCGTTTTCAACATGCGGGTTCCAGCTAAGTGTTCGGGCAAGCTTAATGTCCAAGAGCTTTGCTGAACTGAAGAACAGTAGCTCCATTTAGAATGGGAGCCCTGAATTTTACTTTCCTTCGTTTAGTAAACGAAACAATAACTCGTTTGTTTGGTTTTACACTAAATTGCTCCTCCGAATACCATTGCTTGTTTGATTTAATGCTATTTTGCATGAAGTTTGATACAGAAATATCATGCTTCCCTCATACAATAAGAACTAGGTCGTCGGCATAACCCTGAGTGTAAAACTGTAGTTATTTAGCTTCTGCAACAGGTCGTCCATAATTAATGATCAAATTCGTCGATAAGTTTCACCAACTGTATAATTCATAGGGTACTAAATAGATTATGATCATATGATTATTTCTTTATCCCCTCAGTTTCTACAGGGTGCAAAAAGGTTCCTGCTAAAACACTTAGAGATATAGAATTGAAACTCTACATGATGTCATGTAACATTTTTGTATAGATTTCAAAGACAAACATTATTTTGTTTTTTGCATAAGTTTTTACACCGCCGCCATCTTGATTTTATAAAAGAATAATTGGAAATACATATAATATAAATCATCACAGAGCTTTTTACTACGTTACATCAGGGCATACATGACCGAGAGAGAATTTCAGATGCAGTAAGTTATTTGTTACGTTTTTTCGCTAGTTTTCTTGTTTCCTCATTAAATTTTATATTGGTTAGAAACTTAAGCAAAATAAATACTCTGGTGATGTATAATTGCCATTTAAAAAAATTCAAGGTAGAGAAAACTATTAAGTAAAAATTGTCGTTTTAGAAGGAAAGCTTTGATTCCCAACTTTTTTCCGCCGTGATGTTTGAAGCCGTCTTATACAATATCGAATATGAATTTGTTTTTAATAGGCGGTAATTGTAACTAGAGTAAGTGTAATCGGTTTGATTGGGGTTTCATCTTCGTTGGTAATTGCTGGGATGTTTTCTTCAGCTGTTTGTTGAGGGAATGGCTGGAAAATATTAGCCAGATGCTCCGCAAACAGTTCTGCCTTTTGTTCATTTTCTCTCGCCCTCGTACCATCTTGACGAGTAGGTGGGCGAATAGGTGGCGCTTGTGTTTTAGGCTTCTTTAGGATTTTTGGTGCTTTCCATAAAGAATAGTCTGAATCTTTATCATCAGACAATTATTTGAGGAAATCGTTAAATGTATCATTTTTGTTTTCCTGGATTTCTCTTTTAAGTTTTTAGCTCAATGCGTTTAGTCGTCTTTTGTCTTCTGGTGATCTTGTTTGCTGCCATCGTTTTTTGGGTTTTCTTTTCTCGGCTATCATCTTTTTCGAGCAGTTTATACCGCTTTCCTTTTTCTTTAGTGGTGTTGTTCCATGCTGCTTGCTACAAATCAACAACAAGTTGCTCTACTTCATTGTCAAATTGGTCTGTTGTCTTTAGTGGTGTGTTTAGCTTGTTTCTTTGCTCAAGTTTCACCCTAAATCCTACCCAATCTGTCCTTTTGTTGGTTAGTGATGGCAATTGTTCTTGATGATTATTATTTCGCTTATCGTCAAGATAATTGGAGAATAATCTGATGGCAAGTCGTAATTATCTTTTGTACTGATATAGTTGGATGAAATGCCTTTTAGAATAAAGAAGTCTATTAGATCAGGTATGTTGTTGATATCCGTAGACCAATATATTGGTTTACCAGTAGATTGACACTGGCATTTAGTTTTCTTGATCGCTTCAAGCAAATGCCTTTTTTTGGTTGTTATAATCCTCGATCCCCAGTAGGTGTGCTTTGCGTTGAAATCCCCTCCAATTATGAAGTGGTTTCCTAACGTATGGAAGAGCCTGAGGTAGTCATTCTTTTACAGCGCATGCCTTGATGGGCAGTATATTGCGGTTACTGTGAAGCTCTTAGTTTTTATAAGTATTTTCGCAGCTGTTGCTTGTATCTCACGGGTTTCATAATTGGCTTCCTCAAGATATTTGATGTTTTCTTTAATTATCACTACTGATCCACACCTTGCTGTGTTATCAGGGTGAATTGTGTGGTAAAATTTGTAGACTTTTACTGTTTGTGCATAGTAGCTGCCTTCTGGATTACACTGTCGGGCAGTTTCTGCCTTCGGTAGTGAGGGGAAGTTTTGTACTATTTTCTTTAGTGCTGCTGCTTGTTGCGCAGTAGTTGTTTTTTGATTGCTGCTATTCTTTACTTATAATTTATAATGCTTTTTCTCTTCGTTTTTTAAGTTACATCCTCGGTAGTTTGCCGGGTGCGCTACGCCGCAATTACCACATTTAGCCTTTTCAAGTCTTGCCATTTTGCATTTTGTTTTCCTGCATTTTACGCGAATATGAAATGCCAGTTTTTTTATGACTGCCCATCTTTCCATAATGCCGACGACTTCCCAATAGTCCAAAAATGCCAAGCATAGGGCTGTAAAATATTCTATTATTTTGTATATAATTGTTACGATTCAGTTAACAATATTATCCTAACAAGACTTTTATATTTATGAAAATAAACTGATTGGCTTGTAATTTTCAAAATCTTCCTTAACTCTAATTTTATGAATATGAATAACCATAGCATTCGTCCAATCAGAGAGAAAATCCCCGTATCTTAATCACTTATTGAAAAATGCATTCGTGCTGTGAACCGGTTGACTCTCAATGCCGCAAGTTACCATGTCACCCTGTTGTTATTTTGAAGCGTAAATTTGAAATATTTATTACTGAAAGGCACGCAAAAACTTAAAAAACAACTAATTTATAAATTTGAAAATTTTAAAGTTGTGAATGTTTTCGAACATAATTTTTGAAACGTCAAATCACATCAATATTTAAAATTTAATACGGACTTTCTCTAAATCATTCCATTTGTTAACGTAATTTTAAATACGTCATGTAAACATTCAAAAAATGTTTAGGTATATTTCACGAAATCATCTAGATTGGTCCGAATTCTACCGGATACGATTTTTCGCAAACATTTTCAAAATAAATTACATTTTTTTGCATCTATATAACTTTATGTGTACCAAATTAATTCTGACATTTGGTACATTGCATTTGATATTTTCTAATGCTGATCACTTCTTTGTTTAAATAAGACACTAAGATAAATGATGAATAAAGGCAAGACAGAAACCATTAAGCTTTTTCCACAATTTAAATTGTTTAAGTTTAAATCCTTTGTCATTAATCTTTCTGTTTAATTTTGAAACAATAATCGTTTATTAGTCTATTTCCATGTTCTTGCTTTATTTTAAATAAATTCAGTATTGTTTGTAAATAGGATTTGTTTAGCTTCAATCATTTCAACTTCTATGGTTTCGGTTTTACGTGTTTTCTTCTGGCTGCAGCATGTTTTTATTTATTTTTCAATCATTCAGTACTATTTTTCTTTACAATTGGCATTCTGTAACAAAATCTAATGTATTGAAGTTCAACTAATTCGATATTATTGCATTTGTTTTTGTGTTTTCTGTTTTGTGTGACCTAACGTCACAAGTGACTTCGTCAACCTTACTTACTACAATTTTTGTTTTGCTTGTTTAACATATACCACAATATCACGATAGTTATTCTTAAGGACTGCGTGTTAAACTATAGTTTTGAATGTGTTTTATTAGCAGCAGAAAGTATCTATTCTCTATACTTTTAGCAAAAAAACAAAACCTCTCCGCTTTGCATATAAAATATAATTTAAAAAAAGCGAAAATCATACGCTAGACTATTTGTTAAAACTAAAAATATGCTGTGTTTAGCTCAAAGCTACTTCATAAAAGAAATTCCTGTGTACATTTAACTTCTTAATAGTTATAGGTTATGTATCATTATCATTACTATATTACTAATACATTACTATAGCTAACATTAAAATCTGCAGTTAAACAATTACATAAAAACAAATCTTAGAACGCCCATTATAAAAAAACATGAATACATTATAGATTAATTTAAGTGTTTTTAAGAAGCTTAATGACCAAACATCGTAGAATTTTTCTAATCTTCTTGTTTGTCTCAACCATAACAAAACGGTCCCATTAAGACAAATTTCAGTTTATTTCCCAGGAAATTCCATGAAAGCCCGAAAACATGTTTGGCTTCCACATTATTACAAAAGCTAAGCTCTTTGTATATCACATCAGTTCAAAGCCGTTTAAATACAATATTAATTAAAAAGAAAACAAAGCGAAACGTTAAGGTCCATTGTTACAAAGAAAAACATTTCTTTGTTAAATTTAATCAGTAAAATCTGCAATTTCTTAACAAGGTTTTTGCACCGAAAACGAATGGAAAATTATAAAACAAGAAAACTTGTGAAAAATATGATAAAGCACAGGATAACATCTCTACAGTAAACGCAGACTTATTTTTCCTGATAAGTGAAGCCGCGAATAAATTTATGAACCCAAGTTTTTGATATACTCCGTGTTCATGCTACCGATTAAATTTACTTCATTAACTAACTTTACCAACCTACAAATTATTTTAAAAATTTATTTTGAGGAAAACATGGCTGTAACTTATAAAATATTTTTGAGTTGATAAATGTTTTAGCTCGGTGTTGGTGTTGGATTTTTTAACTAACTGAAAGTCGATCAAGTGAATAGTTATTATGTTGGAATATTGTTTGATTTAATCTTTTATTTCTTAGATGAGTTTCAAAAACTTTTCCTACGAAATTGGATTTATTGTAAATCAAACTTTAGTTAAATATTTACTATGGTTTTATATCATACATTTTTAGCATTTACAAGAAGTACAATAAACCCGTTTCTTTATTATAATAATATTTACTTATTAAATAATAAAAGTATACAGAAAATAATACTTTTTATTGTAACTTGTTTCTTTACTGAACCTTTTTCCTAAAAGTTTCTTTTAAACTTGTTAAAGGAATTTTCTCCCTAAGGGAGATGTATTTTGGTCACTCTAAAGGTTTTCTTGTTCGTTTTTTTTACAAAAGTTTTTTATTTGGGCTTATTCTTCGGAGATTTGTTATTTTTCCGTTTGGTTTTCTTTTCACCGCTTTGATATCGAAATTCTACTTCTAACATAATATTATTAAAGTATTTTCAGTTAAACTTTGTTACAAGTAAACGAAATGCAATATGCAATAAACATCTTAAACATAATGTACTGAGATAATCAATAATTTTGGAAAAAATAGTAGCTTTTACTATTTTATTACATTTAAAATACTTATGTCTTCATTAAGTAAATCATTAATCATTAATGTTGATATATAAAAATCAGTCAAAATAAAATCAAAGAATAATTTCTGGAAAGTAGTTATGTCGGAAATCTTAAATAAAGAAAGGAACGTTACCCCAACAAAAAACTACAAGATAAATAAAAACTTATGTAATCCAAGTTCGTCAGCTTTAACAAAAGAGGGAAAGAAACACCTTGTAATCCTCTTAACAAGTTAATTAGCAACCTTAACGAGTTTTTAAGCGTCACGTTTTACTCAAGTTAATAAACTTAAAGTTCGGGTTCTAACATAACCGTTCTAATGAGTAATTTTATTTTTTTTTCTGTTTCAGTGTGCAAATATGTTTGCCACAAAGTATGCGAGAGCAAGGTAAGTTTTGCATGAAATATAATGCCTATAAAACTGTATTCGCCTTCCATATATTCTCATTGCATATTATACTATTATGCCCAAGAATGTAACTATTCATACATGCAAATTGTAATAATATAAGTACTAGTTATGTATTCAACGCGCCTGTAGAATTATGTAAATAAAACTAGGAAGTGGTCGTACTTGCCTATTTACAGGCACAAATCAAATTTGTTACTTTGCATGTCATTGCAAGACCTACCTGAAAGTTATTACTTTTTAAAAATATTATACCGTTATTGTTACGCCCGCAATCGATACTTGTGGTTTCTATAATAAAACGTCCAGGGGCGGAGTATAAAGCGAAAAATTAAGTTAAGGAAGCAGCAAGTTACAATGTAGCAATTATCGCACTACAAGAAACAAAAGTTAAAGGAAAGGAAATAATAAGCATAATATGTTAGGTAGGTAAAAAGTAAAGGGGAATTGTTTATCATTTTTGGGTCATTTGTCAGGCATAAGTTCGTTTATTAGTTAGTTATGTTATTTAGTCGGTTGTTTAAACTCACCACTAACCTCTCGTCTTACGTAAGGGGCCGGACAGAAAGTGGGGGACACAAACAGTGCAGTGCGTGCGACCCTTTGCAGCTCCAGTGGCGGCGCATTCGCCATTGCCATAAAACAAACATTACAATTACTGCTCTGCAAAGCTTACCACTTTAAGGTGTACTCACCGAGGGTCCCCGGCCCCCTCGTTTTGGTGCCCCCCTCACTGGATACAGGTTTGCACCTTCTACGACTCCTCTGGGTTTCCATCATCTTATTTACGGACTAACCCTGACCACATCTTGCGAAGCTCTATCATAGAGCTCCTCCACTTCTTCCCACACCCGAAGTCACGGTGTCCGGTCAATACCACTCCGCAATTACCACGCCGGTCAATTCCACTCCAACAAAAATCACTCCAAACAATAACCACTCCGAACAAAAACCACGCCAGCAAATACCACTCCGTAAAATATCACTCCTGTAAATTACCACTCGGGGTAAAAACCACTCCAACAAATATCACGCCGTTATATTCGACATATAAAAGTTATATTTTAAGACGTGATAAGAACGAAAATGATCAAGTTTATTGTACAAGATGCGACGAAGATAAAAGAAAATAACAAATGAAGATGGGAAGTTTGTTCGTTTGTTTAGTCTATGGACTAATAATAATAATGTGAATCTGATAATATAAATAAAATAATATAAAATTAAGAACTAAAACGTACACAAGATACATACAACAAAATATACTAAGAGATATTTCTTATGGGTAAGTTAAAAAGAAAGAATAAGCTACAAAGAATTGTTCGCCAAAACCTGGGAAAAGGGTTCCTGTCAAATTACAGTAAATGGTATATTCAGAAAAATATGAATACTGTTTTAATCCCAACGACAGCTTTACAAAATGGTAGAAACAATTTTACTGACACCATAAATACGTCAGATTTCAAATATTTCTGCAAGTCTACAAAAAGTGATTTGGAATTGAAGTCTTTTAGGTTTTCTGTTCATTCAATTATTCCTGTTATTATGCATAATAACCAAATTTATCAAATTAGCCATAACATATAAATCATTATTTTTAACTTTTCTTTATTTTGGCAGTACCATTGTATCTTTCTTATTACGTCTTAAAATACTAATTACATACATGGAATTATACAGGCGTGATATTTGTTGGAGTGGTTTTTACCCCGAGTGGTAATTTACAGGAGTGATATTTTACGGAGTGGTATTTGCTGGCGTGGTTTTTGTTCGGAGTGGTTATTGTTTGGAGTGATTTTTGTTGGAGTGGAATTGACCGGCGTGGTATTGACCGGCGTGGTAATTGCGGAGTGGTATTGACCTAGACCCGAAGTCACGCAGCATCGGGTGTAGTTAATGCCAAATAGTCGATGGGGTACACACTCTCTGCAATATCTTAATTGCGTGCCACAGTCTCTTCGAAAAAACTGTCTACCCCCATCGCAGGAACTCTGTGACCACAAAGGTACAACCAGAAGTAGCTAAGACGAGAGCTTGCTACCAACCAGTACCTCTTTGTAAATGATCTTTCCTGTAAGCTAATCCTTTGATTAGACATGCACAACATGCAACACAAGCAACAAGCACTAAGTCAGAGGCACCACTTTAATTATTATTGTCATGTCACTGCAAAACGTAGTTCAACTCTCGAGGGTTTTGCCACCACTGATACTCTCCCCGTGGTCAATCCCTCTCGGATATCGGGGCGCACACCCCCCCCCCCCCTCTTATATATTTAAGTCTACATGTGTATACTTAAGTCAACCCTTGGGATAATTTATGGCTTTCGTCTAAGATATAGTAAACTAGGGCACTTCTAAATCTCAGGTTTTATTAAGAGCTAATATAATATAAATGTAAATACTTAAATGCACATTAAATAACTCAGGGCCATATTCATAAACAGTATTTAAAGTTAGTAGGGGTTTAGTAGCTACTAAACCAATATAATTAATATATGTTGCTATAGCAATCAGTAACATCTAACTTTAAACACTGTTTATGAATATGGCTCTCAGTCTCTAACACATAGAGGACTATATGTTATTTAATAGTGGGAATAATAGTAGATTACTGGCTGCAGGAATGTTAGTCAAAAAGGAATTAAAACCGAGCATAGTATGATTTCATGGCAGTATCGGAAAGAATACGTAAGTTGAGAATTAGAGGCAAATGTCAAAAAGTAAGCATCATAATCATAAATATACATGCACCGACGGAAGAAGAAAACTTAGACAAGAAAGAACAATTTTACGAAGTTGTACGACACGATACCAAGACACAATATAAAAATAATAATAGAAGATATGAATGAATGCGCAAATAGGAAGAAAAAACATATACAGACCAACAATTGGAAGGCACAGCAAACATACAATCACTAATCGACTCTGCTAGTTAAAAGAATATGTTAATAAAAGTCACTTATCATGACCACAAAGATATACACAAAGGAACTTGGACAGCACCAAATGGAAAGCATGGCAACCAGATTGATCATGTTTTAATAGAAAAGAAATCCGAAAACTGCATCAGAGATGTCATACCATATAAGAAAAGGATGGTTTGATCAACATTGTCAAGAAGCACTAAAGAAAAGGGTAGACGCAAGAATACTAATGATACAATGTCCAACAGAGGAAAATACAAATTGCTAAAAGAACGCGCGGAAAAGTTGTAAGAAAATGCTCAAAAAAAAAGAAAAATGCACATACGGAAAACGTCATGGAGAGTATCGAAGATATGTATAAGCATACAGAAATTCGCAATTTTTATCAAAGAGTGTTTTGCAGAGACAAGGATGGAAATTTAATAGGAGGGAGGGAAGAAGTCCTAAAAAGATGGGCTGAATATTTTGACGAGCTGCTAAATGCGACAAGCAATCAAGAGGATGAAAGATGAAAGTGAATAGGGGAGGGGATTGAAATAACAGAAGATGAAAAAGAAGCTGAGGGCAGAGAAGAAGAGGGAGAGACACCAGGATGATTCCGCAATACGATGACATTAAAGCAGTAGGTAATAAAAGCCTTGAAAAAAACAAAAGTCCGGGCAATGATGAAATTACAGCAGAAATGATTAAATACGGAGGAGAGGAAAGAAATCCGTCTATTAATTAAGAAAATATGGTCAAAAGAACAAATGTCAAAGATATGGAGCGAAGCTGCACAAAAAGGGATTAAAATTGGAATGTAAGAATTACAAGGAAATTGTAGCATATAAAATATTGGTGACGATTACAAAAAATTGATTAGCTAAAGAGAGCAGACAAAATCAGAGAATACTAATGTGGGTTCAGAAAGAACAGGTCTGTGATCGATCAAATATTCGCATTGGGAGAGAGACAGGCAGAGAGTCATGCACACAAACTGAGAACGTATGTCGTATTCAGACAAATTTTAAGTAGAAAATGGACTTCGGCAAAGAGGCCCACTTTTGGCTCTATTACTAGCTTGTATCAAAAGTTTCCACCACTTTTTGTTTATACCGCGTAGGCATAGTACATTTTGAGCTGGTCCGAGATGGCAGAGCTGTTAATGCCCACCTGTCGACCATCCTATCCAGGTGTTGGCAACAACTGGATAGGATGTATACCGTTTTATCGCAGAAATACCCATCATTGGTCAACAGCAGGCGAGTACTCCTTCAACCTTCAACTCCAGCGCATAGCTCACGTTTGACTCAGCAAAAAATCCAAGAGTTGATTGAGGTGAAAGTTTTACTACATCCAACATATACATATACTCCCGATATCGCACCATCTGAGTAAAGAATGGTATCGTGCCAAATGCGAAAACTCGCTGAAAGATGGCGTATGGTCATCGAAGGTGGTGACATATACTTTGAAAAATAAATCTTTCCTTTCCTTTGTAATTTATTTGGTTTTCTGTAATAAATAATACACCTTCAAAAGTGGCGGAAACTTTTGATACAATCTTATATTTAACTGTGCGCTAGAGTAAGTATTAACTATCAGAAGCGAATATAAATAAATCAGGGTTAATATATCATATCATCAACATCAAGGCGTAGCCTTCGCGGATGATGTGACGATAATAACGTGGAGTGAACAAGAGATGAAATCAACGATCACGAGGTTAGAGAAAGCAGCCCAACGTTTAGGCTTAGTAATAAATGAAGACAAAACTAAGTACCTACATGGTTTGGGAAAATGGAAAATTTGTACATAATAAACATTTAGAAATAGTGACCGACAGGGAAACAGTATATCAATTTGAAGAAGTGGAGAGTTTTGACTATCTAGGAACAAAAACAGGAGACCACCAGGAAGCTCAGAAGAAATAGCAGCAAGGTTAATGAAGGGAAGCAAATGTCTCTACTCGCTAAACAACATATTAAGAAGTAAATCAATTTCACAAAAGTGGTGAAAATTCGTATTTATAAAACCTGTAGTGACGTATGCGTGTGAAGTGTGTGGACCTTAAAGAAAATTGACCAAGTGGCCTTAAGTGTGTGGGAGGGGAAGGTACTGAGAAAGATAATGGGAGGAAAGAAAATCGAAGGCAGATGGGAGAGCTTAGGGCGCTGTATCGTGAAGCCGATGCAATAGGGGTGATTAGGGCTCAAAGATTACGATGGTTAGGGCACTTCATGAGAATTCCTGAAGAAAGACTTTCTAAAAGAATCGACGCTCGTAGGAGAAGAAGACGACCAAAAAAGAGATGGTTCGGTAAGGTGCTGGAAGACCTAAGAACAATCGATGTTGGGGATTGGAACAAATAATCGCAAGGAATGGCAGCAGACTTAAGCAGACAGTCAACTAAGCCATGGACTTATTCGGTCTGTAATGCTATTATATAGGAGTATATATTTTTAAATTTTCATAAAGAGGCTGAGTATGTAATATGTTTATAGTGATGTCAACTGAAGCACATAACTAGAAAATTGGGTGGGCAAAAAGTAGGGCCAAAACAATTTTATAATAGGTTAGTGGATATTTTAATTCGCCAATAATTATACACGGTACACGCAAATTTAAAAGTTTTCGACCAAAGGAAACGACGATTTTAATTCATTACGTTTCCCTGGGTGGGCACAAGGGTGCGCCAGCTAATCTTTGACCCCTCCCCCTGTAGATACTTGCCGGCAACTCGGCCTACAGTAGAATTCAAAAATACCGAATTGACTCACAGGTGAAGGACACAGATTTTTTAGATGTTTGCTTTTAAAAATAGAAAACAAATGTTATTGTTGAAAGCACAGCCTGTTTAATGTCTGGTTATTTTTGTGATCCTTTCATATACTGAGCCTTTCAAACTAGTTGTTAAAATAACTAACGACAGAATAATTCGTCCAATTCACAACTGATTTAGCTCAAACATTATAATTTGAATGTGATATTGAAATCAACAACTAAAAATGCAGTGAAACAGACAAAGCGTCCATGTACTGTCCCAAAAATTAACAAGTGAATCATAATATTTGATCAAATACCACTTTGAAATTAATGGAGCTATCAATCAAGTATTAATCAGTTAAGCAACAGGTTTACAAATCTGTACGAGTTACATTTTCCAATTATAAAATCTAGAATTTAAAATTAGTTCTCGCATGTCGTACAGGATTATCGTGTTTATCGTGTGTAAAATGCAAATTTTCTAATTAAAATTCGGTACATTCTTTGATAACCTAATTGGTACAAATTTGTTTTCATTTGATTAAGTACAAGATTACACTAAAACAAAGAAACAAGCCGTAAAATATGAGATAAGATGTAAATCAAAATTTTTTTATACGACATACACGACATAAATACAAAACGATGAACATAAAGCAGGAGATCTAGCAGGCCATTCATTCGTTCGAATCTACCAAACCAGTTATGTAGAACCTGGAACAACTATGTTACACAAAGCCCTTTTCTAATAAGTCTGACATTGATTTATACTTTATACCAACAATTTGTCGTCGAACTTTAAACACTGATCGTTTTAAAATCGCAACTGCCACCAAAAGGTCGTGATTTGTCTTCCTTTCTTGTAATGAAAAGGATATTCTTGAAACAAATGTTTGCAAATAAAATCAACTTAGAATTCTAAAATCTTCCTGTTCCAGGATGTATCCTGATGTTTATTAAGAAGTGAAAGCTAAAAATTAAGACAATAAATGCAAATTGAAATAAGCCAAAGGAATATTCAATTACTTACTTCCCAAATTATAATTAGGAACACAATGATAAACAAACGAAAATCAACCGAATACAATGAAAACAAATCAAAGTTTACCTTACACAAATACAAACATAATTAAAATAATGCCACGCCGCCAGCACAAAACCGTATTCTATTCTCGTCTTATTCTTATTCGTCATAGGCGGAGAATGTTTTGTTTAAAAAGAAGTCCCATTCATTCACTTCAAATTTCACATACTGACACATCATTTAAATTGTAACGTAAGAAGGTTAACATGAAAGTAAAACAAAAGAAGGAGGGTACTTGGGGCCTCCCTTACATTAAGAGAAATTCACTCTGGATTTACTCCCATGTAGTTAACTCGTCCTTTTGTTGTAAAAAATGAGTTTACCTTCTGTATAAATTTGAATTGACAATTGTCTGACTCTGATGCAGCGTTTTGCATGCTTTCGTGTATGGTTTGTTTACAATAAACTTTTACAGCCGCCACCAGTGTAATAATAAAATTTATGCTTTTTATACTTTTAAAAGTTTAAAGGAACGCAGAAATTGGTAATCATAAGTTTCTCCAACTTTGATTTCCATATTTTTAAATCATAAAGGTTTCAAGTTTTTTCAAGCTTTCTTCTTTGTTTGTTGAAATATCCGATAGCTTCTTCTTCTACAATTGTCGAAGAACTGAACTTTTAAAAAATTCAAGTTCTATTTTTTGCAATTTAATAATAATGTAAATAATTAAATATTGTTTTTCTACAACCACCATGGAAAGTGGGATTTTCAGACTTCGTCTCCATAGATACGAGTATTGAAAATGAGTGTTTGCCGAACAAGTGAAATTAGCGTGCGGAAAATTTACTTTCCGCACGCACATGCATGATTTTCGGTGCGGCAAAGTATAATTTTGCCGCACCGAAATCAAAATGTCATAAATGACATTTGATGAATGTCAGATTTGATTTTGCAGAAATATTTAAATTTTTTTATGGAAATGTGGTTGTAGAAAAAATAGTGTGTAATACATGTGTTAAAAGCTTGTATTTGCCACTCTCATGTGACTGCAGCACTCACTATCGTTCGTGCTGCAAACTTCACATTCGTGTGGCAAACGCAAGCTTTCAACACTTGTATTACAAATTACTATTTCAGAAAAACTTATTTAAATCAGTCATATTTCAAATACTTCATTAAATAAATTTCAGCAGCATTGTTAAAAGTTTATTCTTGCAACTAACAAAACTTTGATTTTTTTATTCCGAATAAAATTTAAAACTATGTAGTACATAGATATATCAAATTGTTTAACAAATTTTGGAGGCAAAACGAACAATTAAGATTTATTATACTTATTTTAATTTCCAAAGGAATAACAACAAAATTTTAAATATAATTAGAAATTTATAAATAGGTATGTGGTTTAAAAGTTATAAATATGGAATTCTTACATAATGTATAACTGCAATGTTGTTAAAAGCGAGGTTTCATTGTTTAAAGATTTAGTTATGAAAAGACCTTAGGAAAACAAGTAAAAGACCAAGAACAGTGGCGTAAATCACACCCCTGCAACCCCCGCACGGCGGGAGGGGGTAAGCCTTTTGGGGGTCCATTTTCGTAAAAAGAAAACTTTAAAAATACTTAAATTTAAGAAGAAGATATTATAATTTGCGGTTTCGCATTAAATTTTTTAGGTTGTATTAATTACTAGCCCAATAATCCAACTTTAGTTTGTTTTCATTATAGCTAATAAATTGATGGGGTTCGAAATATTTATAGTATAAACTTAAAACACGATCGCACCTACGTTACGTCTCTATATATTTTTTAATTTTAACTAGATTTTTATTAGACGTGCTGGGTAACGCAAAATAACGTGAATTTTATCTTTTTTATTTGAATCACGCCACTTTCAAATCGTAGGATAATTCGCTAGTGGTCGGCTGTTACATAAATTGAATTCACGCGGATATAAAGCAAAAAATTCGCAAAGAAAGGTGTAGGTAGCTGAACCTTCAAGTACATATACGGTCTGAAAAAAATATTGCAGATTATAATATAAGTAATGTGGAAAAAGTTTTTTTAGCCACCTCTGTTCGAAAGTGACATTTTCCATACCTTGTCAAATGAATTTTTGACATCGAAAGTAGACGTTTGTCACCCGGCAGTTAGCACCGGGAGGCAAAGTACTTTGCCTCCCGTTGCCATTAGAAACGGGTGGCAAAATGAGTAATAGTACATTACATCCGAGGTATGTATACTATTTTATTCACAATCATTAATCATGAATTTTATTAATATTTTTTGACAGCTCTATTATAATTTATTTAGCCTACTTTAACATATAGATCTATGACAGTGTCGCTAGGCAATCGTACATAAACATTTCCCGCCCGTGGGTGGGTGGGAAGTGTTTTCTGTCACTTTCCACCCAAGAGATTGTCATTACAGTTAGGAATGACGTATTTCCCAACCTCTAAAAGGTTAGGAATCGACATATTACTATAATGATTGTGAATAAACATGTTTCACGATTAATATTAATGGTACAGTCACCATGGAAACATATACTCAAGCTATCTACGAGTTTTTCTTAATGAAACCGAGTTTTGTAGTAAAATGTCATATTTTTAGTTGTCAACATTAATGTCAGGTTCGTTTAGTGAAGGTGGCCAAAAAATCATATGTATTACTCTGGAGGAAAGTGTTATCGCCTCCCTTAGATTATATTTCTGCCCTCGCTCGCTATCGCTCGCTCGTGCATAAAAACCATCTGCGGGAGGCAATGTTACACTTTCCTCCCTAGTAATACAAATAGCTATTGCAGCTAGTGATAGAAAATAAAATTATTGAAGAACAAAAAATTATTAAATAGAGAGACTTTAAAAGGGGTTTCAGACTTCATAAATATATTGGCGATGTGCAATTTACCTCTAAAAGGCCATCGCAAAGGTTTAAAACCCGATTCACAACAGAAGGGCAATGTTTTTGATATAATAGAATTATTAGAAAAATTCGTCCCGGTAATGACGATTCATTTACAAAAAAAGGACAAATATTGAAGTCCCTTTTTTTCGTGATTATCACGAATACGACTCGAGATACATTTACAAATTAATTAGTTGAGAATGATTATTTGGTACATAACCACGATTAAAGACTGTGATGGGGGAAAATCAGCTAAAAATCAATGAACCTTTCCTTGGATTCGAGAAGTTACTGATCAGATTCGGAGAGATTTCAAAAACAAAAATTAAATCCTATCAGAGATGGGAATCGACATAAAAAAGTGTAGGGCTCCCAGTATATTCTTGCGCGGGGGGGGGGGGATTTTTCAATTGAAGTAACACCATAGTCTGATGTTTTCGAAAATCCTAAAAATCGGAAAAATTAAATTAATGTTGGGTTACAGCAGATCCTACGTATTTTGAAAACAATTGATTAAATACAAAATGTACAAAATTGTCGTTAAAGAAAATTAAATTTATTTTGTACTTTATGATGGAAAGAAAAGAATACTTGGAATCGACAAGGAAAGCCTAATGATTAAAATCAAAATTAATGAACTTTAAATGTCCGTCAATTGTGGAAAAAGGGCTAATTGTTACAATCAGCTTTTAATTTGCCACTCCCAAGAAAACATAAATCATTATCAATTAATTAACAATATTATTTATTCATATATGAATATTAACCATTTAATTTAAAACAAAGCCTTTGGAAATTGCATAATTTCTTGGAATCTGATATAAGTAATTTAAAAATCAAAGTACAGCCCGAAATAAAACTCCCTAGATACATTACAAATACCCAATAACTTCTTATTAGAAATTACAAATGAGCAACTAAACTTCAAAGCTTCAAACATAAATTAAACGTAAGCAAAATATTTACTTCTAAATTCTAAACTTCCTACATTCTTGCTAATGTGCCTAAGAATCTGCCCTGTCCTCATTTCAACTATGCATCATTAGTGTTACTTTGAACAATGTAAACACAGTTAAATGACCCTCCACTTTCTTCCACGCAGGTCTTTACTACTTTATACCCTTCTTCACGGTTTACCCTTTTTTAATTGGCCTCGAATTCAAGGACCATAGATCGTCCTACACCCTTCTTTGTACGTATGTACAAGGAAACTCGAATACAAAAGTAGGCCAAGTTCAAGTGCAAGGTGAACAAGTCGATATTTATGAATCAAGGTTTCAGCGCAGCAAAGTTTCCAACCACAAATTTGATTGCCTGTAAAGTCTGAGTTCTGAGCTGGCCACTGTAGTGCGTATACTTCAAAACTAGGAAAAGTCTTGTACCGTAGGCAACCTGCTTGACACCTTGGTATTCCCGAATGCATAACTTAAAAATGTTAAAAGAAGTATTCAGGCTGAAAGTTTTTTCTTATCGAAGTAGGTTTGAACAATCACGAAAGTGGTTTAATTAAGAAATTTAAACCTTTAAGCATAAAAAAACGGCTTTTTTTTTTGTGGCAAAATTTTCGTTGGTTAATGGAGGTTTTGCGTGCGTGTTCGAGTGCAAAAAGCAGTTTTTTATGAAATTGGTGCGTATTATTGAAGTAAACAAGTAACGAAATTATAGAGTGCAATGAAATCGTACTATTTTTAGGTTTGAAAATAAGAACTACACGTGTTTGATAGGTAAACGTGCGAAATAACAAATAACAACATGTTTTATTTACTGGATATATTCCAAAATTTAAGATTAAACATGACCTGTGCTTGTACTTATATCATTTCTTAAAATACTATGAAGTTTGAATTTATTGATCTTGCTCGGTCATTTTTAAGTTTTAACCAGGGGAAAATTCAATTAAATTCAAGCTGTCAAGCTCAAACGCAAACATTTTTTACTGAAAAATTAACCAATATTTTTCTATTATTTATTCGCAGATATTTCTTATCTTATAACAAAAACGCTAACCTATAATAATAGCTTTCAAGTGTTCTATACTTACAATGTGACTGGCTTTAAAATTATACACTGCGGCCATAAAGTTTTGAATAAATTTAATACAATTGATTTCTGGACAAAGTCTTCAAAGAAGTCAATTTTGCTTTCAAAAAACGCTTTACTTACGTTTAGAGCACTTCACTTTCGAGTAATGACGTCTTTTTTTTCATGACAACCTATACATATATTTTTTTAGTTAATGTAATATAAGTTTTTACCATGTTCTGAAATTTTCTGTATCTTACACAATAGGTTTGAAGTAATCATTACATAAAATAATACGGAATTTGGTACGTATTTAAGGGCCAACAGTTTTCAAAAACCATGGAAACTCAAGTTTATTTTAACTAATCAGCGAGCAGCAGACTGACTCTGTCGTGTAATTATATGTTGTCTAAAGTTCGTAAAACAATTATTTATTTTATCTTTAATAAACTAGGGGTTTAGTTAGTTTAATAAGATTGCTAAAGATTTTTATTTAATTTGATCCAAAAACCTTATGGTTTCTAATTTTTTTCGAAAACAGTTATTAAGTAATCTATACCAAAACGTATATTATTGAAAAGAAAATTAAAATCAATAACAAACTGTACAGAAATATAAAAGTTGCTATTTAAAAAAAAAATGTTACTGATTTCGTTACTCAAAAAGTAGCTAAGCAATTCGATTATGTAAAACAAAATGTTTTTCAAAACAAAATTGATCTATTCAAGAAAATTGATAATAACTATTCTATCGAATTTATTCCAAACTTTATAAAGGCGGTGTATGCATAAGTAAGTAACAAAATATTGAATATTTGTAAAAAACTGAAACGCAGTAAAAAAAAAATTAGCAGAATTGTTGTTATTATAACTAACCAGATAGACACATTGTATGACTGACCTTATTGTGTTTTGCAAGTTTAATAAATGAAGAATTTGCTGAATTTTACAAAATGATAGAAATGTTTTAAATCCAATTATAGAATATTTATACGTTGATGTGAACATGGTAAACTTTATTAAACACTAAGAATAAAATTCCTAAGCTATGATTCAATACATAAGATTTTTTCAAAACCATAATGATTTTGCTTATAAAAATCTTCCAACTTTTTTATGTCCATGCTAAATAAGCAATAATAAAAGAATAAAATGGCCATAACAAAATAATATATGTTTTATTATTAGAGAGACCAAGAATAGTGTTGTACAAGACAAGATTTCTTGTCTTCCTTATTGTGAGTCTTGGTTATTTTTGTTTGGCTTATTGGCATACACCATCAGTATTGAGAGCTCGCAAATTATGGTATTTTTTTTTGCAAAACCCTTTCGCACTTCTAATCCGAACTTTCACCTGTTGACACTTAGTATCTTTATGTTGCTACAAATACTAATTTTGTAACCTACATACGAATCTCACAATTTTTACAATTTTTCTTGCAAGCCAATATACACCGACAGTCATGCTCTTGTCTTGCGTTTTGCGCAAGAATAAGAAAACAGACAATACAAGTAGTTAACCACATTATTGATGTTTTTCAGTAAAAATGTCCTAGCTAGTCAAAAAAAAACCTGTAGCTCAGTAATAACCCTTTATTTCTCTACGTAACTCCTTTCAACACTTATATACGCTTATTCCATCTTTTTTTCCAATTGTCCCATACCCTCAGAAAACATTCCTTCGACAACTCTGCAAAATATTGTGCAACAGCTTCTTTGAGTACTTCATCAGATGCAAAACGCTTTCCCCCGAGATGCTTTTTAAGTTTTGAATAGAAATAAGTATCGCGGAGCTAGGTCAGGCTATAAGGTTAATGCCTTACTTAACTCAGGGACGGCTAACCTGTGGCTCATGCGTCAAAAGTACCACTTTGCATGATTAGAAGTGGCGCACTGAACCCAATTCAAATTTGAAAAACTGTTTGATGCTTTCTGATTTAACTCCAAACATTACAAACTTAGCAAAAGCAAAACAATTTCAAAAGTCTCATTAAAGTAATTAATGTTTATCTGGTCTTTATACGAAATAATTTTATTTAAAATTGCTAAAAGTGTCTATATTACTATATAATAAATTATGTTATGCTTAACTGTTAAATGTATCCATATATTTTAAAAGGGCTGAAAAGGGGTATAAGATTGTATGGCGCATCTTAACTAAAAATGGCGCATGAACTATTATAAAAGGTTGGCCACCCCTGCCTTAACTCTATGAACCCCAATCATTGATTATCTGCTGGACTTTGATTGCCTTATGAACCCGACAGTTGTCGGACAGCAATAAGTTTTTATGCGAATAAGAATATGGGCGTTTTTCTTCCAGAACAGTTTTTAAATTTTGATTTGTTTCCATAGGAACCTGCATTTATGGGAGACTCTGTCGGTAGATGTGTGGTATATTCAATAAGTAAGTCTCCTTCAGCATCCCAGAAAACTGTTGCCATCAGTTTTTTTTTCCAGAAAATTGTGTTTTGGCTTTTCTTTTGGTGGTGGCGAGCTCTTATGAAACCACTGCATGGATTGCTGTTTAGTAAGAGGGTTCCCAGTGATATACTCAAGCCTCATCCCCGGTGATAATTCGAGAAAAAAATTCTATCCCTCTCCAACGTGGCCAAATTTTCTTGAACAAATTTCTTTTCGTAACAGTTTTTGCTCAGGTGTAAGCAATCTGGAAATCCACCGTGCAGACACCTTCTTCATACCCAAATTTCAAGACATAAATTTCGGGTATACCGACTCCATTGGAAATAACAGAGACCTTTAAACGCCGATCTTCTCTTCAGTTCGAGCTTCCACGGGTCGTCCGGATTTTAGGTCATCGTCAATTGGTTCTCTACCTCATCGAAAGAGTTTAGACCAAAATTTAACTTGAAAATTAGATGTGCATCTTCCCCATATACAGCCATTCTTTCATGAATAATTTTTGGGCCATTCTCTTCTTTTGTCAGGAACTTTATGACACTGCGATATTCCACCTTAATTTCACTTATTTTGTCAAGAAGTAAACCTTCCCAAATCTATATAAACCACACAAATTAAACACAATTTAGCACATGTACTTCTAACTGCCACAGCTATTTTTTAATAGTTGGTTTGATTGACATCGTCGCTTTTTTGTTTCGTGATTAGGTAGATAACATAAAAATACGCCCTTCAGTTTTGTATTTGTGTGTTTATTTATTTATTGGGCGACATCTAAGTACATTCGCACTTGTTATGGTCATTGGCACAACCAGGGTTGATAAAAATCACGATTTTAAAAAAAAAATCAAAAAAATCGATTTTTTTTGATTTAAATCGGATTTTTTTTATTTAAATCAAACTCATATGTTACATTATATTCCAGAATGCAAATTTGAATTTTATTTACGCCAAAATAAATTTTATTTTCTATGAGTTATCTATTCACGTATCTACCTAATTACTATGAATAATAATGTTCAATATTCTTCTAATGAGGAGAGGGTGTTTATTGTCAAAACAATATTATAATAATATAAATTTCATTTAGAGCAGTTAACTCTTTAAATAAAGCTTTTGTTCAATTAGGAAGTGTTTGCCTTTTTACCACTGAAGATCAGTACTTTTGTGTAATGTTTTTGTTTGTTAATTTGTCAAAATCTAAAACTGTGATTTAAATCAATGATTTTTTTAAATAAATCGCTTGATTTAAATCATCATTTTAATCGTGATTTAAATCAAATGATTTAAATCATCTCAACCCTGGGCACAACCTGACTAAAATTCAGCCAAATCTGAGGGATCACCCTAGAAGGAAACTTTATCATTTTAACACATTCTTCAAATAAGGGCACGATATTCCAGAGTATTTCCCTATTAAAAGTTTCACCTAACTTCGACCGTGTACAAACCCGGGAATTTTGTTTTACAAGGCAACCTTGCACCTCTTGTATACCATCGAGGCAAGCTTTTGTTCGAATTGTTATTATTTCCCGACCTCTAGTCGGAAATACTATTCCCCATCGTTCCTTGGTAATTTTTGTTACTTGAACTAAACGATCAACCTGGATTTCTATTACGCAAGATTTTTCATGCTATCGTTTAAATTCTAAATTTTAAACAATGGAATTTAATTTAACAACTTAATATCTCAATGGTTTAGGAATGCCATTCCTTTTTGAATTGATCCTTAGATGAGTGAAATTATTCTTTACTTTATATTCAAGACCACTAAATCGATCTAATTCAATTTGCGCATTAGATATAAAAAAATATGACCTAAAGGTTTATTTTAACTCGAACCTATTAAAAACTGTTATGAAAATGCGGGTAGGTACGATTAATATTAAAAGTACATTTTTCCTGGATTGTAAATGATTTCATTGGTATCTGAAAATAAGAATTTTGGAGTAAATACTGCGGAGATCATTAATTGCTTATGAGTTACCAAGAACATGAAATTTATTTTGATGAAAAACTTAAGTTTGTGATATCATCCGAATGACGTTTACAATCGGAACGAAATATTGCCAGATGAGTATGAGTTTATTTTAGTTGGACGTGTGCTTTGAACACGTGTGGAATCTGTGGAAATGTTCAGATCCAGGTAATACGTATACAATTTGTAATGTAAAAAGAAACATAGTTTCGTTAAATAACTAACATTGGATTTAGCAGAAGTAAGTAGTTAGTGTATGTGGAAAATTCAAACGATTACTCAAGTAGTTTGTGAAAGGAAAGCATTGAAAGATAATATTGAAAATTAATAAATATTTTTTTTACCTTAGCAAATCAAATAGCCCTAATATCAGTTTTTTATTGTTGTGGTATATCTAACAATTCCACTTTCTGTAAATAGAAATCAAAACAATACATAATAAAGAAAGCCTTGATTGTGTTTGAGTTATATACATTACATAGGTAATTTTTTTGGATAAACTCGATTAAAATGTTGGAAATGTAACTAGAAATTTAAGCTAATTTTAGTTTAATTAACAGACGTAAAATTAATTTAAAACTAAAAGTTTCAGGAGAAAAATATCTTTGTGAATTTTCCGAAAATTGTTATTAAAAGCAAAGAGTAAAAGTTAAATAAATAGTTATATTTGAACAAACAAGAAATAATACTAATTTAAACTAAGTAAAAACAACTCCAAAAGTACTGTACCTTTACTAGGCGTTTTAACTATCAAAACGTCTAAAGCCTTGTACAGACCGGACAAGCGAGCAAGAGCGCGCGAGAGCGAACGAGCTTTCTGGGCAGGTGCTCCGTCGATGTAGACGGCTTTGCGAGCGATTAAATATTCGCTCGCTCGCGTTCGAAAATGATCCGTGCCTTGTCGGTACTTCAAAAGAAATCCCGTGTTTTGCACGTTCAGTCTGGACGATTAAATGGTGCACGTGCTCGCTCTTTGTGAACATATTGTGTATTTATAATTAATTTTGCTCTTGTTTATAATAAGTTGATAAAGAAGAGAAATGGAATGGCCCAACGAAATTATTATAAAACTAATTAAACAGTATAGAGATTGTCCAATATTATAGGATCCAAGTAATCAATATTTTAAAATAAGAAACAAGAAGGAAGATGCTTGGACCGAAATAGCAAATATATTTGAAACAAACAGTTCCGAAATAAAGAAAAAAAATAAGCTCACTTTTGTCTTCATTTAGACGTGAACTACAAAAAATCGTTCACAAACCGTCAGTTTTTTAGCAGTCGATGAATTATAATAAATGATGCACACGCAAGTAAAATATCGTTTTCATTCATTGGGGCTGGTTTGCTGAAGTTCACATGGATCGCTGCAGAACACGAGCGAATTTGTGCAATGTGTACGAGGTGCGAGCAATCCTAATTGAACACGAGCAAATCTGAGAGAGCCGGAGCAAATGCTTGCTCTTGCTCGCTTGTTCAGTCTGTTCCCAGCTTAACAAAAACACTTGTTACATATAATTAAACGTCAAAAGAAAACAGTATTATTATTTTATTGACTATAATCCAGGGTATGAAAAAATCGATTTATTTAAAAAAAAATCAAAAAAATCGATTTTTTTGATTAAAATCGATTTTTTTGATTAAAATCGATTTTTTTGATTTAAATCGATTTTTTGATTTAAATAGATTTTTTACTCAACGGTCAGTTTATGGCTTAAGTTAAAACAAAATGACTACGCACGCAATCTTTAAACTTTAAATATGTCACGTTTTGTAAACCCTGTTAAAGAGTTAATAATGTACTTTTCTCAGAATTTTTGAGTCAACAAAAGTGAACAATGCTTTGGTTAGTTTGTTTGGGTGTAATCCTATATTGTGGTAATTCCCAATACAAAACATCTTGAAGGCGGTACTTTTGACGACCTTAAAGTTTAAACTAAGAACCATAAACTGTAAATCACTTACCTTGATTTAAATCATGTTTTTTTTTAAATAAATCATGTGATTTAAATCGCGATTTAAATCACTTGATTTAAATCAAACATACCCTGCTATAATCTCAAATTGGAGGTAAACTTAATTCATCGACATGTTAAAATTTTAAATTTCAGAGTATAACGTATAGGAAGATTTAATTTTCTAACAAATTACTTAAATAATTAAAGAGATTTTTGAAAAAATCAGCTTAAGAATTTTTCATTTCATACAGAAAATGAAATTTCTGAAAACAAATTTTTTATATAGAAATTTAAAAATATCTATAGAAGTTTCCATGGAAGCTTCTGAAAAGTGTGCAATTTTTATAATATTTTTTTAATTGAAATACATTTTTTGAAATTTTGTGATAGTAATTGTAGCTTTTAAAATCCTGAAATATATCAGCAGGAAATCATTGAAATATAATACAATGACATCTTAGCAAAAAAAAGTTTTATAAATCAGGTAGATTATGCACAGTATTTAGAAACATATATACTGCAGCCATACCTTTATACAGGGTGTTTTTTACAGTTTACCTTGGATTAGTTAATATTAATAGAAATAGAGCCAAGTTTTAATGTTAATTTTGTTCTGTAATTTTAAAGTTATTTGAAACATTCATTAGAAAATTGGTGAAACTTTATGGTATAGGTACTAAATTCTGACGTTGTTTTTAAATATATTACGCCTAATATTTTAAAATAGCTTAAAAGAATACATACATGCAAAAAAAATCCTAAAATTAATTGTTTCCAGCATGAGTGGCCGAGTGGCATAAATAATTGGGTTGTTGAAGGTGTGGTGTGGTGCTTATCACATCACCCCGTACGTATAACGTGCGAAACAACCTAGGTGTGATAAGTGACCTAGGAGGCCTTAACCCTTCATCTTGCCAGCCACGCTCCCTCGTGGGGCGTTAGTGCCGATCAGTGGCGGCTGCTCCATAGGGGATCAAAGGCTCGAGCCTCCCAAAACCATTATTAGGAAAGAGTAAAAGTAATTTACTTATTTAATTACATATAACATACAATTGATTGTTAATTATTACAATACAAATTTTGCATATCTTTCTATATAAAGCATTACTAATGTATAACACATATTATTATCCGCCTGCGACGCGACGGTTACCTATATTTTAAATCGTTACGGCTCAGCCTTCGTCCGCATAAGAAATATACGTAAGAACGAACTGAGAACGGAATTGCCAATTGCAAATTCTCTATTGCTTTCTTAAGTTTCCCGAAGGCTCGCGATTTTAGAGCCCCAAGTACCAGAGCACGGGAAATATTTGTATTTGTAGTTTGTAGAGCTATTCGAACCCTGTTTATTGGGTTCAAGTTACGACGTAGGCGTATTTACTATGACTGCGAATGAACTTCCTGATAAATACTATTTACATATTTTGATATCAATTCTTAAAACTCGTGAAAAGGCGAGTCGAAGTACTTACCTAGAAACGATTAGTAACGAATCACCAAAAGTATCAATTTCGGGATGTGGATGTGATGAGGTAAATAAATGCTCTGTTTTGTTTTCCGTGTGTCTTATTTTATTTCGATGAAATGTACAAAACATGGTCGGTAACAGGCTTTAAAGATCTAAAGCATTTAAATCAGAAAATAAAAAAACATGAATTAGTGCACATCATATAATGTGTCGTACGGATTTGGCTGTAGCAGCTCAGTTGGACAAGTTATAGACAAAATATTATAAAACACAATAAACAGGCGACCAAAAATAGGTACATTTTAAAGAAAATTATAAACTGTATTAAATTTTGTGGAAAATTGGAACTAGCATTGGGATTTTGCTGGAGTTAATAGATTTTTCATTCGTATTGCTCAGCTACTGAAAATAAATTATCACGAGCCGCCACTGGTGCCGATACCTTTACCTTTTATATTTGCTGTTGCAGTAAGAAATGCAACATTTATCCATTATTTGAGAAATCTTCAACGCAGTAGACTTGAATTTAAAACAAAAATATTGGAAAATCAGACTAGGTTCAATTATGTTCGAAACAATTAACTTCAGACACATTTAAACAGTATACCTTTTGGGATACAAAAGATATTGTAGGTCTTTTTTCAGTTAAATCTGTCATAATTGTAAGTATAAAAAGATATTAAGTAAGTAACGGCCTCTGGGAACTACATTAAAATTAAGGTCGGATTATTATTTCCTATTCCAGAAAAGTTAGTTCCACAAATTTTCTTATGAATATTTCGAGAACGTTTGAAATTACAGAAGAAAAACCAAATAAAAATTTTGACTTTTACATCCCACAAATCACAAATGTACTATGGTTCTGTGTCTATGCTACTTATGGACCACCCTGCATAAGTTACTGTAAAACGGCTACGAAAATCTACGTAAAGTGGTAAGCTTACAGCAAGCATCAAAAGGCGCATCCATTACCATCAAGCGACAAAAACATTCTCCAGAGGTCTACCAAGAACTGTAAAAGAGTAAAGAAACGCAACGCATTCGTAACAAGAAGTAAGTAGTAAACATCGTACATCGTACCGCTAGAAGCAATTTTCTACTTCTTATCAAAAGTGGTCTTTCTCTCGGTACGGTACATGTAACTTAAATAGTGCGAGTAAGATAGAACACATTTAAGTATTGTAGTTATTAAATGATCTTCACGACCTTCCGCTTGGGCGAGGCAGACTACTTGGCATTAGCAGCTTCTGTAATGCTGTTGCAAAAACTTGAAGCCAAGTACTTCCTAATATGTACTTTAGGTAAAGTCGAGATGTTTACTTTTTACTTGGTGTACGGTAAAAGTCGAAGACTGAAAGCCACTTGGGACTTCGAAAAGCGTTAAGACTAAATCAATTATTACACTTTGATCAGTTATTTCTTAATTTCTTTACTCTATGCCTTATTTATCCTGAAAAATTCTATAAAAATCAGAAAATAGTTCCTATTGGGTTTTTGAAAAATCATGCAAAAATTCCTTGGTAACTTCGTGCTCATTACATTTGAGACTTCTTTAAAAACGAAATAAGGAAAAATAAATTAACAAAATAAAGATTTAATTGAACGTCAATTTTTAAGGCAGCGCCGTACAAGAAATAATAAAATTTAATAACAAATTAAAACGGCAGGCTTTAAAAATTTATTTCAATCATAAAATATAACGAGCAAAGGGAAAGCGACATTAACACGTTAAAAGTGCGAGTTCAAGTTTACTACGATCACGATTTCTACAGTGATATAGTATTACAACAACAGGTCAGTTTAATCAAAGAAGGGTATAAATCTTTGGTAATTTTAGTCTGTCATCATGCACAATGGCAGGCTAGACCGAAGTCAACGCCACTTCATGACTTCAGGTTTCAGATCGACTATTGTGATATTTCACCCATAGTAAGGGATTTATAGCGATCATTCAGCTGTATCTAATCTCACATGGAAAGTATTCCGGTATTAGTCTTGAAAAATGGGCACACACTTCACTGCGTATCGGTTGTAAAGGTTACCGAAGTGATTGTAAATTTTTTATTACATGGTTTTGAATAAAATGCTTCTTTATAGGTACCTTCGAAAGGAAAAGTTAAAAGTTGAAAAACTCTGTGCATCAGAATATTCAACGCCAACTCAAACTGCGAAAACTGATTTTTTCACGCATTTACTTACAGCAAAAAATTCAATGATTTAATCCATTTTCATTTTTTAGTTTCTTAAAACGTTCCGAAGATAAGACAGAAAAGGGAAACGTGTTAACAGATGACATTATTTTACGAGTTGAGTGTACGAAAGGGGATTTTTCGGCAGTTGAGCTAATTAGGGACGAGGAAATCTTTTTGCAATTTTTCCAACTTTATCTGACACTTGTTGAACTAAGTCTAAGAAAACAAATAAGATAAAGAATGAAAATAAAGGAATAAATCACCTAAAATGCCGCTGAAAAAATAGATTGCCTACCAAATCTAACTGTAGGGATGGCAAAATGGGAATTTCGATTTTTTTGTGTATAAACCTTAGATTGCATCAAAGAAACAAAAATCATTAAACTTGAATTTTCTAGATTTAACGCTTTATTTGTTTTTCATTTGGTTTCTGTATTGCAAACTTTAAACATAATAATAGAAAATAAAATATAAAATTCAAACTCAAAATTTGGATTTTTTTTGCTAAAGTAGGTACTTAAACAAATGCTTTTGTGTTTTTTTTTTAAGTTTAAAGCATAAAAGCTGTTCTAGGCATTATAATAATATCACATACAACAAGTGTTATTTTATAGAGAAAAGCGTATTTTAAAGGCAACATAACAAGTGAGCTCTTATGCACCATAGAAACAGTATAAGATATTAGTGTTAGAAAAACAATTTAAAAGTGTCTGAATTGTTAGAATAATTCAGTGTTTCAATTAATCAATTAAAGCTCCAGCTTTTATATGTAAACAAAATGTGAAGGCTCATTTCAAAAGATCTCTTAAGATTTGTAGTTTCCTTTGATCCCTACTAATTTAAATATAAATAAATTTATTTTCTGAAGTCCAAAATAAATTTTGCAATTAGGTAAACGAGGGGCGTAACGCTAACATGAAATTTGTGTAACTTTTAAACAGTTTCCTCGTTTTCCCAATTATAATACGTCTTTGGCGAAATAAAATCATATACAAGGTTATACTATTGTGGGTAAGACTAAACACAATTACTGCATTGAGCATCTGAGCATCTTTGTATCATAGTAAAAAAACTAGGAGTTTATGCACTTAACTGCATAAAGATTGTGATGCGATGTATATGGGACCGAATGGAAGAACTATAGGTGCAATGAAATAACACAATTATTCATTTTTAAATAACAAAACATTGTAGGATTTACTGAATACTATGATAATAACAACCATCGCTTAATACAACAATGTCAAATAAATACCCAGATTACATAAATAAAAGCAAGATTTTGGCATGTTGGGCACATCAGAAATTATTAAACCGTTACTCAATATGTGTACCGAAATTGCGACTGACAATATCCAACCATCAGAAACAATCAAGAAAATTACCAATACAACATTTAGTTTATAATGATTACTTCTTGAGAACAACCAAAACTCATGTTTGAACTAAAATAAAATATTTTGAAGCAACCAAGAATCTGCATTTATTCAATTATTTAGTTAAAACCCCAAAACCTGCTAATAAATTATTGCATTTAATATTAAACTTCCACTCTTTAACCATCTCTAGAATATTGACAAATTAACAATAAATTGTAGCTTAGATTCAAATATTTAGATATAATTTAATCTGTATAATAATAGCTGCAGCATTAAGAGATCACTTGTGGTTTAAATTTTCAGACCAATTGGCAGGTCTTGCTAACAAAAATTAAAATAGTACCCAGTATAGTATGATTATATTTAACCCCTCGAACTTATACATATTTTAACTAAGAGACTTGGAATTCATTACGTATAGGAATCTAATTAATTAATATTTTAATTGTTTCCGAATCCTTGGAAACAAAAACTGGCTTTCGTTAAAGTATAATAAAATAAAGCAGAATCTATTAAAATAAAAACAACCATAAAATCTAAGTGATTTTACTTAAATATCACCAAATATTTACATATTTATTTTACATCAAGGTTTTTCGTTAATTAAAAATACAAATTCGACTTAAATTGAATTGTTTGGTTAAAATGTCGTGTTCATGGTTAATTTCGTCTTTCAACTAATACACGAATGTTTAGATCTAATATGATTTCTACTTTAATGTAATTTAGTTCAGATAATGGGGTTATTTACTAATTACATATTTAGTATAAAGAATAAATGAAGAAAACATCGAGAGCCTAAAATGATGCATTCAAAATAGTCACGTAGTTCATTAATTCTCCGAAAATTGAAGGAGCTGCTGGATAACTTCTACAATTTAATTTCGTTTTTCTTTAGTTTCAATTCTAGGATCGCAAGCAAAGATTATAAAACATGTTATTAGTTAGAAATTTTAAGGTTCATTTTTATTTTTTTCTAGTTTTTATTTCACCTGCCAAAGAATAAGTTTTTGATGTTACTCAACTATTTGCATCAGTGTCATATCTAATCGAAGAGGAAACGTCTTACCCAAAGCAAAATTTCCAATACGTTTGAGTTCTGAATACTTAAATTCTCAAAATTGTCGTAATACCAGAGTTGTAGAGTCAATGCTTTATTTTGATATGAAATTAAATTGGAGATGCAAAACCAATAAAATCCACTGGACATTGCGTTTCTAAATATGAGTTTTTAAGCTCCAGCATGGTTTGCAACAGTATACTTACCAATTCTCAGCATCTCAGCTTTGTCAGTGGTCACACACGTTTACTTTCACACTGAAAATTTTGTAAGTTACATAGTCCATTTGATTTGATCATATTTAAAGAAGTTAGGTTGATTTTACCGTTTACTTATTGGTTATCATGGTAGTAGGGAAGTAAGTGATGTGAACTTACCTCCCTAGGAGAGTAAGTAAAGTAATTAATTTCTCTGTCTCCCTCGGATTATCAATCTTTTCGATTGGTTTGTTGCAGCATATATCTCCATTTTAACCTGTCTTGGGCTGTTCGCTTTGACTTTGAATATGATCTGCATTCCATGTCTTCCATAACTGGTGGATGAATTTCATTCTTGGTCTTCCTGGTGGATTTTTTCCCTCCATCGTACCTTTTAGTCTTAGTATCTGACCTACCATTATCTCTCGATGCTGTTCGAAACTTCCTCCTTGCTTACTCTGTCTACCTGGAGATTTTTCATTTTTCTTCGAATGATTTTAACCTTTTCTATCTGCCATAAATATGGTCCATGTTTCACATCCGTACAGCACCACACTCCAAACGTTTTTAGGAACCGTTTTCTTATTGTAAGCAATCTGTTTTTTGATGTTCATCATTTCTAGTTCTGTTGAATACTGCTTTTGCTTGTTAAATATCTTATTTCTGTGTTACGTCTTCCGTCTATCGTGATGGTGCTTCCTAGGTAGCAAAAGTCTTCTAGATGTTGGTTGTGTAGATGCATTCTTGTATGCTGTTGTTTTGTCTATGACCTCTGCTTTCTTCTTGTTTATTTTCATGTTACAATCTCTCACAATGTCGTTCATTTTGCTGATAGCTAGTTCGGGGCCCTCTTCATTTTTAGCCATTATGGCTAACGTATCTTATCGTATTTATAGTTTTTCCATGAATATTTGCACCTGCATTTATTTCTCCTCTGAATATTTCTAATGCATTATACTGTGTTTAAAATCCTAATGAATTACACCAGTGTTGTATATTTTGAGTACGAGCTGAAATAATTTCTCGTGGTTGCCTTCTCCAACATGTTTTAAAATCTCCGCTGATATCTGGTCATTCCCTGGGGTTTTGTTGTATCTTAGGTCTCGAACTGCTCTGTCATAGTCTGTTCTAGTTATTGAGTCTTCGAATTTGCTATCGTTGTCGTCGTTTGTTATTTTGATCTCCATATAGTAATTCTTCCAGGTCTTTGCTACTTCTGAGTGCTCTAAGATAAAACAACCTTGTTCATCTTTTAGCCCGGTTGCTCTTTTTTGAGGTTCTCTTAGGTACGTTTTGATGGTTTTATAGGCCAAATCGTGTCTTCCATGTTTTATGTTATGCTCTATTTTTTTCCTTTTACTTTCTATATACGCTTCTTTAGCCTTAGCTTTGTATTCTCTGTTGATCTTGCTCCTTAGTTCGTTGTATTTCCATCTCCCTTCTTCGCTTTTGTTATTTTTAAATTTCTTCCACTCTTTTACAAGCTGTAATAACTATATTTTTTGTTATCCAGGGTTTCCTTATTTCCGCAAAGCCTTTTCCTATGGATTCATCTGCCGATGTTGTAATCGCTTCTTTCATCGGTTGCTAGGTTCTATCTACATTGTCCTCTTTTTCGGGGTGTTTATTTTATAAACTATTTGTTATTCTCGTTTGCATTTTAGTTTTTGCTGTTTCATCTTTTATTTTTTATATGGCTATCTAATTTTTTGAACCGTAGATTGCAAGTCATCATAACTAATGTATGGCCTCTGCTCCTGGATAGCTTCTGCAGTTCTTTATTTGGTTCTTCAATCTATGTTTTACTAATATAAAGTCTAATTGAAATCGTCTTATATCTCCTAACTTTTCCACGTGTACCTCCTTCGTTTATGATGTTGAAATAAGGTGTTAGTTATTACAAGATCTTATTTCTTTCAGAACTCTACTAAGCGACCTCCAGGGTCGTTTCTTTTCCCTACCACGCGTCCATCCGTTTTTTCTCCTACATTGGCATTCCAGTCACCTACTATGATGAGGTTTCCTTCTCCTCTGATGTATTTTATAATATCTTCTATTTAGTCATATGCTTTCTCGACCTCTTCATCGTCGTGTCTTTTGGATACGAGTGTCCTATTCTCACCATTATAATTCTTTCATTGTATAGTATATACCCTTTTACTCCTTGTCATATTTCCTTGTTCATTAGAATTCGTAGTTTAGTAGTCTGTATTCACCATTCCATGTGTCTCCATCTTTCGGACATCTCATTTCGCCTAGACCAAGGATGTCCAGCTTGTTTGCTTTCATCTCCTGTTTAACTTTCTCTAATTTTCCATATCGTAACATAGTGTCGATGTCCGATGTTTCTATTATTCTTAACTTGATTCTGTTTCCACCTCCTGTAGTGGTCCCCCTACCGGGAATCCGAATGGGGGACCGTTTTGCTGCCGGATAATTTCACTATAGAAGACATCCACTGCTGCTTTTTCTTGGGAAATTTGCTCGGTCGCGGTGGTTTCCCCTCTCCTTCTGCGAGATACTCAGTATAGTCTTGTGTGGAGCTAGAGACATTTCCTTCTCAATGTATAACTTGAACTATGGTTATATCGCCAATACTCGGTCGTCATTGCCTCGTCTTTGAAAAATAGGTGCGCCGCTTAAAGGCGGGGTTGACTGCTATATGTTCCGCATACCCACCCCGTACACCACCGTGATTAATTTAGTGGGAATTAATGTCCAATTACCGTATCAAACTTTATTTAAATGTTGTGGTACGTTATATCAATACTGGAAAACCTCTTGTTCGTAACAAGGGGTTTAAAAAATGTACTCTGTGTGGCAGAGGTGTACACCCTAAACTTGGACTGCAATCTTACACGCTCGATAGAATTTTCACTTACCTCCCATGCTGTTATTATGCATTATTTTTACTTCAATTATAATGTCCCTCTTAACAATATTTATTTCTAATATTTTATTGCTCGACAGTTTTAAAGCTATATGGAAAATACAATTCTTAGATTGATGCTTTTGTCGAATTTACTTTTGTAAAGGTAACATTAATATTGTTTTCCTTTCAGTTGCAAACTTAGGAAGTATCTGGTTTGCCTGGTCGATTAAACAACTGTTTTCAGTTAAGAAGACATAAGTTCAAATCTCAGTCGGAAATGTAAATCTTATTAGGTTAAGCTAGATGGTCCATGAACTTAACAGTGAGAAACGTAAACCAAAAAATCAAAAACAAGCCATTTTCACTATCTATGAAGTTTGTTCGATTGTCCTTGTTCTTCCTTGCACAGCCCGACATCTCATCATTGTCAGTTTCACATATTTTATTTAACGCTTTTCTACTAAACTATGTAAAAGAAAACCGTTTACATAAGTTATTAGTAGTAAATAACTATTTTAACTACCCAGAAATGCCTTTCAGCAATTACACAAACCAACAATTAAAAGAACAGTTGCGTAATTAGCTAATTATAAAATTATAAGTTATTACAGAGAACTAAACTCAGAAAGAGTTAATGATTTGTTCCTTTTCCTTAATTTACCTTAGGAATTGCTTTGACTACTATGAATTCTTATTCGAAAGCACAAAACGTTCAGGTTTTCTAACCTAAATTATTGCGTAATAATTAAAAATAATTCCCGCATAAAGTTTGTAAAATTAGACATCAATCATAATACATCAGTTGAATGAATCATAATTTTGTATAAACTTCTGCAACAACAATGTTCAGGTTTAAGTAATTAAATATGTGGGTAAAACTTTTAAAACTTCTACACAAATAGGTACAAATCCATAAAAATAGAAGTTTACAGCCTCATTTTTTTAACAAATGGTGGCAGCTAACTTTGTTTATAACGTTTTAGTTTCTCCTGCAGCAAGTAGATTGATTTCTTGAAAGCAATTAAGTTAAATTTGTGTGATATGAATAATGGGTCAGTAATCGATGTTCTGAAAAGCAAAGAAAAAATTTTGTATTCACAAAGCTGAAAGATAAATTTTTGCACGCGATTTCTTCCGAAAAATGAAACTGAAAACTTTATTAATGTGATTTTTTAATGGCATGTTATGATTTCTGCAACTAGGAAACAGTAATTAAAATTCCAAGTTTAATGCTTCTTCTTTAATAGACATTCTTCAAGGTCGATTGTAATAAAAGACGTTCACGCATGAACTCATAGGTAATCTATTATAAAAGTTATTTTCATTTCAATTATTGAATCTGGACCTATTTATGTTCCACCAGAACGTATATCGCAACTGATATCGTTACTTTATTACCTGTTATCGAAGCCTCAATCACATTAGGTAACTTTTTCGGATTTTATTTCGCAACATTTCCGATGTTTATTTTTTCTATCCCAATTCTAAAAATAAAGACCCGATTACACAGTTTTAAAATCGTCGCGTTTTAATATAAACACCTAAAAAAAACACTTGTTAAAATTACATCAAAACGTTCCCATTTCTCTCGGTGGTTTTAAGGTTTTGTAAACGCGTTTAAAGTAAAAATATCTCGAAACTCAGGTATAATAAAAACCCCGCAAACATTATAGAACAAATAATCATAAAGATAAAGATAAGGGATAAGGTATGTGGAGCAAAGGTATCTCCGCAGCCTCCTGCGATAAATACCACCCGCAGTTGATAGGTGAAGTTTAATGCGAGCTTCATGACTCGCTCATTCTGATATTGTGATTTGGACGGACTAGTGTTCGTGGTATTCTACATTGGCACGATATCTTTCGATCTTTTCGCGGGTGAATCAGTCAGTACTAACTCGTAAACGTGTAAGGTTCGTTCGTAATCGGACAGGTGCGAAAATAACGTGAAAATGTGAAAAGTTCAGTTTGACAGACAGTGAATACAATAAGTTGATTACATATTTCATGTGCCACGCCACGTCTGTGTGATGCTTTATGTCACTATCTTTTACAGTCTCTAAATGGTTTGTATTTTTTTACGTTTTAAGTTATCGCTCGTTACGAGAGATTAAGTAACGTCAAGGCTGTAGAATATTTTATTAATAACCCGATCGAAACTTTTAAAGGAAGTAAATGAAAAGCAACTTAAGTCGACCTAAAAAAACTGAACTGCTTTTAATTTTTAAAAACCAGTGATTCATATGCATTATGCATATTGTGCAAAACTTAATTATTTGCAACTAAGCACAACGTAAGTGGAACTATAAACCGAATTTGCTACGGAAATAAAGAAATTCATTCGTTTTTTTACCTTTTGCAATTTCAAAACGGTAAATTATTTCTTGCGATAATATAATCGATTACTTTTTTCCAACGCCTTTGTTTTTAAGGTTTTTGGTTTGTATGGAAAAACCGAAAAGGTGTGTCGAAATAACTGCTGCATCGTAGTAAGCCCCGATCAAATTTTAAAATCACGGAAACGCACAAATCCGGTATGTATTTTCCTTTCAAAAGCTGGGATAATGCACCGTACGTAAAAACGGTAATGGAGATTTGTTGTTGATAAAAAATGTACACATGTATGGGATAAATGACGTAACTGACGATTATAATATCGTCAAACAATTTTTAATTTGCGTCACGTGAACGTAAAGATGTGCTTAGTGCATGGCAAATGCAGTCGATGTTTGTTTTGAATCCTTTTACGTTAAAGCCTATGAGGAAAGAATTTTATATACCTTAAAGTCTTCAGATTATTTTCAGGAACTTTCATAAGTTACTGACTGAACACAGTAAGTAATTATCTCAAATTAAAAACAGAAAAGGGCGTAATCGCGTAATAAATAAATAAATGAATAAACAAAGGAAGGTCACACAGATTTAAAGTTATTTTATTCGGTTAAACTGTAGAGATTGAAGTTACTCAAAATTATAACTAAGGTTACTTTTCTAAACTCGGTTTAGAACAAAGAAGAATATTATCAAGTCTTACGTTTCTATATAAATTACTGCATAATGAAATTGATGCTATATCATTAATGTCTCTCTTAAGTTTTCATGTCCCTCGTATATCTTCTCGAAATAACAATACTTTCAGCTGTCCTACTGCACATACTAATTTACGTTTAAAATCGCCAATATTTGTAATGTGTAATAACTACAACAAAATTGACCATTGTGACATTAATCATTGTTCTCTAATGTTAATTAAGAAAACCATCTTTAGTTCTTCTTATTAATATTATTATTTAAGCTATTGTAATTTCTTTATTTTAATATACATATATTATTAATTTAAGTTAAGTTTATGTACTAGTATTAAGTATCGTGTACTACTGTTCAATGTTTGCGCTGTAAATGGATTTTATCTGTTGGGCAATAAATCTCTATTATTATTATTTACCTTCAAAGTCTTGCTAAAAGGCCACCCATATCGTGTTATTTTGCATTTATAAATTCCTTTATTTTAGAAATCAAGTTTTAATAGTTTCTGTAAAATAACTTTATTAATTATTGTGCCCGTTATTCGACCTTGGAAAAATGTTTTATTTAAATTTAGCTACGATAAAAATATTTGTGTTTTATTTACTACGCTTACGTGCATTAAAATGAAAATAATAAATAATTACATAACAACTTTGAACATTAATAATAATAATAAAAAATTAATTGGGCGTTAGGGCTTAATTAAATAATTTTAATTTTTCCAATTCCAAGCACGTAATTTAATGATTTTAACAAAAGTAAAAATGTTATACCATGTCGTAGGGTTTCAGTATTCACAAATTGATACTAAATCCCTCCTATCCTACGTTCAGAAGGGTTCCAAGAGCACACTTTCTTTGGCCAACTATCAGCAGTTGTTTTATTTTGATGGTATTCAGTATAGCACCATTTAATTCCATTATTGCTTCCTCCAAAACTCCAGTTCCATAGCGAGGAGTTTTTCTCTAGGTATCTCTTTTTGTAAGCTCCAATGTTTCGGGGCCGTAAGTACATACCTATACTTTCTAAAATTGTTTTATATATACAAGTGCGTTTAGTCCTTTCTGTTACTTTAACATCCCACAGTACAAAATTCAGTTGACGTATGACGTCGCCTTCCTTGAGTGATTTTACTATTTATCTCTTCTCTGCTCTACCAGCATTGGATAACGTTACTCCTAGGTATTGAAAGGAACTGCAGTGCTGTATTTTGGTCGTCCCCAGATCGAGGTCTGCTTGGTTGTTCTCATCTACTACAAGTAGAGATAGGAAGTTCGATTCTGTTTGGTGAATCGATTCACTCGATTCGTTCATTTCAACTGATTCGTTTTGCTTAGACGCTTAGACCAACGAGTCTAGCAAAGACCGAACCGAAGATGTACTGAATCGGATGTTCAGTATTCAGTGATTTGGTTTTTGGTCAACATCTACATTGCCTGTTTACTTTCCACTCCTTTGTTGTATAATCCCCCTTTCTTTGTTTGTGTATTATTTATGTACAGCTTGTCAAAGATAGGAAAAAGTGTGAGATCCCCACTGACCTGCGTGAGCCTAAGGATCAAGATATTCGCTGTAAATGCGCCCCAGTGCGCATCGTAGGCATGTCGAATTCAGACTTTCAGCTAAGTTTGACAAGCTGTAATTATTATTACATGCGTATAATGTTGGCATAAACGTACGCTATAAACCTTTACGAAAGAATTTATAAGACTTAAATATGGACTGAGCAAAATTTTTTGTTAATTTATCAAGTAACGGAAGTCAAAGATAGAGTTACGTTTGTTTATTGATGTCTTATTTGCCATATTACATGCAACTGTTTTTATTTTGAGGATTACCTAAACATATTGTCCCATTTTACACTATCGAATCCGATCTGTGAACGAAGCAATTTAACTTCAAAACGTTGGAGACTCGGAAAGTCGAACGAGCTGAGCTGAACGATTAATTTCTGAATGGATTCATAAATCGCTCGTACTCGGCACCACTTCGACACCGATTCGAGTGAATCGATTCACTTCAAAGTAAAGACTCGATCCAGTGTACAGATTAGTTCTTTTTGAACGAATCATTCACAATTAGCACATCTCTAACTACAAGATATTCTGTTTTTGGAGGTATTTAATGGTATTCCTCTTGTAAACGTCTAAACATGTAACTAGAATCATCTTCATCGGCCGCAATAATGACCTGGTCATCTGGTCATAGAGTTTCATCTCCAATCGGAATACCCTTTACGTTTCCATTCTGCAAGGGCTTGTTCTTAAATAGTAACGGGGCTAGTGTACACCCTTGTCTAAGTCCTCTAGTGACCTGGAAACTTTGTGATACCTAATTTTTTTCCTAATTTGACCATACTGCTACATTCCATGTTCTACGTTTTTTATGGCATTTGTATAGGTCTTAGTCACACCTTGTTTTTGTATAAGGCACGGCGTGGTAAGCCTTTTTCAGGTCCACAAATGTCAAGTGAACAACTCTTCCCATTTCCCATGGTAAAGATTCCACCAATACAAGATCGCCCCGCTCTAAACCCATTTTGTTCCTCTGATATCCTGACCTATGCTTCAATTCTTGTTTTCAACACTCATCCATAAAGCCTCGCTATAGAGCTTGTAACACCCCGATAGTTTGTGTAATCTTGCCTCTTGTCCTTTTTAAATATCGGTGATATTACTGCTGATTTCCATTCATCTGGAACTTTACTTCCTTCCAAATACTTATTAAAAAATTGCTAGTAGTTCCATTAAAATGCTAGGGCTCGCTTTGAGGAGTTCAACATTTGTATTTTCTAGTCATATTCTTCATACATTTGCGCGTGCATTTCGAACGACTTTTGGAGTTATTTCGAGTTCGTCGCTTTCTTCCATGGTTGTAGTTTCGTCTTCAATTTCCATAATTCGGGTCTATCCTTTGAAAGCAATTTACTATTATTATAGTAAATTGTCCAGTGGAGAACAAATATGTTCTATATCAGTCAGATGAATTCCTGCAAAGTCCCTATTTTCTGTCCGTAGTGTTTTCAGTATTTGCCAAGCATTAATTATTGGCTCTTGTATTTCCTATGCATTTATTGACTTCTTTACATGCTTGTTTACAAGTTTCCATTTTTGCTTTGTTGATAATTCTCTATATTTCTTTGTTTGTATTCCTATATTCTGTATACTCTTCATTGAAACGTGTGGTTAACCGTTTGTTATAGCCTGTCTTTTCTCTTCTACTGCTTTTTGTACGTTTTCATTCCACCATAGTTCCGTTTTTCTACTCGTTGTCGTATGAGCTTTTTCTCCAAGGGCTTCAAAGGCAGTTTCGTGAATGCGTTGTTTTATGTTTGTGTACAGTTCATCTGGTGAGTCACTTTCCAAATTACCAAGTTTATTAGCCAATCTCAAATTTAAAGTAAAAAGCAGTAAAAAAGTCGCAACTGCAATAAAAATAACAAAACCATAGGCAAATGCAACAGCTTCATAAATTCTAAGTTCAGATTTTAAGTCAATTCTGATTTTAAATTAATAATTATCTTAAACTCAAAAACCTTGAATTTGGATTTAAAAAATATATCTTGAACATCCGAAACATCATTTTTCGTATAGGTTCTTAGAGGTTTCTTGAGGTTCATAAATTTGTTCCAAGAAAATTTATCAATTTTGATTTGAATGTAAATGTTGTCTAAAGATTTAAGAAAGAGTAACTGAAAAGCCCAGCAATAAAGAACATTTATAAATCTAACAAATCACATTCATTACTAACTAAAACCTCGTATAAAATTGTACAGAAATTTCTAAAAATTTCCCTAAAACCCACGAGTAATAACTAAACTAAAGTAAAGCATCGCTATTTTTAAGATTCATGCAAGCATTCGCAATGAAAATAAGCGTAACGATTCTCTGGAACTTATTTGTTTTGAAATTCTTGTGGCTATTTTAAAAATTGAGAAATGCATAAAACATGCGAAATTAGACTTGACTCGAGTTTTACAAACTTTAAAAATTTAAAACCAAATTCAGAACACGAAAGCACACATTTCTACAGAAATAAATTCCAATTACTGTCATCAAGGTAAAGCATAAATAAAATATACAGTACTAGCCTCATTTCTCCAACTATCGCGTAACGAGTAAATCGAATAATAATTCTATTCAGTATTCACATCTTACATCAAAACGTAGTTATAATGGTCGCTCTTAACCTAATTTTTATTCGAAGTTAAATAGAACTAACCCTCACGTGTGTCACAGATACCTAAATTAAATTCTGAAAAGTTAAATTACTGAAGGCAAGTGTAACACGTTTAAATATACGTTCCATTGTTTTTAAAGTGCGGTTCTGTTATCAACTATCAACTTTAAACGCATTATTCGCATACATCACGAATACTTAAAAGCTGGTATGAATATTTATTAACTTATTTAAGGAAATCATCTGTCGCAATTTACAAATGCAAAACCTGTGTACTTGCGTACTTGCAAATTATGCAGTAGTAACCCTGAGATATATTTTAATAGACTTCGATCGTTAACCACAACCTACTACAAATAAGTGATCGATCGATTTCAATTGTAGGTTATTTTAACTTTCGTCTCCGGGTAATGAAGTTCAATATTCTTTGAAAATAACCGAATATCTAAAGAGAAGTTCTCATAGTAATTATTCATTGCTGCATATCGGATCTTGGCAAATATTTACATTTCGCAGGTTATTCTTAGTTTGTAAGTACGTAAGTAATGTCAACACTCGAGTTTTTGCTTCATGTTTCTGTATGTTTTAAGTTGTGTGTAGGCGAATATTTTAGAAGAGACGTTGGGAAATTGAAGTCGAAGTCGGTAACCTAAAAATTGATCTGAAACATATGCGAAATTCGGTTTGGTTATTTACAGCTTTTCAAATCTTTTGAGTGTTTATAAAGGTTCCTTCGGTGAATTAAAATAAAACAATGGGTAAAGAAAGGCTTCAAAAATATTTATAAATTTAAACATACTCATAATTTTTGTATGTACTAATACTACTGTAAATTTAATAGAAAAAGAATTATTGAAATTTTTTTTTTTAAATAATTTATTTATAAATCGTGTATGAACCGAGTGGGAGTGCACGTAATACTGACATATTAAAAGTTAAGCAGAGGCCAGCTTCATCTGAACAAGAATGGGTGACCACTCTGGGGCTTGGTGTGTCCGGCCCCTTCGGCACTGTAAAGGTATAAGAGTATATGCTTTGAAAGTTGAAACAATGTATGGCACATAAAAGTTTACCTGCAAACAAATTTCAAAGGTAACTAGATTAATTAATTCGTTTTAAGACGCCTGATATTATAATATTAGACAGGCCCGCACAATCTCCCGACCTCAATCTAATAGAAAACCTTTGCAAACGGATCGCCCACGTTATTTCAAAAAGATAACCAACAGCAAAAACAGAATTGGTTGAATATTTGATCAAATTCTGATATCGATGCGCTTCGAATGAAGCATTGGAGAAGTTGGTGAATTCCATGCCAATAAGCTGTGAATTAGTCATTAAAGACAAATATTAATCAGGATAAATAAAAAATTTTAGACGTTATTTTTCTTACGTTTCCTCCAAATTCATTTTTCTTCAATTACAACATGTTCTCTTTGCAATACAACACTGTAAGTGTGCGAAACGTTGAATTCTTCTTTCTCAAGAATGACACAGTCCTAACCCTGAAAACGTTCTTTTAACACTGACTAAAAATGTTTATGACTCGTGCAACGAAACCCTTGACTTTGTTTTCGTATTTGTAGAAACTGTAGAAATGTCTTTATTAATTTTTGCAGCCAACCTATAAAGAACGTTGAAAAATATAGATACACAAAACATAGCTAGACATATTGTATCTAGATGAAATTATTACATATTAAGTTGTAACACTACTTTGGTTGGTTCTTAATATCGTTTAACACTGATTCTACAGCACTTAAATTTTCTATATTAATTTTATAAAACATCATGTCAAAAGAAAGGCAATGTTTGCTTCTCTTAACTTACGTACTTTGCTTCTGTTTGGCTCATTGGCATCATTTTTATCGTTTTTGCGATACTTTATCGTTTTATTCTATTCCAAAAACTAATGAAAAAGTAATAAATATGAAAAACTTGCATTACAGTCAATAGAAGTCTTAAAAATAATGGACAAATGGAAGGAACATTTCGAATGAGTACTAAATATAAAAGAAAAAGACCAATGTTGATATATGGTGTGAATCGTGGGTATTAACGGACCATCTTAAGAAAAAAATAGAAGCATGCCAGATGAGAGTGCCGAGAAAAGTTTAAGGTATGACACGAATTGATAGGATTAGGAGTCAAGCAATGAGAAATAGATTTAAAAAAAGTGAGAACTGCACTAGACAAGATCGAGACAGAACAGCTGAGGAGGTTTGGTCATATAATATAGTGGGAATGAGTGATGACAGAGTGGTGAAAGTGGTTTGGGAAATGGGAACAGGAAAAAAACAGAAAGCATGGACGGCCAAGAAAAACTTAGAATAATATGATCTCTGGTGCACTAAAGAAAAAGGGATTCAATTGGAACCAAGCTAAGCTAGATGCGAAAGGCAGAAAAGGATGGAGAAAGACCATCGCCTCGACACCAGAGGAGAAAGATACTATAGAAAAATAACACAAAGCATTATATTCAAATACAAAAATTAGGATGAGAGCCATACAATACTATGGAAGAAATAGAAGCGGCAATTGAAACATTAAAAATGAAACACTAAGCCACTATAAAATAATATTCGAAATGCTTAAAAACATGTAAATGTAAGAAAAAGAACTTTGTAAATCGAAAACATTTTTCACATATATAGAGGTCTTTGATCGAATAAGAAGAGAACAAATCTGACAAACCTTCAAAGTGGAAGTCGTAAGTAACATACTTATTAAAGCAATAAGAAGGTAAAAGCAAGATTTTATGTAAATTACGTGGTGGCTCATGGCAACAAGGAGGTTTAAAGCTAAAGGAGGAGTAATCAGCTCGATCTTGTTGACTTTATACATATATGGATGGCATAATGAAAATGTGCAAATTGAAAGTAACAAAACTTCTTTGAGGTTATAATAATCTGGAGGCGATTGAAATTTCGGAATGTGACTTTACTGATGACAGTGGCGTGCCCATGGGGGGGGTTTCCGGGTTAGAACCCCCCCCAAGACTCCTAAAAGTTGCACTATCCCAAGACTCCTAAAACTTGCCCGAAGGTCAAACAACCCGTTGGTGGAATCAAGTGATAAGTCAACCCCCCCCAGACAAATTTTCTAGGCACGCCACTGACTGATGATGTGATGGTTATGGCTAGAATCAAAAAGGCAAATGCAAGAAAATCAAAATCTATGGAATGAGACTTTGTAGAAGAAGTAGGTACAATATAAAACACAAGAACAAGAGAAACTTAATATATGAGTAGAGGGAAAACCAATCAAACAAGTTATGAATTTTAAATGCATGAGAGTGCTAACGGAAAACGATGAAGGACAAGATCTGGGTATCAATTTTTTTCTTTCTTTCTCATTTATCCTTATGCCCTTCTACTTAGCTGCCGCAACGCGGGACCTCTGGGTATCAATTAAAAGAAAAAAAAAACTCTGAAGACATACATTACAGGATGCGACACAATTGCAGTGGCGTAGCCAGGTAGGGGTTAGGGGGGGTTCAACCCCCCCCCCCCCCTCCCCCATGAGAACCTGGAAGGGCCTTTATTTTATTACAAATTCTAATAAAGTTACTTCAAAATATATTGATATTATATCTTCACTTTAGTTAACCCCCCACCCATGAAAACATCCTGGCTACGCCACTGCACAATTACAGCGTGTTCCAGGATAGATGTTACAATAGGTGTGATGGACAAAAAATTTTTGAATTTTATTTTGAGATTGTGGAATTAAGCCCTGCTTGGTTTGAAGAGAATTTTAAGAATATTTTCAGTTTTTGAAAAACAAGTCGGCCTTGAGATTGAAGCGAAAACTATTTTCTTTTCAGGTAAAGTACCCTTTTTGTTCATGATACGGCAAACTTTTACTAAGAAAAGTTGTTCATAATAAGAAATTATGGCCCTATGCAAAATTTCAGGAAGATTAGTCAACGATAGTTTTTTCATGGCCTCCTGGCAGTTATGTGGAATAACTAATTTATTGTCCATCAGTGTTATTATTATGTTTCGTAAGTTAAATTTCTTGTAAATGCTATTTGTTTCGTTCAATGTTCTACAAAGAAAATTTTGAATAAATACAATTTATTTTGTTTAATCTAAAATGTGACGGTTTAATCAAAGTAGGCAGATCTTCCTGAAATTGTGCATAGGGCCATAATTTCTTATTATGAACAACTTTTCTTAGTAAAATTTTGCCGTATCATGAACAAAAAGGGTACTTTACCTGGAAAGAAAATAGTTTTCGCTTCAATGTCAACGCCGATTTGTTTTTCAAAAACTGAAAATATTCTTAAAATTCTCTTCAAACCAAGCAGGGCTTAATTCCACAATCTTAAAATAAAATTCAAAAATTTTTTGTCCATCACACCTATTGTAACATCTATCCTGGGACACGCTGTATATTAAGAAACAAGAAATGCCGAAGGACAATATATAAATAAGATCGCATGCAGAAAACTGAAAAACAAAATTCATGCACTAGAGATCAACTACCTAAGAAAAGTTAAAGAAATAACCAGACTAAATAGAATAAATAAATAATACGACAGTGCGAGAAGAACTATAAATTACAGCCGTTTTAAAATTCATAGAAGAAAAACAGTTAAAGTGGTGAGGGCACTTGCATCGGATGAACAACGTGAACATGGGGAACAAAAATTAGGGTAAAATGAAGCACAGAAAAGCGAAAAGAAAGCTGGGACACCGTATGACGAAAGTATAATACAAAAGAAAGGATAATCGAAAACTGAAGCCAAAATAAAAGCACAAGATGGAAGTGAATGGAAAAGTTAGAATAGTGAAAAGCACACGCTTTTGTGTCACGATAGCAGAGGGGAACTGATAAGTATATATTTAAATACAATGACCAACGCACATCATATTACATATATGGACTTAGTCAAAATATTAAAATTAATTATTTTGAATGTGTCTAGCTTATTTGTATTTCTAAACATAAAGTACTTTTAACAGTTTTAACACCAATGATTTTGTTTTATGTGTAAATTTAATAGGTTTATGTGTAAAGTACACATAAGTAGTTTTCAAAAATGCATAATGTCAAAAGAAACTGCAATTCAGTGTTTCGGCCCCAAACAAGACCGGCCCGGCCGTTCCATCCGCCCCTGCAAAGCAGTCCTCTAATTCACTAGGTTATCAAGAAACTCATTTTTTTATAAACTGTCTGAAACTAAAGCAAGCTTGAGAAATTCATCAATAACACATTAAAACCGTATATTTTAATTTTAATTAATTGAAATTCATTATAAAAACAAGAGAAACAAGCCAACAAAACCAAATTCTTTTCAAATAAGAACTGAAGAGTTACAATGACCTCGTCATGTAAAATACAATATAATCCGTAAACAAACAAAAAATTAAATTTAGAAATGAAATTAATTGACCGCATACAAAAAATTATTCTTCAACAAACAAAGTCTTGATAATTAAGTATTTAAAGCCGAACAGGACAAAAAAGTTGGGTTTCATTTCTGAATATCTTAAGGCGATCAGAACCAATTTCTCCAGCTGAGTTAACCGTGTCGTCCGTTCTGTTCGATTGACAGCTAAATTCGGCAGTCAATTCGAGCTCTCAATCAAACTCAAACACCATGGTGGGTAAGCGAAATCTTTTACTTTCACGCTACTGTAAAATTTAAAAACACTTCGAATGAATTGACGTTAATGGTGCCTGTTATTATTTTGTTTCAATGACAGGCAACTTTCCGAAATTCATTTTCTAAATAAGATTTTTCAAGAGTGTTTTTAGTTTGTTTAGTAGTCCGCCAAAGGCTGAGAAATAAAAGGAAATGGTAGTTGCTATTGCAACCTAGCGATTAATATAGACTTCCTCCCCTGTAATTTTCTTATCTCTATGTCTTTTTGGTGTTTTAAAAAGTATCGTATAATTTTGTTTAATCATCTCCTACTGGTTCAGAAATAAAACAAACACATGTTTTCTACTGCAGAAATTAAGGGATGAAAGAATTTTCCTTTTGTTAAGTTTAAGGCCTCGAATGTGTGCTTCTTCCCCACTGATTTTTCTGTCTCCGTGTATTTTTTTTATATGCTGGAGATTTTTAACGAGCAATTTGTCGAATGGAGGTTTGGGTTAGAATACAAACAAATTAATAAACTATCGCTAGAAGCAACTTGCAAATTTGTCAATTTAAAAGCATATTACCATAACAACAAGAAAAATAAATAAACAAAAATACCAACATATAAAGCATTGCCGTAACTAAAAGATCTTCAAGTTCATAAAAAGTAATAACCACGTTAGCCTTGAAAAACTGCGCGACCACAACCGCGTTTCATTTTCAAGTAATGTTTATTTCTGGTTTTATGTGTATTTTTTTTTATTAGCACTAAACGACTCATTGTTAACCCTTGTGCTATTAAATAACGTATTAAATTTTTACACCTGCGCTTGTACATTTTCCATCTGAGCCGTAATATACGTTTTGCAAAAATTCACAAGTAGGCGCCAGGTTCTAACAGATGAAATTAATTTTCATTAGGCCGGAATAATATTCCGTCCTTGATTTTTAGTCTAGACTTGAGATAAGTTCTAATTGTGGGCTAGTTTTCGGGGAACCCCACCCTGTCGGATACTAAATCATTTTGCTGAAATGAAATTAATAACTATTTTTGGGTAGGCGGAAAACCTGTTGTGGTTTATTCTTGCTTGAAAGCGTGTTGATTAAAAAATCAAACAACGCTAAGGTTAAAGCCTGATTTACATACAAGAATAGACAGATTTTAATTAGGTATTATAGTATCAGATACACCCTCGTTCAAATTTTGACAACTTAGGCTTATTAAAATAGTTTATAATTATAACTTAGTAATTTTGTTTGCCCTGAAGTATGCAAAATTCAAGGGAAATTTATAAATATTCGTGTTCGTGCTAATTTTGTTAAATTGTTACTTATTTGAGAATTTGCTTATATCAGACTTTGTTTGAAGTTTAGTACAAGTTTCCGTTGTCTTTAATCAAAATAATATTCTACATGGCAAGGTTATACGTTGCTAGTTTTAAATTTGAATTTTCAAGACAATATTCGAACCGGCAGTACGTAATACTGAAATATTGAGAGTTAAGCAAGGGTCTGCTTGGCCAGAACTTGGATGGGTGACCCGCACTCGGTGTGTCCGGCCCCCTCGACACTGTAAAGTGTAAAAGAGAAAGAAGACAATATTCGTCAATTTTCTTTTTTTAGTTCAAATATACAAAAAATAAAAAAGCCGACTTAAAACTTTATTGTTTTTTTATCTTCTTCTTCCGCTGCAATACAGCCCACAGTGGGCTTGAGCCTCCTCAATCCTTCTCTTCCATAGGACTCTGTCTCTTGCTGCTGCCTGCCAATTACGTATCTGGAGGACCTCTAAGACGTCTCTTTTGATGTTTTCCTGCCAGTGCTGCCGTGGCCTTCCTCTTCTTCTACTATTTCCGTCAAACTGGGCCCTGAAGATCTTTTTTGTGATTCACCACTCTTTTACATACGCTTTACGTGGCTAGCCCATTTTAGCTTGGATTATAGCGTATTCGCTAAAGTTCGTTCTCCTGTACCTATGGGTTCGTATATTTTTCATAGGATTTTTCTTTCGAACTTCTGAGTTTATCTTCTGTTTGCTTTATCATGACACATATCTGTTAACCATACGTTACTACGGGTCTCACCATCCTGCAACGATTCTGTGTTAAATTTATTGTATTGCGTCATTATTTTCATTTAAATTTTTCCCAAGGTATTTAAAATTCGTGTTCTTTATGTTCTTCTCCTCGCTAGTCAAGTTTTAACATACTCTTAGTGTCTTAGTGTTGGCTTTGTGGCCATGCATTTAGTTTTGAATTCGTTAATTTGTAGGCCTATTGTTGCGGGCGGCATTTACTTCCAATATGGTAAAGACTTCTTTAACACTATTCAGATCATCTGCATAACCTACCACCTAATATGATCACATTTTCCAAGATTATATTAAATAGTACTGCGATCGGCTAATCTCCGTATCTCAGTGCTTTCTCTGTGTTGCATTGATTTGTTACCCTGTTCTCAAATCCTTACTTGCCTGAATTGGTAATGGTCATCTGAGAGAACCTGATAAGCTTGCATGGAATACCTAGTTCTTCCATGGCGTCGTATTCTATCGTAGCTGTCATAGGCTTGTTTGAATAGTTGGTATATTCTTAACCCTTTTCCATTATTTGCCTCGCCATAAACAGCCGGTCTATTGTGGATCTATCCTTTTTGATTCCTGCCTGACATTCGCCGATTATTTCGTTGGCGAATGTTTCAATTCTATCGCACAGAATGTTTGTAAATATTTTGTATGCTACGCATAGCAGGGATATTCCTCTATAATTCTGACACATCAAGCGATCTCCCTTCTTATATATTGGACAGGTAATCGCTGTTTCCGATTCCTGTGGCATTACTTCTAGATTCCAGATGCCCTTTATTAGCGAGTGCAGTTCCTGCGCTAGCAGATTTCCGCCAGCCTTGATGAGCTCCACCGGTATACCATCGACCCCTGGGACTTTGTTGCCATTCATTTTGATTATGTTACTTCCTGTAGTGTGAGTTCCTCCATCCGTCGTTCCACTGTACAAAATGTTCTTTTGGTGTAGTCTTCTTCTAAGTTTGTCCTGTCCAGTTATAATTTCTTCTCCTATTGTTTTACATATCGCAGTTCTCGATTGATATTCCGTCTTTGTATCCTTGACTAAGTCATATAACTTAGTTTCTTTGGATTGGTACGAGTCTTCTAGCTTTCTGAGTTATTCATGGAGAGCTCCTTTCTTTCTTTTTTCTAAATACCATGTTGGTGGCTCTTCTGGCTTCTTTATATAAGTATTTCTTCTTTTTTCCGCGTAGACCTTTGCAGCATATTAGCTCGGGCTTTGTTTTCTTATATTAATAGCTTTCTCACACTCTGATGTCTTCTTTTTTCTTTAGTCCAAATGTTTCTTCTGTTTCTCTTCCCTTTAATCAGAGCTCACCGTTCGTTGATGTTATGGCCCCTGTTACTTTGTGTTAGATTCGTAGACCCTCCTCCTTTATTTGGATTGAAATACGTTTCAAGAGTTTCCCAGTATATCTCCGCTATTTCTTCCGTCTCGAGTTTCTGTACGTTGTTTCTTTACTTTCACCTGGTTTTACTCTGCTCATATTAATTTTCATCCTGATTTTTGTTTTGACTAAATAATGGTCAGAGTCTGACGAGGCCCCTCTCATTGTTCTAATATCAGTTACACTCGAGAAGAACCTAGCGCTCAGTAGCACATGGTCTATCTCAGCGGTGGGTACGCGATGGACTTAAAATTATATTTAAATAATGTAAAACTGGTATAAAAAAAATAAATTAAAACTATATCTCCATTAGCGATTACTGCCTTTGTCAGCTCTTTGTCATATTTTTTATTTACCTAGCTATTTTATTTTATTTTATTTTATACCGCAACTTTTTATAAAGGGTGATGGTACGGAGAAATTTTGATATTATTTAGGTAGTAAGCGGAACCCACAAAGTTGAGAACCGCTAGTCTATCTGATTGAACATATACCATTCTGGGGACCTCATGTGACCTTGTGGACTCGCTTGTGAGGGAAGGTGGTGCTTCTAATCACCATGTTCTTCGATGCTGGTAGTTGAATACTGAACTTTTTTTTATCACTATTTGCAAAAGTATTTAAAAGCTTTTCGAAATTAAATATAAAGAATGTAAAGAGCGGTTCCGAAAGTTGGTAATAACATTTTTGAAAACCAAATTTGAATTAACTTCTTTAGTTTCCCAAATTTCCCAAAAAATCTCGATGTCTGATCTCAAAAACCTTTTCAATTCCGTTAGAAATTACTTTTAACATAACATTTTTTAGGGGGGGGGGGTACCCAAATTTAGTGTTTTAAAGGTATTCATTTTTTCATATTCTAGGTTAGGACGAAGTTTGACACAATAATGGTGCCTACTAAGGGTGGAAGCCTTTTGGATATAACCAAATTTTAGTAGGGTAGCATTAATGACCAGAAACTAAAGGTTGATATGCATCGATATATTTGGAACCCGCATGCCTGATCTCATCTAGCAAATAAACAGTGAAGTTCAGCACTTGTTCCTTTTAATTTAGTGCATTTTTATATTTGCATATTTTATCATTTCAACTTATATTTCTATAAATTTTTCTTCAAACCTGTAACATTTTACCTTGCAGGGATCATTCGTTAAGTAACTTAGGCAACTTAAAAGATACTAACACTTGATTGCATTTGGTATTTTTTTTTTAGTGAAAAAATCCTACAACTGTCATGACATCACTTTTGTCCAATAACAACGCTTGGATCAGCATTTCAACAGCCAATCATTCATTTTTATCATGATAAAAAATATCATTACCTCCTTCTCGCACATCGAAAAAAACGACGCGTCTCTGTCTGCTCTGTTGCTACAGAAACCTAAACTTCAAAAATATTATTTGACATTAATTGCTAAAATAAACGTCAGACAAAATGTCTTTAATAAAAATTTGTTTGTTGTTTCAGGATTTTTTCCAATTAAAAAACACTCTACCTTTTATTTTTATGGATAAAATTTCATTCTTGTATCACTCAAACGAAGTTGCCATAAGAAAATGGACTCGACTAGGCCTACATAAAAAAACCCTTGCCCTTCGGGCGCGGGTTTTTAATTAATGTAGGCCTAGTCTCGTCCATTTTCCATGGCAACTTCGTTTTCGTACAAAATGAAATTTTATCGATAAAAATAAAAGGTCTCGGGCTTTTACTGTTGAATAAAAATAGTTGATTTATGTTTTTCTCTTAATATTATTTAAAAAATACCTTTTATTTAGATATAAATCTGAATTAGAAATATTAAATTGTTAAATATTTCCGAAAAATGTTTCCTTCTTGTTCTTCTTGGATATTTTGCTTGCATTGAATAATATTAAAAGTACTCGATTGGCAAAAAAATTAATGCAGTCTTAACAATCACTTTGGAAAATCGAACATAGCTATCAAAAGGTATAAAAATAATATAATAATTTATAAGAAATCTATTTTTAAATAGACAGCAATAGCAAAACAAAGACTACTTTATTACAAGGAAGGTGAAAGATACTTCTTAACTAAAAGCAAGAGTGTACACATAATTAATTTTTTGTCTTCTTGCGTAGGATTACACGTATGTTATAAAAGCATACATAACCAGTTTCCACTTTAACACAAGTACCGATCTTGATTGATAATTTCAAAAAGAATCTTAGTAGGCGATGCGAACTATGAACAACCAAGCGTTTATTTATGTAAATTTACAGATTCATCTTTGTATGCATAGAACTGTTGAAAGAAATTTCGTAACCGATCGTATCTTTAGAAGGGAGTGACTATTGAATATTTTCAAATTTAAACTTTTATGGTACTTCAAACTGAAAGACTTAAATTTTGAAGTGCTAACATTGACCGTGCAAAATTCTACTTGTAATACATTTCTTTGAAGAGTTAGGGTTTTTGAAAAATTGCAACTTTACCTAAAAGATTTCTCATCCAAAATTATTTTTAACGCTCCTTTGAAGTGCTAATATAATATTTACTGTGTAAAATTTTATTTCTTTGGCGTTTGCAATGTCCACGCTTTTGGTCCAGAATTATTAGTAAAAAAGCTTTTTACTTAATCCTTAAACCGTTAAACGTTAAACTCCCAGTTTTATGAAGGCAAAAGTCAATTGGGAAAAATAGAAATATTTACAGAAAGTTAATTAGAAATTAACCCTTATTAACCACAAATTTAACAAAGCACACAAAATTCTTGACTTAATAAACCTTTGCATATGTTGTTTTCCATTTAAAATCATCAGTGCTGTATTTAATATATGTATGTAGGAAAAACGATAAAAATGTGTTTGCATAAAATAAAAAGCAGCAGAATCGAAAAGCAACATAGAATAACTATCAAGAATTTAAGGTATTCTGTTTCAGTTTCTTTTTTATTAGTTACGTTTAAAATCCGCGGATTTTCAGGTTGTTCAAATTACTTTATTTACTCTCAAGTCTTTAAACTTTTGCTTTTGTATGTTAAGTTAAAAAAAACAACCAGAAATACCTTCACCAGATTCTCTTTCTGTGTATCCAATTATAAACAAAGCAAACAATATGCGTGTATGTGTGACCAATGGGGGTTATTTTAACTTATGATTCATGAAATGGAAATTTGAAACTCGAATTTTGTTTCTTAATGAACAGCTGCAGATATCTAAATACTTCACTGGCAACGCCCAATTTCTTCTGAATGAAGTTTAGAAAAAGGAGTAAAGTAACGCCAGATGAGTATAAGTTTATTTTAGTTGGACGTGTGCTTTGAACACGTGTGGTAGGTATTAAGATTGAGGTAATGTGTTCGGTTTTAATGCAAAAAGGAAGAAGTAAATTGCTATAATTTTCAGAAGTAATATAGTTCTACAGTGTTAAGAACCAATAAAAAAGGAAAATTGCAAAAATATGGAAAACAAAATAGTGTCTTAGATTGTTTATACTGCGAAAATTCGAACAATTATAAAGCTTAGGCTTAGGTGTTCCGCAAAAAGGAATGCTGTGCAACTACCAATTGCATCAATAAATAATTAAAAAGCGTATTACTAGCAAATGTTTTTACATCTGAATATTAATTTTTTTTTTTGGCTAATAACGAGGGCGTATTTCTATGTTATCTACAAAAAAGGGACGATGCCAAACCAATAATAACTGTGACATTTAAAAGTAAATGTACTAAACTGTGTTTCATTTGTGCGGTTTATAGAGATTTGGAAAGATTTACTTCTTGATAAAATGAGTGAAATTAAGGTGGAACGTCGCGGTGTCATCCAGAAGATAATCAATGACTGTGGGTTTATAGAGTTAAGGCATCCACCTTATAGTCCTGACCTAGCTCCCCCAAACTGCTTTCTATTCAGAAACTTTAAAAAGGCATCTCAGGGGAAAGCGTTTTGCATCTGATGATGATGAAGCCCTCAAAGAAGCTGTTAAACAATATTTTGCAGTTGCCGAAGGAATGGAACAACTGAGAAAAAGATGGAAGAAGTGTATAAGTGTTAAAGGGAATTACGTAAAAGAATAAAGGGTTGTTAATGTGATGAGTGTTTGTTTTTTCATGGCTGGGTAGATAACAAATATACGTCTTCGTATAACCAATAATAATTGCAAATTAAACATTCTACAAATTTACTGTCGGTAGAAGAAACTCAACAGTACAATAAATGTTCATAATAAACAAAGCGTTTGTTGTAATTTATAATCGTGGGATTTCTAACGAAACGATAACAGCCTGCTTAATTTTTCAAATGCATTTCTATACACAGGTGTTGCTAATCTAATTATAAATTTAAACCAAATGAAAAAATCAGGCATTTTTTAATGTGAAATTTAAAGTTCAAGGTAAACTTAATTTCTAGAAACACACATATTTTCTATAAAATTCCTAGAATTACATTTCCAAAGGTATAATAAACAACTTGTATTACAAATTCATTCTAGTACCTTACAACTATCCATCCTGGTAGAAAACAAGGAAAATGACTTAAAAAAACGCATGTTTACATTGCAAACAAGAGACGCAAGATTTTAATGGAAATTTCCCGTAATTAAAACCAAACCTAAACGAAGCACAAGAAAAATAATTTAATTGAAGTATGTACTTAGTTAAAAATAAAAATGCAATTTGGATGAAAACTTTCAATAAAGAGTAATTAAACACTTGAATCACTACAGAAAGAAAGAATTAAAAAAATCTGAAGTTTGCAAATAGTCAATTTATGACATAAATAATTAATAATGAAAGGGTACAGCTTCATTAGTGTTTCATTTTTCAGATTTTGAATATTATTCGTTTTTCGCTAACTTCTTATGAAATTATCCTTCTGAAAATAAAGAAAACAAATGCATGATTTTATACAAAACCGCATCTTTCTAAAAAGAACAAAAGGTGGAATTCATGAATTATTTTGCACTAAAACGCTCTGAATACGATTTTAATTAAAGAAGAATATTATTTTCAAATGTATACATTTTTATCGTCCGATAAATTTCATTTCCATAAGGTGAGAGGGGTTTATCGGTTTGTTTAAGTAAATTTTCAGCACTGACGTTGTGTAACATTAGCCTAATTTTTATTGCATCAACTTCCTTTTAAATTTTTAATTTTAACCGGAACGAGAGCGGTGTTCCCATGCCCAAAAATCGGCCCACTTTAAATGTGAGCAGCAAAAACGTCGAACAGTTTTTACGCCCCCGTAGTAAAAGTTTTAAAAGGTCCGAAACACGCAAGACCGTACTAAAAACAGTTTAATCGCGCAAAAAATTACAAAACATTACCAAACCTACTATTTAAGAGTTGGAGTGCTTAAATAAATGTCAGCGTATGTAAATTGATCAAAAACTTCCAACTTTTTCCAGTTAGTGTACATTAACATAAACACACGGTGTGTTTAAGTTTTAACATCGAAGTTGGCCGGTAGTTTAAAAACAGTTTGTACGAAGAACGGTAGTTTATTGGTGCAGTGCTGATGCAAGTGCAGCTAATAATGCAAGACGTGCAGTCTGCAGTTTAAATAAACAAGCTGATCGAATCATACTCCTTTGAACACGGTTTGTGTGCGTTTTAACCGAGATGAAGTCACGTTAACAAATACTCATTCGATATTCGGCCGAATTATTGAGCTTTCAAGTGATACTGCAGTTTTTACGAGTTTATAAATATTAAAATTTGTGCCATTTTCTTATCATTATTATAACATCAAAAACAACTCGTAAATATTACCAAAATTATCTTGTTTTGAACCCAGATAATCCTAGTTTCCAATTAATAACAACAACGATTAAAGAGCAAAGTTCGACACATCGGATCTCTTTCAAAATTAAACTCCGTGCCAAAATCGCATTATTATGATTAATAAATAGCATGCTTATAAAGGATTGATTGTTCAGGGTGCATTAGTATTCGGACGACGACACGTTAAGTACTTATTGAAGTTTTTATTATTTAAATGAACCGGTACGGTATCATTCATAAACGAAAATGTGACCGACTGATTTAAATATCCGATTTAAAAGGATGGGACCACTCAAGTTGTTTCGATCCTTATCAGTTGGTAGTAAAAGTTTCGCTCTCAAGGATGAACGGGATAACAAATCAAAGGTACCATTTTTTTACTTTTAATATCAAGCTTGCCATGTGTGGTTGATACCCTTTTTATTAAAAATTCTCTCTTTGAATATTCTCTCATTAATTCATAGACAACTCATTAACTTAAGGATCTAAAAATAAATTTATTAAAGTTTGGCAATGCAATTCCTAAGAAATAAAATAAACCAGCTGATATAATAGTTGCCAACGCGCATGTTACGTATTGCGTAATTGCGATATTAAATTATTTATATCAGTCGTAACCACCACCACTACTAATTGTAATAGATCATCAAGGTCGTAGTATCAACCAACTCACATGTACATTGTGCGTGTTTAATAATACGACTTGTTCACATGCCACTAAAAACAATAGGTGTTAAAAGTTAAAACGATGAATTCGGGTTAGTTATGCGGTATGGTTTTTCATGCTGATTAAATGACTTGACAGCTGTCAGGGAAAATTAATGATATTAAAAAGCTTTTTTTAGAGGTAGTTCCTGTATGATAATTAGAAAATTTTGTGTTGTCGGCGGGTTTTGTTAATTTTGGTTGATTTGCATAGATAAAGATAGTTTTTGTTTGGTTCCCTTATTTCTTCTGTTTTCATTAATTGTTGTATTGTAGTATAGTAGAGTTGTATTTGCCGAGTATAATTAAATCCAAAACACAATAAAGCCAATATATCATTTGTGATTACTCTGATAATACCTTTTGTAAAGTTTGAAACATTGGAATTGAACAGAATGTGATTATGTAATGCAAATTCCCAAATTTTCGAAAGTATGATTTGCATTGCATTGCAATCTTCCATTCCTTTTTTGAAAAGAGCAAAATCATATTTTATTTTTATTAGTCTTCCGTGTATCCATATTAGGTAAAAACGTAGTTCATTATGTATGATTTTGGGCACTTTACTGATTGTAAGGTTTGGCTGGAACCATATAAACATCCCAATTTACAGAACACCGTTGTGCTAAACTTTTCCCAATGGTTTTTTCTTAGCGTTTGTTCAGTTTTCTCCCTGTTGAGAACTTCGATCTATATGCCTACTACCAAAATCTGATTGAAAATTAAACTAAAAATATTACTAACTCAAAAAAATGCAACTTTAAAATAATTGCTCTGGCACACTTCTCATTCAATTTAAAAACATTTATGCTTATTCCAAACTTATAAAAAATCCTGGTATGTTAGTATGCTAAATACTTTTAAATGCATTCCTATTTCCAGTTTAAATAATCGAGAGTCATGATCATTATTTACATTATTTATCTAGTCTATTATTCAACAGGCACACCTTGCTGAAATGGACGTATTTACCTCATTAATTAAACATTATCGGTAACCGTTTTTGCATAATATATTTTGCTGGAGATAGCCTTAATTATTTTTATGTTATTTCTTTTACGGCTGACGCTCGTTCTTCGCAAAAATTATTTTAAAGAGTTTATATACATATGTAAGTTATTTTTTAGTTAAATGAATAATTGTTTTTGTTGTTGGAAAAAAGAATTTTATAATATTAAAAACGAAATGTAATAATTGAGAGGTCCCAAGTTGCGGTAGCCCCCCCCCCCGTCCAGTACGATCAGGAGAGTTAAGCTTCGTTGTCTTCGGTCAGTACTAAAGTGGGTGACTCAATTGCTCCGTTAACGCACCTCTCCCACGATAAGTGGTTACTATGGAATAGTAGACCAAAACCCTTCACTGCAAAAAGAATAGGGGAAAGAGGGAGGCCTTCACCCTATATAGGGATCAACAGGGTAATAATAATAATAATAATTGAGACGATTAGAACCATAAGGGTTTAACTGCAGAAATATACATTTAGAGATATTAGCTTTAAAGGTATTTTCACAGTAATTGATGATGATTGATTTTAAGAACAGTTATGTTAGTTCAAGAGAGGAAAATTTTAAAAACCGTTATTAGTTTTTTTTAAACTTGAGGTAGGTGCTTGGTATCCCTTGCACCGCGGCCCAAGAGGGCTATTGTGCTCGCCAATGTATTTGCCTCACATAGGTAAGCCTGGTTTTTTAAAGAAATCCGGGATCGTGTCTAGAGGGACCTGATTTAACATTTGAGGTTGGAGTTCCGATTCCCCAAAGTATTTTATCCTGCGATTGGTTAGTAGAACCAATGTAGAGGCATCTCTTCATCGTCTTTGCAAATTCTGCGGAGTGCATCTTCTGCTAATTTTATGACACTCAAGACTCAAGTGCCCTATCAGGATTTCTACCAGCTGTTTTATTTTCGCTCTTTCGAGACTTAGAAATGTTTCTGCCGTTTTCCTAGGTGGACTTTTTGAGTGTCTCATACCCGGCAATTTTCCCAGTACTCATGACGTGTTGTCTTTTACCATTCTCTGGTTTGCTCCCTGTCAACAGCATATGCTATTCCACAGGTTGGTTCTGGTTCCATATAGAGTTTATTGCTTCCAGATTTTGCTAGTTTGCTGGTTTATTCAATGCCATGTACTCCACTATGTCCTGGCACCGACAGTGCTAGTTGTATGAGATTACTATGGCACTCGAGTGCTAGTTTGGAGCTAAAAATGCATGTAGTTAGTCCCTTAAGCGCAGCATGGCTATCTGTCATGATGTAGATGCGCCTATTTATATAGGACCTCCGCAGCATGATCTGAGTATATGTGAGTATCGCTATTACTTCGGCTTGGAACACGGTGGCTAGGCTACCCTGTTTAAGCTTCGACAATGCCTATTCCGGTTCTGTTTTCAGTTCTGGACCCATCTGTATACCGCTATTTGTACGTGTAATAGATGTATTTCCTTTGCTCCAGCCGGTACGATCACCCTGAATGGTTTTCTGAAGTCGGAGGTTGGTGCACCTTAAAAATGTAGTTTTCCTCCTTGTTTAAAGATTTCGTTGTGACTTGGTTGGTTCAGCCTGCGTGTGACCACAGATTGGTCCGAGTTCGATTCCCAGGGCCACACGTACACCCGACCGCTTCCTTCGTTAGGCAGTGGCAAACCACCGAAGTGTTCTGCCTAGTAAGTCTTCTCTGGAGTAGAAGTGCAAGCACACTACAGACATATGGAGAAAAGACAGGGCATTGTAAAGAGCACACCCCTTCGAGAAAAGAAGACCGATAATACCGGCGAATCTCCCGAATCTATTCGTTTTAGCCGGCATGCCTCTAGTCTCGCCTCTGCGTTTACTACAAGGTGAAAAGGGGATATGTCTAGTAGAGATTCCAGTTTCGTTGTAGGAGTTGTGGACATTACTGCCGTAATGCCTAAACATGCTAAGCTTTGTAGCCTGCTTAGATTTATTCTGTTCTGTGTGTTGTGGGTTTTATGCCACCATACCAGAGATGCATAGGTGATTGTAGATACAATCGTTTTTGTATAGAACCCTATCAGTTATTAGTCTACTAGAGGAACTATTTTTTCTTCTGCACATTGATGAATACTATTCTCCACCTTTTTTAAGTATTTACACCGTCTTCATATGTAACAGATAAGTTGCAAAAGTTGTTTCCTTATGTCATGGAACAAATTTTGTTACCTAATTCAATTTTTAAAAATATGCACTTCAGCTTTATGGCTCTAACCCCTTTAATTACCAAGTGACAATTTGACAATATTTTTTAAATCAATTGCAGCTCCTTTCCAAATTATATTTATCAAACTTTTAGGAAATAGGTACAACACTGATAGGCTAAATTCATGGGTAAATATTAACAGATAAAGGACATTAATTTCGAGTGCCTGTATTTAATAAATATAATGATGGTAGATAAACAAAATTTGTTGAGGTGAACAGGTAAACAAATACGTATAACCAAGCAACCTTTTTTTGTAACATCCGGTATTAAAATTTTAACTATTAAGATGTTAGGTGCTACTTTTGGCAAACCAATTTTAACCAATAAGAAAGTATTCAGATTTACCGTTTCATTTTTAAGATTTTTTGATTAAATGTTTCCTTTGCCTTTTACATGCCTATTTAGCATTTAAACACACGTCATTTCACTAAATTTATTGTGCTAATTATGCTTAAGGTGATTTTGGTTTTGAAAGATTTGCTAAAATTCTGGGCAGTGGCGTAGCAGAAAACTCCAGGCGTCCAGGCCCCTCCCACAAGAATATATGTACCTAAATACGAGCCCTTGATGAAAAGAAATAACTATAACTAGTCTGATATCTTTGAATTTCTTATTCATCGTAGCTCGGCCCGTATACTTTTTATGTTGATTCCCATCTCTGATATTTCATTTAAGTTTTTTTCCAAATCTCTGCAAGTCTGATCAGTAACTTCTTGAATCCAAGAAAAGATTCATTGATTTTTAGCTGTTCTCTCCATCACAGTTATCAATTATAGTTATGTACCAAATAATCAGTCTCAACTGGTTAATTTAAGAAATATCTTGGGGTCGTATTTGTGATGACTAGGTATAGGATTTCTATGCATTTGCATGTTTTTTCTGCTTATAGCAAACATATGCAGAGTTATATTTCTTTAAGCCACATCATATGAATCACATATGTCTATTTGAAAGTGCATATAAATGCATATTTAGGTGTTTTTTATAAATGCATGCATATTTTAGTATTTTTTAACGCTAGTGCATATTTTACCACTTTTTGAGCGTTTTACATGCTTTAATTATGAAATTTATAATATTTTTGAAATAGTTTTTACCAAGGGCGATTTAGTCAAGTCTAGGAGAAATCCATAATCTAAGCCTATTTAAATACTAGGCTTTAAAATATTTTACTGCTTTAACCATCTGTGTATGTACTTGTTAATATTTTCTAAGACAGAAACAGTTTCAACTAAAATTTCAATACTTACTTACATTCTGCGGTATTACGATAAATAGGTATTAGGAAATTCCAAAGGCCCTTTGACAACTTACTGTTCATAGAAAAATTTACCTGTACTTTTGTTTACTAATCTTTCAAATAAGACAGTTCAGAAAGGTTCAGAAAAGGTGTTGTATTGTACAGTGTGCGACGATAAAGTACATAAATGCAACAAAACACAACATCTCAACACGGTTTGACATCAAAAGCGCATATATTTATTAAAAATTTCTAATAAACGCATAATTAATAAATTTTAAGTGCATATTTCACATTCTTATAGTGCATAAGTGCATGCATATTTCAGCATTTTTAAGTGCATATAAATCCCATACCTAGTGATGACCAAGAAAGGGGATTTAAATATTAGTTCAATTTTTCTGCAAATGAATCCTCATTACGAGGACGTATTCTGCTAATAATTATAATAATTATATTCAAATAATTGGTCTTTTATTGCGAATCGGGCTTTGAACTTTTACGGTGATCTTTAAAGGCACGTAAATTACACATTGCCATTTATAGTTATGATGTCAGAAACCCTTGTTTTTAAATCTCTCCCCATTTAATCACATTCTTGTCCTTCCTGCTGAGCTTTTCTGGATATTGCTCTACTCATATTATAATCTGAAATATTGTCGAAGGTTCAGGTACACCAAAACAACCGTCACTTCCTCGTTTGCTCTAAAAAATTTTCGCTTTTGAGCTCCGCTTAGAGCCTTGTGTTTATATCCGTAAGAATTCAATTTTCGTTGTTCTTAATGTCCGATTACTACCGAATTATCCTAAGATATAAAACTAGGTAGTTGAAATAAGAAAAAAGAATTCGCAGTATTTTGAAAGTTACCCAAGACGTCTAATAACAGGGTTGTTATAATTATAAAACATACAAACATAAAAATGTTGTAGACGCTACGTAGGTTCGATCGTGTTTCAACTGTAAATATTTCGAACCGCATCAATTAGCTATTACAAAAATTTAAAATTAAATTGAATTATTGTGCTAGTAATAATACAACCTAATTATTTCAATCTGAAATTGAATACCTTAAGTACCTACCTTGCGTTTTACGAAAATGCCCCCCTCCTCCCGCCGAGCGGGGTTTGCGGGAGTGTGATTTGCGCCACTAATTCTGGGGGGCGTAGGCAGAGAAAGAGAGAGAGAGAGTGAGAGTGAAGAATGGGCTCACAGATTTGTTGTATATCTATCTATCTCAAAAGGTCTTTGGAATGTTCGATTATTGAATTACACTAAACTAATATTTAACTTGTTACAAATTATAATCTTTATTGGTTAGTTGTTGCCATTTTTTCAACTTATGGAACCCATTTTGGAGATACGTGTACGATTTCATATCTTTTTTATTTAGGAATTTAGGATTCATTTTTAAAGTTTTATTAGTTTATTCACGCCAATAGACGTCGTGGTTTTCTTATTTGCCTCGAACATCGAACACACCACATGATTCTTTAAGGGTCAGGGAGTTTGTCATTTTTCGGATTTGTCTTCGAAAATCGCCAATTATTGTTCCTGTTGAAACAACGAAACAACTATTCGTTTTAAATAATTAATCGTAAAATGTAAGGTATAACCATACTTATTTATTACATAGTTTTAAAAATTTGAACTCATTTAACGTCATACGATGATGGTGATTTTGAGAAATTATTGAAACATTTACCTAAAATATTGTCCTTTTTTACATTTTTTTTGTCTGTTTTGATTTTAATGTTCTTTGTTTTAAAACTTTAGCTTAGACCTTTTGTGGCTGAAATATTTGTTAAATTCTTGGTTCTGTAATTTAACCGCAAGGTAACCACCTTTATAAATAACCATAGCCATATTTTAATGCTAGAAAGACTGCATCTGTTTTTTCTTTATGTTACCTTAGTTTTCTGTTGTTACATTAACGAACCTTCGGAAACAAATACGTTAATCTCTACATTCTGTTATCTTATTTTTATTATTCTGAATTCAATGCCTTTATGAATTTTTTCTAGATAAGTTAGGCGAAATTTAATCTGATATGAGTAAATTTCCGCTTACGAAACGTTTCTTACCAGAAAAATTCAGTAAAAGTTCTTTATTCAAAGATATATTCTTATCATTATATCTACGCAATTTCACTCATAATCAGATAAGCTATACGTAATCACAACACATACAAAATAAATAAAAACAGTAAACAGGTTCATAATAAAAATTCGGTGGCTACATGCCTTACTTTGCTTAATTGTAAAGAATTTAATTCCAGTAAATTATATCATAATTGATGAAAAATATGAATAGCATTCAGCTTTTCAAAAAAATTATACATCAAAGTAAAAAATAATTAAACAAAAATGTGCTAATTACGCTCAACCGCTGTATAACAAGATTTGTAATTACGTAAAATTCATCGAAACGTTTTCTAACGCTTGAATTCCATTTTAAGTAAAACGGTATAATCGTCGTAATTAGCTTCCCTTCAAATGTCTCGAAACTCGTCATTATTATGTGGATATATTCCTAACTATCACGTACGTTTTCACTTTAAATCGTATGATAAAAGTAGGTTAGTCCATAAGTGGTTTAGAAAATTGATTTATTGAAATAATGGAAATGGAAGTGAAATAAGCAAAACACTTTAATTTATTAATACAATTGTAAACCTTCACTTTTATCTATCAAAAAATTGAGGTGGAAGAATCTCGTTAATTTAGATAATTCTTAAATTCTGTATTTTAATTAATTAAGCAGATATTGATGAATAATATAATTTAAAACAATCATGGCAAGTGAATAATTTATTAATTTCGGGTTAAAATTAAACTTATTCATATTCCGTTTTTTTAATTCTAAAATCAAAAATCAGTCAGTGCTCATCGTAATTTATTGAAGCAAAAACTAAACCGCAAGGTTATGTTTGCTATTCATTTATAATATGGCAAAATTAGAGTAAATTAAAGCCGTACGCAGACTATAATTTTACAAGTTGTTTTTAAAATGTTGTGTATATTTATTAAGTAAGGATTTTTAATAATAGCTTAAGCTTATCGCATGACATTGAATTGCTTTTAATTATAGCAAGTTTTTTAAATCAGGATTTGGTTGTTAAAAACATGCAGTTTGGCTTTTGATATCACATTATTTTACATCCGCTTAGCAAATTAAAAATAATAACAAGATAGATAGTCGGTACTTTTTGAAAAATATAGTTTAAAGATTGTGTAAATTTAGCTTCAATTATCACTTGTAATAGGGGGAATTATAAGAATGATGAAACTATTTAAAGGAAAAAAGTATTGAGCTGTAAATTACAATTAAATTACATAATTATTAATCTACTTGACAATTTTTGCTTTCGATAATGTACAAACAATTTCCATTTTTGTTACCCATGATTTCTAATATCTAACTTGTCTAAGGTGCATTTTACACAGTCCACTCATCTTTTCCAAGGCTTTTCATGTTAAAGTTTTCTTTCAATGTTCCTTTGGGAAATTTTTCCTCCATTCTCCTTTCACTATAGATGTCTGGCCCACCTGATTCTGGCTTCCTTAATAACTCTTGATATTAGGTTGCCCCTCTTTAGTATTTCTGTTATTTCCACATCCGCCCTTCTCCATGTTATATAAGGTGCTGACCAGGTTTATTATCCTACGGAAGGAAATGATATAAAAAAAGAACAAGAAGTCAAAGTCGAATGAAATTTATTTCAGGTAGTTTACAAGATGTGTCAACTAGAATTTATTCAAACAGACAGAATATGGACCTTCCTGTCCGGTATGCGTATAGCGCAGTTTCTTGATAGTTCCAGAATAGAGTTTTTCCATGCTGGGTTGCGACCTATTTCGAAATCCTCGTCCAGGTGCGCTTGAATTGATTGACATTGTCCGTTAGCAAAACCGCTTGATCGGCTGGCATTGCAGCACAGCACTCCGGCTGTCTACCTTCGCAATGTACCGAATCTTGTTAGCTTCCAGAAAGGTTGTTGCTTGGGCATAGTGGCAGGATGTCTTGTCGCGCTAGAACAGGATAGGTTACGTGACGTTCAGAGATCAAATCCGTGGCAGCAAGATTTTCCTGAGACATTCAGTATACGTCTGGACAGCATTCATACTTCAACAATTTAGCAGCGGCTTGTTGAGTTGACAGATTTGGCTGATCCATGAACACTTCTGCACCATCATCTGACATCCTACTCTAGGTTGCAGTATAAATTTCTTGCTGTACTTCGCATCACCGGTCTTTAGAAAACGTTTAATGACTCTATTGATCCATCGCACGCACACACTTTGTGTCGTGAAGATCTTTCTCGTCAATTCTCGATCCTAACTGTGCCCCTTGAAAAAGTTCGTGATGCGGATGTTTTCATATTCAGTGACTTTTGCTTTCGGCATCCTTATCGCCTGACTGCCAGATTCTTTAATGCACACATCCACGCGTTCGATCTTGTTCTCCTATCGTTTCATTCTGCGGTGACACTCACTGACATGTTGGGACAATAAACCCGGTTCTCACCTTATTTATTTGTCTTATTGGCTCCACCATCGCTCTTGTTGGCCCGACCATGGCTCTTATTGTTCTGACCCTTACTCTTAACTGGCCTGACCATAGCACTTGCTGGCTACAGTATGGTTATTACTAATGATCTTTCAAAGAACTTGAGTAGATTTTCTTCTTTTACGGTCATATGTTTCACTGCCTTGTAGTACTACGCGACGTAGAATTCCTTTAGACTTAGACTTATGATTAAAAATTTATCCATGAAAAAAAATGGATATGGAAATATTTGGCTGTTATTTAAATATTGATCCCCATTCTTCTTCTTCTTCCTGTGGCTTCTAACTCTTGCTGAGTTTGCACTTGCTAATAGCTTCCATAGCCAGGCTTGGATATGCAGAGTAGCTGTCTCTGCGCTATATTGATTTCCATTATTTCAAGAAAAAATAACACACTGGCTTTAAATTGCAGTGTAGTTGCTTTTAAGAGAAGAGTGTAAGAATGAGAAGCAACAGAAACTACTTTGCTTAAGTGCTGTGTTTGAAACAACTTCATAATATCGTTGTTTCGATATGTTGAAGTCGCCTAAAATGTTTTAACATAAAAGTATCCCTTTAATTTGTAAATGTCTAGTAAATAATGCATCAGCATTTTCTGAGTTTACAGTTTGGAATAGACTAGAATAAACTATTTCGGACTCTTCGCATTTGAAATACATGAATATGTACTTGCAGCATATAATAGTTTTTAACAACTGCTGCAATTTTGCACTAAGCTACCTGAGAAGGCACAGTGAAAGTCGCCCAGAAGTTTTTCACCCACTGACTACAGTTGCTGTTGTTGGTGAATGATTGACTTTCTTCCATTCCAGAACGACTTCGTGTAAATCCCAACTGTTGTCGGATCTCGCCAATTCTAGTAATAAGGCCATCCATTTGATCATTTGATGTATTGCTAGCTAGCTAACATTATATTAACCTCGCAATTTGGAACATGTTTTGGATTTCATGTGGTTTTGCCGGGATCGATGTGTTTGCGTGGTTTCATCATGTTTTTGATTTTGCTTAGACCATCACCATCAATGATTCCTGTGAAACCTTGATGGGATCAAATTATATAGAACTAAATCTTCGTCGGCCACTTTTAATGGTAATATTGTTGTCTGCAAATTTGTTCAAGCGTGCCATTGAATCAATCGGTCTTAGTGTCACTGTCAATCCTTATCTCGGAAATAGTTTTCATAAGGAACTATGTTCGCATTTCCCAAAGGATTCTCCTAAGCACTTACGCACTAGTTTAAAATAAAGGCTTACTTGGCCGAAGGTTAGTTTTAACTTGAAGAATGCTTGTTTCTTATTAATGTTTTATTTGTATGCGTGTCCCAAGGCTTAGATCTAAAACCTAAAGCTTGATGCGACGTGTTAATTCTGTAAAGCTTAAAGTTAAAAAGGGCATCTACGTTCTTGTAAGCACAAAATGTGGTTTAGGAATAAAAATCAGTACTCTTTCAACGAGAATCCTGAAAATCCATGGAACTCTATAGTTTAAAATGTTTGTCTTTGTTTGTTTGTTTGTTTGTCTTAACATTGGGAAGATTGACGTAAGAAACTGGCGCTAAGAAAAGTTTGAAGGCACATCATGTTTCGTGTAGCGTTTTAGTTTGAAATTGTGTAGGTGTATGTATAGCTTCTACTTAAAAACTGGAAATTGTGGTTATTCTATTATTCAAAATCTAGTATTTGAGCATTAGTTTTTCCCCTTTCGGAGATCAGTTCTCTCCTGTTTATAGTGATTGGGTTTTCTCCAATTGAGGATTTGTTTTTCCCATTTCGGGAATTAGTTTTCCCCAATCCGCTGTTTAGGTGTCTTTCGTTTGACAATCGTCTTTTTTTGCCAGCCTTCGATTTTTTTTTCTTTTATTAATAATGGGTATTGAAAACTTGCGATTAATTCAATGGTTTTACTAATTTCGAGATGCCAACCCATCTTATTTTTTTCTTTTGGAATGTGATGTCATTTTCTTCTGTCTTCGTTGTTCTTCTTATCTAAGGATTTGGAGTTACCAAAGGTTTGTTATTTAAAAAAATATCCTTTCTTTTTCAATGATTGTTAGCTGTTCAATAATATAATCAATCAACTTCGAAAACTCCTTAAAATCCATGTTTTCCAATAAAACGTGGTTTTAGTAACATTAAAACTGGGGTGTTCTTTCTGATGATATGAAGCCTTCATTGCAATTTAAAAAATTACCAACGTTTCACGTGTTCAAGTGCTTGCGATTACTTATTCGATTCTTTAAATAATTCTTGCGACATGAAAAATATCAACTTCTAGAATTAGTCATGCAGGGAAAAATAAAAGGGAAAAGAACTGTTGGAAGATGACGCGGCGCACCTCATGGCTACGTAACCTATGCGAATGGTTCAACAGTTCCACAAAATGAGCTCTTCAGAGCGGCGGAATAGCCATTATGATCCTCAACCTCCGGTAACGGAGATAGAACGCGAAGAAGAAGAATGTGTTGCACATCTATGATTGCTTCTTTAAGCATTGTCCCCGCTTTTTTCTTTTTCAAGCGGATGTTCTTAATTACTGAGAGCCTTCGCGGGTCCCAATTTCCATTACCATGTTAGGAAAGCGCCACAAAAGCCTTGATATGGGAAAAAAATTGGCGAATGTGCCTGCCACTCCAAAACTTTGTCGATTCGATTCGTTGATATCTTGATTTTGTTAACGTTTTTAAGTTCAAAGTTTAAGCGTCCTTTTTAGGAATTAATGGGATTTAAATAACTTGTTATATAACAGGGGTGGGCAAATGCGGCTCTCCTTTGAGTTAAGTGTGGCTCCCATTGAAAATTTAAATCATTTTTTTTTTTGTTATTTCAGGACTTTTTTCACGAATCTTGTTAAATTGACTAAGTAAGTGAAGCGTTCAAGTCGTACGTAATCGCGTCGAGTGTGTTTAATCTAGTTTTGTATCGCGTAATATACAACATCATGTGCGCAAACCGTATACCCACTCCGCACGTTGGAGGGGGTAGTAGAAATGCGACGAGGTTTGAAGATTTGAAAATTTTGAAATTTACATTTGCATATTTTGTGAACCCATTTATTTGTGATATTATTGAAGATGGATTTCCGATTTCTGAAATAATACTTGTTGAAAAAGCGGCTGCGGAATTGGAGTTATTAGAGATGCAAGAAGCTCAGGCATTGCAAATGCAGCACAAATCTACGTCTATTAATTATATTATTATTATATTAATTAAATTAAATTTGAATTTGTGTATTTAATATATGTACTATGTAACAAACCCCTCACGAAGAAAGTGAGTAGAAAAGAAAGAAGTGTGAAAAAGAATTAGGGAAAGAGGGAGGCCTTTGCCCTACATAGGGATGTTGCAGGCTGATAATAATAATAACTATGTAACTATGGTGTGGCTCTTTATAACATATGAAAAACTGGAATGCGGCTCTCATTGACCTCATGCGTGCCCACCCCTGTTATATAAAAATGCAGCTTCTTTTGTGTTGTTTTCTTGAAAACAATTGTAGTATCTTTGTTATTTTGAATGGCTTGCTGTCATGGGTTACTCGTTTTTTCTTATAAATATCTGCAACTTTGTCGTTAAAAAGTCCCTTTTTCTTCATGGTAGCGTCACTAACTGTTTAAAAGGTCGTCTGACCGACTAATTCTGGGAGTATACAAGACGAAAACTTTTCTCAGCTACCTCATATAATCTGTTGGGATACAGACTGCTAATCCACTATGCTACTGAGACCCTATGAATTTTTATAATGAATTTGGCAATGATGATGATTCTTACATTATTCCCGAGTGGAACATAGGGTTTGGATAAAGTTTCTCCAATTTTGCCTGTTTTCTGCTAAATTTCCCAATTGTGCCATTGTCATGTTAGTTACTATGTTGACTGATCTTCTCCATGTAGTTTTGGGCTGCCCTCTAGTTCTTTTCCATTGTGGGTACCATCTTAACGATTGCTTGTTACTTAGTATATTGTTTATTTATTTATTTTTACAGAAAGAATTAGTAATTTATGCATTTTTTGTGCCTAACAACTAGGATAGTTTGTCCAATATACACGTGTCTACAGTTTGCACTTAATTTTAAAGTTTATTTTCAATCCAACGTGAGTAAACGTTATTTTTACAACAAAACAGGTTTCGTTGTTTTCAACTTTAAACATCAGTTCTAAGTGGTAATTTATATGCGTCTGCCAATTACGATGTCTAATAAATCTGTCACGTTATCATTGTACTTTATGAATCCTTTTTTTCGTGCAGTAACAACGATAAATTATTAATAATATTAACATCGGTTTAGTAAAATTAACTTGGCGAATTGCCAAAAAAATATTTTCGGATGCCGTTAATTCAAGTATGTAACAAAAATGTATACTTCTAAAGAGAGAAAAAAAACAGTAAAAAAGCTGTAAACATAAATAATGAGCGACTATAAAACTGCAATTTTGCTGCTGGAAATTGAAGCTTATCTTCTATAAAAACAGACGCGTTTATTTTTCCATCTTCGTGTTTACATAAAATGTCTGTTGGATTGCGGCATAAAATTTTATAAAATTATAGCTAAGGCGCAAAAGTTGAGGTGTTAGAGGTTATATTTTATACAAATTTTGTGGTTAACCAATTAACCTACGGTATCATTTTAGAGATTTTATTAGGGAGCTCGTGTAGAACACAAGTCTATGATCCAGGACACATGGATATGGCTGTAACAATGCGGAAAATGTTGCATTGTAGGTATACAATAAAACTGGGTATTTGGCTCGGAATGGGGCCATTAGAGAACACTCCGCGGGCTTTCCGGTCAATTAAGCTAACAACAGCCTATAGCAGTAAAGTCGGAGCTTTCTTGCCGAGCTTTCACAAGTTGCCAAAGGTCGTGCCCATGCAGATAGCTTCGTGTAATGATTTCAGCTTCGCTGATTTCCGCCAGCTATAAACACATACTTTCTGTTTTACGTTACTGATTTGTATAATTTGTATAAATTTGTCACGGTGATCTTTTCATTTATATTCTGAAATTGACTTTTGACTTTATCATTTCTTGAATTCAAGCGAATAATTTCCGAAAGCTCTTTGGATCTTCTCTACGTTACGTTTTCCAACAAGTTTTTCCCATAGAATTACAAAAGTATAAAGTTCCTATTAACAGGAACTGACGATGCGAAAAGTTAACTTTTTAGTACTTGATTTTTGCACGTTGAACTATTAAAGATCGTCTTGTAGCGTTAACTTCAAGAAATCAATCATAATTAGATTATATTATAGCAACCTTCAATTACTGTCACCAAGAACAAGCTCCTCGTTGGTCACGTCTCGTGTTTAACTTGTCAAGACTGAAATATGCCGGAAGAATAATTTTACACCGGCTTCTAATCATTTTCCTGCAATTAGTTGGTTACTTTGGTTTTTCTTTGCCATTAAGTGATGCTTTAATGAAATCTAATTATTACATGGCCTTACTTTTATTATAATTTTGTTCTTATTGTTTTAAGACAAAAGAGAAAGCTAGTTAAATCGTATTGTTTTTATTTATATCAAAGTACAGATGCACCTTAAAACAAAGCAAACTATTATCAAAATTTTGCAATATCCGGGCCTTGTTTGTTTTATTAAGTGCTAATCTATTATATACAGCGAGACATCAAGGTGTTATCATTAAAACAGATGTGGTCTCATTAATCTCTTGTTTTATTATTATCGCAGAGTGTGCCCGTCTTAATTGTTTAATTTAGACACGTGTTGCGCGTATCAATTAGTCAGTAAATAAAATTAAAAGTTTCAGTTATCAGCTTATAAAAGAACGATAAAATTTCACTTGAGCTAAATGTGCTCTTAACGCACAAGTTTTAGCACTTTTGAGACAGATTGCATCGAGTTATTGTTCAAATTTTACGACGTGCAAACTGCAAATGAATTTCGGATTACAATTCAGGTAATTCCAAGAAATCCCCAGTAATTTTCGTGAAGTTTCAGAAATCCTCTGGAATTTCTATAACTTCGCAGGAATAAAATATAAGAATTTTGATGTGTTTAACCTCATGAAATTTTGTTTATATTTAGATAAATACTGAATAAAATTTCCATGGAATTCCACCAGATTCAGTGGACTTCTCATTCAAAATGGAATTTCAGGGAACAGACTTCTCTGTTCTTCGAGAATATATTTAGTAGCGGTAGAACTGTTGAAATAGCAAGACATACTTAAAGAAAGAAGTAAAACATCAAATTTCTATCAATTTATTTTCATCTTTGTTAAGCCATTTTAATGTTTTAAATCATTGTCTATAAAAAGGGCTTAAAATGCTTGAAAATTCTACGATTACAATCTAAATCAACTGTGCAAAATAGAACTAAATTTTAGTTTAATAAATTCAATAGCCAGTCTTTAAATAATATGCTCCAAAATAGCAATAAATTTCCGGAACGTTTGTTTAGTAAGCTTCCATTTTTTAAAGTATAATATGTAAAACGAGATGTAAAACAAATTGCAACAGTCTGTTTTCGGAAAACGGTGTAGGAAACCCTAAAACTATGAAAAATTCAGTAACGGTCCGCAATCAACATTTTAAATGAACTCCCGAACTTAATGATCCAGGCTCTTCTGACAAGTTCTAGAGAATTTAATACATTCTCTGAACAGATCTAAAACTCTGAGAATAAAATTTGGAAAATCAGGAAAATACGTCTGAAATTTTATGGGAATAATTGTTAATAATTTCATCTTCTGTAGTACGTGTTGCAGAGGAACATACTAACTTATAGAAAACCATTCTAAAAAATTAATTCATATTCCTTCTACAAAAAGTAAAATAATCCACTTTACTTATTTATGTTATTTAACAATTTTCAAATGAAATCAATTTGCAAATGCCCTCATTAATTAATTTATTTAATAAATTTCTATAATTTTTTTTGTAAAGCTTCCACATACTTTAGTTGAATCAACAATTAATTTGTGAACAATTGAAACTAAAAATTTAAAAAAAGTCATGTATACACTGTTCACGCCTTAATTGGACATTAGTTGGCCACGAATTTAGTTTGATTTTTTGGTAGTGAGAATTGAACATTCCCTAACTGTATCATTTGTCTAATTTTGGGTTATTTTGATGGTGCCGTATTACCGTATGCTGTTTATTATTTATTTACAAGCTTTATATTTCCGGAGAAACTGTAGCTGTTACTTAGCTCTTTTGATCCATTTGCCGTGGTGGATAAGACCACATTTTCTTTTCATACAGGTTCTGGTGTGTTTTAGCCTGATTTACTATCTTCTTCCGTTCTTTCCTTGCCTTAATCATACTTCTCCAGTTTTGTATTTTCATTAGTCACACCCTTTTCTGTTTGCTCCTTCCATCTCTTTTGATCTTCCTCTAGGTCAGTGGTCGCCAAAGTAGTCGATGTCGACCCCCAGGGGTGGATATAACATTGTTAGGGGTCGATTCGGGCTCTGGGTCGATAGAAAAATATAAGATATCATTGTACGGGTAATATTTAATTCGGTTAACTTGGATTACCTCCATCCTGAGTGACAACGCAATTTAGAGTGAATAGTGTAATCGACCTGTAAGATGGAGCAAGGTCATGAAAATAGTTACGGAGGCCAAAATGACGTATTTACCAATACTGGCGCGGCGAGAGCGAGATTTCAAGACGTGCGCGGTTGCTTATTTACTTATACTTACACGTATTCGATCCCAGTCTCATTTTTGCGCATCGACGTACAAGTGAGCGTTAATGTTCTAAAATTCATCAACATCGAACATGTTTATACTGAAGAGTTGAGCAGGGCTGGTAGTTTTCTACATCCTATAGAAATACGTGAGTAGGTACATGTAACTATAAAATAAACAATGGAAAAACTCACAAGCGCCTTTTTTGCTTGTCCTATTATAACTACGTAATCGTAAAATAGAGGGGGTCAATAAAAAGTCAAGAAACTTTTGAAGAGGTCGACGGTAAAAGAAGTTTGGCGAGCCCTGCTCTAGGTCTTCCCTCTGCTGGGCTCCATTCTGTTAATATCCTTACCGGTTCTCTGGCGTCACTCCCTCCTTCCTATATACGTGAACATTCCACTATATTTTCTTCTTTTAACAGGGCATCTATTTCATAATTCATCGATTGTCTTGTTTCATCTTCTTCTATCTTTTTTGGTCCCATTATTATTCTCACAATTTTTCTTTCAAATATTTTAAGTTGTTCTTCTTTTTATGTTAAATTTACCGTCTCGGCTGCATATGTTACAACACGTTTCATTCCTTCAACTGTTGCTTGATGGCATATAATGCTATATCCCGACTGTATTCACTCTGATATTTATTCTTCCCCTTCTTCTAGGTATTAATATTCCCAAATACTTAAATGTCTCCACTTTTTCAAAGTTTTATACTGCGCGATTTTTAGTGCTGTGAATATTACTTTTCTTTGTCTATTACAGTGCATGTACCTATCTTGTTTTATTTTCGTTAATTGATAGTCCCGTTTCTTTCACTTTTTTTTCCGTACTATTGTAAATGTCTCTTCTAAACCTCTTCGCCTCCTTGCTACTATTGCCACATCATCACCTTATGATGTGATCTTTACGGATTTCACGTTGATTGTAACATTACTTCTTACCTCTTTATTTATGTCATCTAAGGATGTTATAAATAATAACGCTAACAGTGCATCCCCCTGTAGTACTCACCTATTCACCTCAAAGCCACCAGTATTATTTTGCCCTATGATGTTCGTTGCTCTTGACTTTTCCATAGTCGTTCTACCCGGTTTTATCAGCTTTGGGGTGTTTTTATGTGTTCTAGATCTTGCATTATTTTTGCTCTTCTTATGTACGTGGTCTATAACATGTTCATAGCTCTTCTCTGTAATTTGCTTCATTATATGTAATGCGTCGATTGTGGATCTATCTACCTTTCCTAAAGCCGAACTGGTAATCTCCAATTACTGTTTCTGTATGTTGCGTTAGTTTTTCTTTTAACAGTAGATATTGTTAGTATTTCATATGCAATATTTAACAACGTTATACCTCTATAATTTAAACATTTAGTTAAGTCGCCTTGTTTGGGTATAGGCAGTATCATTCCAATCGTCCAGTCAACCGGCATTTTTTTTCTCCTTCAAGTTGTGTGTGTGTTTTCTTATGTAGCTCTATCCCCCCATTTTTGATCAGTTCAGCGCATATTCGATCTATATCTGTAGCTTTGTTATTTTTAAGTTTATTTCTCGCTTCTACTACTTCTTCATGTATCGGTTCCATCAGTACTTGCCAAGGGTTCCGCACAAAGTCCCGCAAAATATAAAAAAATATTTTTTGTTACCGTATTGTAACGAAATCTCCCGGACTAATGTGACGTCAGATTCTGGAATGCATCGATATGTGAATTAGCGGTGGACGTGGATTGTTATGGTTGGAAATAGTTCGATGACGGTATACCGAGTGTTTGACTTTTTAAGGGGCGAACATAGGGAAATAGCATGGGAAATCGTATATATGCAGATTTCTGCTGCCCGTTTGAGTCGATAGGATTGATAGTGGCATCAATCGAAAGACAAAAAAATCGCTTAATTTGATACTACTTTACTTGAATTTGTTGCTTGTTTAAGATAGAAATAGCTTAAAAACTATAATAAACAAATTCATACAAAACAGACCGGAGACCGGCCATGATCAAATTTGAAGTTTGTTTAAGTAAAGTAGTATCAAATTAAGCACATTTTTTTTTGTCTTTCGACTGATGCCACTATCAATCCTATCAACTCAAACCGGGAGTAGAAATCTGCATATATACGATTTCCCATGCTATTTCCCTATGTTCGCCCCTTAAGTCAAACACCCGGTATAAAGACGGTCTGGCGGCGCGGCGGCGGGATATGGTCGATACGAGTCCGGTTCCACACAACTTACATTCACAAAAAAGTGTTCCACGTGTAAAAAAGTTTGAGAAACACTGCTCTAAATTATCTACTCTCGTATCAGTTTCTATTTCTTGCTGTTCATCTGTTAGTGGTTCATCTTTGTGTAATTCTCCAAAATGCTTTATCCATTGTTCTTCCTCAATTACAGCGGCCCTGTGTTATTTCTTCTATGCTCCATTTCGATTTCTGCCAATGTATTCTCTATCCATTCTCTTTTCTTCTTCTTGCATAGTTTGTTTACTTGTCCTTTTTATCTGTAGATTTTCATATCCCCGTAAACACCAATCTTAAATTAATCCAATGGTTTTTATTAGCAAAGCAGACCTACATTTACAACAACTAAATTGCTTTTTTGGCCAGGCATATTCTGGTCTAAAAAATCATGACTAACTTAGTAACACTAGGTATTAAATTTTTCAGTCATGAACGTGAACTTCCGAAATTTAAATAAACTTCCCTGGCCATAACCTCCATATCAAAAACCGCAAAAACGCAAAAATTTACATTAAAAATAGCAATGCTTTCATTGTTTTCTACAAAATCTGCAAGTATTGTTTTGAAAATAATGTTGTAAAAGCTTCTTGTATAAAATATTTTATTATATTTATAAATTGTAACAATGTGAGCCAAGTACTCTACTTTATATAAATTCACCGAGTAAGTTTTTGTGCCAAGTCGCGTAAAAATAAAAATAATGATGATGGTAATAATAACATCACGAGGCGGGTCAAACTCCGAAATGAATTTAAAGCACTTAGCATGTACATACTAGTTCTATGTTTATTTGTATTATTTTTATAACGGTTTGGTATTTAGCGAAACTGGGATTTTGTTGATATTTTTATTAGATGAATGTAATATACTAATGCTTTTATAATTCGTGGTTGCTTAAACGAGGCAATTTCTGTTTCATAATGCTTTAACGTAATTTTAAAGATGATAACGTAATTTATAGGTGAAGAAATTTAATTTTAGATTTGAAATCGTTGGTAAGTTTTTACTTTAGGAAAAAATATGATTAAGTTATTATCCTGCTTTCTGTTGTCATTTAGAGTTTTTTAAAGAAAAGATCAGTAATGTCCAGCAATTGTGAAAGTTTATTCTTTTTTCTGTAAATGGCTGTAAGAAAAAACTCAGAGAAAGCGGAGAAAACAAGAAAATAACGTGCTAGAATTCAACAATTGAAAAGTGCAAACATTTCACAAACACTTCAAAAATGTTTAAGCAAATTAAGTAAACATTTACTGATGGTTTGTATTTTCCGTCGTGACGTAAAATTATATCAAACGTATTGTTATCAATTGATAAAGAATATTTCGTAAGTAAAAAATTCTTATTTGTTAGAAAAAGTTGATAATCACTGGAACAACCTTATCAAAATATAGCATAAAAAATCTTGAAGTATATCGAGTCAAACATTTGCAATTTGCATAATTCATTTCAGGCAATTTCTTCATTACAATCCGGTATTGTGATGACTTGCGCAGCCATTTAATTTGAATTTGTCCCCAATGAATTAATTTCTGAATACATACATGGAATATTTTAATTTAAGCTTAACTGTAAATCCTTTACCAGTCAGTATCTACTTATTAAAATTCCAAAATGCTTTGCAATTACTAACGATTATAAATCACAGTTGCGTTTACATATTCAACATTTTTACAAGAAATATGGTTTCTTCATTAAGATACAAATAAATAAAAAGTTTCTTCTGTTTGACCCATCAATTTTTAATCCTATATATTTTCATTTGGATTAACTGTAAAACTTCTTGGGTAAAACTGAAGAAATTTTTTATCGTAAGTAATTATTGAAGTTTTTTCCAACTTTATTGGACTTCAAAGTTCAAAATTGATAGCTTAATCAAGGGAATATCCACGTGCACGGACATAGAAGCTAGAGAGTTGTTTATTTATTTATTTCCGTAAAGTAGACTACCTATGATAGACTTTTTTCCAAGTTCTAACTCTGAAAGATCACCATAAAGTGGCGAATTCCTATTTTTAAAATAAATTTTATACTTTCAAGCTTTTAACTTTCGAGTAATGTGTGTGTTGGCAACATAACATTTCCGAATTTGTTTTTTACGTTTCAAACTTGCAGACTTATTTAAAATTTGGTTTTAGTTATTTATAGATAAGTATAAAATGGTTAGTTAAGAAATAGCGATTACATATGGCACTGAATATAAGAAAATGACTAAATTAATACCAATTGAGTTGAACTAAAAACACGTAAATATAGCTTTCATGATCAAGACGTTGGTTAAGTGATTTGCGTGCAAGTCGGTTCAAAGATAGAAAGCAATGCCCAGCATAATTAGTTCCATTTATGGTACCTAAAACCACTTTTATAACGGACAAATCTTACTGCACCGTCAACATTGTTAACATTTATTAATAGATAATCTTAACAGAAACCATTTGAAACGTTCACCATATACAACTTTCGCATTTGCTCGGCGGGAGTAAAATTTCTGCAAACGTAATTTGCAAAAATGCGTACGTTTTTCATGAATTTCTCTCCCATATGGTTGAAGAATTTACTTCACGAACCTTTTTTCGGTCAGTGACCTTATTCTTATGAAATTTTCATTAAACGCGAAGTAGCCACAGGTGACAGGTCGGAAGATTTTGATCTCCGGGCGTTTCGGTAATTTAATTTTAGACTCTTTTCATTTACTTTCTTTTTCATTTCTCACTACCTACTAACCGCACGAATATAAGAAAAAGAAATATATAGGGTGTTTACAGGAAGCCGCCGATCGTTTTACGGACACGAGCTGGCAAATCCATCGGCAATGGCAATCGGATACCAATACGGCCTTTCCAACGGCCAATTCAACAACACCAAACAACAATACACCCAAAGAGGGTACCCCAAAAAGTATTACTTCGGACGAAACGGCTTCGAGTAATACAAAATCGAATAACAGCATCCCGAACGGGATAATCAAACGGGGTGAGGATGAAACAAGCCGGAAAGTTACTGAAAATACAACAGAAAAACTTGAGCCTGAACTACGGAAAATTATTCAAATTGAAACCGTACAGACCACTTGTGAAACTATCAAACGTCCGGCCCAAGTTAAAACAGAGGTTGTTTTGGTAAGATTGATTTATTTGAGTGCACTGATTATCTATAACCATGTGTTTGATGAGTTTTTATGGTACTAACAAGCACTAAAAGGTTTAAATGTTGCATGTTTGGCTGGGAAATGTTTAATAATTTGAAGAAGTGTGACGCCGGAATTAACCAACAAATATTCCACGGTTTTACTTAACTAACTATTAATTCTTAAGTTAAACTACGATCTTTGGAAAAATTAAAAAGAAACCTTTATTTATATATGAAACGAACAAAATATCTGCAATGAAAAGGTAGAGCATACACAACTAATTTTGAAATTCTGAGAGAAATTATGCATGATATAGATTTTCGAAAATCAAAATATCAACGCGCATGTCTTAGCTTATAACATTTGGCATACCTTAGTTTAGCAAGTAACAAATAATTGTATGGCCTGTTTGTATGGCATTGGCTTAAAGTCTACTTAAACTACAAAATTTCCTGGGATACCACCGTATTTCTACGGTAATCAGCAGTGTGGGGCTTAAATTTTAATCAGAAATAGTGCAAATGGCCCTTAATGATCCAATTTAGTATCCTGATTTTGTTATCCATAGTCAGGGCCTTTTCTATAAAGGAGCGCTTATGCAAGAAACTGTTTGGGACCCTAAAAATTTTTTTTCAAAAGTAAAAATGACAGTAGGTATTCAAAAAAGAACGTATTTTGATTGCGTCATATGTATTTATTTAAACATGTGATATTTTTGGCCATTTCATTAATCATAAGCATATTAGAAAAATTACAATTTTTAGTAGTTATTGCACCCGTTTAAGTGTTCTTCACGCATAATTGACCGAAGATAGTTAATTCTTTATTAATTTTAATTTGCTAAAGTAACGTAAAGTACATTTTTAAATATATTTTGAAAAAGTGCATTGTAATTATTTAATACAGACAATACATACACACATACATGCAATACATACATACATAGATGTTACAATATGTCTTGCGCGTAAGTTACATCTTTTTCGTTCAAGATCAGTTTTCTGAATTAAGTCTTCGTTAATACCCTTATTTAAATTTTACAAAATTCCTTTATCTAAAAAACTAGAAATAATATTAGGTATTTTTGAATCTCTCTTTTTCCGCTTGTTCTCTTTAATCCTTTCTTGGTGTTTTTCTTCTAATTGTATTCTGTATTTTGCTTCTTCTGTTCTTTCTCCTCCTTCGGATCTTCATTCTCCTACCTAGTCTTCCTCTGCCTTCCCGTTCTTACTTTTAGTTCTTTCTTCATGTTTTATATTCTTATTTTAATCTGATTTATTTTTCTGCTTCTTCTACCACTTCTACTCTTCCCGATGTTCTTTTTGCTGATCTTTATGCTTTCTTTGCCTTCTTTCGTTTTTGTTTTTAGTTCTTTCTTCTTATTTTAATACATATATTGTTTTGCTTCTTCTGCTCATTTTACTCCTTCGAATTCCCCTTTTTCCTAGCCTTTTTTCTATTCCTTGTTTCAGGAATAGAATAGTTCTGTCTTTTCCTTATTTACTATTTTCTTTTACCTGGTTATGTGCCCCCTGCTCTTCCCCCATCCGCTTCCTTTGCCCTCGTTTACTTGTTTGTCCCGCTTCTTCTTTTCCTTATTATTTTTACGTCAAGTTTGTTTTCCACTCTGTATGTTACTGTTTACAATTTTTCTGAGAGCCCAATGACCCGATTTTTTGTCGTGCTTTTGGAGTTCTGTTTAATAGTTTGGTGAAAGCCTTTTGATTTAAAATCAAAGCATAAACATAAAATTCAAGCTTCGATATTTGAATCTAATCTGTTTTGATTAAAATTTAGAATTTGAAATTTGTACTCAAGATATGAATTTGCATTCGGGAATCGGTTCTTGCTGTAGTAAGATATTTATTATTGGAAAAAATGCAGACTTAATTGATAGGTTCTTTATGCTTTGCCTTCTTCTGCTCGCTTTTTTGTTATTTTTTTCGTGGTGTTTTTTTTTCTTATTTTAATCTTTCTTCTACTTCTTCTGTTCCTTCTGATTCTTCTTTTTCCTATCCCTCTTTATTTGTGTTTTTCTTCCTATTTCAATCTGTTTTTCTGCTTCTTCTGCTCCTTCTGATTCTTATTTTTCTTGCCTTTCTTTTTCTTATTATTTGTTTTCTTTTTATCCTTCTTTTTGTTTTTTGTACCTCTTTAGTTCTTTCTCATTCTCTTCTTCCTTTGTACTCGTTCGCTTCTTTATCACTCTTCTTATTTTGTTTTTCCACCCTGCATTGTACTGATTTTAATTCTTCTGAGAGAATACAATTGACCAGATTTTTTGTCATCCTTTTAGAGTTCTGTCGGGAGCTGTTTTATTTTCAATCAAACCCTAAACCTAGACTTCAAGCCTCGGAATTTAGAATTTGATTGCTGCTTTAGTAGATACAGGGTGTTCGAAAAATAGACGGAGCTATTTCAGGGGGTGATTCCTTGTCATAAAATATGAAAAAAAAATCCTATAAACATGGGTCCGAAAATGCATAGTTTTCAAGATACAGGGTGTTAAAATTAAAAAAAAATCGGTTTTTAACAGAATGTACACTACAATAAATTAATCCCTTCATACATCAAATAATATTGCCAAATTTCAACAGATTCGAGTAAATATTTATTAAGATATTAATAAATACCCGATTTTTTTTAAAGTTTAATACCCTGTTTCTTGAAAACTATGCATTTCCGGACCCAAGTTTATAGGAACTTTTTAAAATATTTTATGACAAGGAATCACCCCCTGAAATATCTCCGTCTATTTTTCGAACACCCTGTATTTGAACCTCATTCGGAAAACTCGGAAGATTGAATTATAACTTAATTGATAGGCGGTGCTAACGAACCTTTCAGTGCCCAGTATGCAGATATATACTGGCTTCAAAATCTGCTTCTTGCAGGTCTAGATTCGACTATGCCCTAATAAGGATTGTTGATATTTTAGGCAAATGAATCCTACAAAGCGCAGAAGGTCTTTGCTTGTTTGTTTGTTTTTAGGGTTGTAATTTGTTCTTAAGACATTTTCGAAAGATCTGTTAGGCCGAGATTTTTGATATTTTTCTATGAAAAAGTAAAGTTCTGTTTCTTTTAACACTTTTAACTCTTTGATTTTATTTTTCCTTTGCCCTTGGAAAATTGCACAAGAATCAATCGGTTTCTTGGGGGGGGGGCTACAAGCGCAGAGCACGGGTGCCTTGCACTCACTGCACCCCCTCTATGGCCGGCCCTGTCCATGGTCTACAAAAATTGTTAGTTTCGTACTATAACTGGAGCTTCTTTAAAACAATTTATAATCAGGCTAATCCAATCAACCCTAGTAATTTATGAATAGGGTCCGCTGTGGTTGGTGTTACTCACGTCTTTAATATATTTAGTATTTATCATTGTTAATTGAAATTTTCAAAGATGACTCTCACCAACCACATTTTAATTTATTGAATCTTCCAACACAATTCGTAAGAAAATAATTTAAAGGTAAACCAAAATTACAATGTTCTTGCATATTGTTAAAGACCGACCTGTAGCAAACAAATTTGAGTGATGTAGGTGAAAATTATTCATATTATGCAAATTTTTCAAATTCCTGGCTAGCACTTACATATATACTTATACTCATTACGTATGAAATTATACATGTTAAGTAAGGGCAAACACTCAAACCGGTAGTAAATAACACTAATGAAGACCACGATTCCCGTTTATTAAATGCGAGGTAAGTTTAAAACCAATAATTATCTAAACACCTAGAATTCTTCATCAAGGTTGCATAGAAAAGTTTATAGACGTCGTATATGCAGCATTCAGCATGGAAATTCTGCACGGTGTGCTAATTACAAGATATGCATTTATTATTCTTTAATGCCGAATGATTATTACTCTTCGTTTACGACTTTTTTGGCGCCTCAGCAAGGATAACTTATAATTGCAGGCATGCATTTAAATGCAGTTACATTTTAATTATAAAAATTAAACGTAGCAGTTCTAACTACAGTGCTCAAGATATTTTACTTTTTTGAACACTTTTTAAAATTTGTTATAAACTTTAAACGTTAACGAAATGTTTATTGCTAGTGCTGCTCATCTAAAAAGCCCTTCAAATGTTCCCAACCTGCAAAATGTCATTTATCAGTAAAAAAATTGAAATGTCTGTCCTGTTTTGAACAGAGTAGTAATAATTTATAACAGCAAAGTTGAGGTCTTGTTTGACAAAATTAACAGATAAAACATATTACGCAGTCGTGCCTGTTGGTGATACATTAATTTTATTTGCATCTGCTAAATTAATTTGTTTATAACCTACTGAAACTATTTGTCAACTGTGCGGTACATCAAAGTCTTTTAACCTTTTTGATAGTAACAGCTTTATTTTTATTTTATATGTGTACTTTGTTTTTGTGTGCAGATTTTAAAATTTAATATCTAAGTTTATTTATAATGAACTGCGTGTTTGTCGAAATTTTAAAATTGGGCAACCCTTATTGTCAGCGTGTCTCCTGATAGGGTTTGCGATAGGTATAATGAACCAACAATTTTTGAAAAACGTTTCAAGCTTTTGTAGTCTGGGTCTGCTGGCTTTATCATGAAATTACACTTGAATTGATATCCAGATGGCGTAGTTAGCACAAGAAGAATATAAAGCAGGTTAGGTAAAGTGGTCTTACTATCAACTTTACGCAAAAATTTTATTTAAAAAATATGTTCTAAATTAAAAATTCGAGCTACATACAAAACGAGCAGAAAGTATTTGTTGTGCAATGCTATGTTTTGGCATTGGATTATGTAAGAAGAAATGGAAGGGTTTTACTTAGACAAATTGACATTGGGAAATGGCATTTGCAAAGAATATTTAAATCAAAGAAAATTATTCATTTTATTAAAGCCAAATTCATTCATACTTTGTAAGCCAATGATGAAGCTAAACGACTGGACTTTTGTTTATGGGCTGAATAAAGCATTTTACAGGAAAGGTATTTTTTTAAGAATATTAAATATATTTTCGTATGAAGAAGCTACAGGATGAGAAAGGCATCAACGTTTGTGGCCTTTGTTAAAACTTAGGGATTTTCTTGTAACTTAAAATAAATTATATGTTAATAATAACTGCTAAAATTATTAAAGTAACCAATTGTTACACGAAACCTCAATTTAGAAATTTGATAAAACCAATCATTAAATAACACAAGGCAAATTAAGTTAATTTTACAAATACTTAAACATGTAAATAATAAATTATAGAATGCCATCGCAGAAATTAAACAAGATAGTTGCATAAAAGCAGGAAATCCGGTGAATTAGATAATTATAAGACGTCTTAATAATAGAATTAACGACAATATTTAAAAAACGCGATCATAATTAATGATTAGCAAAAAAACATAACACAGAATCTCCACAATAAATTAAGTGGTGAAATAAGAACACCGTTATTAATTTTATAGCTTGAAATACTGGAGTCTATATATTGTTATTTTCAATCTACATTTTGCCCAAATAAGAACAATTTCTACGCACCAACAGCTTTATTAAAAAAAGACTAAGTTAGGCATTTTAAAACTAAATTAAGAATGAAAAATGACATGGCAAGAGCATTCCTGTACATATTTTACTACGAGCTTTGGTATAAAATTTTATAGTTAGAGAATTATAAATTCTAATCGGAAATCATAATTTTAATCTATGATCTATCCAAGGAATCACTATATGAAGTTTGAAAAATCGCCGAATATCTTCAATTTTTACACACTACAAAGATTCTTTGAACAATTAAATTGAAAACAAGTTAGTTTTAGTTATTTTTTAGGTTTAATAAACGAACCTTGAATATAAGTTAAATAAAACACGACAATGTTCAAGTGTCAAGATACTAAAACAGAGAAGACAATGAAATGGCTTATTAATTCAAAAGTGAGGGTATCTGAGCTTGCTGTCAATGGACAACAGCTCCCCTACTATTTTACAACACCTGACACATACAATCTCATTTGCTTATAGTGTTCTGTAAACTGATTGCAAATAGTAATAAAACTTAAAAAAAAAAAAAAAGTGAGGGTTTAAAAAATTCTTATCGGATGAACCTTCCTCAGGATAGCTCCTCATATTATTTAAGATAGTAAGGAAAAGGTCGAGCACAAACACCTGATATTACAGAAAGTGTCATAGCCCGAGACAATCGCGGATGAAGATCCTTCTGAATTTTAAATAAAGAAACTTATGGTATTCAGATGAGATGAAAAAAATCTTAGAATAAGATTATTTACAGAACATAGGAATCTTAACAAAATCTTCGACTCAATGCACTTAGAAAGTAACCTCTTATTGGTAAAAAAACGTGATAATAAAGAAGAACAGCCTCGTATTTTGTACGAATCTTCAAATTTGGGAGTTGGGAATAGTTTTAGGAGAACCTAACATTCAATACACGAACCCGAAATGTTGTTGGGGATGCCAATAGAAATGACATACAATGTGATTTTTTAAAAACTCAATTGCACCAGGCCGTATTCTGTCTTAATAACCTTAGAACTGTCTGTATTAAGTCAGAATACGGCCTGCTGCAATTGAGTTTTTAAAAAATCACATTGTACCAAGGAGCGGGGGGGGGGGGGGGGGCAAAAAAAGTCAAGGAACTGAAATGTATTGGGTTTTAAAAAACATCTCCCAGGTAGTACCTACTACATAATAATAATATGCTAAAATATTGTTCTTTGAATGACAACAGAGACATCATGTTAAAATGCCAAGTACGTATGTATATGTACGTATATTAGCCCGAAACAGGCCCTTATAGGCTCAAGACTTGTCGGTTTATCTGTTTCCAGTTCTTTCCATCCATAGCCGCTTGCTCCCAGTTCTCCACAAATCTGCTTCCACCTGCTATAGCCATTTGCTTTTGGGCCTTCCTCTTCGTTTCTTTCATTGTATTCCAAGTTTCAGGAATTCTTTTGTGACCCTCCCTTCTTCCAGCATCGCAACGTGTCCCATGTCCCTATCGGTCATATAACAGTTCTGTATATTAGCACTTTAGTAGCTCCAAATACGTAGTTCGCTTTAAATATTCTTAAGAAGGGCCCCGCACTTTTACTTCCGCACTGTCTCTGCCTTTGTCTGTAATGATTACCTACACCTAAATAAATAAATTTGGACACCCTCTTGAATTCATATTGTTTGCCTTCGTCTATTGTTATCTTTAAACTTTGGATCGGTCTCACTTCGTTGCACTGCACCTCCATACATTTGGCCTTGTCTCTATTAATAAGTAGGCCATATTCTTTTCCAGTTTTTACTAAACTTCTTAAAACATATTTAATTACTCTTCTCGTCCTAGCAATTAAAGTTATGTCGTCGGCGGAAGCCACACATTGATGTCTGTGATGGTAAATTGTACCCTTATAGTGTGTAATGTGCTCCCCTGCACTATTTTTTCAAGGACAATTCGACAACAGTTCAGGTTTTTGGCGTAAATAAACATCAACCCGAACTTTACTTTTAGACTCCGTTAATGTCATTTTTACCAATTCTATCAGCTTGGTCGGGATACCTAAGTCTTCCAAGGCCTGGTAAAGTTTGATTTTTTTTGACTTCGTCGTACGCCTGCTTAAAATCGATGAAGGTCATACATAAGGGTAAGTTGTTCTCGTAGCTGTTTGTTATCACTTGCTTTATTACAATATCTGGACCTATTTTTGCGGAAGCCGTATTGGTAGTCGCTCATCACTGTTTCTGCTATATCGATCAATCTAGTTTTCAGATAGTTTGCCAGAACTTTATATGTCAGGTCCAGCAACGCAATACCCCTATAATTTTCGCATATGGTCCTGTCACCTTTTTCATATATGGGGCATAATACAGCTTCCGATCATTTGCTTGATATGATTTCGTAATGCCATATTTCAGTTATAAATTCATGTAGACTGCGACACAACATTTCACCACCTAGTTTCAGTAGTTCTGCCGTGATGCCGTTCCCTCCTGCACTTTTAGTATTTTTCAAATTTCGGATTGTTGTCCCTATTTCTTCTGGACTTATTCTTTCTCCTAAATCATTCCTTCCATCGCGTAATATTTCAAGTATTTCATCATTCTCATTAATATCGTTTAAAACCCCCTTGAAATAATCTAGTTTTCCTTCTTTATCTTTACAGCAACCGCGCTTTTCTTTGGGCCCCCTTTTCTCATTACGTATGTACTTAATTTATTGAGTTAGCCAATAAACAGTTACATTAAAAAAATCTATTAACTTGAGGAATAAGAAATAAGCACAATAAAGAAGTAAAAATCCAATTTGCATTTTTAAATTTTTTCCCGGGAAATAAAACACGGTATCCGTATAACAAAAAATAAAAATAATATTAAATCAACTTTTTATTTTTCAGTTCTCAGCGGTTTCTTCAATACGTTTAAAATAACGTCGACTTCTTAATACAAGTCTAGAAAACTAACAAATTTGTATGCTTCAGTTTTTAATCTGAAATATTTATTATGTCATTTGAAGGTTGTGTTGGCTCTTTTCCATTTTTACGGTGCCGTAGTTATAGTTATTTTGCAGAAACATCGAGCAACCTCAAAATTAGACAGAATTAGAGTTTCTGAACTTTAGTTTTTATCGATTCAATAACCTACAGTAAAATAAAAAGAAAATATATAAGATAAAAAAAATTACAAAAATTGTAAGAATCTTAGCAATAATAATTTTTTAATTATTGCTATGATTTTTCTAACACGAAATTAAAGTATTTGAAAAATCTAAAGCTAAATATCAATGAAAAAAAAATAACACTCGAAACTTTTCTATAAAAAAAAAGCAAAGCAAAAACCGCCAGAGATTAGAAACTTACAAACATTTTATTCCAATTAAAACTTGCAAAATATATATTTAATAATAAAAAAGATAGGTTTTTCAAATATTTCCCAACTAACGAATAGCAGAGTTGCATTGCTTGTAAAATGTAATTTTTTTATAAATTACCAATCTAATTTGATAATCATCTATATATTTTACAATTTTATATAACAACAATTTTTGTTAAGAAATTGTCATCGTAAAATTAGAAATAATTTTTTTTAAATCGTACCAGATAATAAAATACCCATAAAATCGCATAAATACAGCAAAATCGTGCAGATCGTATCGAAGTAAATTCCACTTAATTCATACAAATCACAAACTCGCTAACAAGTTCGGCTTGCTTTGATCAATTATATAAAATGAGTATTTATACTCTGTTAGAACAGCAAACTGCAGTAATAATAACCAACATTACTGCCTAAGAATTTTAAAATGCAAACCGCCTAAGAACTTTATCCTTGAGCACAATTTTTTTAAAATTTTTATCTAATTTCGCTCATTTATTTTATACTTAATGTAAATGGGTTACTAATAGACGAGTAAATTTCTACCATGTGATTTTGCAACAGCAGAAATTAACTTAAATAGAAGTTAAAGTTAAAGTAATAACCAAGTTTAAAACCATAAAGGAGAGTATTCGCAGTAGTACGAAAAGCTCCGTATTCCGTTTCGATTTTCCATCTAATTTTAAGGTGTGCCGAAAATGTGCAAGGATAAGGGATTACACCGAGAAGTAGGTCAGGATAGAATTTACTTCCCTTAATAAAGGTCACTTAATAGGTTGTAAACTAGTTAATGTGTAAACCTCGTATCAAAGCAAATATTGATTAAATCTGGATCTGGAGGTGTAGGTGTATCTCTACTACATACTAAATGTGAGCTTTTATGATTCAACACGTTTCCAGTTGTAAATTTCGATACTGCATTTACTTTGTAAACATTTTGAAACAGTTTATTTTCGTAATTTTATGTACGCAGTAACATGTCATATAACTTGATTTCCAACTTTGGAAAAACTTCAAGAAATCCCCAATTTATTTTTTGTGCTTATTTTATCCTTTTTTATTTTTTTAAATTGTTCTTACATTTCAGTGTGAATGATACTTTTACCTCATGAAACTTTATAAATCATTTTTTCTTCTCTTAAAGGCTAAATTTTGGTTGTTTCCCAAATTTTTTTGTCTTACATTTTTATTTTTCATTTCTGAATCGATACAAACTGAAATTCAGAAAATCCTATTCGTTTTAATTTTGAAGTTTCTCGGTGTTTCTGGGAAATAACTGTAACTAAGGCACCGTAAAAATGGAAACGAGCCAACACAACTTTCAAATGACATAATATTTCAGATTCAAAACCGAAGGATAAAAATAGTACATATTTGTTAGTTTTCTAAACTTGAATTAAGAAGTCAAAATTATTTTGAAGGTAGGTATTAAAGAAGCCGTTAAGAACTGAAAAATAAAATAAAGTTGATTTAATATTGTTTTCATTTTTGTTATGCGGTGATTTATTTTCCCGGAAAAGAAATTTTAAAAATACAAATTGGTTTTAGTTCTTTGCTGTACTTATTTGTTATTCCTGAAGTTAATAGGTTTTTTTGATTGATTGACTAACTCTATTAATTAAGTACATTGTTGGTATTTTTACATTTTTGCTTGCTTGTGATGATAATATTGTGGGAATTAAAGCAGAATGACCGATGTTCAAGTGGGGGTTCCGGTGGGTGTGGGTCTCGGAGGAGTCGGTAATAAGTCAGGGGAAGAAGTACGATAACGACGGCAGATGTGCGAAACTGTTTTATGTATATTAAAATATAAATGTTATTTAATTAAAATAAAGAAGTTGTGCAAAGGCTCTATTTAGCTTCCCATAATATACAGGATCATTCAAAAATATTGTCATTAATTTTAAGGGTAGGTAGAGCATACCAAATAGAACAACTTTTCTCACTAAACCATGTGTTGCAAATAAACCCTAAACTAAGAAAAAAATTAAAAAGATCAACACAAAAATTGTTTGGTGGTGGTGGTGATACTGATAAGAGGGACCAGCTGTGAATTAAGTAGGTTAATATCAGTTCATTGTTCTCTTTCAATGTGCATTCATCGAACGTTTTAATGGAAGGTCAACCTTTTAACAACTGAATTAATTGATGTTATTGTACTTAATTTACGGGGAAACTTTTCAAAATGCTGCAGCAGCTCTGAAAGTTGGTGTTTGTGTAGAAGTTAACGGAGGAACATTTGAACATCTTCGTAAGTTCTGTTCCTCTTTATTTAGAAGAATGTTTTCTATATCACTTTTTAAACATGCCAATAATTGTTTACTGCCAGTCTCAAGCCTGAAAAAATGCGAGAGGATAGTGAAACCTGTAAATTACATAAATGTGTAATGTTTCATTTAGTTTTACAAGGTCAAATTTCTATTGCAGGCTTTTTAAATGCATATTAGCTAGCGGTTCTCAAAAGTGTGTAACAAAATTTCAAAAGAGCAAAAATCGCGATAAGCTTTAAATTTTTGCTGTAATATACCTACTTCTACAGTTAATTTAATGACAATACTTGTGAATCGCCCTGTATATAATAATAAAATTTGTTGTATAACATGGTGTCTCTGTTGTTATTCAAATGACGTTATTTTGGCATCTTATTATTTAGTATTACTTGCGGGATGTATTTAAAACCTAATATATGTATTTCAGTTCCTGGGCTTTTTTGCCACCCTCCCTCGGTATGTCCTTTCTGTTGGTATCCTCAATAACATCAATAGAGTTCATGTATTGTTATTTCGGGTTCGGGTATCCGGAGTTGCTTAAAGCTCCCAAATTTGAAGATTCGTACATGATACATGCTCTTCTTCCTCATTTCCTCGTTTTTTTTTTGTTTTTTTTTACCAAAAGGGTTACTTTCTGAGCTTGTTGAGTTGAAGATTCTCTTGAGATTGTTATGTTCTGTGAATATAATCCTATAATTATTACTCTCAATTTTTCCTACTAAATACCATACGTTTACGTTTCTTTGTTTGAAATCCGCGATTGTCTCAGGCTATGACGCTCTCAAGAGTTTGTGCTCAACCTTTCTTTTCCTTACTACATATCTTACACAATATAGTGAGCTATCCTGTAGGAAGGTCGGTTCATCCGATAAGAAATTTTTCAACCCTCACTATGCCATTTCATTGCTTTCTCCATCTTGGTGTCCTGACATACACTTCAAAATTGTCGTGTTTTGTTGTTGTTAGTTTCAATAGTACGCAAAAAAAAATTGTTGAACAACATAAGAGTTGTCTCAATCACTTCTAAAGTAAATTCGCTGACCAACATTATATAAGTATGACAATTTCCAATATTTTCTTTCAGTTTGTGTTAAACGGTCATTTATTTTAGGGAAAAACGGGTTATTTATTTAACTTCAAGGTTCATTTATTGGACCGCAAGTAAATAAATTGTGGTCAATTTAGTTGTTTAAAGAATCTTTATAGTATGTAAAAATAGAAGATATTAGTTATCTTTGTTTATGTCGTGGTTCCATGGGAATTGCGTATAGATTGTAGATTAACAATTGTACACCAAACCTCGTGGTAAATGTGTACATGCCATGCAATTTTTCATTCTTAATTTAACTTTAAATGCCTGACTTAGTCTTCTCTTAATAAAGTTGTTATTGCGCAGAAATTGTTCTTCATGTCTCTGTTAATTTGGTGAAAATCACATATTTTTAACACAGGTCTCAGTTTTTTTGTGTAGTTTTTATTCATTGTAGCCCTTGTCGTTAGTTGTATATGTATTGAAGAGCATTAAATTAAATATTTATTAAAGGAAAAAGTTTAAGTTTTGTCTAATTTCTAATTAAAATTTGAGGAATACATATATAGCTTTCTCCCTAAAGAATTCCCTGAACCTGAAATTTCCTATTCAGCTTAAAAAAGCTCAGCCTGTGTCTAAAATCTACTGTAATTGCCTATTTTATCAGGAAGTCTAAGAACATTCAGTTCAAAATAGCTTGAAGAAACTCCTGATTCCGACGATTGCTTGAACTCGCTTTTTAATGAAAAAATCGTTTTAACTAATTTTTAAGTAAAAATATCAAAAATTCTTCTCACTGAAATTAATTGCTTTACTCCTAAAAATTGGGCAAATGTTTCTGTTCTTTTCAGGTTGAAGAGCTTTGAAATTTTTAATACTGTTTTTTAAATAAAAATTGTTGATCTTTCCAACGTTTTGATTGGGCCAAATCACACGTTCTATGTTTAGCTTAATCTAATTTAGTTGAACTTTATTCTTAGATTTTTCGATTTTTATCAAAATTTGTTTGTACATTTTTGAAAGTAGGTTTATACTGTATGAATTCGGTATTTGTCAGATTTAGGTAAAAGCATAATTTGATCATGCGTCCAAGTACATAGTCAGGGAAAGTATTTATATTATTATTAAAATATCATCAGAATGTTTTTGGTCTTTCGTTTTTCGTAGAGCTTCCTTATCTTCCTCAGATTTGAAATCCAGAACTAGGAAGTTGATTTCAAACCAATTTTTTAATAGAATTTTTAATATTTCTTCTTCTAATTTTGGTTTCCTTCGTTTGTTTTTAATTGACGATACTGTCTGCTCAGATCATCACTTCGGAACAAAAAAAAACACCTTTCTCTTGTAACACCTCAAACTACCGTTCAGAGTGTTTCGATCTTCTCCAAAATGTTTTTTGGAAAACATGCGATTATTGGTATTGAATATCGGTTAGACTGCCTCTACCTCACAATTTCTGGAAATACCCCGAACTGTTTCAGGTTCAGAACGTCAAGGTGTACATCAAGCTACCCATAAGAATGTCTCTGAAACATAATACTACCTCAGTAGTCAATTCCTCGTCCTGCTTTTTCGTGACCCTCCCTACTATATAGTTACTAACTTCAATATCTAATTGATTAATTTCATAAATAAGCTTGATTTAACAGGTGTGGTTTTTTCTCTCTGTTCTTTGCCTTATTACTACATAATTCGCTTTTATTGCCAGTTATTTCCTTGGCCATTGTCAATTTTTTGCATTTCTTCGTGGCAATCAACTTAAGTTATTAAGAGCACTTTGAAATCACTTAATGCTTTAAATACTTAATTATTTGTAATGAAATGTAGATTTTAAATTCCTTAAGAGTTCGATATATCAATTTGTTTGATTAAAAAACAAGCCTAACCAAATTTTAAAACGCATAGCCGCCTTTCCTTTTATAACATCTAAATTAAGATGTGTTCGTAAATGAATGTATTTCTTGAAATGTATCCACAGTACTGAACATTAAAAAATTTACAAAAACTTCGTGGTGAAATTAGTCGTTTATCTAAAGAACTTTTATTAAATGAATAAATGGATATTATTAGAATCTTTTTTGGTTTCAAATTATTGTTGGTTTTCAAATTTTCTGATTTGTTTAATATACCTACAAGTAAAATAAGTCGAACAAGTCCATAATTTAATATTTTAACAAGAAAAAAGGTACAATAAATGATAAATAAACCTTTGTATTTTGACATTGACCAAAACGATTTACTGCGGCATCAATAAGTAATTATTTAAATCCTACACGAACCCACACAAGCTTTTAGTATAATTTAATCGTTATAAAGGCATTCAGCTTATCCATACTTTAAATTCCAATCAAATGACTGATGCTTTATCAATTTAACTTTTAACTTAATTTTCAATAAATAAGAAATTCGACATCCAAAAACAAAGGGTCCGAATTTAGACGTACACTTAACTTTCACAAATTACTGTACGCAAAAACAGTTAAAACAACCGTACGTTTCGCAAGATCAATAGCAATAGATCAATCATCGGGGCATTTAAATCTCTTGTTTGTCAGTTGGGGTGTTTCAGCGGCGCCCGAATGTAGCGCATCTGCCCGCACGTTCCCGTATTCTTCCTCTGAAGAAGAACATGTGTAGTATTTTACATACATGTGTGTGTGTTTCCCTTTCCCATATCCGCGAGCACGTGCTTTTTACGCCTCTTGCACCGCTCTTCTTTTACTTCACCAACAGCTTCCAGTTACTGGAGCTCGTAAACGATCTTGAACGCTTGCACACAAATTGGTTCATTTTGCTATTATGTAATCAAGCAGCCTTATACCTACGAATTTTCATAAATTTTAATATTGCGTGATTTGGTGAATTTACTGTTAATGGTACAACAGCTTCAATGTGCTATAAGTATTTAAAAAAAAAATGATTCTGCAAAGATTTACAAGAAAAGAGGTCGTCAAATGGCACCTAAAATTGGAAAGAAGTTGTGATTTATTTCTGAAATAAAGTATTCGTAGGAAAGATTTAATGGTTTTCCATAAGTACTAAATGATGTCGTTATACTCGTTATTACTGCATTTTAAATACAAATTTTATATTTTTTAAATAAAAGGGCCGTAAAAATTCTTTGACCTTATAAAATGTGCGTAATGGCCTAAAATAAGGTTATATCTCTTCGTTTTAATTCGTTAAATTAACTTTTATGTCCCATTAATTAAGAGCAAACCAATTTAATAATAATTTCAGAAAATTACCGTTATAAAAACTGAAACTGATTCGTCTTTGTTCTTCTTAATGATTTTATTATTTGAACGCCAAAAAGATGCTGTTTGAGGTTCAAATTAACGTGTTTTTGTATCAGCAATATCAGAACCTTTAGGTTTAAACGTAACCCAAATTTTAAATAAATAAACTTGTGCTGTTATTGCTCTTGGAGCATTCTAGGGTAACAGGCCATAAATGTTAAACTACCAAAACGGAATTGTAAATTATACAAATGAAACCAAGTTTCATTCTACATACTTAGATAGACATTACTCGCTGGCGCAATTATGCAAATATGCAAATTGTTTTAAACAAGCACTCTGAGGCATTCTCATCCCTTTTGTGGCAAGTTTGCAGTTTTACTACTTACAAGTAACACAAACTCTGATAAAATTGCTAGAACCAGGAATGTAAGTAGGTTTAATGAAGGTCGTTTTGCGAACAGTGGAGGTCAATTTAAAACAAGTAGAGGCCAATTTTTGTTTCTGCAATATTCTAATAAAACTCGAAAGGACTTGACCATGGATTTTTTTAAATGACTCATCAGTTAAAAATTATAGAGCACGATTGTTAAGATTTTGCTTTTGACAGCGCTATAAATAATTAAAATTTATATTTTAGTTAAATAATTGGCCTTAATAGAAGATAAATGTCTTTCATTCATTTAGATTGATATCATGACCTGTCTGATTTATGTAATCAATATGAAAGGACAACGATTCTTTCTGTAGTTTTATTTTCAATTTCCTTATTATCAACGATTTTAATTCATGTAAACCACTGGTGTGACTTAAATAAACGTTATATCAATATGTAAATAATTTCCGTTCGCGGAGATTTAAATTCTCAGAAAGATTAAGGATGAGGTTGCTTAATAAATTGATAAATTAATAAAATTAGTTAAGCATTTAAATAACCATGTAATGTAAATGTAGTATCATAAAAAGGTAACATAAAAACATCTTGAAACCCGAAAATGATTGAAGAGGTTAATTAATAGTAGAAGACTGGCACTTGATACCGCCATTTTGTTTTTAATTAGATCAATCAATTTAATCGATTGCGCAATCAAGGTCGAATTAATGGGATTAGCGGTTTAATTAGATCAATTCGCGGTTTATTTAGGGCAATTTAGATCAATCCGCGGTTTATTTAGGTCGATTTAATTGGATTAGCGGTTTAATTAGATCAATCCGCGGATTATTTAGGTCAATTTAATGAGATTACGTCATAATTAGATCAATCCGCGGTTTAATTAGATCAATCCGCGGTTTAATTAGGTCAATCAAAAAGTTTAATTAAATTCTCGATTAAAAGCGGCGGCCATCTTGGAATTAATAGCTCGATCAATCAGATTTAATTAGGTCGATTAAATTCTCGATTAAAATCGGCGGCCATCTTGGAATTAATAGCTCAAGCAGTTTAATCAATCATTATAACTAGTTCAATCAGGTTACCGGATTAATTAGATTATTCCGCGTTTTATTCAAATCGAGGGTCCAGCTGTGACATCACGGAAAAACACATGAGTCATCAAAACGTCAATCACCCACTCGGGTGTAAACAACAATAAAAGTAACTTATTTCAAATCCCCGGAATACAGGAAATGACTAATGTGACAGTCATTGTGTGACTGTCGCAATCAATAACCATTGTTCAAAGGATCTTTCTAGATTATTCTACAAGCTGCGTCATGAAAAGGTATGTTTCGACTTGTATGTGAGACATCTCCCCTTCCATCCTACACTACGGTATAAATAAGCGAACAGATTCCCACTCGGCCATTCAGAGTTCCTATCTGTGCTTTCTACCTAGTGACCTATTGAGTAAGTTATGAATAACCAGCAAGAAAATTCAACCGTTGAGGCCAGGAAGCGTTGGGCTCCATATGATAAATCGCGTCGAGGTGGCATCCAGAAGTCTACATCAGTAACCAAAGAGCGACCCCGAAATTTTTCGCCACAACGCCATATCACCGAAGAAGACGTGCGTGTGTTTCAAGAAGAAGCCCTGCCTGCATACGGTGTTAAACCCTCTGAAGATGATGAGCAGCAGAGAAACCTGGTACGAAACGAGAAGAAGCGTCTACTTTGCGGGTCTTACATCCCGTTAAATAATTCTGCAAGTAAGTTGATACATATTGGAATGGATCCGTATAAAGATTTTGCCCCGGTTGTCCGTATCGTTAAAAGCGGTATTGAAGCTGGGGTAGAATTCGAAGAAGAAGCGTTCAAGGAGTTCGTTAATGTTCTACCCGAGATATTAGTGGCCTTGCGTGAAGGTAGTTTAAACTTCGATTTGCAGCGTTACAAAATGCTCTGTACGGGGTGGCAAACGTGTAAATTTGTACCAAAAACTGGTACAGAAACATTTGAACTTTACGCAATGTATTCTACGCTAGCGAAAATTGTGGACATGAAAGATTTTCTCTTTGTGCGCCTAGAGACATTGAAAAGGAGTGCTATGAAGATGTCTGTGTTATTTACTGAGTTTTATACAAATGTAGCATGTATTGTTGAAAATTCTGGAAATTTTGACGTATTAGACGTTTTACTTTCAGACACCTATAAAATAGATTATAGGGGTGAAGATGTTTTAGGTGAATTGATTTATAATTTTAAAAATTTTGTTATTACTGTAATTCAAGGTAGTGTAGGGTCTGATGATCGATTGTACATTGCTGGTGGTGTTAATAGATAAATAAATAAATATTGTTTCCACGTATACCTGTCTTATTATTTATATAAATTTCTAATTCTTTATCCTACACCCAGTTTAACTCTGACGTTGATGCAATAAACATGGAGTGCCAGTTTCAACATCCGTTTTCTGCAATTGTTGCGGGACCGTCAGGGTGTGGAAAGTCGTTTTTTGTAGTTGATTTTTTAAAAAATATGAACAGTGATAATATATGCAATGTGAAATTTGAAAAAGTAATTTGGTTTTATGATGAGTGGCAACCTTTATATAAAGACTTAAGCTCCATAGCTGAATTTCAACAAGGACTACCAAATATGGACCAGTTTGACGGGGTTCAACCAAATTTAATAATTATTGACGATTTAATGCGCGAGACAAACGGCAGTATTGTAGATATATTTACTAAGGGGTGTCATCATAGAAATTTAAGCGTGTTTTTCATAACACAAAATATATTTCATCAGGGCAAAGGGCAGAGGGATATTTCCCTTAATGCACACTACATCATATATTTTAAAAATCCGCGAGATGGAACTCAAATACGTCATTTAGCGTGTCAAATAGTCCCTTCAAACATTAAATTTCTACAAGAAGCGTACCAAGACGCAACTTCCAAGCCTCACGGCTATTTACTCTTCGACTTAAAACAATCAACACCTGAGGAGTTTAGATTCAGAACATCTATATTTCGAGAGGATGGTTCATGTTATGTGTATGTGCCGAAGAAGGAGTATAAATACAACAACACCTATAAATCTAGCGTCATTAGTGCATGATGCCTCACGCTGTGATTAAAAACTCTGAATTGCTCCGTGCCCTAGCAAAACTCGGACCTAAGGAGCGAGCGGCTCTCTTAAAGGCCGTGGGTGATAAAGAAATTCATTGTATTTGTGAATGTATTTATAACACTTTAAAAGGAAAAGTTCCATTAAGTATTCATCAGAAAAGGCGACTCTCTCAACACAAACACATCCTAAGGCGATTGGTGAGACCCGGGGAACCTATATTCAAGAAGAGAAAATTGTTAATACAAAAAGGTGGTGCATTACTACCGTTAATTCTTGCTCCACTAATTAGTGGAATTCTGGGAAGTTTGCTAAAATAAACTAAAAAATGGAGCATGCTAAGAAAATGATGATTGTGCCTCCCGAGTTGCTACAACGGTTAACTGTTTCTGAAAATACACAACCAAAAATATTATCTCAATTAGACGAAGACATGCAAAAAGTTCTTGGTTCCAAATTATCGGATCATGACAAATGGGCCCAGTACAATCAGGTGTTGCAAAGATATTTACACTTTACGGACCAGTCTCGTCAGCCAGTCAACGTGCCTGTGGAAGTCAAACAAGAATCTTTACAGCATTCAGACATACTAGCCACACTACCCGATACGTATAAGAGAAAGGCGAAGAATCTTATTAATATTTTATCTTCAACTGGCTCAATTGATTGGGATGATAAGGGAACCGTCTCCATAAAAGGTGAAATTCTACCGTCATCAAATATTATCGATCTAATAAATGATACACTAAGACCTCGCAAAAGTTCAAATCCTGCAGGCTGGGAGCAGTTTGCATCCTTTATGAATGAGAAAAATATACCTCATGAGTTAATAGGTAACCCTAAACGACGTAATGTTTCATCTTATAATCAATCGCCAAAATTTTTAAAATCAGAAGTGAAGCCCGAAGACTACGATGCCGATTCAGAAGGTCGTATAAAAGAAGTTTCTGGAACTGCCTCAACCAGTCAACAAACACCTGCTAGCACACGCTCTAAAAAGCGTAAAACTTTAGGCAATACGGCACGCTCGGCTAAATCTCTGGGCTGGGCAAGACTTAAACTTTAAAAATGGTTGATTTGAATACCATCTACTACGACCCTTCAAACCCTGTTGGATATTCTGGTGCCGATTCATTAATAAACTCTGTAAAGAATCAAGTTCCAAAAGCAGACGTAGAAGAGTGGTTAAAGAAACAGGATGCTTACACTGTTCATAAACCTCTTAGAAAACATTTTCCAAGAAACAAGTACGTTGTTAGCAACATGTTTGAATTATGGCAGGCTGATCTTTGCGACATGAGGACTTTGACTAAATACAACGATGGAAACAATTATATTTTAACAGTAATAGATGTCTTTAGCAAAATGGCTTGGGTAAGACCTTTAAAATCTAAGACTGCAGCATCAGTAATAGAAGCTTTTAAAGAAATATTTAACGAATGTGAAACGACTCCTTTAAAAATTCAAACTGACAAAGGCAAAGAGTTTGTGGCAGCGCCCGTGCAGAAACTGTTTAAAGAACATGACATTAATTTCTTTGTTACCAATAATCCCGATGTAAAAGCGGCCGTAGTTGAAAGATTCAACCGAACACTTAAAACAAGAATGTGGCGTTACTTTACCTATTCAAACTCGTACAGATACATCGATGTACTGCAAGATTTAGTTTCATCATATAACAATAGATATCACTCGAGTATCAAAATGCCCCCGAGTAACGTAAACGAACAAAATGTATTGGAAGTATGGACCAACCTTTATCGTGGAGGAGTGGGGGTACAAAGAAAACCTAAATTTAAAGTGAATCAGCATGTTAGAATCAGTAGAACAAAACATACATTCGAGAAAGGTTACGAGACAAATTGGAGTGAAGAGGTCTTTAAAATCTGCGCGACTATACAGCGGAAGCCGCCTGTATACAGAATAGTTGACTTAAACGACGAAATTATTGAAGGAACTTTCTACGAGGAAGAGCTACAACCTGTAACGTTAGAAAAAGACACAGTATTTAAAATCGATAAAGTGTTAGCTGAAAAAGGTCGTGGCAAATCAAAATATTATTTAGTGAAGTGGAGGGGGTACAGCGACAAGTTTAATAGTTGGGTAGCAGCTTCAGAACTTAAACGTTTGTGAAAATGGAGAACGAATTTTATCTAACTCTCTTAAGCAACAGTTCAATGGAATATTTTCCCAAAAACACTACAACAAAGTTTATTACACAGTTACATAAACGTGTAAGGTTAACTAGTAACTGGGTTGTTGGAATTGCTGAAATTCAATATCCGTGTTCCTTTTTAGCTGTGACAGACACGGATAACTTAATTTATTATCGTCTAACGCCACCTAACGCTGAAGACAAGGAAACGGTGCTAAAAAATGCTAGCAGCCATTTCAAAGACAGCTCAGAAGTTTTATACGAAAATGACGGATGGTTTGTTTTTCACATACCAGCCGGGAATTACGAGAATATTGAAGATGTTATTACGACGATTAACAGTCATCAATTACTAAGTAGGCTGTTGGAATTTAAGTACAATAAAGTTACTAAACGGGTGTCGTTAAACTTAAAAGAGCAGCTAGCCGTACTGGGGTTATCACAAAGATTGGCTCTTCAACTTGGATATAAACCGGGGACAAACATTGCACTCAACCAAGCCCCGTCCCACCCCTCAAATATCTGGGTAGGCCTGCCATCTCAAATGTTTGTATATTGCGATATTGTAGAACCTCAACTTGTTGGCGATGTTTTATCACCACTTGTTCGTATTATCAATATAACCTCAGACAATTATAATTACGGATGTCATAAAGATGTAATATTCTCGCCCACTCACTACATCCCTGTGATGAGAAAAGAATTTGAAAATCTCGAGATAGATATAAGGACCGAGACCGGAGCCTCGATGCCATTCGAGTTTGGAACTCTGAGCTTGAAACTACACTTCAAGAAAATTAATTAATGATGGATTGTCCCTATCAACAATATTACGTACAACAGGCCGGGAGTGGTATTGGGGCTATTTACAGAGGAGCTCCTTATCAACGTGGACATGGAATTGGATCATTTCTGGGCGGTATATTTCGCAGCATCCTTCCTCTTTTTAAGACTGGTGCTCGAGTGGTGGGGGAAGAAGCCTTGAGAAGTGGGAGTAATTTTTTAAACGATCTAGCCGACAAGCGCACCGTTAAAGAAGCCTTTCACAATAGATTAGAAGAAGCTGGAAAAAATTTAAAACGTAAAGCCGATGCAAAAATCAGCACTTTAATGGACGGATCCGGGTATAAAAGACCACGCACATTAAACATTACTCAGTCTATATCAAGATCTCCTGGAAGGGTCGTCAAGCGTAAAAATACTACGAAAACAGAACATAGTGATATATTTACTAAAATTTAAAAATGTCTTTTCTACATGCTCATTCTTGTGAATGCATTAAATCCGAGCTGGACTTGTTTGCGTTACCTTCGACTCAAACTAGTATCGAAAATGGACAATGGATATTTTATAAACCGCTTTCTTCGCTTACTGATGACGCACCTATCGAATTTATTGTACCCGGAAATGGAAATGATTACCTGGACCTGAGTCAAACTATGCTACATGTAACCGCAAAAATAGTGAAACAAGACGATACACCTCTAGGCGATGAGGACAAACCAGCCCCCGTAAATAACTGGCTACATTCTCTTTTTAGTCAAGTGGAGATATATTTAAATCAAAAATTGGTATCACCTCCAAACAATACTTACGCCTACCGTTCATACATAGAGACTCTTTTGAATTATGGGCCTGAAGCTAAGAGTTCTCACTTGACCTGTTCGCTATGGTATAATGATACAGCTGGAAAAATGGACGCCACAGGCGATGAAAACAGTGGACTAGATAAAAGGCGGTCGTTCACGAGTAAGAGTAAACAAGTTGAATTAATGGGCCATGTTCATGCGGATTTGTTTAATCAAGAGAAATTTCTTATTAACGGTGTTGAAATGAAGATAAAGTTTGTTCGGTCACGTGACACGTTTAGTTTAATGGCTATCGCGGGTTCGACGTATAAAGTGAAAATTACTGACGCTAGTTTATTAATAAGAAGAATGAAGATAAACCCCAGCATTTTGATAGCTCACACTAAAGCTCTGGCAACGGCTACATCTAAATATCCAATAACTAGAACTGATGTCAAGGTTTTAACAATTCCATCAGGTGTACAAAGAAAATCCTTAGACAATGTGTTTCTCGGACAATTACCGAAACGCTGCATTGTCGGATTTGTGACAAATAAAGCATTCAACGGCGATTATGCATCCAATCCCTTTAATTTCGATCACTTTAAAATGAATTATTTTTCATTGTATATTGACGGACAACAGATTCCTACTAAACCTTTACAACCAGATTTTACAAAGGACGGAATGTACGTTCGGGCCTACCACACCTTATTTTCGGGGACAGGAATTCATTTTCTGAACGAGGGTAACGATATTTCACGCGAAAATTACTCTAAAGGATATTGTTTTTTCGTTTTTGACCTAACACCAGATTTATCGGCAAATGCCAGCACTCATTGGAATCTTGTGAAAAATGGGTCACTTCGTGTAGAAGTTGGATTTGAAGAAGCTTTGAAAGAAACAGTGAATTGTCTGCTATACGCAGAATTTGACAACGTAATCGAAATTGATAAACACCGAAACGTGGTGGTGGATTTTAGCAGTTAAAGCAAGTTTTGTTGCAAGTGGGGATTTAGTCAGCTGCTTGTAGTTGCATAGTATGGACGTGTTCGTTGACTTGCAAGGGTTCCGTGGAGTTGACAAAAAGTTCATTCCAAAAGAAGTTGTTATTATTTCCGGCGACGGAAACAAAATTGAAATCCTTCACTTCGAACCCCCTCAAATTTATTCATCGCTACCTGCTTCTGTAAAAAAGGACGTGACATATCTAGAAAATTATTTTCACGGACTGTCTTGGGATTCAGGCTTCGTAAATTTTGAAGAGTTTGAACTAGAACTCAAACGTGTGGTGCAGTGCTTCGATACAGTCTTTGTTAAAGGCGATGAAAAGAAGAAAGTTTTAAGCTTTCTCAAACAAGCTGTTATAAATTTGGAGGAATTTGGGTGTCCGTCTTTAAATAAATTGAAGAAAAAGAAAACTGCAGTACGTTGTATGAGTCATACAATTGAAAATCCTGTTTGCGCCGTTGAAAACGTACTACTTTTATCTGATTGGTACAATGAACACGTTCGAAATAAAGAGCGCTCTCCGGACAATACCGAGTCAGTCGAATGTGAATCGACATGTTTATGCTTCTGATGAATTGCCTACGCGTATAATTAGACCATGTGCGATTGTGGCAAACACAGATCCATTTTATAAACCCGGAGAACACTGGGCAGCCTTCTACATCGATGAAAATGGTCATGGCGAGTACTTTGATTCATTCGGACGCCACCCCGAAGGACATCATTATAATTTTATTCAGAAGAATTGTAAATCTTGGAAATGTAATACCAGAATGATCCAGAGTATGACTTCAAATTTCTGCGGTCATTACTGTTTAGTGTATTTATATTTAAAAATGAATAATGTATCAACTTTAGATTTTCTAAGTATGTTTGATAATAATTTAAAAAGCAACGATCGGCTCATCAAGCTGATATACGACCGTTATTTCCCTAAGATAAACTTGTCAACTCGGCGTATGATATACTGAATGTAATACAATCTAATGTATAAATTGTAAGTGCACTTTTTTTATATAAATAAAACTTTTTTAAACGATTTCTTGTTTCCTTATTCTCTACGAAGTAAAACAAAGAAAAATTTCGATTTGTATAAGAGTTTATTATTATTTCCATATATGTTGGTGGGTATAAAAAGTGAATTATGTATATAATAATAATCGTATAACGAAAGTGTAAGTGATAAGTACAGCAGTAACATTAATAGTTAAAATTGATTAAAACTTGGTTACATAAAATCGATTAACTAGAGTTAAACTTGGATTATTATTATTTCCATATATGTTGGTGGGTATAAAGAGTGAATTATGTATATAATAATAATCGTATAACGAAAGTGTAAGTGATAAGTACAGCAGTAACATTAATAGTTAAAATTGATTAAAACTTGGTTACAAAAAAATTGATTAACTAGAGTTAAACTTGGTAGCATAAAATTATCTACAGAGTAAAAAATGCTGATACTTGGAAGTTAAAAAACTATTATAATAGAGTACTGATAAATGATTAAAAATGAATAACTAAAACTAAATTTGGCTATACAGAGTTATATACATTTTAAAATATTAATATTTGAACTTAAAACTAATGTGATATGAAAAAAAGTATATACAAGCTAAACTAAGAATAATATATAAAAACTAAGATTAATTATGCTAACGTATAAAATAAAGCTAAAATTAATTACTGTGAGATGAGGAGCAGTTTCAGCTATATCGGTGGAAATCTACCATGTTATTACTAACTTACGTTCTATAACCGAAAGGAAGCGTGTCAAAACTATCCTCTACACGCCGCCGCTTCGTATACTGAACTCGGAACACCTTCCGTTCAGGCTTGGAAACGACCTCGTGCACAGGTGTTCTGACAATCTTTCTATCGGTTTGAACGTACGTGGCCTCGGCATCGTTAAGAACCATGTCTTTAAGGGTCTCGAAATTGACACTTTCAGAATTCTTAAAATTCAGGGTTATCCCTTTAACTTTGCAAATAAATATAAAGCCATTCTTATTGGTGGAAAACACCTTAAAGGCATAATTCTTAGGTCCGCCACTAACGAACTCGACAATGTAACTACCGGGCCCGTAACACTCGATCTCGTCGGTCATGTCACCGAGGAAATCTCCTGTTTCGGGTACCCACTCACCCGGTCGCTGTGTAAAAATCACACTGTCGGTATCGAAGTACAGCACACGTCTACCCAGCTTTTCCAAATACTTATACAGCTCGAGGCGTGCATTAGCTGTCGTATATGCAGCTAGCGCGACATTGACGGTATTCAATGGCTGAATACACTCGTCCGGCCTGTCCCAATTTAGAATAATCGTATCATCGTCCACAGGAGTTAATGTATGGACTTCAACCGAAGGATCGGTAAGCTTCTTGAATAACTCATTCGAGTCCGTGATGATAGAGGACTGCATTAGATTTTCTCTCTGGGCAAACTTACCCCAGAAGCTGTTTAAACACAATTTCGCAATGTACCGCATACCCGGATTTGACGCGATTTTACCTTTATCTAATGCAACCCCCTCTCGATCAGCGTATTCGGAAACATACCGATCCTTGGCCTGGTCATCCGTACACCAAGAAGGCCATCCACTACACTCCTGCTTTATCTTCACGAAATTGTTTACGTAATCCGAAAAAAGTCCCCCTGTTTTCGTTGCCTTGTTGTACTGAGCGACCTTATATTCCCAAACCTCTAAAATTTCTATCACCCTGTAGCCCAGCGAAATAGCTTTCCGGAGTTCATCCGCCACGTAAGTACCGGTAAATTGACGCTCATCCTGCGTATGAGCACACTCGCCCATAAACTTGTCCTCAGCACAAGTTCTACACAGAACAAACATCAATTTACCGTGCATTCTAAGAGGTAGAACAGGATGGTATAGATCGGTTGGTGGTACAATCGTACACTTGACAATGCCCTCTACAGAATTAAGATCAATCTGTTCACATTTATCCCTGCCCACATGAATTTTAGGATGCCCTATGGGGTATTTCCCATACTTATTAACAAAGGGATACAGTGAACAGACGTCTAAATACCTGATCTTCTCATCCTTTTCTACCTTGTGATGCAACTTAATCGCATTGGTACGCCCACCGAAGAAACTATTTCGTGGGTTTAAGGGTTCGTGTCTAATAACGTTGTGATTTGCCAAAAATTCTGCGGCCTGAATATTAGTTTTTAGAAAATTTTTAAAACGACATTCTTTCATTTCAACGAGGTTATACCCAAAGGATCGGATGCGAGCTGATGTGGCCTCTGTCTTCTCACGACGCATAAACATCGTTTCATTTTTGTCACCACCAAGTTGCGCCGTTTGATCAGGGAAACAAGCTTCGCAACCGTGGTAGTAACAACCCTGGAACTGGTATACAGTGTTCGTAGCCTCGCAGAAGCCATCGACCAAGCAGCCCTCCCTAAGTTTAACCTCGCGACTATTACCCGCGTGTTTAATTTGAAGATCCAAAGAGTGTTCAAGATATAACAACCATTTGATGGCGATAGCTGATTGCTTGTCGGCCATTCTATAACCGTTTGGGGGTATAAGGCCTATTGTATCAGCTGTAAGAAACTTACGTCTGAAGACTGCATTGCAGGAACCAGCAATCGTGCATGCTTCACGGAAGGGATCAACGCCGTTTGACGTGCAATAACTACGCCAAAACTCCAAGCAAGCCTTCCTCAGTATATCGACGTCAGAAATGCAGTATCTAACAAGCTCTTCTTGCAGGTTGAATACTGCATCTCGCTCGACCTCGCCTCTATACCAAGCAAGAAACTCACTTCTAGCCGACGTAGCCATCTCGTCAGCCCCGTAATAGTGTGTAGCTGGCATTGGCCCAACATAATTTTGATTACCCAGAGTATTAAAGAAGTGCGGGAAGAACCCTTTGGAACCCTGGAAACCAAACGTCTTGGGTAACTTACTGAGTGGCATCGGCATGTAGTTCAAAGAATCTAAAAATTTGATGTCTTCGCCGCAGGAAATGGACATCAGCTTAGTGCCATTGGATATAATTTTAGGGTTCCACCGTTCCTTCTGACTAATAATCCGGCGTAATACAAATTGGGAATCATAGCCTTTAGCGTTGTGCGCCAGAGCAACTACGGATCCTACCGATTTCTTGAATTTTAAAATGAAATTTAACAGTTCATCGACAGGATTCTCTCTAAAAATGTGCTGGCGCTTTCCGCACTTGTTGCAATCTTTATTGATATCGGCGTCGTCAATACACGACTTACACACGTTCTGTACAACGCACAAGTTTGGCTGATGCAGATAAACATTATCTGTACCTTCCACGAGAGAGTCCTGTCGACATTCAAAATCATAAAAGACAAAACCAAAATGTTTGTCTAACTTTTTCTTATTCGCTACATTCTTTGACATATGACAAAGATGACGTACGGGTTGCTCGGACCTACATCTACTGCAGTACTTGAATCCACATTTATGATTGGACTTTTTGACAGTCCACACACTATACAGGCAGGTTGGGCACCTCCGCAAAGCCTTACACAGATTTTTGGTATGCTCAGTAAAACAGGCTTGACCGCGAAAATCTCTGTGGCACTCGTTGCATTTAACGAGGTCCACATTTACATTACAGGGGGGTGAGGTGTGACAGGACGGACAAATGTATTTACAGCCTTTATGATCTGTTTTGACTCCAGAACGTATACGGCACATCTCGCAAAAGTAGGTAGTTGAAAAAGCTGAGCATAAATTAGTAATAACATTGTAGTGCGCGTTTTCAAGGATTAAATTCAGGACTGGCTTGTCGTTATGCCGGGGTCCTTCATAATATACCGTCTTACCCAGTCGGCTATTGTACACGACTATTGTGTGATTTACCAGATATTGCTGAAACTGCTCTATATGGTCCCTGGTCCCGCCCTGGCTGAGGTCCACTCGGGCTCTAGTGCATAGCTCGTGAGTGCGTCGGTCCATCTCGGGATACCCCTTCTCTAAAGCTACGAGCTGGGGATCGTTGGCCCTCCAAGCCATAGCTAGCACTAGAGCCCTGGCCAAACACTGGTTGTCGTCATTGTTGACCACCATGATACCTTTTCTGCGCCGACAAAACTCCTCGTAGCTAACGCCAGTTAGCCTGTCTCGGCCATACCCCACAGGGAGCGAGACCCTGTCTAGCTGGATTCTCAGCGCGTCCTGGGAGAAGAAACTGGCGTTGCTTTGCAGGATCTTGTCTAGCACCGCCATCACGACCTCCACGGATAACTGGTCAACACGGCGAAATGATATGCCTATAGGCTTCTCAGGGAACTTGTCGCTGTGTATGACCAGCCCCACACGATCAGATGGCGATGCGTCGGCTACCATGTGGTCAATAATCTCAGTGAATGCATTCTAAAAATAATATTTCTTAATTAATAAACACTCTTAAAAATATAATTGGTTTTTCAAAAGACTATAAGTTTAAAATAAGTTATTTACCTTAAGCCATAAAGCAGGCCCACTCGCTTCATTGCCAACATCGGCAAGCTTCAAGGTGACTGTCTTGGCCATGAGGTTAAACTTTTTAACCAGCTTCGTGCCTTGACTAATCACCTTGAAGTATTTAAAGGCCTCAACTGCTGGCTGCTGCTGGCGGATACCTACGTTGTAGGTCGGCTCACGCCTCCGGGTCAAATTGGTAGCCTAAAACAAAAATTAAATTGAATACTTTCATTCACCTTACTCCAGTTAAAAATTTGTAATTTATCGTATAAATTTTATAACATTTACCTGGTTGCTAGCAGCCTCAGGTCTAGGCGCCTTAATGGGTGTAGACGCTGCCTGCCTCGGTATTTGCCGTGAAGTCGACGGTACACCGGCCCCGAATGCCTGAAAATAGAGTTAAAAGATTAGGAATTTGCCTTACTTCAGACATGGAAACTTAAATTTCTTAAACTGATTTTATAAGAACTGTACTCACATTGACAGCGTCTCTCGGCTCGTCCCTGGGATGATGAACGGACGTGGGCGGTGCCTGTATAGGCCGTGAAGTCGAAGGTTCACTGTTACCGCACGCCTGCAAGTTGAATTAAAAATTAGAATTTGCATTACTTCAGACATGGAAAACTTCAATTTCTTAAACTGATTTTACGAGAAGTGTACTTACATTGGTAACATTATCGACCGACTCGTGCTGCTGCTTTTTAGTCTCCCCAACAACCCCGGGTGATTCAACAGTTACCTATAAAAAATAAATAATGAATAAGACTCGCACTGTATAAACGGTTGTTAATAGATAATTAAATTCCCTAGCGACAAGTTTATAAAGACTGAATTATTTTAAAAAATCCATTTTCAGTATTTAAAATTTTACTTACCCTTCGATTCTCTTGCAGTTTCAGTATGTAGCCTTGCAACTCTTTAAGGCATCTGGCCTCAACAGCCGTTAAAGAGTAGTCTTCGTATACCATCTTACGACAGATTAGATCGTAGATGGTACACAAGCCTTCCTCGGTACGGATAAGGCCAGAGGCTACAATCTGCAGGAGTTCGTTGACGGTAGACATGGTTCTTGACGTAGTTGATGCTGGAGTCGGAGCAGTAAAGTGGAATCAGTACAGCGATGCAGCTAGTTTTATACGGTTTGTCAATCCCCTACTTTCACGATTTTTTTTCTTCCCACGGTACACGCACAAAAGGTTTCCGTTTAAACAAAGCTGCTGAGTCAGTAAAAAATACGTCTTACTTTTCGCCCTTTTCGGACAGGCTTTAACTTGTATACGAACATCGTTTCCGGTTTACAAAGACAAAGGCTTGGGACTTCGTAAATAAAAACGTCTTTAATTTTAAAAGTTTAAATCCGGTATTGCTTTTTCGGTTTCACGTTTAAAAGCTGTGACAGGCTATAGAAAACACTATTTACAGATAAGTTTTATTTAACCCGACATGTATTTATCTTTCTAAGGTTTAAAACTGTAGAAGGAAAAATCCTTGGTTTTCAAACTTGTTTTTTCAGCTTAGATTAAAAATCCGTAGAACAATCCTTTTGTTATCGGATATTAGTCATCCTCAGCAGGAAATTTCCCGTCATTGTGAAAGTCAAATGTAAATTCTATTTCAAACTGTATCCGAAAAGTTTGAATCACGTATTGTTTCGTGGATTTACGCATAAAGATTTATTTAACTGCCTTTCCGGTACAGTCACAGAAATAACATAATGCACGTTTTTAAAATTGCTTCGTAAGAAGACACTGATTACTGTCAAGTTTTATTTATCATATTTCCATTTTTACAAAACTAGAAAGAATAGGACGTTGGTTTTTTTCAATACTTGTTTTTTCAACCCAGGTTGTTTAAAGCATATTAGTCATTTCGCATTTCACATCATTGTGAAATCGTTTTTAAGTTTAACAAAAGTTGCGGCGTTAGAAATGCAATGAGTTTTAAAATGCTTCATTATTTAAAAACGCTAATTTTGGGATTTAATGTAACAATTAAAATTGAGTTATTTCCATCTGTAAATCAGCTGACAATTAAAAATTGAATTAACGGCGATAGATTGTTATTTAATAATATGCATTCCGAAGATTTAAGAATACTAAGTCACATGTTAGTTTTCGGGTTTTGTTTTTTAAAAATGCGACGAACCAGATGAGTAACGTTTCTTAGAAAACTATCTGTTGTTAAAAATAATTCCCTACTAACGTCATATTCGCCGGCGAACAGGTTTCAACCTGCCGAAGCTTGCCCAAGTGTTCGATCTAGTTAATTTTACTGGCTGAATTGATACCACGGAATTGATTAAATACCGATTTGAATAAACCGCTGATTGACCTAATTAAACCGCGGATTGAAGTAAATAAACCGCGAAGATTGAGCTATTAATTCCAAGATGGCCGCCGATTTTAATCGAGAATTTAATCGACCTAATTAAATCTGATTGATCGAGCTATTAATTCCAAGATGGCCGCCGCTTTTAATCGAGAATTTAATTAAACTTTTTGATTGACCTAATTAAACCGCGGATTGATCTAATTAAACCGCGGATTGATCTAATTATGACGTAATCTCATTAAATTGACCTAAATAATCCGCGGATTGATCTAATTAAACCGCTAATCCAATTAAATCGACCTAAATAAACCGCGGATTGATCTAAATTGCCCTAAATAAACCGCGAATTGATCTAATTAAACCGCTAATCCCATTAATTCGACCTTGATTGCGCAATCGATTAAATTGATTGATCTAATTAAAAACAAAATGGCGGTATCAAGTGCCAGTCTTCTACTATTAATTAAATGATTTTTATGTTGCAGTAACATTCTGATAAAAAATTACGTTGTATGTCTGAAAGTTAATTACACTAATGAAGTCCGGAGATTTAATTTATTATGTGTAATACTAAAACATGCTTGGGAGAGTTAACATCGTAAAATAATAATATTATCAATTTTTTTGCTAATATTCATGCACCAATTAAAGAGGAGGTATGGGAATTTCCTTGATTAACGGATGTAAAAGTTTAATCAAGAAAGACCTAAAGATTTGTTAAAAAACCACATGAATAAGCTAATGAAAAAATTAACAAGAAAATGCGATTCTAAAAGTTTCAGCATTTAAAGAAGTCGAATTTATTAGAAACAGATACTGAAAGAATAATTAATAGTTTTTATTATTATTTGGTCTAATTTATTTCGAATTTTATTGAGTGTTTTTGGAAACTACGTTATGGTTATTACTTCGTATGCTACCCCAGTAAATCCTTTATCACAAAAATTAATTTCACATCCGCTTATTGCTACTGCAACCAGATAAAAGTTTGTGTTAATGGGAAAGGCTACAGCCTTTGAAATACAGTGTTAGTCAAAAGTAAGTATACAACTTTTAATACGAAAAACTTTATTAGAACTCGAGATATCAACAAGAGCAAATATTCACGTTAACAATAAACATATTACAAAATGTATTCTTTAAAATATGTGTTTAGGGTTTCTTAAGGCACTTTCTCTAACACGTTCAATATTTTCTTCATTTCTTGCTGACTTTGGGCGTCCGCTTTTAGGAGTGTCCTTTACTGAACCAGTGCTTCTCTAGTTATTTAACAAATTGTAGACAGTTTTCCGTATTGGTCTTGATGCACGGGGAAACTTTCTTCTAAATTGGCGAACCACTGTCGTAGACGAATAATTGTTTTTTTATCGTAGATTCCACAATAAACAGTCTTTGATCAACAGAATATCTAGCTGCCATTATTTCGCTGAAATATCGCAGATTAACATTTGTTAAGTAATTGTTTACACGTAACATTTTCATTTGTTTAGATATCTTCATCCACTTAGATGTTATTCATTGACAAAGTTGTACAGTTACTTTTGACGAACACTGTACAATCGGAAACAATATTACGAATTAATTCCTTTATCAAGAATAAATTACAACCAACTGAAATGAAATGAACGCAACATCAAATTGAATGTTGTAACAAATGAAAACTGAAAGAATTTTTAAAAGTATTGATAGACAAGCATATTATTATAAAAAATGTATTTTATGTGCATATTGCAATTCCTTCCGGTTAAATTGCATCAAGAGTTCTAAATATTTAAAGTATCTTCAGCATTCCAAATTTAATTTAGGCGAAAACGAGAGGGATATTTATAGAAGACGGTGTGTTCAAATAAGCTTAAGTTAACTCGAAAATCCTCTTAGAAAAACAAATTTAATTAAACCTGCGAAGGTTCTCTCATGAAATCACTTCATTGTGAGCTAATAAGATTAAGTGCGTAACTCATACAAGAAAACAGAAACAATTGGGGCCAAAAGACTCGAATCTTCTAAATTTTGCACGTAGAAGGCCGAAATAAGCCCATCGATTATTCAGTAATTGCAAAGAATAAAGTACCCCCTACGATCTCTGCATCTCGCATTTAAGCGTTTAGTGCCGAACCAGAGGAGTTGCAAAGGCCACGCTCCCGCCGCTGCTGCCAAGAACAGCAACTGGAGTCAGTGACTCGCCGGCATCTGCGAGTCCTGCTCGCGATAATTGGAACAACCCCTTGTGCTTTCGCATCTTCGAATTGCGCACACCCTTGGGATCCTATAAAGTGTTAACCGCTCTAGTTTACCGGGGGATATCTTTAAGCTGTTTAGCGGATTTTACGATCGGATATATGACCGCGTTCAGAATTGAGAAGAACACGGTGCGGTTTTGTAATGTGCGCTAGTATGTGTGGAATTCCGCGAAAAAGATGTCTTTATGTGCTTTGTTCAGTGGCGTGAGAACAAAAAGATTTAACATGAAACCGATACACTTCCAAGGTAATCTTTATTTGTAATACTTTTTTAGCGTCTTTGGCTCCTCCACCAAAAATTGCTAAACCAAATTTTGGCCCTTTCCTAAGGGGAATTGCGTAACTTAAATAAAAATCCCATGGAATGTATACATCGATACATACTTCGCAAGTTTCAAAGAAACTTTGTGCTTACTTAACGGTAAATTAACCAAGATTAGTTCAGAAATTGGAATGTAAACATACTCGACTACATCAGAGGTTTCCCAGGACATCATAACGCGCTAGGTCTAACATTCCACCATAGTGTACACTTACTAGATGTTAGACAAGATATTCTAATACCCAGAAAGAGGAGCTTAAGTGTAAATAAACAATGTAACACTTAGGGTTTGGAATAGTGTAGGGTTCTTAGTCCATCTGTCAGTAAATAGTTAAGAAATTGATGTGAGAAGAATAACATCGGTTGGCAGGAAGTTTTCAAATAAAAGTCTTGAACCAACATTATCGGGATTTAAAGTAATCTTGCGGATTGTTGTTACCGCAACTTGAACTCGAACTCGATATGAACCCCGTAAAATGCAAATCTTATGAGAGTAGAAGGGTTATTTTTGAACTTCATAGGAATTGCTTGCTAGTTTTAAAATATAGATAGCATTAGGCGTAATGAAAGAAAAATTAACCGTCAGCTATGCGAAAAAACTCTAAATCTAAATCAACGTTGGCCTTGGAATTCACGAACATAGCTTGATTGATCGTCAATTGTCAAAAATCTGAAGGTAATTTCACCAAGAACAGAACATCAATCAAAGGTGTCACTTACGTCGTCCAAAGCCAACTTTAATTTAGCTCGTTTTCTGTTGTTTAAAAACTGTTATAGAAAGCCAAAAGGTATTTTCTCTCAGTAAACTTTTACGAATTCATTCATAGAATTATCAAATTTCTCTGATCGAGTTTGAATTCATCAAAGGAAATATAATAACGTTTATTTCGATTTCGAAAACATTTGCAAAACATTGAAAACGGCTGTCGATGAAAATAATTAAAACCAGATATCAAATGGATACGAGTGGGTTTGAACAACTCGTTTTAATTAGATTTTAAAAAGAGAATTTGTACGCTTATTGGATTAAATGTAAATCAGTCGAATAAAATTGCAATTATTTAGTGTGTGATTTTAATAAATTTAACAGATGCCATTTATTTCAATTCTAGCATGCTGTTTAGTGGAATTCTTTTTAATATGTATAACAATATTCGCGGCCACTTTTTGACTTTCAAAAATAATTTATAGGAGTTAAATTGTGTTTGTGTGGTTTTTCTAAGATTTATTTACTGTTATATGTCGTTTAACTAATTTAAATAATTTAGTTCTATTTTATTGTTGGCGTGGCAAAAACAAAGGTTAAATAAATGTGGGATTGTTAGGTTAAACAATTGATTAAAAAATTAAAATATTAATCAAAGCAAAGAATTAACAAACACTAATTTTTTGAGAGCTTACAAATTTAGCAACGTACGTAAAAAATGAACCTTCGTTGGGCCGACTTTCTGTACAAATAATTTTCTTTTAGATATCTTTAAGATGTCAGAAAGAAATATGAAAAACCTTGCGGAAGCTTCGGATAATAAAAACAAGTTGCGCGTTTAAAGTGAATTTGACACTCGCCGCTATCTCGTCCATAATACTTCCTGACATCTTCACTTTCCCAGGTCTGTAATCTAATTTTTATCGATGCAAAATGTTTCATCAATGTTGTTCTATCTTCTGTTTTTGAAATTGCCTTGCAGTTTTGATTGTGCGTCAATTTCCACCGTTGTGGTAAATTGTTAAATTCGATTAATTTTAGGGCGCATTAAATTGGTTTTGTTTTGTATGCGAAACGTTCACCTTTCGGTGTTGGACCATTGCTATAAGTTCGTGGGGTAAAAATCTCAACAGAAAAAACTGAATTAGTTATGCCAAAGTTAATTATAAACTTGAAAATTAGATGAGAAGTCAAAATCTTGTAAAATATCCTTTCTGGAGGTATGAAAAGCAGGCTCTGATTTCTGATAAGCTAAAATTAGTAAAGAAGAAGAACATGTTTAAATAAAGTAAAAATTAATAAACTTCAGTTCTCTAATTAACCAATGTTTTTCCTAATTTTTAATGGCCAAATTTGCCCAGATTGACTATTAAATAAACATTACTAAAATTAAAAACAACATTATAATTAATTCAAAGTAAAATTCTATCAAAACAGGAAACAATAAATATTCACAAAAAATTCGACAGGAATGTTCACAGATATGTAATAGTTATCTACAACTAATTAAAATACCCTTCGATTCTAACCATTTAAAGTTGAGTTCGTTAAATCATTCGAGAAATTTGTAGTCGCAGTAAAAAAGCTAGAGAAGTCGTTTATAACAAGTAAATATCTATTTAATCAGCGTTACCTTGAAGCGCAGCTATCATTCTTAAGTGTCTAAGCACGGAAGTAATCTGTGTTACTGATAAGCTGATAACATAGCTAGGTTAGAGGAAAATAAAGGAATGCCGTAACAAATATTTGCATTCCATTTTTGTTTATTTTCGAACTGGTTAAGTAACGCGCGTGGGAATGCAATAAAAAATTATTTAGTACATTATTTTACGAGGTTTAGCAGAGAAATAATGAGACTGATTTTCTTTTAACCACGAGTTTTATTCTTTTTACAAATGAAGGTTATCCCCTTCTAAGTAGTTCCCTTGGGCAGCTACACACCGATGGAGGCGTTTTTTTCCATTGTTCGTAACTCTTGGAAGGCTTCTGCTGGAATGCCTTTCAACTCGTCGGTTACGATATTATCCAAAGTATAAAAATGCGCCCTTTCAAATGGTTTTTCAGCCGGGGGAATTAGGGTCACCGGGACTGAGATCCGGCGAATAGGGGGCTGGGGAACCACAGGAATGCCTTTTTTGCCAAAAATTAGTTTATGGGACTGCCGTGTAATATGGGGCGTTGTCGTGGTGCAGCATCTAAGTGCGTGCAATGCCTGGTCGCACGCGTGCCACGGGCCTTTCAAGGACTTCCCGATAAAAAGATTGATGGACAGTTTGTTTTGGCGGCACAAATTCCTTGTCGCCGATCCCCTAACTGTCAGAGCATCAATTTGATTTTCGATCTGCTCATTCTAGCTTTTTTGGGACGGAGAATTTGCAGTATACCACTCTCGATGTTTTGTGTCGGCGTCGTACTCAGAAATCCATGATTCATCACCTGTGTGATTGAAGAATTCTAGATCCCTCTCAAGGCGGTACAAAAGATCAAGACATACATCCTTCCGATTGGTCTTCTCCTCAGGCGTGAAGTTCTTTGGAAATATTTTGGCGCACACCTTTCTCGTGTCCAAATCCTGTATTAAAATCTGATAGACGATAAACTGGTTCAAATTTAACTCGCTACTGATTATTCTGCCATCACGAGAGTTCTCTCTCTTTCCACTTTGTTATCCGTTTTTGAGGTTGAAGTTTGTCTTCCACTTCTTCTCGGCCCTCTAAAAAGGCCTTGTGCCATCTGAACACTTTTGCCCTGGATAGGGAATGTTCTCCATAAACCCTTTGTAACTTTTCATATGTCACAGCAGTAAGTCGCCAAGCTTTACATAAAATTTGATAGCACAGCGTTGCTCAAACTTTTGCCGGCCCATTTTCGTAACGTACCTCACAAACACACCTTCACTTCGAACTCTCTCAACAATCGCGTAGCAACTGTAACAGGTTCAAACTTGTACTAAGTCTACGTGGTTATTCTAGCTGTTGTGTGAAGGGGGAGGTAGCAGCGTTGTCAGTCTCATTATTTTTCTCCAAGCCTCGTATTTAGTTTCTTAAAAAAAGAAATCCACAAATTTTCTATTGATTCTGCGATTATTTAATGTGCAACACGTTGTTACTTATCAAATTAATCAAAATTTAACACATTCGCCCCACCCCCTCCTCTCCCAAAATCCCAACAAAAATGCGACTGTCCTGGATAAAAATGTTTTTTCTATTAATTTTCCAGTTTTTCAAAATTGCAATGCTATAACTGTAATAATCCTCTTTCAATAGGAAAAATTTCAATATAAAAGACCCTCTGTTCTTACGTCGAATTGGCCATTATATGTATTCATATTCCTTTCTAGCAAATAAAGACACAAACAAGCAAGAGAAAAATATGCTGCTTGTACTTTTAAACTGGCATGTTTTCAAATACTGGTTATAAATGTACATCAAATCGTAAAATTACTTCCCCCTTTTTAATGGGAAAAAGTCTAATATCCAGCGAATATTTGGACGGAAATAACTTCAAAGGACCTGAATATACATGAACGGTTGGTGTAAAATGGAATTTCGTATCAGTCGTTAAATACTGTTTGAGTATGCTCTTGTATAACAAATTGTGTTTTATAGTAAGTAAATTTAAATCATGAAACGATGGAAAAGGAGCAGTTCATTCGTGTTCGTTTTTAAACTTTTATTTGATTCGGAAAAGTTAACAAAAATCTCTGTTTTTAAATATTATAGGCATATTAGTACATTCTAAATTTATTTTGTAAGGAAACTTTTATATTTCTAGAAATATCGTAAATTCTTAGAAATTAACTTGTTTTTAAAACAGAATTAATGAATATAGTTTTCAAATAACTAGATTATGAAAACATCAAATTGGTGACCAATGAGGGAATCGATTAATTTAAGATAAAAGTGCAGAATTGATAGGTATTGAAGCAACTGTATAATTTATGGTAAATATAGTTTTCTTAGAAATTGTTACTTCTTGATATGCGGCTATTAAGAATTAACCTTAATTAATGAAATACCATCTTCGTCGTTCTTTAATATTCATATTTAAAAACTAATAAATTATAAAATGTCTAAGGTGGTTATAATTTCTAAATCTTTTATCGTTTCACGTATACACCAGAAACCATTCAAATCTAGAAGGAAAGTTATGCTTATAAAATAAATTCTCAAAATAAGTGTCTTCTTTTAAGGTTTTTAATATCAAAATCCATTTTTATTTAGATCGTCAATTACCTACTAAATTGTAAAGTAAAAATCATTGAACTGCAATTATTATTTTTTATTTTATCGCCAGAGTTGCCGAGTGGTTAAGGCGGACGGTCTCGGGGTCAAACCCGAATGGCATGCTCAGCGGGTTACCTACCCAGTCACTGAAAATAATTGAGAACCGATACACAGTGGGTATGAAAGCGACTTTAGGGGGCCTTAACCCTTCATGTTGCCGGACATGTGCCAATACCTTACCTTATAGTATTCGTTAGTTAATAGAATAATTAATTAATAAAAACTTGAGGTGTTACTATTACGTAATATTTCTAGCATTTTAAAATTAAAAAATTAAAAATAAAGTTACATTAAAATTATATTTCTTTTGCAGTTTAAATAGCTTTAAAGTTTTAAAAATTGTAATACGCTTTTGGGAACGGGTATTGAAGCTTCAGCACATCAAAATGTTGGGAGGGGAGGGTGGGATATATTTATTTACCGGAGTATTCGTCTTTCGAATGTGGCTAACATTTGTTCCATTTTTTCGTCAGGGTCCATGTTTCGCCCCCTATGTCACTACCGGTCTAATTAGTGTTTTAGATATGATAATTTTTGCGGGAAAGTGCATCAGTCTCGACGTTATAACGGCCTAATATGCTCTATTCTATTGGCTTCCGTTATTTGGCCTCCTAGATATGTAAAATGCGTACATCTACGTTTTTTTATCCGAGTGTTACGTTCTGCGCTACTCTTCTGGCTGGTTCAGTTGTCATAGCTTTTGTTCTGTCCTCATTCACCTCCAAGCCTATTTTTCTGCCTGTTCTTCTAGCATTACGTAGGATTCACGCACCGCCCTTTCTGACCTTGCTACTATATTAACGTCGTCCGCGTATATAATTATCTGAGTGGTTTTGTTGAGGATCGTTCCATCTAGATCTATTTTTATCTCTCGCATTGTTTTCTCCAATGCCACGTTAAAGAGTACGCGTGCTAGACCATCTCCCTGCCCGAGTCTTTGATTTATTTCGACAGTTTCCGTTGCCTCATTTTGGATTTTAATCCTTCCCTTGGAGTTACTCATTTTTGTCATCTTCATTAGTCCCACCAGTTTGGCTGCTATGCCCATGTGATCCATTTCATCTAAAAGTATTTGCCTATCTAGGCTATCGTACGCGTGTCTGAAATCTACAAATAGTTGATACAGAGGTATATGCTAATATTCTTTTCCCAGACTTGCTCTGAAATCTCTCTGGCGGTAAATAATTGGCCAATTGTCGATTTCTCAGCCTCCTTGGTATTCACTGATTATTTCTTCCGCATGTGGGTTTATTCTTTCTCGCACTATGTTGAATAGGATTTTGTAGAAGCGAGATACCTCTGTAGTTATTACATGCTAATTTATCCCCTTTTTGTAAATTGGGTATATGTTTGCTTCATTTAGCCAATATGTCGTCCGTCCTAGGGGCTTTGTTATTCTTAAGTTTAGAAATACTTTTGACTGTCTCCTCCACGGTAGGTTCCAAGGTTTCCGGTTGGACTGACACACAGATTCGTTTTTCCATGACTTCCTCTCTCTTCTGGGGCCTGTTGAGAAGCTCCTAGAAGTATGTCTTCCATCTGTCTATCACCCGTGTTTTATTGGTAATCACATTTCCATCGCGGTCTTTGGACATGATTGCTTTAGGTTGGTAGCCGTTTAATTTTTAAACATTATCCGGGCTTCTTTTAGATCATGCGAGTTCTGTATTTCCAAAATTTGCTCGTTTAGGTGTTCTTTCTTTTTTCGATGACATATCAGTTTAGCCTTTCGTCTTAGTCTTTTGTATTCTTCCTCTTTTGCTCTTGTTGACCTCTGCAGTAGTGTCTGTCTTGCCTCATTTCTTTTTATATATTGAGATGATATCATGTATAAAAGGATGTTAGTATTTTAATTATGTAATTATTTAATTAGTCATTATTTATTTATTAATTAGATAAAGTTAATGTTGAATACAATAATTTATTGTTAAATGAATTATGAAGTTTTATTTAAAATAAAAGAATCTAAATAGATAGCATTAGAATATTTTGTAACTATGAAAATAAGTTAGCTAGCAACACAATAATTAAGAAAGAATGTAATTAAATAAGATGTATTGCCAAGGAGAATGATAAAAATTGAAAATAAAAGAAAATCAAAAGGATCCAAGGAGACGGTAATATGAGTAAATAAAACAAGCGACTATGAAATTTTCTTTCTGTGGAAAGAAAGTGATAATTTCTTAAAAAGAGAAAGTTAATAATTTGTTTGTGAGTAGATGAAATTAATCCAGCTCCGGTAAATAGTGGATATTGGAAATAAACGAAAAATAAGTATAAATAAATATTTCGTTTATTAATAATTGGAATTAATCCAGCTCTGCTTTGGTAAATGGTGGATATTCGGAATAAACAATATAAGAAAATAAATAATTAATTTGTGAATAATTGGAGTTAATTTAATTCCTTTAAATATTGGATATTGGCAATTTGGTAATGGAATAGTCCTGGTCAGTGGTGGCATTAAGTTTCATCTTGTTAATAGTTGCAGAAATAAATAATAGTGAAGATCGTTAGTTACGTGAATCGAACTAGTATTAATTATTTTTAAATTTAGTTATAACAATTAAAAATAAACAAGTTAGGGAAAATTTAGAAAAAGATTTGTGAATAAAACTGCATAATTCTAATTTTGCGGTTATTTATCAATATTAAATAATTAAAAGGACAAAAAGATAAAGGAATCCTTTCAACGACCCAATTCTGAGCTAGCCGCAATAAAGTAAATTTAAAATTATGACATAATCGGAGCAATATGTATATGTTGAACAATGACCCATAATTTTAAATTATTTAGGAATGTGATTGATTTTGAAATTATTGGAATAATTTTCCAAAAGCCCTGCGTACTTTTTTCTGATATTTGAGTAGATTATGTAGCCGATATTTCAATAAAAAAAACATTTCACTATTCGCAGTCCAACATGAAAGGAAAAGCATGAATGTTTCTTATAATTTCATGTGATTTATGAAGGAGCAGCATTGGTTAATAGTTCACACCACACCCTATTGACATGGGGTGGACCTGGCGTAATCCAGGATTGATCCACGGGGATCTGCTCCATGTCAATTGATGATGATGATGATAGTTTATACTTATAGACTCTTAAAAAGTTTAGAGGCACAGCTAGAGTTATCAACTGTGGATGATTTCTTAATGGTCTAATTCTTTCTAAAATATGCCTAATACATATTTTTAAATTTATCTTTTTGGCTTTGCACACTAGTTTTAGTTTATTTATTATCTACAATCTGTCTCTTGGAGACATTCAGTAGGCGTTTTGACAGTAGAATACTAAGACGTGTAGGAAAAATACCAATGTGAGTTTCCATTTACAAAGCTGAAATGTTTTATATTGTTAAGATTGCACAACACACACTACATTATTCTAAAGATTTAAACCGATTTGGTTAAACAATTTCGTTTGTTTTATGAAAACCCGATTTCTTCATAAAAATTGATGGAGTTAAACAGCATCTGACAACAAGATGCCATATACACAGCCGATAATTTGACAAGTGACTGTCATTTTTTATTACCAACGTAATACAAAAAAATCATGGCCAACAGGTATTCAAATAAGGAACGAATAATGTATAAATACCTACATATTGGAGCTTTAATGATTTATTAGTTACTTACGTAATACGTATGAGTTAAATTTAAAAATGAGCTAGATTTTCAAGAATCTTTTTATTACTTAAATTCGCCCCATAAAGGTTTTTAATAGAAAATCGAACATATTTTTCAAAAGACAGGATTATTATAGATAGTAGATACATAGTGTGAGCAAGAAATTAAGTGTTGCTTGTTAGGTTTTTTTTTAAAGCAACTGAAATCATTTCGAACCGTTTTAAAAATAAATTTCCTTTGCCAAACGTTAGGCATTTTTAAGGTCCCAAAAAAAAAAAACGATTAAATACATTTTGGTGTGTAGTTTAAATCTTAAATAATAATCGTCAGTTCGTGTTATTATCTTGTCTTCAGACCCCACCGGATCCGGAATAATGATTTACAACATCTAACGGATAATAAATTGCGGCAATTTTCACACGATCGATTCTTTACTGTTTTAGATTGCAAGTGAGAAGTGAGTTGTAGCAGTTATTTTTGTAAATTAAAAGTAGTAATGTGTAGTCACGAACACTCATAACTGTCAATACTTAATTACATTTTGTCGTAGTAAAAAGCCTTTTTAAGGAGTTGCGCCTGCCATATTTATATCGGTAATTTTCTTAAAACGTTCCTGAAAAACTGACTCGAAGTTTATTACATCACGAAATCGTAAACATCTGAAAACGCGAGCTTCATATACGTTTAACGCCGTTTAGAAAACTTGCATGCTTGGTGCATCTTAAACGCAAGGAAAACATGCATGTGGGACGTTTAATGTTGGCTTTAATCCTCCCAACAGTAATAATTTAATAATACTCGTGTATAATTTACGTCGGATTTGATTCATGGTTTCTTGTATAAAAGAAGTAAACAACGGGCATGTCTTTTCTTATCAGAAATCAACGCGAAAGGCGTAGGACTTCACATCATTGTTTGTCTTTAGCCTTTAGTGGTAGGTGTTTTGACAGCAACACCATTTTATAAAAAAAATAGTAAAGAAATAAATCTTATCTATTGCAGTTATAAAATAACAAAATAAAAATGGTAATTCATTTCTGTCAAATTGTGCTTGATTTACATTCAGGAATATAACTTACACTGCTTACTCGTACAGTGCATGTCTATCCGTGAATGATAACCCCCTCGTGTATTGAATTTTTATTAGCAGCTACTTTTTTATTTTGTTCTTAAATATATACATGATCGATCATTTACAGGTGAGGTTTACACCACACCCAAACGTATTTGCTTTTATGTTGGTTGTTGGTACTTTTTGTTATCGTGTTATTAATGGACGTTGTTGGTCTGCCAACTCTGCTGGATAATCTTGAATACTATTTCAATTTATTTATTTTAATTTTATAATAACGAGTTTTAATAGAGCTTACATATCCTGAAATCTCGGCATGGGATCATACTTAATATGGATTTAAATGGCCATTAAGAAATTCTTTCTTGAAAAATATTATTTGTTCAGTTTATTTGGGTCCAAACTGTTTGTAATTGAAACTGAAAGACGGTCTTTCGATTTAAAGCGTACTTTGAGGTTTATTTTGTTTAAAACAAATTTTTAGAAGGCTGACGTACAATTAATTTTATTTAAAAATTGAGTCAAAATCAATGAGAAGGGAGAGAATTTGCATTTTGATTTAGATTATTAGAGAAATAGAAAAACTCAAGAGTATGTCCTCAGACATTAAAAATAAACTAAAACTATACAGTTATCACAAAGGTAAGCGATTAAATCCGGATTAAAATTTGTACTAAAGCAGGAAATCAAGTTCTGCTTGGAATTCAATTTTTAAAATTATAAAGCAACAAAAAAGCAATTATAGTAAGACTGTTATGACTGAATTGTATAAGAATTGGCAAACTTTATTGATAAAGTTGTTTCTATAGTAAATATCTGAAAGGAAATGAAAAGATCGGCCCTAAAAGCCTTACAAACAGTTATTTTAAAATTTTATTTTGTAAGTACACAATGTATAACTCTCGTTTCCAGTTTTATATGGTTTCTAGTATAAGTATAAAAGGATAAATACAAAAGATTTATAAATTACAATTACTTACGCTTGAACCGTTTATAATTTGTTAGTATTGTAAAATATTAATATTATAGAGTGAAAGAAAGAAAGATAACTTTAATCAGTAGCACTTTAAATCTGCTTTCACTTCAGAATTCTGGGGGATCTGATTTACAATGAATGATACCTTTTGTCTATAGCTGTAATTTGCACACCTTTTTTCTTCCTATTTTTGCTAGTTCAAAAATGTTATAGTACGTTATCAGAAAATATGCGATATTACGAAGGCGCAAAACGACCATAATTCGTACTTTTCCTGTAATTCAAACTTTTTAAGAATGCCATATGATCCGTCTTCTATTTCGTAGAATATTAACTATGAATGGTTAAAAATTAGACAAAAAATATAAATTTAACTTTACTCCGGTGGTATTGTGTTGTATAACTTATGGAATATCTGTGTGTAATTTCAACGGAATTCCTTAAAAATTGATATACACTAAAAGGATCTCTCCTCTTTGATCGTATGTTTCATGACGTGATTACACGGCTGAAATTTATGTAGTTCTATGTACTATCGCTCTCTCCGTCTTTCTCTATCTGTTCTTATTCGTATGTTTTCCTGAAGTGATGAGGTTCATCAGAAAATTTTTTACTTAGTCTATCCATATTTTGGGAGAGCGTCCACGTAGCTTCAATCTTTCCCTGTACTGAAGCCTGTCTAGATTGTCGTTACCTCTTCTAGTAATGTAGCCAAAATATTTTAGAATACGACGCGTAACTATTGTGGATAGGCGAACTTTTATGTTTAGTTCTTCTAATATAGACACGTTTGATGTGCACGGAAACCTCAAAAGTCTCCTCCAGTACCACATCTCGAAGGAGTTTCAATCATCTTCCCTTAGCTTCCAAAAGCTTCTAAGCCGTATATAGGCTATTGGAAAAACTAATGTTGCAACTATCCTTTTCTTAATGGCATTCGATATAGGTAATTACGATTTTTCCATATCTTGTACAACTTGGTCATTGCCGTCCTGGCGATAGCAATTCTTTTTCGTATTTCAGTTGAGCAGTTACCATCTCTGTTAATGTGTAAGCCTAGATAAATAACGTCTTTTACAGTTTGAATATCTTGTATGGTGATTCTGTTATTTGCTATGCCTGTTCGATATATTATCATTAGTTTAGTTTTTTGGTGGTTCAATTTTTAATCCAATTTTGGTTTCAACTTTTTCAAGCAACTCTGTCATTTCAGTTTCATCATTGGCAAAGAGTGCGGGGTAGCCGACAAAGCGCAGATTATTTATTCTCTTTCCTCCTTGCCAGTTTTCGAGAGCTTTCCGTATGATGTACTCTCCATAAATGCTAAATAATATGGACGAAAGTATACAGCCTTCCCGTACTACTTTTTGTACTTTAAAGTTTGTGGAGTATTTCCCTTCAAGTCTCACTGTTGTTGAATAACCTTCATACAACTAAAAGGATAGTCAAATGGAATCCGATCAAATTTTTAAATAAAATTCTTACCGATTTCTTATGAAATTCTATGGATTTCCGTGTACAAAAGTTTGTTGACGATTTACCTTTGGTCTTTATTGGATAGAGACAAAAATTATTGATAAATAGTTACTCTTCGTTTCTAAAGGTCTTCTTTCATTAATACTTAATTTTATGAGATTTTACAATCTGTCCACAACTCAAAAAAAATTGCTTTTAGAAATCTTTAAACAGAATAATAACACTGTATTTCTTCTTCATTTGATTTATAGTTTAAAAAAAAGTTGATATACAACATAAAAAACACTTCCTCATAGAAATTATAGAACGTGATTTTTATTTTAAGTTATTTATAATATTAAACAGTAGGCATCCAACCCATGAGGGCTGTGTAATAGATTGCCTTTGCTCCCAGTTAGTAGGACAGATAATAAAAATATTTTGTTTTTCAAAAGTAAATGTTCGAAAAGATATTTTTTAAAATTGAAAATCCCTATGAAAATGTTGGTCCTTTTGTTATCCTTACACAGATAAAATTCCAAATAAAGAACTGATTTTTCCCATCATCGCTTTCGTTTGGATTACTCGTTGGCAGTTAGTTTGAGTAAGCAAAACTTTAGCTTAAGCTAGCTTAATATATGGTGCAAAAAATATAGTGTGTCACTTAATATAAGGATAAGTATTTCCATATAAATTTAAATATGAGCTCAGTTTAAGTTAATTGAAGTTAGGATTACGCAAGCTCGGGTTACACTTAAGCTGTAGTTTAAGTAGTCGATTTAAGTTAAGCTCTAACTCTTAGAGTTCAGTTAAAGTAAGTTTAAATTAGAGCTTAAGCCTAACTTCTATATACTTAAGCCATTGTTTAAGTAAACCTTCAGCTTAAACCTGCGTTGAATTCCCAGTCCTTTATTCAAGCTTAAGCTTATAGCTGTACTGGAATCTTGATTCAAATGAGCGGGGAAATATTCCACAACAGTTTAATTTCCTTTTATTGAAAAATAAATCATAGTAACTGCTATTTTGAAGAAGCTAACATATCAAACATACGTACAAATAAATAAATAAACAAAACAAACAAAACCTGTAAATTAAATTAAAAAAAACTTCGCCCCTCACAAATGAAAATATGTGGAGCTGTGGTCGTCCTCCATGAGAAAATAGTAAACCTAAATTTAGCCTGTATCTATAAAGTTTCATTAAACCGGCACTGATAAGCCTGCGTTAAATGCTTTTCTTCTTCATCCTCTTCCAAGAATAAGTTATTGTTAAAAGAGGTGCGTTTATTTTGTCCAGACCCCCACAAGCAAATCTGAAACTAAATTAGGCCATTTTAGAAAAATTTGCAGATATTTTTGAAATACACTGTAAAATTTCTCGTGTTTTTCATACCAGAAATACAATTTACAAGAAAATAAATGTAGAAAATAGCGAAGAATGGCAGAAAGAAATAGTGTTACTCGATAACGTAAATTCATAAGAGAGTAGTTGAAAAAGATAAAACACAAGGAACTTCAACTTGAAAAGAATGCTTAGGAGAGATGATTGATGAATTCTGCTTCAAGAAAGCTTTTCCCAATTTTCTAACAAAGCTTGAATGTCCAGTAGAAACTACAATTACACCGTATAGATATCAGAACAGTAGGGAAGAAAAATTGCAGTCTCCAAAGAAATTGTTGTACATCATCTGGGTTCATGAAAAGTACAGTATTATACAGCTCAACAGATTTCTTGCTATTATTTTGAAACTTAAACAGAACAAATTAAGGGCACTTGTGGTTTTGTAATTTTGATTTTTAGGGTGCGAAATCCTCGGTCATATTCCCTTTTTTGAATGTACGAAAGTTCTTTAAAAAACGAAATTTTTGCTTTTCGATTTAACTCAACGTAAGGCAAAAAGTTTAAATTGTGACTACACTGCTTAAATCAGAATGGCTAATCCGTTCTTATCAAAGGAATCTTAAAAACCACAAATTTCATTATCTAACAATTAGACAAATTGGTAAAATAAAATACAAACATGTGAAGTATTGAAAATAATTTCGAAGTTACAAAATTAAGCATTAGAAAGCATCAGAAAATTCATTTCCGCAATTTTTGCATTTGAATAAAAACAAGAAATGTCAAGTGCAACGATTACGTATGGACGCCTCCACACAAAATCATTAGAAAAAAAGCGCTCTTGATTCCGTCACTTTCAAGACACTCCTACTTTACATATCACATACTCAGAATAAAATCATAAAATGACCATAAAAATAATGATTACTTATGCATAGACGCAACGAGTTGCAAAAAGCCAAAATAGCGGTGACGTAAGTTCATATTTGCCATTCTAAACAACGATCAGGACTGGTTGGGCAGCTTAGACAAGCAACATCAACCGAAGTTATGCTATAATTCTTGGTAGCCTTTTTACCAGTGGCACCAAACAAATAACAGGACAGTTGCATGCAATATATTTTAAGTTTATTTGCAACGATAAATAAACACTGAGATCATCTTTAGTTTTTTGTTGGATGACGAATTAATTCATCCGAATGAAAAAATTAGGTAATTAGGATTGTGGTGCAGCAAAATTTACTGGAAAGAGGCCAATTATTTTTTATTAGAATTTGAAATTTTAAAAACGGGAATTTGTAACAAAGGTCAAATGAATGATAAAATCTTGTTTTTCTACTCCCACCATGGAAAGTGGGATTTTCAGACTTCGTCTCCATAGATACGAGTATTGAAAATGAGTGTTTGCCGAACAAGTGAAATTAGCGTGCGGAAAATTTACTTTCCGCACGCACATGCATGATTTTCGGTGCGGCAAAGTATAATTTTGCCGCACGGAAATCAAAATGTCATAAATGACATTTGATTAATGTCAGATTTGATTTTGCAGAAATATTTAAATTTTTTTATGGAAATGTGGTTGTAGAAAAAATAGTGTGTAATACATGTGTTAAAAGCTTGTATTTGCCACTCTCATGTGACTGCAGCACTCACTATCGTTCGTGCTGCAAACTTCACATTCGTGTGGCAAACGCAAGCTTTCAACACTTGTTATACAAATTACTATTCTTAACAAATGTCAAAGTTATTTATTTATTAACGTAAATATTGTTATGCAGTTTAAAAGAAGATTCTTAAATATAAATGCGAAGTGTTCAGAAATTTAAGATGTTCAGGTGCTGTATTGATTTTGGGACTAAATATGTATTAATAAAATGTTGGGTGTTATAATTGACGTTTTAAGTAATTTGCTAATTACTAATTTGATGATACGCTCTCTGTATGCAATTCAAATTAACTAAATACAAATGACTCGTCGGATTTATCCAATATTAAAAAGCTTATGTGAACATAATTAAATATATTTTAAAACTAACAAATTGGTTTCATTCTACAAATCCTAAAAATAGAAAACAATTAGGAAGAAAATTACACAAGTTTAGTGGTTTCTAGCTAGTATTACTCATTAATTGTGAAAATAGAGATTTTATTACGCTTTTTATGTAACCGTGTTTCCGTTATGTCATTATTTACACCAACATCATTTGTTATTTATATTCGAAAAATCCCAGATTAATTTCTCTTAATCAAAAATTAGTTTGTGACACATTTCCTGAAACCAACGCTGAATCACACTGAAGATAATCGTTGAAGTTACATTTTGTTATGGATATGACCATATCAGCATTGTAAAAATTAATTTAAAATTTTTTTTTCTAACTTCTAACGTAGGCTAACAGCCTGTTCTTTGCCATATTATTGGATAGCGTCGCTCCATCGTTTTTTGGGTCGTCCGATCCCTCAGGTTGGCCATATTTTATATAAAAGCATGGAAGATTCACAACATAATCTTTTTTCGTATAAATTCCCACTTTAACTTAACCCAAGACCCTGAGCAATTTCGACATTTAAACTCAGACGTCCGAGATTTTGATTTTTAACTTTTTAAATTTTGAGTTTAAAGGTCTGGAGCATGAGTTCAAAGTCGAAATTTCGTCCAACAGAAGATTGCAATTAGAAATTGAAAGGCAACGTACTTTAAACCGAATAAGTAAAAATTACTTTAATTATTGAATTTAAATGTGAGAGACATTAAAAATTTATCTGAAAAGGTGTAAATACTGTTGATGTATGATGTTCCTCCTTTCACTTTTCATATCAACTGTTTTAGAACCGCTACCATTTTTCATTCACTGTGTGAGAGATATCCCAAGTTTAACCGGCGCTTAAAAAATTCGCTACCGCTTAGTATCAGAAAGAAGCCGAAGCGGAATACACGAGAAAGCGTAAAATTACCCCATTTTTAAATAAGTAGTTTAAAAAAATATTGCTTAGTGAAACATGTAAAAATTTAACCCCGCTTATTTTCACTTACCGTATATTAAAACTCAAACTCTATCATTATTTTATAATTTAATAAAATAGTGTTTAGTTTTGTTTATCAATAATGTTATTCGTGCAAGAAAACCGTGCCTTGTTTTATGAGTATTGGACCGACCAGGTAATATTTTTTTAAATATTTAAGCTTGAGACTTTGCGAATTATTTAGCATAACAGTATCAATCAAATTCACTCCAGAGGGGCCAGAACGTTTATTTTTAGATAATTAACGAGACCGTGATGCAAGGTCAACAATAATAAAGTTGTCGCAGATTATTTTTGTGTATAAGAACAGTGGCGGACCTTTCTTTATTCAACGGGAAATTTTTAAAAATTCAGGTTTTTTAGACGAAACTCCTGTGAATAACCGCAATTTAAAGCAATCAGTGTTTGTGTGTTTAATTAGTTGAAATTTCACCAGAAATAACCCACCTGTGTTTGATTTTCGAAAACAACACCAAAATTTAATTAAAATCGAAAGAGGAATTTAATTTTAAACAGCTTGAATAAATTAAACTTCAGGGTTTTTTCAACCACAAATGCCCTTTACCTTTCGTAAACGTGTATTTTCCCCCGTTTCGAATTTATAACCAGGAATACAAGCTAATATCGACCTGAAATTTATTTAAATGGGGCGTGTAATTATTAGCATTACCTCGGATCCCCTGGATTAACTAAATTTCTGTAGGTTATTTGAGTTTAACTAAATTACTGTAATTTTCTCGGTAATATTAAAAGGCTCTATTCGTGTGCAAATTTTTGTTTGTTAACGTTTAATGCTCATAAAAGTGTAATGGGTAAAGTTTTAATTTTTTTTTGTGCCGCTTATACGTGAAATTGTGTGTTTGGTTTTACTGTTGAAAGTAAAAAGGGAACCAAATGGATTTTGTAATTGCCTACCCTTTCCACAGTTATAATGTTAATAACAACAAAAGATAAATATGTTTTTATTTTTACTCATCAATGTTTCTGTTTATTTCCATCCGTTGAAGTTTTTCCTTCATTCAGTCAGTTGAGTCAGTAAAGGTTTCACGGTGTAAAGTTTTATAAATTTGCCTTGACAATTGCAAGTAATTGTCGTGTAACTGTACTAATCGTCTAATTTATTTTAATTTATAGCCATCGTTGATTTTTCGGCGTTTGTGTATGTCATATGCCTTTGCATCCACCTGATTGAGCATGAAAGATTGCAACCAACCATATTGAAAACCTGAAACAATACGGATAATTTAAATCATTTAACTAATATGTTTCCCGTTGTCAATATAAAATTTTAATTATTTTTTGACATAAAAATTTAATATTGATACCAAATCAGTTTATAGAAAATAATGCCTACATACAGTGTGTCTCACTTTAGACGGCACCACCCCAGTATTTTTTTTATATATTATCGATTTAAAAAATTTCTTTTTTCTGATTATACCCCTCACTAAATTGTACATTTAGGGTATGTTACTTTTCCTTCACGGTAAAATGCTAGTTTAAAATAAACAGCAAAATTGAAGAAGTCGTATTAGGGATTTTTTTTATCAAAAAATCTTGTTCATAAAAGTTGTTCAGGATCGTTCAAATAAGCTAAATCCAAAATTTCATTAAAAACAAAAAAATTTGAGAATCTCTTTATTTTAGAAAACGAATAGAAAAATATATATGTGCTAATGGTGATTTAGTTGAAAATATTGTTATTTAAGTAATTAAGCATCGTTTTTTGTTATTGCATTGAATTAAAAGAATAAAATAAAAAATCATGGCAAACTTGTGAGATTATTATTCGAATTTTCTGAATTTTCAAAATTTTTTGTTTTTAATGAAATTTCGAATTTAGCTTACTTGAACGATGCCGAACAACTTTTATTAACAAGATTTTTTGATAACAAAATCCCTAATACGACTTCTTCAATTTTGCTGTTTATTTTAAATCGTAGTAGACTAGCATTTTACCGTGAAGGGAAAGTAACACACCCTAAAAGTACAATTTAGTGAGGGGTATAATCAGAAATCGATAATATATATTAAAAAAATACTGGGGTGGTGCCGTCTAAAGTGAGACACACTGTATATGTACTCAGATCGTAAAATACTTAGTTGTGTTACCTTCCTAGGGAAGTAAATTCACCTATTGCCGTGATAAGTAATGGCAAGCCCACCTCTTTCAAATTTGGCCAAATGTCACATGGTAAATAGAACTTGCCAAATCGGTAATGGATTTTTTTTAAATCGTTATATTGTTTTAATGTCGCCGGAGTGGCCAAGCAGTTAAGGCATTCGACTACAACGCAAACGGCCTCGGGGTCAAACCCGAGTCTCCCTGCAACTCCTTTACCAGAAATTACGAGACAACTAGCTCTGCAAGGGCCGACTGCTCACCACTGCTCAGGGACCGCGTCAGATCTTCTGATCTACTGTGGTTCACAGATGGATCGAAAACAGATGCAGGCTCCGGTGCTGGCATTTACGTCGACCAACCTAGAATGAGACTGGCTCTCACATTAGGCAAGTTTCCTAACGTTTTTCAGGCTGAAGTCTTCGCAATCTTAGTCTGTGCCCAGCCAGAGGATCCCAGAACAGGCATATCACTATATACTCCGATAGTCAAGGAGCACTCAAAGCTTTGAGTGCTGTAAAAACCGAATCAAAACTGGTCAATGTATGTCGAGTGGCCCTGGAAAGGCTCGGCTCAACCAATAGGTTCGATTAATCTGGACAACGAGGAGGCCGACCGCCTGACTAAGGAGGGCTCCTCGGAACTCTTTGTAGGCTTTGAACGGGCCCTCGGCCTATCTAAAGCAAGCATTCAGCAAGTAGTTAGAGACTGGACTCGCTCTCAGTTCATCTCATATTGGGATTCGCGTCCTGGGCTGAGACAAGCGAAGCTACTCATCCACAGACATTCAAAAACTAAGTCCGAACAGCTTCTTAGTTCAGTAGGAAACACATCAGGATAGTCACAGGCCTCTTTAAAAGACATCTGCATCTGATGGGCCTCTCCGAGGACCCAATCTGCAAATTCTGCAGCAAGTGAAACCTCCCTTCATCTCCTTTTGCGATGCCCCCGACTACTTCTTCTGTGGTATCCCCTACTTGTAGCCAGTCTTCTAGAGCCCGACGATACACGGAGTGCCTATGGACTAGGTGCCGGTCTGTATGAAGGCATCCCTTAATTTGCGGCGGATGCACAATGTGCCTAGGGCCTTAGTGCTGCTATGTCGCACTCCCGAAGAAGAAGAAATTCGAGTCGGATGCTCGGCGAGTGGCCTAAGGTAGTAGAGGCATATATGACCCACCTAACAATAAAACCCAATATTTTCTAAAATACATCTACGTATTTGGAAGATAATTATTTTTACGCAGAAACATGTACTGTTATAGATTCAAGTAAACAATACAAATATTAATAAAGAAAATTATAAAAGTAAAATAAAAACAAAAAACTAGCATCCCTTAAAGGGCCCAGAGAAATTTGTATATTACATAAAGTCAAAACACTCAAAATCACTGCTATCATCGGCAGCAATTCCAACACATTCCTCATGGTAATACTTTGAGGAAATAACACACATGCGCATGCCAATTTGCTTATCTTTCCCACAGGCTGGACTTGTTGTGAAACTGGAGCAAATGGTTTCACTTTAGAAGTAGATGGTATTGTGGAGGTAGACACTTCTTCGTTATTAAACAAGTCTTTTGTTACTTTCTGAGTTTTGTAATTTATTGCTTTACGGCGAACTTTTTTATTTTCATTTTTCTTGTTATGAGGCGTTGGAAGTAACTCTGGGAACGACGTATTTATTTAGATTTTCAGCGACATTTTCATCATTTGTTTTCGTCCAGTTCTGTTTTAAAGTGGCTAAACGAATGTTGTCCTCGGAGTCTGATTTTTCTTCAGTTTGAGATTCATTTTGCACAGCGTTTGCAGGAGATAGCTCGCTTACTAAGGATGGTGCACACGCGCAATCTGGAATTGCCGATGGATCGAAAGGATACAATCCTGTCGCCCTAAATCCGCTCTGTACATTTTCGGAAGTGATACATTTTGGCCAAACTCGGGATAAAAATAAATTGTACCTGGATTTATTTAGATGCCTTTCTGGAAGCTGGAAGCTCCATCAAAAACCAACAGAATTGGGCCAGCTGTTTTGTGGCGAGAAAGGTGTTTAGCGAATTTAATCAAAATACCAGTAGTCATGCTGCCTTTGGGGGCCATTTGTACTAATGAACCAGGAGGCAAATTATCTTGAAACTCGAGTTTTAGGCGCTTGTCCTTAAAAATAACCATAGGAATCAGATTTCCTATACCATTGCAGCAACCAACGACAGCAACATTTGCTGCGTGTTCAGGTCCAACCTTGTGAACACGTTTTGACCCTTTTCGTGCCATAACGCTTTGCTGGTGGTGTATTGTACGCCTGCAACCTTTCTCATCCATGTTACACATACAGGGTGGCCCACTGAAAACAGTAAACGCAAGTTTTTGCCACTTAACGTCAATTTTGCGAAAAACGCTCGAACACGTCAATATTAGTATAATAATAATAATAATAATAAATCTTTATTAGAAACAGCAACTATTCTAAAGGGCGGAGAATCAGCATAGTGCTGCTTTTCATCACTGCCCGGGGGTACATTGTACATATTGCACTAAAATATAAAGCAATACAAGACTATCGTCAAAATAACATATAAAGGAGAATAAATATATAACAAATTTAAAACACTAAAGTACAGACAAGAAGTACTTACGTCTACAACTGAATCATACATGTATCAAGGGGGACTTCTGAATTGATTAGTATTATTTACGTAACTTCGACCCTAAGATGAGGGTGAATTGCGAATTTTAATATTGAAAATAAAAGGTGTTCGACTATTTAAAGGGCAAATAAATAAGAATCTTCTTCTTCTTCCCTTATGTTTATGCATTTTTAGAGCGTTGGATATAAAAAAGAATCAAAACAATTTATAGAGAGATATTTCTAAAGACATTATAAAACGGAAATATAAACATTACAAAACAAATAAAAAAAAGAACAAAGGTTGAATTTAATAAGTCTCGACTTATTGAAATTGATGAATTCTGCTTAAAAAGCTAATGAGAGACCTTTATTTGCATAGAACGTAATAAATGAAAAATATTCTTATGTATTTCATTTTCATTTGTGATATTTAAATGATCTTAATGCAGTATGTAATATGTATAAGGATATTGAACACCACCCCTTTTAAATTTATTTAAATATAAATGAAATTATGCCATGTTCTTAGAACCTTTCAATATTTAAAAGTACAATCACAGAAGCAACTTTCGTAGAAATGTCAAGTACGAGAGTGAATGTTGCATAAAATACAAATTACCACAAACTTTAGCAGTTGTCTTTAATTAAAAGGTTTATTTTGGAAATTTTCCTGCCAAATCCTTGTAGTTTGGTTTTTAAAATTGTGGGGTTTTCTTATTCTGACACGGAATTATTATTAAAATTACATCAAATTATACATTGTTTTTTATATTTCTTTTTAGAGCAGGTTTATCTCATCCTTGGTTTTTTATGAACGTTCGCCGTTGGTTTCCTCTCGTTTGTTGTGAAATTTCTTCAGTTTTATGTACTTTCAGCAAGAAAAATATTTGAAAACAAAAAGAACAAAACCTCATATGTACATTGTTTCTTCATTTTATAATCATCAAATTTAGAAATGGCATTCATTAAGCTTTAGTATAAATACCTTTTTTAAAACTTTCAGCAAGGCAAATATGTGAAAACAAAAATATCAAAACACCCGTACAACCCGTACAGTATTTCTTCATTTGAAAATCTTTTAATATCAAATTTAAAAGTGGCATTGAGCTTTAATATAAATGTTAATGCCAAATGGATGCGAAATAATTTATTCTTTCGTCAATTTAAATAGAAACGAGGTCCTAATTAGAAAACGAAAACGTGGTAAAAGTACGATTCCACCTCGGTGTCTAATTCATCAAACCTCTCCTCATCGAATAGGTCCCCAAAACCTTAAAGAAAAAGTTTAATAAAACCCATAATTTTTCGTTTATGGTCCAGTTTTTAATTTTAAATTGAACAGAAGCTCACTGATTATTGGCTATGTGTGCTACGTTCAGATTTTAATATTTAAAGTATCGAATAATTGATAAAACTGAAATTTACGTATTTTTATAAATGTAACGAAAAAATTACGGTAATATCCCCAAATTGAATTAATAAAACCAACTAAAAATTTGCGAATCTCGTTCTTTTTGTGTATTGAGTGTAGCTTTACACTGGGAATTGATTTTTTAGATTAGGATAGCCATGCCAGCCAATGAAAACCGTACTTCATCGTTTGAAATTTTGTAAAGAAGCATAATTTTCCGTTCTGAATAAATATTCTTAGGAACACTTCGGTGTAACATGAACGGATAATGTACTTACTTGACGATATCAACTGGTTTTCATTCGATGTAAGTAATAGCTACCTTTGTTTTCAAAAAACTTATATTAGTTTCAGTTACATTTTTAGTCGATTGTTTATCTTGTCAGCTTCATCCATAGACGACGTGCATTTATACTAAAATCATAGAAACTATAAAAGACGAACCAAGTAACGTCCTATTTTGGATGCAACAAGAACGTCGATGATTAGATGATTACCTACATGTGCTTTTATGATTCATTCCTATTTATATAAAGAGCCGCTTGGAATATGAGAAACGAAATAATATTCCTTGAACAGCAAAATGAAAAAAGCGAAAACCAGCAGGACTGACTGTAAATATCATTTTATTATCGCGGCTGAAAGTAATTTAGCGATTACTACTGTGACGACCCTACAACTCATAAATGTAATCGTAAAATAAAATTTTTACAAAATAAATTATTTCTGAAGGTTACGTGCGGCATTTTAATCAGACGCACACATATTAATGTTTATACTCGTAGTATTGTAAACGTTTTAATAGATACAATTTAAATCTGTATTAAATTAATAAATTGCTTTTGCCCCAACAGGGCCCTCACATTTCGGTAAGGGGTCAAATTTATCTACAAACCTCTTATTCAAATGAACGTTCGTTTAACCTTTGAAAACCTCCATGTATTATTTCTGTTATTTATGCTTATGAAACGAATTAAGCACATTAAACCGTTTGACAACAGGTTATTTCAAATGTCATGTCTATTATCATCATTTCAAAGCATTGTTGTTATAAAATTATTGTTAATTGCATTAAATTTAAATAAATTAGCAGACAAAAATCTAGCCTCAACCGCCGACGTGCCTATGATGGATTTATCATCCTTAGATCTACGGATAGTACAATTTAATATTTTTGTTTGCGCCAATCTAAAAATAAAAATAAACTTTTCCGCATAACCGGAACGGCCGAGAATATGACATTAACAAATAAGCTTAGTTAAAGTCGGATTTATTGCTAACCGGTGCTTAAAGCGTAAAGGTGTTGATATATTGATATTTTACTTGTCTACATATGTTTCTACGTTTTAACCGATTAATTTCCTGTTTAAAGTTTTAAATTTCCAGATTAATATTCTAAATTCAAAAATGATCTGATAAAGTAATATAGGAAGGTTTTGAGTACATACATTTAATGGCTGGAATTTCCAGTAATAAAAGAGATTGAGTTTCTTAGTTAAAAAACTGGTTTTCTTGAAGATTGTGTTAAAGATTTGTTTTGAAAACTTGATGATGTTTGGTACATTAGAATTAATTAATTTAGAATTGAGAAAAGTGACTTTGATTAATGTTTTTGTAATACCAAAGAATTCCCAAAAATGCTTTTATTTCTAAACGCTTTAGATTTTAGATTTAAAGTTTTTCAATTGCTCAAGAATAAGAAAACATTTATTTTTAAAATATTGAAAATAGCCCAATTTTTAAATTGCTCAAGAAAGCAGAAAATATTTTCAAATAAAAGGATCGCCATACAAATTAGTAGATTCAGCCTCAAGCTTAAGATTACAAGCTCTAGATTTATTTTAAATTAAATTTAGAATTAAATTAGAATTATATGTGTTCTTTACAAGCGGAGGTGATACAAGGAGATTCGGGGTGGGCTTTTACACATTAAAAGAAAACGTGACTAAATTTATACCCACATCCTATAGATTATGTCTCATGGAAATAAAAGACAAAAGCACCATCGCAATCCTGAATGCACATGCGCCAACAGAAGAGAAAACCGAAGTAAAGATAAATTTTATGAAGAGATAGGAAACGCATATAACAAATCGAATAAACATCGTATTAGAATGGTGTTGGGAGACGTAAATGCAAAAATAGGAAGGGAGGCTATGTTAAGATAAAGAACTGGTGGAGAAAGCGAACACCACGAAAGCAATGATAATGGAAAGAGGGTTATAGCATTTGCGGAAGAGAAAGAAATGAAAATAATCAGTACAAGTTTGATGGAAAATACGCCAACTAGATAGACAATGTTTTAGTAGACAGACAGCACCAGAAAGTGATGAAAAATACAAGGTCATACAGAGGAGCAGGCATAAGTTCGGACCATTGCCTACAGAGAATTGAGCTCAAATTAAGAACTCTTCCCAAAGAAAAAGAAAAAAGACGGAAGAAAAATCATTATGGCATGGGAAAATTACAAAAACTGGATGGAAGCTACCAAGCTGAAATTGTACAAAGATATCCAAAAAGAGAACAGGAGTTACACCGAACGATTGACAAATAATGGCGTAAAATAGAGACAATCATACAGGAGGCAACAGAAAAAACGATACATCTGAAACAACACCAGAAAAAAGGAACATGGTGGGACGAAGAATGTACATTAACAGAGACGGAGATCAGAAATAGCTCGTGAATAATTAAAGCACTGCAAACACAAAGGGAGGAAGATAAACAAGCATATAAAGAGCAGAGATCCAAAGTCAACAAGTTTAACAAACTGGAGAGAGAATACTTATACGAAATGTTAAACGAAGGTAAGAGTCAGCAGGACGAAGGTCAAGCACTGCAATGACAATAGGAAAAGGAAAACCAAATAGACGAACCGACTAGAGAGGAATTCGATGAAATTATATCAGCTGAAAAACAATAAAAACCCGGGACAAAATGGCATTACAGCAAAGAACTTAAAATATGGCGATGAAGAGCTGAAACAAAAAATATATGAACTAATACTGAACACCTGGAGGAAAGAAAAATTGCTGGGTAACAATACCCATCCTGCAAAATGGAGACGAAATGAAATGCAACAACTACAGCGGGATATCCTTGCTAGATGTCGTATACAAAACAATAGCTACACTAATTAAGTTGATACTGGAAACAAGAATAGAACCGCAGCTAGGGGAATTTCAAGCAGGATTCAGGAAGGGGAGAGGAACAAATGGTAAAATTTTCATAATGCAGAAAATTTCAGCAACTGTTCTCCTCATGAATTTTAAGAGGGCCTATGATTCAGTAAAAAGAACTAAGCCGACAACAGTAATGAAAGAATTCAATGTCCGCAAGAAGCTGATAACTTATTTTACTTATTGAAGATGACACTAAATAAGACAACAGGCAATGCTAGGGTAAATGGTTATTTAATAATTTAATATGGTATTAGAGAAGATATTCAAAGAAATCCAACTAAACAGAGAGGGAAACGTATTGTTCAAAAACCATCTAGCTGTGGGTTCTGCGGATGACCTGGCAATACTAGCGAGAAATGAAAAAGATCTAAAAGAGGCAACGATAAGGATTATACATACAAGCGGTACAAAGGATAGGTTTACAAATAAATCAAAAGAAGAGCAAACTAATGAGAGTAGGAGCACAAAATCAAGTAAGGAAGATGGAAATTTATACAAGACTGGGGAGAATAGAATTTGAGGAAGTAGAAGAGTTTTGTTTTGTCTATCTAGGAGCAAGGATAAGGAGAAAGTGCGAGGAAGAAAAAGAAATAGAAGCGAAATTAAGCAAGGCCAACAGATGTGCCTGGGCGATGAACCAGTTAATAAGGGCAAAGCAGTTATCCAGGAGCGCGAAAATAAAAATTTATAAGACGATACTGAGACCAGCAGCATTGTATGGGTGTGAAACATGCGTATTAAATAAGAACACTCATAAGAGGCGCTAAGAAGGTGGAAAAGGAAAATAGTCAGAAAGATAGCAGGAAGGAAAAATCGGAGGATGGTTACATAAAAAGAACAAACAGAGAAATATTATGCTATATATTAAAACTCCAAGATTGATGAAGTAAAAAAATCAAGAAGACTACGGGTAGAATGGCGGAGACATATAGAAAGGATGCTGTAAGAAAAAGAGCTGAAAAAAATAGCTTGGAGGACACCAGCCTATAAGAAAGAGAGGGAGACCAATGAAGAGGTGGCGGGAGGCCGTATTGACAGACTTAAGAGAAAGAGGCGTAAAGAACTGGAAAACTAAAGCTAAAGACAGGAGGTTATGGAAAAGAACAACAAAGCTGTGGGCCTAAAGGGCCTGTTAATAAATAGCTAATATGTATAAACGTAGAATACAGTAAATGTTTAGAATACACTTAGAAAATAAACAAAAGACATAATTGTTTAATAAAACTAAAATTAATTTCAAAGTACAAAATTGCCATTTTACATTAAAAACTTACTAAGTACTTGTCCTTTCGGTTTGTTCTTTTTAATTAGAAGTTATCAACTTTCTTAGTTAAGGAATGCCCAATTTTTCTTAGTTTTCACTGCAAAATATGGATAAAGTTCTTCTTTGAAAACCAACATTTACCTTGCAAATTAAAATGATAATTGGAAGCCCATCTTCGACTCTTATCGTCTTCGCCTGATTATCAGTAATTTAAGAAACGTTTGGCTTTGTTATTTATTACTACTGCAATTATTTGTACAACTTTAAATTGGCGTCGTAGTAATGATTTCAAGAAAAACAAACACGAACAAGGTTTCGGATTCATAAGTCTTGGAAAATACTGATAATTTCTAAAAATTTTCGTCAAAAAGAATTTGAATAATAATGGTTAAATCTATGAATAAACCTAGTTTCAAGATTTTGGGTAAAGCTATTATTTATTGATTCTAAACGATTTGGATTATTTAAAAGAAAATTTCAGTGGTTTCTTAATTTCTAGATAATTATAACACAATAAAACATGCAAATATGTACTTAAAATTAAATAGCTTTTTTTGAAAATTCGAATCTATCGCAAGAAAAATAAGAAATGCGAAAATTTGCTTTCAGTGGCGAAATTTGACCCCAAGAACAATCCTACAAGCAAAAATGCTTGCGTGTTGAAAATCAAGGCGAGATCTATTTGATCGTGGCTATAAATCTAGATCCAAATGATAAACTGATGATAAAATGATCAGTTGCAATGTTGTTGATGGTAGATGTGGGACGAAGGATAGATAGCACCAATCTCGTCTCAATTTTCAAGATTTGTTCTCATCTCACGTAACATGTAGCCACTCGTCTGAATTGTTCCCGATTTCATTGTGATTTTCGCTTTACAATATTTCAATCATTAAATGATGAGGTCTCATCTAATTTAGATCTGTAATAGACGATTTTTTTTATACTTTAACCGCGGCGAGGTTTTTATTAGTCCTTTTTTAAAGCAGGCTATGTTAATATCAAATAAATTTCCTGCAAGAAGAAAATTTATTAAAACAACTTTCAAAGTAATCGCCTAAGGTTTATAGAGACATTTTTAAATAAAATGTTCGTTCTTTGACTTTACATTTTTTAAAATTAAAAATTAGGAACTAATTTTAAGGATATTGTGAAGTTTGATAATTTCCGTGCCCGATATTATTTTTAAGAGCCCCCGGCAATTTTCAGCAGTGAATAAATTTTAAGTTAGGTCCGCGATTTATTTCATACCCAAGTATAAACCCTCGAAATTAAAATTTAAATTGCAATTTCGAACCCCTATTACCATACGAAGTAAAAGAATAGAAAAATCTAAATTTACGCGTTAACCTAACCCCGAGACAAATTACATGTCTTATAAAAAATTCATCAAGTCCACAGCATCCCATTGCTCTTGAAAGTAAACCCGAAGAAAATGCAGCAAATTCAAAGGGTGCACCGGTTCGGTTATAATCGTCAAATCAGAAAGTATCACTGGAACGGCTAAAACGCACAGGAGATACGAGAAAAGCATATAAACGACCTGCGTTCCGAAAACACACGAGAAAATCCGGAAAATGAGCTTTTGGAAAATCTCCTTGATGGAGAGGGGATTCCGGATGCAAGGGAAACTCCGGGCTGCAGACAGCGGGCGTGTCTGCACGCCGCAATATCGGAGTTTAACCTAATCGGTTATTATCAAGAATCTTTGCTCAATTTTTATTATTGTTGAGGTTCACGTAGTTCTTAATTAATAAAACAGTGCTGCTCGGTTTTATTATAATTCCGTTATAAATTTTCTACAAACCTTTAAAATATCTGCTTCTTCGACTGAAGTGCATTTTTTGAACTTAATCCGTGCCAAGCCTAACTTTAAGTTGTAATTAAATAAAAGCGTGACAATCAAATTAATGTGACTTTAGAAAATGGGACGTCTAAATAAATCGAATCAATTTTTAACTGCATCGTTTATGCAACAGGAACAACTAGTAAAAGTTACTTCTAATTATGTTTATAATTCTAGGCTAACCTAACAACATACTTTTAATTAAAAATAATTGAAGTGTCGATCAAACGTAATTAAGTAATTAAAGGAGCTTGTTTTGAAATGCCTTATAAAAAGAATTTCATAGGGCCACCAGTGGCGTGTTGTTGTCAGTGTAGAAGGGACACAAACCCTCAGAGTGCCTATAAAATAACAGCGACGCTGTTGTATAAACTTGCATTTACGGTTTGGCATGTTGCTTTGTATATTGAAAACGAATCTCAGGTAATTTTAATGTTTTACCTTATTTAATTTCTAGAGAAGGGACTTTCACGTACTTGCAAATTCGAATTTACATCCAGTATGGTGGATTAGATTATCTTGTATTTTACATAATTCTTAGCTTAAGAAAGGAAAGTTGTAAATTTAACCCTGCTTGTTTATTGTTTATAATGAGAGACCGAATCAAGAAATATTAAAATCATATCAAACTGTAAATCTGCTGAAAAATCCATAACTCCAGGGGAAATGGGCCAAATTCAAAACCAAAATGGACTAATTTTGAGTTTCCACGAATTTAAAATACAGTGGATTATTTATTAGTGGCTAGGATGTGAAAAGCGTAAACCAGTAAATTATAACGTGAGATCGAGAAAAAGGGAATTGGAGCAGGGATACCGCAGTCACAGAATTTCGACCTTAATTTAATCTATCTTTATATTTAGTAACGATATGAGGCCTTACAATTATAGGTATAGTGCTGCCATCTATTGCGTCTTGATTGCGGCGTACTGCAATTCCTCTTTTTTCGATCCTCCGGTGCCATTCGAATTCTGTTGAAGATTGTCCTCAATATTAAAAAACAACCAAACAAGTTCATTTAATAAAATTTTTTAGTGTATAATCGGTTCGATAAAACGTGAAAAGGGGCTAAGTCTGGAAAATATCAAAGACGAAGAAAGGTATCTTAACTCCAATAATCTACGTAAAATATTTCATACATCCCGAGAAGTGAACTTTGCCATATAATTAATTACAACCTTTGATAATTAAGTGTCAAATATTTAATCAACAGAAAATATTAAAGATATAAAAACCTTTAATGCTGAAACTTCAATACATACATAAAAAAGTAAATTGGCGTCACAATGGCTTAAATAAAACGGATAATGTTCCGTAGTAAAAGTTAATAAAATGGTATTTCTAGGTAAAGTAAAGATAATAATAAAAGTTCATTAAAGAAAATAAATTGCCACTCGAGAATGCAAATGCAGTAGCAGTAACATTAAGTTTTTATGTCAATCAAGCAAACTCGTGTAATATTTCGTAGATAATCACATGCTCGTGTTGTAATTAGTAGGGAAGCACTAACACGTTAATTACAAGTAACAAACCGGTAAATTTCGTTCTTGCACGACCTTAACTTAAACGAAAAGTTGATGTTTGCTTTGTTTTAAACTTAACTAATTTCGCAAGCATTCAGAAAGTTGTTACTCCTGTTGTTAAACTAACTGGATATTCGTGAGCATTTCTTTATAATTATACGCCTAGGTGTTGTAAAATGAAAAAAATGAAATGAAAACTATTAAAACGTTTATACTTGATTATTTAATTATTGTAATTATCTTCGTTTGCTTAAAAGTGATGGACGTATTTGGCATTGTAAAAAAGGTTATTGGCGGTTTACGGGCTTTTTGAATAATTAGTTGTTTATTTTTTACCCAGCCTAAATTACCCGTTTATTACATACACCTTATTTACATAATTAGCTTTAAAATTAATCCGTCCTTTTCGAATAAATTTAGGGAGTTAGAAGTTTCTTAAAAAATTCCTTCAACCAGTAGTGTATCAAAGTAATCTATGGATACGTTAATCGTAAAGAGAAACAAACAATATATTTTTACAACTAATGTTTAAAGCCAATCTGATGTTAAACTGGTTTTTAGATGTTAATTTAAGTCTGATGAATGGTCTGCAATGAATGTGCACCGCAGATAAAATGCAACAAGTAAAATTGTGAATCTGCAATGCGTCCTCTACTTTTCGATGAAATAAGGAAACGAATACATTCGCTTGAACGCCTTCAATTTGTGAAATCGAGAGTAGAAATTGATGTTACGATTTCCTGCCTAACAATACGTAAAAGAACGTCACGCAGAAATTTCCAAAACGAATTACCACTTTTCTGTTGATTCTTCCAAAGTAAACAGTGTTGAAATTTTAGTTCTTGAAGGGAATTTTAAATATTCATCGAAGCTTGAAGCTACTTTCAAATATTAAATACAATAACTCGAAAAAACAATTACTGTTTCAGTTGATAATTAAACGTCTAATGATTTTTGTGTATAGATTGGCTTAACTTGCTAAATTTGTTGCCTAATTTAGGGACTCATACAAGATCTACAAAAATTCAAACGGGCCAAATTATCGTTATTTTGTATATATTGAAATTAAACTTAAACTTTGAAATGTCATTGTCAATAACAGGAAGAACGGTTTGACCAATTTCAAACTGAAGTACTATTTATTGATTACGCTGTAGTAGATTTTGATTGTCACAATTATCATGTAAAAGTATTAAATAAACAACTGAAGAATTTCTAATAAATTGCCCCGAAAAATTGCATCTTGATACCAACATACATTTACACCAAGATTTTTTAATAAATAAATCGTGCCTCGTGTTCAATGCATGTGGTCAAAGGCAAATCGTTTTACCTACATGTTGATTATAACCAATTTATCTTCACGAGTTAACGCTTTATAATAGCATAATCACTATCTGTTCTAGAAGTTGTAACAGTTTCTGCACATCGATCTAAAACACAAGGTTTCCCTTTAAGCGTTAGTTTGAGCTGTTCTTAGATGTTCTCTATCGCAATTTTCCTGCAAAGACTATCGGTTATTTGATACGATACTACTTAGTTTGGATACCTTTTTGGATGTGTTTATAGGGATGAGGTGCTTTGTAAGGTAATATTTGGATAAGAACAAAGGCAGCGTCTTAGATATAAGCTGAAGCTTTGCAAACTTGAATGAGAATTTCTCAGCTTTATGAGCTTACACCAGAATTTCTTAGTTTTTTAAATCCTTTTAATGAACGTTGGGGGCTTTGTAACACGAACTAATAAGTTTTTTTTTGTTACAGCATACTCATGAAGAACCAATTAGGAGCGGAGTTGGGATAACGAAGGTATGTATTTGTTTACTATTAAAAATGTTAGTGCTTACATAAAAAATAATAATATCATTAACACTTTTGTTTTACTGAAGTGTTTTTTACGTGTTCACACCTAAGTTAAGTCCCACTGGTTTTTCCTTTCACCTACTTGGAACTTGGAACGATTGTATGTAGAAGGCAAAGGAATTCTTATTTAAGGTTTCAGAATAAGACCCTGAAGTGGTTTGCGTTTGCGGGCAGTGTTAATTAAATTTATGGTGGAGAAGAGAACGGTACAGTTTTTGTATTTTTTATAGAGAGGAGAGTAAATTCGCTCTTGAGTTCATCGGCTTTCTATTTGGAAATTTTCTAATATTTTCCTAAAATTAAAATTAAATAAATACTAATTGATTTTAAATTTATAAATCCTATTTTAATAGTTTGTTAAATTGACTGTTGGATAATCTTTTTGTATGTTTATTTCTCACATTTTGATATACAAATTATTGAATAAATAAACGCGAATTACATTTTCTAGTTGCATTTTTAGATTATCAAAGACTACAACACTCCGAAGTATTTCTAGGAGAATTTTCAAAAAATTCCGTTTCATCGCTATGCTTGTATTTTTCTGTGTTCCCATAAAGAGTTATCGTGTCATCTTCCACATTTTATGACACATAATATGGCTAAAATGTAAAGTTAATCATAATTCTAGGACAGATTTTTTGAAGTTTTGGAAAAGTAAATAAAGCACATTTTTATTATAAGAGCTAGTTTTTGTCGTTGCACAAATGACTCCTAAACCACTTGTGTGATTACTTCGATAAAAATTTAACAATAACTTATGAACAAGCATGTTGGTATGTGTATAGTGCTTTTAATAATCTTTTACATTATAGGCAGATTTTTCGAAGATAGTGAGAAATAGTAACAAATTTACATTAATATAAGTATTCTCATTGACAATTTTAAAGTCTAATAAAAAACTGAATTATTTTGTAAAACAGCGAACTAGGACCAAATGCGTTTTTGACAACTAAGCTCTTCCTTCTTTCTTTCTTGATAAAGTTGACTGGAGTAAATGCTTTTTGGCTAGAACGTTATAACTGTCCATCTGATTAATGGGGAATTTTAAAGATAGGTTTTTAAATCAAAATAAAAATCAAAAGATAATCCACCGTATTGCTATAATGAATCTTTCTGTGATATATTTGTTCCCTGTTATTTTGATTTGCAATTTTATTTGGTATTTGCTATTCTCAGCCTCTCAACTTATTTCCTTCCATGCTTCGCATGTCGGGAAATAATAGCTTCGCATGTCGGGAAATAATACTGCTCGGCTGAGAAAAATGTATTAAGTTATTTTTTTCTTACAAGGCTAAGATGTATTTTATATAATATAGTCACATAAAATCTTATTTTTTTGTGTTGCACTGGGGTATTTCTGCTTTAAATTTTGTTACGTATCTCCTCCAGTTAAATGGTTATGCAAGAATATTAGTAACCCGCATTATGTTAAAAAAATAACATAAACTTCAACAAATGTTTTAAATTTTAAGATTTAATAATAAATAAACTGAAGAACCTTTAATAAAATCTCATGAAATCGTTCAAATATCTCCCCATTCACTAGTTAGAATTGACCCACACGTGTTTTGTATTGGACGCTCAATAATTTCCAACGTGATATTTTCTATTTCTACACGAATCCATGGCTTTAAAATGTTTAAATTGTTTAGCCTAAAACTCATGATATAATTAACGCCATAGAAAAAAATATAGTTAAGTTAGGTGATTGTGGGGACCATCGTATCTTCGTATCAGGATAATTAAATTCATTCATCAAGAAAGTAGGTACCGTAATCCATTTTATCGAAACTAAATTTTTAGGGCAGCATTGCTTGAATAAAAAATTACTAAAGTGGGAAGTAAGAGAAAGAGAATTAGGGAACACGATATTGGAAAACGAGGAACTAAAAATGTTGCCAGGTTATACGTAAAAAACTTCTAAAATTTCCATGTGTCAAAATAATTAAAAGCTGTTAAAGACAACGCGAGATGTTTTACAAAATATTAAATTAATTATTTGATTTTGTTAACTTTAAAAGTTGTCGTTCATTTTCAGTGGGGTGCGTTATTGTTATTAACAATAAGATGCCATTTATCCATTTTAATACAACGTTTCTACTTTTTTTTTTTTCAGTTAATTCAGAAATATATCGATTTTAAAAGAAGTTATATCCATAATATCTTAATCTTTATGTTTTTTATGTAATATTTATGTTTTGCATTTACATAAAATAATAAATAGCCCGTTGACATAACTTCTTTAACAAATTAATGATTGTCTTTGAACATTTAATCATTTTTTATATATAAGGAGTGCCAAAACTGCAATAAAATGTAATTTTTGTTTTGTAAGCTACTATGAACCTGTAAACAATAAGATTGTGGTTTATGGTAATTTCACGAATGTTGTTAACATTATTTACCTATTTTAATAACGATAAACAAATTCGGAAACTATCTGTATAAGGTAACAAAAAATGCGAAACTTGTACAAACTTACTTTCCTTGGTTATTTTGAAAATTACAGAACTCTAAATATAGTTTATAAATGCTCCTTAAACTGTTTGATAGTTTTACGTTTTACTATGCTGTAATTAATAATTACAGCCAAACATCATAAAATATTGAAATTTATCTAACAAGAACATCAAACGTCAATGCAGAAGTCGCAGAAGATACTAGTAAAATTCTTTGTTTGGCGTACGAGCGGCCGGTCAGCTGTTGTTTTGAGACTGTAACATTAACCTCAGTTTTTGTTCTTAACTTTAACCTAACTTTTGTTGGTGGTGCAGTGTGGCCCCCGAGGGCCCCCACGATAAGGCTTGGCCCGCGAGGGCATATATTAAAGACAAAATCTGTATTTTGATAAACTCCATTCATAGCTGCAAATAATTTAGGTGACGTACTAATTTTCTGCATCGTGATTTAACTGATAAGGCGATACGTATTATCAAAATCTGGCAAACAAGGGGATGTTATTTAGAAAAGAATTTATAGCGAAAATACATATGCAAAAAAGACAAATACTATTTACGTCAGAAAGTGTTCTTTTAAAAAATGAAGTTACCAGAAATATCAAATAAAAATGCCCGAATTTGTACGTAGCTTTATGACTTGGTGTATGTAAAAATTTTCATTAATTATAGTAATCAGAATGACATTAACTGGCACGGAGAATAAAGTACTGGTAGAAGGAAACGTATCAAGAAAGTTTGAAGCAAAGAATGAATTAAGGCAGAGGGGTCCACTTTCAGGGAAGGTAGAATTTACAAGACAAGGCTAATTAATATATCAAATGTGTCATCAATGTTTGGCATTTGCAGATGATTGATTGGGATTGTGATTAACAATAAATGAAAAGAAGACGAAATGCATGGTACAAAATAATGAAAAATTTGAAATGGTAAAAATTTTAAAGATAAAAGCGGATAACGAAAGCAATACAAATTACAAAGCAACCAGAAATAATTGAAGAAAAGGAGCAAGAATAATGGTAGGAAATAAGTGTGTGGAAATAGTGAAAGTAGTGTCACGCGCAGTTAAAATATGTATCTATAAAACAATAATAAGACCAGCGGTAACGTACGGCAATGAAGTGTGAATTTTAAAAAATGGGCCAAAAAATTGTAGGTGTTTGGAAAAGGAAAGTGTTGCGAACAATTCTCGGCTGAAACAGAGTGGAGAATCGATGGGAAAGACGATCAAATCAAAAACTTCAGATATTATTTGAAACCCGAGTAATCTGCGTTGTAAAAGTACAGAGAACAAGATGGGTAAGTCATTTAATGAGAATGGACGCCTTCCAAGATAGACATCGCCGAGTGAACTGAGAAGAGCCAAAAGAAAAAGTGAACGAAAATCCAAATGGAGGAATGAAATAAAGGAATGCCTAAATTAAATGGATATTATAAGATGGAGAGAAATGGAAAAAAATGATCAACTAAGCCGTTGTCCTGCAAGACTCTTAGTGCTAATAATATATAAGCAAAAAATAAATGAGAGAACTCACAAAACTTTTTCAAAATATAATGAGAACACCAGATATACCTGCAATGTGGAGACCCAGTATATCAATACGTATTATCGAAAAAGGCGAGAAGAAAAATCCTGAAAATTACCGAGGAATCACCTTGTTATGCACAACCATGAAATTATCAACGAATATTATCGCGAGCATTATAAATAACGTTAATCCAATTAATGATGAACAACAAGGCTTTCGAAAGAATAGGTCAACAACGGACACTATATTTATTATTCGCCAACTAACCGAAAAGTCCCTAGAATACTGCAAACCAGCATTTATGTGCTTCATTGATCTAACTAAAGCATATGACAGAATAAAATTAGATGACAATCAACGTGTTGCAAGAAAAACAAATACCTAGGAACATTATACAAATAATCAAAAACCTAAACACAGACAACAAAACAGCAATCAGGGTTAAATCAAAAATAAAAATGAGTTATAGATTAGGAAACCGAAAAATCAAGATAGATATCAGACAATGAAAATAACTTGCAGCGCTTACTTCATTGAATTTAATTTAGATGCTAAGGACTTTAACATGTAGATATCCAGTGAAAAACCCAAATGTCTTACTATTTCAAAAGCGACCCTGCGATGCAAACTGGTAATGGACGATAGGACAATTGAACAAGTAAATAGCTTTAACTACCTACATAGGTGTGAATATTACAAGCTGCGGGAACATATGCGGCGAAGTGATTACCCAACTAAACAAAGCCTGAAAGATACAATATGGCATAACAAATATCTGAATATAGATAGTAAAACCCGCATATACAAGTCATGTATCAGACCTGTCATGACGTACTTTATGTGACAGAAACAGGAGCAGACACGAAAAAAAAGTAAGAAGATATTAAGAACAGCTGAAATGAGAGTGTTAAGGGCTATTGCGGGAAAAACATTAAGAGACAGAATCAGTAACGAAGCTATTAGAAGAACTTGTAAAACATAGGACATAGTAAGGTAGACAAAGCAGAGGAGAAGAATGTGGAACGAACATGTAACAAGAGTGGTTAACAACAGGATAACGAAGATCGCACAAGACAAAGGACCAGATCCAAGGAGAGAACCAGGAAGACCATTGAAGAGATGGCGGGATAGCTGGGCTTCGATCTTCCAGGAATAAAATTGCTAGAAATCACAGGTTAATTGACCTATATCAAGAGAAAGAAGACGCACAAAAGTTAAAAATTTGTACGTGGCAGAAAAATAATGAGACTGGTTTTCCTTGAACCATGAATTTTATTCGTTTTACAAATCAAAGTTGTTCCCTTCCTTGGGCAGCTACACACCAATGGGGGCGTTTTTTCTATTGTTCGTAGCAGTCCTGAAAGGCTTCTGCTGGAATGCCTTTCAACTCCCCGGTTACGCTCTTCTGGATATTATTCAAAGTACCAAAATGGCGACCTTTCAAATGGTTTTTCAGCCGGGGTAATACAACAAAGTCACAGGGACTGAGATGCAGCGAGTAGGGGGGCTGGGGAACCACATGAATGCTTTTTTCTGTCAAACATTCGTTAACGGAGACATGTCACGGGGCTTTGTCGTGGTGCAGCATCCAAGTGCGTGCAATGCCTGGATGAATGATAAGTGGCCACACCATTTTTTGAGACTTCGTGAAATATGAAAATGATATTCTAGATTTTGTATGCGTTTCCTTCTTCCTTAAATAGCTCATAAAGTTTTTAAAAGTTTTGAGGTATTAATAAAAACAAAAAACCTCTCATATCGAATCTAATCAACCATTTAGATTAGTTCTCGTATTCCGAAATAATTACCATTTAAATTTGTGATTGGTTGATCTCTTTGTGCAGCAAAGAAGAAAACCACGTGTTAAATTTAATTTTAAAACATTAAAGCATTTCCAAGCCGTAAAGTGCCCATCCCACTGTTATTGCCAGGTCTAGTATTTCCAAAGAAATCCGAATTAGAATTCTCAGAAAAAATCCAACTGGTGAATTAGGAATCGATTTTATAGGTTCACCTTTTACGAGTGTAAAATTGAATCCTCCATAGTGTTGAGTTCGTTAACCACGTACGTTACGTTTTCTAAGTAAACTGGATTATGTAAGGAACATTCTTAGAAAACAGTAAAACCAACCAGCATGGTCATTATTTTTAATATATGAGCCAACTAAAGGATGAAGTTGTTTACACATATTTCACAATTCAAGGTTATTTTGTAACACGGACAACATAATCCAAACTTCCGTGCAAAATTTAAGACCTTGCAAAGGCCCGAAAATCTAAAAAGCAGCTAGCAGCCACGTTAATTGGCAACTTCTGAAACATATGTTAATTGACCGAAAATTAATTACACCTAATTATAACACGGTCATAATCTTAAAGTTCATCGAAAGCTATTTAATTGAAATTTTATATCCAGAAATTCCAATAAAAGATAAGGTAAATCGTAACAATTAATGTTTAGGCTTTTAAAAGGCGAGGTAGCTTATTACCGGACCGTTTTATGTTCAATGAAATATACGTTTGAAATTATTTATTTTGTGGTTTTAGAACCAAGAAACCGGCTGTTAGAGAAATTTCTTAATTAATTTACGGGCACCGTATGAAATATCCGGATTAATTAGATGCCTTTAAGAAACGTTATTACAACAGCTGAATACGTCTGTTACTTTCAGAAATAAGTACGAGTTACGGCGAGTTGCTTATTTTGTAAAAAATGATCATACGATTAGAAATTGCACGTTTTTGCATAACAATTAGAAGTTAATAGTTATAAAGAAATTGTTCGAATACTTTAGTAAAGATGCCGTGAAACAATCTTAATTGATCTGACATAATGTTTTATAATTAAGGATGATTTCATTATGCATCTATATATAAAATTAATAAAAACCAAAGTACAAATTTCACTACTAATTATGGAAAATTAAGCAAATTACGTCGGTCTGTTGGTTAACCGTAACAACATTGATTAGATTATAAAAGAAAAACAGGATAATTTGTTTCCACGAATGTCTGAAAGGTTTTTTATGTTGGGTGTTTTTATTTAATTACAAAATGTTCCGAATTTTAAATAAAATAATCTTGCACGCTTATGTAACCCATAAGCAGTAAATTTAAACTTTCGTATATGTACAAAATTTAGTGTGCCATGAAATTATCTGGGGTAACATAAATGTAAATAATATAACACATACTCGTATCCATTTAAAGTGTCTGAAATTAACGCCGGACTTTCATAAATCACCGAAATTTATAAAAAGGTAATTAAGTTAACAAGAAAAACAAAAATCCAAGGAACAATAAACACACGTATGACACAGATATCAGCATATGCGGATGATTTAGTTATCATAAGTAGAAGCAAGAGAGAACTAAAGAAAGCCTATGTGAAAATAGAAGAATCAGCACAAAAGATGGGACTACTAGTAAACACAGAGAAAACAAAATATATGAGAACACAGAAAACTAAACAAACTGAACTGAAAAGCATAGAAATAAATGGAAATAATTTTGAAGAGGTTGAGGAATTTAAATACCTAGGGTCAGTAATAAGTAACACCAACAATGTAACTATAGAAGTAATGAATAGAATACAGTCGGCAAATAAAAGTTACTACGCTAATAAGAATGTATTGTGTAATAAAATAACAAGTAAAAAAACTAAATTACGAATATATAAGAGCTTAATTCGACCGGTGATGACATATGGTGCTGAGACATGGAGACTAACAGAAAAGGACGAGGAAATGTTAAGAAGAAGTGAGAGGAAAATACTAAGGAAAATACTTGGACCAATTATAGAAGAGAATGGACAAATAAGAAGAAAAATGAATCACGAGATATACAGGGAAACAAATGGAGAGGACGTAGTTAAATTTATAAAGTCACAACGAATAAGATGGTAAGGACATATACTGAGAATGAAGGAAGAGAGACCACCAAAAGTAGTAACACAATGGAAACCAGAAATAACAAGAAAAAGAGGAAGACCAGATATAAGATGGAAAGACAACGTAATACAAGATCTGAAGAGAATGGAAGTAAACTGGCGACAAAAGGTGAACGACAGAAAACAATGGAGAAAAATTGTAGAAGAAACAAAAACAAGCAAAAAAATATAGACGAATAATTAATTAATGATCAGTGTGGACTAATCCACCACAGTGACCAAAATCAAATGGATTTTGTAAGCTTCTTAGAAGCAGGCGATGATCCACAAGGATCGAAAGCCCTTGAAGAAGAAGAATTAAGTTAATTTTCCATTTCGTTTGTGAAAATTCATAAAACTGAAGGCTGCAGGCTTGTGAACGCCTGCTATTTTCAGGTTTTCTTTTATTAAAATAAGAAGTGGCTACAACCTCACATATTCTCCAATAAATACTTTTTAACTTTTTATCAAATGTTTGTGTAACCTTTTAATGTGTTTTCTAACATTGAATTCCGCCGAAGCTGGAATATTTTTTCATAAAAATGTCTTTACAAAAGAATTGAATGGAATAAAATCAAGCGTAAAGATTTCTTCTGTATGATAAAAAAGTTGTCTTTATTTATACGTAGTACTCGTGGGTGTATAAAACTGGTATCCTGATGAATGTCCCGCCTTCTTGAATAGAGAATCGCGACCTTTTTGAAACAATAATGCGGTATTCTGTTAGATGTTGCTTAAATAGAATTGATTTGTCGTAACCTTAAAGTAAAATTATCCGATAGAAGGTTTTGCTAATCAAAGAAGAAAGAATAATATTTTAATAATATGAAGTTTTAATGTTTCTAGAGATTGAATAAAAATTAGTTAACAGGGAATGGATAAATGAAATACGATTTTTTAGTAATTTAAATTATTAGAAAAAGTAACCCTAGCTTCTGAAAATGTAATTTGTATAAACAATTCATAACAGCCAATTCTAATAAACAAATGAATTTATGCCAAGGCAAATTAAAAAAAACAATAACCTGCAAATTTTAAGACCAACAATACAAATAATTAATTTTTTTTTATTATTACTATTTAAATAACGTAGGAAATTACCTGAGTTTCTTAGACGTGTGAATATGTCAAGAAACCTTCAAAAATTAATAATGTTTATTACAAAAATAGAATACGACAAATAATTACAAAATTTAATTCATAAATTTACTACTTTAATTTAGTATAATAATAAACAAATTTAGATGTTTACCTTAACTTTTGGCCTTTGAATTGTCAGAGAAACCAGAAATAATATAAATTTAATTTTTTGGTAAACATCGTACCTGCATCATGAATTTTAAATACTATTTTATCTGCTTCATCTTGATTTTCAAAACAATTTGCCAATTTTGAGGTAAAAGCAAAAAATTGCAAATTATGATTGACCTCGCAGAGCTGAATAATCTTCCAATGTATCAAATTTCAATCGCAAACTTTTGGGTTAGAATGTAATTTTTAAAGAAGCTATTTGTGGGAGAGAACTGAAAACATTTAGTTTTACGTTTTATAATCTGTTACAGTAGAAATCACTCACTTGCTGTATGTACGTAAATTATCGGATTTACTTTAGTCTGGTTGTATATTTAGCCTTCCCAGTTACACCTAAGCTTGTATGGTTGCATGCTATGCATACGTCATAGGCGCTTTTCTTCTTACTATTTTGAATTTCACTTAGTAGGGAATTAGTAATTTTTAGGTTGGTTTTCTTCAGAGAATTCTGTTGGAAAATTTATTAGTTAGCTTCTTCTGTACTTAAGTATCGTGGCGAACAGACGTTGTAACTTGGGTTTTAGTTTGTTTTTTTTCCAAAGATTATTTAGATCATCCTAAGGTACGAGATTTCGAAAATGGTATTTGTTAGCCTTTTAGGCCTTTAGAAAATTGAAACGTTAGTGAGTTTTATATTAGATTGCCATTTTCATACATTAATTTGGATTTAATCTGTTCGTCGACCATTTTGATTGAAGCATTTCGAAGGGCATTTAAGAACTTTTGGTATGTAATGCATTGGTTTTATTTGAAGATTTCTTACGGTATTCGTTGTATTTCAGCCCTTTCTAGTACGTTCTAGTGCTTTTTAGTACTTCCTGTACTTCTTGTGTTGCTGATTTTCGTGTACGAACCACATGTTCGTAAAAACCGCCTGTTGGTTCGACATCTGTATTCCGCGTGCTGTTGTTCGACGCTACGTTGTTTTGGAGTTAGTGGATCCGCAGAAGTCGTCCATCCCGTGCTTGGTTGGAGGGCGGTTGGCTGAAGTCTCCCTGGGTTTAGCTTCGTGTCCTGCAAGTATTTTTTTTGCCCAGGGTTGGGGGTCGGATAGACTTGATTTGATTTTGAGGTTGTCTCAGTATGTTGGTTTATATTGGAACGTTTTGGTAGTTGTGTTGTTGGAGGTTTGATTGGAGGCATTTGTTGGGAATGTTGCCCGTAATTGTGGTTTGCATTGTAATTTAACGTATTAGTAAAACTTTCAATCGTCATTTAGTAAATCGTACTCCAGTACGATTAAATAAAATAGTGAATGCGTTTATGGCAACGTACTATTTACGCGTTTAAACTTAGTCATTTAATATTTCTTTTAATATATATATTATATGGTAATTGGATTGGTGCCGACAGGTTTTGCAAGACATTATTATTATTTACTATTGATTATTGTTATCTATAACTGCGACTACGACAAAGTGAGCTCATTTTCTCCGTCTGCGTTAGTTATTAATTTAGTTTAAGATTACCGGATCCTTGCGAATCCTCAGAGGATTTACTTTCGTTTAATTACGATCTTATTATAATTTGGAACCTTACATTTTTTTCTTTCGGACCGCGGTTATTACGTACGCTAAATGTAGGCGCATGCGCATTCGTCCGATTGTACGAAAATAACGTACGCTAAATTTAGCGTTGTACTTGCGATAACTCTCTATTGTCTTTGAACATTCCCTATAGTTTTTTTGTTTGTTTAATTAGATTTTGGTGTTTGAAACATTACCTTTAGACTTACGTTTGATTACGATTTTAATAAATTTCTTTAGTGGTTTATTTGAACGATAACTTCATTATTAATTTTCAATTTTGTATATGTGTAATTTTTGCTTACGAGTTAATATATCCTATTCGTTAATTACAAAGCCTTGTGTTTTATTATCAAGTCAATTCACTTTGGAGGTTTATTCTTCAGGAGATCCGACTGAAGACTGTTACTTAAGAAAGGACCTGGCGCCCAAGGAACATCGTTAGTTTAGATATTTAGTGAGCACTACTATTTTTCTTATAGGAACCTCACGCCCACGCAACAGAGTAGCGGGTTTATTTAGCGTTATCACCTCCGGATAACATTTGATATCTTCACCTAGTGCTGGTGTAGCAAATCTTTTAATTTAAAAAAGGAGAAAATATAGAATATAGAACAGCAGAGGAGGTTGTAAAAGAGTGTACAGAAAATGCAGTGACACAAGAAACTGGTAAAGCAGCAGGTAGCAATGAACTAAGTAGCAGCAGAACTGATAAAGTGGGGAGGAAAATAATTGCAAAACTGGATAGCACTATTATTCAGAAAGTCCTGACAGAAAATACAATACCTAAAGACTGGGAGAAAAATGTAATTACAACACTATACAAGAAATGAAATAAAAGTAAATGTGAAAATTGTAGGGTTGTATGTTTAGCATCAACCCTGTATAATTTGTACGCGAAAATAATAGAGAAAAAATTAAGAAAGCAAGATAAATTAGAAGAAGAAAGGGAAACAAACTCAGGACCACATAAGTATGGTTAGAAAAGTAATAGAAAGAGTAAATGAACAAGGGAAGGAACTACACATATAGCTAGTGTTTGTCGATTTGAAAGTCGCAAACACTGGAAAAATTAAAATAATGCAATTAATGCCATTAATGGAACAGCAGATCAGTAAGATATTAAATGCGGAAAAGACTCACAATATTATAGTACCAGTTTTAGGGTAGAAATACCTCAGAAAGATTGCAAAAAAGATAAGTGTAGAAACAAGGACATAAGACAAAGCATAAAACAAAAATCAATCACCCAAACAATAGAAGATTAAGTGGTGCGGGCATGTACAAAGAATGTCGCCAGACTCAGTAACTAAGACAGTAGCAGAATCAGGAAGACACGGGAATAGAAGAATATGAAGACCAAGAAAGAATATGGAACAAAGAATTGAAGAATTAGCTCAAAAAAGAAGGAAAGTAGCTTTTTCTTCTTGGGATTCTTCTTTTCCTTAGTCTGTTGAACCAAATTACATTTTCCGGCGTCGAGGTTGCAATTCACGCATTATACACGCACACAATATCGCACTTAGGTATTCCTATACATTTCAATCCACTTTTTCCTACCCAAGGCTACTTTTCTGGCATCGTTCCATTGAATACCTCTTTCACTTAAAATGGCTGCAACATATTTGTTCCAAGATGTTGGCGGACGACCCCTCAGCTTCTTTCCTTCGCTTTTTGCTTCCGATACCCTCTTAACCAGTCTACTATTATTCATTCTATATGAATGAGCTAGCCATCTTAGTTGGTTATTTTCTATAATTTTTTGGAGAGATTGCATGTTCAAGCTGTGTCTAATATCAGTACTTCTGAGTCTGTCAAGCTTTGTAACTCCAGCTATTCTACGAATAAATTTCATTTCAACACCCAATATTCACAGCTGTAGCATGTGGTTGGAACATAGATTTATACACGATAGTTTTTGTTTTCTGTGAAATCTCTTTCTTGTTAATTATTGTCTTACTTGTGGATTAATATAGTTTTGTTGCTGAATTGATGATGGGATAGTTTGTTAAGTTCTAGATTACCATCATTGCTTATTATCTGGCCAAGATATTTGTAACTTTCAACTTGTGGTAACTGCTTGTCATTGAAACATTTCTCCTTCTTCTACCAATTGCCATCACCATAGTTTTATCCCTATTAATCACCAATTAATCTAATTTTTCAATCCGTTTAATACGTTTTTCTTGAAACTGCATATCTGATTTTGTCATAATAACCAGGTCATCCGCGTAAATAAGTTCCAATACCAAGGCTGGTTCCAAGTTCCTATAACCTATACTCATTATTTGTTGAATGGTAGTTATACATTCTTGCAGTATTTTGTCCGTTAATGTTATAAAGAGCAAGGGATTTAATACTCCACCCTATCTTACACCTTTTGTTCTTACAAATTCTCGGATGACAGGTTACCGGTCCTGTAGTTCCTAGTGTTTCTGTAGAAACTTTCAATTGCTAATATTAAGTTATTATCCATTCCCTTTTTCCTAAGTACCTCCCAATTTTTTTCCCCATGCACGGAATCAAAAGCTCTTTGCATATCTATAAAACAAACTGTCATTTCCTTATCATATAATACCGTTTTGTTTATTGTTTGCTTTAAAACAAAAATACAATCTTGTACTCCTGCAACCACTTTGTGATTCATCTAGCCATTATGAATCTTTGTTCTAACACTCATAGACTTGCCACATTTAAGAGCGAAATGCACCTATAATTATTACAGTTGGCTCAGTTTCCTTTCTTATGTAGAGTTAAAATTATAGCCACTTCCCAATCAGATGGTTTTCGTTTTTGTTTCCATGCTAGATAGCTACTTTATGTAGTAAACTTATACCAACTTCATCCATTGATTTTAACATTTCAGCCCTAATATTGTCATGACCCGAAGCTGTTGTTTTTTAATTTCTTTATAGATGTTGCCACCTCTACCGTAATTTCTTCTTGGTCTTCTATAGGTTGTGCGTTTGTTGTTTCCACGTAAAGATCTTGTCCATCTATTTATTATCTAATCTTCTTCAGTCAATAAATCACTCCCGGGCTTTTCTCTAGCATATACCAGGGCATATTTTGTGGGATTTTTCAACCCGCTGATCTTCTTATAAAACATATTTATGTCTGTCTTTGCATTATTCTCCAATTCGTTTCCAAATCTTTCCCATTGGGCAGTTTTAGATGCAGTCACAAGATTTTTCACTGTCTTTTTCCGAATCTTATAGTTATCGTAGTCACTGTCCTTTCTGCATACTAAAAACATCTTCCACAATTGTTTTTTCGTCTTTATTTCCATACACAGCTCATCTGACCATCAACTTTTTTGCTTCTTCTTGAAATTCCATTTTGAGATTCCACATATTTCTTCTGCCGCTCTTAAAAATATTTCTTTAAAGTTTTGCCACATCTCTTCCAATATTTCAGAATTCTTATTCATTAGTATTAGTACTGTAACGCTATTTTACTTCAATATAATGTAGACTTTTCCATTAACATTCAGTGAATTAAATCTACGGCAGGAGGCAGGAAAAGGTGGAGAAATTGAGTCGAGACTCCTCATCAGCCGACGCCGTAAGACATGAGGCTTTCAAGATAAAGAAGATGTCTTTTAATTTTAGCAATATTTTAAATTTCCATTTAGAAAAAATTGTACGGGCTGCTAAATTCAAACTGTGGAACTTTTGTACTATTTTCTGTAAATGAATCGAAAGACTTATTAGTAGAGTCCAAGTTTTCAACGATATTTTTAGGCATCACCGTAGAGTTTTCCCAAAGGTTACAGATAAGTTAGTATTCCGTTTTATTTTCTGCAATTTAAGAATTCTTTTCTCTTTTCGTAAATTATTATCTGTGTTAATATGAGAGAACCTTCACGATGCTTGCAACATCAGTTTCTACAGAAATAAGGAAGCATACGTGATCAGAAACGTATGTTGAATTCTAAAAGAATTAATCGGAATTATTGCAAGAAGTTCCAGAAATGGCAGCTTTATTATGGTCGATTACGTGCACAGAAAACAATTAATCATTGTATGTGAAGACGCGAAGACAGTTTTCCATCATTTCAAAAAATAACTATGATATATTTACGTCACGTTCATAAGTGTATAATAAAAGGGTACTTCAGTCACGCCTTTTAATATTATGACAGTTTTCTTCACGCACGCTATGCTGCTTAAATTAATAAAACGACAAGTGATATGCATGAATGCATACGAGTGGCTTTTTGTCGGCTCATCCTTTCTAAAAAATGTGTAACCAGAGGCGGCAAATTCTTTTTTAATTACACCCACATTTTTGCATTAATTTATGATGTCATCGCTTTAACATCAAACATGTTAAACATTTACAAAAAAAGGAACAGCTCCTGCTGGAGGTTATTTTCGATTGCAACATAAACATCGTAAAATCCACTAACCTAAATGTTTTCACCAACTATAAACAAACCGCACAGGAAATTCGTAACACGAGATGCAAAATTTTCCCCGAAGCTAAAAGCAACCGGTGACTTGACGGAGTAAAAATTCAAAAAGAAAATAAGGGCGGAAATGCCAGTCGCCTTTATCTCCATCTCAATATGTAAGAAACGCAGTTAGAAGAGCACACACGCGTCCCGAATAAGGTCAAACAAATTTAGGGATTGTTTAAATAATAAGAGCTTCGCCTCGTTCGGGTCATTGTTCTAATTTAAAAAGTTCTAAGACGGCGCCAAAATCCCACTTAAATATTTGAATTGTTTAGTCAAATTTATCCTAATGGTCGTTTAATAAAACAGGGAAATGTGCTTTATGAATATGATGCTAATAAAACCATTTAGATAACGGGTTAAATGGAGCGAGGAACCCACAAAATCCTACTTTACGGAAAATTTGAGACAATGGAACTGCCTCGAATTATAATTAAATGAAGAATTTAGTAGAAGTTTGTTTCTTGTAACTTGATACATTTAACATTTTAGTATCTTTGTTGTGCAAGTTAAACGAGTTTTGCTAGACTTTTTAGATTTACGGAATGTTATATTTTAGAATTAAAACTGCGGAAGGTGAAATAAGGCTTGAAATTTATGTGCGGCTTTTAGAAAAAAAAAAAAAAAATGGCCGCTAAGAACAAAGATTCTTGGAATGTTATTTATGGACATTTTTATGATAATTTATATTATTGATCCAGTTTGTAGGAAAGTTTTCACTTTTCAAATATATCTCAGTATTTCTTACACCAAAAACTAATACAAAACGACCCAAACGAGCACCACCTGAACGAAGAACAGAATCATGAAAACAATAAACCAGAAAAATGAAAGTCGTTAAGAATCTTTGTAAAGGTAAAAAGTAGTATGAGGCAATGTAACGAAAAACAAAAAACACACCTAAAGCTTTATTTAAATCAGGGGTTACCACATTATCCGGTGCGAATATCAAATTGCAGAAAATCCTTAAAAAAGCAGAATAAACAAGGAAAGTTATTTTAACAGCGTAGCTTGAAAACGTGTACAAAATTTTAATATTCTAGTAAATCGTGAAATGTAAACTCCTACTAAAGGACAGATCACGTATGATCTTTTCAAAACTACCGTTTATTCTGTATTCATAGTTTGCTTGGTCAGAATGTTGCTTTGTGTTTTAAAGAAATGTATGTTTACTTTAAAACTAAAGTTTCCTTGTTTTTGTTTTGATCGGAAGCATAAAAAATTACATACTAAGAAAAAATTATACGAAAGATTAACTAACACGAGTTTGGTAAACTTTGTCCCATGATTTTATAATCGAATTTTCGATTTATATTTTCATCAGTCTTTTTGAAGGTAATTGATTTGTTTTGTTAGTCGTTTCTCGAGATAAACTTTCATCACAAATTTATGCTGACTTCTATTCCTTTCTTTATTTTTTTTTGCTTTTAACAATAAATGTTTGAGATGAACTCAAATTCACAATTATGTCAAAATACATTTAATACGGGTGGATTTTTAAACGAACGCGAAACTTTTAGAATTCGGTCAAATTTTTATTTTTGGTTTAAATAAAGCTACACAAGGTCATTAATTTAAAAACAAGGAAAACTTGTGAAATATAAGTAATAATTAAGCCACAACTTAAAATAATGAACCAAAGTAACAAGCTTTAAAAAGTTGTAACATATCACTTTTAGAATAACAAGGACATAGGAGTCAATCGTTATAAAGCAAGACGTTGCATATTTAAATCTGGCTAAGATAAAAATATTTTCTGGAGAAAGATGTCACATTCCGACATTCCCCAATGTTTATTTCTTTTTATACAAAATAAAAAAGACACTCCGTTTTACACAAAAAGTCAGTGTTCGACGTCGCTGGCTTTATTTATCTTAGTACGTGAATGAATCTGCGTTTTTTTGGCAGAACGAAATATTAAAGAAAAATTTTGTAAGGTAAACAAAATATTTTAAGATCCACGTACGTAAAAATAACCTATTGGAAAATATTGCACATATCATTGATAACTGGGATTGCTTTAAAAAAAATACTCAGTTTAATAAATATACAAGAATACAAAAATATGATAAAATGATGTTTGTGTTGATGGAATATTTGAATGAGTAACGCTCTACCCTAAAGAGCAGCACAATAAGCAGTTGCATAAATTTTTGATTTTTCATTTCAGATGCTGTCGTCATCACATAGCAGTGGTTATGGGGAGGCTTTAACGAGCCAGCCTCGATCAACCAGGGGTGGTGCAGTAGGGGCAACTGGAGGAATGGACCTCAGCTATGTAACCGAAAGAATCATAGCCTTATGGTTCCCTTCTTCAACAACGCAACAGTCCTATAGACAAGGACAAAGACATGCTGCTCATATGCTAAGAAACAAACATGGCGATAACTATATGGTAAACATTTTTTTCATTTTCACTGGAAAACTGTAGGTTAACTGTTACACATTACTTACCAGACCTGTTACATAGAACAAGTGCAATTGCAAATGCAATACAAACTGTTCGTTTTAGCCTTTTGTCATGGACTGTAAACGTTCTACACTTAAGATCTTTATGATCTGTTATTGTCTCACATCTGTCTTAGTTTGCCTTTGTTGTGGTATATTTTAAGCCAGTAGAATTCCTGGACTTTCATTGCACACTAAAAAGACCTGTAGTATTTCTACATACCCAAGGTCGGTTTACACCAGATTGTACTTTATACACGGGGAATATTTATAAAACAATAACTTTAATCTTCAAGAAGTATGTGTAAACGTTGTTTCATAGATTAAATTCACACTAAATAAATTAGGATTTGTGTAACACAATATAATACAGTTAAATCTAAATTGTTGTTTTTCACTTCTTCATAGAAATATTGCGTTATCTGAAGTTTCCATTAAACTTTCAAATTATGTGTATTTGTATTTGTGTAACTAATAGTCAAAAATATATTGAATATGCAGTTTGCTAAAATTTATACAACACACAGAGCATTTTTATATTACAATTTGAATAAATAAAAAAATAATCTATAAAGAATTTGTCATGTGATTTCTGTTATGCTAGAAGTCCGATAGACTTAAAAAAATCACAGAAATAGGGTTTGTTTTTGCAAAAATTGAAAAAAGTAAAGATGCCCTTTTTTCTTCATAAAACACGTAACTGTTCGAATGATGGCCTAACATACCATAACCTAAACACTTATGGATCCTTACTCTAAAATATTTTGTAATATTGTATTCTGTTATTTTCATTCAAAACTATTTTATTAGAATTTTTCTTACTTTTGTAGAAACTCTTACTACATTTGCAAAGTTCAGTATATTTTTTAATTTAGTTATATTTTGACAAATAGTCAGTATTACTCAATGAAAAATACTATTTAAGGATTAAAAATTACAAATTTCTTCATTGTAAATGTATTGCCTCCATTACAAACCGAAAATTCAAAAGTTCTTGCAGGGATCGTTTTCGTACAAATACAGAAGTAAAGTACAATTTAAAAATTTCGCGTTGTTTTCATTGATTATTACTGACGATTTGGCAGATAATTAAAAAATAAATTGTTTGATACAACATTGAAAGGAAAATGTTAATTTATATAATCAGTTTTTCTTTTTGTTCTTTATTCGGCGTTTCTCTTCCACTGTAAATATTCGCTTCTCCCAAATTCCTCCATATTTTTCGGTCTTTCGCTGTTGCTATCTTATCCATTTCTTTTCTGCTATCTGCCTAACATCGACATACCAACGCCCCCCCCCCCCCCATTTTCTTCATTCTGTTGTTTTTCGGATCCATTCGAGCAATATGTCCTGCCCATCTCCATTTCGATTTTATAATAGTTTCTCCTACGTCTTCCATCTTTGCTTGTCGTCTTATCCACTCTATCGAGGTCATGTTCTTCAATTTGATATCCACTATCACTCTTTCCAGGTTCCTTTGGCTTACCTAAAGCTTACGTACACAATGGGATGATAATGCCCATGTCTGTTGCGTAGGTTATATAGGGATTACACATTCTTCAAGTATTCGAGTTTTCTTCTTTACAGTAAATAGTCTATTTTTGTTTCTTAATATTGTAACGAAGTGGCGTTTGCAATATTGAGGGTTAGAGCCTCCTATATTATTATATTTATTATGATGGTAGAGACTTATAGCCAACTTCATTACGAGTGTTTTGACTTGGCTTTTGCGGGAGGTTATATTAAAATACTGAATTAACTAACATCAGATATATTGGTATAATCTTAGTTACAAACACAATTCAACTGTTCGACAAACGTGATCCAAATACTTAACAAGTCTTAGGTCTGATTGACTTAATACGGCGTATAAAACATTAGTATCAATTTATAGTAATACACTAATCTTAAGTGAACATCTTTAGAGAAGCACACATCTTGGTAACAACGTTGAAGATGACGTTTAATTCAACCCCTGGCTTATGGCCGGAATTGGTCCTGTAAGAGCCTCTCGTCCAGATCTTAATCAGACATCGTATGTGAGACTCCACCAGGAGACTGAATTCCTTATGGCAGGATTGGCAGGCTTCCTATATTTATACTCCTAAGATGTGTTCTTTCTCTCTTACATTTTAAACATCTGCCTATGTTAGTACAAGGGTTTCCATTCATTATTACATTGTATGAATATAGTTCATGGCTTTCCCACGCGCAACCCACATCAATTTAGTATAAACAAATGCAACATTGTATTACAATGTTATGATTGTGCAATACAACCAGCTGTCCGTATGACTTTTATTTATACAAGTACATCTTTAGTTAGTAAACAGTTTTAACAATCCCTACATTGTAATGATTGCGAAACTTGTTATATAAAGTACAACCAAATACTACTTTCTTGAATGCATTTCGTATGTCAATGCTTTAAGTTATTATTTAATATTACCTACTTCCTTACAATATAACCCAGTTTGTCGAAAGCACTCGGTGCCATTCTTATTCTTCTTCTTAAGTCTGTAGTTTGGAACACTTTATACACCCTGATTGTTTGTCCCAGATAGACATATTCTTCTTGTTCCAGGAGTGTTTGACTGTCTAGGGTTATATTGATTTGTTGATTGTGGTCTCGAATTCTACACATTATCTTTGTTTTGTCCACATTGATGGTAAGTCCTACTTCCTCTGATTTTTGTTTCAGCTCATTCAGTATTATTTGTACCTAGATCTGTAGGGTCGTCTGTGATTAAAACTACATCATCAGTATATTTGAGGTTGTTAAGTATCTCTCCACTTATGTGTGTACTCTTTTCATCCCAAGTTGTTTGAATACGTCCTCCATGGCGAAAGTGAATAGGTTGGGAGATATTGTGTCTCCTTGTCGAATGTCTCGGCCTATTATGTAATCTCATTCTTGCAAAAAGGTCTGTTAGTAAAGATCAGCTTCGTTTCTGCCTCTTGTTTTTTCCCTGATCGATTTCACAGTAGAACCAGTTCGACCAGAGAAAGGTTTAGTAAAAACAGTAGAAAGATTTAGAATACAAGCTTTAATTTACACTAAAATCTTAATATTACTAGATTGAATCAGTTACAGTTAACACGTGGTGTACTAGTTACCAGTGGAGTTACTTATGCATACCTTGTCAGATCGAGCAGCAAAGAATAACTAATTTGAGGGTGGCATGGTGGCATCTTGATAGACAACAAGTTGGTTGGCGCTGCAGCACTTACAACTGCAAACACGACAAATACAAAAAAAAGTATAACAGTATTAAACACTCACTATGCTGGTTGCTTCTTTGTATGTAGTCTCCATAAGGTTGATGTATAGTGGGTCTATTCTACCCATTATTACCCATATTTCTAGTAAGTCAAAAGCCTTGTTATAGTCCACAAATTCCAAGATGTCAACATTATATTCAAGAGTCTTTTCTATAATATTTCGGATGGATTGGAAGTGATCCATGGTACTAATATATATTTTTCGGAATCATGCATGTTCTGCTGTCTGATATATGTCAAATTTGTTCGTTAGAAGTTTTGTGATTATTACATCTCGTCTGGTTCAAAAGACTTATTGGTCTATAATTTTTTTAGGGTTTAATTTGTTTTCCTTTTTATATAGTAGGATAATTGCAGCATTATTGCAGTTTTTTTTGGAATTGTTTGGCTTTCAAGACATTTGTTGAACAGTGTTTTTAGTTTCCTCAGCAAGGTTTCATCTCCAACTTGAATAACTCGGGGATTAACCCGTCTTCTCCTGGTCCAGGTGCCCCTGTTGTTTTTTTTTTTAAATTTCGTTTAAGTATGACTTCTTTTATTTACTCTATCGCTATTTCTGGGGTTTTCTCTGAGCCTACGTTTTCTATTGTTCTGTTGTTTGTTGAGTTTGGGTTTCTCTTTTGAGATGTATCTAGATTTTGGTAGTATCCCTTTGTTATTTCTATTAATTCTTGCCGATTTTGTTCCATCCTCTTTTTCAAGTAGGTTTATCACTCCTTTGTTGTAATTTAGATTTCTTCTGAATACTTGTGTTCTCCTCTACTGTTCTTTTGTATCAAAACCTTGTTTTATGTTATATACGAACATTTTTAGATGGATTTTTCCACATAAACCCGTTTTCGGATATATTTTTCGAATCGGAATTGCAGAAGGCAAAAAGCACAATTTCATAAACTATTTACCTAAATATCGTTCAAACAGTTAGACTCAGAAGAAAACAAAATTATTCAATTTTGATTATGAACACAAAGATAAAAATGCTTTAGATCCTAAATTAAATTATAAAATTGATTTGTTTTACCGCATCATTTAATCAGACTCTATTACATACCTCTTCGAGATAGATTTGAAGGTTTATAAGAACGTTTTTCCCAAAGAATGTTGGAAAATTCTAGAAACTTAGAAATAAAATTACGATATGATTCAACAAAAGAAGAGGATGTAGAGCAGCTTGATATCTTTAATGAAGAACAAATCTTCAAAATAAACTGTAGGAGTTTAATAAACCAATCTACAAATGACATTACTTTTTGGCTTTTCCGTATTTAAAAAAATCTTATTACCTGTGCTGTATCATCAAAACATTTTTAGATATATTTACATACCATGCTTAAAAAAACACAATAATTAATTTTACTATTATTTCCATTTAATCTGTAATACTTTGGTAATTGGTTAGTTCATTTTCAGTTTCGTTTGGTCTGGTTATTCGCTGGAATTTTCTCTCATATTTCTTACACACAGACCTCGAACATCACGGAACAGGAATAATTTCTATGTAAATTATATTAACAATACACATCAAATTTTGACTTCGGCAGGTCCATAATTCTTATGGCTGCAAATGTTTGAATAAAATTTGTTGTAAGTATAGATGATTTTTTACACTTGTGTGCGTGAAATTCTGAAGTCCAAGGTACAATCATTATTACATTAAAATAAAAAATTCCCAATGATTGCATTGATGATCAAACCTTGTCATTTAAGAATGACGAAAAATTACTGTAGATATTCAACTTCTTAAATAAAATGAAACTTATCCCGACACTTTCTTTTTGTTTAGATCAAGTTGGCATTAAAATTAAAACAGACAAGGAAACAAGCTTGAAATCCTGAAGTGTTAATTTAATACCATCGTAAAGATGTATATCTGGTGTAAATTGCGCTTACTGGTTTCACATTTATTCTTATTAACTTTTACTGCCTGTAAATGCACCAATATAAACCCAGCAAAAGGCAGAAGTGGGTGCCTGATAAATGTGATGCTTAAATGTAATTATTTTTGCAGATATTTAATCTTTCCGAACCTAAGAGGGCTTTACGAAACGAACACAAACATGTAAAAGAAGTCGGCTGGCCCCCGAAGTTAGCACCACCACTGGAAAGGCTATGTAGTGTTTGCAAGGAAATTGAATCTTGGTTATCAGCAGATCAACATAGAATTGCGGTTCTTCATGCATGGTAATTTTGATATTTAGTATTTTAAATTAAGTTGATGTAAATTTAAATCTGGATTGTTCTTGATTAATTTAACAATTGTTGAGGATTGAACCTGTGCCCTGTCAATTGCAGAAAAGATATGTAATTCATTCAGAGGTCTTATTATTATTATTAATAATTTGAGATTGTTTACTGAATGATGAATTTTTGAAGGTTTTAATTACTTTCAAAATAAAGTTATATGCGAAACAGATTAAAAAAGCGTTAGTAGACCACTTTTTCTTGAAAAATTCAAAGCAATAAATCACTGTATACGTCAAAAAAGACTTCCAAAAGCTCCTGACTAAAACCTTCTAACGGCGTTTAAATTTGCAGATAAATTATGAAAAGGAAATTGTCCTGGAAATTGAAATAGCTCCAAAACTCAAAAGCTTTTAAATATCCCTTAGGAAAAGTTTGTTAAATTATTCAGCGATTTTTAAATAAAACTATATTTAAGCAGAACGGAAGCACTTAGCACCAAAGATTATAGTTTTTGACGTTCCAAGACTAATCATGTAATTATGTTAATGGAGCCCTGAAGGTCTAAAGTTTTATCGAAATTAATCGGAAGTTGTGATATTCGTAAGTTTACCATTTTTGGCAAGGCGTGGTTTAATTTAATTTTAATTTCTTAATTCGTGATGTGAAATGGGACGTGTTAGATATTCTTGTTGATTTGTATTTAATAATGGTTTGTTCTAATTTTTAGTTGACTTGAGACGTTTAAGTCTTGATTAAAACGTTTGATAAATTTCCCCAAAAACTACAAACCAAAAGACGAATGCTTTTCGAATTTGTTATGACTAAACCGTTTGAATTCTAGTACTTCAAAGGAATCCAGATGAAAACATCTAAATTCTGTTAATTAATGAAAATGGGCCTTTGTTCTAATTTTATGTTACGCACATGACAGTCGTTTTATTAAGTGATGATATATGGGAACTTCTAATAAAATTTAAATTCGGATCATGTTCCTGTATGTACTGAATTAAATTCTGTTAAAAAATGGCTCAAAAGAAGGTCACTGACAGCATAAAACTTAACGTATGATTCACCTTTTGGAATAAACCGAAATAGTAATTTTTATCAGATTGGTGAAGCAAATTCGCAGAAGTTCAACTTTTGCGTGTGGAATAATTAAATTAATTTGAGCAATGTTGTTTTTGTGTATAATAAAATTATTTCATTACTTTAGTTATAAAATAGTATTAATTAATTTTTCATTGTGCTTACATATATCTTCGAGAAATTTTTTGCTCAGAAATCTCATTCAATTCTGATTTTCTAAGCTATTGTAAACATTCACAAACATTATAGACATTGATTTTTTTCAAAAATTTAGGTCCAAAATTAACGATCCAATTTTGCTTTAAATTGTCGGTTCATTTTTAGATGTATTCTAATCTTAAAGGCGGATTCGAATTTAAAACATGTAAAATTCAGTTTTAAAAAAATGCATGGAATGGAATCCGGCCAGAGCAACATTATCAATTCGATCGAAATCAATGCAATTATAATTTGTTTTATTTTATTATTCATATTTGTTTATGAAGTCTTAAATATAAGAGTTTTATGCTTCAAATTAAACTGTACGCCATTGTTGTTAGTCCTAACTTCTTTTCTTTATTATTAAAACCACAAAACTACATTTTACAATTAGCGACATTTAGTTTAAAGAGTTGTATTTAACCTAAAAACGATCAAAATTTAGTTTGATCATCGACTTATCCTCCATAAACGTTCTGTAACTGACTTTACGAGTTTGTCTATTTATTCCTAATCATATAACTGTTAACAACTAAAGTTACATAATAAAGCCATTTACGATCCAAACTTCAACTATAACAAACTCATTTTTGATGTCCCTTGAGATGTTGTAACTTAATTGTGCTGTTAGTGCTTCCTTTTAACATAAACATAAGAAATTCTTGTAGGACTAAAGTAAAGCACATTTAATTCCTGCTATTTATGTTTCGTTCTAAAAATTGTTATGTTATCTATGGAGGAGTTAGAGGACGTGTTTTTTAAATTCCTATGTTAGGGTTTGAAATATACTGCCTTCCAAAAAAAGTGCAACACCTTGAGGCCGTTGGCCGATTTTCATAAATTTTTCACAGAACAAGTATTTCGACGGTACGAACAAATGATTAAAATTTCAGATATATAGGAGCCGTTTTTTTTTTGTTTTTTACCTTGGTAGCAATAAAACGAAAGAAATTGTTTTGTGTTTTTCCTGGTTGTTATCTGTACATTTTTGATAATAAGTACGATACAGTGAACTACAAGAGTGTTAAAATGCCTAGAGTTCGTCAACCTCGACAGTACCATCATTTGACTAAGTTCCAGAAGGGCTAGATTATTGGCCTAAAAAATCATTTTCGCGGAATTGCGAGACAAATCGGTTGTAATGCTGCGACTGTTATGCAATGGTGGCGAAGATAGAACGAGGAGGCCAATTATCGTCGACGAAATGGGTCTGGTCGTCCCAGAGTCTCCACTGTACGTGAAGATCAACGTCTTCGAGTAGTGGCTGTCAGAGACCAATTTACCTCAACACGAGCAGTGGGCAACGAGTGGGTTGCAGTAATAGGACGTCCGATCTCAACAAGCACCGTCTATAGAAGAATTAGTTCTTTTGGGCTACGTTCGCCTCGTCCTCTGTTAACCTTTCCCCTCACTCCTAATCACCGGGCCCGAAGACTGGAATGGTGCAATGAACGGAGCAACTGGGCTCAAGATTGGCAACGGTTGGTCTTTAGCGACGAGTTTAGCTTTTGTCTTTGGGCTCATGACAGCCGTGGGAGGGTGAGGCGTTTTCGTGGGGAGCACCAAAATTACAACTTTTTCGCCGAGAGACACACTGCCCGTACACCTGGGGTAATGGTTTGGCGAGCGATATGCCATGGAAGCAGGACACCATTGGTATTTATTGATGGCACTTTGATAGCTGCATCTTACATCGCGAGTGTGCTGGAGCCCGTTTGTCTTCCATACCTTCAAGGTCTAAACGAGCCTTTTTCCAGCAGGACAGTGCACTTCCTCATACGGCAAGGGCTTCAATGCAGTTTCTGGAAGGTGCCAACGTTGACGTACTTCCATGGCCTGCTTGCTCTCCAGATTTGTCCCCCATCGAACATGTGTGGGATATAATGGGAAGAAAGGTGGGGCATTTGCGCTATCCCCCTAGCAACTTGGAAGATCTCCGCATGGCCTTAAAAGAGGCATGCGATGGCTTGTCACAAGCGGCCATCGACCACTTGATTGGAAGCATGTCTCGTAGGGTTAATGAGTGCTGGGAAAATCGTGCAGGACCTACGCATTATTGATTTTTTCTTAAACTTTTAGTGTTACGGTTTTCAAAATCTAATCAATTGTTTGTATCGTTGAAACACATATTCTGTGAAAATTTGAATAAAATTGGTCAGCGGCCTCAAGGTGTTGCACTTTTTTTGGAAGGCAGTATAAATCTTACGAAATCAAATTTCTCAATATCAAGTTTATAAAATAAGAATTATATTTTATAGCATTTTCAAACAATGACAATTATAAATCATCCTTTTATAAAGTAATTATCTAAATTGAGATAGAATTATGAACGTTTGGAATTCTAGAAATATTCACGGGTTTTCATAAGTGTTGGGGACACTTTTCAGGAATGCTTCGAATGCTGTTTTCAAAAGACTAAATTTATGTAGTTAAATAAACAAATTGCGTACTTAAATTATCTAATGCCGAATGCCGATTAAACCTGACTTTACCATTTGCTTGGTCTGCTCGTTTTCCCGATCTCAGTCATCTGAAATTTTATTACATATCATCAAATCACTCGCCAATAATAATTGTTACTCTTAGTACCTACATACCATTATATTCAGAGAAAATCGCCCATGGATATACAGTCGACATAGAAATGGGGATACCTTTCGAGAACATGTTGAACACAATTTAGAATTTAATGTTAGATTAAAAGAACCAGAAGGACTAGAGAGAACTACAAACAATTTCATTAAAACGTTACAAGAAGAGTGGTGCGCCTCTCCACATAATTATGCGACAAAATTTAGTAAACTTTCCGCTAGAAATTAAAAGACTGGTAGTCCAAAAGCGTAAAGCAAGGGCCAACTGGCAACGCGCCCATGATACCATTTGGGCAATCAGCTAAAAAGGAAATTAAAGGAAGTCAGAAATCGGAAATTTGAAACATATCTTGACACGCTAACAAGATATGATCATTTGCTTGCTTTGAAAAGCCGCAAGAAGCCTTAAAATGCCACAAATACACATTCCTCCAATGAGGAATCAAACAGGGTAGGGCAGTGGGCACGATCGGAATTAGAAGAAGCCAATGTCTTCGCTCAATACCTAGCAGAAGTTTTCAATCCCCATTCGAATGAAGCAAATGCAGAAGCGGAAGAATATTTAACAGCACCCTTACAACTGTCACTACCGATCCGATCCGGCCCTTTTCACCTCAAGAAGTAGGAAAAGAAACTAATCTTAATAACAGAAAATGCATTATCTTGTTAATTACATTATTTAACACAATACTTCGATTAACATACTGGCCTTCACAGCTCAAATTTACGCAAAATTTCATAATATTAAAACCAGGAAAACCACAGAATGAAATGACTTCTTATGAACCCAAAAGTTTACTTCCAGTGATTTCTAAATTATTGGAAAAATTAATACTGAAAACATTCCACCATTCAACAATGTCATCACATAATAGGTGTAATAAATAAATCAATGGAAGGCAAGAAATATTGCTTGCTGTGCTTTTTGAACGTTCAACAAACTTTTGATAAAGTCTAGTATCAAGGGCTACCATTCAAAATTAAAAAATTCTTTTCTTATCGGTATTTTCTTCTTTTCAAATCCTACCTTGCAGATCGCTATTTCCAAGTAAAGTCCGGTCGCGAAGCAAATAAACTCTGGTGTTCCACTAGGTAGTGTTCTTGGGCCTCTTCTCTATCTAGTGTACATTGCAGACTTGCCCACATCAGAAAACACTGTAGTAGGAACCTTTGCTGATGACACTGCAGTACTCTCTTGCCACGAAGACCCTCAAACCGCTAATCATTATGTACAAGACCACATAAACTCAATCAGTAACTGGTTTACAAAATGGCGTATAAAGGTCATCATCGCCATCGTTTGCACTACAACCCTTTGTGGGCCTTGGCCTGGTCAACAATTCCCTTCCATGCTTTATTATCCTTTGCTTTTTATTTTCAGTTTTATGTTTCTTTTGTTTGGGTTTTGTCGAGCCTTCACAACCGGTTTTCTTTTCTGGAAAGGTGTGGTTGGTCGTTGGTCCCTTATCCAACCTCCCTAATGGGAGGGTAACCTTGAAGATATGATAGATGTGAAATTAAAGAATAAAGAGAAGGAAACTGCCGCCCAGACAAGTTGAAACAAGGACAGTCCCAGCTATAGAAACTTGGGGTCGCTATTTCCCATACTCACAAGTTATGAATCCCTGAGTCTACCGCTGTAAGGTTCTCAAGGTCCGCTAACTTGGAGGAGAGAGTCGGTATTGGGTACAGGAGAGGTTATGTGACGCATGCGTGTGGTAGGTCAACGAATCTAAATCTATCCAAGTCACGTTTACTCTGCGAAGACAGCAATGCCCATCCATATTAATAAATGGTAACCGAAATACAACAGTCCAAGGAAACGAGATACGTAGGTATGCACATCGACAGTAGACTCACGTGGAAAACGCACATTGGCATAGAATTTTGGATAGAAATGCTCGCTTTTTGCTGGAAAATAAAGTTCATTCTGTATAAAACGATTATCAAACTTATATGGACATACGGCATTGAACTGTGGAGGTGCTCTAGTTCCTCAGACATCGACGTGCTGTAGAGATTTCAGTCAAAAACATTGCGTGCCATAGCAGATGCTTCGTGGTACGTATCAAACCGTACTCTACATAAAAACCTAAAGATACCATATGTCAACGAGGTTATAAACCATTATATGACCAATCATGTGCGTAATCTTCAAGCTCGTCCAAACCTAAGTATTCGGGCCTTTGTTAGTAATACCCGTCGAAGACGCTTGCGTAGAAAATTGACAATAGATGCAGTGACAGGTTTAGTTTTACTTGAGAGTGCTTACATCGAAAACGTGTGTGTTTAATTGAAGTCATTGTTGTATCTTATAACTTATAAGGTAACGCCACTCTTAGCATGTCATGTACATAGACAACAAATTAGCTGATGGAATTTATATCTATGTAAATATGTTTCCATTGCTAATAAATAATAGGAGTATGCGAGAAAAAAATGAGATCTGATGTTTAAACAATAAGTACTCTACTCAACTGTAACTATAATACTGAAAATTTTCTGAAGATGAATGTGTTCAAATACGCAAGTAAGACCTTAAAAATTTTTGGCAATTAATCATTCGTCGTTGGGCACCTAATTAACGACGCTCTCCTCAGAATATAGGCCAAAGAGGTAGAGTAACAAGGTCCTACACTACACATACTTACACTTTACACATGGTGCAATATGTAGGTATTAAGAAACGGCGCACCAATCACGTAACTTACAGAGTCGGGGCGGATTGTGCATTGCACCCGTAGAACCTCATACATTAACGCACCAGCCTCGACACCGAAAGGTAAAAGAGGTTACAGACAATGCATACATGCATACAATCTCTAATATCATAACTGTAAATGAAGAATTTCCGGACACATGTTTTAACTGATTTTTCTCTTTGTTAATTTAATTCAGAATTGTTTTTAAAAAATTCCCTCTTACTTTCATAAACACTCTGTATTTTTAGTACGGTTTTTAAATGTTTAAAGCTTCTTACAATATATCTGAATGATTAATAATTTTGATGGCAACAAAAGCTTTTCCAGATAAATTTAGTGGTATTCTATAATGAAAGCGCATAATTTAAGAATTACCTAATATTAAAACATTTCCTTTTTGTTTTCAGTGGAAGTAAAGATAAATTAGGCGTAGTAGTAGCAGCGTATATGCATTACTCAAGCATTTGTGGTACTGCAGATCAAGCCTTGGATCGTTTTTCAATGCGCCGTTTCTTAGAAGACAACATAGGACCTTTACAATTACCTTCGAATAAAAGGTAAAACCGCAAGCACGCTCTTGTTCTTTATATTCCCTAATGATTTTGATGTTTTTTGTTTTTTTCCAGATATATAGATTATTTCGCCGGCCTTTTATCCCATAACATCAAAGTAAACGCCGCCCCGCTATATTTGACGCACGTGACCGTTTTGGGAGCACCATCTTTCCAACAGGCCGGTTGTAAAGCATTTTTAAAACTATACGAGGGACTTACACCAGTTTACACTTCAGGTATGCCGAATGGGAAACGTTGTAATGGTGTAGGTTTTAAAATGCGTATATGCAAATTGTTCAGGGCACACCAAGTAACGTTTTCCGAGAACAGAATCTGATAAAAGAATACTTGCATGCTGTTCATGTTACAAAACCAAGAAGCATGAAAAGATCCTTGGGTCTCGAGATATTTGATCCTTCGTATTTGCGAGACATAACTTAATACATCTGCATTGCTCTAAGGGATTTCCGAGTTGCGGAAAGACTGATAGTATCGTGAAAATAAAAATACATTTTACTGTGAGGTACTAAAACAGAATTTTAGTTGAATAAACTCAAATAAATTCGTATTTTTTATATCTGAAATTATCTACATCTATAATTTAAAACGACTTACCCGGTTGCACAAAACGTTTGCTGATTAATGAATGATAAAAATAGACAAAGAACATCGTTTTTGTTTGTTAATTGCATTATTCGCCATATGAATTCTATTTGACAAGTGATTAATTTGACGAAGCTGTTAAATCATGTATGCAACCCGCCCTTAATCTTAAACAATGAAATAATATATAAATTCATATTTTTGGCGACGTTAAATATGACGTGTCTGAAAATATTTAACAAATTCTAGATAGAATATACTTTGTAACTCTTTATTCATGTAATTCGTGAGCCTAAAAAAACGTTTAATTGCTGGTGTAACGTTAAAGAATGTCGACAACAAAGAACAGCCCCGAACTTTCAGCTATCACAATAAAAAGCAATTGTAGATTTCCACAAATACTTTGATAACTGAAAATGTACGTTTTCGGTAGCTGAGTACCCCATTATAGTCGAATAGCGACCGTACTTAGCTACTGAATTGTATATTTAAAGGTTATCAAAACGTTTATGGGAGAACAGGGTTGTTTTTCTTTAAAGGGCACAATTTGCAAGTGTAATTAATGGTTATTTTGTCCCTCTAAAAAGAGAAAATTGGGTAATGATTAACATATGAAACAGAACATTTTCTCTCTGATAGAAATACAAATATGTGGGGTAAAGTAAACTTTAGTCTAGTCATTTACTAACAAAAGCAAAAAATGTAAGATCTAAATAATACTCTCCTTACTTCTTTAATAATTGCTTATTAAGACCTTCCTTCTTCTGTTGAACGGTACATCCGATGAGTAGCAACCACTACGAAATTATGTTCTTGTGTTGCCGACCTAGGCTATATAGGACCACTTTTTCTTTAAAAATGCTCTTCTTTACTTGACGATATTCTTATTAAAAAGAAAAATGCTTCGAAAAAATTATTTGGTGTTTTCTGAAAGAATTCGCCCAAAATGCAAAAAGCTAGCCTTTATTTTGTTTTGCAGTCATAAAACGATCTTGAACTGCTTAAAAATACGGGCAAATATTTATAAAATAAGGTAAAAGCTCTTCAGACTTCTTGATAAGAAGTTTAATGAAATGCTTTTACAGGATGAGTCGTTTTCTAATATTTCAGTATCAAAATTATTTTGATATTTTTCACACATGCAATAGAAAATATGCAAGTTATTATGTTTTTCAGCAGTAGAGCATATAATAACCTAACATTTTCTTTATTTTCAGGCGTATACAGCGTTGTAAGTGGCGTAAAGCAATTCACAGTAAATATAGCTGCAGAACGACGACCTGGCCTTCAACTCAGGGGTGACATTTTGATTAAGTGCTACCATCGGGGTCCTACAGATCGTGAAACCGTTTTTGCATGTCAATTCCACACCTGTGCCGTTGCAGATTATACTCTTAGTTTTACAAGACAAGAACTTGACGGCGCTTGTAATGGTAAGCGTCGTTTAAAATTATATTCTTGCAAGTTGAATTATGAAACCTGAAAATATGCATTGCCTAGATTCATTTGAATTGCGAAAATTTATGAATGGTTTTCTTAAGATTTCATTACGCATTACCAGAACAAATTTTTTTAAGAAAGTTGATATGCTTCGCACGATCATTTTGTTCGTACTACGGGAATACTAACCCATAAATCGAAGAAGTAAATATTTGATGTTCAAGATATCTGGAATATATGATAACAAAAAGTGTGTTTATTGCTTTTGTAAATTTCCGACTGAGTCATATTCGTAGAACCCTAAAAATAAGCAGCAAATGCAAATATTTATACGATCATGAAGTTTATTAGCAAATTTGTCTTGGTGTTGCAGATTCTAGATTCCCACCGGACGGTGCTGTGGAATTGCATTTTTCTGCAGGCCCCGAAGGCCGTCTTTCTGCACCAGCCCCCACCCCCGCCGTACCGGTGACCCTTGCTGATGACCCTGTGACCCGCGCTGACAGCCCCCTGCAGCTAGAGGAGTCCGATGAAGACGAGGATTCCGATGCAGGTTTGTAATTATTCCGTGTGTGCTTGTTACATGTTGTTATCTTTACATTATCATTTGCTGAATGTAGTGTTGAATACATGAATTGATTATAAGGGGCGGCAATAAGGTATGGTGCACTATATTTAAAGGCTGGTTATAACAATGATGTTTTGACGTAAATAAAGGTGTTCCCTCGTCATGTTCTGTACTACATGTCAAACTGTTCTGAGAAATGAAACGAGTAAATGCAAATAGCCTAATGGCAAAAATATTACTATTCGAAAAATTCTGAAAGTTTCTCTTTTATATGAAGTTAAAAATAGTATGTAATGTGGTAAGCAGAGAATTTTCTAAAAGGAAAAACTCCCGATAGGTCCAGTGCAATTAAATTTATACCTACAAATTAGATCATCCCCAAGCCGTGATTTTGTTTCTTTTTATTTCCCTGAAAAATCGTCAAAACACGTAACGTAACATAAATGTATCAAAAACAACAAATTTTCATGGTTGTCAAAAATGAATTTCAAAACAAATTATCATTAGCTAAAGTCATGCGTATTCGTTTTGAGACTAAAGCCAAAAGTCTGTGGCTCATATCACTGCAGGGTTGGTATTTTTGAAATACAGTTTTAAAAATTAATAGAAATTCTTTAAAAAAAGTCGGGAACATATACATTTTTAAAAGAACTTAATTTTAACATAAATAATATCAAGCGATCCAAGTTAGAAGTATTAGGAAAGTGGGCCTTTCTGCAAAAAATGTTTTCCATAGAAGCTGGGAAAGGTTCGCGAAATGGAATCATGAGTTATTTGAAACTGATTCAACATGAATCTTAAAGACGAGAAATTTTGAAATCGATTAGAAAACAAACAAAATTTTTCCCAAAACAGACAACCGAAATTCGATTCCTTGTTTCCAGGGAATGTCGGAATACCATGAGGGAGAAGAAAGGTTTTCAGTGCTTCTAAACTAAAGTGATCAGGAAATATCTTTATAAATTTTCAAACAAGAAGCAGCATGTTTGCCGAACTTTTTTTGAGAAAACCCGGTTGAAAGGAGGAAATCATGGATCTTCCAGTGGAAAAAGAACATGAAAATGAATTAAATTCTGAAATAAGGAGCGGCCAAAGATTTATGTAATTTTTCTTAAACATATTAAGACGAAATACATGGAAAAGCAGAAGAAATTCACGGAAATGCTTTCGAAGTTGAATGGAAATACCAATATCCTTGGATTGAGTGCTCTCATTAATCTACAAGAAATGACATTTAAAATTGATTAGGAAACATTCCAATAAATTTCCCAAAAGGGAAACATTCGTTCGAAGGTTTCGTGAAGAAACCAGGAAAAGCACGATAAAAGTAAGAAATCATGGGAATACTTATCTTCACAGTGAGGAGGATACAAACTAGTACGTTGAAGCAAACTGCACGAAAGAAAATTTAATAGCAGATCAAAAAAAAATTGAAAAGCATTAACGGTTCCTGAGGGAAACCCGGAAATAAATCGTGGAAATATATACAAATGGAGAAAACGAAAATGAAAATACGAAGCCTTTTAGTCTAAATCGATAGCAAACTACTCAAACGGAAATTTTACAACTGATTAGAAGATACCTTACAATTTCCAAGTGAAAATTTGCCCCAACGTTTCTTAAGAAAAGATAAGAAGAAAACCATTATAACAAAATGTTGGAAATATGGTATTTCCAAAAAGAGGAAGAGAAGATAAATTAAGAAGCTTCTTGGGCTAAATCAACACTAAATTAAGGAGAAAAAATTTTGAAACTTATTAGGAAATATCTCACTAAATTTTCCAAACAACAGACAGGCACGTGAGGTTTCCTCCAACGTTTCTTTGAAAATTAGCAGGAAAACTATGATAAAAAAGGAATTCCCTAAAATACTATCATCATGAAGAGAAGGCAGGAATGAAAGTAAGAAGTTTCTTTTTCGAAAATTTCTTAAGAAAATCAGGGGGAAAACTGTGACGGAAAGGCTTCATGCAAATATTTTCAAAGCAAGGAGGGCGCAATGAAACTAGGAAGTTCGAACTTGGACTAAATCAGCACCAAACTACAAGAAAGGAATTTTTAAAACTTTTTCCAAATGAATGTTCTGTCCAATTTTTCCCGAGGAAAGACAGGAAGAAAACTACGACAAAAAGAGGAAATCTTGGAAATACGTATGTACTTACAAAGGGAGGAAGAGAAGGCGAAAATAGGAGGCTAAATCAATACCAAACTACACGAGGGGAAATTTATTTTATAACTGATTAGGAAACACTTTACAATTTTCCAAGTGAAAAACATTGAAGGTTCGCTCCAACATTTCTCGAAGAAAGGCAGGACGACACAATGACAGGAGAAAATCTTGGAAATATGGTAATTCCAAGGTGAGGAAAGAAGATGAAATTACGAAGTTCTGGTAGGCCTCACTAAAAACCTAAAACACGCCTCGTAAGACATTCCCGTATCCTTAGATTAAAATCGTCACCGCCATCAAAGTTTGTTCGTATTTTTTTTTATTTCTCAGTTAGTAAACTGATCGCATTTGCAAAAATATGTATGCGTTTCACCTAAGTAGAGAACAAAAATATAACAAAGATTTGTATTTTTGTTCCAAAGGACCAGCATTGTCTGTTACGCAAATTATGCTGCACTTATAGCGGAGTCAAAGGATAATCTCCAAAGACAATTAAAACAATTTAAATAAGCCGCAGAGAAGTACAATATGCAGATATCCATTACCAAAACGAAGTGCTTAGTTGTTGTCCGAGAACCAACCCGATGCAACCTTATAATTGACAATCAGCCAATAGAATATCATTTTCCTATTTAGGTACAACAATTACACCAAAGAAACAGGTCTAGAACCTAACTGGAAGTTGAACAAGAAGTAGTCATTTAAGCTATAGTCAGAACCCAGACAAACTAGTTTCAAGTCAACTAAAATAATTTACACAAACCCTATTTCACTTATTTATATCGCGATGCCACTGTAAAAACATCAGAGATTCGTTTCTGACTCAGACTGTTCCCATTTCCAACTACAGAAATTCCTGTTACGTCTTATTTCTCTAGAAGCATCCACTCGGTCATTCTGGCAAGGTCGCCTCTTATATGTATCACGAGCAGGCGATTCTTGTACGTTCCAGTCGCTTCTACATAACTTTTCAAAGGCGACAAAAAGCAAAGTAAAAGTTAACCACAATGGTATTCCAAATTTTTAAACAGAATTTAAAATGATCACCGCCGACCACGCAAATGAGAAAATCAATCCATGGCTTAAATTTGAATCTTGTTAAAAAAGATCCTTGTGAAAAATTTAGAAACGCATCCAGTATTATAAGGCTAAAAAAATCCTTTTTATTTCTAAAAGTTCGTTTGTAAACAGTTGTTAGATAATACGGATATTTTTACTCGGTCTAAAAAAGAAATAAACACCGCCGCTTTTATCTTCTTTAATAAACATAATTCAAGTATACACCCACTTAAAATTTGACTGAAAATATAAACGGATCTGGATTATGTCTTGTTAAAGTTACCGTGATTAATTAACTGCTGTTAAAACCCTCCAAATTCTTTTTTGGTTCACAACTTCCCCACTTTTATATTGTTTAATTTTTATCTTGCACAACTGGCTTCTAACAGAAGCAAACTAAATTTTATATTTTGCATTTAACTTCAGATTTGTCTTTCGGCTTTCGGATGTTTGAAATATTTATTAAAATTGGAATATTGGAATCATTTCCTATGCAATTAATCATTAGGAATTTTTCAAATGTAGACAATACACTTGAAGCTGTAGGCTGTAGATTATTACCATCCTGATTGAAGACAAAAATGTTAATAATATCCAGTTATCCATTTCAATTGTTTTTAGATAAGGTTTGGCCATGAAAAAATGACAGTTTACGACCAGGTTATGGTTCGAAGAATACGAGATTAGGGTCTTGGATTGGCCAGCACAATCTCCAGACCTTAATCCTATCGAATATTTGTCGTCAATTTTGAAACAAAACGTGGCCGAACATTACTGTGTAACGTATTTTTAAATTTTACAAAAATTAATATAGTTATTTTCATAACAAGTGCGGGAAGTTACCGATTCCGAAACGAATGCAGGACGTTACAGAAACGACCGAAGCGAGTTTCTGTACCTGCATGAGTTTCGGAATCGCTCTTCCCGCACGTGTTATGAACAACGTTTTTCCTACAAACGTTTAGGAATTGTCCTAAACTATCATTTTGTAGGTTTTCAAGTTGTCAAATTTGACATTTCCTTTTAATGTAATAATCTAGTAAGGATGGTTGCTATGCCATTTTCAGATTTTTCACTTTCCCGCACGCAAAATGAGTGCGGGAAAGTAACATTTTTAAACGTTTGCCGGAAAAATAATATTCAGTTAGTACACTCTATGATAGTATTGTTATTATTATCTACCTTTATACGTAGTAAACGAAGCTTCAGAACAAGGTCTGTTTCCGGTTGGCGTTTTGCCGGTAAAGCAAAATAGAATTATGAATCATGGTGGGAGTAACCGTTCTGTAGACGAAAAAAATACAAAGCATCACTTCAATTGGTACATTTAATGCCAGATCATAAGAACTATTTATAAATCAACACCTGGAATAAATCTGCCGAGTTTGTAATTTAAACTCTGCGTGTTTTATTGTTGAATCGTGCGAGCGCACAAGAAGAAAACCACGTAGAGTTGCTAGGGATTAGTTGTATTTAACGGTAATGAATCCCGATCTTTTACTTTCCATCGTTTTGTTTTAGACGTAAGTTACTGTGAGACTAAAGCATTAAATTTGACGGTAATTATTGGAACATCGTTTAAGTTAAACTGGGGCATAGTGTGAAAAATAAGGGTTGTTGAGTGGCGTTTTACTCATCCCACGTGTCTAATTTAGCGGTTCTAAAACTAAACACCACTCGAGTAATCCAATTAGTCGCGGAATTTTAGTATTTTCCAGGTTCCTATTAAGAGTAACTCCACGACGCGACGCTGCAAGTTCAATTCCAAGTTAAAGCTCCATTAGTGTTAGTTGATTTTGACTACCCAATTATTCGAAGAACTTAAAACTTAAAAAATCGTGTTTAGAATAAAAAGGGTAGTTTTAATGGTTTTCAGGCCGGTTTCAGTAAGTCACGTGGAAAAATTACCAAATAGGTTGGCGCCTTTTTGTTAATTTGCGGCTTTTTGAAGACGTTTGTAAACAACTAAATATAATTTAACCATAGTGTTGATTGTAACCTGCGCCGGCCTCGTGTTATTTCTGTCCAAACGGGCGTACCTATTTCAGCTTGAAAATAAAATCACAAGTCCGTTCCTTCAGCGTGAACGTCTTTCAGTCGTGTGTTCGTTTGGTGTGTTAAAACTGCTAGTTTTTTGTGTTTTTAACGTTATCGTCATTGATTGTAGGTAAGATGTGGTCTTTTCGAGAATTTTTATTTATTGTACATTTGGTACAGTATCGGGGTGAGAAAATTCAAAACATTCAGCAAAGAACTAACACGTCAAAATTGGAAATGATGCTTCTTAAAACTCGATTGCTTTTAAAACCCGAATTCTAAGCAAAGACTTTTACTTATTTATTATTTATTATGAAATCTAAACGTTGTATTTTCCTCGAGTATTTCCTCGGTCTTTTGCGTTTGTTTCTTTGCTCAAGGTTCGGTATGTAAAATAACGAAAATAACAATTATTATTTGTGTTTAATACAAGTATTCTAAGGAGAACTTCAAATCTAATAAATTTGATGTAATCGAAAAGAATTGTTTAAAAGCTCTAATTTAGTAATAATTAGCGTGAAATGGATTTTGTCCGCTTAATTAGTAAAGGTTTTCGGCAGTAAATTACATAAGTTTTTCTTATTTTTGAAAAACTTATTTTAATGCTCATTAGTGCGAGCATGTTTTTCAAAATACACAATTTATGTAAGAGCAATAGCTTACATCATAGCAATATAAAACTCTTAAATCTACAGTTATTTTTAACGCTTCTATCATAATACAGTTATTGGCATGTTTATTAAAAAATAAAAAGAAAGGTAACGATTGTTATAGCATTAATTTGAAGATTCAAAAAACTGTTTAATGTATTAAATAAAATTTAAACATGAATTTGCTGGTTGTTGTACTATATAATATACTTCCAAACAATTACTTTCTTCTTCATATTCAATTGTAAAAATTTAAATACATATTTAATTATGTGATGTGAATTACTTACCTGACCAAAATTCAGTAAAGCGTGTTTGCAAATTAAGGTATGTTTAAAAATGTGTGACAGATCAATTAACATGAACAAAAAAGTATGTCTTCAACGGTGTTTTACGTTTTAATATTATTAGAAAATGAAAATTTTCATTTCCATGAGGTTGCTTACAATCGCATCCAAAAAATCAAAAATGCTGTTGGTAGTTGAAGTTTTTGGGCCAAAAATATCTTAAGAAAAAAATGTTCTTTTTTGAACGTCAGAGAAACTTTAAGTTTATAAAGGATCGATCAAAAGTATGAATTTTTTGTATTAGAGCTTTCAAACCTGGATAATAAGACTTGAAATTTTGAATAATAAGCTAGTTTTGAAAATCATACTGTTAACGTTTTGTCATCTTTATATTTCCGGTTGAATTTAAAGAATTTGGTTTCCTGGAAATTATATTTTAGTATTTTTGACCATACATGTATTTCAAGCCTTAAATCCCAATCGAATCTATTATGAGTTTGGAGCTTTAAGTCCATAACTTTTTTTTATAACTTTCGAAATCGACCGTACGAGTACAGATATCTTGTTTTAATACAACAAAACGAAATCCATGTCTTTTGAGAAGTGAAAATTAAAAGGCATACCTCTGTGATTTATTTTTCTATTTATAAAATAATTTTCTGAAAATTACATGTATTAATCAACACGGTTTATTCTTAAATCCCATTTTTTAAGGTGCAAAATATTGCTCCATCAAACATTTAAAATTTTCAACCTTTTTAAAATTTTACATATCGCATTAACATCTTCATTATTTGCGAATTTTACGTAACAGTTTCACTTTTAAACCTCCTACCTGTTAATTTGGCAACCAGTAAACCTGAGGTTCTATTATATAAATAAAATTTAAGCCGTTTCCAAAAAAGTTGATTTATCTAGACGGAAACTCGCTAATGGGCAATATTAACCCAATTCTATTTCCGGGTCTTCTGCTTTTAAGAGATAAACCAAGCTGGAAAAACACTTGACATCTATTAGATTTAATTATAGACCACAAGACGCCGAAATAAAAAGACTTTTCCCCATGTCGCGCCTACTCGTTTACTTTTTATTAAAACTTATGAAAATACACCTTAAACCCAAAAAATTCCAGTAAATCTCGTTGTTTTCAACGTGCGAGTTAATCTAGGAAAGAATTAAGAGGATTACGAAAATATTCTCGGGAACGAAATTTCAGGGCCACGCTCTTTTATCTTTTGATCAAGTTGGATTTTAAAAGAATTCCATTAAGAAAGAAAATAAAATTAAGTTGTAGACTGTTTTATATTGCCAATTTAAATTTAAAATGTCACAAGTTTATATTTGCTAAAAACAGGATTAAAATAAAACTAATTATAAAACTCAACGTGAACTAAAGTAGGAAATTTATGAGAATTTTAGTCAATAAGTTCGTAATTACGATAGCAAAGCTGTTGGTTGTTGCATAAGTAAGATTGTAAATTGATAAATACACGAATGTTATAAGAAACTTGTCCTATTAAGAACTGCAATAAATTATTTTACTCGTGCATTGCGTAGGATTAGGACTTTTTTGATATTAAAGCTAGTTATACACTGTTCCAAATGCACTTCCCATAATTTAGTTCTTATTACAACTATCTCATAGAAGCAAATTTCCCCGTTAACTTCAAAGTTTCCACAAGTAATATGAAAATTCCTGTATTTTAGTCAAATATCTTAAACGTTTTTAATCTTTGGATACATTCGTTGCAAAAAGCTATAAAATCTGCTAAACTTGTCAAAGGAACGAATTTCTTATGGAGGAGATAGTAAATAAAATAAATTCAAAGCAGTTTCAAGTTCTTGAAAAAAAGAGCCAATTAAAACTCTCCTGACAATCATTCCAAAAATAAAATTATAAAATGAAATTCCCACTATTTCTACAAGAACATCTTTAGAGTAGGGGGGTTTTCTTTATTGTCCCTTCTAGGATTCAGGATTTCTCGAGGAAGAATTTGCTAAGGAAATCCGGTAGGCTAGAAAAATGTCTACAAATCTCTGCTATAAAAACAATCCGAACAATTTGTGATGGTTCTAAAGGGTATTTTTTTGACAAATCTCTTCCTTTTTGTCCCTTTTTATTACAAATTCTTTGCCTGTTGAAATGAAAAGGGCTAGATTTAATACTGTCAGAAATTGTTTTCCATCCAAACTAAATTTCAAAATGCACCTTTACAAATTACTTTATAAATCTTAGTAGTTAAGAAACTGTAATAATAAGAAAATTATATTTCTTGTATTAAAAGGTATATATAACACCAAAATGGAGAATAAAATACCCTTAGGGTTGATTTTTTGAAAGTCTGCTAAAACCTACGCTGCCACCAGCGCCGGCTCGAGCCCTTTTGGCGCCCTGTGCGAGATTTTTGATGCGCCCCCCCCCCCCTCAATCCTGAAACATGTGTATCTGTAATAAAAGAGGCTAAGAGGAGGGAGAAAAGACGTACGGCGCCCTTGCCAGCTTGGCGCCCTTGCCAGCTTTGCACCCTCACCAGCTTTGTGCCTCGCCAGCTTTACAAAGATGTTTATTTTTTTATACCAGACGCCTTCGCGCGAGCTTGGCGCCCTCGCCATATTGGCGCCCTGTGCGGGGGCACAGTTCGCACACCCCTCGAGCCGGCGCTGGCTGCCACCATAAGTCGCAGTCATGAAAATGACTAATAGAATTATGTTTTGTGATTTATTTTTTATATAAAAGGAAAAAAACAAAATCTGTGTTTCTAAATTGAATTGAACGTTTTGTTTTTAGAAAACAAAAAAATTGAAGTATAAATAAATATCAAGTGTTGATATTTAAAATACAAATGCCAGTGTTTACGAAATAAAATTAGAAAACCAAATAAACTGAAGATGTTAACATTAAAGATTCTAAGTTTATTACGTTAGAATTGTAGGTAATAAAGATAGTAATGGTGTTTTTAGTTATCATAAATTTTAAGGACTTTCTTTAATGTTTAAAACTAGATTTCTTGGAGATTAAAATTTTACAGTTTCGACATTTAAGTTAGAGATGCAACGAATATTCGGTTAACTATTCGGTAGTCGTAATATTCAGGTATTTTTACACTATAGCTGTCCATAGGCTATTGAGTCACAATCGTGGTGCCGGTAAGTGGGATAGATGTAGGGTTATTAGGGGTTAACAATTATCGTGGCCTTCAAAACCTACCAAGCGAGAAACCAAAGGTGCATTGTAATTGGCTAGCGTCGTATGAGGAAAAAATAACATTCCTGCAGAGCAGTTTTTGAAAAATGTATACTTAGCTACGTTCTGTAGAACCTAAAAAGTACGATTTGGAGTGACAAATTAGTTACATAGCGTCACATCGTATACGTATTTGAGGACAACCGTCACCCAAGATTTTATATCATTGAGATTAAGTGTTGCCCAGAGAAGCACTGATGTTCTGAAAATATCAGTCACTCTCTTAATATGCCAATTAAAATAAAACTGTTATGTAACTATATATTCCCAGTTTCATGAGCAATTACTATCCGCCCAAGTAAAAAACTTGGGGCATTCGAGATGTGGCTTTATTGACGAATCGCGATTATACCATCGACAATTTACATGATGAAAGGCGATGTACTAGGCAGAATCGAGAAAAAGACACAGATATGTAAAAACGCCAAAGTAAGCAACTTGGGGTATCTAAGTCAGAGTTAGGGAGTGTATTAAGAAGAACATGCACTCCGGCAGAAGAATAACATAGTTAAAATGAGAACATGGTTCAATACCAACGGTAAACAAAGTGCAAATCGTCATGATGGCCGCCATTATTCTATAGGGAAATTGACTCACCCAGAAGAAGAACGTGGAGGAAGAGAAGAAGAAGATGGTGAAGTTTCTGTATAAATAGAGTTGTTTGAAACTGCAAAAATCATAGTTCTTTTTTAAAAGTACTGAGAGTGAAAGAAGAATTTGAATCTGATATTTATAGGCTTTGAAAAAGGGTTCGATGATACGTTTGAAGAGAATGTCTAAACTTAGTCTTACGGGTCTTCGTATCTAAAAAATACGAGAATATGTAAGAGAATGTAACAACTATAGGAAGAACACCACGGATTGCTCGACTGCGAAAGTTGCGTTGCATCCAGGTTATGCATTATGTTCGTACAAATTTAATCTGGTGGTAGATGCTAATACAAAGGCTGATATTGTCATACAAGTTAACATCAACGCTCAAGAAATTCATTTGAAATTGTCTACGAAAAACTCACTACAGATTTAAGATAAGCATCTATGTTTATAATGAAAGTGACATTAGTTTTCAGAGACTCAATATGTCAACACTTCCGATATGAAATTGGTAACACTAAACAGAAGAGAACGAATACAGCTTGTCTGATATGGTAACAAGCCAGAAGTGTGATATATAACAGAAATATACCAATGAAACTCCAAGGTAGGATCTACAAGAACATTATAAGTCTGGAATTGGTATGGGGTACGGGGTGTTGGATCAGTATACAATAACAGGTACAAACTTGGATATTTAGGATACGCAAATGCTCAAATGGATGTGTATGACGTATTAAAAAAAATGAAACTATTAGAGGGAGCCGTAAAAGTGCAGTCATGAACAATTCGAAAACATCAAATTGCGCTGATTAGGGCAAGTGAAATGTTCTATATTTATACTGGACAAACAGTATTGATATTTTTAGTTTAGTTATATTTGCGGCTCGTGGTACGCAAGTTTACTTTTGAATTTGTATTTTTATGTTTAGTTATAGCTGTTATAGGTACATTTAATAATCGGTGTCCGGTCAATACCACTCCGCAATTACCACGCCGGTCAATACCACGCCGGTCAATTCCACTCCAACAAAAATCACTCCAAACAATAACCACTCCGAACAAAAACCACGCTAGCAAATACCACTCCGTAAAATATCACTCCTGTAAATTACCACTCGGGGTAAAAACCACTCCAACAAATATCACGCCGTTATATTCGACATATAAAAGTTATATTTCAAGGCGTGATAAGAACGAAAATGATCAAGTTTCTTGTACAAGATGCGACGAAGTTTGTTCGTTTGTTTAGTCTATGGACTAATAATAATAATACTAATGTGAATCTGATAATATAAATAAAATAATATAAAATTAAGAACTAAAACGTACATAGGCACACAAGATACATACAACAAAATATACTAAGAGATATTTCTTATGGGTAAGTATAATTTGTGTATTACTTTTTCAATTTAACATAGATCTCAAATTACATTAAATTCAGGTAAAATTTCAAGAAAAACATTACTTTTCTAGCCATTAAAGTGATAACTCCTGATAGCAAAATAATTTATTGATAATGAATAATATGGCACGTGTTGATATAAAAATTTAAGATTCTCATTCAAACTTAAATAATTTATAAGAAATATTGCACTATTTTAATTAATCAAGAAGCTTATGAACTACTATCTTCAAATGGATAATAATGTATCTAATTTCTTGTATATGTTACGGCTAAATCGATAAATTTATCAAATTAGCCATAACATATAAATCATTATTTTTAATTTTTCTTTATTTTGGTAATACCATTGTATCTTTCTTACTACGTCTTAAAATACTATTTACATACATGGAATTATACAGGCGTGATATTTGTTGGAGTGGTTTTTACCCCGAGTGGTAATTTACAGGAGTGATATTTTACGGAGTGGTATTTGCTGGCGTGGTTTTTGTTCGGAGTGGTTATTGTTTGGAGTGATTTTTGTGGGAGTGGAATTGACCGGCGTGGTATTGACCGGCGTGGTAATTGCGGAGTGGTATTGACCTAGACCCCATTTAATCTCTCTCTCTCTTTCTCCGTGGCGCTACAATCCCATCTGGACCAGGCCCTCCCGTATTTTTTGCCTGAATTCTTCCCTGTTTTGGGGTCATTTAATCTCTCTCTCTCTTTCTCCGTGGCGCTACAATCCCATCTGGACCAGGCCCTCCCGTATTTTTTGCCTGAATTCTTCCCTGTTTTGCGCACTAATTCTCCAGTTTTGGGTGTTAAGTATTTGCTGTGCATCCTCTTCTATGTTATCGGACCATCTTTGTCTTGGACGGCCCCTATTTCTTCTGCCTTCGATTCGTCCTTGGTGTATTTTCGTTGGTATTCTATGTTGTACTTCCATTCGTTCTACATACCCTGCCCATTTCAGTCTTAGCAGTTTTGCAAATTCTACTATGTTTGCCTGCTTATGCAGTTGTCTCAATTCAAAATTATACCTTATTCTCCATATGCCATCGTCTTGTGCTGGGCCGAAAATTCTTCGTAATATTCGCCGTTCGAAGCGCATTAATGTTTCTTCTACCTCTTTGGTCATTGTCCATGTCTGGGATCCATGTGATCACCGGTCTGATCATATTTTTATAAATCTTTAATTTGGTTGTTCTTGTTATAGGTACATTTAATAAAGGTTCGTATATAAAACATCCGGTAAAGCCGAATACTCGTTACCGCCAGCAATCAATATTCGTTTCATCTCTAATTAAAATCAAAATAATGAAAATTTATTAAACAAAAATTGAATAACAAATATTGCCTCATTCATATCTAAATTCACTGTGATTATAGGTTTTCAAGTATATTTTTTAACGATAAAAGAAACTGAAGACCGTCAAAAAGGATTAGGAATAGTCAAACAATTGCAGAAACATAGTGCACCTTAAGTTCTTGACGGTTCACCAACTAAAATATTCAGTTTAATGGAAAGCCTGGTTTAAAGTATCGCCCACTAGATTTGATATTTATAGAATTATACAGGGTGTCTATAAAAGTTATTAACTTCGCTTACCATGAAATTGATTCATACAAATGCTGATCGATTACCTAGCATTTCTACTTCTACTAAGTACGTCTAAATCTATTGTTTTTTTTTGCACCATTTTTAAAGGATTAGCTTTTAAAAATATCTTGTTTCAAGTTCAATGTATTGGAATAAGTTCAAAGTAGTAGTAATAAAAACCTTGCTTCACTTAAGTAAACATAACTAGTTAATTTCAAAGGCCACGATATCACCCTGTATGATCCAATTATGTATTCTATTTTTATAACTAAAATGCATCACATCCACAATCTTGCCACATTTTTACAATGACAGACAAAAATAATGCAAACATGTTTTGATAAAATCCACACAAGAAAAAACTTTAATATTGTTAAGAAGAGATAAACGTCAGTTATAATGATAGTGTGTGGGACGCTTTAAGTTCAAATCCCTACTTACAACAATCAACTCTCCCACTCGTTATTGAACAGTTCGCGAGATAGTTGTCCAAATCCGAAATAACTAACTAACCAGTTCGAATGCAAATGTGTCTGATTGCGTAGGTGCACCAGCAAAATTAAGTATGTAAATAACCGTAGATGAGTGGTTACTTCTTGCATGATCAAAGGATGCTATCATGAGGGTATGACAAATTCTAATTTTAACTTTAAAGCCGTACTTGCTTGGTAATGCTTACATTTTCGTTTCAGTCTTCACAATTTTTAGATCTTATCGATACTCTTCTTAAGCAATCGTTTATCTTGAATTAAATAAATATTAAATGAGTTAACATAACACTTAAACAAAACAGGTGAGCAACCTCCCAAAAAAGTCGTGAAATTCAGGCGAAGCAGCTCCGTGATTAAATTGAATGCGGTGCTTCAGTTACCAATAAAATTAAGGTAAACTCAGATAAAAAACGTGTGAGATAAGATTGACAAACAGTGAAATCACGCAGTATTATGGAATGTGTTATAGTATAATATTTGCTAAGTATAGTGCGTAGAAGGGAAAATATTAGATCGTTTAAAGGTGAGGACGCAAGCTTCATTATTTTAAACTTGTTAAAAATATACTGTTTCTGTCATCACATTTTTGACTTTTCCTCTATTTTTGTTGACAAATTGCAGTGATTTTTTAACCTTTCAAATAAACAAATCAAATAAATTATATTTATAGCATGGCGTTAAGCAAAATTAAAACAATAAAATAATATGTACAAGAGTCCTGCACTTTAGAAATAAAATAATAGAAAATACGAATTTTTCATCTAATAAGTACTTTATAATTAGCTCTACGTGCAGCTTTACAGATAATGTAATATTTTGAAACAACCAAAGTGGAATTAAATACATATTTCCAAAATACTTTCAGACAACCATAATTTATTTCTTTGTTTATTTACATTTTACTTCTTAAATTTTTAGTTCCTCTCCTTGACGTTTGAATAATGGAAAACAATAGAATTTCCAACATCTTCTAAAACATCACTCCATATATTCTAATTTTCAATTTAAAAAGTTTACACAAAATTTTGCCGTTAATAATAAGTAAAACCAAGATAAAAATACATTTACTTATATTATCTCAGATCTTATTTTTAGAATTTACATTTTTTAGTAAACATGGCAAGTTTAATCGTTACGAAAGTATAGCTAAAAACTGATTTTGCATTAATTTATTTTCTTAATTTGTTAAACTTGTTTTTGTGGTCTCATTAATTTAAATCTCATTTAAATCAGAAGTTGTTTCTATTTAAATTACAAACATAAGAACAAGAGACAAGAGAAAAGCAAAGATTACCTAGGAAATAATAAGCTGAAAATAATGCTGCTGTTATTTTTAATTCTTACTAAAAAAAGCTATAGCTAATCCAACTAACAGCATAGGAAAATGCATGGATGTTAATCTAATCACAAATTAAATGATTAAATAAAAACTAAACAATAACAATTGATTACTGTAACGATTTTACAATTCGTTAACTTTGAACAGTACATCTATTAAATATGCGTGAATAAATTTGATTACTCAACCACCGTTAATCCAATAAAACCAATTTCAATTGATATTTGTTTCAAACGTTATTTAGAACTTTTTGTTTGGTTCGGTTTGTAGTCGAAGTTGCAAAAATAATTATCATATAACCAAGCGTTTCAATCTACTCTAAAACCCCTTAAACTTTAAACAAATACCAATTATTATTAAAATGTAATTCCAATCAGACTAGAATGAAGATTAAAATAATGACACTTAATTATAGTAATTATTTCCAGATCATTAAATGTACGAAATTTGGACTTGTTGAAACGTAAATAGATAACCTTAGATACTGAAGCGTTCTTAAATCTCAAAACACCAATTATTTATTGTTTAAAAATCGAGAGACATTTTACTACACCTTCTAAAATTAATTTTTCCTTACTTGCCTTTCTTCCTGTTCCTGCATTTGTGTCAAATTATTTTATTTTTAATTCATATCTTTTTAAACTGTCCGGATAGAAGTTTATAGATCAATCGCATTAACGCATAACAATAATCCAAAAACCAATGAATGGTTTGTTTAACTAAACGTTAAAATATAAATCAGTTTGACCATGAAATGTTCAAATAAAAAATACGATTTTATTACTAAAAAAGACATTAACACCGAAAAAAAAACAGACCATTGTTATTGAAATTAAATCCAAAGATGGAGGAACATGGCCGAACGAACAGGTCGAGTTGTGAATCACTCAAAACTGAATTGCATAACTAATTATTCTTATTCGCGAAAATGCTTTATTTATACTTTAATGCCAGTTATTAATCACCAACTAGTTTTCCCTATATGGAAGACCTTTGAAACGCCGCGGGAAACTGGGGCTTATGAGTTACCTTGAACATAGAAACAAAAAACAAAGTACTTTACTTTAAATTGACATTGATTAAATGTATTGTTGCATAATCAGACCGGATTTGCAAGAAGTTTTTTTTTAAGCTTAAGAAAAGGTCCGTACTGAGAAAGATAGATGAAGTTCTGTTGAATTTTGCTTCTGCAGAAGGAAACTAGAAACAGCCTAACGAAAAATAATGAAATCAAAATTGAAATTCATTCTTCAAGCCTAGGTTTGGATTATAGCTACGACGTCTTTAAGGATTCAAATTTTCCAATCCTTGTGTTGATATCAAATATTTAACTTGTATATACTTTGAATTATCTGCATTAAAATTACAGGGTGTGATAAACCAGGTGAGAATTTTTAAGTGAATTTCCATTTTTATATATTTTTTTTTCAATTCATACGGCTGAATTACTACTTCAAACTTTCAAAATTAAATTTAAGCAGACTTAAGAATTTATTACGGAAACAAAGTGAATGTACGACTCGAATAACTTAGAAATTGCAATACAAATCTTTAAAACCTGCACTGTATTTGAAAAATAATGGAAATTTAGGAATTTGAGTTACAAATTTTAAATTAAATTTTTAATATCGCTTCAAAATGTTGCTATTAACTTCTAATCTTAGGAACATTCAGAACTGATCATCAAACAGCCGAAAGTATTGTTGATTGTTGCATTTCTCACTTTCGTGAAATTTCAGGTTTTTAAAATTAAACTTAAAATTAAATTAAATTTAATCAGGTTTTAATTCACGTCCCTGGACCAAGACTTTTTCCAAATTGTCCCCAATTCTTTCCGCATTTTTCCAACTGCTTCATAATCAACTAAATCAATTATTACGAATCCAAATTCCAAGCAATTTCCTGTGTCTAATTTCAGAATTGTTTCTGCATTGCTCATAACTGTGGGCGATTTTGATTACTTTCCTGTAATTTTCAACAAGCAATAACAATAAAAAAAAACCTCTTTAAGTGTAGAAGCCGAAAATAAAATCGATCGTTTTAAAGGAGAAAGTATTCCAAATTTCATAATAGTAGACCGGCTCAGACATTTTAAGTGAATTTATGTCTTAATGAGAACTAATTTGCTATTTATGTAAATTTGATGTGAAAATTGTAATAAAATGATATATTTAAATGTATCTGCAGTTCGTGTCGTAACAAATCGTGTTACATGGTATTACTTTATTAATGCAAAGGTTTACCGATAATGTCGAATGAAAAGTGGCCCCAGCCCCACCTGGCTTTAATTTAATAATTTTGTTTTGACACCTTGACGGGTTTTTATTAAAGTTGAAAAGGTACCGGTTACTTTTTATTAGGTTTGTGTTTCATACTGCAGAAAACTGCATTGAAGTATGTGCCAGAAACCCATTAAAATTTAAATGAAAATAGAGTTTTATTTTTGGTAAAACGGAAACATAAGGAGCCGTACTTTATATGGAAATTAATGGTGTTTGTTGTTATTGTTATCCTACAGTACTTCGATCATTAATTTTCATTATGTAAATAAAACTCCCGCATAAGCATGTTTAAAAAGGAATTGAAGTCCTTGCTTGTTCGGTTTCAATGACTATCAAAGTTGTTTACACGATATGGGTTTTACAATAAGTTGATGTTTTGGTGTGTGTAACTAACAGGATTTTCTTACAAACTAATTAATTAATATACAAACACATACTTTAGAAATTCCCATCTCATGTCATCAATTGATCAATTGGCATATAGCTGTCCCATAAATAGAATCAAAATTTGTTTAGAGCTGCTATAATTTACTGAATTTATTAGTTTCTAAATTAATGTCAGCAAATAAATACTTTTCGGCAAATGCAGTGAAGGAAGTAAAGAATCGAAAACTAAAAAAAGAGATAAATTTGTCTGGGTATTTAAGAAAAAGTAGGAAAGTATTAGTCACATACGACATTTCTGTGGCAAAATATCAAACGTAAGGTGATTGTATCTTCGGATTAAAGTGCTTTATAAATAGTAGTGCTATTCATATCTATCTATTTAATTTCCTGTTTTCTATTTTATTTTTAAAATCTGTGATAGTAGTAGATTTTCAAATGTTTTGGCTTCAGACTTTCATTATTGATATAAAAATTTTAATTTTCAACATATTTGAAGTAGTTCGTATGAATTAGAAATTAATTAGAACGTAATTAATTTAACGTTAAAGTGAACTTATAATCAGATGCTAATGTGTTTTCGCCTACGCCTTTCAATTATGCAACACACTTTATTTAATGACGCAGTTTTCTCACCTTACTTACTTGGCTTCAACAGTCCATAAAGAACCAAGGCCTCCCTTCTGGGTTACGGAGCCTACGGTTTTACGGGGGGCGGTGGCTACCGGCGTCCCCAGCCCTACTGGTATAGTTCTGTAGGGTTTGTCCTGTTCTTTTCGTCGTGGTTGACAATCCCTGCCCTCTCCTTTCTATCCTTTGCTATCTTCTTCCAGTTCTTTACTCCAAGCTTCTGCAGGTCTCTTCCAATGCCATCGACCCATTTACTTCTTGGTCTTCCCTGTGCCTTTCCTTCCTCAAATTTCGTCGCCCTGGTCTTTTTGAGTGTCCTCCATGCCCTGCGCTTCCGTTCCATATCAGTTCCGTTCCTTATACGTAAAATATTCTTGCATATAAATTAAATGATCGAATTCGCATATTATGTTTCATTTGCGTACCATTTCCATCCAGCCAGTAGCTTCAGTATTGTTGGAAACGTATTTTTGACGGATGTGCTGAGACGTATCGTAAGCGGTAGCTATAGTGTTCACATATAAATACATTCCATTCACCTTACATTTTAATATCGTTCTTTTACCTTCACATGATGGACGACGAAAAATTAATTGAACTTGTGAGACAAAATTCTGTGCTTTATGATTTTGAAAATAATAAATATAGTGACAAACATTATAAAGAACGGCAATAGTTTGGTGTCGTCGTCCATCAGTTCTCTAAATATGGTGGTGTATTCTCCTTCGACCGTTTCTTTTTTTTTAACATATCATTAATCCAAAATCTCCGTTTTCTTTTTTTCCAAGCGGACTTCCTCATCCAATATAACAGCAGCTATAATTAAATTTTCTTCGGACTTCATCTCAACTATATTTCTTTACTAAACTCAGGATACGATATGGCAAGTACACGGAAGATGATAATGTGAATACACGCCAATTTAACGGAACGTATATATTATGTGATTGATATGGAACGGAAACGAAACATAAAGTGAGAATCAACCTTTATATGTACGTCTGCTTCGGATCTCACTAGTAATACTTGGGCGTTTAAACAAGGCATAGATCTCGTGGTTCATCCATCATTTTCTTGCACCGGGCCATATATTTTTCGCAAGATCTTCCGTTCACATGACCCCAACACTTATTTTTCTTTTCTTGTGAGGCTCCATGTCTCTTCTGCGTATAACACTACTGGTCTGATCACTATTTTATATACTTCTATGTTTGAGTTTGTCGATAGCTTTTCCAATTTTAGCACATTTTGTAACGCGTAAAAACAGTTATTACCTTGCATTATCTGTACATTCACGTCCACCAAGCTTCCGTTACCTTCCGTAATCATCGACCCTAAATATTTGAAGCCATCCTTACCAAAACCGTATTTCTTGAAGTTACCATGTACTTCGTTTTAGTGACATTTACTGTTAGCCCCTGCGTTGCCGCTGCCTCTTCAGGAACTTTATATACCTCTTACAAGTCCTTCTTAGTTCTGCTAATCACATCTACAATGTCATCAACATATGCTAATATCTGGCAATGTAATTAAAGATTGATCTTCCTGAATTTATTGGTAGTCTTCTGCCCACCCTTTCTAGTACTAAGTTGAAAAGTGTTGTTGAAAGAGCGCCCCCTTGTCTCAGTCCCGTTTCAATCCTGAATTCTTCAGATAGCTGATCCTGAATTCTCATCTTAGCTCTAGTATTAGCCACTTTCACTAATTTGATTAATTTTGACGGTATTTTAAGTTCTTGTAGCTTTTTATATAGTTTACTTCTTATTATAGTGTCATATGCTTATTTAAAGTCGATGAATAAGTGGTGTAAGTCCATATTAGTTCATAACATTTTTCTAAAATTTACCGTATTGTAAAAATCTAATCAATGGTAGATCGGCCTTTCCGAAATCCGCACTGATAATCCCCCACCGAATTTTCCATGCACATTTAGCTTCTTCTCCAATGATTTACTGAATATTTTGTATCCAACATTTAATAGCACTATATCTCTAAAATTCTCACCTATATACAGGGTTATTGGTAATTCGATACATTCCTTTGGAGATATGATGGGACAGGAGCTAAGAAACAAATTAAACCTAACATACATTATGCAAAAGTAAAAAAATAATTTCTGAGAAAAACGAATAGGTAATTTTCGTAGCTGATTTTTAGAAATCATTTTTAATAAGTTTTTATTTAAAATTTTCACATGATCGAAATGTTTCCGGATATTTTCCATTCGAAACGGATGACCATAGAGTGGGACAAGTAACCCAGTCAAAAAGTTCAGAAAATGTCAAGTAGATTTTTTAAAAATTAACTTTAAAGACATTGAGATCTACTTTTTTGAGAAAAACACAAAAATTGAAATATCTCAAAAACTATTGAGTTTTGCATAATGTATGTTAGGGTTAAATTTGTTTCTTAGCTCCTGTCCCATCACATCTCCAAAGGAATGTATCGAATTACCAGTAACCCTGTATAGTTTTGTCCCTCTTTTTATGCAATGGGAATATGATGGCAACATTCCATTCTTCCGGGAGTTTTTCTTCCTCCAAATCCTTTTTATGATGGTGTGTATTTCCTTCATGATTAGTGGACCTCCGTAGTTTACCATTTCTTCGGCCATATTATCCTGCCCTGGTGCTTTGTTCTATTTCTTCATGTGTTGGCACATTTACTTCTGTTTTCTTCTCTTTCTCTGGCACCTCTTCCCCTACATTACTCTTACTGTTATCACGCGTATGTTATAGCTCCGCAAAAGAGCCCCTCCATTTTTGTATGGCCCCTTCCTTGCTCTCAATCAAACTACCATTCTTATCTCTGCAAGACATTGTCCGTGGCTGATAACCTCTCTTCTGATAGTCTACTTCCTTGTAGAATTGTTTCGTATTTCCTCTGCTTCTTTTTCCATCCTTTTTAACCGTTGTTGATCGTACAACCTTTTATTTGCTCTGCATAGCCTTTCTACGGCTTCTCTCTTGCTCTTAAACTGATTTATCTTTTCATCTGTATTCTCCTTATCATCCTCAGCCTGGCTTTGTTTCTTTCTTCCACTTCTTCTGTGAACACAAACGTTACTTGAAATCAGATATTCTCTCACACTCAGCTGTTGCTGAACATCTTGTTCGAAAAATTTTCGATCATCGCCAATGCCCCTTATTTTTCCAACAGAAAAATTCGTGAGGCCATTGAAATCATCAAGACCCCTAACAACTTGCATCATGACAGTGGCTACTATCGTCTATTAGATATATGGAATTCTGTAATCCCTACTGGAAGACGTTCTGTTAAAAAATATTTTCTCTAGCTAAGAATGAGAATTTTCTTGGACTTGTTAATTTTGGTGTGGTGTCTTAAGGAAATTCTCATATTAAATTTTCTTTTTTTAAATTTTGGATCATATTTTTGTACGTTTCTATGGTTACACTCATACTGTGCGTATATGGTATCTATCTGAAACCTTCGGAAAAATTGAATTTGTAAGAGTTCGCTTTTCCTCCTGAAGAAGCTCCTTAAAAAGTGGACGAAACTCTGACTTCTTCTGTCCCAACAATGACACGATTCCAACCCGAAAGACGTTCTGTTAACACTTTTTTCCACTGCTTGTTTACAATTTTCGTCGTACCATTTTTTGCGTTCTTCCTTTTCTTTTCGCCTACTACTAGTTGTCGCACTAGTAGTCTCAAATATTTGGTTGATAATCTAAAAATCTAATATAAGCCAATTATGCAGTCGTAAGGTACAAGTGGCGGAACATGTGCACCTAACTGTTCGTAAATATGTAGTCAGCATGTGAAAAAATTGTAATTGCCTTCTATAATAATTTGTATTTATTGATATTTTCGCTTTTAAATTTATGCATTTATGCATGTTGGCTGAAATAGCTTTAGAAAACCCTCCTTACTACTGCACTACTTAAACAATTCCTTTTTAGAAGTGACATCCTTAGTAAAAGTTTCTTACCTGTATAACTCTCGATTTATATAAATTGAAGAAAACTTTTACATTAACAGTCGTAGCTCTTTGCTTTTGGGATGATATTATTGGTTTTCTTTTTTGTTGGTTAATATTTTTACAGCTTTTATTTTTATAATTTTATGATATCTTACAAAAAGGTTAGAATTATGTTTATTGTCTAAAAGTCAAAGTCAAATAGACCCATTCGATTCTTTTTTCATTATTGGTGTTCATAGTTGATGTTTATGTTAGTGATATTTAATTGGAATTTGCGTCGTTTTATTTATTTTATTATACTCCATATCATTTAACCTCTCTTTTAAACAACATAACAATGCCCAAAAAACTGATACGAAAATTAAATTTAGTTTTCTGGTCAAATTTTCTAAATTTCAAGAGACAGAAAATTAGAAAGTTATCCTTGGAGAAAAATAATAGAATTATGCGTTCATAATAACCATTGTTACATTATAACACAGCAATTGTAAATTCTAATCATTCAATCAATAATATACAATAACTATATACGTACAATTAAAATGGTATCTGTGCTACATTGTTCTTCATTATTATTAAATTGGCCCCGGAGCACGTTCCCATATGTAAAATCATGCTCGTTAGAGCTTAATAACAAAATAATTGTCTTTACGGGAAATAATAATGATAGAGTACAGGTACACAATAATTAAGCTATTTGTGTTGCAAACGCCCGCGGATTTCATGATTATTGTAACATTATTATATTGAAAACTTGCAACGTACTTTTTGCAAAAAAATTACCACGCCTTTTGAGATGTAATTACAAAAAATTACGAGAGTTTATAATTAGGAGAAAACTCCGCAAATGTAAACAAATCTGTTACAAATTGTGTCGCGGCTCGTTCTCCAACTGGCTCTTGCTCGTGTATTTTTAGGTCAATTAAGAGCGCTATTGCCATAATTCACATCTGGTACATGACTTAACGAGGGAAACAATAAGAGTTGCTATAAGTTAAGAGCTTTGTAGGCTTGTGTTTAAAACTAAGAACGATGTTTGTTGTAGAAGACGTTAATCATACTTTTGGGCCCTTAGACGGAAGTATCTACGCCACCATCGCCAAGAAGCCGGAGCTTTCGCCCGGCGCCGTTTCTAGTCCTCTTACTGTGTCCATGGACTCTGGCATCTCTTCTGCAGGTTAGTAATTGTTTAAAAAAATAGGTTTAGCACGCGTTCCTTAGTGCAAATATCCGTTGTTAATGATAAGAGGATGTCACTTCTGTTAACGCTAAAGGAAGTTCTTTGTAAACATCTCCTTGCGCTCCGTTTTTTGTTGACTGTATGAAGATCCCTTCGATGTTTACTTATGTATTATAACAGCAAATATTCGCATGTAAAAGGAGAAACGATGATACAGAATTCTAACATTTACAGAGAATTCGTAGAATTATTGTGACGAATTTAAAATTGAAAATTGTTATTAGTTATACTTGGTTTTGTTCATCACTTTTTGGTACTTCTGAGATCTCATTATGTTGTGTTCCTTTCTACTTCTGTTTTGTGATTAAAATCAATATTTAGTTAATGATTTTGTGTCAAAAAATCGAATTTGTTTAATTTAACTGCCTCTACCAATTGTAATGAAATTAAATGCGCTAAGTGTTTTAATCGAACATAATTCATAAGTTAATATTAAAAGAGATACAGGGTGTCAAAGTCAAAATTTTATTTAACCTTTGGACTAAAGTAGTTGAAGGTAAATCGTAATATTTTAAACACACGAATCTACTGTTGGTTTGTGTCTCATTACTTAAAGACCATGCTGTCTAGAAGTACCAAAACAAGTCGAATAAATTTTACTGTCTTAAAGAAACTCTAAATTTCATATCATGTTTGTAATAAAAGTATCTTCAGCCTTTAAAAAAATTTACAAGGTTAACAAATAAAGGACAAACAAATAAATTTCCGATAAAAATCAATATACTACTTCAAATTGTATCAGAAATTGCGTAATTTGTAGTAGCTAATATTGTCAACAGAGAATTACATAAAAGATGTTTAAAACACCATAACTTTTTGCTTTATATTTCTTCACAAGGAAGAAAAAGAAAACTTTACTTGTTGTTTATTTATGGAGTAATGACGAAATGCCTAAAATACGTCAATTAGGAAAAGATGCTTATATTTTACGTATTAAATGAGCACCTGTGTGTACTACATTTTAATAAAATTGTATAAAATTATGGTCAAATTTTATTTGTAAACTCATTGAAAAAAATAAATAATTCAGTCAGTAGGCGAAAAATTAATGTAATTCGAGCAAAATAAGGAACATAAAATGGTAGGTGGTGTAGTGACACGTGCTTTATAGATAAGTTACAGATGCAGAAAATAATTAATCATTATCCATTACACGAACCAGCGTTGCCCTTTTCCCTTGTCAACCCGTAAATGTAATTAACAACTTTACATTCTATATCGAGTATCATTTACTTTCCCCCCTATACTACCGCTGATTCAGGGATAAAATATGCAAATTCAGATTGCCTTTTAATGCCGAAAAACGTAACACATAGCAGTCGTAAGCGTGGGTTAGGTTTACTTTGAATGGTCAATTTAAAAATTTCTCCAAAACCATAAAACGGAGCAAACCACTGTTAAAATTTTAAAAAAGCACGTCGTTTTTGCTATCTTTATTCAACTAATTGACATAACCGGGATTAAAGAATATCGAATGTCACTTTGTTCACAATTGGCACTAATCTCCTTGATCATGTGGGGGCAGGTCACCAGCAGAACGCCAACACCAACGCCTCTGCGAGTCCCCCACCGACAGCACAGCCGTCCCCACTAACCCCTGAAGACCAACACCGTGAGCTGGACGAACTGCTTACGGACATGATGTTAACGGTCCAGAGCATTCCCGACGTGAAACCGCGACAGCAATCACCGGCCGCGACTGATAACACCTTCAACCTCGAGAATGTCAGGTACATAGACGAGGAGGAAGACAAGAACATCCCTTACCACGCGCGCCAAGATAGTCGACCCTTCAGTTACGGAGTCAATTCCACCATGATAGGGGACTCAAAAGCACTTTCCAGCCCAACATTGGTGCGGAAGGCTAGTTTCAACAAAAGTTCCGGGGATACTTTGAAAAAAGTGCAAACCCAAGTTTTTCCCGAATCGTTCCCTTCGAAAACTTCAACTTATTCTTCTTCGCCTAATTATGCCAACTTCAATTCGTCCAATTATAATTCCTCTTCGAAATATGGGACTTACTCAACGACCGCTCCCAATTACAACAAGAAGGATCCCATAGATGATATTTTTACCGCAAGTGCTTTGAGTGCCAATCGACAACCCTACAGAAGGGAATTTAGGGAAGAATTTTACAAAGACGATGTTAAAAGGTACGATCCGATGAAAAGGAGCTTAACCGATGGCAGCCTACGAAGAAGTCCCGAAAAAATCACGGAATATAAAACAAGTTCCTTGGTTACGAGCCCTTACTCGGATTCTGAAAGTTTATCGCCTCCTGGAGGTTTTAGAAGTTCACCCAGGTCACCAGAATTTCATGAAACGTAAGTAACTTTTTCATGTTCAATCTTAGATTTACAGTAAATTTAGACGACTTTCACTTTTATTTGGCCGGTTAAAATCTCATTCAGAAAAATAATCGGACTCACGTGAATGGAGACATACACACGAAATGGCGTGAATAAAACGTTTAAGTCAACCTTGAACTTCGAAATCGAACAACCATCTGGTAATGATTTATGTAAAAAACCTCTAGTTTGAGTGGTTGAAAATTGAAATATTCAATGGTATTTTTATGGTGGCTAAATTTAAAAGCGGGGCTTAAATTTGCGTACAAAAAGCAGATATTTAAGTTTAGAATCTCAAGTGCAATTGAAAAATTTGCACACATGTGCTGTATAACCTACATTTCTGACTTGTTGCATTCCTTCATTGGAATGTCGGCTCTTCCAGGGATTTCTACAAGTACAAATTCATTTCTATTGTTAACCGAAAGTGGTAATAACTTCTTTTTAAAAATGGTTAACCATATAAGTACTTGACTCTTACCTTTTTGTTCGTTTACTTATTTAACTTCTTATTCCGTTAGTAAATCCATTTGAAAATGAATAACGGTGAGAAATACTTGAACTTTGTAACTTCTAAGAAAAAAATTGCAAGTACCATATAGAAATTCTATTAAATAACACGATCCATTTACGGAAGAACATACCAGAGGACTCCCACACTTGAATTGTTTGTTTTAACTTTTAGCAAAGCATAAAATCGATGTTAATTGATTGGAAGTTTCTAAATTGCTTTTATTGGCATTTTAACGCTTTCGGAATTTATGGAAAAGTATTTTAGAATATAATTTTTTTTTTTTGTAAATACCCACCCTTGATTTTGGCTGATTGGTTAGTTAATTAAAGGTTCTACCTACTGATAAATTTAATTTTCCTTGAAAACTATTAATACAATTGTTTTTGTAAAAAATACTTACAACTTCACTTTATTAGGAAGTGAAAAAAGGCCAATCCTAAGATATTTAATGAAATGTTTGCTTAAAGTCTATTAAATTTATGTATATGTAAATAACGATGGAACACCTAAATACCCAACATTAGTTAATGATTTCAAAGTGAAATTATTTAAAAAAATTGAATACAGAAATCTTGACAAATTTTTCAAAGCATTGCTAATACAAAAATTCGAACCGTCTTTGTGGAATTTACTCCCAAAGAGAAAACAGAGCCATTTTAAATATTTATGCAGTTATTATTTAAAAGTTTGTGCCAACTCATTTACAGATTTACTTATTACCTTTAATGCACTTGTCCCTGGATTAATTATCTTTAATTCTCTAAATACGTGGAAAAAGGAAAATAAAGTATGTGGCCTTCTAAAGATGGCAAACTAACTTCATCACAGAACACCTGTATTGATGAATGAAAAAACGCAAAAGAATTTGTCCTTGTTCATCCCACATTGCAATAACACTAAATTGCAACTAAAAATTAGTGCAATTGTCTACACCTATAACTATTAGTACAATAAAACACCAATTTACCATTTAACCGTTGATTGAAGAATAGGATAACGAAAATAGTCTATGACAAAACCGATAATGAAAATTTATTGCTTTTCGACACTCCTCTCCTTGTTTTAAGATACACATAAACACGAAGACGTGTACACAAATACAAATCAAGTGTTACGTAAATACATACGAAGAACATTATTTTGTAATACGACCTTGAGTACCATTATCTCAAAAAATCTGTGGAATTTTAAATAGAAATACAGCAAATAGCCTCGATATGTTTATGTAAAGTTGTGCAGCTGCAATATTTTAAGTACCTTTTATTTTGTACAAGGATTCAAGTGCAAAAAAAGTTGCTTGACTACATAAATAACATTGACATAAACCAATGAAAAGAAAATTAACTGTCTTACCATAAATCTTCTTTGGTGTTACTAATTAACTTATAGTTAGTGCATTTTAATCACTTAATTGTGCATTAAGTGTTGGTGGATGTAATGCAAAAATGATAAATAACCCGCATATGTCTTCTTTTTAAATTTAATTTAACACTTATCTTGCATATGAGCCGCATAATTACGCTTTGTTTATTATTTATTACAAACAATAACGTGGCGCCTTTCAACATTGTATCTGCCAGAAATGACAACAAGAACGATAATGCACTTCCCGTCTAATTTTTAACAAAATCTCTTATAATTGCCTTGTTTATTATTATCGAAGACGTAAACATGTTATTAATAATAATTAGGTTTCTGATCAAACCTACACTAACAGGAAAAATGTCAGTCCAACCTACGAAAACCTACACCGTATGATAATTCAAAATTTAGCCAAGCTTAAAAAGTACAATTTAGAAAAACAATCAAACATAATTGGGCCTAAGTAAAAATCCAATGTGTGACGTAATCTCATTAAGAATCTTCGTTTTAAATATCTATCGTAATAAAGAGGATCGCGTATCATGATCATGGCCGCAAAATGTGGTTTTATACAAAATGGGTCGAGGTTATTTTAAGACGAGGTTGTCATTTTTTTTTTAATAACACTTGACCGCTCCATATAAACATTTTTGCGAGATGAATTTCCAGATAGTACCGGTATGTGCCCTCATTTTATGAAAACTTAATATTAATGGATTATTAATTATTAATAATGCAAGTGCGCGCATACAGCAGCCAAGATCGTTAAGCCAAAATTAAACCGAAATTAATTTTGATTTTAGAATGGCGTGTATGTATTTGCGTAACCCTGAATTTCCAAATATTTCTTGGGTTATATTTGCCTTTTCATTTATAAGCAAACACAGTTGAAACTTCGCATATGTATTTTGCACAGTTAAACATTTCACATTCTTTTAATATTTATTACGCCTCAAATAAACAAACGACAAATATCCATTTTGAAAGGATCCAAATTCTGAGCGAAATTTTCATTTAAAACGAAAATAATCGAAAATACTCAAAAACGGAACTATGCTAGAAACCATGATTTTGTTTATGAATTTACAATAAAAATACCGAAGTTGGAACTCAGCTACGAATAATATACAGGGTTACTGGTAATTCGATACATTCCTTTGGAGATGTGATGGGACAGGAGCTAAGAAACAAATTTAACCCTAACATACATTATGCAAAACTCAATAGTTTTTGAGATATTTCAATTTTTGTGTTTTTCTCAAAAAAGTAGATCTTAATGTCTTTAAAGTTAATTTTTAAAAAATCTACTTGACATTTTCTGAACTTTTTGACTGGGTTACTTGTCCCACTCTATGGTCATCCGTTTCGAATGGAAAATACCCGGAAACATTTCGATCATGTGAAAATTTTAAATAAAAACTTATTAAAAATGATTTCTAAAAATCAGCTACGAAAATTACCTATTCGTTTTTCTCAGAAATTATTTTTTTATTTTTGCATAATGTATGTTAGGTTTAATTTGTTTCTTAGCTCCTGTCCCATCATATCTCCAAAGGAATGTATCGAATTACCAATAACCCTGTATAAATATTTTTAATTTAAATCGCATTTTTCCAAATATTTCTTCTTCGGGAATCCTGGATAATTATTTTTATTACTTCTTAACCAAATTTCTCCATTCCTTCCGGTCCATCGCTAGTAATTTCATCTCTTTGTCTACCTATTCTTTGTAGCCAGTTCTTTCTACGTCTTCTTTTTCTTCTTTTCCCGATTCTGCCAGTCGGCATTATCTTCTTCACTAGCCTGCTTTGGTCCATGCTTAATATGTGGCCACACCACCTCAGTTACTTCTCAATCTTCTTTGTAATTGCTTCTTGGTGGACGATTTCCTTCGTGCTTCTCTCGCAACATCCACGATTCACTTGCGTATATCATCGTTGGCACTACTATTGTATGAGACCCATAGTTTCGTTGTTAGGTCTATCTCCCTTTTTTCAAATATTGTTTTAATTAATGCGCAGTAGATCTTCACACTTTTATTTATTCTATTGGCTATTTCTCGGTCTATCTTCTCATCTGCCGATATTAAACTCCCTAGATATTCGTACGCTATTACTTTTTTCTTTCTTCCTCTTTTGTTTTGTTGTTAATTATCATTGTTTTACATTTATCAGTATTCACTTCCATTTCCAATTTATCTATTTCTCCAGTCGATATTCTCGTTAATTGTTTTATTTTGCTGTGAATATCTGATATTAAGACTATATTATTAGCATACATGACGCGATAAACTTTTATCGGTGTTAGTCTGTTATATCTTATTACTGTTGTTGTCTATTTTTTAGTCTGGTGTTCTTTAATATTTAGTCTGTCCATTACCACTATGAATAAAAGTGGACTTAGACTATCCTCTTGTTTTATTCCTAGATCCATTCTTCCCCACTTATCTTGACAACTCCGTTTACTTCATTATAAATACTCTTTAAAATTCGTACTAGCTTTATTGGTACTTCTAACTGTTCTGGGCAATTCCATATTATTTTTCTTTGAATTGTGTCAAAATCAGCTCGTATGTCTATGAAAGTTACAAAGAGTTGTTCTTCTTTTCCTTCTTTCTATTCTATTAGATTTCGTGATAATATGCTACTTGTTCGTCCTCCAATTTCTGTTCGATGATTGTTCTTAATCTACTCTCTATTATTTTCGTATATACCTATAGTTTAAAGCCAAGTAGAAGATAGGCATATGCTTGCGAATCCCCCTTCTTATGTATTGGGATTATTGTATTTTCTTGGAAATATTCTGGAATTTTCTTCGTCTGCCATGCTTTCTTGTATAAATTTGAAAGCCATTCTTTCCCTTTTTTCCTAAATTCTTTATCATCCCTGGCTCAATCTTATCTAGCTCGCTTGCTTTTCCTATTTTGATGCCTTTCATTGCTTCTTCTCCAATATTGATCCTTCGTCTTCGTTGTAATCTGTTGTGCTTCGGTTTTCATTTTCTCTTTTCTTTGCTTCAAATTTCTTTGTATAGTAATTTGTCCAGATTTCTAGTATGTCATGTAGTTCTGATTTAAGTTCATTGTGTCTTATTATTGCTGTTACCAATCTATGTTGGGTTTCCATTTCCGCCTCTATTATCGTTTTGATCTGTTGTATTCTATCACCCAGTTCATGTATATTGCTAAGATTTTTATTTTAAAGATGACTGCTTCTAATTTTTGATTGGGTCGTCCTGAAGGTTCATGATAAATACTCAATTATAATAAATAACTTAAATTTTAATGCAGATTTATTACATAAAAATCTTCTAAACTCTCTACATATAATTAATATTAATAAACTCACTGTTGTGAAATAATTTCTTTAAGAGTTACCACACAACTGTTACTTCTTTTTACAGTAGTGTTCTATTATAGGAATGATCTCACTACCCAGCAGGAATCTCCACACGAATTTTAAAAATCGCCACGGAAATTCCAATTCCATCCATCTCAATATTACCCGAATTCCAATTCCAATTTTTTATTTATTCTCAGTATTCCATTCAACGTAAGTTTGACAAACAAATAACTTATAATAATCGATATTTTTAATTAATAATTCAATTCATTTTATTACATGAATTCTTCGAAAAATCTTCAGTTTATTTATCTTTTTTACTTGCTTGTTTTCTTGTTGTTATTTTTCTTGATACCCTGGTTTTTCTCATTATTTTTCTTCCAATTAAAAAATTCCTTCTTGTTGCTTGAAATTTAATCAATTTTCAACCCCATTAACTTTTAAATACCAACTTTCTCCAATACACAACTTTAGCTATTCAGTCTTCATTACAATTATATACTTTTCAACATTCTACCACACTATCCTGCCTATCTAATTTTACATTTTATTATTTAATTAAATCTGCATTAACAGTAAAATCAATATTCATTTTTATACCACTAATATCATCTCAATATATACTGTGCTTTTGTCATTTCTTTGTTCTACTATGAACGTGTATCTATCTTCTAATGGTTGGTACCAGAAACTATTTCCTATTTTTAGGTCGTTTATTTGGAAGAATTCTTATTAATTTCTGTTCAGTCTTTACTTATACTCCGTGGTCTTTACCAATTCTCGCATTCCAATGCCCCCATAATGATTATTTGGTCGTTTTCTTCTCTGCTTCTATTTATTAAAGCTTGCAGGTCGGTACAAAAATTTATTATTACCTCCTCCTCTGAACATTCTATTGGTGCATATATTTGTATCATATTGATCTATCCTTCTAATTCAAATTCTAACACAATTATTCTCGAGTTTACTGCTTCAAATTTGCTTACTTTTCTGTTTTAATTCTTCTGATACTATCATGCCTATTTCTTCCTTTCCTATCTGCTCTAGTCGTCTTCCTGAGTAATACAAGTTATAGTTATCCCTTAATTGTTTATTTCTTGATCTTTTTTCTTTGTTTCGCATTGTCCCATAATTTTAATGTCTTAGTGTTGCTTTTCTTCAGTTAAATCGCATTATTTTCCTGTTATCGAAGTTATGTTCCATATCTATATTTGTATTTGTTTAAGTGTATCTACGAGGGCCAACTGATAAGTCTGGTAAAAATGAAACGGGATAATTTTTTTGGCCAAAAAAGAATTTATTTTTAGCCAAAAAAGAATTTATTTTTGGCCAAAAAAGAATTTATTTTTCAACGTAGTCGCTTTTTAGTTTTTAGAGCGATATACTTAGCCCAACGGTTTTCCAATTTTTTAATCCCTTCCGAATAATACGATTTATCCAACCCATTAAAATAGGCATTCGTTGCATCGATGATCTCTTTATTAGAGCCGAATCAAAGTTTGGAAACAGGAAATAATCGCTGGGGGCTAAGTCTGGAGAATGTGGTGGGTGTGGAAGCAATTCGAAGCCTAATTCATGAATTATGACCATGGCAATTGCACACGTATGCGTCCGTACATTGTCTTGATGGAAGAGAACTTTTTTCTTGCCCAAATGCGGTCATTTTTTTTCAAAACGTCGTTGAAACGGTCCAATAAGTTACAATAATATTCGCCGTTGATTGTTTTTTTCCTTTTCAAGGTAATTGATGTGGATTATGCCGCGTGCATCCCAAAAAATTGTGGCCATAACCTTGTTGGCCGATAAAACCGCCTTAGCTTTCTTCGGTGTCTGTCCGTCCTGCTTCTTTCCTTGGCTAGTTTTTTGGACGACGGCTTTTGTCCTTGTATTCCTCCTTGTTGCTTATCGGATGTTTTCCTGTTTCTTCTTCTCTGCCTTTTTCCACTAATTCTTCCATCTTCCCTAATTACTCCAATGTATTTATGTACTTACTTCACTATTTATTACCAGCTTATTATACATATAGATGTTTTGCCTTGTGTCCCTCATCTCTTGCATTTTTATATATTTTATTAATATTTTCCTCTCTTCTTGGATTTGCTTTTGGGTAGTCTTCATTAATACAGATGTTATGTTCTTTAAGGTTTCTTGCAGCCTTCAACGTATCCCGTTTCTTGTTCCACGTTACCGGTTCTATTTATCAGTATTGATTTCTTTCCTAATCTTCTGATTTCTTAGGTTTCTTTTTCCATGTATATTTTGACTTCTATATCCCTGAGGATTACTTTTATTTTTTTCCAAGTTAAATATTTAAATTTTAAATACACAAATAGAAACGTAAATTTGAAAATTTTAAAAATAAACGAACATAATATGTTGGAAATCAAAATACGGAACTAACTTTTAATGCTCTAAAAGTCAAATTTTATCTAAAATTCTGTAGTAATATCTGAAATATTTTCCAAGTACTTGTATAAAAATTAAATGATAGAATTATAAGTTAATTTGATATCAACAACTTTAAGCACATTTTAGAGTTTTAAATTCTTTTAATTTGCAGATCTTAGACGTTTTAAAACTAAACATGCGTTTAAAAACTAAATAAAAATATAGTATATTAAAATACAAGTTGCAGAAGGCATCTATTCAAGCACGAATTTGAAATTCCGAAACGAGCCGCATAGCGGCGAGTTGAGGGACAAATGAGTGCTTGAAGGACCTTCTGCAACAAGTGTTTTATACTATTTTTGCTATTTTGCCGCTTTATACCATTTTATAAATTAAAAAATAATTTTTTTTCTATTTTGCGTTTAGAATAACTCCACACTTATTCTAACACTCAAATGACGTCATTTGGGTGCTAGAATGGAGTTATTCTAAACGCAAAATAGAAAAAAATATTTAAGAAATCGCATCGCAACCGTCGTTATAAATACATATGTAAATATTCCAAAATCGATTGAAACGATTCGTTTTCGTTAAAATCACCGAATAAGTCACAAGTCAAGGATCTGGATAAGGGATAAACGAAATTGTTATTTATGTATATGAAAAATTTCGCGCAAAGTTGCGCACGTAATCGTAAATTGGAAGAACTGATCTACATATTCCAAAAATGGTTGGTTCTTCAAGCAAACTTAAGCGCTACTTTGCATATTAAGTTAATATAATTCCTCACATTTAACCCCGTGTAATAGATTACGTCATTCTGTGAATTATAAGACTATTTTTAGCAAAACCTACAATAATTAAAATTTATTTTTAATTTATAGTTTACTTCAGTTCATATTTCCGTATATTTATTTTGTTTGAGATTGGTTGTTTTTGTTGTTGTTTATGACCACACTGCGGCCTGAAATAGTCTTTTGTGATTGGTTAATACGATATTTAAATAGTAGGAATAAAAAGTAAAAATTTATTTTATATCATCCTACATTTTGATTTCTATCAACAGAAAAAATCATTCGGTCGCTGAACTTTTATGACATAACATGTTAACATTCTTTCATGTCTCAATTTGGAAAGACGGGATTACTGCATTACAGGAGAAACTTCGGTGTTGCAGTTAACTGTAACTGTTTTAATTGGACATACAGCCTAGAATTGGGATAATTCTTTCTTTGAATTTTATTTTTAAATAAACCAATTTGTAGTGGCATACAATACATAGAAAAAATACTTGATCAGTAACAGAAAGTAATGCTTTGGCTAATTAAGCTTATTAGATAAAATTAATTCTCATACTTTCTCAATTCTAAATGCAAAAGCTTTGTGGATTTATTTTCAACCTGTAATTTAAAATATTACCTATTTCTAAACGAGTAATTAAAACCATTAATAAAATTTACCTTATTTTTGTTTAAATAACGTCTAAAAAGAGGTTTTCTTACGAGGCCATTAAAGCAAAACGGTAGACGCTGTAATTAATTAATCTTAATATATAAACGAACACCTCTTTGTGTCTACTAAGAAAATTAACGTAGGTAGCAGGAAACACTTTATTTCTAACCAAAATAGCAGCCTTTGAGTCGTTTGTTCCACAAAATTAATCACCACCGCTCGTTTCAATAAAGGAGTAGGAGGAATTTAAATTTAGATAGTAATAATCTTTGAGAGAGTTATTAATTTTTGTTTTTATAAATAGATATGCAACGGGCAACTTGACATGGCTGCAAAAACAACAACTGAAATTAAAGGAACGCAGAGAGATGCAGTTACGAGAAGAACGTCAACCCCATGAAACTCGTCTGCTTTCGGAACTCCGAAATATCCAGTCACGACATATTCGACCTTCAGCTAGTCATAGAGCCGATGGTTACACTAGCGATACCACAGCTTTTGCTGATGATGATGATGATTTTACGATCCCTTTACATATTAATACCGCATCGAGAAATATATCATCCCTTAATTCACCCCCTAGCAGAAACTCTTCTATGAATTACAATTCTTCAAAGACAGTTTATACCACAAGCAATGAAAGACCATTTGTAGGGGTGAAGCGAGCACATGAAAAGTTCGTACAGGTATGTGTTGAATTTATATTTTCTACAATTCTTAAGCACCTTTTATACCTTCACACTAAATTTTTTTTAATGAAGCGGGATTGCATACCGTAAAAATTTAAAACTGCACTTAGGTTCAAGGTAACATTACTCTTCTAACATTAACCCAAAAATAACCCTAACTTTACAGAGTTCTTCGTCTCCGGCATCCGCTTTGGCCGCAAATCCGATGGGTCATGTGGTAAGACCACCATCTAGAGGTGGGGATGCCATAGATGGCGGATTATTATCATTAGTGGAACAAGAACAATATGCCAAACTAAGCACCAGACAAAACAACCCTTTGGTGGGTATTTCTAACTCATATAAAGAGAATGAAACACAAATTAACAAATCATCTCGTGGAAACTCACATATCATGACTGACAATTCACGTGTAGATAGCTCACGACATGATGCACTTGCTGATTTGATCGCTAGCTTGTCTAACGGATCCGATAACTCTAATGACAGCCCTAATTCTGCAAATGCATGGCAGGTACTAAAGAATTTTTTTATTACATATTTTGTTACCAGTTAAAAGGCTTTGTGTGTTATTCATTAATTAAAAGGCTGAATGTTCCATTTCACCTTGCATGTGTTTCATAAGTATTTGAAATTTTTGTTGTCTGTTTCTATTAAACAATACAGGTTGTTGAATCAAAGTCATTAAATTGATTTGTTATGTTTAGTATCGCGAAGAATCTTTATCATCATGGCGTACTCAATCAGTAAGTGAAATTGATTCGAGTCCTCCTCAGAGTGTCTCTCCAAGGCCTCAAACGCCAGCGTTCCCTGTGCATCCACGCACACCATATACGAACTCATCGACACCGACTGTACAATTCGATTTACCTTCCGAACGACTACCACCTAAAAGTCCTACAACCCAGCGGTAAGTTTCAAAGAATTTTTACTTACTACATTTACACCGAGTGCTTCAAAAGCACGCCTTTCACTGCTTGCTGTAAACGTTTAAAACAAAGCGTTACAATTAGAAAATATTTTTTAGCTAACAATATTTATTAAATCTTTGAACTTTGAGAATACAAAGATCAGAACAAAAATTAAATCAAACTTATATTTATAGACGTTTGAGTTTTCCAACAACTTCTGCTCTAAAAAATGCAAAGCGATGGTCTAATTCACCTGAAAGGTAAAGCGAAATCCATGTTGCTTGCAAAGCATGTTATCACATCTGGATGTTTCCACTTCATGACATTGTAGATTTTCAAGTGTTAAAAATACTATGTAAATTTCACATGTATGCAAGCTCCCTCAATCAAATAAAACAATTGTGCATGCAAATTACTGTTTATACATTATACAAATTCTTATGTCCATTGTCATGCACTTTTCAATGTTGGGCCATATCTTCGTCTCAATCTTCATATGCACTATTGCACCACAATGCAAGCAAAGTCCATGCATGAAAGTTAATTGGGAATTTTTAAGTAGTCAATAATTTACATTTAAATTAATAATTATGTATTTGGTAACAGCAAGGACCGACCTACTTCACCGAGTGACCTAATCAACGGAACAGGATCGGAATATATACATGCAACAGCACAACGCAGCATATCAGCAACACCACCACATTCTTCTAGTTATAATTACCGCGAAAACTACTCTGAAAATTATCAATCCAGTCCTAGAAGTCCTGTCCAAAATGGATCAGCTTCTCCTACGGTATATTACGGCCATTCAAGGAGAAGTTCGGTACATTCTGAATCTCCTCAGGAAGTATCTCCAGCACATGTTAAATTTGTAAGGGATACATCGAAGTACTGGTATAAAGCAACCATATCTAGGGAAGAAGGTTTGTTGACCTTTATACGATCTTAACTTAAAATTAATGTATAAAATTTTACAGCTATCAGTTTGCTGCGTAATCAAGCCCCTGGAACGTTTGTGGTTCGGGATTCAAATTCATTTCCGGGTGCTTTCGGTCTAGCTTTGAAAGTGGCTACACTTCCATCTAACATTCAATCAAAATTGGCTAGTACTGACGAGTACGTACGTCACTTTCTAATTGAACCAACATCTAGAGGGGTTCGTCTAAAAGGATGTGTTAATGAACCGGTGTTTAGTTCACTGTCGGCGTTAATTTATCAACATTCAGTTACGCAGATGGCCTTGCCGTGTCGTTTAATGTTACCAGAAGGTGATATTAAAGCATCAGAACACGTCGGTAGCCCTGCTCAGTTATTACTATCTCAAGGAGCAGCGTGCAATGTTTTATACTTATTCTCAGTTGATATGGAATCGTTAACAGGGCCACAGGCAGTAAGAAAGGCAGTTATTGAAATTTTCCAAAAAGCACCTTTGCCTAATGCAACAACTGTGCATTTTAAAGTAAACGGACAAGGCATAACCTTAACTGATCATAAGAGGAAGTTGTTCTTCAGAAGACATTATCCTATTAATACAATATCACATTGCGGCTCAGATCCAGATGAACATAGATGGAGTGTACCCAGTGATAATGCAGGAATACCTAACAGTTCTAAGTAAGTTTTAATAGTTCAATACCACTACCTATTCTACATATGTACATATATTATTCGTATGTTATTGAAAAACTATAAATAATTTAAAAGTCCCCTACTAAACATTTCCTTTTATTTGTAGTAAAATATTTGGATTTGTCGCTCGAAAACCAGCGAGCAGTGCCGATAATCAGTGCCATTTGTTTGCCGAATTGGAGCCTGAACAGCCAGCCACTGCAATTGTAAATTTTGTAAATAAAGTGTTAAGTTCAAGTGGAGCTAAAGCAAACATAGTCTGAAGAAGCGCCCTTCATAGACCAAGGCGTGGAAGACAAGGATCGCATCATGTTACATTTTGTAAAAATGTAACTACCATAGAATGATCTATCAGTATTTGTATATCCAGACAAAGTTTGCATTGATCAACAAGAAGAAAAATCAAAATTTGGTTAAAATGATGCACTATGAGCAGTGTATATAGGCAAAATCAAATTGAGCTACTGAGTTTTAATATGAAATGCTTAGTAATTTTATGTTAAAGTTTACGTATGAAGTTATGTCATGCTAAATTATATTAACTAGTCTTTTTACTACTTAATCTTTTCAGTTTTTCAAATAATCTCATGTATACTTTATGAATAATTTTAAAGAATTATTTGTTAATATATTTCTATTAAATACTGTGTAAATGTTGCGTAACACTCAGAGTGCCTATGTATTATACTATAATTCAAAGAATAGCTTAAAACAGCCTGTAATAGTTTTAGTTTTATTTGTCCATTTGTTTATAATGGCATTTTTAAAATGTAATTTATCCCAATATTTTGCAAACTGATTTTAACAGATTTTTTTAATTTAATAAACCGCTTTAAATATTGTTCTCGTGGTTACAGTTATTTTTGCTAAGTTTCTTGTCATAAAATAGATATTAATTATTTTGTACTACAACAAATCGTTGACGAATATTATTTCTAAATCAGGGTAAAGGATTTTTAAACTCCCACAGTTTTAGGCTGCACAATATTTAGGTTTGTAAATAAAGTTACTTAGAAACAATTAAAAAAGGGCGTATTAGAAATCAAGAATGAAATTTAATTTTAAGTATAGTAGATCATCCCAAAACAATCTCTTTAAATATCATAGTACAAATAGAATTTACTGTTGTTATTGACAAATATCAAAATGTCTAATCAAAATGCTAAAATAGCCACCACGACAGCGTATGTTATGCATTATGTTAGAAATAACAATGATGTATGTAAAAAAATAAAATGTACTAATTAATAGAATTATATTTTTTCTTTTACCTTATTTCACATTTTACTAAATTTTTGTATCTGTTTTTAATTTGCGATTGTGATATTTTTGCCTTAAATATGCTTAAATACATATTTTATAAAAAGCCGATTTAAACTGCCAAGGGCTGCATGCTGCATGCAGTATGCATAAAGCAAAGAAAGTTCTAGTGAAATTTGGAGATTCTGTTGCCTAATAACGTTATTATTTCTAAAGATTAACCTTTTGTAATCAAATAATAATAATATAATAATAAATGGTTTTATTCAATTTTGCCGTATAAACTGACATTTATTTGTTTCTGGCCTGCCCATAAAAGTTGATATTTTATAAACAATCGTTTAAAATTTTTATTCCGCAAGCGATTTAAAATTTTTATTCCGCTAGCTCTTTAAAAATGTCAAATCGCTTTAAAAATGTTAAAATTGAATAAACAGTTGTATTGCACTTGCGGATTAAATTAATGTATTAACTCGCGGTATTAACGCGCTTGCGGCTACCGCCGCTCGCGCGGTTAAACGCACCGCTCATTAAACATTAATTTAATCCGCATGTATAATAAATAACTATTATTTAATCCGAAAAAAAAGCATATACATGTGTAGGTAGGTAAATAACTAAAATAAAATTCACATTAAAATCTCAAGGAGCTAATATTCAGTTAGAAAACTGCTTTTGAATTCTTATTAATTTAATGCCTAAATCTACTAAAAAATGTTTAACTAAAAAAAATGTATTAACGACATGAACACTAATAATACAGATAATCAATAATAATAATCAACCTGCGCACGTTTTATACCTTATAAACACTATTGCCGATTTGTAACTGTAAAAGTTTGTTAGAATATTGTTTTCTAAATGACTTAATTGATAAAGATTTTAAATATGAAGGAATGTTGTTAGAAATTTTACTTATATTATATTGAATTGATCTTTCAAATATAGCAGTTCGGTGTTGCGGGGCTGTAATTAAACCTCTGAATCTCAAATTTAAATTATTCTAAAAGTTATTTTATTATACAGGGTGTTTATTAAACATATGTCAAAAATCCAGGGGCGTATTGTGAGGCCAAAAATAAGGTTTTTTTGTTGTATAAACATGGGGTCTTAGGGCAGCCGTTGTTGAGCTACAGAGTGCCAAAAATTTAAAAAAATAACGGTTTTTTATTTTTAATTTTTAAACCCCTTGAGGAAATTTTACCAAATCCGGTGTACATGTTTAGTATATCGATGGGTATAAATCAAAAAATTGCCAGCTTTAGAAACTCACCAGTGGCGGAGGTGTGGGTATCATTGGTCATTGGTTATCAAGAAAAAGCATACCACCCTGTATAATTTTGCAAATAAAATAGGTCATCTAATGCGCTATTTTATTAGATTCAGTTTTTGTCTCTTTACTTTTTTTCGTATTCCTAACCGCTTAAAAAATGGCGAAACAACGCTATACCAGACTATTCAGAGACACCCCCTGAGTACTAGAAAAATGTTAAAAAAATTCTATCTCGTGATTCCTTGAAGACATGGAGGTTATAAGATCAGAATTTAACATTTTTATTATTAACCAATTCTGAATATTTCAACAACTTTTGTAGTGAAAGACATATTTAAAATAATGTTCAATAATAATATTTATTTAAAATCAATAAATAGTACCTTTATATGGAGTTTTATTTTTCATGTTTTGCACAAAAATCATAATAAAAAATAAAACTTTATATAAAGGTACTATTTATTGATTTTAAATAAATATTATTGTTGAACATTATTTTAAATATGGCTTTCACTACAAAAGTTGTTGAAATACTCAGAATTGGTTAATAATAAAAATGTTAAAAATTTCGATCTTATAACCTCTATATCTTCAAGGAATCACGAGATAGAATTTTTTTAACATTTTTCTAGTACTCAGGGTGTGTCCCTGAATAGTCTGGTATAGCGTTGTTTCGCCATTTTTTAAGCACCCTGTATAAAATTATAGAAAATAACCAACTAAGATGGCTAGGACATGTAGAATGAGTAATAACAGACTGGTGAAGAATGTGTAGGAGATAGAGTGAACGGAAGAAGCCGAGAAACCGACCGCCAATAACCTGGAAAAAATGTTGCAACCATACTAAAAGAAAGAGGTCTGGAGTGGAATGACGCGAAACGAGTTGCGATGGATAGAAAAAAGTGGATAAAACAAGTAATAACACAGGGCTAATCAGTAGGTGTGATAAACATTGTGTTTAGTGCGCGTCTGCGCGAGCTATGGGCTATGGTGTGTGATAGAGCTGGGCAATCCGATTCCTTTCGGTGAATCGATTCCTTCGATTCCATTCCACAACATGAATCGGTTCCTTCGATGCTTCGATTCGTTCTCGTTCCTTCGTTCCTATGATTTAAATCGTACTTTTAAGTACGGCACCGTACTAGGCGTACTATAACGAGTCGAATTGGAACGAAAGCCGATATTCGTTGACTGTGCATTCAGATTCAGAACGTCAAACGTAAATTATTTTGTCTACAATAATAAATGAGGGTATAAAAGACTAAACAATAACTCGCTAAACAAGAGCATAGCTATGCACAATTTCAAAATTGCATGAATGTTGCAACAACCTTAATACATAATTATATGAATCTCTACAGGCGCCAAAATGCTTAGATAATAGATAATAATAATAATAGGTAATTTATACTGAAAGAAAATTTCGAATTTAAATACATACTATCATTACAATTAAAACTAAATTTCAAAACATTAGAGGTTTTATTAAACGAATTTTCAATATAAAATGCATGTTTAATATTTAATTTACAATATCATTTGTATCTCGTTTAGTTTATACCTATCTATAAATTATATTTTGCTGATACATAAAATACCCCCTGCAGCAAAGGCAAGTATCAAGTAACTTTATAACACTTATTTCTGCATAACTAATAAAAAGTTTCTAGTTTCATTTCAACAATTAAGCCTGTATATCGGTGACTTGGGAACGGAAAGATTCATTTTAAAACCTCCGAGCCTTATAAATAAATCAATAAGGTCTACTTTTGTTTGTGATAATTGAATTTAAACGAGTGATACGCGACATCGTGTCTTAATAGCATATTATTAATATAGCTATTTGATATTTCTTATTCGTACTTTCGCTTTCTTTACTGTATGTATTCGCGGCGCGATTCCTTAGGAATGAATTGGATTGAAATAAGTGAATCGATTCCTACGATTCCATGCGAGGAGTCGTTCCTTTGGAACGACTCGTTCATAAACGACCCACCTCTAGTGTGTGAGCTGTAGTGTAAAACCTCGACACCGGCAACGGTATAAGAGGCAGACTAAGAAAAAGAAAAAGCTGCAATAATGCTTATCTAAATATACCTAAGCCTTTTATTTTAATAGAATAAATCGATGTTAAAATACTACTGCATTGTCATATAAGAAAAGTAAGTAGGTAGGCTAGGTACCTACTTATCAGTACCTACCTACAGTTGGGCCGTTATAGTTGGCGAGCCCCGGCGCATATCGAATATTTATTTCGTGCGATTTCAAGATCATGTTTCAGTATTGAAAGTAATTCAGTGGTATAGGCTATAGGCGATTTATGAGTGTCGCAATTGCAACAAATTTCTAAGTAGTATTTTTGGTTAAAGGCATTGTCAACTTATGAAAAGTCGTTTTTTTTATTTTATAATTTGATTGAGTAAAGTGAGTATTGCACCTGTGCAAAATTTTACGGCCGAATTTTAATTCGTTACCGTGTTATGGGAGCTAAAAGTTTAAGATATGACGTCACGAGTGTCGCTTGCCAGTAAGAGCGGAATGCCGAGTCGACTAATAATACTAGTAACCCAGCAACGCGGGTGTTGTGTTTGTTTAGGAGCCTCAGGAGGTCGACACTCGTGACGTCACGTATCGGGAAATGAATTCTCTCTACCCGTTTATTGTGGTTATTATCAAAGATTTTGAAATTCTACCACTGCGGGTAGTTTTGCGAGTATTTTAACTAACGTATTTTGATATTTACTAAATATGTTGCATAAGTTGACAATGCCTTTAATGACTGTTTATGCTAACTTGCGCATCTGGAGTTCTCGCCAACTTACAGCGGCCCAACTGTATAATGTTAGATTATTGTAATTTTTTTTTTAAATTTTGGAAATAAGGTTCTACCTTTTTAAACCGAAACATAAAACAAGACCACTTAATTTGTAAAAGTAATATGTAATTTATTATAGGAAATTCTGTGATACCGTACATACAAAGTCAAAGGTAACTAATATTGCCTATAACTTTTTAATTTGAAGAGCTGCAAGAAAAAGTTGCATACGAAAGTTTTTGGGCTAATTGCAGCGCATACAATGACCTTTTTATTTTGTTAGTATCTTTTTTTGTTTGGTGCTATGGCAACCAACTTTGTTTATTTAAATGGCAACTATATGGTTTCTTAGCATATTTAAAAAGTATAGGTTTTTTTTCTATTCACCTGTGCTATTATATCCTTTCAGTTCCGTTTGCATATAGTATTAATGGTTGTAAACTATATTACCAAAACAAGTTACAACAAAATATACATAAATCATTACATAAATACAACACAAAGACACAAACTTAAGGTTAAATAAGTTACAAATATTCAAATCATCCCAAAATATCTTCGCCAATAAAATATTTAAAATAATCGAGGCACTTACCTTAAATCAAAGAGTCCGACGCCCCTCAAAAGGTTTAAATTATATTACAACACAAATATTCATAAAAATGTCCCAAACTAACTTTTCGAAAATTCTACACTTAACACTTCACGATCACTGGCGAACTAATGTGAACTTCAAAGTTTGTTAACATTCATAAATTCACGTGCAAGATAGAGGTAGGGCACCAATAGGAAATTTAGAAAAGCTAAGCTGATCACAAATCACAAAAAATTATCTGCAAGTATGCAGGCTTTTTACAGAAAACAAGTTAACATTTGGGGTCCATAAACAACTGAATACATCATAGACATCGTAAAAATTATTTATGGTAGATGGAAGGGGTTGTTGGCATATTGCAATGTTAAAACTACTTCATCGGTATTTAGCAGAGAAAAAAGCTTTGTCTAAAATAATTTTAAATGATTTTCAAAAATATTTAAACGCAATAAATAGGTATAATATAGACAGTAAAACCGTAAGTTTTATAAAGGCGTGTTTACACGCATACATTTTTGTAAAGCTTGTTTATTAGTTGTTAAATTATAAAATTTGCACTGAAAGGCGAATATAAATATGCAAGATACAGTAATATATTTGTAAATAAAACAATAAAAATTATTGTACTGTTTTACAGCAAAAGAAAAACGTTAAAAACTTGAATCTATGGTCACTTTAATTCGCTTGCATCCTTTTCACTACTTTTGCTTTCCAAATTTTAAAACAACCTTAAAATAAAACACTGTTTTCTTAAATGTACTCATTTGTTTTATATCTAGGCTTGAAACAAAAACGACGTGTATTTTATTTACTTGCAGTCAATTATTTATTTTTATTTTTACATGTCTACAATAATACACATTTATCTAAAAGTTCATAATATAAACGAATGATCATCAATATGGTTTGTTAGCTTAATGTAATTTGTTGAATCTTACTTTTTTTCGCCTCCGCTGCGTCCAAATCTTAAATGGCCGTAATCGTCAAAATCTTCACCCCTTTTGCCGAAACGCAAATGTCCGTAATCATCGGCGACTTGACGTTTTGATAGATCAAACAAATCATCGTCATCTGGTAGAAAAACCTATTATTACTTAAAGAACTATAGCCAAGATACGAACGTATGTATTTCATTATTTACACTTCAACTACGTACCAAGAAAATCGGAAAGGCTCTCAGAACGAATTTTTCCGTAATGAACAGGAATTCTTGCAGCAACACGCGTTACTGGTCGGTGTGGTCTGTGAGAGCTTTCCAAATTGACCGTAGCGGCCGACACACCCTGTATATGCTGATTTTGGTGTAAAAATAAAATAAAAGCGCTGAGAATGATGAGAATTCCAGTCAGTATTCTTATACACGACATTCTGAAATGTTAAAGTTCAACTTTAATTTTTAAGAGCAATTTTAAACAAAAAAAATTTAAAAAATAATTCTCCTTCGTATTTCATGCGCTAATGTAAACAACGGATCCAGTAAGTACTAAAAACAATTGAATAAAAAAGTATGCGTAAAATAAAAGTCTTAAAAACGTCAAAATAATCAACAAGTGCTCAGTAATTTTAAAATTGTAATTTAAACAGGTATGCTACAATCTTCTTATAAATACATATAAAATAACTTATAAGAACGCTATTTTTTTTTACAAATTTAGACTAGAGTAACAAATGATCAAACTAAATCTAAAAAATTTTAATAATTTTTTCTTACCTTTATTGGTATATAAAAATAAATTTTTTAATGATGAACTTATTCGAGGACTCTTTAGAAGGAACTGAATAAGGTCTTGTAAAATTCCCATTTTATAGTAAAATTTCGTGACGTAATAATGTTGTCAAGGCATATACAGAGCAGTGTTTAAATTCAAGTCGCGCAAAACTGTCTATCAATAATAATTGAAGAAAATATTACACAAGCCACATCAAATTCTGCACGTAAATTCATTGACAGCAGCCTTAAATTTCATTATGCCATGAAGCGTTTGACTTAACATTTTTATCTTGTTATCGCCTTTTCCTCACTTAAAGTGGCTTTAATACAATAATCGATGCAACAGAATACAAATTACGCACAACTTTTTTTTTTTTTTTTTATATATATTAAGTATAGTCAGTTCAGCGATATATTCGCTATGCATGACTCATATTACAATAAGAACATGTTGTGGACATATGAACTAGTGGATTAAAATGCCTAACTAAAACCTTGTCTTTCGCTTGCAGTCATTGCACTAATCACTGTTATCACTGGTTGAACTTAGGTATAGATCTTGCGGAAGCTTCCTTTTGAGTCGGTGATGAATGTTTCTAGAGCCGGTTGCATATTGTAGGGCACTGTTGCATCGGGAGATGTTTGCAAAATATCTTTTGGTTAGGGTCTTAATGTGTTCCTGTATGAGAGGGATATTCGCTTCTGAGTGTAATTGGTGGTTCCTTACAAACCAGGGTGCGTTAAAGATTATCCGGAGGACTTTGTTCTGATACACTTGCAGTTTCTTGATGTGTGTGGAAGAAGTGGCTCCCCAAACTGGACATGCATAGCTTAGTAGTGGTCTGAGAATTGACTCATATATGAGTATGCCGCACTGTTGTTTTAAAGGTGAATTACGATTAATTATTGGGTATAGCAGTGCTAGTCTGGCGTAAGCTTGGGTGAGTTTTTTGTTAACGTGGAAGGACCACGTGAGTTTTTGATCCAAATACACTCCTAAATACTTGACTCCCTTATCTGATGGGTTCCAAATAACTTGCTGGTTTGCAAGGATAAGAGGTGGTGGAAGAGTTGGTCGGCGGAGGGTGAATATTTTAGCCTCACTTTTAGCTGTATTTAGAGTAATACACCAGCGATGGAACCATCTGCATGCAGCATCTATGACTTGTTGAAGTTGGTTTGTAGCCGTGTTTATGTCAGAGTGTGTGGATAGATAAACTGTGTCGTCGGCAAACATAGCGATTGTGGAATTTTGAGGTTCCGGAATATCAGACACATATAAATTGAATAAGACTGGTCCGAGAGTAGATCCTTGAGGAACTCCCGCAGCTATTTTTCTACATGTTGAGAGACAGCCATTGATTCTAACGGCGAACGAGCGATGTGTTAAGAACGATTTAAGTATGCAGAGCAGGTATGTTGGAAGTTGGAGTTTTGTCAGTTTATACAATAAGCCAAGCAGCCATACTCGATCAAATGCTTGAGCGATATCGAGAAAGACAGCTACAGTGTGCTGCTTCATTTCAAAACCTGTTTCTATTAGTTCAGATACCCTTGATAGCTGTTGAATGGTGGAGTAATTTTTTCGAAACCCATACTGAAAGGTTGGTAAGATTTGTTCGCTTTCGAGGAAGGTGTTTAGACGGGAGAGGATTATTTTTTCAAATAATTTGGATAAGGTGGGAAGAATTTATTCTGTGAGACGTAAGACATAATTTTGTATATGATTGAAATATCCACGAGTTATAAAAATTTGAAAAAAGCGGTTTTCCTAGATAACAACTATTAATACAACCATTTACAATACTATTTTATACCTTTAATTAATTAAATTTGTCATAATTCCCCAGGGAATCGTTGGCACCTTTGTGCTGATTAGACTATTTTTGGGTGAATCACTCCCTTTCTGTATATTATTTCTTTCTTTATAGGTTGTTGTGTGATTTGGCTCTTGTTATAATTTCTTTCCATTCATTTCTATTTTTGGTTTTTCTCTCCAGTTCTTTACTCCCAGAGTCTTTAGATCTTCTAGCACTTCGTCCTTCCATCCATTTTCGGTTTTCCCCTTGGTCTTGTGAGTTCTGGCTTCCATTCTGTTATGTTCATGATCATTTCCTCAACTTCTGTCCTCATTATAAGTCTCCTTCTTCTATTTCTATATCTGTCTCATAGTTCATCCTGCTTCTGTATTCATTTTCATTAATTTTCTTTAGCCCCAGACTTGTTCTCAGTATCCTTCTCTCAAAAATACTCAGCTGTTCTTCGCCTTTTTTGTTAGCCGTATTATCTATGTATGTGGAAACAAGAATGTGATAATCACAAACTCCTTCTATCAGCACAAGGAGATACATAAATATACCAGTATACAACCAGGAAGACAAGAGACGTCAATCATTGACTACATTATTGTTGAAAGAAGCAGGCCCGACGAGAGGGGGGGGCAGGGGGGGCAAAATCCCCGGGGCCCGAGCTCAAGGGGGGCCCGGCAGCTTTTTAGAGAGTACTCACCGCTAGTCGTATAATCATAGAACGAAGAATTAAAATTTCAGTTTTTTTTATGTAGGCCTATATAAGAGTTTTTTTTCACTACTAGTATTAGAAGATGCCATTATTGACCTTATTTTCGAGCCCAGAAGATGAATTTCTCTCCTAGTGGTCAATAATTTTTTATTATTGACTACTGGTTAATAATAAAAACAATTGCTATGCGCTCAGGTGCCTATTTTAAATATGTTTTACCCAAATGTCAATTGAAATTAACCTCTCCCCTTGTTTTCAAGCAAGGCTATTTGATTTTTGTGGATATTTAGAAATAAATATACGCATCTGTCATTTTATTTTTTATTTATGTAAAAATGATTAATTAAAAGAAATAAAGGTGCTAGTAGTGAAAAAAATAGTATATAAACCACGGTAGAGAAGACTTTTCTCAGCCTCACAACTTATTTCCCTCCATGCTTCGCATGTCGGGAAATAATACTGCTCGGCTGAGAAAAATGTCTTCTCGACCTTGGTCTATAATATACTATTATTATTCGTTTAAAGTTCACGGTGACATAAAAAATTATAATATTGTGCTTCTACAAAAAAATGCTTAAGGTCCACAATGGGTCAGCAAAGGTTGACCGATCTTGGAATTTTATCAATTGAATCCAAACTGGCTAGAAGCATTAGTTTTGAGTCTATAATTCAAACATTTGTCGAAAAAAAGGCCAGAAAAGCGTTGATCTAACTGTAGTGTGATAGTGTTTTTATCTTTTTATGACTTTGCCTCTAGTTAACTTAGTAGCTACAAAATCAGTTTTGGATTTTTTCACTCAATGTATTGCTAGCCATGATAAATGTAATAAAAAATTACTATTCGTTCAACATGCTTTCATCAGTTTACATCCACCAACCACAACTATAGCCAATTAGTTTAGAAAAAACTCAATGCGTAGTCCTGGTTCTTACTTAATAAGTTTAATAAAATAAAATTATGACGATGCAAAATTTTTTGTGTTTCACACTTTCACAAACCTTAAAAAGATGTTAAAGGTTGTAGGTTGTAGGTCAGTAGATTAGAGATGGGCAATCCGGTTCCTTTCGAGGATCCAGTTCCGCCAAACCAAATCCGACTGCGGAACGACTCCGATGGAGTCGTTCCGATTCCGGCTCATTCTTAAGAGAGAATCCGGCAAACCAAACCTAATCAAGGAGCGGTACGGAATTGTTTTGGCGAGATTACTCATGTGAGCGGCTAGCAATACAATTGATGACATTATTCTAGTCTAAATATAATACGGGAGAGTTGCATTTTTACGGACACAACAAAAGTCACGTACTTGTCACCTCTCAAAAGAGGTGTAACTAAGTACTACAGTACATACAATAGGCTATTGTAAGGGTTCAAATATGTCTTCTAGAAAACGCAGCGTATATTTTAAAATTTTAGTTAAATTTTTTTTCAGAAATTTTGTAGTTCAGTTCTTTATAATCTGTATCTGTATTTTCCCCTTAAATAAAAATTAATAGAGTTATTACGCTGCTACTAATAAGGTAATAAGTAATAAGTGTCATTACACTCATTACTGAATGCAAATAAAAACGAACGGTTAAGTATATAACACAAAATGACGTGGCGTATATTCGGTAATTCGATATTTCAATGTTTATGTTGTCGTAAAGAAAAATTTGCAAGTACACAAATTAAATCCTGCCTCCAATCACCGAATATCGAATTACGATTCGTCACCGGACTTATTTGGATTCAAAACTTTGTCGATATAATTGATTGCTAATAACAACCGAAGAGTCCGGACCCACTTGGAGCGACTCAGAAATAAAAATCAGAATGACTCCGACCGGATCCGAGGTCGGAGTCATTCCGAAGGAACGACTCCGAGCGGATCTGCCCACCTCTACAGTAGATGTGTTCTAGTATTAAGAATGATGAATTTTTCTCAGCTGCTACACCAATAATTGGTCAAGATCAAAACTGTAGCAATTCACAAAGAAATTACGGTCCTTTACAAACATTTTTAGTACCTAATTAGTAAGTACACTCATTTTAGTAGAACATGAAGAGTTTGTAGGTAAAAAAAAATAGATTACAATATGTGGGGGGGGGGGGCTTGCCAGTGTTTTGCCCCGGGGCCCACCATGGCTCTCGGCGGCCCTGGAAAGAAGCGAGGAAATTAGTTAATGACGTGAGAGTTAGGAAAGGGCCGGAACTAGGCTCAGACCATTTGCTATTCAGAGGAGAATTCAAACAAAATAACATCGCAGGATTAGTAAAAAGAAGGGCGTCAAAAACCATAGAAAATATCAAAGGCAAGTAGAAGAAGAGTTAGCACAATGGGGAGAACAAGAGCTGGAGCAAGATCCATATGAACTGTGGAATATATTTAAAAATAAGATTATCACAGTCACGCAGTCTGTGGGATAGCCAAGAAAAAATCTGGTAGCAAGTAGACGATATGGTGGTCTGAAGACATAAGAAAGCAAAAATGGAGACCCTCAAGATTAACAAAACGTTTTCCGAATTGGAATCGTGTCATTGTTGAAACAGAAGAACTCAACGTTTCGTTCACTTTTTTATGGGGCTTCTTCGGGGGAAAAAGGGAGCACTAAACAAGCACGGTAACTCAAAGTGTCAACCACGCCAGAGGCGAAACTCTTGTAGCAAGAGGCAGAAGGGTAACGGTAACTCAACTTGTCAACCAAGCCAGAGGCGAAACCCTTCTCAGATAGTAAGGATAGCAAAGCAAGGCGAATGGATGGATTTTAGAGAAATGATGGAAAGGAACAGCTGGGAAAATCAAAAAACGTTCTAGGACGTTGAAAAAACTAAATAAGAAAAATCACAGTTGTGTGATACGGAATCTGGTATCAAAACAAAGAGACTTAATAACGGAAGAGCAAGAAAAGTTAAAAAGGTGAAAATAATATATAAGAATTTAATTTAAAGTCTATCATTAACTTCTATAATTAGTACACCCCTGTTGAATAAGACAATTAATTATTATTTTTAGAATATTACGTAGTTCTTGCCCTATCAATAATCCATTTAATTTTCCTACACCAAACAGGATCTAATAACCCTCTAGGCCACTCTAGGGACAAATAGAAATATTGATAAAATCCCATTCCACCCTTACTTCACATTTAAGGATCTTTTAGGATTCAATTTAACATTAATAGCCTGTGAGGAGCTACTGAATCCAGAGAGGGAGACTCTCGAAGATACCATAGGAGAAATCATGCAGGAGGAAACCGAAGAAGAAGAAATAGCAGACGAGGAAGTCAAGCTTGCCGTAAGAAAAATGAAGCTGGGTAAAGCATCAGGAGTAGACAGCATTCCCCGGAGATGATGAAGTACCTTCCAGATATAGGTTTACAAGCCCTAAGACAACTAATCAATGAGTTCTACAAAAGAAAGGAAGTGCCACTGGACTGGGAAACTTCCATTACTGTACCGATACACAAAAAAGACGACCTCAAATTATATAACAATTATCGGGGCATATCCTTACTAAGTATACCCGGTAAATTATACGAGAGAATCTTAGAGTACCGAGAGAAGTGATTTGGCAAGTACTTAGAGAAAAGGAGATGCCAGTGGGTCTCATAAACGCAATAAAGAGTTTCTACAACAAGAATGCCAAGGGTCATGTTAGACAGTACAATATGATGTCTGAATCATTCCAAATTACGGCGGAAGTGGGGCAGGGCGGAATCCAATCTAAAAACATGGCACGAGGAAAGAACTAAAGATCAATTCGAGTAAGACGAAAATAATGAGCATTCCATTCAAAATTTCAAACCTAACACGCACATAGAGATTTAAGGATCAAGACTAGAGCAAGTGTCAACTTATAAGTACCTGGGAGGATTTATAAATGATAAAGGCACAATGGACACAGAGTTAGACAACAGGATAAGGAATACTGAAAGGTTGTTTCACTCACTAGGTAAAATTTTCCTTAATAAAAAATGAAATAACACAAATAAAAAAAAATCCAAGTGTACAATTCAGTGTATGTTCCGGTCTTAACATATGGGTACTGTCTAAACACAATAAATCGAGGCTACAAGTCACAAGTCATAGAAATGAAGTATTTGGGAAGAATCCTAGGGGTTACCAAAAGAGACAGAATTAGGAATGCGAAAATAAGAAGACGCTTACAAATGAAGCCTTTAAATGACCGAGTTGAGGAAAGTCAACTGCGATGGTTTGGTCATTTCTGTAGGATGAATGACAGGCGACTACCTAGAAGGGTATGAAAATATAAACCATGCGGTAGAAGAAGAAGAGGTAGACCACGAGATACTTGGCAGGGACACATCTAAAAAGTAATAAGGAGGCGAGGGATATAATATCGGGAATCCGAAAGAGCAGCAAAAGACAGGAGTAAATTGGAAAAGATTTTATAAAAGGGCCATAGAGTGACACGATGGTGGGGATGGTGGGAAGAAACAAGAGCAAGAGCAATGATTGAGACAAAAGTGTACGCAGGCATAAGTATGTAAAAGTGCTATGCTAAAGGTTTTGCCTTAGAAACCTGTGGCAGTAAAATGAATAGGACGAGTTTGAAATAAGAATAATAACTAAAATCTCAGTGTAAGAATAATTCGTTTCTATAAATGTATGTGAAGTTTAAATTACAGTTTAGGTTTAGGTTTAATTCTGAAAAACGATGTAAATATTTTCCAACACCGGCAACAGCTGGTACAAATGGAATAAAGATTATGTATGTATTATCTCCGCTGCATAAATCATCTTATTGTCCTGTCCATTCGCAATTTCGTTTGCTTGCTGTTTTCCTGTCTTTTAGTATATGTTTATATGTATTGAAAAGTCTATACCTATTTTGAATTCTTTCTCTTATGTCTTGGTGCTAGTCGTGTTTGTTATTTAATTGTACTGAACTCTTATACTTTGCTCTTTCTCTCGTGGTTTTCCATCTCAAGTTGGGTTTGACTTTCTTCTTCTTTTATTTTATTTTTTATTTATTATGAGGCCCCTCTTCTTAGTTTCTTTTTTGATTACTTTCACGATTTCGGTTAGTTTGTCCTTACTTATTGCTATGACGACCAGATCATCCGCATATGCTAGTATTTGCATCTGCTTATATTTGATTGTGCCTTCATATGTTGTTTTTCTTACAGTAGGTACATTCCAGAGATATAATGAATAGAACTGGTGATAATGCATTTCCATGCCGTAGTCCTATATTCATTTCTATTTTTCTCTATTTTAATTTTCAACCTTCACTACTGCTTCTGATGTAGTTTGTGTCATTTCCGTTAGTTTTACTATTTTCTGTGGTACCTTCAATTCCTTCAATGAATGGTTTTCTCTTGATTTTAGCGAATGCTGTTTGAAATTTTACGAATATTATGTGAAGTGATGTCGAATTCATAGGCCTTTCCTATGATTTGGTTCATCACGTGTATTGCATCCACCATTGATTTATCTAGAATCTAGACGAAAACCACATTGATAATGTCCAATTTTCGGTATTAGGCGTTGCTGTATTACTGAAGTCAAAATCTTGTATGTCGTATTTAACAAGGCAATGCCCCTGTAATTTATACAGAGAATTTTTCTTTTTAGTATACATATTCCCTATGTATGGTTTTAAAAAAAGTGTCAAAAGTCCTATATACAGGGTGGGGCAATAGTGCGTCCGACTTCGATAGCTCGAGTTCTATGATAGCTAGAAATTTGATTAAAAAACATAAATGAACTAGAGAAAAAAGTCTATAACCGGAAATTATTTTCGAATATAAAGGGTGGCCCAAGACGATTCTACAGGGTCACGTGACTTTTTTTTAAATGGAATGTTGTGTATAAAAGAAGATTTTTTGAAGCCTCTTCCTAGACTCTTTTCACTCCCATATTATTATTGACTATCTCCAAACCACTTGGATGTAGTGATTTTTTTTGTTCAAATAATGGCATCTGCAGATGCATATTAAAAAAATCACTACAGTCACAATTACGGGTTTTAAGAAAAAATTATGTAAGTACCAGTTAGGAAACATCTGTGCGATGTCTTTGAATCATTTTCACTTCCTAAAAATTATACAGGGTGGCAAAACATGATTTTTCAATTTAGAACTCTTTGAATTGAATTTTCTCAATTTTTTCAAATAGAACACCCTGTATATTTTTCAACGATATGATGTAGAAACTAAAAACGAACATTTTTTGTATGTACATCCCTATGGCTATTTGTAACCATTTTCGATTTATTGAGCAATAAGTACAAAATTCAAGGATAATCTTAAAATATTAGATCGTTTTTCAAATAACTCAACAGATAAAATTATAACAAGTGATCCACATGTTGCCCATGAAAACAGCATGAGTTTTTTTAGTGAGTTCACTTTATGTTTGATTCTCGATCTCGCCCAGCACATCCATTTTTTGTTAAGATCTTACTTGTACGTACATTTTTTGATTTTTATTAAACAATACACATTTATCGCAGTTACCGGTCGTCAGTTCTCATTTGTGCCAATTTTGAAATATTTGGATTTTTCGAAAATGAATTTTAACAAAGCGGAACTTGTAGCTTGTAGACATGATGGGCCCCATTTCTTTGATGGTACATTGACTGGAGCTATTTATCTTCATTTTCTGGAAAACTATCTGCCGCAGTTATTGGTGAATCTTCCCGAAAGGATCAGAAACAGGATATGGCTTCAACAAGATGGTGCTCCACCACATTATTTAAATGCAGTAAGAGACCACCTAAATAATATCTACCCAAGGCAATGGATTGGAAGAAATGGCCCCACTAAATGGCCTGTTAGATCCCCGGATCTTACAAAAATTGATTTCTTTTTATGGGGATACGTGAAGGAAATTGTTTATAAAGAAACACCAACAACAATCCAAAATATGAAGGAAAGAATAATAACTGCTTTTAGAAGTATCACAACGGCAATTTTAAGAAAAGTAGAACTCTCATTTTAAAGGCGCATAGAGATGTGTGTCAATCAAAATGGTTAACACGTGGAGCACTTATAATAATTTTATCTGTTGAGTTATTTTCTACTTGAATTTTGTACTTTTTGCCCAATAAATCGAAAATGGTTACAAATAGCCATAGGGATGTACATACAAAAAATGTTCGTTTTTAGTTTCTACATCATATCGTTGAAAAATATACAGGGTGTTCTATTTGAAAAAATTGAGAAAATTCAATTCAAAAAGTTCTAAATTGAAAAATCATGTTTTGCCACCCTGTATATTTTTTAGGAAGTGAAAATGATTCAAAGACATCGCACAGGTGTTTCCTAAGTGGTACTTACATAATTTTTTCTTAAAACCCGTAATTGTGGCTGTAGTGATTTTGTTAATATGCATCTGTAGATGCCATTATTTGAACAAAAAAAATCACTACATCCAAGTGGTTTGGAGATAGTCAATAATAATATGGGAGTGAAAAGAGCCTAGGAAGAGGCTTCAAATTATCTTCTTTTATACACAACATTCCATTTAAAAAAAAGTCACTTGACCTTGTAGAATCGTCTTGGGCCACCCTTTATATTCGAAAATAATTTCCGGTTATAGACTTTTTTCTCTAGTTTATTTATGTTTTTTAATCAAATTTCTAGCTATCATAGAACTCGAGCTATCGAAGTCGGACGCACTATTGCCCCACCCTGTATAGGCAACCAACTATATACTAAACGTCACTCTGGCTGTGAATTTAGGGACATTAGTTTTTATTTTTTGTGGTGTGTAAAGGTTATGTTTGTAAATAAATCAAAATTAGTAGAATATCAAAATAATTTTAATTCAACGACTACCTTCAAACATAAAATATCAACAACACAAAACAGAAACGAAAATAAAAACGGCAACAGTTAAAGACTAATCCACAGCCTGCATTTTAGGTTTAGTGCATAGTTGGTTGCCTACATACAGGGGAAAATAATGCGTTTGACACGTTTATTTTAAAACTATACATAGGGGATATGTATACTAAAAAGAAAAATTCCCTGTATACCTATAGCCTCAGATCTCTTTTTTTAAATATTGAGACAATTATCCCACATCTCCACTAATCGGGCATTTCTTCCATATTTGTTAATAATTTGGTGTAGGCACTCTGTTATGTAGCTTTTCTCCTCCATATTTTATTATTTCTCCATTTATTCCATCCATACCGGGGGTTTTGCCATTTCTTATTTTCATTATGATTTGTTTCACTTCATTATGTTGCGGTTCTTCTGTTGCCTTATCATTTACAACTATGTATCTCTTGTATCTTCCCTTGTTCGCTTTCTTCTTCCGTATATATGTGAGATCTTGAAAATGTTTTCTCCATATTTAATTTCACCTTCTCCTAATCGTTTTGCGTCTGACCTTGATTATTTTTTAATCCCCTTTGCTTGATATTGTTTCTTTTTCTCGTGTGTGCCTTAATGTTTCTATACATTTTTCTACTATTGTTCGTTCGCCTGTTATTTTTTATCTCTTCCATTTTCTGGTCTATCCAGTCTCTTTTTTCTTCTGAAATACCTGATTCTGCATCTCCTTTCTTTCTGTTGTACCTCTCCTTATCTTCTTCCCTTCCTGTTCTTAGTCATTTAATTCCTGCTTCCCTTTTTTCATTTCTTTCTCTCTCACATTCTTCATCATACCATACCTTGTTCCTTTGTTCTGTCTGTAACCTATTATTTTTCCTGCAGCATTTTGCATTTATTTTGTTTGATTCTATGTGCTATGGTATCTGATAAATTTCTGGTTGGTCCTTTCCTCGGCTAGTTCTTCCACTGCCCAACTGTTTTCTGGTATTTACTTCATCGTGTCTGCATTTATCTTCTGTTGCAGTTTTGTTATAACTAGCATATGATGGTAGTCTGCGTTTGCACCTCTAAATGTCCTCACGTCTTTGACGCAAGCTGTTCCGTTTTTGGACATTAGTACGTGGTCAGTCTGATTTTCTTCGTTACATATTGATTTGTGTCTTCGAATATGTCTGAATTTCGTACTACTTATTATTAAGTTCGCAGCCTATGCATAGTTACAAAGTTTTGTCCTGTTTTCATTTGTGTCACCGTGGATTGTGTGTTTGCCTGCAACCTCGCTGAAACGTTGTTCTTTGCCTATCATCTCCGATTACCGTTAGCATATCCTGTTTTTTCACTTCTTTAGTTCGTTATAAAATTCTTTTTTTCTGGTTCCTTTGCTTTTTCCGTTGGGGCATCACTTTTTGTCTTAGTTCCCTTGATACTGTAAATCTTATTCCATTTTATTCCATCTTAAAAAGAAAACTTTCCTTTTTATAAATTAAATTTGTTAGAATTTTAGAATTGAAGAAATACTTTTAACGTATTTTAATAAATTGGTCAGTGGTTCAAATCCCTGCGGAGATGATATTCTTCTGTACCTATATAGAATTTTCATAATTTGTTAAAATACGTTAAAACTTTCTTTACTGTAGTTCGCCCAATTTTTGAAAAGAAAATTATAAAGTAGATTCACCTATCTTATTTAAGAACTAACGTCGCTAATCAATGAAGCCATTCTAAGACGTATTAGCTTTTAATTCAATTTACAAGTATAAGGTAACCAGCAGGATATATAAAAGCTTTTTTTAAATGCTTACTTCAGTAGATACTCAAACTTTGTTTGTAAACAGCAGAAATGGTCTCGGAAACTTGGTTAAAATGTAAATTAGATAAATGGTTTACACATCAATGTACTTATTATTCATACAGTCGTTTAAAGTCAGCTCGATTATCACAGGTTTGCAAGAGTTTCTCGTTACAACGCAGAGACAGTTTTGATTCTAAAACCAGTTCGCCGTTAATCACAAAAGATGAAGGTTGTAACCGTGTGAAAATAGTAAGGTCTAAGACGTTCACTGCAGGAGATGGTGCAAAAGTGAAAAAAAACAAGGAAGAAAGTATAAATAACAAATATAAGTGCAATAGTAAAGAGAATCAACCACATGGCAATACAGAAAGGAATGAAGGTCGATGGACAAGCTTGAGGCTAAGTTTTAATAGAAAAACTGAAAAGACTCGAGGAGATCGAAACAAACCTGTACTTCCAGAGGTGTTGAAGACTTACGACAAGGGACTTAATAGAAGGCAATCGTTTTGGATGTAAAATAGATGTAATAAATAGCGTATTACTTTTTTGTAGTAGAAAAGTTGATGTATTTATTTGTATTTAATTTAATCAGGAAGATTTATTAATTAAATTCTGCTGTTTACGAAGGTAATGGGCATTCTTATTTGTAATAATTTATGGTTATGCAGTTCATTTAGTTATGATTTTCAATCGTTAACAGAAGTCTTTTTTATAGCAATATGAATACAAATAGTTTAAATTCATCCAAAGTTCCAGCTTCCTCAATTCCGAAGTTCGATGTATTTGATTTTCAAATTCACCAAAGACAGTTTATGAATGAACTTCAAATAAAACGGGTAACATTTTAGATCGATGTATTTAAAAAACAATAATTTTAATTAAATTTATTATTCAGGATCAGGTAGCACAACTAAAAAAAGAAATAGATGCAGCTAATTTAAAAATACATGAGTTAAGCAGATCTTTAGAAACAGCCAAAAATGTAAATGAAGAACAACAACATAATTTAAATTTGGCTCTGAAAAATGTAAGGTTTCATGAAGATAAATTACAGACAAAACGTGATTCCATGGCAAGAACTCATATACAACAAGAATCTATTGTAAGTGCATTTGTAGTTAGCTAATTCTTAGTTCAAACCCCTTATAGAAAGAGATCCTTCTCTGCAGACTTAATAATTCTGAATTGGCAAATTAACAAAGTTAAGTTATTCTACGAAATACAGTAAGAAGACCCATATCACACTGCATGTAGTCAATCGTTGCCAATGAAACTAATTACGTTTACTCCCCTCAGTATTAAATTGATTGGAAGGTAGGCCAGATGGTAGTACTAAAACATTTTTTGGAAATTGTTTAGATACAAGAAAGAGAAAGCTTAAGAGGTGTTCTTCAAAGCGTGGAATTGCAAAATTATAGCTTAATGAGGGAATTCAATGAACTTAAAGCACAGTATAACTGTGACGTTACCAGTCAAAAAGATCTTTTAAATCAAGACGTTAAAGTGCGTGCAAAAATTGCTGAACTAACAGAGTAAGTAAATGTTATTCAATTATACAAAGTGTCTTAAAATGAAATACTTACATCTAGTATGCTTTGAAATAATGTAGTGGCATATAAAAGTTAACATGCAAACAAATTTCAAAGGTAACTAGATGTAATTCTTTTTAAGACACCCGGTATTTAGGTACTACACTCTTAAGAATAACAAAATTATAGATATTTGGAATAATAATTTTCCAGTAAGCCATACAGATTCAAATTTAATTTAAGAATAACCTAATGTTTACACATATAGATCGGTTCTCTCACCTAACGTTTAAATTTAGTCATGTTTCAATATTGCGCAAAAACAGTATAAAGCTATTAATCGTTTTGTGTTTACGTTAAACATTACTTTAATTGGAGGCAACTTTAAACATGAAGTGAAAATGTAGGCTATATTATTCTATTGATAACCTGACATTTCCTTATGCAACATTCCAGGGCAATTCAAAAATTTCAAATTGATCAGAAGGAGATCATGGAATTAAAAAGCAAAGTTGAAGAACAGGAAAGTTTGCAGAAAAATGTTTCTTTCTATATGGATAAATATTACGAATGTAAGAATAACTATGTCATACTGGAAGTAAAATATATCAAAGTAAATGGTTAGTACATATGTATCATTTTTTATTATTATATATTATAAAAATATGCAGTTGTAGTTGGCCACTTAAAAACGGCTACGGAAATTGGAAAGAGATTTTTTATTCTGAAGTAATATTTTTGTTAAAATTTTTTAGCGTGTTCTAGAGAATAAAATTTATTTTTAGTTCGCCATTTCTACAGATAAAATGTATAAAAGCTAAATGAATTACTGGACACCAATTAAAATTAAAATAATTATTTCATAAATTTTTAATTTAATCTATAATTGAATAAAATCCTAAAAATAACGATTTTTCTAATAAAGATTTAGTAGGATATTTATTGGAATAATAAATAACAGACTTTTCAAGTTCGATTTTTACCAGCCACTAGAATAAGATGGACTTAGAAAAGGTTTTGGAGCAGCCTACAAGCCCTTAATAGAAAAGATAACAGAATATAATATTCCTTTAAATCTGGTGTTTTTTGACTACAATAAGGCTTTCGACTCAAGGTACTCGGCCATTATTAAGGACATAAAGACACCTATGATACAGCGACTATGGAAATCCGCATCGACGAGGACACCTTAACTGGCAAGGTGTAAATTCAGAAGGGTGTGCATCAAGGAGATCCAATATCCCCAAAGTTGTTTACCCTGGCTTTGGAAAACGAATTCAAGGATATTTAATGGTCAAACAAGAGAGTGAATATTGACGGATCTTATCTCAGTCATCTACGCTTGGCGAACAATATCGTTCTAATAACCAGCGATATCGAGGAACTAAAGATAATGTAACAATTTTATCACGTCTATTTAAAACTTCGGTCCGTGGTGTGAATTATTTATTAACAAATTTAAGCAACGTATTAATTAACACTAATTTATTTATACAGTTTATTTATATTCACAAACGCACTTGTGTTACACGCGTACTTGATCGTGACTTGTTGGTAGGCTTTGGTAGACTGTCCGGTCGCTCAAAGGGAATACGCGTTTTATACCAACTGTGGCAATCTCAAAAAATAGGACTAGAAATGAACTTAAGTAAAACTAAGTTAATGTCAGAATGTAATACGCCTCGTATATTAACAACATCCTAGCTGAACATGTTGAGCAAAATACTTACCTCGGTCATCAAATCAAATTGGGCAAGGACAACCAAACTACAGAATTAACTAGGTGAATAGGTCTATCATAGGTAGCATCTGATAAGCTCCAATATACAATGTGATTTTTTAAAAACTCAATTGCAGCAGGCCGTATTCTGACTTAATACAGACAGTTCTAAGGTTATTAAGACAGAATACGGCCTGCTGCAATTGAGTTTTAAAAAAATCACATTGTATATTCAAAAATAAGAACATTCCTATCAACTTAAAGAGAACGGCCTACAATGCTTGCATTCTGCAGGTAACCACTTATGGCTTACTTATGGCCTGGAAACCATGACACTCACTGCAAGAAGCGCCCAACAATGATAAGTAATGCAGAGGTTCATGGAAAGGTCGATGCTTGGAATAAGCCTCAGAGATCATGTGCGAAATGAGGAAATTAGACACAGACATAATAGAATACATAGCAAAGTCCAAATGGAGCTGGGTTGGCCACATTGCCAATTGCCACGCAAAGTAATGAGCAATGGACAGAGAGACTTATATTCTAGAGACCAAGACTTTCAAAAAGAAGCAAAGAAAGGCCACAGGTGCGTTGGCTCGATGATGTTAAGAAAGTGATAAGTCGAGACTGGCATCGGAAGGCTCAGGACCGTCAGATTTGAAAGAGTTTAGAGGCGTATATCCAGGAGTGGACTTTAAGAGGCTGAGAAAGAAGAAGAAAGAAAGAGGATATTCCTTAATTTTGACTCTTTTTAACATTGGCTCCATTACATTTCGGCACCTATCTTTTGAAATGGAATACCAAATCTTTTTAATAGTTGCAATTCATCTAGATTTTTAATGTTCTTCTCTTTTAAATATCTTGTATTATCATTCCAGAGGTTTTCTGTAGGATTTAAATTGGAGCTGCATGTTGGCCGGCTCAGCAATGAAACAGAATTGTCTTCAAACCATTTCTGAACCTGTTTTGCCATGTGCTTGAGGTCAGTGTCTTGTTGAAAGTTTCACATTACAGGTAAATTTTCTTCAGCATAAGTAAGCATAATATTGGACAAAATGTTATAGTATTTAAATAGATGCATTATACATCATTTTTAAAAATAGATCCAGCCCTTTGCCATGACATGCATCCCCATATCACAATGCTTCCACCACCATGTTTTAGTGTAACTGTTGTGTACTTTGGATATTCATGTTATGGGGGGGACATATATAACTGCTATCATCTGCACACAGACTATTGATTCTTGCTTCATCAGACCGTAAAATGTTTTTCCAATTTTTGGTGGTCCAGTTTAAATGTTCTTTGGGGAATACAGTTCCGTTGTTACAATTTTTTCTGAAACTAACGACTTCTTTCACGCTTCTCTTCCCAACAGTTGTGTTTCATTTAAGCTTCGTCATATACTTACCTCTTGCAGACAAGCTATGTAGATTCATCTTTGTCAAACATTTTTTTTAATTCGAACAGTTATTAATTTAGACTCACTTTTTGCTATGCGAATAATTTTTCTATCAGATTTAGGAGTTGTTTTTCGTGGTCTTTTTTTTTTTTTTTTTTTTTTTTCATAAGTATACAGTGTGTCCCAAATTCAATCCCTACCATTAGGATCTCGGAAACTATAAAAGCTACAAAGTTGGTTAAATAGGGAAAGTTTTAGGAATTTTAATGCTCATTTCATATCCGTTGAGAAATCATAGCCAACTTTGACCGTTTTCGAGATATCTTGGAAAACCCGAAATTTGGAGTTTTCTGTTTTCCAAAATATCTCGGAAAGTATTAAGTTATTAGTTTCAAGACTTGTACATTGTGAAGGCACTTTTTTACGGAGAATCGGGTGGTACCATTTGTTTATATTTATGACGCTTTGTTTCTATTCTATGAATAAGTACTTTTGATTTTCATATGAACGCCATATTGAATTTTGTCGTAACTGAACTCAGCTCTTTTTTCTCTTTTCAACGATGTGTCACACGTACGGAGTTTTTGAAGAAGAGCGGGAATAAAATACATTTTTTTTATCATAGCCTACTATGTGAATAAAGAAAAAATGTATTTTATTCCCACTCTTCTTCAAAAACTCCGTTCGTGTGATACATCGTTGAAAAGAGAAAAAAGAGCTGAGTTTAGTTATGACAAAATTCAATATGTCGTCCATATGAAAATCAAAAGTAGTTGTTCATAGAATAGAAGCAAAGCGTCATAAATATAAACAAATGGTACCACCCGATTCTCCGTAAAAAAGTGCCTTCACAATGTACAAGTCTTGAAACTAATAACTTAATACTTTCCGAGATATTTTGGAAAACAGAAAACTCCAAATTTCGGTTTTTCCAAGATATCTCGAAAACGGTCAAAGTTGGCTGTGATTTCTCAACGAATATGAAATGAGCATTGAAATTCCTAAAACTTTCCCTATTTAACCAACGTTGTAGCTTTTATAGTTTCCGAGATCCTAATGGTGGGGATTGAATTTGGGACACACTGTATACATCAACAATCGGAACAATATTCAATATACACTAATATAAAGTACATATATATTCCATGAGCTGATTTGATGGAGGATGACATGGAGGGATCAGCCCAGTGGCATTACCCTGGAGACGTTAAAATCGTTAGATGGTTACTAGGTCTTGCGGCCATTTCTTTTTAAGACGTTTGTATGCTGGAATCTCGATTAGGTTTTCTACTGTTGGGTTAGGATGTGCTTGTAGTCGGTCGTGATGTTTTCTTGCACATTTTCTTGGAATCTTTTTAATGGCTTGAAATGTTTTGTAATACCGTGAGATCGAAAAAAAAATGATTCTGAGCAGGCCTTGACTAGTACAACACGATTGGTTACACTGGTTCTAGAATGCCTATGAATTATAAGGTGACAGTGACATTTCAAATGTAAGTCAGTTTTGCAATCTTGTTTCCAGAATTATTTAAGTTTATCGTTGTAATACTAGTGAAGGATCACATTTTGAACACCTACTCTAACATGCATTCATCTTAGTTTTCAGTTTGTTCCCTAAATAAATACAGTTTTGTGTTTTAATTTATTTGACATTTATTAACCTTTAACCTACTGCCACATTTTGAAATCAGTCTTGCCAATCGTGTTGTACTAGTCAAGGCCTGCTCAGAATCATTTTTTTTTCGATCTCATGGTATTTTACAGCATTAAATAGCTTTACTTTTGGACATTTCATAATATCAGTAATTTTTTTATAAGAATTTTTTTAACAATAGCTTTTCGCATACCAGAATCTAAACTTTTCATTAATTTATCCCATACAGTTAGAAACAGCAACAAACATTAAATATTAAAGTAAACATTTAATACAATAGTTACTTGTCATTGTACGCAGCACTCTCTACATTTTTGTCTTTGTTTAGTAGATATATTTTAGTTTAAGTAGTCCAGTTCTACAAAAAAAAGCGTAGAATAAAATGTAAATTAAAATTTGACAGTATTTAAAAATACTTAAGTTTAAAATCTATTTATAAAATATTCAGATGTTCTAAAACAACAGTAGAGAAAATTCGTTATTTTTACTTATAAATTATTTGTACAAAATTATAAATTATAGAGTAATTTATAGCCGTCAATTAATTGGCCACAGCTGTATATAGCAAAAGTAGAAACATACAACTGTTTAACTTTGTTAATTTTTTTTACTAAAAGCGGCCCTTCAGAAATATGAGGAACTACTATCTGGTAAAATACCCGAAAATATCAGTCCCGAAATTCAGATAGTTCTAGATCAGGTAATAATAATTGTTTTTATTTTTATACCACAAAATATAAACTTTTACTTTTTTAATAACTATTTATATAGATACCGATAATAGAAATAACTTAAAAAAGCTTTAAAATTTTAGTGGGAGAAAGCAACAGAATGGTTTCATCAACAGTCAGAAATTCAGAAAACCATTATAGAAAATTTATCTTATGCTTTAAAAGTCGAAAAGGAAGGTAATATAAAAATTTGTAAGTATGAAGCGGGTCTCGAAATAGAAAAGGAGGAATTGTTAAAAGAAATTGAGGAATTGAAAACAAAGTTAAACTACTATTTGAAAGAATACAAGGACTGTGAAACTCAAACAGAAGTTGATATTAATGAAGTTAAAATGATAAAGAACGAGATTATTGAAATAACTGATGAAAATTAAAAATATTTAATAGGTTAATTATTTGTGTTTTTCTGTATTTTTAAATACTGATTAAGAATTAAGTTGTTATCCAAAAAATGTTACTTTGATTAATAAATCTTTTCTCGTGTATGTATGTATTTTATAGCGGCGTAAACGATAACAGATGGGCAGTCGAAGGTGTTGGTTATATAGTGAACAAAAAAGAAGTTGACATAATAAGTAATAAGCAAGTGAGAGTTTTATGCAGAAAGATTAAAGCCACTAAAATTTAAATATAATAAAAAGGAAATAACAACAATAATAATTGCATACGGGCCTAACGACACTGAAAGAAAAAAAGCACAGATAGCTGTAGAAAATAGTAGAGAAGTTCTAATTTTTAGGTGACCTCAAAATGCTAGAGTCGTTAATAGAGCACAAGAATACGAGCAAGTGATAGGAACATATGCGGAAGAGATTCTAAATAATAATGGAAGTAGACTTTTAGAATTCTGTGTAGAACATGAGTGAGGAGGTATAGCAGTGGGAGAATGGGGTTGTTACCTTACATTGTATCTGCTTTCGTATTAAATAAAAAATTACTAAAAATTTGAAATAAAACACCCTGTATCTCAGATCTTCTACAAAAAGTTAACTGTAAAACTTATTTCACGTAACCCATGCAATTTTATGAGTAAAAATGCGGAAATTACCTCTAACCCAGCCTCTGGTAATAGCGAGAAACTATCTTTTACCTTGGTCAAATGTTTCCTAAAGTAGGTACCTAAACTTTCTGCCAAATATGATAAAGAAATATTAAACAGTATGAAAATAATGGCCAAAAATTACTTATTATTAATAAAAACACCCTGTACATTTAACAAACTGTTTTAAGCGGCAGTATTATACTATTTTATATCTTGCAGCTTCTAATTTTTGTTCATTCATACTTTTACTACATTTTTTATTCAAAGGTTTACGTATCACGGGATTCTAAAAGGTGCGCCACTAATAAACCGAAAATATTCAGCCGCCATATGCAAGACCCATCTTGGTCTCACGTCTGTTTTATGTAGCCTCCTTCCTGTAGTTTTATATTCAAAGCTTCTGAGCGATAATGCTCGTCCCCATGAAGCCCGAACGGTTCAAGATCTGCTTGCTCGTATGCGTTGGGGAGTCTTACAACAACGAGACAACGACCTTACAGTCTCGACTTGTCCCCGTACGATTTTCATGTATTTTGCAGATTAAAACAATGGATCGTTTCCAGTGACGTCACCAATATGGCGTCGTACAGCTGATCTGGAGGTAGACAAATAGTGGCGGTATATGCAATCCCGTATTCGTTGCGCTGTTTTCAAACTCAAATTCTCAAATAAACCCTGTTTGTGTGTTTATAGTGGTTATATATTAGTGATAGGATAGTAAATAAGGTTATATACTTTTTTAACATTCATGTTACAGATAAAAATCTTTATATTATATATATTTTATTAATAGGTTGATCTCTGAATCATCTTGATTACATGTAACTATATTTGACGCATGGGGTCGCTCAATATCAGAAGTATAAGACCTGCTCTTTTGAAAATTCTTTATTACCTACAATAAAATATATTAGGTACATCTTAAATTATGCAGCATGATTTTAATCTGTGGGTGATAATTTGTTTTATTTTTAAAACTGACACTTTATTTAAATTTATATATTGAATTTACCGTCTTAGAAGCTGTGTTGGCCTTTTTTACTGCTCTTTCCTTTATTCTGGCATATCTGCGTGCAGCAGACTGTGCATTTGATTTACATGACCGATAACCCATTTTTAAATTTGGTACATAATCAGGATTGTCGATGTCTCCATATGCAGCTGATTTTCTATTAAAAATGCTCTTAAAATTTCTACTTTTAAAATATAAAGCAATTAATTTTACCTGATACAAAATGGTCAGAACATATCCTCATATATTTAATTTTAGATGCGGTCAAATCACTCCTATGTAATGACTGTATCCAAGCTTGTCATCTTTTAATCCTTCCTTCTAATGTTTGACCCCTGTTGTCCCTCTCTGAAGGTATGAGGAAGAACTTTTTTTGCCAGTTTCGCATTATTAGAGCAGTCAACAACTGCACAAAAATGAGGCACTAAAACATTGTTAATATGTGGGTAAATTTTAACAAAATACAATGTTATTGCTGCAATTAAATCTTTATCTATTAAATGAAATAAATTATACAAATCAACTTACTTTTAAAAGCTCAAATTACTTTAATTGTCTATTGCACAACACAATTTTAACTACGTGTAATACGTTAAACCACTTTGTTTACCTCCAAAGCAGCCATGTTGTTACTCCCACCCTTCCTTGTGACGTCACTGGGAAATGACCCATTGCTAAAAGGGCGGCGGTTCAATTCGGACGCTGAGGTAGAGTTTGCTGTTAGAGAATGGTTCCAAACAGCCGCAGGAATTTTACCAACAAGGAATCTATAGATTAGTGCACCAGTGGGTCTCATGCCTGAATGTTAATGGAGATTTCTTTTCAATTCATTGAATAAAAATTGCTTTACGGCCTTTAAACGTGTTTCTAGTGAATAATCCTCGTATTTTCAATTTTCAGAACTACCGGTTGATTATAGTACGTTAACTTTTTTATAACCCCTGGTATACGATGGTAAGCAAACATTCAGAAAAATATAACCTAAAAAAAGTAAAAAGTTTTTGAATAATAAACAAATATAATTCACATGTATAAAAATTTGGCATTAAACTTTCAAACTTGCATGTTTTTAATTATTTATACATAAAAATACGCATATTATCATTAAAGTGTTTTATGTTTTATGATTTATTATTTATCTAACCTCAGAAAAATTGTTCATACAAGTTTAGTTATTCGAATTTAAATGAATAACATTGAAATGGAAACCAAAATTAGTACAGAATTATTACCCGTAATTTCAAAATTAGAAACAGATAAAATTTGCAGGTCATGTTTTTCTTATAACGAAATTACCAACATATTTGATTTAGTTTATGAACAAATGAATCTAAGCGATATTATCAGGGCGTGTTTTGCTGTTCAGGTAAGTACAGTTCTATAAACATTTTAATAATAAAACTAATTTCTAGCTTTATAGATCGATCGCAATGATGGATTTCCCCAAAATATTTGTAAATGGTGTATATCAGAAACTATTCGTTCATACACATTTAGACTACAATATCAACAATCAGATGTTATATTACGAAGTACGTTAAATACACAAAATTTAGAAAACAGTCCAAATTTTGTAAAAACTGAAACATCGGTTATTAGTTATGAAGATACCTCCACAAACATTGAAGATATTTCGGATAATATTGAGACTGCCAACGACTCATTTGAAACTGATACAAATTGTAATAACAATGAGATTAAAGTAGAATCTGAAATTATAAAAGAAGAGTACAATTGTACACCAATAGTTATAACAACAAATGAAGAAGCCTGTAGTTATACAAGTAGTAAACCTAATAGTGTTCTGAAAAAACAATCGAACGAAAAATTCAAATGTAACATATGTAATAGACTGTTATCGTCGAAACATTACTTAAAGCAACATTCTTTGAAACACGGAGAAAAGCAGTTTTTGTGCACAGAATGTGGAAAATACTTTTCAACGACTACAGGTTTAAGACATCATATGAAAGTGCATACCGGTGCAAAACCATATCACTGCTCAATATGCAGTAAAAAATTTACACAACAAGGAAGTTTAAAATTGCATATGTTCGTTCACAGTGCTGTAGCTAAGGCTTCTCAAAAATGGCATTTGCCATAGACGCATGAATTTTAGCAGTGCTGTTTACCGAGGTACCTAATTATGAAAATCCTACTTGAAAAATAATTATAGTAAGTTCCTTGTTTTTTATGACAATAAATGTTTGAATTTTAGTATTTTTTAATAAAATATTTTTAAATTTTTGTCGTACTTATATTTTTGAATTAGTAAATAGAATTGGAGTTCGAAAAATAACTAATTTATGACAAGTACCAGCAAATCTATCTGCACCATTTAAATACTTTCAAAATTTATGTCGGGAGTGAGTTCGGAACCAGAATATCAAAATTGGAATTTTTAAAAATGAAATTTTAAAAATAGAATTTGGAGTTAGGATTTTAATATTGGAACTTTTAAAAATGAAATTTTAAAAATAAAATTTGGAAATAGAATTAAAAAATTGAAATTTTTAACAATGAAATTTTAAAAATAGAATTTGAAGGACGCATTTTGAAATTGAAATTTTTAAAGTTCAAATTTTGAAAAGTGAATTTTAAAAATAGAATTTGGATTTAGAATTGTAAAATTAAAATTTTTAAAGATGAAATTTTAAAAATAGAATCCGGAGTTAGAATTTTTAAAAATGAAATTTTAAAAATAGAATTTTAAAATTAAGTATATTAGACGACATTTTGATCAATACTCTCGAAAACACTGTCAGCAATTCAAAATATGTTCGAAATTGGCGAGTTACTATCAAAACTAAGAAATTTGCCAATGCGTCCACCTGAGACCTCTCAACACGTTCGCTCTCGATAGTTGGCAGGCGCTCTTCGATAGTGGCTCTCAGAAATGTGTCCATTTGCGATAAATACTCTCGAGAGCCGCTATCGAGAGTATTTCTCTCAAATGGACATTTACCTAACTTAAGACTTTATAAATCTTACAACATCTTCTCTTTCCATCTTCTTTAAATTTAAGATTTCATAATTCATTTTTGGTCTACTTTCTCCTTCTTCATTCTGCGTTGGTCCAAGTATGTTTCATAACATTTTGCGCTCAAAGATACCAAGATCTTCTTCTTCTCGTTTTGTAATGGTCATAACAAGGACGGGCTGGGATATATAAGGCGCGACCAAACGAACTAGGGCAGTCTAATCCAGCCTACATAAACGGTTGCGAATATTATGTACGTCGGTAAAGTTAATATAAATATACGTGAATAGTTATAAATAAACAAACTCTACAAATAAATTAATCAGTGTTACGGGTTAATATTAGTGTTTTGTATTAGGTTTAATATTAGTTTGTGTTCCTAGTATTTAAGTTGTTATTTCGTGTTTCTTCGTTGTTTAATAACTTTAATATTTATTAATAAATAATTCACCACGAACCGAAGTTTTAAATAAACGTTTTAAAACCGTTACAATACTTTTATACATTTTTATTTTTGTGTTGATTGCAATTTGTTTATCTTTAAGTAGGTGTTTATTTGCATAGTAAGCTCTGCATCCTGCTTGTATCTTTGATTTGATTTCTTCACCTCTGTCATTGTTCCTATTTAAATTTACTCCTAGGTATGTAAAGGTTTCAACCTCGTCAAATACGTAATCGTCTATATGTAAGTTAGTTATAGGTAATGGTTTGTTTTCGTCTTTGACATTTCATATATTTTGTTTTTGTTTCATTTATCTCCAGGCCTATCTTTTTCGCTTAATTTGCTATTGTTCTAAGGGTTTCTATTAGTGTATTTCTGGTTCGTAATAATAACCAGGTCGTCCGCATAAACAAGTATTTATCCATATCGTTAAAAAAATAACTTATTTAAAATGATTGCTTATTCATTTTTAATGTTTTCAATATTTAGCTTAAGTCTGAAAGGCATATAATGTAATTATGTTGGTTGGTTGAAGTAATGAGTATAATAATTTTTTAAAGACCCCGGTATGTAAGAAATGACCCTGGTGCCTGGTATAAGAAAGTAAACATAACCTAAAATATTTTCAAATAATAACGCATAAGTATTTTTCAGATATTGTAGAAATCCCGTATTATAATTTCAAATTTGCATGTTATGGACTATTTATAATTATAACTAAAGATACGTGTATTATCGTAAGAATTTGTGCATAAGTATAACCTAAAATATTTAAAAATCTAAATTTTTATAAGCCTTGTATTTGTTGCAATATTTATTAACATTTAAATTGTACATTTTTAAATTTAGCATTGTTTACACAGTTAAAAATTATTTAGAAAAATAATATTAAAATGGAAAATAACATTAACACGGAACTATTATCGAATATTTCAAAAGCAGAAGTGGAAAGTTGTCCAGTAAACTTCTTTGATAAAATTTGCAGGTCGTGTTTTTCGTGTAATGAAATTACCAACATATTTGATTTAGTTTATGAACAAATGAGCCTAAGTGATATTATCAAGACTTGTTTTGCAGTTCAGGTACGTTCAGTTCTCCTATGTATTTAAACAATAAAATTTGTAATTATCTTTCTAGATTGAGCACAATGATGGTTTGCCACAAAATATTTGTAAATGGTGTATATCGGAGCTTATTCGTTCATACACATTTAGACTTCAATATCAACAATCGGATGTTATACTACGAAATACTTTAAATACACAAAGTTTGGGAAACGCTTCAAATTTTGTAAAAACTGAAATTGTGTCCAACGAAACATCAACTTTTATTTATGAAGGTGCTTCTAGAAACGCTGAAGATATTTCAGACAATATTGAAAGTGCCAACAACGCATTTGAAACTGATACAAACTGTAATTACGATGAGGTTGATAGTAGTATCAAAAAGGAATTTGTTCCTGAAGTTAAAAACGAAGAAAATAGTTTACCAAAACCCATAAGAAGAGCTAAAAATAAAATCTTCATGTGTAATCCTTGTAATATATCTTTTGATTCGTACATTAAGTTAATAGAACACAAAAAGCAAGCCAAACACCCTCGTCCCCGCAAACACAAATGTCAAACGTGTGACAAATCATTTTGTTTTAATAATCAGTTAAGGCAACATATGAGGACTCACACAAAAGAACAACCCTACCAATGTAAAATTTGTTTGAGGAAATTTAGTTTCCGCTATAATTTGCATAGGCATAATATGATCCATACTGGCGAAAAACCATTCTGTTGTGATGAATGCGGCAAAAGTAATTCTTAGCCCTTTTAACAAAATCGTATAATACTGTATTATATTTTTTAGGTTTTATTCAAGCTATTCAGCTTAAAGAACATAAAAGAGTACATAGAGGTGAAAAAAAAGTCTACAGTTATAAGAGAAGTAAACCTACGATGAAACAATCGACTGAGAAATTTAAGTGTAACATATGTCATCATCTACTATCATCGAAACAAAATTTAAAACAGCATTGTCTGACGCATGGGGAAAAACAGTTTCTATGTAGTGAGTGTGGAAAATGTTTCGCTACAGCGTTCGGTTTAAGAACTCACATGAAAGTACATACCGGCTTAAAACCTTATCACTGCTCAATATGCACTAAAAAATTTTCACAACAGGGAAGTTTAAAATTTCACATGTTTGTTCATACTGGTGAAAAACCGTATGTGTGTAAAATATGTTCAAAGGCCTTCAAACAACGCACTCATTTGATGTATCATAGCAGACTTCATACTGGAGAACGACCGTTTGTATGTTTATCATGCGGTAAATCTTTTACATTAAAAGGTAACTTCACCGTACATATGCGGACACATACTGGAGAAACACCATATGTTTGTGATATTTGTGGTAAAGGATTTTATGATTCTAGCAATATGAAGAAACATAAAAAAGCACATCATAATGCTTATTTAAATAATGAAACTGCTGTAGATTCGTAATAATGTAAATAAAATGAAATACGAAAACGCTAGTGTAGTTGTTTCTGTTCTTAAACCTTCAAATTAGGAAAATATTAATATACACGTTGTCCCCTGAAATTTTCAATACGGGCATTTGAATGCATTACTTGGCGCTTCGTTACCACCCTCGTTTTTGCAAAGCTGAGTCAAATATTTTAATTCACTAAGCAACGAAGAACAAAATCACAGTGCCTACAAACACATTACATTACTCCAACGAAATAAAAAAAGAATGAACGACCATAACACCAACAGTATGCAATTTAGATGGTGTATCAATATGGCGGATTTTAGAAGCTCATTGGCTGAAAACACTAAATACGTCAACTGTCAAAGACAAAAACGTAAACAAACAGTTAGGCTACCAATAAAAACTCGTGCCGGTTGGTGTTTCAATATGGCGTGTGTGACGTATTTCCGCTGCACTTGTAGTTATGCACCATAATACCTTAGTGTCCTTCCTGTTTCTTTTTATTCGTAGGAGCCATTAAAGATTCCTCTTCAATAAATATCTATGCCTGGAAATTCAACGAGATATGCATCCTTCAATGCTCAATGCATAATTTTGCTTTCAACTTTTACGAAGAACGTTGAGGACGTTGACTACCACTACAAATGAATCGTTCGCTACCTGCACACTATTGTCGTTCGTTTAGGTATAAATAAACCAACATCTTGACAGAGATCACTAATCATCGAGATGTTGTCGCATAAATGTGTCGATGTTCGCGATTCAGATATTACATCTTGGTCAAATGGTTTGATAAAAATCACTGTAAATGATATTTGTTCTAAATTTGGTATCTATTTAGAAAACGATCGCCGCAATACATTTTTTTGGAACATTCAATTAGATAAAAAGGTCGTTATAAACGGAGATTTATTGGCCTGACTTGGATATTCAAATGAAAAATATTATCTGAAAAAAATTGCTGTGACGAACTTGTTAAAGAAAAATCCTTATATTGAATACGGTGAAATTGAAAACAAATGCGATCCTCGTAAAAAATTTATGTTTTGGATGCAGTCGACTTTGAGCGATTGAGGATGCAAATGTGTATTCCAAACGAGGTAGAACTGCGAAAATTATTCTCACTAATGAAAATGATTGTTGTCAAATATTGCGAGTACCTACGAAAAATATTTCAAACGTCATTCAGCGGAACTATTACTCCAACAAAATACTCAATTGTTGGGTTCTGTAAACGATTTGAAATTTTTGGTATGAAATTTCGAATGAGTAATGATTGATGAATAATGAGTAAGAGTAATATTCACGTACTACTAGTAATGAGTAAAGAGTAAAAAAAAAAGTTTCATGAGTGATGATTAATTTTTAAATCATGATTATTGCATGAGTAATGTATCACTCGAGTGATGCCCAACTCTGTCTGTATACAAGTAAGTACCGTAAATACGTACTTATGTAAAAATATGTCACCAGCTTATTAGATAAGTAAACTTTCTCCAGTATACAATCAATCACAGACCCTATTTCGACCTCGTGGTTGTCAACCAGTACGTGAGTTTGTTTTGGGGACAGACAGTGAACAGACTTCAGTCATTTTACGAAAATGGTTCTCCTTGACCACCATACAACCGTTTCAAACAGTGGCCAATAAAATCGGAATAGCTATGCTAGTAGCCAACATCTGATACGGATAGGCACTACAAGAAGAAGATTCATATGGAGTGGCTATTACTCCAGCAGATTAACTTCGGCCTCATTGAGTAATTGTTATTATTACACACTGTTCGAACAACATATTGTTATTTTATGTTTGCATTTTTTGTATATAATATAATTATACATAGGTAAAGGTATCGGCACTTACACTCTGTGAGACAGTATAGCTAGCAACATGGAACATAGAGGATTAAGACCTCCTAAGTCGCTTTCATACCCGGTTGTCTCGCACACTATACATATGAAGTGATGTGGTAAGAACACGCCTTCACAAACCGCCTACCTTCCCTACTCTACCACTCTGTTTCGGTTCCTAATTATTTTCAGTGACTGGGTAGGCCACCTGCCGAGCATTCGATTTGGGTTTGATCCCGAAACCATCCCTACTGTAGCCGAATGCCTTAACCACTCCAATGATAATTACACATATGTACCTACTTACTTATATTTAATCGCTCCTCTTCTACCTTTTTCAGGTGTAGAGGTTTTCTTTTCTAATAATTTGTAATTTTCTTCCATTCAGGTGTTTCTAGCCATCTCTACAGCTTGGGTCCATGATAAATTTTTATTTTGTAGTTTTGGCTATCTGATCATTCCAAGTGTAGCGAGGCCGTCCTCTGGGTTTCTTTCCATTTATCTTTATCTGCCAAATTGTTTTTGTTAATTTCTCCGGGTTCATTCTAATTAGGTGTCCCCCACCATTGTAATTGGCGCTGCTCTCTTATTTTGTTGAGGTCTGTTGTTCCTAGTCTTCCTCTGATTTCCCCATTTCTGATGCGGTGTTTTATTCTCACACTTAGCACCTTCCGTAGATATTTCATTTCTATTGCCTGTAGTCTGCTTTTGTGTTTTTCAATTAGCACCCACGTTTCACTCCCGTAAATTAACGTCGGCACAAACACTGTTTTAAACACTTTTATTTTGCGTGAGATTTCTTTTTTACTGATAAAACTCTTTATCTACAGCATATAATAGTTTATTTCTCCGTCTATTTTTCAATTTTCTTCTACTATGTGTCCTAGATATTTGAATCTACTTACTTCTTCTATTATTGTATGTGGTTCTCTAGCTATTACCATGCCTTTTGATTTATTGGTATTGATTTCAAGATTTTTCTCCCGTAATGCGGAGTTCCATATGTTCATATCATGTTGCAGATTTTCCTCGTTGTTTGATATAATTGCTAGATCATCCGCATATGCTAGGTTTGGTAGCCTTACTGGGTTTAATCTATAGTTTCCCCATATTTATTTTTTTGTAACTTTTATGCATTTGGAGTTTGTTTCGTCCATTAATATTATGAATAGATAGGGACTTAATCCTTGTCCGATTCCTGCTGTAGCAGTGAACTCTTCTGATTCAATGTTTTGTGTTGTCTTGTAAATACTTTCTATACTTGCTATTAGGTCTTCGTCTATTTTTTTGCTTCTGAGCGGGTTCCAGATATCTGTGCGTCTCGCTCTGTCAAATGCTTTGATTAAGTCTATGAAGCCTATATTAACTGATTTGTCATGTTCTATCATCTTCTCTATTAACTGTTTGAAAGTAAATAAAGCATCTTGGTGCCCTTGGTCTAAATCCATATTGTAGATCATTTAGTTTGTCTTCTACTTCAATTCTTAATCTGTTTTCTAGTATAGACTCATATATTTTCGCTGGAACATTGATCAATAAGATTCCCCTATAATTGCTACAATTTTTGGAATCATCTTTTTTGTATATTGGAAGGATAATGTCAATTTCCCAATCTTTTATTATGATTTTCAGCTTCCATACTTTGTTTATAAGATGCAGTAGTACCTCGAATCCTTCTTCCATTTGCGTTCGTGCTCGAAGTGTGTACGCGCCTTAATAAAACAAGAGAAAAATATATGAAATATGTACCTACTTTGTAAAAAACCAATAACTGTCATTGTGTGTGGTTAAGTTTGTTTGTTTATTGTCGACTGTGGCAACAGACAATTCTTTATTTCTATAAAATTTAAACATGGATTCAGAGTGGGAGTTGGTAAATTTTTTCCGACTCTGACTCTACTGACCAGAAATTGCTCCTCCGACTCCACCACTCTGGGTGAAGGTGTTACAATTTTTTTGCTGCCAAACTAAATTGTATCATTTTTTTGCCGAATGCCAGTGTTGTCTAGGTATTAAGATTTTATGTTGTGCTTGTTTCGCTTTATTTTTTCATTTTCTTCAAAATTTCTCATTTTTCTTGTTTAATTATTTCGCTTTCACAGTCAATTTTCCGCCTAATAGTTATGCCGCTGGAATTGCATTGTAAATTTGGTGGGAGTGGGGTTTTGTTAGCTAGTGTTTGGGCATTGATTGGGACTCGCTCTCTTTGTCATTGAACTTTCTAGAAGTGACTACTAATTTTGCAACGTTAATTTCAACGTACAATTTTTATTGAATTATGTTCCTTTGAATGGAATCTATTGTTTATAAAGTGGTCCGATGCTTGGATATGTTGTCCGGCAGTTCATTTAAATTCTTTATATTTTCGCAGATTTTGTAACATGTGGTAAGTTTTAATCTTCCATTTTACTTCCAAATTTTCATTTAATAATTGAATTTTACAGCGGTTTCACGGGGCTTTACGAGGCTTAATTTATTATCCATTTTATCTTGTCAAGTTTGTAATTATATCTAGTCAATATTTAATTCTTTATTGTAATTATTTTGAATCCTGGCCTTTGCGCCGTCTTTGAGTCCGATAAAATAAAGCGTTACCATTATTTATGGCTTTTTATTATCTGTTTGATAAGTTTTTCATAGCAATGGTATCAGCTAGTTAGTTACATTGGTGTAAATAAAAACTAGTTATAAAAAAATTATCATATCTTTATTACCTACTTATAAGCTATATTTAATTAATTTATTCTCATAGTACAGATTACAAAAAAAGAAATTTCTTATAACAAGATTACATAAATTATGCAATTTTTAACAAATATAAAATATATACATCATTGTAAATAAATAAATCAATTAATTGCTATTTACAGTGTTATTATACATTACGTAGATAATGATTAAAATTGCTTGTAAAAAATTGTTATGTTATATAAAATCATAATAAATCACAGCTGGAGTTTGCAGATTTCTTTATTCTATATATGCGGACCAAGCTTCATTACTATGTAGAAACCGTAAGCAAGATATTCTAATAAATCCAACATGATACCCAGCAGCCAAATATAAAAATGATCTTCTATTTGGATTTAAAGCTACTTTATTAATCGACTGCATAGGATATACATTAGGTCTACTTGCATAAAGTTTATTAGCATTATTCGATTTAAAGTAACTATCAATGTTGGCTGGAAAATCTTTAACGCAGTTCTGAAAAAATGAATTTCAGTAAAAAACGTGTAAAAAAGAAAATATGATACTAACCACTCTCATATCACAAAAAACAAGTCCATATTTTTTTTCAGCCTCCCCATAAGTAGTAGGTTCAGATGTTATACTATCGGTAGTTTTATCGGTTTTTGTTAAATCTATTGTGTTCTCGTTTCTTACAGATTGTGTTGGTTTACTATTTACTTTCTTTAATTTTAATTGTTCTTCTTTAAGCCGTTCTTGGATACTCAAATTCTTTTCGACAAGCCTTGCATATCCCAAGATCTAAAGGGAGCGAGGTTCTTAAACTGTTTAACAGAACTCTGGCCAATAATTACTTACCACTCTTTTGTTCCTAAACGATTTGTCACTATCCATGCCATAAAACATTTGATGTGGGAAAAAACCTTTGATTTCACCTACAATGTTACCTTGCACAAACCCATTTGCCCATTCACTTCCGCTAATTGTGGATACACGCGAATTTGAATGCATAATCGATGAAGTTTCACTTTCAAAGTTTCGCAACTGATGTGCTGCTGTGTATGTTAATCCTAAAAATTTATTTGAAAATAAAATATTTAAAAAGGGGGGTGGTTTGGTGGATGCAGTGTTCGGCAAGACTGCTTTATAATTGGCTCATATAAATTGCAAACCTTGGTAATAGAACATTTTTTCAGAGCCACCAAGATCTATGTTATCAGTTAGGTTCAGTCTCAGACAAATAATAAAAGAGGACCTCACTATTTAATCTAAAATTGAAGCAAAAATAACCTTATCTAAGTTTCTATGTAAACAAGAACATTTAAATGGCTGAAAATTAACATCGCATTTGATACGAACTAAAAAATGGACAGAAAACTTTAAAGAAAGATTGAATGCCGAGGAAAGAGAAGAAGTAAATCAAAGGGGTAAAATAATGAACAAGAGCCTACCGATGTTAGGTTATGCTGACGATGTAGACATCATCGCACGCTCTAATAGGCAGCTTGTCGAAACCTGCAACGCTCTGAAGATAAAATGAGCCTCCATATAAACTCTGGCAAAACAAAATACATACAACTACCCAATAAAAGGGGACAAGGCCGCTTAGCAGACCTAACAACGGAGAAAGATAAGTTCCAAAATGTCTCAGACTTCACATATCTGGGCTCCTCAGTGAATAACACCAACAGCTCCATGGAAATTAAATGACGCATTCACCTCTCAAATCGAACATATAACGGTCTAATGAGACACTTGAAATCTAACATCTTCTTCAAGAAAATGAAGTGTCAAATGTACAAGACCCTAATTAGGCCAGTACCTACTCATGTATTGATCGGGAACCTGGACAATGACCAAAGCAGATGAAAAACAACTGGCAACATTCGAACGTAAAATACTTATACATATTTACGGGGGAATCTGTGAGAATCAACTCTGGAGAAGACGTTTCAACTTCGAATTGTATCGAGCATATGAAGAACCAAATATTGTGAAGTTTATTAAGATTGAGCAGTTAAAGTGGAACTATTCCTAGAAAAGCTCTCATTGGAATAGATAAAAAGTATTATTTCTAACTTTAAAAACAATAAAGCGCCCAGCATGGACTCTATTACCGCAGAACTCTTGAAATGTGGAGGTGAGATTCTATTAAAGCATATTCATGTACTCATGACATTGGTCTGGAATAGTGAAGTTAATCCTGAAGAATGAAATCAAGGCCTTATACATTTCATTCATAAAAAAAGGCGACAAAAAGGAATGCAGGAACTACGAGGAGCGTTCAAATTTAAAACTAACATAAACAAACTAAAGTATCTAGTGTTACTTTTCAACGTAGTCCGCCTCCCTTTCAATGCACTGGCGCCACCTTCCACCTTTCTGGGAACTTCCGCATCCCCCAGGAAAAAAATTCTTTTGGCTGTAGATGCACCCATTCTCGATTTAAATTTAAGTGTCAGAATTGAGACAGTCTCCAACCACACAGCATAAAATAGCACCAATCACAGCCTCCTCTAATTATGAATTCCGTTGCTCACCTGGTATTATACTGGACATTATTTTGTATGTTACATTTAATAGCGATATACCTCTATAACTGGTACACTCTTTCGAATCTCCTTTTTTTAGTATTGGAAGTATTAGTGCTTTTTCCCATTCTTCAGGCATTCTTTCACATTCCTATATTTTTAATATTTGGTTAAAGACTCTTTTATGTGTTTTCTCCAGCCGTTTTCAACATTTTGGCACGTATTGCATCGTTTCCACTGTTTCCAGTTGCTTTTCCATTTTTTGTTTTATTAGTTATTTCAATTACTTCTTCATATGTTGGTTTTGGTATATTTTCTTCATCGTATGCCGGTATTTCATTTACGTCTTCCGTCTCACTATTTGATTCTTCATTTAAAAGCTTTTGAAAGTGTCGCTTCCATATATCTCTTATTTTCTTTTCGTTGTGTTCTATACTGCCTTCTTCGTTTCTTATTCCTCTTCTGTTTTGTCTATGTTTTTTCTTCTCTTCTTGTATTTTGCGGTAAAATAGGTTGGTGTTTCGTGACTTGTAATTTATTTGAATCTCTTCCATCTTTTTATTAAGACATTGTTTCTCTTTTCTTTTACACATATTTGCTACTTATTTCTTAAAATTGTTGTATCTTCCTATATCTTGTTCTGTTTTTGTCATTCTTCATCAAACCAATCCTTTGACCAAGTTCTTCTTGCATAACCAATTACCTGATTACTTGTTTCTAATATACACTTTTTAATATGATCCCATTCTTCTTAACGGAAGCAAGTAGAAACACAACAACTTTAACAGAATGGAAACCAGATGGAGCCAGGGGTAAAAGTAGACTTAGAAAGAGGTGGTTGAACGATGTGGAAGAGGACTTGAGAACACTAGCAATAACAGATTAGAGAAGCGTGGAACACAGTGGTTTAGGAGGCCAAAACTCACAGAGGGTTGTAGAGTCAAAGGAAAAAGAAGGTTAAGGGAAAGAATGCACACTCCGAACCAGCGAAGTTAATAACAAAGCAATGGCCAGAGGGAAGGTCAGTGGGGAGACCAAGGATACATTATATCATTATATGGATCAGATCTAAGATGATCGTGAGGATTTCGGAGTCAAAAACTGAAGAGCCAAAGCACGAATAGGGTTAAATGGAGAGGGACTCAGAACAGGCCAAGACCCAACAAGGATTGTGGAGCCAGTCATGATGTTGATGATAATTTGACACAAACTTGTTTGGTCATCCCATAGGCATCAGTTGCTTACACAGTAAAAATATTTCCAACGTTTTACATTAATAAAAACTGAGACTAAGCAGTTTACTGTCAATTGTATTGATAACTCAATATTCTTTCACAAAATATGCAAAGAATCCTGACACATTCATATTATTCAATAAACAAAAGCTTAAAATGAAATGAAAATAAACCACCCCACCCGCCCTCTACCTGTATATGCTGGCTTCAAAACAATTCTGTTTGTTGCTTATAGAAATGCTGAGTCCCCTTATATTATTGGTCTGAGGGTTAAGCTATATAATCGTATCCATTTCTATGATAAAATAATAACAAATACTTACCACCACCACAACTATCATCAAATGTTTGAACCGTACTTATCCAATGGCTTAACCAAACTCCATCAGTTACGATCAATTTCATAAAATTTGTTATGGGCACTACAGGATTTTGTAAATCCCAATATTTAATAGTACGATCAATTGATCCAGTCATTAACCATCGACGTCCATCAGTTAAATGATACAAACTTAATGCTGCAAATGTAACAAAACGTTAGCCATAATTATTAGTTATTCGTATGCTTAAACTTTTTTGATAATTTCAGGGTCCGTAGCGAACTTTCCTGATAAACATATGAAATTATGAAGTTAAAAGTATTAAAAATATGTAGTATTTATGTAGTAAAAAATGTATATAGGTAGGTATATACATAATGCATTAATTGCACGATTGAAGATGGTAGATGAATGAACTCTTCCAAACATTCAGCCATATAGTATCCGTGGAAATATAACATAAAAATAGTTAGTGCCTTTCACATGGAGCGTATGATACGGACGGATCGTCAGGACGTATAACCAAGCGCCATGTGTTTAAATGAGTAATTTCACATGAAGCGCGTATGATCCGTCCGCGTGATTTGGTACGACGGCCATACGTCGAGCCCTTGCGTTGTCGTATTGTCAACACGCGCACGGGCCGTTGTTTATAATGAGTAGCTTCACATGAGAACTGATGGTCCGTTGCGTACCATCTCGCCTAGTTGTCAGATTTGCCCTGTTCTAGTAAACACGTGACCGTCTAGCTCTAGTACATAATATACTGCACCACCGCCATGAATTATAAAATAGATACGGAAATATTAATTTGCACAATAGAAAATCAAAGGTGCATATATTCTATTACGTCGATACATTGTCAAATGAACATCCCCATAATCAGCAAGAATGGCAACAGCGACTTGTCGGTTGCTGCCCATACGATATGCATGTGAAAAGGCGTAAGACGCGTATGGAAATGGCTCGCATGGTCAGCGCTGACGATCGGTGCTGAATATACGCTCCATGTGAAACGGCACTTAGTTCACATAGGGAAATAGCTTGGGAAATCGTACCTATATATGCAGATTCCTGCTTCCCGTTTGAGTTGATAGGGGGATCAATCGAAAGACAAAAAAATAAGCTTAATTTGATACTACTTTACTTGAATTTGTTGCTTGTTTAAGAAAGAAATAGCTTAAAAACTATAATAAATAAATTCACAAAAAACAGACCGGCCATGATCAAATTTGAAGTTTGTTTATGCCACAAGGTGTTCTGTGGCCACAGTTTTGACTTTGACAAGTAATGCCAACAATGGCGGTACTCACGTGTGCTACCACAGATTCGCCGACGGGAATTTAAGATAACAAAAAATTAAAGTTCCGAAAATATGAAGTTTTATGAAATAAAGCTTAGAAATATGAAGTAATATGAATTAGTATGAAAAATATGTAGTTTTTCCTAAAATATGTAGCGAATACGAACCCTGTAATTTTGAGAAAATAAATTTAACCAATTTTTACCATTATTATCATTTTACCTGTAACGGCATGGTAATGAGCATTAAAAACATGATATGGCATTAACATTTTAACATCCTCTTGATCAAATCCTACATTCAACAGTGACGATACTGTAGTAAGATCGTACATTGCAACCATTCCGTTTGCATAACCTGCCACTAAATGTTGATGCCCTGCAGTCTGAAATTCAAAAACTATGTATAATACAAAGTTTCTTTATTCAAGCTATGCTACGAACCTTATTCCAAGAAAGCTTTGTAACATGAGCTGCAACACCACTTACTGCTTCTTCGGTCATAGAATTTAATACTAATTTCAGAACTGGCTTTGGTTTAAACATTTTACCACTACAATAAGAATAGGTGTCTTATTATTTATATGAAACAACACATTTAGAGAAACACTACCTCATATGAATAGGAAAACAAACAGAATACACATAGATATTCGAATCTGCACAACCAACTGCGAGTATTCCTAGTCTTCTTAATGAATCTGATTTTTCATTCAACTCGGTATCGTAACAACCAGAAGGGCACCATTCTAAACACCATGCAGGTCCATAGTCATGTGCAATACAGAACTGTAACCTAGGTTTATCATTTGGAATGTTATCATTTCTTAATATGCCACAGTTCCAAAACTGTATCAATCCAGGTTCTCGATACGTTTCATGCAACTTATAACCTCTGTCCAAGTCATTATTGGTACTAACTGCTAAAATCTGTTGACAATCTGACTCATTGTGAGGTGTAGGTGCCCAAGCCATAGCGAAAATTGAACCTCCACAGAAAATAATCGAAGTGCCTATTGACAATATTTAAAAATGATTTAGTTTATATTTAGTTACTAAATAATTCTTACCGTTGTGCAGCATTTCAGCTTCGAACAGTTTGTATCTTTTCCAATCGTAATCTAATTTGAGAGGATCGACAAATTTTTTAGTTTCAATTCTTGCAGTACATGCAGAGTATCTTAAACGAGGCAAATATTTACATAACATATCCAGATCCAACCTTTCAAAATTCACTATGTTCATACGCCAATTTGGGAACAGATTCGGGGTAGAAAAATGTTGGTCACAACTGTAATATGAATATAGATTCAATTTAAGATGCTTTTGATTAGAAATTTAAGATTTTATTGTGGGTATACTACTTTGATATTTTTGTGTTAAATACACAAACATACACAATTAACTCTATTAAATTTTCATATGCGTTAGGGCTGTACAAACCAAGGATTTTCAAAAAATGTTATCCTAACTTTCAAACTGAACTCAAATTGCCAATCAATACTTACATAGTTATATTTTGTTTTTTACAAAAATAATATTGAGCTTCATCATATTTTATTTTTATACATTATTTTGCTTGGCCAGAACTTGAATGGGTGACCGCTCTGCGGCTCAGTGTGTCTGGCCCCCTTGATACTGTAAAGGTTAGAAGAGGGTAAAAGAAAGAAAGATACATTATAACAACAATAAAAAACAAATACACACACTGCATCATGTTCACAATGCAGAAAACTTTTCATATCCACTACATGCTTAAAGTAGGGGCACGAAGTCAGACGACACCAAGTAAATTTTAGTGACGTCATAAATACCACCATTAGATTTACAAAACCGATATTTATTTTCTTATTTCCAGCTCATTTTAAATCATGTGTTTGGTTTAAGCTTAATCAATTATCAAGGAAAAATTAACAATTTAATGTACATTTAGCTTTTATGATGAATAACAAATAAAAAACATAAATGTGCCAGAGACTTTCACGCTTCAGTGTTGGTAGTAAAATATCACTAACACAACTTTTACGTTTGTATTGGATCGATTTATTAATTACTATCGAACCTGCCGCACGTGTTTTGACTGTTCGAGGTTAAGTCTGTTTTTGCGTTTGAAAAACTGTTCTTTTCAGAATAAAACCTGTGTTTTAGTGTCGAGTTCTTAGTGTTTAACATGCCTAAACCATTGAGTAGCCAATCCAAGCATCGTTCTTGGGATATATAGAAACATACTATGTTTTATGACGTCATTACTCTTGGTGACGTCTGTCGTTTAACTCCGTGCCCCTACTTTAGTCAAACAGCTGTTGTTCTGAACTGAAAAAGCATAATGCTGTGAGCTGGAAATTTTAAGGTCACAAGTTTGGCATTAAAAACCCTATTCTTTTACATTATGAAATAAATTTTTGAATATGGTCCAATTTACGAGCCAGGTAATGCACGTCATCAATAAATTTTATGACATCATAACTTGGTACGTCTACATCAGTATAGAGAGAGAAACAAGAAACGATATAAGAAAATAGAGCATAAACCTAATAAACAATACCATCGAAGAGAACAGAAATATGAAGGTACTGAAATCCAAAATGTCACAAGGTAAAACTAAAATAATAAAAATACGAGATAAAACGGGGAAAACTATTACAGACAGAAAAGAAATCATAAACGAAATTAAAACTTTTTACACCGAACTCTACAAATCCAACCCAAGAACAAAGACAAATTCTAAATGCAGGCTCCGAAGAAATTCCCGAGATAAGCTAAAGCGGGTTGGAGAACACACTAAAACAGTTGCAAAACAAAAAATTCCCAGGAGATAATGGAGTAACATCGAAATTCTTAAAGTTGACAGAAAGCGTACTAAGAAATGAAGAAATCAGAAGAAAAACTAACTAACTAAACAGATATAACGGAGAGACTGGCAATGGGCCGGACATGTGGCTAGGGCGGATGATAACAGATGAACAATCAAATTACTGAAATGGAGACCCTGGGACAACAGACGAAGTGTCGGCAGACCAATGAAATGATGACATCAAGGCCACAGTAGGAAGAAACTGGCTCCATATTGCACAGGATAGAGACAACTAGAAAGAACTTGAAGCGACCTACTTCCAGCAGTGGAAGAATTACGGTTTATGTAGAAGAAGAGGTAATCTGCCATAGTTCTTCACTGGAGATAGTGTCCGGCCAGTATATGTGACATATTCTGCTAATGCACCTGTTTACGAAGACCTGAAGTTTGTTTGTAATTGTTTTTGTGGCCTTCCAGGTTTCACAGGCGTATAGTAGGACTGATTTTATGTTGGTGTTGAATATACATAACTTGGTCTTTCTAGAGGTATGAGTTGAAGACCAAGTTTTGTGGAGCACCCTAAAAGCCTGTCTTGCTTTTCGAATTTGGCTTAGAACATTTTCCTCAGCCACCCCTTTTGTAATGATAACGGAGCCCAAATAGCACCAACTTTCTGCTTCCTCTATTTCTTGGCCATCTATGGAGAACTTAGTGAGGTTGCCAGGCTCAATTCTCATGGCTTTTGTTTTGGAGACATTAATAAATTGTAAGTCCTATCAAGGCTGCCTGTATGGTTAGGCGTTGTAATTTGGCTTTCATATCTGCATGTTTATATGAAAAGAGGCAGATATCATCAGCATAGTACAAGTCCTCCAATTGGTGCAGATTGTTGTTGACTGCTTTCATAATCCAATCCAGTCAGGTTAAATACAGGTGGGGACAAGGGACAGCCTTGCCTGACCCTCTTTTTTAATTTAGATCTTGTTGCCAACTTTACTTTTGTGCAGTATTCTACAGTAATCATTTGTGTAGAGCTCTTTTATAATATTTACTATTTTCATATTACCAAATGGACCAATGACAGAAGGAAATACTAGAACAGAGATATAGACAGAATGGACACCCACAGATTAGCAAGGAGAGCAAGAGATGACCGACCAGCAGATGGAAGAAAGGTGGATGGACAGCTGGGTCTCCACATCAGAAGAGGCATAATGCAAAGCTTAAAGAACGGCTACCAGCCTACTTAGGAAGAATAAGAAGAATATATTCCAGATACTTAGCTGAGTAAACTCTGCTGTCGAAAGCTCTTTTAAAATTAATGAACACTATGTAAAGTGGTGACTTCCATTCTCAGGATTGTTTGATTATTATTCGTAGAATGTTCACATGGTCTACGCAGGATCTCTCTGGTCTGAAACCGGGTTGCTCCTTCCTAATGATTGGTTTAATGGTGTCTGTCGTTCCGTTAAGTAGGATCATTGTCAGTATTTTGTTGATGGTATTCAGTAGAGTTATCCCTCTTCAATTACCACAGTGGCTCAGGTTTCCTTTCTTCGGTAATTTGATGATGATCCCCTCTTTCCAGTTTCCAGAAATTCCCTCACTTTCCCATACTTGCTTCATAATGGAGCGTAACAGCTTTGCAATGAGGTAGTTGTTTATTTTTAGAATATCGGGCGGTAGGTTATCGATGCCAGTTGCCTTTTCCGAACGTAGCTGGTTAATGGCACTTTTTATTAATTTGCAGGGGTGGCATTTCCTCGTTTCCGATAATATTTTGAGCTTCTACTTCTACGTTCGTATTTGTCGCTTGTCCTTTATTAGTTAGCCGTTTTGTCAGTTGGTATAGTTCTTTCATGTTGCTATGTTTAGCCGTTTCTTCTACTTTATCTGCGATGTCATTGTACCACTTTCTTTTATCTTATCTGGTGCTCCGTTTCAGGCTTTGTTCAGACCGTTATATTCTTTTACTAGATCTTTCTTCCTGGTCTGTGTTATATCACTGTTGATTTTTGCTTTAATCTTCCTTCTCTGTGTAATTAAATCCCGGGTTGTGTCTGTTATCCTTTATTTCCTCTTAGTGTTCTTAGTTCTTGATTTGAGTTCCTCATTTTAGATGATGTTTAAGTCTACCCTATTGTTTAGTTTGGCCTTGAGTTCAGCATATGCCATGGTGTCTCAGCTTTTGCAAGTCGATTTCGTACATCCAGAAAAGAATTTTTTTATTAGCCTTTAAAATTCAGGAGATTCTTTGCCCTATCCTGTTCAACACTTTATGAAGGGGCTAGATGACACAGTAAATGCTTTGTGATTAACTTATATAGGTTCAAATCCTGAAGAAGGTGATGTGAAATATCCACACGAATCACTGTGATTTGAATCCTTTTAGTTAGAAATTACGTTAATGTAAAAAAAAAACAAGTTGCAATACTAACATTTCAGGTCAGGAATTTAGTAGCAAATTTAAAAAAGAAAAATTTAAAATTTTTCTTCTTTGGATTTAGTTTGGTTCAAAAATGTGAATGGCTTGTACAGCCCTAATATTAGCATAATCAATAATCATTAATAAGTTTTACTTACAATTTTAATGTCCATTCTACAGCTGGTGGATATGCTACTCCTGTCGTAGGTGTACAATATCTGTGTTGCAGTAAGAATTGTATACCATGCAATACTAGAAATACAAACAAAGATTAGTACAATTTTTATACATATAGCTACAAGCTTTGCATTTATTAAAATTACGTTTAAAGATCCAAGTAGTTGCAGCGGTTTAATTAGCTCAATTGAGCAAATGACTGGTATAATCTAAGCTCTAAGCCAGTGATGTTCGAATGTGTAATAGAAAAAGAAATAGCTTCCAGGCAACCAGTCTTGTGTAATTTCTAGAAATACCACAGACAGAGAGTCCCTCTATTATTAAAAAAACTAATGAGTTAATTTGTAAAATACTACAATTATGGTATCCAATGGTTCGATTTTACATGTAATTTTTCTTTGTTGCATTTTGAAAGAGGATATACAGTATGTATCACATTACGCGATGGATTTGGGGAATGGGAAAGGGTTGAGAAAATTTCTAAAAACTGATTTTTTTTCCTCTAAGTATATAGGCATTAATTTAATCTTTCTAATAATATAAACCAAGTAATTATTAATAGGTCCTGAAAATCAACGTACTTTACACCACTACACATACACGCTCTAGTAAAGGTAAATTAGCTTTGATATTGCATACCAGTAAAAAAAGAACCACAAAAAAGAAATTATAGTGATAGCTTTTAAACAATTTAAATTTTATAAGTGAAACACCGTACTTACAGTTTGCTTTCCCAGGAACTCTTTTAGGTTTAACATCTACAGCTTCATAATTATATTCTTCCTTATCATAATGCTGATTTTCATTTGTGTCGTCAGTTGGTAAGGATATAGAAGTAAAATATTTTGAATGACTCTCTTCTATATGTTCTGATATCTCCTCTTCAGATTTGAAAGTCACAATACAAAATCTGCATGTAAAGCCCTAAATAACGAAACAAATTACACCATTGTTTTATGTATTAAATAAAAACGTACCTCCAGAGGTTTTTTATCACATATCGAAAGATGGTTTGATATTTCATCTATATCTGAACTTTCAAAATTGCATTCACTAAACCGACATTTTATAGAACCATTGAGAGTAATTTCATATTGAAATCGCTTCTTTCCAAAATATGTTGGACGAAAATCAAAGTTTACATACCATAAACGCGACTAAAATCAACAACCAATTTTATATATCCAACAGAAATTTACTCTAACCTAGAACTTACAGCTTTTGCTTTATCTTCACCAAATGTCTTGTCTTCCTTGAATTCTTGTAGTAATTTCTCAGCCCTGAAATTATTATTTGTATAAAAATAAAATAACTTAAGTCATTATCTTACTTAGTTGCTGCTTTTCGTTTACTTATTTCGGGTAATTCTAATTCTTCTACTACTGGTTTTCGAATTTCAGGTATGTTTCTTTCTGGATGAAGTCCCCTACATGTTTTTAAATGGGCGCTCATACTAACCGGCATTACACTTTTTTCACAATATTCACACTTAATTCGCATTGCTGTAACTTCTTCCGATGACCTGTTACATACTGATTTATGGGAAAGAAAACCGAGAACTGATTTTTTTGATTGACTGCAATGTTCACAATATAATGGCTTCTTACGTTTATAAATATCAGTTAAAATACCCATTACAAGTTTCTGATCATTAAGATCCTAAAATACAACAAACTTAGTTTTGCAAATGTTAACTGAGATAATTTTACTTACGAGTGGTGGTTCACCAATTTTCCAAGTTAAATTGTTATGGTATCTCAATTTATGATATTGCCAAGCAAGTTTATCAACTTGTTTATTGCAAACAGCACATATTACTTTTGTTTCAGATTCCTCTGCAGAAACATTTGTTTGTGTTAACGTATCATATACGGGATGTTCCTCTTTTGTAATCCTACAATATAAATATTTATAATAAAAGTAGTGGTATTCTATGAAGTACATACACAGCAAATAAAAAGCCATTTGTGGGTGATCTTATATAAAATAAAATTATATGTTGTAAGTTAATCTTTAAACACCTATAAACATTTAAACTCTAAAGCTGAATTAAGACCCGTAAACATAAGTAACATAAACTGCATGTAAGAAATCAACATTCAGTGTGAATCATAGGAAATCATCAAATTCTATTTCTTATATTAGCTTGCGTTACGCCACCTTCAATATATGATTAGTCTTATATTATTGCATATGTTACAGATATGTTTTCCACTTTTTAGACATAAACACACAGAAAATTATGTGGCTATGTGTCTGGTACTATGAATCCAGCTTAATATTTAAATATCAGTTAAGATCAGATAAAACTGAAACTTTCCTACAACTAGGTTGCTTTTTAATCGCTGTGTACTATAGCTTGCAAGATAAATGGTTAAAACGTTTGTATATGTCATCTAAATATCTCAAATACCGTTAGAGGTATTCTTATGAAATTTTGTACATTTATGTTACTCCTCATTCCGAACAAAATGAAAAGGCCTTTGCTGTAATGTAACTTACGCTTATACCGGAAGTTTTTAATACTTGAACAGAGTATTTAATTATTAGTTGAAGAATATAGGGTTTTGTGCAATTCTCCAGATTTTTTTATTGTGATATCAACTAAAGTTAGTAAATTACTGAGACCTTAATAACCTGGAAAAGGGAGTAGGGTAAAACTATCCGCGTTGAAGAGCCACATCCTACTCGATGTACCCCCTGTTATTGCAGAACACAACGGATCTATAGGAGTAAACCTCGAAAATAAATCCCATATGGAAAGGTATGTCTGGAAGCCTAGGTGGCAGCCCCACCACCAGACTTGGGCGGGTTGACTGGTAACCAGCATTTCCCGAACTACTTATCACAGAAACTGATACGAAGAATAGCTGGACGGATAACTCTAAGAAGGAATTTGGATGAAGAAGGTTGTACAAATTGGAATATGGAACGTTAAAACAATGCAAGAAATGAGCAAACTGGCTCAAGTGTCAAGAGAAATGATCAGATATAACCTCCTAATACTAAGTCGTATTGAAATTAGATAGGCAGGAAGTGGAGAGTTTAAACTTGCAAATGGAGACGACAGAGAATTAAAAGGAATAAAAACAAGTATGCAGAGAGCATACCGGAGGAAGCAAAAAGGGCAGCAGCTGCAGGGGATAATAGAACACTGTATGAGAGTATCAGGAAAATTGGTGGGGCAAAAAGACTGTGGTAGAGTAGTTGGAAAGATGGATGAATCATTTTAGAGAAATGTTGAATGTAGGAAACATCGTGGAGAATAGGAGGGGAATAGAAAACCCATCTGAGCTAGGCATAACAAGGGAAAGGTGGCAGGGATAGACCAAATAACATGTGAGATGTTGAAAGTTGAGATAACAACGTCTACAGAAATATTGCTACTTCTTTTTGTGAAAATAAAGAATTGAGTAAGTGAAAAGAGTGGATAACAGGACTAAAAACCCATCAGGGAACTACAGAAAGAAAACGAAACGAATTGGTAAAAGAAGCAACAAACTACTATAAACAACTATACATATAGAAGTAGCATAACGACACCTTCAACACATGAACAACAGCAGGATCAAAAACAATATAACTCCATCCAGAGATGGAGACTATTTCGAGATAGGGAAAGTAGTAAAACAAGGAGATTCACTATCACCAATTTTAGAAAATTGGAGTGGAAAAGCCAGAGAATACGAATAGCAGATTGACTAACCTCCATTTCACTGATGATGTAGTATTGTTTGCAGAGAGTGGAACAGCCTTGGAGAGGATGTTAGAAGATCTGTCCTCGAAAAGTGCAACAGTTGGACTCAAAATAGATTGCGAATTCCGTACGTAAAGAATGCCGGACTTGAAGGTTGAGGGAAAACAAGTGGTATATGTACAAGAGGCAGTATACTTGGGACAACTCATATCGATGGAAGGAAAAAGTTTAGCCTGGAAAAAGTACTGAAGTCTTAAGAAGATTTTGAAGAACATGACAACAAAAAGCGTAAAGAGAAAAGTTTTCAATTCATGTTTGTTACCAACTTTAACCTACCTGGGGTCTGAACAAAATATTATACAAGAAACTGAAAGTGACCCAAGCAAAAATGGTGAGATCAATGTTGTACATAAGATTAATAGATAAGATAAGGTTAGAGGAAATTGGAAGGAAGAAGTGAAATTGACTAGGCCATGCTGCCATGCATCAAGAATGGCAAAGGAGCACTGGGCTCGAATAACCACTTTTTGGAACCCATGGGACGGTCAAAGAGGAAGAGGGCAGCCAAAAACTCGATGGGTGGATGAAATGAAGCAGTGTGCCGGATCGAACTGGAGGCGAACTGGTAGAGTAGTATTTCCGGATGAGTAAAAATATCCAGAAAAGGTGATTTAAGAATATGCGATAACTGGAGGAGGGTAACACTGCTCAGTACAGTGAGTAAAGACTTTTGTAGAATCATTTTAAACAGAATTATACAAGCATTAGATAGAAAGGCGGAGTCTGTATAGATATGATTGTGTCGCTGAGAATAATTGTAGAACAATCGTTGGAATACCAATCCCCGGTGTACCTGTTACTCATTGATTATGAAAAAGCCTTTGACTCGGTATACAGAGGCTGTATACGGAGCTCGCTTTAAAACAAAGGAATGCCTCAGAAGTTAATAAACCTAATAAAATAAGGATATAAGGAAGGAATAGGAAGAATTCTAGGCAAATACGGGAGAGACACAAGGGTGCATACCATCGCCATTACATGGCAGAATTGCGATTCATAGCAAGAGATGGACGAAATTCACAACATTCCTATGTCTCGAAAGGGAATAATGGATTTTGCTACTACTACTACTACTACTATACTTTGGCTCACCAGCGTATGTTAATTATCTTAAAGCACACTTACCATTTATGTTCCGTTTTTGTTGAACTATTGCCACAATTCACATTTTCTGCTGTTACATTCCCTTTTATATCTGAACTAATTAATTCATCTGTTTCATTTGTTGTTGTTGGAGGTGTGTTAACATAATGAAAAATAGAATTCATCATTTTGATATTTACAGAATCTTCCATTCGGGGGCGCCCTGGATGTTTACGCTTAACAATATCCGGCTCAGAAGTAATCGTAGACTCTGCATTTGTATTTTTATTTAACTGGTTATTAGCATTTGTCAATAACATTGAACCTATAACTTCATTAGGCAAAGGATGTTTTCTAGGTCGTCCCCTAACTTTACGTTTCAAACCTTCCGTTTTGGAAATTCTCACTACGTCTTTCGGCATTTTTTGTGATACTTTAGGTTTACCCATTTCTACTTGACTAGGATCATCACCTTCTATTCTAATCCATGTAATTTCAAGCCCGGCAGTTGGATTTGTAGATACATTTAGTTCATTAGAATTATTTTCTGGTGCTTCGTCCTTTTGATTATATAAATCAGTCGGTAAAAATGGATTAGCACTTTCAGCATCTGTGGTATTCTGTAAGGGTTTTTGTATATTCTCAGGGCTCAGAGGAATTAAAGTGTCAGTTTGCTCAACTTTAGTAGTATCCTTATTAGCTTTAATAACTGGTAGGATTTTACGTTTTTTTGTTTCTGCTTCAGTAAAATCTTCACCTTCGGCTAATGCAGCATAATTGAGCACTTTTCGTTTGCGCCCACTTATAGGTGATGGTTCTATTTTTAAAGCCGGTACGTCACTTATAATTTCTGGTTCTTCTTTTATAGATGTAACTATTTCACTTTTCTTCTTACGGCCCCGTTTTTTGGGTGTCTGCTGCTGCTTATCTAAATTACAGTCATTTGTACTTAACACATCTTTAGTGCTTGTGTTTGATTCTAAATCGGTTTCTACTTCGGACTTTATATGCTTGAGAGCTATTGAAGCTTCAATGTTTGCCTTTACAGATTCAGTTTCTGTTTTATTTGAAGAAGTTTTGAGAAGATCTCGAACTGTGGTGATATTTTCGTCTTTTTCTTGAGCAGTACCTATGGCTTGCGTATCACTTAAAGCTTTTATATTCTGTGTAAATGGTTGTTTGGTTTCTTTATTACCAGAGGTTTCAGATGGTTTACCTAAATTATCAGAAGAAAATTCTGATATTTTTTCTATTACTTCATTTAATTGTGATGTGAGTGTAATATCTGATTCAATGGTAGATTCAACCGCTTTATTAGCAGGAGGTGAATTCACTGAAGCAGCGTCGTCAGACATTTCGGAGACTTTTTCTTGCTTTCTTTGTAGTGCTTCATTGAATTTTTGAGGAACTATCGATGATGTTCCATGTTCCAATTGATTTTTTTTAGAAGTTTCTGGATTACTTACAATGCTTGTTTCACATTTTTCTTTGGATTCACCTTTTAAAATGTTTGATGTTTCTGTAATACTTGTACCTGAAGTAGCTGACATATCTGACACTTTTTCAATTGCTATATTATTAATAGTTTCCAAACCATATATTTCTGGTTCTTCATTGTTATTTTTTAAATTACTATTCCCTATTATGTTCTTGTTTTTAATGCTTGCCTGGTCGTTTATTTTTTGTGGTGATGCTGTTTTAAGAGTACATGTTTTAACTGGAATTGCTGGGCCTTCATTTTTATCTGAGTGTGTACTATGTTTGTCATCAAAACCTTTATCAGACGAGGTAGTTTTTATTTTGCTTTCCATGCTTCTTTTGTTACTTTCATCGTTTGTTAAAATTTCTTCTGCTTTATTTACATTTTCCGAGAGTTGTTCTGAACTTTTTAACTTGTGAAACTTACTTTTGAAGGGAACAGCTTCAATACTTTCAATTAATTCTAAGTTTTGCCGTGCTTTTGGAGTTTCAGGTTGCGACATTATTTTAGAATTTGTTGGATTTTTAGTAAGTGATTTTTTAAGAATTGATTCTGTTGCTTTTGTATTACTGATGGATTCAGTTTGAAATTGCTCCGATGAGCTACAAGGCACTATAAGTTCCGATTTTCCGTATGGTAAAACATGTGTTGATGAAGAAATTATACCACTATTACCACTACAATTCTCTTGAATAGTAACTGGTGGAACATCACAATACTGTATTGGCAGTTTAGAAGACATTAATTCCAGTTTATTAAAATTACTGGTAATAATTTTCTTTATCGGTTTACATATCTGTAATGTTTGGTTCTTTGTTTCATAAAAATTTTGTTTCAGCATTTGATCAATATATGTCTGAGGCAAAGAAATTTGTTCGTTGCTTAATACGTGAATTTTTGGTGGCTTTGGAGTTTCCTTTGTTTCTGAAGTTTCTTTTAAAACAACATTAGGTGATGATGGTTCCGAAGTTTCTGTTTGGAAATTTTCATTTTCAGTTTTTTTAATTTCACGTTTAAATGAAACTTTGGATGATATTTTTGAAATGTTAGGACTTGCTTTTAGTTTTGCTCTTTTTGGAGTTTTGTTCATATTTATTTCAGATACATTTGTATCTTTAGTTAAAGACGAAGGTTTAGAAATATTGGAATTGGTCGTATCAATGTAATTCACAGATTCTTCACTGATGATTTCAGAATCCTTAATTTTATTTTCGAAAGTAGTGGTTGTCGAAATTTTTGATATTTTACTAGGTGGAAAAACAACTTCATCTTCTTTTGTTTTTCGTTTTGTTGATATGCTTTCTTTTTTTACTTTTGTTGAATTCTTATTACTTAGAGGATTTACAGTGGATATTGAATCAGTTATGTTATTTACTTGATTTTGTTCTCCTCCAAGAGCCCCACCAGTTTCTAAAAGACTTAAAAGTTTACTTTTCATTGATAATATTACACTTCCCTGCAGCTTAATTGCAATTTCTGATTTTGATTTATCAACTTCTGCAGTCATTTTGGCACTACTACTTGGCATTTCTTCAACTTTTGATGTTTCTTGGGAAGCTGGTGCTATTTCCTCACTGTTACTTGCTACTTTTTGTTTATTTTTAATTTTAGGTGTAACATTCTTACATTTTTTCTTACTTGGTTTTAACGTTTCTTTTGCTAAAGTTTCAGTTGTAACATCTTTTTTAATATCACTTTTTATCTTTTCTTTCCTTTGTAATTTCTGTTCTTTAGCTTCATTTCCTGTTTCACCTTCATGGACAGTAGATGATTTAATTTTCTTACTGGGACTTGATTTTACTTTAGTATTACTTTTAACTGAACTTGTTGATGAAACTTGTGATTTAACAGCTGCTTTTATTTGTTGGGTAAGGCCCAATTTAGCAATTTGTTCAGGCGTTATTATTAATACTTTTGAGGTAGATGCAGAAGCATTATCATTTACATTATGCCTGACAGGAGACAAATCCAAACTTTGTTCTTGATTGTCCATGTTTTATTCAGGTATTTCCTACAACAAAATAAATAACAAATTAGTGCTATCGAAGTAGAGATCATGAGTTCTATTTCTAACAGCTAAAATATTTTGGCCTTATATTGCAGGAAATCCTGCCCATCGGGAGATTTGAACCAAGGACCAATGTAATGCTATCACTGATGTCTATCACTGTGCTATCCTGGCATTAAAAAAGATGCAAGAACGTTACTTTGCTACACCCAATATCTTTAAAAAGTTTAAATTTTTTATCCTTACACTTGGGGCAGATTTGATAAAAAAAACAATTGCCATATTTTATTATATAAAAAAAAAAAATACTATTTATATGTCACTAAAGTTAACCGTTTCCAAGCTATCTGGATATTTGGCTTGAATTTAAAACAGTGATATACCTTCCTTTTATGGTGTTCTAAAAAACGTTTCAAAAATCGACATCGATACCGTGTCGGCATTGTGACATATTCGAGGTCACAGGTCACGAAAAGCGGTTTTTCGCAAAAATCTCGCATTTTATGGCTCGGAGGTCGATGGAGGTTATTATAAAAATTGTAGATCTGAAAATTTCCTACAAAAAAGATTCCATACAGTTTTTGTAGAACCAACCGTTTTCGCTGTAGAGCGCAGAGAAGGTAGTCATTGAATAACTATGCACTCATTTCCGCAACATCTCGGAGGTAGAATGCAGAGCGCGTTCTTTTTTACTTGGTTTCCCCGGTAGGCCTAACCCATGGTATACGGAATAATATGTTATATTATTGTAAATATGTTTGACAGTGAGACAATTAGGTTAATAAAAAACAATGGGTCCTGTTGATAATTAAAATCTATTTTGTCATTGATCAGTTGTGGTGAATTGCTGAATATCTTCGTCATTATATACCGGGTGTCAATGAAACCTGGGACACCCCTATTGTTTAAATCGTATTTTAAGATATCAAAATGAAATTTGGTATGTGTAATATACTTTTTAAATGGCATTTGTTGACATAAGAAACAAGTTTCTGTCAGTTGACGTCAACTTTGTTATTTTAAATGGAACACCCTGTACATTTATACATTTTTGAAAAGAGAATTTAACCCTCGGTCCACTAGCGAATAAATATACAGGCTGTTCCATTTAAAAAACCAAAGTTATACACTAATAAAGTGTATTGTTGAAATAAATTATTACACACTAACTTATTTGACATTTGGAAACAATCCCATTTCACCTATGACAGCAGCCTACTATGACCCCTTAAACTACATGAATTTTGATTTCTACAGTTGCTAATTTTATTTTAAATATTTAAATATTTGATTTTATCATAAAAGTTGCTTCACTTTTGTCCGATAGTGTATATATAAGACAATAATCAGACCCACAACGATCTACAGAAGTGAAACTTGGACAATAACAGAAGAAAGTAAACTCAGGCTAGAAATTTAGGAAAGAAGAATCCTACGCAAGATTTATGGAGTCATAAATGAAAATGGTGTAGGGAGAAGAAGAACCAACAATGAGCTAAAAGAGATATATAAAGATCCAGAAATAAATACAATTATAACCCAAAACAGACTGAGGTGGTTGGGGCATATAGTACGAATGCCCGAAACTGACCTAACAAAGATTACATTCAAGGCAGAAATTCCAGGAAAAACAGGAAAGGCGGGCCAAGGAAAACATGGTGGCAAAATGTGGAGCAACCTACACGACTGGAAAAATACAACAATGAATCGAAGAACATGGAAAGGACACATAGAAGCCAGAGGCCTTCAGGCCTGATGTGCTGTTATATATATCTAAAGCAAGGAAATGCATACAAACCTATAAGCAAAAAGGTTTACGCAGAACTATTTCACGAAGCGAAAATAACTATAAAAAGTCTAAAAAATGATACATGCCAAACTTGCGATACGCTTCACATCAAATTAAATGCAGCAACTGAAGAAAACAGAGCAACGCTACAAGCGGAACTAAGTGATCATCAAGATGAAGCAGATTATGCATATACATCAAAAAGAAGTGACAAGGATATTTGAAAGGACGAAGATTCTAAAAGAATATACACATTTGATTTGCAATAATGTTTATCTACTAATCTAGTTACATCGGTTGCATTGAATAAATGCCAGCTTTTGACATTCAATCTATCTTTGCATGACAACAAGCATACTGTCACATGTGGTACGAGGTTATTGCTGAGAGAGGTGCTAATCAACTTGGGTTATGTTTATACAATCATCTTATCTCGAACATTCCCACTGAAGTAGAACACGTAATTTTGTATTCTGACACATGCGGGCGGCAAAATAAAAATAGCCATCTTGTTGCAATATTTTTCACTCTACTCTAAAACAGTGAAAATTTGTAAAACATTGATCACAAATTTCTTGTTCCGGGACATACTCATATAGTGTGACACCCATCATTTTCTAATAGAAAGAACCAGGAAGAGATACAATAGTCCAATAAGCCACCCCTACGACTGGATGCAATTAGTGAGACAAACAGGAAAGGGTCAGCCCTTTGTTGTAGTGGAAATGAAGAGAGATTTCTTTGATTATGCGTCACTTACTACTTCAGTACAAAACTTCCCTAGCGCCATTCAAAGAGATTAATTTTAAATGCAGAGGACGAAATTTTCATTTGGACCTTGGACCCACCACTTTGTTATCAGGATCCTAACCCCACTGCGAAATTAAAAAAACAGAATCTCATCCAATTACTCCCATATATCAGTAAAGTGTTTCATGATTTCTACAAAAACCTGCCAAGTGATGCAGATATAAAAGATGTTTACCCAGATAACATAGAAGACGTAGAGTTTGAAGAGACATCATAAGGTTTGTCCAATTATTTTTGAATTGTTACGTGTATAGGGAGTTAAGTTTCAATGTGTCAAAGGGTATAAGTGTGCCTATTTCTGTTTACTATAAATGTATCGAATTGCATTTTTTTATTTAAGTATTGCTGTAGCAATGTATAATAAAACAGTTAAAAAAACAACTCTACAGTTTTTGCCATTATTAATAAAAATTAAAGTTCAACTACTAAAATCGTTTTCCTGCTATAACGGCGAAGTAAGTTTTTTTTACATATACCCCTTTGCACGCCTTCCAGCGATATATGGAGTGGACTTATGTCGGTATCTATATCGAAACCATCGGTATCTTCAGTTATACCAGTTTCAGAATTTAAACATGACTGACCATGGCAATATCCACAAGCTGCGGAGCATTGTAAACCAATTTTTCTGCATCCACAGTTTCCACCACAACCTTTTGAGCAATTACAAAATATTGTATTTAATAATTCGTCGGGTGCTGGTGGTAATAATGTTGTAACTGGCTCTAATACATTATTTTTTAATTTCCAACCCCAATGTTTCGGATCGATGTTCCTCCCCAGCTAAGTTTGTATCTGATAGTACAGTGGGTGGTCACTGAATTAGGAATTTTTTATTTATATCATATAAATGTATTTTAACATCAAACTAAATAACGCAGAACTGGTATATGGTGGTTAAATAGTTATTTTAACATTTAGGTAATAATTTAAACATTTTAGTATTTAGTCCAACTGCCTTTAAAGGTAATAACTGCGGCGAAACGTCTAGGCATGCTCTTTATGCAGTTGTCTATTAATTTCCTAATTTCGCTGCTAAACTTCCACACTTTATTTATTTGTCCCATAAAGGCTTCCTTGGTGGTAACACGCTTAGAACTGATCAAATCTTTCAAACATTCTTGATTGGATTCATAACTGGGCTATTGCCCGGCCAATCGAGAAGCTGAATATTTTGTTCAGAAAGATGTTTAATCACAACCTTAGCAGTGTGTCAAGGGGCCCAACGTTGTAAGGAAATACCATCATTATTAGGAAACCACTCTTTCATTTGAGGTATTCGTTTATCATTTATTACATCCAGATATTGTGCTTTGCGCACAATGCCTTGAACAAAATTCCTAATTCACTGACCACCTACTGTACACTCGATAGACATGCTGTTGAGCTGCTGCAGTAGGTAGGTGGTAATGATGGAAATTTGACTGCTGTGCTTAGTTTTGTTGATTTAGCAAAACTCAAGTATCTGTAATTGTGTATCGAGTGTTCAGATTTTTGAGCACCATATATTGCTAGTATGAAATGTATTCCAGTATCCGCAATAATATCTGGAGAGCAATTTTCTTGTAAAAATATTTCAGCTAAACGGTGTAAATCGTAACGTTTTTCATACATTTTCATTATTTGAATTTTTCCTTTTCGAAAGAGCGCCGAAGTTGTATCGCAGCATTATTTATTCTCAATTTTTATTTAGTTCTGTAATATTTACATATTATATAATACATGTATATTGTACATAACTAATGTATTAATCGATGATGCAAATTCTGTATACAGTAAAGTACCACCGTAATATCTCCACAGGAATTTGCAGCATTGACCTTTGCCTAATTTCCCCGGGGAAGTGTCGAAGGTCGGTGGTTCAAATCCTTGCGGGGTAATATTTTTCTGTATACAAAATTTACGTAACGGGTTAAAATATATTAAAATTATTTCCCCAAGGAAGTTAACTCTTAAAAATTTAACTCTAATACATGTACGAGTATATAATAATGTTACAAAGTTAGCATATTTCTGTTAGCTAAACTAATATTGATTGATACTTTGTCTACAAAATATCGAACTATAAGGCAAAAATACATAACTCGAATTCATATGGCATTTGGGATAATGTAGGGTTAGATTACATAATATTTAACACAATTGCACATGTCCTCGATATAAAATAAGGTAAGATTTTTTATCTCCGGAATTAATTAAATAATTAATGCATTTTATAAATATTTACTTTTTCCTTTAATATTTGCTCCAGATAATCATCAAAATGAATAAAATTAAATGATTAAAAAATTAAGTCTGGGTGGGGATTTGAACTCTTGATTACTCAGGTTAGAGAATATAAAACATGACACTTGAACCACAACTCCACTGTTTGAAACCTCAAAATTCTGTCTCTAATGAAACATTAGAAACTTATTATTTCAAATTCAACAAAAAAAAATAAATTACATAATTATAATTTAATTTGAATTTAAAAAAATCAAAATTAATTAGTACTCAGTAAAATTACGAAATATATAATAATTTTTTACGGTAATTTTAGTTATGAGGGCTTCTACAAACTAAATTTTGTCTTATGTATTTCACATAATTGATAACTATCTGTTAAAAACAATTTTTAATACATTGCAAAAGTAAAAATATATTGATTCGGGTCGGATTCGAACCTGCGTGGCTAGTTGGTACAGTTTCTTAGAAAATATTGAATTTTATGCGGCAATACGTAATAAACTACATTATTGTAACAGGAATATAATTCAGAATTATTATTAACTTACCGAAACTCAATAAACTGCACTTTAAAGCACATACAACTACACAAATTGTTTATACTTTACAAATATGGCTCACTTGTCACTTGCACTTGTAGCCATTATTGTTCACAATTTTACATTTTCCTGCATCTGTCAACGAGCTTGTAAGAGTAGCCAATCTTAAGAATTTTATCACCAAATGTTACCAAATCAATACCAAGACTTTACCACCTTCTTTTAAATTTATTACTGTTTATGGGCTTTTGGCCTTTATCCTTCAGTGTTTTGGAAACTGCAGGATTACCCAATATGTATTTACAACTTATTAATAAATTCTTACTTGTTATTCTAACAAATCAAGATATTCCGGAAAATCCTGAAATCATTGAATAAATACTTTGTATGTAAAGGGTATCAATCAATTTAATTTCAAAGAAGAACAGATATCTATTATACTTTTGCAAATTAAATCAAATACACTTTTTATCAATTACTTAAATATAATTACGAATAATCATCCTGATCGTCTGTGGTTGGTAATGCGGAAGTTTGTGCTTGTTGCGCAGCAGCTTGTAACTGTTCCCATTGTTGTTGTTCAGCATATGCTTGCTCTTGTCTAGCCTTTGCAAATAATTCTTGTTGTTGTCGCCATAATTCTTCTTCAGGGATTCCTAAATTTTCTAAACGGGTACTTTGTCGTCTTCGTTTTGCTGCTACAGCTTTACAATCTTTTAAAACAGCTTCTGCTTCCGCCTGATAATCACCAAATCCTAATCGATCTAAAGCTAAATGAAACTAAACTGTATAAACTAAACCCAGGCACAGAAAATTACTATCAAATTATTAAACACGTACCCATGAGGATATGTTCTGCGTTTATTGTCTTTTTATTAAGTTGATTACAAATTTCATTTGCTTCTGAACTCAGCAGGTGAATAAATTCGGTGCAACAATTTAATACAAGCTCTCGGGATTCATTGGCAATCCGAACAGATGGTACAAGTTCCTTTATCATTTTATTAATACTTGCTCTAGGCAATGTCAATTCATCATCTTCTGCATTTCCTGCATTGACAGACGGACTCTGGTTGCTCATTTTAAACGTGTTGTTAATCAAAGTTTTGGTATTTGCTTACTATTTGTTATTATTTACACTTTCCTTCCTAACCTCAAAGTTGACAGTTGTCACTCAGGGTTGACATAACAAAATTAAGCTGTTACAAAATTACTAAACTGGTATTAACAATTCCAAAATTATTCAGTTTAAAAAATGCCAGTACTCCAATAAAAAGTTAAAATTATATAATAAAAAACATAATACACTGCACCAACCATTCCTTATTTTATCAAAAAAAAAATCGCATCATCGTGTGCAATCAAGTCCTGATGCGATTTTGTTCAAAATAATGCTAAAATAATTACATGTTAATTTATTTGTTATTTAAGTATTATTTCTACTTTAGAAGCACTTATTGGGTGCCATTCATACTTTAAATAATTCAAAGCATTTTTTAGATTACTTTTAAAATTTCAAGAATGATTGTTTTTATTTGTTTAATTGCATATATTTAAATAATATATGTAGCTGAACAGATTCAAAGAATCATGACTTTCTAGATTTCGACATTAAACGTCTTTCTAAGATGGTGCAAGGTGCAAGGAATACAAATGGTTTGTAAATAAGACTCCAGAGAGTTAGTACGATGCGATCATAAATTCTACAAATCTTCGCTTCGAATTTTGATTGATCTGGAATTTCATAATTCCATCCATGACTAGGATCCAAACATTCAAATGTATGTAGTACCCTTTATACAAGAATAACAACTCTTTATTGTGTTGTTTTTGCAGGGTTCCATCAGGCATATAACTAAGGAAGGACGTAGGTCAACTCTGGTGCTCACCCAGGACAATGTAATAAACTGATAGTACCTATACCTAACCTTTTTTAGTCTGAAAAGATCTTGTTTTCTGTGTACCTTGTGCTGAATCAGATTTATGAATTTGATCATGTGCCTGGGGCGTATTAGATTACTAAATTTTTATTTGTTAGATTAAGTTTCTGGACCAGTTCAACAATTTTTTGGGCCAAAAGCATGAACCATTTTGAACTTATTCCAAAACATACTTTCGTTTATTTTTATTTAAAACCATAGGGTTGGTTTTTCCATTTTTTCATTAATGGTAAGAACGCACTAGCGTATAAAAAAAAAACTCATTTTGGGGTTTCAATGTTAATTTTTGACATTATCGCTGTGTTTAGTATTTTGGATGGAGGTTTCAGTGGATCAAGTAAACACTCACAAATAGAAAACTTATTATTTATTATATGTAACTGATTGATATGTTAAAATGAATAAAATGTGCTGGTTACACGTTAGTACATGTCTCAACTCACTTGCACACACGTGATGTACTCTTTCAATCTTACAACTTATTATTAAACATAAAGTATGAAAAAGTAACTATGGAACTGAATCGGTAAAGACGGTTCTTGCACAAAACCGCGTTAAATTATTTATATAAGAAATTCAGTTGCTTTCATTTTCTATATTTAGCCCTTATTTTTTTAGAGTAGGATGGCTTAATCTCTCTTTGATCTTTGAACACCATCAGGAGCATAGGGCCTCAACAGAGGTGCGTTTACGGTTTACGCATAGGCGCACTAGGCGCGCGCCTAGGGCCCCCGATTTTTAGGGGCCCCAAATTTATAAAAATATATTAGGTATTTCACCATCTTGGATTTGTTTTGACAGTTGACTGTATACTATGTATGTATTGAAGAAGAAACCAAATATCCGTAGCTTTGTAACAAAAGTCCGCATGTTCGTAGCTAAATAGTATGTAAAACCCGTAGTTCTGCGGATAAACAAATAAAATAACGTATCCGGGGAACGCTCTTTTTCAGCACTTAAAGAGAATAAAAACTTACTTACGAAATTCTATTGGGCAAGATCGACTTGCAAATTTAGCTATTCTGCATATAGAATCAACAGATACGGAGAAGTGTGATTTTAACGATATAATAGATACATTCACTCATTCGCAAAAATTAAATTCAGGAAAAAATATTATAGGTATCTACGATGTTAAAAAAATAATTAATAATTATTTGATATACAGGGTGTATACGAATTCGACCGACAAACTTCTAGATTCTTCAGCGTCTCTGCTGCCTAAAGATGTACCTAAATTGTTCATATACTTATATCATACCTTCTTTCAATTCGAAGTAATGGACTATATTTTGGCATCTCTCCTAATCTAGCATTGAAATCATTGAATGAATTTTTGCCCACATGTCGTACTAAAGTTTTCTCAGGCTACACTTTAAAAGGACACCTAACACTTTTTTTTTCTCTTGTTCTTCGCCAATAAACTTGCTCAAAAATGCCCAGCCAACTGAAATGCTTTGCTGAATCACATTTTAGAAACTTCACAAGTTCTTCCTCTTATTGCCGAAGCCTAGGCCGATGGCCTGTTAGAAACTCGTAAGAACGAGTTCTGTGAGCCCTCTTAGCACGTATGCTGGGCAGGAGGCTAACCTAACCGATCGAGAGAGGTGAAGAAGACCGACTCGCAGTGCTGCGAGGTTGACGGTTATCAAAGGTGTTAGTATGATAACCGGGACCGCCGGCTTAACGTGCCCTCCGAAACACGGAGAAGCGTACGACCTTCTAAATTCCGGCGAGGATATCGCCGGTCTCAGGAATCGAACCCAAGATGCCTACGTGAGAGACCGAGGTCTTTTACACGCGGCTATCCGCACAAGTTAAAATTAATTAACAAATCGTAGAAACAATAAAAAATAACTGTAATTAAAGGTAATACGAAAAAGAAACAAGGCAATCAGGGAGGGTCAGAAAAGTTGTTCAAAATTCCTTTCTTGAACTTCCACCCACAGTTGGCACCGTCGGAGCGAATATTGACGGGTACGTTTAAAATATTGCTGGAGTCGTTCGATCGTATCACAGGAATTAATGATTCTTTGATGCAATTCGGCTTCTGTTTGTTTGTATTGGTGTCTCATATACCAATGTTTTTAAGTGGCCCAAAAGAAAGAAATCCAAAGCATTTGAATCGGGTGAACGAGCTGCCCACTCTAATGGTCCACCATTACCAATCCAACTTTGTGGAAGGAAACACGAAACACGGCTCGTGCCGGCAACAGGTGCAGGTTGTTCTGACTCTTGGTCACGATTTTCATTGGTGCTTTGACTCGTCCCAGCAGCAGGTGCAGGTTTGTCGTAAACCTCTGTAGCGCTGAAATCATCATCAGTAAATGCTAGGGAATTCAATGGCCAAATCCCAGGACTTTTAAAGGCACTTATTATGTTAGACGGAGCGAAAGCTGCTAGAAAGGCATTGGCACAGTATCTTTTGAAAGGGCCGAATACTGCAACGTCACAAGGTTGAAGACGATGCGACGTATGTGGAGGAAAAGATAGCATAACAATGCCGTTCTCTAGGCAGTAGTTCACAGCTGCCACAGAAATGTGGGATTCGTGGTTATCTAACATAAGTAATATTTTCTTCTCTTGTGAGCATTTGGCATGCTTCTTATTGTTTTAAAACTTCCATGAACAAATCCTTCGTCATCCACCCAGAGCTGTTGCCCAAGGCCAAACTTGACGGTGGTGCATCGTGAATCAATTCTTCTATGCATCTCTTTCTGGGAAAAACGTAAACCGGGGGCAAGTATCCGCCAGCAGCATTCATTATCCCTGCTATAAGTCGTTACCAATTCACCCCTTTCGGCTGAAGAGGCCTGGCTCATTTGTTTCTTTCCTTTCGTTGCAATGATCTTAACAGGCTTGCTAACAGTCGTAACCCCCGTCTCGTCTAAATTGAAGATATCTCCAGGCTGAAACTCATTTTTGCCAAGAAGCGCTTTGTAATTGTTTGAGAATTCCTCCACATTCCTCCTGTTGAAAGCTGTAGCTCGGGCGATGCTGGTATTTTCTGGCTTGCGAAGGCTCAACTCTTGATGCCTATTCATAAAACTCCTCGCCCAATCTAGGCCAGCTGCCTTGTTTGTTCTCCAGGCTTCAGGAATCTTACATTCGGGTATTATCTTTGCATAATCATATGCCAGAAGTCTTACTTGTCGGTAACTCAATCCATAACTCAAATTGGAGCATTTTATTAAGTATTTCACAAGCTCCTTTTCTTGTTGCATTGTGAATACCTGGTGGACAGCATATTTTGAAGTGAAGCTGGCAGTTTTTACTGGTCCGGGAAGAGGTGGGGTTTCATCTTCATCAGTTTCATTCGCACTGTCTCGATGTTGGAACAGGGTTTTCAATTCTTCCTTAGACTATTGCGTTTCTAAGGTTTTTAGTCTAGATATCAGGGTGATTCTTTTTATGTTGTAAAACTCTGCTGCACCTTTTGTGCTTTTAACATTGTGCAAGATGTCTTTTATTGCTGAGGAAACTATGTTTTCGTCCATATTGGCCCTAGATGTCTTTTTCTTGTACACTCGCACCATCTAGAATCATAAAATTCGCAATACAGATCTTCAAAAACTTGTTGTCAGGCAATAGACACGAGGGTTCGTAGAGCTCGAGTGGCTATTACTAAATAGCAACACGTTTGAGAAAGAAACTGGAGAATTATTTTCTAATTTATCGAGTTACATAATACATGGGGTACATTCGACACACTGTCGAAACTGCCCCGAATCATAGGTGTCGAATTTACCCCATCCCATCTCGTCAGCAACTCGAAAGAACAAAAAAAATAACCGTTACTTTGAAGGTTAGATAAATGTGCTATATTTATTTCATAAGTAAACAGACTCCCTACATTTTTTATTTCATATGAAACATACTACAGGGTGATTCAAAAATGGCGCATAAGTTCTTCAGTACGTTGTAGGGGACGGTTATTTGAACTGTACAAAAATCATAAAAAATTTTAGCTGCTACATTTTTGTAGCTAACTACGAAGAAGTAAATTGTAGATTTGGCAACACGGGTGCAGCTATGTAGTATATGAGTGGCTTTTATTTCCTTTCATTTACATAGTGAGCTTATTTAATTAAACAATAAATTCAGATTCGTATAAAAATATGAAATTTACTAACACGTAAGAAATGAAATAAGTCACAAATTAAGAAGCATAAACTGAATGTAGGTATGTTCTAAATAAAGTGTTCGAAATTTTGCCCTCCAGCCTCTAAACAAATTTGAGCCCTACGGACTACGTTACGGTGAACTCGCTGCAGCATTTGTATGTTGACGGTTTCAGCGGCATGTTGAATTCGATCAATTAGATCCTGCTGATTCTGGACTGGAGTGCGGTATACTAGCCCCTGAATGTAGCCCCAAAAGAAAAAGTCCAAGGGTGTTATGTCTGGGGACCTAGGTGGCAAACTTACTGGTCCATTACGACCTATCCATCTTTCCGGAAATTCTCTATCCAACCAGACTCTCACTGCGCCAGCAAAATGAGCAGGGGCACCGTCTAACTGCATCCACATATGTTGAATAGCCGCAAGAGGGACATCTTCGAGACGTTCTTGTAGCTGATTTTGAAGAAAATCTAAAAAATTCTCTCCATTTAGGCGATGGGGCAGTATTATTGGTCCGATCAAATTATTTCCCAAAATCCCAGCCCACACATTCACGCTAAACCGTTGTTGATGATGGTGTTCAAAGGGCAAATGGGGGTTTTCTAGTCTATAATGATGACTATTATGTTGATTAAAACAACCATCTCTAGTAAAATTGGCCTCATCAGTCCACAGCACACGGGAAGTAAAAAGGTTGTTTTCTGCTACACGTTGCATTAACCAGTTGCAGAAATTTACACGCAGCTCGAAGTCGTTTGGTAGCAAGCTTTGAACTTTTGTGTAGTGGTAGGGATGATAACCTTCACTACAGATAAATTTTGTGCAATTACTCTGCGAAACTCCAACTTGTTGAGCAATACTTCTTGTGCTGCTAGTTGGTTGCTGCTCTAAGATCTCGAGAATTTCTTCCTCTATCAGAGGCCTCAACACGTTTCGTGGACGTCCGCGATCTGGACCTGCATTAGGTATTACATTTCCAGTTTCTCTAACTCTTTGATCCAATCTTCTAATCACATTCACATCTGGATGTCTTCTATTGGGATATTATTCAGCGTAAAGTCTTGCAGCTCTGTTGGCATTATTACGGCATTCGCCTAAAACTAAAAACATATCTGCGTACTCGTTATTGGAATACATGATGGTAATGTTGACAATCGATGACAGTGACAGATAAAAACATAAGTGTACTTACTTAGATATGGTTATTAAAAGTTTCAAACATCGTTGCCACATATTTTTTTCAAACAACTTGGTACAAAAATATCAATTTTGAAAGCTAATATTTCAGGATAATGAGGTGTTATGAGCATTTTTTTTAATTACCCACTATGAAAAAATACTTAAATTATTTATATGAAATGATGAGAAGTTTCAAAATCCACATGAATTCAAAGTTGAGTTCTCAACTTAACTTCTTCATTTCTCAGCAAATTAGCGGCTAAGAATTTTTTTACTATTTTTCCTACACTTCAATTATTATTCCCTACAACGTACTGAAGAGCTTATGCGCCATTTTTGAATCACCCTGTATAACAACGGAAGATATGAACTATAACAGAAAAGGGTTGACTTACCGTTTTTTGTTGAAATTCACTTATTAACACAATATAGAATCTATACTGTGCTCATTAATTTGTTTACCACTTGCATGAACTTTCTCCAATTACAGATCCGCCAAGCTTGTAGTGGTAGGATGTAATACTGAACGTCTCATTCCCGCCTATTGCTAATTTTTAAAATAAAAATAGGGTGTCCAAACTACCCCCGTGTCGAAAGTGCCCCGGTCTCCCCTATTTACATTTAATTACACGAAGTAACTTATAGGTTATGCCTTCTCCCCAGGCAGTGTTGTAAGCACCTCGGAGATCCACAAATACCATTACAGTTTTGAGCATAAGTTGAAAATTTGCTTCGACATGTGAACACGGAGCCCCAGAACTTGATCACAGCAGCTGCGGTTAGGTCTAAATCCAGCTTGTTCTGCCAGAACGCGCCTGTAAATAGTTTCGTTTATCTTATTAAATATCAGTCTTTTCATGAGGTTATATGTACTTTCAGGCTATAGGCCTGTAGCTTTGAGGCTTATCAAGAGGTTTGCCTGGTTTAGGAACAGCAATGATCTTCGATTTTTTAAATTATTTTGGGAGAATACAAGAATACGTTGACATTATTTTAGAAAAAAAGGACGTACCTAAGCCATCTTAGTGTATTTTTCCCAGCATGGAGTAGAAATTCTGGATGCATGTTATCTTGCCCAGGTGCTTTATCCAGTTTATGTAATGTCTTTTAAGGCTTCTGTGATTTCTCCCAACTTGAAGTTTTGAGACTATTTTGTTGTTCGTGGGATATTCCTTTTTAATTCTCTTAATTCTTTTTAAATCTTTTTAGTGTGATCTTTATCTCGAGGTGCCCTTGAGGATTCCAATATGCGGTTAGCAATCTGGTCCGGTCCGGAGTAACTTTGGATATTTTAGTACTTCCTTGTTTTTGTTGAGCCACCCTAAAAGCTATTCTTGCTGTTTACATTGTTATAAATTTAAAGTGATCCAGTAAACAAATACATATCTGTCAAAAAGAATATAAATTTTCGACTTGTTAGTTTACTGCCGAGTAAAAATCATTTTATACATTTTTGGAAAACTTTAATAATAAAACTGTTCGTATTACAGGTTTTCGGTTACTATAACTAGTACATCAAGCTTTCTAATGCAAGAAAAACTGATGGTGATACTGTAAGCATCAAATATTCTTCAACACAAATTATCGATTATATTAACTTTACAAGTAACATTTATTAATCAACACGTGGATATCTGATTGTATATGTTTATGTGACTTTTAAGTTAGATATTTTAGGTTTTAAATTAAATTGTAATATTATTCGGAAGAACTATTGGTAACTGAAAAAACAAAACTTATACAACCAAAACGCAATACTGAACCACAAAGAACAGGAATCGAACCCTCCCAACCTCTTGTAAGCCCTTCGAAGTTTCGGGCTATACATGAACACTTCATAGTGGGTTTTTTAATGAAAGGCTTTCGAAGAGGGCTCACTTTACGTCTTTTGCATTCTGTACCCTCTGGTGATTCTGGACAATCAGGACAAGGTACTTTAATCTCTTCTTCTTGTTTAATGTATTTATATGTTTCATTATTTGCTGCTAATGTGTTATTTACGTAGGTTCCATAACAAGAATAATTAAGTAATTCAAACTGTTGTTCCATTTCGTCATAGAAAATAACTGCATGTTTTGGAGATACATAATTGCAGTGTCCGAATCGATCCAATGGAACATCGTTGGTGCTTCCTACACCAAAGGTAAATATTCGATATTTCATAGGCACAGCTGCTGGTAGTCTGGGTGAAACTATCGGTCGTTGGCCCATTAAACTTTCTTCGTGTTTTATTATAGCCGGATCGACTTCTGATGTCCATATATTATAATATTGTTCAGACATTACAGGACATGCCAATGCTTTAGCAATAATAAATGATTTTGATTTAGAACTTTGCCTTTTAGGACTTTCAAACATTTTGTTTATTCTGTCGATATCATTTTGAGTCAAAAGCTCACTTGGTAATAAAAACAACTTGCTCATTACGACCTTTGAAGAAAGTATCATATAACACTATAAAAAAACCATTGTTGAATTTTTTAACTATGAAACTCTTAACATTAGCTGTCTTACTATTTAATTTATTGTCAAAAATCAATTTTTCAGATGACTTTGATTTTGATTCCTTTATTATAAATTTCTGAAGTTTTGCCAATTAAACTTGTCACGCTGACAGTATTCTATGCTTGGTATCTAAAACTAAAAATAAAATTAGATAATCACAACTAATACAGTTAGTTCATATAAAACATGGTATAGGTATTTCATATAATTATAAATGAAAATTCAAATACCTTGTTTTATGGTAGAAGAATTCTTCCAATATCAGCTTTTTGTAATAAGTTTAATCATAAACTATGTTAGGTACATTTGCTACTACTAGATTTATCAAATAATTTATTCATTTCTTTTTATAAACTGCAGATTAAGTTACAGATAACAATGAAATGCATAAATGCATACATTATTGATAACAGCCCAGCATCATATTGCTTCCAAGCTCTTACTGACTGTATTTTCTTTTAATCTGTTGTTACCCTATTAATAACATTAACCGATTTTTTGGTGCTCAGTATTCATTTTTATAATTTTTGCTTTCCTTCTTCCTAGTAGGTATAAATACAAAAATGTTTTCCTAATAGTCCGATTACAAATTGAAGTGCAAGATGGCACAGAGCTGACTGACAATTTTTTTTGTTCAAAGTTCATCATACAATGGCAGTTAGTTCAAGGCCCGCTGAATTAATATTACATATAAGGCCTGTCCACTTCATTTAGCCAAGACGCAATTAGCAAGGACGCAGGCGCCAATTGAGGTGAACTATACATTTGTCCCTTAAAAAATTTATAGTTCACCGCAAATGGCGCCTCCGTCCTTGCTAATTGCGTCTTGGCTAAATAAAGTGGTAAGGCCTTATATGCAATATTAATTCAGCGGGCCTTGATTTTAATATTCAGTTGTGTGAAACATTGCCTTCGTTGATTATAGTATTGTTGTGGGTGCGTAAATGCAGTAGGTACCTACCAACTGGTACTAGTAATGCTTTACAAAACAAATATTGAAAGAATCAGAGGGTTGGCTCAACAAAGTCCCAGCATTCATAGGCTTATAGGTTCTCTAGAAGAATCTTACAACAAATGCTTCATGAAGAGCTGTTTCATCCTTATAAGCTTCATATCATCCATAAATTTTTTCCTCAAGAGTCAAGATAGACTAATCCAAGCAACATTTTACAACAGAATGTTGGAAATTTTTGATTAAAACCCTAATAGACTGGTTTTGTTACTTAAAAGTAATAAAATGCATTTTCATTTATCAGGATTGGTGAACAAACAAAATATGCATACATGATTGGCCTCAAAACAATCTCTAACGAATGCACGAAAACACATTACATTCACCATAACTTACAGTTTAGCATGATATTGAAACGTTTAGATTGATGGGATGAATCGAATTAATTTATAGTACTTATCGCTAAAATCACGATAGAAAACGAAAATGCCAACCCCTATCATCAGAAAATTTTGGTTATAAAATTTGTAAATGGTTTGAAACTTCACGTAGACGTACCTAGTGTGATGTCATAAAATTTATACATGCATTACTTGTTCGCCAAAAGAACTTTAATACTTCAATGTTTTTTTAAATATAACAAACGAATACTGTAAACAGCGCACTATTAAACTTAAACTAAATGAGAGAGGATATAATTATAAAAATAAATATATACAGGATGCTATACTCATGATGGGGTACCGTTTAATTATGTATGCCCTCATTGTGTTAAAATAGACCTACTAAATGTAACGTACTTTAGTAGAAAATTCCTTCCCTAAGAAGTTATAAGGCCTTAATGTTCAATGTTTGGTTTTTTTTTTGTGTAGTACTGACTACAAATTAATGTAAACACATTTTACATTTCATACATTTACTGCATTAAAGGAGCGCGCTTTTACTACCTAGACTAATCGTAAGAGAGTTATATTGGACTCCAAACTAACCTGGAACAAATATATTGGCAAAATTATCAGAAAATCGGCCTTGGTGTGGTAGCCCAAGGTCAGACAAAAATCCACCAAGCTGAGAACAATGTCCATTGCTGCTGTTGAGACAATTCTAGACCTTCTTCCTCTTCATATAGTAATACAGGCGGAGGTAAGATTGGAAATCCATATACTGCAAAACCCACTGTACAACTTCCGTATAGGTATAGAACACACAAGTATAGGTGGCGTAGAGGGTTGTGGGCTCACTCTTTGCGGTGATAATTCTGGATTGTGACGAGTGAAAAGATCTCAAAGAGGATATTCCTCCGGGAAGTCTAATCTCGCGCACGGATGGTTCCAAGAGTGAGACTGTTGTCGGATGAGGACTTTATGGCTAAAGACCAGAAGAGAGGATTGGCTTTTCATTGGGTAAGCACGCCTTCAAACGGAAATATACCCGATGTGACAATGTACGCAGGAAAACAATTGGAGGGCTTATAAACATAAGCCTATCTACATAAAATCAGACAGCCAGGCGGCTTTGAAGGCTCTTTCGAGTAGTAGGACTTCTTTCAGACTGGTATAGGAATGCCTAGAGAAACTCAATGACTTGGTAGAACGGAACATCGTGAGACTATTCTGGATTCTGGGTACCAGGTCTTTGTGGCATAGACGATAATGATAAAGCCAGTAGCACCAAGTTTGTCGATCTCCGTGAATATAAACTGTCTTCTCATGTAGGTACCTACTAATGAAATCATTAGGTAACATGATATTTAAATAAAGTTGAACCTCAGCTGTATTTACTTCTAAATACAATGGCTGTATTATGCACAAGGCAGCCGTCGTGCTAATACCAAATTTCTTGAAAATCTATAGGATTTCACCGTAAGTCTGAAATTATTTAATTTTGTAAAAGATTTAGATATTTAACACCACTAAAAATTCCATCAATAAAAAAATTACGATTACGTGGTTGTTAAAAATCCCAGTCCACACATTAAGCTTTTGAGGATATTGGCTGTGGCGGCTCGTGATAATTTATTTTGGGGGGCTCTAGTTGCTTGAGAGAATATAAACAAATAATAATATATAATAAACACTCACCTTCAGTAGCTGAGCAATTTCATACAAATGAAAAATCTATTAACTCCAGCAAAATCCCAATGCTAGTTCCAATTTTCCACAAAATTTAATACAGTTTATAATTTTCTTTAAAATGTACCTATTTTTGGTCACCTGTTCATTGTGTTTTATAATATTTTGTCTATAAACTGAGTCTAACTGAGGTGCTACATTTACCGAGCCTATAACAACCAAATCCGTACAACACTTTATATGATGTGCACTAATTCATGTTTTTTTTTTTTTAAGATTTAAATGCTTTAGATCTTTAATAAAGCCTGTTACCGACCATGTTTTGTCCAATTAACAATATGTTATGATTAAATACGCAAATTACTTTTACTCTTTCCTAAGAATGGTTAGGAGGCTCGAGCCCTTGAGCCCCTATGGAGCAGCCGCCACTGGATATTGGGTACCATAATTCATTTGAATTTGTAGATTCTTCCTGGTTTATCTTCCTGACTTGTAGCCATTTTGTAGGATCAATATCCCTTTTTTAGCAAAACTCTTTGAACGGTGTTTTTATTAATGTTAATTTCTTCGGCATTAATGTGTTAGAAGAACTTGGAGTCGCTTCTAAATTGATAAGATTCGTCAAAATGACGCTGAAAGGGTCAAAGAGTAAAGTGCAAGTAGATGGGAATTTGTCAGAAGCTTTTGAAGTCAATCGCGGTTTGTGACAGGGAGATCCCCTCTCGCTAATTTTGTTTAATCTAATTCTGGAGAAAGTGATACAAGATAGTAAAATATTCATAGTAAAGGTCTGATATATCACCATAGCCACCAAGCAGTAGTATACGTGGATGACCTAGCCATAATTACAAGATCTAAGGCGGAAATGAAGGATGTGTTAACTAGGTTGGAAAAGACTGCTGGAGAATATGGGTTACAATTTACAATTTAACGAGGGTAAAACTAAATTTATAGAAGTGAGAGGCTTGTCAGAGCAGGAAAATAGTAGCGACTTAAAAGTCAAAACTGCTGAAGGGAAGGAATACGTGTCCGAATTTATCCATCTGGCGGATTGATTACAAATGACGGAGGGGACAGTGTAGAAGTTAATGCGCAGATAACTATAAACGTAGTAAAAGTGCAGGAGCGTTTTTGCGGCTATTTAAAGGAAATGATAGATCAAGATTTGCAAAAGCGAGAGTATATAAGACTGTCATCCGGCCGGTAGTGTTATACTGATCAGCAGAAGTTAGACATATGGGAAAGAAAGATTTTAAGGCGGATTTTTAAGGGCAAAATGGTGAATGACCAGTGGTTGAGGAGATCGAATGCTGAAGAGATGGAGCTTTATAGGAATCCAAGCTTATGCCAAGAAATCAGGGCCCAATGAATCAGAAGGCTGGGGCATATACAAAGACTAGAGAACGGTAGGGCTACGAAAGGAGTATTAAAGCATGGAGTGGAGGGTAAAAGGAGGAGAGGAAGACCGAACAATAAATGGTTAGACTCGGTGAAAGCGGACTAGAAAACACTTAACATTGGAAGCAGAAGGCCTTGGACCGGAGTGTGGAAAGTCATAACTCAACAAACCTTGGGCCTCTAGGCCTGTAGAGCTTTTGTATATAGGTATAATTTTCTCAGCAATTTTTTGGTACGATTTAATGCAATCTTGTTCAACACTAACACATACTATCAATTTACGTGCTTCTTAGTGCTAGCTTGCTACAAATTGCCATTGAAGGGACAGCATATTTTGTACTTTGTACACTGATTAGCGACTATTTTTACATTTTTTGATTAAAATTGGTAAACTCAAACAATTTTAATTAAAAAAAACCGACTATCGTTTGGAATCTCGACAAATAGATATTGCTAAAGATGTCTTCTTACAATTACATTACACAAACACATAAGATATAGATTTTTTATTTGATACACAAAGTTTACAGAAGTATATACAAGATACACATTAGGATAGCGAGAAGAAATCTTTGGTTTACATATATTTTAATACACAGACCATGCTGTAAGTTGAGTCATTTACAGCAAAATCTAACGTTACTTGTAATTTACTTTTGTTCACCTTCTCATTTAAGATAAGGCACCATTAATAACCACTTATGGTTAAAAATATTTCGAATTATTGACTCAACTTTAGCATCAATTTTTTTTTAACAGAAAGGAAAACATTGCACAAACATTTAAATAAAACGTAAACTTAGGTATGTTTTCTAAATTTCGTTTCACAAACAACAAATTTTTTTAAATACTAATCTTTGGACAAAAGACATTTAGTAACTACATACACTTTTACTATGCAAAAACAACAAACATTTACAAGAGAGATTAACAATTTAACGAAACACAACACACAACATGCAGGGAACAGTTTTTCTATCAGCACATAACATTGTAGACTTTTTTGTGTAGTAGATATGTTGAAATATTCATTTTGTTATGTAGTTTTTAATATTAACAAGGCAATTGGTAAATATAATTAGTGGTAGATAGGCGGAACGATTCTTTGGTTTGATGGAACAAAGGCTGTATCGGCACATCACAACCAAATACAACTACGTTCAGATCTGCAAGTAGAAAGAGATTAGAACCAAGCCTATACAAAGAATTAGAAATATTTTCGTACCTCTGTACAAATATTAAATATAAAAATAATTCTCGTAATCTGCGTACGAAGGTTTTTCAGTCGACGTTGAGGAAATTTGTTTGCTACTTGTTTCAGGATTAGATTTACTATTTACGAGTTCTTTTGTACTTTTTGTTTTTTCCTCCTGTTTTTTCGAAGTAAGCAGTGATGACTGAGATTTTGAAAGTAATTGAGATCTGTACGCTAATTGCTGCCTTTTATTTGACTGAGGAATTGGTGGTAGTTCCGGAACCCAAAATATCTATAAAAATTATCATTAATCATTAATAATAAGGAAATTCTAAATTATTTAAATAAAAAAGAAATAAATTACCTTCCGCCTCGAAAGTGGTAAATTATATTCGGGGTTTCTTCTGACAAGGAAATGGCAATTTAGGGAAGGTAGCCAGGTTTGTTGTACTTGCAAAGGTCGATCGTCCGGATGTAATTTACGTTGTTGTTCTTTATCTGTACATACTTCGTATATCGAAAATTGTTCTACTCGTTCTTTACTGTTACAGCAGGTTAATAGTAGTGATATAACTTCATCTGCTGTCGTTTGTGCGCTTATTAGTAGACTTTTATATTGTGAATTACTGTTCAGTGCTGAGTCATATATTTTTACCAAACCACCCCTTCTGGTTTGTAAGGAGAATCTAAAATTACAAATTTATTAATTTGTTGCAAAAGGTTTCATTATTACAAACAAATATCTACTGGACAGTGTAACAAAATATACGCTACAGAAATTGGAGTAAATCATTAGAGAATAAATGTTCTGAAAGAACTAATAAAAGGCAATTTTATAATAAACGAAATTGCATGATTATAATAAAAAGTCGAACAAAATTAGTATATAGAAAATTAAAAAAGTTATTTACTTACTTAGAATCGCCCCTTGGATGGCAACTTTGAAGAACAGCAGGTCGAGCTTCATCGTCAAGTGCCAAGTGCGTTCGAACACCAGCTTTTCGAACTGTGACTTCCATACTTAAATAAAATAATTTTGGATCTCGATGCTTCATTTTGTATTTTCCCAAAAGTGTTGCCACTACTTCTCTGCATGTTGTTTGAAATGTAATGCTGAGGGTTTTGTATTCTATATCCGGTCGTAAGCATCGTGCATAAACTTTGATCGTTGTCTGTAACATAAGAAATTAGATGTTAATTTTATTTTATAAGTTAAATTTAACATATAGCTATATTCGAGTAATAATAATAGAATACGATATTTAAAAAAAAAAGCTAAAAAGATTTCCGGTACCGGGAATCGAACCCGAGCCTCCTGGGTGAAAGCCAGGTATCCTAGCCACTAGACCATACCGGATCATATACGTTACTTGTATCTAATAGCTACATATATAAACCAAGGTTATCATTAGAGACCGGATTTTAAGCATTATGCTTTTTTTAAATATTGTAAGCATCAACAAAATTTCTTAAAATATGCACGAATTACACGAAAAATAATTAATTTTCATCAATTTTTTTCGTGCTTTTTCGCTTTTTTTGAATGTTTATGCTTATTTTACAGTTTAATGCTTATTTGGGGCTTATTTTTAGTTTTTCGCACGTCCTTTCAAGAAATATACATCTATTTCCTTTTATTTTTCATTTCCTACACAAATTCTATGCGTCTTTTGAAGTCTTCTCGGGAAATATTTTCAGCGCATTAAGAGCAACTATCTAATCCTTTCCAGAAAGTCGCTTATTGTTGTTAGTGGCCGATAGGTGTGGGAGAACTAGCCAAAATATATGGACATTTCTTTGCTACATTTCTTTTTTATTGAAATATATTAATTTGTTATAGAATTAACACTGAATAAATTTTTTTGCGGTATGTGTGAGCCTTTTACATCATTTTAGCGATTTTTTATGCTTTTTTTATGCTTTTTTATGCTTTTTTGTGCTTTTTTAATGCCTTTTTTTGCCAAATTTTGGGCTTTTTTAAGTGCTTTTTTTAAACTTCTTTATGCTTATTTATCCGGTCTCTAGTTATCATACTAGCTTTATTTACATTATTTTGTATTTATATTTAAACTTTGATGCTTTATAAAAATTATAAAATGTATATTTTTAAAATCACCAATTTTAGTTCCCCAAACCAAAAAAAAAAAAAAAATAGAAAACATTTAATGTGGCTGGTAATATTCAAATTTTAACTGCAGTAGAAGGATGGATCTAATATTGTTTTTAGAATGTACCTACTACCTAATTAAAGTTTTTTCATTTATGGTCCAAAAAGTTATAAACTCATGACATAATAAATATTTTGGATATGTAATAATAACCATATAAGATTCAAGATTCAAGAGGTTTTCATATAAAAATGTTTGTTTTCTGAAATATGATTTTTTAACACGTTTAATTAATAATAAGACATACTTAATTAGATAACTCATAACTCATAAAGTTATCGTTTTAACCACATAATGGAAATCTTACATTTGAATAAGTATTTTCAGTGGATTTAGTTTTTACCAGGGGCGGACCCAATATTTTTGAGTGTCCTGCATCACAATAATAATAATAATTCGGAAAACAAAATAAAGCAACTACAATTCTAGTTGTTCCTTAAATATGTATATGTATTCTTACGAAAGTGTCTTTTTCTTGACTACTACTAATATTCTCGGTATAGGGCGATCTTACTATCCTTTATCATTAATATGTAGTTCTTAATAATTAAGACTAGAGGAAATTTATTTTTTCGCATTTCGTACTGTAATGTATTACTTTACGACACTCAAAATCGTGATGTAATGGGCCACTTTACAGCATAGCAACCATTACAGCATAGCAACGTCAGGTTGGTGTCATTAAAATGCAATTTGACGGCTTCTCGGGCAGCATTTAAAATATCTTCTGAATGGTTTTACAAGTTATTTTCGTCACTCAAGTCCATCTCGGAATTAGATTTAAAAAAAATGTATTTATTTGTTTGAATTGAATTCTATTATGTCAAAAACAGTTCCTGTCAGATTACTATGTTATCGAGAATCCGCCTACTTTTTTCAGTGTTTTTATTAATTTTATTCAGAATGTATCTCAATAAATTTAGATAACTTTTTATGTGAGAATATAAAATGCGAAAAAATAGTATACGCGCAGCGTCAGAAAAGTGATTTAATTAGACTCGCATGGCATTTAAGTACTCGCTATCGCTCGTACTCAAACCTGCCATACTCGTCTAGTAAAAATCCACTTTTCTGCACTTGGTACGTAATCTACTATTGCTTTATTTTAAATATAATATCATCCATTTTACGAATGTTTGTAAACATTGTCGTGTAAAAAAATGTAGTCTGTCAAAATACTACAAAATAGAAGGTAGGTAGCTTTTTAGCAATTGGAGCTGCATAGTATGTAGGTCAATTTTAGCTTTAATTTTGCTACTTCGACACAGCGAACAGCAGCGATGTTTACCGAACAAGCAGATTATCGAGCGCAGCACTTGGCGCTAGTCGCTCGAAAACTGTACATACAAGACACGACTCGTATTGTTTTTAGGCAACTAACTTAGCACAAGCAATTTCTTTTAAAATAATTCTAAGTACTAGGTAACTAGGTAGCCGTAGGTAAAATGTTAAACAACCTAGAGGGATTTTGCTCTTTACAGTCTTTACCATATGTATTTAATTGTAATTGTAATCCTTTTCCTCAGAAAGTACACTGCTTGAAATTTCCAATAATAATTTTGTAAATAAATTAAGATACTAATGCTTCGTAGAATTAATTATTTTATTAAGGTCTAAACTAAACTAGGCATGGGAAACCTTTCCCAGTTCTGGGGCTAAATTATCATTCTGTCTCCGAGTCAAGGGCCGGACCAAATTATTAAATAAAATAAATTAATATTAAACGAATTAAAACAAGTTGCTACTTCTTATTTCATTTATGTATAATATAATGCTATGGTATAAAGCTCTACGTTGGCAGGTGCCTTAAGTGCTATGCTAAAGCCCTGATTATTGGTGTCATAAAATTGCTATGAGCTATTTCGCCTGCTATTTATAGGGCCAGATCAAAACAAATAGAGGGCCGGATCCGGCCCGGGGGCGGGGTTGCCCATATGTGGTCTAAATCATAGTGCAGTAAAACTAAGTCTAACATTCTAAATCGTTTTCTATTACGTAGTATCGTCATTTATTGTGGCAAAAATGAAGAAATCGCAGAAGTACGGAATGTAAAAATGTGTAAAGATATAGGATTAAAGCATTAAAGATAAAGTAGACTACAGAAATTTGAAAATTAAAAACAAAATCAATTTGGGTACCTAGTTCCTTTAGGTCTTTACAAATACAAATATTTAGGATCTATCCAGGCTAAGTTTTAGAGTAACAAATTGTGGGTTTTCATAGCTAATCCTTATAATAAGGCGGCAGTCCCACTGAGACATCATCACCCACCACCACCAACCGCCACCAACTGAAATTACATGCTGCAGTCTCACTGCACCACCGCTGATCGCAAAAAAATTAAATTTCCCGCTTGCCTGTTACTGATTTTTTGACTTGAAATTGATATATTGGTAGTAACTTTGGTGTTGAAGGTTGTAACTACATTATCACGTGTCTTTGTGTTGGTTATGCTTATGTTAATCACGTGCCAAGTGTGAATCTGTATTTTGGTTATAATAATTTTCGATTACGTTTACTTTAGGTTAGAATGCCTACAAATGGAATAACCTGCCCAAGTTTAACTTATATTTAAATTTCCCGCCTTTCGCAGTCGTAAATCAGCTGACGCGCACGAGCAGTATCAACCATCAACGTCCACCGCCCATCTAAATTCAAACAAGTTGAAAATTTCAAACCGGTGACGGTGGGTGGATGTCGGTGGTTCAGTGAGACTAACAGCATGTGATTGCGTATGTTTAAATTTTAGTTGATGGCTGTGGGTGGTTGATGGTGGCTAAATTTACTATTTGTTCGTATTATACATATTTTACTTTATTATTTAAGTAATTGCAGTATGACCCCCTAAAACAAATATAGTTAGAATTCATTCAGAAGTATATAACCAAATTAATAATTAATTTTCTATACCATAGACTTTTTCTTCTTCTTTATACGACCATTACCCATTTGAGTTTGTCATTCTTTGTTTCCAAAATTTATCATCCCAGTCTCCTTCTCTGAGGTTCCTTTCTGCATTGCACTTTTTATATATGTTTCTCAGGCTAATGCTGGCCTTCCCCTTTTCTTCTACCCTCCGGAGACCATTGTGTCAATATCTTCGGCCATCTATTTTGGCATGTGTGTCTATACCATACTATCGCCTTTTTTTAAAATATTTACAAAATTTTAGGATGATTGGCAGTTCAAATACTTGCAAGCAGCATTAAGTACAATACAGGTAAATCCTGCTACCACCCTAAGGTTTTCCTCTCTAGCTCTACATAGAATTATATAAATCAAAACATAATTTCTTTAAAGTGTTCGGATATTTTTGATTGATCTTGGTACTTGGTATAACGGGTTGCATCCGCTAACAAAGTTTTAAAACATTCCATTTACTGGAAGTCTCAGAAACTCACAAGCTTGGCTTCAAATGTATTCAATTAGAGTAAAAACGTGTTAGCCCATACACATCAAGAATAGTAATGGGTTGGTATGCTGGTAAAAGTTAATTTATAAATATTTATTCTAAATGGCCTAAATTATGTTTCGAGCTAATGTCCTTATTACGAACAGAAGAAAATTTATTTTCGGGGTATCGGTAATTTATCATACATTTTTTGGATATCATTATCAAGAGCACTTCCATATGCCCTTGTATTATATGTATTCGTGTAAAAAGGTCTCTTGTTTCAGACGATTAGCTTTCCCTTGACTGACTCATCAATTTCCATATGTCTTAACAATACAATAAGGTAGGTACATGGAGAGGCTGTAAATTTTATTATTTTATTTTGTTAATAGATATTGTATGGTTTTAATTACAATAAGATTTTTGATGGTTCTGCAGCTCTTAAAAGATGAACCGAGACCCTGTTTTTTTTCTATGCGTAATATTAATATTGTTATAAATACAGCATTAAACTATTTTTGCAAGTTGAAAATAAAATCACCTTTCTACTTTTCTTTATATGACATTTTCTGATATTAAATACGTTTTGCAGTGTTCTGAAAATATCGGCACGGAAAGCATATAAATAAAAACAAAAATTTAATAAATGCAAAAGAATCAATAAGCAAACACAGAATAAACAATTATTTCTTTAAGCCTAATAATTTGAAAGATAAGAAGAAAATTAACTTTAAAATTTTCTAACAAGCTCTTAACTAAAAGTTTTGCCATACAAAAAACTGCCTCTGTTTAATTGCAGTGTTCCGACAATGTTCTAAAAATGATATATGAATGGCAAACTTTCTCCATGTTGTGAACTTATGATTATTATATATTGTACCGTCCTTTATGCAGAGAAAAATAATTAATAAGTCAAAATGCGAGCAGCAACTGAGAAAGCACTGAAAGAAGAAACAATGGAGAAATTACTATCAAACAACACAGGAAAAAATTTGTACTACTTTTGCAGAAGTCAACAAATTTATCTCGTAGTAGGTACAAGGTACTTTATATAATTTAAATTAGTTTTTCCATTTATACATCTGAAAAACACAAGAATGAAGTAATATTAAAAACAGCAACTGGAGTATTAAGCGTTTAAATACGAATGTTGTGGTTCCAAACGAGTCCGAAACGTTTTTCGGGAATGTTCATTAATAGATTGGACTAACTTAAAATCTGATGTAAATCGAACAAGTGTGTAATAACATAATCAAAACATTAAACATCAAAAATGTTAAAATGAGTACTTACATGAATATTATTAGCAGGTACAATATGAATTCGAGTGTTTAACTTGGAATAATTGTGAATTTTGTACATTTCGGGAAGGTATCAAACCAACAATCAAATATAAAGATTTTAACATTAGTGAAATATCAATAGTTCAACACAAACCAACAGCGTTAAACTTGAAAGCATTTTAACTGGAAACTGGAACCAAATTATAAGAAATGCACAAGAGGAAGTCTGGATGTAACGATGCTAAGCTGGTGTCACTAAAACTAATCCTAGAATTTTAGATATGAGTAGAACAAGCTTATATCGACACCACAAGCGCCGCGACGCTGAGCGTCTTCCGGTAGTGGATTAACAAAAAATAGGAAAACATAACTTTACACCCAGATGAAACCTTTACTGTCGGAGTTATTTTATTTGACAACATGTAAACCGTAAACCCAACAAAAAATTAAGAAATTATATATTTTTGAAATGTTGCTTCAGACACTGCAGTAGAAAAGCTTTGATTAAAACACTGAAGCTGAAAATGACCAAGGTACGAAACGTAGTTCTACAAGTTCGGTACAAGAAAACAAATCCAATTATAAATTTTACAAACATAATAAAAGCCCATTCGTTCTAATTTAATTTATTCAATAAAGCAAAGCTGTATCCGTGTGTTTGTCAGGTGCAAGGTGCACGTTGCACGTGCTCAATACTCAAATGGCTATTTCCGGTGTACAGATCGCGTTTCTTCCACCCTCACCCTCAAAGAAAGGGGACCCCCTACGTAACGTGCTTTCAAATGGTTCTATTATTGCAAGAGTATTAAATTTCTGTGTAAAGTGCCTTCTATTTTTCGAAAATTTATTACAGACGGCTTGTTTACTTAAAATTTCGGAATTGGAAAGAAAGGTTTAACCGATAAGCTTTACTAGACGTGACTTGGAATATAAATGATTAAATTATAGATAGATGATTTATTTACACACTTTTAGGAGAGAATTTTGAAAGTTTAAAAATTCCCATTTTTGACATTAAACTTGATGTTTTAAATTTGAAGAATGACTTAAAATTTCTTAAAATAACCTTGTAAATGGGGTTTGAAAATTTTAAGTTTAAACTTTATAAACTGTTTACTTGCGACAAATTAAATATTTTATTTTAAAACTGAAAATCGATTCTTGATCTATTGGGGATAACAGGAATAACGTAATTGCCTTGGTTTAATTGTTTAAAACCCAAAATTTTCTCACAGATACTAAATTTCGCTTTAATTTATGTAAGATCATAAAAATACAGTTTTACTTTTTGGGTAAAAAATGGGGTCCTTCCTACTCGAAGTTCATCGTAACATTTCTAGTTACCTACACTGCAATTTCCTGCATTTTTAGACATCTTACCATTTCAGGTAACCTAACTGTTCGCGTTTCCAAAATAGTTCTTCCTAAACAAAAAAACTACCGTAATAATCTTTAAAAGTAGCACATAAACTCTCATCTTCTTGTCTATTTATAATTACAGCGTACAAAGACGTATTTATTTATCTGTGTAATTATTTTGACGCAAATTTATATAAAATCTTCCTGTTTTCGCTACGCATAAAAAAACCTTTATGTTGCCGATAACAAAAACAAATCGGCTTATATAAAAAGCAATTATTTAAAAAATAAACAAATTTGTTCACGCTAAATAAATCTAATTTATCTAGCATGAAAACAGAAGCAAAACAAATTTTAAATACGATGCGGTTTCGAATATGAGATTATAACTTATAACAAACTGGTTTTTGGGTTTTAAATTAAAAGCTACGAACTGAAAAAAAATGGATATACAAATATAAATTTTAAGTAACATGTTGGATTATGATGACTACTTGCAGGTGGATGCGCATGATTTAAGAAAAATTCTTTCTGCATGAACTTTATGCCTGTAATCACATTTTTGCTGCTTTTATTTTTAACTCAAACTTGACATTTTCTGAAAGAGACTAAAAGATATATTAAATAACTTGATCCACAAGTATTGGAATTTTTGAGAATTCTGTAGGGGGGAAATGAAACCTATTTTTTACAAATATTATTCATTGCAATTTCATAGAGAAAATAAAAATATATGTTTAAATGGTACCAAAGCAAAAAAGGCCATGCAAATAAATTAATGGCCGAGTATTTTATTAACAATGAGAAATAAAAACATTTATAGATTATTTATGGGACACAATTAAAGCCAGTCAGGAATAATTAAACTTAGGAAAAAACATAAAAGGGGCCATTAATTTCGACCGTATACTTTAAATCATATCAATAGTAACGATTCAAAACATGATCAAAGAATTTCCATGCGTTCTTAACATTCTTGATATTTGATACGGTTCTTCATTTAAATAAAAGCTCCCATAATTATTAAAATAACCACCAGATGTTTTCCTATACAATAGTAATTTGTAATACAAGTGTTGAAAGCTTGCGTTTGCCACACGAATGTGAAGTTTGCAGCACGAACGCTAGTGAGTGCTGCAGTCACATGAGTGTGGCAAATACAAGCTTTCAACACATGTATTACACACTATTTTTTCTACAACCACAAAAAATTTAAATATTTCTGCAAAATCAAATCTGACATTCATCAAATGTCATTTATGACATTTTGATTTGCGTGCGGAAAGTAAACAAATTAGCGTGTGGAAAGTTTACTTTCCGCACGCAAATCAAAATTTGAGTGTGGAAAGTTTACTTTCCGCACGCAAATCCAGATTAATCCAGATTTGCGTGCGGAAAGTAAACTTTCCGCACGCTAATTTCCACTTGTTCGGCAAACACTCATTTTCAATACTCGTATCTATGGAGACGAAGTCTGAAAATCTCACTTTCCATGGTGGTTGTAGAAAAAAAATATTTCGACACCATTCGACTTCTACTTAAAAATGACATGTGACAATCAAACCTTCCATGGAAGCAGTCGAAAGTATGCACCATGTAAACCTTTCATAATTAAGTAGGTCCCCCTTTTTTCAAAGAAGCAAGTATCGTGTCTTGTGCCGTGATTAATTTCGTATGGAACGAAAGGGTAGTTGGACGACCCTTGTCGGTGGAGAAAATGCTACCACCTACATCCTGTCTTCTGTTTAAAATGCTCCGACGTACATACAGCTGTCTTCGATTATATTTTACACGTGTCATATTGTACCGTGTACCAAGTAAAACAGAGGTTGAGATAAAATCAGTGCTGAATTGAAAACAAACCAAGGTTAAAACTATCGTATTATTTGTTTAATCGCTGTTCTCACCGTGTATTACAAATTAAAAAAAAAACCTTGACCAATTCATTTTCTCGTTATTAATTTCTCATTTTTTACAAGACTGATAAAAACGTACAATTTCAAAACGACGAGGAAATTAAGGTTCATATTTCACAGAAAAGGCATATTAAGAATTATTGTTATTATCTTTAGCAAACGATTTCAAGTGTTAAACTTCTTCTTTAATTAGTTTTGTTGATAAAGTTTGTATAATTTCGGAGTAGTAGAGAAAATATGATGTTTATATTTAACACGTTATTTAGAAGCTCTGAATAGTTTGTATCAAGCATTCATAATACGGGGTTGTGTTAATCTGGGAAAGGGGCACACGAACGGCCAAAAGAAAAGAAAACTCTTTAGCAGACGAGTAACCCTAGTTAGACAAATTATGGACACTGGCCTGCAATTCATCTCTCGGAAAAACTCTTAAAAGCAAAAACAAATCCTCAGAGCCTCGGAATTGGGATTGAAAAACACGATGACAAAAAGAGGTACCTACAAAAAAGTACTTTGCATATTTGCACTTGGAATATACAAAGTTTAAATGAAAAAATTCGAACAACTTAACAAATTTTAAATGGATATAGTGGGCCTTACAGAAACTAGTTGTAGTTATCTACATTTTTACAGTGGGATGGAAAATACCAAAATTGCAGTACATAAAAATTGAAAAATTACATTAAAAATAGGGAAGAAATAAATGAAAGAACAATGAAGATGGAAATACAAAATCTGGTTCCACATATTAATTGTGGCTGCATATGCCCCTACTGACGACTCAATCTCCAGTATAAAAGACGAGTTCCTGGAAGAGACAACAAGAGTAGTTAGTAACAGGCATTAAAGACAGAAAAGAAACAATAACTTTGGGAGATTTGACTGGCAGAGTAGCAAGAAAACACAACAAACAGGTGATAGGACGATCCGGAGAAGATAGTGTTGAATAATAAAGCTGTGTGAAACACAATCACTTCGAATAATGAACGGATATTATCATAAATATACTTGGGTACAAACAACTAAGAACTTGAAATTTACAATGGATTACGCGATTCTGAGACAAAATACTACATTGAAAATGGAATACGTATGATTCTATAGGAGAGGAGTCGGAGGAGAATAAGGGGGCGATCACTTCCTATTAAAAGCAAAAGTATATTATGTAAGGTACAGGAATACACGACAATAAAACATACAAAACAAAGAAGAGGATAAGACAAGAAGTGGAAAAACGTTACAACTTAGAATCACTGAAAGAGGGATCTGTAAGACAAGCCACGGCTGGCAAACAAACTCAGACAAAATGCAGAAGGAAGTGTGCAAAACACGTATCAAACACCGGCAACAGCCTTATATGAAGCAGCTTTTAAAGCTCTAGGAGCAAGATCAAGACAGTCAAAAGATTGCTGGTGGACAACAGAAACGTGGAAAAGAAAGAGAAATGCTACAAAAAATGCATGTCAACAATTCACCAAACGACCCACAAAACCGTAAATAGTATGCCAGGATAAGCCAGGAAGTAAAGAAGTCGGTGAACAGTTTGTTGGAGGGGACAAAGACTAAGAAGGAATTAAAAACGAGAAAACATAAAATTAATGTACAAATGATGAAAATGAACCAATGGGTAAGACATTATTCAGAAGTGCTCACGGAAGGCAGAAAAGGTTATAAAAATATACAAACAGAAACAGTGGTGAGAGAATAGTAAAAGACGTAAAACAATCGCTCAGCAAAATGAAAAATGGTAAATCCCAGGACCTGGAGGTGTTCCAGTAGAGCTGTTGAAGAATGCACCGGAAATCGTGCTTGAGATATTAGCCGATATATTTAACCAATGCGTAATAGATAAGTACATAGATAGAGAAGACCCACCGATTTAATTACCGGGGCATCAGTCTGATAGAAGAACAAAGTGGGTTCATGTCGGGACGGTCAAGTATTAACCACACATTTACCATAAAGCAACTGATACAGAAGAGGAGAACAAGGAAGAGGAAGAGAGAGACCCATCTCGTGTTCATAGATCTAGAAAAGGCCTATGACACAGTACCTCTAATCGCATTTTAAACATTAAACAGCAACATTAATGGACATTATATAGTAGCAATATAGTCTGTACAATAACCTACAAACCAAAATAAAAGTAGGGAATGAGCTATCTGAACCAATTACACAAGTTAAAGGCTTGAGACAAGGCTACTGCTTATCACCAACCCTTTTTAAAATATACATTAACGAGATTCTTAAAGAGTGGCAAAACAAATGTGGTGGTATGGGCATAGACGGAAGCTCGCTGCATACTGCTATTTGCGGATGACCAGATTCTAATAGCCGCAGACGAACATGACGCACACTACACGATGAGAAAACTCACAGAAGCATTCAACAAGGCCTACTTGAAAGTCAATTCAACTAAAACGAAATATATGGTAATTAATGGCGACGCAACAAATTTAGAAATAGATGCAGGGATCATCGAAGTCTGCAGAGAATACAGACTTTTAGGGACGACAATTGGCAAAGAAGGGGTAAGCAAACCAGAATTAACAAATAGAGTAAACCAAGCAAAACAATCTATAAATAAATTGAACAATACATGATGGTCAAAAAATATTTAAAAAAATACCAAATATATCAGACAATTATTCAGAGCATACCAGAGAAACAATACAACGAGACTGGATGCTATCGAAATTGACTCTTCAAGAAGGAGCTATAGAGTGTCAAGGTTGGAAAGGGTAACAAACGAAGAGATAAGAAAAAGAATCAGGCAGAGACAAAAATTACATACAAAATGGAAGTAAGGCGATTTAAATGGTATGGCCATGTTAAAAAAATGGAGGACCAACGATGGCCCATGAAATTATTAAAATGGCAACCACCCTCAAGGAGAAAAATGAGAAGACTATCAGAAGATTGGTTTAAACAAGTTTCCAAAGGCATGGAAAGAAGGGAGTTGGGAAACGAAGATTGGAGAGGTAGTAGAGGTTTGGAGAAGAGGATGAAGAAGACGAAATCTTTTAGTCTTACTGAATTCTCTTTTTTGTATTGAAAAAAGCCCGAAATTTGAAATAATCAGTTACATAATAACGACATGCAGATGAATTCGGAATTCCCTAATTCTTCAGTTAACGTAATTACGGTTGGTTGTGTACTTCCCCTATTATTTTTTAATATATTAATTCGCATTTATTGAAACTCTAAACTCAGATAAAATAAACTTCTCCTGTGCCCCACATACTTATTCTTGAACGAACGTTGTACGAAAGAAAGTTATCAACACTGTCTAAGACTAGGTACAGAAGAGTACAGAAGTATTTGCAACATTGTGTGTGTAATGTTTGTATATTTATGTTAAAACTAAGTTGATACGTCGTTTTGTTTATACATAGTGTGGGTTTCTTTTTTATTTAATTTTTTTTATAAACTTGATACATTTTATTAACTGTCTTTGCAATAAAACATGTATTTACATAATATTGTTGATCATTTTCTAACTACCTACTTCTGTAACGACCACACTGGATTGGTTCCGACGCCTTCGTTATAACCAATATTTGTCCTACTGAAATTAATGTATCAATCCTAAAATCTTAATTTTTTAAATGTTGTAATAAAAAAACGTATCTTTCGTGACATGTTAAGTGTGTTGCCTATTTCAGAACGTTCATGTTTTTAAACAGGTTCTCTGCATATATGCAATCTGATTTAGTTGTTTCCTTGTTTCCAAATACTATTAAATTGACGGCTCATAGTCAACTTTGCTTAAAGGTGATGTTTTTGGCCCCCTTCAGGCGTATGTATTCTATAAACGGTCCAAAAATAAAACAAGATTTCTACTTGAAAACAGAAAACAAGTAAGCATGCATCACTCATACTTCAGATTCCATCAGTCAAGACCTTCCCCAACATATCTGTTCTAAATAAAGCGTAAAGTATTTTAAAAGCATGCACTTCTTCAGTACATCAACAAGAACAACCCTCTTGAAAATGGACCTGGATAAGAAACACATGTGGGCACCCTACATCATGTCTAGTTTTATCCCCGTGTTCCTTATGTTTATGGTTAAGGTCAGCAGACAGGTTATACGGCTGGCATGTGCCATTTGGCATCTTATTAAATCTTCGGTGCCTAGTCGGATGCATATCCCGAGAACCTGAGATGCAGGCATCCTTGTAGACATCTGCCACTTTCGTTTACATTTTTTTGGTTCTTTAATTATTCCACCGGGGGACAGTTTAACTAATTTGTGGAAGTTTTAATAAATTTTGCTGGTTTTTAGCTCGTTTTGTTGTGATTTTAACATCTGCTGGTGTTGGGAGTTTTTTTTATTCACCACATTAGCAAAAAACCTTGCACATTTTTGGAAATAGTTATGATGCTTTTTACTACGAAGGGTTGAGTTTTATTTTACTATTATATTTGGAATTTTAATTTTTTGTTAATTTCTTGGACTACAAGACAAATTTGATGTTACTTCCGGCTGTAGTATGAGAACATAAATTTGTAGTTTGTTCCTTGCATAAGAGTTTTTTGGCGCTCTTTTAATAACAGAGTTTAATTTGCATGTTTTGGGACAACCGGATCTGTTTACAAAATCCTTAAAAAGTTTAAGAAAGACTTCTTTCTATACAAAATTTTTCAAAGAAAGTAGTGAAAGCAGATATGGTTTCATTAATATCTAATAATACGTAATTCGACAACAAGAATTTAGCAATTCGTACAATTTTTTATTAGTGTAAGCTTTTGTTGATTGGGTTGTTTGTGCTCCGGAATTAGTATCTTAAAAAGTAAACAAAACGTTAAAATTACTGTTAATAACATGCGTGTTTCTGTTATTTCACAATAAAACAATTTTGTATTCTAAAAAGGAACAAAATAATTGTAGATAAATCTTTTACTGTTATGTGCAAATTTTGTTTCATGTTTACGACTAAAAATACAGTTGTTAATGACAGTCTTTAAAAAGTTCAAAGGTTTGGAACCAAAAGTAACAATCTTTAGTATTCGTTTGTTTAAAAATAATTACCTTTTTTCTGTAAAGTCTTCTACTGAATTGTGCATTGTTAGAAAACGCCCACGCTTTCCTTATTTTGCAATATCATTATAATTATGGTTGTTATTCATTTATTAACATTAATTAGAAAGTTATTTCGAGTGCTTACATATGACCAACTGAAGTATACGTCAAAAATTCCTAAAATAATAAAGTTATTTTATGCAAAATCCAAACAACAGGAGTTTACTTGAAAGGCGCATACGAATACCAAGAATCGAGAAACCTTTGTTTTATCTTTAAAAGTGCAAGGAAAACCTCATTGTACGCTCTACTTGTCCGGCATTGACAACCTGCATGTAGCATTCTTATCACTTCACCCTTTCGTGTTTAAATTTTTTCTTTTTATCAAGCCAAGTTTAGCACTTCCGCATGCGGGAATTTGTAAAACAAATTAAAAGTACTGTTAATTAATGCGAATGGTACAAATTTTCCTACATAGTGTCACACTAATAACAGAACTATGCGATCATTATTTGCTCCTGTTTCCTGTTTACGTAATGACCACTACATGGTTATTTAACCAAATTAGAGCGCCGAATTAATTTTAACGTTATTCTACGAAATAATGTTGACAATTTTCTCTATTGTTCACAGAAATTAGGACAGAGCTTACAATTTCGATGTTTATTACTTTTGCTTTGATAGCTTTATGAGCTTTTTGTTGTATGTATTACATGTAATCATGTGGAAGAAAGGAAATTTAAATTCCCAGCGTAACTTATTATAAACAGGAAGGATAATTATAGTTTTCTTAAGACATTATTATCAGACTTGATTTTAATCCGATTAAATTAACTTGTGGCAATATCGGAGGAATTCATTCGAAAACTTGACTGGTATATTAATCCGCTTAAGAGATCAGACATACAGATCAAAACCATTTAAGTAAATCTCAGTCTCAATCAGAACTAATCAACATAGTAATTTAACTAGAAAAAAACAACTTTAATAATATCAATTTGTTGTGGTTAGATTGAAGCATAGGATTAGATAATCTTTGATCCTTGGTTTCTTATTTTATAAGTAATAAAAAGTTATTGCTAAAAATGTTCCAGTTTGTTTTGTGTAACTTTGTTGATAAGCTTTGACTTTGGAAACTCCTTAATCTTGATTTATGTTTGAATATTTTTCCTTGAAGAATGTTTAACGTCCTTTTTGCAATGTTTACTTCTGCACTTCGTGGACAAATGATAGGTTTCGTTTCGAAATTAAGGTATTAATGTTTCAACAGTTGGGTATCAAAGGAATTACGTTATAAATTAAAGGTTAACGTAAAACATTAAGGTAAATGAAAAAAAAATAGGTATTAAGCGGTAGGAGAAATTATCCTTTGGACAAAAATGTACAATATCATTGTAAGCAAATATAAGAACATCAGAGGTTCAAAACTGAAACCAAAAGTTTAAGATAAACGCCGAAGCTCATTTGGATAAAGTTCGCCGAAATTTCTGAACATACAATGCTCTTCACAGAATTATCAGACTTATGAAACTTCAGAGGTGAAGAACTTCAACCAATCTTATCAAGATTTATCTGATAGCGCTAAGTTACTTCTCAAAATACGATATCTAACATTGAATATTGTTGTAGTGTTTCAACTTTCAAAGTGCTAAAAACTACAATGAGGAGTAGCATTGAGTAGGGAAACGTAGTTGCTGAAATACGTATTTGGTTTCTAAATATTTGTATTTCAGTCGTTTTTATGTTTTTCAGTTTACTACTGATTATTAAAATTTATTTATAGTTTCACTGCTGATGTTGTTGGCCATTACTTTGAAAAATTGATTTCTTAATTCATTCATATTCTTTGTTTTAATCCTGATGAAGATTTAGTTTATTAATGTATCTAAATTAGTCAAAAAAAAACTTGAAACAACAATATAGGAGAGCAACATTGTGGATAAACTCAGTACTGAAATACGTATTTAGTCCCTTAATATTGTTTGCGTTTCTAACGGACCACAGGTTCCATATTATAATTAATTTTAAAGATTCATTAAACTGCTTTAATTAACTACTGTCACATCTAATTTGAAGCTTTTAGTTATAGCAAATCATAACAGGATGAATACTTTCTCTTTGTGATAACTAAGATGCCATCCTCAGTCGACTACTTCTTGATAAACCTCGCTGGCGTTTCTAAGGAAGCACTATTCACAAAAATTTATCCTTTTAGAAGCTTTTTTCTCCTGATTTTTGATGTTCTTAAAGCATCAATTACCACGATTTGCCTGTCAATGTTTGGTAATTGTATAAGCATTAATAATTTATATTTATTATTATTCTCGCGAATTTTTTGTTTGTTATGCTATTTAGTCACCTCTAACGCATTTGAATAGTTGGAATAGCTAAAAAAGCTCAAAATAAAGAAAGAAAGATTGAAACATACAGTATTTTTCATTTAGCATTTGGGTTGACGTCAACTTTCCCCGTCCAAAAACTGTCTGTTTAGACACGCATTCGTGCGCAGTAGGTAATGAAAACCTAGTTTAGAAAGAGATGAAGTATAGAGTATAGTTGGATTGTGAATTTATCAACGTACTGTTGATAAATTCACAATCCAACTGACGACACAACCCAAATCCTAGGTGAAAAATACTGTAGTAGCTAAAATACATATTTTATTACTAAATACTGTTTGTAGTTAGTCAGGCTTTTTTACACTGTTTCCTATAAACTATTAATAGTTAAACTTGATTTGAAACTCGTACTTTACCCATGTAATAAAACTGAATACGTACTGAAAAAGTGCAACAGTATTCAAAATCATAGATAAATTGCCGTTATCAGTGGAGCACATCTTACTAAAGTTGGTTGAAATCTAATCTTCTTCACAAAAATATCAGAATAAGTTCATTAATTGGGAAAGAAAACATTTTCAGGAATAAACTTCAATCAAGAAAGATTTCGCCCGCAATACTACTAATGGTCGAAATACGTATTAGACTTTAAATACTGCTGTAGTACTTCAACTCACTTTAACTTTTTCATGCTACTGACCATTAGACTTTTTTAAATTATCGACTGCCAAAATCGTTGGCTAATTAATTAGATGATTTTACCGGATGTGTCTATGCTTATTTATAGAAACATTAATAAGTTCTTTGTTTTTTCACATCTTCTTTTCTTCCAATGCATCTTAATGCCAACTTAGTGCTGAAATACGTATTTGGAATAGACCACGGGTTCTATTTTTAAATTTAATTTGATACATTTTTAATTTAGCAACGTTGACTTCATTAGCTGCTTTTTATTAAACCAAATTTGAAGCCTTTCGGCTAAACTACTATCCTCAGTGATACTCATCTAAATAATAGCGTTGGTCGAAGTCTTTAAAAATGTATGTTCTTCAAATTGTCCAAGGGAGTTTTTGGGTAATTTAGTGGAAAGATTAACTTCAGAGGTGAACTTCATCCAACTAAGGTTGGTTTCTCGATAACCCCAAGTTACTTCTCAAAATGTGTATGTAACATTCGACTTTAGTTATAGCCTTTTTTGATCATTAAAATTCTGAGGCCGAAGATTTTGTTTCTTCTAAACTAAAGCATCACAACAAAAAAAAAATAAGGAAGAACACCTAGGGTGGAAAACTAGGTGTTAAAACTACGTAATTGGGCGCTAAACATTTTTTATAGTCCAGAAGTTTCCATAGGATAAATCATAGACTTGCAGAGATGAAAATTCCCTTGTTTATTAATAAATTCATTTTGAAGCTTGCCATTTCATTCAATGAAGAAGAAAAAAACGGACAACCGTTTAAAATTTCGCATAAAAAATTAAGATTGTTTTAAATAGCTTGTCGAGGAGGACACATCGAGCCCTAGTAAGCTGAACATTGTTCGGGTCACCTGTCCAAGTTCTGATCATGGGCACGGATGCTTAACTTTGCAAAGCGATGCGCCATGCCAATGCTTACTACCGTACCGCTTCCCATCAATGTCTTAATACGCTCTTCAAAAAATTAATTTTGGAATTTATCGGAGAAACTGTCTTCATGGACGAACTTCGACCAACCTTTCCAAGAAGGCTTTTTTCAATTATAGATTATAGTATATCTTAATAATCGAAATACAGGGTGTCTACCAAATAATTTTAAAAAAATTCAAGGATTTTTCCAGGTATTCCAGGTAAAATTTTCAAAAATTCCAGGTTATTTCACATATTAACAAAAAAGAATTAGTATAGTGTAAATATATTTATTATGTGCAGGGTGGTCCATAAGTAATGGTTCACAGACCAACAGAAGATTCCTGAGGCCAAAATATTACGATTTACCTAAAATTACCTTAGTCCAAAAGTTAATATTTAGGGAGATACAGGGTGTCAAAGCCGAAATTTTAATTTTAATTTTTTGCTGTAATTTCTGAAGTTTTCGGGATATTGATATAAAAATTGGTGAAACTTCAAAAAACTAACAACACAACGCAAGGAAGGAACCAAGATGACGGACACGGCAAAGAAAAGGGAAATTAATAGAAAAGAAAGAAAAAATGAAAACATAGAAACAGGAAAAAGCACAATAAAGAATTCAAAAACAAACACCAAATGGAAATTAGGAACTTGGAATGTTAGAGGAATCAATAATGAGGGAGCTCTAAAACAATTAATAGAACAACTAAAGAAATATAAGTTCGAAATACTAGCAATACAGGAGACGAACCTAAAAAATGAAAGCATTACGGAGATAGATGAATATCTATTCTTCAACGGGGGAGGATCAAAGAATCGACTAGGAACAAGTTTTTTAATCAAGAAGGAGAGTACCGCAGGCTTGTTAAACCTTAAGAAAATAAACGAACGTCTAAGTTATTTGAGAATCAGAGGACCGCAAAGGAAAATAAGTATAATAAATGTGCACTCACCCAAAGAAGACGCAGAAGGGGAAGTAAAAGATAAGTTTTATGATGACTTGGAGGAAACATACGATAGAATACCAAAGTATGAGGTCAAAATAATAGTAGGTGACTGTAATGCAAAAGTAGGACAAGAAAAAAGAAATAGATCGGCGGTGGGAGGGTATAGCAAACATAAGGAGTCGAACACAAACGGACAAGGAGTAATTAATTTCGCACTAGAGAAACAATTACAAATAAGAGCAACATTCTTAAAACACCGAGAAATACACAAAGAAACCTGGAAAAACCCTAATGGCAAAACAATGAACCAGATAGATCATATGATAATCGAGTCGAAGCACAAGCCATGTATAGAAAACATAAAAAGTGTTAGAGGAGCCGAAATATATTCCGACCATTATATGATGAGGGCAAAAATAAATTTAGAAACACTCCAACAAAATAAAATGACAAGGAAACAAAAAACCGAATGGGATATAAAATCCCTGCAAGAAGTGCAGAACATAAAAGAAAAATACGAACAATAAGTAGAAAAAGTGCTAAAAACAGAAAGTAAGAAAGAAAAAGTAGAAGAAGAATGGAAGGTACTCAAAGAAACATTAGAACAAACGGCAAAGAAACTGCTACCAAGGAAAATAAGAAAAAGAATAACTGGTTCGATGAAGAATGTAAAGAAATGTCCCAAGAGTTGAACAAGGCAAAATCGAAGATGTTAAGCGAGAAAACAAAACAGAGTGAAGACCAATTTAAAGAGGAAAGCAAAAAAGCAAAGAAACTATATAGAAATAAAAAACGACGGAAGCAGGAAGATATGGTAAAAGAAATAGAAGAAAACTATAACAAATAAGACGTAAGAACATTCTATAAAAAGATAGGTATTGTAAAGAAAAGTTACCAGCCAAAAATAGAATTATGCCGAGCCAAAAACGGAGAAAAAATCGGGTTAACTTTAAAGACATTGAAATAGTATACCTTTTTTGTATACAAAAGACGAGGCAATTGTTTTTTTTAATTAGATCTGCCCTAACTTTACAAAAAAGTTGAAGTATTTTTAAGGTATTAGGTGTAGCAAAAATAACGTTATTTTAAGAGCTGCATTAAAATTGAGAATGGATTATTATTTCCCGTCCCAAAAAAGGTAGTTTCGCCAATTTTCATATGAATATTACGAAAACTTCTGAAAGTACAGAAGAAAATTAAAATAAAAATTTCGACTTTGACACCCCGTATCTCCCTAAATATTAACTTTTGGGCTAAGGTAATTTTAGGTAAATCGTAATATTTTGGCCTCAGGAATCTACTGTTGGTCTGTGAACCATTACTTATGGACCACCCTGTATATAAAAATATGAAACATATGGAACATCGTGTCATTACACAAAACAAGTTGACCGAACACAGCCGGACTTGGTTGAAACCTAACGAACCGATTTTGCTCTTCAAAAATGATCAAATAAAATAAATAATTTTATACAATGTTAAAAAGCTAAAATTGCTCAATTCAAAATTAAACACAAAAAATATTATAAAAATATCAAAAATGTAAATAGATTAAAAGAATTCCAGGTATTCTATTAAAATTCAAGGATTTTCAAGGAAATCAAGGACCATTTTTTCATTCCAGGATATTTCCAGGTATTCAAGGTATTCCAGGTCGGTAGACACCCTGAAATACATATTTCTCTTCAAATATGTTTTTGTATTTTTCATTGCTTCTGATTGATTGGATTGATAGAAGGTATGTTTATGGTTACTAATATAAACATATACCTAACTTATTTTCCTCGATATTTTCAGAAGTTGCTTTTAACACATTTGAAAAATTAAAAAAAAAATTGTAGAATTACACGAGTTCAGTTGCTGAGAATTTTCATAAGTTTATCTAAAAAAATTATTAAAACATTTCCCCCCCTCCCCTTAAACTTCATTACCTACTGATTTGCATTTTAACGTAATTTAATTTTTGTTGTTACTAAGGTTTGTATCAATCTGTAATTTGTTTACGTATTATGAAGTTGTAAACAAAACTGAGTTTTGACTGAACGCGCATAGGGAAATATGCATATGAACTTTTAATTATTTGATTTTATCATATTGATCAATACATATGTGAAAAAGACCGAAGTAAATAATTTCGGTTCATTATTAGAAGGAAATACGTTTTTTGACTATACATTCGCTTAATTTACAATCAAAATCGAGTCTTATTTTTTAGACACATAGAACGGTTATAGTTTTAAAAATTATACCTATACAAGACACAAGACAGTAATAATTAACAATAAAAACCAATAAAATCTGAACAAATGTTTGGGTCCGAAAGATATTCAAGTGTTTTTATATGATGAAATGTGTTACAAAACTTTTGATTTGCAAACATTTCCCAAAGAAGTTATCAAATTTGTCACAAGGGAAAATTAACGGAGAATTTAACATTTTTCACTTTTACGTTTTTGGAGAGTCAGACTGCCTTAACTGCTTTAAAATTAATAATAAAACGGACGGCGAATGAGCTGAAAAAATCCAAAGTTGACACATTTTCATTAATTATACTGCTTTAAAATTAACTGAACGATACTTTTAAATTTGTTTTTTGAAAATAAGCACTGTTTTTTAAACTATTAAGTAAAAACGGTGACTAACAACTAATTAATTTGTTTACAAATTGAACTCAATTCCAGAACTTCGTGTGTGTTTTGCATAACACTGACGCCGTTTTATTGCAGTCAGTTTTATTAAACTAATTGGGTTGTAGCAATTCTTCCGCTATTTCCTCAAAACGTTCTACGATTGGCAATAGTTTATTTATTTTTGTATAATTTGTCGTAGTTATTTAAACGTCAATTTATTATTTTTACCAATTAATTATTTACGAAAGTTCCGCTTATTTTTCTATAGATTTAAGGCATTTAAATTTACTTCGCTGAGGTATATTTGGCACATAATTCTACAAAATATCTTTAGTAACAATTAGAGATATTATAAATAAAAGAACATCTTTTCAAGTTCAAAGATCTCAGAAATTCATTTTATAATCTTAGATTTTTTGATATTTTTTAATGAAAAATATTCTTTTATTTCTGAACTATTAATGAAATTGTATCAAATAATTCAAATAATTTTTTTTTGAGGTTTGTTTTATATACGTTACGTGGCTAAAAGTTCTTATATTTTTATGTACTTAGCAGCGACGAAAAGGAAATTTTCGGGGGTGAAATGTTCAATTTTCGTGGCTAAATTATTCAAATCAAGTTTTTTTTTACAGAACTATTGAGCTTTGCTGTACATTGAATATTAAAACCATGCCCATGGCACAAGTCGAATTGTATTACATACATCAATATTATTACAGAAAAATTTCCAATTTTTGTCTGAGAAAATTGCAATAAATCCAACATTTGGGGCGAATAATAAAGAAAAAATTTTTTCGGAATGGAACTAATAATGGTCTTAAGGATTAAATTAATATTGAAAAATAGATATAGGTAAATTAGGCTGCGCTATAATTAATAATAAAATTTTCTTCAATTTTTTGGTATATTTTTAATTTCAATCTGTCATCTACATATTTTAAAATTTTGGTATTTTCTTTATTTTTCAATCTGACCTTTATTTTAAAAAATTCTTGAGTTATTTATTTTACAGAAAATAAGTTATCTTTGGTAGTTGCAATTTTTTGTTTGTAAATTTGAATTATGTAAAATTCGTCTTGATTAACCCAATGAATATTCACGTCAGAAGATAAGCAGAACTTAAAAGATCAAAACATCTGCTTCTAAGATTCTTTCTGTTCACATAATTAACCTGAATTAGTACATCGGCATCTCGATTTCATTTACCACCTACCATTTACAACCATAAGAAACCTGACCTAAGCCAACACGCCTCATGTGTATGTATGTAGGTAACTTTTTACACAAAAATAACCACCAACACCTTGCTTAGCAAACTAACATCTGTTTCCTTTGCTCATCGCATTTTGTACATTCAGATGAAGCACAGAATACATAACGCGATCATTGCTTCAATATCCTGCGGTTCAAGGACGTTAACGAACCCGCAGGAAGTTAACAGAGGACCGAATCGCTTCTTTTCCGGTGTTCGAGCACGTCCACAACAATGAAATTAATAAATTACGATAAGAATTCCAAATGATCAGTCATTTCGTTTTTTAATTGGCCGTTTAAAAAAATAGTCTACTCCGCCCAGTATCAACGATCGATGTCCGTGAATAATAATCAGATATCCACGAGTTGTTGTTACCGCTTTCGTAAGAATAAAAACGTACTTAGAAAACGGATGCAATAAAAATATCTGGAGGCACTTTTTCTTCTTAGATTCCTTGAATGAAACCGAGTGAAACGCTTTCAAACTCAAATCATCCAGGAAGATAATCAATAGAAGTTGACCTTTTGAAGTTTTCAAATCAAAAAAAACCGTACGATTGTTGATGTTACGACATCCTTTATAAATTTGTGACGCACAACTTTTTATCAGTTCCTATTACTTGTCGGATGAAAGGATGAAACAATAAAGAGGAACGGCTTAAATGATGCAACAATAAGAGAAATCAGTCTAAAAAGGAAACGTTCATTTAGTGTAATGAAGTATAACTTCTTGGTCCACTATTTAAAACAATGACAATCACACACAAACGTACTAATCTGCCGCAGGACCGGAAGCCTTATTTCATTTACAGCATACCGACAATAACATAATTTATCTAACAAGTGTTCGAAAGAACCTGTCTCTTTGTAATGATTACATAAGATTGAATTGAAGTCTTACGAAATGTGTAGGTGATGAGATTTTCGTTCCAATTGCCATTATTTAGGTGGAAATTTTCTTTAAAAACCATAAAAAATCTGACCCTTCTGAGATGATACGTTCTTAAATCGTAGAAAATTTTCAAACATGTTTGAATCTCTACTTTTACCGTGAGTGCAGAAATGGTTGTTATTACTATTCGTTTTTCAGAACTTGAAAACTAATATATTTTTCATCTTTTACGTCTGAGCTATTGGTTAATAAAAATTGCTTTAAATCCTTAAACTTGATTTTTTTTATTTTGTTGTTGGGGGTTTTCGTTCGTAACTCATTCGTTGACAAAATTTCTTTCCGTTTTTAACACTTTCAGTTATAAATTCACAGTTTACAGAAATTATTTTTGAATTTCGAATCGTTTTCCTTTGATTAACATAGTTTTGCTTTAAACTATTGTGTTACAATCCGAAACATTTATTTACAATTTTTTCTTAGTGAGAGAATAATGTATCGCATCATTTTAAGTTTTTAATATGACTAAAAATTAAATCACAGCATTTTAATATTTATTAATTACTCCAGTTATAAAAATATAACTATCGTAACTTTTTCATTTGATAATGACATTGATGTGTCAATTTAATACTTGCTTTTGCTAATGTCCTTTAAAGAAAATATTAATACTATGTGTGTAACTGTTAAAAGTTCTTAGTATGTGGTACCTATGTGATAAATTTATGTAGGCTTGCTTGTCTTAGCTTAGTAGATAATTATCCAATCACATCCTACAGCAGTAAACCTTTTTTATCTTTAGTTCTATTTGCCAATTTCTTGTTTCTTGTTTAATTTTAACTAATTTGCTTCTTTCCACTCGTTGCAAAATTGTGCTCGTATTTATTAATTATTTGTTTTATTATATTTGAATATTTCGTCCCGTTTCAGAAATACATATTATGTATGCCAAGACATGAAGGGAAAATAGTGTTATCCGGAGTCAATATTTACGGTTTCTCCTCAACTTTGGAGTTTTAAATGGAAAACTATAGAATTTTAGAAATATTTTTGAAATTCGGGAGGAATTCTAAATCCGAATATGTACTCAAAACTGTCCGACTGTAACTCAAAACATTTCTTTCGAGATTTCATTCTTTAGTCAAAAGTACAGTGCCCCACAGAAAATGTTCCTTATACGTCGGGCATTCATTCCAATTTCGAATTTCCCTGGATTCTAAAAATGTAACAATATACCAGAATTGCTTGAAAATCGAAAGGTAATGCAATTTGAGAATTAAGTTGGAGGGGCTAAAATATCTTTTTGTGGTTCAAGAAACTTAGCAGTCCTGCAATTTTAATTTTTCAACCAATAAAAATAATAATATCATAATGGCAAACCACTTTCTGCTTACACACCTGTATATTTACAATTTCCAAAGCTTAATTTTCTAATTTTAAAGGATAATTTACGAGTTTATACTTTTCAAGACAATACTAAAACTGAAAATTTACTTTTTAAACCTGAAATGCCCTCCTTCTTAAAAGCTGTAATACAACTAGTTACTGGCAAAGACCTACAAATTAATATTAAAAAGAACCTCAGACTACCTAAACGTATTTTAATGTCTTCTTTTCATTATTATGTTTCCATATGCATATGCATGTCCTTCTCGCTCCTCGTGGAGCATAGGGCGTCTTAAAGATGTTTCACTAGGAAGTTCATATGAGTGATTAGTTTGCTATACTAATGCACTCTTGTTCTTTTTACTTTGTGTGTGTGTGTGTGTGTGGCTTTGTTACTCTACCTCTTAGGCCTGTATTCGGAAGAGAGCGTCGTTAATTAGGTTCCCAACGACGAATGGTCACCAACACTCGATACCGATCTCTAGACTTCAGGAAAAACCTACCCATCGGGGGCATCGAGAGATTCTAACCTGGGAACAACCTAACGTTAGCCTGCCGCCCTTGCCACTGCGCCACCCTGGCTTCATGTTTCAATTCTTCTTCTTAGAGTGGCATACCCTTTACAGGGCGTTGCTGATCCTCTCTCCATATGCCTGTGGTGTGCGTGTCAAGTAGTCTACAGACATAGGGGACCTACAGCTTAACGTGGGCTCCGAACCACGGAAGTGCTTGCACTTCTACTCCAGAGAGGACTTTACTAGGCAGAATGTCACCTCGGTGGTTTGATTGCCTTCCGAGGGAAGCGGCCGGTTAATTTCGGTGCATATGTGACCCTGGGAATCGAACCCGGGCCATCTCAGTGGTCAGACGCACGCTGAACCAACTGAGCCACGACCGCCTTTCAATATACCAATCATATAAAACTGGGGCTTTCTTGAACTAAACAGTGTAACAATAATAATTGTAATAAACTTCTTAAAGTTATGGAAACTCTTTCTTAAATAAGATTTTGTCACATAGTAAAACTTTTTAGAATAACTTGCTTAAAATTTAAGCATGATCTAAATCAAAACATTTTATGATTAAGGGGCCTAGGTAGGATGTTATCTGATAGACAATGGGCTCTGCCTAAGAAAAATTTTAAATTTAAAATGATATGAAAACTTATATTAAAAAGTTTCAAATTGTTTTAGAACATGTTCATAATCTAGAAATTACAAATTGGATACAAACATATTGAACAAACAGTTCAGCGATTTTAATATGTAGAACTCAGAAACCACTGCAGAGAACACATTTACCTAGTATTAGAGGGATATAACAAAGTTCAGAGCGCCAAGTCGTTTAAAAATGTGGCTTTGATACCCCCACCAACGTCTTGAAAATGATATGGCACTAAGAAGAAGAACAACTCTAAGATCAACAATTTGCAAATAGTTATTAAAAATTCAAAACTAAATGAAGAATGTATTTGAGAAGTATATATGATTTCCAAAGCAATATAGGTTATTGCTTGGTATAATTTTCTTTATGATGTTTTAATGATTGCAAGTGAAGGGTTTGTGGAAAGGTAAAGGAACTGGAAGATGACATCAACATATCCTGAAGGCGATTGTTCACAAGACACCACTTCTGGGAGCAGTGGTAGATTCCGCCCCACAGACTTCTATATTTAGGAAACACTTCAACATCTTTTTGAATGCAAAAGACGCTACCCAACCTGATATATCCATATTTACTGATGGGTCTAAAACTATGGAAGGTACAGGCGCAGGCATCTTTTCAGATGAACTGAACCTTCATGAAAGTATACCACTAGGCAGTCTTACCACAGTATTTCAAGCAGAGACAGTGGCTATAATGCAAGGTACAAACATAATTCTGGAATGAAGTCATCAGAATAGCTAGTGACAGTAGAGCTGTCCTATTAGCACTGGGCAATTACAAAGTCGTCTCAGGGATAGTACTCCAGTGCTACCGCACTTTATAGCTGCTTAGTTGCTAAGAATAATAACCTAACTCGTCTGGGTTAAAGCTCATGCTGGGCTAGATGGTAACGAAGCAGGCTGATGTTTTAGTAAAGTAAGGTTCAGAACAGCTTTTTGGGGGGCCCGAGCTTTTGCACCTTCGTTAACCTTGCTTCATACCATAATTAGCAAAGAAACCCACAATCGCCAGCCATTGCGATTAATTAATTCAAAATCATTGTCATTGCAAAAATTTTAAAATATTTAGATGAATTTCTTCTCAAAAAAACATAATTCTCTCTAAAGCTTAATTTTTTTTAAAATTAAAGCTCGAAACGGAGCTTGCGGTTTTGATGCAGTGGAAAACTCCCAAATTTTCAAAAAATACGTACTTTAACAACTACAGTCAACTACTGTTGTTTAAAAAATATTTACTTAAGTTTTTCATGTATTTTTAAAGATGTATTATTGATAATTTATTAATGACATTTTACAGCTCGTAATTTGTATAAAAATTGTGACTGAAAAACTACAAGAAAATTTTCTAGTCGGCATTTTTAAAACTATTCGTTTTTATACCATCTTAAAATTTTAATGTGAATCGGAAGAGGCCTATCAATTTTTAAAAACACATAAAACAAATTACTCTTATCCACTTAATGTAATATCACTGACCCAAAGAAGTCATAATTTAAAGTAAACCATTGTGCTCTCTTTTATCATCCGATTAGATAATTGACTTATCAAGTACAAATTTACCGCCCACGTACCCGCGCTTTTAAAACTCAGCACGCAGTCAACAATTGGTCCATTATATTGCGCAAGAATGTTGTAAACTTAATAGAAATTACAGTTGGTTCAATTTAAGAAAAAATTAACTGAAAAACGGCAAAAATTGAGGATCCTCACATAACTGGGGCAAACCATTAAGCAACATTTAACGTCAAACAGTTTCTATAGTAAATCCTTTTAAATTGAAGTTTATTTTTTGGAACATTAGCAAAGGAATTCAAAGCAAATCGGCCGGGTGAACTAAAACGCTTTGGCTTTTGTTAGATTGATGGATCTAAATTTAAAGAAGTCGGTAGTTTTAAACACTAATCTGTTTGAACAGAAGGTTATATTTTAGCTTTTCAACAGAACGACTGCTCTCAGTCATGATGCTTTTGAATTCTTATGTTCTGAATATCTGAATTATTAATTTTGGAATTAGGCCGGGCATTTGTTTTGTAACGATTTCTTAAAGCAAATAAATTTAAGAAATATGCATTATCTTCACAATTACGAAATTTAGAATAATCCAGGCATTCATAACTTCAGACAAATTAACCAACCGACAATAATTTTAGTAAAACAAAGTAAATTTAAATTAGTTGATATACAAAACTAAAAATAACATCATAATAATAATATAAAAGCCGGAAGTTTTCACTTTAAATAATTGCGCATCAGAACTATTGACATAAATAGAACAATGTAGGATCTTCAAAACAGTTAAAATATTAAGCTTTTTGTCATTGTCAGTGATAACCTTCCCTGATATAGTAAATAAAACTTTAAAATTGTTTAAAAACTTAAAACAGTTCTGTTATGTTAATTTGTCAGTTTCTTTTATATCAAAAAAGAAACAAATATCAATAAATATGGTAATTTTTGGATTCTGCATTGTAGGGGGAGGGGGGTGAACTACACTGGCGAGCAAAAAAACCGGGCCACTTGAATATTATCAAACGTAGTGCACTGAATGTGTTTGAAACTGTTTATAACTATTCAGCATTTATGTAGTAGGCTTAGTAACATGTGAAACAATAAAAAAATTATCTCATTTGTGAAACAATTTAAACTTAAGTGCATGGATGTTCATTTTGAGTGGTTAATTTGAATTAATATTTGTTCTTTTTATCAGTTCTTTGAGTTAATTTTGATTATTGCGATACTGTATCATTATTTAAATTTGGCGTTTAGTAGTATCACTAATAAATTTCTGTAAAATTGACAACACATGCAGCTCAAATTATTGCTCTGATAGAAGACGGACGAAGTCAGCCTTATGTTGCAGCAGCTTTAGGAATCAGCCGTTTTAGTGTTCAAAGAGTGTGGCAATGCCATCAGGAGACGGGTTTACTTGGAAGAAGGCCAGGTTCGGGACGAAGAAGGGCTACCTCAGAGCGGAATGGCCGTTTTATTGTTTCCTCCGTATTAAGAAACAGGCATACAACTGCAGTTAGCGTGAAAAGTAGTCTGTTGGAAGTACGTGGTACCAATATCAGCGAGTGGACAGTAAGAAAGAGACTTTGAGAAGTTAATTTAAAGGCATACAGGCCAGCCACAGGGCCTAAACTTCTCAAAACTCATCGTGAAGGCAGGCTTAATTTTGCTCGTATCCACAACAATTGGACGGCGGAGCAATGGCGTGTTGTACTCTTTGCAGATGAGTCAAAATTTTGTTTATATGGTGCTTATGGCCGAGATTGAGTGTGGCGAAGACCAGGGGAACGCTACGCACAGTGCAATTTCTCTCATCGCTTCAGTTTTCAGGAAGGGTCTTTGGTGGTTTGGGCCGGTATTTCTTACGAAGCTCACACGGAGTTAGTCTTCGTTGGTGGAGGTTCATTGACAGCAGCTCGATATGTGACAGATATCCTCCAAGAACATGTGGTCTCGTATGCTCCATTTAAAGCGATGCTTTTATTCTAATGCACGATAACGCTCGGTCACATGTAGCAGGAGTTGTAACTGACTATCTTCATGAAGCAGAGCTAACCGTCATGGAATGGCTTCCTCTTAGTCCGGACTTGAATCTGATAGAGTATGTCTGGGATGAGCTTGAAAAACTTGCTAGAAGTCGAATACCCTTATCTGGTAACTTGGAAGAGCCTAAAACAGCACTTCTAGCAGATTGGAACAACATACCGCAAGAAACCATTCAGAAGATAATTACAGGAATTAATACAAGAATGCAAGCAGTTATAACAGCAAGAGGAAGGAACACTTCCTACTAAAACTCCAAGAAAACACTTTTGAGTTGCGTTATTTCGTTTATGTTTCCCTTTTAATTTTTTGTTAGTTCTCTAAGCATTTCTTTCGTTAAATAAAAACAGTAGCTTCATACATACATCTACTGAAAACCCACTATTTAAGTTGTTAACAAACCAGACAGATAGTTATTGGTAGTTTAATATAGTTTTCAACATATATAATATCTTGAATCTGAAAATATACCGAAATTTTTAAGTGGCCCGGTTTTTTTGCTCGCCAGTGTAGTTCAAGCGCATTCAATTTGAGCCCGTTGTACTACATCCATTGCAGCACAACTTTCTGGATTCCCAATCAAGCCATCCAACCCCTTCGACGAATTCGAGGACATATGCCAGAGAAGTACTGCGAATTCCAGCCATGTTAAGCCAGAAATACCAACATAGATCCTCTAATTTGAGCGAGTGCAGGACATTCACACTGGAGGCGTTCTGGTATCACGTCCTCATGGTTGCACCCTCAACAGGTGGGATTATCAGTCAACGCCATCCTGTGCATGTGTTTATTCAATTTGCAATTTGCAATGAGTCGCAGTTTACTCCGGGGCAACTGAGCACCAAATCTTGCCATCCCTCTCGAGGCTGCTGCAATAGCCATCCTCGCATGGTGACATTTATTCATGATCATCCACCTATCACAGTCGCGATTGTGGGTTTCTTTGCTAATTATTATGGTATGAAGCAAGGTACAAAAGCTGGCTCGGGACTCCAAAAAGGCTGTTTCGGACCTTGCCTTGCTAAAGCATCAGCCTGCTAGTTACCATCTAACCCAGCATGAGCTTTAACCCAGACGAGTTCTAGATTTTTACTTTCAGCAATTAGCTCTAGAGTGCAGTAGCACTGGACTACTATCCCCGAGACAACTTTGTAGTTGCCCCGTGCTGATAGGGCAGCTCTACTGTCGCTAGCTATTCTGATAACTTAATTCCGAATGTTTCGTTCCAGAATTATATTTGCACCTTACATTATAGCCACTGTCTCTGCTTAAAAAATTGTGGTAAGATTGCCTGCTGGTATACTTCCATGACGGTTCAGTTCATCTGAAAAGATGCCGGCGCTTGTACCTTCTGTAGTTTTAGATCCATCAGTAAATATGGATATATCAAGTTGGGTAGCATCTTCAGCATTCAAAAATATGCTCGTGTATTTCCGAAATATATAAGTCGGCGGGGCACCACTACTTCCAGAAGGGGCGTCTTGTGAACAGCCTCCTTCAAGATATGTTGATGTCTTCTTCCAGTGCCTGTATCATTCCACAAACCCTTCACTTGCAATAGTAAGGCTCAACCTCAACGCCACTTCCTCCACATAGATACACAACCAGTGGGGGAGGTCCAAGGTAGTCTCCAGAGTTGCTGTGGGGGTGGAACGTATCGCTCCTATGATACTCATACATGGTAATATTTTTGGAGTATTTTAGTATTTTTTGTAGACGCATGGTAATGATAAATAATTCATTGTATATAATCATTTATAATAAAATATATTTAGGGCAAATGACTAAGCTAGTTGATGTCCTCACACACTAATTTTTACTATCTGTCGATATAATAAAGATCATAAAATACTGAAAAATGCAAATCATAACTTTTCTATTTGTTTTTATTTACTAATTTGAAAATTTGTTATAAAATTGCAAAAACTTTAACGGTGTAAGTTCCACCTTCAATAAAAATGCCAAGCACTGAAGTTGGCAATATTTAAGAGAACTGTACAAAGTACGTTAATAAAGAAAACGATGTTGGGAGGATAACATTTTTGAAAATGGAAATAAATAATCTTTAAAATGTGTTCTGCTTACATTTATTTTGAAACATTTTGTTTATTTTATTTAATTCAGAGAGCTGAAAATACTGTAAAATTTGGCAATTTTTAGAAAGATTTTAACCAATGAATTTGTAAAGCTTAATACATATTTTGTTATCTTAGTGAATTTGGAGTTTGACTTACAACCAAAAGAGCCATAGCCAAATCTTTAAATTTAGAGCAACTTAAATGTGAATCTTGTTAAGAAAACAAAGTGAAGTGGAATGGTTAATTATCAGCTGTAAGGCAAAATATACTTTAAGTAATATCAAATACTGTCTCTGTGATTAATTGCAGATCTAAAGTTCACAACAAAAACATTTGTTTAACTCAACACTTCAAATCTTGATCGCAAAACTACCAAATTCGTTTAAAATTATTGACAAACAAAAAAAATTTCCTACAGCTTGGTATATTATAACAACGAGAAAAAATTAATTTTAAGATTATCCGATGCAAGATATACTCATAATTAAATAACACCATTAACCATTTAATTACCCTCCAATTAAAAATTTATTTAGTTAGCTGTAGACGAATAAAACGCAATGCAGTTGACACTAATTTACATGCATTTAGTTGCAAATTTAATAAATTTAATGTTGTAAATCTAGACCAAACGAACGCTAGCAATCATATTAAATTATATTTACTATACGAATAAAATGTTTACAGATTTCTTAGGTGTGATTTTATTGCTCCTCTTAAAACTTCTTAATAAAAATGCAAAAAAGTAAAAGCATCGAAGAGTCTGTGTTATATTTAAACAGCACGCAAACGTTTTAACACAATACAAGTGAGTCATCTGCTCATCTGTAGTGCAAATTTAAATTTATGTAACGTTTGTATATATTAAGATAATACAGAAACAGCAATAGAACTTTTCCTTTACTGATAGGTGGTGGGCTTGACATAATGTTAAATGTCATCCGTGCCAACAATAAAGATGTGAACATGATTAGGAACAATTGTTGGTATAACAATTTGAAACACTTGTAGTTACGTAATAAAAAATAAACTTTATGTAATAATAACAACTGCTTTAGTGCATTAAATTTCACTTCATTTTAATTTACGGAAATTAATTCAACTTTTTTGTTGTTATTTTATTCATAATTTTCTTTCACGATTCTTAAAAAATTAACTAATTTTTGTGGATTTTACAATGATTACGGAAATATATTTCGTATACGTTTTTAAAGTTGGCCTACTGTGTTTTATTGAATCTAATTTTAAAAAGGAAATCATATAAACAAGATCTATTAATGTCTTTGCCACATGGCACGTCTTCTTGAATTTCTAAGAAATTATTAGGTAGGTAGTCAATTAAACATTCCAAACAACATTTTTCTTACAATTAGTAATCACTTTATGCACCTTTCTATTTATGAATTTCCTTCAGTTTTACGGGGCGATTTAAATAAATTTACGTAATTTTTTTTATTATACGACTCTACGACGTTTGGCAGAAAAATAAAGCGATTGGTAACACTTTACACGGCAGCTAGAATAACCCCTGCCGTAGACTCAGTACAAGTTCGAACTTTGTTACGCGATTGTTGACAGCGCTTGAACCAGTCTGAACTGAAGATATTATGCTTGTGGCTTGTGGAGTGCGTTACGAAAATGGACCAGCAACGAATCCGCTACTGTGACTTATGCAAAGTTACAAAGGGCTTATGGAGAACATTTCCTATTCAGGGCGCAATGTTCAGATTGTTCAGATAGCCCAAGGCCTTTTTAGAGGGCCGAGAATGCGCGAAGACCTTCAACCTCAAAAACAGACGACGATATGGAAAGACTGAGGACTCTTTATGATGTCAAACTGTCGAGAGACGTTGAGAATAATCAGTAGTGAATTACATTTGAATCTATTTACCATCCATCAGATTTTAACACAGGATTTGGACTTGAATGCTGCACCACAACGCCCCGTGTTACACGTCAGTCTCCCTCAACGAATTTTTGGCAGAAAAAAGGCATTCCTGTGGTTCCCCAGCCCCCCTATACGCCGGATATCAGTCCCTGTGCCTTCTTTTTATTCCCCCGGTTGAAAAACCATTTGAAAGGGCGCCATTTTAGATAATATCCAGAAGAGCGTAACCGACGAGTTGAAAGGCATTCTAGCAGAAGTCTTCCAAAAAACGCCCCCATCGGTGTGTAGCTGCCCAAGGGAACTACTTCGAAGGGGATAACCTTTATTTGTAAAAAGAATAAAATTCACGGCTAAAATAAAATCAGTCTCATTATTTTTCTGCCAAACCTCGTAAATTAGTTTTTTAAATATGAAAATTTATTGATTTCCTGATTTGTTTTGTTGGTATCATAAATTGAATTAAACTAAATGCTTTCATTTATTTAGTTACACGAAAAAACTATCAAGTAATCCAATTCAAAGGCCATGAAATTAAAATTTTGACAAAATGTTTTGGCTTGGTTCAGGAAATGTTGACAAAATATAAAACAATTTTTATTTTATTAGTTGCTATTGGTTATTAAAACATGACTTACTTGTATCTCCGGAACTTTTTCAAAATATTGAAATCTTATTGTGTTTTTAAGATAATATTTTAAAAGGTTGCAGTTGCATTATGTCGATCTTTCTCATGGCGATATTTATTTAAGCTGATGTTATAACCACAAAAATTACGATTTCATTTGCATATGTTGTTCGCGGTTATAGGAAGTGCAGATTATTTGACATTTAAAATTAGCTTGTGTAACTCAAAACGTGTAGTAGAGCGTGTTACAATAATTGTGGTGAAAACAAGAGTCCTCAAAAGTAGGTAAGTAACTGAACAGAGTTGTCGTTGCCAAATCATTCTTTAGTGCCTTTTTCATACGAAATTGTTCAATTTAAACACCGATATCGAATATTTTAATGCAAGTTAGCTAGCTATGCTAGGTTGTATCCTACGCCTCTCATTCTGTTGAAATAAACAATGAAAACCCTTCTTAAAAAACTCCATTTGGTAAACTGATTTTTCACAGTTTGTATTATTTATTTCCCTTCCCTTATTTTACAATGTGTTAAAGAAATGGCTGAATAAATCTGAATACTCATTACAGTTTTGTTATCGAGAAAATAATTTGTTTAATAGCTATTTTTTTAATGAAAAGTGGATAATTCTGATTTTTTTCTATCTCTAAAACAGGGGCGGATCTATCTAATATTTGTAGGTGTTCTGCATTAAAAAGAAGTAAGAATAACAATAATACACAGGGGAAACAAAATAAAACATTTTTCCGATTACGACAGTCACAGTCAATCCTTAAAAATATACGTATATCCTTATGAAAGTGTCTAGTAATACCATAAGCTTTTACTTGACTATTGCTAACACTTTCAATATTTAATTGCGGCTGTAGGGCGATGTTGATCTTTCATTATTATTTATTTTTAATAATTAAGTGGAGTGGACTTCATTTAATTTAAATATAGCATCCATTTTAAAAATGTTTGTAAGTATAATCGTACAAAAAAAGTACATCCACGAATTAGTCAGTCAATATATTACAACGCAGCATATTAACAATTTGAGCTGCATCGGATGCAGCTCCATTCTAGCTTTTAACTTTGCCCATAATATTGACTTCGGGCCCCATCGTAACACAACGATGTCTACCGAACAGGTAGATTTTCGTTCGCAGAACGAGCTATTTCGTGAACGTTGCATAGCGGCCTCATTTTAAAATATTCATTTGGTTGACTGACTGAACAATTTACATAGGTTTAACATTAAAGAAGCGCGAGGACAGGCTGTGAATTATTCTATTTTGTTAATAGATAATTTATTGTTTTAATTATAATCTTATTTTTGGCGGTTCTGCAGCTCTGCAGCTCTTAAAGACGCGCCACCCATGCTCTAAAATGTATACTTGTTACACATTTTGATAGTTTTCATTTCAAATAAATGGCATTCAGCTTTTCTAAACGGATAAACAATGAGCTGTTCTAATAAACTAGCAAAACATTTAACAATAAATCCAAAGGAAAATATACGGGCACAAAGCCCAAACGCATATTATAGTTTGGTGATTAAAGGAACTCGCTCTCAAGTATAATTAAATTAGAACAAAGCACTTCGAGAATGGATAGGCTGGTCAAACACTTATGTCATTATTTAAAATATTCATATCTTTCAGATAGAAACAAACCATCAAGAGTAATAAAGCTACAATTTGCAACTGATTTACAGCATTTTTTGAAAATTCTGTTAATTACAAAATATTTGTACTTAACTGCATGTGAAAACTGCAAATGAGCGGAGCACATGTAAAAACATAGCAAGTTCACAGAAGTAGCTTATCAAACAGAGTAATCAAAGAACTTTTTTGCTTTCTGTTTGTAATGAATCAAACCAATTTCCTAGTTTTAAAAATCGCGGATTTATTAATAAGTCAAATTAAAAGTATTTTTTGAAATTCTGAAGTTAATTAAACGTTTTTAAAAGCCGAAAGTAAAAATCCACTTAACTTGTTACAAATATAAAAAATATATATAACCTATTTAAAATTGGGGGATAATAAATTTCAAATAAACATTTCCTGGTTGTTTAACAAAAGCAATAACTTACGTAAGTTCAAATATTTTAAAACGATGTTCAAAACCACCATATTACATTGCATTGCAAAATTAGGTTAAATTAATTTCAAAATTCCTCCAAATCACGGAAACATATTTCAAGATTTTCTCTTATTTACAATTACACTTATAAATTTAAAGAATTAAATTATATTTTTATAAAAAATTATCATGATTTCCTGAACACATAAAATATAAATAACCATTCGAATAATTTTAATTTAAACAAACACTTCACCAAGACTAATACTCTTAACCTTTCGTTTTATTCACAAAACAGGAAGTTGCTCTAACAAATTTATGCGCAACATTAATTCAATTTAATTAATTGCGTCTAATAATTATTGTACTGAATTATTTAAACTCGAACATTCCGAAGTATTGACGAGATGGGTATTTTTAAAAGGTATCTCTTCATTTAATTACTATTCTTAAAAATAATTATAACCTGCTTTGGACTACTGTATTTGAATTAATGAAGTAATTACGGGCTACCACATCAGGTAGTAATTACTTCACAAAAGTAACAAAAACTAGGTTAAATTGTACGTACAAATAATGTAACAGGAAATCGAACACGTAATGTTTAAAAAGCTTTAATAGGTTAAATTTTTGCTAATTGCTGTGAATATCGCAACTTCAAAAGATTGACAGCCGAAATTATGGTCAAGTTTTCGTAATTTCCTCGTGTATTGAATTCTTTATTGGGTTTTTTGTTTAAGATATGACAGGAAGTCTTTTTAAGGGAGCAATTAACATTCGGGTATTCATTTTTGCTGTGTTATAAAAAACCTTAAGATTTTTTAAAAAGGCCCCAGATGTAATGCGATTGTTGCCCAATTAACTTTTTTAAGGATGTCCGAAATTATTTTTTAAAACAGTAGATGTTCAAATTTATGCGTGTAGCAGACTGTAAGAATTTTCAGTCAAAGAAATAATTAAAATATACGTGTATTACATGCTTAACAGATGGAAATAAGCTGGAACTTATGTATAAAACTGCATTTAAGATGTGGACTAAATCAAATGAAAGATCAATTTAAAGTTTAAATTAAAACGCAAAGGCATTCAATACTTATAAAGGGATTCGAAATTTGCTATATGCATTAATTAATTAAGGGAAAAAAGTGTAAAAATCAGCTAGACTGATTTTTCTTAAATCAAAGCCTAAATACCGGAAAAACTATTTCTATTACAGTTTGTAATAATAAAATAGCATAGTTCCTTAAACTTTCAAGTAGTATCAACCAAAACCAATTTGCAAAATCGAGCGTTCGAAAAAAGAGCCTTGAAAAATTCGCAGTCACAAAGATTACCGAGTTTAAGCATGGAAAACAAGGTAATTTACTGAAAAAACTTTAACTCAGACTTAAAATGGAAATTAAATAACGCCTTGAATTTAACCTTAACGGAATCTACTGGTAAAAAAACAAGCAGGAACCTTCAATTTTTAAAACAATAACAAGAATAGCGTGTAACATGTATTAAATTAATATATCATTTGATCAGACTTAAAAACAAGAACGGAAAACACGACGATTAATGTGCCCGCACATCCGTAGCTGATGTATGTACACTATGTACAGACAACAGTAACAACATATTTAACTACAAATCCCCGTGCCCTAAAAGGTCCTTGCCCTTCCTCATAGACCTTTATGCGGTTATCACATGAGAGCTGCTGTTATAAACACTCGCTATTTAATATTCTTATCGATAATGTACACACTTTTTTAACGACATATGTGAGAACGTTTTATCTCTTACATCTGACATTAAACGGAAATCTGACGCTTACAAATAGGTTCTAATAAATCGTCAGGAGCGACATTGAGTGCTAGTATTTTCCTGTTGCAACTGAAAATGCATGAAGAGGAAGATGCAATCTGAAAAAACAATTTTAGCTAATTGTATTTACTGTTTCAATACCTTCTTAGTCCTTTACTAACATTATTTTTATAGAATGCAGTTCTTTATACATACAGCAAGGTAGATTGTGGCCTGAGGCTAACTTTTTTTAATATAGATTGTCACTAACTCGATCCCTTCAATTAAGTCCCTAGGAAGGCAAATGTCACATGGAAAAAGATTTAAACTTTAAACAAGGACTGCATTTACTTTATGATTAGAGATGTAATACAAAAATATTTACTGCCACCAACCAAAATAATTTTTACGGTTATATAATTCTAAAATTCAGAAAATGATGTTTTTTTGTTAACAAGGAATTTAGTGATGCAGCATGCGTAGAATCTATTTACGTTCATGTGTTACTGTGAAAGATTTTCATAAACCTTTCTAGATATTTTTAAATTTTTGAAGCAACCGCAGTGTTTTGAAATTTTAAAATACTATGCAGAAAATTTTTAAATATTTAGCGGGTATTTTTAAATATGTTGTGAAACACAAAGATGGAAATTTTCAACAAGATCTTACAATACAGAAATCTCTAAAATTTTGCTCGTTTACAAGTCAGTTTAAAAAATTAAAAGATTGAAACTTATTAGGACATTGCCAGATTTTGAAATGGTTATGGAGCAAGTACCTATTCAAAAAGCAATAACAAGTAAATAGAAAATGTGCTACATAAAGTGTTTTTGACGACGTCTCCAGTTTATTAAATATATTCATTTGAATTACGCACACTGAAGACCAGCTAGTTTGCCAAGTTTTACATTTTTAACCAAAATTTCTGAAGATGTTCTTCAGGTCATACTTCTTTTGCATATCGGCAGTGCTGATGATCTGGCAGCATTGTAAAAATTATAGTAATAATCGTTAATTATTGGCGTCATAACACACTGATTTCGATGAATAAGGGGAAGTCCCTAAATGCTGGTCAGTAAAATCTTTCGTTTAAAATATGAACATTAAATGCTTGAACGACTTTTACTGAAAAAAAGATTTGATGTCGGGTTGAGCAACGAAGAATGTTTGATAACCCTAATGTAATTTTGAAGTCTTCTTTTTGAGAAAAAATTGAATTGATAGTCGAACACGTGTTACTCTGAATTTTGAAGTCTTGCCATGAATGTTATATTTCTGTATGTTTTCAATTAGAGTTGCCAGATTTCAGTTTTAAAAAATAAGCACATTTCTTAGGCAATTTCAGGGTATAGCAAACAAAAATGTCAGTTTTTAAGGAACTTGTCTTAGAACTGCTGTTAATACAAAGTGATAATGTTGGTCGAATACATTTACTGTAGTATTTTGAAGTCGTTTTAAAATTAACAAAGAAAAATGTTTTGTAAAATTCTATAATATTATAATATAATGTGGCTGCGAGTAGATACACCTCTACGACCCCAGTGAAGGATAGATGTACTTTACGGAAACGATCCTGCCCATGCGAACCTCTTCTTCTCCACCTCCTGATACCGGGGAAGAGTCCTACTCATAACCTACTTTATCCTTCCCAAACCTCACAGTCACTCGCCAACCCGCCTGGCGTTTAAATGCCAATACTTCCCAAATAAAAAACCATGTCGATATCGAACGTTAAAGCGCAACTAACCTAGATGAGTACAGCAAGTAGCTCAGAATCTCGCACCAATTTATCGGCCTGCCCAATAGATTCTAAGGGGGAAGATTCGAGAGAGACGAACCAAACATCTAAACTACGAAACCATCCAAAAAGAAAACTATACATAGTAGAATATAATACAAGAACCTTGAGATTAAAATTAAACGAGCATTTAGAAAAACCAGAACAAGAACTCAAAAGTATAGTGGGATATTCTTGGACTATGCGAGACCGAGTGCGAGACGAGACTTCCAGGAGAACAAGCAACCGTCTTGAAATTCGGCCACATATGATACCACAGAAGAGATGGTTGAATGACATAAAAAAGTTCGCAGGAAAAGAATGGTACCAAAGACTCCAAAAAGCCAAAGACAAAAAAGAATGGAAAGATATGAGTGATGCAGGCCTACGTCCGCGAGTAGTCTAATATGGGCCGAGAAGAAGAATTATGAATAAATACAAATGAGGAAGACGTTTGGGAAAAATAGGTAAAAATTATGTAAAATTCATTATTTATTATTTATGTCTTTGAAAACCCCTAAAATTCTATCAAATTAATGAGAAAACTACAAATTAACTAGCAACTTTATTTTACGAATAATTGACGAGGTGGTGGTCGTTGCCAACTTGTGTGTTCTGAAATAAGTACCTAATTTGTTATGTAAAAATTTTTTCCGAATAAAACAAGGTAAGTTTTTTTCACTTACAATAATTAGAACGTATAAATCTGTATATGTATATTAAAATTATTATCTACTTACATTGAAAATCAAATACTACTTACAATGTAATGATCTACTTAACCATATTCTCCCAAATTTTTGTTAGTATTGCAAAAGACATCGATGTTTTTACTACACTGAACACAATGTAACACATTACAGAAAAATTAGAAGTAAACGTAAAGTTGTAAAATCACAGAGTGCGTTTTAAGTTTCGTTGACAGCACGAGTTAATTTGTTTATTTATAAAATTGTTTTTAAGAATAGAGAAAACAATGATGCATTCGTTCAGAAAGTTATTTTGGGGTCCTAAATTCCTAACAATTGGTTTTTGGTCATCAAATATTTTGAATTCACAGCGTTCAATGTAAATTGAAAAATATATTGTTAAACAAGTATTTATATGAGTATATTTAAGTCACACGTCAAGCAAAAATGCAGAGAAAAAAGCAAGATAAGCTTTTGTTATTTTACAAACAAACATAAATTCAAATAAGCTAGATTTAGCTTAAAATAAGCTGAGCTGGCAACACCGAGTAGCTTGTATTTTAGTTTTGTTGCAAGCACCAGCAAGCTAATTGTGTTTATTGTTTAATTATTAAATTACGCTGATAAGAATAGACAAAACAATGTTGCATTCGTACAGAAATTTGTTTACCGCCCTAATTTCTCGGCAATTAGTCATGGTCATCAAACTTTTTGAATTCAGCGTATTCATTATTCCAACGTAAAATGGAATATATTTTTTATAATTCAGTATACATATATGACATGTTATTCGGCTGCATTTAAGCTACATTTCAGCAAGAAAATTTGAGAAAAAGGCTGCTAGATTTCAGGCCATAAGCTTTTTTGGTATGTTTACGCAAACACAAACTTAAAATGAAATAAGCTAGATTTAGATTAAAATAAGCTGAGTTGGCAACGCTGGTTATGGGACTGCATCTTTTTAAAGAGAAACTTCGAAACACTTTTGAGCGCATTTTCTTATTTTCTATGAAACTATTCTGTAGAATTTGTTTTATTTATTTATTTATAAATCAAAATATACGATTATTTTAATATAGCTCTAATTATGGAGTTTATTTTTAAATCATATCAAAGTACACAATGTTTGCTATATTTCTAGTTTCAACGGACAATTAAGTTTATATTTCTGGGAAATCCCATTTTGGCATGATCTGAATGATATGACTTGACTGCTACGCTCTAGAGTTTCAAAAGCAACTTAATGACCTGATAAGAAATAGTACATTACATCCGAGGTAAGAAATGTTTCATTACAGCCGAGGGCTTATGTATGACCGAGAGGCGAAGCCTCGTGGTCAGATATAGCGCGAGGCTGTGATGAAACTCCCACCGAGGTATGTAGGTATACTATTTTATTCACAATAATTATTAATCATTGAATTTTATTAATATTTTTTGACAGCTCTATTATAATTTATTTTAGCCTACTTTAACATATAGATCGATGACAGTGTCGCTAGGCAACCGTACATAAACATTTCCCGCCTTTGGGTGGGAAGTGTTTTCTGTTACTTCCCACCCAAGAGATTCTCATTACAGTTAGGAATGACGTATTCCCAACCTCTAAAATGCATAAAAGGTTAGGAATCGACATATTACTATAATGATTGTGAATAAACAATATTTACACGCTCTGCCTTTTGTTCCAATTATTTGTAACATGTAAGTTAATTATTAGAACAACAATTAGACAAAACAAGTGTAAGAATAGGAACAGTTTGGAAATAAACATTATATCTCAAAATCAAAACTGCAGTTTATGTGTTAAAAGGTAAATCAACACCTTTGCATTTGTGAAAAAGTATTCTGTGGAAATTCAATGCTAATTGTGAAGCAAAAGACACGTTAAAATAATTGTGGAATGAAAGTCGAAATTCTCATAATCAAAAAAGCTTGCAACAAGCATGCTAGTTATCTTTAGTGGTTTTTAAGGGAAAATATGCCGATTGTATAAACTAACTATAACATCTTCATATATTTGGTTAAACAAACCTTCTAATTAAACATAATAGCATACATTTTCTAGCCTGCATTTCAAACAAGTAAAATCAGAAATCGGTTAATTCATTCATAATAACTGTGAATTTCACAGTCAACTTTGTACTTCAAAGTGTTTTTTAATTTTAATTATTAAATAAAAAAGGACATTAACTATAAATTCTGTGAACATTCACATCTACGACCAAAACGCAATAGATTTGCTGAACAATGTATAAATAGGAAATTACGAAAAGCTTGAGATAATTATTTTTAGTAATTACACATTTGTCCTTTCTCACAACATTTTATACTTCGTTAAAAAATAATTAATCTGAAAGACTTAAACCATTACACGGGCAATAATAAAGTAATAACAGTGAAACCCCTGGTGGTTCTTTGTTTTATAAACAACCTCCAAATTTCAAGAACATTGGAATATTTATATTTTTGCGTTGTAAAGTAATTTAAATTCTATTTGAAAATTCTAAACTTGAATTTTATAAATCACATAAACCTTTCATCGAATCGCCTGACAATTCATGAATATATGGATTCGATGAAACTTTATAAATTCAATGAGTTCCAAGAGCAATGAATTCGATCATAGTTAAGCCTTGGAAAATGTCAATCAAGGCATTACCTTTACGGCTAAGCTAGAAGGTAATATAATTTCAGGATAAAATAAATCTCGTCAATTGAAGGCTATTATTATCGTGTAACCATAACAGCACTCGTAAAAGCTCAATGATGAAATGTTCAAGCTACTAAAGGAATCTTACACAACACAAAAATCCATCACGATACGCAGCATCCTCTTTTACAGGAAATTGTAATGAAAAGGAAGATTTTTTTATTGTTGAATTATATAACTGGTTTTTTAAGAGTTACGGTAATTTTTTCATATATCAAAAGGCTAATAAAAGTTTGGTATTCGCATCCGGAGGAACTTCCAGTGGCCTATATACGTCTGGAGATTTGATAGTTAATTTTTTAAAGGTCCGGGAAACCAATTAATTTTTGGGCTTCAATTAAAGAAGATGAAAAGTTACGTCAGATGATAAGCTTTTAATTACCAAAAACTATTTTAGAAGGTTACTTTTGAATCTTGAATTAACAAAACAATAATTATCCCGCTAATAGGGTGGCATCAACAGGACAGGACCACTCAGGCTTTATTTCTAAGTTTTGGAAGTAAAGAACTCTGATTTGGCAAATTTTTGACATTTTAAAATGCAACGCAGAAAAATACAAATCAAAAGTCAAATTACTCGTACAAGAGAAAATTCTAGTTTCCTCTAGAATAAATTAAAAATAATTACCTTACAAGACAAAGAAAACTCTCTGAACAGGATTTTGGGGCACTTTTTAAAATAAGAAATAAACACCTGTCTGACTCATATACTCAGTTAACGGTTCAACATTTTACGAAATTCTTCTACTGTTCTTAAGCCACAAACAAGTAAAACTTAAATTTACGTAAAAGTTCTACAGTATGTAAAGATTAACATAAAATATGGAGCTCGTATTTCTGGTAAAACATATGTTTCTTGGTCAGTTTACAACCACTTACACTCAAATAAAGTTGTTTATTATTTACAGATGCTTGAAGTTATATGATTTTCAAGATATTCTCTTTTACAAGTTTACCGACTAGAATATCTTTTGGTTAAAAGCCGACGACGACGATTTACAGCGGTTTTCATTATAGACTGCAATTTTATAACCTTTATAAAGGTATAAATATTCTGAAGTATTTAAGAAGAGGGTAAGGCTAGGCGAGAAAAATATAATTTTAAGCTACACATTTATGATTATTGGCTGTAAGCGGCGTTTTTGAAAGTTTCCTTCTCAAGGGCCTCAAAATCCTTCATAAAATAAATATTTTTTGGAACTGATAATTAGTAGAAAAGGTCGGATGGAAATGTTGTGATTCAAAAATGAAGATAAGCCAAAATAGTCCTTCGAGGCGGATTAGTTGGCGTCAGATTTTTAAGCACAACAAAATTTTCTAAGAACTCAATATAATGTACAAGTAAGACTAAAGAAAAATATCTTATTACAATCAGACACAACAGCATTATTTACAAATGTACGAAATGCCGAACAATTCTTGTTAAACAATAACGCTAATTAGTGTAAAGTTAACTGCTGTATGAGTGTTAAATCTGAAATTTAAAATCTAAATACAATAAGTCATATTTCTAAAGAATAGGCTGTGATTAATTCTGGAATAATTTTATTCGATTGTTTTCAAGTTTTCTTTCCGATAATAGAAAAAGAAACAATGAATAATTTTCCTGCTTATTATACATACGTTTGATTGATTAACTGGTAAGGGTTTTTATTATTTATTACACGCGATTGTTCTAGCATTCGTTATTGTAAACGCAGATAGCAAAATGAATATTTTAAACTCACGAGAACTTCCAGCGAGCCCAAATCACTACAATTTTTTGGATTACTAATAAAACGATTTCCATAAATTAACGGGACTAGTTTTCAACACAAGATTAAGATTTCAATTTTCAAATTATTACGATTAGCAAATCGCAAATCTTGTTTTTGGATCGAATAACTACGGCCAACTTTGATTTATTAAATCAATAAACTAAACCAATTAATAAAAATTAATAACAGGATGGAGCTTTAATGAATCTAGTTTTTATTTTTTATTTGTGGCGTAATAATCCAGAGTTGCCTTTAGTTCCTTATTTGGTTAAAATAAGCAGCTGTTACAAATTCAGACTGGCAGCTTTAAACATTGGAAGTGATAAAATCATAATCTTGCTTCTTTATTTAAGTAATTTTAAGCTCAATCAAGAGCCAGTTTAACTGCGAATTGATGTAATTTTACATCAACACGTTATATTACTGTAATTAGTTGGAATTATAAGGAATTCAGAATTTTGTACGTAATGGTTGAAAAACATTTAAATAGTTCAACTTTTGCACGAGAATAAAATTGCAAAAACAACCAGCAAATGTGTTTTTTTTTACTCAACAAGGTGTAGTAACAAACACCTAGTGTTCATCTGCTATTAACTAGCTGCCTAATATTTAAGTAAAAAATATTGTCGGTATTCAATACGTACTTAAAGCGTAGACTTGTTTTTATTTTGAATCCTCAATTATAAAGCTATTACTACTTCAAGCTTTAAGTCATTGTCTGTTTCAGGAATTAATTTAGTATTTATAGAAAATAGTTTTTGTTTGAATTCTCCAGGATAGCAAATTTTCAGTTGGAAATACAATTAAGTAATCTTAAATTATTATATTACCTTTTCATTTTGTTTGCTAATTTTTAATTTTTCGAAATTCGAACGAGCTACGATAAAAAGAAATGCTAAAATTAATAGCTGAAAAACTACTGCTAAAAACGTACATAATTCTTTAATAATAAATTAAACATTTCAAGACTGTAACTAATTCATTTTTTCGAAAGATCGAAATTTCCTGAATTTTAGATTAAAAGTAAACTTTATACGCCTAAACTCAAATTTGAATCAAAAATCAAGGTAAAATTTAATTTAGAAATCTAGATTTCGAAAGTTATCAATAGTGAACTTATAAAAGAAATAAAAATAAAAACAAAGTCTGACCATGAAAGCAATTTAGTATGATATGGACAGACTAAACACACTTTTAGTGATCTAAAAATTGTGAAATTGTAAAATAGATCGTTCTAGAATTGTAACATTTTAATGACAAATACGTAAAAACTGAATTCAAACAAAAAAGTTAAAACTGAAAAGATTAAAAATTTCTAGAAAACTTAAATGTTGAGACCTTATTACTTAATTACAGGTGGAAAGGAAAAGGAGAAAGAAATCAACTAAAAATTAAAAAAGTGTGTACAATGCGGTATTCAGGAGATGTAAAACGGGATTTTTAGTAGCACAAAGATAAGAGAAAAAGTACTGGAATTCAAGCCAGTAAGTGGCAGGGATCGAGTGAGACTTATCTTGGCCCAGAAACAGCCTTAATTAGGGATTTCAAGAAGTGCCATGCGAGGGCCGAGGGTACGTTGACTGGATTGGCACTCAACATGAAAGGTACTGGAGTATAACAGACCAGAACAACAGCAAGACATTCATAAACGGACCTTGTAAGAAGCGAACATCAACTACTTCTTATGGGTAGGGCATAACTCAGGATCGCTACAAGTCTAAAAGGGCATGACATACAGCATACAGCCGTGGAAGATCGGTAAATATAATGGAGACCTTACTTGTAGACTTTGCAATAAGGAAACAGAAAGAAACAGCAACACACATTTAGTGGGTCTGTGATGCGTTGGAAAGAAAAAGCCAGCGCATATTCAGGCAGCCGAAGGAGTTTGTTAGATACCTGGTGAAGGACCTTTATCTCTTGATACAGGGAGCAAAGATCATCGAATGGGTGTAATCTATAACTCGGGGTATCTACAATAAGCCTTTTACGCTGCAGTGTTCCCCGGAGTCAATAGGATAAAAAAAATAAGTGGCAGACTGTTTTATATACATTATACATAAACATAAGAGAAAGTCTAAATGATATGGAAAAAGCAAATGATAGAGAAAAAGAATCAGTTTACGAAGAGTTAGAGAAGATAATTGAGGAAGTGAAGAAACATGATACACTTATTGTAAGGGAGATTTTAATACAATCATCGGCAAAGAAGAATGCTTCAGTGTAGTCGCAGGCAATCATACAATTCACGGAAAAACAAATAAAAACGGGCTGTAACTATGCGGCAGCAGCAAACATAACAATAAGCAGCACAAAATTTAAACATCGAAGAATTCATAAAGAGAAATGGGCAATGTCAAGAAGAAATATAGGCAATTGAATCACGTTTTAATGCCCAAAAGTAAAGCAAGTCAAATTTTGACCACATGCTAATAGTAACAAAATTTAAATGATAACTAGAAATACAAAGCATATGAAGCAAAAGAAGAGATGCGGGGTAGAAAAATTGGCTAAAAAAGTGATCAGACAGAAATACATTTAAATAATTACAGCACGAACTCAATCAAGGAACAACCTACAATGAAGTAAACGTGAACACAGTTTATCAAAATGCGAAAAATGCAATACAAAACGCAACACAAAAAGCAATAGGCTTTAGACCCAAGAACAGATATAAGGAATAATATGACGAAGAATGTGAATTCGAAAGAACGGAGAAAAGGGAAGCAAGAATTAAATGGGCACTAATGGGAAAGGACAAAGACAATCGAAAGAAGAAAGAAAGAGGGCAGAAAAACCTTTAAGGAAAAAAAAAAGAATGAACAGGCCAGAAATAGAAAATAACAGGCAAATGAACAATACTAAGCAAATGTATAAGAACATTAAACAGCAGAAGAGAAGAACAAATAATATTGCACCCAGAGTTATAAAAGATAAACAAGGACAAATGCAGAATAACAGGTAGAAGATAAAGGAAATATAAAGACAATATATCAACAAATCTATCATAAAAGTAAGAGGAGGCAGAAAGTGAGCACGAGTTAGTTACAGCGGAGAGGAGTGAATATACATACGAAGATCCCCAAAATGGATAAAGGAAGAAATGTCAGACGAATAAACATATGGAATAATTACTCCAATACTGAAAAAAGGATACCTAGGCTTATGCATTAATTATGGAGGCATTACCTTGTTACATACAGCGTACCAGATACTTACATCGGTAATACAACAGTGATTAATCGAAAACATACGGGGCGGGAAATCGGTGAATACCAATGCGGGTTTCGCCCAGGAAGATCGCCGGTGGACACAACGCGTCATAAATCAAATGCTAGAGGAAGCATATGGATTCAATGTACGATGCACATGGTATAGATAGATTTTCAAAAAGCTTTCGGTTAGATCTCCCTCATCCTTATGCCATTTTAGAGTGTCTGATTTTTCTGTGTCTTATTTTTGTTTTTAATTGCTCATAGGTACTCTCCCATTGTTAGGAGTACCAATGCCAGCATTGATCGGACACAACGATGCTTAACCCTCCTGATCGTGCGCGAATGGGGTAGGGTACCTAGTTACCGCAACTTGGGACCCAATTAAAGATACGAAAGAATTAAAATAATAATATTTACACAAATGACATTAAAAAGATTTGAAGCAACTGTAGGAAAGTGGAAAGTAGGAAATGGAAAAAACCGAATATATTCAGATAAATATAAGGGTACGTCAAGGAGATGCTCTACTGCCTTTATTATTTAACATCGCCTTAGAACGCATAGCACGAAAAACCGATTATGAAGACACCAGTGGAACAAATAGATGCAGCTAATAGCGTTTACAGATGATCTAGTTGTGATCGCAAGAAGTAAGAACAAAGTAATCGGAACGATAAACATAACTGATGAGGAAGCGAAGAAGAGATGACTTGATCAATTGATATGGAGCAGATCCCCATGAATATAAATAAAGCAAAAACAAAGTATACTTACAGAATGTATTATAGGTAACGAAGAACACCAATTAATATTAAACGTACCAAATATAAGAAACGATAAATTCGAAGAAGTTCAAGAATTCAGGTATATAAGAGTAAAATAAATAATAAGAATGAAATTTAAGACATTAAAGCCAGAGTATAAACTGGATATAAAATATTAAATATATTTAAAGCAATACTAAAAGGAAAACAAACTGAGATTTATACAAGACTTTGAAGTGAAAAATTGTAGAAAGAAGTTAGAAACAGAAAATAGTGAAGGAACAGGCTATGAAAGTCAAGTCATCTTAGAATCTATAGAGAAGGAAACAAGCACATAAAGGGAGCGATTCGCCAAAAAATAATCTGAAGAGTTATCGACACCAACAATTTTAATTTGAAATTAGAGTTTCAACTTTTTGCAATGCCCTGCTAGCTCGTCAATTGCTAAACTGCAAGCGACATTATTTCAATGTCTTTAATTACCCTTATAAGGGTAGAGTCATTTAAGAACTTCCATCATCTGACGTACATAATTGAACCCTGCTGTTTCAAAATAAATTGCATTGTAATTGTCGGTTCTAATGAAGCACGATCAGAAGTCTGCGTTATAGCGTTATTAATAAACAGTCTTGCAGATGTACTCACAAATCGAAATTGCACTTTCCTTGCTTCGAGATTCGATTATAAATGGAGCTATAACGAAACTTTAATCGAAAAACACCCGAGTTGTTATAAATTGAGTCTATTTGTGGTTTATCATTTGAATTAAATAATAGAATTGCAGAATTAATGAAAAATATCAACTGCAAATGTAGTTTCTGCTACTGGTAGATACTTTATTTTCCTTTCAACACTTGTGTTGAAACATGTTTTCGTTTTTAATGAAGTTCTTTTCGCTGAAAATTCAACAAATTAATATTAAACATTAATTTTTAATCTCTGGAATTAACACTTCCAGAATTTTGGAGCTCTAAACTTAGGAGTTCTTGCAAATGGAAATTTTGAAATGTAAAGTCTTTTGAAAATTCAAGATTAAGATTTTGACATTTTCTTCTATTGTTGCTTACCTAAATATTCAACTAAAATCTTGTTTTATTGTTGTTTTAATGAATTAAGGTCTTCATTAATTAATAAAGTGAGGTTAGTTTGCTAGCAAAAAATACACTTTCACTGTTCTTAAGTCCACCTCCTACATTAATTTTCTAAAACGAATTACATTACCTGAATAGGATTTTAATTGAAGGAAATGGATTTATTCATTCAATTATTTACAATTAATGTATAATTTACACTTCCTTTGGGAACTTAAGTCTATTATGAGATCTTGCAACAGTCTTTCATCTCAGAAATTCCAAAATCGGAAGGAGCAAACATACTATATACTTACTTTCTATATTTAATCACTTATCTGGAGCACGGTTTAACTGCCCATAAAATCTGCTGATTGCATAAATAATTGAAATTCTTGGTTTATCAGTAATTGCGGCAATTTTCATTATTTCCTAAAATTTTTACTTCTGTTTCCCACCGGTGTTGTAACATCCAGTGAAACGCAACTTGCTCCATTATAAACCAAATAAAAACAAGAATCTTGACACCTCGTAACATTCTGTTCAAATCTAGACGTGTTCTATTGTTCGTTAAAACGCCTCTTTAAAAATGAAACATTTAAAAGTCACTTTCGTTTTAAAATGTTCGTTTCACCCCGAGCTATGGGATCGGTGGATTTAATTTCAATATTTTAATGCCACATGCAGGTCAAGTTTTTTTTTCTGTTAGTTTTACTACTCCAAATTTTATGATCTTGTTGTATATTTGTAGCTCTTATCTTTTCGGTATTTTATTAGAGATAAAAAGTTCAGTTACTCGTGATACAACAAAGTGTGCTATTGTATCAAGAAAGAATTTTGGGTATAAACAAGAATATCCGGTTGAAAAAATGTCGTATGGGAAGTTGTGTTTTGGGTTTTGATAGGATGCTGTTTTATTTACACGTGGCGGTTTTAATTGTTTAAAAAAATTCATCCTGGATTTTATTATGAATTTACTGTTATTTGTTATGGTTTGTCGTTATGATTTTTATGATTTCTAAAGCTTGCGAGATTACATTCTTTCTCTCTGGCAGGTGTTGAACAATAGTAATCGAAACAATTAATCCTAGGAATGTGGAAAATTGCGACAATATAATTTTTTATTGCAATTTTTGTTGTTCTTTTGTGTTAGTTACTTTGCGGTTTATAGCTTTCTCGAATATAAAAACCTTTATACAATGATGTTTGTTTCGTCTAAAATCTTTCAGCACTAATTCGAATAAAACTGAACATACCTACTGTGGTGAGGGGTTTAACAAGTACTTAAATACGTGAATTTACTATTATAAAATTGTGATGTTAGTAATTCTCATCTGAATTTATAAGATATAAAACCGAAACCACTTGGTTATTCTTAACCATTTGTGCATCATCACATTTCATCATTCTTAATTTTTCATATATAAAATGGATAATATATTGTATAACAAGCATAGAAACACTCGTTTCTTACAAATACAAAAGTTTGCAGCATAAGCTGAGGGTAGCTTAACAAGAATTTATTGTTGTTATTTACTGTCCTTCAATAGTAGCATAAGCGGTACCCACATTGAAGCTTATTTATTTATGTTCAACAATTCTGCTACTTTGAAGAAATTTATGTATGCGTTTTGTAAATATTTCTGCTATTCGCGATAAGAACTTTGAGCATAAAAAAAGGCATTTTACTGCTTAGTGTTCAAAATTATTTGCTTTAAGCATTTTAACATTCAGCATTTTACATGCTTTTTGGCCATAAAAAATTGTATTCTTCAAAATGTTATATTGATTTTCAGTTTTAAACATTACAAACAAAATATCAAGCACTTCCCTAAAAAAATACTTAGAAACACGTTAGTTTGAAGCAGTGCCCAAATTAAAATCTACTAAAAATTTATTAAAAAATTGAAATAATTTAATGTCTCTTCTTAAAAAACTGAAAGTATTTCAGAATTTAGATTAACTAGGATTAAAAGATTATAATAGTTTATTTATTTCATTTTATCACCAACAACAACTGCTGAGTTCCTATAAATTTCGCAAATAGGTTTCTAATCCTGATTGCACGTGTCGAGACTTGAACCTGTGTAAGTCGATCTCATAGCAAGCTCTCGATCTTCACCATGAAAAGAAAGATAGGCCCTTTTAATAACCTTACAGTCTTTGCTGAAAGAATGCAGGCTGTTCGCCCTAGATGCAAAACTAACCTGGAACGCACACCTGAATAACATTGCAAACAGAGCAAAAATGGCCCCTGTAGAGGGTAGACGCATGTTTGGGACAAACCAAAGATGGTTCAATGGTACTATATCACGGTTGTCAGACCCACGATAGCCTATGGTACTCTAGTCTGATGGCCAAAGACAACAAAAAGTAGCTATCATAAAACTAACCAGGATTCAAAGCCTGGCCTGTTTGTGTATGTACATGTGAAGCCATGAGAAGCACTCCAACTGCGCCTGTGGAAGCTCTTCTATAATTAATCCCTCTGGATACCTATTTATCTGAAAGGGGAAGTCTGGATAGGAGCACAGAATGAAATCGATCGGCAATTGGCACATTCACAATGAACGGTGTGAACACAAACGAATACAGGAAGTGGCCTGGTATCACTAGAATGGGCACTGACTACACTGAACCAGAGTACTTTTTTGAAAAACCATTCACTGTGAGATATGATCGCAATGATTGGGCTCAAGGAACCCCACCCTATCTGAAGAAAGGCTAGTCTGGTTTACAGATGTATTCCGTACAGCACAGGGAATAGGGGCAAGTATATATGGTTCAAGACCAAAAGAGAATATACGTGTATTTCTTGGGACCAACGCCACAGTCTGAAGCTGAAATATTTGCTATAATGCAATATGTACAAGAGAATGTAAAACGACAACACATAAACATTCTGCCTGACAGTCAAGCAGCCTTAAAAGCACTTGAATCACCTCCAGTTAATTCTAAATAAATTAATGAGAGAATGCCTGTTTCACCTGGCAACCCTATCTAAGAGCAAGGTTCGACTCGTATCGGTACCAGGACACACAGGTGTGGAGGCCAATGAAAAAGCAGACACCCTGGCTAAAACTGGTGCATCCAGGTGTTTATAGGACCAGAACCTGTATTCGGAATACCCAAACGAAGCATCCGGACTGTAAAAAACAACACAAATATTGCAATATTAGACGAACTAAAATCAATTTTAAATTGTCAAATTCAAAATTACAGAATACATTATAAAATTCAGAAAGATCTCAAAGGAAATAAGTTGCTCTGCTGAATTTTCCGACATATCTTAAGATTTCGATAAAGTATAGTATTTGGGATCATGATAGGGGTCGTAAGGCAAAATTCGAATTGTCCAAAAGCGGTCTTCATTTTTTTTGCTAAGAGGTATAACATTCGTGTACTTATAAGAAAAATTGGGGCGAAGAAAAAATGTCCTGTGGTTTCCTTTAATCCACAACGCTGGATTATGATAAAAATAGAAATACTCGTTTTATCAACTAATTTATAAGAAGTTTTAGAATCTCGTTAAACATTATAATAACGAATTTCTAATTCATTCTATTTGACGTTCCTCAAGGTAATGTGCTGCGATCTGTGTTGCACTAATTATAAATATGAAACATGTGAGCAAATGAAAACGGAATCAAGCTTGACTTTGAAAAATAAAACATATGTCTGTTACTGATTCACATTATGTTAATGTTTTATAATTGAAATACACATACATAACCTAAAGACCTAAAGCATTGCATAACAACTATTCCGTCAAAATTTTATTTGAAAATTAACATAAACACCAACACTTAAACAATATTACATCCGCTACATCAATTACTTGTGTGTTGGGTTAGTTATAACATAACTGCAATTTAAACATAAATTCACTTGCCCTTTGATGTTCTCAAAAACTCGTTGCAGTACTGGTGCATCGATACGCTCACCTTAAATAATTTTCAACTATAAAAACTTTTTGTTCTTGATTGAACATTATTTGTAATATGAAATTTGAAACTAGACATTTCTATTATTATATTATTATATCATATTAAATTAAAAACATCAGAAGTAGTAACGCACATGACTTAATGTTTTCTAAGTCAAGCTTGATTTGGTTTTCATTTGCTCACATGATATAGGTACACTTATACAGCCAACCTACCATCAACAAGACAGATGACAAAGACTCTTCTAGCCTCTCAGGAATACTGTAATAGCATATACACATAGATAGAAAAATTCAGCAATTGCTAGAGTTGGAGAACCCAAATAAATGAAAGTAAATCTTTTTATGTTACATGCATTACATCCAATAAAAGGAGGCAATTCTCGATTGGAGGTTTGCAAATTCGTAAATAATTGAAACAAGCACATTTCGCAAAATCGTTGGAAATTCAACTTGACAAAGGACGCGTCTTTAATAATTGCAAATATTTGTGGTTTAAACTGATCAAACTATACTGGATAATTGAAAAAACCTTATCTAATCATAGGAAAACAAATTCCAATTTTTCTAATTTGCAAGATCTACTTTAGGCTCATTTGGGTTGATGGAATTCTAATATAGGTTAGCAGTTCCAACATAGAAGTTTTAGATTGGCTTCAGAGTAAAAGGGTTTAAGCACAGCTGACGCGTCATGTTACGTGCTCAATAAAATACTAAAGTGATCTACGTGGGTCTATAACGAAATGCGAATTAGAAAATTTTAGCCAAAAATTCTAAGACAAATTGGATGCTCATTCCAGCAGAAGCAATGTGTTTTGAGTGTCGTAGCACCCTGTCTTTCATTTTACGCAGGTCATGGCATCCTAGATTGATAAATAAACTCGTCTGCAGGTATTACTTTGTCATCAAAATGTTTCAAACTTTATACCAACATACGTAGAATGGAAATTCCAAAAATATATAAATATACAGCATGTTCCATTTAAAATAACAAAATTGAGGGTAATTCCGGCGAAACCGGAAGTGACAGAAACTTGTGTTCTTTTCCAAAAATGCAATTTAGTATATTACATTTACAAAAATTCATTTTGATATCTTAAAATATAATTTAAAAAATAGGGGTGCCCCAGGTTTCATTGACACCCGGTATATAGAAAGTCAATTTGCTTAAATTTTGAAAACAGAACGTAAGTGCCACACAACGTACAACTTGCAAAAGCCATAGAAATAATTAAATGATTGCAAATTCATCATTAATTAATCACAAAGTACATGCTTTATTTTTCGATTTTTTTTTTTATAATTTAGAAGTATGTAATTACATAGACGAAAAAAGTATAAAACCATGAATGATAAATAATAATACGTTATGTATATAGAAGTACATATTATATTACGTAGATATCGAGTCGAAACTGTACTTATAACTAAGTTTTTAACTTTAATACAACATAAAGAACCACCATATTTGGGAGTCTTTTTTCGAAATAACGTAGTTGTTAATTAACTTATAGCGTTTTCCACCTCCAAGCACTTAGGTCGCACCGAGTGCGCACCAGCACCAATAGAGTGACAGCTAGCACTCAACCGGTTGTGCATTCAAACTAAAAAAGTGCTGACGTGGAACATGACACTTTATTAAATTAATATATTAAATTTATACACTACTTCTTCAATGAGGTTCTTTACACTTGGAATTTTATATTTATCTAAAGTTAGCAGCACAGGAATGAATTCTTCATCACTACTTGATGCTGACGATAAGAAAACGTCGGCAATAATTGCTTTGGGCGCCATTTTTTAATTGCACTAGATTTAACACCGTCAAAAGACTCGGTGCTAATTTTTGTGCACTGAGTGCAAAAAAACTGCACTCAATTTATAAGGTGGAACATGCAGCAGTGCAACAAGTTGCCAGCAGTGCATAGGTGGAACATACCGAAATCAGTCAGTGCGCACTGAGTGCAGTTAGTGCACGGACGTGGAAAACGCTATTAGTTAGGATGTTTTAATTTTTTTTAATATACTTAAAAACAATGCATGCCAGAGTGGCTAGCGTTATGTATTAGTTCTTCGTTCGAATCTCCCGACGGTAGAATTTATTTTTCTGCAGCCTGGAGGTCGGTATCGAGTCCTGTTGACCATTCGTCGGTTCGGTGGGCACTACATTAACGACACTCTCCTCCGAATACAGACGTACGAGGTAGAGTAACAAGGTCCTACACGTATGCATACTTAACACTATACACATGGTGCAGTATGTAATTAAACGCTACACCAATCATGTAACAGAGTCGGGCCGGAATGTGCATTGCACTCGTAAAGACCACATACGCTAACGCACCAGCCTCGACAACGAAAGGTAAAAGAGGTTATATGTAGATACAGAGAGATAATAACAATGGCTCGCATTCTCACCTTATGTTTAAAAGTTTAAAGTTGTCTGCTTGTCTCTAACTAATAATGTCGTGTTTAACATGAACAGGAAGGTCAACGTTATTTCATTCCACCCGGAGAGATGGGTGGCGGGCCGCTATAGGAGAGCAGAACTCCTTCTTCAGCCACGGAGAACTGATATGTAAGGATAGGTTAAACTAGGATGTGGATAAATTAGGATAAAGAGCTTATAGGTGGAAAATTACCTGCCCTGGTATTTACCTCAGAGAAGGTTGACTCTGTTAAATCGGGAAAACCACCCAAAAACCCGATTCAAGGCAGTCGGCAGTGGGGTTCGAACCCGCTACCTCCCGAATACTACGCACAGAATGCACTCGGCCACGCAGCTCGATAATGTGAACAGGAAACGATGTAGCTTTATACCGTTTTCAATGGGTAGAAAAGAGACAGACAATATTGCCAAAGTACTTGTAATTAAATATGACGTAACACCGGAAAATTTTTGTAAGTACATAAAGGTATGCCAAATGTGCACATTAATTCTATGTTTTGAAGAGCTTTACATGATACGCATTTTTAAGTAGTACACCCTGTATATATTTCAATCATTTTTGAGAAAAAGTTTTGTAATTCTTAAACCTAAAATTTTATATTTTACTGATGCTAATTGTAAAACTCTAGTTATACTCGTTACGGTGTCTAGTTATTTAAAATACGAGGAGTGTTCAAATTTAAACAGGAATGTTTAAATTAAAACCCCATCTGAAGAAAATTCTAAAAATTAAATTATTTAAAGGTTAGCCGTGACTCTTGTTAACATATCTATCGCAATTGTTTCGATATAATATTATTTTGACAGTTACAGTTACAATGTCTGAAAGTTCTGTTCATTGTAGCGTGGAACAGCCTATAATAATCAAATTTCATACGAATGAAGGCATAAATTCGACTGAAATTCTTACAAGACTGCGAGCACAATATGGCGATCAATGTCTTTCAAAAGGTCGAGTGTTTGAGTGGTCAAAATCCTTTAGAGACGGGAGAACGCATGTAGCAAATGAACCTCATGTACGGCGAGCTGCAACTTCGGTTAATCGTGAAAATGAAGAAAAAGTTAATGCCCTTATTCAGGAAGACAGACGGGTAGCAGTTCGTTAAATTTCTCAAAATTTACAAATTAGTGTCGGAAGTGTTGAAGAGATCATAAAAAAACAAGCTAAAGTATCGTAAGGTGAGTGCCAGGTGGATTCCGTGCTTGTTGACTGAAGAACACAAGTTGAATCGTTTTCAAATCGCTTCTGAGACCTTCTTCCGCATCCAGCATACAGTCCTGATCTTGCTCCCTCTGATTTTTATTTGTTTAGCCCATTAAAAGAATTTTTAGCCGGGAAAAGAGTTCAGTCAAATAATGACGTTATCGAAGCTGTTCAGGAGTGGATACGCATACAACCCAAAGACTTCTTCCAGCAAGGTATTAAAAAGCTTCCAGATCGTTGGCGCAAGTGCATCGCTAGGCAGGGAGATTACGTCGAAAAGTAATATAGTTTTCATCGTTGTAATATTGTAATAACTTTTTTTATAAATAAATTCCTGTTTAAATTTGAACGCTCCTCGTAGATAACAAAACCAATGAATCCTGCATTATTTGAATATTCTCACCCCAGTTTCGTTCGTTCCGGTTTTTATATACGACTTCCTTTCGGAATAATGTAAATGGGTGTATGTATGGGTAACTAAGGCAATTCTTTTGTGCTTTTGTATGCGAAAGTTCCACATTTACGATGTGGGTTACGCCAGTGTAGGACGAACATTAAAATGTATTGTATGCAATTTTTAAGTAGAGAAACTTCAATCTTCAATACAGAAGAGGAATCACGGATTAGTTTTAGAGGCGGATATTATTAATCATCGGTTCTTTTTACTGTGCTGACAGTGACAGTGAAAAAAATTCGCTAATGATATGAGGTTTAATTAATTTTTGTTGCTACGACGCGACGACATGATGACCTATCGACATCGCTTTTATTAAAAAATAACAGACTTGCTATTTATTTAATTAATATCGTAATTACAGTTGTGGCATCCGCTTATCGTAATAATTATACATTGGCGTCTGAGGTTTACACTCAATTAGGAATGTAAATTAGAATGAGTTTTATGTGCAAATAACGGATTGAAAATAATTGTAACTGTATACGGGGGTTAATCACTAATAATTCTAAATAACTGTTTAATTTTCAGTAGGAATCTTTGGTTTTTGTTTGTGTTGTTTAATGTTAGGTTAGGACCAATTTAAAATTTGTTTTATTTAGCTTCTACTGTGATAGCGATATTTTTTTGTAATTGATTTATTAAAGTGCAAATTTTATTTTTTGAAAAACCATAAACTTTATTTATTTATTATTACACATATAAATTCATGTTTAAATAAGTCAAAATCTGCCAATTGTCACAAACACAAAAAAAATAACATTCAACAAGTAAAATTGGTGTCTTTTTTGTTTCTGTGACATTGCACACCTTCAAAGATCAACCAAAAACGATCAAAGACATTTTCCTGAAAGCACAAAAGAAACAAAGGGAAATTTTAATGATCAATTTATTTGTACAAAAGTGAACCCTGCTCGGCAAACTTTACTAACGGCTTGCTTCATGCTTCATTCCAATATTTACACTTAATTATGACAAGTCTGGTAGCTTCCCATGACAACAAATCAAACCAAACCGTATTGATCTAACGGTTTTCTCGCGAAGTTTATATTAAGTGCAATTGCAAATATGTAGCAAGAATTTTGCTCTTTACTTGTGCGTTGCTTTTTTTTATTATAAACAGTCTCACATGCATTAACACATAAATGTTAATTAAAAACCTTGGGATTATCATTTTTCTTTATCAGCGGTATGAAATGGGTTTGTTTTGTTGTTTCTGTATGCCGGTCGACACAAATATAGAAATATAACTGATACGTGGTGCTTTTATTGTTTATAATTATTATAGTATCGTTGTAGTAAGATAATACAACATTGGCAATGAAAATTAAAATTCTTTTAATAGATAAACTTTTGCTCTTTCAACACTGGCGCCGGGTCTTGAATACATATTATGTCTTTACTGGCGATGTTATGTGCATAATAAACAGTGCACTTTGCAGAAATATTGTAAAAAATATTTCTTGTACGCAACGAGAATAAATTTACTATTTTTCTGTATTTGTAGACAGTTGGGATTAGCCATTACCTATATCTGAAAGATTCAGATATAAAAGAAACATTAATATAATCGAAAGCTTAATTTACTTGCATGATTTTATTTTAATTTTCTTAGGATAGTAACGGTAACAAAAGTTTAAAAAATAAATGTTCCTTTTTTTAATATCTACACGAAGATTTAAAAATAACTTAACAAAGAAATACTGTTTGTTCTAATGCATTGGATTTGTTCTACACATAGTTATTCAAAGAATAAAGGTTAACATTAAAGAATAACAAGAAGAGGGTGTACGAATATAACAACAATAATGCTAATAATAAAGTAATAAAGCAATAATAAAGACCGAAAATAATTTCGTATAACATAATCTGAAATGAAAAATACATCATAGAGTTTTGATTTTTAACAGTTAAATTAAAAAAATTAGTTTTACTTATTAATAAAATGGATGTTTGTTTTATTAAAAGATTTAAAAATTTATTTTTTAACTTACTATGTACAGTGACCGGCAAAAAGTTCGCAACATATGGGAAAAAATTTTATTTTTAGAGTATCGAAAAAACTTTTCTGGGGGATCGGTTCTGCATGTCCGGTAACCTAAAAATCGAATATGAGATATGCCACGTGACCACTGGTATGGCGGCAAATTTAAAAAAATCACCGTGAAGTCGGGAAAAGTTACCATTGCAACAGCGAGCGTCCTAGCGAAAACCTATTTTTTAGATTTAGGTGTGCCAATTATAGAAAAAACGAGAAAGTTCTTCCACTGTTGTCCAGGTACATAGGTTTTACTTCAATCAAGCTATTTAAAAGGAAAAAATTGGGTATTTGTAAAGAAATTAAAAAATGTTCACGCAAAATTGCGATATTCAACTTTTTTTAATAAATGCTTGAAATTTTGCATATCGGCCTAGAATTAAATTCTAAACAACTTTTTCAAATAATTTTCTTCGATATTTTGTCATCTAACCCGACTTTTCCCGACTTCACTGTGATTTTTTTTAAATTTTCCGCCATATCAGTGGTCATGTGACATATCTCAAATTCGATTTTTAGATTACCGGACATGCAGAACCGATCCCCCAGAAAAGTTTTGTCGATACTCCGATAATAAAATTTTTTCCCATATGTTGCGAACTTTTTGCCGGTCACTGTATAAGTATATGGTTTAAGATGTCCTTACGCTTGATTTGTTGTATTTGTTATAATTTTAATTATTGACTACAGGCCATAAGAGGAAGAATAAGACGGCTAAAAATTTATATTATACAATATAACTTAAAACATTTCCATTTACATATTGCACACTTTGATCTTATTAGTCATAGACCGAGAAGCGATTTTTTTCTCTCGCACAGATCAACTAAATTGCATTAGCTTTTTTGCTGAATTAGATTTTTACCTCTTGTGTATTACAGGATCAGACTTGTAAAATTTACGTTTAGGTTAAAAAGACTGCAAATTTCGGCAGTATTCATTGTATTATTTGCTAAATAGGTATTTTAAAAATTACGGCAAATTTTGTTAAAGTCTTCTTATAATATTTTATAAGATTTTATTGTTTTTTTTTATCATTTCAAGAATTTATTTTTAATTTTTGTAATTTTTCCAAGTAATATTTACTAAGTACTGTCAGTGCTAATTATGTTTCCATCTTCTGTTTTGAAATATTCCGCTTTGCATTTTCACTGTAAAGACAAACAATCCTACGTTATAGATGGCCTTAATTTATTGTTTTGGGTGTTTTATCATCTCTTAAATGTAACTGACTTCGTTTCTATTTTTTGTAATGTATTGAAACTGATTGTGATTCTAAGATCGTAGACAGAGTTATTAAACGTAATAGGTTGTTAGTATTTGTGAAGAAGCAACAATCATTACCTAAACGTTCTCAAAATGAATTTTTATTAAACCAAAAGAACACACATGTATCTCTCGCAAAACAGACTCTTTGCAGTTCTACACCTAACATTTTGTAACATTTCCAAATCGCTCTTTTTAATTTAGACATACACTTGCCTTTTCGTGAATTCTCTTTTTACAACTTGCTTGTGACTTTCCATTTTCTTAAACAAAAGGATAATCAAGTCCTTACCTGCAAATTTTGTTGATAATCACTTGGTTCATAATACAAAACAGCTAGTGAGATAGAAAAAAAAAACATTTGTTTATTTACGTATATTTAAGAATGTTGACATTCCTCTTTCATGCATATTTTCCACGTTTAATTTAAAAATTCGCCTTTTAAAATTAAGTTGACGCATTTTTAACTTAAAATTATGTTGTTATTTATATGTTGTATGTTGTTTATATTAAATAACAGTTTTAATATAATAAAATATACAAAATCAAATGCCAAAAGTTCCTCAACAGTTACAATTTTGATTGCTAAAAATTTCTTCGTGTTTATCGTTGTCTTAAAAGAAACATAAAAACTTTTGATTATGTTGGTGACACTCTAGACGAGTCTAGACTGACTTTTTCAAGAGTTATAAGTTATAATAATAAGGGAAAGGCGATTGCAAATAAGCCAGACAATCCTGAAAATTATTATCTGTAATTTATCTTACGATTTTTTCAAGACTTTAAAATTTATTTTTTCATTCAAATACATACATACATACATAATCATTATAATCAATTTCCTCTTCTACCGCAATGCAGTGTCGAGGCTCATTCGCACTTGCTGGTGTGCAGTGGAGGTGATGGGTCCATTTTGGACTTGCATCACGTTCCAACCAATTTTCACCCACAACACATTCATAGACCTAAGCCTTAACTAACGAATTCGACACAAGTCGGCTCCATAATAATATGGCTACCGCTGGAATCGAACCCATGTCAGCCGGCTAGCTAGCAGGCAATTGCCTGGCTGAGCTACCCTTCAAAAGATCTTTAATTTGATTATTTTTAAACATTTAAGTTGTTATGTGTATTCAAACGTAAAGCTTTTAATTTACTTAAATAAGTGTAATTTTAAAATAGTAAAAATCCTGAATTAAATCTCCAAAATAATTTTAAACCTCAAATTTCAAAAATTCGATTCTTTTATTACTGAATACCTCTTCTTCTTCAGGGGCGTTCGTTTATCTGTTCGGAACGCTCTTTTTACTCCAAAAACTCTGTTCTGCGTTCTTTTATTACGGAACGGAACATTTGGAGTTTACTCTTTTCGCCCGGAACAAATAGTTGGGGCTTAATCGTACCACGTGACCTTGTTTCAGATTCTGGTTCTGTTCGTTCCGTTCTTAGAACAAATAAACGAACGCAGCTTTCGTATCTCCTTATGCCCTTTAAGCGAGCATCGGAGCATTACTGAATGCAAATGTATTAAAAGTAGGTGACTAAAAAGTTGGGAAGCTCGTAAACGAGAGGCCATGGTCCTCGAGCCTCGAGGGACTGCTAAGGGCCAAGGAGTAAGTAAGACTCTAAGGCCTACTTGCTAGACTCAGGTCTCCCCACAATTAGGTAAGACTCTAAAAAATAATATTATAATTTTGATGCAGATATAATCCTACTTTAAATCAACGTACACAACCTAATGCCCTAATGCAAACCAAGGCAATTTTAGATTTAAAAGCCTAAATTTCAAGTGCAGTTCAAACAGCTTTTAATGAAATCGGATATACCTATTTACGTAATTTTAAGCGATATAAGTAAAATTAAAAATTCACAATAAACAACTGAAAATCCATGGCTTAAGTATTTTAATTCTTAGTGCTCTAGTTTAACAAGTCACCGAAGGTTTTGAAATGACTCATTCAATCTTATTTCAAGAACGTCTTAGTAAATTAGTAAACGTGTTTAAAGCAGGAAAAGGAAATCAGATTTTAAAATTATGAATAAATAAATTCCTTGATACCAAAATCCTTAACCTCATAAATCTCCCATTCCAATATCCGGTTGCTTCAGGATTACGAATAGCTAAAACCATATTTCGCACCAGTAATGACAACCGTAAACGGAATGTGCAGGAATTGAAAATGCTACGCTCGTTAGAAAATGCAAGATTTGTGTGCTAATTATACCTTTGTTTGCTTATTCATGTAAGACACATATAAGGCTAAATTACTAATATTTCATAGGTTCACGATGTGTTTTCACAATTACACGATTGTTTATTGTTTAACGGACGCAGTAATAGTTCTGAATGAAATTAATTACGTACACGATGTTTTTCTGCCACCTAATTAAGTCGTCTCCGGTGAAAGTCAAAGGATTTAAAGATTATTTCTCCCAGCGGTATTGAGAAAATACCGAACATGTGTTCACTTACGTAATTTTTATTTTACTTTTTGAATAATCCAAAAAGCCAAACGGTGACTTTCAAAAAAGAACTTTCCCATCCTGATTATAAAAAGGTCATCGTTTGTGGTTTTTTCGATTCACAAATTCAAAAACTAATCATAGGTTTGTTTCATCTTCAACGCTTTGTCACCTACCGTATAGCGGTAAGGTACGTTTTTTTTTTGGATTAAATTCATCGCCCTCTCGCTTCTTCTTATACGAAACGTAAGCGTATCGGACGAAGAAATTAAACACGGTGTATCCGAAGTTCTCTTTGATGTTACAGAATGTTAAAAAGTAATGCCGCTGTTCCCAGCGGATATTCTCATGGTGTCGCATGGCATCTGGTTGTCTCGTCCCTTTTCCTCATTTCTTTCTTCTCTTTCCCTTTTTCTGTCGCTTTGGTTTTGCTTGACGTACGAGTTCTTAGTAATAAAGTTCATAATCGCATTTAATGTATAGACTGGCAGCCTCAGTTGCCAGCTATTATAATTATGTACAGTTATTAATTAGCTACACAGGTTTTCAGGAATCTAAGGAAACGCTGGGAAAAATGTCTTTGAAAAAAATATTAAAAACGGTAATAGTCGAGCGTTTGAATGTTTGTGAAACTTGAATTCCTGGTAATGTGATTTTATGAAGAAAATTGTTTTAATTGCGTGGACTTAAATGAGGCGTAAATTGTCATATGAGAATTTAACGATCTAAATTAAGATTTACAACGAATGAAGAGATGTTTATTAGGCAAATCTTAATTAAGTAATAAGAAGAGAACGTAGTTGAAGGAAGAGCTTAGGGTTTTCAAGTTGGTAGGAAAATTCAATTTAATTAAATTTAATTGAATGCACATTAAGCAAACGATGAGTTAACAGTTTCCCGATTAAATAAATCAAATAATATTTAATTTGAAACTTCGCAGATTACAACAGATTTTTCAAAAATGTAAACCCCTTTGGAACTTTTATTCCTTCCTGATGGCAATTGTTTAACAATAAAATAAACCTAGGTTAAGTTCTAAGGTTTCTATTTCATTAAATATGGCATATTACTGCACATTCTTATTTTAGAAAAACCCTGGAATGTATTTAACTGGAAAAATAAGGAATTTAAATCCAGTTGCTGGAATGTAAATAACTGAATAAGCATGAAAAAATATAGAAACAGTCATTTTCATCATTATTTCAACCATGTTTGGTCATGGAGGATCAGCTCATATCACCGACTGCGTAAAATATAGTGCAAATGAATTGTTTTAATTTAGTTTTTAAATTATATGTTAACCGGCAGTATGGCAGAGTGGGAGTGCACGTAATACTGAAAAATAGAAAGTTACACAGAGGCCTGCTTGGTCTGAACTAGAATGTAAAGGTATAAGAGGGTAAAAGAAAAAAAAAGAAGAAATTATATGTTACAAAGTTTTTCCAAAGACTGAAATCAATGATTCAATAATAAAACACTAGGAATATCATAAATACGGATTTCTTTGTGCATTAAAAACCCATTTGGCATTGTTGTTTTATAAAGTTACATGAGCTCGTAATCTAAAATATTTTAAACGAATGATTACGTCCCAAGTCCCAAGAATCACACTGAGTTCATAGCCAACTTGACGCAGATAAAGATAAAATGAACTACATTTTAATAATCAAATCGGTATTCCGACAATTAAGTTGCCAATCTCGGTGGATACTTCCTGAGGAAGACGACTGGATGATTGGAACTAGTCTTTACAGATAATTTGTTTTTCAAAAATGGCAAATGAAAGTTGGCTGACAGAACTCCAGAATACAATTTTTTTTACTAGATTTTTTGCCTAATGTCTTGGACCATCTTCGTCAGAAAGTATCCACTAACAATTAACAATAACAACTTAGTTGCAGAAATATGTATATTGTTTTGTTTGAATTTTGTTTGTTATTAATTTATAATCGTAAAAATATAACAACATATTGGCACAGCATACTATATGATCCATTACTGTTTTTAAAATATGCAATAAGTACCTACTTTCGAACTTCAAGAGTTAGAATTATTTAGCGATTTTAAAAAATGTGTATGAAATTTTGGACCTCTTTTCTAATTTATAAAAATTCCCTCAATTCATACATAATAATTAAAATATTATTTTATATAATTTGATTATCTTGTAATAATAGTAAAAGGTATATGAGCAAATATGAAACTAAAATACACTCAATCAACAATATTTTAAATTTTGCATAATTATAATTCCTGTACTTAAATTTGTTACAATTAATGTATCGCAATTCAAAATAAAGAAGGAATAATTATTGTCTTAAAATATTCTGTTCAGTATTCAACTGCGAGAGTCTTCGTTTCTAATTTTTTATTGCGATATTCAAGCTCATATCAACCAACTTCATCGTTTTAATATTTGAAGCAATCTTATTATAAATATGCTGTGTATTAAAATTCGACCGACGAACAGGAGTAATACATTTATACTACCGAAGAGTAGGTTTTGGAAAAAAGCTTAAGTCAGAAATTCAATATACGACTCCAGAGGCGCCAAAAGAATTTCCTGGCAGCACCTTGAAGTACTGAGATTATGCCAATTAAAAATAAGTTTAGAAACAGATTAGCAGTTCCCACCAAACTTTATAAGGGCTGAAATGTATCATATTTGTTTAATTTTATTGCTGTGAAGGTGCAATACAATACAAACTACGTCGAAGGGAAGAATGCAAAACAGGCAGATTCATTAAAATTTCAAATAATGCCACAATAGTAAAATAAATAAAATACATAATAGATGGTACGATCTTGATATTATAGGGTACCTATTTGTAATGAATTCGAAGACCGGTTAGCGTCAGTGTTAAAAGAACGCCTTCCCGGTTGGGACCGTGTCATTGTTGAGACAGAAGAACTCAACGGTTCACCCACTTTTTTAAGGAGCTTCATCAGGTGGAAAAAGGGAGTTGTTAGAGTTTTTGATGATTCCAATGGCCTCACGGATTTTCTTGTTGAAAAAATATGGGACATTGGTGATGGTGATGATCGAAGTGCTGTTATGAAGTTCAGCAATAGCTGAGTGTGAGAAAAGACCTGATACCAAGCAACGTTTGTGTTCAGAGATAGAGAAGAACCTGTCACGTGGACGGCGCAGAACCCAAAATGAGTTTGGACGAATCTATTGTGGTAAACGAGGGGTGTATCATTTGATCGCTCGCTCGGAGCCCGGGACACGACCGGCGGGCGGTGGGTCGTACGCCACTGGAAAAATGGCGCCGCGCCGATTTGTATGACTCACAGGTTCTTCTCTATTTGAAGCCACTTTACGTGTATGTACTAAGCGACCAGTTTCTCCAATGTACGCTAAACTACAAGAACAAAGGATGCTATAGGCGCCTCTTGATGACAGGGGTTGGGGCTTATCTTTTACTGAAGGAAGTATTTGTGACACCTTTAGAGGACGTTTGAAGATGGTTTTGGTGTTTTGAGAATCATACCTATGCGATCAGTAACTTGGTGAATGTAGGGTAAGAAGGCAGTAACCTGGGGTACACAGATGTTCTGAGAACTTCCAGAGTATGTGGAGTGTAATTGTTTTTCGTTGACTTTCCTAACATCCCTTTTGTTGTGCCCATTCTTAACGAGATTGTCTTGGATATGCGCTAACTCGACATGAAGACTGTCGGGTTGAGACACTGTGATAGCACGATGAACGAATGGCTAAGCTTGCAGGGAGTGAACAGAGAGGTAACGTCCAAACTTACAAACATGTGATTAGGGCTTATGGTCGATGAGGTTTACAAAATCGCAAGAATTTAAAATATGTGCAGAAGATTTTCCTGTATATGCCTTAAGAATGCCAGCGAGATATTTAGCCAGGTTGTAGGCTTGTAGGTGGGCGAATTTATGGTATTAACAATGGGACGGAGAAGTTCTTTTTTGCTTTAGAATGGTCTCACCTCTGGCTTGGTTTACAAGTTGAGTTAGCGCGCCCTTCTTTTTCTTGCAAAAACAGTTTCGCTTCTGGTGTGGTTCATACTTGGAGTTACCGTGCTCTTTTAGTGTCCCCGTTTTCCTCTTGATGAAGGCCCTTAAAAAGTGGGCGAAACATTGAGTTCAACAATGACACGTCCCAACCCACAAGACGTTCGTTTAACAGGGTATTTTTAGTTTTAGGTTTGTGATTTCTTTTACATCAGTAAGATCTTTTATACCAGAATGTTTTCAATCAAAGCTGTCCTATTGGTAGGAACCTGCAGGTCAAAGTTTCTTGTTTACGTATTACTGTAAGTATAGCAATTTGTTTAAAGAAATTATATATTTTTCACATACAATGTATATTACATTACATAGTCTGGTATGTATTTCGACCTAAATTTCAAGGCATTATTAACATGGTGATATTACGTTAGATTTTCATCTGCAGTAACCTCTAGAAACTCTATGGAAGTAACCTGATTAATCGATTTATATAAATGTTTGACATAAAGAGAATGGGAGGTGTTGGTTTTTAAAGAAGATCATACCAATTTTACTGGGTTTAAGATATCACACCAAGAAACCAGTACAGACGCTACCCGAGAAAGAGTTTGAGAAAGATCGGCGATATTCCTTCACCGCTATCAGACAGGTCGTATCGTCCACAAACTGGACCAATGAGTGGTTGCCGGGGAAGTCTTTACAAAGATCATTGACGAAAACTAGAAATAATAAAGGTCCTAAATCAGAACCTTGTGGGACACCTTGATTAAGTGTACGCCTGTTGGAATACATAGAGTTTTATCTTCAATTCTGTGTCGGTTATACACACCATCTGAACATGATTTTGTAGATACGACTTTATAAGATTATTTGTTACACCACGGACACCTAAGGAATCTAGTTTTTGTAATAGCAACTGACGATTTAATACATACTTCAAATGCTTTAGTTAGGTCGAAATATAGATTTGCTCAGATTTTCTAAAAGGTAACCAATAGAATTAATTTGCAGAAAAAGTGAGGTGTTAGGTAGGAAGCTATATTGGGTTTTCGCTTTATTAATAATTGTTAGTAGGGCAAATTACATTTCTGAAAAGAGCATGTAAAGTTAAAATCGAAAATGGGAAGCTGTGACAACCAACATAAAACGATGCAGGCAGCTAAGAAGATAAACGATTGAATTGGCACGAAATAACAAAATTAATCAATGATAAAAAATTAAAGACGAAGCCTAGAGCTAGATGATGTAACTCTCACGTTAAAAAGTATAAAAGTATCCGGGTTAAGTAATTACATGCTTCTATTGTGGAGTTTTCTATTACTGCATTCGATATTGAAAACATTTAAAAATATTTTATTCGAAGTGAAGTTATCAAAACCAGAGGGAGTGATTGTTTGTCAAAAGAAAATGTAGGACATCTAAACGTGATTTTAGTATAAAGAAGTAACAATACATATTTAAATTTTATTTATTTTTGCCAGGACAAGTTCCAAAACGGAAACTCTTAAAAATACCTGAATGAAATACTATTATTAAAACGGTACGATTATAGAGGTTCCTTAAAAGGCATTCATTTATATCCCATACGCCGAGTTGTTTGTTTAAAATTCAAAACAAGTCCGCATAAACAAGGAAGATCTGCATACAAATATAACGATGCTCTTCTGCAATTGATTTTCTGTCGAGTGCAAATCTTACCATTCAATGTTGATTTTTGATATTTGCAACTGGTAACATACAATATCAATAAAGTAACGTTAACGTAATAGAACTTCTCTTTGAATTCTTATGAACGTCTACTCGTGTTGAATATTTGATGATCAAAAAAGTTTGTGTTTGTTTGTTTGTTAAAAGCGGTTAAAGTTTGGATTTACAAACTTCTGTTTTGCGAAAGTTATACATACAGCTTTCCTAAAATTAATAAATGTGGTAAGAATCATATTATCAAAGATTTCAAAGGTAAATATCTGGAAGTTGAACTTATTAATAGATGGCAAGCAATATTCAACCCAAGAGGAATAGCCCAACAAAAGTGCAAAACTTGAACTTGTTTATAACAATTTTAATTACACATAAATCCGCTTTCCCGTCGTTGTTAACAGTAAAAAATGATTTATGTTTGTGTGCAAGCCAGTAACGCGTTTTATTTTTAAATATTTGCACATGGTTCGAGTTTTATACAATGCAAACAAGATCGAATTTAAACTTTTACCTCCGCGAAAATGAGAAAAACTCCAAAATTTCTAATGAGACCCCCTAAGCGAAAGGTTCAAATTTTGCTGAAGTCTTCTGAACGCATCCGCAGGAAGAGGACTTTCCCTCTCATGTTATTTCGATATTTAGAAAACAAAACAGGATATCCGTTTAAAAATGGTACTAAAGTTAAATTTAAGCTCATGAATTATATTTCCCATTTCTAAATTGACGATGATATTGCAAAAATTAGCTGAAGTGCGAAAATTTGCTGATGACAGTTAATAACTTAATTATTAACAATTTTAAAAGAGTGATTATTGAAGGTCAAGGTTTCCATAATAATACGTAAAATACTTATAAGGAACAATACAAAAAGCACAAACATTTTTTAAGCTGCAATTTACAATTAAAATTAAGTCAAGCCCAACTTCTAATTACTTATGCCACAATTGCCACAATAAAATTCCAACAGACTTGCCTTAGTAACACGTAAATAATAAAATTACCTAGAACTGCGTCATAAACAATACAAACTTAAAAAAAAATCACCACTGTATGTGCTCAAGGTTGTAAATATTTCTACTTTGTTACGCGCAGTGAGTTTAATTTTAACGTTAACAGACAAGTAACGTGAGTAATATGAGAACATTCAAGAGATTTACACAGATTTTCAACTTTTTACTACAATAAACAATAGCAACTGCATAGGCATTCAAGTTAAATACGAAGAGGTCACCGTTATGATAACACTAAAAGAAATTCGTAAAAGAGCTACGTTTCTTAATCTTATCCTTCAAATTAGTAATTCGGAAAACAAAAAACCGACAATAAATGAGAGGAAGACCGCTAGGTATTCAAGTAACAGGTAGCTTCCTTTAGTAAACGAAACAATCAAAACCTGCTGAGAAGCAATGCGTAAATGCGTGGGAATCCGAGTTCAGTTCCCGTGGAAATAGGCTGCCTTGTAAGGTCGAACTCTCCGGCCTTATATTCTTTGAAATTGTACCCGACTAACACGAAAAACCGCATTTTATTTTGACTTCCTTTTAATCAACAGTTCAAATATGAGAAACAAATCGACGGCATCCGTGAAAGAACTGAATTGGTTTAAATTGTTTCTTTGGTTTTGTAATTCTTTATGAATGAAATCAGTGGTGGAGCTTCAAGGGGGGCAGTCAGGTTACTCTTTGAGTGTATATTAATAAAATTTAACTTTGAAAATTTGTAGAATCATCCTTAATATTCTAGGGTTAAGAATCTGTACCTCAAAAGTTTCAAATTAATTCTAAATTAAATAAATAATATTCGTATTCTCAAACCTGACATTTGAGTTCAAAATATCTTGAAAATGTTAATATTTTTCTTAGTTTCAAAGATAACTTCCACTCTTTGTGAACCTAATTTTCAAAATTTTTAAATGCAGACTGGTCGACTTTTACTTGTTTAACTTTTAGTTTTGTGTTTAGGAACTGGTGGTAAAATATCTATGAAGAAAATTTATTTTGATAGTTGGAATGAACGAATTTTAAATCATAGTTTTGAGGCATCTATTATATATTATTATTATTATTATTATATTATCTAAAACTCGAAGCATTCTTGTTTAGACTATTAATTAATAAAAAGAAACTTTATACAACTTTTACACAATTTTAGAGATTAAAAAACAGATTTAATTTAATTTAAAATTAATCTTGTTGCTTGCAAATTTAATTTAGCACCAGTTATCTGTTTCAATCCCCTAATTTAATTTTGAAATTGTAGGATTTTAAAATAGCACAAAATAAATATGTATCTACTTTGTTAAACTGATATTCTTGAAACTTTCATTTCATTTCTTGTATTGGTTTATTACATTTTTCTTAGGTATACATACAAACAACACTTTTGTTTTTATAATTTAAGTTTCAGTATTCTCTGCATGTTGTTGGCTGTAGCGAGTTCTTTAACGTGTATAATTTTTTAATTTTCGGTAAATGCTGGTAAAATACGCCCAAACACAAAAAACTAGCCTTTTAATTTTTTAATATTTAAAAACTTGTTTCAAGTACTTTCACATGCAAATTTCAGCATTAAAGACATATTTTAAACACCAAATTATTAAGGTTTTACTCTTTTTTAATGAATTTTAGAAAAACATTTATATATAACCAAAATGCAGTGGTTCAAATCCCAGCAAAGGTGACATTTTTCTGCATACAGGTTTTTCATAACTCACAAAAAATTAAAGACCCATTCAACAGCAATTCCCAATTCCAATTTTGTTAACCTTGAATGACCCACATTTGCATTGTTTATGTAATATCAAAGCTATTATCTCTATAAATCTATTCTGAATGTTTCAATATTTTCTTTCTTTTAAAAAATCAGATTTGCGCTTTTGCCAATCGCTCAGGGCTCAATCTTTCTCTTAATGATTTTTTGTTAATCTCTCCATTTGTATCAACTTAAGATTAAAGATCAGCTGGAGCAATTTCAAGCTTTCAGAATTAAAAATCGTCATCAAAACCGTGTTCAAGAAAATTGAAAGGGTCATAAGAACTTACTTAAATAAACCTGATATAATAAATGTTAAAGAAGATTAAAAGTTTTTTTCTGCACTTCTTAAGATCCGAAATTTGTGCCTTTATGTGTTGAACTGGTTTACATATCATAGCGACTTCAATGGTAATCTTTGTATATCGAAACATTTTGAAGGAAAATTAGAAATATTTTCGAAAATTGAAAGATTCTGCATAATTTTGGAAAATCAAAACAACTCCTTATCAAATAGCAAATGCCAAAACGCAGGTCGGAAGTTACTTAACCGTAGATGGTGGCTCATTTTCTTTTTTTTTTGTCGTTGAGTAAGCTGATTTTTGCGAGTTTATTGTAATTATTATAGAAAAGAGACAGGTGAGACTGTAACAACTACCGAGGAATCACCCTGTTGAGTATAGCGTTAAAGAGGCAAATGAAAGAATTTTGGAAATAAAACTGAACCGGGAAGTAGAACCATAGCTCCAACTGTCTCAGAGCGGTTTCAGGAAAGGCATGCAGGAGCATATAAGATTATATATTCACGATTATACAAATGGCAGAAAGAATAAGAAATACAAATGAAATTTATCAAGCTATTCTTTGATAGAGTATCAAGAGCAATTATAGAAGAAAGTATGATTAACAGGAAAATTTACATGAAACTAATAAGATAAGAGCAAGTATAAACACAGTAGAAATATTGTAAGAACAGATAATATGCAATCAGGTGAGTTCTCGCTAAATGAGGGTATTCGGCAAGGAGATGTTTTGAGCCTAACTTTATTTAACCTGGTCATGGACGATGTAATAAAAGAAGCGAGGAAAATAAGGTACGGATTGAATGTGGAGTATAGAAATTTAAAACCAGTCCAGATACGTGAATGTGCGTTTGCTGACGATGTTGTTACATTTGCGAAAAATGAAAGAGAATTGAAGAAAACCTCGAGATGTGGAATGAGAAATTTGGAAGAGAAGAAACTAAATATGGTGTCGAAGGTGTGTCACAGCCTTAGTAATAATTTCCTGGGAAAGAGAGAAGTTTTTGTAAAAGCAAAATGAGTATCTATAGAGCCGAAACTTGGGTGCTAACGAAGAGACCAAAGATCATATAAGAAATGACACTATCAGAGAATAGCTAAAGGTGCAACCAACAATGAAGCGGATTGAGGAATGCCAATAATTGAGATGGTATGAACACCTTAAGCGAATGCATGAGACCAGACCAGATAAAAAAGTGTGGCAAGCTAAAAGTCAAAATAAGAAAAATAGGGGAAGACCTTAGACAACATGGAATCGAAACATACAGCAGACAGTAGAAGACAGAGTGTCCACGATGGGTCAAGCATCAACCATGGCGAAAAGAAAGAAGGAGTGGAAAAAGTTTATTTAAAGGAAATGAAATATGTATACGAGTATAAATACGAACACGTTTGAAATGTAACGCCCTACATCTAAGGGTAAACAAAGCTATTGATTATATAATATGTATAATATTGTGATTATCTATTTATGGTAAATTTTCGAGCATTTACTATGCCAAAATAATAGTCAATTTTGTGGTATGGCTGACTTTCCGACACTTCCAATCATTGATTTAATTTCTTCGGTTTCCCAAAATTAAAATGCGAAATAATTAGGGGAGAAGAGATTTCGACATAAAGAAATTGAAATTCCTAGGATGCATAAACTACCTCTACACCCTGTATGAAAGCTTATCAACAATCGCACCATCTAACGAAAACGATTAATGATCGTAGTGTCTTAATCGGCGGATTATTTAAATTTTCATGGGAAAAAGTACTAGAAATTGTATTTTCGTTGTTTAGCATTATTTAATTCCTGAAATTCATTGTATTAACTTTTTAAAAACTAACCTGGGGATTGGATTCACTTAAAGACGAATAACTAGACGATCTGCTTCCGAGTGGTTCTGGACTTAGGCTTCCGTAGGACGTGGTTGAACTTAAAGACACTGTGTCAGCCCTGCTCCTATAAGGAGAAAGCTGCACGTGTTTCATCATCTGAAATCAAAAATTGTATAGGTACATTAAAAATATGTATTTGTTATAACATTCAAAATATGTAAATGCCCAGAGGATACGAAAAATGAAAGTTATTTAAATCGTGTACATATTTATTCATTCAATATTACCAGTTCTATATACTTAATTATATACAATGAAAAAAAATTAATTAAAAAAGAATTAACCGAGCGCAAAATTGTTTATGTACATTAAAAAAAACCAAAGAAATCGTCGATGTTTTCCTATAGTATGATGCTTAAAGTACTTTCTGAACAGGAAGTGTTTTAATCTTTGATTCTAAAGCACAACATGTTAGAGTTAATCTTTCCTTAGGTTACAAAATTTCATTTAGTGAATTGAATTTCGAAACTCTCAAGCTTTAAATATAGACATTGTACAATTTAAATTATAGCAATAGAGTAAACTTTTGAAAAACTTCTTTCTTAGGTTTTACAATAATTATTTATACGAACGATTTGTGAGTCGTGAACGCCAGGTAGTGGTCGTAAAGTTTATAGAACAAAAATGAGATGTACCAAGAGGGAAGGTTTCGCTAGGAGCAGGGAGTTCAAGTCACTATAAATATGGCTGAGATGAACGCGTTACTCTGTAAATAAATACAAAACAATTTAGGGTGGAAACTTTTGACTCTCCCTCCACACTTGAAATTGAGATTTAGAATGTAACGAGTCTTTTTGGATACAAAATCTTTGAACTGAGTGAAAATTTGAAATTGGGGGATCCAAAAGTCAAAATTACGGAATTACATAAAATTCCCAAAATGTTCAGATTTCATATTACAAATACTACGTAATTTAAATTAAATGGAAATTTAAAAATAACAGAAAACGAGTTCATATTTAAAACAGCCTAGCCCTTAGAATTTGTGAATTTTAGGTTTCCCAATTTTGGGGCTACAAAAACGCACTATGAAACTATGAGCACGTTAAAATTCTGAAAGTCGAATTTGGTTGCCCTAAGTCGTAAGTTATGTAAGACGATGAGTTACTCAGTTCACAGGTTCTATGTTTATCTTTAGAGGAAAACTTTTCTTGGCCAAAATTAATTGTTTACTATTTTTAATCATTTGATATGTTTATTTTCGAATTTAACACTTGAAACATTGAATTTCGACATTTAAAACACTAACAATTATTATACAAAACGCAATTATGTAATCAAATGGTGTAGTAAAGTTCTAAATTTCAAACAAATTTACATTTCACACCTTCACTTACAACCCATAACAGTTGTAACTAAAATCATTAATAAATAAATTAACATAAAACTCATGTCCAAGCCATTTAAATTTAAGTATGTGGAACAAACTTCTAACCAGATGTAAGAAACAAGAAGGCCAACTGCTATAATAAGAAGTAAAAAAGCGTTTATAATCCAGACAAACGTTATAAATGGAGAAAAGTTAGAGTTGCAAATAATTACCACACATGGACAAGCGTGAAATTCTAAATAAAACAAGACCGGCTGGTTTTTCTTTATGTTATAAAAGTGTTTGTTTACTACCTAACTTTCATGTTTTATTTATATACCGCATTTTATAATAATAATTAATTATGATAAATAACGACGCTTAAAATGTTCTTTTGGAATTTAGAATTTTTTTGAAAATATCGGATATTTAATTAAAAACAATACATGACATCACATTTTACCGAAAGAAAAGTCATCAAAGGTTACTCGATTATTTTGAAACGTTTTCCTCCACCTACACGTCTTTGTTGTTTATTTGTCGAAGTTTATTTTTGTTTACATTTTTTATCCAAAGTCAATATCCGATCGCTGTTCAGGTAGCCTTACCGCTTGTATTCTAATATTACAATTTATAACCTCGTATATAAAGGACTATAAATATCTCTTTGAATGAGTATTACATTATACACAGCCTGTTTTCAATTTTTAAACAAATCGAAGTCTACTACTTGCATAATAAGTACGACAGTCTGTAGTAATATTTATTCGCTCACGAGTGTGAACCTAAATTCTTGTTTAAAGAAACTCGATCAATTTTGCGGTCTGAAAACAATGTTGCGGTTTATAAAAAAAATATAGGGCGTCTGAGTACTTTAATGGAATGTCGATTTTCACTTTAAACTTCACCGGATATTGGTTGTTTTCTTATTTGTTGTAAACCACTTCAAATTATGTAATGGAACTTTTAGTTATCTACAGGAATGCAAGGTTTGGTTAAAGGGGCTTGTCAATTTTTTTATCGGTAATTTTGGTTTCTTATAATATGCGACACTGTTGCCACATTGATAAAATGTCAAGGTATCAAGGGATTTTTGTTGTATTATATCAGAAGGGTATTAGGGTATATAAACAAGTAAGAAAACTGAAATTTGGTCAAATTTGCTCCTCCAATTATGTACATCCTCTTCCCCTACAGTTTCTCTCGACCTCTTTTTTGGTCTTCCTTTTTTCTTCCCTCCATGCTATTTGTTTTATCATACGCTCATCCAACATCCTGTCTAGATGTCCCAACTATTGCAATCTTCTTGATTTTATAACGGCATCTATTTTCAGCTCTGTAATAATGGTACACCTCTTCATTTGTTCTTCTCATATGCAGGTCCCCTACTTTTTCCTCCCAAAAATTGTTCTTTCCCAAGCTATTAACCTTTCCTGTGCAGCTTTGTTCGGCACCCAAGTCTCGCAGCTATATGCTATATAACGTTGTGGGTCTCAATATTGTTTTATATAACATCAGTTTGTTTCCCCGGATATGTGTTTTCATTGTATCAAGATTTATACTGCCTGCACATTTGTTTCCTTTCATACACCGAAAACACTCGACCGCAATGGCAAACCACCGGGGTATTCCGCCTAGTAAGTCGTCTCTGGAGCAGAAGTGCAAGCACCTCTGTGGTTTGGAGCCCACGTAAAGCTGTAGGTCCCCTAAGTCTGTAGGCCACCTGACACACGCACACCACAGGCATATGGAGAGAGGACTGGAAATGTCCTGTAAAGGGCATACCATTCCAAAAAGAATAATAAGCCTTGCTTTGATCTCTCTTAGCTTCTTGGTATTGCTTCGATATATGTAAATGTCCCAAGATATACAAATTCGAACTGTTCTTGTGATGTTTTCAAGATAAATTCTGTGTTATTTCCCATTTGATAAACTTGCTTCACAGAATTTACTGATCAGTTCCTGTAGTTTTTGGCACTCCTCTTCCTATTATAGCAGCATCATCTGCATAACCTAGGTCTTGATGGTTTTTGTACAGTATACGTACCCCTTTCTGTTCATTTGGCTATCTCTTATAATTTTCCCCAAAGACACAAAACAATAACGTCGATAGGGGGTCGCCCGGTCGCCTTGCCTTAAACCTGTTCTGATTTCAAACTCTTCTGTTGTTACCCCATCGGCTCTAACGTTGCCTTTTGTATTCCTCAAGGTCATTTGAACTAACCTTGTTCACTTATTAATTTGTTCCTTTTTATTGAGTCGCACGTTTCTTTTTCTAAGTCAATGAATAGTATGGCTGCTGGGTCTTGAATTCATAGCAGGTCGTAATCACTTCCTTCAGCGTGAATATTTGTTCTTAGTCCCTCTCCCTTTCCTGAAACCCGCTTGTAGTCTCCTAGTTACGGCTCCAGTATTGCCTCCAATCTTGTTTTTATTAATGTTTGCCAAAATCTAATACACTACATTCAGTAGGGATATCCCTCTGTAATTGCAACATTCTGCTTCTCACCTTTTTTCAAAATAGGTATAATAGTTGCTTTTTCCCAACTTTCAGGCATCCTTTCCTGGTACCATGTTTCGCACATTATTTCATATATCTTCTTTCATTTTTCTTTTTCTTTCATTTATTCCTGAACTTTTGTTGCTTTTCAATTTGTCGTTTATCTCATCGATGGTTCGTAGGGAGCCACGTGAAGTGGATTACCGCGCTTTATACAGGTTTAATAAAGTTAATGTGGATTGGATAACTAATTATTTCCTTGGTGAGACCGAAGAAAATAGGGGTCGTGCTCTGAGCAATGAAGACAAAATGAGGGTTTTTTTACGTTATGTTGGCGATCCGGGATTCCAAATTGGTGTAGGAGAAGATTATCGGTGTCCATCAGTCGACGGTATCTCGAACAGTTACCAGTGTTATGACGAGTATCGTGCAGAAATCGAATGTGTGGATTAAATTACCATCGTCGTATGAAGAATTACAAACTGATAAAGATAATTGGCAGAAAAAGTTTAATTATCCTTCAGCTATTGGTGCTATAGACTTCACACACGTAGGTACCCATAGTGAAACCGGCTTTTCATGGAGACGAATATGTTAACAGGAAAACTGTTAACTAGTATCTATCAATGTACATATTGTACATGCCACGTGTAATTGAATCGAAGAATTCACGAGTGTGGATGCTTCTTGGCCAGGATCTGTACAAGACTCAAGTATGTACATGGAAAATTCTGATGTATACAACATCATGCAATAGAACATGGCTGCTGCTGTTTTGTTAGGAGACCCTGGTTATGGTTTAGTTCCGTGGCTCATGACCCTTATAAGGTTGCCGATACCCCAGAACGAGGAGAACGGGTTATAATTGAGCGATGCTTTAGGCAACTAAAACAGCGTTTTCCTACACTACATAACAAAATACGGGTCAATATAGAAAAGGTGCCTCACTTGTCATGAGTTGTTTATCTTGCACAACTTAGCTAATAAGCGCCTAAATGATGAAGATTTTGATTTTGATGTATAAGAACATGGCGAACAAGAAGGGAATCAAGACGAAAATGTAGCCAATTATGGATATGCAGTGATACGTCAGAGAGGTCCAAATCCGAGTGCCCACTTGCACATTTCGCAAAATTTCGAGTGGCATCTCCGTTTTTAATCGAAAACTTTATGCATATCAAAACAGAGTTCCCACTCATTAACAGGAGCAGCTACTCACCACAATTTGGAGTACCTACTTTTGAGTGTGCACTCAACTTTATGCATATCACCCAATGTCTCGTCTGATATTTTTATTAAAAAAATTTAGTTGCATACACGAAACATTGCCTGATGGCATTATTGGGGAGCACGTTGCAGGTGTCACTAAAGTAATAATGTTTCATGATATAAATATGATAGAAGTTCGCTGAATGAAAAATTCAAAAACGAGTCGTATTTGTCACCACAAATTTTCGATCGATTTCAGCAGAAATTGTATGTTTTCATAGCAATGGAAACAAATGTCTTCCCAGTGGGGCCTTTTTACAGTAATGTCTTTGAGAGGAAAATGGAATGCTTTCGGTTAAAACTTTCGCCCTTGCTGTGTTATGATATGAATAGGGAAGTTTCCCTTCAACTGAGTCATTCAAACAAAAATTAAAACTAATTAACAAACAAAACGCAGCTCTGTTACCAAGGTTGAAGAATGAACTAAAGAAGAAACTGGAGTAGAAACAAGCAAGCAGTAGGAGCCAAGAAGAAAAAGGAATTATAGTATTTTATAATATGGGGCAGTGTTGTAAAACGGATAAAATTTCAGCAAATTAAAGGAGTTATTCCAGAATCTCTACACTGCTTTAAGCGGTAGACAGAGAAAGGATTAAGTAAGTAAGTATTCAAGAACACGCTCTAAAATGTAACATTTGATCTTTACAGTTAATTTTTGAAAATTTTCAGCTGCCTCTGGTGTTGGACCAAATTAATTTCTGATGAAAATCTAAACGAAGCTAAAACCACTTCGTTTCTAAATCGAACCGCGGTTCCAAATTAGTTTTATCAAGCCGAACAAAAATAATATTTACTCTCCTAAAAGATAACCAGCAGGTTGTTGGTCTGTGAGAAAGTAAATAAATTTAAGCATTCGCGATTAAAGGAGGCAAATCTCAGGGACGTAATTTATAAGCCCACAATCACGCTAAAAAAAAGTGCCGAAAACCCACATGTTTGAAAAAGATACCGGTAACTTAAACGTTGCTTCATCAAAGACCTTTTTGTTAAGAAGTTATCCTTTAGTCCATTAAAAAAAATAATCTAACCCAATAAAGTCGCGCCTCTATTAATAATCCTTAAGGAACATCACGCATAGTTCGTGGCACCTTACAAGAAAACACAATATAAACCACCTACACGTACACATCTTCTACAAAAGCATTATACCTTTTGAGCAATATTCTCATACAGATATGGAATGGGGCTCTTGTTCGTGGGGTGGGCGGACTACTACAGGTGTGTTCTAAAGAGTTTACACCGCGTTCGCTCGAACGGCCTACGCCAACTTGATTTAATGATAGTTTTAAAACCCTAACATTCTCGCTTTCTTTCCTTCAGAGAAAACCTGATCCGTGGTGTGATTGACACCCGTTTTAAATATTAATAGGTTCTGTCGTTTCGTTTTGTTTCTAATTTGTCTTTGAATTAGCTAACAAGGTGTAGCCTGGTAGATACGCAACGGCGATGCATGTTTTGCATGTTTAATTAATTTTTCATTTCGTTGTTACAAGCAATACCGTTCTATGGTTTTAATTTTAGAAGCGTGTCTAATAAATGACGAATACCAAAAGGAATGTTTACATGATTTTATCAGAAATGTCGATATAAAATTCTGTGATGCCCATACTAGAGATTGATACGTTAGAAAAACGTTTGTTTCATGATATAGTTATTTGTTTCGAAGAGATTTGAAGCCAGAAGTTCGAAAATAATAGACAATAGAAAGAAAAAATGAAAATAAAAAGGCCAAGGGCCCCAAGAGAAAAGAAAACCTGTACAACGAACAACCTACAAAATATCAATATTTGAAATACAATCATTTAGAAAGGGGTAAACAAACGGCTTCAGTTTAAAATTTTAGAATTTCAGCCATTATTTTCAGGAAGAAAACGGTTTAACTTCATCTGAATTCTTTGTGGTTCAGCTTTTGTAATGTGATATTATGTCTTGGCCACGGAGTAAAAAGACAGGGGGTGCTGCATTTCCATTAACTGCCGACCGAATCCGTGTCGAAGTTTGTTGCCTGACAGGGATAGAAAATGCGGGGCTTCGAAAATAGGGAGCATATTAGAAACGGCACGGTTTGGTCGGGAAGTACATACACTCTCCTGCAAGTTCTTGAATCCTTTTTTAAGAGTTTTAAAAACTGAAATTAATAGAGTCAAAAAAGGGTAAACGTAATTGACTTTTAAATTATATATTGAACGTTTTTAAAACGTAAAACAAATTAGATTAGTCACGATGTATAACTAAAATCCTAACAGCTTTAGATTAAATGCACAAAGTAACAGTCTTCTTGTGTGAATGATTATTAGATTATTACAAAGCTAAGGGGTTTTAACAAATTTTTGTATTTAAAAATTGGTTTAATGAAACATATGTTATTACAACAAAAAAAAAGAATATAAGGCAGCCTCACAAAGCTGACAAAAAACTATAAAAAATCAGATAAAGAACAATACATATGAATAATAGATCAAGGTTTCGTTCGCCTCCACCAAAACTTAAATAAATGCACATAATTTTAGATTCCACTTGAATTATATAAATGACCTTAAGTTATTACGATCAAAACCACGCATTATTTAAAGTTCAGTGAGATTAAGTTACGGGGATTTACAAAAATAAATTTGGGTTTTGAAAAGAGAATCCTTTTTATTATTGTAAAAAACTTGAATCTGCAAGACTTACGGAAAGCAAAAAAGCGACGGATTAATGTTATTAAAAACAAATCTAGTTAAATAATTGTAGAAAATGACAAAATTTTCTTTGTATTTTATTCATGTATACTGACTGCAGTTTTCATTTCACTGTCGTTATTTTTTCATGCTCAAAATCAGTAAAAACAAAAACGTCTTATTTCCTTCAACCAATTTAGATTACTTTGCAGTTTAAGGTGTTAATAAGATTAAAAACAATAAACATTACCATATTATAAAGAAACTTTCACTTACAACTTAGAAAATCCTCCTCCACTCTGTTGAATTTCAAATTAAATTACTAACTGATTAATCATTAATAGAATAAATTCCCAATAAATACAATTTAATATGCATAGTATTTTTTATATAGTGAAAATTCAAATTATTGTAATTTAAATGTAGGTATTTTCATTTTTATTATATGCAACTGGTTTCTGTTGTTTCTTGCCTGAGTGCCAGCATGAAACATAAAAAGGAAATAAATAATTAAATTGAATTAATAATAACTCATTCATATGAAACTTGTTAATTTGTACGCTAATTTTATGTAATAAATTAGAGGAATGCTACGCATGTGCATCTTCCTGTTTTCTTACTGAAGAATTGCTCTGTATTTATACGGAAAATGTTTTTGCTGGGCTAAAAAGACTCGATTAAATTACGTTTAACTTAATTTTTAATGAGTTTTAATGAATTATAAAAAATTATGTAGGTACATACCATAACTATACTCACAGGTATTTTAACTATTAACCTGTGGTTGTAAGTAGCCAATACTTTAATTTAATCTCTACAATAAGTTTAACTCTAATGTTTCAAATTAAATATTATTATAATGCATGAGCTTTTAATAATAAAATAATTTTTAAATTTAGAACATGCGAAAATTTTTGTAAACGTATTCATTTATTATTTAAAATCATGGCTTTTTCCTAATATTTATGATGTTTTGATTTTAAACTAATGTTATTTTAAATTATTATATCTTATAAGAGTAAATAATTCTTCTTTCTTTCACATTAAGTAGACATATTTCATATAAATTACTTCTACATCTTCCTGGCAAGCACTATCAAAACAGTATTTCTATTAATTTTATTCTAAGAAGTGTTGTTTACTTGAACAGCTGGCAGATAATTTGTTATATGGAACAAATATTTATTTGTTTACTTATTATATTTGATGCCTCATATCAACTGATTAACTAAACCAATATTTTAGAATCAAAAATTATATTATAAGGTTTGTTTAATGATATAAACGACCTACTTTTGTAAGAAAATTCAAACTCTCCTTATATTTACTCTGTAAATCAAAAGTAATTAAAGTTTTTTCACAAATTAATTGCTATTTTATCTAGTTTTCAATATTAATAATAATCTCACACACTTTTTGCATATACAACAATTAAGGAACTTTTGAGATCAATTTAATTTATTAATATCTTAGACTTAATCTTAATAGATATTTAAAACTTTCATTTCTACTTAACAGCAATTCTTAAGGTAAACAATGACCTTTAGTGTATTTTTAAGTACACAAATTTATTTATCATATCATTCGATTCCTGGCTGTCAAGTTAACTAACTGACTGCATTATTTGCAACGGAACAGTCTTTTATTCTGCCATTTAATCGTGGCTTTTCACATTCATTAGTCAATTCAATCTGTGTACTGAAAAGGCAATTTCGTGTCGGTCATGACGTTTAAAAATAAATTTAATTCTAAGATCGCTGAAGATAAAACCATTAGTTGTTGTCACGTCGCGCAATTAAAGCAGCAACTTGCATGGTTTTTAAAAACAGACACTACATTAAAATGTCCTTTTGGTAACGTTGTTTCCCATGCATCTATTTTGTTCGTAATTGTAACATAACGACGCAAATTTTCCACGGTTATTTCACGAACGGATATTGCAATATAAATACGGTTTTTTTGTTATAAAACACAACGTTGAATGAGGAAATTGTAACAATGAATGTTGTTATGTAGAAAAGCACGCATTTATGCATGCACGCTGTAAAATTTACTGTGAATTTTTCTGAAATGCAACGTAAATAGTGATTTTCTAAGTGAACCTTTATTACGAAAGGCGGATCTTAAATTTTCAAACGAACGGTTTGATATTAAATGAAATTGCGTCATCTACATTCTACAGGATGCTATATTTTACATACATTGGTTAATAAAGCTTAGATACTTACGTTAGAATAACCTATGTATTCTTATTAATTACACCACCTGGTGTTTATTTAGAGCGGAATTTTGAAAATGATTTAAATATTAGTAGTAGAATAGGGGCAGCTGATACCGCCATTTTGTTTTTAATTGGGTCAATCAATTTAATCGATTGCGCAATCAAGGTCGAATTAATGGGATTAGCGGTTTAATTAGATCAATTCGCGGTTTATTTAGGGCAATTTAGATCAATCCGCGGTTTATTTAGGTCGATTTAATGGGATTAGCGGTTTAATTAGATCAATCCGCGGATTATTTAGGACAATTTAATGAGATTACGTCATAATTAGATCAATCCGCGGTTTAATTAGATCAATCCGCGGTTTAATTAGGTCGATTAAAAAGTTTAATTAAATTCTCGATTAAAAGCGGCGGCGCATTAATAGCTCGATCAATTTAATCCATCAAAATTTCGATTAAAAGCGGCGGCCATCTTGGAATTAAATCAAGTATTATAGCTAGTTCAATCAGTTTAACTGTTTAATTAGATCAATCTATCTCTCTCACCCTCTATATTGTACAAATGGGCAGGGAATCGGCGGGTGCATAATTAATTATTCAGAGTGCCATATTGAATTAACCTTTAATCAAAGTTATCAAATTCAATCAGGTTAACTGTTTAATTAGGTCAATCTATCTCTCTCACCCTAAGTGACATATTGAATTAATCTTTAATCAAAGTTACCAAAATTCGGCGTTATCGCGGTATCAATTCAGCCGATAAAATTAACTAGACTGAGTACAGTCATTTTTTTTTTTCTCAAACAAGGTACGTCTTCGACAAGTTGGGACCTGTATGTTTACAATTCAAAGCTTATGACGTCAATAGGGATTAATTTATCTTAACAATAGAAACCTCGAGGGTCCAGCTGTGACATCACAGAAAAACACATGAGTCATCAAAACGTCAATCACCCACTCGGGGTGTAAACAATAATAAAAGTAACTTATTTCAAATTCCCGGAATACAGGAAATGACTAATGTGACAGCCATTGTGTGATTATCGCAATCAATAACCATTGTTCAAAGGATCTTTCTAGATTATTCTACAAGTTGCGTCATGAAAAGGCATGTTTCGACTTGTATGTGAGACATCTCCCCTTCCATCCTACACTACGGTATAAATAAGCGAACAGATTCCTACTCGGCCATTCAGAGTTCCTATCTGTGCTTTCTACCTAGTGACCTATTGAGTAAGTTATGAATAACCAGCAAGAAAATTCAACCGTTGAGGCCAGGAAGCGTTGGGCCCCATATGATAAATCGCGTCGAGGCTGCGTCCAGAAGGCTACAACAGTATCCAAAGAGCGACCCCGAAGTTTTTCGCCACAACGCCATATCACCGAAGAAGACGTGCGTGTGTTTCAAGAAGAAGTCCGACCTGCATACGGTGTCAAACCCTCTGAAGATGACGCGCAGCAGAGAAACCTGGTACGAAACGAGAAGAAGCGTCTACTTTGCGGATCCTACCTCCCGTTAAATAATTCTGCAAGTAAGTTGATACATATTGGAATGGATCCGTATAAAGATTTTGCCCCGGTTGTCCGTATCGTTAAAAGCGGTATTGAAGCTGGGGTAGAATTCGAAGAAGAAGCGTTCAAGGAGTTCGTTAATGTTCTACCCGAGATATTAGTGTCCTTGCGTGAAGGTAGTTTAAACTTCGATTTGCAGCGTTACAAAATGCTCTGTACGGGGTGGCAAACGTGTAAATTTGTACCAAAAACTGGTACAGAAACATTTGAACTTTACGCAATGTATTCTACGCTAGCGAAAATTGTGGACATGAAAGATTTTCTCTTTGTGCGCCTAGAGACATTGAAAAGGAGTGCTATGAAGATGTCTGTGTTATTTACTGAGTTTTATACAAATGTAGCATGTATTGTTGAAAATTCTGGAAATTTTGACGTATTAGACGTTTTACTTTCAGACACCTATAAAATAGATTATAGGGGTGAAGATGTTTTAGGTGAATTGATTTATAATTTTAAAAATTTTGTTATTACTGTAATTCAAGGTAGTGTAGGGTCTGATGATCGATTGTACATTGCTGGTGGTGTTAATAGATAAATAAATAAATATTGTTTCCACGTATACCTGTCTTATTATTTATATAAATTTCTAATTCTTTTTCCTACAGCCAGTTTAACTCTGACGTTGATGCAATAAACATGGAGTGCCAGTTTCAACATCCGTTTTCTGCAATTGTTGCGGGACCGTCAGGGTGTGGAAAGTCGTTTTTTGTAGTTGATTTTTTAAAAAATATGAACAGTGATAATATATGCAATGTGAAATTTGAAAAAGTAATTTGGTTTTATGATGAGTGGCAACCTTTATATAAAGACTTAAGCTCCATAGTTGAATTTCAACAAGGGCTACCAAATATGGACCAGTTTGACGGGGTTCAACCAAATTTAATAATTATTGACGATTTAATGCGCGAGACAAACGGCAGTATTGTAGATATATTTACTAAGGGGTGTCATCATAGAAATTTAAGCGTGTTTTTCATAACACAAAATATATTTCATCAGGGCAAAGGGCAGAGGGATATTTCCCTTAATGCACACTACATCATATATTTTAAAAATCCGCGAGATGGAACTCAAATACGTCATTTAGCGTGTCAAATAGTCCCTTCAAACATTAAATTTCTACAAGAAGCGTACCAAGACGCAACTTCCAAGCCTCACGGCTATTTACTCTTCGACTTAAAACAATCAACACCTGATGAGTTTAGATTCAGAACATCTATATTTCGAGAGGATGGTTCATGTTATGTGTATGTGCCGAAGAAGGAGTATAAATACAACAACACCTATAAATCTAGCGTCATTAGTGCATGATGCCTCACGCTGTGATTAAAAACTCTGAATTGCTCCGTGCCCTAGCAAAACTCGGACCTAAGGAGCGAGCGGCTCTCTTAAAGGCCGTGGGTGATAAAGAAATTCATTGTATTTGTGAATGTATTTATAACACTTTAAAAGGAAAAGTTCCATTAAGTATTCATCAGAAAAGGCGACTCTCTCAACACAAACACATCCTAAGGCGATTGGTGAAACCCGGGGAACCTATATTCAAGAAGAGAAAATTGTTAATACAAAAAGGTGGTGCATTACTACCGTTAATTCTTGCTCCACTAATTAGCGGAATTCTGGGAAGTTTGCTAAAATAAACTAAAAAATGGAGCATGCTAAGAAAATGATGATTGTGCCTCCCGAGTTGCTACAACGGTTAACTGTTTCTGAAAATACACAACCAAAAATATTATCTCAATTAGACGAAGACATGCAAAAAGTTCTTGGTTCCAAATTATCGGATCATGACAAATGGGCCCAGTACAATCAGGTGTTGCAAAGATATTTACACTTTACGGACCAGTCTCGTCAGCCAGTCAACGTGCCTGTGGAAGTCAAACAAGAATCTTTACAGCATTCAGACATACTAGCCACACTACCCGATACGTATAAGAGAAAGGCGAAGAATCTTATTAATATTTTATCTTCAACTGGCTCAATTGATTGGGATGATAAGGGAACCGTCTCCATAAAAGGCGAAATTCTACCGTCATCAAATATTATCGATCTAATAAATGATACACTAAGACCTCGCAAAAGTTCAAATCCTGCAGGCTGGGAGCAGTTTGCATCCTTTATGAATGAGAAAAATATACCTCATGAGCTAATAGGTAACCCTAAACGACGTAATGTTTCATCTTATAATCAATCGCCAAAATTTTTAAAATCAGAAGTGAAGCCCGAAGACTACGATGCCGATTCAGAAGGTCGTATAAAAGAAGTTTCTGGAACTGCCTCAACCAGTCAACAAACACCTGCTAGCACACGCTCTAAAAAGCGTAAAACTTTAGGCAATACCGCACGCTCAGCTAAATCTCTGGGTTGGGCAAGACTTAAACTTTAAAAATGGTTGATTTGAATACCATCTACTACGACCCTTCAAACCCTGTTGGATATTCTGGTGCCGATTCATTAATAAACTCTGTAAAAAATCAAGTTCCAAAAGCAGACGTAGAAGAGTGGTTAAAGAAACAGGATGCTTACACTGTTCATAAACCTCTTAGAAAACATTTTCCAAGAAACAAGTACGTTGTTAGCAACATGTTTGAATTATGGCAGGCTGATCTTTGCGACATGAGGACTTTGACTAAATACAACGATGGAAGCAATTATATTTTAACAGTAATAGATGTCTTTAGCAAAATGGCTTGGGTAAGACCTTTAAAATCTAAGACTGCAACATCAGTAATAGAAGCTTTTAAAGAAATATTTAACGAATGTGAAACGACTCCTTTAAAAATTCAAACTGACAAAGGCAAAGAGTTTGTGGCAGCGCCCGTGCAGAAACTGTTTAAAGAACATGACATTAATTTCTTTGTTACCAATAATCCCGATGTAAAAGCGGCCGTAGTTGAAAGATTCAACCGAACACTTAAAACAAGAATGTGGCGTTACTTTACCTATTCAAACTCGTACAGATACATCGATGTACTGCAAGATTTAGTTTCATCATATAACAATAGATATCACTCGAGTATCAAAATGCCCCCGAGTAACGTAAACGAACAAAATGTATTGGAAGTATGGAACAACCTTTATCGTGGAGGAGTGGGGGTACAAAGAAAACCTAAATTTAAAGTGAATCAGCATGTTAGAATCAGTAGAACAAAACATACATTCGAGAAAGGTTACGAGACAAATTGGAGTGAAGAGGTCTTTAAAATCTGCGCGACTATACAGCGGAAGCCGCCTGTATACAGAATAGTTGACTTAAACGACGAAATTATTGAAGGAACTTTCTACGAGGAAGAGCTACAACCTGTAACGTTAGAAAAAGACACAGTATTTAAAATCGATAAAGTGTTAGCTGAAAAAGGTCGTGGCAAATCAAAATATTATTTAGTGAAGTGGAGGGGGTACAGCGACAAGTTTAATAGTTGGGTAGCAGCTTCAGAACTTAAACGTTTGTGAAAATGGAGAACGAATTTTATCTAACTCTCTTAAGCAACAGTTCAATGGAATATTTTCCCAAAAACACTACAACAAAGTTTATTACACAGTTACATAAACGTGTAAGGTTAACTAGTAACTGGGTTGTTGGAATTGCTGAAATTCAATATCCGTGTTCCTTTTTAGCTGTGACAGACACGGATAACTTAATTTATTATCGTCTAACGCCACCTAACGCTGAAGACAAGGAAACGGTGCTAAAAAATGCTAGCAGCCATTTCAAAGACAGCTCAGAAGTTTTATACGAAAATGACGGATGGTTTGTTTTTCACATACCAGCCGGGAATTACGAGAATATTGAAGATGTTATTACGACGATTAACAGTCATCAATTACTAAGTAGGCTGTTGGAATTTAAGTACAATAAAGTTACTAAACGGGTGTCGTTAAACTTAAAAGAGCAGCTAGCCGTACTGGGATTATCACAAAGATTGGCTCTTCAACTTGGATATAAACCGGGGACAAACATTGCACTCAACCAAGCCCCGTCCCACCCCTCAAATATCTGGGTAGGCCTGCCATCTCAAATGTTTGTATATTGCGATATTGTAGAACCTCAACTTGTTGGCGATGTTTTATCACCACTTGTTCGTATTATCAATATAACCTCAGACAATTATAATTACGGATGTCATAAGGATGTAATATTCTCGCCCACTCACTACATCCCTGTGATGAGAAAAGAATTTGAAAATCTCGAGATAGATATAAGGACCGAGACCGGAGCCTCGATGCCATTCGAGTTTGGAACTCTGAGCTTGAAACTACACTTCAAGAAAATTAATTAATGATGGATTGTCCCTATCAACAATATTACGTACAACAGGCAGGGAGTGGTATTGGGGCTATTTACAGAGGAGCTCCTTATCAACGTGGACATGGAATTGGATCATTTCTGGGCGGTATATTTCGCAGCATCCTTCCTCTTTTTAAGACTGGTGCTCGAGTGGTGGGGGAAGAAGCCTTGAGAAGTGGGAGTAATTTTTTAAACGATCTAGCCGACAAGCGCACCGTTAAAGAAGCCTTTCACAATAGATTAGAAGAAGCTGGAAAAAATTTAAAACGTAAAGCCGATGCAAAAATCAGCACTTTAATGGACGGATCCGGGTATAAAAGACCACGCACATTAAACATTACTCAGTCTATATCAAGATCTCCTGGAAGGGTCGTCAAGCGTAAAAATACTACGAAAACAGAACATAGTGATATATTTACTAAAATTTAAAAATGTCTTTTCTACATGCTCATTCTTGTGAATGCATTAAATCCGAGCTGGACTTGTTTGCGTTACCTTCGACTCAAACTAGTATCGAAAATGGACAATGGATATTTTATAAACCGCTTTCTTCGCTTACTGATGACGCACCTATCGAATTTATTGTACCCGGAAATGGAAATGATTACCTGGACCTGAGTCAAACTATGCTACATGTAACCGCAAAAATAGTGAAACAAGACGATACACCTCTAGGCGATGAGGACAAACCAGCCCCCGTAAATAACTGGCTACATTCTCTTTTTAGTCAAGTGGAGATATATTTAAATCAAAAATTGGTATCACCTCCAAACAATACTTACGCCTACCGTTCATACATAGAGACTCTTTTGAATTATGGGCCTGAAGCTAAGAGTTCTCACTTGACCTGTTCGCTATGGTATAATGATACAGCTGGAAAAATGGACGCCACAGGCGATGAAAACAGTGGACTAGATAAAAGGCGGTCGTTCACGAGTAAGAGTAAACAAGTTGAATTAATGGGCCATGTTCATGCGGATTTGTTTAATCAAGAGAAATTTCTTATTAACGGTGTTGAAATGAAGATAAAGTTTGTTCGGTCACGTGACACGTTTAGTTTAATGGCTATCGCGGGTTCGACGTATAAAGTGAAAATTACTGACGCTAGTTTATTAATAAGAAGAATGAAGATAAACCCCAGCATTTTGATAGCTCACACTAAAGCTCTGGCAACGGCTACATCTAAATATCCAATAACTAGAACTGATGTCAAGGTTTTAACAATTCCATCAGGTGTACAAAGAAAATCCTTAGACAATGTGTTTCTCGGACAATTACCGAAACGCTGCATTGTCGGATTTGTGACAAATAAAGCATTCAACGGCGATTATGCATCCAATCCCTTTAATTTCGATCACTTTAAAATGAATTATTTTTCATTGTATATTGACGGACAACAGATTCCTACTAAACCTTTACAACCAGATTTTACAAAGGACGGAATGTACGTTCGGGCCTACCACACCTTATTTTCGGGGACAGGAATTCATTTTCTGAACGAGGGTAACGATATTTCACGCGAAAATTACTCTAAAGGATATTGTTTTTTCGTTTTTGACCTAACACCAGATTTATCGGCAAATGCCAGCACTCATTGGAATCTTGTGAAAAATGGGTCACTTCGTGTAGAAGTTGGATTTGAAGAAGCTTTGAAAGAAACAGTGAATTGTCTGCTATACGCAGAATTTGACAACGTAATCGAAATTGATAAACACCGAAACGTGGTGGTGGATTTTAGCAGTTAAAGCAAGTTTTGTTGCAAGTGGGGATTTAGTCAGCTGCTTGTAGTTGCATAGTATGGACGTGTTCGTTGACTTGCAAGGGTTCCGTGGAGTTGACAAAAAGTTCATTCCAAAAGAAGTTGTCATTATTTCCGGCGACGGAAACAAAATTGAAATCCTTCACTTCGAACCCCCTCAAATTTATTCATCGCTACCTGCTTCTGTAAAAAAGGACGTGACATATCTAGAAAATTATTTTCACGGACTGTCTTGGGATTCAGGCTTCGTAAATTTTGAAGAGTTTGAACTAGAACTCAAACGTGTGGTGCAGTGCTTCGATACAGTCTTTGTTAAAGGCGAGGAGAAGAAGAAAGTTTTAAGCTTTCTCAAACAAGCTGTTATAAATTTGGAGGAATTTGGGTGTCCGTCTTTAAATAAATTGAAGAAAAAGAAAACTGCAGTACGTTGTATGAGTCATACAATTGAAAATCCTGTTTGCGCCGTTGAAAACGTACTACTTTTATCTGATTGGTACAATGAACACGTTCGAAATAAAGAGCGCTCTCCGGACAATACCGAGTCAGTCGAATGTGAATCGACATGTTTATGCTTCTGATGAATTGCCTACGCGTATAATTAGACCATGTGCGATTGTGGCAAACACAGATCCATTTTATAAACCCGGAGAACACTGGGCAGCCTTCTACATCGATGAAAATGGTCATGGCGAGTACTTTGATTCATTCGGACGCCACCCCGAAGGACATCATTATAATTTTATTCAGAAGAATTGTAAATCTTGGAAAAGCAATACTAGAATGATCCAGAGTATGACTTCAAATTTCTGCGGCCATTACTGTTTAGTGTATTTATATTTAAAAATGAATAATGTATCAACTTTAGATTTTCTAAGTATGTTCGATAATAATTTAAAAAGCAACGATCGGCTCATCAAGCTGATATACGACCGTTATTTCCCTAAGATAAACTTGTCAACTCGGCGTATGATATACTGAATGTAATACAATCTAATGTATAAATTGTAAGTGCACTTTTTTATATAAATAAAACTTTTTTAAACGACTTCTTGTTTCCTTATTCTCTACGAAGTAAAACAAAGAAAAATTTCGATTTGTATAAGAGTTTATTATTATTTCCATATATGTTGGTGGGTATAAAAAGTGAATTATGTATATAATAATAATCGTATAACGAAAGTGTAAGTGATAAGTACAGCAGTAACATTAATAGTTAAAATTGATTAAAACTTGGTTACATAAAATCGATTAACTAGAGTTAAACTTGGATTATTATTATTTCCATATATGTTGGTGGGTATAAAGAGCGAATTATGTATATAATAATAATCGTATAACGAAAGTGTAAGTGATAAGTACAGCAGTAACATTAATAGTTAAAATTGATTAAAACTTGGTTACAAAAAATTGATTAACTAGAGTTAAACTTGGTAGCATAAAATTATCTACAGAGTAAAAAAATGCTGATACTTGGAAGTTAAAAAACTATTATAATAGAGTACTGATAAATGATTAAAAATGAATAACTAAAGCTAAATTTGGTTATACAACGTTATATACATTTTTAAAATACTAATATTTGAACTTAAAACTAATGTGATATGAAAAAGTATATACAAGCTAAACTAAGAATAATATATAAAAACTAAGATTAATTATGCTAACGTACAAAAATAAAACTAAAATTAATTACTGGGAGATGACGAGCAGTTTCAGCTATATCGGTGGAAATCTACCATGTTATTACTAACTTACGTTCTATAACCGAAAGGAAGCGTGTCAAAACTATCCTCTACACGACGCCGCTTCGTATACTGAACTCTGAACACCTTCCGTTCAGGCTTGGAAACGACCTCGTGCACAGGTGTTCTGACAATCTTTCTATCGGTTTGAACGTACGTGGCCTCGGCGTCGTTAAGAACCATGTCTTTAAGGGTCTCGAAATTTACACTTTCGGAATTTTTAAAATTCAGGGTTATCCCTTTAACTTTGCAAATAAATATAAAGCCATTCTTATTGGTGGAAAACACCTTAAAGGCATAATTCTTAGGTCCGCCACTAACGAACTCGACAATGTAACTACCGGGCCCGTAACACTCGATCTCGTCGGTCATGTCACCGAGGAAATCTCCTGTTTCGGGTACCCACTCACCCGGCCGCTGTGTAAAAATCACACTGTCGGTGTCGAAGTACAGCACACGTCTACCCAGCTTTTCCAAATACTTATACAGCTCGAGGCGTGCATTAGCTGTCGTATATGCAGCTAGCGCGACATTGACGGTATTCAATGGCTGAATACACTCGTCCGGCCTGTCCCAATTTAGAATGATCGTATCATCGTCCACAGGAGTTAATGTATGGACTTCAACCGAAGGATCGGTAAGCTTCTTGAATAACTCATTCGAGTCCGTGATGATAGAGGACTGCATTAGATTTTCTCTCTGGGCAAACTTACCCCAGAAGCTGTTTAAACACAATTTCGCAATGTACCGCATACCCGGATTTGACGCGATTTTACCTTTATCTAATGCAACCCCCTCTCGATCAGCGTATTCGGAAACATACCGATCCTTGGCCTGGTCATCCGTACACCAAGAAGGCCATCCACTACACTCCTGCTTTATCTTCACGAAATTGTTTACGTAATCCGAAAAAAGTCCCCCTGTTTTCGTTGCCTTGTTGTACTGAGCGACCTTATATTCCCAAACCTCTAAAATTTCTATCACCCTGTAGCCCAGCGAAATAGCTTTCCGGAGTTCATCCGCCACGTAAGTACCGGTAAATTGACGCTCATCCTGCGTATGAGCACACTCGCCCATAAACTTGTCCTCAGCACAAGTTCTACACAGAACAAACATCAATTTACCGTGCATTCTAAGAGGTAGAACAGGATGGTATAGATCGGTTGGTGGTACAATCGTACACTTGACAATGCCCTCTACAGAATTAAGATCAATCTGTTCACATTTATCCCTGCCCACATGAATTTTAGGATGCCCTATGGGGTATTTCCCATACTTATTAACAAAGGGATACAGTGAACAGACGTCTAAATACCTGATCTTCTCATCCTTTTCTACCTTGTGATGCAACTTAATCGCATTGGTACGCCCACCGAAGAAACTATTTCGTGGGTTTAAGGGTTCGTGTCTAATAACGTTGTGATTGGCCAAAAATTCTGCGGCCTGAATATTAGTTTTTAGAAAAATTTTAAAACGACATTCTTTCATTTCAACGAGGTTATACCCGTAGGATCGGATGCGAGCTGATGTGGCCTCTGTCTTCTCACGACGCATAAACATCGTTTCATTTTTGTCACCACCAAGTTGCGCCGTTTGATCAGGGAAACAAGCTTCGCAACCGTGGTAGTAACAACCCTGGAACTGATATACAGTGTTCGTAGCCTCGCAGAAGCCATCGACCAAGCAGCCCTCCCTAAGTTTAACCTCGCGACTATTACCCGCGTGTTTAATTTGAATATCCAAAGAGTGTTCAAGATATAACAACCATTTGATGGCGATAGCTGATTGCTTGTCGGCCATTCTATAACCGTTTGGGGGTATAAGGCCTATTGTATCAGCTGTAAGAAACTTACGTCTGAAGACTGCATTGCAGGAACCAGCAATCGTGCATGCTTCACGGAAGGGATCAACACCGTTTGACGTGCAATAACTACGCCAAAACTCCAAGCAAGCCTTCCTCAGTATATCGACGTCAGAAATGCAGTATTTAACAAGCTCTTCTTGCAGGTTGAATACCGCATCTCGCTCGACCTCGCCTCTATACCAAGCAAGAAACTCACTTCTAGTCGACGTAGCCATCTCGTCAGCCCCGTAATAGTGTGTAGCTGGCATTGGCCCAACATAATTTTGATTACCCAGAGTATTAAAGAAGTGCGGGAAGAACCCTTTGGAACCCTGGAAACCAAACGTCTTGGGTAACTTGCTAAGCGGCATCGGCATGTAGTTCAGCGAATCTAAAAATTTGATATCCTCGCCGCAGGAAATTGACATCAGCTTGGTGCCATTGGATATAATTTTAGGGTTCCACCGTTCCTTCTGACTAATAATCCGGCGTAATACAAATTGTGAATCATAGCCTTTAGCGTTGTGCGCCAGAGCAACTACGGATCCTACCGATTTCTTGAATTTTAAAATGAAATTTAACAGTTCATCGACAGGATTCTCTCTAAAAATGTGCTGGCGCTTTCCGCACTTGTTGCAATCTTTATTGATATCGGCGTCGTCAATACACGACTTACACACGTTCTGTACAACGCACAAGTTTGGCTGATGCAGATAAACATTATCTGTACCATCCACGAGAGAGTCCTGTCGACATTCAAAATCATAAAAGACAAAACCAAAATGTTTGTCTAACTTTTTCTTATTCGCGACATTCTTTGACATATGACAAAGATGACGTATGGGTTGCTCGGACCTACATCTACTGCAGTACTTGAATCCACATTTATGATTGGACTTTTTGTCAGTCCACACACTATACAGGCAGGTTGGGCACCTCCGCAAAGCCTTACACAGATTTTTGGTATGCTCAGTAAAACAGGCTTGACCGCGAAAATCTCTGTGGCACTCGTTGCACTTAACGAGGTCCACATTTACATTACAGGGGGGTGATGAATGACAGGACGGACAAATGTATTTACAGCCTTTATGAGCTGTTTTATTATTAGTACGAATACGGCACATCTCGCAAAAGTAGGTAGTTGAAAAAGCTGAGCATAAATTAGTAATAACATTGTAGTGCGCGTTTTCAAGGATTAAATTCAGGACTGGCTTGTCGTTATGCCGGGGTCCTTCATAATATACCGTCTTACCCTGTCGGCTGTTGTACACGACTATTGTGTGATTTACCAGATATTGCTGAAACTGCTCTATATGGTCCCTGGTCCCGCCCTGGCTGAGGTCCACTCGGGCTCTAGTGCATAGCTCGCGCGTGCGTCGGTCCATCTCGGGATACCCCTTCTCTAAAGCTACGAGCTGGGGGTCGTTGGCCCTCCAGGCCATGGCTAGCACTAGAGCCCTGGCTAAGCACTGGTTGTCGTCATTGTTGACCACCATGATACCCTTCTTGCGCCGACAATACTCCTCGTAGCTAACGCCAGTTAGCTTCTCCCTTGCGGGTCCATATCCCACAGGGAGCGAGACCCTGTCCAGCTGGATTCTCAGGGCGTCCTGGGAGAAAAAACTGGCGTTGCTTTGCAGGATCTTGTCTAGCACCGCCATCACGACCTCCACGGATAACTGGTCAACCCTGCGAAATGATATGCCTATAGGCTTCTCAGGGAACTTGTAGCTGTGTATGACCAGCCCCACACGGTCAGATGGCGATGCGTCGGCTACCATGTGGTCAATAATCTCAGTGAATGCATTCTAAAAATAATATTTCTTAATTAATAAACACTCTTAAAAAATATAATTGTTTTTCAAAAGACTATAAGTTTAAAATAAGTTATTTACCTTAAGCCATAAAGCAGGCCCACTCGCTTCATTGCCAACGTCGGCAAGCTTCAAGGTGACTGTCTTGGCCATGAGGTTGAACTTTTTAACCAACTTCGTGCCTTGACTAATCACCTTGAAGTATTTAAAGGCCTCAACTGCGGGCTGCTGCTGGCGGATACCTACGTTGTAGGTCGGCTCACGCCTCCGGGTCAAATTGGTAACCTAAAACAAAAATTAAATTGAATACTTTCATTCACCTTACTCCAGTTAAAAATTTGTAATTTATCGTATAAATTTTATAACATTTACCTGATTGCTAGCAGCCTCAGGTCTAGGCGCCTTAATGGGTGTAGACGCTGCCTGCCTCGGTACTTGCCGTGACGTTGATGGTACACCGGCACCGAAGGCCTGGAAATTGAATTAAAAGATTAGGAGTTACTTCAGACATGGAAACTTAAATTTCTTAAACTGATTTTATAAGAACTGTACTTACATTGACAGCGTCTCTTGACTCATCCCTGGGATGATGAACGGACGTGGGCGGTGCCTGCATAGGCCGTGAAGTCGAAGGCTGACTTTCCCCTAATGCCTGAAAGTTGAATTAAAAATTAGAATTTGCATTACTTCAGCCATGGAAAACTTAAATTTCTTAAACTGATTTTACGAGAAGTGTACTTACATTGGTAACATTGTCTACCGGCTCGTGCTGCTGCTTTTTAGTCTCCCCAACAACCCCGGGTGATTCAACAGTTACCTATAAAAAAATAAATAATGAATAAGACTCGCACTGTATAAACGGTTGTTAACAGATAATTAAATTCCCTAGCGACAAGTTTATAAAAACTGAATTATTTTAAAAAAAAATCCATTTTCGGAAAGCTTTATTTAAAATTTTACTTACCCTTCGATTCTCTTGCAGCTTCAGTATGTAGCCTTGCAGCTCTTTAAGGCAGTTGGCCTCAACGGCCGTTAACGAGTGGGCTTCCTGCACCATCTTACGACAGATTAGATCGTAGATGGTACACAAGCCTTCCTCGGTACGGATAAGACCAGAGGCTACAATCTGCAGGAGTTCGTTGACGGTAGACATGGTTCTTGACGTAGTTGATGCTGGAGTCGGAGAAGTAAAGTGGATTGGGTAGAGCGATGCAGCTAGTTTTATACGGTTTTTTTCAATCCCTACTTTCACGATTTTTTTCTCACGGTACACACACAAAGAAGTTTAACAAAGCTGATGAGACAGTAAAAATTTCAAGAAGAATGAATCACGCATTGTTTTATCTACAGACAATGCACAAAAGGTTTCCGGATAAACAACGCTGGTCAGTAAAAATTTCAAGCAGATTGATTCACGCATTGTTTTATCTACAGACAATGCACAAAACTACCTTTGTTAAAAGACCACTGTTTACTGAAATAATACGACATGTTAAATACAATGTCTTAAATCCTTAAAGAATCGAACGTCGGGTTTTTCAGCCCGGATTAAAAAATCTATTGTTTAAACGTATTAGTCATTTCGCATTTCACATTATTGTGAAATAATTTTTAAGCTTAACAAAGTTCTTCTATTTCGGTCTGTAGCGTATATACTAGAAAAAACTGTTTTTAAAAACGTGGTTAAATTCCGGATTTAGAAATTCATCGAGTTTTAATTATTTAAAACTATAATTGTTGGATTGAAATATTTCCATCTACAAATGTAACAATTAAAGTTGAATTATTTCCGATTAGCTGCAGTAGATGCAGTAGATTGTTATTAAAATGCATTCCGGGTATTTAAGAATAACTCACATGTTAGTTTTCGAGTTTCCGTTTTTTTTTAAAAAATGCGACGAGCGATGCGTAACGTTTGCTAGAAAAGTTTCTATTGTTAAAAAATTAATCCCTATTGACGTCATAAGCTTTGAATTCTAAACATACAGGCCCCAACTTGTCGAAGACGTACCTTGTTTGACAAAAAATGACTGTACTCGGCCTAGTTAATTTTATCGGCTGAATTAGATACCGCGATAACGCCGATTTTTGATAACTTTGAACTGTTTTTAAAACGTGTGTGAATTCTTGATCTCTCTTTTAGAAATCCATCGAGTTTTAAACAGCAATTATTTAAAAACTATAATTGTTGGATTGAAATATTTCCATCTACAAATGTAACAGTTAAAATTGAGTTATTTCCATCTGTAGATCAGCTGACAATTAAAAATTGAATTAACGGCGATAGATTGTTATTTAATAAAACGCAAACCGGAGATTTAAGAATAATAAGTCACATGTTAGTTTTCGGGCTTGTTTTTTAAAAATGCGACGAACCAGATGAGTAACGTTTCTTAGAAAACTATCTGTTGTTAAAAATAATTCCCTACTGACTTCATATTCGCCGGCGAACAGGTTTCAACCTGCCGAAGCTTGCCCAGGTGTTCGATCTAGTTAATTTTACTGGCTGAATTGATACCACGTAATTGATTAAATGCCGATTTGAATAAACCGCTGGTTGACCTAATTAAACCGCGGCTTGAAGTAAATAAACCGCGAAGATTGAGCTATTAATTCCAAGATGGCCACCGCTTTTAATCGAGAATTTAATTGACCTAATTAAATCGATTGATCGAGCTATTAATGCGCCGCCGCTTTTAATCGAGAATTTAATTAAACTTTTTAATCGACCTAATTAAACCGCGGATTGATCTAATTAAACCGCGGATTGATCTAATTATGACGTAATCTCATTAAATTGTCCTAAATAATCCGCGGATTGATCTAATTAAACCGCTAATCCCATTAAATCGACCTAAATAAACCGCGGATTGATCTAAATTGCCCTAAATAAACCGCGAATTGATCTAATTAAACCGCTAATCCCATTAATTCGACCTTGATTGCGCAATCGATTAAATTGATTGACCCAATTAAAAACAAAATGGCGGTATCAGCTGCCCCTATTCTACTAATATTTTGCCTTTTAATGTAAAGTTTTGTCTTTTAATGTAAAGTTCAAGATTTTGTAATTTTGCGAGAATTTATCTAATTAATGAATATAAATAACGAGTTATTTTCGTAAATTAATTTTTGCTACAACTTTATACATACTTTAATACGCAAAATAAGTTTCAATTGATTTGAAATGCACGTGAAAAACTATGGAGATACCTGGATTGATAACGTAATACATACATTAAATTCTGAATATCTGACTACAACATATGTACAAAAAAGCTTCATACTCTCATTGCTATTATCATATAACAAATTTAATTACGAAACTACATATTTATTCATTAAAAAGTTGCTTTAAAGCACCTCAATTTATTTTCTGCAAGTTCAGTAGTGTGCAATATTTATTTACATAGAAATTTAGACGATCAGTTTTCCTTTTAGAGTTTAACAATGGTCACTGATATACTTTGATTTGTGTGATGATAATGTAATCATTTATAAGTTAGGAGCTAATGTTACAAAATTTTCCGTCCCAAAGACGTTGATATAGAAAAGGTTTTACCTTTACCTACATTCACAAGAATCGCGATTTTAATAACTTCTATTCTTCGCATTTCGATAATTTGAAATAGAACTTTTTTTACAAAGAAAAAGCTCAGGAAATCTTCAATTAGTTTGTGAAGACAAAATCTTACAAAAAACAAGATTTTCAAAAAAGCCAAAGTAATTCAATAGGTTTAGTACATAGTACATCATTATAATAAAAGGTAAATTTTCATTTATTGTTCATCAAGCAATTCATGGATTGGGTGCAAGAACCAGGTAGCTTCCCTTTTGGACAAATTTGTTGTAAATGAGCATTTATTAGATTCAGCTGCATGTCCCGGATTTGTTTTAAAAATAATAGTAATATAATAAATATTTTTGCTATTTGGTACAAAACAAAAAATAATGAATCCCCTCTTGCTAAGGTCACGTTAGCTAAACTAATTTGAGGGCTCTTCTAATTGTAATATCCATTATTATTGATTCTTCTATCAGAGTGAAGCATGTCTTCGTTTCCATTTTGCCCATATACCTTCTGTAATGGTTTTGCAATATGAATTGAAGAACCTCATGTACTCTTGTATGAATTAATGTTAAGTAGTAGTACTATATGCAATTCTTTTATGAATGTGTTACCATATACAAATTCTTACTGAAGTCCTAATTATAGCTCTTAGTATTTATCTCTACAATGTTTATTCAAAATATTTTGTTTGCTAATTTTTCAAAATGCAACAAAACAAAATTTAACGCTGAACGTCATAAGATATATTGTAGTTAAAACAAACGACCTCTAAAAATTTAAATATTTTTGTTTATAATACTATATCGTAAATAAAAAGAGTACATCGAACGGAGATCCTGATATAAGTATAGTAAGGGTTATCCAGATCGCAATTAACCCAAATGCCGTATTGTAACGAAACGCGTCAGCAGTCGCAGAGAGCACGTGCGAGATCGTATGCGTTATCCGCCAATAGAAGTTTCTAGTGGCTACCGCGAGTGATCGCGATGAGCGTCGAACTTACTGGATTGAAAGCCCACATTGGTATAAATAAGCGGGTTCCCTGAGCAAGCGGTAATCTACCAACAACAATCCTACCAGTGCGTAGTGCGTAACGCGTAGTGAACGCTCGTAAATATAAATAAACTATAAACTGTATAAATTAATAAATTAGTTAGTGTTTCGGTTTAATATTAGTGTTATGTTTTTAGTGATTACATTGTTGTTTCGTGTTAATTGTTACATTGTTTCAATTTGTTAATAAATAATTCACACCACGGACTGAAGTTTTAAAATGAACGTTTTATTATTCGGAACAAATTCAATAATTAAATTCGTTTTGAACTATATTACGTATTTCTTTCCATGAATAACAAGTTGTTAAAAATAATTGCAACATAGTCAAAATTTTCCCAACTATACATCGCGCCAGACGATGTAAAATGTGATTGTTAAAAATTGATTTCTTCGTATATGTGTGTTGTAGACAGTACTAATTATGTTTTATTAGTGCGTATAATGTATTTTATTATGTCGTGTTAACAATAGTATTTTAATTAAACGATAACTATGCATTACCTATTTTTTGTAATAACCAGTTAAAAAAAACTCTGTATTAACTGAAATGTCTCAGATCCTCATTATTCCCCATGATCTTTTACTTTTGCTGACTAACGCGAATGCTGCCTACCTTTTAATTTCACAAGACATACATGGATAAATACGGCATATAATTTACTACTAAGATCTATGTAACGAATGCAAACAAATTTAATAAAAAGTGATGAAAATAGTGGATAGAATGAAGGACAAGATTAGCCTCCTGTCCAAAATGCTAAAGAGGCCTCATAAAAGAAGGCCCACTAAATGAGAAGTTCGGCACAAGTACGGAAAAATAATTGAAAAGCTGCAATAACAACAGAATGATCCTCTTATTTAGATTAAGAACTACAACTACGGCCAACACTAACACGAAGAACAATATAAAACACAATTCTTAATTTCACGAGTTTACAATGAAAATATGATAGACCTTCAAAGAAAGTTAGCAGAGTTACACAAAGAAGCAAAACTAAAATTATGGCTAACAGCATCAGGGAAGACTACGCCGATTCAATTCGACAACGGCGGCCGTAGACGTTGACGAATATGTATATGCTCGGGGTAGAAAATTTCAGTCTCCAAAGATGCCCAACAAGTTTCAGAAAACAAAATGAGATGCACAGGCCTATCACAAAGGGTTACAAGGTCCAAATTACAATGGGTGACAGATATGAGAATTCGGGATAACAGCTTGACTAAAAAGGTAACCTAATGATGACCAAGACTAGGACTAGGAAGGACAGATAGGAGAAGAGCTACCAGTGGCGGATGCAGCCAATTTTCTCGGGGGGGGGGGGGCATTAGGACTTAAGGTGACCAGATTTAAATTTTGATAAGGCGGGACAAATTCTACCGGGGGGGGGGGGATATTACGAATTAAAGTAAAAAACTAAATTTTATTATGAAAGAAAGCAAAAAAATAACATTTTTCAAAAACAGAATATTTTAACATAAATATGCATCCAAAGTTTTGAATTTTTTTCTTTGGCTCATATTTAATTTTTTTAAAACGTTGTTTATCCTACAAAGACCAATAAAAACAGATAATTAGAAATACATAAATATTACATAATACTCGTACATAGGTACTGCGTAAAATGTAAAACTACTTTACAGGGGCGAAATTAGACCATTTCAGGGAGGGCGCGCGCCCCGTCTGTAGAAGTTAGCGCCCCCTCTAAAGGAAAAACTAATGCTTTTTGGAAATTTAATTTTATTTTTGATATCTCTCTTCTAAGTGTACTAAATACAGACAATAAAAATTGAAATTAATAAGTAGAAGATATTAGTAGGTAGTTTTATGAAACTTGAAACTGTTGCAAACATGGTTCATTTTAATGATTTATTTAGGGTTTCCGGTCTCGAGGTGGCTAATAGCTTTGATAACGCTTAGCTGACACATTTTTGGCAGACTTTCATAGAATAATAACTGCATACAGCTTGTGTCGACACTATTGACCCTTATAAGTTCAGTAACCTAGTAACCAAAGTTATTTTGACAAGTAGCTTCGTATTTTACACTTTATTTATATATAATAATTTTTAAAATGTATTATGTTTAAAATCATATTTCATATTATCTTTCTGTTGAAAATTAAAATTCCATTTTATTTCAATGTTCTTTATTTAACATTGTTCCCAAAAAAATTTGCGCCCCCTCTACATTACAGTTCTGGTTTCGTCCCAGCTGACTATCATAATCATACTAACCTTCTTTCTGTGCCTTCTCCTTATCCAGAGCTTATTCTGTTCGCTATCAATACCGCACTTGAGCTACAATCTTACGACCTACGATGCCTATAATTGCTTCAGAACTAGCGCGCATTCGCCTTCTTCATCGCGTCTCCTTAATTGTGAAACAGAATGATTTGGGAAGGGTGGAGAGCGGGATGAAGAGGAGGAAATATAAATAATAAGGGTGTTCCATTTTAAAATTAAAAGTTGCTATCAATTATTCTAAAACCGGAAGTAATAATATTGAGTTGCTTTCGAAATTATGTGGGCATTTTAATTTAAAATAAACTTTGTCTGAAACAATTTTCGGTAATACATATTTAAAATAATCGAGTAACAAAAATACAGACCGATGGACCACCCTGTATATATACCACCTAGTTTAGTTTAAAGTCACTGTAGATCTGAAGATGCTATTGTATAGCGAAACTATAGTCATCGACAATAAAACCAAGTTGTGAAACTAAAAACCAAGTAATTATTCAACCCTTTAAAATGAATACAAAGTTTCACCACGTAAGAGCAGAAACAATACAAGAAACTACTAAGTACTAAATTGAAAAAACAAGAGAATAAATAATTCATATTTAAAACATAAATTCTCGGGGGGGGCAATTGCCCCCTGTGCCCCCCGCTGGATCCGCCACTGAGAGCTACAATCAGGTGGGAAATGATGTCCAATGAATAGCTAGAGTACAATGGATAATCAGAATCATTAACAGAGAAGAAGGAAAGTCAGTTGGAAAAGCATATGTCCGGAGACAGTATAGCTAAACCTGGGTGTGATGCTGCTTAAAACGTTTGTCGCTAAAATTAAATTGATAGCAAGCAGTATATATTTTTCGGACTATGGTTCGTCCAAGGAACTGTTATGCAAGGAAGTAAAGCGTATGTAAAAAATGATAAGATTACTCTGAAATATAAAGGAATAATAAACTACTTGTTAGTTTTGTTTTAATAAGGTGGAAAATGTTTAAAGAAGACAGTGAAGAATATGAATTCTTTTGAAACGAAGGAGGTACACGAAATTTTCAGAACAATCTAATAAATTTGGCTAGTAATCTGAATAAATGAAAAATCTTGGTTTGCTAAGAATAATCCTTTTTGAAATTTTGGTTAATTAACAGCACATCTATATGGCCAAATACTGGGGAAAGTTCTTACATAAGGATTACTCTTGCCTACAAAGTGGCTGGCTTCAATTACTGAACCTGATAGAAGTTTTATATTGACTCAGAAGCTATTAATATGTTACGGTAGATATAGGTGATAATTTACCTCAAGTTCTGTGGCGTAATTTTTCCCGAATTTTACATTTTGGTGTTTTTTTTTAGAATTTTTCTTTTTTATTACACTGGGCACTTTCTTTCTTTTTTTTTTAAATTAATTTAAAAGAACTAACCTAACCTACATTGATAGAATTTAACTCTGCAGAAAACACTTTTTGCCATTTAATTTTCCTATTTTGGAAAAGAATTTTTGGTGAATACTGTTCTTAACTAAAAAATATTTAAAACCATGCGCTTCGAAAATAATGGACTCTTATGATCTATTTAAGAAAGTTCAAACGCCTTGGTTTTTCTATTCTCTTTTTTGTTACGAAGAATTGGTGCTTTACCGTCATCTATTCTAACAACAAAGAAAAAAAAACTCAAAATACATTACTTAAGTTACTCCCATTTCAATGTTTTGACCATATAGATTTTTATACATAATCTTTTATTCATAATTTTTGTATATCAAATTTGAATTACAGTCGGTGCAATCCGCCTTAAAATGCAAATTAATATTTTGGTTATTGTTTCCTGCAATGTCCTTCGTCCTGGTCGGTATTTATATAGTCTGATGAGTGATGCGTGACGTTATGTGATTGTTTAAATGAACACCGTAGGGTGTAGACCTCATACATCATCGGATTTAATAATACGTGTACTGCTGTTTCGGTTCATTGTTTTGTCTGGTCGTATTATTCTAAGGTCGAGGCTACAACTTAATTGTGTACTAAATATAAGCGTGCATAAAGTTTTTTTTGTCACACTTATTCCGATGTTTATAGTTCGGTAGTTTGTTCTACGATTTTATTACTTACTCCTAGAAGTGTCACTTTCGGAGCAAACATGCATGGAATTCTTTGGCTTTCCTTTTATTTTCTAAACAATATTTAAATATCTAGTTGAAATAATCTAGGTTAAGAATTAACATTATTACTTAATATCCGATATATTAAATTGCAAGCATTAAGTTAAACAAAATAAATTAAACCCATACAAGAACTCCTAATGGGTGTAACCAACGCCTTACGCTTTGAATTTTACAATAATTAATTTACACAGTTGTGAACCTGTCTCGTATTTCTTTCAGATGGTATTATGTAGTGACATAGCGTGTCCTTACCGTGTTGAATTTGAATTCAAATACTAGTTTTTAATTTACAGTCTTCCTCGTTTAATTTTCATGACTTCCTAGTAATCATGAATTGTTTCATGCTCAAAAATGGTTCGGTACTGTTTAGATTTCAATAAATTCACCTGTAACTGTTACGCAATTGAAGGAGAATTGCTTAAAATTAATGAGGCTTGTAATGTTTATTTTTAGTTCGAAAAATTTGAAGGTTTGTCTGCTTACATAAAAAAAAAGTTGAAAGTTTCAGGTGGGATATAGTTTTTCGGTTTAGAGTATTAGAACTGATTGTTGATTTGGTGTAGTAGTGTTTAGGTGTCTAGTGTTAATTCTAAATTGTGAATCACGACAAACAATGGAAAGCTTAAAAAGAAAAAGAAACATTCAAGTTTTTACCGGAGAACGATACAGTGCGTGGAAAGTGCGAATAAGAGCATTATTAGCGGAACTTGAGGTCCTAAAAGTCGTTGATGATCCGCGCCCAGAGCCTGTGACGGATGAATGGAACCGAGCCGAACAAATCGCGAAAAGTCTTCTGGTTGAATATTTATCAGACTCTTTTCTTGGCTTTGTAAAATCGGAAAGTACCGTAAGAGAAATTTTCGCAAATTTGGATGTGATTTACGAACGAAAAAGTCTTGCCACCCAATTAGCCCTGCGGAAAAAACTACTAGGGTTAAAATTACATGGTGATACAGCCCTACTAAAGCATTTTCTGATATTTGAAGATCTATTAACCGAATTAGTGGCGGCAGGTGCCAAATTAGAAGAAACTGATAAAGTCTCGCATTTACTATTGACTCTTCCAACGTCATATGATGGTGTCATAACAGCCATTGAGACTTTATCGGAAGATAATTTAACTTTAGCTTTTGTCAAGACCAGACTTTTAGATCACGAAGTCAAACTGAAAACAGAAAGTCGGGATACAAGTGCTAAAGTGCTTCATGTTGACGCTAAAAAGACATACAGAAATAACTTTCAACGACCATATTTTCGAAATGAACAATACAAAAAGAAATCAACTAATTGGAAGCTCAAGTGCCACCATTGTGGGCGAAAAGGGCATCTGAAAAGAGAGTGTTATTATTATAAACGCGGATTTCAGCATAAAAATGAAGGAAGGCAAAGAACCGTCCAAACTATTCAAGTAAACAAGCCATCATCTTCAAAACATGACAACTCTGGTTTTGCTTTTATGGTTGAAGACTACAGTTATAATGAAGAAGCTCCAAATAAAGTTACATTTCTTTTGGATTCTGGTGCTTCTGATCATCTCATTAATAGAGATGATATCTTTACAAGTTTCATTGAAATGAAAGTGCCATTGCAAATTTCTGTAGCCAAAAAGGAAGTCTTCATAACCGCAACTAAGAAGGGAAATATAAATGTCATCAGCAATATGGGCGTTCCAGGTGTCCTGGAAGATGTTCTTTACTGTCCAGACGTACCGCAGAATTTGCTGTCCGTACCTAGGATGCAACAGGCGGGAATGACAATTATTTTTAATGAAAGGGGCGTCGAAATTAACAAAGGTGGTAAGATCATCTCGAAAGGTAAGCCTTTGAATAATTTAATTGGTGTGGATTTTACGATAAATCAGAGAATAGTAAACTCTGTTGGTCAAATTAATAATACCGCAGCTGATCTTTATAAACTGTGGCATCAACGGTTAGGTCACATTGGAAAAACAAAATTTTTAGAATTAAAAACAAATCAGATGATTGAAGATGTAGGTCAAATTGAAAATGTTATACCAAATAACGATTTATGTGAAGCGTGCATAAAAGGAAAACAAGCGCGACTACCGTTTGCTAGAGTTCAAAATAAAAATTATGTTAAACGACCACTATTTATAATTCATTCCGATGTTTGTGGTCCAATAACTCCTTCAACTATTGACAATAAAAATTATTTTGTCACTTTTATTGATGATTATACTCACTACTGTGTTACGTACCTGATTACATATAAATCAGACGTATTTTCAGTCTTTCAAGACTATATTGCAAAAAGTGAAGTTCATTTTAATTTAAAAATAGTAAATTTATATTGCGATAATGGAGGAGAATATTTCACAAGACTGAAAACTAACACATATGTTTTGTATAAACGAAACACTTAAGGGTCAGCTAAGGGACCAAACAAAACCATAAATTAACCGGCGTATCGTATTACATGTGGTGAATTCATTTTTGCGTACAGCTGCACCATAAATTCCAACATAGAGTTTAGATTAGGCATTTTTGTTTAGTTTTCGATATAAGTATGTAAATAGTTACGAAACAAGGTGGATATATTTTGGACTTTGGAGAGGTAACGAATGATAGAAAGGATTTTCTTTAAAAAAATACTTCAGTCCTTGAAAGCATTTAAGCATTTAAGGTTAACTAATAAATGGATCATTTCCTGTGAACTTTCAAGGCGAATTTCTATCCGGAAATTTCAACATCGAAAGATTTAAAAACAGTATTAATGTGGAAATACCGTTGGGAGTTCCACAGATCAAATATGTAATTCCAAAGGGAAAAGGGAGCACCCACTACAGTTTCCCAATCGATTTATAATTTTAGCTTTTGAAGAGCACCGTTTTGCTGAAAAACCAGCTCGAATTACCAGCCAAGCCAATAGTTATCTCGATTAGAAAAATCAAGTGGCTAAATATCTCTTCAATACTCTTAATTTAAGGTTAGGCGAAGTTAAACAAGCTGTTTTGTTATATGTGAGATTACATTACGTTAGGAAAGGGTTAAGGTTAAGTTTGATTATGTTAAGAGAGGTTAGAGTAAGTCGTAGTAGATTGGTTTACATAGAAGAAGTTAGATTAGGTTGTGTTAGGTCAGGTCAAAGCTTCAATTAAAGCAAATCCAAAGGTTTTTGCTAAGATGCTAAGGTTGTATTTTCTCCATACAGATTCTTGAAACCAATCCATCATTTGAGAAGTGGAGCGAAAACAACCAAGAACACTAAAGAAAACCTGTTAAATACTGAAATAATTCGACATGTCAAGCTACGAAGAGCGACTTGTTGTCTTTCAATAATGCTTAATTATTGAAACAAAAATTCTAGAATTTTCTTTGGAAGAGTTCAATTCGCATTATGTACTTACTTCACTTACTACTGTTGAATTTATTTACTTTGTAAGAAAAAAGATTAATTATGTAAAAGAAGTCCACTAAAAAACTAACATTTTACATTTGGCATAGAACAAGTCCATTTATTAATTCGATATTATTTTTAAAAATTGACAAGAAATCAACAAAACCAAAACATCTGGTTACAAAAATTCACAAAGTAACAACCTAAAAGAATTGTTAATGATGCAGAAAGATCTGAGATTGCGGCGTTTCATAAATAATTTATTTATAGTTGTAAGCTCATTTCCTCATTAAATCTGACATCTTAAAAAATCGCGATTCCCATCTACTAATCTGTCAGATTTGGCTTGAATGCTCCTTTAACAGGACAAGAATTTTATTAATTAATAAGCTGAGCTATTTTAGTAGATTGGTTTAGGTTATTAATAATAAATCTTACTTGCATAGTTTCTACTGTGCAAATTGCAGAAGCACTTCGGAAGCAACATTTTAACATATAAAGTGGAACGTAGCGAAAGAGAAGGACGGCTAATAAATTAGATTTGTAATTCAGAAGCTATCTTAGTTGCACTTAAAGTATGGGAATTTTAGATTTTTGCCCTAAAAATTTTAATGAATGTGGTTGTGCTGTATTAGTCGAATTCAACCGTTTGAATAATCTTAAAAGCTTAGGGGTTCGATCCCCTATGGAATTTCCTAAGAGAAAAGCTGTTCCAAAGTAAATTAGAGTTTAATAACCACATTTAGTCGGTAATAATTTTAAAAATCTGACTATTATTAATGAATAACATTTAGGGCAACTCATTAAAAATTTCGTCTGTTACTTCGACAAGAATAGTTAAACTCATTTGAGAACTATTAACGTGTTCTTTCCAAGTTAAACGTTATGTAACGTAAGAAAACCTTAATTTTACACTTGATTAAACCTTATAAACGACGTTTTCGAAATTTAAATCGACGTATGTGGGTCACATTCGATCATATACATTTTTCTTTAATTTTGTGTCAGTTTTTAATTAATTGTTTTTAAGCTTTTTCGATTTTTTAGACTTTTTATAATAGTTTCGGTTGTAGTTTATTAAAATAAATGCACACCAATTAAAATCAAAACAATCATTTAAATTCAATCATTAATTAATTAGTGATTTTCATTGAAACATATTTACGTAATCAAAAATTCGAGCTTTAATTTATTCAGCTGTTTATAACTTTTTAATTTGGAGGTAGACTTAGTTAAATACCGATGTTGTTTACATGTTATTAATATAAACATTTTTTTCTGAATTTGTTTTAGTTTTTCTTACCTGATGAAACTGATGAAATTCTTTCTAGTATTGCAATGAAATCTGTTATAAAAAGTAATATGCCTTCTTTCTTCTTATAAATAACCTGAACTGTCTTTTTACAATTTCCATAAATTTGCCGTCACTTTTAACACGCAGATTCAATCACACTCTTCTTCAAATTATGCCAATTTAATTAATAAAGCAATTAATTACATGCTATTACGTTGCCTAAGATAATCAGTTTTCAAACAGGGAACTTTTATGTAATTTGTAAATATTTAAAATTACATGGGTGTTAACACCTTCAGTGATTAAATTCCAAATAACTAAGTGATTGATTAATGTAGCAGCGATTAAATCTGAAATTCTGCAGTTTAATTGATTGATGCGCCTTCGTAGCTTTCTCGATAATGTTCACTTCGCGTGAAAGTATTGTACGAATACAAAAGTGGGTTATTTTTTTGTGTTCAAAGACCAGACTTTTAAAAGTTGTTTTGTGATAAAGAATTAATGTGAATCCAGAAGATCAAGGCTTTATTTTTGAATCAAGTTTGGTACGTTCTTATTTAAATATGATGCCAGAAGAAGTTCAATGCAGTTTGTATTTGAGAAGAAAAATTTTGCAAAACTTGAATAGACTATAAAGATGGTTTTTTATTTTCATTTTCGAAGTGTATATTTGACTTCTTAAATTTATTATAAAAAAAGCAAAAACAAACCATTTAATTTTTTTATGAAACAACAAATGTTCGATTTTTTTATGTAATGAAAATTTGATGTTTCTTTTCAATCAACAGTACAAAATCTTCAATTCAAGTTTTGAATACTTGCAGGTCTGACCCGTATTTTTATTAAAATTCAAGAATCATATTTTAGCACTTAGTATTAAACACTTTAACTAAAAAATTACAGGCAGAAGAAACAAATATAGTGTAATTTTAAATGATCGAGGACAATTTGAATTTGGCGCCATACTTATTTACTGTAGAGTGCCTTTCTAAACAAGAGAGAAGGGTCAAAACAAAAATCAGAATATACAAATCCGTCTTCATACCAGCCTTAATATATGGATGCGAATCTTGGGTGTTAACAGCTAGACAAAAATCCAAATTGCAAGCTTGCGAGATGCGAATATTACGTAGAATAGAAGGAGTTAGAAGAATGGGTCGAATCGAAAATGAAGAGGACATCAAAAGGGCATTGAAAGTGCAACCATTACTTACATTAATAGAGAAAACCCAAATGCCCTGGGTTGGCCACTTGGCAAGGATGAAGGACGACAGAGTCGTAAAGAAAATATGGGAGATGAGCATGGACAACAAAAGAAGTACTGGAAGACCAATAAGTACTTGGAATAAGCAAAGGAGATGACCAAAAACAGAAAGCAGTGGAGGCAATCTTACGAAAGTCAACTTTAAGAGAGCCATGCCTCGACACCGAAAGGTAGAAGAGGGGACCCGATTATGATGATGATGACTAATTTACTGTTATGTTGGCAATATGCAATTCGTTTGACGTGCTCCATCAGTGGCCTCTCGAATAGGGATGGTTGATATTATATTAATAATATGATGTCGATTTCAAAAGACTTCAGTTTTCAAATCACCAAAAAGATAGAAGTAAAATGAAATCGGGCGAGCGTGTTGGAAAGCGATCCTTACTGATTAACCTTTCACCAAAAAACCTTCAACAAAGGTAGCGAGTTGCTCCTGTTATCTGACAGCGAAAGTTGCCAAATTAATCTAGTTACCCAAATTCAAAATATGAAATACACTCAAAACTGTGGTGCCAAATTCAAATTGTCCTCAACCATTTAAACTCACGTAAAACTAGTTATATATTCTTCAACTTCATTTAAACTCTTAAAGCAATTATTAAAAATATATTCATCACGTAAATAAATCTTTGTAAGAAGGTTTGATTTGATATTTATAAAATTTAGTACTTGGTCATTTCTGTATTTGTGCGTTTGAAGGACCATTCTTTCAGTGTTTTTTGAAAAGATATTTACCTAACATGAATAACGGTTTTCAAGAAAAATATCTGGAATTTATTAAGGGCCGGTATTTTGATTCAAATTTAAGCTGAAGCTTAGCTTAAGTAAGTTTAAATTAAAATTAGAGTTGGGGCTTACGTTTTAGTTTAAGCCAAATTAAGCTTATGCTTAACCTAAACCAAAATCCTAACCAAAAGCGATCGCTTTTAAATTAAATATAATATAATAATTTACGGAATTATAACATTAAAAGTTTATATAAATAAACAGGCAATATTTAAATGATGAAGATGTATTTCTCATAGTTATTTTAGACTTTTGGCATTTGATAACCCTAATTCTCTAATTTCAACCAAAAAACCGTTACAGTTGCTTTGTTTTATCGACTTAGAAATTTTATAAAAAAAAATTGATTTGCACAAAACTCCGATTTAAATATGTTTCAGGGCCCAATCCTGATTATTGAAGCTTTTGATTTTTAAAATCGCGAGAAAATACAATTAAATGTTTTAAATTGAACTATCCCCTTTAGATTTTAATCATTGATTAGAATAAGATGAAGTGAAATTTGAAAATTGGAAGATGAAGTGAAATTTGAAAAAATAGCAGAATTCATAAAAATGGTGGGACCATCTCGTAAGAAAAGCTCCACAAGATCTACGTTTAGAATATTTAATTGGAAGCTGCTGATCCCAAGCAGACAAGGAAGACCCAGAACTAACTGGATTGACAACATTTATGAAATTTTAAAACAAAAAAAGATAACAAATGCAAAAAAATTGGCAAAAGACAAGGCAAGTTGGAAGCAAACTTGTCAACCCACCAACCAATGAATACTGACAGACGACCATTTCTTGGTGACTAATGGTTCGAAGACAACGAAGCACTCGCATCACCAAGAAAACTGAAAGGCAGGCCATATCTCCCTTGGGACGAAGGGCCTAAAGAAGAAGAAGAGAAGTATTCTGCAAATTAAGCTTTAACCATATTATTTTTTTGGGGGATGAGCCAAATTGGACTACGAAAATTAATCAAAATGATTTGCAGCTTAAGTTGTTGGGGCTGCTTGTGCATCTTTCTTCCTTGCCCATATCTCTTCCATTCTTTGGCTTTGTCGTTGTTGTTTAGCTTCTTCTGATTTCTTTCGTCTTAACCCTTTTTTAAATTTGTGGGTCTTCTTGTATCACTGTTTGCAAAGCTTTTTTGTCATATATTTGTGTTTCGGGGACGTTGAAAGTTTCAAGATCTTGCTTGACCTGTTTGTAAACTGCATTGTTCTTTTAACGAAAATTTCAATTTTAAACGGCATTTCGACTTTCTAATTGTTGAGCTTTGGTTTTAGCATTTAACAATGTAGAAGAATATCATTTGTAAAATCTGAATATAATGCTTTATTTTAGTGTCTTTACTAGAAGAAGCGCAAGAATTTTATTTAATCGTGAAATTATAAATAAGTCTGTAAAATTAAGATGACGGTTGCATGCCACGAATCCTAGGCTAGAAATTTCTCTGTTCAGTTGAGCAGTAAAAAAAGCTCAAAAATTATCGAATGCATAATTAATATAATAAGATTAAAGTTTCAATGATTAGGCACTCTTCAGACTGTGTCTAATTTACTTTAGAATATATAAATAATCGTGTTAAATAAATAAAGAAACAACTTTGCAGAGAACCAGTAAATAAATTCAGAGTTTTACCAAAAGGGACAAAGATTACGCAAGAAGATTCCAACCCGATTTCCAAGAACATCCCACATATCCTGTATTCCAGCAGAGTCGCCACTCCCTTATGTTCTTGAACAAAACCTGGTTCTCTCCACTTGATGTCGGACCATTTTAAAACAGAGATGAACTCATTCTGATTAGAATATTAGAATAACTTTTAAATTTCGAGGTTGTAAACTCTTAAAACTAAGCCACGCTGTGGAGGAGTGCGATTTTTATTATTATTAGTTATTACCATAATAAAAATCGCCTCAAAAAAACACCCGACGTGTTAATTCAACAGTAAAAAAATTAATTAATACCAGTATAAAACAGTAAATTTTCAGGTTTCACAAGGACGTTGAATGTTGGGTGCAATAATCTTAATAAAAAGTGCAACCGTAACCTAGAATAAACCCAACCGGAGGCATTTAAATACCTAATAAACCGTTAAACAAACTGCAATAATTGCCAATTTACATAAATGATTGAAAGTATTAAGCCAATCACGTACTATTATGTGTTGGTTACTTTCGTTATCTTTCACGGTGGCCACGTTTCTAAGTAAATGGTGAACATCTGTTAAGCTTAGATCATGGAATCGCGGTTATCGTAATTTAAAACCACGAGCTCAAGTTCACTCACTTCTGTAGTATGAGAATCTTGCTTGATAGTAAAATTGTCATTTAGGATGATTCAGCTAAGATTATTGTTACGCTTATTGTGATGGAAATTTAGTTTTTGTTGACAAAAATTTACTTCTTGGGTGTTTCTATTGTTTTACTTTGAGATGGTTTGTTTTTATTTAGAATAATGAAATGTTCGTGCAGACAAAGACAAGGTTTTTTTAGGTATTTTTTTAAGGTGTATTCAAAATTTAATTTTACGTTTCTATGAACTTTGAAAAGCAAGAAATGTTGTTACAACTGAAACTTTCGACTGAAGGTAAAGTTTCAGAATTCAAAAACTCAAATGCTCCAAAAAAGTAGACGAAGTAGTTTTTTAGTTAATTCCTAAATGTCTAACATTATTAATGGCTTTAAAAGGCGATGTAAATTTAACTTAGATTTGGTAAAAAAAGGGTTTAACATTACTATGATACTTGCTGTTCACCGGCTTGTTCGGTTTGACCCTATTCGATAAGCTTATTACGATTTATACTCACTGTTACGACGAATTATAGCAAGGCTCCTTATTATAATTGGACTCATGGTTTTTCTGTTGCCCACTCTATGTAATATTGTATTATCAAACATTGTGACAATGTCTTCCGACCGATCGACCGAATGAGGTAAGCACTTTTCATTTTTTTTTCTGGCGAAAATTAATTACATACTCTAATTTTGGATCAAAAATTAGTCCTTAAGAATTTTTTTAGCCCTCAATGAAAGCACTCGAACCAACTTTTAAGTACACCAAATCCCCAAGTTTAGTTATTTTTGCTCATAAACAGCTTAAACCTTTCAAAAGGCCTGAAATTCTTCTTTAATCCTTAATTAAATATTCTAATTTTAATTCAAGAATCTGTTAATTCCTTTAGAAATTCTTCAGCTTAGCCCTCAACGACTTTCAAGTAAACCAAATCCCCAAATTTAGTTATTTTTGCCCACAAACAGCTTAAACTTTTCAGAAGATCTGAATTCACTTAATCCTTAATCAAATGTTCTGATTTTAATTGAAGAATCTGTTAATTCCTTCAGAATATTTTTGCCCTCAATGAAACCGTTTCAACAGACTTTCAAGTAAACCAAATCCCAAAATTTAGTTATTTATGTCCAATAAACAATTTAAACCATTTAGCTGGCCTGAATTTATTTAATCCTTAATCAAATGTTCTAATTTTAATTAAAGAATCTGTTAATGCCTTCAGAAATCCTTCAGAATATTTTTAGCCCTCACTGAAACCGTTTCAACAGAGTTTCAAGTAAACCAAATCGCAAAATTTACTTATTTATGCCCAACAAACAGTTTAAACCTTTCAGAACGCTAGAAGAATTTTTTAATCCTTGACTAAATATTCTAACTTTAGTTGAAGGTTTAATTAGCTCCTTCAAAAACCCGTAAGAATTTTTTTAGGCCTCAGTGGAAAAGTTTCAACTAACTTTTAAGTAAACCGAATCCCCAAATTTAGTTATGTTTGCCCAATAAACAGCTGTAAGCATTTCAGAAGACCCAAAGAATTTTTTTAGTTTTTATTATTATTATTAGCCCACACATCTCTAACATAGGGCAAAGTCCTCCTCTACCTCTTTCTCTCATCCTTTGTAATCTTTTTCAAACTTTTCTGACTTTTTGTGTGAGGTTGTAGATATTCTATATTTGGCTAAAGAATCAGTTAATTCCTTCAGAAACCCTCAAGATGTTTTTTAGTACACAATGAAAGCGTTTCAACTGACTTTCAGGTAAACCAAATCTCCAAATTTAGTTATTTTTGCCCAACAAACAGCTTCCCAAACACCAAATAGTTATTTTTGCCCAACAAACAGTTTAAACGTTTCAGAATGCTCGAAGAATTTTTTAATCCTTAAATATTCTAACTTTAGTTGAAGGATCGATTAGCTTCTTCAAAAACCTTTAAGAATTCTTTAGGTCTCGGTGAAAACGTTTCAACTAGTTTTTAAGTAAACCAAATCCCCAAATTGTATTGTATATCTTGGAGCTCAAATAAACTCAAAAAATAGTATGGATGAGGAGATAGCCAGAAGAATCCAAACGGGAAACAGGAGTTATTACGTGCACAAGAAGCTAATGTACTCCAACGTTCTATCCAGAGCTACAAAACTCAGAATTTACATGACGATAATTCGACCAACTATAACATATGCATGCGAGACATGGACGTTAACGATAGGTCAGCAAAATAAGTTAAAATGCATGGAGAGAAAAATATTAAGGAGGATTTATGGCTGGATTGAAGAGATGAACGGAACGCGAACAAGAAGAATGAGCTACGAGTTGGAGGATCTGATTAAAGGTGCCAATATAGTACGGTTTATTAAATAGCAAAGACTACGATGGTTAGGACACCTGACGCGAATGAAAACTGGTCAAATCGTCAAGGAGATGTTGGAGTGGAGCCCGGGTTATGGCAGGACAAGGGGCAGACCACGCGATAGGTGGTGGGACGCTGTGATACAGGATCTGAAAGATATGAAAATCATAAATTGGAGGAGTAAGACAGAGAATAGGAAACAGTGGAATAGAATTGTGGAAGAGGCTAAGACCCACAAAGGGTTGTACATTGCAACAACAAATCCCCAAATTTAGTTATTGTTGCCCAACAAACGATTTAAGCCTTTCGTAAAGCCCGAAGAATTTTTTATCCTTAATGAAAATTCTAATTTTGGTTAAAGAATGAATTGAGCCCTTCAGAAGCCCCTAAGAATTTTTTTAGCCCTCAATGAAAGCGTTTGCATTAACTTTTAAATAAACCAAATCACCAAATTTGGTTAATTTTGCCCAACAAACAGCTTAACCATTCTAGAAGGCCCAAAGATTTTTTTAAATGCTTAATTAATTATTTTAATTTTGGTTAAAGAAGCAGTCAGGTCCTTCAGAAACTTTTAAGCAAACCAAATCTCCAGATTTGGCCATTTTTGCCCGAGAAGCAGCTAGGGCCTGAATCATTTTCTTATCTTTAATAAAATATTCTAATTTTGGTTAAAGAATTAGTTAGTCCTTGAGAAACCCGTAAGATTTTGTTTTAATCCCCAACGAAAGCGCTTCCATTAACTTTTTTAAGTAAACCAAATACCCAAATTTTTTTGTCCAACAAACAACTTAAGCCGCCTTTCAGAAGGCCTAAAGGATTTTTCTAATCCTCAATAAAATATTCAAATTTTGGTTAAAAAATCAGTCAGGTCCTTCAAAAACCCTCAATGAAAGCGTTTCAACTGATTCTAAAGAAAACCAAATCCTCAAATTTAGTTATTTTGCTCAACAAAAAAGCTTAAGTCTCTCGGAGGGCCTGAACAATTTTGTAATCCTTAATTAAGTATTCTAATTTTGGTTAAAGAATTCGTTAGGTCCTTCGAAAGCCCTAAAGAATTTTTTAGCTTTCAATGAACTGTTTGAACATAACATTTTAAAATTATCCAAAAACTTTCAAGAAATGTTAAAAGCGAAGATGATTTAACAGTACAAATATCAAAATTTTGTCCTTTTCGAAAACTACTTTTAAATCCTATTCCACAAATATTTTACAAGCTATTTAAATGTCAATAAAGGAACCATGCGGATTTACAAGAGCTAAAAATGAAAGAATTACAAAACAAGCAAATCGAAGACAACGTTGAATAAGAAAATAAACGATTGGTCGAAATTTATGGCCAGAACTGCAAGTCAAGTTCACCACGTATAATCAACGTGAAGATTACGTCGATTAGAAGTTATGGATCAGGAAAACGTCGTTAGTGTTTACTATCACTACTTAATCGTCCGTTTAAGCGATTAGTTCTACGTTGTATGTTAAATGTACTATCTTCAGTGAAAATTATAAAGAGATTGTTTTATTATTTATTAATTGTGACTAAACTGTAGTTTAAATCTATTTAAAATGGTGGAGTTTTCAGGATTTACTGCATTGGTTCTTTAATTTTGCTTTTGCAATTTTTAAGCACTTCGTTTCATTTAGCTTAAATGCAAGTAATGTTACCTATGTAGCAACAATATAATATTCTACAACGTACAAATCAAGACAGGGTTAAGTTTAAGAATAAAATAATACAAGCAAAGTAAATAAAAATTAATTGAGGTAAAAATCTGGGTATGGTTCAAGTCAAAGGAAATATCTTGACAATGTTATAGTCAGCAAGGAAATTTCTGGTTTACACAAACTTAAAATTTCAAACGTAGGCCGTGTAAATGATGCTAAGACCAGTTAATGATTATGCTAAACACGAGAAACCTTGATATTATTAACTATCAATTTATTCATAGTTGATTATTAACTTATTTATAACTTAACCATTTAAAGAAGTTCATTAAAGAACGATTTAATCGCTTTAAAATATGCAAATCCGGGTTAAAATCCTGCTAAGGCATATGGGAGAACTTGGTGCTAAAAAATTTTATGGCCACATTAATTTAAAGGAACCCACTTTAATCCCTAACATGTTTTTTTTTTATGATTTACAGTTTTGTGATTATAGTCAACAATCATAGGCGACAACATTACTAAATTTTAACAAAGTGCATGTGAATTAAAAATCTTTAAATTAGTAGGTGTATTCGGCAGGTGTTCCCATCAAAAACAACGGATTTACCGCCAACACTCGAAAAATAATTTAATCCTCCTCCTCGTATAAGAAAAACCACTGCGTGAACTCACGCGCGCTCGAAATTACATTAACAGTTTTTTGGTTTTTGGATCTGCAAGTTTGCGGAGTAGTTTAAATATGGTGTCGATTTTTACCGTGAGAAAAAAATCTAGCAGCAGAGATAGATGACTTTCAATTTCAGACTAAATTCCAAACTTCTCACCTTTGGTCCTTTGGAACAACAGCATGGTTTATTAAATTAAGAAAATTAGCGGTTGGTCTTGGTTAAGGAAACATATAATTAAGACTTTAATTATTGTCAGTTTTTACGTTTAGTAAATGTAAATTGTTACTTAATATATGATATATCAACGCGGATATAGACGTTATTTAAAAACTGCAACGTAATGTGATTGAGTTGCATGCCTTTGGCGAATTTTGTTGTTGTGCAAAAATTACTGTTGTTTAATTGCACGTTAAAGCAATTCTAGAAAACGTTTGTTTTTTTATATTGAGCGTGTTTTTGGCAAGGATAGTTTAACTTACGAGTTAAAAATTGAACGGTTTCGGAACAATAACATAACTTTGGTCATTTCCAATCCATAATTCTGCTCGGATATAAAATATAAAAATATAAATAGTTTTATCAAGCGGATGATGGAAAACATTTTACTATGCGTTGCAGCAAAATATTAATGAAAAAAGGACAGAACTTTGGAAATTTATACGCTAAGAATTTCAAGAATTCAAAAACAAATAGAAGCAATTTAATCAAATTAAGCAAATGTTCTTGAAAACCTTATAAGCTTATAACATAATTTAAACGTAGCCCATAAATTCAAAAAATTAATTGTTTCAATGATTACTTTCATTGAAAATCAAATTATTAGATTGCAATACAGTTTACGTGAAAATTCAAGAAAAGGAGAGAAACAAAGTCAAAAAATTACATATTCGGGCATATATTTCAATACATGTACCTATAACCAACCGCTTTCTTGAGAAATGTTCTTAAAATTTCAGGAAATAAACATATCTTACGTTTATCCTTATATTTTCAAAAAATCAGTTTCCAGGATCAGTCTATAGTAAAGTAATTATTTTGAATGCAATTTACTTCGTCAAGTACGAGTAAATTTTTATAAGGAATGCATTTTTTGAGAGAATACTAATGAAAAAGTTTCCTAATTTTTTTGAAGCACCCTCTGTACATTCCTACTTTAAAATAAAACCCTGATTCTATCTAGTTACTTTTAATGAGTTATTATGGAATATGTGATAGTTTCTTTTAAGTTAAGATATTATTTGTAGTGTTGTAACGAATATAAAAAATATTTTTCCACTGCCAATAAATTATATTTACCATGTTATTTGAATCTGAGTTGTCATAACATTAGAGAGGTAAATTACGTGATCAATTTAGCGAAATTTAGGTCAAATTATTGTCAAAAATTATATACATTTATATCGACAGTAGAATAATATTATACATTACATGGTTGTTAAACTAACAAGGTCTTGAAGGCTTGTAGGCACTTGCTAAGCTTGAAGTGTAATCTTCCATGCTTGCCAGTCTAAATTTATTTTACCTTCCTTACTATTCATACATTAAGGCACCAGCCTCGACACCGGACGGTATAAGCTACAGAGCTACAATACATTCATACAGTCGGATGCTCGGCGGGTGGCCTACCCGGCCACTGAAAATAATTGGGAACCGAAACGCAGTGGTGTAGCAGGGAAGGTAGGCGGTTGTTGAAGATTGGTACTTACCACACCACTCCGAACGTATAGCGTGCGAAATAGTCGAGGTATGAGAAGCGACTTAGGAGGCCTTAACCCTTCATGTTGCCTGCCATGCTCTCTCGTGGGGCGTTAGTGCCGATACACTTATCTTTACTATGTAAATAGGTAAATACATACTTTTTAATACATCACACTTGCACTTTTAAGAACAATGAAATATAAAACAGTTCTATCAATAAATAGCCATTCGTATACATAATATTATGTAGTAAACCTAAAGCAAATAAGCTCTTATATAGCAATTATTAATTTTAAAACAGTTAGATCTTTCTGCTGGTTCAATTTTGACAGTTGTTCTTGCATAATAATGAAATTCTAAATGGACATGTATTGAATACATTCCGTAATATTTAAAATAAAACATGATAAACCTTTTCCGACCGTTTTCAATTTCGTTAGTATAGAAAAATCTATCGGGCATCGCATGATGGTGACATATTCCAGCTTTAACTTTTTATGTTTGTAAAATCGGCAGAACTCCTAACAATGAAAGATAGGGTTTGATATCCTTTGTCAATTATTATTAAATTCCGTCGTTCATTAAATAGGATACAAAGATCGTCTACCTAATTCAGTGCTGCGTTCGGCACAGTCTCATCGATTTTAGTTGTAATCAATCTTTGTTTTGTTTTTAGTAAAAACCATAATTTCGAATATATGGTATGATTAAAAAGTCTTAAAATACCGAATTTAATAGTTATCTATGAAAACTATTTACTATTTTTATGTCATTGACATTTTACTTTTCAAAAGTGAGCAGATAACTAAAAATGTTTCAAAAAGAACATTTTGTTGTAGTTTTCAATTTGGCTCTTACAATGTTTTTACCTTTCTCTTAAAATTTACTTTTATTAAAATTTTGACAGATTTCAATGGCATAAAAATAAGACATTAATAATTTCGGAGATGATTTTTCGCTCCCACAGCAATCGTGATCCAAAGACTTTATCATATTAATTGCAAACGATTCTTACTGCATCACAGGCAGACAGACCTTGGCTTTAGCAATGTCACATTTAGCAGCATAGTTATCAGGAGAGTTCACTTTGCGTTTTTCAGTATAAATCGGAAGTTGATAATAAATACCGTAAAAATGGGGTGAATCCCGGTACTCTGTAGGGTAGAATAAACTCTGTTTACAGTACAAACTTTTGCACATAGTTTATAGTAGTTTAACTAATTAAATAGCAAAATGTGACGCCCCACAGTGCCAAACACTTTTAAAAAATTCATAAAAGTACAATTTGATTGATGGCTTACTTCCATATTACTTTACAGAAAAAGTCAACAAATTGGTTTTAGTACCTACGTCTTTTAATAAAACATGTATGTAGATTAGAGAGAAGACATTTCTTCCTCCTTAGAGTCCTTAGTCTATAGTGCGAAGCTTCTAGTTTTTTTTCAGGAATTTGTAAAAGCAAATGAATTAACAAATATACCAAAAACAATTGTTAATGGTAAAATTAATAGTTCTGCATATGATTCATTAAAGTGGAAACTTCATCAACGTCGGCTGGCTATCGTCCTAGCATTTAATAGAATCTATAAGTTTAGTATAATTAGCTAATCCTTTCCGTCCTGAGTCGTAGTTCAAACAAATTATATTCAGCCTAAGTTTACAGGCTTCGGCATTACAGACAGAGTTAACAAAATCAGGAAAAATATTTGTTGAGGGTTTCCTTTCATTAGGGTACATCTTACGATTTTTAAAAGAAATTACATATGTAGTTCCAAAATTTTTTGAGACATTGTGGTAATTGGTCTACGCCTGTTTTAAAGCATTTCAATTCTGTCGCTTTAGTTAATTGTTTTAAATCAGGTCTTAGACTAAGGTATAAATTGTTTTCCTTGAAATTTGAATGTTATTCTTAAACCGAACAGAATATTTAGTATGAAATATCTTAAACAAATGGGACACTATCGTTCAATATCTTACAAATGTTAATTGCATTAGAAAACGTAGTGTTTGAAGCAACTTCATTTTGCAAAGTACTTCTACTGAGTAACTACTGCTGATAAACTTGGAAAAATTTACATGTTTTTAGTTTATATTTACGAAACACATATTTCGCCGAATTTTAATGAAGATGCTGAAAAAATAAGGCATACCTATTCGATAAGTGAAAGCAAGATTGAGCGAAGAATTTTACTTACTTCACTTTAACTGCTTCGTTAAGTAGTCTAAATTTATTTTGATAGTAATAAGATGTTCAAAATTTTCTAGACGAAAATATTCACAACAACCAAGAATAACCATAATTTTTATCCTTACACTTACAAAACTAAAAAGGAGGCTACAGAATGTAAAAAGGAAATGGAAATAAAAATAAAATAAAATAAAAACACTTTCTACTAAATTATCAATGTTTCCGTTTGTTATACTTGTCTATTATATGGAATAAAAAAAGTGTTTTTATGTTCTGTATCTTCTTTCGCGATTTAAATCGCCCATAAATATAAAAATCCCTCGATTTAAATCAACTGATTGAAATCAGACCAACCCTGTTAGTTTCTACAAACCGTTCTTAAAGCAAAATTTAAAGCTTCTTTGCAAGAACAACCTCCGAAATATTTAAAATATTCGGTAAAAATTCCATTTGTATAAATCCAATGCGTCATTCCGTGCATCAGCAAATCATTTCGTAATTTTTAATATTTAAAAGTGATTGACCAGGTTTCCCAAATTAATAATCGTTTTATTTTAAATTACATAATTCCGAAGATGTTCAGTTATTTGTTCCCATTTCTTAGATTACTTAATGTTATATACAACATTTCTAACAGTTCAAGTTCTCATAGCTTCAGCAGACCTTCAAAGCTACTGAAATCTAGCACCTTACTTGCACTTTTACTTTGATACTCTCAAAGTACTAAAGTGGCGACAATTTCCCAAGACCTACTGAATTTTCTGTTTTTTCAACAACAAAATTAAGCACATATTTAAACACGTAACCATCAATAATAAATGACCATAAAATAACCTTGAGAGAAATTGTTGTGGTTACTTAAAGTTATGTGGATTTACCATGTTATAAATTACGCTATTAACTGAGATAATGAGTAATTCCCTTAGCGTAAAATGTGTTGTTTAAAATCAAGCACGCCATAAAGGTTTACATGATTACAAGGCATAGTACATAAAGCTCAATTGCAGTTCAACTACGATTAATCGCTTTTGAAGGTAATTATAAGTAAATTAAGCTACAAGACTTTAGAAGTCAAAGATCGCGGGGTTCGCGAACGTCTAAAAAGGTCAATCGAATTATTTGTCTTGCGGTTCACTTTGGAACAGAAGTCATCCCGTCTTTAAATACGATCATTAAAATCGTCTAAAATATTTCGGCCTTTTTTCGTTTAGTTAAAATTAGAAAGTCCTTGAGTTAATTACACCAAACATACGGGACGTTAATTGAAACCATAAGAAATTCTTCTGCACGAATTTAATAACGGCGTCTAACAATTATTAGTTTATGTTACAAAATAAACATTAAAGGTAGACGACCTCCGTACACACCCATCTAATTTATTTTATGTGCAATACACTTTACTGTTACTATACACCCTACGTATTGGCACACCCACGCATCCCCTGTGCGTTTTATATGTCCCAAATGAATACGAGGGGAAACTAACATGAGTAATTGACAAGGAGGCTTGCGAGGATATTAAGTAATTGTTGTGGGTTACTGTTGGAAGCCACCCATGAGACTGCCTCGTAATTTAATCAGCCATTAATTTACCGATATTTAAACGATTATTAAAGGAATACAAGGGAGTTAAATAAAAAAAATCTGCAGACTGTGGAATTTTCCAAATTTATGTTTGTGATCCATCGTTAAACGTTTTCGATGGTTAAGTGATTGACGGTTGTATTTAAAGAACTGATTTTGAACTAGCCTTCTGATAAGCCTTAACGTTTTCCTTTGTTTGGACATCTAATGAATAAATAATCAAACAATATCACTTTTTAACAAGAAAATAACGGCTTCATAACTGTTTCTACGAATAATTAATTCAAAATACTTTCCGATATTTAAATATAAACCAAAGATGTTAACAAGCCACCTAGCCACCCATGATTCTTTGAAAACAGTTCTTCGAATCGCTTCCATTTAATGAAGGCTCATTAATGCGTAAAATTGATGATTTCATTTCACTTAAATGTGAATTCTTTTACGACTGTTTTCCTTAACAACCTCAAAGCATTAGGTTAGAAGAGAAAAGGCTATTCGAATTAACACATTCTCTTTGATAAACGTCCGGGGGCGTGCCAGAACCTGGCGTTACCACAAAATTGATGATTAATCTGTAGCACAGATTTAGAAGTCATAATTATAGTTCAATCAAGCATTTCACCGGTTGAATTCTTTTAGAATAGTCAATTCTACTACGCCGATTTTCCGAAGAAAAGCTTCTTTGTACGATTAATGGAAGGTTACTTTTCTCTCTAACAAGGTTGTTTTCATAATTAACTTCGTAGTTAACAACTACAAAAAAGAAGGTTTTAGATAGAGAAATAGTAAAAGCATAAAATGATTCATAAACACTAAATAAACAACGAAGTTTTGAAGCTGAAAGCTGTTGAAATTTGAGCTGTAATTATTAACAAGTGTTGAGCAGATTAAAGTGTGTAATTGAATTTTTTAAGCCCCATACTGTATTAGGGCAAACAGCTGTTAAAAATAAGTAACTAATTTCTAGTTGTTTTTTTAGCCGACGGCAGGAGAATCATCATTCAAACTGTTGAAAGGTTGCAAAATGCGTGGGGGGTTTTAAAAATCATTAATCTAACCTAACTTGTAGTTCTTGAAACTTGTCTCGTTCTTTGATATCGTGAGGAAGAAAAAATTTGCATTATTTTTGATTATAAGGGGCGTATTAACAGAACGTCTTTCGGGTTGGGACCGTATCATTGTTGAGACAGAAGAACTCAACTTTTCGACCACTTTTTTAAGGCGCTTCTTCATTCCTTGTTCTTGTACATACCCAGTACATACCCAGTACATACACGTATCTGTGAACACAAACATTGCTCTTCTCTCACACTCAGCTGTTGCTGAACATCATTCAGACACTGGTCGTGAGATTTTGTTTGAAAAATCTTTGATCATATTTTTTCAAGGTAAATCTGTGAGGCCATTGAAATCATCAAGACCCCTAACAACTTGAATCGTGACACTAGTTATTATCTGTCGGGCATATGGAAGTCTGTCATAGCTACTGGCTCCGCCCCTCCACTTCTGACCAATATAGCCGGTATAAACTCGCTGCCTTTTCTGTTTTTCTTTGGAAGGGTTTCCGCGTTTCGCCTCTGGCGTGGTTGACACGTTGAGTTACCGTGTTCTTTTAGTGCTCCCTTTTACTCCTTACAGTAGGCGAAATGTTAAGCTCTTCTGTCTTAACAATGACATGGTCCCAACCCGGAAGAGGTTCTGTTAATACTGACACTGACCGTGGAAGTATTCGAATTCAAGGGGCACATTGTATGAATTATAATGGTGTAATTTTAAAACACGTAGAATTGGAACAACAAATAATTCCCTCCCTACTCTCAAAATTGATAAAAATCAGTATCAATCGTAACGCAGCCTTTAAAGTTATCTGACATTTTTGACCTTAAGAGTCACTATAACATTTTGAAAAATACCCAGATTTGAGTAAGTACAAGTTTCTAATGAAGCAAAAAAGCAGAAAATACACGCACAGCATATGACTTTAGGGCGTCTGTTTAAGACATTGTTGTAATCAACCTTGAAAGGAAATTTGGGATTGGTTTCAAACTCCAAACAAAAGACCTGAGAATTAATGCTGAATGTCCTTTTTATCTTCTTCTTCTTCTTTTTCTTTTGCCCTCTTATACCTTTATAGTGTCGAGGGGGGCGGACACACCGAGCCGCAGAGCGGTCACCCATCCAAGTTCTGGCCAACCAGGCTCTTGCTTAACTTTGTTTATTTCGGTATTACGTGTAGGTACTCCCACTCTGCAGTACTGCCGGTTTGTCATTTTTATATGATTTTAATAAAAGGAAGAGGTACAGATTTATGCTGTAGAAATTTTTGCTTATTAAAATTAACTTTTGTAGCTGATTTATAATTGAGTAAAATAGGTAATCTTAAAGATGAAAATCAAACATTTTAAATTGATTCCTCCTTTTTCAGTTTCTTGTAAAAAAAAACACGAAAAACGGCTCTGCTTCTTTTTCTAAAATGTTGTTTTTAGTAAATTATTATTTAATTGCCTTAGCCTTCTTCCTCTATTAAATGCCAAAAAGTTCAAAAAGTAATACACAATCTAAATATGTATTAAAGTCTTTGTATCTGATTTATAATTGATTAAATTAGGTTATATTCAAGACGGGAGGCCAATGAAATATTTTAATTTATTTTTAAATCAATTTCTTAAAAATTAAGTTCATTTCGTTCCTCGTTTTTACGAAATGTTGCTTTCATTAAATTATTATTTATTTGCCTTAGCCTTCTTCTTCCAGAATACGAATATTCGGCTGCTAGTATTCGGCCGAATATTTTCGGCTTTGCTGAATATTTTTAAAAAATTAAATACACGTGTGCCTATAACGGCTATAACTAATACAGATAATCAGTCCTACTATGTATCCCAAATGTTAAGATAACATACATGTTACCAAACTCTGTTATGTTATGAAGCAGATTTCTTACTATGTATCCCATGTTATGTTTACTAGCTAACGTAGTATGTTATGATGTTGCTTTTATATGTAACATAACATACAAAATATAAAAGGCAACTTTAACATGCTGTTATAAATAACCAAACCTTTTACGCGAAATGTCAAAACGTCAAATTAAATAAAATAAACAAACACGCCCACTCATATAACGCTCTTTGTCTTGCATTTGTTATGCGTATAATGCTATTTCATGATATACGAAATATCACGAATGATTTCTGTTACTGAAATTATTTAACATACATTTTAACAGTGAATGTTATTAAGGGATACACGGTAGCGTATTTAAAACACTATGTTAAGATGTATGTTATTTAAGCATGTTATTATAACATAACAGGTAAATGTTAGAAATAACGTACGGGATACGTAGTAGGACTGAATATCAGTCCTACTATGTATCCCAAATGTTAAGATAACATACATGTTACCAAACTCTGTTATGTTATGAAGCAGATTTCTTACTATGTATCCCATGTTATGTTTACTAGCTAACGTAGTATGTTATGATGTTGCTTTTATATGTAACATAACATACAAAATATAAAAGGCAACTTTAACATGCTGTTATAAATAACCAAACCTTTTACGCGAAATGTCAAAACGCCAAATTAAATAAAATAAACAAACACGCCCACTCATATAACGCTCTTTGTCTTGCATTTGTTATGCGTATAATGCTATTTCATGATATACGAAATATTACGAATGATTTCTGTTACTGAAATTATTTAACATACATTTTAACAGTGAATGTTATTAAGGGATACACGGTAGCGTATTTAAAACACTATGTTAAGATGTATGTTATTTAAGCATGTTATTATAACATAACAGGTATATGTTAAAAATAACGTACGGGATACGTAGTAGGACTGAATTTCACTTAAGATGCAACATACATTAATTTTATTTCCTTAGTTACCATAAGTAATTGTTAGGGCTGTGTTGATTTTACATGTAATAAAATTGTTTCACATAAAATGCAACATCAGTTGTCAAATTTGTCAAAGTTAGTTGTCAAAGGTTGAAAACATGTACACATACGAAGAGAGAATTCGAATTGTTACTTGGTATTTTTCAAATCAAAGCTTACGGTCAGTAGCCCATTTATTTGCGGAAACGTATCCAAACAGACCTACACCAAATCCATCCACAATTTCCAGAATTGTAAGCAAATGGTTGTGTTAAAACTGAGCATCAAAGAAGAAACCGTGTAAAATCTGCTCGTACACCTGAACGGACAAATCAGCTAGAAAACCTAGTACAGCAAAATCACCAAACATCCACTAAAACGCTTTCGGTGCAATTAGGTATCAGTAGGAGTAGCACTTTTAGGCTTTTAAAAGAGGAAAAATATCATTGTTATCATTTCCAAAATCATCAAGAGCTTAGAATCGGCGACAATGAAAAAAGAATTACGTTCTGTGAAATTCTTTTTGAGAAAATCAACAATGATGAGAACTTCCTCAACCACATTTTATTTACAAATGAGGCCACATTTATTTTGTCAGGAGAAGTCAATTCTCAAAATGTGAGATACTGGAGCAGGAACAATCTCCACCTCTTCCACGAAAGTCACACCCAGTACCCCCAGAAGGTGAATGTGTGGACTGGATTGATAAGTGGTCATGTGATAGGTCCATTTTTTATTAATGGTAACCTAAACAGCGAACTATACTTAGAGTTACTGCAAAATCGAGTAATTCCAGCTCTACATGATTTAAATTTGGATTTAAATACTATATGGTTCCAACATGATGGGGCAGCCGCTCACTATAGTCGACAAGTTAGGGAGTACTTAAATACTATCTTTCCTCACAGGTGGATTGGTCGTGGAGCAGAAATACAGTGGCCCCCGCGTTCCCCAGATTTGTCCCCCAATGATTTTTCTTATTGGGGTTATATGAAATCAAAAGTATTTAGTAGTGAACTAGAAAATATTGACCAACTTAAAAGAAAAATAATGGAAGTTTCTCAAACGTTCACTCCACAGATGGTTAATTCTGTTTTAAATAATTTTTATAACCGATTAGATTTCTGTTTGGCCGTTAATGGTGGTATTTTTGAGAATTTGTTGTAATTTTTAAATAAAAAGATTGTTTGTAACGTATGTTCTTATTCAATGTATGTTGCATTTTAAGTGAAACAATTTTCCCTAATGCATTAATAATTCATTGTTATTAAGGATCCTAGGCAACCTAAAATGTTGCCCGTTATGTGAACTTCACTTAAAATTTGGTATCCTTGGTAATGATCTTTGGTATGTTGCGCGTTATGTGAAATTCCCTGTATAAAGATGCAAGTGCTAAGGTAAACGTGAGTCCCACGAACCACAAGTGCAAGTATCAATAAACAACATAAACAACGATAATTACTAACTTAGTCCAACCCTTAAGATTGTCTCATTCCCACGCTTCACCTATGAAATTCGTTACAAACTTCAAAATGTTACCACTTTAAAATGTTTAGTCTTTCATTGGCAATAGGGTATATTGTTAATCGCCGTGTATTTTCGAAAATGCCGTTCTTGTTTGGAACTTTTGTTTTTATTTTTTTTCTCTTTTATATTAAGTATCTCCATTATAAACCATAATGTTAAGTCAACGATCAAAGTCAAGTATATTCGGACTTATTTTAAAATTACGAGGGGAACTAGAAAAATTATCTACCTAGCTATGAAACAAAAGACATTCAATATTTGTATAATTTTTAATTTTCAACATCTCCCCTAACTTCAATGCACTTGAGCCACCTGCCCTGCAAGGACTTTATACCAGTAGAAAAAATGATTCTTCTTCGTCTTCAAAATAGGCGTCAACAGCCTCGTTCAACTCGTTGTCGTCCAAAAATTGACGTCCCCTAAGATGTTTCTTCAAATTGCTAAATAAAAAAAGTCTGCTGGACTATACGGCGGATGGTCGGTCTAGCTCAGAAAAATTACACTCGTCTAGAACTGGTTGAACTTTGATTGCTTTGTGGACGACTCTGGCGTTGTCGTGAAGAATCAGGACATTTTCATGACGCAAACCAGGGCGTTTGTGGTCGGTCCATAGCCTTACGTAAATTTTTTAATGTGTTACAGTAGGTGGCCGTTGTTATTGTAGTGCCCCTCGGCATGTATTCAATGGGAATAATTCCTAAAAGACGGTGGCCATGGGCTTCCCAGCTGAAGACTGTGTGCGAGCTTTTTTGTGGAGGAGATCGCTTATGGACCCACTGCATATACTCCAATTTTGCTTCTGGATCCCAGTGAAGGACCCAAGTTTCATCACCAGTCACCAGTCACCATCTTAGAGAAAAAGTGAGGATTGGCTTTCAAAGATGTCAAATGATTTTGCGAAATTTCCTGCTTACGCAATTTTTGCTCGGGAGTCAACAATCTTGGAACCCATCTCGCTGAAACCTTACTCAAGCCCAATTTATGGTGGAAAATTGACAAAACACTTGGCTCTGATACATTCAATGCTTGCTATGGTAGACACTGTTAAACGACGATCTCCAAGAACCATGGCTTATGGCTTCCACTTTTCTGCCGACTTCAGGATTGGTGGCATCTGAAGGTCTTCCGCTTCTTAGATCATCTTCAATGGATCACGACCCCACCGAAATTGTTTAGACCAATATTTTACACTCATACACGGCAATCATCCATGTATGGATATTTTTAGGACTAATCCCTTCCTTTGTCAAAAATTGTATCACACTGCGATGTTCTAATTTCACAACACTCAGGTTTTCTTTCAAAACACTTAATAGAAAATGTAATAATGAATAAATTGAAATCAAATTTGACGCACAAGTAGAAAAAGTTTGTTACTGTTTGACTTTTCAAAGAAAGCGCTATCAATTGTTTTTGTCATAGCTAGGTAGATAATTTTTCTAGGTCCCCTCGTATTCGGCTTGCCGAATATTTGATAAACCGTCCGAATATTACGACTGTCGAATAGTCAACAGAATATTCGTGTCATCTCTACTTATAAATAAGATCTGTTTATCGTTACAAAAATAGAAATTCACCTTGAATAATATTCAGACTTTCGAGCACCTGTTTAATTCGACCCTGTCTAGCGAATCTCCCTACTGGATTTTAATTACATCATTAGCCTGTTTGTTAATTTACATAAAGGTTGCAATGTATCTTTCTAAAATCATTATAAACAATTTCACTTAAAGAATTTTGCCCAAGGTCGTTCATAAAATTTTCAACGTTCGTTCACACCCTTGTTACACACAAATTTGATGACAAATTTTGAAAACTGGTCTACATTATAATATTATGAAAGCACACCTACGTGTTTGTCGTGTACAAGTTCGTAACGAAAGTTGAAAAAAGTAAAAAACTAACCCAGACAACTGATTAAATCAAGTTTGTTGTGGATAGTTACAACACAAATACAAGCAAAAGAGCATTCGTGCGGAAACGCAACAATTTACCTGTTGCTTGTTATTAATTCAATTAGAAAATAAATTTCAGGTGTCGTTTCTGATGTTAACTAGTGGGAAGTTCATAAATAAAAATGTCGTCAAATAAGGCACCGTTTGCAGATCGAGTTTGCTGTACATAAGTATTAAAGCAGCACTTTAAACGCACCTACGATTTTTTTTTTCGGAGAATTCTTTGGCCAAAATTAGGCATCACCAAAAGTGATTTAAATTCTAAAACGGTACGTTGATATTATTAGTTTTGGAAATGCTCATCCTGTTTTCAAGCTTGGTCAAATACTATTAGGAACGGTTATTAATTTGATTAAAAGGAATTTTTAAGAGTAAATGGGAAAATCTCATGGTTAAAGGGTAGCTTGCTCTTAGAATTTTAAAATTAGTTAGTCTATTTGTTCGGATTTGAATTTTTACAAATTTATTATAATTACAAAAAGACTGTTCAGTTGCATCGTACGATTAAAACAAATGCTAGAATCTTAGATCTTTTAGGTGGTTTGTAAAAGACCTAAATTAGTAAAAGTCTTATTACTACTAAATCCAAAATTTATTTAATCACCTGATACTAATTAACCTTACATCCTTTGTTTCATGCCCAACAATTAAAACAGAAACTTCCGAATTTGTTTATGGCCTCCTTAAAACGTTTAAACCAAACCGTAATTCTAGCCGGACGAACCCCGGAAATCACTATTTGTTCGGCTTCCGGGTATGGCTAACAAATGTTCCCGATACTTGAGAAAATGTGCACACAAAATGTTCTTGAAATTCCAGAAAATCACAAATTTATTTTTAAACCAAAACACTCGTCATAAAAATAAATGTAGGTTTGAAAATTTCAAGCAGAAAAAAATCTGTTAACATAAAAATATATTGTAAAGTCGACCCTTAGGAAAGGAGGTCACAAGGATATTAAATTACAAGATAACTCGGAGCACAACGATTACATGTGCCCTAACAAATTACAACTCTGTGTCTACAAATAAACTTAACACTTCCTTTTTATGTTGAAGAAAAGAGGGGTTTAAGGTTAATTGCCCTGCGAGGACCACACATTAAATTCTAAAAATACGAATCACTAATTTGGTAATTATTTCGCTCCCTGTGGATACAGAAATTACTCGACGAACAAGCAGATGTATTCCTAGCGTTTTGCCATTGATCTTTAATTGTAACAAAATTAAATTCAATTTAAAAATCATTAAAGTAACGTTAGCTCTTCTATTATAAATATCAACTTCGAAAAAAATCCAATCAGAATTCGAATAATTTCGTACGTCTAGCAAGCAAGTTGAGCAATATTGGATATAAAGGAACAACGGAATACTTACTTAATTATTGATTACACACTTCGTTACGTAAAACCTACGATCCGTTCCGTTAAATTTCCCCAAAAATTTGTTTCCTTTTTAAAAAAATATTTGAACTAATTTGCTTCAATTGTGCAAGCGTAGGCTCCAATTAATATGTATTAGCATTTCCTGACAAGAAGCTTCAATTAAATCGAATCCGGTGGCGTAATATTTTCCACGGTATAACAAAACAGGTGCTTTTTGGTGTGTTTTGACCCGAAAGGAAATGAAATTTGAAATAACTGGAGCAAGTCCCACGGGGGTTCCGTATCAGATGGGCGTTCACAGGGGATGAAAAACGGAAATACAATCGTTCACTGTGACGATTCACACTTTAGATCCGTGGAAACGGAAGTGTTCCTCTTGTGCGGAAGCGGTATCGGTTCTGATTATTAATTTTTTACAAACCGTCGGAGAGGAAGGGGCTGAAATGTTCTAGCGGAAGAAACTTAACGCAAGACTGACTTAAATCATTTAAATTAAGGCACGGGCCAAAACTATTGTTCGAAAGGATGCTAGATTTTTTATCAGTAACTATTCACGGTTAAATGCCGTCTGCATAATCAAGTCGGATGATTTAGGCTTGTAACTGGTTTTTAGACGCATTTTATGTAACCAAACCATTTCCTGCGTCGGATTTTATATAAATCACTTCGGAAATGAAGCATCCAGATCGGTGTGTTTGTTACCGATTCAAATTTTTCTGGCTTGTGTGACTGGTCCCTTAATGAAAAGGAAATATTTATCATCAGAAACAAAAATGGCCACCGAATTGTGATTTTACGACAGAATTAATTCAGTAAGTCTCTGGGCAGGAAATATCTTTTTCAAAACAGCAAACACATCCTTTGAAATTTATGATAAAAACCAGACGAGTAAAACAGACAGATATATAAATAATTTCTTTGAGAAAAACATGATTAACCGTTAGGTAGTTATGTTAAATTCGAGTAAAATTTAATATGAAATAAAAACAAGCAACTGATGGGTAATTTTCTTGAAATAAGCTCACACATATGCTCTTGGAAAGTCAAAGTCTTATTATATCGAATTTTGATTATTGAAAGTTTCTATTAAAAAAAACTTTAATTTAACGAAATTCGTAAGATCAAAATTGAATATAGGACGATTTTTCAGTAAATAAAATAACTTTTGATAATTACAAATCGAATTGTGCCTTGCATAAAATATAGGAGAAAATTTCATGTAAGATGAATTTAATATGATTTTTTGTTCTAAGGAAACTCTACATTTATAAAGAAATTATATTTATAAAAAAAGTGATACTTAAGGCTGGTTAGAATCAGAAATATGACGTTTAAGAAATAATTTTCCATTTGCACAAAGCCTTTAGTCTGTTTGGCCTTTTGAGAAAACTGTTATAATGATTTGGAAATTCTTATTTTTCCAGTAAAAACGCTGAATTTATAATTTTTTACAGTGTTCTATTTCATTCTTCGTTTTTGAAAAAAAGGAAAACTTTTTGAGCTAACGTTCTTTATTTTCATTTTGAGCTCTACAGTCTACATAAGAATAATATTAGAAGAAAAACCCTTCAATTTCAACATCCAATCTGAAGTACATATTTGGAAAACCGAATTTCAATATTTAACAAAAATTATTAACATATCATTTCGACTATGATTGGAGAACATCAAATAATCAATATCACTTATATTAAGTATACATATATGGTTGTCATTTAATCTTAATTTAAATTTATTTTATTTTGATAATCACAGTTAGACACAAACATCTTAGGCCAAGGAGCATTGTGAAAAACGGAAAGCATTAGTTTACTAAAAAAAAACTTATACAGACAGATCAATAAAAAAACCAATTAGGGTAGCCTGTGAAATTGAATTATTTTGAATTGGTACTTTAGCCACATCCACAGAATGACATTTTATAACGTTTGTAATTTGACATTTTTATTGTAAACAAAGTTTATAACCTTAAATTCATGTCAGAAATGTCATTCTGTGGATGTGGCTAAAGTACCAATTCAAAATAATTCCATTTCACAGCTTACCCTAATTGGTTGTTTTATTGATCTGTCTGTACTTCTAACATTAATTATGAGAATATTTGATGAACGAGTTTTAATGTTAAGAATGCAAATGGATTTGGAAATTCTGAAATAAAAATTTTAAATTAAGATTTGATGGTGGCTGAAACTGCTTTAATTATCGAAAACTGACTTGCTGATATTATTGAGGTAAAAACTAAAGCAGAAACTTTAATAACCACACAAAAAATTTAAGCAACTGGGTTTTTAGTAGCGTCCATGGTATTGTATTCTGTTTTAACATTTTCATTAGTTTTGATGTTAAAAAATCAGTTGGCTTGAGCTATGAAGGCTCAAAATTCTAATCTTACACAGAGCGATTGATCACTAATAAGTAAAGTAATAAGTCTTATTATTCTGCAGTAAGGTATTCTTAGGATCAGTTTAGGGCTGAAGGCAATTTTGGTATACAACACAAATTAAAACCGAAAGATTTTGATCCTTCTACAACATCATTTTTAAATTTTAGGTTAAATTAAAAAAAAATGAATAGAAACAAGGAATTTTGCTGAAAATCTAACCAAGGAGGTTAAGCTTTATGAGTTTCCGAAAATCTTTGAATTGTTTCAATTAAAATTTTAAAACTTCATTTATTCTTACAATACTCAAATCACTAAATATTTAATATTAATTAAGGATTAAGGGATCTTTAAATGACAGGAAAGTAGAATGGCGTCAGCTGGGCGGCCATTTTGTTTTTAATTAGGTCAATCAATTTAATCGATTGCGCAATCAAGGTCGAATTAATGGGATTAGCGGTTCAATTCGCGGAATTTTAGATCGATTTAATTGGATTAACGGTTTAATTAGATCATTTCGCGGAATTTTAGGTCGATTTAATGGGATTAGCGGTTTAATTAGATCAATTCGCGGTTTTAATTAGGTCAATTAAAAGTTCGATTAAAATCTCGATTAAAATCTCGATTAAAATCGGCGGTTTAATTAGGTCAATTAAAAGTTCGATTAAAAACGGCGGCCATCTTGGATTTAATCAAATTAATCAATCAAATTTAATTAGATCGAATAAAAGTTGGATTAAAATTTCGATTAAAAGCGGCGGCCATCTTGGAATTAAATCAAGACTAGACCAATCAGGTTAGCGGTTATCAATCTATCTCACTCTCACACTGTACAAATGGGGCGTGGCCAGGAACCGGCGGGTGCATAATTAATCAGAGCAATAAGGGTCATATTGAATTAATCTTTAATCAAAGTTATCAATTTAATCAGGTGTACGGGGGATTCGGTATCAATCCGCGGATTAAATAAATATGCATAATGTATCACGAAAAAGCACGGTAGATCAATCAGCGGTTTATCCCAAAAACTAAAAAAAAAAGAAACGCAGGTCTTGACTTGTCTGTTTACACCTGTCAATCAAAGCTTAAAATTTCGTAAATGACGTCAGGGAATATTGCGAACAATAGGTACCTTTCATCGTCCTACGAAATGTTTTTAATTCGGCCTGAAAAGTTTAAAAGGATATATCATTTGTAAACACAAAAGAAATACAGCTATAAAATTATTCATTTTATTTGCAAAATCGCGCTCACTCCAAAAAGGCAGAGGATTCACAATTTATGAAATTAAAAATCAGAATATAATTAAAAATGTTGATTAATATGATAACAATGCTTTTTTAAGTAATAAACGTGTTTTCATAATTAAATAAAAATAAGCCTTAAGTGTGGCAGAGTTCCATATCCAGTAGGAAGTGTGATGTGGGCCACCTGGAACCGCATCATATCTCGTGCAAAGAAATTTTCGTTACTTTGAAGTTTGAGCGCTGACATCCCCATTCGAACCGAAGGCACATATTGAATGATACTGCATTCTGTAAAGCAAAGGTAATTTTTTAACATATACATATAATTAAGAAGAAACGTATTTTTAAGAACTTTACGATATTTCCTATAAATTAACTACAGTTAGTCATCAGCATCTTGGTAACGTGTTTATTATCAATAGGCTTTTTCCCACGCTAAAATGATAAAACAGAATTTCGAATAAAAGAACGCTTAGGGAAATTCGATTTTTAAAATAAAAATTTAAAACTTAAGACTAATTTGAACAAATTTAGTATGCCAGAAATTGATAGATTCGTAAAGTCCACCTTGAATGTTTTAACAATATTGAGAACACCACTAAAACTTATGCCAAGCGAAGGCAGCACAGGGACGTTTCTGACTAGTTTCGAATAAAAGAACGCTTAGGGAAATTCGATTTTTAAAATAAAAAATTTAAAACTTAAGACTAATTTGAACAAATTTAGTATGCCAGAAATTGATGGATTCGTAAAGTCCACCTTGAATGTTTTAAACTATTGAACATCACTAAACTTATGCCAAGCGAAGGCAACACAATACGCACGGGTATTTTGTTAAAAATGAGTCAATCCATAACCCATTGTCATTACTATTATCTTTCCTACTGTTTTGTTTCGGCAAGTTTCAACTTGTATCTTTCCTGTATTTGACAAAAAAAAATGCAATAAACATCTGCAAACCTCAGCGAAAGCCTTTCACACGGTACAAGTTTGAGCTTCAGAATTCAAATTTAAGTACAGCTTATTTCATAAATTTAAAACAAAAAGCCATTATTATCTTTTAGCATTAAAAATAAAACTGTTTTTCTAAAAATCTTGGGAACAAGAGAAAACCTACATTTGAAAATTTAAATATATTATTGTCGACGTAAAAATATTTATAAAACAAAACTGCGAGTACGTTTTTTAATAAGCAAATTTAATTTTAAATTAATCGTGCTGTTAAATCCGACTATCCTCTTCTGTTGGTAATGTTTGTCTCAAAAAAAAAATATCATCTGTAATCACGAAATAAATTAATGATTTTCTTACACGTAAATTAATTTGACTTTTAAGGAATTCAGATATTCAAGAAAAATAACTGCTTAACATATTTAGCTTTTAAAAATTCCACGTTATTGTAAAGAGTCCGTTTAAAAATTCAACGTTGTGAAGACAGAAAAACATATTCGACGCAATACTAATCTGGAAGTGTTATTCTTTTAATAACTATGAAAAATATTATCTGGTCCAGTTTACTCTATCCCAAAATTAAAAAATAGAATTAACCCAACCGTGCAAACTGAACCGCTCCTTTGGTAATCAGTTTTCTACTCTATGTTTTAATTCAATATTGTTAATAACTTCCTTGCCAATTTTTATGAACCTTAATTTTGAAATTATTTACAAAAGTTACCGCCTTTTAAACATGAGGAATTCTTTAATCTTTTTTCTAACACAGATTATCACAGCTTCCAGTTAACAGAAGGCCAGTTTAATTGTTATAACTGAATTTTTAATTAAATGAAAATAGAAACCAGAGATAATATAAAGACAGAAAGACTCAAAATTAATTAAAACAAAAAAAAAACAAATACAGTAAAAAATTAATAACCAAAAAAATACCTTCAATAAAAAACTGACTTGAATAATATTTCATCATTCACTTTACAGTTTACGAGTATACTTCATCAGATAATAATAATAAATTGGAAAATTAAACAGCACTTGCGGAACTTACCCCGATTCGTTTTACGGCAACTACCAAAATGACTTTAACTACATAAACGTAGTCAACCCCCACCTTGAATATTTCTTTTAAAAGTTCTAGAACGTTTCAAATCTAAATCTGCGTTTACAGATATTCGTCATCATTTTAAAAACCAACAATTAAAGCAGCTTATTTTTAAAATTATTGTTCCATTGTCAAGGTTTATCTTGGTTACATTGACACTCAAAGAACTTAAAACTTTGAAAGCAGTTTTTACCTATTCAAGCGGCTAGAGAAAATTTCAGTAAATGTATTTTTCGTAGCAATTGATAATCATGCTGAACCGATGTTAGGGATTGAATTCTACACTACTCTTCAGACGAGGAAAGCTGCTTTGCACGTTCAGAACAGAATTATTTTAAAGCTGAGGAATATGATCTTTAAGGGTTATTGAAATCTCTATCCTATTTATGTCCATTTAATACGGTTCAGGTAAGTTGTGTTTTTATAAACGTGCACTAAAAGTTATTGTAGGTTAAATTTTACCGATGACTAATTACCATTTAAAATTTTTAAATATGAAATATTTTGAAGCTATCAGTCAGCACAATCATATTGCCGGTTATGTCTTTAATAATTCTTGAAGTTTAAATTTACTCTTTTGCAGGGCTAGGGCCTGTTTTTATTGTTCCCTGATAAAGTTAAATTCCATATATCTACAATTGAATCACTAAAAGGTACGAAGATACAAATGTTCCTAAAACCATTCCGTTAATTAAACAAGCAAGAACGACCGGCCAGGCGAACTTGCTAACAAGTTTTTCAAAATTTAGTAGTAAATATTTTATGGAATGACTTTTAAAGAAAGTATTTAGCTTGTGTTCACTTATAACCTGTAAAATAAGTGATTTCATTCTTCAGAAATTTTTAAAATTATAAATTAATTCACCTAAAATGTATTCGTTTTTTATAATCTGATATATAAATATCTACAATCACAGCGGAAATAAAAAATCGTTAAACACGTGCAACCATCTTATTCTAGTATTCATAATAGCATTGGATTTATTTTCAGTCGAAAAGACTTCACACACTTTAAAAAAAAAATAATCGCATGATTCACAGAAACCTTGAAGAACTAATCGCAAAAAATAATAAATGTTTAGCTTTAAGCTAAATATATACCAAAACAAAATGCCTGTACTAATAACATTGAACAATAGGTACAACATGACTCATTGTTCTTGAGTCCCTTACTACAAAATAGTTTAAATCTAGATCGGATGGTGGTACAATCGTACACTTGATGATGCCCTCTACAGAATTAAGATCAATCTGTTCACATTTATCCCGACCCACATGAATTTTAGGATGCCCTATGGGGTATTTCCCATACTTATTAAAATTTAAAAGAAAAAACTAAATTCTATCTGATTCATAATTATTTTAAAATAAATTTTGGCTTTAATGTAATTCTTTGCTTCAAATCAACTTCGAACGTTTGATAAAAAATTAAAAAGAAATAAACTAAATTGCATCTGCTTCATAATTATTTTAAATAAATTTTGAGCTTTAATGTAATTCCTTGCTTCAAATCAACTTCGAATGTTTGAAGACTTTTAAAATGAAGATCAATAAAAAATATTGAATAAAACATATTTTTGAAAACCTTAAACAAGATTAAGTTTGAAATAAACAAAAGAATATTTTTAAAATATTGAAAACGTAATAAAATTAAATTAAAAAAATATTAAAAGAAAAAAACAAAATGAATTAAATTATAAAATAACTTTTTTAATAATTAATGTAAACCATTATCTTTAACTTTGTCACCTCTGCTAACATTTTTGAATTCCTGTATTACAAAGTGCAATTAAAATGTAAGATATTACGAAGACCTTTTCGTATTTTAGAAAAAAACAGTTTACGAAGACCTTTTCGTATTTTAGAAAAAAACAGTTTACGCTTATTTAAGAAAATCAAATATTTAAGAAAAAATAATCTTGAAAAGCTTGAATGAAGTTAAATTTGAAATAAAGAAAAACATTTCAAGAAATTGAAAAACTTTTAAAATGAAAATCAATAACAAATATTTAATAAAACATGTTTCTGAAAACCGTAAACAAAATTAAATGTGAAATAAATAAGAGTATTTTAAAAATATTGAAAAGTTTGAATGAAAATAAATTTGAGATAAAGAACAAACATTTTAAGAATTTGAAAACTCTTAAAATGAAAATCAGTAAAACATATTTCTGTAAAATTTTTAGTATACATTTTATAATATCTACCTATCTATTATAGATATGTTGTTCAGGTCCTTGAACGGAGGTGAGCAGCTCATGCCTCGATGCATCCAGCGACTGTTGGGAAACCCCTGGTAGGTCTACCCCAAACGCGAAAGACTGAAAATATTTTAAAAAAATTTTAATTCGATATACAGACAAACTGAATTGAAACTTCAATTTCTTAAACTGGAGATATACGTAAAAGCTGAGTATGAAAAAGTTACTTACACCCAAGTACTCGCTGTACTCCCAGCAGTTCTGTAATATGCCGGTGAAGTTTTGCGAAAAACTGCGAATCAGATGCATCTAAAACAGCACCCTCGTGCATTAGTTTGGTTTCACACTGCTCTTCACCAATTATAGTAATTCGCGTGCGGTCGACACTGCTCACACTTGTGAATGCGTACTGTAGCACGTCAAAGAAGACAACGGTCGATATGGTGAACCCGACAAGCACTTTGGAGACTTTAAAAAACATTAGTCATTACCCTGGTCACTCAAAACAGTTAATCATCGTAAATACTTCCGGACGTTTTGCATACTGTAAATTCTTAACAGCTGCAGTCATCAAAAAGGACGCCAAAGTCTTGTTAGTCCTGAAATTTGTAAGGACTTAAATTTGAAAAATAAAAGAATATTTAAATTATAAAATAACTTTTTTAGATGATATTTAATATAAAATAATTCTGAAACGCTTAAATGGAAACCATTCACGTGCTGTAGTCTCGACATATATCTTCTTCTCGTCTATAATTAATGAAAATCATTATCTTTAACTTTGGCAGCTCTGCTAACATTTCTGAATTCCTGTGTTACAAAGTTTTCTAAATTTGTTAATGCTGGCAAATTTTAAATTAATATTCTATTTTAGTATAAACTCTCGAATGTTTTACAAAAATTTAAAAAGAAAAAACTAAATTGTATTTTACTTCATAATTATATTAAGTACTAATTTTGAAATAAAAAAGTAATAAACTTGTTTAACATTCTGGTATGAGCAAAGATGTAGCGAGTTCAGATTACAATTTATTATTTACAGGTAAGTTGAGCAATATGGTTTTTAGGGATTATTGAAATTTCTATCTTATTTATTTAATATGCTACAAAAGGTGAATTATTTTGCTGAAAAAGAAATCAATACCAAAGCTAGATGATTATCAATTTGAACTTGTCAGTTTCTAATATTGAAAAATTGTTTGGAATACCAGACGATGCAATTTATTATAAAACCAAATCAGGAATTAATATTCAAAATAAGTAAATTGATAGACACAAGTGATTTGTGTGTGCCTATATTCAAATTTTGTAAAAGGATCAATATTTAGATTTGTAGTAAATTCGTTGCCTAGGGTACTTACATAAAATCAGCTAGTGTTATCCTTTTTATAGATACATAATATTGAACTGTTTGATAAATTAACTCTTACCTTTGAAGGAGCAGTACGTAGGTGAAAATGTAAATAACGTTAGCGTTTTGATTGATTTCAATAAATTTGATGATCTGAGTCACGTATTGGGATATATGGTTTCAGGGCAGCCGAATTCATTGACACAAGCGGTTTCGGCAAAAAATCGCCTTAATCACAAGTTATTGTGCTGGTACATTGTCTCACGCACCATAGGGATTTCAATGTAAAATGGATTTGAAAGACTTTGAATTCAAAGAAAGGGTAAAGAATCTACAAGAATTTAAAATTGAAATTAAAGAGTAAATCAAATGATCGTATTATAGTTTATTATGATAAAGCTGGACGATTATCAATAATAAATTGAGAAATTAAACAACACTTTCAAAACTTACCTCAAAGCGTACTCGGGCAAATACCAAACTACAGCGGCCCCCGTCAAGACTTTAACTAAACTCAGTCTAGGATTTCATCCCCACCTTGAAAATTCAACTTCTTTTATTTTCAAGTTATTTGTTAATCAGCTGTTCAGATTTTAATACCCGATTCCAATCAAATCAATTTAATTAGTCCAGTCAATTTAATTAGTCCAGTCATTTTAATCTAGGGTAGGCTAGCTTAACATGTTACGTAAATAAACTATTAAAATAGGTAAATTCAAATCTTGACCATTTGTTACAGGTATGAAGACATTTCAGGTTAGGCTAGGTTAGGTTAGCTTATTTCAAGTTAGACTAGGTTAGCTCATTTCAATCTAAGTTAGGTTAGGTTAGGTTAGCTTATTTCAAGTTAGGTTAGGTTAGTGCATTTCAATCAAAGTTAGGTTAGGTTAGGTTAGCTTATTTCAAGCTAGGTTAGGTTAGATAATTTTAATCTAGGTTAGGTTAGTTTAAATAAGTTAAAAGCTAACCTAACCTAGATTAAAATTATCTAACCTAACCTAGCTTGAAATAAGCTAACCTAACCTAACCTAACTTTGATTGAAATGCACTAACCTAACCTAACTTGAAATAAGCTAACCTAACCTAACCTAACTTAGATTGAAATGAGCTAACCTAGTCTAACTTGAAATAAGCTAACCTAACCTAGCCTAACCTGAAATGTCTTCATACCTGTAACAAATGGTCAAGATTTGAATTTACCTATTTTAATAGTTTATTTACGTAACATGTTAAGCTAGCCTACCCTAGATTAAAATGACTGGACTAATTAAATTGACTGGACTAATTAAATTGATTTGATTGGAATCGGGTATTAAAATCTGAACAGCTGATTAACAAATAACTTGAAAATAAAAGAAGTTGAATTTTCAAGGTGGGGATGAAATCCTAGACTGAGTTTAGTTAAAGTCTTGACGGGGGCCGCTGTAGTTTGGTATTTGCCCGAGTACGCTTTGAGGTAAGTTTTGAAAGTGTTGTTTAATTTCTCAATTTATTATTGATAATCGTCCAGCTTTATCATAATAAACTATAATACGATCATTTGATTTACTCTTTAATTTCAATTTTAAATTCTTGTAGATTCTTTACCCTTTCTTTGAATTCAAAGTCTTTCAAATCCATTTTACATTGAAATCCCTATGGTGCGTGAGACAATGTACCAGCACAATAACTTGTGATTAAGGCGATTTTTTGCCGAAACCGCTTGTGTCAATGAATTCGGCTGCCCTGAAACCATATATCCCAATACGTGACTCAGATCATCAAATTTATTGAAATCAATCAAAACGCTAACGTTATTTACATTTTCACCTACGTACTGCTCCTTCAAAGGTAAGAGTTAATTTATCAAACAGTTCAATATTATGTATCTATAAAAAGGATAACACTAGCTGATTTTATGTAAGTACCCTAGGCAACGAATTTACTACAAATCTAAATATTGATCCTTTTACAAAATTTGAATATAGGCACACACAAATCACTTGTGTCTATCAATTTACTTATTTTGAATATTAATTCCTGATTTGGTTTTATAATAAATTGCATCGTCTGGTATTCCAAACAATTTTTCAATATTAGAAACTGACAAGTTCAAATTGATAATCATCTAGCTTTGGTATTGATTTCTTTTTCAGCAAAATAATTCACCTTTTGTAGCATATTAAATAAATAAGATAGAAATTTCAATAATCCCTAAAAACCATATTGCTCAACTTACCTGTAAATAATAAATTGTAATCTGAACTCGCTACATCTTTGCTCATACCAGAATGTTAAACAAGTTTATTACTTTTTTATTTCAAAATTAGTACTTAATATAATTATGAAGTAAAATACAATTTAGTTTTTTCTTTTTAAATTTTTGTAAAACATTCGAGAGTTTATACTAAAATAGAATATTAATTTAAAATTTGCCAGCATTAACAAATTTAGAAAACTTTGTAACACAGGAATTCAGAAATGTTAGCAGAGCTGCCAAAGTTAAAGATAATGATTTTCATTAATTATAGACGAGAAGAAGATATATGTCGAGACTACAGCACGTGAATGGTTTCCATTTAAGCGTTTCAGAATTATTTTATATTAAATATCATCTAAAAAAGTTATTTTATAATTTAAATATTCTTTTATTTTTCAAATTTAAGTCCTTACAAATTTCAGGACTAACAAGACTTTGGCGTCCTTTTTGATGACTGCAGCTGTTAAGAATTTACAGTATGCAAAACGTCCGGAAGTATTTACGATGATTAACTGTTTTGAGTGACCAGGGTAATGACTAATGTTTTTTAAAGTCTCCAAAGTGCTTGTCGGGTTCACCATATCGACCGTTGTCTTCTTCGACGTGCTACAGTACGCATTCACAAGTGTGAGCAGTGTCGACCGCACGCGAATTACTATAATTGGTGAAGAGCAGTGTGAAACCAAACTAATGCACGAGGGTGCTGTTTTAGATGCATCTGATTCGCAGTTTTTCGCAAAACTTCACCGGCATATTACAGAACTGCTGGGAGTACAGCGAGTACTTGGGTGTAAGTAACTTTTTCATACTCAGCTTTTACGTATATCTCCAGTTTAAGAAATTGAAGTTTCAATTCAGTTTGTCTGTATATCGAATTAAAATTTTTTTAAAATATTTTCAGTCTTTCGCGTTTGGGGTAGACCTACCAGGGGTTTCCCAACAGTCGCTGGATGCATCGAGGCATGAGCTGCTCACCTCCGTTCAAGGACCTGAACAACATATCTATAATAGATAGGTAGATATTATAAAATGTATACTAAAAATTTTACAGAAATATGTTTTACTGATTTTCATTTTAAGAGTTTTCAAATTCTTAAAATGTTTGTTCTTTATCTCAAATTTATTTTCATTCAAACTTTTCAATATTTTTAAAATACTCTTATTTATTTCACATTTAATTTTGTTTACGGTTTTCAGAAACATGTTTTATTAAATATTTGTTATTGATTTTCATTTTAAAAGTTTTTCAATTTCTTGAAATGTTTTTCTTTATTTCAAATTTAACTTCATTCAAGCTTTTCAAGATTATTTTTTCTTAAATATTTGATTTTCTTAAATAAGCGTAAACTGTTTTTTTCTAAAATACGAAAAGGTCTTCGTAAACTGTTTTTTTCTAAAATACGAAAAGGTCTTCGTAATATCTTACATTTTAATTGCACTTTGTAATACAGGAATTCAAAAATGTTAGCAGAGGTGACAAAGTTAAAGATAATGGTTTACATTAATTATTAAAAAAGTTATTTTATAATTTAATTCATTTTGTTTTTTTCTTTTAATATTTTTTTAATTTAATTTTATTACGTTTTCAATATTTTAAAAATATTCTTTTGTTTATTTCAAACTTAATCTTGTTTAAGGTTTTCAAAAATATGTTTTATTCAATATTTTTTATTGATCTTCATTTTAAAAGTCTTCAAACATTCGAAGTTGATTTGAAGCAAGGAATTACATTAAAGCTCAAAATTTATTTAAAATAATTATGAAGCAGATGCAATTTAGTTTATTTCTTTTTAATTTTTTATCAAACGTTCGAAGTTGATTTGAAGCAAAGAATTACATTAAAGCCAAAATTTATTTTAAAATAATTATGAATCAGATAGAATTTAGTTTTTTCTTTTAAATTTTAATAAGTATGGGAAATACCCCATAGGGCATCCTAAAATTCATGTGGGTCGGGATAAATGTGAACAGATTGATCTTAATTCTGTAGAGGGCATCATCAAGTGTACGATTGTACCACCATCCGATCTAGATTTAAACTATTTTGTAGTAAGGGACTCAAGAACAATGAGTCATGTTGTACCTATTGTTCAATGTTATTAGTACAGGCATTTTGTTTTGGTATATATTTAGCTTAAAGCTAAACATTTATTATTTTTTGCGATTAGTTCTTCAAGGTTTCTGTGAATCATGCGATTATTTTTTTTTTAAAGTGTGTGAAGTCTTTTCGACTGAAAATAAATCCAATGCTATTATGAATACTAGAATAAGATGGTTGCACGTGTTTAACGATTTTTTATTTCCGCTGTGATTGTAGATATTTATATATCAGATTATAAAAAACGAATACATTTTAGGTGAATTAATTTATAATTTTAAAAATTTCTGAAGAATGAAATCACTTATTTTACAGGTTATAAGTGAACACAAGCTAAATACTTTCTTTAAAAGTCATTCCATAAAATATTTACTACTAAATTTTGAAAAACTTGTTAGCAAGTTCGCCTGGCCGGTCGTTCTTGCTTGTTTAATTAACGGAATGGTTTTAGGAACATTTGTATCTTCGTACCTTTTAGTGATTCAATTGTAGATATATGGAATTTAACTTTATCAGGGAACAATAAAAACAGGCCCTAGCCCTGCAAAAGAGTAAATTTAAACTTCAAGAATTATTAAAGACATAACCGGCAATATGATTGTGCTGACTGATAGCTTCAAAATATTTCATATTTAAAAATTTTAAATGGTAATTAGTCATCGGTAAAATTTAACCTACAATAACTTTTAGTGCACGTTTATAAAAACACAACTTACCTGAACCGTATTAAATGGACATAAATAGGATAGAGATTTCAATAACCCTTAAAGATCATATTCCTCAGCTTTAAAATAATTCTGTTCTGAACGTGCAAAGCAGCTTTCCTCGTCTGAAGAGTAGTGTAGAATTCAATCCCTAACATCGGTTCAGCATGATTATCAATTGCTACGAAAAATACATTTACTGAAATTTTCTCTAGCCGCTTGAATAGGTAAAAACTGCTTTCAAAGTTTTAAGTTCTTTGAGTGTCAATGTAACCAAGATAAACCTTGACAATGGAACAATAATTTTAAAAATAAGCTGCTTTAATTGTTGGTTTTTAAAATGATGACGAATATCTGTAAACGCAGATTTAGATTTGAAACGTTCTAGAACTTTTAAAAGAAATATTCAAGGTGGGGGTTGACTACGTTTATGTAGTTAAAGTCATTTTGGTAGTTGCCGTAAAACGAATCGGGGTAAGTTCCGCAAGTGCTGTTTAATTTTCCAATTTATTATTATTATCTGATGAAGTATACTCGTAAACTGTAAAGTGAATGATGAAATATTATTCAAGTCAGTTTTTTATTGAAGGTATTTTTTTGGTTATTAATTTTTTACTGTATTTGTTTTTTTTTTGTTTTAATTAATTTTGAGTCTTTCTGTCTTTATATTATCTCTGGTTTCTATTTTCATTTAATTAAAAATTCAGTTATAACAATTAAACTGGCCTTCTGTTAACTGGAAGCTGTGATAATCTGTGTTAGAAAAAAGATTAAAGAATTCCTCATGTTTAAAAGGCGGTAACTTTTGTAAATAATTTCAAAATTAAGGTTCATAAAAATTGGCAAGGAAGTTATTAACAATATTGAATTAAAACATAGAGTAGAAAACTGATTACCAAAGGAGCGGTTCAGTTTGCACGGTTGGGTTAATTCTATTTTTTAATTTTGGGATAGAGTAAACTGGACCAGATAATATTTTTCATAGTTATTAAAAGAATAACACTTCCAGATTAGTATTGCGTCGAATATGTTTTTCTGTCTTCACAACGTTGAATTTTTAAACGGACTCTTTACAATAACGTGGAATTTTTAAAAGCTAAATATGTTAAGCAGTTATTTTTCTTGAATATCTGAATTCCTTAAAAGTCAAATTAATTTACGTGTAAGAAAATCATTAATTTATTTCGTGATTACAGATGATATTTTTTTTTTGAGACAAACATTACCAACAGAAGAGGATAGTCGGATTTAACAGCACGATTAATTTAAAATTAAATTTGCTTATTAAAAAACGTACTCGCAGTTTTGTTTTATAAATATTTTTACGTCGACAATAATATATTTAAATTTTCAAATGTAGGTTTTCTCTTGTTCCCAAGATTTTTAGAAAAACAGTTTTATTTTTAATGCTAAAAGATAATAATGGCTTTTTGTTTTAAATTTATGAAATAAGCTGTACTTAAATTTGAATTCTGAAGCTCAAACTTGTACCGTGTGAAAGGCTTTCGCTGAGGTTTGCAGATGTTTATTGCATTTTTTTTTGTCAAATACAGGAAAGATACAAGTTGAAACTTGCCGAAACAAAACAGTAGGAAAGATAATAGTAATGACAATGGGTTATGGATTGACTCATTTTTAACAAAATACCCGTGCGTATTGTGTTGCCTTCGCTTGGCATAAGTTTAGTGATGTTCAATAGTTTAAAACATTCAAGGTGGACTTTACGAATCCATCAATTTCTGGCATACTAAATTTGTTCAAATTAGTCTTAAGTTTTAAATTTTTTATTTTAAAAATCGAATTTCCCTAAGCGTTCTTTTATTCGAAACTAGTCAGAAACGTCCCTGTGCTGCCTTCGCTTGGCATAAGTTTTAGTGGTGTTCTCAATATTGTTAAAACATTCAAGGTGGACTTTACGAATCTATCAATTTCTGGCATACTAAATTTGTTCAAATTAGTCTTAAGTTTTAAATTTTTATTTTAAAAATCGAATTTCCCTAAGCGTTCTTTTATTCGAAATTCTGTTTTATCATTTTAGCGTGGGAAAAAGCCTATTGATAATAAACACGTTACCAAGATGCTGATGACTAACTGTAGTTAATTTATAGGAAATATCGTAAAGTTCTTAAAAATACGTTTCTTCTTAATTATATGTATATGTTAAAAAATTACCTTTGCTTTACAGAATGCAGTATCATTCAATATGTGCCTTCGGTTCGAATGGGGATGTCAGCGCTCAAACTTCAAAGTAACGAAAATTTCTTTGCACGAGATATGATGCGGTTCCAGGTGGCCCACATCACACTTCCTACTGGATATGGAACTCTGCCACACTTAAGGCTTATTTTTATTTAATTATGAAAACACGTTTATTACTTAAAAAAGCATTGTTATCATATTAATCAACATTTTTAATTATATTCTGATTTTTAATTTCATAAATTGTGAATCCTCTGCCTTTTTGGAGTGAGCGCGATTTTGCAAATAAAATGAATAATTTTATAGCTGTATTTCTTTTGTGTTTACAAATGATATATCCTTTTAAACTTTTCAGGCCGAATTAAAAACATTTCGTAGGACGATGAAAGGTACCTATTGTTCGCAATATTCCCTGACGTCATTTACGAAATTTTAAGCTTTGATTGACAGGTGTAAACAGACAAGTCAAGACCTGCGTTTCTTTTTTTTTTAGTTTTTGGGATAAACCGCTGATTGATCTACCGTGCTTTTTCGTGATACATTATGCATATTTATTTAATCCGCGGATTGATACCGAATCCCCCGTACACCTGATTAAATTGATAACTTTGATTAAAGATTAATTCAATATGACCCTTATTGCTCTGATTAATTATGCACCCGCCGGTTCCTGGCCACGCCCCATTTGTACAGTGTGAGAGTGAGATAGATTGATAACCGCTAACCTGATTGGTCTAGTCTTGATTTAATTCCAAGATGGCCGCCGCTTTTAATCGAAATTTTAATCCAACTTTTATTCGATCTAATTAAATTTGATTGATTAATTTGATTAAATCCAAGATGGCCGCCGTTTTTAATCGAACTTTTAATTGACCTAATTAAACCGCCGATTTTAATCGAGATTTTAATCGAGATTTTAATCGAACTTTTAATTGACCTAATTAAAACCGCGAATTGATCTAATTAAACCGCTAATCCCATTAAATCGACCTAAAATTCCGCGAAATGATCTAATTAAACCGTTAATCCAATTAAATCGATCTAAAATTCCGCGAATTGAACCGCTAATCCCATTAATTCGACCTTGATTGCGCAATCGATTAAATTGATTGACCTAATTAAAAACAAAATGGCCGCCCAGCTGACGCCATTCTACTCAGGAAAATTGTAGACAAATGAATGAATTTTTTGTAATGACCATCGGGAGCAATTGAAATTAAACGACTAATTGTAGCTTTATAAATGTTGCTTAATAGTATCCGTACTAACCCTGAGCAACAAAGTTCTAGTGTACAAAACCACATTAAAATCAATAGGGACATGTTAGTTACAACTATGAAGAACCATAAGTAACTTGAACCTAGAGATACTACAAAGGTTTCAATAAAAAACCTTAGGGGCAATAACAGAGGCACCGTGGTATATGAGAAATGAATTCATCCATCGCGGCTTTGAAAGACGCCCCCTAGACCTACCAGGCCGTTTTTAATCAGATCTCTATTTGCTTAATGTTATCTGCATCTTCGTTACTGCTATTTATTATACCAACATGCACATCATTTTGTAATTACCGAATTTACTTATTGCTCAACAGAGCAGATTGTAAATATATAAGATGTATATAAACTTAAAAGAAATTGGGAAAAAACGTATACTATGGCCTCTGTTCATGGTGGTGGTCGAAACCGAATTCCTACATCATGAGTTAGTAACACATTTAACAATCCTTTTATGAGCAGCACTATAGATGCCATTCAAGAAAGTAGAGATTAAACGAATATCGGTTTCTGGTGGTAACCGAATACGAATATTCGGCAGCTAGTATTCGACCTTGCACGAACTTTTATTAAATACATGTGTAGGTACTTATAATTACACTATAAAATACAAAAATACAAATATAAAGGTAAACGTGAGTCACATGGTACAGAAGTGCACCTAAACTAAAAATATTAATTAACAGCGATGATTAATGATTATTAACAACAATCTAGCCCTAACTTTACTATCCCATTCGTCAGAGCCGAAATTTAATAAATGAGCCAAGAAAAATTCAGATTGTTTCAGTAGGCTATGAACAGCAATAGCGTACGACTAGAAATTCCTTTCAAAAAATTATATTTTTCGTATTTATATTTAATTTTTAATTTCTAAAAAATTGATGTTTATTTTTTCAGGTTATTGTTTAATTCAAGTATATAGTGTGACAAAGTTATAAATAAACACGTTACGTGTGAAACAACCGAGGTGTGAGAGGCGACTTAGGAGGCCTTAACCCTGCATGTTGCCTGCCATGCTCCCTTGGCGTTAGGGCCGATACCTATTAGTATTGGAATTGAACTAATAAACTACGATCTTGAAAATTTGAAAATTCTAGGAACGAAAAATTAGAAAAATTATTCGGTTCTGCCGAATATTTGACACAAATATTCGGCTTGCCGAATATTCAGTAAAATGGCCGAATGTTATAACTGCCGAATAGTTAACTGAGTATTCGTTTCATCTCTAGAAGAAAATAACTTGCCTGGATAGCGGTGGTTCAGAAGAATAAAACCTTTGGAATTATGAAATTTCAGTCAGGAGCTATGCTTTAACTGAAGATCACAAAAGAAATAGATTCAATTTCGCAAATACTTTTGTTAATGAAGACGACATATTATGAAAAAATGTAGTCTTCACTGACAAGCAAGTATGGTATTCCAATCAGCGCACAATGGTAGTCTTCATGTATATAGACCCCTCTAAACAGCAGATAGATACATAGCGCAATATGTTAAACCAACCTACAACAGTGGTCATTTTTCTGTAAGGGTATGGGAGTGGATTAGTTCTGAAGAATCTGGTGTATGTTGTAAACCGGATGAGCGATTCACTAATGGTTATTACTGCGACTTATACAGGGTGTTTCTTAATAACATGCTAATATTTAAGGAGGTTATTCTTGGGTCCATTTTGAGAAAAAAACTTCATATGAACATATGTCCTAAAGGTCTTAACTTTTGAGCTACAGGGTGCTAAAGTTTTAAGAAAAAAATCCTTTTTTTATGATAACTTTGGTATGACCCTAGATATTTTTGTGAAACGTAGTACGCATCTTCTATGCATCAAAAGGCATTTTCTGCTGTACAACATAATTTTTTATTCTTGCCAGTGGCGTTCGTGCGGGATTTGCACTGAATCATTTTAAAGAGAAAAGTGATACGCCACTGCTTTTTCTTAAAGTAAAAATTATTTTTGAAATCCTCATTCCTTTCTGAGCAAATCTGGTCTCTTGATTTTTTTCGTTTGACGTACGGTTTTCGCATAAAAAAATAAAATTCATTCATTTGCGTCTCGCTAGACCACTTACGAGAAAAAAAATTTATATAACTTTAAACAAAAATTTATTTAAGAGAATACTTTTTAAACGGTAACATTATAAAATTATGTTGTACAGCAGAAAATGCCTTTTGATGCATAGAAGATGCGTACTACGTTTCACAAAAATATCTAGGGTCATACCAAAGTTATCATAAAAAAAAGATTTTTTTCTTAAAACTTTAGCACCCTGTAGTTCAAAAGTTAAGACCTTTAGGACATATGTTCATATGAAGTTTTTTTCTCAAAATGGACCCAAGAATAACCTCCTTAAATATTAGCATGTTATTAAGAAACACCCTGTATATTCCAGCAGGACAACTCTCCGATTAATACTGCTCATATCGTTCAACAATGTAAATTTATTCTCTTTTCCTGTCCTTCTATTTTATTTTATGATTATTTATATACTTTACAAGAATAATTTTAGGGCACACAACAAAGATGAACTTTGGGAGGCAATTGAAGAAGCATGTGAACATCTACATTCGATTCGAAATCGTTTGCAAAACAGCTGTTGAAGACAATGGTTCATTGGCAGAATATTAATCCGAATATTAAGCAATCCTTCATTTGCATCATGTTTAAATATCCGCTACACTAATTAATTAAAAACAAAGTATTTTAATTACATATACTGAACAACGTTAATTTAATAAACAAAACATATTTTTTAATTGTATTAAGTATATTTATTATTATATCTGTATTTAAAGATCTCATTCACACAACTAGAATATTAACGAAAAACAGAGTGCCATGGTTAATACCGTTTACTTTCAATTGCTCCTGATGTACGTCTATAAAGCGTTTTTATAAATTTCAAAAACTGTTGAGCCTGAATTGTGAGAATTATTGTAAAGAGGGAGTGATCAGCGAGGCATTTGTAGGGCAGTTCAAGTTTTCAGGAACATTTGGGAAATTCCGAGTTAATTTACAGCACTCAAGAAAATTCAGGGTTGTTTAAAGAAATCTTTTCCCCTTTTTTATGGTAGTCTAGCCGAAATTTGGACAACAGCCATAGTTTCTTGTTTAATGCCAAAAGTTTTCAGCTGCTTTAGGTATGTCGTGCGGAAGAAAATACCATTTACCAAAAATATCAGAATCTTGTTTGATAATTTTTCGCCTTGTTTTATTTTTGGAAGAAATTCACGAATTTTATAAGATAGTTTGGTCTAAAAACGTGCGCAAATTCAAGCACCACAAACTTTTTCAGACAATAAATCGCAAATTTCTACGTTTATGACAAAACAAAAGAAAAATTCGTCGATTGCAGCGACTAGAAATAAGCAAATTGAATAAATTTTGTAAAAACAGAACTGTCTGATTCACCACAAGAATGCGTTGAAAGTTCCAGCAAGTCCTTCAGGTTAATCGTAGTTGGTTATAACATGTCACGTCTTTAAGATCAGACATCTTCATTAATGTTTTCATCCAAATATGACGCAAGTATAGCGGTCTATCATTTATCTTAACTAAAGTAGCTAGAATTCACCGTTTCCATTAATCATATTCTTTAAAGGCATCAAAGAATTAATTATCACAAAATCCTTATACTCGCATTTCTGTCCTTCAAACAGGGTCTGCCATTAATGTCCGCTTTTAATTTTTTTGGTTTTTTAATAAGAAAATAACGGATACAAAAACAGCATCCGACCACAATTAAAACTAACAGTAGTTAATACACAGTCTCCATATCAAGCTACTTGTAATTAATTAAAATTAAAACCGTCCTTGTACGAGTCTACATGTTCTAGTACTAAACGTGCATTTTATGTTTAATAAGGCAAATACTCAGGGAAATAATTATTTCACCTCAGGTTAAACTAATTTGCGTAACTGTAGTAAGTAGACTTATGTTTTACGTTACAACTTTGGCGGACGATTGGTCGTCGCCTCAATTGGCGTCGACCGTTCAGCCGCCTGCATTTTCGTTGAAGTTTCTGGAAAATTATCCTAATTATCTTATAGCGGCGTTCAAGCCTTTTTTTAATTTTAACCTAACATAACCCCAACGCCTTTGAATTTTGCAACATTTTAAGCTGGGCTATTTTTAAATTAATTTGTTCTAATTATTTTAAAGCACCGTTCCGGAAATGCATTTTTAATTAATTTGGTAATCATTCAAGCGCTTTAATTCAAAAAGTTGTCGGAAATACAATCAATTTCGAGTTTATTTTTATTTTGCGAAGTGGTTTTTGTGTTCCAAAAACTGCAAATTATGAGTATTAATGGCACGTTTCGCATTAATTTTTTTAAACAGCGTAACAATTAAAAATGTTCTATTTTTTAAGTACCAGGAACTTACTTTAGATAAGTAGCTTTCTACGTACGTTAAGTAAGTCCGTCATTTTGTCACGTCTGTCAGATTTATGAAGTTAAATTTCTAATTTTACACTTTTTTATGTTTTATTTATTCTAATGGACGAACAATTTTAATTAAACGCCTTGTACGGTTCAAACCTTGTAACATGGCTTGTAAAAATACAGAGAAAGTCCTTAATTAAAAATTAACTTATATTATGGATTTAAATGTTTTTATGGCATGTTCTTCCATTTATAGTTGGTTTAATAATCGCAGTTATAATTATAATAGTTTTTGCTATAATTGGCTACTAAAAAGCTTTAACATTAGGAAGGATTTTTAATTTTAATAGTCAAAAGGAATTTTTCGGACGATTTTTAAAATTATGTAATATAATAATCATTAATTAAATCGTAACAACAATTTTAAGAATGTTCGTATTAGGGTTGCTAAATAGTCATATTTAATTAGAAAAAAATTACGAGTTCTTTTCTGCTTAGAACTGCAAGGTCATTCATCTAAGCGAAGTGCATTCATGTTGATATTGCTGTAGTAATTTCTTAACATTAGGAAATTATTCGTTAAAACTACCACCATGGGTCACGGTTTTTCAACTCAATAATTGTAACGAGTCCCCAAAATGTTTGGAATCTTGGGTGGCTGTTGATGATTTAATGTACGTCTCAATTTGAATCACTTCTAAGTAACTTCTTGACAGAAGTCTAAGTCAATTTAACTGTAATTAATGCCCCAAACGCGTTAAGAAAGATGTATGAGATAATTTGGTTCCAGACTTATGTGGTACTACATATTACTTCGTCTGTTCTGTCAAACCAACAGACTGAAAATCTGAAATGGGAAAGTTAATATGAAAAAAGCTTTAAAATATCGAAATTTTCTGACAGTAATTCTTCACATCTAAATAATAACTATGCAACTCCTCAAAAACAAATTAATATCTCCAAAAGCTTCTTAGATATTTTTCTGCGAAACACTTTCATTGCACAGATTTAAAATTACATTTTTAAAAAAGAAATTAACAGTTATTCATCGATCTAAAATGACGCTGCAAAATTTGACGAACACAAACCGTTTTGTATAACAATAAGAAGGTCCAGGAAGTAAATTTTTTATATGAAACAAGTGCAAAGACCCTTGGATAGTTTTCTTTTTTTTTATCGGACACCTACTCAAAAGATTCGACATGACAAGTCTTGGTTACTAGGAAAATATCCGAAGCGAAACGGCATACAGACCATGGAGAAAAGTCCGCTGACCGCGAAGTTGTTCCAACTTAAAGGCCGTTTACATAAAACGAAACCTTGTTGTCTTCAGGTTGTAAATAATACAATTAAAACCGGAAGATTCTGATCTCTCTACGATCTCGTTCTTTATATATCAGACGGTGGATTATTCATCGTACATTCGTGACTAAGAACATGGCATTGAATCAGATTGAGATAAGGAAATTGAGATGGTTGGGATTACGAGAAATTCTGCTATAAATCTAACCGAAAAGGGAAGATCAAGCTTTTGGGTTTACACGTTCATTTATTCGTTTAAAAATTAGTGTAAATATTATTCTGCAACAGCAGGTACAGTAAGAAGATATATCCATATAAATCTACTGAAGTTTAGGTTTATAAGAGTTAATATTTTAGTCTGGATTTAAGCTAAAGTAATTACCGTAATTAGTCTTTAGACCTTTATAGGTCAGTATTTCAATACAAAATTAAGCAAAGGTTTTGCTTCAATTAGGGCTTAAGCAAAAGTGTGCCTTGCATATGTAACCTAATTGTTTAAGCCTACTTAAGCTAAGTATCTGCTTAAACAGTCATCGAGATTCTGGCCTTAAGGTGGCTTTAAATTTTAATTTAATTCAGCTTAAACCTGTACTGAAAAATCTGTTCTAAATTTTTAGTTTGCACAAATCCTAAAACTTTAAAGAACTATTTGTAAAATCTTTTTAAACTTAAATTTTGACTTCGTCATGGACTATAAATTTTCAAACTTTTGAAAAAAGTATAAACTGAAAAACTATGGCAATGTCAAAGCTTTAAACTTTACATTTCAATATAATTGTGAAACAAAAAGCTTAAATTTTGGCCAAAAAAAGAATCCTTAAATTTTTTTGATTTTTAGCGTCTTTTGAATTCTTAAACGCTCAGTGTTCAAACTCTTGCATAATAATTACAAAAGAGGTCCCTTAAAACCTAAACTCTTTTTTAAATGCCCATTTTTGGGGATGAAAGCATCAGCCATTAGCAGTCCAACAACACCCCGAAACTTCATTTTTTCGTGCTTTTTCCTTTCCTTTAAAACTATATTAATGTTTGACTAAACAGAAATCTTGTAAAATAAATCAGAGTAAAGAAAAATCTTGCTATAATTAATTATTCGTGATCATTGGACTTCCAGGTCCAAACCGAAGGTTACAACAAAACCAATGTAGAAATTAATAGAATAAGACCAGAAAACGTATTCTAACAATAACATGATTTGTTGTTTTTCAATTTCTATCTTGTAGATTCATATTCAAATTTTATGGAGATTTCGACTTTGTACTTCAAATGTTTACCTTAAATATTGAATTTCCAGAATTTTTCTGTTGAAACTTCTGACTCTGAACCTAGATAATCACTGCTGATATTTACAAATCAACATTTAAAAATGTTTTAATCTCTCACTGTATTATTATGGTTTTAAGCCTAAATGTAAAAAAAATAAAATCTGATAATTAATCTAATATTCAAACATACTGATAAAGAACATTTTCGATGTTCGAAATTGATATTTCGGCTTTAAATTTTAAAGAAAAAATTTGGATTCAAAAGTGTAACTAAAACCACAACGACGGATTAATTTCCACATTTCAGCTGAAACTTTAATTTAAAATATTTCAATGAAAACCGGAATATTACAGTTGATATTGATACTCCTCAAAAATAGTTCATTCTTGGCTTTAATTTGCTGAAAATAAAATGCATTTGTTAAAATGCATATATTTAAATTTGAAAATTGTACAGCAAAAATCAAACAAAAGCTAAGAGCAGCAGAACTAAAAATATAAAGACGAATACTGGGCCTAAGTTTACGAGACCACATACGAAGCGAGGAAATAAGATGAAGATGTGGAATGGAAGACGTGGTGAAAACAAAATACCCCCGTCGGAGAGACTTCCTGGACGACCGCCCAAAAGATGGCAGCAGTTCTAGTCCAAAAGATGATGAAGAAGAAAAATATTTATACATATATTAGGTTAACAGTTAACTTATAATTTTGAATACCGAGCAATCTTGTAAAATTACAAGAACTCATCTGATAACTTGGTGAAGAGTATTCCTCTGGAGTGCTGTCCCAGCCAACATTACTTTTTTAATTTGGTTTGCTGCTGAGATTAATCCCAGACAAGTTTGACAAGAAATGCTCTCAACTTTTTTTAGTTTTATTGTAGCATATTTACAATCTACTCTACAAGGAGTATTAAAGTAAATGTAATGGCACAATTGTAGACATTGTTAGAAGAAATCACTCAACAGTGATACTCCTGTAGTAGTCCTTTCCAATTAGGTTGTCCACATCTCACAAGGCCAGCTTGTTTTTAGTCTTCTTATAGTTAGGTGATCATAGGACAGTTGTTAAGCCAGAATGTTACGTCCATGGAACTTGACGTGGTAATTTTCGGCAAATCTATGGATTTCGTCGGCAATGAATTGGACGTTGAGATCTTCATGTATTGTTTGATTTGTGGCAAACCAAGGCGTATCCATCAGAGCGTGGAGTGTTTTGGATTAAAATTGTTGTATCGTTTTTATCCGGGTTGGTTTAGCACCTCCCCAAAGTTGAACTCCGTAAGTCTAAATTGTTTTATAGAGCAGGAGTTTGTTATTTAAAGATAACTTAGATTTCTTTCCCAGAAGCCACTACATTTGGTTTGACTATGCTCCTTCCAAGTGAGGCATTGATACAGGTGGATGCCTAAATACTTCGTTTCAGTTTTGACAGGTATATGAACTTTATTTATACTAACTGGCGGACAGACACTAAATCGCGTTGTAAACGTCACTTGTACTGATTTGTTTCCATTGATTTTAATGTGCCATTTACCAAGCCATTCGTTTATTAGATTAAGGTGGCGTTTGATATTTTCAGATGCCATTGTGGGGTTTTTATGTGTTCATATAATAGCAGTATCGTCTGCAAAGGTGGCAATAACGGTGTGTACATCTTCTGGTAGATCAGCGGTATATATGAGATAGGGAAGGGGACCAAGGACAATGCCTTGTGGGACGCCGGATTGTATAGGATAAGTGGAAATTTCGTTGTTATGTTTAACTGAGAAGTATCTGTCTGATAGGTCGGATCTAAAGAGTAGGTCGTCTTTTTAGCTTGTACAGTAGCCCAGTGTGCCAGACCTTATTGAATACCTAGGCAACATCGAGGAATAGAGCTGTGCAGTGCTGTTTTTCTTCAAAGCTTCTTGGTTGGTTTACTATCCTGCGTACTTGTTGTGTCGTAAAATGCTCAAACTCAAACTGAGTAGTGATATACCTGTGACTTTAAGCAGTCTTTTGATGAATACGTTTTTCAAATGATGATGTGAAATTTTCTGGTGCTTTGCCTGGCTTAGGGACCGTTGTTATATGTGCGTACTTCCATAAGAAAGGATAGTATGAGATATGTATCATTCGGTTATATAACGTGGTTAATAACACTATAGCATTTTTAGAACTTAACCTGTTATTAAATCATACTCCGGAGCTTTATGTCCGTTTAATTGGCTCTCAACTTGGGTGCCGAAATACGTATTCGTTCATTGTGGTTTTATAAAATTATCCAGCATATCACTGGATTAGATCACAGGCTCTACTATAGATTAGAACATTTAATTAATTGTATATTTACATTTCAAAATGACTGATAACATTTACGTGCAATTTTCCCAGGTCAATTTCAAGGCGATAAATTTCCATGTGAAAGTAATATTAAAACATTGCAAAAAGAATCGATTAATATTCGTTCTTGACCAATACACCAAGTTTAAATATTTGAATTCGCGCACAATAGTGCCTGATATTAAATAAACACTGTAAATTTAGAATTAAAATAGTACATTTGGTTTGTCATCAAACTTGTGTTATATATTTTCTTTAACTAGATTTACGTTTACAAAATACAATGCCTCCAAAATGTTAAAGATCATTTAGGTACAACTTAAAAGTTTTATAATGTGAGTTGATTTATTCCCACTGATTTTTGATTTGAATTTGAGAAAGCTCCGAAGAAAATAGTTAATCTGCGACAAACTAGGAGAACGAACAGGCCACCAAAATTGCAAAATCGACACGAAAACATTTATATGGTATGAAACATGGTGTTTTACTTGATTGTTAATTTAGTATTTACGTCAAATAGAGCTACTCTTGTCTTTACAATTTGTTTAAACATAAAAATAAAGCCCTGAATTAGTAGGTTTAGTTTTTGAAAGGTACAGCACTCAGTTTATAGCCTGCGAATTTTCTTTTAACAAAGTCATAAAAACCTAATTTTGCATGTTAGAAACATTAAAAAAGTACTTCGATAAATTTCGCAGGACTCAAATATTTCCACGTCTTCGGCGTAATTAATCACGATCAAAAAAAGCCCATCGTCTAAAGATTTAAAGTACATAATTTAGATAAAATCACTTTTTAGTATTGTAATTATAGGTAATCGAACGTATAATATTCAACACCGAAGATGGAAAACTAGCAAAACCAGCGACAGTAACTTCCTCCGCCTTAGGCAAGGTGAGAGCAACGGGCCAGCTACCGACCGCCAGGAGAACGCATTCCTTCGCTGCTGTTATCAATAAAACGATCATTTTCACACCGACAACTCGTTTAAATCTTATTGTATAATTGAAACGGACCTTCGAAGTATAGAATTGCAAAAGGACGCTTTCTCGTTCTGTTACGTTGTTAATAAGAATTTTCCGTGGTGTAATCGGTTTATGGAATTACCTGGTGATTAACATACGTGGCTTCACGCTAACATGATTAAACATAAGGTCGACTAACTTTTGTGTTTTTTATTTTATCAGGTTATTTTACAAGTCGACCGTAACGTTTATAAATTCATTGTAATACAGTTTGAAAATCCTAATGCAATGAGACTAAGATATAAATGTTGGTAACGTGATGTTAATTAATTCTAGAACATCCGAACTTTATACGAATGTCAAAGCTTTTCTTAAGCATGGCAATACAACAAGATGGTTATTTTGGCCCTTTGCTATATTTGAGGTGATTTTTGTACATTCAAAAGAGCTTCAAAACGTTGGCATTTTCCTAGTCTAATTTTTTTATAAATAGAAACATCATTTACCTTTAGCACTTGTGCCTTACAGAATTAACCAACACCAGTCAAGTCAGTATGTCGTCAAACATCTTACCTGAAACAAAGAGAAAAATTAAAAATTACATTCATAATATGAAAACAAAAGATTAAATGCAGATGGAAAATAAAAATAACCGTAAACAAAGAATAGAAATAAAAATGTTATTCACAAAAGTGTGAAATAATTTCAAGGTTGGGTTAATTTCAGCAGTGTTTTGAAAATAAAACTTTGTATTTTTATCTCGGCTTGGTGCTTTCGTATTTGAATCGTCCAAGTGTTTATCTAATGCACTGAAGTATAAAATTTCTAAGAAAAAAAGAAGGCACGAGACTTTAATAACAGACTTCCACTTTCTTTATTCCCTGCTTTTTTGTAGAGGATCAATCTTGACAATATAAAAGAAAAAAGATTACGCAATTTAAATTTTCATAGCGTTACTGTACTACATAAAAAAAGTCAACTACTCAAATAGATGGAATTTTTAAAGAAAATGACAAACCACAAACGAAATAATTCGTGACGTTTGAAAATCAGAAGGGCTTCCGCAGTTTAAAAATTAAAACACGAAAATTAAACTTTAAAACTAAATCCCATACAACGAACAATACATATGTTACAAAATACAGGAAGCTGTGGATCTTCAATCATTTAAGATCTGTAAGGGTAGGTAATTATCGTTAAAATTTCAACTTTTAAAAGAAGGCCCTTTAACATTTCTAAGACGCTGCTCCACTTCTTGCACAAATCGAACAAAGGCCTCTCGTATGTGCAATAATTACTGTCCAACAGTTTAAGTTAACCATCCCACTTCCTGGGTATAACAAAGAACGAATTTAATAGACTTAAAGACCAGTGGGTGGTGAAAGCATGTTGAAATGTCATCTTAGAACCCTGAATACAGAATTAGCTAAAGTACAGAAAAACTAATATAATTTGCGTAGAAATAAACAGATTTAAAAAGAAAAAATACTAAAAAGTTATCAATACATAGCTTCCTGATAAGATCCTAATTGGCAAATCTTTCAGTCTTAATTTTATAATTAAGTCTTCCATCTGGTTGCATGTAAAGATAAAAGTACAGTTTGGAATGTCGAATTATCACTCAATTTTTTTTCTTTTGTATAATAAAACGTCGATTATCTTCTTCTACCGGTTTAACTAACCAGATTTGCTTTAATTTAGAATTCGTATTTTTAATCTAAAGTTCTATAATTAACAACCAATAAAAACCGGATGATCTCCTACAAGTATCGATTAATAAAAACTAATCAATAACGGTTGGTTCGATAAAAATGAGTCAGTTAAAATTAAGCCTTCGGTTATTTTTATATAAAATACGATCATAAAAGTGTTGCATAATTAAAAATGTACGTTAGATAATAATTACTAATTTACGTCAGTCAGTACCTGGAACGTTCTGTTCTCTTTACTTTTTGTGCATACATATATCGTAATAACTACAAGCATATTTCTTATTAATTATCAACGTAGTAAATTACACTGTGCTGTATTCTTTTACAATATACTTAGACGTAGTATACAGAGAGGTTAGAATACTTAGCAATCTTGTAATTAGTATTCTTTGACGTTCACACGTAGGTCATACTTTACGTCCTTGAAAGTTTTGTCATTTTCGAGCACAAGGATTTTTACTTGGAAAAATCGAAGTATTTTGAAATTGTAATTTTCGTGTTCGTGCAAAAATTCAATAAACCGATGCGTTCTAATTCACTGAATAACAAAATACGATTTTTAAACTAGGCAAAACTATTTTAATGTTCATCTTATTAATTATATTAGCTGCGAAATTTAAAGAATGGCGTTAAAAGTTTTTCTATTTCTAGAAATTTTATAATTCATTAAAATATAATAAGTAATAATAGTCCTTGCCTTATTCTTAATTTTGTTAAGAACTAAGTGGCAGTATAACAAGTAATTATTAATTTATCTACCATATGAACAAAAATTATTTAGATAAGGGATGGCCATTGGCCATGGTGAACAAAATCACTGCCTTTGATTGGTTCAGCTTGTTGTTGGTTCTACGTGATAGGAACGTTCAGAATTCCAAAGCCACCCTTTATCTAAATAATTTTTGTTCATATGGTATTATCATGCTATAATTTTTGTCCAATTTTGAAACAATAACTTGCAACGCTGAAATTTTAGAAACTGTATTTTCAATTGCCGAGGCTTAAAGCTTTAATGGATTCACGTCTAACACTCATTGGAATTTTAAGCCACTTTAATAAATATAAATGTACCTCTTCAGGCTCGATGTTTTGAGTTGTTTATTTAATAATTAATATTTTAATTGCTCCCACAAAGAGAAATAAATCAAAATTTTTTCACATTTACCAAAAACATCCACCGGAAAGGGACTTTCCCTGTCATGTATCTTTGATATTTAGAAAACCCACCTTGTTTGAAAGGACGGGATATCCGTACAAAAAATTGTACATCTCCATTAATATGAAATTCATTTTTTGGAGTTTTTTTTACATTATTTAAGGTTCACACGTACTACCCATAATACTTAAACAAAGATTTATAATTATTAGCATTTAAATTATAATGTTATGTAATTTACAATTTACAGCAAAATTCAGAACGAATGCAAATATGTACATTCTGTTGCTGTTGCCAATTTAAAGTTTCTGAAAATCAGCACACAACAAGGATGTTTACATCATCTTCCATCTTTTCCTTTTAGAAGGAATGTGAAAGATTTTTGTATAGTATTTCAGATATTTAATGTTTTCCAGGTTCGTTTCCAAAACTTTTGAAATTTTCTGTGATATCTTTCTAAGCATTTTCTTGATACTCTTTAACATACTAGTACAAAAGTTTCAATGACACTGCATATAAAAAAGTTGGTCTAAATATTTCACAAAATTTAAGGGTAAAAATACGCTTTCATAAAACAAATATTTTTAGAATTCGCATTTTCCAAATATGAAATATTATATTAACTTAAATTTCGGAAATAATTGCTCAGTTGAAAGTAAAATCTGTTTAAAAACACTGGAATATAAATATTTTAAAACTTATTTTAGGTCCACAAAAACCATTTACAGTGATTCCGGCACAGATTTAATTCGGGGGTAGCAAATACGTGGAAATGATTTCATAAAGCAATAAAATCAAATCAGGAAAAAGAGAAAAACTGAATATGTATAGAAATGCTAAAAGTAGGAAGGGATTTAAATACAAGCAAATTAATAGTATAGAAAGTATAGCATAGAATAAAACTAATATCCGAGCCAAAACTCGATCAGTTAGAGACATAGAGACTTTCTTCAGAGAAGATAGATTTTTAATATTAGTAATAAGAGAGGTTGGCTGTTTAAAACCCCTGAACAGATGTGTCCATTAGTTTGACAGCCAACGTGAAGAGCAAAACGAAGTAAAATTGATAAAAGTAGGTACCAGAACTGGAGGACCTACAAACCAATACAGAGCAGCAACCAAAACTAATAAGCTAAAAAATACATGGGTAAATGGGAAATTACAAGAAACAAAAAAGACAGCATAAAAACACAAATTTAGAGATAAGCAAACGCAGCAATAAGAAAATGGTTTCGAAGTACAAGTGAGAAACTGCAAAGGGAAAGAATGATAGAAATACAGGAAAAATAAAAAATGCCAACACATTAGAAATAAAGGGCCAGTAACATTATTATTAAAAAAGGGCGAAAAGGAGTTATGTGTTAATCACAGGGTTGTAATGTTACTACAACTCTGCTTTCATTTAAAGGACATTTTACAAATAAATAGTCGATATTAGAGCAGTAAATTGATAGGATCAACATAATGTATTCGTAAGTATGGATTATAAAGGTCTTACACTCCGCGAAGGAGTTTTGGTTCCCAATTATTTTCAGTGACTGGGTAGGCCACCCGCCAAGCATCCGACTCGGGTTTGACCCCGAGACCGTCCGCGCTGTAGTCGAATGCCTTAACCACTCGGCCATTCCGGCGATTAAATATGGATTATAGAGAAATCAAATTAGTATGATCTCTTAAAATATATCTCAATGGAACAGAATCTTTAAAGAAATCAGTGTGTACGTGAATTTGAACTTTTAATCAATTTTCAAAGAGCACAATAATTGATGCATACCGTCGAAAGAAAAATAATGAAAAATAAATTAATACAATTCGTAATCTCAGGGAGGCGTTAGTAATCTTAAAACAAACGCAGTTTTAAAAGATAGAGAAACAATTCAAATTTAGGAAATACTAACCAATTATTTTAGTATAGAAAGGGTGGTGGAACAAGGCAATTCGCTTTCTGTAGCGTTGTTTAAGGTAGCGGGTAGACACTCTCCGTGATCCCGGCGGAGATAGGTCTATCTTATATCTATCTATCTGTCTATCTAATTCTACCTGTATCTTTACCAATTCACCAGCCCGTTCGGTAAGCATGGTGAATACTGCCAAAACGCCCTTATTCAATTCAATATATTTACAGAGAATTATGGAAGAAGAAAGGGAAGGTTTACGTCCATTATTGGACAGACAACAACGGCTGAATAAGAGAGAGAGTGAGGAGAGTGTGTTGTTTAATCTCTCATTAGAAAAAAAAACAAATAAAAGAACAATCGAAACGAACCTAATTTCCAGTCTATGCAAACAATCTAGGTACTGATAATCTGATAAATATGAATCAAGACAAGTTCTACTAAGAGTAGATAAAAAAGCAACGAATTCGGATTGAAAAAGAATAAAAAGCAAAGTATTTGCATGGCAAAAGAATTGGAGTTACAATTATTAATTCCTTACAGTGATCACCCATCCTTATACGGCCTCTGGCTTGTAACATAAAATTTAAAGCGGAAAAACTCTGAAATTAATTAAGATAAATGTGTCCTACAAAAGCTTAACTGATGAAACGTAGTAAAAAATTTAATGAAATATTAAAAATAATATCAGTTAGAAAACAAACAATTCAAAAGAAAGATGGTTGTTAGAGTCAGAAGACTCGTGAAATTATTAATGTAGAGATCAAAGTTATGTCTTCACGTCTTTAGAGAACTCCTTTTAGTGCATAAAATATATTAAGCTGAAGAAGTGACTATGTTTGATTCGTGAGACAAGAATAATCAAACGCAAGAAGATATTTAATCAAGAAATAGATAATGAGATGTGATTGATGACTTAAACTCAACGTAGATAATCGAACAGAAATGGTCACGAACAGAAGAAGTGAAAAATCTGTCTGAAAACGCTAAATCTCACTCAACCTTTAAATAAGAAAAAACAAGAGGAACACCTAAGGAAACAGGATTGGAACATTGTTACAGTTGTTTTGGATACTGAAACTGGAATGCCAAAAGTTTATAGTTTACGTTATTTAGCGACAAAGTAACAGAGAAACGATATTTTCGGCATTTTTTCCAAAATGTTGAGGAATGAAATCACTTAATAACATCAAAACAACAAATGGAAACCACGGTGTTTTGCCCAACTTTTTGTTACGTTCATTTTTGGAAAGATACTCTAGAGAGTTTATATTGGTTTTTCGTAGAAAGGTAGAAACATTTAAAGTTCGAAAGCTGAAGTAACTAATAATACAAAATTATCAGAATTATCCAGAAATTTCAAATAACCATAAACTCGATTCTCAGGTTGCATAATATCGTTTTTTACTTTATGGACCGCTAGGGGCCTTTTAAGGCATTTTATTTATTTTTATACTTGTGGTTTATACTTTATTTATAATACAAAAGAGTAATTTGTGTTTTAGACAGAACTTTTACAGTTTTTAGAGTGGAGTTTCATTGACCACGTTTCTAAATTTAAATTATCTTAACGTTGCTTTTTGGGATTGTTAAAACATAAAGGACATCAAAATCGATTAGATTTGGCTGTATTCAAGATACTAAATATTTAACAAATTGCATATCTGAAAAATGATATCTAAAATAATCAATTATTATAAAAACTGGTCAAAACTAACATAATAAAACAAAATTAAAATTATAATGTTTTTTTGTATATCGTCCGTTTGGATTTTCTTCAAAACACGATTTTTCAACCATGTTTATAAGTGAAAATTGTTGTCCTCAAACTTACGTCCTGAAGTCTGAGCCTAACCTGAATCTACAAAATTGGTTTAACACTGTAAAACAAGATACATATTTCAAAATGAAATTTGCAATTTTCTAACATAGTGAATTTCAAATCCAATAAAAACCACAAATAATATTCAGTACAATCGAAATTGTTGCTATGATTACAAGCAATTTTCTACGAAGGAATGCAGTTACACTCATCAAGAATTTAGGTACCAAGCAGTGACAAAATTAATCCGTAGACTTTTACCGTTTTATAGTGTCAGCTTTAACCTTTCTCTACTGAGAAATTAAAATAAGCACGTAATTCAAGGTGATATAAGGCAGTTGCAATTATACTTGATAATAAACACATAAATTTAATTTATTTTAAAATTTGTTTTGTAAATTCTGGGAAAAAAACACGATAACCCTGAATTTTAGACGACTTACGTTTTCTAATTATTATCTTTTAAACTTCTTTATCAGTATTATTTATCATGTAAAACGTACTCGTCAAGTCCAATTTTTCAATTCTCAAAGTTACGGTTTGGTGGTCAACTTGATTCGCGAACCGTGAAGACTGAAATTTACAAATGCTCATACCAGTCATGTTTTTATACAACGCAACTGGATATAATTTCAATAAAAATTGGTTTCCACATTATAATTTGCTTCGAAATAGTTATTAGTTTTTATTAGAAGCATGTTACTATAACGAGCTGCATAATTATGCAAAAGTTAATTTTGTCGCCGTATGGTTGATAGGCCTTTAAAAACGTAAGAAAACGTCTCGCATGTCAACTATTAGAAGATCTCGGGTTTTTATAGGTATGCAGAAAAGTCATTAAACTGAATTAGATGATAGTTGGACGCCGGCATTAATTTTTAAAAACACAGTTAACATTCTTGCGGATTCGATTATTTATTTTATTGTCAATAAGTGAAATTTCTATAAATGTATAATACGGGTAAATCCACCTGGAGAAATTCAAGGAAGTGCTTTTTGAGAAGGCTTTTAAGACCAATAATTTCTTGAGCAATCATTTAAAAGGAATTACTTAATTTACGGTTGTTTTTAGAAATAATTAACATTAATATGTATGTGGTCAGTGTTGCCGCGTTAAAGTGTTTGTCACTGGAAAAGTGAAACCGGTTGCACATGAATAACAGCCTTTGGATTTATGTTGGTTATTTGTGCGATTCTGATTTTAAGTGGATTATTAATACCACTAAATTAGCGTATAAAATTTTTCAGGTAATAAACTTTTAGGAGTTTCCTGACTGCATTAATTTTTTATGTTGATTTTTAAATTCCACGCCGGTAACGTGGTCTTCTTGGAAAACATTTGAATAAAAATGCTGTATGGTAAAAACATAAAATGTCACTAAATGAAAGTAATTCACTGGAAAAAGAGGCTGGGATAAAAATAATTTGGAAACGAGTTTGTTTGGAATATAATCACTTCTTCACTAAATTAATTTATTTAAATAATTTTTACACGGTGGAACTAGTCGAGTTAACTTACTAAACTGACTAATGACAAAAAGAAAAGAAAGAATGGAACCAACATAAGTAGGAAAGGAGAAGGTAGACTTGTAAGAATACTAAGGAACAAGGAACAGAACTTAAAAGTAAAAGAATGAAGAATGAAGAAGCGTAAAGCACTGGTAAATATTATAAATAAACATTTATAAAAATCGTGATGGTACAAATGTTTACGTTTGAAAGTTCAAGATTTTTTTTGCCATTTTAAACTAAATTCGTTTAAAAAATACCTCAGTGTTTCCTGCATATTTTGACATTATTTCAATTTATTGTATTCGTTATGAAAACTAAACCACATCAGTATAAAAAGCTTTTTATACTATGACTAAACAGGCTGTAGGGATGTCATTAATTTGTAACAGGAAAGGTCTTCTATACCTCAACTATCTCTTTAACAAGACTTACTGTGATCTAAAACCGTGAATGCTTCACATACACTGTGGGAATGCATTCTGGAAGAATTAACTGTCGCATCCCTACAGTTTATGATACCATTATAAGACAAAGTTTATAAAACTGAATCTACTTTCTCCTTTACGCTTGATCTTCAAACGTTCCATTTTCGCATTTAAATTTTTAGGTACCTATTTGCTTAATGGTTAAAATAGCAAACTTGTTTTCGAAAGATGTGTGAATTTTGCAGTGTTACTGTTAAGTGCTCAGATAGAAAATCACAAATGTGGAAAGCAGTTGTTTTCAGGATTAAACCGTAAGAAAAGGGCAAAAATGCCTTTGAAACGTTGCGTTTTTAATTGAAGAAACAGGCTGTTTTCAAAAGCTTGACTACTGCCAACTTACTCACCTCTCCAACATACTTCTTAAAATTCAACTTTTATTATGTTGCAGTAAATGTAACATTTCTTCTTCTTCTTCTTCTTCTTGCTGATAATTATTTTATATAATCTAAATTAGTGGAATGGAAATGTTACCAAGTGGAAACTGTTAACTGATTCAGCTCTACGCAAATGTTGAGTTGGTGGCCAACCTTCGTTACTATTATTAACATATTTAAAGACATAAGTTAACTCTTTAAATTTTAAAATGTAGAAAATATAAATAACTTGTGAACAATAATGAAATAATCGGATTCGATTAAACTCACATCATACACTCTCCAGCATGTAAAAATAAACATCAAAAACTGCATTTAAATTTTGTTCAAAATCAGCAATTCGTAAGCCTACAAACAAACAAAGCATAGTAGCATTTTAGTTTACACCATCCTGGTAGTAAAAAAAAAACTCTTCAGTAATTCAAAATAGTTGATAATAAAAAAAAATACGTTTAATGTGAAGACATCACAAGGAATTAAATAAGAGCATCTTTTACGATTTTACAGATTAACATTTTAAGGACTTGCTTCTTTATGTGTATATTCTTTAAGAACTTATTAATTCTCAAAATTCTGTATACCTATTGGTATATCGAAGGTTGTTCTTCCTTTTCGTTTTTATCAGTCCACTCCTGGACATATGAGGCCTCCCCTTGTCGTTTCCATTCTAATCCATGTCTTGTCACTTGTCATCATTGTTATCATCTATCCGCCTTCTCTATGGGCGTCCAACGCTTCTCTTGTGCTTTCTCGGCTGTCATACCAAAATACGTTTTGCCCATTTTATGTCAGCCTGTCTAGCTATATGATCCACCTATCCCCACCTCAGTGTGGCTATTCTTTTTATTACGTCTTCCCCCTTTGTCCTCCGCCTTACTTACTAATTTCGCACACGGTCTCCGAGACTTAAATCTTGCTTTAAATTTTACTACCGCTGTTTGATTATTTTTTCCGCGTTGTATTATGTGGCCAAGGTATACGTATTCTTCTACATTTTGCATAATTTTATTCCCTACGTGGACTGGTGTTTCTTCAGATGATCAGATGTAATTACCTGTATTACACGTATTTTTGGCGGATATCGACCCCCATCGATATCGATATAACATTGTTAGGGGTCGATAGAAAAATAAAAGACATCATTGTACGGGTAATATTTAATCAGTGGTTCCCGAACCGCCGTCGTGGTGGAAGCGAGATTGCAACACATGCGCGGTTGCTTATTTTCTTATACTTACACGTATTGGATCTCAGTCGCATTTTTGCGCATCGACATAGAAGTGAGCGTTAATGTTCTAAAATTCTTCAACATACATATTATAATTCAATCGTTAATCATTAACGAACTAAACTTCTCTATCTTGAAGAGTTGAATAACTACAAAATAAACAACCTAAAAACTCACATAAGCGCCTTTTTTGCTTGTCCTATTATAGTTACGTAATAGTAAAATAGAGGGGGGTCGAAAAGTTAATAAACTCTTGAAGGGGTCGACGGTCAAAGAAGTTTGGCAACCCCTGGTTTAGATCAAATGTTGAGAATAGATTTGTTAGCATTTTCAGTTGCTTTTTACTTGGATTGTTGCTTTCTGATAGATGAGTCTCAGTAGATTTCGGTATTTCGAGTATATCCTTGCATTATCCATTACATTGAATATGGCCCACAACTCTATAGAGTCGAAAGCTTTGGCATAATCGATGAAGGCCAGGTGAAGAGGAACATTATACTCTGTACACTGTTCAATTAAAGTTCTTAGGCTTTGAATTTATTCTACCCTACTGCATCCTCTGCGGAACCCTGCTTGCACAGGAGGTTGATAAGATTCGGATTTGTTGGTTAGTCTAGTTGTGATAATTTTTGTTAGCAATTTGTAAGGATGCGCAATAAGACTTATAGATCGATAGTTGAGTCGCCTTTTTTATGTATAAGGATTACCTGGGCGTTTTGCCATGATTTAGGGATAACAAAGGTTTGAAGGCATTTATGAAGAAGAATCCTTACAGACTCTAGTGTGGATATACCTCCATTATTTCTTTAGAGATTCCATCCTATCCTAGGGCTCTATCATTTTTCATTTGAGAAGGAGCATTTTCGAGTTCGTCGATCGTAATTTCGAGGATCTCTTCTGAACCTACGTTTAAGCTGTTTGTTGGGCTATTGGACTGAGGAGTAGCAATTCTCGACAATATCCACGATTTGGTCCTTTTCTTGAATTTCACAATTTTTGTTTTTTAATTGATGTATTCTTGTATGCCCGATTGAGTTGATGGATTTTAATACCTTCATGTTCTTATTGTTTTCTATAACGGATTGTATTTTGTTGGTGTTGTAAGTTCTTATGTCAGTTTTAATTTTTTTATCTGATAATTTTACTTAATTCTTTATGTTTCATTGAGGTTTTACTCACATTCTTTCTCTTGTTTATGAGATCTCGTGTGTCTTGTTTTCCAAACCAAAATAAAGCAAAATATCGCAGGTTAGTGGTTCAATTTCTGCGGAAACTTTTACAAATTGCATATGATTTTAGAATGAAATTAAGGCACTCGCATTAAAGGGACATTTTATCTAAAGAGAAGGAAACATATTATAAAACTTAAAAAAAACTGTAGAGAAAAATAACAAATCGAACCGTTAAAAATTTCCAAAAGTTCAGACAAATTCGAGAATCAATCAAAGAACATAAACGAGCTTAGATTTTTCTTGTGTTAAAACTCGTTATTTGCTTGTAACAAGCTTTAAAAGATAAGCGCTCAATGAAGACATTTATTTTTTTTTTATTTAAATTTTTCAAGCTGACAAATAAAGGCCTACAAAAATATTAAAAATGATTTTTCTTTCTATAGCATGGGTAAATAGTAAAACCACAAAATCAAAAATTTGTAAAATATTATAGGGCATAATGACATAGATGAGTAGAATAAAAAATAAAAATCTAAGTATTAATACTGCATCTAAGTAAACATTCCCATGATTGACACAACCGATCCTTGCGAAAATCGCAAACAACCTGCAGCATAAATTATGAATCAGATACGAAATACTAACACATAATTCCCTGAATACTGGAAATGACTCATTAATTATTAATCGGCACCACACATACACAAAAATCCGTAGCTACTATCACCTGTTAGCCATGTCAACTAATTTAATGCATGATAAAACGAATGCTTAAAATTCGTCCCTGGGGCCACATAAAAATTCAGCAAACAAGAATTTAACTTAATTGTGCAAACTTAAATGACGCAAATATTAAAGTAGTTAAATTAACTATCAGAACAAACTTCAAAAGCTGGTTATTTTCATTTGATGAGCAAATTTTCCGAAAATTACCGTGCGAGTGTTCCACTTAAATTTAATAAACTTTGTTCGGTTTATTTGTATAGGCATGACCATCTGGTTCTTGTTTTCGTTTTCTTCATTTTTTACAAGGTTTGCTCTACATAAGTATAAGAAATCAAATTCGATACTCATCTTCGAGTAGAAAACGTGGGAATTTATACAAACTTGCATTCGCAACTATTTTGAAAAAAGTAATATCCTGTAATTTCATTCATATCCGATTAGAACTAAGCAAAATTACACCTTAAGGCAGTGAAATGCATTAATACGAATATTTCATTAGTAATAACAGGGAACTTTCATTTCGATTCAGTTTATTGAAGCTACTTTATTATTACATGGGATTTATAAACCCACTTTCGATTTAACGAAGTTGCATAACAATTTCTTTATGAGTCTTTTGAATAAAAATTTTGTTTGCGGCAGATTTTAAGATTGCAACACCTAAAATAGCAAACTGCGGTTGGTAAATATTAGTCAGTTTTAGCAGAAAAGATAAATTTAAACGTCCGTTTACGTTAATACTTACTACAAATCTGCGGTTAATTACAAAACAGCGGACGCATTATTACAATGATTAACGGAAGAGGATTAAAGCAAACGTTTTAAAAGAAAGTAGAATTTTAGTTACTCGTAATTGTTGTGACAAGATTTGTAAAATGGACCGGAACAATTTCGAAATTTAAAGCCCTACTTACCCAATCGTCAGTAAAGTGTTAAATTTATTTGAATACATCTTACGCACTTTGCTGTTTTACTTTTGTTAAAGCGATAATAAAGGTTTTTTTTTCAATGAGTTGCAAATTTTAACCTACAGGAATAACCTCAAAAGTATTCGGTTTTTTGCTTTACGTATTTTGGTTTAGAAATGTTGCAAAACGACATAAAGTAAAACATTTCCTTAGTAATGCTTCCTTCTTTTTGGAATTTCGAAGTATGCAAGGAAAGTTTTTAAAAATCTACTGATTCATTGACATCATTTAAAAAAATAATAGTAAGGGGACTCGTTATTCTAAATAAGTACAACCATAAAAATAATTTTTAAAGACAGAAACCTTCCAAAACTAACAAGTATAATTAAATATTTGCTTGCATAACAGCATAAACTTACTTACAAGTCCTAATAATAAAAGACCACAACACGAAAACTAATCATATTTGAAGTCTATAATAAAAACTGAAACAGGTTATATTTTTGACCAACGAACTAAAAAGCTCTGGAATGTGATATCCGTTCCATTTAAGTCAAATATTAAGTTTTAATAGATTTATGTATCGGTTACGTGACAAATATGCCTATAAAAGAAGTTTAGCTTTTTGTTATCACCGCTGCACAAATAGAACCACTCGATAATTTTCGATAATTTTACACTTGTGTACAAAAAGGTTCTGACCTGTTTGGATTGATATGAAGCATTAGAACTAAAAAATTCTAAAACCTTTTTATGATTATCTGTTCTACTTTAAAATATCATAAATGGACAACAATTTATTGCATTTAGTAACAAATGCACGATTAATCACTTCAAACTTAATTATTTAATTTATAGATTTTAATCTGAAGGAAAATTACTTATTATAGGACTGTTTGAAGCAAAGCAACAGTAAATTCAATTGAAAAGCTTTTGATTCATAAAATCCAAAAATCTTTATTTTAATTTTGGCGCTTTATTTCTGAGTTTGAGTTTTTGAATTCGAAAATTAATATTTTCTGGTTTCTCATCAGCACAATATTTTCTTTTCCACTGCTTGCTGCTTTTGAAAGTAGTTTTTAATATGGAAGCAATTGTTTTCCGGAAGTTAGCAATCTTTGATTTACTCGAATTGAAACGCCTGTTCCTTCGACAAAACACTTTTACTATTTTTATCAACTTTATATTATTCAAGTTTTGATCTTGTTGGTTTTAAGTTGTAGAGTTTTTGTAATAATACAAATTTTAAAAATAAGTTTACTTGAGAAATATTTAGCTTAAGTTAATGTTTTTTTTATTACAGACGTTTTTGTATTAGTGGAAGTTTCTATAAATTTATAGAATTTCTGGAGTTTTGATTATTAAGTATACATATTATATAATTTTCAGATATCCTGCAATCGGCCGAAATCTGTTCTTTTACATAAAATCTTGAAGGAAAATAGCCTAAACGAACGAATTATCTCAGTTAAATCGGAACAAATCGTTACCTGGTTATAAAGTAGAAGATGATGTGCCAAATAATTAAAACGATTACTGGACGTATATGTTTGCAGCTTTCATTTCTTCAAATATCTCGTCCAATTAGCACATGATGGATTTTTACGAAATTTTTGGCAGAGCAAAATTAATACACAATTGCAAGCTGTTGCATCTTGGCAAGATTTCGTATAAACATATACATTTTGATTCCAAGTTTATTTTCTTGAGCTTTTTTCACAGCCTCTTTTGATGAAGAACACATCTTCCGGAGTCCCGTCTCAGCCAATTTTACTTTTGTAATTTTAAACTTCAGAAGTTAATTTCAGCCAACTTTGTCAAGCGGGTTGGCAACTTATTAGAAATACTTTAGTGTTTTAGGGCTCAGCGTTCGTTTTTTCTTCATTTTTATTCACCCCAAAAAAGATGAAAAGTATACGCCCCAACCACATCATTGAAGAAACAGCAGTAGAAGAATTCTATGATGAAATTAATGGATGTTTAGATTGTTTAGAACAAGAAAAAGGGCACTATAACATCATTATCGGTGATCTAAATGCAAAAATTGGAAAAAAAACAAGATACTTTAGAAGTGTGTTTGGGAGATTACAGCATTGGTGAACGAAATGAAAGAGGAAGGTTACTAATCAATTTATTAATCCACAATATATACGTGATGAAACAGCTTTTATAACAAAAAAATGGACGTAGTGAAGTCCAAACGGCACTACAAGAAATGAGACAGACTTCGTTATAACTTATAACCTTATAACTAACATGACAAATATTATTCAAGATGTATCTGTGTTAAATGGAGTCGCAACAAGTAGCGCGTACAAAAATTTAAATTAATACAAAGAAAAAAAGAACGAAACTAATAAAATGTAGAAATATTAAACGCATAGATGCAGAAATCTAAGTTAAAAATGACGAATACGTTAACCATAGGTATATAAAAAGCATTGAGTAAGACAACACTGGAACAAATTACTTAGGAACTTCTTGACAGTTAAATGAAATAAATAAAATAGAAAAATTATCAGAAGAAACAAAACAGTTACTGAGTAAAAGAAGAGAACCAAGACGTAGCGGGACACTATATCGAATATATGAAAGTAAATAAAACGATAAAAAAGAAAACTCGGTCAGATATACTGCAATACAATACGGAACTAGCCCAAAAGATCATAGAACAAAATAAAAATATGAGAGTTTTGAAACCAAACTTTAGTCTAGGGAAATAACATAATAAAATTAAGATGGAGATGGTTGTGAACGAAGTAACCAAAATGGCCAAGGATTACTATATGTATACATCAAAAACACAAAAAGAAGAAAGAAAAGAATCAAAACCAAAAATAATAAATTTTGGATCTGAAGACATACCAAGCATAACGATAGACTAAATTACAGGAGTCCTGAAATAAATGAAAAATAGAAAATCTCCTGACCTAATAATCATAGAACATATTAAATATGGCGGAAAGAAATTACTGCACACCCTTAGTGCATTATGCAATAAGTGCTTAGAAGAAGTTGACACTTCGAATGACTGGAATAATGCAACACTTATTTTATTACACAAAAAAGGAAACAAATCAGAAACTATAGACCCATTAGCTTAATGTCACATCTCTACAAACTGTTGATGAAGATTATTACAAACAAATTGACCAAAACACTGAATGCCTACCAGCCAATAGAGCAGGCCGGATTTAGAAGATAATATGAGACCGCAGACCATTTGCAAAGCCTAAAAAAGTTAATTGAAAAATGTACTGAACATAACAGCCCACTGGCTATAGCATATATGTATATGGATTACGAAAAAGCATTTGACACGACTGTCGAATAGATACCCGATATACAAATGTAACCAAGAATGTCTATAAAAAAGCAACAAGCACAATAAAGTTGAAAATACCATCTGACAAAATTAACATAGAAAGAAGAGTACGACAAGGCGATACTCTGTCGCCAAAGTTATTTACTTTCACTTTGGAAAATATATTTAAACAACTTAAATGGGATAGAGGCATCAAACTAAACGAAAAAACTTGACGCACTTAAGATAAGCTGACGATATTGTGTTAATAGCAAAAAATAAATCCTAGTTACAAGACATGATACAACGATACGAAAAGTTTAATTTGGATTGATTGATTTTAGAGGAACAAACAGAAAACAAAAATTATGACTTATGACAAGCAGCGAAGGTCCACTAACCATCGATATTAACGGATGATTGAACAAGTCGAAACATAGGTACACATATTTCTTCTTATTCCGCGGCATTACAGCCCTCAGTGGGCTTAAGCCTCCTCAATCCTTCTCTTCCATAGCACCCTGTCCACCCTGTCTCTTGCTCTCCAAGGCCTTTCTTTTTTGATCTCTTTTGATATTTTCCCGCCAGCGTTGCCGTAGCCTTCCTCTCCCCGTATTTCCGTCAAACTGGGCCCTGAAGATATTTTTTGGAATTCGTCACTCTTCCTTAAGCTCTACGTGGCCAGCCCATTTTAGCCTCATAGATTTCACATGGTTTACTATATTGGGCGACTTGTACAATTCCACCAGCTTATGATTATAGCCTATTCGTTCGTCTCACCATGGTTGTATACGATATATCTTGGCCGCTCTGCCTATTAGCTTAGATTTAAATGCGTTTTGTAACACATAATGTGCTGAGTTTCTTGCAACGATTCGTTGTTGAATTTCTTGTGTTATGTCATTGTGTTCATTTAGATTTGTCCCAACGTATTTCAAATTCGTGGGTACCTCTATGTTCTTCTCCTTGATAGTCAAGTTTTGACCTACTATTCGGGTTAGCTTGTAGACATGAGTTTAGTTTTGCATTCGTTAGTTTGTAAGTCTACTCTTGCGGCATTTACTTCCAACATGATAAAGACTTCCTTAATACTTAGGACCAACCACCTGGGTATGATTTATTCATGATTGTGCCATTTGTTTGGATTTTCATATCCTTGATCACCTTTTCCAAGATTATATTAAATAGTACTGTCTCAGTCCTTTCTCTGTCTTGAATTGATTTGTTACCCTGTTCTGAATCCTTACTTGGCTGCGTGAATTGGTCATCTGAGAGAGCCTGATAAGCTTGGGTGGGATACCTAGTTCTGCCATGGCGTCATATAAGGCTACTCTACCGATGCTGTCGTAGGCTTGCTTAAAGTCACATTTAAGACATACAATAAAAATGGGAAAAGAGAATCAAGAAGCAGAATTAAATCAATTCAAAGCACAGCGATGGGCTGCATGCAGTAATCTGACTTATGTTCTTAAAGATAAAAATTTGCCAAAGCACCTGACCTTTAAAATGGAAACGACGCAAAGGGCAATGGAACGGCGAATGATGGGAGTAACATTAACAGATATAACGGAATTAATGGGTACGACAGAAAACAGGTGTGACAGATGTAACAGACCGAATGGCAAGGCAAAAATGGAGTTGGGCTGGTCATTTAATACGAAAGAGGAAAGATGGACCAATATAGTCTTACAGTGGAGACCCAGAATAAGTAAAAGAAGTATGGTACGACCCATGAAGAGATGGACAGACGATAGAAGGGCGATAGCATTGATTAGGACGACAAGGGATCGAGAAATACGGAAAAGAAAAAGGGAGGACTACATAATATAAGACTTTGGAACTAAATAGTCTGAAGAAGAAGAAGAAATATATTACTGATATTTTAATGGGTTATTTGTTTTTACAAAAACTTCAACGTTTTTGTTTTATGGAATGTGATAGTAATTACAAGCAACTTCAATAAAAGTGTTAGTATGCATCACTGGTGCTAACTAAACGCATGTATAAACAATATCTTAATTAATTTTTAAGTAGCAAAATCGGGGATTTTTCTACAAACCAATACCTCAAAACATTTTTCTTCTCATTAACAAACCACAAAATTCGTCAATTCCTAATGTTGCGCCTTAGGGTACCCATTAAGAACTAAAATTTACGTTTTACATATGGTTTAAAAACAGAAAATTAATGGAATCACCTTAATTTCAATTCTGTACGCAATTAAAAGAGCTCAATTCAAAATGAATTAAATAACCGAAACGAGCCTACTGTTAACACACATTTGGCATCCAAACGAAGTCGCAAATCGCTTAACTAAAGCATGATTAGGTTAGCAGCTGTTATTTTCTTCACATCATCGACCGTGTACCATTCTTTAAAACGCAACTTTTTCAAATGAAATGACCTAAATCAGAGATCATCACGACAATTTAATTTTGTTGAATTCATCCTATTACAAAACCGCCGTAATTGAAGATAACAACCGTACAGTTTTTCTCGTATCAAATTATCGTTATTTATTATAATAGCCGTCCTTAATAATTCTTTTTGTCATAACGATACGCTGATTAAAATTTAAAAAAGCGTATCCTACAAAGATGTCAAAGATCCTACTCGTAGTTGATTATATACGCGAGCTTTAAAGAATTACAAATCCTATTGTTGATGAATACTTTAATTTAATCATTGGTATTATTGGACGTGAGTCACTTAAATTCTACTCATACAACTTGCCGGAACAAATTTCTGTTAAAATAATAAATAAAAAGCATACAAACACACGTGAAATAAATCTTAAAAACCGGGTTCTTTCTGATAACAAAAATTGCCTCATAATTTAAAAACAATGGGACGATATTAATTATTCGCGCCATTAAAAAGGTGAAAGATGTTGCAGGTTTGCAATGTCAAGATAATTCTTGTCGGATTTACAAATGATGAGTTGTAATTACACGAAAAAATGCAGAAGACACGTAGCTGTAACGAATACCTGTTCGCGAAAGTACATGGAACCTGCACATTATGATGCTTAAGTAAATAATAACACAAATATTATCAGTCACAATCCTGACGTGCATTCCTTTATGTACTTTGTGCTGTACAAACAACCGGTTGCATACCATTTGGTATTCGTTTATGTAATATGATTTTAAGAATAGTTACACGTACGTGTAAGGGTAAAACTTACAAGAACCTGACACAGAAGATCTCTTCCTGGAATTTCGAATAAAATATTAAGGCTTTAAATTTTCTTGAAAAAAGTCAACTTCCTAAGTTAGTTCACAGACTTTGTTATGAATTATTTATCAAATTTATCGGTCTTTAAAGGATGTTGTGCATTACTTGCCGGTTAAAAGTGATACGTTTAAAATTGGTTCACATTATTCAATATCCGTTCGATATAATTAAGAAAAGGAAACTGATTCATTAAAATGAATTGTGAGAAACATCCCTCAGGAAATGAGTTTGAATAGCTTCTGATTTTATTTTTATATTATTAACTTCTGACATAACTTTTACATTAACTTTTAAGAATACAGAAACCTTCTTGGATTGTTAATTAGGTACATCTTCTATATTCTAACGAATTGTGAAAATTCTGTATAGCCACTGCCGAAATCCTTCCCACAGTGGTGAATTCTTATAAATTTATTTTCTAAAATAGTTTTGGGGAATTTTTGTAATTTTAGAATATGTGTTTGAACAACGAGGATTAATAACATCTTTTCAGAATCTTTTCAACGGGTCGAGGGCTATAAAGGACAAAGGACACATTAATAACTTTAAATTTTAATTTCATTGATACAAAAGTAAATGTCAGTGAACGTCTTCGAACTTAACAGAATTCATTCAACTTTAAATAGTAATTAATTCCAAATAGACGAGATTTACTGGTTTTGGTAAAAAAATTCTGCAGTTTTAAACATACTTAATGTCAGTTGTCTGTCTAAATATCATTGAAGCATAATTTATGGTAGATAAAATATTTGCAAATACATATTATGAAAGGAAATTAAAAGTGTCACGGCAGTATTTTATATTAAATTGGTTGACGTGAAAAACTAATTATGTATGTAAAAGGTTTTAAAAATATAATTTTACTGAATGTTATTAAATGAAATTTGAGTTTATCACTATAATTTTTTTTGTTACTTTGATAACTTTGGTGTAATTTTTCATTATCGTTAAAACAGCTTAATAAAACCTGAAGAAGGAAATTAAATTTCTGTTTTCAATTTGTTAATAAAAATCTGCATCAAAGACTTTTTTCCCAATTTTTTTCTTTCGTAAACTTAAAGTTAGATATGGAGTAATTGGAAATTGATGAATGGTTTCTTTTATTTACACTGAAAAAAGGTAAGTTGTTCAAATACATAAATATATAAAAACACTATGGAAATACGGCAAGAAGTATTTTATTAAGTACATTCGATTTTCAGCTTTTCTTTCAAAATAATATCAAGAATACCAAAAGTAAAAAAGAAAGGAATAAAGCAAAGATCCCACAAAAAAGGTAAACCTAAACATTACAAATAAAAATAAGTTAATAAGTCTTTTGACCAAAACCCTTCCTAAATTTTCAATTGATAATCAAAGTATGTCAAGGAAAATCTATAGAATCAAATATGTAAAATTCATTCATACCAAAATGGTGTTAATATCTCAATTAACAAGATTAACAGGTTCTTTAAAGGAGTTTCAGTTTGCGTAATTTTATTATATGTACCTTTAATGTCAGTTGTTTAATATCATATCGAATATCTAACAACCAATGAATGAAATTTGTCAGTTTTATTTGGTAAACTGACGAAATTAAACATTCATTCAAATGTCAAAAAAGGAAAAAAACACGAGTTGAAAGTTACAAGGTGAATGTCAGGCAATTTTGCAAATTGGGTGCAAATTGGGTAAGCTAAATCGGAAGAATTTGTTTTCGTATTTGTTAATAAAAAAGTGATTGTCATGATTATGCTACTTTTAAATGATTTTGTATTGAGTTGGCCTTTTGGACCAAATACAAATCAAGAAATTAAATAAAGTAAGGAGTAAAATAAAAAGGGTTTCTGCGATGGTTTTCGGTACATTCTACCTATATAAATGAGATTCCCCGCGAAATTTCCGTTGTTTACAATTTTATACCTTTATAAAACAGATTAAACTGAACTCATAAAATTTTCTTCATTTTATGAGTCGGTTTTTTCACTTGGTAAATTATTTTTCAGATATTGAATATGAACACAATTGTATTAACAAAGGTTGCCAAAAAAAATATCCGATAATTTATCGGGAGATGGAAAGGCCGGTTCCAATTTTTCTATTTGCTAATTCATGGGCTTTCCTAAGTTTTGCTTTTGTCATTTGGCTTATTTTATGGCATTCGTCAAACAGGGCAGTTCTGAAAATAATAACACCAAAAATAAAAACTTTTGACATAAATTCGGTTTCCAAAGATATAATTTTTAAAAATCAATATATTCAAGTTTTTCTGTGAAACCAAATATTTAATATGAGATTTAATCCGACTTAAAGAACAAAAGGGATGAATATGCCATCAAAAATCCAGTACATATTAATTAAAGCCTGAATCTCAGATTGCAGTTTTAAAATTTTTAGCTTCGTTAACAAAGACAACAGTAGGAGCTACTTAAAATTAAAAAATTAAATTGTTTCTTGAGTTTTAAAAATTGATAAAATTTTAATTTCAAAAAGGTCAAAAGTTTCAGATGTTTAAAGGCGTTTGAAGTGTCAAAATGCGGCTACTTCAATAAAAATATCAATGCAATTCGCATAAATCTTCGTGATTATCACCTCGTAATCTTCAAAAGTAGCAAGACATGTTGATAAACGCTTGTGTTTAATTGCATTTATATCTCGCGCAAACTTTTATATTGATTTAAATATAAAAATAATAAAATACCCTATAAAATAAAATAATACTAAATATTATCACATACTCGTAAGTCGTTTTACCACGAATACGAACAAACATGAAAAATTCAAAAATGCTCAAAATAACCTTCGTCATGGGTCATGGAACTATTAATAAAGTACAAATGAAACAATAAAATCCTCTCGTAAATGAAGTTTGTAACAAATTTGATAACAACTACTTATTTATTACAAGAGCCTTCTTAACATACGACTGGGAAAAACTAAGAAAATGCATTCAAAAATTGTAAAATCTTAGGTTCAGGATAACCTTAATTATAAAAGTAATCAAAAACAAAGTAAATTCGAAATTGGTTCCTAAAATACCACTTACCTTGAATTAAAAAAATGTATAATCCTGTTTAGTAAGGTCCAAAAGTCAAAAAACTAAATTATATAACAAAAACACAAGCCAAAAATAATTTAAACTAAAACGTAAACACACGAAGCACGTTACTATGTTTTCGGAGAACGCACAAACACACTCTTCCGTATCGTAGAGTGAACTAAAGACTGAAACTAAAACCTAACCAAGTGGTGGGCGCTTCGGCATCCGGCACTCCGGAGGACGATCATGGTCGTGGATCAACGCCAGCCAGGAGAACGACAAACGTGCAGGAAGCGATCTCACGACCCCATACCGATTTTATTGTGAATATATTTAATTAATTGTAAGAGCGTTTTCTATTTTTGAATTAGCATAAGGTCCTTTGTCTTTTTTAATTAGAATACCAAACTCGAATGGGAATTGTTCCTACTTTATTCGTAGATGATAATTGGAGAAATCTAGGATGCATTTTTACTGCAGGGAAAAGCCATAGAAATTTAAAATATATCAATTGTGTGTTATTTTTCGGTCTGCTATCTCTAGTGTTATATCGAAAAGTGAAAAGTAGTAATTAAAAGAAGCTTAATTAAGATTTTGTTGATTAAAATGCATTTTGTGTATTGCTTTTATGGGAATTACAATTTCAAATTTTCCTTATTTCTGCTTTAATTTTAAACTGAAACACTGAAAGCAGAATATGTAATATATAAATTATCGGAAATTTGATTAAAATATTTTACACTACAAGACATAAACATGATAAGCTAGTTTACTTCAGTTGAAACTGACAAATATTTAACTGAATTAATAAATTTATAAATATTTTGAGAAACATTTCAATGGAAATCTTTCTAACAAGCTTTTACAGTGAAGAAAAACACGTACCTAAACATTGATGTTACATGAAAAACCTATTGTTTGTTGTATTTCAAAAGCAGCCCGAAAAGCATAAGGACTAAAATTAAACACTAAATACTAAAGATTTTTATTTTTAAAGTTAATTTGAATTTAAAAAAGTGTTCGTGGAAGCCTCTATTATTCTGCTGTTTTTGAAAACAATTGGACGTATGTTTAAATATTCAAAATGAAATCTTTATATAAACACAAACAATATGGAAATAATTAATAATCAAATAGAACTGTTTAGATTTTAACTTAAACCGAAAGGTACAGTAATTAGGAAAAACAGAAATTTAACACATTAATAAAACCACACAAAAGACAAAGTCTTTACAAGGGAACTATTAGTTTTATCTTTTTATCATGTAATGTACATATACGAGGGAGTATTGATAAGTACTTAGCCTACCATATAAAACGCCACAATACAAAATTTTATTTATTGAACATAATCTCCTTTAAGACTTACGCATTTAGCAGAACGTCCATAAAGTGCTTCTAAACCCTTTAAAAAAGTCCTCTATTTCGGTCTGCAAACCACCCCTCAACGTGGGCACATATTGCTTCGTCATTTATCGAAAATCTTTTACCTTTCAAATGTTTTTTGAGTTTTGAAAACAAATAATAGTCTGATAGTGCTAAATCCGGAGAATAGGGCGAGATACTGTTCCAAATAATTTATCAGAATTACTATCCCATCCAGTGGCGCATTATCCATTAGGTGCTACAGGCGCCCGCCTGGGGCCCCGAGATTTAGGGGCCCCAAAATTTAACTGAAAATTAACTGTATACTGTAGTTATACTTAATAAGAGAAAATTCTAAAAATGAATAACGTGTCCAGCTGTTTTCAGTTGTCATTGAAAACAGCTGATGCAGGGGCGAAACCAGAACTGTAATATAGAGGGGGCGCAAATTTTTTTTGGGAACAAAGTTAAATAAAGAACATTAACTTATAATAAGGCTCAACACAAATACACAAGCAGTATGCAGTTGTATTATTCTTAGAAAGTCTGCCAAAAATGTGTCGGCTAAGCGTTATCAAAGCTATTAGCTACCTCGAGACCGGAAACCCCAAATAAATCATTACAATGATCCAATTTTGCAACAGTTTCAAGTTTCATAATAACTACCTACTACTCATAATATCCTCTACTTATTAATTTCAATTTTTATTGTTTGTATTTAGTACTTCTACAATAATTAGAAGAAAGATATCAAAAATAAAATTAAATTTCCAAAAAGCACTAGCTTTCCTTTTTACAATCAGTGGTGAAGAGAGGGCGCTAACCCTGAAATGGTCTAGTTTCGCCCCGGAGCTGATGTGATTGCTCCCGCGTCTCATTTCAGTGCGAAAATTCCTAAACGCTAATTCAACAAACTGAAATCAAAAATTGTTTAATATTTTTGCTTTTGCGTTTGTTCATTATATTATACGTGCATATTTTTTAAGTGAATAAAATAAGTGCCTACTAAAAATATCTTTGTTTTACTGATTTTTTATCCCCACTTATAAAAGGGCCTCAAATTAAAGTAGCGCCTGGGGCCTCTGAATGCCATAATGCGCCACTGATCCCATCTTTGTCCCAGAAAACTGAAGAAAGAATCTTGCCAACTGATTCTTGAACACGGAATTTTTTGGGTCGTGGAGAACCAGAATGCTTGCACTTTCTGGATTGCTCTTTAATCTCTGGGTCATAGTGATGGACCCACGTTTCGTCCATAGTAACAAGCCGATCCAAAAAGTTGGAGGAATCTTCTTCAAAACGACGGCAGATTTCCTTCGCCGTCATCAATCGAACGCGCTTCTGAGCAGCATTCAAGCATCTCGGAATCCATTTGACCGAAAGCTTTCTCATGCCCAAGGCGTGATGAACGATATGAAACACACGTTCATAGGAAATGTGCAATGCTTCTGCTATACGCTTGAGCCCAATTCGTCGATCTTCTAAAATCATATCATGGACAGAATCAATGTTTCCCGGAGTGGTCACAGAAATTGGTCTTCCAGAGTGGTGCTCATCTTTGATATCTGATCTTCCTGTCTTAAATTCCCCAACCCAGTTTTAAATAGTGGCGTATGAAGGACACTGATCACCTAAATCCTGACCGTGACGTGTAAAAAATCACGATCTCAGGCAACCGCGCAACGCAACTTTACATTTCTGGTATGTTATCGTTCACGCATGCAGTTCAAATTATACTAATTGTTAACTTGTGATATTATAAACAATATCTATAATCGACAGCATCTAGTTCCAATTTTTTTGCGGTTGCTTGAGAACGCGATCTAACACGTTTCGACCGTTTCTGGTACGACATCGTTCACGTGTGTAGTTCAAATTATGCTAATTGTTAATTTGTAGTATTATAAACAATATACAGTGAGAATAATATAAGACTACACATGGCTGAATCATGTAAAATTACACATAGGACATTTTACTTAGTGTTACCATGGTGATTGTAAACAAAGCCTCCAATTTATTATGGGTGAATAACGAAAAACTACACACTTGTCCCCAGACTACTGTTTTTATCGTAATCAATTAAACAAAATTATGTATTGCATTTTAATGATATTTAGTGGAACAAATTTTAACTTAAACTGGACAAATTACATCAATTCATACAAATAGATGGTTATTTAACGTAACGACATTTACCAAACCGATTGTCATTGCAAATTCAAAATGACAATTGCTACTAGCATGGGCAAATTGATTAATGTTAATATAAAGTTACCAATGTATAGTCTTACGTTATTCTCACTGTATACAATCGACAGCATCCAGTTCCAATATGTTTGGCGTCGGTGAATTTTTTCTGCTGCGTCGCGGTTGCATGATGAGAACGCGACTTTACACGTTTCGACCATTTCTAGTATGTTGTTAATCACGGATGTAATTAAAATGTTGCTAGTTGTTAGCTTGTGGTATTATAAACAATATCTGTAATCAGCAGCATCCAGTTCCAATTTGTTTGGGGTCGGTTAGTTTTTTTCTGCTGCGTCGCTGTTGCTCGAAAACGCGACCTTACATGTTCCAACCGTTGCCAATATGTTCTTGCTTACGTGTGTAGTGCAAATCATACTAATTGTTAATTTGTGTCATTGATTTATTGGTTGATTGAATCGCGATATATGGAGGGAGTTGAGGGAGGCCCCTAACACTGCAGCCAATTAGGTTGATTGATTAGGATTTATATTAATCTGTTTACCACTTCTTCTTTTGTTAGAGTTTCTCGAGAGTAGGCTTCTTCCAGCAGTACATGTCTCTATCGGGCAAGAGCCTCACACTCAAAGATGATATGAGAGCCTGTCTTCATTACACAATTTGATTATGGGTTCCTCATTAAAGATGAGATGCACATTGTGTGCATGTGTTTTCTTAGGTTACAGTAGCCTGTTATCTGCCCTGTTACTACCTAATTTGCTGTCTGCTTAATTGCCGTACGTCATCTGCTACATAATTCTCTAGATGGTGCTCTTAGCCATCCTCACTATTCCAGTGGTTTTGATGTTGTCGTTTTATCCAACCTTCTAGCCAGCTGCCAGCTATGGTGTTGGCAATTCCAAATACTGTTTTTTGCAAGTATATCAGGTTTTTCATTGTTTTGAATTCCCTCGTGTCCTGGCACCCACATAAAGGTTACCTTATTGTGGTTTGCAAATGTTAAAAGGTTTTGAAGACAGTGCCAGACAAGTTTTGAATTGATCTGGTTGCTCGCCAAGGCTTTTATGGCAACCTGGCTGTCTATCAGGACGAAGATATCTCTACCCTGATAGTTCCTTCTAATACTCTCATGCAGAATGCAGATATACGTCAATAACATGTATTTCTGCTTGAAATACGGTAGCGTACTTCCCTAGAGATGCATACGCATTAAAACTGGGAGTTTTCCTATGTATTCCAGCTCCAGTTCCGCTGTCAGTTTTGCATCTGTCTTCAAGCTGAATATTAAAGGGTTTGTTTATGAAGGTTTTGCTTACTTAGCATAACGTCACTGCTGATTTCTAATAGTGACTTCGTGACGATGTTGGTTATCCTGGCATGCTCAGAAACGGATTTGGTTTGCCAATTTCCATTATACTTTAGTCTATATGCCGCCATCCTTGCTTCTGCCTTGATAATAATATCTAGGGGAGGCAAGTTTAATACGGTTTCCCTGGCTGCAGTTTGAGAATTCCTCATAACATAACTCCTATAGTACAGAGACAGGCAAGTGGCATTATAAACAATATTTGTAATCGTCAGCATCCAGTTCCAATTTGTTCTGTGTCGGCGATTTTTTTCCTGCAGCGTCGCGGTTGCTTGAGAGCACGAGTTCACACATTTCTACCGTTTCTGGCATGGTATCGTTCACGCATGTAGTTCAAATTTTGCTAATTGTTAACTTGTGATACTATAAATAATATCTGTAATCGGCAGCATCCAGTTTCAATTTGTTTGTGAAATATGACAAAGTGTATTATATGCCTAATTTGGTATTAGTGGGATGTGATTTTGGTTTCCAGTTTTATTTATTTTCAATCAATATATAAAGGTCAAATTTGTAAGATAAATTAATTGAAATGCGTTTAAGCCTTTTTTGTACCATAGAAATAAAAATCTTGTTGATTTAGTGGGTAATTATTAGTGAAACAAGTGCGAGTCTATATATGATCCGACTCACCGCTTTGGTTAAATCGTAGTCGTTGCTAACTTGACACGCATAACTGTATTGATAATTGTTTAATCGAAGGACCAAAATCTAAATCAAAACAAAATATATGAACAGACTTCAACTCACCTTGAAAATTATGTCTTCAGGTTTAATATCGAATTAGTTCTTCTAAATTTTAAATTCTAATTTGTTATCTTCTAAAGTTTTCTTTCCAAATAGTCTTCGAACTATTATTTATACTCTTCTAATATTCATACTTTTCCTAAATTAATTTTGTTCTTGTAACAAAAAATTCACAATGAAAATAAATTTTTTAGTATAAGTGGTTTCAATGAACACGTTTGGTCGTGTATAACACATTTTTTAGTTGATGAAAATTTGTAATTCTAACTAGAATGATTGGTTTTCGTATTTGCTGCAATATTTTGCGTATTTGGAGTGAAAATAAGCGTTTGTCGTTTGCAAACATTGTGAGAATTGTTAAATCGAATAGAAATACGGTAAGAAATGTAATTAAAAGATTCATAAAAGACCAAACAATTTAACAATTACTGACAACCCAAGGAGTGGACGACCAAGAGGACCTGACTTGATAAAAGACTAGAAAGCAAGAAAGCTTGTTAAAGGATTGGCAAAAGAAAATTTCTGTACGTGATTTGGCAAAACCGAATGGAACTACAGCTTCAATGGTACAATGAATGAAGATAAGAAATTCCTTTAAGACCTATAAAAAGACTAAGATTACAAAGAAGACAAAAGAACAATTTAATAGAGCAATTCGGCGAGCCAGAAAATTGTACAAGTTACTGTGCCGCCTCATAAACACATGCAGTTTGATTGACGACCAAACCTATATAAACAAAGACTTTTCAACTTTACCAGGCTATCAGTTTTATATAGTGAAAGATAAAAATGATTTAAGTGATGAAGCCAAGTGCATATACATCGAAAAATTTGGGAAAGAAATCTTAGTGTGGCAAGCCATTTGTTCTTGTGGCCTTCGCAGTCGTCCCTTTTTTACTGATAGTTCAATTAATTCCCAAAATTACTTAGAACAGTGTTTTAAAGAACGTCTTCTTCCACTTATCTACAAACATAAAAACTCTGTCATGTTTTGGACAGACCTTGCTAGTGCCCACTTGCTAGTGCCCATTATGCAAAAGGTACCTTGGAATGGTTTCAACAGAAAAACGTCAGTTTTGTTTCAAAGGAAGAGAACCCATCTAACTGTTCTAAACTTCGCCCACTAGAAAACTATTGGGCAATAATCAAATAGAGGTTACGAAAAGAATCAGAAACAGCCGAAAATGCGGAAGACTTGTAACGAAAATATAACAAATATAGTAAAATGGTATCTAAGGAAATCTGATGGGAGGGCTTAAAAGAAAAGTTAGAGAGTTCAGCCGACAGGAGTTAAAAATTTGAATTTGATTTAGTTTTATACTAATAATGTCTTTAAAAGTTCTAATAAATGTTTCTAATATTAAATCTATCATTATTTTCATTCAAGCTGTAAATGTTTATGTCACAGGCTTTATGTTGTAATTGTCTTTTTCCTGTTGAACAATAAATTGATTATTATTAATACGCATATATTTTAACTTACATCTCAAAGTAAATAGTCATAGAAAAAGTATAGTCTTCTACTTTTTTTTTAATTTAACAAACTGCTGATTTACAATCTACTTTATATACACGGTGTTTCAAAAAAACATGGCATAAATGATACGGCTGATAGAACTCTGAAAAATAAGTGGGGTTTGCTTAGTAAACATATGTCCTAAGACCCTCCATTTTTGTGTTACAGGGCGTCAAAATTAAAAATTAAAAAATGATTATTGCCCCTAACTTTGACGGTAGTACACATTTTTTTACTAAACTTGGCAGACAGTTTTACTGATGTAAAAGACACATAACTGCAAAAAATCCGTTTACTCACTTTTACCAGTGGCGTACAGCAGCAGTGTGGGACCCCTTAACCCCCCCTATTTTGTACGACACTGCATAAATTTTAATTTTGGTTGCATTTTTGAATTTGGCAATGCTTTTTACGTAAATAAAATATTCTTGTTTCACTTCTTTAAAGTGGATAGTTTTCGAGATATTCGTACATAAAGAATGGGATTTACACTAATGCTTGTTAGTGTTAAAAAAAAATTAAACTCGACATGTCAATATGTTTCAGCCCCATTCTAATTTCTAATCACCTATTACTTCTAAAATCTAAAGGGTGTTTATTCATATGCCGAGTTTAATTATTTTTTTTAAACACTAATAAGCATTAGTGTAAATCCCATTCTTTATGTACGAATATCTCGAAAAATATCCACTTTAAAGAAGTGAAACAAGAATACATTATTTACGTAAAAAGCATTGCCAAATTCAAAAATGCAACCAAAATTAAAATTTAAGCAGTGTCATACAAAACAGGGGGGGTTAAGGGGTCCCGTACTGCTGCTGTACGCCACTGGCAAAAGTGAGTAAACGCATTTTTTGCAGTTATGTGTCTTTTATATCAGTAAAACTGTCTGCCAAGTTTAGTAAAAAATGTGTACTACCGTCAAAGTTATGGGCAATAATCATTTTTTAATTTTTAACTTTGACGGGCGTAACACAAAAATGGAGGATCTTAGGACATATGTTTATTAAGCAAACCCCACTTATTTTTCAGAGTTCTAGCAGCCGTATCATTTATGCCATGTTTTTTTGAAACACCGTGTATAACAAGTAATAAGTAAATGTTATAACATAATATGCATTATAAGCTTGAGGGAAATCTATCCGCCGATGTTATTCCCAATGATTTCATACTGACTAGAGTCTTGGTCTGGGTGCAAGGTTAGGCCCTGAGGCTATTTCCGTTTTAGTCTTCTAGGGACTCATGTCCCACGAGTGATGGTAGGTGGTTGCTAGTTGTTGAATCACGTCATAAGGTATCCTCAGGTCTTCATGGAGTGCTTGATTAGAAATGTATCAGGATGCATCTGCTATAGAACGAAGCGTTTTAGATTGGAATCTTTGCAGGATTTTTGTATTGGATGGTTTAGTACATCCCGGGAATTAGGCCGTATATGTCCAAATCAGTTTTAGCATGACTTTGTAAAGGAGCACTTTATTGTTTACTGAGAGTTGAGATCGATGGCCTATTAACCAGTACATTTGTTTTACTTTCAGATCAAGGTGTTTTCGTTTTGCTTTAATATGAGGTATCCAAGTGATATAGGAGCATTCCCAAGTATTAAATATCTTGTTTTACTGGTATCGTGGTGTTCTTATTTGCTACTGGTGGACATAAACTACGTTTAGTTGTAAATGTGACTTGAGCAGTTTTATCGTTGTTAGTTGTAATTCTCCATTTGTTAAACCATTTTTGTAGTAGGTTGAGGTGGCTCTGAAGATTTTCAGATGATTTTTATGGTATACTATGGATGGACTGCAATTTTGGGTTTTATCTGTGGTTGGGATATCGGCAGTATATATTAAATACAGTAGAGGGCCTAGCACATTGCCTTGCGTGTAGTGGCCATTACTCACTCGGGCGAATTACGTCACCCTCGTCATAGCACATGTCAAGGTTTATTAGTATTTATAGAGCAGAAGAATATCGAGATTATTTTAGACATATTGGAACTGATAGCAAAACTAAATCCTCTATAAATTTGTAAAAAAAGATTGTCGAATTTGTTTCGCACGTGCAAGTCTAACTTTCGTCATTGCTAAACAAATATTAGCTTTTATATGGTTGTTAAGTTAAAACAATGGAATAAAAAGGCCCTTGATTATGTCTAGTTTGATGCCTCTGATATTGCTAGTCCGCCCCTGCATATTTCTATTAAATTAAGAGTCACAACTAAATTGAAGTATTGTGCATTGTGCAAGGCATTCTTATGAAATAGAATTTTTCCTGGAATTTCGTAATTAATGATAAAAACAAGATATTTGAACACAAATATTTTTAATTTTGTGTAATTGTAAAATAACACGTAAATTGTTTCTAATTGTATTGTTTAACGGTCTATGTTATCGTGTATAGTTTAAGAAAAATCAGTTGTATTCAATGTTAAATCTGGAAATGTGTTATCGGCGGTGATTGATATGGAATAAAGTTTTTAGAAAGAATATTGAATTAAATGGGAGAGGCGTATACGGTAGTGAGTATTGGCATGGCGCATCGCTCTGCAAAGTTAAGTATCGGTGCCCATGGTCAGAACTCGGACGGGTGACGCGATCCGGGCTCAGCTCACTACGGCTCGGTGTGTTCTCCTCGACAAGCTATGGGCCTTAATGGGCTGTTAAAAACTGAATATATACAGTCTGTCTGAAGCTACTAGCCACATAGGTACTGATCCTGTTCCATATATCCAAGACAACTAGAAGATTTCTACTTACAAAATATACAACAAACAAACAAACAAACAAACAATATATTATTTCTTAACGAACTTATCACAACGAAAAAGGAATGCATAACTTTGCTTAACTTCTATTGTACAAGTAAAATACTGACTAAATACACTTCCATTTTGTAGCTGCTACTTGAAAAAGTACAAAAGCTATTATTTTTTATTACATGCAACTTATTTTGACATTATCATTAATTGTTGCTTGTGATGTATGCCTTCTATGCATAAAAACATAATAGCCTATATGTGGCTAGTGAAGCCAGACAAAGTGTATATTGAGATGATATTACTTTTGATTATGATAAATGAAAGTTACTCTTACTTGTTAATGCAGATTTAATTATAAAAAAATGTTATATAAAAATTTTAAAAGAGCTAGATTAATTGTTAAGTGTTCATAATGTAAATAATGTATTATTGTTTGTTTAGAATTTGTAGGAAAGGTAACATTTTGTATGTGAAATGCACCCCCTTGCAGTCGTTTAAGATCGACTATGATAGGGATGTTACTTAAGCCACCTTAAGCATCCCGGGGTGAACCGCGCCCCTTCCAAAAGAAACATTCAAGGTGTCTACTATGATAAGCGAATGTTAGTGTAAAGTGTAAAGGAAGGAGCAATAAAAAACTATACCCAAGAAAAGTGTTATTAATCAACATTGTTGTTAAACTATAAGTAGCCAAGTAGGGGTTGTCATAGAATATTTAGTAAATATGGTTGTCATAGAAATTTAGTAAATATGGTTGCCACAGAAAATTAGTAAATACCGTTGTCATGGATAGACACATATGTAAAAAAAAACCGGGGAACAGGAAACAAAACGAAATTGTAAAGAGGAACTGATTTGAATTTGTATGGGCAAGAAACACAAATAGTTGCTCATCCAAAATAAATATTATTAAATGAAAAGTTTTAGTTGAAATAAAGTTTAAATACAAGTACTTAGAATCATTTCCTAATACAACAAATAAAGAAGAATAATCACATCCTAATACAACAAATAAAGAAGAATATTAATTTAAAAGAAAATTAATTATAAATAAATAGTTTTACGACAAACCTGGATTGGAAGTGAAAAGGAAAAGTGAATTGGAAGTGAAAGGAAAGTGAATTGGAAGCAAAAGACAAAGTGCTTTGCATTTGGAAAATAACGGTATGACAAAATTATAAATAATTTTGAATGAACTAAATTTAAATAAATAAAAGCAGTAAGTGTACAAAATTAATTTTAAGATAGAATTTAATTAGGGAAGATAGGGAATTACCAAACTGAAATAAATTTACATTATAAAATTTTATGAGTAAAATTTATTTGAAAACTGTAATAACAAGTTATAATTACCGAAGCTTCACGACGGCCTAAAAGAACTGGTTAATTAAAAATCTATAACAATATATTGAATTAAATCGAAACGTAATAATAAAATAGCTGAATTTTACGCTATTCTAAACTTTTTTACCTAAAATTGAAGAAGGAAGCAAATTACCTAACCCCCGGGAAGTCATTCTTTCCTGGCACTTCCGCTGAATTCAAGACATTGATGCCTTTTAGACTTTGATAAAGACATCCTATGCCGGAAACTTCAGTAAGATCCTCAGTTTTTGCCCTTCGTAATAAACTTTCATATCTTTCTTGATGCTGTATTTCTCTAACCATAATATCTGCCAAAGGATCGTTTAAGGGATGTTCCCGTAAAAGACGTTGTTGAACCAAATCACCCTGCATTTGGCTAAATGCGTGATCTCCCACAGTTACAGATGAATCTAAGTGAGCCGATAAGTCTATTGACTCTTCATCCGGATGTAGTGTATGTTGTGGATTGTCAATTATTCGAATTTGTCGATCTGGTATAAGCGGCTCACCATCAGGTCCACCAATATTAGGAGGCAGTTGCCAACGTGCAGCATCTTCTTCAAGTTTGGAACTAGGAAAATATAATGGCAGTAATATTTCATATATTCCTAAATCTGAACTTCCCACGGCAAATACAACTGTATCGAGTGAACCTCCATGTTGTTCCAAAAATCTTCTAACTGTGCGTAGAGCTATATATGCACCTTCATCTGGAGGATAATTTCTTTTAACTGAATTAATGATACAAAGAGCTATTGAATGCAAGCCCATTTCTTGAGACTTTTGAAGAACATTTCGATAACAAATATGTAAAGTGTTTTCAGCAGCAGATTGATATTTTATGTTGTATTTGGGTCCTACAGTATGGATAATATATCGAGCTTGTCCTTGTGCCACTCTTATTTCTCCTATTCCACATTCTCTTATATCTAAATTTATTTCTTCTTTAAGATCTGAACCTGCTCTTTGAAATATCCTGTCACTAACTGGATTACTGTCAGTCATGGATTCATTAGTAGAATTGATTATTGCATCTACTCGAAGTGATGATATGTCACCCATCCAAAGAATAATCAGAATAATCTTGTGATTAATTTCGTCATCATATGGAAATGGCGAGGCAGTGTGTTTAGGAGGTTCTCCACTGTTGCTATAATCTGTGAGATAATGTGTTGGCCACAAGGGACCACAAGATCTGGAGCAACCCCTAAAGGCTCCTGATTCATAATGATCTTCATTAATTATCACTTGTGATTTAAAGCGCTGGAGTGAAGTTGCTTCAACACATTATCTCACAGATTATAGCAACAGTGGAGAACCTCCTAAACACACTTCGTCCCCATTTCCATATGATTTAGCTTAACTTCCATTTTAATAATATTGCCACACTGATGTGAGCGATTAGTTTTCCTCAATAAATTTTCTCAGTAACAAATAAGAATTTTATCAGTAACAAATAAGCAACTAAGTACATCTCACAAACGACGCAACATACGTAGGGATCGACACCGGATAAAGAAAATTCTTTTTTTATAATTCTACAACTTTGTTTTAAGCCTAAGTAATTCTTTTAGAGATCGTGGGTTTTTGTAAAAATATTATACATTTTTAGAGTCTAGAATATTTCCACCACTGAATGATAAAGATATTTTTAAGTTAATTAACCGGAATGTATGACATATAATTCAAAAGGAAACAAATTATTTAACAATGAATTTCATACAGCTTTTGTTTATGAATGTATAAATCGATCCTTTTAACGTGTATCTAAATTGTCCGCTTGTTGCTTTCTTCTTCGAACAGATGAATAATAGAACACGAATACGGAAGTCGAAACAGGAGATCAAATTTATTTTGTGGTTTAACCAAATAGTTGTTGGTATTAATCAGAAATAAATACAGACTTCAGTTTTATTATTTAAAATTACATCTAATTTCTAGCATTTAAAACCTTTTACATTTTAATAGCACTATTATTATTTTTTTAAATCTTGCCGGTACTTTCCGGTTAACGCCGATATTTATTCAGATGTATACCTAAGTAACAATTTAGAAATTCCTCAGGTTTTAAGAGAATGGGGTTCTTCCTTATTTTTCCTGATTATTTTTTTGTATTATATAAATTTAATTTCTGGGTTAAATAAACAGAACAGAGGTTTAACATATGCAATAATAAGCGTTTTGCTAACAACCGTATCTATTTCTGAACATCCTACATTCATGCAGGCCAAACATCCGCTTCCTAAAACTGAATCAGTAATACCAAGGTCTTGTTCTCTCATTATCAGCTTATCTATATAACCGCTCTTGTTGTCTACCATGACCTATGATTTTATTAGTTTCATTTTAGATTAAGAAAATCATGCCGAAGATACTTCTTTATTAAAATAAATATACATTTGTCTTAATTAGAAAACTTGATTTGTTTAAACAGTTAATTAAATTTTAATTTGTTAGGTTAATTTGAATATTTTAACGATTTTATTCCGATATTTTTGATTTCTTTGTAATGCTCAAAGTATTGCTAGTTAATTCTTAAATAATCTAAAATCATGTGAAGTTCTAGTTTGAAAATGAACTGAATTTTATCTTACTTAATTTGTTGTTATTGTCCGCAATTTATCAAAGTCGCCAACTTGATTTTCTAAAAGTTTTCTCTATTCGCCATAGTTTTTATTATTAATTTTATCAATACAACTCTTTTAAAAAAAAACTTTACGACTGCGAAACTATTTTAATTGGATGGCATTAATCGGTAATTAATTTACTTTCTTAAGAATATCAATATGTAAAAAGATATCGCTAATGATGTGTGATGAAAGGAGTTACACTAGTGTTTCCTCCCAGGATTCACATGTTTCGAATTATAAACCTCATTCTCACATATTCTTTTAAACTTTTAATGAACTTTTTATACGAAAGTAATAAAAGGGTAGATATACAAAAATTAATTCGCTCCATTTCTCACAATACTTTCGAAAAATGTTTACAATAGTAAATTATGGGAATATTGTAAGTTTTACATATTTCTTTATAATTTGTAAAAAATTGTTTAACATATTAGTTAAACCAAGTGGCTTTTGTTCGTCTGAATTTGAAATTAAGATGGCTTATTCATTTTGTTATTCAAATTTGTTTGTGAATTTAGTAGGCCGCGAAAACTGTTTGTCCTAAAACCTTACTTTCCATTTCTTATTGTTATTTCTTATCCATCTTTTTAGTTGTTATTTTAGTGGAATAAATTTTAAACCTACAGTTTTAAAAAAATTGTTCTGTATCTGCATCTGTAACCTCTTTTAGCTTTCGGTGTCGAGGCTGGTGCCTTAGCGTATGTGCTCTTTAAAATCCTTCATGTTTTTGTTTTAAGGTGAAAAATACAAATTAAAATATATAAATACTAATATAAAAATCGTTGCTTTTCTTTCCTCTTATTTTGTTTGAACTATAACTTGTGGCATTTGACCATTTTCCTCCAGTTTACAACTTAAACAGAGTTCAGGAAATATTCATATATAGATCAGGTGCTGATTGAACATTGAAAAATAACTTATACAACATGAACTAACACTAACTACTTAAGTGCAAGCTCTGAACTAAGTTTAAACCACGGCTGAAAACTGAACCTTGATGTACAGATACAGAGTAAGCTACAACCGGTGGACAAAAATAATGTTAGGTAAATGTGAAATGCAAGTTAAACGTATGACTTCTCCTTATCGACTTTGATTTACGTTTTATATATTTAGATTGAATTATTGTAAACAATATTTCGTAGTAACTAATTAATAACAGCCTTGATACCAACGATATTTATTTTGGCTTACTGTAAATTTTAGTTGTAAAGGGATAGGCTGGAATGGTCCACCTGCGTGGCCTGAGGGATCACCGGATCTAAATTTTCTCGATTTTTATGAACGAGAATGTTTGAAGCGGTTGATGTACACTGTAACAACATACACTTTTGAATAGTAAGTAATATATAATAAATGCATTTGCGAAATTCTCGATACCGGAATGCAATTCCACGTTCAACCGCTTACATCACACAGTGTTTTTTTAACAACGATTCCTTCTGACCATTTTGACTATATTCGCAATTTTTGTAATTCGTTTTAAGACTATTATATGCCCATCCTAACCTCTGCTTATCGCAAAGTAAACTCATTATTACGTAACCAAGGCAATACTTTAAGGATGAACAAATATTATCTCAAATGAAGAGCTGTGGAGGACAACAGGTCAAATCTAAATACAAAAAAAGATTTAAAAAGAAAATCAGGTGGATCGGGCACACATTAAGAAGAGATAAAAAGGAAGTCTGTCATGGAGCGCTAGAGTGGAACCCCTAGAGTCGTTGAAAAATAGGCAGGCGAAAAATTTCCGGTACAAGGTCATACTCCAAGAGCGCAATAAATCTTCTTCTTCGACTTCCAATTAGGTCCTAGACCTGTTCCTTTTGTTTCATTGTCATCTGTTTTTTTGAGATATCGACTGCCAGCTATCTCGCTAACGTTTTGGTGGTCTTTTTGTGTTTGGATTTCCATTCCTTACTATTTTTGTCAGTATATAATCCGCCATGCGATTAATGTGTTCGTTCCACATCCTTCTTCTTTTTCTTGTACATTTAAATATGTCTTCAACATGGTATGTTGCTCTTATTTCAGCATTTCTTACATGGTCTAGTAGGGTTTTTCCACATATAGTTCGCAGGATCGTCATTTCGCATGTTCTTGACGCTCTCTTTGTTATTGAGATGTTTTGTAGATCCTAGATTTACCCTCAATCAACATATCTTTATTTCTCCATCTCCATATTAAGTATATCCCGCATGCATCCGGAAATTGATGTTGCTTTGTACTTCACTTCACTTGTAATTGTTGTTCCCAAATACTAAGAAAATGACATGACTTGTTCTATTGGCTGATTGCCAATTATAAGCTTACATCGGGTTGGTTGTCAGGCCATTGTTAAGCGCTTCGTTTTGGTATTGGATATCTGCATATTATACTTCTCTGCGCCTTCTTTAAATTGCTTTAATTGTCTTTGGAGATTATCCTCTGACTCCGCTATTAGTGCAGCATCACCTGCTGGTCCTTTAGTTTCCCATACGGTAACCTAGATCCATATCTTTGACTTTTTCTACGATTTTATCCATTATCATGCAAAACAAAGGTGGGCTCAGGTTATCTCCTTGTCTTATTCCGCATACCACTTTAACTTCTTCTGTTGCTGTTTTATTAACTTATATTCTTGTTGTGTTGTTTGTATTTAATTTCTGTATAATGCTTATTATTGTTTGGGGAACTCTTTTTTCACGTAATACTTCGACGATATCCTGTAATCGTATTGTGTCGAATGCTTTCGTGAGTAATAAATCAATTGCTAAAATGAAAACAAGTTCGATGGAGACAGTTTGTTGATTCCATATTTGCCTGAAGGCACATGGATATAAGAAGAAGATACTTCAAGGAAAGATATACAACAGATATTCGCTAGCTAAAGAAGAAAAAGCCTCTGACGTCAAGTTCAATTGAAAACCCAAAAACTATCTAAGCTTCAACGCCTTCACAAAAAGGAAATTTAACTTAGCGAAGAAATAGAGGAGGTCAATAAATTTCCATGTCTAAGCAATGTGTACAAGGAAGCAGTAGATGTCATAAACACGCATATAAAAATTAAGTATTTGTACAAGTACAGCTTGTGTAGAAAGCAACAGTATCATTGTCAACAAACTCTACCTATGGTCCTATGGTAATGTAAACTGAAAAGTAATTAAGAATTTATCGGAAAACCATTAAAAACCTTCTGGTTTAACGCCATTGTGAATATTGATCCACACCCACGTAAAATCGATAAGATACAAAGGCGAAAATGAAGCTGGATCGCTCATACCTTCAGAAGCTAGAATCCAAGGAAAGAAGACAAGGGGAAGACCTAAAGCAAGAAAAGAACAGTAGAAGAAGAAATCACGCGCTCTATGTTCTAAAGAGGGATAACAGGAACAGGAAATATATCTAGTAAATATTTTTATTATTGCTCTTCTCAGACAAATTTTTACTTTTATTTTCAAAGGTACAGAAATTACAGCCTTACAGGTTGTAGTAATAAGGTAAGTTGTCGGTAAATCTTGTAAGTAAGTTTATAACCCAATCAGATTGGTCAAAACACGCCTCGTATGGCTGCATAAAGGAAACTAAAATAACTTCAAATGTCAGAGATTACATAAAGCATCTCGCAAAACTTCTTAGAATACGACTAAACATTGAATTAATTTTATGCGGCAAATTAACTGGCGGTTATTCATATGCATTCCTTTCTTGACTAATCACATTTGATGCATTTAAATGCACATGCTTAATTAATTATCTTCAAAATCACATTAATTCAATCTTAGACTTCATAGATAGACCTGATGACTATGATTAACTTCTTAATATTCAAGCTGTTATTCATTCTGTATTGCTGGCTATTATAAAAAAAACGACTAATTTGTTTTATCAGCTTTTACGATTAAAAGCCAATTAACAAATATTTAAGTTTTACGTTAGCTAAAGCAGACTTCCAAAAAACAGTAACGTACAAATTTTAAGAATTTGCCGGATATGGATCCAGTTTTAGTCAAAATTTGCATTTAAACTAACCTAAACTTGAATTTATCTACGACTTTTACTAGTTCAAAAAGAATCAGGCTGGAAAATTTGTTTCCCATAGGAATATTTTCTAAGGTTCTACCAAACTAAAAAAAATAGTTTGCCTGAAAAGTTTCATTTAGAGATAGCAATTAAAATTCTGGTTTCTATTTTATTGTATTAATTTTAAGGTATGCTGATCATGTCACTGTTTACTAGCTATTTAGTGGTTTTGTGTCAGTGTTGGAAAATACACGGCGTAATATTACACGACGTGACATTGAAATATAAACTTAGAACAGGAAAACACCTATGAGGTGAGATAGGTTCAACATTTAACTCTGATAAGCGTGTGGCATCACCTTTTCATAACAAACAGAAATTATCTCATTACTGTTTGTTTTGTATTTGCATCGACGTACCTTAAAATATATTATTGATTACATATTATTAGGAACCTAGGAAGAGAAATATAGACATATCTGAAGGTTTCATAATTAAAACAGTTAAATATTTCTGTTCAGTAATTTTTATATTTTTCATGTTTTAGGATTACGCTTTCTTCAACACCATCACCGTGAGCTGTTTAAGAGCCAACAATATTAAAAACAATAGAGAATAGAAGCAATCAGGGAAGGTCGTACTAAAAGCGGACAGTTCAAGTTTAACATATGGCTGTGTGGTAATAAATTTGTGAGATGAATGCCTTATTGTAAAAATAAATAGTGAACAATTAGTTAGTGTTTGCGTTGTAGTTACAGAATTATTTAATTGTGAAAATAAAATTAATTTTAATAAATAATGCGATTAGTTTCATAATCGAACCACCCGTAAAACAATACAATATATTCAATTATGAAAATTCTAGGTATTTAGAAAAATATCTGCTCCGCAAGGATTTGAACCACGCTGCGCCACTGCTCTACCAATAAATTGAGCTACAGGGGCAAATCATTGAAGATATGATATTCGCTTATATGTATATAGTAATTAGAAACTATGAAATTTAGTAAAGCCGAAAGTCAGTGGTTCAAATTCCTACGGAGGTGATATTTTATACATTTAAAAGTATTTCCCCATAGAAGTGTTTCCTACAACTTTAATTTAAAAAAATAGATTTACTATTTTTTAAACTTATTGTATTGCAAACCGCTGCCTAACAAGCTTCTGCTGCAGTGGTAAGACCCATGATAACCTGGCCTGGTTTGGTGGCCAAAGATCAGACAAAATCAGGCAATAGCAAAACTAGAAAAAATTTAGAGGGTGTCTCTAAAATGCGTGGACATGGCTTAACCACAGATTCCTGGGCGCAAAATAAGATGATTTAACCCAACTTACCTATATCCAAATTCGTTTCGTCAAGCCAGTATTCTGCTTCAAAGTTCTTTGAAGAAAAGTTAATTTTTCTTATAACAACAAGACGCTTGGATCGATTTGGATGATATTTGGCATGCCACTCCATATGGACATAAAATATCTTTTGAGATGATAATGGTTGTTATCAATGGGCCACTAGTGTATGAAACATGTGTGTCACAGCACATATCAGGCAGTAACTCTTTAATGACAAGACCGATAATTAAAATAATATTTTTTTCAGGAAGATGCATTCAATAGTAAACGTTTTTGTCTCTTTCTAATTTGTGATATCTGTTACGGTTTAATCACAAAAATTTAAAATCTGAGTGACTTTAATTAAAGTCGTCCAAAAATCATAATTGATTTTACATTATACTCCATCAATAATTGTTTATGCAGTCCATTAAACTGTAACCAAAAAGTAGATCTAATATCATAAAATCGTGTTTAAACGATATACAGATTGTCCGAAATCCAATATAAACATACAAAAATTAATGAGTGCAACAAGGAAGACATAAACAATATGGGTAGCACAACAAAGATAGAACGAAATCATGGCTAGGTACATTTTTAAACTAAAGATCTCTCGCCAATAACAAGCAAGCAAGCAAAAACATCTGTCCTAGATATTGCTTGTTATTGGCGAGAGATTTTAGTTTAAAAATTTACCTAGCCATGATTTCATTCTATCTTTGTTGTGCTACCCATATTGTTTATGTCTTTCTTGTTGCACTCATTAATTTTTGTATGTTTAGATTGGATTTCGGACAATCTGTATGTAGCTTTATGCTATTTTAAATTTGCAGAAAAAGACACACAATATTGCCATGGTAATTAAACATGACGTTAAATCAATTCAACGTGAAGTGGGAATACCGACCAATATCTTTTCCATTCTCAAGTAATCTACAGAAAGTACTGAACTGATTTTCAAGATTTTAGTAAAAACATGGTTATTCGAAACCCTTGGCAAGGCACTATTGTTCCATTTGAAACAAATTCATTTACATCCAAAATCGCAAAATTTAAATTCTGAATTTCATACTGTATTGAAGCTACAGCGACTACTTAATTTTTCTTTGTTCGTTTGTTTATTTATAGAGCTAAATCTAGGCTTGCGGGTGCCAGGGATTTTCAAGCCCGTCGACTACTAATGGCCATTGGCACTACCCAACTAAAATTTTGCCGACCTCAAGAGATTTCCAACCCTGTAAGAGATCTTTATCGTGCTAAACATTGTATCGTCACGGGTCTTACAGTTTTAACTCGTATATGAAGGGGAGGGGGGGGGGCATATTTTCAGATATTTTGTTGCATTAAATATCTCACCTACCTGGAACGGGAGTCGAACCCGATCTCTGGTTTATAAGGTAAGTATGCTCACCCTAATGCCATAGAGGTCAGCAATTTCTCTTAATTTTATGCATTAGCAAGAAACAGTTTTTGTTGGTCACGACATTCTTCATTAAAAAAATTTTCTGACGTACTTGGTTCATGTAGTAAGGGGGCATCATAAATAAGTATACTTCTTACCTTCTTCTTCTTCGGTTGGCGCTACAACCCGGGGTGGGCCTGCTCTACAATGGTCTGCCATCTCTTTCTGTCGGTGGCTATGGTCATGGTCCACCAATTTCTGCATCCAAGTCGATGCTTGGGTTGTCTACAGTTTGTCAATCTTTCCCAAGTCTTTGTATAGATTTCATAACATGATACCAGTGGTATGTTTTAGGGGTATAGGGTTGTTAGTCCCAAGCCTTTTTTGGAGGGCCATTTCTCCCGCTCTCATCATTCCCGACCCCATCCTTCACCGTTGGTTGGTTATTCGATCTCCGGTGGGCTTACTTGGGTTCCTGGGGTTCGCCACCTCTATCTTCACAAAGGCTACTTGGAGATGAGAGTCGGAATTGAGTAGGAGAGGCTATGCGATGCTATCAGGATGCGGCGTCGTGCGGTACGCATGGCCTACCTCTTTGAACCAAAAATAAGTATGCTATTAGCAAAGAATATATAATAGAGAAGAAGGTTAACGCCTATATATGTTAGAGAATTGTTGTATGTTGGGTTGCATAAGCAAAATTTGTGTTAAAAAACAGATTTTGTACGCATTATCAACTGTAAGTTGCTGTAGGTCAACAAATTCCTAGAATCTTTACCTGGTTTTTACCCGAACAAGTTTCTAAACCTCTTAACATTTTACAGTGTTGTTGTTTACAGCTGAAGCTTCACCAGAATAAATATACTTGCAATTCTGTGCTTTCAGCAAAGAGTATACTTACAGCAAAAATAATAAAATACAGAGATTTTTATGTGTGTTTGAAAATACGCTTTTTATTAATACTTATAGAAATATGCTTTTTAAATGCCTACAAGCCTATAATACAACAGTAAAGAAATAGACATAACTAATAATTTATAGAAAATAGTACATATTCTAAGAATAATGAAAAAAGTAATAAAAATGGAAATGATAAGCAAGTTAATAATATAAACATAATTTATAATTTTAAATTATTACTCGTCTATGTATTTGTTAATCAGTATTAAAAAAATAATAATTAATCAATTATAAAGTTTGCTAACTTAAATGACTCAATCAAATTTTTCAATTTTGTTTATATTCTTTCCCAATTTGAATTGCGAAAAAAGTAAAGAAAATAAAAAACAGGAAGCAAACTTGCAATTTATTTAAAAAATTTTGGTTTTAAAAAATATTTAAGCATAAAAAATTGTGAGTTAATAAAAATTGAAAACACTTTACTATGAACGATTTATTGGAATTTGCAAAACAAACTGTAGGCTTTGAAGAATTAATACTATAGGGAGTCTATTTTTATGCGAATTCGTAAAATGGCGTTCACAAAAATGAGTGGCACAAATTCTTTTGCCACGCAACTGATCTACATTTAAGGTAAAAAGATGTGGATTGCCGCAATTAATTAACCATATTTTACTTTTTCCGTAGGGAAACGGAAAAAACTTAAGTCAGAATGAGTTTATATACGCACACGTATTTACCATTTCGAACACAAAAAGAAAACAAATTCTAGGTAATTAGCTCAATTACACGTAACAATTTTTAAACTATAAAAAACACGTGAAGCCTACAAGATGAAGCAACCGCTGTTCTAAAACTGAGACTTAAATTTAAAAAGTGCAATACTTATATGTATATACTAACCATCAGACATAGCATTACTTATTACTTATTACCTTTTACTGTTCAACAAATCCTCTTAAAATAAAATACATACAAACTAAATCATCCCAGGGATTAAAATAACGTAAGCCGTTGACGAGATATTCAAAATCCGAAAAACAATACAGGAATAGAACAATATAGAATTAGGAATTTCCTATGTTTTGAGAATTTTCTTAGGATTTTATTGCTGTTTAAAATTCAACCGAAATGAGTCGAAGTAAAATTAGCATGCCTGTTCCAAGTTATATTAGAATAAATAAATTAATAAATAAGGCACGTATAAGTAATGCTAGCTCACGAACATGAAGTTTCGTTCTCAAACTCGTACGCTGAAATTCGTTTACCTACTTGTTTTATAATGTACTTTAAGTAATAAATTGCGTGACATTCTGTTTTATAAATGTTGAACTGATTATCCTGATCTAATAGTTGTTGCTAACGTCAATTAATAAACTTCAGCTAGTAACATCTTATATTTTCAAAAAATTCAGTGACAACATGAATTGAATTTAGCATTTTCTTACGATCATTACTAAAATATAAACTTTTGCTAAACAACAAACATTAATCATATGATAAGGTTTAGATACTCGTAAGAAGCAGTATATCAGTAATTTTACACTAGCAAGTATAAAATACGTACTACTTTTTAGATTTAAATCACTTAAAATAAATGCGATCTTCAAAACTAGAAAATTTAATATAATTTCCACTTATGAAATTTAGCACTCTAAGATTATTAAAATATTTGTGGATTGCGTTTTTTCTGCTATGTTTACTTTTCTATAATTAACCCGTTTTTTAAGTTTAAGGGACCATAATCACTAAAAAAAAATTGTAAAAGGGTTATTATAATTTGTAAAATTAATTACATTCAAATTTCTTTATATTAAAAAACATCTAAACATTTTCCGATTTTAACCACAATCTGACAACGCTGTAGAATTTAAAGAAGAAGGAATCTGCACACCTTGACTTGCTTTAGCATAAACAAACGATGTTTAGTTCAATCCGCCGGCCGCTAGAGCGACCGATCTTGATTTCCTGGCGGGCGGCGGATTTTTACTATTACGTTATACCCCATAAGGCTGAATCTCTTTATATTTATACTCTTTGCTATTAGTGTAAAATAAATTTAGCAGAAAAATTTGAGTAATCGTAGTTAGAATTTTCTTCTCAAAGAAACAAAAGGTATTCCATTTCATGATTAATGAAAGTTGAAGTCGTTTTACTTCATTTTACAACTTTGATAAATAATAGTACCTAAGAAGGGAGTGAGCCTGTTATCGTTGACACTCTATATTTCTCGTAGCTTGATTTTCGAGCTTTTAAGCGCTCTAACTATGTGAGAACGTTTGGCATTGCTCCTCAGGGGCAATCTATGGCAGTCTAGTCTTATTGAATTTAATGTGGAAAAACACAGCTGTTTAAACGGTCACTTTAGGTATTACGATTCTAATTCTGAAAAAACACACTTGAGAGTTTTCATAAAGTAAAATAGTTGATAAAGTATATTTTAAAGATATGTTAGCTAAATAGAAAATAAGAGATGACTTAAGACATTTTAACACTTCTTCGTAGAGTAGCATACCCTTTACAGGGCGTTGCCGATCCTCTCTCCATATGCCAGTGGTGTGCGTGTCAAGTAGCCTACAGACATAGGGGACCTACAGCTTAACGTGGGCTCCGAACCACGGTGGTTTGCCATTGCCCTCCGAGGGAAAAAAAACACAGAAATGATAAAATCGACAATCGAAAACAACAAAAATATGAAGATTCTCGGGACAGTTAACAACATGGGCCATATTCAAAAACTCCAATTAAAAAACACAAGTGGAGACATGAAAGAAGATAGAGAGGATTTGATAGAAATTACTGCAGTATGCTATACGCATAAAGTAGGTAGTGCAGACAAATCAGTGCAGACGACGAAACCATTTTGAACGTTGGTTCTGAAGAATTATCTGACATTACCACACAGGAAGTAGAATTAGCACTATCAAATGAAGAACGATAGAGCACTTGGAGAAGACGGCGTTTCAACCGAAATGATAAAATTTGGGAAACAATACTACAGAGTCAATAACAATACTCCTCATCAAATGTCTGGTGGAATTTAGAATACCAGATGTATGGTAAAATAACGTAAAAGTAAATAAAACATCAGCCTGTTTATGGTATTGACTCTTACTATTTTTTTGTGATGCTTCAAAAGTACTAAGAAACGTTAATAAATATACGTATTTTTTGATCATACTGTATTTTACAGGTTTAACAAATTCGGTGAGCTATATAACTATATTAATAGAAGAGAAGGAAATAAAATGGTGGTGTGTTGGCCCTTTATGTTTAGAGCATTTTGTTTACAGATGAATATGGTGAATATTTATAATTGTTTTGTATTTAAAATGTTCTTAAATAAATTGCGCTATACAATGCTGTTTAATATTTAAAAAAGAAATTTGACCTACCTATCTTAGTTTTTTTATTAAGAGCAAAAAACAGAAAAATGTCAATTTGGTTTTTTGAGCATAATTTGGTTGTTATTAAAAATTTTTCAAATCTGTTAAAACTTTCTTGCGGCAACTTTTTAGCCGTAATACTGTAGTGGTATCAAAAATTTTCTACGACGTTTCGGTTTTCCGGAATCATCGTCAGGTTTGTTTTTTCTTATGGGCGCCATGTTGGATTTTTATAGCATCTGATAGAGTTTTTGATGGTGATTTCAACGATGTATGACATGATGGCGTTTCACTGCCGAAAACTGCTGTTATTTACAAAAATATTCAATTTCAATAGATTGCCATGGAAAAACAAACAGAAACAACACAAAAACAAAATTCGACGTTCACCATTGGGATTTCGAAAACCGTAAGATATACGAAGACGGCTAAATTGGGGCAAAGTTGCGCTATAAAATGCTGATTAATAATAAAAAATAAAATTGACCTTTCTAGTTTAGTTTTTTTTTCACTATCGTCAAAAATACAGAAAAACGTTATTTAGTTATTTAGTTTATTTATTACAGGAGAAGTTCAAACTGAAGGCCATTTTTGTGTTGTTTCTGTTTGTTTTTCCATGGCAATCTATTGAAATTTACTATTTCTGTAAATAACAGTAGTTTTTGGAAGTGAATCGCCATCATGTCATACATCGTTGAAATCACCATTAAAAACTCTATGAGTTGCTAGAAAAATCCAACATGGCGCCCATAAGAAAAAATGAACCTGATGATGATTCCGGAAAACCGAAACGTCGTAGAAAATTTTCGATACCACTACAGTGTTACGGCCAAAAAGTTGCTTAAAGAATGTTTTAACAGATTTGAAAACTTTTTAATAACAACCAAATTATGCTCAAAAAACAAAATTGCCATTTTTCTGTTTTTTGCTCTTAATAAAAAAAACTAAGATAGATAGGTCAAATTTCTTTTTTAAATATTAATCAGCATTGTAAAGCGCAACTTTTCCCCAATTTAAGCGTTTTTGTAAATCTTACGGTTTCCGAGATCCCAATGGTGAGCCTCGAATTTGAATAACCCTGTATGTGCGAGTAAACGACATTATTTTAAATCTGATACTCTTATTTTTAGTTTAGTGTTTTTGCTATTCAATAATTTAATGGGCAAATTACTGTAATATTTTTTATTACCAAAATTTACCAAACAAAATTGCCTGCTTAAGGTAATATTTTTTGATCTTGCATTTTAGCTGTAATTAAAGCTGTACACATTTATGTAATTTTAATGTGTGGAAAACGGATGTACAATATATCACTATGATAATTAAAACTTGAAACGAATTAAAAAATTAGTCTCCTCCGTAATAGTTTAACAATTTAGTTTTTCATTTTTCGGTTCCATACCTATTTCCCTATTTTGGAATGAATTATTTTCAAAATACAACCTTAAATTTAAATATGAAATCATAATTATAATTATAGTAACAGTTCAGATAATGTTTATTTAAATTTAACTTTCACAATACTCGCCATGAAACGGATTCCTATATCTCCTATTGTTTTAACTTTCCTGTAAACTTAGGGAAAGTATTAACAAAAACAAAAACGGTTTTAAATTAGTTATGATTGTACAACATACAAGCTAAAAGTCTATCTGCTTTAGTAAATTAATTAAATGATAACAAATTAAACATACGTCACGGATGTTTTTCCATCATTTTACGTCAATAACCGATGACGTAAAATATACCAAGCATATGTTGCCAGCATGTGACTTTAGCAAGGCAAACAAGCTGAAAAGATGTTGTTTTCACTAATTTTTTCTGAAAGTTTTTGTTTGTTGTAATTTAATACATTAGAGTGAAGAAACCCAAGAGAATGATTCAGAAGGAAACATTTAACTAATATTAATTACAAATTAGTATCGGTTTATTTTTATTATTTACTGCTTTTACTTACATATAAAGAAATAAGCTTACTTTCAAATTGAAAAGCTTTGGAGGTTTACTATACCTATACCCGGTGTTTGACCTAAGGGGCGAACATAGGGAAATAGCATGGGAAATCGTATATATGCAGATTCCTGCTCCCCGTTTGAGCTGATAAGATTAATAGTGGCATCAATCGAAAGACAAAAAAAAATACGCTTAATTTGATACTACTTTATTTGAATTTGTTGCTTGTTTAAGAAAGAAATAGCTTAAAAACTGTAATAAATAAATTCGCAAAAAACAGACCGGCCATGATCAAATTTGAAGTTTGTTTATGCCAAAATAAATTTAGATTATTATAAAATGTTTTGACAATAAATACCTTCTCCTCATTAGAATATTCAACATTATTATTCATAGTAATTACAAGGTAGATACGTGAATTGATAACTGACAGAAAATAAAATTTATTTTGGCATAAACAAACTTCAAATTTGATCATGGCCCGTCTGTTTTTTTTCTGAATTTATTTATTATAGTTTTTAAGCTATTTCTTTCTTAAACAAGCAACAAATTCAAGTAAAGTAGTATCAAATTAAGCGTATTTTTTTTGTCTTTCGATTGATGCCACTATCAATCCTATCAACTCAAACGGAGAGTAGGAATCTGCATATATACGATTTCTCATGCTATTTCCCTATGTTTGCCCCTTAGGTCAAACACCCGGTATTAAAAAAAAAATAAGAAACAATCGGTTTCACATAAAGTACAGCAATGTTGAACAGAGCACTTCAGCTGCAACAAAAGAAACATCTTGAATAAAAACCACATCCATCTCGATTTTACGAGCTGCCATCTCTTTATTGCTTGAGCATGAAACAAGGAAAGCACATAACGAAATAAGATACTTTAGAAGAGGATATCAGCCTAGAACAAGCATGTGCAAAAATAAAAAGGGGGAAATGATAGTAAACAAAAACGATGTAGCAGATAGATGGAGAGAATATTTTACGAACCTATTGAACACAGACATGGAGGAAGTAGAAAACGAACAAGAGGACGAAAATGCAAGAAGGAATGGAAATGAAGAAGCACCGCAACCAGAACCATCGTATGACGAAATCAAGGACACCATCCGAAAAATGAAGATGCACAAAGCGCCAGGAGCAGATAAAATCCCAACGGAACTACTAAAATCAGGGGGAGAGAAGCTGGGGGAAAAGATACACCAGCTAATCCAAAGAATATAGAGGAAGGAAGCAGTAAAGCGAGCGCTTGAAACTTTCGAACTCCCACAGAAATTAAAAAAACTTACCTTACTGACCATTAAAGATGTCCAATATAAGATACGAGTAGACGGAGAGGAAACACAACCCATTAATAGCAACGTGGGATTAAGACAAGGGGATGCTCTGTCGCCCATACTATTTGACATGGTCTTAGACACAGTCATAAAGAAAAACCCTACACAAAGTGATAACTACCTCTTTAGAAACCCAAGCCAAATGCTCGCGTACGCGGATGACATAGCGATAATGTGCACTAACGGAAGAGACGCAATGGAAGCGTATAGAGTACTAAGAGAGAACTCAAAAGAGGTAGGACTTACAATAAACCAAGGGAAAACAAAGTACCTAAGAATATCGAGACAGACAGAACAAGAATAACAAGTAACCAGGAACATAGGAATAGAGAGGGAAAAAAACGTTAGTAAAAAAGGAGGAACAACGACTAAGAATATTTGAAAGGAAAATTCTACGAAGGATTTTTGGAGCAGTTAAAGACGGAGGAGAGTGGCGACGGAGACACAACACACAACGAATAAATAAAAAGACTCTACGGTGAGCCAGACGTAGTAAACGTTGTCAAACGCACGCGAATTCAATGGATAGGACATGTAATAAGAATGGCACCCAACAGCACAACCCAGAGAGTATTCAATAGCGTACCAACAATAACACGACCAAAAGGGAGACCACGAACAAGATAGGTAGACAATGTGTTTCGGGATATCCAAGAATTCAACGTACAAAATTGGAGAAGAATTGCTAAACACAGAACAGAATGGAGGAAGATTGTTGAGTCGGTGAAGACCCTTGATGGGTGGTAACAACCGAGAGAGAGAGAGATTTTTTTATTTTCCATGTATTCTTAGAAAATGCCAATTCTCGCCGCATTCGCGCTAGTTACCCACAGCTTAACAAAATTACTTTAAAATAAGTTTAATTTTAAAAATATGGTTTAAAATATGTAGGTATGTAAACTTTGTGACAGTTTAAAATTGAATAGGTACAAACAGCAACCATGCCAAAAAAGGAAGTGAAGATTACTCGTCGAACTTCGCCCTGAAGCGAAACTTTTAAAACAGCCCTCTTCAAAATGGGCACTACAAACTACAAATAACTGGTCTATCGTGTATCGTTAGTTGTTCTACATTTAGTAAAAATGTTTTTGGTTTTATGGAATATAACAACATACTTCTTCTTAGAGTGGCTACCCTTTACAGGGCGTTGCCGATCCTCTCTCCATATGCCTGTGGTGTGCGTATCAAGTAGCCTACAGACATAGGGGACCTACAGTTTAACGTGGGCTCCGAACCACGGAAGTGCTTGCACTTCTACTCCAGAGAGGGACTTTACTAGGCAGAATACACCTCGGTGGTTTGCCATTGCCTTCCGAGGGGCGCGGTCGTGTATTTTCGATGTATATGTGACCCTGGGAATCGAACCCGGGCCATCTCAGTGGTCAGACGCACGCTGAACCAACTGAGGCACGACCGCCTCTAACAACATACACCTTCGGTTAAATTTAATTTTCTAAATCAGTCTTGTTCATTGCATTACGGTTAGAAGGAAATTCGTGAAACATCTGTTAGGGCACAAAACAAAATTAAACATTAATATGAGATATTTAGTCCAGTGAATAAGTACATGTTACCTTGCAAAAGGTCGGGTAGAAGATTTTTTTACTTGTATATACAGGGTGAATCCTAAATGGCGGATAATATCTACACCACATGATTCTGCATCAAAAACAAAGCAATAAAGTCTTATACCAATTTAATGTCAACTTCCTAGATGAGGAGTTATTGGCAGCCTTAAGTCGTATTCCGATTTGCTTGTCGTGTGATATTGTTATGAAATAATGATATTTAGCTGTAGTTTAATCAACAAAAGAAATAACTAATTTGTAATTATACCCAACATACCCTTGGTTTACTTAGAAGTTAGAATTTCCATCTGAAGTTTGAAATTTTTGCAGTGCTTGTGCTTTTCATAAATGTTGGAACGATGTACAGGGTGGCCCATTTTCGTTGTTTTTAAATGGGAAGTAGGTACTCTTAATATCGCAGATAGACAAAAACTGATGTCGGAGTCCAGGGCTCTTTTTTGGTGCAGGTTCAAGTCCCGAAAACAAAATTCCGCTATCTTTTGTTATTTTTTAGTTATAGCCTAAAATTCAAAATTTGGCCATATCAAAAACTTCAAATAACTCTCTTGGTTTTGAAGATATCCAAAAACGGTAAAAGCATTCTACAGGCCCTTTTTCAAGTAGAATGTGATAGTCAATTCAGATATCTTCTAATTTTCATGTTTTAAGACATAAAGTTGGTGTTTTTTAAATATAAGTCGTAGTTGGCCATGATACCATTAAATTGCACATTTTTTCTGCTTTCTGAAAATATATAGTTTATAGGGGTTACATGCAGTAGCAATACCGTTTTTGAACACAAATCAGATTATATGATGTTGTTAGCAATTAGTAGGCCCTGGTTCATGACACAAAAGAAAAAGTTGCATGTGACGTCACTAGGCCATCAGCTGATTACTTGTATGGTAAAAAAAGGGTAGGGTTGTATGCACCGGTATACTAATTTTGTCAAAATGGAAATATTACATAATATCAAACCGAATAAAGATGTGTTTAACCAGATGAGGGATGGTTTAGCCTACATAATTACGAAATTTTCAGTTACTTAAAATTTCCCTCACGGTTAGTTGATACGAATGTAATTGAAAATTTTATCGTGAATTAAAAAGAGGATATGGGAACGTGATATTTCCCAGAGAAAGCAGTTGGAGAAAAGTTCTGGAAAACAAGGAACTAAAAATTTTGTCAGGTTATACGTAGAAACTTGTAAAATCTCCATTTATCAAGATAATTAAAAGCTATTAAAGATAACGCGAGATTTTCTACAAAACATTAAATTAATTATCTAGTTTTGTTAACTTTCAAGACTGTCGTTCATTTTCAGTGGGGTGCGTTATTGTGTGTCTGATGACGTCACATACACCCGCTTTATTAGCTTTTGTTTATTGCTATCATGAACCATGGCCTACTAATTGCCAACGAGATCATATAATCTGATTTTGTTTAAAAATGGTATTGTTACTGCATTTCACCCCTATAAACTATATATTTTCGGAAAGCAGAAAAAATATGCAATTTAATGGTATCATGGCCAACTACGACTTATATTTAAGAAACACCAACTTTATGTCATAATTCTTAAAACATGAAAATTAGAAGATATCTGAATTGACTATCACATTCTACTTGAAAAAGTGCCTGTAGAATGTTTTTACTGTTTTTGGATATCTTCAAAACCAAGAGAGTTATTTAAAGTTTTCGATATGGCCAAATTTTGAATTTTGGGCTATAACTAAAAAATAACAAAAGATGGCGGAATTTTGTTTTCGGGACTTGAACGTGCATCAAAAAAGGGCCCTGGACTCCGACATCAGTTTTTGTCTATCTCCGATATTAAGGGTACTTCCCATTTAAAAACACCGAAAATGGGCCACCCTGTACAATACAATAAATTATATTAAATCAAGTGGTGAGGTGAACTATACATTTGTCCCTTTAAAATGTATAGTTCGTCCCAAATGGCGCCATCGTCCTTTCTAAATTGCGTCTTGGCTAAATGAAGCGGGCAGGTGTGGGGCAGGCATATACCTACTATAGTAGGTATATGGGGGCAGGCCTTAATATGCAATATTTAATTCAGCGGGCCTTGATAGCAACTTTCATTGTGATTGAAACGGCCGTATAAGTGCAACTTATTAATTCCAGTTGGCGATGGTTCAATATCGTGGGAGTTGACACCCATATCTTCCGTACCTCACTTTTATAACTTAAATTAATAATTAATGTCCGAGTAAGTAACAAGATGTCCAACTGGATATTGTTTGAGGTTATGAACAATGTAAACATGTAATAATAGTAAATTATTCTACAAGTAAAGAAAAGTGGCAGTTTTCTAGCGAGTGGAAAATGTTTGATTCACGGGCGTTAGTGAGTGAATTACAATTTCACGAGCTAAAAAACCACTTTTCTTACGCGTTGAATACGCTATTTTTTTATGTAAGTACTAAAAGTTCGAATTTTCTAGACAAATTTGTTAAATTTATCAAGGTTATGTTTGTACGGAAACATAGCAACTACAACACGTACATAGTAACAAGTAAACAAATAGACTGTGTTGTTAGGAATAAAGTGTTGGTTGCTAATGACTCAAGCGTTGTAATGAGGAAAAGGTTGCTAACGAGAAAAATGCCACTTTTCTTTACTATTTTCTACATAGTAAAATGGCCGTTTACCATTGAGTATACAAAAAAATAATTAAACCCGATGCTGTAAAAGCCGACGTGCATTAATTTTCTATGGGTTACTGCCAAATTTTTTAATAAACGTACTATACAATAATAACTGCCAGGGTGGCGCAGTGGTAAGGGCGTCAGGCTAGCGTTGCGCTAGTCCCCGGTTCGAATCTCGCTGGGTGCAAGATTTCCGGGAGTTCGGTATCGAGCCCTGGTGACCATTCGTCGTTGGGCATCTAATTAACGACGCTCTCCTCCGAATACCGACCTACGAGGTAGAGTAACAAGGTTCTATACGTACACACACATACACTATACACATGGTGCTGTATGTGTATGTAGGCAAAAAACGGCGCACTAATCACGTGATGCGGGCCGAATTGTGCATTTCACGCGTAAGACCACATACGCTAACGCACCAGCCTCAACACCGAAAGGTATAAGAGGTAAACGATTACATACATACATAGATACATACTATACAATAATGTTTTCTTTTAATCTTCATCCGACCTAAATTGCATTTATGTAACTTAATATGTATACACGGTGACGAAGGGTGTACTCTGTGACAAAAATTAGCTTATAAAATGTCCGTGGTGACGCTGGAGATGTTGCTACTAAAATTTTTTAACAGAAGGAATAAGTGCTGACAGTAAATAGTAGGTATATCTATAAAGTCAAAAGTTTTAAGATTCTATTTTCAATAAAGGACAGATTAATGGGGCAGCTAAAGTAATCGTTCAAAATACCTAATAATCAATCAGGTTTCTTCAAATGCGGAAATTTTAGCAAACAATCGATGACTGATGGTAACTAGTTGATAGTCGCAAGCATAGATCCAACTCATTAAATACAAACAAACAAAAGGAGAAATTAATTGTAATCTTGGCAACCATAACTTCGCATAAATTGTCAAATCGTTTCATTTGTCGGTCTATCAAAATTTTCAAGTACAAATCATGAAAAATTTTCTATCATTATTTCGAAAAAAACCAAAGAACAAACTTAAGCACATTCAAGAATCTGAACCAGATCAGGAAATATCTACGATATCCGAAGAACAAACAACGATCACAATTGACGATTTACCCGACGAAGTTTTGAAAAGGATCTTCTCTAATTTATCCAAACAAGATTTATTTTTTAATGTGAGATTTGTCTGTAGAAAGTGGAATGACTTAGCTACAAATCAAATCGACCTTTTATTTTGGATAGAATGATTAGGTTTTTTGTGAATATTTACCGAAAGAAATGCCAATATTAAATAAAAGTGGTGAGCCACATCGCTAATATGGTTGTTTTAGAAATAAGAGAAAAGTTGGTGTCAATCTTAAACATAATCTGAAAAATACGAACGAAGAAGATATACAAAAAATTTAGGAAAATGATTATATGAAACGAAGAAGAAATTTAATTAAAACGATCACCTGGTTCCGCGTCATTCTTATGTAAGAAACTTTTTAGGTACATTAAAAATGCGTAGAGAAAAACTATTAAATGTTATTTTATATTTTGTTACGTTTTATATAAAATAGAAGTATTTGATATTTCGCACAAGGCGATATAATTATTTACTGGATTTCATATTTTCACTCTTCATCAGTGTCCTTGTAAACCAAATTGTAAGGTATTCTAAAATCTAGAAAATACTAGGAGTAACTTTTTTCAAAAACCTTTTTTATATAGATATTTAAATACTATGGGATTTCTATTAGTTAACTTTGTAATGTAATGTAATCGTTTACCTCTTGTACCTTTCGGTGTTGAGGTTGGTTTAATTTTTAAAATTAAGACCGCTGGGCAAGGCACACAAAAAAACTTGTTTGAAGTTATTATGTTACGTTATGAATGTGAAATGCAAATATTCAGAATGAAGTTTTTCATGATTATCTTATAAAATGAATAAAAATTACTGAACTATTTTTTAAAACGATTATTAGGGCGCGGTAAGTCTACTTACCCAAATGTATTTATTGTAAAAGGTATTTGAGGTTAGGTTATTATGTTACGTTATGAATGTGAAATGCAAATATTCAGAATGAAGTTTTTCATGATTATCTTATAAAATGAATAAAAATTACTGAACTATTTTTTAAAACGATTATTAGGGCGCGGTAAGTCTACTTACCCAAATGTATTTATTGTAAAAGGTATTTGAGGTTAGGTTTGTGCTTATAATGTTAGTTAACAGATGTCGTTTTGCGACGGCTACTGTTTAACCAACATTATAACGAAAATAGTTCGAATTGCGACTACCTATTTTATAACGTTCTTTTTAGTTAAAAAGTTTTGAGTAGCGTTAAATCGAGAACATTAATTTATTCTTGCACTACTATGCAGTTGTGAATACTTTTATAAATCGTGTAGGTATTATATCAAAATTTCGTGTTGTTTATGGGAAACAATTGAAAATTGAACCATCAAGTCAGCCATGATTTGACAGTAGCGTATTTCAGTTGCGTCAACAAATGAAAATTCTTTGCTCTTCAAAATCTACAAGTGTACAGAAACATGCGGAGAAAGAAACTAGTTCTTGAGCCAACTCGGGTGTATCTTCCTCGCAGATCACCAAGGAAAAGAAAACATTCCCCTTCTGAGATATATAAATTTACACCAAAAAGGTCCAGAAAATGTACCACGTTTCTTTCGGAATTACCAGATGAAATCCTTTTAAATATTTTTTCTTATTTGCCCCAACAACAATTACAATTAGAAGTTCGGATGGTATGTAAACGATGGAATAACTTAACCACTGACGTAAGTCTGTGGACAAAAATTGACGTAGATAATAAAATTCCCACAAAAGTATTAAGTAAATGGATTGCTGCTTCGCCAAAACTAAAACATTTAGTTTTAAAAGATAGAAATGACATGAATTCGATCCTCGAGCAGGTAAAAATTAGCTAAGTTAATTTGTTTATTTAATCATGACATCATCTTTCTTGTAGATATCTCAAAAATGTAAAGCGTTAGAAACCATAGAAGTAATAAATTGTAGGGGTACTTCAGAAAAGCACACCATTAGCAGCTTTCCTGTGTGCAATTTAGTTAAACGATGTTGGAAGCTTCGAAATATTCGTTTTGATAACACTATGTAAGTACATTAATTTCATCTTCTCAATTAAAAAACTTTTCTGATCGTTAGTACTGTGACTACAGATGTGGCCATATTATTAGAAACTGAATCAAAATTGGAAGAAATTTCAGATAGCACGTTTCCTAAGACCTTTACTTAGTTTTTAACACTGAAAACTAATAGCATTAATACTTTGTGACAGACTTTAGAGTTGGAATTCTTCTTGGCATGCTGTTAATGACGTTGACAGCATGCTGAAGTAAGTTTTTATGTTTGTCTTTTTGGTCCCATCTTCCTTACTTTTTTTTAAGAATTGACCACATATTTTCACTTGGATTCATATGCGGGCTATTTTCGGGCAATTCAAGTAGATCAATTTGTGTCTATCTTAAATATTCAGTGATTATTTTCGATTTGTGACATGATGCACCATTTTGCATGGGCACTCCATCTTTTATAAACCATTATTTCATTTTCAGTTTAAGGAAACTGTCTGCAGAACTTAATGTACCACTTAGAATTTATCATACCATCCACACTGTAAATACCACTAAGCCCTTTTGCAAAAATGTCATCCCAGACCATCACTTTTATAGGAAACTTTATTTTTGTTTGTCCAAGTTTTAATCTCAGTTTCTAATAATATGGCCACATCTGTACAATGACGCAATGAAGTTATATTCTGAAATTGAATTGTATAACCTAAAATTCTATCCCAGAACCTGTTATGCTAAATGAAGATATGGAGGTTAGAATCCTATAAGTGACGAAAGTTCAAATTAGTGTATAATTTAATAGGAATGAGAATTCTGATTGGAAATAAAGCAGGATTTTCAAAACTATTATAAGTACTATTAATTTTTAAATTGTTTTAGATTTAAGTCTTGCCGATTCTTCCAGCTATTAATAAAAGATAAAAGAAGGAAGAGGCAAATAAGAGCATGTTCGTTTATTGGACCTCTAACATCAAAACAGCTGGGTGCTCTTTTACAATCGATCAAAGCATATCAATTAGAAAATTCCACAATACTTGGAAGTCAGAATAGAATGTATAATTTACAGGACATAACTAAATTATTAAATAATCGATCTCCTGGTGATCAGAAGAACATAATACAAGCGATATGGAACGCCATTAACGATCAGCAGGATATTGACATATCAAACTTGGAGAATGCAATTGAATATCTTAACCGCTAATATTTGTAAAATGTGTAAGTTACGAGTCACTTTTTATGTCAATAAACAATGTATTTTGTCGTTTTGTTCGATAATTTAATTTATAGGATTTATTATTTGCTATTACTGTAGTTAAATTAATTTGCAGTCGATAGAAATACAATTTTTATGAATACATGTTGATTTGATTTTGAAAAAATATTGTTTAATATAAAAATGAACATAAAAACGTTGAAAGTGGGTGTTTAGGGAAAAAAGAAGGAGTTGCACTTTAGAATTATCACATCGCTTATACTAATTATTACTGAAGCGTCTTGTAAACGTGGTCGAAATGTTGAGTTTTCCCCAATAATTGATTATTTTAGTGTTTAGAGATGTTCAGAAAGAAACTAAACAGAGATTGGTTTACTATGTAGTAGAGCAAAACATAAACAACTAAAATCAATAAAATATTTAATTCATATATATTTTCCTTAAAGGCCAGAGTGGCGCAGTGGTAGAGCGTCAAGCTAGCGTTGCGCTAGTCCTTGGTTCGAATTCCCCTGAAAACCAGTCGTCCTTGGGCACCTTAACAACGCTCTCCTCCGAATCGTTGAGTGAAGAAGTTACTCCTTCACTCAACGTCCGAATACAGGCCAAAGAGATAGAGGATAGAGTAACAAGGTCTTATACATATACACCGTGTTTCAAATTAACTCGGCACTATTACTATCTTTGTTATTACTGATTTTACAAAGTAGATTAAATTAGCAAACTAGTAGTGTTTTTAGCGCTGATTAATATGCAATTAATAAAAAAACAATTGAATAACACATTTTCGAGGAAATTACAAATTGAATATTTTTGTTAATGGAACAACCTGTATATTTTTATTGTAAACGAAAGAGAAATGAATTCCCGACAAAAATTCTTATACACTCTTACATCAAAATACTTAAGATAAAGTAGATATTGACGACTATGAATTTAATCAAGGTAGCCGTGATTTCTGCATGAGTAAACGGCATTTTCAAACTATTACCAACACTTCTTAAAGTTGACAACTACAAATAAACACAAGAAATGACAGTATAACTTGTTATAATAAATGAAGTGTATTCAGAAATCACGGCTACCTTGATTAAATTCATAGTCGTCAATATCTACTTTATCTTAAGTATTTTGATGTAAGAGTGTATAAGAATTTTTGTCGAGAATTCATTTCTCTTTCGTTTACAATAGAAATATACAGGGTGTTCCATTAACAAAAATATTAAATTTGTAATTTCCTCGAAAATGTGTTATTCAATTGTTTTTTTATTAATTGCACATTAACCAGCGCTAAAAACACTACTAGTTTGCTAATTTAACAGGTGCGTGAAGTTGGCACATGAAGTGTGGGTGCAAATTCTGAAATTTTGCAAATATTTTGCACCTAATTTGCACCTATTTGCACCCTAAACATTTTTTAACTACCTTAATTAGTTCAAAAGTTATAAACAATTAAACTTTTTTGTGCCAACTTCACGCCAGCACAAAAAGTATTCGGAATCAAAATTTTTATTGACCAATAATTTGCACCCAATTTGCACCCATTTGCACCATCAAAATTTTTTTGTTATCTTTTTAAATAAAAAAGTTATTAACAATTACTTTTTTAATTGCCAGCACATAAAGTGTTCAAATTTAAATATTTTTTTAATGGAACATTTAGCACCCAGTACAGCAAAATTTGCACCCTAAAAATTATTTCCCTATCTTTATTATTTCTAAAGTTATAGACAATTAGGTACATTATTTTTGTGACAACCTCACACGAACGTACTTACAGTGCATCAAAGTCATTTATTGTGGATTGTTATAAGGGTGAAAATTACGAAATTTATTAATTATTATTAACAAGGGTAGAGTACAATTTGCACCCTAAAAATAATTTCATTTCAACATATATTTATTTAAATAATAGCGTTCAAACGTAGGACTGTGAATTACGCGTTGAATCGGCATATATTGCAACAATGTCATTTATTGTGGATTGTTATAAGGGTGCAAATTACGAAATTTATTATTTATTATTATTAACAAGGGTAGGGTGCAATTTTCACCCTAAAAATAATTTCATTTCAACATGTATTTATTTAAATAATAGCGTTCAAACGTAGGACTGTAAATTGCGCGTTGAATCGGCATAATATATTGCAACAATGTCATTTATTGTGGATTGTTATAAGGGTGCAAATTACGAAATTTATTTATTATTATTAACAAGGGTAGGGTGCAATTTGCACCCTAAAAATAATTTCATTTCAACATGTACATACATATTTATTTAAATAATAGCGTTCGAACGTAGGACTGTAAATTACGCGTTGAATCGGCATATATTGCAACAATGTCATTTATTGTGGATTGTTATAAGGGTGCAAATTACGAAATTTATTTATTATTATTAACAAGGGTAGGGTGCAATTTGCACCCTAAAAATAATTTCATTTCAACATGTACATACATATTTATTTAAATAATAGCGTTCGAACGTAGGACTGTAAATTACGCGTTGAATCGGCATATATTGCAACAATGTCATTTATTGTGGATTGTTATAAGGGTGCAAATTACGAAATTTATTTATTATTATTAACTAGGGTAGTATTTAATTTACCCCCTACAAATAATTTTAATATAACAAGTAATTATTTAAATTAGGTTCAAGCCCAAACAGAATAGTTATATGTACTAAATTAAATCCTTTTTTATTGAAAAAATGACTAATAATAACAATAATAGTGAAATAAACTTTTTCTCGCTTTTCGGATGTACAGGGTGGTCCAAATTGGACACTTTTGATAGGAAACACCAATTTCTAGAGGAGCTAGAAAAAAACTAACCTACATGTTACGAGCTCGATTTTTGTGAGAAAGTGAATGCCGAAAACCGCACATCGATATCTTGAACTGTTTAGAAGATATAGGGTGGTTTTCAATTTTGTGCATTTTTGACCCACCCCCGTAACTTATTTATTTATGAATATTTTTTGTTTCTGTAAAAACATTCTTAAGGCACTTTTTTTAAAGGAATCCAATGGTGTCCCAAGTTTTTTTAGTAAAAAGAATGGTTTTGAAGCTATGACATAAACTTGTATTTTTTCTTATTGCTATTTCTAAAATAGTATAAGATGAATTTTGTTAATCTGGAGTGCCATGTTGAACAGTAAAACGAAATAAACTTACAGCTGTTATAAAATAAATGTTTAAAAAGGAAAGTAGCAAGTATTTTATATATTTAGAAAAAGAATATGCAAAAATATATAGGGTAGTCCATAAGAAAAATTACAAGTTTATGTCATATCTTCAAAACCATTCTTTTTACAAAAAAACTTGGGACACCATTGGATTCCTTTAAAAAAAGTGCCTTAAGAATGTTTTTACAGAAACAAAAAATATTCATAAATAAATAAGTTACGGGGGTGGGTCAAAAATGCACAAAATTGAAAACCACCCTATATCTTCTAAACAGTTCAAGATATCGATGTGCGGTTTTCGGCATTCACTTTCTCACAAAAATCGAGCTCGTAACATGTAGGTTAGTTTTTTTCTAGCTCCTCTAGAAATTGGTGTTTCCTATCAAAAGTGTCCAATTTGGACCACCTTGTACCTACCTCCAATTGCCAAATATTTGCAAATTATAGATACTTACAGATTTTGTAATTGTGTGTAAAGACATGTTTTATTACAAAATGAAAATAAACAAAATACAAAATAAACAGAATATTTATTAGATTTTAAATTCAACTTACAAAAACATTATTATGTTAATTACAAAGTGCATATTAATAAATGAGTTTTTATGCTAGTCTTTCCTAACATTTTTATACTGATCACGCTGGTCATCATAACGTGAGATCGAAAAAATTTCACCTCAAAGTTTGCCATGAAAAATATAAATCATGTCTTTGCTAAAGTCATACAACATAAGCCATTAGAACTACTAAATCTAAAGCCACGCCTAACTGATAAAAATTAGAGCAGATTAAATTATTCTAAATACTAAAATTAAATACAAATTGAACAGAAAAATGTTATTAACGGAAATAGTTATTTTCATAACAAGTGCGGGAAGTTAGCGATTCCGAAACGAATGCAGGACGTTACAGAAACGAGCGCAGTAACGGCCGTTAAACTAAACGTCACTTATTTGACACATGAGAGTTGACATATGAAAATGTCAGTTTTATTATGTATTTTTTACGGCTGCACAAAAAATGTTGTGTATACTTCGGCCGCGAAATTCTTTAGCGCCCTCGAGATTGTCTTGCCTCGGCCGCAAGCGGCCTCGGCGACAATTTTTCTCTCGGTACGCTAAATGGAATTTCGCGGCCTTAGCATACAAATAACTATTAAAGTAGATGAGTTATGTGACCTCCATTTTCTTGGTGGCAGATTTGAATTCTGTGTTTAATAGAATTAGTGACTTTTTATATGCCTGACAGCAAAACAGACATAACCTCACATAACCTATAAAACAACAGCTGACATTTGTATGACTTAAAAGTCGACATGCCTAATTTTGTGTTTTCATGTTTCATAGCCAACTTGAGGTGAAATTTTTTCGATCGCATGTTACAACTCCCACATCGAATCTAGACGTCTGCAGTATGCAGTATAATGTCCTACGGAGGTAAAATCTGAACTACTCCCAATATAATTAACAGCACCTCTTAAGTAATAGGGTGTTTCATATAATTTTATAAACGATGGTATATTATTCAATAATACGTCTTTGCAGCCTGTAGTTTCAAAAAATAAATGATCCCCTAAATTAGCTGTCTTTTTTAGTTTATGGTTGCATTTATCCATATTACATGATTTGTTTTCCTGTTCGTCAAGTACCATTGAAACAGATTCTTGTAAAAATGGTATACCTTTGTTTAATAAAATATCGTAGTTTAATGGAAATATAACTAAAGATCTTGAAGTTATTGCCCTACTGCAAGATTTTGATGTACAATAAGTAGTATAATATATACTTGGTGAGTCAACAAAAATTTTTTCGGCTACGTAGGTAACATTGCGTTGGCACGATACCGTATATATATTGTTCTGATTTAAAATATGATTGGAGAACGTATTGCACAAAAGTATTCCACGTTCCTTATATGTATTTATAGACTTTATTCCAGATAAAGTAAATATTTTTAGAAAATTATAAAAATGTATGTCTATATTTTCTATACTTTGTTTATATATCTCACTACCAGCAATCGCTACAGCCATTATTTGTGCCAACCCTAGAATAAAGCTGCATTCATAAACGCCAGACAAATAGTCGGCGAAATATTTAGGACAGACGGCCGATAGCTATTGCAAACAATAACTGAAAAATTGTTTATTACAACAAATTTAGCAATATTAGCAGATTCAACTTAAAATTCGTACTTATTTGTTGAACGCTATTGTTTAAATAAATACATGTTGAAATGAAATTATTTTTAGGGTGCAAATTGTACTCTACCCTTGTTAATAATAATTAATAAATTTCGTAATTTGCACCCTTATAACAATCCACAATAAATGACATTGTTGCAATATATGCCGATTTAAGGAGTAATTCACAGTCCTACGTTTGAACGCTATTATTTAAATAAATACATGTTGAAATGAAATTATTTTTAGGGTGCCAATTGTACTCTACCCTTGTTAATAGTAATTAATAAATTTCATAATTTGAACCCTTATAACAATCCACAATAAATGACTTTGATGCACTGTAAGTACGTTCGTGTGAGGTTGTCACAAAAATAATGTACCTAATTGTCTATAACTTTAGAAATAATAAAGATAGGGAAATAATTTTTAGGGTGCAAATTTTGTTGTACTGGGTGCTAAATATTCCCTTAAAAAACTATTTAAATTTGAACACTTTATGTGCTGGCAATTAAAAAAGTAATTGTTAATAACTTTTTTATTTAAAAAGATAACAAAAATATTTTGATGGTGCAAATGGGTGCAAATTGGGTGCAAATTATTTGCAAAATTTCAGAATTTGCACCCACACTTCATGTGCCAACTTCACGCACCTTTAACCTACTTTGTAAAATCAGTAATAACAAAGATAGTAATAGTGCCGAGTTAATTTGAAACACGGTGTATACATCCATGCACATTACACTCTGCACATGGTGCAGTATGTTCTTTAAAGTATTAAGTGTTACTTTACTGTGTAATCTACAGCTGTTCTTTCTCTTCTTGTGAGGTCTTTTATTTGGTTAATTTTCTCCATGGCCTTAAGGACTGCTAAAGCCTCCGCTTGGTTCTTCGAACAGCTCTGACCAAGTTTTGCTGTTACTACTTCTAATAACTGGTTATTTTTAAAAAACAGCTACTCCTAATATTCGGTAATAATACCGGGTGATCAACGGAATTCATAATTAGAGGAGGCTGTGATTGGTGCTATTTTATGTTGTGTGGTTGGACACACTGAGAAATGAATAATAAATTGACAATTGTTATATTTGAGGTTAAGTTCGTTCTTTGTACGATCTTTGATGATATATTAAACATTATTTTGCTGAAACGCAGAAATAAAATAAGTTTGAAGAAAAAATTGGAAATTTTTATTGAAATTACAATAGACAATAGGCACTTAAACGTTTAAAGTGTTTTTCGTCAGCTTCAATGCACCGGGTAACCTCAATTCTGACACTTAAAATTAATTTCAAGGTGCAAGCCTGTGTTGCCAACTTTATGGTAAATATCACAGCCTGCTCTAATTATAAATTCCGTTGATCACCCGGTATAGTAAAACACAAGTTACAGAAGGCAACCTTTTCGCGCACGAGTCCGAAATCTGGACACGAGCCGCGTAACGGCGCGTGGCCGAACGGACGAGTGCCCGAATTGCCTTCTGTAACTAGTATTTTATACAATTTACTCTGTTTCGGCTTTCATTTACATTGTTTATTTATGTTTCTTTTTATAAAACTACTTGACAATTTCCAGTTGGTGAAATTTTAGTAAAATAGTTGGTTGGTAAAACCGATTTTTGATTGACAGTTGACAGAAGCTTGACATTTGACGTTTTTGTTGCCTAGCAATGAATAGTTGCCTACTTTGAATATAAAAACCCAGGAAGGAGCATATTTATTTATTTATTTATTTATTTAAATTATTATTTGTAATACAGATTAAAAAAGAAATGAGAAAAGTACAAATTGTGGACCGCGGTGGATGTTGCATATTGCGGATTTTCGTTTCCGGTTGCCAGTGGAGACAAACAAACACCTCGAGCTAAAATCTATTACTTTTTCCCTTGTATAATAAATATCTATATTTACTTCTATAAATTTTCATTCTCGAAATGTGCACCACCGTTCCTAATACAGGCTCGAGCTCTTCGGCGCATATCGGTAGTGGTTACACTTAACCTCATTTCCTCACGCATTATTGCAGCGGCCTCATTAATTCTTGCAACAAGATGGTCTCTATCTAATATTTTTTCGCTATAAACCAGCTCTTTCATACGTCCCCAGACATAATAGTCGAGGGGGGTTAAATCTGGTGATCGGGCAGGCCACACTATCGGCCCATTCCGCCCTATCCATCTATTAGGAAATCGATCATTTAAAAAATCCCTAACAGCAACCCGATAGTGGGCAGGGCATCCATCATTTTGAAATATTACTTGATGTCTTACATCTAATGGCACTTCTTCCAAGATATCTGGTAGGTTATTGGTCAAAAATTCTAAGTAGTTTCCACCATTTAAACAGTCTGGCAAAAAATATGTACCAATTAGGACTCGACCTATTACACCTGCACACACATTTACACTAAATTTACGTTGAAATGAAATTTGTTTTTCCGTATGGGAATTCTCTTCTGCCCAGTAATGCAGGTTGTGAAAATTAGATATGCCTTCACGTGAAAATTTAGATTCATCCGCCCACAAAATGGTGCGTAGAAACATTCCGTCTTCTATGTCCGCGTTCAAAATAAATCGACAAAAATTATTTCTACGAATTGGATTACCTTCTTCAAGCCCTTGTACAGGCGTATAATGAAAAGGATGCCTTCCTTCAGAGTGTACAACTGACCATACCTTCCAGGTCGACAAGTTAAGTTGCCGAGCAACGTTTCTTGCGCTCGTAGTGGGATCTGCATCAAATGCATTCAAAATTTGTTCATCTTCTTCAGGATGACGTCTTTGGTTGTTGGCTCTAGGTGTCTAGGTTCTACGTGATGTAGGTTACCAGTTTCACTAATTCTACGATATGTATTAGCGAACACGGTCACGTGGGGTACTCTTCTTTGAGGAAATCTTCCACGATAGAGACGTTGAGCAGCAGTTGCGTTGCCGTTGGCCCTCCCATACATGAAGAGGACATCAGCATACTCAATATTAGAGTAAGCAGCCATCACAACTTATTAGTCCAACAATTGAAAATAATTCTTAGTCAATGGTTTAATAAAGTGAACGTTACTCACCTCAGTGGAACTCTACACATGAAATCACAAAATTGACAGCTTGAAAAACATGAGATGAAAACAATTGATATTTACGAAGCCAAAGCCACCTAATCTGTTTGTTTTTGTCTAATCGATGATAATAGCAAACTTGATTATTTACGTTTAATTAGTCATTTTTATTAATCAGTGCTCTAATAAAAAAACTTCGCTTTGTCTTCAAGTACCTTATTATTTCGAAAATCTGCAGGTAATAATAGAGTGTGATACATCACTGGAAAGAGGAAACATCATCAAGGAAGTTTTTAAACATATCTGAACATATCTTGTATTTTATTTTTTTTTAAATTTGTGGCTTAGTAAATCAAAATTTGATATCAGAACAATACATTTTCGAACTTTAATCGTGTCTCAATTTTTTTTATCACATGTAGAGTGTATGAAATGATTTTTTCCGTATCCATGGTATGTAATTGACAGATTATTTATCTCATTTGAGGTTAACAATGGCGGATAGCGGGTAAATATGAAAAAGCGGGACGATATGAACATTTGCGGGTTTTTACCGTGCATGCTATCGACGTGACATCTACCGATAGAATTTAGAATCAAAATTATTATTGATTATACAAAAATCTTCATTTAAGTGATTGATAAATGTAATTATTTTTTAAAATTCAAGCAAATACGATTATTTTTTACATAAATTCATTATAGAAGTTATTTTTAATACCAAAATTTGACATGTGTAATTTGAGGTTATATGTCAAAAACGTAGGTACGAATTATATTATAACTATTTTTATTTAATACGAACTTCTCATGGATGCGGAAAAATAACTTGTGCCCTACGGGAATCTAACGGCATATTTCATCCCTCGGCTTTTGCTGCCCTCGCTCACTACGTTCGCTCGTGCAGCAGAAATCTTCGGGATGAAATATGCCTATATCTTCCCTTATGACGCAATATACTATATTTGATAGAATAGATATCAAAAACTATTAAAATAAAAGTTACAAGGAATTAAAAACTTACAATAGTGTCTAATTAAAATTTATAATAGCAAAAATCGTCTAATTTAGTTAAATCACTAAGGTGGCTGTATCTTAGAAACCGTGACACTTTGTATAATGATATACAATGTGTCCACGGATTGGTATGATACAAGAGGAAAAACTTTTTTATTACCTATTGATTTCTCTTAAAATTTTATTCTTGATAATAATTTTTACTGTGTTTAATAACCTTATTTATCATGTTACTTTTCCTGCAGGTGATCATTTAAGACTTAAAGTCACAATTTTCCTCAGTTTTGGACTTTGTAAAAATTTCTGAAATTTTTATAATCAGATCAAGCAGACGCTACAACAACTTTTGAATAATTTTGATATTTGTGTTTCCTTTATTCTTGAAATTTTCAATTTAAAATAAAGTTTTCGAAATAACATATCCTAATTTTGTGTTTTTGAAGCGTCTACGAGCACAACAAAAGCCTTAAACTGACAAAAATCAATTCTGTCTGAACAACTTCAAATTTTGCATACAAATGTAATTTTGTGTTCTGAACAACTTTACTCTAATACAATTTTGCGATATTTGTCAAAATACTAAGACTTTACCTAAACCTCACCTTCGTTTTAACAGTGCTAACACAGATGCCTTGATTTAAAAAATCGAAAGTCTGCTTAAAATGAATTTAAGAACAAGCAGGGATAGACTGCCAAACAGCGTAATGATATCTAAAAATTTTTGATCATTTATACCTCTTGTATGACCTATCCGTGGACACATTGTATATGGTTAAATAAGTTCCCAACCAACTCACCTACCACCTCCTTTCAGATATACGTCGGTGAACCTAACACCCTGTATACACCAGAATAATTATCAGCTCTCATAAGAGTCATAAGTATCTATAAATAGCGCAATTTCTTATTTCCAAGTGAAAACCTAACCTAACTAACAGAAATGATCAACAAATAACACGCGGGAAACAATGACAACAACAATCGACAATGAGTCATACATGGGTATTCAAAATGGCGACTTCCGTCGCACTTTTTGTATAGCTACTAGAGCGCTACACTCCTTCCTAAAGTTTTATATTCAAAGGTTGCCTAGTATTAGCCAGTCGGCAGGGCGTTTAAAAGAGGCTATTGTGGAAATAAATGGTGGCAAGCTGGAATAAATTTTATTCTCTTAATTTGGACCTTCAAAAAGGCATACTAATTTTGCACGGTCTAGCAACCCCGGATTTTGCCGCCATATTGAAAAAACCACGCGAAGAACGACATTTTTATTGATTTTCGTGAATATCTCGGTTTGGATCAACTTTAGAGCAAAATATCAAGTCATCGAAAATAAAGTAGATAAAATTGTCTACAAAAAGTATTTCATACTTTTTTTGTTAATTGATGGGTTACAGATATTGAAAACGCGCAGCATATATGTGCCATTCTCTATTTAGTTCATTATTTAATATTCTGTCTGTCCTAAAACGTTATTAATTCATGTTTTTAAGTTATCTAACTGAATTATATTCATATTGAACTTGCCCTGTTGTTTATGCCTATCTGCAATGGGTATTGTTGGAAGCAACTTTGGCAATGTCAAGTTTCAGAGAAAAAAAAAAGAGTTACACCAATTGGGGCAGTAAATTCAGGAGTTAAAATAGATGATAAGATTATACTTTGCTGTTCCAAAGAAGAAGATAAAACTTAATTTATGTAAAGCTGCACGCAAGACTGTTAAAATTAAGTTAGCTGACACTGTAGTACAATTAAAAGCTGATCGATCATTATTCACACGCTTGCTAGTCATATCGAGAAGCCGTACTGATATTGACCTAAAAACATCATTAAGTAATTATGAATTCTCGGCAGTTCCGTTCTCCATGTTTAATCTGGATGGATCAATGAAGTTGTCTACAAATAAATCTAAACTTATGAAGATCTTAGAAAAGCAACACCCTGCAAAAATTGATAATACTGTACAAACTTCTTTGACTACACCTTTGGTGGACTCAAATATAACAAAGCATCTGAATGCAAAATCCCACTGTGTCGCTGTTCTTGATGGAATGGCAGAGGTGCAATCGTTGAAAAAATCAGTGCAGGTTAAAACATGCAGTGATCTAGCTTTGGAGTTTAACAATAAAATAAAGGGAACTCTTTTAAAATATGATAAAACTCACTTGGTGTTTGACACATATCTTGAAAATTCTCTTAAATCTGCGATGCGACATAAAAGGACATCTACAGTAACATCCATTGAGTACAAAATAACCGACTCCACAAACATTGCAAATATACAGATGAAATTCCTCCTTTCTTATATAAAAACAAAGGATAAGCTAACAGCGTATCTTGCAGAAAAAGCTAAGTTGTACGCACGCAATATTGAGAGAAGCCTAATCGTAAGCTGGAGGACTGAGGCCAAATCGTCTTTCGGAAGTGACGTAAGTGAACTTGAAAGTAGTCATGAAGAAGCTGACGTTAAAATAATACTGCACTGCCTTTTTGCCTCTCGAAAAGGAGCTACTGCAATTCATATATATTCGCCTGATACAGACGTATTTCTACTAGCATTGTGGTGGTCAAAATCTTTTACATGCCCAAGCGTGTTTGTCACTGGTGTAGGAAATAATCGAAGAATGCTTGACGTTGGCAGAATTTGCACCGCAATAGGACCAGAAAAGATAAAAGGATTACTAGGTCTGCATGCTCTGTCAGGATGTGATGTCACAGGTTCACTTGCAAAGAAGGGAAAACTATCGTTTTGGAAGGTTTATAAGACCGCAGATAATGACATTTTTGATGCTCTTGGGAAACTTGGATCCATTGAAGAATTCGGGGATGAAGCTGAAACTATCATTGAAAAATTTATTTGTAAGGTATATATACCAGGGACGAAGATTTCAGACATTGGGGAGCTTCGTTGGTGGATGTTCTCCAAGCACGAGACGCAAAGTGAAAATCTGCCTCCTACAAAAGCGTCACTATCTCCTTTTATTCGTAGAGCACATTACCAGGTTATGGAATGGCGTGTTGCTGACCAGCAGCACCCTAATCTACCAACACCTTCTGCTTATGGATGGGAAATGCAAAATAATTACTATGTTCCTGTTTTGTGTACGCTTCCTTGTGCACCTGAAACCATTTTAAAATTAGTTCGGTGTTCATGTGTAAAAGGGAAATGTGCTGTATCCTGTAAATGTAAATCCCAAAACATTTTATGCACTAAGCTTTGTATGTGTGGAGGCGATGAAAACTTATGCGAAAATCATGGCCAACATTTTACGTTCAATAGAACATTACAATTACTTCAATAAAAATATCGAAATAAATATTAATTTCTTACCTAGTTGTTATTTTTCAACCTAAAAATCGAAAAATCCTTTAAAACTCAAAATTAAAAATTGGCCAATACACTTTTTAACTGGCTATAACTGATAACCGGTAGGTTATGTCACAAAAACGTGTATAACCTTTTTTGTTTAAAATTTTATTTAGAACAAAAAAGAGTCAGTACAAAATATTGATAGGATGGCCCTATCAAGAGTTATAATCGAGAACTTCCGATGATGTCTGGTGTGGCCGCCATCTTGGGTATATGACGTCATATAGGTCGTCTGCCACAAATTCAAGCAAAGCACCTGGTAAGGTATGATTACGGAGGGCATAAGGAATGTATTAAAATCGGTCCCACAATTTCATCATCAAATTTCCCACGGGATGTGTTATGCCCCACGACTATTAAAGAGTACTTTCAGTACGAGCTAGCTCCCTATCCGCTCTCACTATTCGATGAGGTAGGAATGCGCAAAACGAAAAAATCTGCTCTTTACGAAGCATTTGTACCGATTTCCGAAAACATAAACTTTGAAGACCCTGTATACATAGTAGACGGAGGATTTCTTATTCACAGAGTTGTGTGGCACCGACAATAAATTTATTCAGCAATCAAAATCGTTGAATACGTAAAAACATTACTCAACGAACGCAATAATAGTTTTCGATGAATATCCGGAAAACGTCAACGCAAAATCTACTAAAACTGCTGAACGTGTTCGTCGATTGAAGGTCTGTTCAGTAGTATGTTGATCATGTCAGGGAAAGGCTTGTTCGAATGCTGAAAAAGTCACAGAACAACTGGGCGATGACGAAGAAATCGACGCACAAATAGAGGGCCTCCTCTCCCAAGAACATATTATGGAGGTGAATTTTGAATCCGAATTACAGGAGCAGGATGTTCAAAGTGCCGATAAGATCACAAATGAGATTATAGATAAACCATTAACACCAAAAAGAAGTAGACAACACGTATAATTACAATAAGTATTTTCCAAATACTAGGGATACCACGCCGATTGCCTTACCGCTAAGTGGTGTGGAAATAGGCGCAACAGTAAACAAGATATTCTAAAAAAATATTTCTAGGCACGAAGTCTATGTTAGTATTAATTTAAAAATATTTTGACGAGCGGGATGTTGAAATGAAAGAAATATTAAGAACAATAAATATATGCTGCGTGGTTTGAATGTAACTCTGTAACCAATCGTTTAACAGAAAAAAGTTTTTAATCTTTCTTGTAGACAATTTTATTTAGGTACTTTATTTTCAATAACTTGATATTTTGCTCTAAAGTTAATCCAAACTGAGATATTCACGAAAATCAATACAAATGTCTTTTTTCATGTGTTTTTTTCAATATAGCGGCAAAATCCGGAGTCGCTAGACCGTGCAAAATTAGTATGTCTTTTTGGAGGTCCCAAATAAAGAGAATAAAATTTATTCCAGCTTGCCACCATTTATTTCCACAATAAACCCCTTGCCGACTGGCCTATAGGTATTTTGTGTATTATTTAATACAGCATCACCAATTTCTGAAAAGAAAATATCACCAAAAATCGTTTAATAACGAAGCTCATTAAAGCATCAAAATTCGTGTTAGAATAATATCATTCTAATGCCGAAACAGAGAAAAAAATTTATTTTGAGATGTAATATGTGTATACTTTTATTAATAGCTGGTATTTCAGCTGGATATAACCAGTGTTCTAACTAAGGATAACGGCATGTCGTAATTTGCTTCTTCTATTTGCTTAGTTCTTTTATACACCTTGGCTATTTCTTCTAGTTTTATTATTATAGGAGTCTATCCAGTTATTATGCAGGATGCTTCATAGGATAATGTTCTATATGCCTTTCTCATTCTTATGTTTATTAGTCTTTGTACTCTTTCTAATTTCATTTGGTTATATATCGTTTTAATAGCTTCTTCCCAAACCGGGACACCATATTATGCCAACAACGGTAGAATCGCTCTTTTATAAATAGTTTTAAGGGCTTAATGACCTAGTCCCCAGTTGATTTTGATAAAGCATTTATTAGTTTTCCGCACTTATCCGTAATTTGTGAAACATGACAATTGAAGTTGAATCTATCAACTAAGTATACTCCCAAATACTTTATTTGATATACTTGTTTCAGAACTTCATAGTTTAGGAATAAGTACTTCTATCTTCTTGTTAACAAGTAATCTTTTTCTTTAACTAGCATGGTAATAGAACACAAACAATCATGGAAAAATAGTAGAAGAAATAAGAAAACGACTAAATTCATTAACAGAGGAAGGCTGGAATATAGGTTTTGAATGGGTGAAGGCTCACATTGACCCTGAAGGCAATGAATTGGAAGATACTCTTGCTAAAGAAGCAGTACTGTTAATAGACGACAACATAATACATATATCACAACGTTCCAAAAAGTGCCAAAATTGCAAAGTAGGTGTAGGTACTAAAAAATGACAGAGCAGATGGGAAGAGACGCAAAAGGTGCCGAAACAAAATTTTAAAAATGTATTTTCCAAGTGTAGATAAACGGTTTAAAGTTATCTTACCAGTCAGTCCGGAACTTACAGCTATGCTGAGCGGCCACGGAAACCTAAGGGCCTTTTCACACAGAGCCACCGGTGTCCGACACCAGTGTTTCGATAGTCGCGAATGCTAGCCACTAGTACGCGACAGTGTCAACTACCGTAACCCCTCCAAAATTTTGAGCACTGCACGCTATTTTAAAACAATAATTTTATCGCTACTGAAATGGATTCGGTAGATGATTGATAGATGTTTTGTTCCGCTGGCGAAAGTTCGTCAAATTTATCGTTAAATTTGATTATTATATGTTGCCAGGCATTTTTCTTCGCAGTTTTGTCCGAATATTCGTCGATGGAACTATCCCAAATAGGGGGCTCCTGTTCAACGGCACTTATAAAATCTTCCGTATTCATCTCATCAGCCATATTTTCCCGATGGAGGTTTGCACAAGAATGAACGCATGAAAACATGCAAAATGCATGTGCATCAGTTCAGGCCGCTTGGCCGCCGCGGTGTCTCGTGTATAAGCAACAATTTAAAACAATGTTTTGCTAGCTCGACGACTTGTGTCGGTGGTTCAAATTGTGGCGAGGGCGAACACTCTTCAGCCACCGCTGGGTGGCCAGACACGGAAAAACCTACGGTTGCATATCGTGTGTAGGATCGTATTAAAAACAATGGTTTGCTAAACTCAGCCACCGGTGTCCGACATTGGTGTCAGACACCAGCCGCTCTGTGTGAAAAGGCCCTAAGGTCCTATCTACATACAGCGCGCCGAAGCAAACATGAGAGTCGGAAAATATGTGAACTACAAGAATTTTATTTAAAATATTTTAAGCAGCAAGATATTCAACCAATCACGTAAGAATATTTAGTTCGGTACGTCAACAATCAAAATTACGAGTTGTCAAATTTGTATCGTACTTGACAGCTGTCTCTCTATTTCATAAATAATTCGTTTTACAATCATAATAATTCGTTTTACAATACATCATTCCATATTTTATGTCATACTTGTTTCTAAAGCAACGTTTTTCGAACGATTTAAAGTGCTAGGACTTTAAAGTGTGATTTTAAAGTCCTAGGACTTTAAAGTGTCGCTCGTTGCTAGGAGATACGAATTGTTGCGCCTTAGATTAGTTACTTAAAACTAATACTGCTACAAATTGCTGGAGTTTTCTTTTAATAATTTAACAACTTTAGAAACCAGTATGACATAAAATTATGTATGTACCTCAGACGAAAAGTGTCTTTAAGGTACTCGGCTACCCGCCTCGGCCGTAAACAACTTGCTCATACCTTAAAGACTTACTTTTCGTCCTAGATACATAAAATACTATTATCAAATTATCAATCATTTATTTTAACTCCACTTTCGTATTTTCTTATATACAGTGTGTCCCAAAAAGTTTTATACAAATGGCGAAAAAGTTTATCTTACATTTCACAAAAAAAATATTCTTGATAAAAAGCTCTGCATGACTTGTAGATCTATAATTACCTAAGTACAAAATTTTTAAAACATTGGCTGGAATGAACATGTTGCTCTCCACTACAGTTTGAACGTATTTTACTCTCACTCCAAATCATGATTTTGATTTTCCCTGTATTCTAGCCAATGTTTTAACAATTTTGTAGGTACTTAATTATGGATCTACAAGTCATGCAGAGCTTTTTGTCAAGAATATTTTTTTTTGTGAAATGTAAGATAAACTTTTTCTCCATTTGTATAAAACTTTTTGGGACACACGTTAGAACTGCGGCCGAAATCCTTTTTAACCTGAATGTACGCTGAAAACGACTGCAGCGCTCGCCACGTCTCCTCAGCTCTCTTGTTTGCTTCGGTCAGCTGTAGGTTCAATGTAATAATTGAGGGAAGCCAGGTAGCTCAGTTGTAAGAGGGCTAGGCTTGCATGTTGCGGTTTCCATTTCTTTCATAGTTATTGTATGGCTCTCTTTGTCTTTTTCTTTAATTGAATTATGGCTTCGTGCTCATTTTCTACAGTATCTTTTTCTGTTGTATTTAATACTCCTTCAAAATGCTTCTCCCATTTCTTCCGTTATTGTTATACTTTATATTATGATACAAGGCCGATGGCTGCTTGTAACTCCCGGGTTAGTTTACAGTGGCCCATCCGCCCCTGATTGTGCGTGGATTGCTTTAAAAAATATTTAATTATTGTCAAAAAATGGAGTGCATTTTATGTGGAGTAGTAATAGAGGAAAACGATAAACTTGTGCACAAGCCACGGAAACAGGGTTTATAGACTATAATTAGGGCTGCGGAAATTAGAAAAGACTTTTTTGGACAGAAAATTTTGGCAATCAGGTAAGATATTATGAACCGAACAATTAAAGTAAAATATCACAAAGACTGCACAAAGATCTACACCAGCAAACACAATATTGAGATGGTCTGCCAAACTAGTAATGGCTTAAGCATGGTCCACACGCAACGATTTATCGTTCGATTTGCACGTGCAAGTAAATCGTTGCTGATAAATCGTTACGTGTGGACAGCACATTTGACCAAATTTTAGAACTGCGCAAAATCGAAAGTCAGAGTTGAAAGTCTGAGCAGAATAGCATAAATTTTGGAGATTTGCGCATGCAAGTCGTATCGTGTGGACGCTCGATCGAGATTTGTTCAGTTTTTAGCTGCCTCATAAACAGTATAATTACTTACCGACTCGTCCAGCCCGGCAATTAAATAAATAAAATTAACCGATTTGATTCCAATTTTTGTTGTTAAAAAATATGTCGAGTATTTCGCATGATTTTCTCATTGCATTTCTCGATTTATATAAAAGTTTTCCATGCTTATGGCATATCAATTCAAAAGAGTACAGTGATCGTGACAAAAAAGGGCAAGTTTATGAATTTCTAATGGAAAAGTAGGTATAAAGAAGTGGATAAGGAGGCAAACAAAGGAACCGTTGTAAAAAAATATTCTCTTCGAACGGTTTACAGGAAGGAATTGTTAAAAGTCAACAAGTCAATTCGTTCCGGAGCAGGAGATGATGATATTTATAAGCCAACGTTATGGTATTTTGACTTGTTGTCTTTCCTGGATGATCAAGAAATACCTAGAAATTTTGTTTTTCAATATGTGGGCTCACTAATTCTAATGAATAATAGTATGTTTCGGTATCTATTATTAAATAATTTCGCCAGTCTTCGGGCTCACCTCGCAAATCTTCAAGTAAATGTGCATGAGAATATAAATGTCGTTTTAATAACCATGATCTAGAATTCTAGACTATCTAGAACGTCGAGTTATATTTAGACGTTTTCTGATTTCTCTTTTTCTTTTAACATTTAAACAAACCGCCAAAATACTCCAGAATAACACTTCCTCCATGATAGCGGGGAAAAATTGGCAATTGGCGCTTTTACGAATTACGATACGAGAAGTCGTTGTAATGTGGACGCACTGAGTTTGCAACGATTTATCTGCAATGATTTACTTGCACATGCAGATCGAACGATAAATCGTTGCGTGTGGACCATGCTTTAGAGGGAGACAGAAATATTCCTTCTTCTTCAAAAACTAGGACTAAAATATAAATAATTTGAAATGCGGAAAATGTGCCTAATTTGTAACCAAAGTGGGACAAAGAAAAAGCAAAAATTAACATCTGTACGAACAGATTTGTAAATCAAAATAATCATTTATGTATAACGTATTAGGTCTATTTTTTGTAGGGACAGAAAAATGTACATACGAAAAAATAATCAATGCGGCCAAAAAAAGGAACGATATTAATATGATTTCTAAATTGACCGGTTATGAAGATTTATTTGCGCATGATGCCAAATATAATAGGTCGTGTTATAGCCATTATATACAGGGTGACATTGAAAAAACTACAATGCATAGTACCACGCGATAGAGGACCATAAAATAATAAAAAAAGTTCTTATACGCTAATGTTCGATCGCCTTTTTTTTTTCAAGATACTAGCCACCTACAGGAAAGCGTTTCAACGCGTTAAAAATATGATAATATTCTAATAATACTCGAAACTAAAATACACAAAATAGCCACCTGCAAGGGCATAGTGTGCACCAATTTTGGTTCAATTATGTCTTCACAATCGGAAGAAATTAAAAAAAAATTAAAATTTCTAACAAACTTTTAACATCCTGTATCTTAAAAAAAAGGCGATCGGACATTAGCGTATAAGAACTTTTTTTATTATTTTATGGTCCTCTATCGCGTGGTACTATGCATTGTAATTTTTTCAATGTCACCCTGTATATCAGAATATAATATACAAGCCTTTATAAATAGTACAGTAAAATTAGATAAAAAATAGGCGTAACCTAAACATCAAAAAAAAAAAATTGAAACATGTCACAAATTGTTCATTACCCTCATCGTAATAAGTGGTAAAAAGTCCCAAAGTTTCCCGCGTCGGGTTTTGGGTGGGGAGGGGCGTTAAGGGGGTAAAATGCGATTTCCTTTAGTTTTTTGCAAATATCTAAAAAACTATGAGGTCTATCGTAACGTCAACATAAAAACAAAAAGTTGAAACCTGTCACAAATTGTTCATTACCCTCCCCGTAATAAGTGGCAAAAAATCCCAAAGTTTCCCGCGTCGGGTTTTGGGTAGGGAGGGGCGGGAAGGGCGTAAAATGCGATTTCTTTTAGTTTTTTGCAAATATCTAAAAAACTATGAGGTCTATCGTAACGTCAACATAAAAAAAAAAGTTGAAACCTGTCACAAATTGTTCATTACCCTCCCCGTAGTAAGTGGTAAAAAGTCCCAAAGTTTCCCGCGTCGGGTTTTGGGGGGGGGGGGGGAGGGGGTAAAATGCGATTTCTTTTAGTTTTTTGCAAATATCTAAAAAACTATGAGGTCTATCGTAACCTCAACATAAAAAAAAAAGTTGAAACCTGTCACAAATTGTTCATTACCCTCCCCGTAATAAGTGGTAAAAAGCCCCAAAGTTTCCCGCGTCCGATTTTGGGTGGGGAGTGGCGGAAAGGGGTTAAAATGCGATTTCTTTTAGTTTTTTGCAAATATCTCAAAAACTATGAGGTCTATCGCAAACATCATCATATTATACAAAATTAAAGTACCACTTATTATGGAGAGGGTAATGAACAATTTGTGACAGGTTTCAACTTTTTTTTTTGATGTTGAGCTTAATCCCTAACTTTACTGTACTTTTTTTTTTTTTTTTTATGTTGAGAGTTGAGCCAGTTTTCAGCTTTCCTTAGCTTTATCATGGCTTAGTTCACAATCACATTTGCACTTAGATTTAAACACTATTTAGTCAAACACTATAAATTTAGAGTTAGAAGATTAATGTTATTGGATGGTTGTATTAAGCATTATTGTTAATAGATGTCTTGTGGCAACTTCCTTTTCAATCTTGTATGTATGTTTTTTATTCCTAAGTTGTATTCGACAAAAACTGGATTTAAAGATAAATTAGATATGTGGCGCTCGCAGATATTTTTGATAAAATCGACTATATATGGAACACCAGTTTCACAATGTATTTGATTGTTTCTTATGAACCAAGGGGCCCTTAATACGGTTCTGGGCACTTTGTTCTGGAAAGTTTGCAACTTATTTAGTTGAGTGGTACTAGCATTCCCCCATATTGGACAGCCATATGTGAATACCGGTCTGATAATGACTTGATACATTAGAATTTCGCATTCAACTTTTAAGGATGATTTTTTGTTTATGATAGGATATAGATGAATTAGACGATTATGGGCTTCGTTTAATTTGCGATTGATATGATAGCCCCATTTAAGTGATTTATCTAAATAAACACCTAAGTATTTTACTGCACTATCTGCGTTGTTCCATTGGACTATTTGTCTATTTATAGTTATATTAGGAGGGTTTCTTATTCTCCGGAGAGTAAATATTTTTGCTTCTGTTTTAGCTGGGTTTAGTTGAATACACCATTTATTAAACCATTTATTGATGATGTTGACATTTTTTTGTAAAGTGTTAATTGCTGTATTCAAATCGTGGTTTTGAACAGCGACTACCGTGTCATCGGCATACATAGCGAGAATCGCATTGTCAGTTTCAGGAATATCATGAATAAATATATTAAACAATGTTGGTGCAAGTATCGAACCTTGAGGTACTCCAGCCCTGATTTCTTTAGCTTCGGATATTTCGCAGTTAATAACTGTAGAGAATGTACGATTTGTTAAGAAGGATTTGATTATTGAAGTCAGGTAAGATGGAGTGTCGATACAACCTAACTTATGCATAATGCCACTTGTCCATACTCGATCAAACGCTTGCTGAATATCGAGGAAAACAGCCACAGTATACTGTTTCTGTTCAAATCCATGTTCAATAAATTCTGTGATTCGTTGCAGTTGATGAAGTGTTGAGAAGCCTTTCCGAAAACCAAATTGAAAGTTCGGTATGATTTTTTTAATTTCTAGATGTTCAGCTAGCCTGTTGTATATAATTTTTTCGAAAACTTTCGATAACGTCGGTAATAAACTAATGGGGCGGTATCCGCTGAACGCATTGGCTTTCTTTCCTGGTTTGTGAAACAGCAACACATGCGCATATTTCCAAGTGTCGGGAAAATATCCAGTTCTCAAGCAGGCATTAAATATTGCAGCTATGTGGGCCATTGTTTTCATGGGCAAGTTTTTGAGAAGGATATTTGGGATTCGATCGTGCCCTGGAGCTTTTTTATTCGGCAGCTTACGAGTTATTTCACTAACTTCATTAGGTGTTATTGGCGTTATGTTACCTATTTTAGACGAAGCCGATTGTTTGACATTATGTTCAATTTCGTTGACATAATTAGTTGAAGATATGTTCTTTGGAGTTGTAAATACATTGGTTAGATAATTAGCAAAGCCTTCACATTTTTCTTTGTCAGAGGCGAATAGTATACCATTATCTTTTATAGTCGGAATAATAGGATGTTGTTTTAAGATGCGTTTTGTTGCACGCCACATAGTAGGATCTTGTGGTTGCAAGTCCTGGATATACTGTTGGTAGTTGCTTAATCGTAGCTTATCTAATGCGTCTTTAACTTGATGTGTCAATTTATTTAAATGAGTTTTAACATTGGGGTTGCGTGTGGAAAGCCATAATCTTCGTGCTTGGTGTTTTTCTTTGATTAAATGTTGGATGTTAGAAGGTATGGTAAGTCTATCAGTGGGCAGACGTTGGATGGTGGTGGAGATTCTGACCGCGTTGTTTATTGTGTCCAGTAAAACGTTGACGGCGTTATCAATTTGAGTCTTATCTTCTTGTATTATTGGGCATTTAGATGTTTTTATCATAGATAAGCGGAAGGTTTCCCAGCAGATTTTGCCGTTAATCAACCTGGGAGGTTTTGTAACAATTTGTGGAGGTGCATCGAGGGTAATTATTATCGGGAGGTGATCAGAATCGAGTTCAGGTAAAACTGTTTGAAATAATGGGTATCTAATATTTTTGTGAAGGACGATATCAAGGATGTCTGGTTTCCGGTTGGATTGATAAGGTATATATGTTGATTCGGTTGGTGCTGTTATTTGGATACCGAGGTCCGATGAAATTGAAAACAATCTTGCACCGTCGGGGTTGTTGACGCGACAGCCCCATAAGGTGCTCTTACAGTTTAGGTCACCCAGTAGCAGCGTGGCATTTTGGTTATCAAATACTTCCTGAAGGTCAACTGAAGATATTCTCTTGGAGGGTTGTTTGTATGCTGCAAAAATATTAAAATTTTGAGAATTTCGCAGCTTAATTTGAACCGCAACTGTTTCTAAACTAGTTGTAGATGTTTCCAGGCGATGTGCCTTTAAGGTTTTTTTAATTATTATGGCGACTCCGCCATACCCTGAGTTGTCTTGACGATCGCATCTGTATGCAGTGTAGCCGGGTATGTTCAATTTTTGTTCTAGTAAAAGATGTGTTTCTGTAACACAGAATACGTCGATATTGTGACGCGCTAAGAATGCACAGACAACTGAGCGTTGATGGAGTATACCGTTGGCGTTCCAGTTGCACAGTTTTAAATTACTATGTGATTTATATTTATTTACTGCCATGTTGAAATAGAGTTGGGATTAGTGTTAATAGAAAATCTTTGATTTTACCGAGAAACGGGGTGATCGCTTCGACTATAAGTTGAATTATATGTTCGCCCATAGAAGTTGTCGCAGTTAATGGAGGATTATTTTGAGCAGGTGATTGGGCATTCCAATTATGATGTATATTATTATATTTTGGTAATTCAGGAAAGTTCTTGTTGGATTTAACTGGAGGATTAACGGTGTTGGGAATATTTGTTCTATTGATGTTTTTCCTTTGTAGCATAGAGTTTTTCGATTCTATCAGTTTTTTATAATATTCACACCCCCTATAATTGGCGGTATGTTGACCGCCGCAGTTAACACATTGGGCTTTGTCAGTTCGTTGATTTGGGCATTCATTAGAGAGATGTTCGCCCAAACATTTGACGCATCGAGGACTTAAGTGACAATAATTCTTGGTATGTGAAAACCGCTGGCAGCGCGTGCATTGGGGAATATCCTTGGTTTTTTTGCGTGGTTCTACTAGTATTATGCAAAAGCATAGTCTGTCCAGTTTAAAAATCTCCTTATATTTGTCATTTTTTGATAACGTAACTGCACAAATCGGTATTGGCTGTTTAGATTTATTATATAAGCGAGATACATTTGTTATTAGGAATCCTTTTTCAGCGAGTTCTAATTTAATTTCTGCATTAGTTATAGAAACAGGTATATTCCTTATTATCACGGATATGATATTGGATTCAGGGTTTTGGAAAGTGTGGTATTTTATATTTTTCTGCTGATCATAATATGCTGTCAGGCTTCGATAATCGTCGATCGTTTCTAAGTCAATTTTTAGTTGCGCGCTTTTATTTAAAAGAGTAAATTTACCTTTAGTATGCGTCTTGATATCCTTCAATATTTCTTGAAAATTCATTGCGTTATGGATAAAAATAGGAGGTATTTTAGTTTTTGCATTTTTAGGATCACTAGAAAGTTCATGTGGTTCGGATTCTTTATTATTATTATTCAAATTACTTTCATATTGTGGTGGTAAATAGTATTTATTTAGTTTTATCAATTCGTTCGTGTCTAGTCTATACTGTTTATTATTTATTTGGATCGGAGGTGATATAATTCGTTTTGGTTGCTCGGGTTTAGTAACTGTTGAAGTGTTTATTTGAGAAGGAGGCGATAGATTGCCCTTGTTAACTACATATACTTCGGGTTCAAAAAATTCATCAGACATGTCTGCATCGATTATATTTGTATCTGGAGCTAAACTTTCAGACATCGTTTTAGATTTAAATTTATTCTGAGATAATTGAGAAGAGAGATCACGAAAGTACGAAATGATTTTCTACTTTACGAGTTGTGTAGTGTTTATCGTTACAAATGCTACGGCCGAGGCCCGCAGCCTAAAGTGTCGCAAGTGTTAATAGATAATTTGGAGCTTCGATTATATGTTCGAATGTTATTAGCTGTTAGGGGTTTAAAAAGTGTATCAGAATTAGTATCAGAGCGCACTGAATTTACACGTGAAACTGCACCATGCACTCGCCACGAAGGTTCACACGCGAATCTTTACTGTACTAAAATACATTTAAAAAAAAAAAAAAACACAAAACAAACAGCAGCAAAAAACCAAACTTTTTTATCATTTTCCGATGTAACAGAAGCGCATTCAGATTCAAGTAATTCTTTTGTATCTGAAACTGATAATACTGCGGAACAAATTGCTCAAAATGAATATAAAATTTTGCACCAAGCAGCTGGAATTTTAAAAAAACATATGAGGAATTTTCGACCTCTGCGGAAAGATTTTCCTGCTCCTCATGACATTAATGTCATTAATCAAACGGAATTTGAAAAACAAGTACCAAAAACGTTACTAGAATTTTAAAATTCATAAAAAGCAAACTATTGCTAATAATGACAAAATGTAGGCCGGCCGCTGCTTAGCTCGCCTTTAGTGGACGGGCGTATCGAAAATCGAAACTTAATTTCAGCAATTCGCGCGCTCTAAAAAAGTCACTGTACCTTAACTATAAAAGACACAATAAAAATTATGCTATCAAAAACTTTTTTCGTCTTTTGGCTTTATTTTCTTCGCAGCATGTTATACAAAATTTACAAAAACAAAAAAGTTTGTAGCTTAGTGAAAATTTGGCTGCGTATCTTCGGAACTTTCAAAGTTATCTACGTTTTTAGCATGTTTAAACATTTGTTTATTAACAATACTATACATAGATAGAAGCGCTTAAGTGTGTGTTTTATAACAAAAAAAGTTCACGTAGATAGCTCAATTCATTTTTGAGATATGGCAATAGACATACAAAAAAAACATGATTTAAAGAAAAATTAAATTTTACACTTTTTTAAAAATAAAAATGTCTGTGACCACTAAAAAATGTCGTATTTCGTGTTTTTATGTGTAAAATGATGTTGTTGATAATACCCATCGTGTCTGATCTTGTTCTAACCTCATAAAAAAAAAATTCACAGATTTCGCAATCCTTGCAAGCATCGGATACATTGGAAATGATAATGCCATATACAGGGTGTCTCTAAAATGCGTGGACATGGCTTAATCACAGATTTCCGGGCGCAAAATAAGATGACTTAACCCAACTTACCTATATCCAAATTCGTTTCATTAAGCCAGTATTCTGCTTCAAAGTTCTTTGAAAAAAAATTAAATTTTCTTATAACAACAAGACGCTTGGATCGATTTGGATGATATTTTGCATGCCACTCCATATTGACTTGAGACACCCTTTGAGATGATAATGGTTATTATCACTGGACCACTAGTATATGAAACATGGGTGTCACACCACATATCAGACAGTAACTCTTTAATGGCAAGACCGATAATTAAAATAATATCTTTTTCAGAAAGAAGCATTCAATAGTAAACTTTTTTGTCTCTTTCTAATTTGTGATATCTGTTACGGTTTAGTCACAAAAATTTAAAATCTAAGTGACTGCGCTGAACATTTCTTAAAATAAACTAGGTATTCTAAGAAACAAATGACAAACAACTAATTGCTATCTTCAGTAGCAATTGTTTATCGCTTGTCAAACATTTCAAGTAGCTGTAGGTGCTGGCTTGTGATTTTTAACAGTTCTCCTTTAGTCCTTTTTATTTTTTTTTTTACATAATAATGGCTGTAACTTACACTTACGCCGAACGCGCAGTCAGATTTTAAATTTTTGTGATTAAACCGTAACAGATATCACAAATTAGAAAGAGACAAAAAAATTTACTATTGAATGCTACTTTCTGAAAAAAATATTATTTTAATTATCGGTCTTGCCATTCAAGAGTTACTGTCTGATATGGGGTGTGACACTCATGTTTCATAGACTAATGGTCCATTGATAATAACCATTATCATCTCAAAAGATGTCTCAAGTCAATATGGAGTGGCATGCCAAATATCATCCAAGCGTCTTGTTGTTATAAGAAAATTTTATTTTTTTTTCAAAGAACTTTGAAGCAGAATATTGGCTTAACGAAACGAATTTGGATATAGGTAAGTTGGGTTAAATCATCTTATTTTGCGCCCAGGAATCTACGGTTAAGCCATGTCCACGCATTTTAGAGACACCCAATTTTTTCGAAATAAAATAGTCTTTGACCACCAAAAAATGTCGTAAAAAGTGGTTTCGTGTACACGATCACCTAATTAAAGAATTGCATCAAGTCTGGTTTGGTTCTACGCCAATTGTTTTTTCTCACAACTAAGCGACTTAAGTTTCTCAATTGTAGTCGTCTAGTACGGCATCTGACTATTTTAAGTACTCGTGAATTCGTCATCAACAAGGCGCTGCGTATTTAGACTCAACAAAACGTGCTTTTCTTAGAAACTCAATTCTTACATATTTGGTTATTCAAAACACATTAAATTGTTACATAAATTCTTACACTTGTTTCAAAAGTTAATTTCATCCAACACCTACCTACTATTTGAAAAAATAGACGAAAGAACGCGCTACGGAAATTATTGATTTACCGACACTTTGGTGGAATTTACCGACAGTTTTGCTGTCGCGACAAACTACTCAAATTCTTGTCACTCTGTCCAATACACGAGCGCATAAACATTTCCAATGTTTCGCTACGCTAACTTTAAATTATGAAAGAGCCAACATTTTTACGTAAAAAAGGGACTCTTGGTCCATCTCGATGTCTCAAGCCGTTCCCCAGATTTTCGCATTTGACGATAAAAAGGCAGAAAAAAAAATCAAAATGAAAATTTTGAAAACCATAACTTATGGGCCATAGAGCAATTGGAGATAATAGACATAAAAATAAGTATTTTGAGCCAAATTTGCCCAAGTAAAATGTTACAGGTTAAAGAGATACAATGTGTTGAAAGAGAAAGTTAATTAGCATTCACTTTCAACACCCTGTGTCTCTTTAACCTGTAACATTTTACTTAGACAAATTTGGCTCAAAATACCTATTTTTATATCTATTATCTCCAGTTGCTCTATGGGCCATAAGTTATGGGACACCGAGTTATAGGATATTTTATTAGTTGTTGCGTCGTTAATTTTGAATGCAACTGTGTTTACGATACCAAACGGTTTATTTTTTTGTTAATGTATTATCGGGTTTTATCTAAAGTGGTACATCAAGTAAGTTACGCTTGTCAGTTCATTGACATATAAAATTATTTGTGCTATTACTTTTACAAATTCGAACAGTTAAGAAATTAATAGCGAATTAACGTTATTTTCAACTATGGGAAAAAAACGATTTGATTCTGAACCGAAGCGTTTACCTCGCAGGTCATCTCGAATTAGGAAACATCATCTTGTTGTTTCCTAATTCGAGATGATCTGCGAGGTAAACGCTCAAACTACTCAAAATCGTTTCACGAAGATCGGTAAAATGTCGTACGACTGTTTCAAAATTACCCGATGAAGTTCTTTTAAATATTTTTTCGTATATACCGCAAGAGCAGTTATATTTAAATAGTCTATGGTATGTAGACGATGGAATGCTTTGATATCAGATGCAAGTCTTTGGGCAAAACTTGAGATAAATGGTAACGTTTCGCTTAGTATAGTACGTAGGTTGATTACCATAACACCAGTGATCAAGCATTTGGTTATAAGGGACGCAGATAAGTGGAGTGACATTTTAGAGTTGGTAAGAGATACCTAAAGTATGCTATTTCAACTCTAAGTTTGAATATGTTGTACTCTTGTAGGTATCCACAAACTGTAGATCGTTGGAAACTATTAAAATCCTTTATTCTTGGGATGCTTTAAAAGGGATATTTAGTGTGTTTGAGATCTTTTTATTGGAATTACTTAAAGGATGTCAAAGCCTTCGTAATATTCGTTTCGAGAAAACTGAGTACAGTATTTTTCACCTAGGATTTGGGTTGTGTCGTCAGTTGGATTGTGAATTTATCAACAGTGCGTTGATAAATTCACAATCCAACTATACTCTATACTTCATCTCTTTCTAAACTAGGTTTTCATTACCTACTGCGCACGAATGCGTGTCTAAACAGACAGTTTTTCGACGGGGAAAGTTGACGTCAACCCAAATGCTATATGAAAAATACTGTATGTCATCTTTAATAAAGTATGATCAAAATTTCTGTTCATCAAGTATGGCCGTGGAAGTGCAAACCAACGCATTTAAAATTGGCTCACATATCTTTACTTCAAAATTTTTGACAGCTGTCACATTTAATATTATATGTAAGCCAATTTTAAAGGCGTTGGTTTGCACTTCCACGGCCATATTTGATGAACAGAAATTTTGATCATACTTTATTATTAGTAGTGTTTGTTAAATATTTTCTTAAGGTTCGTTGTGGCGAGTTTAAGATTTTATGCTTCTTAAATGGGCATTTCGCCACGAGTTGCAAAAATAGTTAGTTTATTTAAATTTTTAAATACAGTTTTAGCAATTGTTGGCGAAATACCCACTCAAGACGTTCTTCCTCTTCTTTGATTGTTTATTAAGATCAAGCTATATGAGAGTCAGATTTCCACCGCAACTGGCAAAATGTTGATCTCATTATCTAAAAATCTACAATGAATATCAGTGGCGTAGCTAGGTAGGGGTTAGGGGCGCTTCAACCTCCCCCCCCAGCGGCCCTTTATTTATTACAAATTCTAATATAGTATATTATAGACCAAGGTAGAGAAGACATTTTTCTCAGCCGAGCAGTATTATTTCCCGACATGCGAAGCATGGAGGGAAATAAGTTGTGAGGCTGAGAAAAGTCTTCTCTACCGTGGTTTATATACTATTTTTTTCACTACTAGCACCTTTATTCCTTTTAATTAATCATTTTTACATAAATAAAAAATAAAATGACAGATGCGTATATTTATTTCTAAATAACCACAAAAATCAAATAGCCTTGCTTGAAAACAAGGGGAGAGGTTAATTTCAATTGAGATTTGGGTAAAACATATTTAAAATAGGCACCTGAGCGCAGAGCAATTGTTTCTATTATTAACCAGTAGTCGATAATAAAAAATTATTGACCACTAGGAGAGAAAATCATTTTCTGGGCTCGAAAATAAGGTCAATAATGACATCTTCTAATACTAGTAGTGAAAAAAAGTTATTATATTATTTCAAAATATCGACTGGTTGCCGGCAAAACATCGTAAGCATTTGGTGAATTTTACAGGGTTCTTTTTTTGTTTCATTCTTCCATACGATAAAGTATAATTCTGAAATTTCGGTTTTATATATTTATTCACATACGATCTTTTGTAGGGACATCTATAATCACTTACTGTATAGCTAGAACTGAAAAACGCATTTTTGGAAATTTTGTCGCTTACGATGTTTTGCCGGCAACCAGTCGATATATTGATATTATACCTTCACTTTAGTTAATCCCCCCATGAAAACCTCCTAGCTACGCCACCGATGAATATAGGAACGAATCGTTACAAATTTAATCACAATTGCGATTGTTTTTCTAGATTACTATCACTACCATCACACTATCTTGATTCTTTTAAATTGATAATACTAGTAAAAGATGAGAATCACTTGGTTTTGGAGAGCAGAAATTTGGAAGAATTAAATACTTTTTTAAACGGAGCTATTGCCAGTTACCGCGCGGCGTCGTCTAAAGTGCTGGTGCCGGATACATCTTTTAAACTTGTAAAAAGAGTGTACCTTAGTGTTGTGTAGATTATTAATAATTTTTTCAGTTAGTCATTATACCTAAAACTACTATGACTCAACAGTCGAGACACCGGCTTCTGAGGACTGTTTCCTCAATAAGAGGCCGATGACTCAACACTTGAGTCAGACCCTAAAATTACCTATGCCATGAAAAATAAACATAAAATGCATGCTAAAACTTTCATTTATTATTAAAATACATTGTTGACAATATATTTTACAAATAGACAAACAAAACTCAAATACAATTTTTTAAAGAGGATAAAAAATAATAAAGACATTCTAACTCAGGAATAAAATAATATGAGCAATTCAAGCTCAGAAAAAGTACAGAAAATCTAAAGTACATAAAATACATAAAAGCAAAAATCAAAAGTATAAAAAATGCGAAAAACAATAGAAAGGAACTTTATTTTTTGTCGTGGTACACCCGAAAACAATTTCCGAGGCAAAGTCCTGGTTGGTCGTCACAATCAGGACAAAAAATGGGGTATTCTTGCGAATTTTCTTTTCAGAACACACCCTGCACCGCTTTCTCATCTGGCGTCCTATGTCATCCAAATGGTATTTTTCAGGTATATGGCCTTTAGGTTTGTTTTTCGAATTTTCAGGGGGTTGAGTTTTTGACAGAAGATTTTTAATGATAGAGTGCCGAAAGTCATAATAACTAAGCTTTTTTTTCGTGGAATATGTGTTATAAAAATAAAAGGCGTTAAGAAGCATAATTGATATGAAATGGATGGCAATCTTTTTGTACCACCTAATTATTTTTCTCTCACTTCCGTAATATGAAAGCATTTGGTCCTGCCTATCTATTCCTGACATATTTTTATTATAATAAATAATAGCGTTTGGTTTTTGTATTATTTCTTTCCGCCTATTTTCTGCATTTGCTAATTCACCATCAAACTCTGTAGAAATAAATAAAACTTCTCTTTTGTCTCGCCACTTTCCAACTCCAACTCCGTTAGAATATTTTATTGTAGCTTCACCTTTCTTCAATTGTTTAGAAGTTACTTCTAGTGGATTTCCTTTTCTGTTCCGCCATAAGGTGCCCGTAACATAAGTTTTTCTTGAAAGTAACTCCTTGCACAAAGTCACACTATTATAATAACTGTCCATAAAGAGGGAATGTCCGTTTTCCATATATTTTTTTACGAGGCTGATCACAACGTTTGCTGAATGTCCTAATTCTCCTCGCATATTTTTTTCGTCGCCGGTATATATCCTAACTTTCTAAACAAGACCATTAGGTTCTGATAAAATATAAAGTTTTACCCCGAATTTGTGTTTTTTATTTTTTATATATTGCCGGAAAGCCAGCCTGCCTCGCCAAAGCACCATAGACTCATCTAATGAAAGATTTTTATTGGGATAGTAAATTTCATCTATTCTTTGGTTGAAAAGAAGTCATCTTATCTTCCACAAACGGTCGCATCTTGTTTATTTGAGACCCCTACGAAGGCATTTATCTCAGGCTCATTTGCCCCTTTTGTTTCATTTTTATTTTTATTCTTTTTAAACCAACATTGTCCTATTTCATGGCCTTTTTTCTTACAATATGTACATTGTTTAGTTGATCTGCAATCTTTGGCTTTATGTCCCTGTTTATTACATGTATAACATTTCGTCCTTCTCAAACTTCTGTAATCTGTGGCATTTTTCTTTATACTTGTCCCTGCTAACGCTGTAACTTCTTCACTTGACCTTGACCTTTCTTCTTCGATCAATAATCTTGACGTCAACTCATCTAAAGTTTGTGTATCTGCTGGAACTGATTCCCATGCTGATCTGAAGTGTTTGTATTTTTCAGGTAGAGACATTAGTATCTTGGTGATTAACATCTTCTCTGAAATTTCTTCACCTGTATGTTTTAATTTATTTCTAACCTCTTCGAGTTTTGATATGTAGGTAGATACTGTATCATCATCAAAATTCATGACAAAGAACCTTTGTTGGAGTAGGTGAACACTGACAGCTAATTCTTTATCATAAACTGATTTTAACTTGGACCACATTTGTTTGGAGGTTACACATAACAACAGATGTGTCATTGGACCTTCTTCTAATCTGGTTACAATTAATTCTCAGGCTTTGGAATCGTTTTTTGTCCACGTTGCGGCTGCTGTAGCTTCTGCCGGCCTCGCTTTTTCACCTGTAACTATGTCGAACAATTCTCGGCCTTTTAATAGAACCGATGTTTGGAATTTCCATATCACCCAATTTTCGGCACCTCTTAATTTTAGAGTGGGTGTTACTGTTACTTGTCCTTGATCCATCGCTTTACGTTTTAACTAATTTTTTGCTGTATTTTTCCCTACCTTTTGACCAGCAAAAATATCTCGCCAACTGAAAATTCTAACCTCACTTCTTCGTATTTTTTTACCACTGACGAACACTTTTGTGTACTTATTTGTCACAACCAATTATTTCTGAAGACCTACTGGGCCCATAACCTAATGAATAAGGTCAATTGTATTGAAATAATTTATTGTAATTTTATTCACTTGAGTAGGTACATAAACGAAGAATATTTTTTGACCCACGATTAATTAATTTTTGTTTACATAGTTACTGAATTTATCATTGTTTTTTTTTAACAGTTATTAATAGAATTTTCGTTTTCATTAATTTGCATCTTAGTCTCGCAGAACTCAATTTGTTTTATGTAATCTTCTGGATATATTTCCTGGTTCTTTCGAATTTTGAAGCACTTTTGTATTTGTTCTTTCTCAAAATGGCCCTCACACGATCTTTGCCCATGTTGACCATGCTACTTACATGTCACAAAAATTGAAATTTATTTTCTTCTACTGCAGCACATACTTGTATTTCCATGTTTTCCTGGTCAGCATGTCTTTCACGGCGTGGTTTTTTTTAATGATTTTAAGGTGAAACGCATCCGGAAACTTCAAAATTTTGTATAATTCTTCGAACAGCCCTAACAGAAGGAACTGGCCGATTTTCAAATAGAATTTGAAACAGGTCAGAAAATTTCCTTGGAAGTACCACTTAACAATCTGTACTCTTTCATTGACTAAATACACTTCCATTTTGTAGCTGCTACTTGAAAAAGTACAAAAGCTATTATTTTTTACTACATGCAACTTATTTTGACATTATCATTAATTGTTGCTTGTGATGTATGCCTACTATGCATAAATAGTATATTATAGACCAAGGTAGAGAAGACATTTTTCTCAGCCGAGCAGTATTATTTCCCGACATGCGAAGCATGGAGGGAAATAAGTTGTGAGGCTGAGAAAAGTCTTCTCTACCGTGGTTTATATACTATTTTTTTCACTACTAGCACCTTTATTCTTTTTAATTAATCACTTTTACATAAATAAAAAATAAAATGACAGATGCGTATATTTATTTCTAAATATCCACAAAAATCAAATAGCCTTGCTCGAAAACAAGGGGAGAGGTTAATTTCAATTGACATTTGGGTAAAACATATTTAAAATAGGCACCTGAATGCATAGCAATTGTTTTTATTATTAACCAGTAGTCAATAATAAAAAATTATTGACCACTAGGAGAGAAATTCATCTTCTGGACTCGAAAATAAGGTCAATAATGACATCTTCTAATACTAGTAGTGAAAAAAATATAATAGCCTATGTGGC